>JBBBVM010000090.1:6097369-8791010 GCA_037355625.1 Petunia x hybrida | reverse complement strand
GACGAACAACATAACCAGGCGATGTCGTAGAGGGCATGCCAGGGGGAAAGGCAGGAGGAGGAGTGAAAAAATCTGGAGCATATGCAGACGGAGGATGTGTAGGAAGCATATGAGGTACAAGTCCAGGAGGAGTAGTATGACCTGAAGCAGGCGAGGGTACTTTGAACCTTTCTTTTCCCCCTAGCCTTCTCCGAAGATGATATATCTGTAAAATAAGCACAATAAATTAGCACAATATAATCAAATTATAATTTTTTATGGAATACATTTATAAAGTAGTGCAAATAATTGTAGTAAAGTAAAAACAACCAACTACGAACATGTCAATCATCATCATCCGCGTTAAGGTCATCGGCTATTTCCTCCTCTTCGCTCGTCTCATCGCTGTCAACAAATTCTTCCTCACTTGTTTCAACGTCATCCATATATTCATCCTCCTCGTTAGCCCTAGATGTTCCTTCTCCAAAATTAGAAGTGTTTTTTCTTCCTCTAACCACCGATTCATCAAACTGTTCATAGATGCCTTCACTATGTTGCAACTGGTCGGCTAATTCAATATCCACAATCAAGGGAACGGTAGATACCTCATTTTGATATGCAACATCTAATACATCATCTACTTCCACTCTTCCCACCGGCTTGCCTTTTAGAACAGCCCACCAATTGGCTTTGGATTTGGATTTGGATTTGGCTTTGGCTTTGTTCATTGTCGGTGGATAAGGAACGTACCACACTTGCTTCACATTCTGGGCAATGATGAAAGGATCATAATGTCCATATGACCTTTTGTGATTAACTTCAACTATTTTAGAACAGGGGTCTACCCTCGTACCCTTTGGACTCGGATCAAACCACTTGCAACGAAAAAGCACCAATTTTTTACGAGGCCAACCTACCGTAAACTCTATTCTAAAATCTCCTCAATCACACCATAGTAATCAAAGTCTACATCCTGGTCACCAGTACCACCTTTCACACACACACCGGTGTTGTTTGTTTTCTTCCCCAAGGACCATTCTCTAGTATGGAACTTGTACCCATTAACAAAGTACTTAGACATCCTCTTGTATTTATAATAAGGCCCGTGAGATATATCATGCAACAATGGGAAGTTTATGTCGTTATCCGGATTAAGTACCTATATAAAGTTCAAGATAGTTGTACACATTAAACCAACATATATATATATATATATATATATATATATATATATATATATATATATATATATATATATACCAAAAACTTATGTATTTGTTTAAGTAACGCTTACAAATTCTCTAAACCAATCTGAAAATTGTTCATAAACAGCAGAGGCGCCATATTCTCCAACAAAGTGACTGGATGATCCAAAAAATCTCATTAGTTAGATTACTGATAAAACTTGAATGTTAGGTTTTAAATACTTAAAAAGAAGCATACTTGTAAAAAGGAGTGACATCGGGACAATTCAACAAAACATGAGTTGTAGCTGCTTTTCTGTCCCGGTCATTGAACTTGCATACTTCGGTCATTAACTTTCCTCTACCAGGTTGATTGAATATAGAAAATGGTGGATAATTCGGATCATTGTTGTCTCCATCATCATGTCGATCCGGCCTATTTCGCAAACATGGCACATTTTGATCGAAATAATAAGAACAAAAATGAGAAGTTTCTCGAGCCAGATATGCCTCACATATGGACCCCTCAATTTGGTTCCTATTTTTCACGTCCCGCTTACACTTGCCAATAATTCTGCACAATACATTATATTAATTAATTTACTTAAGATGAATTAAAAAAATGAGTCAAGGACTAATTTAAGAGACCTTACCTCTCAAAAGGATACATCCATCTACAGTGCACCGGGCCTCCCAATAGTGCCTCTTCCGCGAGGTGAATTGGAAGATGCTCCATTACATTAAAGAAACCAGGGAGAAAGATTTTTGTCAACTTAGTCGCGACAACAGGAAAGTTACTTTCCATCGACTTAAGATTCTCTTCCTTCAATGTCTTAGAACACAGCTCCTTAAAAAATAGGCTCGTCTCTGTAAGTGGTTTCCAAACATTATCAGGCAAGCCATTGAATGCAATTGGGAGCAAGTTTTCCATGAAGATGTGACAATCGTGGCTTTTCATGTGAGTCAATTTTCCTTCTGTCATATCAACACACCTTTCTAAGTTTGATGCATATCCATCAGGCATCCTCAAATTCTTGACCCAATCACAAATCATTCTTCTCTCATCCAATCCGAATGTGTAACTGGCCTTGGGAAGCCAAATCGTGTTGTCAACTTGAGATATGTGTAACTCAGACCGCCTACAAAGTTCCTCAAGGTCCAACCTGGCCTTCACATTATCCTTTGTCTTGTTTCTGACATCCATCACAGTATTAAACACAGCCTCGAAAAAATTCTTCTCAATATGCATGGGATCCAGGTTATGTCGAAGAAGATTATCCTTCCAATAGGGCAACTCCCAAAAGATACTTTGTTTAGTCCAATTATGATCAATACCATAGCCAGGTGCTTTAGATGGTCGTTGGTCAGTTACCTTAGGATACACCTTAACCCTATCCCATATTTCTCGTCCAGACAACCTTCGCGGAGGCTCCTCGAAATCAACCTGATTCTTCATAAAAGCACTACTGTTAGCCCTAAACGGGTGCTCCATTGGCAAGAATCGACGACAACAGTCGAACCATGTAATCTTACCACCATTTTTCAAAGTGAATGCTTTTGTATCTTCCATACAGTAAGGGCAAGCGAGCTTACCAGCAGTGGACCACCCAGACAACATTCCATAAGCTGGAAAGTCATTTATAGTCCACATCAAAGAAGCATGCAGTTGAAAGTTCTGTTTCATTGATATATCATATGTTTCAACACCTTCATACCACAATACCGTTAACTCATCAATCAAAGGTTGCAAAAATACATCAATCGAGGCTTTCGGGTTATGTGGCCCTGGGATAATGCAATTCAAAAACAGATAAGGACTAGTCATGCACATTTCGGGCGGAAGATTGTACGGCGTGACAAATACGGGCCAACAAGAATAAGGTGTAGACGAGACATCAAAAGGAGTGAACCCATCTGAACATAGACCCAACCTTATGTTTCTTGGTTCACTAGCAAATGCCGGATACACCTAATCAAAATGTTTCCATGCCTGACCATCTGACGGATGGCTTAGAATGCCTGGCTGTTTCGTACGATCATGGTGCCATCTCATATGAGGAGCAGAACTCATCGACGCATACAACCTCTTTAACCTAGGTATAAGGGGTAAGTAATGCATCGACTTAACGGGTACCGGCTTCTTTTTAGGGTTTAAAACCGGCTTGTAACGAGGCTCCGCACAAAATTTACATTTATCTAATTCTGCATCATCCTTATAAAACAACATGCAACCGTTGACACAACAATGAATTCTCTGAGCAGAAAGACCTAACGTGGAAACCAACTTCTTAGTGTGGTAATAATTAGTTGGTAATGCCATGTTAGTCGGATTGAGATCATTCATAAGGTCAATGATGGAATCCATGGCTGCTTGACATATACTAAAATCAGATTTAATACTTAACAATCTAACAGCAACTGACAACTTGGAATGCACTGAGCCTTCGTACAATGGACGACTAGCTTCCTCCAACCGTTTATAGAAGAGCTTTGCCTCATCATTAGGAATGTGCTCAACATTTGGTTGCGATGTACTCGGTTGGGATGGCTCCTCTGGGTACATCCCAAAAGCATCATTAACCATATCGTTCATTCGATAATTATCAAAATCATTCTCCACAAACGGACCACTCCCACCGACATAAGCATCTTGAAAATGAACATCACCCCCCACATCCCTAGACTCTCCATGATAAACCCAAACAAAATAATCTGGCATAAAACCCTTCCTATAAAGATGCATTTCAACATCTTCCAGATTTTTTCCTTTTATGCACTGGCAGTCTACACAAGGACACTTAATCTGGCCCCACCGTATAAAATCATCAAGTGTTTTCGCTTTTTCAATAAAATTTTCAACACCTACTGCAAATTCTGCCCTCATCCCCCGCCGGCCGGGATTATTTCTATTATACATCCAACTACGACTTTCATTAACCATATCTACACAAAAATTACACGTTTCAGATGCATATTAAATTGCAAATATTTAAACAAACATTTCTTTGATACACAAACATTACTTTTATATTACTAACTAATTTGTTCTCTAAGATTATCATTTAGTAATTAATAACACTTCTCGTTTGCAACTTATATCTATTTATAATTCAAAAGGATAAAACTATTTACTTATCTATACTTAGTTGGAGTAATCTAAAACTATTTGCAAACTATTCAACTTAGTTGTTGCTCACCACTTATTTGATGAAATGCCTCAAAGAATCTAACTACCAAACTACACTATACACCAACAATTCTATCTCAAAGCAATACAACAACAACAACAACAACAACAACAACAACACCATTAACAACATTCAACAACAACAACACTACTAAAGGAACCCATCAACAACAACCTATTCAAAGTGTACTATTCTCAATGGAACACCAACTTTTTCACTAAAACAACTCATTCAAAGTGTTACTTTCCAACCATAGAATCTTCTAAATGTGCATTCAATAACCCAATCATTTTTTTAACAACACCCAATTTTTCAATCAACCTAATTTTAACAATACCAACAAAAATGTCAAACTAGCTTCAACAATTCCCAAATCAAACAACAACACAATGTAACCTAGTTCACAACCAAATAGCAACTACTATGTCATGGATTAATTTCATGAGCTAAAATTCAAACATAGGAAAAAATGAAAAAAAAACGAGCTAAAATTAAATTTAAAAAAAAAAATTGGTGTTTCATCATAAAACTCACCTCAAGGGATGGTTTTGTACTCCACCACCACTAATGTACAATCCCCAACTTTGATAGATGGAAGAACTACAAAAAAAATAGATAAAAAAGTTAGGGTTTCGGATTTGGGGAAAAATTGAAGAAAACTATGAAAATTAAACTTACCAAGTTGTAGAGGAATGGAATTAAGAGATTAAGAGTAGTTTTTTAATAGATTTGGGTTGGATTTGGCTTTGGAATCGAGTTGAATGGAGAAAGAAAGAAAGGGGCGAAAGAGAGAGAAATGGGTATGGTGTGAAATGAAAAACGGGCTGCTATGCCCGTGTTGGTATAGTTTCTGTCCACCGACCGCACTCGGACCGCTGCGGTCGGACAAAAAATTTTAATTATTGTCCGACCGCGGCGGTCGGCTACCAGTAAAAAAAAAAAAAAATTATAATTCGATGAATTATCCCACCGCGTCGGTCGGACAACGTGCTCCAACCGAATTTCGGTCCGAAATTTCGGTCTGAAAATGCCTTATTTTTAGTAGTGATTTGCCTGTGCCTGTGGTTGGTGAGTCTGGTGAAAAGTTGAATATTGCAGAAAGAGTGAAAGAACAACTTAGGGAACAAGACCGTGTGGAAACCCTTAGAGAAAGAGAAGTGGAACCATGTAAAGATGTTGGTAGTTCTGAGAATAATGAAAAAGAATCTGTGCCAATAAGTCCAGTAGTTGGAGGACTTGGTCTTGCTGAAGCCTCAGAGAATTTGGTTCAAGAGCCTGTTGCTTGTCCAAATTCCACTGGGGCTGATGATGCAGATTTAAATTGGACAGATTCTGAGGAAGAAGGGAATAAGGAAATTGTTTTAGAAAAGGAAGAGATTGCCAAGAAAACTGAAGAACCAAAAAGAAAGAGGAAGTTTGGAGCAGAGGATGAGAAAATGGCTGGTGAGGAAGAAGAAGAGGAAGTTGTGTTTGTGAAAGAAAACATAGTGGAGCCTGAGAAAAGAAGGAGATTAGTAAAAGGGGGAAAGCCAGTGCTAAAACAAGACTGGTTAATGAAGCTAGTGAGGAAAGTGATGAGAAGGTTGTTAATGAGCCTGTTGTCAGGAGGGTTGGCACCAGGTCAACATTAAAACAACAACTGGAGAAAGTTGGGAAGCTGGAAAGAACAGTGACAAATGTAAGAGATAGAGAGGCAAAGAAGAGGGAAGAAGAAGAAAGAAGAGCTGAGGAAGCACAGGAGGAAAGTGATGATGCTGGGAGTTATGCAGAGCCAAGTGATTCTGATGCAGACAGTGAGGCTGAGACCAGAAAAAGGATGAGAGGTAGTGAGGATGAAGTTGACAGGGTGGCTTTCTTCTCTAAGCATCAGGTGTTGCCTGGGAGCATCCTGCATGATGAGAAGGAGTTTCACATGAAGCCACAGCTCAGAATGATTACTAACCAGGGTTGGTTAGGTTTGTTTGCCAACAAAGAAAGAAAGTTGTATGTTGATGAGATCAGAGAGTTCTACACAAATTGTAGGGTTAATGCTAGGAGAGTGTTCATCACAGTGAGGGGAATAGAGATTGAGTTTGGGAGACCTGAGCTTGGAGCGATTCTTGACATACCTGCTGAAGGTTATTGCAGGTATATAAAGCTGAAATTGCCAAAGAGGACTGATGGAGTCACTCCTCTGGATGTTGTCAAGAAGTTCTCAGGGAAACCCAAGCTGAGGAAAGAGAGGAAGGTAGACAAGAAGGAAATGAAACCTGCACATCAGTTGTTGTTTGAATTTGTGCACAGGTTCCTTCTACCTAGAGGAGAGAGGAACCGCGAGGCTAGTGCTCTGGACCTGACATACATGGATCTGCTGGACAGGGGGTAAAGATTAATTTGCCTGGGCTAATAATTAGACATATAAAGAGGATTGCTGACACAGATCAGAAGCCACATTCCCTTGTGCATTCCTACATCCTCCAGTAGATACTTGAGCACTTTGGGGTTCCTTTAGAAGCTGGGAAGAAGCCAACCATTCACCAAATATTTGGGATTAACGTGCTTAAAAATTGTGACTTCTTCAAAGAAAGCAGAGCTTCAAAGAAACCAATGCAGGCCAAGCAAGAGCAAGAAGAGGAAAGTGAGGACTATGGACCTGAAGAGGCCATTGATGCTGTGAAGGAGCTAGAGACGCATGTCCTTGAGGTTAATACAGAAAACACAGAGCTCCACAAACAGCTGAAGTTGAAGGATCAAGAAATTGATCGTTTGAAGATAGATTGCCACAAGTATGAGGCCGAGCTGGTGATGGAAAGGGCCAAGAATACGAAGCAACTTGAGGCGCTTGTCAAACACTTCAACATTCAGCTTTGAGTCCTCCTGTCCTGTCCTCCTCTTTCTACCTGCTGTCTACCCCCTCCTATTCTCTCCTGATTGCATGTGCTGGTTGTTTAAGACAATTTGATTTTCAGTTGTGTACTTAATACTGGGGTTGTGCTGATATCACAACCTGGATGATGATTTTAATTTTCTTACGCTTATGAATGTTTCCTGCTTAAGTAATTGGTTCTTGATTGGGCCCTTATTACTGCTTGTGTTTGCTTTTATTACTGACTTGTTGCCTTGTGCTTTAGACAGAATATTATTGCCAAGTTCATGCAGGTATTTGAATCTTTTTGATGATGCCAAAAGGGGGAAGAAGGAAATGTTGGGGTGTTTGTGACCTAATTCATCTGTTTCGTTTTTCTTGAACTTGTTACCTTTTGTTTTCTGTTTTAGTTTATGTCTACTCAGGTTCTTGGGCAACATTTGTTTGTTGTCATCAAAAAAGGGGGAATTTGTTGAGAGCTGGTTTTGAAGTATGACAAACAAGAAGGACTCAAAGGTTCCCACTAAGAACCTAGTCCTTGGAATGAAGGGCACGCTTGATCGAAAAGGATTACAGGTTGCAAATCTTTGCGGAACTAGAAGTAGTGGCGCGTGAATGAATATGCATCCTAGTCAGACTAAAAGAGGCGGTGTCCAGGCTGTGTCTTCGAAGTGTGAAAAGGAGTTGGACTTCAACAAGGAAAAGAGTTACTAGGAATCCTGACTTGCCATAATTAAAAGGATTCCTTGTAGAACTCAACTAGGGTTTCAAGACCCATATAAATGCAAGTAGTGGAGACAGCCGAAAATTAGTTATTCACAAACGGAGAGTTGAGAGCATACAAAGGCGATCTAGCATCTTTCTACGTGAGTAAACTGGAGAAGACAACTTGAGTGCATGCAGTGTATTGAGTCTAGATATTCTGTCTAGGTTCGTCAAGTTGCAAGTTGTCTTTAATTCAAGCGTTCATAGTTTTACCTATTGGCTTATTCAGAAGCGTATGTATTAGGTGAACGTTTGTGTAATTATTGAGAAGCTAGAGTTTAGCTTTGAGTAGTGATTAGGGTCTAGAGTGTAGCCCCTTGGTTACAGAGTTTGTAATTAGAAACGTTACTCTTGTGTTAGTGGATTCAGTTCTAAAATTCCAGAGTGTGGGTCGTGGTTTTTCTCCCTTGAGCAAGGAGTTTTCCACGTAAAATCCTTGTGTTCCTTGTGTGTGTGGTGTTGTGAGTTATAGTGTTCAAGGCAGCATAAAAATAAGATAAGAACTAGGTTCTACGTTAGAAGAACCAGGTTCTCGTGACGAAAATCGGTAGATACTATTCAACCCCTTCCCCCTTCTAGTGTCTTCAGGAGGTGCATAGAGTATAACAATTACATCATTTATTGAGAAGCTCTTTTCCCCCTTCTCCATCTCTTTTAAGCCAAAAACGCATGGAAAACACTACTATTATTTTAACTACTATGATACGCGAAGTGTATACAATTATTTCAAACGGTACGTAGTCACTTAAGTGCCAGTAATAAATAATTATTCATAATTAATCAAAATCGATCTAGAGTTTAAAATGAAGGCATGCACTGGTAGCTTGGTCGCCTTACCTATATTATGACCAATGTGATTCTTATCAATTACTTACTTATTGACAATTCTTTTTTTGAAAACATAGCTATATATGACAACTAAAATTGCACTGATAATGTAGTTAAAACCATCAGTATGTAGACTTAAGTCTTTAATTTACCACAAATTCGTTTCATCCCATAATTCGTCCACCCTTGGAAGCTTTTCCATCTTTGCTTCAAAGCATCCCTTTCGCACGGTTCAAAACTTTAGTGCAAACTGGAAAAATTCTAAAGCTACGACCAAGCCGACATGGCACCGTTCTAAAGTTTATTATAATAGCCAGAATTCAAAAAACTTCTGACTGAAAACAAATCAACAGTGTGTAATTGTGGTTCAACAGGAGTAGTTATCTCTGATTATGATAAGTGAGAATGAGAAAAAAATGAAATTCAAAGAAAAGGAAAGCAAAGACTTAACTTATAACCACACATTTCAACTTCTTCAATAGACGATCCAAAATGTCTTACTAATACTTATCCTCAAAAAAAGTACATTAAAAAACAGTGGAATATAAGGGAAAGTGAAGATATTTTGTTTTGGTTATCCACGTATATATGAAGAGTAAGTCTTGTTTTTTAGTTATAGCTAGGCCATGCAGAAAGTGTCAAGTCACTATTTTGGCAAAATAAAACCACTCGTTGATTATCACCACAAATATGGCTGAGAATTTAGTGGAAAAAGAAGACTAAAGTCAGAGACATCACAACCTTTATTCTTTTTATGACTATTTTACATTGTTTTCATACCTTTCTTGCCCCATCCAAGAAGCTTAAGAAGTTACTGTAACTTGAGAAATATCTTGAACTTTAATGTCCCAGAGAAATATCTAAGATATTGTGGCATCCCTTTTTTAGCAAATAATATCTTGCAGTTAAAGCATTTTCTAGAGCTGCTGCATCTTCTTTACATTGTGCATAAGAAACACTAGTTGACTTGATACTTAACCAAGTGAAAGTACATTTCTTTCTTTCCTTTTTTTTCTTTTTAATGTCATTCACCATGGCTACAGATGGTTACCTCAAATCAGGGACTGAGCTAGGGGCAGAAGGGGCTTCAAATTCCCTTTGCCGAAAAATCATACTATAAATAAAAATGTCAAAATTTATTTTATGTATATATAATAGATGTGCCCATCACTGCCTCAAATTGCGCGTTAACTCTTAGACCTATAACTTTTATTATATTACCTAGTATTGTTCGTTTATTCATAGCAATGTAGAAGAAATTACGGGGTAATTAAAAGGTTGGCTTAAATCGAAGAAGCATATAACAACTTGCTCTCTAATTTGCTAACAAACTTTTGGAATTGAATGATTGTTTTTCCACATAGACAAATAAAAGTGTAATTTGATCTAATATGGAAGTCACGTCGGTTTTATTTGGACCTTCTCAATTATACATTTGAACATTATTAGTTGCTACAGGCATGCTGAAAATTATAACTAAGAGTATATATAAACCTATTTGATTGTTTAGGGTTAAATTACTCTTTCATTTGTCTATGTGACTTCACTGTGACAAATGTCATAGCCAAGCTAGAGAACCTCTCATGGAACGAAAAGTTAATGTAGAACAATGCAGGTCAAATTGAATACTTCAGATATAACTTCAAACATTTTCCATTCGAATGTCCGTGCAGCCAGGAAATTCCCTCTCTACCGCACGTTTAGAGAGGGAACTTCCTCGCTAATTTCCCTCGCTGAACGTGTATTTTCTAGTAATATACGAATCGGATGAAATTCATACATTTTTTCTTTTACTCTTCATCTTCCTTTCCCTATACTTTTCACCCTCAGCAGACTGTAAAAGATGGTAGGAGGAAGGAAAGTGCAAAAATGCTTCTATAATATAACCTTAATTACCATATTAAACGGAGCTCAAATAAAGTGGACAAATTGGCAGTATGCACCAAACTCAATCAGAAAGAACGGCTAGGTGACTCAGCCAATACAAGGACTTCTTTTCATATTTATCTAGTCTGAGATACGACAAGTACAGATAATTTGGAAACAACTAAAAAGATTATCAGACATGCCACATGGATTACCTTATATTCTCAAGGATTTAAATTAGCTACACTACAACCTAAATATCTGTTACACGTTAATAATTCAGTTGATATGGTTGTCTGTCTTAATTCTTCATTTAAATGGTTTTAACTCAAAATTAGATATATTGTACGTTAACTGAATTAAGAAGATTAAAAAAGTAACCTTACAATAAGTCCCCTCCCATATCAAATGCAATAGTATTCTTTAGAGGACAGCAGGTGACATAAATCATAATCTCTGACTGGATGTATAATTTGATAAATTTTATTTCACATATTGAAATAGTAGTTTTTTGTTGACTTGGTTTGCACATTTAATATTGAGAACATAAAAAGAGGAATATAAAATGGACATTATATGTGGCACCACGTCAAGTAGAGATGGACTTTTTGAAAAAGTTAGCTGACTTGTATTGAACTTTTTCACTTTTTTTATTTTAAAGTATTTTTTCTTAATAGAGCACACAGAAATGTCCCCTTCAAGCACCTCAAACCTTTAGAATCTTGCTTTATAAATACACATCCACAACTTCATACATTCCAACATCTTCTATTACCAAAAACAACACATTTCTACATTTCTATTACCAGAAACAGCAAATTCCTACATCTTCTATATTATCAAAAAAGCAAGAGCAAATGGCTTTAACACTTCGTTCATCAACTTCTTTTATCAATATAATAGATCAAACAAAAGGTGTTAAAACACCTGATGATTTCTTAGGCATGGTTTCTTTTGCACAAACCAAGCCATCTTGCCGTCTATTAGTAAAGAGTTCCATGCAAGAAGCTCAGATTTCTCATGAGAGAATCATGGTTAATCCCATGGAAGTGAGAAAAAATGAGAAAAGAGAAAAACTTCATGTGCTAAAACCTACTCACAGCAATAGCAGTACAAAGGTACCAGTTTTTGTGATGCTCCCACTTGACACCATTACCATGGGAGGGAAATTAAACAAGCCACGAGCAATGAACGCGAGTTTGATGGCCTTGAGAAGTACTGGAGCTGAAGGAGTAATGGTAGATGCTTGGTGGGGTTTGGTGGAAAAAGATGGACCTATGAAATATAATTGGGAAGGTTATGTTGAACTTGTAAAGATGTGTCAAGAACATGGCTTGAAACTTCAAGTTGTCATGTCTTTTCATCAGTGTGGAGGAAATGTTGGAGACTCTTGCAGGTACTAATACAAGGCTTTCTTTTGCAGTTTATCTTTTATGCCTGAGCTAATGTATAATTATCTCATAGTTACCTATATCAACATCTATATTGTGCTATAATTACATTAACCTCTAATAAGCTAAACTATTCTAGAATTGGTAAATAAATCCCAAATTAAGTAGCAATATGCTCTAATACACCATTATTTGCATAGCTTTATGAATAATCTAGCTAGGTGCTGATGAACTAGGAAGTTTATAATTCCAAATTACTAACACCAGCAAGGCACTTTCATCATGTTAGTAGTGTTAAATGTTTAAACAAAGTGGAAAATTATCTATTCCTAAAAATATCCAATAGGCATATAGAATCTTGGTTTTCTTCAAGTGCTTTGAAATGGTTAATGTTGCTCCCAAACGCACACGCAAGTATACGCGGTCGCCAAGTAATAAAGTGACTAAGTCGAGTGTCGATCCCACGAGGACTATGCAGACCAATACTTCGTAAACAATTGCTATCAGACTATCCAGGGGTCTTGTTCTTAATTGGTGAGAGTTTATGTAACCAAAAAGCAGTAATTAAAATGCTAGAAGTGTAGTCAAACAATGGTGCAAACTTTGGGTGTTATCAATATTAAGAGGACGGTCCAGGGTTAGAATTACGAACAATCCAGTTGATGCATTCAATTGATTTCACTTCTTAAATCCCGGGTTACTAACTGACAGGTTAATTGTAATTATGAAAACCTTTCAGTTCTTCACAATCTATGCAAGCTACTTTAATCCCTGTATGTCTACGGGTTAAATCACATGCACGCATTAACGATCCTGTAATTAGTTAAACTAGGCAAGCAAGTATATGTCTATCCTACCCGCGAATTGGTTCCCCGATGCCCGGGTTCACAAACTAGTTCTATTCTTCCTTATTACGTAATTAGATTCTCTCTTTCAAGTTCAACCCAAAAACCATAGATGATGTATAACTATCGAGCTCTAACAATTATACAAGTTAAATCAAGGAAGAATAAGTAACCCGTTATGGGATTCAATCAATGGAAATCAATCTTCAACAATCAACTTTCATGTAAACTCTAACCCCAGAACGTTAGGAAATTAGCCACACATATTCATAATCACAAGGCAAAGATTTGGTGTAATAATGGAATAAATGATTTAATAGATGAAAGAATTGGGAATAACCCTTGTTCAATGAAGTGTGTAGCTCTCAATATTGCCCAAAGTCAAGAACTCCTCTCAAAAACTAAGTCATAAACTATTTATATTGTTTCCAAACCCTTATACATAAGTTAATCCCAAAACTAGAAGGAATAGGAAGTCAAATTGCGCATAAGGGGCGCTATAACGGGCGCCCCGCGCCTCGAAAAGCGTGCACAAGACCAGAGGACGCCACCAGGCCTCGTGCCATAGGCCTGCGTCGCAAGCCAATCGCGCCAAGCACTGCGCGCGATGGCCTGCGCGGCGCGGGCTCTATGGCGCCAGGCTATTTTGCTCTTTTTCCGCTCCAAAACTCGGCTCGTGTCGTGCCTATGTGTGCTCGATCCAATCTTCAATCATCATCCAATCAATTAATGCTCAATCAAGCTTCGAAACGCTCCAAATGCATTGCGTAACGACCTACACACGAACAACACAACATCAGCGTAAAACCATACTCACAAGCCACCAAACAAGTGCAAAACAAGCTCAAATGTGCGGAAATATTAAGGAAAAGTAGGCATAAAATGCCGAGCATCACCACCCCACACTTGAACCTTTGCTCGCCCTCGAGCAAGTCACATCTCACTTCCCAACCTAGATAGAACAGGTCTGCCTATGACTATGGTTGATACCGACCATTGAACCAATGCGCACATGACTACCATGGATCCACAACATGCCAACAATTTACCACACTCAAAAATATGAGAACAACCACCCCAAAATAGCTCAAATGCACAAACTCAACTCAATGCAACCATGCTCCCACAAAATTACACCTATCTACTCAATCAAAAGCCATCAACTTTACCTACTTCACGCAAACCACGTGCCCTCACCAATATGAAAGAGAGTGCCCCCCAAAGATCACACACAAAAGCAAATATCATGAATAGAACGGGGGCATTAACAAATGAATTCTCTCACTCTCAAGAAGGCTCACATGCCACACACAACGTACCATAGGCTTGCCCGTAGTGTAGGACTCCACTAATGTAAGCTCACTCCAATCGGGATTAACTAGGACTTTAGAAAGGTCGTAATGTAGGCTAAGGTGCGGGTAGGACATATATGGGTAATAGTGACTACCTCCCTAAGCACTTTTAATACATCACATTTAATTTCAAGCACAAGTCTCAACAAACCACCCACTCACAAGTACCACACATACACCTTCTCAATAAGTAGCATATTCTTCTTTTCAATCACACACTAGCAAGGAAGGGATATCTTTCTTTTTTTTTTTTTTTTTTCTTTTCTTTCACAACTCCTTTTTTTTTTCTTTTTCAATTCACTTTGTTTTTCTCAATTTTTCATCAACTATCAACCTTGCCAATGTTTTTCACTACTACTACTTCACAATTTTCACAAATTTCCCCTTTATTAACTCCACTCAAAAGTCTACCAACATCCAACCACAACTCCAATCTTCTACACAATATCAATAAAAGTGCTTAAGGAGTAAAGGGCCAAAAGAGTCAATTAAGAACAAATGGGTAGGCTCGGGGTGTGGGTGTCAACAAAAAGGGTCAATTCAAATCACAACAACAACTTTCCAAGGTATATATGTAAGGGTAGGCTAACAAAAGAAGGCCTTGTATCATTTCCCGACTAGAGCAAACCTAGGATTTCGCTTTGCACACACACGGGGCAAGTTCTAGACATTGATATGCAACACGGAGCAACAAAAATAATGCCTCACAACACACATTGCACGTAGCTCACACAAAGAGGCTCCATCAACAACTCTCAACCAAGCTTTTAGAATGCAACTTGTGGAAATTTAAGCACTCATGCACAAAAGTTAGCAATCAAGTCAAACAAGCGGACTCAAGCATCTCAAGGGGGTTGTTCCAATTTTTTTTCTCTTTTTCTAGGCATGCATCAAATTAAAAACCAAGGACACCACAAATAGCACATGTAATCAAGTCCAAGTCCCCCGGTATCAACCAAATCAAAGACACCTAGCATTCTACCTATTTCCTTAGCCTAGGGTCATCTAAAACTAACTATCCTAATCCTAAAAATGAAAAACTACCCGGTTCAAAGGTCACCCCGTGGAAAAGAACCGCGGCCATAAGAAAAACCACGGGGCGGATGACATGTACCACTAACTAAAACTAAAAAGAAAATCTTTTTGGAATTATTCATTGGTTTTCTAATTTTTTTTCAATTTTTTTCATATATCAAAGCAAGAAACAAATCAAAATAAAGTCAATTGACAAAAATAAAATGTCCTAAGGTACATGCATCCTAAACCTCAAAATAAAACTAGATAAAAGGGCAGTACCCCACCCCACACTTAAACTAAGCAATGGCCCAGTGCGACAAAGAAGTAAGTGCAAAAGTAAGAGTACAAGAAAACTGCCCTGAAAGCTGCCACAACTAGGCCTCCTCCTCATGATCCGGCTCATACTCACTGTCCGGATCGTTGGCCACAACATCCGAATCAGTGTTCTCATCTTCCCTCGGATCCAGCGTTCCAGCCTCAACCTCGCCCAGAAAGATCTTCGAGGTCTCCGTCAGTGGGACCTTCCGGTCAATAGCAGCTATATCAACGCCCGACTGACGGGCCATAGCCTCCATCATCAAGTACTGACGCGCGGCCAAGTTGGCATTTGTCTCTCGCCAATCCTCCGCCGTCAGCTTCACCGGTGCTGTGGTGATCACCCCCTTGACCGAAGAAATGTCAAAGGGCCTCCCGAAGTCAAGGACAATACGATCCCCAACCTCATCCGCGGGGACCCCCGCCTTCTCTAAATACCGGGTCAAGAGGTTCCCAAAATATAACCGACTACAATGTTTTTCTTGCCTTTCCGCTTTCATCACTTTCAACATGTAGTACCCAATGTTCACCGGCCTCCCGGTCATGAAGAAATACACCATGCACGCCCGAGTCTTAGTAACCTCGGAATAATGAGAACATGGAAGAATCCGTGCATTTATAAACCGCATCCAAACACGTGCCGGCTTGATAAAGTGGGAGAAATGCATAAACTTATGTCGCCCAGCTGCTCCTCGTCCCCACTTATGTGTGGACCCCTCACCACACAAAGTCTCCCGCAAGGCCGTGTAATCCGGTGTTTTGATGTAATTTCTCAACTCCTCATGATCGGGGTCATCTACCCCCAAGAAGGCATTCAATGCCGGGGGATCTAGCTTCACCTTCACTCCCCTAACCGTCACCATATCATCATCTCTCCACGCCTCATCGGGCTCCCAATTAGCATAAAGTTCTTGGACCATGTCCAAGTTGGCGGGCCCCGGACTCTCAAACAATGAGTCCCACTTGAGGGCCATGATCTGCTCGGCCACCTCTTTAAACTTTTGCATCACCGGCTTTTTATCAATGGCTTGCTCGGGTATGTACCCCGCAAGCCTCACATTTTTGTACCAAGTTTGGCACTCCCCCTTCTTCACACTAGAGAGGCCATACCGTGTTTTGCCACCGGGACGCGGTATCGGCACCGCGTCCTTTGGAATTTTTGCCTTGGCCTTGGGCTTGGCCGGTGCCTTGCCCTTTTGAGACGTGGACGAAGGCCCGGCTTGAGTTGATGCTCTCCTTGGACCCTCAGTGGATGAGGAGCTAGCCTTATGCTTTGTAGCAACCATGGTACCTATACATTACAAAAATCAATGTGAGATATCAAGCTAAGTACCAAGAATACAATTCAAGCTCAAGGGCCACCCCACACTTATCACACACGCAATGTGTCAATCACTCAATTCAATAGCACGGGCTACCCCACACTTGAACAAAACTAGCTTTGAGCAAAATATGCTACGTTTTGAATTTTTTAATTCAAGCTAGTGTGGGTGCCTCATGATCCATTCTAGTGTGTATGCAACATCTAGTGTTCATAGGAAGCCTAAGGAATGCATTGCTACTCAAGAATTCACAATGTCATTGATATTTAATCTTTGAGGCTTTTTCACAAACACCTAATGTGCATAACTTGGAACTAGCAATTTCAATGGACTTTGTAATGTATCAACCCTCCCAATTGTTAGGAGATCTCTTTATGCAAGTCACAAGTCCTATACTAAGCATTCTAGACAATTTAGCACATCAAGATTGAATTTTTATGGATAAACTTGCAACTAGTTAAGAGTATCACTAATGAGCAATAATGAAGATAACTTACATGTTATGGAGAAGGAGGAGTAGTAATGTACTTACTTGAGGATGTTAGAATTGATTGCACAAGAGTTGGGATGATTCCAATTGTTAGAGGTGAATTGGTGTGTGTGTAGAGAGTGTTTGTGGTGAAAGTAAGGAAGAAAAAGTGCTAGGAAATCGGGGGTATAGGGGTTGGGATTAAAAGAATTCGGGTCAAAACCCGTTGACCCGTTTACCCCAAAAAATTTTTGCCTTGCGCGTTCCTCTCCGCGACGCACGCTTATAGCGTGCACAAAAATTCAGCCACTGCCTAGCTTGGCGCGGTGGGAGGCGCGGGGCGCTCCCAACCGCGCCTAGCTTCTTTGTTTTAATTATTTTCGCGCTTTGGGAGGCGCGGGGCACTCCCGAACGCGCCCACGAGCGTTTTTTTCGCACCGAATTTCGACTCCAAGTACAAACCAAGCGTGGGACATGTCTCGAGATGTCCCATCCCCCTCAATGCATCCATTTCACCGTATTTAGCTCACCCGATTCCTGCAAAAACGACACACAAAAACAACAAAAACGTGACACTATAAAAACAAAAGAAAACTAAACTATTACAAGTACAAACTCGGGTTGCCTCCCGAGAAGCGCCTTATTTAACGTCGTGGCACGACGGGTACAAATCAAGGGTCCCTCAAAGTGATTGAAGTGCGGTGATTCACCGCACCTCCCCAATAATGTTTCACCCTTTGACCATTAACCAAAAATGTGTTTTCAGAACCCGGGGCTCTCAATGCAACTGCTCCATGTGCGGTAACACGAACAACTTCAAAAGGCCCCGACCATCTCGACTTCAACTTGCCCGGAAACAATTTCAACCTCGAGTTGAACAACAAGACACGCTGTCCGGGCTCAAAAGAGCGATGCTCAATGTGCTTATCATGCCACTTCTTTGTCCGTTCCTTATATAACTTCGCATTCTCATACGCATGGAAACGGAACTCTTCAAGTTCATGCAACTGGAGCATCCTCTTCTCACCCGCTAAGGCCATATCAAAGTTGAGCTTTTGAATAGCCCAATACGCCTTATGCTCTAATTCAACCGGCAAGTGACAAGCCTTCCCATAAACAAGCCTATATGGAGAGGTTCCAATAGGCGTTTTGAAAGCAGTTCGGTAGGCCCAGAGAGCATCATCTAACTTCATAGCCCAATCCTTCCTCGAGGCATTCACGGTCTTCTCAAGGATTTGCTTGATCTCTCTGTTAGACACTTCCACTTGGCCACTAGTTTGGGGATGATAAGCAGTAGCCACCTTGTGGCGAACCCCATACTTAGCCAATAGCTTATTGAACAACCGGTTACAAAAATGCGTACCTTCATCACTAATGATAGCCCGCGGTGTCCCAAAACGAGTGAAAATATTCTTCTTCACGAACTTCACCACCACACTCGCATCATTTGTAGGAAGTGCAATGGCCTCCACCCATTTAGATACATAATCAACTGCTACAAGGATGTATTTATTACCCATTGATGGTGGGAATGGACCCATAAAATCAATACCCCAACAATCAAACAGCTCAATCTCCAAAATGTTGTTCAAAGGCATCTCGTGACGCCTAGTAATGGTACCCGTTCTTTGGCAACGATCACATTGCTTCACTAATGCATGAGCATCCTTAAATAAAGTAG
This sequence comes from Petunia x hybrida, assembly GCA_037355625.1. NCBI lineage: Eukaryota > Viridiplantae > Streptophyta > Magnoliopsida > Solanales > Solanaceae > Petunia > Petunia x hybrida. The sequence goes on along the minus strand of JBBBVM010000090.1, from coordinate 8,771,963 downwards.
GCCAAAAGAAACCAGATTGCAGTACCTTTGCAGCTGTTCGATCTCCACCAAGGTGGCCACCATAAGGAGAGGAATGGCAGCTCTGTAGAATCGGCTCTACTTCTTCCCTTGGAACACATCTCCTAGCTAGTTGATCAACACCTATCTTGTACAAATAGGGCTCATCCCACACATAAAATCTGCTCTCATGAAGGAGTTTACGCTTCTGCTCGGCAGTTGCCCCAGGGGGATACACATTACTCACAAGAAAATTTACCATGTCAGCATACCATGGCACCTCAGCTACATCAAGAGCAAAAAGTTGCTCATCAGGAAATACCTCTTTAATCTCAGGCCCCTCATCTACATGATCTCTATTCTCCAGCCTTGACAAATGATCAGCTACTTGATTCTCAGTCCCCTTGCGATCTCGAATTTCAACATCAAACTCTTGCAATAGGAGAACCCATCTAATAAGTCTCGGCTTGGAGTCTTTCTTTTCAAACAAATACCGGATTGCGGCATGATCAGTGTAGACAACAACATGAGTGCCAACCAAATAAGATCTGAATTTATCAAATGCATAAACCACGGCTAGCAACTCCTTCTCAGTGGTAGTATAATTGGACTGGGCTGCATCAAGCGTCTTGCTTGCATAATAGATGGAGTGAAAAATTCTTCCAATTCTTTGGCCTAGAACAGCCCCAATAGCATTATCACTCGCATCACACATCAATTCAAAAGGCAAAGACCAGTCAGGAGCAATGATTATTGGTGCGGTCACCAACCTTTTCTTCAACTCTTCAAACGCCTTAATACAAGCATCATCAAACACAAATTTCACATCCTTCTCCAACAATTTGCACAAGGGAGTGGAAATTTTGGAGAAGTCCTTTATGAACCGTCTATAGAACCCTGCATGTCCCAAGAAACTACGCACCCCCTTAACAGAGATAGGTGGTGGTAATTTCTCAATAGCCTCTATCTTCGCCTTGTCAACCTCAATCCCTTGCTTTGACACCTTGTGTCCAAGTACTATGCCTTCTTGAACCATAAAGTGACATTTTTCCCAATTCAGCACCAGATTTGTTTCTTCACAACGGCTCAGCACAGCATCAAGATTCTTCAAGCATTCATCAAAAGAGTCACCAACCACTGAGAAATCATCCATAAACACTTCCACAAATTTTTCCACCATGTCAGTGAAAATAGCCATCATGCATCGCTGAAAAGTTCCTGGGGCATTACACAACCCGAATGGCATCCTCCTAAATGCATAGGTGCCATAAGGACAAGTAAAAGTGGTCTTCTCTTGGTCTTCAGGGGCTATCACAATTTGATTGTAGCCCGAATAACCATCCAAGAAACAATAATACTCATGGCCTGCAAGTCTATCCAACATCTGATCAATAAAGGGGAGTGGGAAGTGATCCTTCCTGGTGGCCTTGTTCAGCTTCCTATAATCAATGCAAATTCGCCACCCTGTAACAGTTCTTGTAGGAATCAACTCATTGTTCTCATTCTTCACCACTGTCATGCCCCCTTTCTTAGGAACACATTGCACTGGACTCACCCACTTGCTGTCAGAGATAGGAAAAATTATACCAGCATCCAGCCACTTGATAACTTCTTTCTTCACCACCTCCTTCATGATTGGATTTAGCCTCCTCTGCTGCTCTATGGATGGCTTATGATCTTCTTCCAAGAGGATTTTATGCATGCAGAAAGAAGGACTAATCCCTCTAATATCAGCAATAGTCCAGCCAATAGCTCTCTTGCGCTCTCGCAATACCCGCAACACCTTCTCAACCTGCACATCAGACAACAAAGAAGAAAGGATCACGGGCAAGGTATTACCTTCACCCAAATAAGCATAACGTAAATGTGCTGGTAAAGGTTTGAGCTCAAGATTAGGAGCTTTCTCAATAGACGGTTTAGCAGGAGCTAAGGTCAACGGTCTATCAAGCTCCTCAAATTTCTTCCACCCTGGGATGAATCTACTCTGCATATTAAGAACCTCCACAAATTCTTCAGTATCTTCATCCTTCAGGATATCATCATCATCACATAAGAGTGCCCTTTCCAAAGAATCAACATTAGAAGCCAAGAATGACCTCTCATCAGCAGTCAACTCATCATCTATTACCTTTACCATGGACAACTCTTCATAATGAGAAGGAAGCTGGGTAGCTCTGAACACATTAAACACAGCTTCTTCCCCATTTACTTTCATGATCATCTTGCCAGCTCTGACTCTAATAACAGCATCAGCAGTGGCCAAAAATCCTCTTCCCAAGATGAGAGGAACCTCAGGATCAGCTTCATAATCAAGAATAATAAAATCAACGGGTAATATGAACTGACCCACTTGTACAAGCACATCCTCAATAATCCCCTCAGGGCATGTCAAAGATCTGTCAGCAAGCTGCAAGGTCACAGTGGTGGGTCGTGGCTCACCCAGGCCTAGCTTCCTAAAAACTGAAGAAGGCATCAAATTCACACTAGCACCCAAATCACATAAAGCACGACCAACCTCATGTTCCCCAATTTTCAAAGGGATGGTAAAACTGCCCGGGTCCTTCAATTTCTGCGGAAGCTTGCTTCTAACTCTGGAACTGCACTCCTCAGTAAGTGCAACTGTCTCAAACTCAGTCAATCTTCTCTTGTTAGCAACAATATCCTTGATGTATTTAGCATATTTGGGAACATCCCGCAAAAGCTCCACCAAAGGAATATTTACCTGAATTTGACTCAATATCTCCAAAAATTTCTTGCATGCTGCATCAACTTTTTGCTTCTGAAGTCTCTGCGGGAAAGGTGGTGGTGGTCTCACAATAGCAGACTCGGGCTGCTGTTCAATTACCTTTTCTGCTTCTTTTTCCACCTCCCTATCAACATTTGGCTCTAACTCACCAACAGGCTTCTTTGGCTTTGGGGGAACTTCCTCCAGTGCTCTTCCATTCCTCAAAGTCACTGCTTGCACAAATTCTCTCGGATTCTTCTCTGTATCACTCGGTAAAGCACCCTGAGGTCTATTATTTTGTGCTCCAGCAAGCTGCCCCAATTGTCTTTCAAGATCTTTCTGTGCATTGCTCAATCTTTTATTGTTTGTGCCTGAGATGCTGACTCATCAATGAGCTTTTGCTGCCCTGCAAGAATTTTCTTGAGCATATCCTCCATAGTATTAGCCTGCTGTGGTTGAGCCTGAGACTGTGATCCCTGCTGTGGTGCATTGTTCTGATTAAATTGGGCTCTCTCATTACCCTGAAACTGCTCACGGGTATCTCTCCAAGAAAAATTTGGGTGATTACGCCAACCCGTGTTATAATTATTACCATACTGATTTCGGTTTTGGCCCTGTGATCTGTTCTGATTACCCACATAATACACTGATTCTGGATTAGAGGGACAAACCTCAGTGCTATGATCCTCACCACATACCTCACAAAAGGCCTGAACTTGCTGCACTGGAGCTGGTTGTGGCTTTGCTTGGAGAGCCAGCTTGCTGATTTGATTGGAAAGTGCATCCATCTTTGCTCGCAACTCTGTGATTCCATCTAGTTGAAGTAACCCAGCAGCTTTCTGTGTAGCTGCTCTGCTAGCCCCCTCACTAAATATATTAGCTCTGCCATCACCTTGCCAATCAGGATTGCTCTGCGAAAACTTATCAAGCAAGTCATAGATCTGTTCAAAATTTAAGGCCAACACTTGGCCTCCAGCAGCAGCATCAACCACAATCTTCGTCTGTTGGTTCAATCCCTCAACAAAAGTGTGAGCAATAACTTCATTAGTTTGATTGTGGTGAGGACAATCTCTCAATAACGCCTTAAATCTCTCCCAGGCTGCGTATAATGATTCGCCTTCAAACTGCCTGAAGGATAAAATTGCACTCCTCAACCTGGCCGTCTTGGCCGACGGATAAAACTTAGCCAAGAATTTCGTAGCTAAATCCTCCCAAGTAGTGATAGACCCAGACTTTTCAGCCTTTAACCACTTCCTTGCTGCCCCAAGCAGTGAAAATGGGAACAAAGTCATCCGCACATAATCAGTAGGCACACCTGTCGGTGTATAAGTATCACTGATCTCCAGAAAGTTCTGCAAGTGTTGCTGCGGATCTTCATGCAGGAGTCCACTATATTGCCCCGTCACATGCAGCAACTGAATCATGCCGGGCTTGATCTCAAAGTTCCCAGTAATAGCAGGCTTCACAATACTTGACTCTACTCCTTTCAGACTAGGAAGAGCCACATCTCGCACTGCTACTGTTTGTTCTTCAGCCATTTCAACAGGAAGAGATGCAAGTACGATTGCTAATGCTTCTCGATCTCTCGCTTCTTTCCTTGTCTTCCTCAAGGTTCTTTCAGGCTCGGGATCAAAAGGTGCGAGTGATTCGTCCTTTTTGTTCCTCTGCATTCAAAACCTATTGCCTGAAACAGCACAAGAAACTCAACAAAAAAATTAAACCTGAATAGCAATTAAGTAACTGTTCAAAAGTAATTAGTCCGTAATTAGTCCCCGGCAACGGCGCCAAAAACTTGTTGCTCCCAAACGCACACGCAAGTATACGCGGTCGCCAAGTAATAAAGTGACTAAGTCGAGTGTCGATCCCACGAGGACTATGCAGACCAATACTTCGTAAACAATTGCTATCAGACTATCCAGGGGTCTTGTTCTTAATTGGTGAGAGTTTATGTAACCAAAAAGCAGTAATTAAAATGCTAGAAGTGTAGTCAAACAATGGTGCAAACTTTGGGTGTTATCAATATTAAGAGGACGGTCCAGGGTTAGAATTACGAACAATCCAGTTGATGCATTCAATTGATTTCACTTCTTAAATCCCGGGTTACTAACTGACAGGTTAATTGTAATTATGAAAACCTTTCAGTTCTTCACAATCTATGCAAGCTACTTTAATCCCTGTATGTCTACGGGTTAAATCACATGCACGCATTAACGATCCTGTAATTAGTTAAACTAGGCAAGCAAGTATATGTCTATCCTACCCGCGAATTGGTTCCCCGATGCCCGGGTTCACAAACTAGTTCTATTCTTCCTTATTACGTAATTAGATTCTCTCTTTCAAGTTCAACCCAAAAACCATAGATGATGTATAACTATCGAGCTCTAACAATTATACAAGTTAAATCAAGGAAGAATAAGTAACCCGTTATGGGATTCAATCAATGGAAATCAATCTTCAACAATCAACTTTCATGTAAACTCTAACCCCAGAACGTTAGGAAATTAGCCACACATATTCATAATCACAAGGCAAAGATTTGGTGTAATAATGGAATAAATGATTTAATAGATGAAAGAATTGGGAATAACCCTTGTTCAATGAAGTGTGTAGCTCTCAATATTGCCCAAAGTCAAGAACTCCTCTCAAAAACTAAGTCATAAACTATTTATATTGTTTCCAAACCCTTATACATAAGTTAATCCCAAAACTAGAAGGAATAGGAAGTCAAATTGCGCATAAGGGGCGCTATAACGGGCGCCCCGCGCCTCGAAAAGCGTGCACAAGACCAGAGGACGCCACCAGGCCTCGTGCCATAGGCCTGCGTCGCAAGCCAATCGCGCCAAGCACTGCGCGCGATGGCCTGCGCGGTGCGGGCTCTATGGCGCCAGGCTATTTTGCTCTTTTTCCGCTCCAAAACTCGGCTCGTGTCGTGCCTATGTGTGCTCGATCCAATCTTCAATCATCATCCAATCAATTAATGCTCAATCAAGCTTCGAAACGCTCCAAATGCATTGCGTAACGACCTACACACGAACAACACAACATCAGCGTAAAACCATACTCACAAGCCACCAAACAAGTGCAAAACAAGCTCAAATGTGCGGAAATATTAAGGAAAAGTAGGCATAAAATGCCGAGCATCAGTTAACAGAATTAAAATCTTTGGCTAATACCCATTCTACTGCATCCTTAAGTAAAAGTTTGTAGCTTTTAAAGGGAACAATTCAAGTGTCACTAAAAATTGCTATGGATTTGCAGTATTCCTCTACCTCCATGGGTACTTGAAGAAATCAGCAAGAACCCTGATCTTGTCTACACAGATAGATCAGGCCGGAGAAATCCCGAGTACATTTCCTTAGGTTGTGATCAATTACCAGTACTTAAAGGAAGAACACCTATTCAGGTGTATACTGACTACATGAGGAGCTTCAGAGAAAGATTCAAGGATTACTTCGGAAATGTCATAGTGGTAAGACTTTGTTTTACAATTACATATCCAATGTTATTATTTCAACAAGTATACTTCCTGATCTACCAAACATTAAAGAAACATCAACTGAAAACTCTAAACACGCACATATTTAGAAACATACACACACATACACGATATCTGTTTTCTTTAAGGGAGGAATATGAGTCAGTTGGAAAGCAAAGCTACTAAAGAATGTTAATAAGAACTTTAACATAAAAGCACTGCAAGTCATACTGTCACAATATAGATTTGGTATAGGGATTAAATAAATCATCCAGATCTTGAAGAAGTACTGGCCGAATTAAGCTTAAATTATAGTAATCCAAACGAAAATAGGCCAGGCTTTATCCAAAAGAGAAAATTGTGGTTAAAAAGAGAATAAGCAAAATCAGTAGGTTACTTTTTTATCATGGTCCACTTAATTTGTTGATTAACCAATCTAAGAGGTGGACCACTAGAGTATATTGGATCATGCAAATGACATAACGGACCATATAATGTATTCCTATAATTTTCTTTGAAGCTGAAATTGATATTCACTTCTATTCTACAGGAGATACAAGTAGGAATGGGTCCTTGTGGTGAGCTCAGATATCCATCCTATCCAGAAAGCAATGGTACTTGGAGGTTTCCGGGAATTGGAGAATTTCAATGCTATGACAAGGTAAGCTTTTGCATCTATTGTTTGAAATATTAAGACAATCTTGTTGCTTACATGAGTAGTCTCAGGGACAGTTAGTGAGACCTTCATAAATAAAAACTAACACTTCTTTTTTCTTCAACACAGTACATGAGAGCTTCACTAGCAGCATCGGCCAAGGCGGCAGGAAAAGATGACTGGGGTCAGGGAGGGCCTCATGACTCTGGACAGTATAACCAGTTTCCTGAGGATACCGGATTTTTTCAAAGGGACGGAACATGGGACAGTGTATATGGACAGTTTTTCCTAGAGTGGTATTCAGGAAAGCTACTGGAGCATGGCGACAGAATCCTAGCAGCAGCAGAGAGTATATACCAAGGAACTGGAGCTAAACTATCTGGAAAGGTAGCTGGGATTCATTGGCACTACAATACTAGATCACATGCTGCAGAGTTAACAGCAGGATACTATAATACAAGACATAGAGATGGCTATCTACCTATAGCACGTATGTTAGGGAAACATCACGTTGTATTAAATTTTACGTGTATGGAAATGAGGGATGGTGAACAGCCCCAGAGTGCAAATTGCTCACCTGAAGGTTTAGTTCGACAAGTAAAAACTGCAACTAGAACTGCTGAAGTAGACCTTGCTGGAGAAAATGCTCTAGAGAGGTATGACGGAGGAGCATATTCTCAAGTTTTGGCAACAAGCATGTCAGATTCTGGAAATGGTTTGAGTGCATTTACATTCTTGAGAATGAATAAACGGTTGTTTGAGCCAGAAAATTGGAGGAATCTAGTGCAATTCGTTAAAAGCATGTCAGACGGTGGTCGAAATGCTATACTTCCAGAATGTGACTCAAGCAAGACAGACCTCTACGTAAGATTTATCAAGGAGAGTCGTGCTAAGAAAGCTAAGGAGGTTACACTAGTGTAAAGATATACATCCATATTCCTGTTATATATTTGTTCCATTATAGGGCAGCAGAAAAGTAGCACAAAGTATTAAAAGTGTCATACCCAGTAGCCCCTATAAGATTCCAAAAGATTTTTGAGTCTGTTTCTGAAGCTGTATCATAGATGACAAGTAAATAAGAAGCTTATAGTATGTCAAGCTTGGCCATCCTGGTTCCAAGGTTGTATAGAATTGAAGGTTCGGGTCATTGGGACAACAAGAGGTAGAATTACAGTTCTTGGGTCATACAAGGATTTGATGCATTTATTTCTTCGTTTGAACAAAAATAAGTATCTTTGTCTTTCCACATTTATTAGTTAGATAATAAAACACCTCATGGAATTGCTCGGACTCATGTCCTGTTAATATTTCTGCTTTCTTTCTTCTAGTTATTAATTATCAACAAGCAAATTACTTGAGTATCTGATAAATATATCAGTAGTCCAATGAATATTTCAAGTAGTGAACATCACCACTACTCCAAGCTTCCACTATATATAAACATTTAAGAAGCAACCCATGGTGCCATATGAGTAATTTTTCAAACAATATTTCTCTGGAGAATTGAGCTCCCAGCAATATCGTTTTAGCACGTTTTAAGAAAGTTTGACAGGATTCTTGAACAAAGTTCACACCTTAAAGATGTCATACATATGTAATCTTCTTGGCCATAATAAAGAAGTTCAGATCCTAAGAGTTCTAATAACAAGAAAAAGAAAGACAAAATACATACTTTACCACCTAAACTTGTCCCGAAAACACAATAACACACTCAAACTTTGTGGACGACCTATCACCCCCTTAATATGTTCGAAGTGGTATTAATACAAACACTAACGTCCAACTGTCCGGCATATGGTGAAATGTGTCTCACACGCGCCTGGGTCTTGTGACACGTGTATTTCCACTCAAAAATCTGATAAAATATAAACCAACAAACAAACAAATAATAAATTAACCCTTCACCTACTCGACCATCGATTCAATTACCCGATCCGTCGTTTCATTTACCTGACCCATCGATTCAGTTAAAACATTGAACATTTCACCCCATCCCTCCATTTACCCCGACATCAAATTAACTCTAATCATCACAATCACAAAATTGACCATAATCATCACAATCACAAAGTATGTTCATCACTCACAAATTATCAGTCATTGCGGAAGGTTAATTTTATCAGTCATTCAGTCGACTTGTTTCATTCAAAAAGGTTAGTGTTTTCGTATAACTAATTAATTTTAATGGCTTTTGTTCTTGTGACTTTACGAATATATCATGGGGGTAATTTTATGTCTGAGTGTCTTACATATGAGGGTGGGGGAATCAGGGAGTACTGTGATGTCGATGTAGATACATTCTCCTATTTTGAGATGAAAGACTATGTAAAGGAGTTAGGGTATGATCATATCAATTCTTCAGTTTGAATTAGACTACCTAACTCTTCTAATTTGATTGAAATCAAAAGTGATAAGGATATTATGGGGATTTGCCCTTTGATAAAAAATAAAGACACGGTTGAAATGTTTGTGTCCCACATTGTGGTGGATCCACCTGTGGCCCCACTTAAATTAGAATATAGTAGTCCAGTGGGTGGGGATACAGGGTTTGGTCAAAATATTGGGGGTAATGAAAGTGTTGTCTTTGAAGAGGCTGAAACTGCTGCTGAAACCCTAAACTCCACAGAAAAACCTACTCAAAACTTTACACAAACTTCTGAAACTGCTGCTGAGACACAAACAAACTCCACAGAAAAACCTACTGAAAACTTCACACAAACTGCTGAAACTGATGCTGACACTGACACAAACTCCACACAAAACCCTGCTGAAACTGTACCTGAGCAGACAACATTAGGCGATGAATCAGAAGTGCTGGGATCTGAGTTCAGTACTGCAGACAGTTCTGAATCAGACCATGATGAACTATTTGAAGAAGTAGATGCTGACTATGGAAGTGATGTCCATGAAGAGTATAGGACCTTCAGGGAAGAGAGGAGGGTAGTGCAGAGAAAGAAAAAGAAAGCTGACACTGAAAGTGATATACAGGAAGAGAACATGAGGAGGGGGAAAGGGCAGGGAAGGATGATGAATGAGAGTGAAGATGCAGACAATGGAGAGAGGGGGAGAGGGAAAAAAAGAAGGAAGAGGAGTGAGAGGCCTGAGCTACCTGCTCATGTAAGAACTGGGAGAAAAGTTCCTGATGAGGGGTATCTTGAGACCATACCAACAAAGAACACTTTGGAGGGCAGATTGGGAGGTGATGAGCCTTTCTATCTGTCAGATGAACCAGCCAGCTTTGAGACTGATCCAGATGCAGCCGATTATGCAGATGATGAAGGTGAAGTGCAACAAAAAGTGAGAGCAAAAAGGCCCAAGCATAGAGTAATTTTTCATCCAAGTGCTAAGAAGGTTTTCTGGCAAACTGGGTTGGCATTTGAAAGTGTGATACAATTCAGGGAAGCTGTCACCAGGTATGCCTTACAAGAGCATGTTAACATTGACAAATACATAAATGAAAAGAAAAGGGTTAGGGTTAAATGCCAAAATGGTTGTCCATGGCTGCTGTATGCAAGTTATGATTCCAGGACACATGATTTTGTAGTTAAAAAGTACAATCCTGTCCATAATTGTGACACAACAAACTACAACACCCTTTGTAATTCTAACTTTCTAGCAAAACACTATAGAGATAGAATAGCTGAACAACCTAACATTAGGATATTTGAGTTTCAAAAAGTTATTAGAAATGAATTTGAATTGAATGTGGGTAGGACTGTGGCTAGAAGAACTAGGAATAAGGTCTTGAAAGAAATTATGGGTGACCATATTCTTGAGTTTAGTAGGATTTTGGACTATAGAGATGAGCTACTAAGATCAAATCCTGGTAGCACATGTGTTGTTAAATTGAGTGATGAAACATTTGAGGGTGGAAAAAAAATATTTCATGGGTTTTACATCTGTTTTGATGCCTTGAAAAAGGCTTACAAGTCTGGTTGTAGGCCTTGCATTGGCCTGGATGGCTGTTTCTTAAAGGGTGTTTGTAAAGGTCAATTGGTTACTGCTGTATGTAAAGATGGGAACAACCAAATGTTACCACTAGCATGGGCTGTGGTTGAGTATGAAAACCAGCATACCTGGAAGTGGTTTATCAGGATTTTGAAGCATGACCTTGAGCTTGGAGATGGGACCAATGTGACATTGCTCACAGACATGCAAAAGGTTAAGCAAACTGTCATAACTTTCCTTTTCATTTATATATACATTTTCTGTCTGTTCTAATCAGTTCTTTCTTCTTTTATATTTTATTGTTTTGCAGGGGCTCAAAGCAGCTATTGATGAGTTGCTACCAATGTCTGAGCACATGATGTGTGCTAGACATATCCTTGCTAATTGGAGTAAGGAATGGAGGGGTCTTGAAAGGAGAAACTGTTTTTGGAAATGTGCTAGGAGTACATTTGAGGCAGAACTTAGAGAGAATATTAAGTACATGAAAAAACTTGGACCACCAAGAATGGTTGATCAACTGTTGTACTATAATGCTGAGAGGTGGAGCAAAGTGTATTTTGACTTTAACAGCCAGTGTGATAGTGTTGACAACAACATGGCTGAAAGCTTCAACTCATGGATACTAGAGGCTAGGCATAAGACTATCATAAGTATGCTTGAGGAGATAAGGGTCAAGATGATGAACAGGATTGGGAAAATGAGAGAATTCTGTGAGAAGTGGGATGAAAACATATCCCCAATGGCTAGCAAGGTGTATGGAGACAATTTGAAAAGGTCAATGAAATGTCATCTGGTTTTTAATGGTGAGCATGGGTTTGAAGTTGAAGAGGGTGACTATGGACATACAGTGGATCTTAGGAACCTTACATGTTCCTGCAGGTCTTGGAGGCTAAAAGGGATACCATGTGTACATGCCATAGCATCAATGCACAATAGAAGAATGGATCCGGCTGTATACATTTCTCATTATTACTCACAAGAGACATACATGAAGGTGTACTCTCACTTTATCCAGCCTGTTTTGAATATGAAAATGTGGCCAGAAGGTCAGATCCAATAGTGATCCCACCTGAGATTAAAAAAATGCCAGGAAGGCCTAAGAAGGTCAGGAGAAAAGAGATAACAGAAAAGAAGACAGGGAAGATGTCTAAAGCTGGAGTTGAGATGACTTGCAGCAACTGCCATGGGAAAGGCCATAATAAGAGGGGCTGCCCCAAGGGGCCTTCAGCTAGTGCATCTCAAAGACCCCCTGCAGCTAGTGCATCTCAAAGACCCCCTGCAGCTAGTGCATCTCAAAGACACACTGCTGATAGTTCTTCTCAAAGACCCAATGCTGATAGTGCATCTCAAAGACCTCCTGCAGCTAGTTCTTCTCAAAGACCCCCATCTGTAATATCAAGTGTTGGCTCATCTCCAGCTCAAACCACCCAACCAACCAGCACAAAGGTATGTATTTGGTTTAAAACAAGTAACATCTCTTGTGATAGCTTTGCTAATTACTCCAATACTCATTGTAGGATTCTGGAAATAGAAGGGGTAAGCGAAGGGGTAATACAACCTTTCAAAGGCCAAGAATGGTAGGGATGGGAGTGCTTCACACTCAAAGTGGTCATTCTATTGTGAATGTAAGTTTTTTCATTATGCTTAGTGGTTGTCTTTTCTGTTTGTAACTAGTTTTCCTTATACTTGTTCCCACTTATGCAGCCTGGTATTTCTGTGAGAAGGCCAGTAATTTTGTCTTCAAATGTGACTGGTGACATTGGCCATAAACTTGAAAGTGGTATAAAATGGAAAGGCAAATCTGCTGTACTTGCTGGTGGCCTTCAAGAAATGAAAAGGATGAAACAAAAAGAGGTCAAGGCAGCTGCAGCAAAGAGGGTCCAAATGAGCCAATCAAGCTCTGTTAATCAACCTGGAACTTAGTGATATGTGGGCAATAAGTCCTCTTGTTGGTTGTATCTTTTGTTTAGCATCTAAAACAATTTCTGGAATGCTTCAGCAGCTGTGACTGCATACTTTATGTCTGATTTTGTTTTATGGACAAATACAGCAGCAATGACTGCCTTTATGTGTTTTGGAATGGGTGAATGTATCTTCCATAATGACTTTATGTCTTCTTAATTGAAAGCAGCAATGACTGCCTTTTTTGCCTTGTTTATGCCTGCTTTTGTGACTATAATGCTGGTTTGTCTTGCCGTAACAACAACAATATGTAATAAACAACCAGTGTCAAATATGAAACTGAAACACATTCATTACATTAATTCATTACAACTTAACCACAAACTAAGGCTTCCACAACTTAACTATAATTTGGACATAACATATGATGACTAAACATACATGCTGATACAAATGAGTAAAAACAACAATACATTCTCTCTAATCTTGGAACAAACCAGCTTGGACTTCAACTTCTTCTCCTTTTGCTTCATCTTCTCAATCTCAGATTTCATGTCATGATTAGATGTTAAGGGATAACCTTCCAATTCCCTATCAGCTAGTTCACGAATGCAACAAGTTTAGGAATAATCACCTTTGATCGCCGGTCAATTTCGTCGTCTGCCCACTTCCAAAAATTGCAATATCTTGGTCCCTATAAATTAAAGCAATGTCGAGTATAAAGTATCATCATTTAAAGGAAGGAAACTTGTGCAATAAACAAATAAATTACCTTATAACAAGGGCAAACCCAGTATCTTCTACCAGGATTTCTTTCAGTCCAAGCAGTCAACAATGGCAACAAATGGCCATGTTTGCACCGAACTTCTTGGTTCACAACATGGTCAACTTCTTCTCTACACAATGAATTTAAACTACTAGACAACATTAACCTTTTTTGGGGGTTATTTTGATGAAAGGCTTCGGATTTGATTTGACTAGGGTTTATTGTTGAAGAAGAAGCAAATTGGGGAAGAAATAAAGGAAAGGGTCGGGTTAAAAGGATAAAAGGGGAGAGAGAAAACGGATTTTACCGTTATGTGTCTTTATTTTTTTACTTTTTTAAGTAGCAAAAATAGGTTTAACGCGCCTGAAAAAAGATGTTTTATACGCGCAGGACAGTTGGACGTTGGTGTTTGTATTAATACCATTTCGAACATATTAAGGGGGTGATAGGTCGCCCGCAAAGTTTGGATATGTTATTGTATTTTCGGGACAAGTTTAGGTGGTAAAGTATATATTTTGAAGAAACTAGTACAAAGTTCTTAAAGCAACTGACACGGCAACATGGACTTGCTTTATACATGGTCTACAGCAAACGTACTTCACCAGATATTTTCTTAACTGACGCTAGCATTGTGCCATGTCCTTTTAATCACTGAACTGCATTATTGAGGTCCCATACACTCATTCAACTTCCAAACCAAAGCTTGTAAAATTGTGATCACCATGCCCCTGTAATTTCTCTTAATATGCCATGATGTGAATGGACGCGGATATAAACATCATTTGGAATATATTCACATGTATGATTGTGTGAAAGTACTATATACAATGGCATAATAATGTATTAAAACGAGCCAACACAATTTTAAATAGAACTACAAATCTGCATTTCACAAAAGTTTATCACCTCAATAGCAAAACTAACACTAGACACTAGAGATAAGTAAAAGACATTATGTCCTAAAACTGAATCCAAAAACAATTAACCCTGGAAATCCACTGTATTGATGTCGGTAGTGTTTAATAATCATCTTAGTATCTAATGAAACAAGAACCCATCAAATCATAGCGCCAAAGAGTATAATATAAAGTCTCCACGGAATATTTTTAGATCTTTTGGCAAAGACAACTTGAACCACAAATCTCTTAACATGGGAATGGTTGCTATCATTCTCAGCAATAGTATAACCCGTACCATATTAAAGAGATCCTAAAACAGTGGAGGACAAATTGGCAGTATATGCACCAAAATTAATCAAGAAGAAAGACAAGGTGACTCAGCCAATTTGGAAACTAGAACAAAAATATCAGACATGCAACATGAACTATTACAAGAATTGAACTCACCTATATTACCATAGGTAAGCTTAGTCAAACACTCTCTTAGTTTATTTATACTACATCATAAATATCGTTTACACGTATTTAGAAATTAACATGTTTCAATAAGTTGTTTGTCTTAATTCTCTTCATTTATAAAGTTCTCTCTCAAAATAAGAATGTAAGTCAGCTAAAATAAGAAGATTAAAAAAGTAATCTTACAGCAAGTCACCAACCATGTCAAATGCAATAGGTAATATTTAGAGGATAACAGGTGATATAATCTCTGGACGTATAATTTGATAATTTTATGTCGAGTTAAAATGATTTTTATTGACTTGGTGTATGTAATATTGAGAACATACAAAGAGGAAGACTTTGAAAATGCTTGCCGACTTGTTTTGATCTTTTTCACTTTTTTTTCTTTAATTTCTAAAAATATCTGAATAGAGCCCACCATACTTGTTCCCTTCAATCACCTGAAACATTAGGATCTTGCTTTATAAATACATATCTACAACTTCCTTCATTCCTACATCTTCTATAATCAAAATACAACACATTTCTACTTCTTCTATCTATTATCAGAAACAACTCATTCCTACAGATTCTGTATTATAAAAAAACAGCAACAAAATATGACTTTAACACTTCCTTCATCAACTTCTTTTATTAATATAAAAGAAACAAAAGGTGTTAAAACACCTGATGATTTCTTAGGCATGGTTTCTTATGCACAAAATAAGCCATATTCTTGCCGTCTCATAACCAAGAGTTCCATGCAAGAAGCTCAGTTCTCCCATGAGATAATCATGGTTAATCCCATGGAACTGAGGAAAAATGAAAAAAGAGAAAAACTTCATGTGCTAAAACCTACTCACAGCAATAGCAGTACAAAGGTACCAGTTTTTGTGATGCTCCCACTTGACACCATTACCATGGGAGGGAAGTTAAACAAGCCACGATTGATGAACGCGAGTTTGATGGCCTTGAGAAGTACTGGAGCTGAAGGAGTAATGGTGGATGCTTGGTGGGGTTTGGTGGAAAAAGATGGACCGATGAAATATAATTGGGAAGGTTATGTTGAACTTGTAAAGATGTGTCAAGTACATGGCTTGAAACTTCAAGTTGTCATGTCTTTTCATCAGTGTGGAGGAAATGTTGGAGACTCTTGCAGGTATTAACAAAAGGCTTTGTTTTGCTTTATGCTTGAACTAATGTATAATTATCTCATATCTGCTTTTATCGAGATCTATATTCTGCTCTAATTACATTTAACTCTAATAAGCTAAACCATTCTAGAGTTGGTATATAAACCCCCAATTAAATAGCAATATGCACTAATACACCATAATTTGCATGAATAATCTAGCTAGGTTCTGATGGACATGGAAGTTCACATTTTCTTTCTCATAATTCCAAATTACTAACACCAACAAGGCTCTATCATCATGGTAGTAGTGTTTGAAAGAAAATGGACAATTATCTATTCCTAAAAACATCCAATAGACAGATAGAATCTTCAAGTTTGCTATGAAATGGTTAACAGAATTATAATCTTTGGCAAAGAGCCAAAGACCCACTCTGCTGCATCCTAAAGTAATCGTTTGTAGCTTTTAAAGGGAACAATTCAAGTGGAACTAGAATTTCTTCTCGCTATTCAAACTCTCAGTTTTAGGAGAAATCTAACTGTCACTATAATTTGTTATGGATTTTGCAGTATTCCTCTACCTCCATGGGTACTTGAAGAAATCAGCAAGAATCCTGATCTTGTCTACACAGATAGATCAGGCCGGAGAAATCCCGAGTATATTTCCTTAGGTTGTGACCAGTTACCAGTACTCAAAGGGAGAACACCCATTCAGGTGTATACTGACTACATGAGGAGCTTTAGAGAAAGATTCAAGGATTACTTCGGAAATGTCATCGTGGTAAGACTTTGTTTTACAATCACACACTCAATGTTATTACTTCAACAAGTATACTTCCTAATCCACCAAACATTAAAGAAAGATCTACTGAAACCTCTAAAGCATTAGTTCTAGAAAAATACATACACATACACACACGTATACGATATCTGTTGCTTAAAGAGAGGAATAGGAGTTTGGTAGAAAGTGAAGTTACTAATGAATGTTAACAAGGGCTTTATAAAAGCATTGCAGGTCATACTATCACAGGTTCCATTTAGTAAAGGGATTCAATAATCCATCCTATTATTTTTTTTTCCAAGCTAAAATGATATGAAAACTTAAAATTGATATTCTCTACTATTCTACAGGAGATACAAGTGGGAATGGGTCCTTGTGGTGAGCTCAGATATCCATCCTATCCAGAAAGCAATGGTACTTGGAGGTTTCCAGGAATTGGAGAATTTCAATGCTATGACAAGGTAACCTTTTGCATCTATTGTTTAAAATATTGAAATAATCTTGTTGCTTACACGAGTAGCTCAGACAAAATTAGTAAGACCTTCAGAAATAAAAATTAAAACTTCTGTTTTCTCAACACAGTACATGAGAGCTTCACTATCAGCATCCGCCAAGGCGGCAGGAAAGGATGACTGGGGCCAGGGAGGGCCTCATGACTCCGGAAAGTATAATCAGTTTCCTGAGGATACCGGATTTTTTCAAAGGGACGGAACATGGGATAGTGTATATGGACAGTTCTTCCTAGAGTGGTATTCAGGAAAGCTACTGGCACATGGCGACAGAATTCTAGCAGCAGCAGACAGTATATACCAAGGAACTGGAGCTAAACTATCTGGAAAGGTAGCAGGGATTCATTGGCACTACAATACTAGATCACATGCTGCAGAGTTAACAGCAGGATACTATAATACAAGACATAGAGATGGCTATCTACCTATAGCACGTATGTTAGGGAAACATCACGTTGTATTAAATTTTACGTGTATGGAAATGAGGGATGGTGAACAGCCCCAGAGTGCAAATTGCTCACCTGAAGGTTTAGTTCGACAAGTAAAAGCTGCAACTAGAATTGCTGAAGTAGACCTTGCTGGAGAAAATGCTCTAGAGAGGTATGATGGAGGAGCATATTCTCAAGTTTTGGCAACGAGCATGTCAGATTCTGGAAACGGACTGAGTGCATTTACATTCTTAAGAATGAACAAACGGTTGTTTGAGCCTGAAAATTGGAGGAATCTAGTGCAGTTCATTAAAAGCATGTCAGACGGAGGTCGAAATGCTATACTTCTAGAATGCGACTCAAGCGGGACAGAACTTTATGTAGGATTTATCAAGAAGAACCATATTAAGAAAGCTATAGATGTAGCACTAGTGTAAAGATATACATCTGTATTCCTGTAATATATTTACCCAGTAGCCCCTAAGAGATTCCGAAAGATTTTCGAGTCTGTTTCTGAAGCTGTACAATAGATTACAAGTAAATAAGAAGCTTAGTATGTCAATCTTTGCCACCCTGGTTCCAATGTCGTATAGAATTGAAGGTTAGGATCATTGGGATGACAAGAGGTAGAATTATACGTCTTGGATGATACAAAGATTTGATAAATTTATTTCTTTGTTTGAACTTTGAACAAAAATAAGAATACTCTGTTAATATTTCTGCTTTCTTTCTTCTAGTTATTCATCATCAACAAGCAAATTACTTGAGTATCTGATAAACATATCACTAGTCCAATGAATATTTCTAGTAGTGAATATCACCACTACTCCGAGCTTCCAATATAGATAATCATTTAAGAAGCAACCCAGGCTGACAGATTACAAACTCTATCAGCAATATGAGCAATTTTTCAAATGATATTTCTCTGGAGAGTTGAGCTTCTAGCAATATCGTTTTAGCATGTTTTAAGAAAGTTTGACAAGATTCTTGAACAAAGTTCACACCTTAAAGATATTTGTCACACATATGTAATCTTCTAGGCCATAATAAATAGTTCAGATCTTAAGAGTTCTAATAACAAGGAAAAAGAAAAATAAACTGGTAGAAAAGTCCTTAAAACAACTGACACTGCAACATGGACTTGCTTTATACATGGTCTACAGAAAATTCACTTCACTAGATATATTCTAAGGTTGCTATTTAAACTGCAGCAGAATGATGGATGGCACACGTTCTTAAATTTTCTACTGAGTGTTTTCCTATCACTAACTTACTTTCTTACGACGATAGTTTCCAGAGCATCTTGTGCGCACCTCGACTAATTCGCTAACTTAACTGACCTTAGCATTGTGCCATGTCAATAAATGGAGATCCCAAAAGGCATTCACTGGGAAAAGATCAATAGAAACAGAAATAATCTTCCCACATCCAAAGATATTGACATAATTTTCACAATATCTTTCAAGGTTATACCTTTTCCTACCCTTGTAGAGGAGAAACAGGCAGAGAATTTAGTGGAAAAAGATGACCAGAGACTTCACACCCTTTATTCTTCTTGACTATATGACAGTGTTTTCATACCCTTTTTCTCTCAAAAATATCTTGAAGTTTAACCTCTTATAAATATCTACAAACATCGCGGCAACTATTTTACAAATAAACTATGTTTAGTTCAAGCAAGCAACACTTGGAAAGGAAAAAGAAAAAGAGGAAAGCAAGAAACCAATAGGTAACTTTTTTTCTTATGACTAGAAATAAATTATATCAATTCCAATGTTTATCGCACAACTGAAACTTTCATCCTAACCGTCATATTGTTCGATCAAGAATACCAATGCAAATGAAGTTACTACGTGAAAACCAATGAGACTTAAGTTTAGTAGTATCAGAGAGAGTTTCCCACACAACAAATGTTAGTTTGATTCTCACTGCTTCCGCTCCCTTTCCACTTCCTTATTCTTTAGTGTAATAGAAATTTAAAAGTAAGTGACCAAGTAAAAAGGTATGTGTGTAAAGACAACAGGTTGTGATCTTTTAATCACTGAACTGTATTATTGAGGTCCCATTCACTCATCTAACTTCCAAACCAAGGCTTGTACCATGCCCTTGTATTTTCTCTTAACAAGCCATGATGTGAATGGACGAGGATATTAACATCGTTTGGAATATATTGCAACACAACAGTTTATCACCTTATTAGCTAAACACATTAGGAAAATATACTATATTTATGTCGGTAGTCTTTGATAATCATAGTATTTAATAAAACAAGAATCATCGAATCATAGTGCCAAAGAACATAAAGTCTCCACAAAAGAAAGATGAGTATTTTAGATCTTTCGACAAAGACAACTTGAACCATAAATCTCTTAAAATAATACTATCACCCTTACCATATTAATTAAACAGTTCCGAAAAGAGTGGAGGACAAATTGGCACTTGGCAGTTTGCACCAAAATCAATCAGGAAGAAAGGCAAGGGACTCTGCCAACACAAGGACGTGTTTTCATATTTGTCCACTAATGTTTCTGCTAGTACGCTGTAAATAATTTGGTCTGTGATACGACAGGGACATATAATTTGGAAGCTACTTCAAAAATATCAGACATGCAACATGAACTATAACCCTTATATTCTCAAGAACTTAACTCACCTATACTACCATAGGTAAGCTTAATTAGTCAAATACCCTCTTAATTTGTTTATACTATACATCATAAGTATCGGTTACACATATTAAAATAAATTAACATAATGTAAAAGATTGTTTGCCTTAATTCTCTTCATTTAGAAGGTTCTCAAAATAAGAAGATTAAAAAAGTAACCTTACAATAAGTCCCCTCCCATATCAAATCCAATAGTACTATTTAGAGGACAGCAGATGATATAACCTCTGACTGGATGTATAATTTGATAATTTTATGTCATGTTAAAATGATTTTTACTGACTTGGTGTATGTAATATTGAGAACATAAAAGGAGGTATATAAAATGGACGTTACATGTGTCACCATGTCAAGTAAAGCCAGATTTTAAAAACTTAGCCGACTTGCTTTGAATTTTTTCACTTTTTTAAAAAATATTTTTGTCCAAGAAAAAAGGAACATGCCTTTTTGTTTCGTATCTAAAAGACCTTTCTACATTTTTTTTTCTATCACAATTACATTCGGAAGTTAGCCGACGTGTTTTGAACTTTGTCACTTTTTTAATTAAAAAAATCTAAAGAGAGCCCACCAGACTTTTTCCCTCCAAGCACCTGAAACAATAGGAATCTTGCTTTATAAATACACATCTACAACTTCATGCATTCCTACATCTTTTATCATCAAAACACACAACATTTCAACAACTTGTATCTATTATCAGAAAACACACTCCTACATATTCGGTAGTATAAAGAACAGCAATAAAAGATGACTTTAACACTTCGTTCATCAACTTCATTTATTAATATAAAAGAAATAAAAGGTGTTAAAACACCTGATGATTTCTTAGGCATGGTTTCTTATGCACAAATTAAGCCTTATTCTTGCCGTCTCATAGCCAAGAGTTCTATGCAAGAAGCTCAGATTTCTCACGAGAGAATCATGGTTAATCCCATGGAAGTGAGGAAAAATGAGAAAAGTGAAAAGCTTCATGTTCTTACACCTAATAACAGCAATAGCAATACAAAGGTACCTGTTTTTGTGATGCTCCCACTAGACACCATAACCATGGGAGGGAACTTGAACAAGCCACGAGCACTGAACGTGAGTTTGATGGCTTTGAGAAGTACTGGAGTTGAAGGAGTAATGGTAGATGCTTGGTGGGGTTTGGTGGAAAAAGATGGACCTATGAAATATAACTGGGAAGGTTATGCTGAACTTGTAAAGATGTGTCAAGAACATGGCTTGAAACTTCAAGTTGTCATGTCTTTTCATCAGTGTGGAGGAAATGTTGGAGACTCTTGCAGGTATTAACACAGCTTTCTTTTGCTTATGCTTGAACTAATGTATAATTATTTCATATCTGGATTTATCAAGATCTACTACACCATTATCTGCATAGCTTCATGAATAATGTCGCTAGGTTGATGAATTAGGAAGTTCACCTTTTCTGTCTCATAAGTCCAAATTACAACACCAGCAAGACACTTTCATCATGTTACCAGTGATAATGTTTTAAAGGAAATGGGAAATTATCTATTCCTAAAAATATCCATTAGACATAGAATCTCGGTTTTCTTCAAGTTTACTTTGAAACGGGTAAAAATCTTTGGCCAAAAAGTAGTAGTTTGTAGCTTTTAAAGGGAAGAATTCAAGTGGAACTAGAATGCATTCTAACTATTTAGACCTCAGTTCTAGGAGAAACTGTCGCTAAAAATTGCTATGGATTTGCAGTATTCCTCTACCTCCATGGGTACTTGAAGAAATCAGCAAGAACCCTGATCTTGTCTACACAGATAGATCAGGCCGGAGAAATCCCGAGTATATTCCTTAGGGTGTGACCAGTTACCAGTACTCAAAGGGAGAACACCCATTCAGGTGTATACTGACTACATGAGGAGCTTCAGAGAAAGATTCAAGGATTACTTCGGAAATGTCATAGTGGTAAGACACTGTTTTACATATCCAATGTTATTATTTCAACAAGTATACTTCCTGATCTACCAAACATTAAAGAAAACATCAACTGAAAACTCCAAGCATAACTAAAATGTTTCTTTAAGGGAGGAATATATAGGAGTTAGTTGGAAACTGAAGCTAAAAATGAATGTTAAAAAAAGCTTTAGCATAAAAGCACTGCCAGTCATACTGTCACAATTTACATTTGGTATAGGGTTTAAATAATTTATCCTAATATTGAAGAAATATTACCAGAAGCATATATAAATCTAAACAAAAAATAAATCAGGCTACTATCCAAAAGAGAAAATTGTTATAAGAAAAAAAGAGAATAAGCAAGATCAGTAGGTTACTTTTATCAATCTCATGTGGTACACTTAATTTGTTGTTTAATCAATCTAAGAGGTGGACCAATAGAGTATATTGGATCATGCAAATCATGACATAAGGGACCACATAATGTATTCCTATTATTTTTTTCCAAGCTAAAATGATATGAAAACTTCAAATTGATATTCTCTATTTCTACAGGAGATACAAGTGGGAATGGGTCCTTGTGGTGAGCTCAGATACCCATCCTATCCAGAAAGCAATGGAACTTGGAGGTTTCCTGGAATTGGAGAATTTCAATGCTATGACAAGGTAACCTTTTGCATCTATTGTTTAAAACATTAGAATAATCTTGTTGCTTACATGAGTAGCTCCCAACTGATGTTATTTAGCTGAGGGTCTACCATAAACAGCCTCTGGAGGTAAGATCTGCGTACATCCCACCCTCCCTAGACCCCAACCTTGGTGGGATACCACTGGGTATGTTGTTGTTACATGAGTAGCTCAGAAAAATTAGTAAGACCTTCAGAAATAAAAACTAAACTTCTTTTTTTCTTCAATACAGTACATGAGAGCTTCACTGGCAGCATCCGCCAAGGCAGCAGGAAAGGATGACTGGGGCCAGGGAGGGCCTCATGACTCCGGACAGTATAACCAGTTTCCTGAGGATACCAGATTTTTCCAAAGGAATGGAACATGGGACAGTGTATATGGACAGTTCTTCCTAGAGTGGTATTCAGGAATGCTACTGGCGCATGGCGACAGAATCCTAGCAGCAGCAGACAGTATATACCAAGGAACTGGAGCTAAACTATCTGGAAAGGTGGCAGGGATTCATTGGCACTACAATACTAGATCACATGCTGCAGAGTTAACAGCAGGATACTATAATACAAGAAATAGAGATGGCTATCTACCTATAGCACGTATGTTCGGGAAACATCACATTGTATTAAATTTTACGTGTATGGAAATGAGGGATGGTGAACAGCCCCATAGTGCAAATTGCTCACCTGAAGGTTTAGTTCGCCAAGTAAAAACTGCCACTAGAGCTGCTGAAGTAGAACTTGCTGGAGAAAATGCCCTGGAGAGGTATGATGGAGGAGCATATTCTCAGGTTTTGGCAACAAGCAGGTCAGATTCTGGGAATGGATTGAGTGCATTTACATTCTTGAGAATGAACAAACGGTTGTTCGAGCCAGAAAATTGGCGGAATCTAGTGCAGTTCGTGAAAAGCATGTCAGACGGAGGACGAAATGCACTTCCACAGTGCGACTCAAGCAGAACAGACCTCTATGTAGGATTTATCAGGAAGAGCGATACTAAGAAAGCTAAAGAGGTAACACTAATGTGAAGATATACATCTGTATTCCTGTAATATATTTATTCCATTATAGAGCAGTAGAAAAATAGTAGCACAAAGCACCATACTCATCAGTTCCCCTAGAAGATTACAAAAAATTTTGAGCCTGTTCCTGAAGCTGTACTATAGACGACAAGTAAAAAGAAGCTTACTATATCAATCTTTGCCACTCTGGTTCCGAGGTTGTATTGAAATGAAGCTTCGGGTCATTGGGACGGCTAGAGGCAAGAATCATATCATACAAGGTTTTGAATGAAGTAGTTCCTTTCTACAAAATTCCACATGTATTATTGGTATTATTGAAATTGAAATAAAACACCTCATGGAAGCTCAAACTCGTTTCCTGTTAATATTCCTGGTTTCTTCTTTCGAGTTATTGCTTATCAGCAGCAACTTACTTGAGCATCGGATAAACATATCACTAGTCCAATGAATTATTTCAAGAAGAGAAGATTGCTATTATCCCCAGCTTGCACTGTGGATAACCATTTAAGAAGCAACTCATGTTGACAGATTACAAACTCTATCAGCAGTATGCGTTTGAGCAATTTCTCAAGAGATATTTCTATGGAGAATTGAGCTCCTAGTAATATCATTTTAGCATGTTTTAAGAAAATTTGACAGGATTATTTATCAAAGTCCACACCTTAAAGATACTTGTCACACATTTGTAATGTTCTAGCTCTAGGCCCTAATAAAAAAGCACAGATCTTAAGAGTTCTTATAACAAGGAAAAAGAAAAAGAAACTGGTACAATGTTCTCAAAACATCTGACAGGGCAAGATGGTCTATAGCAAATGTACTTCACTAGATATATTCTAAGGTTGCTATTGCAATTACCAAGAAATTAAACTGCATCAGAATGATGAATGGCACACGTCCATAGTTTCTACTGACTGTTTGCCTATCACTAAGTTACTTTTTTACGGCGGTAGTTTCCGGGCCAGCGCACACCTCGACTAATTCCACCGGATATCTGCCACCTCTCACAAGTAAGAGACAGTACCAGATAACTCTATCCACTAAGGATTGAATAGATGGGAAGAAAGACCTAGTATTTTATTGTCTCCGCTAGAATTTAAACCTAATACCTTACTACGTTATGGACCACTAAGCCACACCCTTGGGTGCATTAACTATTCTTCCTCCCATGGAAAAACTTTACGTAATACATTCGCCTAACTTAACTTACGTTAGCATTGTGCCATGTCAATAAATGGAGACCCCAAAAGGCATTCACTGGTACAAAAATCAATAGAAACAGAAATAATTTTCCCACATCCAAAGATATTGACACAATTTTCACAATATTTATACCTTTTCCCACCCTTATAGAGGATAAACAGGCTGAGAATTAGTGGAAAAAGATGACCAGAGACTTCACACCCTTTATTCTTCTTTCTTGACTAAATGACACAGTTTTCATAACCTTTTTCTCTCAAAAAGGTGTAGAAGTAACTGAAAGTTGAGAAATGTCTCGAAGTTTAAGCAACACTTGGAAAGGAAAAAAGAAAAAGAGGAAAGCAAGAAACCAAATAGGTAACTTAGCAAGAAACCAATAGGTAACTTTTTTTTCTTATGACTAGAAATAAATTATATCAATTCCAATGTTTATCGCACAACAGAAACTTTCATCCTAACCGTTGTCACGACCCTTTTTCAACACACGCAAAACTAAAAAGAATAGAATTTGCGTATTTAAAAGGTCATGACGAGTGTTACAAAAGGTACAAAATTATTTTTAGAGAAACTCGGAGTCGCCACTTGACAAGTTAAAGGTGTGCCAAGTCACCAAAGTGGTGTACCTAGAACACCCTTGACTCGTCTAATAGTCTGCGTCAGAGATTCGGGTAAGGTTCTCAGTTGACTTTCGGGAAGGTATTAGGCACCCTCGAGTCCTGTGCCAAACACAGTTGCTTTATTGTCGCAATTTTAATTCATTAAGTATGGTTGTTATATTAAAGACGTTAATTGAATTTAAACTTTGATTCGGAAAAATTTAAAAGTGTTAATTCTTTTCCAACCTCACAGAGGACTGGAAGAATTTACACTTTGATTCAAAATAAAATAAAATGTATTGCGTATTTCCAACCTTACAAAGGACTGGTCTATTTTTTTAAGAAAATTTAATTAACTTCAAAAATAATAATTAATTTAGAATTTAAATCAATTTAGTTTTTCCTTTTAGCCTAATAAGTAGATCACAAATCATACTTATAATATTACCTAATTATGTAAGTTTTCCTAGTCCTATTAATTTGCCTAATCGATTTAGTTAAGTGCAAGCGTTAAAATTTATTAAGTGACGAATTGGGACTCCAAAATTTGACTTTATTTGAGATACAGATTATGAAAGTATATACATATAGTAGGCTTTTTGTTAAATGTGAACAGCTTTATGGGCTGCTATTAGAAAAAAAAAAAAAAAAAAAAAAAAAAAAAAAAAAAAGAGAATGGCTCATTTTTTGATAATGTGGGCTGAAGGGTTTTGCGCAAATGGGCAATTTTAAGGTCTGTTTTGTACAATTGACCATATTTTATTTATTCATTGTATAAATGATAGTTGTGCAAGTAATTAACACATGGCCAGATTTAAAGCGAACGTCCTAAATTTAAAGCCTATTCATTACACTTTCAAGTGGATAATTTAATTATGTCAAAGTAGAATGCCTTCAACTAGTTTAAGATATAAATGGTCGAAATATTTACAAACATTTGAATAATTTGTTATATAAAGAAAAAGAAACTTATAGCCATGAGTTAAAACATCATTTGAAGTTGAACCAAAACGTGCAAAATATATTAAAACTATAGCTAAGCGTGCAAATACGTGAGATTCTACCAACATTGGTTTTTAAAGAAGTCTTGCAGCTGCAGTCCAAATGTCCCCTTTTCTTTAAACAAGTTTAGCGTTTTCAGATTTGTTTCCTTTTAAAGTCTTACTCTGCTTATAAAATTTCAATTCTGTCCATGGCATATTTTCATAGATGATTCACAATTTTTAAACTCCGGCATATATGTGTAAATGATTGATTTCTTTAACAAGTTACAAAAAATACATTCCTTGCTTTGCAAAATTTACAGCTGCTACTACTAACATTAATGTGGCCACAGGTTTGGCAGGTTTCATTTTTGTGCAAGTTTCACCCATGGCCTTTTCCTTCAAAGTCTATTAAATGCATGGCTAACAATAGACAAAATATAGAATATGTACTAACTTATTTAGTCAAGGAGCTATCATGAACATACCCATTTGTTTTGCTATCCCGATTTCAATGGTTCAAATGAAACTAACAGATTATGGACATATAAACAACGATAACATACAACATAAGGAATCATTCAAGCCATGATTATTAAATTGTGAACTTTATACATGTCCTTTACAAAAAAAAAAAAAAAAAAACTATGCAAGAAACTTTATACAAGGTTCATTTGTGTTTACCTTGTGCCGAAGATTCCAAGCCAAAAAAGCAAATGAAAACAAAGCCAGCTAGAACCAAACGAGACAGCCACTAAACAACCCTTTATGACCTCCTTTTAACTCCTAAAACTAGTAGATTTATACCCCAAAAGAACCTCGGTATATAGGCTTTTGGTTCTAAATCTCTTATTCAAAAACTTACTATTTTTCTCAAGTATTTTGCTCTCAATTAGTGTCAATTTTCAGCAGCTTCTTCCTAGCTCTCAAGTTTCAGATCTGGTAAAATCCTTTTTTAAGAGAGAGAGAGAGAGAGAGTATTTTCTCCTCCTCTAAAGAAAGTAAAAGACTCTCTTTTTATAGACAAAAGGTAGAGTGAAAATTCGGGTAAAAGGACAACACCCCCATGTGACACACTTGATTTTTTCCAAAGATGGTACAAACCCATGTGCCAAAATCCTTGCTTTTTAAGAAGAAAGTACAACACCCATGTGAAAAATTACAACTTTCGTGCTGACATTGTACTCTTCTTGACTTTTGACACTCTTTTTGACACACTAATTCTCAGGCTTCTTAACCCCCCCCTAATTTCTAACTAAACAGCCCCCAAAGAACTAGGAACATTCCAGAATTAATTAAGTACATACTTAGACTAAAGGTCCACAAAAATCAGGCAACAGAACTTGACATACAAGCCTACAGGTCCGCACAAAGACAAGCTCAAAATTAACCTTACGCTTTTCAACTTTATCTCACAAGCCAACTTAGAGAGACTTTCAAGTTTAATTACTAAATACAACAAACAATTCAAGCTTAAGATAAGCTGCACAAACACATCCTAGACGATTTTACTGTCAATCACAACACACGTAAAGAAACTCATGCTTAAGGGAGCTAACAAAGACAACATTTACACACAATTTTATGCTTAATATTAAAACCAGACAACTTGAACAAATCCAAGCCTTTACAACAAACTTTAGCCAACAGACTTGTCCTTTAGCACTAATAAAATGGATTTACAAGACTAATTAAGTTTCTTAATGCTAACAAGTATTTTCCTCACAAACACATGAGCTATCATAATTAAGACTAAATGATTAAACGACAAAGTATGGACAAACATGCTCAACCTTAACAGACACCAAACATACATGATTTTAGCAAACTAAACTAAAATTTTACTAGAATTTACATATGAACAGAATTGTGCTTGAACTAGAAGAAACTATAATAGCAACTAGGAAAACTAAACGTCGATTTAATTACGAAACGAGCATACATAAGGTTTAAACTCGCTTTTACATAACGACACCAATACAATTACACTATCATCATGCTAAACTACAACTAAACATCTTTAAGCAAAATTTGAAAAAAATGTAAACAAAGCAAGGTTTTTGCTTTCTAACCCGTTAAGCTTATGTCAAGCAAAATCAGCATCATCGCCATTGTTCGACACACTGCCTTGGTTCAAATTTGATCGCCATCAACATCCATCATTTTCAACTCACAAAATCTCCACCACCACAAGCAAATTATCACAGTCACAAAATAATCCTCACAGCCTCCGGATTGAAACCTCCAAACAAGCAACGCAGCCCCCCCTCCCCAAAACGCCATCACTGCCTCAGCCATATTACCACCACAAACACGCACAAAAATAGCCATCCTCACCAAAGCAGTAGCAAACATATACCCACGAATCAGAAAGAGAAGAAGAAAAAAATGAGAAAGAAGAAAAACGAAAAATCAGAAAACGGGAAAGGAAGAACATACGGGTTTCGGGGAATGGGGTACGGGGGTGAAGGGGAGAGTGGAGATGAAAAAGAACCAAAAAACTTACAGAAAAAAATCAAGGGTCGCCGGAGTTATAGTTTGACCGAAACTTTGAGACCCGATCTACGCCAAACGGTTCACTTTTTGAAGAAACCAATAGCGGAAATGGAAAGGAGGGGCCGAGATCTTTCACATGGTATATTTTTGTATTTTTTCGGCCACCGGAGGTGGTGGCCGGCGGCGGACCAACGGCGGAAGAGGGTGGAGCTCCGGTGGAGCAGTGGCGGGGTTTCTTTTTCCGGTGGGGCGAAAAATTTCGCCAGCATAACCCTAGTCAAGAGACTAAGGGCGGTGTAATGGCAAAATGAGGAGATTTTGTTTATATAGGAGGGTGGTGGGCCGGGTTATACACAATGGATTGGGCTCTTAGAGTGGGCTACTATTTTTTCACAAATGGCCACCAAAATGGCACTACACACTAAATTAAACAACATAAAATCACATAATCTACACTAATATTAAAATTAATCATAGAATTACAATTACGCACGTAATAATAATTTTTTTTGGTTAATTTTCACATTTTATTTCCTAATTAATGACAAATTTCAATTAAAATAAAGACTATTTTTTAGGGAAATTTCGGGAAAATTTCCTAAGAATTTAACACAGCTATTTTGAGCAATTTTAAGAATTTGGTGCCAAAATTAGGTGATTACAGCTGCCCCTCTTTGTTCGAGAACACGAAGAGTTTTCGGACAAAGAAGTAATCGACAACTAATTTTGGCTTTTCGGTTCTAGCCGAGAGCACGCTTTTCAAAATGGTGACCGTACCTTGAATTTCAGTTCTAACCGAGAACAAAGTTACCTACATATCCCCGGACTAAGGAATCAGGTCAGTGTAGTTCCTTACGTGCGTTAGCTGGGACTACCGCATTCAAACAGACACTAGACTCTTCTAGACTCACTAAGACAAAGTAGATACTCTAGACTACTAAGACAAATTAGAGACTCTTCTAGACACACTTGGGGCTGATATTAGACACTCTTAGGCATACAAGGGCTGTCGTTGCTGGTCACTGGTTGCTTGCTGACTGGCGGTCATTGCTTTACAAAGAAAATGAAAGTACAACATTGAAAATGTAAAGTTACAATTCCTATTCTAAGTCTTCATGCTTCCCGAGATGAGCTTCTTGGTTCTTGCTTCCCTTACTTGTTGAAAATAAAATCGCCACTCTTGGTTCAGGTGGGTCTTGCTCTTTGTAGAAAATGAAACCACCGATCTTGATTCAGGTGGGTCTTGCTTCTTTACATAAATGGATTCCCTCGTTCTTCAGGTGGTTGCTTCGACTTCTCTAAACTACTCCCTCATTCTCCAGGTGGGTGCCTCGACTTTCTCTAAACAACTCCCTCATTCTCCAGGTAGGTGCCTCGACTATCTCTAAACTACTCCCTCATTCTCCAGGTGGGTGCCTCGACTTTCTCTAAACTACTCCCTCATTCTCCAGGTGGGTACCTCGGCTTTCTCTAAACTACTCCCTCATTTTCCAGGTGGGTGCCTCGACTTTTCTCTAAACTACTCCCTCATTCTCCAGGTGGGTGCCTCGACTTTCTCTAAACTACTCCCTCATTCTTCAGGTGGGTGCCTCGGCTATCTCTAAACTACTCCCTCATTCTCCAGGTGGGTGCCTCGGCTATCTCTAAACTACTCCCTCATTCTCCAGGTGGGTGCCTCGACTTCCTCTAAACTACTCCCTCATTCTCCAGGAGAGTGCCTCGACTTCTTCTAAACTACTCCCTCATTCTCCAGGTGGGTGCCTCGACTTTCTCTAACTACTCCCTCATTCTCCAGGTGGGTGCCTCGACTTCCTCTAAACTACTCCCTCATTCTCCAGGTGGGTGCCTCGACTTGCTCTAAACTACTCCCTCATTCTCCATGTGGGTGCCTCGACTTTCTCTAAACTACTCCCTCGTTCTCCAGGTGGGTGCCTCGACTTTCTCTAAACTACTCCCTCATTCTCCAGGTGGGTGCCTCGACGTGCTCTAAACTACTCCCTCATTCTCCAGGTGGGTGCCTCGACTTCCTCTAAACTACTCCCTCATTCTCCAGGTGGGTGCCTCGACTTTCTCTAAACTACTCCCTCATTCTCCAGGTGAGTGCCTCGACTTCTTCTAAACTACTCCCTCGTTCTCCAGGTGGGTGCCTCGACTTTCTCTAAACTACTCACTCATTCTCCAGGTGGGTGCCTCGACTTGCTCTAAACTACTCCCTCATTCTCCAGGTGGGTGCCTCGACTTGCTCTAAACTACTCCCTCATTCTCCAGGTGGGTGCCTCGACTTCCTCTAAACTACTCCCTCATTCTCCAGGTGGGTGCCTCGACTTCCTCTAAACTACTCCCTCATTCTCCAGGTGAGTGCCTCGACTTCTTCTAAACTACTCCCTCGTTCTCCAGGTGGGTGCCTCGACTTTCTCTAAACTACTCCCTCATTCTCCAGGTGGGTGCCTCGACTTCCTCTAAACTACTCCCTCATTCTCCAGGTGGGTGCCTCGACTTGCTCTAAACTACTCCCTCATTCTCCAGGTGGGTGCCTCGACTTCCTCTAATGAATTTCCTTGTAAAGGTTGCTTCTGACATGGAAGTTGAAACTGTTGCTCTTGAAATTGCCGCTTGGGCTGGCTTTGATTTGAAACTTCTGAAACTTGAAATTGCCGCTCAGGCTGGCTTTGACTTGAAAATAAAATGTCCGCTTATAGTTGTGCGGATTTTGACTTTAAGACCGGAAACTGCATCTTGAATCTGCTTTTTCTTGGACGATCTCTTTCATGGTACATTTTTTGGATCGTCATTCTTTCAGCTGATGTTCGACACTAGGATCCAATTATCAAGTTCGGTCCTGACTTGCTCTAGTATGACTATGAAACTTGTAAACGAGCTTTGCGAGCTTTCTATTGCTCGAAAAGAAATGAGAAGAAAATAAAAATGAAAGAATTTCAAGAGGAGACATTGAATGAAAGATGTCTCCAGAAAAGAAGAACTTATCCGGAGGTGAAATAACGACCTTATTAAGCATGACATGCATATTGGAATCAACTCTTCATCCGTTCACACGATCTATCCCTGATTTTGTTCCCATTCTTACGATCTTGCTTGATGGAAAATCTAACGACCCTCATTCGACTAGTAGTGCCCTTTCGGGTTTTCACCGACTAGCCTCTCTCTTTGTTCTTAACTCATTATTGTCTTGCAGCGCCTTTTCAGGTTTTCACTGACAAGACTTCATTTTTCTTTTTCTTTTTGTTGTTTTTTTTGTTTGTTGTTTTTTTTTCATTTTTTTTTTCATTTTTGGTTGTTTCTTCATCGATCTCCTATATTTCCTTGCTGATCGACCCCGTCTTTTCTTTCTTTCTTCAATTTTCGCCCTTTATCTTTATTCTTCAGAGAATTTCTCCTTTAATGACCCGGGTGCCCCCAGCTTCAAAATGCGATTGTTGACTCATAAGAAATGCAACTTTACAGTGTGAAAATTGTCCCTTGACACCTCACTCGGCTTGACATTCTCAATGATCAGTCAGAAAGGTCTTTATTTGGACTGTAATATTGGATTTGGTTAGGCTATAAAGAAAGGATTCAGCATAAAAGCTCAAAACATCTCATGAGACGACTAGAATGAGCATTACACGATTTGAAATCACCGCTTTTTTTAAAAGATAAACCAAACTTTTTCCCCGGTTTAGGCAAATTGGGGATTTTTTTTTTTTTTCTCTCTTTTTTTTTTTTTTTTTTTTTGTGGTTTGAAGAGCGGTATGAAAGCATCTCATGAACGACTTGGTAAAATATTACAACCCTTAGAATCATTTTTTTTAAAATAACAAATTGTAACCCCAATTTATTGAAAAACTGATGAATCATTTTTGAATTTCCAATATGAAAACACAGGGGATATTGAGATTATTCCCCGAGAAGAACACAACCATAAAAGGGATGTTGAATTTCTCCCTTTTTTTTCGGAACCAACTTCTGTCCCAGTTTATCCTAAACTGGGGCATTTTAAGTTTCGTCTCCAATTTCGAGACTGATATCTCATGAAACATATGAATAGATGGTACAAAAAATAGAAGTTTGTTTTTATTTTATTTTATAAAAATAAAATAAAAACAAACTTCTGCCCCAGTTTAGCCATACATTGGGGATTTGATTTTCCTTTGACATTGGCCGCAAACTTGGAGGCAAGCTTTTGAGTCAACGAAGAACAGGGAAAAAATGAACTTTTCCCTGTTATGACCGCACGCGAATGGTTGCCTACGTATCCTTTTGAGAAGAATCAGGTCAGACGTAGCTCTAGCACTGAGGTAGATTTTTGTTGCTTTTTTTTTTTTCTTTTCTTTTCTTTAATCACATCAAATTGATTCCAAGGGAGGGTAGGCCAAAGAAAACACAGAACAAAGCTCAAAAGGACTGACAAAAGGTATAGTGTTTGGGTAGAAAAATGAAAGTCGTTCGTCATCCAGACCAGAGAATGCCTCGCACAAATAATGATTCAATTGACCTGGATTAATCCACACGTGTCCTTGACTTCTACTTCAATGATGGTTTTCAAAACTGGTATTACAAACTCGGCCGAAGCGACCAAACACGATTTGAACTTCTCACCGATCTCCCTTATCGGATGGCTATTGATTAATTCCCAACTTATTTCACTCTCTTTTCCTCACAATTCTGATGGTTCATTGAGACAAAATGCCGGATCGCGTGTTTAAATCTAGAAGTAAACCGCGTATGCATGTCATGTTATTAAGGCCGACAAAACATAAAAATATAATACTAAGGAAACAAGACCAATAAAGAAAATAAGAGAAATAATGTCGAGACGAGAAAAGATCTCGCTTTTCATTGAATTAAAGATAGAAGGGTTTGAACATCAAAATAAGCAAAATAATGCACTTGGATTACAACCCTTAAATAACCAAGTACACAGAAAGATTAGCAAAACAAGCTACAATATTTCACAGTCACTCAATTGCAAGTCAGGGCTAGTTTTCCATTGTTAGGCATTACTGGGCCCTTCACCAAGATGTACCATGCTGATACGAAAGAAATTCCCTGAATCAGGCGACATGTTCTGCTTTTCCTCATTTTCTCCAACTCCCATCAACGTAGACTTCACTTTTTGGGGATTGATGAATGACTGGGTAAGATATGGAATTGGCTTCTCGAGGGACATGTTTGTCTTCTTCATTTCTTCACCCCTTACTCTGTCTACTACCCCAAACACTGTTTCAGGAACACGGTTCACTGTCACAAGCATTTGGTTAGCCCCAATTGACACATTACCAATAGGTACTATCGGCATTGCAGATTCAGCTTTCAAATCTTCTCCACATACCATACCCACCATGTGCACATCATCACAGACATGCAATGTGTTCTGGTTGATATTTGTTGTATCTAAGCCCTCGACTTGAATCTGACCATTATCTATCAGAGCTTGGATCGCCTTCTTGAGATGACGACAATCATTCGTGTCATGTCCTAGTGCGCCCGAGTGATAAGCACATTGACGAGTACGGTCTACCTTTGCCCTTGGATGCACATTTCCGGCAATCGGCTTCAACATACCCACATTTTGCAGTTTCTGGAAAATGCCGGAGTAAGATTCCCCAATTGACGTGAGCTCCTTCTTTTTCTGCATTCGTAACATCTTGTGATATGGACAAGGGCGGAAGGCTTTCTTTGATCGGTGAGTGGGGTTTGGAGAAACGTGGAAATAGTTTCGTGGAGTATTATTTGTGGGATGTGGGCTTGATGCGCGCCATTGTGGATGCGAATGTGCTGGAACATATGCACGTGCTGTATAAAGTGGAGTATTGGAATATTTTGAAATTTTTGGAGGGTGGCGTTCCGGATTATGCTTTTGTTGTGCCAGGGGGTATGAGTGGGGTTGTTTGTACTCTTTCTCATTCCTGCTTCCTTGACATCGCTCCCTTTCATCTTTCCTCTCAAGATTCTCCCTCCTAATAGGACCCGTGAATGGTGGAAAAGAGGCTCGGGGCGAAGTATGCCCCATTCGAGATGGATGTGGTACCCAAGGATGCATTTTAGACGATCCCCCATCACTTGCATCGTTCTGGTAGTAAGGAAAGTCAGGAGAATACTGTGGGTCCTCAAATTTAGTAGGTGAGCCACGTGCCTGATGTGCAGATAATGAAGCAGCCCCTAAAAGATTGGTTGGCATAGGAGGAGATGCTTTTCCCGTGGCAATGGCAATATACAAGTCAGCAACCAATTGTTTCAAATTTTTGACCTCTTCACACAACCTCTTGTTTTCCAGCACCAGAAGTTCATGGGCGCTGATCTCAGAACTTTCCTTATCAAACGACATGGTAACAGGTCCCTTTGATCCTATTGCGTACGGGCGCGAGATAAACCGTAGCAACTTCCAAACTCCAACGCTATGGCAAACAAATCAGATTAGCACAAAAGAGACACAAATTGCAAGCCTAGAGTTGTTATGCGTCATCCCGAAATAGTTCACGGCGCAGGCCACGTGTACCGACCGTATCCCAAAAGATTGCTTATGTGCCTTGATAAAAATCAGAACAAAATTGTGACCGGCACGTAATAAGAACAAGAACAAACTTGGATGATGATTTTTTTTTTAATTTTTATCTCTTTTTCCGACTCAAAACATAATTTAGACAAACGACACGAGACAGACTAACAATAAACTGCTTGCCGTGATACACGAGTCAAAAGATATATACAAACTGACACATTAGGTGGGTACACCCGGACGGTGAAAGTAATGAGACTCGACATTTTGGTGGAGTCAGATTATTCCACGAGGATCGATGCAAAATAATACTCGAGTAATTATAATTTATCGCATGTACCCTCACTTGACCTTAGTCAAAACAAAATAAAGCGGACCCTAAACAATAACAATTTTTCATCTCTTTGTTTTTTTTTTAAAGAAAAACCCAGACTCAACCGAAGATTCGAACATAACTTAAGAACGGATTATGAATCGAACCATTTTTTATTCGAAAAATGACTCCAAGATCGGACATCACGACAATGCAAAGATGAGCATAAAATCTTGATTTTGGAAACAAACTCTTCGATTTGATTTGAAAATGAATCTTAGAGTATTTACAAAATTTGGCCATTATAACGACACAAAGACACAAAATATTACACGAATTAGATGCAAAATTGGTTTACAAAAATTGGCCATTATGACGGCGTAAAACCCCTGATAAATTATTTTCCAAAAATAAGGACTTGACTTGGACACAGACTCAAAGACAAACAGGGTCCCAAAAATTCGCCATTCTACCGGCGCAAAACTATGACAAATTATTTTCTGACACTTGGAACCAAACCCGGATGCAAGATGAGACTCAAAAAATTCTTAAAAAAAATTCGCCATGATAATGGCGTAAAAATTACAACTAAAGTTATTTTGAGAAACAGGACTAAATCCCTTCTTCTTCTTTTTTTTCCTTTAATTTTTCCCTTTTTTTTCAAAATTTGACACCCACCCCCCAGTGATCGGTCAGCATAACAACCCTCTTTCTACAACAAATGCAACACATAAGATGCCAATAATGTATTTTTCGGAACACGTGCCCATCTTGACACAAAGGGGTCAGCCTAGACAAATGCAATACCGGTGTACCGCACCTCATTAAGTCAAATATGATGCAGATAATTGGGCCTAAAGGTTTGACTCTAGGTGATGCAACTGACTCGGTGTCTAGACTGGCTCATAACCCAGTGGACAAACCGGGTGGAAAGCGCATCAGGGCCGTCCGGAAACAGTGTGTCCGGCCTAAAACCATGTCACGCCTTCCTCCTAAATCATGGGCAATTTTAGTAAGAAGGCTTAGATGCCACAAGCAATCTGGTAAGTGTACGTGTGCAAGTGTTCGAGAGACTCAGAGGTGTACGTGGAGAAGACAATTTATATACAACTAAACAAAATCAAAGCAGTAACATTCAACTTTCCATGTGATAATGGCAAACATATAACAACCAGATATTTAATAAATTAAAACATGCGACAATTTTATCAAAGCCGGAGATTCTAGTTTTCACTATTTTCCCCAGCGGAGTCGCCAAGCTGTCACGACCCTTTTTCAACACACGCAAAACTAAAAAGAATAGAATTTGCGTATTTAAAAGGTCATGACGAGTGTTACAAAAGGTACAAAATTATTTTTAGAGAAACTCGGAGTCGCCACTTGACAAGTTAAAGGTGTGCCAAGTCACCAAAGTGGTGTACCTAGAACTCCCTTGACTCGTCTAATAGTCTGCGTCAGAGATTCGGGTAAGGTTCTCAGTTGACTTTCGGGAAGGTATTAGGCACCCTCGAGTCCTGTGCCAAGCACAGTTGCTTTATTGTCGCAATTTTAATTCATTAAGTATGGTTGTTATATTAAAGACGTTAATTGAATTTAAACTTTGATTCGGAAAAATTTAAAAGTGTTAATTCTTTTCCAACCTCACAGAGGACTGGAAGAATTTACACTTTGATTCAAAATAAAATAAAATGTATTGCGTATTTCCAACCTTACAAAGGACTGGTCTATTTTTTTAAGAAAATTTAATTAACTTCAAAAATAATAATTAATTTAGAATTTAAATCAATGTAGTTTTTCCTTTTAGCCTAATAAGTAGATCACAAATCATACTTATAATATTGCCTAATTATGTAAGTTTTCCTAGTCCTATTAATTTGCCTAATCGATTTAGTTAAGTGCAAGCGTTAAAATTTATTAAGTGACGAATTGGGACTCCAAAATTTGCCTTTATTTGAGATACAGATTATGAAAGTATATACATATAGTAGGCTTTTTGTTAAATGTGAACAGCTTTATGGGCTGCTATTAGAAAAAAAAAAAAAAAAAAAAAAAAAAAAAAAAAAGAGAGAATGGCTCATTTTTTGATAATGTGGGCTGAAGGGTTTTGCGCAAATGGGCAATTTTAAGGTCTGTTTTGTACAATTGACCATATTTTATTTATTCATTGTATAAATGATAGTTGTGCAAGTAATTAACACATGGCCAGATTTAAAGCGAACGTCCTAAATTTAAAGCCTATTCATTACACTTTCAAGTGGATAATTTAATTATGTCAAAGTAGAATGCCTTCAACTAGTTTAAGATATAAATGGTCGAAATATTTACAAACATTTGAATAATTTGTTATATAAAGAAAAAGAAACTTATAGCCATGAGTTAAAACATCATTTGAAGTTGAACCAAAACGTGCAAAATATATTAAAACTATAGCTAAGCGTGCAAATACGTGAGATTCTACCAACGTTGGTTTTTAAAGAAGTCTTGCAGCTGCAGTCCAAATGTCCCCTTTTCTTTAAACAAGTTTAGCGTTTTCAGATTTGTTTCCTTTTAAAGTCTTACTCTGCTTATAAAATTTCAATTCTGTCCATGGCATATTTTCATAGATGATTCACAATTTTTAAACTCCGGCATATATGTGTAAATGATTGATTTCTTTAACAAGTTACAAAAAATACATTCCTTGCTTTGCAAAATTTACAGCTGCTACTACTAACATTAATGTGGCCACAGGTTTGGCAGGTTTCATTTTTGTGCAAGTTTCACCCATGGCCTTTTCCTTCAAAGTCTATTAAATGCATGGCTAACAATAGACAAAATATAGAATATGTACTAACTTATTTAGTCAAGGAGCTATCATGAACATACCCATTTATTTTGCTATCCCGATTTCAATGGTTCAAATGAAACTAACAGATTATGGACATATAAACAACGATAACATACAACATAAGGAATCATTCAAGCCATGATTATTAAATTGTGAACTTTATACATGTCCTTTACAAAAAAAAAAAAAAAAAAAAAACTATGCAAGAAACTTTATACAAGGTTCATTTGTGTTTACCTTGTGCCGAAGATTCCAAGCCAAAAAAGCAAATGAAAACAAAGCCAGCTAGAACCAAACGAGACAGCCACTAAACAACCCTTTATGACCTCCTTTTAACTCCTAAAACTAGTAGATTTATACCCCAAAAGAACCTCGGTATATAGGCTTTTGGTTCTAAATCTCTTATTCAAAAACTTACTATTTTTCTCAAGTATTTTGCTCTCAATTAGTGTCAATTTTCAGCAGCTTCTTCCTAGCTCTCAAGTTTCAGATCTGGTAAAATCCTTTTTTAAGAGAGAGAGAGAGAGAGAGTATTTTCTCCTCCTCTAAAGAAAGTAAAAGACTCTCTTTTTATAGACAAAAGGTAGAGTGAAAATTCGGGTAAAAGGACAACACCCCCATGTGACACACTTGATTTTTTCCAAAGATGGTACAAACCCATGTGCCAAAATCCTTGCTTTTTAAGAAGAAAGTACAACACCCATGTGAAAAATTACAACTTTCGTGCTGACATTGTACTCTTCTTGACTTTTGACACTCTTTTTGACACACTAATTCTCAGGCTTCTTAACCCCCCCTAATTTCTAACTAAACAGCCCCCAAAGAACTAGGAACATTCCAGAATTAATTAAGTACATACTTAGACTAAAGGTCCACAAAAATCAGGCAACAGAACTTGACATACAAGCCTACAGGTCCGCACAAAGACAAGCTCAAAATTAACCTTACGCTTTTCAACTTTATCTCACAAGCCAACTTAAAGAGACTTTCAAGTTTAATTACTAAATACAACAAACAATTCAAGCTTAAGATAAGCTGCACAAACACATCCTAGACGATTTTACTGTCAATCACAACACACGTAAAGAAACTCATGCTTAAGGGAGCTAACAAAGACAACATTTACACACAATTTTATGCTTAATATTAAAACCAGACAACTTGAACAAATCCAAGCCTTTACAACAAACTTTAGCCAACAGACTTGTCCTTTAGCACTAATAAAATGGATTTACAAGACTAATTAAGTTTCTTAATGCTAACAAGTATTTTCCTCACAAACACATGAGCTATCATAATTAAGACTAAATGATTAAACGACAAAGTATGGACAAACATGCTCAACCTTAACAGACACCAAACATACATGATTTTAGCAAACTAAACTAAAATTTTACTAGAATTTACAT
This sequence comes from Petunia x hybrida, assembly GCA_037355625.1. NCBI lineage: Eukaryota > Viridiplantae > Streptophyta > Magnoliopsida > Solanales > Solanaceae > Petunia > Petunia x hybrida. The sequence continues at coordinate 8,731,709 of JBBBVM010000090.1, read as the reverse complement.
ATGAACAGAATTGTGCTTGAACTAGAAGAAACTATAATAGCAACTAGGAAAACTAAACGTCGATTTAATTACGAAACGAGCATACATAAGGTTTAAACTCGCTTTTACATAACGACACCAATACAATTACACTATCATCATGCTAAACTACAACTAAACATCTTTAAGCAAAATTTGAAAAAAATGTAAACAAAGCAAGGTTTTTGCTTTCTAACCCGTTAAGCTTATGTCAAGCAAAATCAGCATCATCGCCATTGTTCGACACACTGCCTTGGTTCAAATTTGATCGCCATCAACATCCATCATTTTCAACTCACAAAATCTCCACCACCACAAGCAAATTATCACAGTCACAAAATAATCCTCACAGCCTCCGGATTGAAACCTCCAAACAAGCAACGCAGCCCCCCCTCCCCAAAACGCCATCACTGCCTCAGCCATATTACCACCACAAACACGCACAAAAATAGCCATCCTCACCAAAGCAGTAGCAAACATATACCCACGAATCAGAAAGAGAAGAAGAAAAAAATGAGAAAGAAGAAAAACGAAAAATCAGAAAACGGGAAAGGAAGAACATACGGGTTTCGGGGAATGGGGTACGGGGGTGAAGGGGAGAGTGGAGATGAAAAAGAACCAAAAAACTTACCGAAAAAAATCAAGGGTCGCCGGAGTTATAGTTTGACCGAAACTTTGAGACCCGATCTACGCCAAACGGTTCACTTTTTGAAGAAACCAATAGCGGAAATGGAAAGGAGGGGCCGAGATCTTTCACATGGTATATTTTTGTATTTTTTCGGCCACCGGAGGTGGTGGCCGGCGGCGGACCAACGGCGGAAGAGGGTGGAGCTCCGGTGGAGCAGTGGCGGGGTTTCTTTTTCCGGTGGGGCGAAAAATTTCGCCAGCATAACCCTAGTCAAGAGACTAAGGGGGGTGTAATGGCAAAATGAGGAGATTTTGTTTATATAGGAGGGTGGTGGGCCGGGTTATACACAATGGATTGAGCTCTTAGAGTGGGCTACTATTTTTTCACAAATGGCCACCAAAATGGCACTACACACTAAATTAAACAACATAAAATCACATAATCTACACTAATATTAAAATTAATCATAGAATTACAATTACGCACGTAATAATAATTTTTTTTGGTTAATTTTCACATTTTATTTCCTAATTAATGACAAATTTCAATTAAAATAAAGACTATTTTTTAGGGAAATTTCGGGAAAATTTCCTAAGAATTTAACACAGCTATTTTGAGCAATTTTAAGAATTTGGTGCCAAAATTAGGTGATTACAACCGTCATATTGTTCGACCAAAGTTACTACATGAAAACCAATGAGAGTTAAGTTTAGTAGTATCAGTGAGAGTTTCCCACACAACAAATGTGTTAGTTCAACTGATCTCACCCAATGTCCTTTCCCATTCCCTAATTCTTTATTGGTATCAGTCCGAGTTCGCCACACAACAAATGTTAGTTTGATTCTCACCGCTTCCGGTTCTCCCTTTCCACTTCCTTATTTTTTTAGTGTAATAGAAATTTAAAAGGAAGTGACCAAGTAAAAAGCTAGTATTTGTGTGAAGACAAGAAGTTGTGACCTTTTAATCACTAAGGAGTCGTTTGGTTGCACCAAAACCTGCATTAAAACCTGCACTATTTAATACCATGTTTGGTTTGCATTTACTTTTAACTCAAATGCTGCATAAGTTTTATACCACATTTGGTATGTTATTTTGCATTTCCGCATAACTAATACCCGCATTATTAATGCGGGAATCTATGTATTATTTTATGCGGGATAGAAGGTGGTATTAATAATGCGGGTATTATAATGCAGGTATTAAAATTTAAAATGACAAAATTAACCCTCATAATAGTAAGAATATTTTTAAATTATATTTAAGGACTAACTAAATATTTTAAATTATAACATTGTATATTAATTTGTAATATATTAGTGATTCAAGAAATAATCCCTGTGTTATAATATATGCATAGCTAATACCTACATTACTAATACCCACATTAGTAATACCCGCATTATTAATACACACATTATTAATATACACATTGTTAATACCCGCATTACTAATACGTACATTGTTAATACCCGCATAAATTCTATCTCAACCAAACGACCCGTAGCTGTATTATTGAGGTCCCATTCACTCATCTAACTGCCAAACCAAGGCTTGGAAAATTATGATCACCATTCCCCTGTATTTCTCTTAACAAGCCTTGATGTGAATGGACGTGGATTAAAACATTGTTTGGAATGTATTGCAACACATATATGATTGTGTAAAAGTACTATACAATGGCATAATATATAAAAACGAGCAAACACAAAATTTTAAAGAGAACTACAAATCTGCAACTCACAAAAGTTTAATCACCTCATTAGCAAAACTAACACTAGATGTAAGTGAAAGAGAATGAAGCACTAGAGCAAAATACATTATGTCCTGAAACTAAAATCCGAAAAACAATTAATCCTGGAAATCTGCTATATTTATGTCGGTAATCTTTTGTAATCATAGTATATTTAATGAAACAAGAACCAATCCAATCATAGTATATAGTCTCCAAAAAGAAAGATATTTTAGACCTTTTGACAAAGACAACTTGAACCACAAATCTCTCAACAGAGGTATGGTTGCTATCGTTCCTATCAATCTCACAAAATAAGACCACAAATCTGATGCTTCTCTAAAATAATGTATGACTCTTACCATATTAAACACTTCCAAAAAAAGTGGACGACAAATTGGCAGTATGCACCAAAATCAATCAAGAAGATAGGCAAGGGACTCAGCCAACACAAGGACGTGTTTCCATATTTGACCATTAATGTTTCTACTAGTACATATAATTTGGAAACTACTTCGAAACATCAGACATGCAACATGAACTATTACCGTTATATTCTCAAGAATTAACTCACCTATACTACCATTGGTAAGCTTAGACAAACACCCTCTTAATTTATCTATACTACTGTACATCATAAATATCGTTACACGTATTAATATAAATTAACATATTGTAATAAGTTTGCTTTAATTCTCTTCGTTTAGAAGGTTCTCACTCAAAATAAGAATGTAAGTCAACTGAAATAAGAAGATTAAAAAAGTAATCATACAATAAATCCCCTCCCATATCACATGCAATAGTATTATTTAGAGGACATTTAATTAGGTGATATAATCACTTTCTGGATGTATAATTTGATAAATATTTAAAAGAGCAACCCAGTGCATAAAGCATTCCGCTCACGCAAGGTCCGGAGTCTAAGGGTTGTGTCGTACGCAGCTTACCCTGAAGTTGTTTTCACGACTCTAACTTGTGACCATTAAGTCACACGAAGACAACTTTACTAGTTGCTCCAAAGCTCCCCTTCATAATTGGTAAATTTATGTCATTATAAAATAATTTTTATTGACTTGGTGTATGTAATATTGAGGACATAAAAAAGAGGAAATTAAATGGACGTATATGTGTCACCACGTCAAGTAGAGGACAAACTTTGAAAAAGTTAGCCGACTTGTTTTGAACTTATTCACTTTTTAAAATATTTGTCCAAAAAAAAAAAAGATATGATTTTGTTTCATATCTAAGAGCCATTTCTGCATTTTTTTTTTCCTATTACAATTACATTAGGAAGTTAGCCGACTTGTTTTGAACTGTTTCACTTTGTTTTCAAAAAATCAAAGTAACCAGAGAATAGGAATCTACAAGCACCTGAAACAATAGGTATCTTGCTTTATAAATACACATCTACAACTTCATCCATTCCTACATATTCTATTATCAAAATACAACACATTTCTACGTCGTCTATCTATTATCAGAACAACAAAAGATGACTTTAACACTTCGTTCACTGACTTCTTTTATTAAAATAAAAGAAACAAAAGGTGTTGAAACACCTGATGATTTCTCAGGCATGGTTTCTTATGCACAAACTAAGCCATATTCTTGCCGTCTCATAGCCAAGAGTTCCATGCAAGAATCTCAGAATTCCCATGAGAGAATCATAATTAATCCCATGGAAGGGAGGAAAAAGGAGAAAAGAGAAAAACTTCATGTGCTAAAACCTACTCAAAGCAACAACAGTACAAAGGTACCAGTTTTTGTGATGCTCCCACTTGACACCATGACCATGGGAGGGAACTTAAACAAGCCACGTGCAATGAACATGAGTTTGATGGCCTTGAGAAGTACTGGAGTTGAAGGAGTAATGGTAGATGCTTGGTGGGGTTTGGTGGAAAAAGATGGACCTATGAAATATAACTGGGAAGGTTATGCTGAACTTGTAAAGATGTGTCAAGAACATGGCTTGAAACTTCAAGTTGTCATGTCTTTTCATCAGTGTGGAGGAAATGTTGGAGACTCTTGCAGGTACTAATACAAGACACTCTTTTGCTGTTTATGTTTTATGTTTTGAACTAATGCACAATTATTACATATCTGGCTTTATCAAGACCTACAGTCTGACCTATTTCCACAAGGCTCTAATAAGCTAAACTATTTTAGAGTTCATTTGGTAAATCTTTAACCTCACCTTAAATAGCAATATGTACTAATACACCATTATTTGCATAGATTCATGAATAATCTAGCAAGGTTCTGATGAACTAGAAAGATTACCTTTTATGTTCTGATAAATCCAAATCACAACACCAGTAAGGCCCTTTTATTATGTTAGCACTGTTAAATTTTTTAAGGAAATAGACAACAATCTTTTCCTCAGAGTATCCAATAGACCTATAGAATCTTAGTTATCTTCAAGTTTGCTATCCTTGTCTTGACTTGGTTAACAGAACTGTTATCGTTGGCATTCGAAGGGAAAAAACTCAAAGCTTTTAAAGGGAGTTATTCAAGTTGAATAAGAATTTCTTCTCACTATTCAGACTCTTAGTTCTAGGATAAATGAAACTGTAACTAAAATTTGTTATGGATTTTGCAGTATTCCTCTACCTCCATGGGTACTTGAAGAAATCAGCAAGAATCCTGATCTTGTCTACACAGATAGATCAGGCCGGAGAAATCCCGAGTACATTTCCTTAGGTTGTGATCAATTACCAGTACTTAAAGGAAGAACACCCATTCAGGTGTATTCTGACTACATGAAGAGCTTCAGAGAAAGATTCAAGGATTACTTCGGAAATGTCATAGTGGTAAGACTTCTGCTTTACAATCACACGTCCAATCTCATTACTTCAATAGCATATTCTTCAAAGCAACATCAACTGAAAACTTTTAGCTTTGAAAAATACGCGCGCGCGCGCGCGCACACACACCACACACTACATCTGTTTCTTTAGGAGTTAGTTGGAAAGTCAAGCTGCTAATTAATTTTAAAAGAGGTTTCAACATGAAACCACCATAGGTCATACTGTCACATTTTACATTTGGTAAAGGGATTAAATAATTCATCCTAATCTTGATGAAATAGGGCTGATGCTTAAATTATAGTAATCTAAACAGAAATAAATCAGGCTATTTATGTTTAGACGTGGTCAAGAAAAAAAGAGAATAATCAAAATCAGCAATTTACTTTTTATCAATCTCATGTGGTCCACTTAACCAATCTAAGAGGTGGACCACTAGACCTAGGGAGGCCACATAATGCATTCCTATTATTTTTTCCAAGCTAAAATGATAGAAAAACCTGAAATTGATATTCTATTCTATTCTACAGGAGATACAAGTGGGAATGGGTCCTGGTGGTGAGCTCAGATATCCATCCTATCCAGAAAGCAATGGTACTTGGAGGTTTCCTGGAAATGGAGAATTTCAGTGCTATGACAAGGTAACCTTTTTGCATCTATTGCTTGAAATATCAAAATTATCTGGTTGCTTACATGTGTAGGGTCAGGAGAAATTCATAAGAAATTCAGAAATAGAAACTAAACTGCTTTTTCTTCAACACAGTACATGAGAGCTTCACTGGCAGCAGCTGCCAAGGCGGGGGGAAAGGATAACTGGGGCCAGGGAGGGCCTCATAGGGATGGAGCATGGAACAGTGAATATGGACAATTCTTCCTAGAGTGGTATTCAGGAGAGCTACTAGAACATGGCGACAGAATCCTAGCAGCAGCAGACAGTATATACCAAGGAACTGGAGCTAAACTATCTGGAAAGGTAGCTGGAATTCATTGGCACTACAATACTAGATCACATGCTGCAGAGTTAACAGAAGGATACTATAATACAGGACATAGAGATGGCTATCTACCAATAGCGCGTATGTTAGCGAAAAATCGTGTTGCATTAAACTTTACATGTATGGACATGAGGGATGGTGAACAGCCCCAAAGTGCAAATTGCTCAACAGAAGGTTTAGTTCGACAAGTAAAAACTGCAACTAGAACTGCTGAAGTAGAAGTTGTTGGAGAAAATGCACTAGAGAGATATGATGAAGGAGCATATTCTCAAGTTTTGGCAACAAGCAGGTCAGATTCTGGGAATGGATTGATTGCATTTACATTCTTGAGAATGAACAAACGATTGTTTGAGCCAGAAAATTGGCGGATTCTAGTGCAATTTGTGAAATGCATGTCAGACGGAGGTCGAAATGCACTTCCAGAATGTGACTCAAGCGGGACAGACCATTATGTAGGATTTATCAAGAAGAACCATATTAAGAAAGCTAAAAGAGGTAGCACTAGTGTAAAGATGGACATCTGTATTCCTGTAATATATTTATTCCATTACAGGGCTGCAGAAGAAAAAAGTAGCACAAAGCATCAAAATTGCCATACTCAGTAGCCCCTAGAAGATTACAAAAAATTTTGAGCCTGTTTCTGGAGCTATACTACAGACGACAAGTAAAAAGAGGCTTAATATGTCAAGCTTTGCCCCCTTGGTTACAAGGTTGTATAGAAATGAAGCTTGGGTCATTGGGACAAGAAGAGGCAGAATCATACGTCTTGGATCATGCATGGATTTGGATAATAGAGTTCTTTTGTCTTTCCACATTTAGTATTGAAATAAAACGCCTCATGGAATTGCTGAGACTCAGTTCCTGTTAATATTTATGCTTTCTTCTGTGAGAAACTGAGAAACATATTATTGATATGTCTAAAAATAGTGTTTACAATGAGCCATATTTATAACATACATGTTTCATATATGTTTTTCCTAATCTTAATCATATACAACTTACCATTTCTAACACTCCCCTCAAGCCGATGCATATAAATATGTACCGAGCTTATTACAAATATAACCAATATGTGGACCGTGAAAATATCTGCAAGCTGATCATATGACTTCACAAATTTTGTAACAATATCTCGGGAGAGTATCTTCTCTCTAACGAAGTGAGAGTCAATCTCAATGTGCTTAGTCCTCTCATGAAACACTAGACTTGACGCAATATGAATAGCAGCTTGATTACTCGCTCTTCGGTTGCTAAAATAGCATCTGTCCATCTTTTTCTATCCATGGCGGTTGTCCATCATTGGCCTTTTTATCATCTCGATATTAAGAATGATTTTCTCCATGGTGAGCTTAATGAGGAGGTTTATATGGAAGGTTGCTCACAAGGAGTTCAGAGGTCTTGTATGTCGATTGCGCTGGTCACCCTATGGTTTAAAATATCACCTCGAGCCTAGTTTGGCAAGTTTAGCAAAGTTATTCAGAAGTTTGGCTTGACTCGTAGTAAAGCTGATTACTTTGTCTTCTAACGGCATTCTGCTCCAAACCTATGTAATTATTTGGTGGTCTATATTGATGATATTATTATCACTAGGAATGATCATTGACGGTATCACTAAATTGAAATATCGTCTCTTCCGACACTTCCAAACTAAGGATCTAAGATCTAAGCAGGTTGAAGTACATCTATGTATTGAGGATTATTATTTTACAGCAGAAGTATGTCTTAGACATCCTTGAAGAGACGGAATGAAAAGCTGCAAACTTATTGATACTCATATGGATCTAAATGTTAAGCTGATGCCAAGAAAGGGGGAGCCACTTAGTGATCCTGCAAGATATAGACGATTGGTTGGTAAGTTGAACTACCTCACAATGACTCGATCTGATATTTCTTTTCCTGTGTGTGTAGTAAGTCAATTTATGGGCTCTCCTGTGAGTCACTGGGATGCAGTTGTTCGCATTCTTCGATATATAAAGTCATCCCAGGTAAAGGATTACTCTTTGAGGATTGAGGCCTTGAACGTACTGTTGGCTATACTGCTGCTGATTGGGCATTGTGTTCTGGTATGAGGTAATTTGATATCCTGGAAAAGCAAGAAATAAAATGTGGTTGCCCGATCTAGTGCGGAAGCAGAATATTGAGCAATGGCTATAGCTACTTATAAACTAATTTGGATCAAACAGCTACTCAAAGAATTGAAGTTTGAAGCAATCGGTCATATGGAACTTGTGTGTGATAATCAAACTGCTATTCATATTGAGTCAAATCCAGTGTTTCATCAGAGGACTAAACATATACTCCCTCTGTTCCAAAATGATTGTCACAGTTCGGATTTCGAGAGTCAAACGAGTTCATTTTGACCGTGAATTTAAACATATAATCTTTAAGTTTTTTGTAACGATGTTTATATATTTAGAAACTACATAAAAAGTACTATAAGTCACAATAATTAATAATTCAAAATATTTAAAAGACATATAAAAATATTACGGTCAAAGCTAAACTCGTTTGACTCTCGAAATCCGAACTGTGACAATCATTTTGGAACGGAGGGAGTACAACTTAGCATTTCTAATATGTTCCTTTGAGTTATTGATTATCAGCAACAACTCATTACTTGAGTATCGGATAAACAAATCACTAGTCCAGTGAACCACTACCCCAAGCTTCAACTGTAGACAACCCACGATGACAAATTACAAAGTCTATCAAAAATATGAGCAATTTTTCAAGAGATATTTCTCCTGAGAATTGAACTCCTAACAATATCGTTTTAGAATGGTTTAAGGAAATTTGACAGGATATCGAACAAAGTTCAAACCTTAAAGATATCTGTCACACATATGTAATCTTCTTAGCCATAATAAAAAAGTACAGATGTTAAGAGTTCTTATAACACGGAAAAAGGAAAGGGAAAAAAAACTGGTACAAAATTCGTAAAAAAATTGACACGGCAGCATTGCTTTATACATGGTCCACAGCAAATGTACTTCACTAGATATACTCTAAGGTTGCTATTGCAATTACCAAGAACCTAAAAACTTCAGCAGAATGATTTATGGCACAAATTCTTAGATTTTCAACTGATTATATGTCTATCACTAGCTGTCTTTCTTATGCGCACCTCGACTAATTCCATTAGATACCTACCACCTCCCATCTGCAACAGGTACCAAGTATCTCTATCCACCAAAGATTGGATAGATGAGAAGAAAGACCTAGTATTTTTTGTCTCCGCTAGGATTTGAACCTGAGTTGTGTTTCTCATCCCACTTCATCGACCACCAAGCCACCCCCTTGGGTGCACTAACTTTTCCTCCCATGGAGTGCCACTCGCCTAACTTAACTGACGTAAGCATTGTGCCATTGTCAACCAATGGAGACAGCAAAAGGCAATCACAGGGACAAAAATCAATTGAAACACAAATAAGTTTCCCACATCCAAAGATGTTGACACAATATTCACAAGATAAACTGGTTATGAATGTCGATGTCCCATGAAAGAGAAATCGCAATTGGGAATGAATCTACGATGAAAAGATCCCATTACATGTCTAAACCAATATTAGAGATCCTCATCTATCTTAATAAAACTAGATTTAAAAGTCCCTACCCTCACCCTCGGCACCATTAAAGCGTAAAACATACCCTTTCCAAAAATTTACAGAATTAGAATATTGACCAAATATTTAACACAAAATTTTCCAGAAAAAAAATTGCTAATACAGAATTTTACATAGTTGCGTGGAGTAGGCAGAATAAGCCAGTAGTCAAGAATTAACATCTGAATCCAGCACAATTACAGTATTTCCTTCTCAATGAAGAACATCAGTATACAGACTTCTCCAGATAACAAGGCAATTCACTCATGAAAAAGGAAGTACGTTTTCAGCAGAAGAACTAGAAATAAATCTAAGTTTGTCATGATCTCAAAGAGATTTCTACCGACGTCCAAGTACCTTCAGTTGGCTCAGCTTCGAGAAGAAATGAGGCATTCATTCTCAACTGTCGTCCAAGTCATATCATCTAACTTTTCTTTAGCACCTGCATTATGAAGACTAAGGTTAACAAAAAAGGATTGCTTTCATGAAGACAACAAGATTACCTCCTAATCAGTTGCAAGTTGCAACTACAAGTCAAATAGGGATAAACTGAAAGCTTTCCAGATGTTTTATGATTATTTGATTTGTATCTCATTATTGACTTTGCACAGTTGTTACTTCTACTCCATAAGTTGGTACTTTTAACAAATGAACCAGCCACATATTAAAAAAAATAAAAAATAAAAAAGAGAGAGGGGGGAAAGACCAGCCATACTTTCTTGAGACACAAGAAATTGTATCAGAAAGATGCGTGAAATAGAAACAAAAAGGACAGGTATCCTCAATTATAGCCCCAGCATAGTCACAATCAGAATTGTTCTGCCGGTATAAACCACTTTCTCCAGATATAACAGTGCAGTAGGGTGAATTGCTCTGAGTGAGCCTCACTTTTTCCTCCAACCATGTGGATCGTATGAATTTCCTGCAGTATGGCACTCTCCTTATCTATTTTAGCTTAATGTGGCTGATCTTTCCTTTCTTTTTTATGATATGATAGAGAATTTTGGGTAAGTTAAAAGAAAAACATCCATTTTAACCATTTCAAGGACAAATTACTACCCTAAGTCCCACGGATCACAAGAAATGTACTGCTCCTGAAAGATCAAGTCAGTGACTTAACGTGGTTAAACAGTACAAATTTATCTTCACTTGTCTAGCGAAAATACAAATGTCTTATGTTATTCAAAGTCAAAGCCATAGTTAAGACATTATTTTTTCGCAGAAATCAAAATAACTTCAACAATGGGTTAATAACAAGTTAACAACACTGAAATGAGAGCAATGGACAACATACATTGCATCTACAGTACACCAATCAAGGGATATCGCCCTATGCAGACTTATACACTAGAATTATTTGTTTGCTATGTAGTAAATGAAGAAAAGACCACACAAAGCTTAATCTCGGAGCAGAAACCTTTCAAATAAGGAAGCTAAAGCTCTTATTGCTACCAAATCTTGCACCGTCATTAACTATGCAAGACAAAACATTTGCTTCTGCCATAGCATGTCACAACAACAGACGACTATAACAGCTCTATGCAATATTTAATCGCCAAATTGCAAGAAAATCTAACATCATTAGCTCAACAGCAAAAGTCCTGGACAGAAGATAACTTTCCTGCAGTTCATCCCCTTTTCTCTAAGAGAGATGATCACTAAATTACTCTATCTTATCCACTTTCACTTATGGTTATATCAAAGATAAAAGGAAAACATGATATGGGTAATAACATTCCCTAGAAAGGAGGAAAAAAGACCTTATTCCAACTATATAACCTCTTGGAGATCCACCACAGGAGTTCATAAACTGCAAGAGAAGCGATGAAGAGAGAGCGAGAAAGATAGCACTCTGATATTATTAATGTGTCATATGTGAAGGCCAAAATATCAGCAAAATTTCCATCTGTTTTGCAGGCAACATAGGATGAAGTGTTTCATCTGCCCAATGGAAATTCAAATATTGAAGAAGCACAAACAGAACAATGACTAGAACAGCTACTTCAGATTCATTGCTTAAGCCACAAGTTAACTCACCATGCTTCAGAGCCCAATCCATTTACATCTCCGGCAGTCCTGCTACAATTTCCGCTTACATAACCAGTAGACAACCAGCATATATTTTCTTCCTCTTCAAACTTTTCATGTCTACATGTAGTAGTGGCGTAGCCACATATTCTTAAGAGGGTGGTCAAGTAAACACCCTCCTCTAGAAAACTATACTATATATAGGTCAAACATATACTTTATACACTTATATATCATGAACACCTAAAGCAAAATTCATGGCTTCGCCACTAAGTCGGGTGGCATTAAGCAACACGATTTAAAAGGAACTTCAAAAGAAGTTCAACGATCATTACGTGAAGTCAGTGGTGGTCCATTCCTTGTATTTGTCTTGAGAAATTCATATAATATCTATAAAAGAGGGTCTTTCGGAAACATCCTCTCTACCCACTCAAGATGTAGGAGTAAGGTCTGCTTACACCTCACCCTCCCCAAACCCGCACTTGTAGGAACATACTAGGTATGTTGTTGTTGTTGTTGTTAAAATATTAATTCAGGACCCCGTAACTTAAAAAGACTACAACTTTAAACCCCTAAACATCAAATCTTGGCTCCACCTCAACGCGACGACAACTTTAACTAAAAAGGGGTCTTAAAAAAACAAACTTTTAAGTAAAAAAAAAAAAAAAAACGTGGATTTTTACTAATTACCTTCAAGAATGAGAAGGTGGAGTTGAAGTAGAGTCAGGATTGGCATTGCGAAGAGTTTCAATTAAACCACCTAGCTCTTTACGAGCTGATTCTCTACCAAACATGAATCCATACCTATAATAATAACAAATTTGTAAATTACAAAGAAAACCCACTTAATTAAACAAATTATGTAACAATATAAAGGGTGATTTACCAGCCAGAAACAGCAGAGAATACGCCTGAAATGGCAACTGTTTGTAAAAGAGTGAAGCTCTTTGTCATATTATTGAGTACTAATAAAGTGTCTCCTTAATCTCGCGGAAGAATTAAGATTATTCTTTGATTCTCTCTCTTTCTCTGCACGAGCGGCTTTGGGGTTTTAGGAACCGGGTTTAACACAACTTTTCAATATTTATGAAGGCCAAGTGTCAACTAAAGTATTTTATAAGTGAAAAAGTAATGACTAGTCAGTTTTGGACGTACTAATTAATTTTATTCACTGTTTTAAAATTAATTGAGAAATAGTTAAATCATTCCCCCCTCCTCCCGTACACTTACCGCCTTTTGGCTTAAAGAACATCCAAACTAGCCACAGTACAAACATCTGAGACTTTGAACTAAACTTCAGTAAAAAAAATTGGAGTTTTGTTCAAAGTTTCAAAAAAATCTCAGAGTTACATATTCAAAGTCTCGGTATTTTATACTGAGACTTTGAACTAACATGCTAACATGTTCAAAATTTCAGTATTTTTTAATGGGATTCATATTTAAGTGATCAAGTATATAATACTGAGATTTTGAAATTTTGTTCACAAAATACTAAGATTTTTTCAAATTTGGCTAGTCTTCAAAGAGTTTTGCACTGATTGTTTTTCATTTAGCGCTGTGCAAATATGCTATCGGGCCAAATTTTTACTGCTTAAGCCATGAAATTTTTACCATGTATGTCCATTGACTTTTATTTTGAACTAAAAATAGTCATATTTAAAAATATTTATCTGAGTTGGCCATTTAGCTAAAAATATTTCATTCTATAGCCACATATACCCCAAGTTTGTGTACTCCATAGCGACAATATATCTCAATTGTATACCATATCTTATATAGTATACCTTTCTAGTATATATATACCCCAATAGTATACAAGTTTGATACCCCAATGGTATACCCCAATATTGTGATTGTGTGGCTACAAAATGTTTAAACAAAACTTGGGTCATAGTAGACTAATATTTTACTGTGGGCTAACTAGTATTGAAAACTTCCTTTAAATCATTTACACTCATTAACTTTACTCTAAAAATCAAATTTTTCCCTTAATTAAAAAAAGTAGTCATTTTTTTTTCATTTATCGTATACAATATCTTTTTTTTCCTTTTGACATTGTCATTCACCATTTACGTGATACATTTTTTATTACTATATAATATTTTAACTAAGATGTTAATTCTTCTTATAATTTAAATAAATATATATATGTTGATATAGTAATTTAAGTTTATTAATATTTCAATTGGATATAATCTTTTTTATGGATATAACTCCATTTTTATTATTTTTATTTTAATAATAAGTGCGCTAAGTATATGTATGTACATAATGAATCCCCCCTCTCTCTTTCTTTCTCTTGGTATGTGTGTATGTATATTTATTTAAAGTTTACTTTCTGTCTTATTATTTTTTCTGTATATGAATTTTTTGAGTTTTAGTTCTCATCTATGAAATTATAACTTACTAATTTATTTAACTATAAATATATGATGGTTGGAATTTATTTATTTAAAGTTTACTTTCTGTCTTATTATTTTTTTTGTATATGAATTTTTTGAGTTTTAGTTCTCATCTATGAAATTATAACTTACTAATTTATTTAACTATAAATATATGATGGTTGGAATTTGTTGTAAATCTGCTGTTTATTTTTCTTTTTCATTTCAAAAATAATACTTATTCATTTTATAGGTTTGTCCATAATATTTAATAAAAAAATATCGTTATATTAAAGAAGAAAAAAATAAAGTTTGATAATCTAAAGGGTAAAGTAGGTATTTTAAAAACTTATTTTAGAAAAAGAGTACAATGCCTATTGTTCATAATTGACAGGTAGTTTGATGTTCAAAGCGAGATTTGGGTGTAAATAATTTTTAATTACATCAAAAAAAAAAAAAAGTCAAGAAACATGACAAAACTCAATTTCCTCCAAGCACTTTTCCTCATTTTCATTCCCTCTCTTCCCTACTCAACTACTTTTGTTGCCGCCTATTCCCCCACATCATTGTTACTCCCCTTTTCTCTAGTGTTATTCCAATCAAAGTAGGTCTTGCTTATTTTTTACGAATGCTCCGGCAATACGCTTCACTTTATGATGCTTCTTCTTCTCAAGATTCAGAGTTTATTCTCTAGTGTTTTATTACTTTCGATATATTTGATTTTTTTCCGTTCAGACTTGATGTTATTGAAGAGTTGGTGTTTTCCATTCATATTTAGTATTTTTATTCAAAACTAAAATTTCCTGATTGCAAGCGTATCTATTGTCTACTGTATAATGTTTATATCTTAGTGTATCTTTCCATTTGTTTTTTCATTGTCTTTTTATTTAACTATATCTCTATTATTTCTACATTGTGTCTAATATCGTATCATTTTTTTTCTTCTTTTTATTTTAATCTATCTACATTGTATCTTTTCTATCTAGTGTACCATTTCATTCATTTCTAATATCCTTCTTGTTGTATTGAACTAATGTATTATTTTATTTATTCATTTATTTTTCTTCTTCTCCTTCTCCACCTCTTTTTCTTCTATTTTTCCCTTATGTATTAATTTTTAGATCTAAAACAAATAATACCAACAACAATGACATGTGGTGATCGGTGGGGGCAGTAAAGGGAGAAAGGGGGCTGGAGGTGGCATTGGAAGTGGAGACTGATGCAGATTATATAGAAAATTAATGCTATGTTTCCTTATGCGAATTTTACTGATATATTGTTTTGGAAAATATTCAAAAATAGGCAGCCCACTATCTAAAACTACAAACAGGAGATCATATTTTTTTCATGCATAGCATCCATCCCTAAAATTATAAATTTTAGCACTCCTTTATAAAAAACCACCCTAGCTACCAAATCTCCTCCTCCCAGCCACTAAGTCGCCGACAGACACCCTCCCCCGCCAGTGGTGTCGTTATTTTTTTGTATTTTACAGAATTTATATTGGTTATTGCGTCTAAATCATTATTTTGGACATGTTTATACACACAAATCCCCCCTCCCAAAAAAAAAAATTATACATAAATATACATAGATAAATGCATAGCAATGAGAGAAATACAAAAATATACACACAAAAAAATAAAAATTCATACAAAACATCCTTAATGTAAATATTTATTCACTCGCATATACATACTTATACAAATTATACAATTTTATACACGTATATAAATTTGTATAAACTTGTTGCAAACTGCTATCTCGAGAAAAAGGTGACATGTCGGGTAAGATTCGGAAATATGGGTTATTTTTGGTAATTTTCGTCTTTGCTTATCTTTTAGTGTAATTATCCATTGGTTAAATTCCACTGACGATGTAAAAATCAATGCATTTACTTAAATCACAGTCAAGTCTATTTGAAATCTCGACATATATATATATATATATATATATATATATATATATATATATATATATATATATATATATATATATATATATTTGATCGGGGGTCTTGACTCAAGTTGTTTTGTTTTTAATGTTCTTTTCTTCTTCTTTTTTCTTCCAGTTTCTAATCTATTACTGAGAAAGTGATAGATTTTGCCTAGAAATGTTTTTTTAATTCAATTTTTCAATCTGCTGAAAATGATGCAGTGGACAGAGAATTTGGATAAAGTGCAGGCAAAGCAATTAATTATAACTTTTGACAAAAAAAAAAAAAAAGGCTTGATTATGGGGACTTTGTATCTTTGTGCCACAAAAGTTTTTTAAGCATTGCTCACTCTTTTGCTGGATTTTACAATAAAAAGGAAGAAAAATGAGCTTTGAGTTGGGTAATGATGCAATTAGACATACCTAACCAGTCAATTTTATATGATTAGCACAATCCAGAATAGTAAATATGAGCTCTATAGAATTTTTACATAAAAATACACTTTTTAGAAGTTATTTATAAAGCATAATATTTTAGCAAAATTACCCAATATAGAGGAGAAAAAAAGTTAATTACAAAAAATAGCATAACATGGTAAATTCTTACATTCTTTATTCCATTTCCCATAATTTCACTTTTTCTCCGACCCTCTCTAACCACATCGTATCTCGTTGTATCTTAACTACCAACCACCTCGTGTCTCGTTGTATCTCAACTACCAACCACCTCGTGTCTCGTGTTAAATATTATAATTTATC
Organism: Petunia x hybrida; assembly: GCA_037355625.1. Lineage (NCBI taxonomy): Eukaryota > Viridiplantae > Streptophyta > Magnoliopsida > Solanales > Solanaceae > Petunia > Petunia x hybrida. The sequence continues at coordinate 8,714,830 of JBBBVM010000090.1, read as the reverse complement.
ACCAACTTTATTTGTGGATTTTTTTAGAAGGTTCTAGAGTAGCCAAGATAATATAGGGGAGGAATAAATCTAGAACAATTGTAGAGAAGTAAAAGGAACAACTCTAGAATGAGAATTCTAGAATAGTTTTAGAATGTGTAGTTCTAGAATTATGTAATAGGGGAGTATTCTAGAGAAGGGTAGTAGAATGCCCTTAACTAGATCCTTCCATCACCACCTATAAATAGAGGTGGATCATTTGAGTTGTAACCAAGCAAGCAAGAAAAGCAAAACAAGAGAGAAAGGGTGAGAGCAAAAGTGAGAGTTCAAGAGAGAAAATAAAGAGAGGTGCTAGAGTGTGAGTGAAACAGTGTAAAATATTTGTAAGATCAAAGAATCTTCTTGGTTTACAATAATAAAATTCAAGTTGTTAGCAATCATTTGTGTTCAACAAGTGGTATCAGAGCCTGGTGGATCAAGAGCGATAGTCACCTAAGAGAGGTTCAACAAGTTACTACTCGAGGTTACAAGTCAAGAGGCACCAATCCATGACGGATTTTGTAAGAACCCTCAGTAGCGTTGAGAATCTCAACGCAAGCAATTATGGATCGTGGAGCACACGGATGCAATACTATTTTCTCGGCCAAGATTTATGGGACATTGTTGGTGGCTCTGAAACTACATCACCAACAAATACTGAAGAAGCAAAAAGTGGAAGGTCAAAGCAGGAAAGGCCATGTATGCTCTCACAGTAACAGTTGAGGACGAGTTCTTGCAGAGGATCAAGAATGCCAAGACACCCAAAGAAGCTTAGGACACTTTGGCAACAATCTTTACCAAGAAAAATGATGCGAGATTAGAAAGGCTAGAAAATGAGCTTTTGTCGATCTCACAACGGAATATGACAATCAGTCAGTATTTCTCAAAGGTTAAGTCTCTGTGTGATGAAATATCAAAATTGGATCCAGAGAATGCTATCACAGAGACAAGGATGAAGTTCATAGTTTGAGGCCTGTGTATAAAGGCATAGTTATTGCGACACGCGGGTGGGCCACGGAACCAACTTTATCACAGTTGGAGAATCTGTTGGCAAATGAAGAAGACTTGGAGAAACAACTTTCAGGCCTTTCTACAAAAGATGAAGAAAAGGCGCTTTTTAATAAAGGGCAAAGCTACAATGCTCAAGGAAGAAGAAACGATGGTTCAAGCAAAAATCAAGGCTACCAAAGAAGAGGTGAATCGAGAAGCTCGCAACCAGGGGGAGATCAACATGGTCGTCGTCAAGGAAGTCATCTACCCAACAAGAAGGCAGACCAAGGAGCCAACAATTGGCAACGAGACAAGTGCTACAATTGCGGGAAGAAGGGACACTATGCCAGAGACTGCTGGTACAAGAAAGCTGAAGGTAACATAGCCACTTCTACTCAGAATAAGCAAGACGAGGAAGAAGATTGGGATTTTGAAACTTCCTATGCATTTGATGAAAGTAACGATAAGGAAGGGCCCATCACCTTGCACCATGCTGAGTTGGAACAAGAACTCGCGCTTGCAACTGTAAGTGAAAAATTAATGGATTATGACCATGATTGGATCGTTGATTCGGGATGCTCCAATCATATGACCGGTGATGAAAATAAACTCATCAACATGAGTGAATACAAGGGTGGTCGAGTAGTGGTGACTGCAAATAACTCAAGAATGCCAATATCTCACATTGGCAAGACAGTGTTCGTGCCTTGTCACAGCTCGAGACAAGTGCAACTTCAGAATGTCTACCACGTGCCAGGTATGAAGAAGAACTTGTTGTCTGTATTGCAACTAACAGCTTCAGGCAACTATGTCGTGTTTGGACCGAATGACGTAAAAGTGTATCGAGACTTGAAAATTACAAGCTCGTCAATCATGGAGGGAAGAAGATTAGAATCAATCTATGTCATGTCAGCAGAGACAGCTTATGTGGAGAAGACTCGGAGTAATGAGACAGCTGACCTATGGCATGCACGCCTTGGGCACGTGAGTCACAGCAAGTTGAAAGTCATGACGCAACAGTCAAAGTTGAAAGGGCTTCCCCAACTTGAGATTAGGGGAGACACCATTTGTGCCGGATGTCAGTATGGGAAAGCACATCAACTTACCTATCAAGAATCGAAGTATCAATCTAAAGAGCCATTGGAGCTGGTGCACTCAAACGTGTTTGGACCAGTCAAACAACCTTCCATCAGTGGTTACCGATACATGGTGACATTCATCGACGACTTCTCAAGGTATGTGTGGATTTACTTCTTAAAGGAGAAGTCTGAAGTATTTGAGAAGTTTAAAGAGTTCCAACACATGGTGGAGAATGATAAGGGAAGGAAAATCAAGTGTCTCCGCACCGATAATGGGGGAGAATACACATCACGAGAGTTCACTGGCTACCTCAGAGAGCAGATGATAAGGCGACAATTGACATGTCCAAACACCCACAACAAAATAGAGTAGCAGAGAGGAAAAACAGACATTTCGCAGAGATATGTAGGAGTATGTTGCACAACATGATGTACCAGCAAGGTTCTGGGCGGAATGTATGAAGACTGTTGCTCACATCACTAACAGGCTACCACATGCGCGACTTGGATTTACCTCGCCGTTCGAGAAGCTCCGGAAGATGATACCCACTTTAAGTCACTTTCGAGTATTCGGATGTGTGTGCTATGTGTTCGTGCCAGATCATCTTCGTAGCAAGTTTGACAAGAAAGCAGTTCGATGTATTTTTGTCGGCTACGACGAGCAAAAAAAATGATGGAGATGTTGTGACCCAACCACTAATCGGACATATGTTTCAAGAAATGTGGTGTTTGACGAGGCATCATCGTGGTGGTCCCAAGAAGCCACACTACCAGATTCAAGAGAATTGGAACAAAAGCTACAACAAAAGCTCGAAGAGGACGGACATGGAAGCAAAGAAGAATCCAAACAAGAGGAGCATGAAGAAAATGAGCCAATAATAGAAGAGATATCCCCTAGAGGAGAACACAGGAGTCCATGGCAAACTGAAGTCTATGAAACCCCTGAGGAGTTTCAAGAAGAAGCTGGAGAAGTACATCAACCTCAACTAAGAAGGTCTACCCGAAAGAAATTCTCAAATCCTAAGTATGCAAATGCAGCACTAGTCGAGGTTGACAAGATCAAGGAGCCCACTACCTTTGAAGAAGCTTCAAAGAGCAGTGAATGGAGAAAGGCAATAGAGGAGGAGATTCTAGCCTTGAAGCAAAATCAGACTTGGGATTTAGTGGCCAAACCCACGGATAGTAAACCCATATCCTGTAAATGGGTTTATAAATTAAAAACACGCCCTGATGGATCCATCGATCGGTACAAGACCCGACTGGTAACTCGAGGATTCTCTCAGGAGTATGGGCTGGATTACGACGAGACATTCAGCCATGTGGCAAAAATTACTATAGTTCGTGTTTTACTAGCTTTGGCGGCTAGCAAGTCATGGACACTATGGCAGATGGATGTGAAGAATGCCTTCCTTCATGGAGAGTTGGACCGGGAGATATACATGGATCAACCACAAGGGTTTGTGAATAAAGACAACCCTGATTATGTGTGCAAGTTGAAGAAGGCTCTATACGGCTTGAAGCAAGCCCCTCGAGCATGGTATGAAAAAATTGCCGATTTCCTAATTCAAAGTGGCTATCAAGTGGCTCATGCAGATTCGAGCTTATTTGTAAAGGCCCGAGGAGCCTGACTAGCTATCATACTAGTCTATGTGGATGATTTAATCATCACCAGGGATGACATTAATGAGATTCATTGAAGTAAACAAAATCTGAAGGTACAGTTTCAAATGAAAGAGCTGGGTGAACTAAAGCACTTCCTTGGTCTTGAGGTCGAGACGACAAAGGATGGACTATTCCTTGGGCAACAAAAATATACGAGAGATCTACTCCAGAAATATGGGATGTCAAGTTCCAAACCATCTTCTATACCAATGGAGCCTAACTCAAAGTTATGCTCTTATGAAGGCAAAAACTTGGAGGATGGGACAATGTACCGTCAACTAGTTGGTAGCCTCATCTACCTAACACTGACCAGACCGGATATTACCTTCGCAGTTGGAGTAGTCAGCAGACTTATGCAGAAGCCTCACTTGGAAGCAATCAGAAGAATATTGAGGTACGTGAAAGGAACTATTGATTATGGACTTCTCTACAAGAAAGGTGTTCCATGCCAAATAATTGGATACTGTGATGCGGATTATGCTGGTTGTTATGATACTCGAAGATCAACTACAGGATACAAATTCAGTCTTGGGTCAGCTGCAGTATCATGGTGTAGTAAAAGACAACCAACTGTTTCACTTTCAACGACAGAAGCAGAATATCGAGCAGGAGCAATGGCAGCACAAGAGAGCACATGGCTACTACAACTCATGAGAGATTTGCATCAACCATCAGAAGATAATGTGGCACTATATTGTGACAACTTGTCAGCCATACGATTGGCTGAAAATCCAGTGTTTCATGCCAGGACAAAGCATGTGGAAGTACACTACCACTTTCTTCGGGAAAAAGTGCTTCAGGGTGAAATTGAAATGGAACAAATCCGGATAGACGAACAAGTAGCCGACATATTCACAAAGAGCTTGGATAATATGAGGTTTATAAGATTCCGGGAAGCACTTGGGATGATTGCAAGACCAAATAAAGTTGGTGCTGAGGGGAGTGTTAAATATTATAATTCATCACCAACTTTATTTGTGGATTTTTTTAGAAGGTTCTAGAGTAGCCAAGATAATATAGGGGAGTAATAAATCTAGAACAATTCTAGAGAAGTAAAAGGAACAACTCTAGAATGAGAATTCTAGAATAGTTCTAGAATGTGTAGTTCTAGAATTATTTAATAGGGGAGTATTCTAGAGAAGGGTAGTAGAATACCCTTAACTAGATCCTTCCATCACCACCTATAAATAGAGGTGGATCATTTGAGTTGTAACCAAGCAAGCAAGAAAAGCAAAACAAGAGAGAAAGGGTGAGAGCAAAAGTGAGAGTTTAAGAGAGAAAATAAAGAGAGGTGCTAGAGTGTGAGTGAAACAATGTAAAATATTTGTAAGATCAAAGTTGCTTCTTCGTTTACAATAATAAAATTCAAGTTGTTAGCAATCATTTGTGTTCAAAATCTCGCTGTATCTCGCTATATCTCAACTACCAGCCACCTCGAATCTCGTTGTATCTTGTTGTATCTGCACTATTTTTGCACTGTATCTAACTATTTCTAGACTGTATCTAGCCGTTTCTAGACTGTTTCAGAAGTGTTTTGTCCTGTTTATGCGTTGTTTTTCAATGTTTCTAAACTATTTCACCATTTTTTGCGTTGTTTCATGCTATTTATTTTTACATTTTTAGCTATTTTCAGACTGTTTCTGCGTTGTATCTTATTATATCTCAACTTACACCAGTTAACAAACCACATCGTATCTCGTTGTATCTTGATGTATCTCATAGTATCTGCTCTATTTTTGCACCATATCTAAGTGTTTTAGGGCCAGATTTGATTGTTCCAACAAGACCGAAGTCCACAAATAATTTACTATTTGCTATCAAGGAACTGAAAAATAACATAACATTGAATAAATACATAGAAATACATAATGAATAAATACACGTATATATTAACTGTAACATAGAAATTTGGAAAACACGGAAGGAAGACAGTAGATGGAAAAGGGAGAGGAGCGACACAGATCCCGGTGGCGAAACCCGTACATATCTCCCACACATTTTCTTTCTACTACATAGTTTATTACTTTTTTGTTTTAAGTATTGATAAACTTGGCTTTCTCTCACTATTTGCAACAGGTGGAAGCATTACGGCTCAACACACATTCTCCCCCCCTCCCCCTCCCCCTCCCCCCTCACTCTCCTTTCTCTTTTTCTCTCTCTTCCTATTTGCTTTTGGCTTGAAGTTTAAGTATAGTGTATTTTTGTAAGTAAGTAATAATTCAGAGAGATTGAAATAGACTTCATGGGATTGAATTCTAATGATATTGTAGTTGTATTCAAAGAAGAAGTTGTTCAAATCTGTCAAGACTATGGATTGTTTGTTTACATTATAGTAACATTTGCATATATCAAGCTTGTAGGAGACAAAAAGATATTGGAAATAGCCGCTGACTGGTCATCTGGTGAGAGGTTTTCCGATGTACAAGCCATCGTTGGGGGGTGAGGGGCGACAGAGTCGGAGCTTTTTCGGCCAATCGCGCGGAGTTCATGTTTTAACCGACTTTAAAAGTCCTGATCAAAGCCAAATCAGTGACTTTTTTGGGGAACCAAGGATATGAATAGACAGAAAAGGTTGAGAGGAGTCTAGTGGTGTATTTTGACATTTTTCCGGTGGTGGCTGGCCGGCGGTGGCACAGTGGCGGGTTTGGGCGATGGAGGTATTCAGGCGTGGAGATGTTAGTTTGGTAGTTAGGAGACTCAAGTTTGTATATTTGTACTAGAAAAAATATTGCTATGCCTTGTAATTTGTATAATTTTGGTATTTTTTTGTAATATAGGGGTGCAAATTTATATATTTGTATAAAAAATTATTTTTTTAAGCAAAATTTGTGTCCAGCTTTTTGGGAAATTTACGGAACTATGACACCATAGGCAATGGTTTGCCTATTTGACCTCAATAAGAAAGGTTTAGCATGAATGACCTCCATAACTTAAATGAATCTTTTTCGGACGAAACTATCCCTATAAAAAATATAAAAGACTGGCTATATTTCCTTCCTTTGTTTCCTCATTCCCCAACCGATTTCACCATATTGAAACCCTAAAAATCTCTAGAAAATAAAGATTCAAAGGTAAATATCTCTTCAAAACTATATTGATTATACGTAGATTTTGTTGGAAAATTATGGAAAACACTTAGAAATTGTTATAGCTTGAGGCGTGTCGAAGACACCGTCCTTAAGGATATTTCACCGGTACCGGTGTATCCCCCATAATTCAACAAGATCTTCTAGTTTGAAACTAGGAGCAGGAACAACAAAGAATCTCAGAAGTTGAAACCCAGTAAAGTGGAGGAAGAGAGGTGTCTTTGTTTTTTGTTTTTCACTATATCCATGAACAGAACATAAGTCTTTTTTATACATAGAATATTGAGCTAACGTTAAAAAGTTGTGCATTAATATTGTATTGATGCCAACATTTAAGAGTAATTTGATGACATAATAAATTGGCAACAGTTATGGTAATGGAATTAATAGCCAATGGTCAAAATAGAATATTGACTAATTAATGCTTTGATAGAATGAATCTTGTCAAAGGTTTGTGTATTGGGTAAAAATCGGCTCGCAATGATTCACCCCGGTCATGCAAGTTAACAGCGACCGAGCATGCAACAACGAGCCAGAGAACGAAGTGAATAAGTGGGTCACCGAAGTCGGACGCCAAGGTCGTTAACGAAGGCGAGCCGCAAGCTGAGCTTCCGTGATATCTACCTCGAGCGAACAGCAGGTCACTTCACCGAGGTCACACGCATGCATCTCAGTGAATCGCCTCGGTTCCAGCGACTTTGCAGTCCACTACTTCACCCCAATAACTCCCTCATTTAATGCCAAGAACGTGGATCAAAGCACAACTGATAGTGGAGAACGTGGGCAAGGCCCTTAGGCCTATAAATAGTGCCTCATTTTGTATCATAGGAATCCAGAAAGATATACTGAAACTCTGCCCAAATTTGTACTCACAATCATATATTGAAATCAAGTTATTTTTCCGCATTTACATCTGTTTTGTGCATTTATTTAACTTTGATACGAAGGTTTGCTTATATTCGAATCCAAATTCAATTTGTAATCCTAAAACTAATTTAGGCCCATACAAATTGGCGCCGTCCGTGGGGATATAAGCAGAAACGCTTTGTTCCAAAGTTTCACGTCCTTTTCGTCAAAGCTTACAATTCAACGACGTTATGGCTGACAATAGTGATAATATTAGCGGATGGGCTGACGTTCCATCGAGCCAACAGCCCGCATTACCAATGACAACCAAAGAGTTCCAAGCTTACGTTGTCACCGCATTAAGAGCTCTCCAAAATAGACAGGATGAGCAAGTTAACATTAACGCTGAATTCCGCGCCTCGTTGGAAGCGAGGAACAGTGCAGCACTAAACAGCACCCAGCCTTAGGCTCCCGGTGGAGGCATCCCGCCCTTCGTTCCTGCGGGCGCGATAACAGGGGGACCTCACAACGGAGCCACGTCTGGGGGTTCAGGAAATATACCAACTCTAATGCCACACTTCGGGACAGTTCCCACCGTGGCTGAAACAACATCCTCGGTCGATGTCGAAAAATTAACCAGGGAAATTGAGGCTCGCATCGAGGCACGCGTGGAAAAACGCCTCGAGGGCGTGCCGGGGTTAACAAAGGAGGAAGATGATCTTGATATTGATCAATACAGGGAGCTGCTCTTCAAGCCCGAAGCGGCTCCAGCCCCAACCCCCAAGAACTTCAAACTCATGTTTTTGAAGAAATATGATGGGACCACCGATCCCAGAGAACATGTGAGAGAATACATGGCAATGGTAAAGAGAAACGACCTAACAGTAATAGAGCTCGAGTCGATGTTCTTGAAAAAATTTGGCGAGTCCTTGGAGAAAAGGGCTCTGCGTTGGTACATGTGCCTACCAGCAGGGTCGATTTCTACCTTCAAGGAAATGTCCAGCACCTTCGTCAAGGCGCACACCGGGGCCCAAAAGATCCTCCAAAGGAAGGAGGATATATGCGAGGTGAAACAAAGGCCCGGTGAGCCACTCAAGGAGTTTCTTGAGCACTTTCATGCCGAGCGCATGGAATTACCTCGGATGGACGATACCCTTGCCATCATGGCATTTGAAAAGGGTATCAATATTCGCAATTTCTGACGCTGCCGCTGAATTGCGAAAGGAGCTCCAACAATATCAGGTTCTGACATGGGAGGATCTGCACAAGCGAACTTACTCCAAAATCAGATTGGAGGAAGCTGAGTTCAAAAGCCGAGGTTACAATTATAAAAACCGAGGCGAATCTTCGCACCGCGCCGAGGCGTTGCGAGGCAACCCGAAGGGGAGGTACGAGCCATATACCTCGACAAGGCAGCCTGTCAGCCAAAGGCTGGGAAACTCTTTCGGAAATTCATACACGAATTCACACATAAGCCAACGGCTCGGAGGGAAGGTTCAACCCAGCACGAACCAAAGAAATCCCTCAAGCCCAGCTTCGGCCGCAAAAAAGGATCTGCCTCGGATCCCTGATTACAATTTCAATATATCGACCTCGGAGCTGGTCAATGTAGTCAAAGGGACTGCCGGGGTAAGGGTTCCCAAGGACATGAGGACCCCGACGGATAAAAGAGACCATAATTTATACTGCGAATTCCATGCAGATTATGGCCACAAGACCAAGGATTGCAAAGCCTTGCGCCTCGAGGTGGCTCACTTGCTGAAGAAGGGAGTATTGGCCGATTTCCTTACTGACAAAGGAAAGGACAATTTCTCCAAGAATCGAGGTGATGGGCAACCACCTCGGGCTCCACCCCCGGAGAGAGTTGTGAATGTCATCATCGGGGGATCGGAGGTGAACGGTGTGAATTTCGCAGTGGTCAAGAAATTCGCCAAGCTATCGATCACCATGGAGAAGAGAACCCGAATTGGCGTCTCGGGTAAAGAGATCGTGTTTGATGATGACGAATGTGATGGGATGATGTTCCCCCATCACGACACTTTGGTCATCATGTTGAGAATCAACGACTCTGACAACAAAAGAGTCTTGATCGACCCCGGTAGCTCAGTCAACATAATCAGCTACGGGGCTGTTAAGAAAATGTGGCTCAAAGGGGAGGTTGTCTCCAAAGCGACAGTGCTAGCTGGCTTCAACAACTCCATGGAGAAAACGTTGGGTGAAATCACACTCAAAATGTTCGCCGAAGGAGTACTCAAGGAAACGATGTTCCAAGTGATGCCCGAGGATTTGGCATACAATATGATCCTCGAAAGGCCATGGATCCATTCCATGGAAGCTGTCCCCTCCACTCTACATCAAGTGATTAAATTCCCTACACCTTGGGGAGTTCGATCAATCAAAGGAGAGCAACGAGTAGCGATTGAATGCTACTCGGTTGCGTTAAAAAGTGGAGTCGCCCCGACCGGGTCAAAGCAATAGCAACTACAGCAACCGGGGTCAAGTGGGGAGGACACCCGAGGGGAAGTCGAAAAGATCCCGGTTTGTATTCAAGAGCCTCGGAAGTAAAAGGCCGAGGACTATACCATTGAGGAATTGAAATCTTTCACCTTATTGAAATATTTTCCCGAAAGAAAAGTGTTTATCGGCTCGGAGTTGGACCCAGAGTCGAAAAAGCAATTATTGAAGTTTTGAAGTCCAACCATGACTGTTTTGCTTGGTCTCATTCAGATATGACTGGTATCGATCCGGAGAGCATGACTCACAAGCTGAATGTAGACCCAAAGTTTACCCCGGTGAAGCAAAAGAAGAGACCTCATGCCGGGGTCAAAAAGAAAGCAATCGAAGATGAAACCACCAAGTTGCAAGAAAATGGTTTCATAAGAGAGATGAAATACCCCGAATGGCTGGCCAATGTGGTGGTCGTGGAGAATGTGTGTAGACTACACTGACCTTAACAAAGCTTGCCCCAAAGACTCATACCCGTTGCCACAAATTGACAGGTTAATAGACTCTACGGCTGGATACAAACTACTAACCTTCTTGGATGCATATTCGGGCTATAATCAGATCCTCATGGACCCGAAGGATGAAGAGAAGACCTCGTTCATCACTGACCGAGGTACCTTCTGCTATAAGGTGATGCCCTTCGGCCTGAAAAATGCCTGGGCGACTTACCAAAGATTGGTATGTCGCATGTTCAAGGAGTATATTGGAAAATCTATGGAGGTCTACTTAGATGATATGCTCATCAAATCAATCCGAATGGATGATCATTTGAATCATCTGAGGGAAGCTTTTGTTGTTCTGAGGCAATACGGCATGAAGTTGAACCCTGTGAAGTGCGCCTTCGGTGTCGGATCAGACAAGTTCTTGGGATTCATTGTCTCTGAACGGGGGATCGAAGTTAACCCAGATAAAATCAAAGCTATCGAGAAGATCCCCGAGGAGCTGACCGGGGTGAAAGAAGTTTAACACTTGACTGGCCGAGTCGCCGCCTTGAGTCGATTTATCTCAAGGTCTTCGGAGCGATGCCACAAATTCTTCTCCATTTTGAGGAAAAATAATCACTTCGAATGGACACCGGAGTGTAAACAAGCGCTGAAAGATTTGAAACAATACTTGGCTAATGCACCGTTGATCGCAAAGCCAAAAGAAGGTGAAACATTGCTGGTCTACTTGGCTGTGTCCGAGGTGTCTGTTAGTGTTGTGCTGGTTCGGGAAGAAGATGGAAAGCAACAGCCCATCTATTATGTGAGCAAAACACTCCTCGACGCTGAAACCAGGTATCCACACTTGTAAAAACTAGCACTTGCTTTACTTGTTACTGCTCGGAAACTACGACCCTATTTCCAATGTCACCCAATAGCGGTAGTTTTAACCTTCCCTTTAAGGAGTATATTGCATAAACCTAAATTATCGGGGAGGTTATCAAAACAGATGGTTGAGTTGAGCGAATACGATATAACCTATCAACCTCGGACAGCCATCAAGTCTCAAGTCCTAGCCGACTTCGTGGCCAACTTTAGTGTTGAGATTCTGCCCGAAGCGGAAAAGGAAAACTCCATGGCGAAAGGAACCTCCTCGGGGCTATGGATACTTCATACCGATGGGGCAACTAACTCCAAAGGTTCAGGTTTAGGCATAGTCTTGAGAGCACCCACCGGGGAGAAAGTCAGGCACTCGGTTCAGTTAAAAAAAGTGACTAACAACGAGGCCGAGTACGAGGCAGCTTTAGCGGGTTTGGAGCTGGCTAAAGAAATGGGGGTGGAAAGAATCGCACTGAGGTGTGACTCGCAGTTGGTAGTGAACTAGGTCCTCGGTGATTATACGGCTCGGGAGCCCAGAATGCAGCTATACTTGGACCGAGCACAAAGAATCTTGGCCCAATTCCAGGAATGTCAAGTTAAGCAAGTGCCTCGGGAATAAAATATCGAGGCTGATGCCTTGGCAAATCTAGGTGCGGCGATTGATGAAGCCCACTCGGGGACTGATTCAGTGGTTCGGTTGCTGTCCGCACAAATAAGAGAGATGAAGTTGCAGGTCAATTCAGTGGACAAAAGATGGGATTGGCGGAGTAAGTTCATCTCTTACTTTGACTCGGGTACTGTCCCCCAAGATAAAAAAGAAGCAACAAAGTTAAGGACCCAAGCAGCCTCGTACCACTTGATCGAGGGTAATCTGTACAAGAGGTTACATTGCAGCCTGATGGCCAAGTGTTTGGGCCCCGATGAGGCCAGGTATGTGATGGCAGAAGTACACGAAGGCGAGTGTGGCAACCACTCGGGGGGAAAATCCTTGGTGCGTAAGTTGTTAAGAGCTGGGTATTATTGGCCCACTATCAGTGCCGATGCAAAAGCCTTCGTACAGAAATGTGATAAGTGCCAACGCCATGGACGAATGATCCACCGACAGGCCAAGCCTCTACACTCGGTGGTATCACCATGGCCTTTCATGAAGTGGGGGATGGACATTGTTGGACCATTTCCAAAGGGAAAAAGTGGTGTTCGCTTCATTCTAGTGCTAACCGATTACTTCACGAAATCGGTGGAAGCAGGGGCTCTCACCGAAGTAAAGCAAAAACAAGTACTCAATTTCATCAAGAAGAACATCATCTACAGGTTCTGTGTCCCAGGAGAGATTGCTTGTGACAACGGTAAACAATTCATGGGGGCAGCCATCACTGATTTCTTCAAACAATGGGGGATCAAAAGAATTGCTTCGACTCCTTATCACCCAAGTGCCAATGGCCAAGTTGAGTCTTCAAATAGGATCATAATTGAAAATATCAAGAAAAGGCTTGACGAGAAGAAAGGCCCTTGGCCCGAGGAGCTGCCCGGGGTACTGTGGGCCATGCGAACAACGGAGAAGAACAGCACCGGTGAAACCCCTTTCTCACTTGCTTATGGTATGGATTCCCTCATTCCCGTAGAAGTGGGCGAACCAAGTCTTCGGTACGCCCACACTACCGAGGACGCAAATCAGCAGGCTATGCGCATAGAATTGGATATGCTCGAGGAGAAAAGGGAATTAGCTTTGGTTTGGTTAGTCGCCCAAAAGAGGCAGATCGAGGCGTACCTCAATAGGAAAGCCAAGCTCATAGATTTCAAAGTTGGCGACTATGTGCTAAAAGCCACGAACCAGTCAACGAAGGAAGACAACGGGGGAAAGCTTATTGCAAATTGGGAAGGACCATACAAAGTCAAAGCGATCGTCGGGAAAGAATCTTATCAAATTAAGGATCTACAAGGCAAGCCCGAACCCCTGAATTGGAACATTTCCAATCTGAAGCGGTACTACTTCTAATCGAGGTAAATGCTCTGTTAATCTTTTTAAATCACCCACGGCCCCTAGCCGAACAACGTTCCTACGGCCTCAATCAAAATGTACTAACTTGCTCCTCGTTCCATTTTTCCTTGACCTTTTCAGGAAGCGAACCGAACGATTTCCAGTGCTCGGATCTTCATCAAGATTCACAACTGAACACTGTGGGGGGGGGGGGGGGGGAGTGAGAGGCAGGAGTTGACACCGAGGTCGACATTAAGCCTCCCAAACGAAGCTTATCTATCCGACAACCGGGGACTAACGCCTGTTGACACCTAATTTTGTCCCGAAAATTCTAATTAATGTCTAATTATTTCTAAATTAAGGTCAATTTTATATTTAAAGTGAATCAATTTTATTTTAATAGAAAATAGGCTAAATGTGCAAATCCATATCTCAATTTCGGCCTACCCGTGCAACCCCTTTAATTTCCTTAACTTATCCTAAATAGGGGCTACAATCGTTTTAAAACCTAATTTCTAGCCTACTTTTGCAACCCCTATATACATATACACAACACACACATACCCGATACTCCTTCCCCCAATTCCGCTAATCAGCCCATCTCCTAACTCGAAGACCCGATACCCATTTTTCCCTCACCCAAAATCGACCCCACTCTTAAAATCCAGCTTGCAAATCGTACAAGAACCTTATCTCTTTAGGTCCGTTGGGGGTCATTTTTGGTTTATGGGGCCATTCCATTAAACCCTAATGTTGAGGTATAAAATGGGATTTTGGTTGATTATTTAGGGGGTCTGGAGCAGCGGCAGTAGAGGCGAAAATGGAGGGAGAGGGTCCGATGTTTTGGGTTAAGCAGCAGAAAAGAATACACCTAAAAAAACCTAGAAATTATTTTCGGTACTAGCTTGCATTTTTTTGAACAGTCAGCGTGATCGCACTATTAGTTTTGGTGGTGTCGCTTCTTCTTAAGTCGAGTCGACTACCTTATTCGAGTCGCGCTTCTTCGGATCGTCGCCCTTTTTCGCTGCTCCGCAAAAGGTAACAACCTTCTCACCCTTTACTTTTGCTCGTCTCTTCATTCTTTAAGTTCTTACTTGCCGTCTGAGTATAAGAAATGGTTGTTGTATCTCTGGTTGTTAACATCTCATAATGTTGCTAAAGATTAAGCTTTAGGTTTAGTTCCCAAGGATTGTTCTTTTAGTTTCAATTAGAACTGTTGCCTGAGTATGTTGTGATTTGAATCTCTTGAAGTTTTTTTTTTTAAGTTATAAAATGCGTCATTTTAGCAGGATGAAATTGTTGCTTTTGTTAGTTTATAGCCTGCTCTTTGAGCTTCATCGACAAAGTTGAACCTTTTACTGTTAATATGTTGCTAGATTTTACCTCTAGGCATTTCATTTCCTAGGAAACTTAGAATAGTAAAATCATATCTCTTGTAAAAATCGTCTTGTGTCAAGGAGCAGTCACGAGCCTTTGCTTGTTTTAAAATGGAATTTTATGATATAAAATCTATGTCTGCATCTGTTTTTTTTTGTTGCTTATGTTAACTAATATGCGAATTGTGGTTCTCATTGATAGACATAAATGGCTTAGAGCTATGGTTAAGATAAATATTAAAAGGGAAATGTCGGCTTTTTATCGCTTCACGTATATCTGGTTCTCTGTTTCTGTGTTTGTATCTGTTTGTATGCTGTGGTTTGTGTGTGTCTGTATGTGCTAGTTTATGTGCGTGTGTGCTGTGTGTATGTGAGTGTTGTCTGTGAGGGTTTGTATATGCAGCAAAAATGTGTGAGTATGTCCATGTTGTTTCTGGCATTTGAAATGTCACGTGAGATGCGTGCATATGCTAGAAATTGGTGTTGGGTGTGTAGGTTGTGTGTGTGTGTTTGAAGGTGTTTCTAGATCAGCTGTGTTCTAGGTTGTCATCAGCTTATTTTGAGTTCCCACCCAGTCTATTTTAGCTCATCTCTTAGTTCATCAGCTTTAGTCTTTCCTGAATCCCTTTAGTTCCTTCAAGTTTTAATTTCTAAGTTCAGCAAGTAAGTTATTGTGAGATTATTATCATTCTGTTATTGAAAGCTCCAATCTTCTTTAAGATTAGATTGTTTGGGTTCCCTAATGAAGCTGCAGCTATGTTTCTGGTATTTCTCTTGAGTTCATTTCAGTTTCTTCTGCTAGTATAGCAAAGGGTATAGTGATTTTCTATTTGGTTTAAAGGGTGAGCTTCTGTGAGAGTCCATTGGTTTGAAGAAAGGATGCTAGGTTGGAGCCATTGTTATGTATAAAGAAAGATTAGGATTAGTGTCTATATAAGCATAGTCCATGCCTGTCTCTGCTCCAACTGTCCAACTTTTCCTTTTTTTGATGTCTGTTCATCGTATTGCCTGGTTTATTGCTCCAAACTTTCTGATCCTGTTAGAGTAAAAGCTGAAATGTTTCAGTCTCTAGAAGTAAGTTTTAAGGGATTTGTTTTTGCCTGCTTTGTGAAACCTAAAAACTGTAGAGGGTCATGTGTATAAAGTTGCTCTTATTTCTGTTAAGAGTGTTAATAAGGAGTTGAGTCGTAGTTTGACGTGCCTATGAGCTGCCTAGTCGTGCCCCGTTCTCTGTTATGCTCTTGATATGGTAAAGGCGTAGGTCATTTTAGGATAATTTTCATGCTCACACGTCTATTTTTGTTTATATTATGTTAATCTCATATCTTGTAATGTGCGTAAGATTTAGTTAAACATTGGAAGATCACATTGAAAACACTTTCGACATTATAAAGAATTGCAGTGTGCTTTTCTCTTAAAAAATATTGAATAATTAGTCACTATTATGTATAAGTCATTACTTTGTCTCATTGCACTATTGCATCTCTTTTGAATGGTTAAGCATTGTCTTCGTTACATTCGGTTTCTGTCACTAGTTAAAGTTATGTTAGAGTTGAAAGATAAGATTATGGGCTTGCCTGCTTGTTTCATTCTTCCTAGCTATTGATGCTCGATCAAGAATATTAAATATTCGTTTACTTATCCTTATATTGTTCTCATTTTGACATGAACAACTCGGGATCGAGTTTGAAAAAACTCACCAACTGGGATTGGCTCATTGGCTTGGAGAGTTGCATTGGGGTCAGGATTCAGGCTCAAGTTTCAAGCTTTAGAAATTTAAAAAAAATCAAGGCTCCCGCGAGTTTGTCAAATTCCCGGGTTTTATCTTTTAAACTCTTATCCTTCCATTTGTTTAGAATGTTTATGAAAACTTTGTAGAAACATTTTACTCATTAATATATATATATATATATATATATATACGATTTGTTTGTATTTATCTACTTTATAGTTCATTTCCTTTATTTTGAGTCGTTATTTAATTTATTGGAAATCAAGCCATTTAAGCAAATGCGTGCAAATTTTCACAAAATTTTCAAAAATCACGCTTAATAACAGACTGTAAGAAAAGACTTCTATCTTATTGATACGAAGTAGTTTTTTTTAAAAGTCAAAATTTATAAAGAAGTTTTAATTAACTTCTAAATGTCCCGAAACAACTTTGCAAAAAGCGACTTGAAACCTAAAGTTCCATCTTATGGTGAGAAACTTGGGTTTTAAAGTTGAAATTGAGCAAGTGTCATTTATGCGCTATCACATACGAGTTGGCAAAGAAATTAGGACGATCAAATCGTTCCTTTTTAAAAGAAAATGCGCTTTATTTATTTATTTTGAAAATAATTAAAGCTTTTAAATAAAATTGTAAAATCTTTTGAAAACTTGCTAAATTTAATTAGTTGAATTAATTAATAGTTCAATTAATTATTTTTAGAAAAAGTGCATAAATAGCACTTGCAAATATTTTGGAAACCTGTCGAATTAACCGTTTTTTATCGGAATTTCGAAAGTGCCTTAAAAACCTTCTTTCGAAATTAGCAAAACCTCTTACCTTTAGAATCTCTGAAAGAAAGACCGTTTTTTTTATATATAAAAACGGAGTTTTGCACGCATTTGCTTATTTGGTTCCCTGTTTTTCCTTAAATTGGGTGGCGACTCTAAAAACTCCAAAAGAGTTAGTCCATCCCGTCGATATTCCTGAATTTAATCGGGGTTAGTTTTTTGGGGGTTCAACAACGCCCGGGGAATAGATTTAGTACATTGTAATCTTGCCCGGCAGTGGCATGTTGTTAATTTATTTTTTACCCAAGGTCCGCTTCGACTTGGTTCCATGTAAATAGCCGACTTCTGGCTCGTTGGTATCAATGAAATAATTTTGATCCTATATTTATCTGTCTTTATAAATTTTGCACTCCGAAGCTGTACTTTGAATGCATCAACTCGAGGATGAGACGTCGTTCTAAGTTTGCATCGATCAAATTCAATCAAGTTATTTATTTGTTATAAGGTGTTCGGTACATACAAAAACCAACACTTAAGATAAAAACATGAAATACTTTCATTAAAAGAGCCCGAAGGCTAAAAATATTTACATCAAAAGACCCAAAAGGTCCAAAAGTTATGCATAAAGGCCCGAAGGCTTACAAAATGTTATCGGAAGCCTAAGCTTCGGGAGAATCACTTCCGTCCTCGGAGCCCCCCCCCCCCCCCCCCCCCGGCTTCTTCATTATCCTCCTCATCATCATCTCCGCTCGAGGCCTCACTTGATGGGAATTCATCGATGATAGCTTGAGCTTCGGCTGACTTCACCTCAGCTTTTGCAATCTCCTCATCCAAGTTAAGCTCACCGGCTCGGCACCGCTTGAGCAGCCTCAGCCGAGATTGGATAATGGCCCATCGCTTGTCCAGTTTGGCCCTCTTGACCTTGATCGCAGCCTTACTTTTTCGATCGGCGATTTCATCTCGAAGGGCCTCGATCTCGGCATCTTTAGCTAAAAGTTTGGAGTTCTCGCCTTCCAGCTTTTTGATATGAAACATATGCTTCTTCAGTTGATCGTGATGGTTCTTGGCCATTTCCACAACTTCAGCCTTTGCTTGGGTCAGCTCGGCACTCAATCTCACAGCTTCGGCCTCCAGCCTCGAGCGCTCAGCTTGAAAATCATCACCAAGGGCTTTGATTTTCGCCTCAGAAGCTGCCTCGACCTCATGCAGATCAGACTGGGACTTGGACAAATCAGCTTTCAAAGTAGCTATTTGTGCGTTAAAGCTGTCTCTTTGCCTATCCCACAGGCGAGCGACACGCCGGATTTCTTCATCCCTCGACGTCTCAACCTCGATAGCCCTCAGTAACATAACAAAGCTCTGAACAAAGATTAATCAGGGAATCGAAGTCAGCTATGAACCGAAGGAAAAGATGAAAGGAAATTTTAAGGCAAAAATCAAGAGCGACGAAACTTACTCTGATAGCATTGGCAGCAATGGTATTATATAATTGGCCTCGGGAAAATTCCTGCATGACTCTATCTTCCTCCGGCCCCAACAAAGGAGTAAGGCTCAAGATGTCGGCTCTGCTACAGGCCAATAAATTTGAAGAAGTCGGCACTTCAAGTTTCCGATAAGACCCCACCGAGGATGAAATCCTCGCGGGTTCGGAATGCGCCCTAACCGCGCCGGTGCCGGTCCCTTCTTCAAACGTAGCAGTGCCGGCCTCTACAACCTTGGCCTTGCCCTTAGCCTTGGCAACTGCCGCCTCGGATCCATGTTCTTGATCTTCGAGGTCAATAAACTCAACTTCTCTCCGAGCCAAAACTTCAGCAGATGTATCATCGGGCTCATCGATCAGTCCTCGGCGCCCTTCAACTTCTGCCACGGGTCGGGGAGGTGTTTCCACCTCGGTGTGAGGAGTCACCGAACGGGAGGGCTTCTTTGAAACTGCCCTCTTCCTCTTCATGCCTACAACAGTGGAAGAAATTAAATCAAGGAAGTAAAAGGGAACGATAACTGATGAGTTGACCGAAGATAAATATTACCTTTGGAGGATCCTTGGCCGGGGGCCCCCTTTGAAGCTTTTGAAGACTTGGCAGCCTTCGACTCCTTCAATCCCTTCAACTCTACCGCCACCGAAGCCAGGTTGTCATCTGACTTGGTCTCCTCCCCATCCCTCTTCTTCTTCTCTTCTTTCTTCTTCTTCTTCTTGCTTTTCTTTGTATTAATGGCACGGTTTGGAAAACCTAGTTCCGAGGGGAGAGAAGTCAGCAAAACGGAATCAAAACCCCCAAGATAACATACCAAGTAAAACACCACAAAAAAGCATACCATGCCGTTTGCATTGCCAACCAAAGTCAGCAGCCATCTTCATCCACGTTCTCTCTGGTGTGTGCGAGCCCCGATCATCGCCTTCACCCATTCAGTCAATCCCTGGGGGGAATGATTTCAACCTTGTTGGCTAAGAAGTAACAGAGAAGCACAGTTAGCAATTAGGAATGATCACCGAGGAATGAAACACAAACGAAGGGATACTTACGTGTGTTGTTCCACCGCTCAGGGAAATTAGGTTCGATGGACAAAATGTTGGTTTCCAGCAAGATGTAGCGGTCGCTCCAGCCTCGATCCCCGTGGTCCTCACTCTTGTGGAGGAGCGCGTACTTGCCTCGGTTGTTCAACGCCACAACCCCAGCCTTGTGAAAATAGGGATAGTAAAGAGAGATAAGATGTTGTAAAGTGAATTCGACCCCGACTTTCCTACTCAACCAATCCATACATTGAATGACCCTCCAAATGTCAGGGCCTAGTTGAGCCAAGCACAAGTTGTAGGCCCGGCAAAAGTCGTCAATAATTTTGTGCACCGGGAGGGAGAAGCCGAGGGTGAAAGGATAGGTGTAAGCGAAAGAAAACCCCTCGACGTGGTGGCAAACTCTGCTTGTCGGATCAGGTATAACCACCTTCACCTCGGGCCCAAATTTGCACTCCCTCCGGACCCGCTCAATGTGAGCCTGTGTTATGCGGGTCGGTGTCGTGTTTACTGGAATATTTCTATTCTTCTCTTCCTGGTCGCCTGACTGAACCTGCAGTTTGAGATCCTTGCCGTTGTTAAAATGAGAAGGAATTATTTGGTGAGGCTCGAGCTCTTGCTCGAGGGGAATCACCGGGCCTGAATATCCCACCTCGGTGACGTTTTCCCTCTCACCCTCGTCCGCGGTATCTTCGCCCTCGACGCCCTCATCCCTATGTGTGACATCATCAGTACCAGTCATCTCCGTGACGTCATCACCTTCGACATCATTACCTTCAACGTCATCACCTTCTTCTAGGCTGACGTCTTCGCCTCCAGCAGCGACGTCACGCGTGGCTCTCTCCTTTCGATGCCTAGAACTACCGGCGCCAGAAGTTACTTCTCCACCTCCTTCCGCCTCTATCATCTGTAGCGCCGGTACGGTGGTAATAAAATCACCACTGGCAATAATGGCGGCGTACTGGGTGATTTTTGCTCTCTCACCGGAATCGCTTGAATCTTGTCGTGAGTGAGTGGCAGACATGGTTGAAGCTTGAAACTGAGAATTCTCAAGAAAAGGGAAATCTAAAAAGTATAGAAGCTCGTGCTTTTTCTCTATTAGAACTGTTGATTGCAGAAGATGAAAATGAGGGGAAGAGTTTGGTAAGGGGGTATTTATAGGTATGGAGAAGTCAGGTGATGGGGTCATCATCATTGTAACGTTGGAAGAAGACACAAATTACGGCGTGACCATTCAGAGAGCCAACGGATGGATGACACGTGTCTATGAGAAGTGACCTGATGAGACGCGAACCGTTGGCAAAATTTGAAACGCGTGGATAAGATCAACCCACATCACTTTCCCGCTGAATTTCATTCCACTCCTCGGTAACCCCGGTATGTAACCGAGGAGTGGGGGGACAATCTGTATTGGGTAAAAATCAGCTCGCGATGATTTACCCCGGTCATGCAAGTTAACAACGACCGAGCATGCAACAACGAGCCAGAGAACGAAGCGAATAAGTGGGTCACCGAAGTCGGACGCCGAGGTCGTTACCGAAGGCGAGCCGCAAGCTGAGCTTCGGTGATATCTACCTCGAGCGAACAGCAGGTCACTTCACCGAAGTCACACGCATGCATCTCGGTGAATCGCCTCGGTTCCAGCAGCTTTGCAGCCCACTACTTCACCCCACTAACTCCCTCATTTAATGCCAAGAACGTGGATCAAAGCACAACTAATAGTGGAGAACGTGGGCAAGGCCCTTAGGCCTATAAATAGTGCCTCATTTTATATCATAGGCATCCAGAAAGATATACTGAAACTCTGCCCAAATTTGTATTCACAATCATATATTGAAATCAAGTTATTTTTCCGCATTTACATCTGTTTTGTGCATTTATTTAACTTTGATACGAAGGTTTGCTTATATTCGAATCCAAATTCGATTTGTAATCCTAAAACTGATTTAGGCCCATACAGTTTGTAACTTGGATTATTCCTTTTAAGATATATAATTTTATTATTTTTCACAACAGTCCCCCACATATCTCAAAAGGAATAGAAAGGGAAAGAAGAACAAAAGAGTTTTTTTTTCCTCTGGGTTTAAAAAAATGAGTATAATGCATCGTATCTGGTGTCCGTAGACTATGAACCAGAACTAGATAAAATAAGATTAAACTTACAGAATAATTGGTGAAGTTTTAAAACTTCTATGAACCAAGAATTCTTTTGTAAGAATAGGGTCTTATCTATCACATAATACTCCCACTTTGTTGTTCGTCGCAGTTTTGCGCTTATAGGCCATGCGCATCGCCCGGTATTCATGAGTGCTCTAGAAATTTTGTCAGAATTTCATAGAAGCGGCCCCACTCCACACTCATATAGGTCCAATCATCAAGTGTATTCTGCAGAGCAATACACCACCTATAAAGGATATGATTTGGATTAAGAGTTGATACTCAGTCTCACTTTGCCTTGCAGAATTTGCATTATATTCACACACCATAGGAAGAGACATATTTTTATAGTGCATAGTGGGTCAACTAATGACTTGTTATTACCCATATGAACCTGCTTCATGGGATCTCCAATCACATAGGTTGGGTTAGCATCATTGTTGACATTTCTCCATGTGACATTTATAAGTCTCATTCCCTCGATGTTTTCAATTAGTTAGTGAATCGGCCAAATTCACCCATAACATCACATAATATATGGAAATAATTCCATGTCACAACAACTGCATTATCACATTATGTCTCAAAATAAGCGTGTCTACTTTTGTCAATAAATATTTATTTTTTTATTACAGCTATTGTTGTTTGGCAACCATAAAGTTTAGACACATAAAGTGTTGCTATTATTCCAATTGGAATACTCACTAAGAAGTCTTTACCACTTAGCCTCATTATCAGCCAAGTCCAAAGAAACAAATTTATATTGACTTATTTGGCTGGTCTCCATAATATTGCACCCCCGCAATGGGTGAACACATAGCAACTAGTGGATTTTATCTCGTCCAGTTCTCATCATTGTATCTTTCTAATACAATGTAAATCCACTATATTCAATACCATAGCCCATAGGTCATGGTACCTCTCGAATATTTCATAATACTCATGTCAATGCATTCCAATGATAAATGACCATTATTAGGATTATGAGTATATATACTCAACCTTCACATAATCAGATCAAGTAGAAGTCATCAAATGCATTAGACTACAAATTATTTGAGCACATATATAATTTGAGAAATAATATCTTCACAATTCTCCCTTAACCTCCAAATTAGCATCAAATGATGTTCTCACGGGTACCGCATCCAGCTAATTAAAATTCATAAGAATTTTCTTTACATAATATATTGAGTTAAAATCAGGTCATAATTACTTCTTATAATTTTTATGCATAAGATGATGCTAGTTCTCCCAAGTCTTCTATATCGAATTTAGAAGACACTGACTTTTAGTTCAAGAATAATATTAAGACTATAACCAAATATAAGCATGTCATCCACACAAAAGCATACAATCACTCAATCACCATTAACAAGTTTTGTATAAACTTATTTATCTACTTCAGTAGATATAAAATCAACATTAGACAAAACTTGATCAAACTTCTCATGTATGTGCATTTTTTAACTCAATAGTGGCATTACCAATTTAAAACTTTATTTTCTCACCGGCCACTATACAACCCTCAAGTTGCTCCATAAATTTCCTTCTCAATAATCACCATTTAAAATATAATTTTATATTCATATGGTGAATAAATAATTTATGAAAATATGCAAAAGCAGATAGAACATGAATAGAGGAAATTTCAATAACAATATAATCAATCTTTTATATTGAATAAAATTTGTAGCAACAAGCCTTACGTTTTTATCTATCAATAAAGCCATTAAGAATAAAAGCTTCATTTCAACCAATAGTTTGCTCCTGGAGTAAATCAACAAACTCTCAAAAATTATTTAGTAAAATTATTTAATCCAATATCAATGACATCTTTTAAAATAATATAGGAGAAGAAACAACATATAAAAATATTTAGAATCATATTCAACAAGATAGGTGTAGAAACCATTTTCAAAAGATTTAATTTTTCTTCTCTTTTCCTCACATCATCAATTTCAAAATCATTTTGAAACAATAGGAACACAAGAAATATTCTCATCTTGAGTGAAAGCATGATAAATATTATAAGTTTGTATAGAAAAGATACTCACAAAAAATTCAGCAATCTTTCTTCGAATAATGGTGTAACACACTTACATCATATCAATCACAAGAATCTAAATACAACATAATTATCACAATATAGATGTCTTAGACTATATTGCTTTACTTAGGATTGTGTTGCATATCTTTAGCAAGATACCACACACTTCAAAATATTTCAAGATATGGAGATAATTTAAAAAATAATCAATCATTCTCAAAATAATCATTAAGCAAAATATATTTTCCCACCTTTGTCACATCTAACTCATGTGATCCTCTTATTTAATTGATTTTCAATTTTATGTATAATTCAAACATATTAAAGATTTTATCTTTAACACTCAACAAATATATGAATGTATATAGAAAAATTCGTTTTCAATAGTGACATAATATCTTTTGTAACCTCTAGTTATAGTTTGTTTTAGGCCTCCTAACTATTAACCAAATTCAATAGTTTAGATTCTCTATAGTTAGAAATACATGATTTTTAAGTTTATTTTGCCACAATTATATGAGTCAATCAAATAAGCTCAAGTCTAGAATTTTTACTCATAACATGGAAAATTATTAAGCACAAAGAACTCATGGTTACATTAACCACATGGCACAAAAATTATTATTTATGGTTACTACCATCTTATAAGACTTCAAATCAAACCTTCACTCCGGTATTTCCTAATAATCCCTCGTAACCAAAATTGGTTCGAATTTTAGGAGTATGCATCCTCAGTTTATGCCAATATTTTTTCATCTCTAAGTTTGAGAAGAATTTTCTCTTATTCAAGAACTTGAGTATTTATTGAATTACCATAGTAGTAATAAATTCTTCTTCTCTTTCAACTTGGTGTATAACAAAATTATTTTTGTTCTCACAAATGTGCTTAGTAGCACCACACCCAATTTCTTACATTAGCCATAAGATTCACTTGCGAAATGACCACAAAAATTATATCATCTACTATTAACCAAAATTTATGTTTGGCTTAGCGGGATTGTCATTTTTCAGTTACTAAGTCTACGTAGTGGGCATGATCGGCGGCTTGTTTCTATTCACACACTAATTCACTTTGAAGGTTTGATATATTATTATCTTTGAGCATGTAACCATGTGCATCACAAAAATTAACTTTCAACAAAAATATCCATCAAGTATTCATGCATAATACCACTATAAATGATTCTGCACAAGCTATATTTTTATCAACAAAGTAATGAGAAGTAAACAGTTAAAGCATAGAGATACTAACCCGGTGGTTACTTTAAAATTATTGCCCATTGCATATCCAGTAGTAATTAGGCAAAATCATCAGAATTTCTTTGGGATTAAGTTAATTGATTGCAAGAATATAGCCCTTGTAATCCACACGAGGTCCTGCTCCCCCAACCAACTTCTGTACCAATACCATACCCACTAGTCCCACAAACTTGAATGATACAAATACCAAGTTTTGAAATCCTCCTACAAGTGTTATTAAAATTAACTGATCCTTTCTCCATAACGATCAATATTAACGAAGATAACAAATTGCTTGAGCAAAACCGTTAGGGGTTAAATGTAGTATTTTTCCATAAGAATAAAACCCAAAAGGAAATATCCTTAAGATTGTTGGAAAATTATGGAAAATATTGAGGCGTGTCGAAGACACCGTCCTTAAGGATATTTCACCGGTATCGGTGTATCCCCATGATTCAACAAGCTCTTCTAGTTTGAAACTAGGAGCATGAACAACAAAGAATCTCAGAAGTTGAAACCCAGTAAAGTGGAGGAAGAGAGAAATAGATGTGTCTTTGTTTTTTGTTCTTCACTATATCCATGAACAGAACATAAGTCTTTTTTATACATAGAATATTGAGCCAACGTCAAAAAGTTGTGCATTAATATTGTATTGATGCCAAAATTTAAGAGTAATTTGATGACATAATAAATTGGCAACAGTTATGGTAATGGAATTAATAGCCAATGGTCAAAATAGAATATTGACTAATTAATGCTTTGATAGAATGAATCTTGACAAAGGTTTGTAACTTGGATTATTCCTTTTGAGATATTTAATTTTATTATTTTTCGCAACAGATTTTGCATTAAATTATGTATAATTAAGTTTAAAATTTGTATTTTGTTTTAAATTTTATATAATTGGATATTAGCTAAAGCTAGCTGCGAATTTTATTGATACAGATCCAGAAGTACTGTCGCATATCCAATAATTGACGTTATATTGATTATCAAGTAAGAAAAAAGTTAGATCTATATTTATTATAGAATTTTGTGGTAAAATTGATAGTATTCTTATCTGGTTGCAACGGTAATAGTCTGGCTTACATTGACTAGAAATAACTCGTAAATAATATCTATAAATTGCGACTAATGGGCAACACTTTTAAGCGCTGGTGAAAGGGGAAATGCCCTATACTCACTTGCTTGTGGGCAATACTTGAAGCTATGGTGCAAGAAATACTATAGAAAAATTCTACATGTAGTGCCTAATAGGTAGTACTTTTAATCTCTTGAAGTTGTACTTTGTGGACAACACTTAAAGGTATGGTGCAAAAACAACTTGTAGAAAAATCTCTACATGTGTTCCTAATGGGCATCCCTTTAAGATGTGAAAAATATGTATGCCCTTGCCATAACTTGTAGAGAAATTTCCTACAAGTTGTCACTGGAGGCCAACACCTTAATCTATGGTATGTAGAAGTCTCTACAACTTATTACCACTTGACCTCCACCCGCTATGGACAATATTTAACAACAAAATACTGATGTTTGCTTATATCTTCTTTATCTATTCACGAAAAGCTGAACTCGTATTTTCATTTTATTACGTACTTTTGGATGGCAACAAATTGCATATATATATATATATATATATATATATATATATATATATATATATATATATATATATATATATATATATATATATATATATATATATATGGGGCGCAAACAATAAGTATTTGAATCATGATACAAAACTAATCCTCGTGGTAGACGATGTTACTTTCCACGCGCTTCAAAGGCATTTAATGCTTTGAAATGGAGCTCTGATGATAGCGAAACAAAAATATGGTTACACTGATCTAGATACAAGTAAAGGGGTGATGGTAATAAATGATCAAGAACTCAACACTTGCATATATCTACGAAGGATGAACAATTATCTATCCCTAATAACTTTTCTATATGAATATAATGCAAAGACAGATACACCAAGGCAAAAAAAAAAAAAAAAATAATAATAGAGCTAACCAGGAGAGAGGAAACAACCGTACTAGTAAAATGGAAGAATAAGGTAAACATAAAGCAATAACAATAATATAAATAAGTTTAAAACCCCACAGTAGAACCATGATCCCACCTAAAGGCGAGAAAACACTCGGCTACCTTTCAACCTTTTACTTTAATCCTTGACCTCCATGCTCCTCTATTTAGGTTCAAGTCCTCGATAATCTGAAGGTGGGCCTTACCGAGGACTTGATATACTGCTTAACCCTTAAACATGCCTATTTTTGTGGGATATTGGGATTAACTGTCTAAGTGCATTTATTATTACTAATTAATCAGAAATTAAACTGATTAATACCCTCCACCCGCTATGGACAATACTTAACAACAAAATATTGATGTTTGCTTATATCTTGTTTATCTAGCTGAACTCGTATTTTCATTTTATTACGTGCATAATTTGGATGACAACAAATTGCATATATATTGCTTACAATGAAATATGGGGGGGGGGGGGTAAACAATAAGTATCTGGATCGTGACACGAAACTAATCCTCGTGGTAGACGATGTTACTTTCCAGGTGCTTCAAAGGCAAATTTTTAATGCTCTGAAATGGAGCTATGATAATAGCGAAGCAAAAATATGGTTACACTGATCTAGATACAAGTAAAGGGATGATGGTAATAAATGATCAAGAACTCAACACTTGCATGTATCTATTAAGGATGAACAATTATCTATTCCTAATTACTTTTCTATATGAATAGAATGCAAAGATAGATACACCAAGGCAAAAAAAAAAAAAAAAAAAAAAAAAAAAAAAAAAAAAAAAAAATAGAGCTAACCAAGAGAGGGAGGAGACAACGGTACTAGTAAAATGGAAGAATAAGGTATACATAAAAAAATAACAGTAATACAAATAAGTTTCTCTAAAATCCCACAGTAGAACCATGATCCCCACCTAAAAGCAAGAAAACACTCAACTACCTTTCAAACTTTTACTTTAATCCTTGACCTCCATGCTCCTCTATCTAGGTTCAAGTCCTCGGTAATCTGAAGGTGGGCCATATACTGCCTAATCACCTCGTCCCGATTCTTCCTCGGTAACAATATATAATAATGAAACGTAGTATGTATACACTATAAACTGAGTGTGCAGACGCTGTGTATAACTGAAAAAGCTGATTGTATAAACCCTAAAACTAATGTACACGTTGTGTACAAGAAATTGATAGTATATACTACAAATTCAATTATATACACTGTATAAATAACTGACTTTGGCTTAAAAAAAATAAAGGTCAACTGAAAATAATAATGACCAGCTACTGTTGTGGTAAGCCCTGTGATATATAGACATTAAATTCATTTCAACATTTCCGGCATCAATTATGATAACATCTTATTTAAATTAAATGTTACATTATGGTGCTATCAAACGACATTAAAAAAAATAAAAGGAAGGTTTACGAAAATACCCATTAAAATCAAAATATTTACCTGTCTCTGCACATAAGTTTTATATTTACTAGCCCTACCCATAAACTATTTACCGACTATACACATCCAGACTTGTATACCATAATTTATGCAGTATATCATAAATGTATATACCCATAAGGTATAACAAATGTATACAATTATAAATGGGTATGTTGAATAAATATTTTTAATTTTATGGGTTGTATAATTTTTACTAATTGGTATAACTTGTAAATACTTTGAATTTCAAAGGTACATAGCGTAATATATATCACGGGGAAAACATTTTCTTTTGAATTTTGTATGAAACAATGCAACTCCAGTCATTTTTTTTGGTAAGTACGGCATATTATAGATTAAATTACGTAGGTTTACATAAAGAGACCATGCGTCTATTAAGAGTCCCCGCATGGTCCGAATTGCAAACATAAGTAGAAACAACATTGGATCTTAGTCCATACACACAACCTAATTTAGCTAAATGCTTGAAATTAGTATCTGATATAATAGTAGCAAAAGTCTTGCCCCCTAGATCATCCATGTAGGCTTGTTGCACAAAATTTGGGGGCATAGCATAATGATAGATAGTTTCTTCATTGGACTGGTCAGGAGCTCCTTTGGCTAGAAGATGAGGCACTCTATTTCCTTTACGAAGATTATGCTGGATCGATGACATTTGCAATTAGAGCATCATTGACCTGCATTTTTGAATAATAGGAAGGTAAGATGGATGTGAATTCTGTAGTAAATTAATCACATCAGTGGAGTCAGTTTCCACTTCTATAGGAACTAGGTTTTGATCTATAGCAAGGGTGAGACCATAATATAGAGCTAGGATTTCTACATGGGTTGCATTTAGACCACTAACTTTTTTATGAAACCCTAATACCCAAATTCCTCGACTATTTCTAAATACTCCACCAATGCTAGCTTTATTAGTAATATGATTGAAGGCTCCATCTATATTAAGTTTAAAGACTTTCTCCTCCGGGGGTTTCCAGCCTATAGTTATATTTCTAGTACTTTTGTCTAACTTCCTTTGAGGTTAGAAATAAAAATTCTAAAAGACGAGCATTAACAGTTTGATGGAAAATTTGTCTTGCTAAATTGTTAACATTATTAAAATTACGGTTAAGCCAAAGATTCCACAAGGCAAAGGGTAAGTATTCCAACCAATTAGAATATTTACTAACTGGATTAAAGGCTAATTGTCTCAAAGTCTCAAGCCAAGTAGTGGGATCATTAATAGTAAAAGCGTAGGGGGTAGTATTCCAAAAAGATTTAGCAATGGGACACTGGATGAAAATGTGAAACATAGTTTCACTTTCATTTTTACAGATTGGGCAGTTTTCATCAATATTAATTCCAATTTTGTTTAGGTAAAAACGAGTAGGAAGTCGATTGTGATGACATTGCCACAAAAAGAATTTTATTTTGTTAATAGTCTTAAGGTCCCAGATCCAGTTAAAATCTTTATTGATAGTATGGTTGTTATCTAATAAGGCATATGTTGAATTTAACCTAAAGATACCATTGCTAGTGGTTTTCCAAACCGGGTAATCCATATCATTTTGAAGAGAGGAAGATAGAGTCATTTGTATTTGAAGTCTAATATCATTAGGGATATCAAAGGATAGTTTAGAAAAATCCCATTTACCTTCTTGAATAAAAGAAGCAACATAAGCATTTGACTCTTGATAAGTAAGGGGACCAATAAATTGATTTCTAAGGGATTTTCTATTAGGAAGCCAGTTTTGATTCCAAAAAGAAGTATGAAGGCCATTTCCAATAATCCAAAACGTATTGTTGTTACAGAAATCCATACACCTAGATATGTTCTTCCAAGTAAAAGATGATGATCGTGAGATATTGGTGAGATATCTATTTCTAAGGATGGTGGCCCAAAGAGAGGAATGATTGGTAAGGAATCTCCAAGTTAAGGAAGAAATTATAGCCTGATTTTTAGTTTTAGCTCTAACAATCGAGAGGCCACCTTGTTGTTTTGGTTTAGAGACCATATCCCATAATAGGAGATGGAGTTTTTTGTTATGAATAGTGGAGCCCCAAAGAAAGTTCCTCTGAATTTTGTCCACGGTTTTAAGAGTCTTATAAGGTAAGACATGATATTGCATGATATGGTTGGGTATAGTATTTAGAGTCGACCTAATGAGGGTAGTTCTTCCTGCTAGAGTGAGAAAGTTAAGCTTCCAATTTGCTAGTTTTGACTGAAGATTATCTATGAGGAATTGATAATCCATATGTCTAGGAGAACGACTGAGGATGGGGAAGCCAAGATACTTACCAAAAGATTTCTTTATATTGATATTTAGAAGGGATCCTAGATGTTTAGCTAAGGTAGGATTAGTATTATTTGAAAAAAGGATCCGGGACTTGGCATTATTAACCTTCTCCCCTGAAAGTTCGCAAAATAAATCCAATGTTGATTTAATAGCAAGGACAGATTTCTCATTTGCTTTAGCCATAAAAGTAAGGTCATCTGCAAATAGAAGATGGGAGATCTCTGGTCCTTTGGGGGATAGTTTAATTGGATTCCAGAGAGTCAAGTCTACATTGTGATTAATATAGATAGAAAGGAGTTCTAGACATAGAATAAAAATATAAGGGGACATAGGGTCTCCTTGTCTAATGCCTCTTGAAGGATTGAAAAAAGGAGTTTTCTCACCATTTACTAATATTGAGATAGAGGAGGAGGTGATGCAAGATAGAATTAGGCTTGTGATTTTAGGAGGGAATTTAAAGAAGAGTAGCATTTTACGAATAAAAGACCACTCAATTCTGTCAAAAGCTTTTTCTAGGTTGATTTTTATGAGCATTTCACTTTTAGAGCCTTTCATTTTAGAAAATTTGCTAACAATTTTCTGAATAATAATAGCATTATCTGATGCCCTTCTATTTTTAAGGAAACTTGTTTGGCATGGATTAATTAAAGTATTCAAGAAGGGTTTAATTCTGTTGGCTATAATTTTAGTAATAATTTTTTAAACTGTGTTACAAAGACTAATAGGCCGAAAATTCTTTAAATGGACAGCATTTTTAAATTTAGGAATTAGGCATAAGTAAGTTGTATTGGCAAAATCAGGAATTTTACAAGATGAGAAAACCTGATGGCAAAAAGAAGTAGTAACAGATTCTGCTAAGATGTTCCAATACTTTTGAAAGAAAAAAGGGTGAAGTCCATCCGGCCCAGGGGCTTTATATGGTTTAAAGGAGAAAACTGCTTGTTTGATTTCAAAATGCTGGAGAGGTTTATCTAGACTAGAAAGGTCTGTCTTAGAATACCAACTATTATTATGAGATATCGGAGTAGAAGAACTAGACACATGATTAGATGAGTATATAAGATTGAAGTAATCTAATACATGATGTAAAATAGCTTGTTGATAAAAAATAAGGTTACCACAGTCATCTTGAAAATGAGTAATAGAGTTTCTTCTTCTCCTATTTAGGGTAGAGACATGGAAAAATTTTGTGTTAGCATCTCCTGAGTTTAGCCAGTTTATCCTAAATTTTAGTCTCCAAAATTCCTCCTCATTTTTCATAATGACATTAAGATTTCCTATTAATTTAGCTTCCAAATCCCTAAAAAAGGTGCTAGTAGGATAATTTACAGAAGCTTGAATACCATTTAGTCTAGCAAGAATTTTCTTTTTTTCCTTAAAAATATTTCCAAAGACGGATTTATTCCAAACTAGAATTTGCTCTTCAAAGAGCTTAGAAGCATCTTAGAAATTCCTCTCATTCCAGGCTAGTCTAATCATTTCTTTAAAGTCAGGATGGGACATCCACATGGTTTCTAATCTAAAGGGCTTACTATTACTAGAAGGAGTTTTTTTATTAAGGCTAATAAGGATAGGATGATGATCGGAGTAAGTATTAGGGAGATGGACTATAGAAGCATCTTTAAAACTTGTGACCCACTCATTGTTTGCTAGGCATCTATCCAACCTTTCCAATATAAGACCAGAATTGGTTTTACTATGATTTGACCAAGTGAATCTTGGACCTTTGAACCCTAAATCCATCAAATTACAGTAATTGATACAATTCCAAAAAGTGTTAGCATTCTTATAGTTTATAGGTCGACCACCAGATTTGTCCGTTTGTTTTAGGATTTGGTTAAAATCTCCACTCACAAGCCATGGCCCCTTATAATTATCATATATAGTAGCTAGGGTTTTCCAAAGCAAATTACGACTAGAACTAGATGTGCTAGCATAAACAGTAAAAAAAAGCCAATGAAAATTAAAAGAAGAGTTATGTACCTTAATCATTGCATGCACTTCATTACCATTAATATGAACATCAGTAATGGAAACCAAATCATTTTTCCAAAGTAAGGCAATTCCACCAGAGCGACCCACACTTGGAACCTCAGCATAATCAGAAAAGTCAAAACGAGCCCTAAGATCATGATGATCTTCCATTTTGGTCTCAAGCAAGGCAACCACCACTGGCCTATATACCTCTAAAATAATGTCAAAATGTCTTTTGAATTCTGGATTATTAGCGCCCCTTACATTCCAAACAATTAGATTAAGTTGTCTATTCATATTTAAATTAGGGTTTTCTATTATCATACCATCTTCCTCAGGATTAATTCGAAGTGTTGGATTTAGTACCACTGCGTACTTTCCCACTAGCTTGTTGGCTGGAGCCCTCACATCCAAGGAACATTTGAAGAGTGAGTGATGGTCGTGAAGATTACTTTCTTGTCTTGCCTTTCTTTGAATAGAAAGATTGCTATTTCTTTTAGGTTTAGAAACTCCGTGCGACTCTCCCTCCCTCTTAATGCGATTTTTTGCTCTAGTGGCCCCTTCCTGTCTTCGTCCTCTTGTGCGAGTGGATTGAGAAGGTGTTCTGGAGAGGGGGAGGAGCTGGTGGAGGTGGGATGTCCATTGGCATGGGAGGGACTTGGGGTGGCATCACATTCTGCTCCATTGGGGGGAGTTGATTTCCCAAGTTGTTCACTGGATGATTTACCTGTAATGATTGATTTTGAATCAAGTCCCATGCTGTGAATATGGGTACTTGAGGTAGCAACACACGAGGAGGAAAGAAAGGGAGATCGTTCAAAGCATAATCCATTTGATTCATTCCATTCATAAGATGTGGCCATGTTGCATTCATATAGTTTTGCATTGTCAGGTGCATACCCTCGCTTACAACTACAGTAAGATACGACGGGTCTTGAATGACCACATGAGCTTGTTGTCCTAGGATGGTGATCGGCACTGTTAGAGCTTGTCCCTACAATGTTGATTCCAACCATGATTAGGGAACTCGATTTTGTGGAGGAGGGACAGTAAAGATTAGAGGTTGAATCATAGGTGGAGGAGGTGGATAGTTTTGATTGTTTGGATTCATTTTGTGGATCCTTTTCATCCGATGTTTTACCAATAATTTTTGTATCTTGAACCTTTCCTTTGCTCGTGAGAGAGAGTTCGGATTGTTCATGTATAGTGCTTTGAAATAAATAGGTAGAAGGGTTTTCCAATGTAGTATTTTTAGGTTTAGGGTTATGATTATATTCGTTAGGAGAAAACGTGTTTGAATGGACAAAAGTTTGCATGGGAATAAAAGAAAGGTTTTCATCAGTGTCAATATTGATATCTGACAAGGGATTCAACTCATACATGTTTGTGTCAGTGTAGTTGGGAGGATTTGAGTGAGGAGTAGTGATTTTATGGGTGGGGGGGGGGGGTGTTGGGAAGGGAATTTTGGAGAAATATAGGTTTGTCTATTAGTTTTTGTCCGATATTTGAAGTTGGGGGTTGCCCTGTCACTTTAATGCCAACGTGGACATTAATTGGTTTGACTGCCCCTTGACCAAGTATCGATTGTATCGATTCTTGCTTGGTCAGCTTTGGTAAGGGTTGTTGAGCATTCAAAATATCAGTATCATTAAACAAGCTTTGAGTAGAAGATAATAAATGATTAAAGCTATTAGAATTTATTTTAGGATAATTAACAATTTCTTTTTTTGATAAAAATTTTTGTTAGAGACATTTAGGTTAGAAAACTTACCTGGAAGATCGAATTTGACATGCTTTGATGAGGAAGCTTGTACAAACTTTTTTGAATGAGTTATATTACTAAGAGAGTATATTTTTTTTGACTATCACTCTTTTTCTTTTTTGGAAAGGTTACCGTATGCCATTCATCCTCCCCTTCCTTTGTTTTTAGTTTAAGTTGGGGTAAAAGAAAGTGATTGTCAGGATTAGGTTTGGAATTTGCTTCATTTTGGACATAAGGGCAAGTATCTTGAAGATGGCTTAATCGACCACAGACTTTGCACAAAATATTTTCTCCTTCATAGATAATTTTTTATTTATGATGCTCAGTAAAAATATAGCTCCTTACAGGGGTGTCAACAAGGACTTCAATACAAATACGTGCATATCTGGCCCTTACTGCTATAGAGGTTTTAAAATCGACTTTGAGTAACTTGCCCAAAGAGGAGCCAATTTTTCTCAGTACACCTTTATCGAAAAATTCTGTAGGTAGATTTGGTAATCGTATCCATATAGCTGTTGATAAAAGTTTGGCATCAGTAGCTACAAAATTAGGTTCCCAACATCTGATTGAAAGAAAGAATCCATTGACAAACCAAGGACCATCAGTGAGAACTTTATGTAAGCTATCATGTCTTGTAAATTTTGCTACGTAAAAATCTTCCCCTAGATCAATCAAGGAAAATTCTTCAGTAAGTTGCCATAATGATTTCAATTTTTCATAGAGGTATTGATGATGTAAACGTTTGCCCAGGAGTTAATTATGACTGAATTTAACCATGGAGCATAAATACGTTGTTTTTCATCCTGTGAAAAAGAAATGTGATCGAGTAAACTATCTTCAAGCATAGCTTGATTTTGCATGGTAAGAGTAGATAGAGGATTATGTAGCATAGTAGGCGCATTGGAACTTTGCAATGTGGTTGAGGACAATAATTTCTTGGAGTAAGTTGGCTTGTCAGCCTTCATTGAATATTGCTTTGTAGAATTGATTGGTTTATCAGGTGGCTTTGGATCAGTAGAATGAAGCTCTAAAAGAATTTTATTGGTGTCTAGATCCATATGAAAAGAAAAAGAGGAGTAATGAGCTAGGAGAGAGGAGAGGTTTTAGAGAGAAGGAGGAGAAAAAACTAGCATGCAGTAATTTTTTAAAAAAGTTCAACTCCAGTCATTTGCGAATATAGAAAAATGAATTATTCAATCCCAAACCCAAAATGGGCATGTGACCACGTATTATCACTTGCTTGTTCCTAGAACTGCCCCATTATATGGACTCTACGTAGGACCACAGAGGACTATAAGTAAAACAACCACCTGAAAATCCGAAACAAAAGTAAACGCAAGGTGGACCCCATCAATCATTTTCATTACAACCCGATTTGATCTCCCTAAACATCGGTTAATACTCCTAAATATTCTTATTCTTATTATTATTACTATTAAAATTAATTAATTACTCTAATTACTTATCTTTGACTAAAATTAGCCTTTCAAAACCTTGTTCAAAAACCCCTCCAAAACGTTCAAGCATTTAAATAATCCCCCAAAATAAATAAATTAAATAATTAGAAAAATGCCTGCAAAATCACGAGACCAGCTCATACGTGGTCTCCTTCTCATCTCTTCTCTGTAATAATCAATTTCTTCAAACCCTACACTTTCATTAGATCTACAATCAGATCCCTTAATTTTTCTAAATTTCATATTTTTACCCTCAGTTTTCAATCCACATTGTATTATAATCGAACTTTTGGATCTAATTGTTTAATTTTATAGAAGTTTGATTGTTCTATCGATGTTTTAAGATTGTTGTGGATCGAACATTAAAGGTAGCTCGGTGCAAAAAACATCCTGCATTTACGCAGGGGACGGGAAAGGGCTTGTGGATCGAATATTGTTTTGAGGAATGGCTTCGTTATCTAATGTTAGTGAAGAGTTAGGGGAAATTGAAGGGCAGATTTCGGATATTTTTCGAGCTCTTTCGTAAGCATTATTATTATTATTATTAGTTGTTTATATTGTTAAATTTCAGTTAAAATGATGTATGTTAAAGTGCTTAATGTATTTGTGTTGTGTTGTGTTGTGTTGTGTGGTTGTAGAAATGGATTTCAGAAATTGGAAAAGATTAAGGACTCGAGTAGACAAAGCAGACAGTTGGAGGAGTTAACTGCAAAGATGCGCGAATGTAAGAGGTATTATTCATTTGCAGATACGACTTGAATATTTGTCGATGTGTTCAATTTTGTGATCTGGCTAGAGAATGCTCAACTTTACGAATAGGATATAGAAGAAAATTTTGCTTTTACGAATAGGAATCTAGATGTGTATACTGTCCGTAAAGGTTAGCTGGAAAGATGCGCGAATGTGGTTAATTTTGCAATGTGTATAGCGAATGCTGAACTTTATGTTGGATGTAGAAGAAACTTTTGATGTTTTTCTTGAACCGAGGTTCTATTGGAAACAGCTTCTCTACCTTACATGAGGTAGGGTTAAGGTTTGCGTACACCCCTACGGCCCTACCCTACCCCCTCCCCAGACCTCATTTGTGGGATCACACTGGGCATGCTGTTGTTGTTGTTGTTGACTTGGATTTTAGACAAAGGAACTGTCAATAAAGGTGCTTATTTGCAAATGATAAAACAATAAAATAAGTAGATGTATGTTGCACACCTCCATTCCAAAGTAGTTGGGTTTGGCTGTGTCTCTATATGCATAACACTTTGATATTATGAAGATTTAATTTATCGAGATTGACTAGTTTTACTCTTCCTTTATTTGAGCCAGCTTTGGAAAGGTTTGATCTTTCTGCTTTTACAAATAGGAGTTTAGATGCATAAGCTGTCAACAAAGGTGCTTACTTGCCAATGATACAACAATAACAACTACCAGTACACCTCCGTCCCAGAGTAGTTAGGGTTGGCTGTATGAATCCTCAATATTGCATTATACTTCG
Source organism: Petunia x hybrida (assembly GCA_037355625.1). NCBI lineage: Eukaryota > Viridiplantae > Streptophyta > Magnoliopsida > Solanales > Solanaceae > Petunia > Petunia x hybrida. The sequence goes on along the minus strand of JBBBVM010000090.1, from coordinate 8,677,071 downwards.
ACATTGTAAGGATTTATCAGAAATTGACTAGTTTTACTATGCAACCGTCATTTATTTGACCAGCTTTGGACTGGCAATGTAAGCTAATATAGGGTGTGAAGCTCATGAGGGTGAAATTCATTGCAATTCCAATTGTGTTCAAATGAATGTTTTTTTTTTGGGCTTTAAAAAAATGAAAGTTACATGTCAGAAATTATCATGTTCCAGCGATTTGGCAAAAAAAAAAAAAAAATTGGGAAATAGTGTGGTTTAATACCATATGTCACTTACTGAAGAGCCACTAGGGTTTTAGCTGATATAGGAAGATCTCCTTGTAAATCTCTTGGAACAAAATGGAAAAGAATCTGATCTTTGCATCTTAAGCCTTATCAGAACTCTGATAGTGAGATCAATATAGAGTTGTTTCATGGTGACATATAAGATGCCATAATTACCATTCCTTTGCGAGTACTCAGAGAAAAACAAAGGCAGTATTGTGCATAAACTACCAAATTAAGTGCTTAATATTTTAAGATGTAAATCGGGTTTGTTTTTGGCCAAATTGTATTACTTGCAAGTTTGGTTCAACATATGCTAGGTTTTGAAATTGCCGAGTAAAGGAGAAGTGGTTGCTGAGTAAAGTGTTTTTCTTCGCTTAGATGCTAGAAAAGTTAGCCAGGAAAATATTTTAGGGAACTGGTGAAGAAAAGTTGATTGTTTATAGGAAAGTAATCGACGAAGAGAAAACAAATAGAAGAAGCTGGCTCTCACATACACAAATGAATCCGAACAGAAGATTTTATATCTCTTGGTTTTCCCATTTATCACTATTCACCTCCAGCTTGAGCATTCATTTGATCAACTTCACGATGAAACCAGTTGAGATGGGCTCTGATAGATGAGCACTGGACAAAGAATATTGATGAGCAACCATAATCAATTCAATCTCTCCTCAATGACAATAGTGATCCTTAATGTCCTATTTATTTCTGGGTGATGCCACCATTGATGGTTAACATTATGATCTTGAGACATCCAAACCGGAAGAAGAACCATAAGATTATTGTATTTGATTTTAGTTGCCATTATCTTCTTTCTGTTCCCTCACAAATTTTTGCATTCAACGCGACAAAGCGTTTAAGTGTTTCTACTTTCTAGTGTGTAACTGGGATTCTGACAAGCATGCAAGGTCAGTTTGGAGAATTGTTAGTTGGTTTCTCCCTTTATTTTCCATGAAAATTCTGGTAACTGAACTCTATTGATATGTAACCATGCACTGACAGACAAATTTATTGGACATGCAATGATGGCTAATTGCTATGACAGGCTTATCAAGGATTTTGACAGAGAAGTAAAGGATCTGGAATATAAAAATGATGCAGACACCGCCAAGATGCTGAGTGAGAAAAAGCAATCAATGGTCTGTTTCACTGGAAAGCTTTTCTATAATGTTAATGCTACAGTGAATGGATCTCTTCTTTTTTTTTCCTAAACTGATCTTGTCTTCCTTTGCAGATCAAAGAGTTGAACTCTTATGTTGCACTGAAAAAGCAGTAAGTGCTTTTTGGGTAACCTTACTCATTTCCTACATCACTTTATTGGTGCACTGATTCTTGAACTGCTTTTCTTTTGCTTTATTTAAGATTTGCCTATCAAAATTTATGCTTTCTTCATAGTTCATACATCAGACATATACTTATTTTGTCCCAGAGCGGGTTACTTGTCAGCACCTTTATTATTTTATGAGTCTTCTCTTTCCCACCATTTAGGATGCCTTTGAAATGTTGTATTGTTAGCTTCGCCTTGTTGAAATTAATGGCCCTTCCACTTTTCAAAAAGAAGTGTTATCTTAGTCCCTTAAACCTGGGGCGCCTTTAAGTTTGAATGTAATGCTGGTGAAGTGGCTGCATCCCTTTAAACAGTATTTCCTTGAATGTACCGGCGAAGCTACAAATCAGAATGTGAATTTGTCTCCCTCAAGACTTGAGCCCAGAAATGAACCTAAGAATGTGCAGCAGAGTTAGAATCATCAACAACTGATAAAAGACATAGTAGTCACTTGTATATTCAGATGTGGTTCTTTTACTTGGACATAGCACAAGGGATCCGCTAATTTATGGGTTATTCTAACTCGATATACTCCTTAGATCTGTGATATTAGTTGAGGATCAACAATAACCTCTGTTTCAGGACTTGGATTATACATGTCAATTGTTAGACTTCAGCTTGATGAGGGCCTAGAGACTAGAAATAAGCAGAGAAGTGCAAGATTATAGCTTTTGTTGCATGGTACCACCATTCAAGGATGGTTATTGATTAGGACACTGTTTTTTTTTTTTTTTTTGGTGAACCTGCAGAAAGAGCACTTATATTTTTCTGCTAAAGTGAACCAGCACTTATTTGTATAGGATGAACAAGAACACCCCGAACTTTTTGGTTTTATTGTACATTTTCTCTCCTGTGTGGTTTCTGTATCTTATACTTAATTTTTGTGTCTGTGTTTCTCTAGATATGCGAGCAATATTGAGAACAAGCGTGTAGATCTGTTTGAGGGTCCTGGTGAAGGGTTTGCTGAAGACAATGGCTTGCTAGCCTCAAGTAAGCAATATCTTTCACTTTGTTATTTTTATTTATCCACCCTTCATTTTGAGTGACAATCTTTTGCCTTGTTCAGATATCCAGAACTGCTTAAGCCAAATCTGTTAGTAACTAGGTCATCTTGATTCAGTCTGACATACTCGTGACTTATCTTTTTACATATGTATGCACATATACGTATATACACACTCACACCTCTCTCTCTGGATAGACAGATATCTTTTGTAGATATATGTCTATGGGTTTTTGTTTATACATTTAAAGATGTGTAGAACAGAGAAGTTCTGATTTGATTCTCTTGAATCTTTTGACATAACCGATTCAAGCCAGTCATCCTATATAACAGGAGCTTACTTGTCCCTCTCAAGTGAATGAATCCGTTTTTCTGCATGTTGTTGTCGACTTATGCAATACATGGCTGTTTTGACAACTTGCAAGGGAATTTTGACCTTGTTGATTTTTAATTATTTCCTATAGGTTTTTGAATGTTTTTAACAGCAGTTGTTTCCTGATGCTGGTGTAACATTGCAGATATGAGCAATCAACAGCTGATGGATCAAGGAAATAGGATGATGGATGAGACAGATCAGGCCATTGAAAGGTCAAAGAAGGTTGGTATTTCAATAATGATTGTTTTTTTGTATTTCTAAGTTGACTCTCAAACTGTGTCACCAGTTGGTTCTTGATGATTTGAGTTTCTCTTATTCCTAAATAACAAACTGCATGATAAAGAGATGAAGCACTGTTATGGTCCTTGCTTAAAATGCTTTTTTACACCTTTAAGACGAGAACCATTTTGCTTCTTGACATTTTATTTTCATTTCTCAGTTTGGGGGATTCTTTTTTCATTTGAGGTATTTGATAGTAGTTTTGGAAGTTCTTTGATCAGGATTTAGTGGGGTAGCCTGTTCTGAATCCGGTGAGTGCATAAGACGATCCAAAAGAACTTGCTGTGGAACGGAACCTAGCTGGGTTTGGTTTGACAACCAAAAAGGACACTGCATGCTGATATCATTTTTTACTCATTGCAACATTATAGTACTATATGGAATGCTATCATCTACGATTTCTGTGCACGTTTTGCGCTAATCTACCCCGAGCTACGGTTGATTATAATATTAGTAATTAGGTATGAATTATAGCCAAAGAAGGACTTAATGCAATCTGGATCAAATGGAAATTAGTATTTTTCCCCTTTTATGTTTATAATATTATACGTAAGAGCAGTGCAGTTTTTCATTTACTCTTGTTTTAAAGTGAGTTATAGTATCCTAGCAGTAGAACCAAACAAGACATTCCTTTTACTGCACATTTCTCATTGGTAGTAGGAGCTAGCTAAAGCTGGGCATATGATGCCATTTGAGAAGTGAATGCTTTGAACTAGGCTTTCTCACTCTTTGTTTCATTGTTTTGAAGAATGACTTTAACATGCTCTGTTTGCCACAGGTGGTTCATGAAACTGTAAATGTTGGAACAGAGACTGCTGCAGCACTGAAGGCACAGGTATATGTGCTATTTGGAGAAAATGGACATGTTTAAGATGCAAGACCGTGATCTTATATTGTTTACTTGTTGCCGTTGCTTTGTCTTATGTCTTATATGTGTCTGCTTGCCCAGACTGAACAAATGAGCCGGATAGTTAATGAGCTTGACTCAATCCATTTTTCAATCAAGAAGGCTACACAGTTGGTCAAGGAACTCGGTAGGCAGGTCAGTCTCTAAAATTGTACAATCCCTCGTTCATTACCTTTTCTTTGTATGTCATCTTGTGACTCTAAATCAGATTCTTCTTTAGGTTGCAACTGATCGTTGTATTATGTCGTTGCTCTTTCTGATTGTGGTTGGGGTTATAGCAATCATTATTGTGAAGGTCAGATACCCTCTCCTTCTTTCGTGGTTCCAAATGCAATATGTGTTTCAATGCCCTTAATAATTTCTCTTAGCAAAGTTCTTTTTGTCCCCACATATAAGCATCATTTTGGATTCCATCAATTGTTCCCAGCTTTGCCTCCTTCAAATTGATCCAGCTTGCTACATTGGACTACCATATAGATAATAAAACATTGTTTTACTTTATTTGTCTATGCACCCATTCAGCACTTCATAGGTCCTATATCTTATCCCTTTTAACCATAAAACTATTTAGGCCATCTTCAACCCTTGTCCTCATTTTCTTCCCCATAATGGGGAAATCCTCAAAATGGGGTAAACTTACTCCAACCATTCCCCAATTTTTTCCCCAAAAAAGAATATTCCTTTTTATATTCTTCTCTCTCTTCTATATTATATTATTATCTTTTATTTCAATTTTATTTTCTTATTTACATTAAACAAATTCTATCTTTTTTTTAAATATTCATCACATATAATTTATATTCAATATAAAATTATTTTATCCCATAAAATTTTAAATAATATAATTTGTAAGCAAATATTATAGATTATATATATTAACGGATAATTCAAATAAAAGTGAAATCATTGCGATACTATATAATTAAATACATATTACATTACGGTAAAATTTATTCGAAATACTACATAAATATTCAACTTCCACATCTAGTATTCCCATAAATGATCTATTAATGCTTTACGAAGTGCAAAATGAGCATCTTTGTCCTTAATTCTTTTGTGTCAGCATCTATTAATGTATTTTCAATTTTAATGTCTTTTTATTTAATGTTTTTTCAATTTTAGCAACATCAAATATTTTATATTTGCACCTTTCATTTTTGTGATGGTTATATCTTTTTTATACAGTTATAATTCATAATAAAATTAACTACCAATTTTAGATAAAAAAAATGCACGATAATTAATTTTTCAAAATTATACGCCAAAGTTAAGATGAAAAATTAATTATATAAATATAATTAAGTATATATAAAGAGATAAATTTAAAGGTTAAATAATAAAAATAATATTATTTTAATAGTAGAATAGTAATGGGGAGATGAATAGTGTGTCCCTAAATTTGGGGAGACACTATTCACCCCCCATTTTGGGGACAAAAATAGAGAACCATTGGAGTGAAATTTCCCCAAGTTTTACCCCAAAGTGGGGAAATCTCCAAAACAGGGACACCGTTGGAGATGCCGGCCTATGGCCTACTTATAGCTGTCATTTTAGGTACCTTTAGGCACATAAAGTACAACATTTGAAGTATCTAGCATAGTGCTATTAAGCTTCTAGTCTTCCTGAAAAGAAGCTGTGTTGCTTTGGCGGATAACATGCATTGAAGCTAAGCTACTTTAATTTGTGAATTTGCAGATTGTAAACCCACATAACAAAGACATCCGGGACATTCCTGGATTAGCCCCTCCAGCACCCAGTCGAAGATTACTTGCATATCGTAACTGAAATCTGAAGCGATCCATTTTCACAAGGATAGTGTATCATTTGCTTCTCAGTGGATCACTTGGTTTTTGACTTAAGAGCAGAGAGTGCCGAGCAAACAAACAAGGGAAGGGTTAAAGAAGTACCTAGGAATTATCTTTGTTGATGAGATATTTCCATTCTTTATCATGTTTAATGGAATAGATTCATTGAGTATTTGTTTGTATGATTATTATCGATATTCTAGATAACTGTAACTTTTCCATGGAGGGAGGAAAGTTTGAACTACACAACTTTGGCACTGGTTGATTTGTGCATACACCAGCATTGTATAATATCATTATTTTTATTATATTTGTGGAACCTATCTTAGATACTGTTCAATTATTCTGAGAAGTTGATGCTAATAGCTAGCTCAAATTGTTGTTGGAGCCTTCTATTCTGCCCACTGTTTTGTCTATTCACATTCTTATTGTTTGATTTAGCTTTTCTCTGGCTAAAGACTCAATGTTACTGCTGTGTATTGGTAACTAGTCCTGGAGAATGTTAACCTTTCCTTTTAACATTTCCTTATTTTCAATTTATTAACTTAGACGAGAGAGAGTAAAATTGCCTGCCCAGAATGGAGTTACTAAATTTTTCAGAAAACTGTAATTGGTACTGAATTCCTGTTATTCTTGTAGTTGTAATAGTTGGTGTCAACTTTTGCTGGTGGTGTCAATGAATACTCATTTTTCGTGCATTTACAGAATCACCTGTTAGCAAGAATAGCACGCCCTTGATTCCTCACTAGTGAAAAAACTAAGTGAATATCAGAAAGTCAAATTTATCTTTTAGCAATAAATGAATTCTTGCGAGCAATTGCAAGAGTATGTACGTATTGATAAAGGACAATGATGTTGCCAAGTGTTAAGCTTAGGACCATTGGAGTTTCCAAGATCTTTTGTTGCCCCCTTTTGACAAAGCCCTGGCGACAGGACTTCAGAGTTCAGACTTGCTAGAATGTGTTGAAATTTATCCAATTTAGTGCTATTTACTTCAAGTTGGACTATGGCAGTCTCTGCGTTTGCCTCTGCAAATATTAGTGAAGCAGAAGTTGACCCAACCAAGACATGGTGCTGTTTTTCCAAAATCTAATAAAAGAGTTGAATAAAATACAATTCCATAGTATTATCATATTAATGCACTTTTACCTAAACAGTACATCTGTTTAATGAAAGAAGATAGTTTTATGTACCAAGAACTTAAGCTTGGACAATGATCAACCATCCCAATTGGGACATTTCATTGATTTTCTGATCGTAGCTATCGAGTTGAATTTTCCTATTTCGCAGAAAACTATGTGAATACATAAAGAATGAAAGAAACTAATGAACCAAATGAGCAGGCTGATCCGCTATTGACTTAACAAGTCAATGGAAAAGCTTAAATTTTCATTCATTATCAATGCATATCGTTTAGTAATATCTTGACTTTTGCCTAGTCATTATAAACCAAATGGGGCATGCGAACTTGCAAAGTATAGTACTAGAAATACAAAGTTTAGGTAGACCAAGGTTTTTATGATAACATCATTAAAATTAATGCTACATGTAAAAGCTTGACGAAAATTGTGTAAAGAAATATTTTCCATTCCACAATCACGTGGGAACATAAAGTCGAGGACGAGGAAGAAACCTTATCACATTATTGTTGCCAAAGATCCAACATTTAAAGGTGACAGGAATGGGTTCTTGTTAAGAAATTGTATGCATGAGTCATGGCCTACATCACGTATCATCGGTGACGTATATTGTGGAGTTATATTTTAAATTCGGAAAAGGCCCAAAATTTGTCCTAGTGGTTTGCGAAATAGGACAAACATATCATCCATTTAAATTTCAGTCTATGCGTGCCCTTGCCGTTTATGTTTTGGCTTAATATTGCCCTCGCCATATAAGAATTGGCCCAATATTGCCTTTATTCACTAACAGATGGAGGGTTAGGCTTAATTATAACTCACTAAGAGCTGGTTAATGTATACATAAGGACATTTATGACCCTTACGCATAGCACAGGGGTACATGTGAATCACATTTCACAAATCCACCAAAGGAACACATTTTTTTTTATGTCTAACTGTATAAGAGGTGAATGATTCATTGCTACCATAGAGATAAGAAAACGAACATAAGTAATCTTAGCAATAGGTGAAAAAGTATCAAAACAATAAATTCCACACACCTAATTATGTTTTTGGCAACCAATATATCTTTGGTACGGTCAACCGCTCCATCTGAACCTACCTTATTATGAACATGCAATGACAGCCAACAATGTTTTCCTTTTTAGATAAGTGAAATATCTCCCAAGTACCATTATTATGCAAGGCAATCATCTATCAACTATAGCTCGATGCCAACCTGGATGAGCCAGTGCTTCTGCCACAGTCTTTGGAACTTTGACGATAGATAAGCTTGAAACAAAGGCATGAGAGGTGACAAATAATGATAACTTAAAAAGGTATAAGTAGGATTTTGATTAGCAGTAGTTCGAGTACCTATGCGAAGGGCAATAGAGAGATAATTTGATGAGTGCTCGACCGAAGCAGGATGCATTTGTTGGAGCATGCAATGAGTTACTTGGTGGATTTTGCATACATGTATCATGATTAAAAACATCAACTGTATTAGCGGGATGATACAGATTTTGAGAACGTCTATAGTAGACTTGGAGCAGTGGAGGTGAAGTTGGAGGTGAAAACAAGTTGGGGTTGGAAGAGGTAAAGATATAGTTGTTTGATTGGATGCTAGTATGGATGATGAAATAATGTAGTTAATGCTGTTATTTTGTGTTCATTGTCTAGATTAAGGTTGTTATTTAGTGGATTTGTATGTTGTGGATTGAAGCTCTTGTAACTTTGTACCAGTTTATAATGCTAGTTCTTGCCCCTTTGTACCAGTTCATTATCTAGTTCTTGTAACTTTGTACTTGTTCATAATGCTGAATGATGGATAATTTCAAGCTTTAACAAAACCTTGTTGCTGCAGTTTCTATTTATTTCACTTTTACATTTAAGAAATGTGGTTCACATGTACCCTGTGCTATGCATAAATGCCATAAATGCCCTCATGTATACATTAATCAGCATTTAATGAGACATAATTAAGCCTAACCCTCCATCCGTTAGTGAATAAAGGCAATATTGGGCCAAATCTTATATGATGAGGGCAATATTGGGCCAAAATATAAACGGCGAGGATACACATAGACTGAAGTTTAAACGGAGGATATCCATATCCTAGTTCGCAAACCACAGAGACAAATTTGCCCCTTTTCCGTTTTGAATTTTTGTTTACCATGTCGAGCCAAAAGGTTTTACCAATGCACCAAATATAGTTGGCCTGGGAGTTTAATGTTGACATCTGCAAGACAATGAAAGAACTAAAACAACAGCTCATTATTAGCTGTGGTTGCTGGTACTACTACTACTTTTCAATTGTAAATATAGATGAAAGTAAATCCAACTTTCCATTTTCTAGTCTGATAGGCTAGATAGTTTTCTTTCTTAGGAAATTTGATAGTGTTCTAATTGCCAACCATATTGATTCGTGGGTGAAGCAACCTAATGTCAAGTCAAAATCAGGTCAAATTCATGATACATTCATATTATAGGATACAATTGTCAAAATAAAATAGACATATCAACAATATCCAGCCACAATGGTACTAGTACTCCTACGTAGCATATTTTTCACTACAACTAGCTTGTAAAATCTATTGATTTTTCAAATTAAGTGATTCATTTTAATATTCATCTAACCAATAGTTATAACTTATACTAGCACCTTATTTTAAAAAGTAAAATTAAATGAACTTTGACTAAATTTTTGAATATGCTATTTTTATATGAGAACAATCACAATTTTAAATAATTTTTATGACCTGTTTATGACTTTATGGATATATGTAACCATTTTGATTCTAACAAATAGCTTTTAGATAAAATAAGAAAAGACAAGAGCAGCTTGATCAATCATTCTATGAGCATTTTTATCAAACTAAATTGAAGGAAAAGAAATTCAATTTGAACACAAAGTTATGAAATGAATAAGCCGACAACAAATCCAACTTGAACCCACACTAGGCAAATGAAGAACATGGTACAATATATAAATAGAAAATTATGTAAATGGAATTCGAAACCAATAAAATCACATGTATTGTGCTAACTGTATTTATCCATTTAATGTATATGACGATTCTTGACTAAACGTAAAGTTTTAAACATTTTCAGCTTATATTTTTATATAACATATTAATGAATGATAATGGAATGCATATTAAGTTAATGGCTGGCTGAAACTAATTTTATATAGAGAAATCATCCTAGGATATTTTAAAGTCGAATAATATATTGAATTTAAATTTCAAAAAGCTGTGAATATATTGATGTTTGGTTGAAAATACTATTTAAAAGTTCAAAAATAATTTGAAAGAACGATTCGACACATTTTAAATACTAACGCCATTTCAAAACACGCTTATATATGTATATAAGAACTTGTTAAATACTACTCCCTACCTTCTTTCTAAGTAGGGTTGTGCATTTTTCGGTTTAAACCGATAAACCGAATCGATAAAAAGTTATTGGTTTATTGGTATTGGGTTATTGGGTTATCGGTTATGTAACGGTTTGCAAACTTTTTTTATTGGATTATCGGTTTGGTTGTCGGTTTTGCACATTTTCTTATCGATTAAACAGATAATTCAATAAGGTTTTTGATTTACTATCTTGTGCTTATGTATATAAAAGTAGTATACTTATTTTACTCTTAGTTGGAGCTTGAAAACCTCAAACCGTAGTCTTCTTTACTTATGTAGCTTTCAACCCACCTCTTCCATTTCAAATACAAATTTACTATTTCACTCCTCGCCTCCTCCATTAGTTTATAACTTTATATTGCAATGAATCCGATTTACTATTTCACTTTAAGAGACATTTGAATTCACTGTGAAAATAAAATCGATTTTGTATTGGGTGCAACCGTTTAAGAGGAGATTATTTTATAATTGTTAGGCCTAAATTTCTTAATGGTTAAACCAAAAATCGAATCGATAAGAACCTAAAACTGATAAACCGAAAATCGATAACCGATACCTTATTGGTGTAGCACTTTTAAAAACCGAAAATCCATCGTCCAAACCGATAAGGTCCAAAACCGAACCGAACCGACCGATAAACAACCTATTTCTGAGCACCTCTTTAATCAATTTGTGAAATTGGTCCCCTTTAATAATACTATCAAAACGTCAATCTCCATTTTCAGTAAATTCTCATTTTATACTTTCTTACTAATCTTTCCCTTTTGGAAGTATGAAGTGGTGGACTCGCGCCAAAACGCGTTCAACGGTCTTAACTGTTTTGGAAATTTCCCTCTAAAAACGAAAATGAATAAATCTCTATACTTATTACTATTTGTTTCTTTTTAAAAAAAAAAAAAAAAAACAAATAAATATACTAGGAAATAAACCAAACATAAGCTGTGGAAAACAGAAGAACGCTGTATTTGACATTTTCTTGTCAAATATTAGTACGTATCTTCAACTTTATAATTTTAAAGATGTTACTTAGTCTTCGAATAATCAATCACTATCAGTGTCAAAAATGGTCCACAAGAATTCTCCAAGAAACCCCCTTCAGACAACCAACAAGAACTATAATTAATACTAAGAAAAAAAGGGACCTTTTATATTACTCCCTCTGTCCCATTTTCGTTATTCTTTTTAACTTTTTCATGTTCATTAAAAAAATTAATATATATTTTATAAAATTATTTCTATTAAATGTGTTTGAGAATTGAGCAATACTAAAAAAATTAATACTTCTTTAATGATTTATGTTATAATTAAAAATAACTAATAAATTTAGTTTTGAATTTTTAAAAGGACAATTATTTTGAGCTAAATGAACAACTAAAATGGTATGATCAATTAAATTCACGTTGCATAACATCATTAAGAAAATGTTCATTATTCAAAATATTTTCATTTCAAGTTTTACCTGAACAATAATAATCCAGTGCAATTTCTCTAGTGAACTCCGATAAAAATGAAGTATACACAAGCCTTTATCTCCTAGCCTCGAACCCCAAATTTCTACTACATACTTCTAATTACTATTCCCTCCCGTCCCAATTTATGTGGCATAATTTCTTTTTTTGTTTGTCCAAAAAAGAATTGTACATTTTCTTATTTGACAACTATTTAATGCATCATATCTATTCTACTTTTGTTGCGCCCGACGTACTTTTAAAGCTACCAACAATTTTTTTATTACTCAAATCTTCTCTTTCTTACTTTTTCAAGAATAAAATTGAAACTTTACAAGGTCAACTTCTATTTTTTAAAATTTTGTATCCAGTCAAATAGTGTCATATAAAATGGGACGGAAGGAATAATTAAGAAAGCTTATTTAATTGGCAACCATGAAAATAGGCGTTTCTATTGGAGAGAAGTATTCATAGGACAATTTAAAAAGTAATCATAGTACTTGATATAGTAAAGTTTTATTGGGACAGAAAAGGCACACAGAAAGAAAAAGAAAAGTGGTCAATTAAACAAGTTTTGTCCTTGTCTACTCCTATTCCTTTCATACACGTTAACACGCTCCCTCTTTCTCTCTTTCCTATGTCACACGTTTGTTTGTTTACTATTATTACAGCTGCAAGATTTTGTTTTAATTATTGTTATCAACTTTAATTCTCAACTGGGGTTCTGTTGTTTTTGAGTTTTCTTGCTTTTTATGTGTTTCAGTTCATACCAACTAGTAGTATATATTTAGTGATATTCAACTAGTGGTATTTGAAGAGAGCGCGGTATAGGTAAGCCTTATCATACTACGACCCTACCATAAAAGACTATCAATTCAAGAACAAATTTAAAAAATACTTATAAAAATATCAAGATATAGAAATTACAAATTGTTTTAGTTCATTAGTTCTACATTAAATTTTCTGTTTCCTTATTGGTGTAAAGCTACTAGTTCCCACTTTTTCATTGACTTTTCTGGTCCCTCTTCCAAAGTTAGTTCTTTTCTCACATGAGCAATTTCCAATTTTCTATGTTTTCTTGCTTTTTCCATGCTTATCTTAACTTGGTTGTTTTTTTAGCTACATAAAGTTTGTATTTTTCTCCCCTATTGATCATCAAATTTTGATAAAACCAGCACAATCTTGAATAAAAGTTCAATAAGGGCAACTCGGTGCACGAAGCATCTCGTGATCGCGCAGGGCCGAGAAGCTTGAATAAAAGTTCAATCTTTATTGATAAAGAACAGCATCATTGGTAATTTGGCAAGGAAAGTTTTCAAGAATTGGGATTTGAGAAACATGCTGAAGTGTTTTTATATATTTAAGGATAAGTCAAGGTCTAGGAGGAGAGGTGAATCAGCACCAGAATTGAGTAGTGAAAGTAGGTCAAGTGGTAATAGAGAAAGAAATAGGGTGGCAAGGTCTACAGGTTCAGTTTCATCTGCTAGAAGTAGAAGTATACCTGAAATGTATAGAGAAAAAGAGCAGAAATTGAGGGTGTTTTCACTTTCAGAGCTGAAGGAAGCTACAAGGAATTTTAATAGGATGTTAAAGCTTGGTGAAGGTGGTTTTGGTAGTGTATATAAAGGTACAATTCAGCCTCCTGATGGAAGAGGTGATCCTATTGTTGTTGCCATTAAGAAGCTTAACACACTTGGATTGCAGGTTTGAGCTTTTCCTTTTATCTTTTATCTGTGTATCATGCAATAGTTTGATGCTAGAGATATAATTTGCTTGCTTTTGTGTAAGATCTCTCTCGGTAAAGTTAGGCGTGCCTCGCGGAATTTCACCGTAGACATAAGCTTGGTATTTAAGTGGAGAATGGTAGAGGGGCTGGCTCATCATCCATTTCGTTTTGAACAATGTGCCTCTATGATTCCAGAGGTTTAATTTATTGGTAACATTATCCTACATATATGTGTTACTCATAATACAATATAGCCCCTTTATCAGAGTACTCGGATAGATTTTTTTGGGTACCAATACTTGCAATCTCTTTCTAATTAAAGGGCACTGCCATGTCAACACTATTTTGGTACTACAATGAATATATTCAGGTCCCCACTTGTGGGATATCACTGGGTATATTGTTGTTGTTGTTGATGATGAATGTATTCAGGTCGCAATCTAATTTAACAAGCGACAACTGTTGTGTTTCTCGCTTCTCTTCCCACCTTTTCAATCGATAAATTGGAATCGTTGATTGAGTAACTATTTTTCTGTTTATGTCCGGTTCTTATAACTTAACCTATCAAGATTCAGTGCCACTGTTATTCCCACAGGTTTAGGTTTTAGGAAGCACATTCACATTAGTTTAAAGGATCTTAATGAATAAAAGAGTTCAACATCCACCTTTCTTATTTGTGTGTGTGAGCCTGCTGTCTCTTTACCTTTTACAACATCAGAAAATTCAAATGAGCCCTTGTAGACATTTTTTTCTTTTAACCACTTGTTGCATCTTCATTCCATTACCAGTTTCATTTTTATGGGAGGGTGCATTTATCTTTACCATTACCAGTTTCATTTGTATGGCTCCCAAGAAGCATTGCTAATTCTTTGTATATGCAGGGTCACAGGCAATGGGTTGCAGAAGTTCAATTCCTCGGTGTTTTGGAGCACCCCAACCTTGTTAAACTTCTAGGATATTGCGCAACAGATGGTGAAAGAGGGATTCAGCGCCTATTAGTTTATGAGTACATGCAAAATAGGAGCTTAGAAGATCACCTGTTCAACCGAGCTATGCCAATAATTCCTTGGAGAAGAAGATTGAATATTATCCTTGGTGCAGCACAAGGAATGGCTTATTTACATGAGGGACTAGAAGTCCAGGTATTGTTTAACTACTCAGATTAAATGATTGGCACTTCAAATTCGGCTAACTAGGTCTCAACATTATTAGACCACTGAAATATTCCTACAAAATGCAACAAATAAACTTCATTCACATGTATCAGTATTTCCTACTAACTTCTGAAGCTAAGAAAGATAAAATGAGTTGAAGAGGGTGGCAAGAGATTGCTTGTTTGTGGTCAAAATCAACAACCATTAAGCTAAAAATGTTGTGCTCCTGAATGCACCTTTCTTCTTTCTTTCTTCGTATAAACTCAACTTTTTTTGTGATCTCTCTTTCTTGATGAATACTTTTGGCTGAAATGGGAAGGTGATCTATCGAGATTTCAAGTCATCAAATGTGCTGCTGGATGAGAATTTTAATGCAAGGCTTTCAGATTTTGGGCTTGCGAGGGAAGGGCCAGCTGATAACCGCTCTCATGTGTCTACAGCGGTAAGTGATGATGATATTCGATTTCACATGAAAAACTTTTGTAGAAGACTTCTCTGAGATGCTAACGCTTTTACATGCTCCTGCAACTTGTTATCATCTAAACTTATTCCCTCGATCCTTTCTTTCAATTTTAGTCCAGGAAAAAAGGGTGTGCTTGTGTTTGTTACACCAATTTGTTACATCTGAGATATTCCCCCTTTTTGGCTAATAAGGAACTGCCTGTTTATCTTTCTTCCTGCTAAGATGAGCTATTGTATTCTAGCTATTTATGTTAACCAAGTGCTTTATTACTTGCTGATGTAGCCCGTCTTTTTGTGACATTTTTAGGACTTTAATTGCACAGGTGTAGGCATGCTTTAAACTTTGTTCCTCTTGACCTCATCATTGTTTTTGTAATTTTTGCTTAGCCGGTGGGGACTTTAGGATATGCTGCCCCTGAATATGTTGAAACTGGACATCTCTCGGTCAAGAGTGATATTTGGAGCTTTGGAGTTGTTCTTTATGAGATCCTCACAGGAAGACGAACGTTAGAAAGGAATCTTCCTGCCACAGAGCAAAAGCTTCTTGATTGGGTAAAGCAATATCCTGCTGATAGTAGAAGATTTAGCATGATAATCGATCCAAGGCTTCGCAATGATTTCTCACTCGTTGCTGCTAGGAGAATCGCAAAACTGGCTGATAGCTGCTTAATCAAGAATGCAAAAGACCGTCCAAAAATGAGTGAAGTAGTTCAGATACTGACACAGGCAGTACAAGAATCAGAAGCAGCCACTTCTTTAGAAGTCACAAGTCCAGGACCATCTAGGCCTACACGACTCCCCTCGCCTAAACACCTCAAAAAGAAGACCATTGCTGAAACTGCAAGGCCAATGAGCCCCTTAGCACAGGCAAGTCTACTCAAATGTAGTTTACAGAAGTTACTCAGAATTTGCTTTTTCAGAATAAACTAGTATGAACTTTTGTCTAACTTTCTTATCCTTCTAATTTCAGGCTTAAGTGTTCAAAAGACCTTGCATCATAACTTCAGTCTCAAAATTGAGATCACGAAGACACGAGTAAATTTTTCTAGATATATGTTAATATTTTTTTGGCAAAAGAAATGGGCATCTCACATTACTATTAGTTCGTTTTGGTAAAGTATGTTTACACTAGAAGAGTATGGCAAAGGGAGGGAAGTTTTTTTACTTGTAGAAGTGATACAAGTACTTGACAAGTCCTCAGGACTTTGACTCACTGCTGTGTGTTTGTGTACATAAAATTCATTTGTTTTCCACGTTTTAAAAAAAAATGTTGTACCTCTTATTCAGTTCCTATTTTGAGTGGCACCCCAAGAATCTTAACAATTTAACTCTTGATTAGATATTTGCAAAAGCAATAAACCAGTGCCAAGGTGGTGAATGGTGACCTTGGATCACCATTAAAAGAAAGATTTACCCCCTCTTTAAAACTGCTTAGTTTTCTCGTGAACAATAAAGGTACCGATAAAATCTTGAAAAAGGTTTATAAACAAGGTTTCTTTATCCTCAATATTTTCATTTTTCATGATATTAAACAAAAATTTTATGTACATATATGAGTTATGTGACTTAATTATGTATATACTCCTATATCATTAAACAAGATAATCATACCACAATTTGTACACAATTGTAAATATATTTTCAACAAATTTCATGGTTTATAATATTTCTAAATTAAAATTTCGTTGGTGCTTTGCAGGAAATTGCAGCTAATGTCTTATTCCATAATAGATAAAATGCATCACATTGTACCTTTGTAAAAAACTTTTAACGTGGTAAATTCACAAACAATTCATATAACATTTAGACATGTTACACAATCTTACGCATGTCTAAAGTCTAAACTCATTTATAGAGACGAGTAGTAACATAAAAAAAAAAAAAAAAAATATATATATATATATATATATATATTATATAGACATATCTGAGCATTGCATTGGTGTTGGTGTCAATTTTTCCACTTCGATTGTTTGGACATAAAAAAAATATAGACATATATGAACAACTTTCAACATTTGGAGAAGCAGCGAAACTGGCCTAACATTTTATGGACAATGCCATTAGTGAAAATGGGGAGTCCAAAGTTTAAAGACCACTCTACTCATAATAGCTTGAATGAACATTGATTGATATTCTCCCACTCTGTCCTATACATAATGCCCAAAGTCTTTTAAGTATTTATGTTTTAAAGAGGATCGTAATACATAATCATGCAAAATCTATCTATTACCGGTATTTTTTCATTCTAAATTGTGAGTATCTAAATTTATATTTAGGGTTCTAATCAAAATCTAATCAATTAACTGAATGGGTCTAGTTTAATAAGCCTTAGATCAATTGGAAATACTCTATTTCACTACTTTTGATCTTTACATAACCGCCCACCAAAAGTGTACAACTCAAGTTAAACCCTGTAGTACTAGATTTACACTGAGAGGGTGTTTCTAGGAATGAGTAAAGTAGTGACGGAGTACCAGAGGTACGCGTTGTTGCATTTACCCTGGATTAACGGGTTGAACACCGAAAGGGGATATCATACTTGGGACTGTTCGCTAGTACTCCAAGCAACAACTCTTTGCACCGAGAGGGCAAGAGTTGTCAGTCTCGTTCATCACCGAGAGGGGCGAATCAAAGTGTATTTGTGCGAGGTTCATTGGGCGATCCATATTGGAATTGGGCTTATCTAGTACCTGTTTTGATTAACAGATTAGGTGGAGATTAGAACTCTAGTTCTCTTCATACAGAGTAAAACAATTAACCATTACTTAGCTTACATTCATAGCTACAGATTATTTCAAGTCAATTCTAGAATTTTCCTAACTAGTTTGAGTAAATTAAACAACTTAACTAAATTACGTCAATAGCAAATTCCTTGTGTTCGATCCCTATTCAATGAGAAGGGTATTTGTGACCCCCACTCAAATTGGGCACGTCAACCGCCCTACTTCATGTATCCACGATCGCTACAATATAATGTTCTACGAGAGATCGCATACCATCACTTGAAAAAATATTAGCTTTGATACCCCTGGTATGAGGACCAGAAGAACTATTTCTCCAATTAACTTCTCGCTCGAACTCTTAAAGCTTGTTAGGGTATATAGGCTCGAGACTATATGTCCTAGAAGCTCCATACTACGAATAACTTCCCATCGAATTATGTTTATAGCGATTCCTGGGTCCACGGGCACTTACTTAATTTGAGTATTACTTACCCTAAGAGTAATGACCAAAGCGTCATGGTGCGAGAAGAGGAGTTCTTTTTCATCATTCCTGGTGAATTCAATTACATTGACAGGAGGCCTCTCCCTTCCTTCCTCTCGGTCTTCATAAATTATCACGACCTAAATCTTCTCGGCCTGGATCCCAGGCATGTCGAAGATCGTATTGACGCTTCACTTGTCCTCTTCGCCTAACGCTAGGGGGTCGCCTTCCCTTTTTCAGTAAGTAGGTCATTAAGGCGCCATTTATTTGGCAAATGGGACACTTCGAACATGAGCACTCTGCAATTAATGGTGTCGTGACCCTTACCTCGATGGAACTCACATTAAGCTGATGACTTCTTCCCTGAGTTATTTTTTATATATGTGGGCCAGTGTATTCACGAGCCAAATTTTTCAAAGTGATTTTTGACCAAGTCAACACCATTCACTAGTAGTCCAAAGTCTTTGAAACTCCATGGCTCGGTACTTTTCTCCCGAGAGGCCTCTCATTGGGCACCACTTCGCTCATTAAAAGTTCTCGACGTACTTGCCTGATATTCCGTTCTTTCTTTAGTCCTTCGACTATCTATTTCTCTTTCATGTGAAGGGTTGCGTCTTCTGCTCATGCTGTTCCTTTCTTCTGTTAAATCTGGATCAATTAAGAGCTTATGACTATAGCGCTGATGTAGCGCGTCCCAAGTCTTCATCGGATGCTTTTGCAAACTATTTTGCAACTTTCGCGTGGCTACCAGACCTCGGGTGTTCAAGTTCTTGGCAAAACCACGGTTGCTATGTGACACGACCCGGAATCCGTTTATGCCGTGCGGGCACCCGGCATCCTCCCCTAGACCCGTCGGACGAACCCTTACCAATTAAATTAGGAAAATAAATATAACAATTCATAAATAAGAACAAGACTTAAAACAAAAACGCAGACATACTGATACCTCTATGTTGTACAAAAGAAATTACAGCTGACTACCCAACATGCTAGGTTTAGGGCTATCCAGACTAGACATCTAAGAGTACAAAAGAAGACAGATACCTCCTGAAGGGAGCAAACTGCAACTGAAATGATAACCAATAAACTGGTGGCCATCCGGAATAAAAGCTGGCTCACCCTGACAGCTGAAATCGTCTTCGCTCCTTCGCAACGTGGCGAACTCAATCCTGGAGCGAACCTGCCGAAACGAAATAGATAGACAAGAAACAAACAACAAACAAGGGTGAGTAAAAAGGACTCAATAAGTGGGGCAAACTAGCCACCTCAAAGAATAGGATTGCTAGCCAGGGAGAAGAAACAGATAAACCAAATTCCTCTTATTTAAATTATGAAAAGGCAGAGCCAGATAATAACTAGAAACGCGTATGGAATCACAAACTCATTAACAACCAGTAACGTAAGATAGCCAGACCATATAGGTATCCCGAACATATCAAAAATCAGAAATACATCCTGTTGTGGCGTACAACCCGATCCATATAATTATCCTATTGTGGCGTGCAACCCGATCCATATATTCATACCGTCGCGGCGTGCAAACCGATCCATATATTTATACCGTCGCGGCGTACAACCCGATCCATATATTTTTTACCGTTGCGGCGTGCAACCCGATCCATATATTCATCCTGTTGCGGTGTGCAACCCGATCCCCGCAACCCAGAATACGAGCCAGAAATATATAAGTAAACTGAGATATGTCCACGACATAGTGTACAAACCGCATGCATAAAACACAACACAATACACACAATAGTCAGTATGCGGTGCAATGAGATGGGATAAATGCGGTACAATGCAATGCAGTCACATATGCCTGATACCTATCTCCGGCGCGGGACTCTCATCGTCTACCAGGAGATATAAGCAAAGATAATCCTTCACCGGCTCGGGACTCTCATCGATTACCGGGAAGTATATGCAATGATGACCCTTCACCGGTGCGGGACTCTCATCGCCAACCGGAAAGTATATGCAATAATGACCCTTCACCGGCTCGGGACTCTCATCGATTACCGGCAAGTATATGCAATGATGACCCTTCACCGGTGCGGGACTCTCATCGCCAACCGGGAAGTATATGCAATAATGACCCTGCACCGGTGCGGGACTCTCATCGCCAACCGGGAAGTATATGCAATTAAAAAAACCAGAGTGCAATGCTCATATGCTCAATGAAATACCAACAACAGGGCATAACATATAGTAATATACAATGTAAATTCAAAGCTAAGGCGTAATGAGTACGCCTATCGGCAGCTACACACGTAAGAAACACGTGGTAGAATATCCACAAGGCCAAGGGCCTCCAAAGAAATGGATATAAACACTTACCTCTTCCAAAAGTTAGCACATCCACTCAATAACCGCTTTGTCCTTTGGTTTCATTGCCAAACGATCCCACTCTATTCAATAAGCAGAAAATATATCAAATTAGGCTAAAGGCTTCATTCCTCACATCTTAGGGCAATCCGGTTAGGAACCTGATACCCTATTTGCATACGCAATACGCAGGCCAGGCCTATATACAGGGTTTAAGGTCACATAACCAAACTCCAAATAATTTACATTTATATGTTGCACATAACTCACTGAGTATGAATATATAATCAATTCCATTATCAGGGTCTATTTGACTCTTTAAAATATTAATTAAACTTATTAAAACGATGTCTAATATTCCAAGTTTACTGTTAAATATATTCAAACACACGTAATAAACTCAAATAATATATTAGGATCATTACCTGAATATTTCAGGGTAAAAATTCTATTTTTCTCCGGCCCCTTTTCTCATTTTCTGGCGTTTTTCCACTGCGTGTTTTCCATTTTTGGTTTCTCTGTTTCTCGTTCCATTTTGCTCTGTTTCTGTATGTTACCCCACAACTACCCGTGCTTAGCTTTTTTAAGCTAAGGACCCACCGCCAACTTATTTCTTATTTTCCTTTTTTATTTTATTTTATTTTATTTTATTCTCTTTTCTTAACAAAAATTAAAATAGTACCCTACGATATTCAAAATAATTCCAACTTTTGCATACAAGTTATACAAAATATATATAACATACTCGCGAAGGCGGATCTCAAATCGGACTCCCGAAACTCAAGATGCGAATTTAAATGAAAAAAAGTCAAATTATTTAACTTTCTGCATTTTAGCGGAAACTAGCCGAACAACATCGAAATTTACTTTCGAAAGTTCATAAAAGTCACAAATAATCATACGAACCTAACGGCGCTTTCGGATTTCGAATCGGAGTTCATTCGCCAAAACCGAGCTCAAAAATCTCTTTATAATATTTATTGACAATAAAAACTGAAACCTTCTTCCGATGCCTACTAAACGAGGTCTGATTTAGCTGAAATTTTACAGACAGGTCCTAATGTATATTACGAATATTTTAAAATTATCGGCACGCCAATCGGAGCCCTAACTTCCGAAACGACTAACCGGGGTCGTTTCATTCTCCTCCACTTAAACTCTCGTTCATCCTCGAACGAGCCCAAGTCTTAAAAAAAATTTGCACAGATAACAAAAGAACTTGCACGATCTTCATAAACTATTCCACGGGCATTATTTCCTGATTACAGGATCAGAATTATAACACGCATATCGAACTTTTGGAACAAAATATATCTGGATAATATGATAACACCATCGCCTAACTTATTTTGACTAAACTGATCTTTCCTCGATCACGAGAGGAGAGTTTTACTTTTTTGAAACAAAGATACATGAAACTTTGAATGGGTTAGCATGATTCAGCCGATAATCACCTCTTCGATATACGTTTCGATATAAAACAGGTCGATGGAACTAAGAATTAGCTCACGCTTGATACAACAGGGGGAGCTTTTGAAGTACCCTGTAACTACACACTATAAAAGATTTGATGCAAGCTATATTATTTGCGAACACACTATGCAATATCTCAGTTGATATTAGTTTTGTTCCGCAAGCTCCTTGTGGGAATGTAGTTACTCATATTCTAATGTATGTCAAAGGTTCATCTGAACAGGGTCTATCATATAAGGATAATGATCATACAAATACTACTGGATAGTATGATGCAGACCAGGAATGATATTCAAACTGAACATCTACTTCAGGGTACTGTCTTTTAATTGGAAATACTATGACTTGAAAAAGTAAATATAAAAGAGATATGTAGTTGGACCTTGAGCTGAGTAAAAATACCAGCAACAAAGTTGATTACACGTGCACTTATAACGCTAAAGCAACTTCTCAAAAAGTTGAGGTGTGAAAGAGACATACCAATGATGGATAGACGATAAGCTGCACTAGACCTCTAACTCTAAATTTTCATGAAATAAAACAACATCAGTATGAGGATCCAGTCCTAGTTGAATACAGACAGATAACCAGAAACAAAACCAGAGTCACCATACAGGGTTACTACTGACGGTGTTCTCATGTATAAAGATAGACTTTGTGTTCCTGATGTTGCAGATTTACGTGAACAGATTATGATAGAGGCACATTATTCCAAATACAATGTTAATCCAAGTTCGACTAAGATGTACCATGATATTAAGCAGATTCATTGGTGGGACGCAATGAAGTGTGACACAGTAGAATTTGTGGATCGGTGTTCTAATCGCCAGCAAGTTAAAGTCGTATCATCTTTCCATACTTTATGCTTTCAGCAGATAGGTACGTATGTATATGATCAGGTTGCCAACTTATCTCTAGCATTAATCGATTATTAGTGGGTTTAGCAATGATCGACATTCATTGTAGGTTTCTGTCGTGGCCTTAGGTTGGGTCGTGACAAAAGTGGTATCAACGCCTTAGAGATTTAGTATTACCATTCAGTATTTGGAAGAAGACTCCTCCACTTAAAGCACAAACTCTTGCAGCTATTTGAATAGGAATAATCATCCCCGCACAGTCTGCTGGACTAAAGAAGATTTAGCTAAAAGCTTAATGTAGGCAGACCTAAGCTACCAACTACCCTTTCGAGTTGCCAAACAGCTGCAAATCTCGAGTCACAACTCCATTCATTTTATATAAGCACCACCGCCTGATGGATCAAATCAAAGGTCAAAGGACGCATCTCATTACCCTTAGTAGCCTTGAAAAACAACGATGTGCTTACTCGGCTACCTTGGCACGCACTCTGGCTCAATGCAGGGAACATCACAATAGGTTACTGACCGCCCAAGCTCACTAATGCCGGATGAAGAAGAAATGGTAATAGACTGAGGATAGAAATAATTAGAACTTCAGGAAGCTCATCTTCTTATTGCTTGGCTACCAGAGCTAGACTACTTCCGAGTCAAGCTAGCCAAAGAATCGCAATCGAAGAAATAAATATTAAATAAGCTTTATAGAACAACATCCATGCTAATTTAATCTCCAAATAATAAGGAAACTCTAACAATTTACCAGAAAACCCTTTTATAATCCAGACAAGCTCATACGATCACATGACTTTACTAGCGTTTTGAACCAATAGGATATACGTAGATCGAATATTACTCCCTAATCACTTTACACTGGAAGAAACGATAACACCTGCTGATGGTGAAGAATTAGGATCCCATTATCCTACCAACATTGAATTCCGACGAGAGAGGTAAACTGATTTAACATAATAATATAGGGTGGCACAAAAAGATGCCAAGCAGACCATACCGACACCCTCTCCAAAATTTCTCATATTTAAACCAGATCAACTAGTAGGGTCTCACAAATGCCAGGAATAAATCATACTAGAAGCTCGCCCCTCTACCGCAACCGATTCTTAATAAAATCGACATCCAAGAAAACCATGGAAACATGATAAGATAACCATTTCCAAATCGATCGGAAGAATCAAAGCTTACACACATATAAGTGAGGAAGAAATACTTGGGTCTACTACATCAGATACCTCAACATCCCGCCAGACAAGCAGTTCATAGAACTGCCTTTGCAGCTGAGCCGAGCCATTAACCTGACAATCACTTTCTGAAGAACCACTGCCACCACACTCTCAACCTCTACTGGATGGTGGAATTTCTTTTACTGATTGAGATCTAAATGAAATCCATGCGACTGTGCAGGTGTCTGATGACAGGAGAAAGGACGACTGCCTACTTGCCGGAGTAAGGAAAACTCCTCAAAGGATAACCAGACTCATGACAGTGATAACACCCTTTTCGCTAAAAATGAAAACTCGACAGATTATTGATAGCTACAAAGAGAAAACTGACTCTAATCTTGATGATTTACTAGCGCACTTTGAGAATTATGCTCTACAAGCTGAGATAACCTGGCCGGAGACCTCCCAAAATAATCAGAACTCTTACCTCCAAATGCGTTACCATGGTTGCCCGCTAGGGCCACGGGATGTCTTGCTCTCCCGCTCTAACTCTTCCCGCTCTAACTTATGGTATGCCTCGTACCTCCGAGCAATATCAACGACAACATCAAATGAAATCCCGACCTCAATCTCTCGAAAGGCTCATGGACTAGTTCTAATACATATTCAGTCATTCTATAGAATTCAATCTGATATTCTGAAACACCAACAGGCTAACCCATAGGCTACCCTGTCCAATCCACTTTAACTGGAGCCACCTTTCATCTCGGTCGCTACTCGAAAGGAAGTTTTCCACGAATCTAGAAGAAAAACCGAATCAAGTTAGCTAATAAGAGAGCGGCCCACCAATTCAAGGCTGGACCCCTGAAACTGGAAAGAAGAATAACCAACACCATACCGCTCGATATAATTAAGAGCCTAAAGGATACACTGACATCATTTTATTTTTAAAAAGAATCACGAGGTTTATCTGATGCATTGCTTAAGAATATCGGAAGGTTCAACCGCGTAAAATAATGAAACCTCTTCGGACACTCGGACCGAACTGATACCTCGGCTGGCTAACCAGCTAGAACAATTAGAGGTACTACACATACTACCTCCGGAATATAGTTTACTACATCAATATTAAGAACCAGAAAAGGAGCTCCCTGAGATCGAACGTCTGCACATACGGCAACCTGATAGGCTGCCCAGCGAATAATAGGTTCTTACGGTATCTGCATCGCCAAGATTCTCGTAAAGCATCGTAGAGAGCCAAGGGAACTACAAGTCCCTGCTCCCTTGCCCATCGCGAGCTCGTACAGCTGGGACCTCCGTAACTAGATCATCATCACGATCAAAACTCTCGGGGCTTCATTAATGCTAGCCCCAGGCTAGACTGCTTCGTCCTGAACTCCTTCCGTTTGCTGATTTGTCGTACGAGGGTTCACAATTACCACGAAGATTAACGAATTAACGAAAATATTTTTGAATCCTAGACCGACGCACGATCAGAAATGAAGTAAGTGAAACTTCCTAAATGCCATCATAGCCTCTCGTAGATAAGTACGGACGTCTACGTACCCATCAACGAGACTCTACTAGACACTGTTTTAGTCTGGATAGACTCTAAACCGGGCTCTGATACCAACTGACACGACCCGGAATCCGGTTAGGCCGTGCGGGCACCCGACATCCTCCCCTAGACCCGTCAGGCGAACCCTTACCAATTAAATTAGGAAAATAAATATAACAATTCATAAATAAGGACAAGACTTAAAACAAAAATGCAGACATACTGATACCTCTAAGTTGTACAAAAAAAATTACAGCTGACTACCCAACATGCTAGGTTTAGGGCTATCCAGACTAGACATCTAAGAGTACAAAAGAAGACAGATACCTCCTGAAGGGAGCAAACTGCAACTGAAATGATAACCAATAAACTGGTGGCCATCCGGAATAAAAGCTGGCTCACCCTGACAGCTAAAATCATCTTCGCGCCTTCACAACGTGGCGAACTCAATCCTGGAGCGAACCTGCCGAAACGAAATAGATAGACAAGTAACAAAAAACAAACAAGGGTGAGTCAAAAGGACTCAATAAGTGGGGCGTACTAGCTACCTCAAAGAATAGGATAGCTAGCCAGGGAGAAGAAACAGATAAAATAAATTCCTCTTATTTAAATTATGAAAAGGCAGAGCCAGATAATAACTAGAAACGCGTATGGAATCACAAACTCATTAACAACCAGTAACGTAAGATAGCCAGAACATATAGGTATCCCGAACATATCAAAAATCAGAAATACATCCTGTTGCAGCGTGCAACCCGATCCATATAATTATCCTGTTGCAGCGTGCAACCCGATCAATATATTCATACCGTCGCGGCGTGCAAACCGATCCATATATTTATACCGTTGCGGCGTACAACCCGATCCATATATTTATACCGTTGCGGCGTGCAACCCGATCCATATATTCATCCTATTGCGGTGTGCAACCCGATCCCCGCAACCCAGAATACGAGCTAGAAATATATAAGTAAACTGAAATATGTCCACGACATAGTGTACAAACCGCATACATAAAACACAACACAATACACACAATAGTCAGTATACGGTGCAATGAGATGGGATGAATGCGGTACAATGCAATGCAGTCACATATGCCTGATACCTATCTCCGGCGCGGGACTCTCATCGTCTACCAGGAGATATAACCAAAGATGATCCTTCACCGGCTCGGGACTCTCATCGATTACCGGGAAGTATATGCAATGATGACCCTTCACCGGTGCAGGACTCTCATCGCCAACCGGGAAGTATATGTAATAATGACCCTTCACCGGCTCGGGACTCTCAACGATTACCGGCAAGTATATGCAATGATGACCCTTCACCGGTGCGGGACTCTCATCGCCAACCGGGAAGTATATGCAATAATGACCCTGCACCGGTGCGGGACTCTCATCGCCAACCGGGAAGTATATGCAATGATCAAAACCAGAGTGCAATGCTCATATGCTCAATGAAATACCAACAACAGGGCATAACATATAGTAATATACAATGTAAATTCAAAGCTAAGGCGTAATGAGTACACCTATCGGCAGCTACACACATAAGAAACATGTGATAGAATATCCACAAGGCCAAGGGCCTCCAAAGAAATGGATATAAACACTTACCTCTTCCAAAAGTTAGCACAGCCACTCAATAACCGCTTTGTCCTTTGGTTTCATTGCCAAACGATCCCACTCTATTCAATAAGCAGAAAAATATATCAAATTAGGCTAAAGGCTTCATTCCTCAAATCTTAGGGCAATCCGGTTAGGAACCTGATACCCTATTTGCATACGCAATACGCAGGCCAGGCCTATATATAGGGTTTAAGGTAACATAACCAAACTCCAAATAATTTACATTTATATGTTGCCCATAACTCACTGAGTACGAATATATAATCAATTCCATTATCGGGGTCCATTTGACCCTTTAAAATATTAATTGAACTTATTAAAACGATGTCTAATATTCCAAGTTTTACCGTTAAAACATATTCAAACACACGTAATAAACTCAAATAATATATTAGGATCATTACCTGAATGTTTCAGGGTAAAAATTCTACTTTTCTCCGGCCCCTTTTTTCATTTTCTGGTATTTTTCCACTGCGTGTTTTCCATTTTTGGTTTCTCTGTTTCTCGTTCCATTTTGCTCTGTTTCTGTATGTTACCTCACAGCTACCCCGTCCTTAGCTTAAGCTAAGGACCCACCGCCAACTTATTTCTTATTTTCTTTTTTTTTTATTTTATTTTATTTTCTTTTCTTTTCTTAACGAAAATTAAAATAGTACCCTACGATATTCGAAATAATTTCAACTTTTGCATACAAGTTATACAAAATATATATAACATACTCACAAAGCGGATCTCAAATCGGACTCCCGAAACTCAAGATGCGAATTTAAATGAAAAAAAGTCAAATTATTTAACTTGCGGCATTTTAGCGGTAACTAGTCGAACAACATCGAAATTTACTTTTGAAAGTTTATAAAAGTCAGAAATAATTATACGAACCTAACGGCGCTTTCAGATTTCTAATCGAAGCTCATTCGCCAAAACCGAGCTCAAAAATCTTTTTATAATATTTATTAACAATAAAAACTGAAACCTTCTTCCGATGCCTACTAAACGAGGTCTGATTT
The DNA here is from genome assembly GCA_037355625.1 of Petunia x hybrida. Classification (NCBI taxonomy): domain Eukaryota; kingdom Viridiplantae; phylum Streptophyta; class Magnoliopsida; order Solanales; family Solanaceae; genus Petunia; species Petunia x hybrida. The sequence goes on along the minus strand of JBBBVM010000090.1, from coordinate 8,648,548 downwards.
AGCTGAAATTTTACAGACAGGTCCTAATGGATATTATGAATATTTTAAAATTATCGGCACACCAATCGGAGCCTTAACTTCTGAAACGACTAACCAAAGTCGTTTCACTATGCAATTCGGAACTGGTGAAAGTGTCATCCGTTCCCTTTGGGATCTCTCTAGATAGTCCTTGAGCAATTCTCCTTTTTGCTGTCTCAAAGATGTCCTCCATCCTTTTCTCGCACTTTTGAGTGCTGAAGTGCACTTTTTTTTAACAAGTCCTGCATCTAGGTAAAAGATTCAATTGATCCTAAGGGTAATTAAGTATACCATGTCAAGGCTCCCTTGGTCAAGGTTGAACCGAATCTCTTCACCAACGCCGACGGAATTTCCTCTTGTCATCTCATTATTCTCTACTGTCATGATGTAAGAAGCTATGTGCTCTTCTAAATCGGTGGTACCATCGTATTTTAGCGATTCCGGCAGGCGAAAGTTCTTCGGCACCGGAACTGGCGCGACGCTTGCTTTGTGCGTTTCTTGAAAAACTTTTGCTCATCCACTTTCGTTACCAAGGGTGGAGTGCCTGGTACGTAACCTATATGTTCATGGACTTTATTCAACTCCTAGAACAATGCCTACATGGTTGAGGACTCAGTTGACGCTGGATTATTGGCCGTTGATGGATCTCCTGGGGCTGCTTCCGAGTTATTCTGTTGTCGGGCTACCGAGGCGGGGGTATCTCCCCCGGTCCCGATCCTCGAGGTGATTCTGGCCTTGGAACAGATTTGGCAAAAACTGCCTCTATATGCTTTGCTAGCGCTTCAGCCATCATTGTTGAATATTGCTGCTGTTGAGCCTCGAGTAGCTTTTTGAAGATCGCTCGAATTTGTCTTTGGGCCTGACAGGGCTTCCGTGTTGTGACTCGTTGTGATTACTTTTTTTCTCTATGCTCGCTGGATTTTTGGATGAATCATTTTCGTCCTTTGATGCATCGTCGACTGTATGAGCGGTATTTGGTGGAAGACCGTAGTTATTGTTCGACATGGTAGTATATTTCCTTCGTGAAAAACTAACAATTGAATGGGTCCCTCGGTGGGTGCCAAACTGTTTATGAATAGGCGGATTTGTAATGAATCTCCTATGTCAAATAAAATGAAGGAGATGGATATATATAGCTCTAGGTTTACCCCAATCCGAATTATGGTAAAATGCTATGTTAATAGGTCTTGAGCCTGTTTACATGAGGCAGTGATACAAAGTTTAACCTAACAAGGATAATACTCTTAAGGCAGCTGAGTATGTATCTACCGGCTCTAGGTCTATACCTGATGAGCGGTCGTAGCTGTGGAGCAAACGTATATCCTCAGAGCCAATAGCTTATAGCGCAAGTTTGATCTCTGCCAAGTGGACTCATATCCCCATAATTATAAGTGTTGTATTTTTACCCACACACTAATTGCACAACAATCTTACATCGACTTTTATACAATGTTAAGAAAAAATTATTGAATTTATATACTCTAAAAACTATTACAAAACGTGTGGAACAATCATACGCATGACAAGGCATGTCGGTTGAAGAATGATTATTATGTCAAAATTATGTAACTGCCAAAGTTTGAACAGTTTAATAAGATGAGTACAATCTAATAAGATGAGTCTAACTCTGATACCATGTCTAAATATTAACTAATGAAAGAGAGTCGAGATAATATTTAACTCGATTACTTAAATATAGTGTCCGTTTAAATTAAAAAAAAATATATTTTCTAAAAATATATAATGATTATTTTCATTAATCCTAACCATAATTTTTTTAATCAAGGCTGATAACTAAATTTAATTAAATAATATTACATGGATCACTATACATTAATTCTAAGTTTCTATTGAAGAACTATTGCTGAAAAATTATGTAATAAAACTAACTTTTATATGTTTCGATAATTTTAATATTTGTACGTAAAAGCTTCAAATAATATATAAAGCACCAAAAGTTTTAATATTAACATAACTAGAGTTACTAAAATCAATTTTAATTCATAAAGTTTAAGCATCTGGCATGTTGATATGATGAAAATTTTAAATTATAAAACATATATTGAAAGGAATATAAAAATAAAATAAATAGACAAAATTATACCATCAATAAAGCTGCAAACAACTTTTTCCCCATTCAAGCAAAATATATCTATAACAAACCATTTAATAGTTTGTCTCTATTTATCCAAAAGTTGGTCCAATCAAATTTGAAAGACTATTCAATTGCTAGACTTTCATTTCTCTCTTTTATCATAGCTTTTTTCACTCTCTCTATTTCATTTTACTTGTCATGTTTGTCTTTACACGTTCTTATGACAAAATATCAATATTAATTTTTTGACTAGTTTATCCTTATTTATACCTTAATATATCATCATATTAAACTCTCTTCAATAGATTTACACTTTATTTTTACTTTCAATAAGCAAAATGATAAGTCTTTTAAATTAATATTTTTAGTACTCATGACAAGCAAAATAAAATGGAGAGCGTAGTATTTCTTGTAGTCGCCTTCAATATTTAGCTAGGTTGCTGTGGCAGTTTTGTAGACCCAATTTATTTATTTTTTCCATTTCAAACACCAAAAATAATAAAAAATTGAAATATTAGAACATTAGTTTATTAATGATTATTTTTCTCTAAAAAAATTTAAAACATAATTTTCTCACTAATTATATTATTTTCAAATAACTTTGTGAACATTCATAAACGATTGAGGCATAGATAAGCGATTGCTCTAATACTAGACTTCCAAATATTTACGCAGTTTAAAGTATGTTTAATTTGTGATAGAGAAATATTACAATGATATCTTAATCTACGATAGATTTTTAACTTTGATGGATCTTCATACCTATAAAATATCTTTACTATAATGGTGTCGTAAAATTAAAGAACTTTTTTATTGATGGCGATCTAAGTTAACTTTAATCTTATATATGTTCCACAAGCAAAAGCATTTTTGATAGTTGAAGAATTGGCCAAATACTTCTTGAGTTGCGTGAGTAATGGACGTTCGTAGAAAAAGTTCATAATTTAAAATATACGGTCCTACACTAAATACATTGAAATAATGTTTACTAACAATAGATGAGTTCAACCCGGTGCACAAAACATATTGTATTGACGCAAGATCTAGGAAGGGCCGCATCCAAAATTCCGAATGAGTGTGATGTGCGCAACCTACCCTAAAGCAAGCATATGTGGCTATTTTTACGGTTAAATCCGTGATTTAAGTCATGCGGAGACAACTTTACCAATGACTCGAAGGCTCCTATTTAACGTTTAATAATAATATAATTAATTTTAAAAAGATTATTGAGCCGAACTTTAAAAACTATCTCAAAAACATGAAATTTTCTTAAATTTTTATAAAAACACCAACTCCACATCTTACAACTGATTTGGAACACTTCTCCCCACGACAAGGCATGTTGATTGAAGCATGATCATTATGACAAAATTATGTGACTGTCAAATCTTGGGCAAAACGATAATTTGATGAGTTTTGCTTTGATACCATGTCAAAAAATAATGAATAAGACAGGTTTGAGATATCACTTAAATTGATTACTTCAGTACAATGTGTGTTTAAATAAAAATAATTATATGTATTATTTAACAATATAATAATTAGGGTTAATTTCAAAAACCTCCCTCCAGGTTTTGCTTCGTTACAATAGTCTCACTTGTGGTATACCATACTACACATATCTCCCCTATTTTAATTTCATTGTAATAATTTTTTTAATAAGTTAAAATAAAATATAATTTGACCATTCTGCCCTTCCTACTATTAAACGCATCCAATTATTAATTATATCAAAAATAATTTTATAAATTATCTAAATATCAAATACAATTATTGGCTCAAATTCCTTTTCTTTAGAAACGTTGTGTTAGAGATCTTTTTGTCACCTGAAATAAGAAAGGGTCGGGTTGTCGAGGAAATGGATTTGGCGGTGGAAATATCTTGTTAGTTCGGTTGGCTGTTCTCATTATCTTTCCAATTGAATGACTAATGAATTTCATATTACTCTATCACATGTGCTCTGATATATTTATGTTTGGTTTATAATTGAGTTATTGTATTTTGTAAAATAAAATATTTTGATATAATTAATAACTTGAAGAGGCGAATTGTAGGAAGGGCAGCATGGTCATACTATATTTTATTTATATTTATGAAAAAAGGTGAAAAAAATTGTTACAAAAAAATTAGAACATGGGAAGTAGGTGTAATATCGTATACTCCAAGAGATGTCATTGTTACAGGGCAAAACCTTAAGGGAAATTTATGAAATTAACCCCAATTACTATCATTGATCCAAAACACAATATATATATATATATATATATATATTTTATTCTAGGCTAATAAATAAATCTATTTAAATAAAATTACATACAACACTATACATTAATCTAAATTTAAATTAAAGATCTATTACTAGAAAATTGTAAAAAAGTTAACTTTTATATACACAGATAACTTTTTTATATTTGTATGTAAAAACTTCATAGAATGTATAAATCAAATAAAATTCAAGTATTAACATTATCAGAGTTGCTAAAATTTATTTTAATTATAAAATTTCAGCATCTAGTATATTGACGAAAATTCATAATTGTGAAAACATAGGCTAAAAGACCTATAAAAATAAAATAGAGGGACAAATTTGTGTCATCAATAAAGTTGCCACCAACTTTCTCTCCATTCAAGAAAAATACATCTATATCAAAGTATTTAATAGTTTGTCTCCATCTACCCAAAAGTTGGTCCAATCAAAATTGAAAGATTATTCACTTGCTAACTTTCGTTTCTCTCTCTTATCATAACCTTTTTTACTCTCTATTTTATTTTACTTGTTATATTTGTCTTTACACACTCTACATAAAAATATTAATAATGAGATTTTTTTACTATTTTATCTTTATTTATATCTTAATATTTATCATATTAAACTCTCTTTAATATGTGTTCACTTTATTTGAATTAATACTAGTACAAAGGACAAAATAAAAAATTAATTAATTTTCTTTGCTCGTTGTCATCTTCATTATTTAGCTATGCTGTTGCGATCAGTTTTGTAGACCCAATTTAATTTCACTTCTGACACCAACAATAACAAATAATAGAAATTCTAGAAAATTAATTTACTAATGATATATCATTTTTCTCAAGAAAATTTCAAAATATAATTTTTTCAGTAACTATACTGTTTTTACATAAATCTGCAAATATTCATAAACAATTAATGCACAGATAATCGCTTGCTCTGATACCTAACTTTAAACTTTTTCCACAACTGTAAGCATGCCTAATTTATGACAAAGGAATATTACAATGATTTCATATCAGATGTTAAACTTTGGTGTACCTTCAAACCTATAGAAAAAAAAACTTCACTATAATGATGTAGTAAAATAAAAAGGAATTTTAATGATTAGTGATCGTAATCAGCTTTAATCTTTTATATATTTTATAATCAAATTTTTTTTGAAAATTATATAAGTGGGCAAATACTTCTTGAGTTACGTGAGTAATGTCCGTTGGTAAAAAAAAAGTGGATAGTCCAAATTATACGGTCACTCCTAATACATGGCGATAACGTGGTTCACTAACAATAAAAGGGGCAACCTGGTGCTCACGCAGGGTCGAGGGAAGGGCCACATGCAAAGAAATGTAATGTGCGCAACAATCTACCCTAATACAAGCATCAATGACTATTTCCACTGCTCAAAACTGTGATCTATAGATCACACAGAGACAATTGTACCAGTTGCTCTAAGATTTTCCTTCAATATTTAATAATAATATAATTAATTTTGAAAAATAGGTTTATTCATCGTGTATAATCATTAAATCATCAATGTATTAAAAACGATAATTAATTTTTTACTTTTTTACTAACATTGCACATGGCATCGAAATATATGAATATGAACTTATACAATTTTCATGAGTCCAAATTTTTGATTACTTGTTACTCACTAATTCCCTTAATCATCCCTTATATGTCTATTTCTATGGATTTCGACTTGACTTTGGTCATATAACTGTGAATGTATAAATACATCTCTTTTATCTTCATTTATTTAATAGATATAAGCCCTGCTATGTCATAAAACATGATCAATTTTGAAATTCCTTTTTAATCATGGGTGATAGTTTATTAAAATGTAAGGCCATCAAAACGATTTCATATGTGATCAATCATGTATATCTCACGAGTAATATCCATAGTACTTTTTTACTTTTTCTTATCAATTACAAGCACGAATGTTGCACGTGTACTGCACATTATATGTATACAATTAGTAAAATTTATAAAAATAGAATTATGTACTAAATGAAAAAGATAACACAAAACTCTAATTAGTTACTACTTCTAGCCAAGTACTCATAGAAACGAAGAAAAAAAAGAGATAGTTAAAAGCACATTAATCAACATGCTTTTTTACGCTAAACGTTATCGAAATGTTATAGTCATAAACAATATTAGGAGTTTAGGACTTGGAAATCTCTACCTAAACTTCCACCACACTAGTCACTAACTCTTTAGGAGTAGTAATTAAATTTGTTACACTTTATGCACCTCCTTAAGACACTAGAAGGGGGTTGAATAATGTCCTCCGATTTTCGTTTCAAGAACCTTGTTCTCCTGATGAAGAACCTAGTTCTCAGATTTTCTCTTCTGCTGCCTGGAACACTAAATTACACAAACATACACACAAGAACACAGGGATTTTTACGTGAAAAAACTCCTTGCTCAAGGGAGAAAAAACCACAACCCACACTCTGGGATTTTAGCACTGAATCCACTAACACAAGAGCAATGTTTCAGATTACAAACTCTATAACCAAGGGGCTACACTCTAGACCCTACTTACTACTCAAAGCTAAACTCTAGCTTCTCAGTAATTACACAAAGGTTCACCTAATACATGTGCTTCTGAATAAGCCAATAGGTAAAACTATGAAAGCTCTAATTAAAGCCAACTTGCAACTTGACGAACCTAGACAGAAAATCTAGACTCGATACACTGCTCGCACACAAGTTGTCTTCTGCAGTTTACTCACGTAGAAAGATGCTAGATCGCCTTTGTATGCTCTCAACTCTCTATTTGTGAATAACTGATTTTCGGCTGCCTCTACTACTTGCATATATATGGGTCTTGAAACCCTAGTAGAGTTCTACAAGGAATCCTTTTAATTAAGGCAAGTCAGGATTCCCAGTAACTCCTTTCCTTGTTGAAGTCCAACTCCTTTTCACACTTCACAGACACAGCCTGGACACAGCTTCTTTTAGTCTGACTAGGATGTATGTTCAATCACGCGCCACTACTCCTAGTTCAGCAGGGATTTGCAACCCGTAATCTTTTCGATCACCTGTGCCCTTCAATCTTAAGGACTAGGTCCTTAGTGAGAACCTCGGAGACCTTCTCGTTTGTCATACTTCAAAACCAGCTCAACAAATTCCCCCTTTTTGATGATGACAAATAAATGTTGCCCAAGAACCTGAGTAGACAAAAATACTAGCAAACAAACAATAACAGGTAAAAAAGAAACAGATGATGAACTAGGTCACAAACACTCCAACATTTCCTTCTTCCCCCTTTTGGCATCATCGAAAAGATTTGAATCCCTGCACGAACTTGTCAGTGAAACTCAGTCTAAAGCACAAGGCAACAAGTCAGTAATAATAGCACACATAAGCAAGAATAAGGGCCCAATCAAAACCAATGACTGAAGCATGAAACATTGTCATAAGCATAAGAAAATTTAAAATCATCATCCAGGTTGTGTCAACAGCACAACCCCAGTATTAAGTACACAACAGAATAAATTGTCTTAAACATCCAACACATGTGATCAGGAGAGCATAAGAGGGGGGTAGACAGCAGGTAGAGAGAAGAGACTAGATCATAATAGGGTAGGATAGGAGGATTCAAAGCTGAACATTGAAGTGTTTGACAAGTGCCTCAAGTTGCTTCGTATTTTTGGCCATTTCCATCAACAACTCGGCCTCATACTTGTGGCAATCTATTTTCAAACGATCAATTTCTTGATCCTTCAACTTCAACTGTCTGTGGAGCTCAGTATTTTCTTCATTTACCTCAAGGACATGCGTCTCCAGCTCCTTCACAGCATCAATAGCCTCTTCAGGTCCATAATCCTCACTCTCCTCCTCCTGCTCTTGCTTGGCCTGCATTGGTCTCTTTGAAGCTCTGCTTTCTCTAAAGAAGTCGCAATTTTTCAGCACATTAATCCCAAACATTTGGTGAATGGTTGGCTTCTTCCCAGCTTCTAAAGGGACCCCAAAGTGCTCTAGTACTTGCTGAATGATGTAGGAATGTACAAGGGAGTGTGGCTTCTGCTCTGTGTCAGCAATTCTCTTGATGTGTCTAATTATCAGCCCAGGCAAATTAATCTTCACCCCCTGTCCAGCAGATCCATGTATGTCAGGTCCAAAACACTGGCCTCGCAGTTCCCCTCTCCTCTTGGTAGAAGAAACCTGTGCACAAACTCAAACAACAGTTGATGTGCAGGTTCCATTTCCTTCTTGTCTACCTTCCTCTCCTTTCTCAACTTGGGTTTCCCTGAGAACTTCTTGACAACATCTAGAGGAGTGACTCCATCAGTCCTCTTTGGCCATTTGAGCTTAATGTACCTGCAATAACCTTCAGCAGGTATGTCAAGAATTACCCCAAGCTCAGGTCTCCCAAATTCTATCTCCACACCTCTCACAGTTGTGAACACCCTCCTAGCATTGACTCTGCAATTTGTATAGAATTCTCTGATTGCATCAGCATATAACTTTCTATCCTTGTTGCTAAACAATCCCAACCAGCCCTGGTGACCAACCATTCTGAGCAATGGCTTCATATGAAACTCTTTCTCATCATGCAGGATGCTGCCAGACAACACCTGATGTATAGAGAAAAAGGCCACTCTGTCAGTTTCATCCTCACTACCTCTTCTTCTTCTTCTTCTTCTTGTCTCAGCTTCACTGTCTGTATCGGAATCACTTGGCTCAGCATAACTACCTGCATTAGCATCACTTTCCTCCTGGGTTTTCTCAACTCTTCCTTCTTCCTCCTTCTTCCTTGCTTCTCTATCTCTAACATTAGTCACTATTTTCTCCAGCTTTCCAACTTTTTCCAATTTTTGCTTCAAGACAGACCTGGTGCCAACCCTTCTGGCCACAGGTTCATAAACAGCCTTGTCATCACTCTCATCACAATCTTCATCAACCAGCCTTGTCTTCAGCACTGGTTTTCCCCCTTTCACTAACCTTCTTCTTTTCTCAGGCTCCACTATGTTTTCTTTCAGAAATACAACTTCCTCTTCCTCTTCCTCCCCTGCTAATATTTCATCTTCTTCTCCAAACTTCCTTTTTCTTTTTGGTTCTTCAGCCACCTTGGGAGTTTCTTTTGATTCAGTCTTTTCCAACACTGCCTCCTTCTTTCCTTCTTCCTCAGAATCTGTCCAATCTATATCTGCATCATCACCCTCAGTGGAATTTGGGCAAGCAACAGGCTCTTGCACAAAATTCTCTGGGGCTTCAGCAGATTCAAGTCCTCTAACAACTGGACTTTCTGGCACAGATTTTTCCCTAACTTTCTCAACCCTATCATCCTCCTTGAACTTTTCTATTACTTTTTCTGCAACATTCAAACTTTCACCAGACTCAACTACCACAGGCACCTGCAATCCTTTCCTAAGTTCATCTCCTACATGGTCACGCTCTGCCTCACATGAGTTCCCCCTATCTATTTGTTCAACATGCTTACCGCCTATTATTTTGTCTAACCCTGTCACTAGGGTTTCAGTTTCTGCCATTCCAGGGCTGTTCATATCTATTGAAACACCAGGTGTAGATAAGATAGGAGCGGAGATTACCTCATGTAATGGTTGTGATGAACTTTGTGCAATGGGTGCAGTGGAAGTCGTCCTTAATCTCAACTTCTTTACCAGCTTCTTGTCCCCTTTTTGAAGAAATTTTGCACGAGCCCTTGCAATCCTTTGGGCAAGTGTAGATGGTGGTGGTTTCTCCGACATTTTGACACGGTTTTTTATGTGTTGCCACAGAGATGGACAATTTTTCTGGTTTTAGGGTTTTGAGAGAGAATTTTGATTCTGAGAGGAAGAAGTAAGTGGATGGTAAAGGGTTGGGAGGTAAGGTTAAGAGGGAAGGGGTTTCGGTGATTTGACAATGTCTTGGGAAGGCAAGGTAGTAATGATAAAAAGGAGAAAAAGCAGCTTTTTGAAATTTTTGAAAACCGAGAAGAGTTAAGAGTTTTGACGGTTATGGACTTGATTGAGTAGTGGGGTCCAAATCATCAATTAAAATTTTATCCAGAAAAGGAATATGTTCCTATAATTTTGGACAGTTACAAGAACATGGAGGATCTCCCTTGACACACGTGTGCTTGACAATTTAATTCAGTTATGACTTTTATCATGTAGGGTAGTGTGAGTGTACCTGGACATGATTCCTCATGCTTTGACTGATTCCTTCTTAGTACATAGTAGGTTCTTCATGGGATCACATTATTCTAACCTAGTGCTAAAAATTGAACAAGTGTACCACTAAAAGTACCATGTTAGACTGAATATTAATGACAAAATTTAAATGTAGACAATCGAATACTTTACTAACCAATCATGAGGATTTTCCTGCTGGATCATCCGTGTATTTTGGTCATCTCTAATTCCAACCTGTTCCTCTCAAACTGTACCTTGTTCAAAGCTTTAGTAAATATGTCAGCAATTTGATCCTCAGTCCTGCAAGAATTCATAGTGATTAGACCTTTTTCCACATTATCTCTCAAGAAATGGTGTCTAATATCAATATGCTTGGTTCTTTTATGTTGGACTGGGTTCTTGGCAATGTTCACTGCACTAGTATTGTCACAGAAAATTGGCACAGCACCACACTTGATGCCGAAGTCCTCCAGTTGTTGTTTGATCCACATCAACTGTGAACAGCATAATGCAGCTGCCACATACTCGGCTTCAGCAGTTGATAAGGCAACTGAGTTTTGCTTCTTTGTGGCCCAAGAGATCAAACAAGGACCCAGAAAGTGTGTCATTCCTGAAGTGCTTTTCCTGTCCACCAGGTGACCTGCATAGTCTGCATCAGCAAAACCAATTAGTTCAAAAGTACCTCCTCTTGGGTACCAGAGACAAAGGTCCTGAGTTCCTTTCAGGTATCTCAGGATCCTCTTCGCAGCTGTCAAATGTGACTCCTTGGGTTTGGACTGAAATCTAGCACACAGTCTTACACTGTATACAATGTCAGGTCGACTGGCTGTGAGATAAAGAAGTGATCCTATGATTCCTCTATATTTTGTCTCGTCTGTTGAAGGACCGAGTTCATCCATATCCAGCTTCGTCCCAGGTGCAATAGGAGTAGTCATTTCTTTTGCTCCTTCCATGTCGAACTTCTTCAGTAGTTCCTTGACATACTTTTGCCGGTGAATTATAGTTCCTTCAGGCATTTGCTTTATTTGCAATCCAAGGAAGAAATTTAGTTCTCCCATCATGCTCATTTCAAATTCACTTCCCATCAGATCAGCAAAGCCTTTGCATAGCCCCTCATCAGTGGCTCCAAAAATAATATCATCAACATATACTTGAACCACCAACAGGTCCTTTCCTTTCTTTTTGAGGAACAGTGTGTTGTCAATCTTTCCTCTTGAGAACCCATTCTTCAATAGAAATCCTGATATCCTTTCATACCAAGCTCTAGGGGCTTGCTTCAGTCCATAAAGAGCCTTGTCCAGTTTGTAAACATGATCAGGGAATTCATTATTCACAAAGCTTGGTGGCTGTATAACATAGACTTTTTCATTCAGGTATCCGTTTAAAAAGGCACTCTTCACATCCATCTGATATAGTGTGAACTCCATGTATGTAGCAAAAGCAATTAGCATTCTGATAGCCTCCATCCTTGCCACAGGTGCAAAGGTCTCATCGTAGTCAATTCCTTCTTCTTGAATATAGCCTTGCACTGCTAATCTTACTTTGTTTCTCGTCACTATACCATGCTCATCTAGTTTGTTCCTGAATACCCATTTGGTTCCAATTATTGATCTGTCCTTTGGCTTAGGAACTAGATGCCATACTTTGCTTCTTTCAAATTGATGCAATTCCTCCTGCATAGCCAGAATCCAATTTGGGTCTTCTAGAGCCTCCTTTACGTTCTTTGGTTCCACAGATGAAAGGAACGCAAAGAAAGCACAGAAATTCTTCAAGGCTGACCTAGTCATGATTCCTGTATCCAGTTCTGATAGGACATTCTCCAAAGGATGAGATCTTTGGTGTTTCCATGGCCTTAGTTTGACATGACTGGAAGAACTCACGTTATCATCCTGGTGAGTTTCTTCTTGACTTGCTGGATCATCAGCTTCATCAGCAGTTCCCCCTGTCAGATTTACCCCTTATTCCAATGCACTTGGATCTTCTCCTGATGTCTCCTTGTCTTCAGAGTCTTCCAGTTCATGCACACCTTCTTCCCTGCTAAGCCCAATTTCTTGATCATCTGTCTCACGTTCCTCCAGTGCCCTGTCTGATTCATCAAAGACCACATGCATACTTTCTTCCACTGTCTGTGTCCTTTTATTAAACACTTTATATGCCTTGCTTTGGGTCGAATAGCCAAGAAATATTGCCTCATCACTCAGAGCATCAAACTTTCCCAGGGGTTCTTTTCCATTGTTGTGAACAAAGCATCTGCACCCAAAAGGTCTTAGATGAGCAATGTTTGGCTTTCTACCTCTGAGTAACTCATATGGGGTCTTGTCAAGAATTGCTCTGATTGAACATCTGTTCAGCAGGTAACATGCAGTATTTATAGCCTCAGCCCAAAAATTTCTTGCAAGACCACTTGACAACAACATAGTCCTGGCCATATCTTTCAGAGATCTGTTCTTCCTCTCTACCACTCCATTTTGTTGGGGAGTTCTTGGAGCGGAGAAGTTATGATCTATGTTGTTCCTTGCACAATATTCAGAGAATTTTGAGTTTTCAAACTCAGTTCCATGATCAGATCTGATGCTGATGAGTTCAAGACTTAGCCTCTTCTGAACTACACCAGCCCAGTCTTTAAAGCTGTCAAAAGCTTCATCTTTAGTTGCCAAGAACAGAGTCCATGTGTATCGAGAGTAGCCATCAATAATCACAAACACAAATCTCTTTCCTCCTCTACTTCTGACTCTCATAGGTCCACACAGATCCATATGCAATAGTTCCAGTAGTTTTGATGTGCTTACCACCTTCTTGGACTTAAAGGATGATCTCACATGCTTTCCCTTCACACACGCATCACACATCTTAATGTTTTCAAATCTCTTACTCGGCAATCCACGAACCAACTCCTTTGATACAAGCTTGTTCAGTTGTGAGAGACTTGCATGTCCCATTCTTTTGTGCCACAGCTGAGAGTCACTCTCTTGTACATTTAGACATGTAAGGTTGTTTTCACGTAATGACTTCAGCGATGCCTTGTAAACATTGTTCACCCTTTTTCCTTCCATTACAATTTCTCCACTCTGTAGGTTCTTCACAATGCATCCTACATATGTGAACTTCACTTCATTACCTCTGTCACATAGTTGGGAGATACTCAACAGATTGTGTCTAAGACCATCAACACAATAAACATTCTCAATGGCATGATCTAGAGTTCTCCCAATCTTTCCAATTCCAACTATTTGACCACTTTTTCCTCCTCCGAAGGCCACACTACCTCCTTAAAATGCTGCAAGTGAGAGAAAGTTTCTCCTATCTCCAGTCATGTGCCTCGAACAACCACTGTCAAGAATCCAGCTTGGGTTGTTCTCCCTCACTCCAGCCTGCAAAATAAATTAGGGGTTAGCCTTAAGAACCCAGACAAGCTTGGGTCCCTTCTTACTAGAAAATGGATAAATCAGGTCCTGTCTAGCCCATTTAGGTAAAACACTTCTTTTGTTTTTAGCCTTTGCCTTGCTTACGTGTATGCATTTTTGTTTGATATGACCTGTTTCACCACAAAAAGTACACAGCATGTTGCAGGGTAACCCTACGTACTTGCTTTTAGGGTTATAAGGAGGCAATGGTTTCTTGAATCCTAATCCTTGTTTTCCTCTGTTTTGATTCTCAAGGACCCAGTTCATTGCCTCTGATGATTTGTTCCACTTAGTTAACTTGGTAAGCTCAAATTTTGCTTTTTCAACCTTTTGACTTAGGACCTTGTTCTTCTCAGTTTCCTGATATAGAATTTTATTTGCTCTTTTTAATTCATTTTCTAAAAAGGTTTGAACTTCACTTATTATTTGCTTACCATTTGCACTTTCTTTTAACTGATTGCATTCCAGTTCAAGATCAGTGATTTTAGAGTTGGACACCAGAGTCTGTCCTTTCAAAACGGCATTGACTTCTTTTAGTTCAATGTTCTGTTCTAGGAGACTCTTGTGCTTAGTTCTAAGATTACTTAATTCTTTAGCTAGTTTGTCCTTTTCAAGCTTCTCCTTTTCATAACCCTCAATCAAGGTAGCAGTGATTAAGATCAGATTTTCAGAAGAGTATGTATGCAAGGTTTCTTTTAGTTCAGATAGACATACCTCTGCAGAGTGAGCGTCTTCAGTTCCATCTGTTGCCATGAGAGCTGAGTCCTTCTTTTGAACATCATCTGAGTACACCTCTTTCAGCCTTTCCCAAACTTCCTTGGCTGACTTACACTCAAAAATTTTAGCCAGCACATCATAGGTAAGTCCTCTTTTCAAGTACCATTAAGCTTTGGCATTTGCCTGAAGCCAGTAAAGGTCTTGGGGATCCAGTTCTTCCACCTTCTTTGGCACTAGGACACCATTTGCATCCCTCTTCATCGGGGACATGAGGTCCTCTTTTCACAATTAGCCAAAGACTGTAGTCTGTGGCTTGCAAGAAGGTCTTCATTTGTTTCTTCCAGTTCCTGTAGTAAGTTCCGTTAAACACAGGGGGTTTTGACGGATCTCTTCCTCCTCTCAATTCTCGAAGATCTTCTTCATCGGAACTATTTTCTGACATACCTATTAGTGCCAATTGCGATTCATCTCCAGAATCCTTTTCATGGTCGGATTCACTGTCAGTAGGTCCCCATGTAGCATAGAATGCCTCCTTCTTCTTTCTTCTTTCTGCTCTGAAGTTTGGAGGTCGTCTTGACTTCCTTTTATCTTTGTCAGCTTCCTTTGGTGTCTCCTTATCTTTTTCCTTGGATGCTTTATTTTTCATCCATTCTATTTCCCACATAGGACAGTCTACTACAGCATGATCCTTTTTGAAACATTTGAAGCACCCTGAGTAGTCAGGACTGTCGACTATGTTCTTCCTGCTAGAACCCTCTTTTCCACCTCTCTTGAATCCCTTGAACCTTCCCAGATTCAGCTTCTGTCTTAAGGCACTCACCATTGCCGCTTCAACTGATTGAAGATCAATATACCCATCAGTTTCTTCAGTTGCTTCAAGAGCAAGGGTCTTGTCATTCTTTACAGATGGCTTAGCCTTTGAGTCTTTCATCATCTCATGAGTCTTCAAGCTTCCAACTAGTTATTCAAGTTTAATTGATTTCAGAGGTTTGGATTCAATGATAACAGTCATTTTGGGTTCCCATGCTTCAGGCAGCACATTCAGGACTTTATCGACCATCTCTATTTCAGGCAATTCCATGTCCAGGGATCTCATTTCATTAGTGATGATCGTCAACCTTGTCATCATGTCCTGAATTGACTCTTTCTCACCTATGGTGAAAAGTTCAAATTGCCTTTTCAGCATTCTTCGCTTGGAATCCTTCACTTCTGTGGTTCCTTCATGTGCAACCTGTAACGCATCCCATATTTCCTTAGTAGTCTTATAAGATGATACACGATTGAACTCTTCAGGACCAAGACCACAAATGACCAGTCTTTTGGCTTTGTGATTTTTTTCAATCATCTTATAATCCGTTTCATTGAACTCTTCTTTTGGTTTAGGTTCTTGCTTAGCAGCATCTCCTTCACCTACTACTTTGGTGGGAATCAGATTTCCTTCAGAGACTATCAGCCAGAGTTGATAATCTTCAGCACATATGTAGTTCTCCATCCTGCTTTTCCACCAAGCATAGTATTGCCCGTTGAACTGTGGAGGTCTCTGAACTGACTGACCTTCAGTGATGGTAGGTGGTGCACTCATTTTGATCCTTCTTAAGGTATTAACCTCTCACAAGAAGACCTGCTCTGATACCACTTGTTACACTTTATGCACCTCCTTAAGACACCAGAAGGGGGGGGGGGGTTGAATAGTGTCCTCCGATTTTCGTTTCAAGAACCTTGTTCTCCTGATGAAGAACCTAGTTCTCAGATTTTCTCTTCTGCTGCCTGGAACACTAAATTACACAAACGTAGACACAAGAACACGGGGATTTTTACGTGGAAAAACTCCTTGCTCAAGGGAGAAAAAACCACGACCCACACTCTGGGATTTTAGTACTGAATCCACTAACACAAGAGCAATGTTTCAGATTTACAAACTCTGTAACCAAGGGGCTACACTCTAGACCCTACTTACTACTCAAAGCTAAACTCTAGCTTCTCAGTAATTACACAAAGATTCACCTAATACATATGCTTCTGAATAAGCTAATAGGTAAAACTATGAAAGCTCTAATTAAAGCCAACTTGCAACTTGACGAACCTAGACAGAAAATCTAGACTCGATACACTGCTCGCACACAAGTTGTCTTTTGCAGTTTACTCACGTAGAAAGATGCT
Source organism: Petunia x hybrida (assembly GCA_037355625.1). Classification (NCBI taxonomy): domain Eukaryota; kingdom Viridiplantae; phylum Streptophyta; class Magnoliopsida; order Solanales; family Solanaceae; genus Petunia; species Petunia x hybrida. The sequence continues at coordinate 8,631,754 of JBBBVM010000090.1, read as the reverse complement.
AGATCGCCTTTGTATGCTCTCAACTCTCTATTTGTGAATAACTGATTTTCGGCTGCCTCTACTACTTGCATATATATGGGTCTTGAAACCCTAGTAGAGTTCTACAAGGAATCCTTTTAATTAAGGCAAGTCACGATTCCTAGTAACTCCTTTCCTTGTTGAAGTCCAACTCCTTTTCACACTTCACAGACACAGCCTGGACGCAGCTTCTTTTAGTCTGACTAGGATGTATGTTCAATCACGCGCCACTACTCCTAGTTCAGCAGGGATTTGCAACCCGTAATCTTTTCGATCACCTGTGCCCTTCAATCTTAAAGACTAGGTCCTTAGTGAGAACCTCGGAGTCCTTCTCGTTTGTCATACTTCAAAACCAGCTCAACAAAATTTTTACTACTCTTCTAGTAAGTAAATCTTAGGTGAATTATATATATATGGTGTCATATAATTGGTGGATACCCTCCTTTTTTTGGCTCTTTATAACTAGTGCATTACTTTATTTTTCCTTCAGTAGTCTTCTTCTTTCTTGTTCTTCGTACAGTATCTATGAACTATCAGTCAACATACTTTCTTGAAACAGAATAAAGAAGCTTTCACTTTCCTTTTTGGGAGTCTCCACCGTGGTGATCGTCGTCGGGAACACTTCTCCGGTAAGTTAAATAATATTTTTACCAAACTTTATGTACTATACATCTTTCTTCTTTAATTTTCTATATCTTATCATTGTTTCATTATATGCTTTTGTGGACCCAAATGGGGTGTACCTATTTGTCTTCTTTGTTTACTAGTATAGGGAGTAATTAGCTTTTACTTTTTACTTATTGCTCCATTATAATGCCATTATTATTAGACTCTATTTAGAGCTCATATTTATTAGTCTTGAGCGTTTGGAGAAGAAGAGTTTTAATTTAATTAATTACATCCAATGGTTAAATGCCAAGTAATATATATAGCCCCACTATGTAGTAAAAGCACTGTTTCCATTCTTGCATTGGTACTTTGATGGATCAATTTTTAAATTAATTAATTACATCCATTGCTATTGATTGACCAATGTAGATATATTATTTTATGTGTGATAAAATTTGGCATAATTTGATTATTGTCATTCTTATTTTACATGCGGAGAACTTAAACTCTTCTTCAAAATCTAACATAAGTGGATATATTTGTAATAGTTATGCGTCAGACTAGGCACACCGTTACATACAATTAGTTTTTTCTATATTAGCCGCCCTATCGTACTTTGCACATGATTTCATAATTATACGGGTAGACGATTTTAAGTATACACATATACAAGGAATGATTTTCTATGACATAGAAGAAAATGATATTTCATGTGACTTTTGCAAATCTAGTACTAATGTTATACTCGCACTAGCTACTCGCACGTGCCTTGCACAAGATTTTCTGTAATTAATTTTTCTGGTGTGCGAGTTTATGTAGACGTTTGCAGACTAATTTGTATGCGTTTGGGTAATCTGATCGTCCTTTTCTTAATTACATCATAATTGCATAAGTTAAGAGCTGGTGTTTCATGGATTTTTTTTTCCCAAAATCTAATTGAATTATTTTGGATAAACTTTGATTTAGTTAAGTGGATATAGAGTATTTCTTATCAGTATCGATTACATGCCTGTGCCTTTAAGGAGATTTCTACAATTTTCTTTTTAATTTTTTTATTTATTTGTGCACACAATGTGCAAAATCATTTGCATGTACCTGCGTAATTTGTGTGTCCTTAGCTTATCTTAAACACATAAATTGTCAAAGTTTAAGAGCTAAAGTTGTTAGATATTTTAAATATTTTGTTCTATAAGATTCTATTAAGTGGATATATATATTTGTAATGAGTATCACACAACTATAGCTTTCGTAATTTCTCTGCATATCTATCGTGCGTTCTATGTATTTTAATAATAGTTTTTACGCATTATCTAGTGACTATCATATTACTTAAAGTGTAAATGTAGAACTTGATTTATTAAATAAAAGTTGTGTTGTAACTATTATAAGTTGAGCTACATTACATGTTGGGACCATTTTTCTTGACACCATTGTAACAAATTCATTGATATGTACATGTTAAAGAACGCAAAATGAATAAAACAAGGAAAAAGTTTGGGGGGGGGGGGGGGGGGGGGTTTGTGGAGAATTTAGGAGATTCAAAGCGTTCACACTTCACATCGTCCTCATTCTTTTAAAGCTAAAGAAAGATTCAGAAATGGCTTTGGCATACCTACAAATTATATCCATTTTAGGCTATGAGGTTGGAAAGTTTTGTTCTTACGCAATTTTGTACATGTGACACACTTAAGGATACTTGTGTTTGTATTGTCTTCAATGTGGAAAATGCTCTAATGAAAAAGACAATACAAAAAAGTTTTTGGGGGAAACAAAATGCACAAGAAAAAAGAAATAGAAATACAGTAGCTTCAAAATTGTAAATAGTAAAGGAGAGGTTTGAAGTATGGTAAGAAAGATGAACAAGAGAAGATAAAGAATAGAAAAAAAAGGTTGGTGAAGAGAATGGTATTATTCCATATTTTTTAATCAAAATGAAAGAGAAGGAAGGAGAGGGAGAGGTAGTGATGGGACGAGGAAAAAGAGCCTTAGAAAAAGAAACAACTTTTTACTAAGGAAACAATAGTCTTGGAAAAAGAAAAAGTTATGATTTTTGAAATTGTAAAGAATATGATTAATAAAGGCAGAATATATAGACGGTTTCCTTAAGTTTACACTAATTTTCACTTAGCAACTTCAATTATTCAAATAACTAGATAGATATCTCTTGCACAATTTATTATGTCCAATCCACACTCGAGCCTAGCAATGCTTTCGCATGTGTTTCAAACGCCATGACATGTTAACCTAGCGAATAATAAAATGACACGTCTATAAAATATTTGTTTTTAAAAAAGAAAGATGAAAATATTCTTGTAAAACACCCTTACCCCCTCCCTTCTTCTCCCATGGCCTAAATCTACCAAAATCTACCAATGTTCTTCCAAACATAGCAAAAACAAGCTTTCATTTCCCTTTTTCCATTTCTCCTTCTCTTCTCATTCTCTTTTATCCTTCATCTTTCGTGAAGAATCCATTACCTTCGAATTTAGCATAGAAACAAATTGAGAAATTAATCCGTAATCTCAATTTATACCCTAAAGAATCACTCAACTTCGCCGATCAGGATCTATTTCCTAATGTTGCTGTTTTTGTTAATCTTGAAAAATGATTCATGTTTTCTAATTCGGCTAATTTTAGTGTCTTTATTGAAAATTTAATGGCGGCGGCGACAACTCCATTAATACTGTCTCCCACCTCAACATTTCTTCTTCATTCCTAAACCCCTTCCCCGGCTCTTCAAACCTATCCGACGGCTTTTTTTCTTACTCGTTGGAGGGTCTCCTTATATTTTTTATGTCCCTATAGTTAATTTAGGGCTAATTCTTTATAAATCAGTATACTTTTTGTGCTCTTGTTGAAATAAGGTGGTTGAAGAGTGTAAGTGGATTTTATTTGCTGCAGACTGCTAGTTTCTTTGATCCCACTCGGTCTTCCTTAGACATAATCCTACCAATCAAAATCAAAATTTCCAACAGTGAAAGGCTGCCCCCCAGATACCGTCATTGCTTCTTTTCCGGGAAAAGAAGTTCACGACCCGTGGGCCTTCTACCTCCCCGCGGCATTGCTCCGTCAGGCTTTCGCCCATTGCAGAAAATTCCCCACTGCTACCTCTCGTAGGAGTCTGGGCCGTGTCTCAGTCCCAGTGTGGCTGATCATCCTCTCGGACCAGCTACTGATCACCGCCTTGGTAAGGTATTGCTTCACCAATCCGTATACTTTTTGTGCTCTTGTTGAAATAAGGTGGTTGAAGAGTGTAAGTGGATTTTTATTTACTGCAGAATTTTTGGTTATTTGAACTTTTCTTAATTGATGGTAATCATGTTGGTTAAAGGTGGAGTTGAGTTGACGGAAATTTTTCTTGGTTATTGCTCTTTCCGGAGGGAAGTGCACAAGTATCCATTTTGCAAAATGTTTTGCAAAGTTTAGGTATTTTATCAGAATCAGTCCCACAACAAATTTAACTTCAATCCCCAAAACTTCAACGGGGACTTGAAGTTGAAGCCAACTTCATTCTCCCGTTTGAATATTTCTTATCTAAATTAGCCCCAACTTCAATTAACCTCTACTCCAGATCGAAGGTTCCTCCACACACTACTACACATTCTTGTTCAATATACAATTCTTATTAGCATTATTAATTTGATCGGAAATATGTAATTTTTAAAAAATAGCAGGGTATTAGTCAACTTTTCCATAGTTATCTTTGTCTAATATATACGATCTATACAATTTCAAAAAAGATCTTTCTAACATACTTCTTTATAATTTAACTTTGATATAGCCAATAAATTCCTTAATTAATATTTTCAAGTGACTTTCTGACAAATCCAATTAAATTCAACTAGAAGGAGTATGATCTAAGTTACAATCTTTTGGCCAAAATAATGTGTCTTGAAGACGCTATTCCTTTACTCTGTTTATTTTCTTTTCCTTTTGTGTGAAAGTAGTACTGTAATAACTAAAATCTTTTTGTTACTTTATTACTTTTCCTAGGTATAAACCCCAAAGCTTTTCGTTACACTAGTATATAACCTACTAAATAAGGAGTTGTATGATTTAACCAATATTACCATATGAGGGTGTCAATATATTCTTGCCATTATTATAAATATAAACTTTTTACAGCTGTAATAAATGTTCCGTACAAAAGAACCAAAAGAGCCATTACCATTTACCAATCTCGTAAAAGTATATATAATTTTTAGGGCAGTTTGGTATGTGGTATACGATTAATTGATTCTTATATAAAAAACTGAATGATTTTATTTTGTGTTTGGTTTGCAAATTCAAATCAATATTATCTAATCCCAGTATAAACTTATACATAATTTGATGGATAAATCAATACACATTTTATGGTATTAACTTATCCTAATATTAATTTATCATTGTATAACTAATTCCGGTATAACTTATCCTTGTACCAAACGACCCCTTATATTTTATATTTTACTTTCTCTTTAGTCTTTTCTGTCTTAGCAAACTTATATCACCCCCCACCCCCTCTTCACCCACCCCCTCAGTGCACCACGCTCTGTCTCTCCGCCTTTTTTACGTAAGTTTTGTTCAAAACAAACTCTTCTTAGTCTCTTTTTTCTATATTTATCTATGCATTCAAAACTTTTCTATTTTATTACACTTAGTTCCCTCAACTTTCAAGAATCACAAGTTGGCTCTTGATATTGCTTGTGATTGTTCTTGCAGAAAAGTTGTTGCTTGGTTCTTGCGGTAAGTGTTTGTAGTTTTGTGTAACTTTTGTTTTTGTTGATTCTCTATTTTATATGCATGTGACTGTTCTGTTATTGGTTGGTTTTAGTTTCTTGGTTTGTGCTAGTAGTACTAGTCTTTGTAGTGTTTGTTGTGCATTGTTTTACTATCAAGAAATCAGAAAGCGTAATATGTGTTTTTTGATGTTATTGAATTAGGTGTAGACGAAGCAGAAATCCTTCTCCAAGTGAAGAAAGTACTGCTAGTGGAAGTATGAGTAGTGGAGATGATGATGTTTTGTTACATAACTTGTCTTGTTCACCAAATGATGTAAAAAAAGTCAATAGTTTGGATAAGGGGAAAAGCATTGTGGATAATGTGGTGGATAGTGAGTCTAGGAGAAAAAGGCTTGTTGAAAGTGTGGAAGAGTCTGATGATGATGATGATGAGAGTAGTGGTGAGGCGAGTAGTGATGACGAAGGTGGTGATGATGAAGGTAGTGATTCTGATGTGGTTATTATTGGAGAGACTGTTGCATCTAATGCCTCAATCTCGGCTTTGAATAGTGGATCAGGTTCAGGATCTTGGTCCAATGTGGGATCTGTTAGGGGAAGTAGTGCTAAGTTTAGTACAGTCGATGAGGTTGTTTCATCTACCTCAAGTGAGACTGGGGGAGTGGAACCTATTGAGTTGCACGGATTGAGTGATCATGAGAAATCGGAGGACATTTCTGATTCTGAATCAGAAGAGTCTACATCTTCTGAGCCGGAATCTGAAGCTTCGAGTGATGAGGATAATGATGACCCTAAAGATGAGGATTTCCGGATTAATGGTGTAAAGAAGAGCAGCCGAGCATACTTTTTTCGGTCACGCTCACTTTTCAAGCCAAACAAGAAGAAACAAAGGCCTGTGAACTCTAGTAGCCCCATTCTTCTTAGTGATGAATCCTCATCTGAAGGGGACGTGAAGTCATCTGATAAGGCCCAAAGAAAGACTCCAAAGAAGGCATCGTCATCCTCATCCTCGGACATAGAGTTTTTTGACCTGGTGCAGAGTGATGCAGCTCCAAAGGACAGGAGAAAGACTAAGAAGAAGTCTATGTCTAAGCCTTTTGACTTTGAGAAGTTTGTTGTTGATTCGATCATGAATGACGATGATGAACTCGCTTCTCCTGAAGAGAAGGAACAGGTTCCTGTCAAGGTAGCGCTTCCTTTAAAATTCCGGTTTGAAGACGAGGATCCTATTCCACCAGAGAAAGAAGAATGGGAAAAAGAAATTGACAAGCTTTTTGCTGAAATGGATATGGCAATCTTAGAATCATGCATTGGATTCACAAATACATCTTTGGTAGGCTGCTTTCTCTGTCAGATGCAATTCTTTAATTTTAGCTTTTTACTTTTTTTGCTTTACACATATAAGTTTGATATTTTTGAGTAAAAGATTCTTTGCTATTAGGTTTTGACAAACTGATAGGAAGCAATATTCTGGGTCAATATTTGCTAATCCTTGATTCTCATGTTCCTTCTTTCATATGTTCAAATCTTAAAGTTGTCCGCTTCTAAACCATGTAAAATCTCTGTTTGCCGATGCAGGGTGAGAATGAGAACGTACTTACCGACTGTCAAAAGGGGAATCACCAAGTTATTCTTGATGAACAAATTGGACTCATATGTAAAGTTTGTTCACGTGTGTATCTGGAGAGCAAGTACATCTTCCCTTCTTTTGTAAGTATATGACTTTATCCTGTCAAATATTCATCCTTCTCAATTAGAAGCACAATTTACAATATGTGCTGTTATCATGTTAGTATTATTTATCTTAATGCCTGTGCTTATTAGATTTTATTTTACAAAATCCAAAATCATGGCGTTTTTTTTTTTCGTAGTCATGCCAAGCTGGCTTACTGATGTTCTTTTTAGCAGTTCAGATATAGAGAACTGAAGTGTGCTTGACATAGCACATGATAAGAATAGGGCTATTGCAGCTGGTTCTACGCCGTGCTCTTGACAGATTTGTACTAAGTGATGTGGATTTTCTTATAGTTTGCTATGGCCGATTGTTTTCTGTTTCAATTTCAAATGGACTTGCTAAAATATTTGCTGCAGTAAATGGAATCAATCAAGTCGAGTAGTTCATGAAATTTTGCTTAGTCCATAAATTTGTCTTAATACTTGATAACCCATGTAACATGTTCTTTTGCCATCCTTATATTTGATTTACTAAGTCTCCTCTCCAATATACTTTTTCACTCTTTAACATTATCTTGAACTTCTGTCCTCTGCAGGTTGAAAGAACCTCGGGGAGGCATGACAGAAAGTATTCTGTAGAGCCGTCATCATTCTTGGATGTTGATGGCTTCAGATTTTGTGGTTCTTCTGCAGTCCATGATTCTACTACTGATGTGGAAGGAACTGTGTGGGATTTAGTTCCTGTGAAAACCAAAGCAACAATGCATCCTCATCAACGTGAAGGTTTTGAGTTTATGTGGAAACAAATTGCTGGAGATATATCCATTGAGAAGTTGAGAGAGCCTCCATCATCTCCTAGTAGGGGAGGATGCATAATCTCACATCCACCTGGTACTGGAAAAACCCGCCTGACGTTAGTATTTCTTCAGGCATTTCTGAAGCTGTTTCCAAATGGCCGGCCATTAATCATAATTCCGCCCAAGTTGCTTTCTAACTGGGAGGCTGAGTTCCAGAAATGGGAGGTGGACATTCCTTTCCACAACTTGAACAATGAAGATTTCTCGTGTCATGAAGACGAAGCCACTCTTAGTGTCTACAATTGTTTCCATGGACGTGGCAGAAAAAACCTGTCTAAACGTCAAAACCGACACTATAGGCGTCTGGTGAAGCTGAAATCGTGGACTAAGAGGACAAGTATCTTGGGGATCAGCTACCAATTGTTTGATAAGCTCACTAGAGAAAATGAAGACGGCTCTGCCAAGGAGATTAGAGAAATACTCCTAAAATATCCTGGTCTTCTGGTCCTTGAAGAAGGGCACATTCCTCGGAATGAGCACAGCCATATGTTTAAAGCTGTGAGTAAGGTTGAAACAGAAAAGCGCATACTTTTGTCTGGAACTCCCTTCCAGAATAACTTTAAAGAGTTGTACAACACTCTCTGCATAGTTAGTCCAAGGTTTGCTGCAGGACTAGAGCGGAGATGGGCTTCTATCACCAATTCCATTGACCAGAATGTCCAAGCATTGGAAGAGATTAGGGATATCATTGCACCACTAGTCCATGGATGTGGTGAAAATGTAAAGAGCGAAAGCCTTCCAGGTATAAGGGCCACTGTGATATGCTTGAAGCCCACAGATTTGCAGAAGAAATTGCTTAGGGAAATTCCAGAAAATACAGGCTCTATTGAAGAAGAAAATCTGTTGTATCTGATCTCTGTTCATCCTTCATTAGTGGCAAACGAGAAAGCATTTTCTAACTTGAATTCTGACTTGAAGAGTCAGTTGAAAGAAAGAGGATTTCGGCTGGATCCAAATGCTGGGGTAAAAATGAAATTTGTCATTGAACTAATCCAACTCTGTGATGGCTTGAGGGAGAGGGTTATTATATTCAGCCAGTTACGTCGTCCTCTAAAGTTGATTAAAGAGCAACTCAATTCTCTCTTTCACTGGACTTCAGGCAAAGAGATTCTCTATATGGATGGGACGCTTGATATAAAGCAGCGCCAGACATCAATAAATTCTCTTAATGACCCTAAGAGTGATGTAAAAGTGCTTCTTGCATCGATAAAAGCCTGTTCAGAAGGAATAAATCTTATAGGGGCTTCAAGAGTCGTTTTGCTTGATGTTGTCTGGAATCCGTCGGTAGAACGGCAAGCCATAAGTCGAGCCTACAGGAATGGTCAGACTAAATTCGTGCATGTTTACCGTCTAGTGACAGTGAAATTCGAGATTGACAAGATCGAACAGCAAACAAAAAAGAAACATCATTCTGATATATTTTTGTCTAGGAATGAAGTGAATACTTGCAAGACACATCCTTCACTTTCTCTGTCAGAAGATAAGATACTAGACGCCATGGTTCAACATGAGAGTCTCCGTCATATTTTTGAAGATTTAACTCCTGACGTGGTTTAACTCTTCTAACCAACCTTCAAAAGCAATCAGTTAGGTCAGTAGGAATTAGGGAGCTTTCTCCTTGTTTTGTGCATCTCGTCAACTGCCTGTCTGTAAAAAATGGCTTAAATCCTTATCCTCTTGTTTTTTTTAATCAGGTTATTTGGAGCTGCTATGACACTTGTTTAGGACATGAAATTTTGAAGCAGTAAGATCTCCTGAAGATGCCATATGGTGTATTCACAAGGGACTAATGTAAATTTCAGGGAACTTCCCCCGCACGGTGAAGGTATGTTTTTTTTCTCGTTTGCTAGTACATGAAGCAACCTGAAATGTTTGGTGTATTTTGTCAACTGCCTGTCTGTGAAAAATGGCTCAAATCCTTTATCTCTTTCTTGTTATTTTTCTTGCCAGATTGCTGGGAGTTCTTTTTGTGGATGCGACGGACACTTGTTTGGACATATACCTGAGCTTAGAGGAATTTTTTGAAGCCATCCTTCTCTGTGTTGTTTCATGACAGGTACACTACCATTCCATGAGCAAGCCTTTTCCTGAATATACTAAATTCACAAGAACTACTATGATCATTTCCTCCTTGCTAATACCAATGAATGATCACAGTATAAAATTAATTAGTAACTAGTACCTTTATCAGTATGTAAATTCATTAGTTATTACTATTAGCTGGAGAACTCTAAGCCAAACGAGTTTGCTACTATAACATTGGCATTTGTTGTTTATACTGAATAAAAACATCAGGAATAGTGCATTTCTAGACAATAAGCAAGTTGCTTTTGAACAGTTTTAAAGGAAGAGGGTGGATTATCTTTTCTTATGCCTTTCCCTTCTGGTTTCAGGCTCTTTTGTGGTTAACAAAAGAATGCAAGAATCTGCATCTGGTTAATGATGAAATGCTGAATTTGGAGTCGCAGTTTTCATTAGCCACTCTGATTCAAGATTCAGAGTTGTAAAACCTCTGTTGCTTCTATTATCTGTTACCATAATTGTATTTGGCTCAAGTATGTTTCAAAGTTGTGTAATGTGGGTACAGTTAATTGGCTTCATGCCTATTTATAACCACTTCTCATTAGTATATATTATGATTGTTGCTTATCTATTTTCAAATGGTTAAGTGAATAGTAGTACTATTGTTTATGACGACGATTCTCCAAATAAAATATATAAGAACTCTTGCAACTTCTTAGTTACACACACTAAGAAAGTAAGAAAATAAAATATACAATGCCTTTTGATAGTTAATTATATTCTTTTTCGGAAAAAGAAAGTATATCAATAATCTCAAGCAAAGATGTAAATTATTGTTTATTCCTGTTTGTGTGTTGTTTCTCACTGTTTTAAACTATTTCACCTTTTTTGCGTTGTTTCACATTATTATTTATATTTTGTTTGAGTTTTTCACAAGCTGTTTCAGATGCACTATTTTGCTCCTTATATAACTGTATATCGCTGTATCTGTGTTGTTTCAAACTGTATCAGTGCTGTCTCTAACTGTTTCTGAATTTTTGCACTGCTCCTGCATTGCATCTAATTGTTTCTACACTGTTTATGCATTGTATCTAGTTATTTTAGACTGTTTCAACGCCGTTTCAGACTGTTTTAATGGCGTTTCAAACCTTTTGATTTTATTTACTTGTGTTAAATTTGGTGTTATACATTACAACTATTGTCTTCAAACAATTCCAAAAATAAATCCACTATGTATACACAATCATGCCCGTTTTTCTTGCCTTACACGCACACACATAGTAGTATATCACATAACTTCACTCAATACATAACTTTTTCTGTATCTATGATTCACCACCACAGAAATAAGAAACTTGAGGAAATTTCTGATGTGTATGATTTTCGTTTTTCATTTTCATTAACACATTTAGCTAAATCGTTTTCCTCAAAGTATTGAGAACTGCTATCACTTTTCAAATTGATTAATTGATAGCTTGATTCCTATTAATCCCATAAATAAATAAATAAATTAACATTTTCAAAATATATATGCTCCAAAAAGTAAACATAGAATCTAATATATGGAGTACTTTTATAATTAACAAATTCATGATGTACTAAAGTTATAGCATTAAATATGAATTTTTTACATAAAAGTACAAGTTTTAGAGCTTAATTACCAAACATAGCAACATTTTAGTAAAATTACCTTATATAGAGGAAAACACAACATAATTACAAACATAGAAAAAATATAGCAATATTTTCTCATAACATACCAAACCCTTACATTCTTCCTTATATTTCCCCCACTATCACTTTTGCTCCTCCCATTTCCCCCTATTTCACTTTTCCTCCCACCATTTTCCCCCAATTTCACTTTTACTCCTCATTTTTCCTAATTTATTTTTCCTCATCCATCCTCAATGTATCTCGTTGAATCTCACTATTTCTTCACCGTATCTCAACTATTTCTGCACCGTTTTAACTGTTTCTGCAGCACCGTATCTAACTGTTTCTGCACCGTTTTAACTGTTTCTGCAGCACCGTATCTAACTGTTTCTGCACCATTTCTACTGTTTCTGCAGCACCGTATCTAACAATTTCTGCACCGTATCTGACTGTATCTCACTGTATCTACACTGTTTCAGATTACTTCAACACCGTATCTAACTATTGCTTGACTGTATCAAGTTGTTTCTTGACTGTTTCAGCATTGTTTCATCCCGTTTGTTTATTGTTTCTCACTGTTTCTAAGCTATTTTCACCTTTTAACATAATTTCATATTATTTTTTATATTTTATTTCAGAATTTTTCAGAAGCGGTTCCAGACTGTATCATATCGTTTCATCACCGTTTCAGACTATTTCAACTCTGTTTTCAAACTGTATCACTATTGTTTCAATGTCGTTTCAGACAGTATCATATTGTTTCAACACTGTTTCAGATGTATTAAACTGTTGCAACAACTGTTTCAATATTTCAACAATGTTTCAAACCGTATCATATTGTTTCAATGCCATTAATCGTGAGCAACAGAAAACAAGAGTTCAAATTTATTAATTTGACAAATCCGTACAAATAGGAACAGAAACAGAAATGAAATATGAACAATTTTGAAGAAACGGAGACGGAACCAAAATGAAACAAATCTAAATAACAGAAAATGATACTGTTTCAAAAAATCAAAACTTTAAATCAAGCTCCATCACAAGTGTCCTATCTCTGTAAATCTTCACTAACAAAAGCAATCTCCCTATCAATTTAGACATATGCAGCTGCCATCAGTACAATATGTAACAGAAACGGAGGAGCCAGATCGTAACAGAAATGGAGGAGACAGATCGTAAAGGGGAAAGGGTAATCGGCTCTCCGTCGTGCTGTAGCTGCTTTCCGGTGAAGATGATGACGGTAATGGGCCGATTTTTATGAGTTCATTTGGATCGGAATCAGTGACGGATCGAGTGAATCCGTCACTGATGGTGGTGGCTGTGTGAATCCGGCAGCGGAGATGGCGTAGATAATGGTGGAGACGAAAATGGAGTGTATTTGGACGGTTTCAGTGTGGAGGAAGAGAGAGGGAATGGGGGGGGGGTGGGGCTGATTTGGTTTAGGGGAAGTGGAGTAAATATTTTAGGGTTTTAGGAGAGTGGGTGTAAGTGTGTATATTAAATGTTGCCATTTTGCTAGGAAAAATATTGTTATGGCTTGTAATTAGAAAAATATTACTTTTTTTCGTAATTAAGTGTTTAAATTTGTATATTTTTGTAAAAAAACCCATTAAATATAGATCAATAAATGAAAACGGGAAATTTTGATCAGTAACGATTTTTGGACGCGCTCATTGGGGACTATCCACCGTTTCAAAATTCACTGAAGAATAGCCAAAAATTCACGCGCACACTTAAGCTTCATTAGCGTTGGAAAAACACCCCAGAATAGTCCCATAACAAAATACTGGGGCTTTGAACAAAAAATTGTTCAAAGCCTAAGTATTTTGTTATGGGACTGAAGAAGTCCCATAACAAAATAATCCCATAACAAAATAATGGGACCTTTGAACATGTTATGGGACTTTATCCCATAACAAAATAATGTGATTTATTCCCATAACAAAGGTCCCATCAAAGGGATAAATCTCATTATTTTGTTATGAGACTTTATTTATAAAGCTTCAGTCCCATTGTTCACAGCCCCAGCATTTTGTTATGGGACTGAAGCTTTATACCAAGTCCCATAACAAAATAATGGGGCTTTGAACAAAACTTGTTCAAAGCCTCCAGTATTTTATACTGGGGTAAGTTTACTAAAGCTTCCCAGTATAAGTACTGGGATTTGTCCGGAGGTGACTATTTCTCAGCGAATTTATTTTTGACGGCTACAAATCAATTAGCGCGCTCCAAACAGGCCCCTACACGAAATTTTTACAATGAAAACTGGGAAAGGTTCCTAACTTTAGATGTAATAGCTCATCCATAGTTTTTGTAAAAGGATCTCCAGCAAACAACCACCCCAAAGAACTCCAGCAAAGTAGAACCGTCGAACAACTCCAGCAAACAACCACCACCGTTGAACACCTCCGTCGGGAACTTTTGTAATTCTAACATCAGGAAGCTACTATCCAAAACGACGGTTCAAGTAGAACCGGTTTGCTCCGCTTTTCTCCGATCCAAAATCCTCAGCCGTTCACTGTATACTGTTCATCGGAAAACAGAGTTGACGACGGCGATCTACAGTACGAGCTACACTGTGGTGTTTCAACTCACCAATGCCGGAATCGAAATCGGCCGCTATAGAAGTCGTTGTCACCGTCAGCATCAGTGTGCATATTGTTGTTTGTATCCCTTTTGCTTTTTTACTTTATGTGTTAATGGTTGATTTTGAATAAAAATTGAAAATGGGAAAATGTGTTAAAAAAAATATTGTTATATGGTGTAATTTGTAAAATATTGTTATTTTTTGTAATAAGAGTGTAGGTTTGTATATATATGTAAAAATCCTTAGTGAATTATCGCAGAAAAATGGGGAGTCTAAAGTTTATAGACCACTCTCCTCATAATACCTTGAATGAACATTGATTGATATTCTCCCACTCTGTCCGTATTTATGTTTTAAAGGGGATCATAAAACATAATCATGCAAAATCTATCTATTAACGGTATTTTTTCATTCTAAATTATGAGTAGCTAAATTTATATTTAGGGTTCTAAATAAAACCTAATCAATTAATTGAATGGGTCTAGTTTAATACTCCATTTCATTATTTTTGAACTTTACGGTACAATTTGAGGTGTACAACTCAAGTTAAGCCATGTAGTACTGTCGCACCCCACTTTTAAAATGTAAGTAAAGTGGTGTCCAACTTGGGGTAACTCGTTTGGAGTTAGAGTTTTGGAGTCGCCACCTAATAAATTTCCTAGGCGTATTAGGTCACCTATTAATTCCTTATTAAAGAATTAACTAAGGATTGGTCTACGGGCCAGAGATTCGAGTAAGTGTTCGAAATAACCTAGAAGGAAGGGGTTAGGCATCTCCTAGGTTCCACAAATATGGTTCCCGACCGATTTCTATATTGGGTTATATATATTGCTTTAGAAAAAGACAAAAACTAAATAAATAAACAAAGGAGATATAGGATGCAAAGTAAAATAGACAATTTAATATATTTGCATAAATAATTTGAAATAATAATTGCACAAATAGCCACAAAATAATAGTAAATAATTATTTAAATATTTAAATAAACAACCCTAGGTTTTGTTATCCTATTCGGATCAGAACCAGGCTTTCGTAAGGGACGATAGTTTCAGAATCCACTATCAAATGTAGCTCGGGTAGTTTCCATCATATCCGAGGGGCTTAATTCCCTTAACCCCCATACCCTCTTTAATATTTAAACTAAAACGCATGCCAATATTTTACGTCTTAAAGGCTTTCGCTAGCGTCCCCAACTTAAAGTCCCGGAGGCTTATAGGACACTACTAAATTAAAAAAAATAACTAGACCCCTACATTTAATTAAAGCCCCAAACTAGACAACTAGGCGTCAAGCAACTATACGATCATGTTAAAAAACAAGCAAATCACATCAAGTTTAAAATAATTTTCAATTATGGACAAGTAAATGACATTGTTAGATTTAATTTTCAAAATAAGCCTCCAAGATAAATTAAAGAAGAAACAAGACATATTTTATATGTATCATGAACGTTTCCAGAATTCCAAACTTTGTAAGAACAAACATTTCCAGGATTCAAAGATTTGTAAAAATAATCTAGTTTGCTAATACTAGTTTTGGTTTTGACCATTGTGGACCACATATTAAACCTGTTGCACCGTAAGGTATGATATTCAGGTAGAACATAATTTCCAGATTATAGATATTTGCACAATTACTCTATTATCACATTATCTTATGGTTTCGACCTTCCAGGGACAAATTATAAACATGCTGCAATTTCGAATAATCAAAAGACTGACGCTCAACGCTTTCAACATACATGTTAACTCTTCTGACATTAAAAAATTTATACAGGCAGTCTATTTTGCACAATCTTCACCTATTCAGCCCTTCAAACATACACGCGCAAAGAGAGGGTTGGAGAAATGGCCCCTTTTAGCCAATATTGTACTACACTTAGTAGTGCACAAGTTGATACATGTCCTGTACATTAAATTGCACCTTACTGTACTTAATACAAACCAAATAAACACCCGATTTCAATTGTACAATTGCAGTTACAACATGACAGAATTATCATAAAAGAAAGAGGAATAAATCAGGGCCTTTTGTCCCATTGTTTCGTGAGCCTTCTTTGAAACCATACAGGTTCTCGCTAATGTGTACAACCTGCAAAGCAATATCAAGCTATGGTATGACCTTTTGGCCATCCTACTATAATTGAAACCTGCAGTGAATTGTTAGCTATGGCTTGGAATAGACCCGGACAGTTTATGCATAAATAATCCATATCACAGAGAGAAACAGGGACAAAATACTGCACTAAACATTGCATCTATCAAGTTTTTGTAGTGGTATACGTAACTTAAGGGTAGCAGCATAGGGAAACAAGCAAGCAGACTTGAATATGGTTGGAAATTACCTTGTCTTAGAGCAAATTAAATCAACCAGGAACGTAAATGACACACAAAGCATAGACAGCAGCCAAGAATATCAAGCAGACAACACAACTTTCCCTTGGTTTTCAGTCAGCCGAAGCCAATCCCAAGAATGGAATAAAGAGGAAGAATCAGTCTTCCCTCACAGTTCAAATACCAACAGACCAATTCCAGGAACAGAGAATGATTCAAGAATCACAAACCAAGGAAATAACAAATATTTCCGGGATCAGAAACTCTCGGGTAAGATAGAGAGAGAATTTTTCTTGTGTTTCGTGTGTATTCAGAGGTGTGGGGGGGGGGGAGAAGAGGATCTCTAGGGTGTAAAGTGTGTGAGAGTGTAAAGTGCAGAGAAGGAGAAACAGAGAGTAGTGCAGTATTCTGCTGTGTATTTCAGTGCCTAGAGGTGTTCTGTGTGTCCTGATTCTCTTGTCTAAGTGTAGATGTAAAGCAAGAAGTTGTTCTGTGTGTGTGAGGCTATCAAAGGTACCCGTAAGAAATGTGTGTAGATGTAATCGAGGATGTGTAAGTGTAGGTCTCTTCCAGAATCCTAGAACTGAAAGCAAGAAGCTGTGTATAAGGTGTATTCGACAGAAAAGTAGAGAAAAGTGCAGAGAGGTGAGGGGCTGTTTTCAGAAGGTCTGTAGTCTAATTCTATGTGTGTAGCCCTGTCCTCCATTGTGTCAAGAGGAGCTAGTATTTATAGCATTAACAAGGCCACAAAATTTCAAGTTTCATTCACAAATTCAGGGGAAATTAAAATGGGTAATCTATCCCCTCAATTACTATCCAGAATCCAAATTTAACAACTTTCCAAGTGCCACTTTACTCACATGGCCAAACTTTTTAAGATTCCCAGTCAATCAGGCATGAATTAATTTAGGTCCTAATTATAAGCGTAATAAGATATCTTATTCCTAAACAAGCAAACGTATAGGCACAGATTTAACGTTAAGCGTAGAAGCAGTCATGATGATTTTCCATGATTCAGCATAAGATACGTTAAGAAGAAATAGAAGATCGAATTTAAAAAGGAAAGATGTTACCGGGCTCGACGCGGGTCAAATCTGGAAACGGGTCGAGGTCTTTCAAATCTGCCATTTCTGCTTGATTCATGATTGATGAGATTTGTTCAATCTTTTCTCTCCCTTTTCGATTTCCATAGAAAGATGTCAAAAGGATTTGTTTCCCCTTTTTCCGTGTAAAAACGATAAGGGAGAGAGAGGAAAGAACGATATCGGCGAAAATGGTGGAGTCTCGCCGGATTTGATGGCGGAGATGGTGGAGCTTTGGTTGTGTCTGGTGGAACCTGGACGGGAAAAGGGAAATGGGAGAAGAGTTAGAGGAGGGTCGACGGCTGTTTTTGGAAAGGAGAAGTGTGAGAAATGATTTAGGGTTTAGGAAAGGGGTGTGTGGGTATAGTTGTAAGTAGGAGAATTATTGTGAGCCGTCAGATTGAGGGGATGAAGGGTTGCGATTATGCCACGTAGGCACGTGTATATATGTGTATGATAGTTTATGCTGAGTTGTAAATGAGATGTGGGCTTTGAGGGGTTGTACTGCACGCTACAATGAGTTGTACATACGCTTAAAGAAGTTGTACATGTTGCTAAGAGTGTAATAAGTGAGGTGTAGGCTTATGTGGAGCCTAGGTGGCATAAACGTGGATAAAAATGATGATGAGGACTAGATGTAGTATATTTGGAGTTGTAAATTGACAATTTGGCTTGTATTTAATTAAAATACTTGTAAATATAAATAATTAGTATAAAAATAGGAAATTTTGTAAATAATAATAAATAAATATAAATAATTATAAATAAATGTATTTAATTATAAATAAATATAGATGGCCACAAATAATACCAATTAGATATAAATAGCCACAAATAATTTTATAAATGATGTCGTAATGCATTAAATTGCGCAAATAGAATATGTAATTTTAGAAAATAGCCTAAATAAATGTAATTACGTAATATAGTCACAACTAAGTAAGGATAATATAAATAGAAGATTAATAATGGTATTGCGCACATAAATACAGGTTATCTGATGCAATTTTGTTTGAAAAATCATCATTATAAATTTTAATTAAATATAACCAAATTGCAAAAAATAAAGGGACAAAATTGGGTGTCAACAGCTGCCCCTCTTTGCCCGGGGATGATGAAAGAGTCTTCGGGCAAAGATAGTTGACAGAATACCCAATTTTGTCACGACTGGTAAGCAAAAGATTGGAATGTGAGAATGGGAGTTTTGGGGTGTTTTTGGCCGAACCCCGGTCTCTGAGTTGCCTACATATCTCGGGTTTCGCGAGAATCAGGCCTTGTGTAGTTCTTGAATGGCATGTAGCCTGTGTGAGATGTTTATGACGCACGATTTTTGATGTAAAGACTAAACTTATCCAAGTATGTAAAGTTTAGATTCGTGTATGCTTTGCCCTTTGGCAAGATGAATGAAGAATAAAGCAAAGTTATTGTCGAATATGAGATAACATCGATAGATCGAGCGTGGGAAAAGAGGCATCATAATCATCCTAGTTATGAAGATGTGGTGCACGACACACCCATAAAGAGGAGTTTACACGGACATAGTTTCCACTTCATCTCGATAAATGGGTCATCTCACCTTCAATATTGCCTTGAATGAGCTTGGAAATATTTGGGGAGCGAGTTTTATGAATGCGCATGATTCAAGCAGACGGGCACGATTAAGCACGAAAATACGCATGATCGACGCAGATGGATGCAGATAGGAAGGAATATGAAACTGACACCCAATCAGCAAGGAAGGATTAGGTACGCCACTGGTGCAAGTATGGAATTGTAGCTTGGAACTTGGCAAGATAAGTAGCTTGTGGGTGTAGCAAAAAGCATTGTTTGTAGGGTTGGGCTTTGCTTTGTATGTTT
Source organism: Petunia x hybrida (assembly GCA_037355625.1). NCBI lineage: Eukaryota > Viridiplantae > Streptophyta > Magnoliopsida > Solanales > Solanaceae > Petunia > Petunia x hybrida. The sequence continues at coordinate 8,612,341 of JBBBVM010000090.1, read as the reverse complement.
TTGAGATTTTGCGGTTGCATGATTGGCCGTGATGTTTGGGAGCAGGCGTGAGAGTATGGCAACAGGGATTTGTCGAGAAATCGGGGCGTACCCTGCAGCAAAATCATGATAAATGCAATAGATGTAAAGATAAAGTAAAGTAAACTTTCCTGTTGAGCCGGGTGGTTGTTTTGTCTTGCACTTGTTTGATTGATGTCTCATCCAAATGTCTTTCCAATGCTATGCCCACCGATGCGGACCTTGCTCTGCTGCTAATTTTTGTCATGTTCACCACTGCGAACCTTATATATCTTATGTTGCTTTCAATGGTGAACTGTATACATAGGCACTGATCCTATGTTCCTCCAATGGATGTCTTGTCCACAGACGCGGACACCGACATGGATTCTATGCTTCTCATATTGATGTCATGTCCACCGCTGCGGACCCTATATATATCCACTGACATGGATCCTATGCTTGATCATGTCCACCGAAGCAGACCCTATATATCCACCGACATGGATTCTATACTTCTCAAAATGATGTCATGTCCACCGCTGCGGACCCTATATATCCACCGACATGGATCCTATGCTTGTCATGTCCACCGATGCAGACCCTATATATCCACCGACATGGATCCTATTCTTGTCAAATTGATGTCATGTCCACCGCTGCGGACCCTATATATATCCACCGACATGGATCCTATGCTTGATCATGTCCACCGATGCAGACCCTATATATCCACCGACATGGATTCTATGCTTCTTTCATTGTTGTCATGTCCACAAACGCAGACCCTATATATCCGCCGACGCAGATTCTATGCTTCTCAAATTTGAAGTCACGTCCGCAGACGGACCTTACACTGTTGTCATTGCTGTCATGTTTACCACTGCGAACCCTATATATCCGCCGACGCAGATCCTATGCTTCTCCAATTGATGTAACGTCCCCAGACGCGGACCCTATATACCCACCAACATGGATTCTATGCTCTTCAAATTGATGTCGTGTCCACAGGCGCGGACCCTATATATCCGTCGACGCAGAATCTATGCTTGTCAAATGTTGTCATGTCCACAGACGTGGACCCTATATATCCACCGACATGGATTCTATGCTTCTCCCAAAAGATGTCATGTCCACAGACGCGGACCCTATATATCCACCGACATGGATTCTATATTCTTCAAATTGATGTCATGTCCACCGCTGCGGACCCTATATATCCACCGACATGGATCCTATGCTTGTCATGTCCACCGATGCGGACCCTATATATCCACCGACATGGATTCTATACTTCTCAAATTGATGTCATGTCCACCGGTGCAGACCCTATATATCCACCGACATGGATCCTATGCTTGTCACGTCCACCGATGCAGACCTTATATATCCATCGACATGGATTCAATACTTCTCAAATTGATGTCGTGTCCACCGCTGCGGACCCTATATATCCACCTACATGGATCCTATGCTTGTCATTGTTGTCACGTACACAAACGCGAGCCCTAGATCATTTTCATTGTTGAATGTGTCCACCGATGCAGACCAAATATGCTTCCTCAAATTGTTGGTTATGCCCACAGATGTGGACCCTATATATCCACCGACATGGATCCTATGCTTCTCAAATTTATGTCGTGTCCACAAACGCGGACCCTATATATCCACCGACATGGACCCTATGCTTGATCATGTCCACCGATGCAGACCCTATATATCCACCGACATGGATTCTATACTTCTCAAATTGATGTCATGTCCACCGCTGCGGACCCTATATATCCACCGACATGGATCCTATGCTTGTCATGATTGATATATTGCTTTGCAAAAGTTGTCAGGTATACTCGGTACCTGTGTAAACCTGCAATCAAAGAAAATTTGTGAGTCTTTTAGGGGGAGGCTGACTTGCGCATTCGCTGTGTTGTACTCTACTGCTGCATCTTGTATAATTGTCTTCTTTCCATATCCCTCTTTTCGAGCGTCAAACCTTAGTCGAGCTGTGGGCAAAAAGGGAGAACAAAAAGGAATATGCATGTGTTTTGAGAAAAATGATGTTTAAAGAGTAATGCGAATTTATTCCATTGAATCATAGACTGTGACGTGTTGTTTGGACATAATCTCCTCTATGTCCATTTGCTGTTCAAAGATCTTTCATCTTGAAATTTTGAGGGAAGCTCAAAATTTCTGCCCCAGTGTGCTGCTTGTATTCCCTAGAATATTTGAGGTCCCTCAAAAATTCTGCCCCAGTGTGTTATAATGTACTCTTTGAATTTTTTGAGGGAAACTCAAAAAATTCTGCCCCAGTGTCTAATAAAAATCTCTTATGATATGACCGTGCCTTGGGTAGGCTGCCTACGTATCCCCTTTTGGGAATCAGGTCTCTACGTAGTTCAAATCCAATAAAAATGGATGTTGCTCGATTTGTAGTATCTCTTGATTGCATCTGAGTAAAGGATCTTGTTAATTTTGTCTCGATTTAGAGAATTCCACTTTAGGATAAACTCTCTTGCTCAGACTTTTGGTAAATGCCTTTGTCATTCTATTGCTTGTTGTATTTATACTTCGCTATCTATGAGCGTCACTTGCTTGAGTATGCTTTTAGTCCGTTTGGGATTGTCTAATTCTTCTTTCTTATATGTATTTATACTGTTTTGCGTTGAATTGTAAGTCATCTTCATCAATATGCTCTTGTCTCAGTTGTCTGATGTAAGATCTCCACGATTAGCGATGAAGTTCCTTAAATGTCCTTTGTTGAATCATCATAGTCTGGCTTATACTCATCGTATTGGACCGCCTTCTCACATCGCAGTCGCAGATTCAATGGAATTAAAATAATTTTGCTGATAGTGAATGATGCATACTTAAAATAAAAATGGAAATGATTTTATTATTGGACTTGAGAAAAAGTCTTCGAAAGGAAACAACGATGCAACAAAGTTGATAAACAAAGAAAATAAAAGCTAACGACTCGGAGTCGTGTTTTATTTAAGAAAATAACTAATGCCCCAGCTCCAATAAGGTTCTCGACATGCTCGGAATGTGATGCAGATTCAGTTGTTCAGCTTCAGCTTTCTAGATGTTCAGGGCTTCAGTATGCTTTTCAAGAGCTGCATCATATTCTTCCATGAATAGCTCCTTTAGACCGGTCAGCTCATCTTCTGTACCGTGAACACCTTCGGCAAGTCCTTTTCCCTTGAGAGTTTTCATGCAGCTTGAAAAGATGGATGTTTGTTTCAGAGTTGGAACAAACTGCTCTAGTGAATGATAACCTCTTGTATCTTTTGTAATACTTTTTCCTTTGCAAACCAAGACGTACCCCATGCCAAACTTGTGTTCATCAAACACTGTTTTTGCTTTTATAATCGTGCCTTCCAGATTGCACTCTTCGCCGAAGTCAATCATATTCACCTTCTCATCTCCATGATTAGGTAGTGGATTATTGTGCACATTTGGTGTCTTCAAGTGAATGACCTTTTCATCTATTAGGTCTTGAATCTTATCTTTCAATGCAAAACATCTCTCCGTCTCATGCCCCGGTCCACCTGAGTGGTATGCGCACCTTTTGCTGTGATCAAAGTGTGGTGAAGGATTGTCTGGCACCTTTTGAGGGATTGGGACAATAAGCCCAGCAGCTCTCAATCTCTCGAACAATTGGGTGCGAGATTCAGCTAATGCAGTGTAGTTTCTTTTGGGTCTTTGGTTTGCCTCAGGGCGAGGCCTAGGGGGTATGATGGTGCATTTCGGTAGTTGGGTTGAGTGTTTTGCTGGTATGGGGGACGACTTGGTGCTGGGGTGTGAAATATAGGCCGAGTGGGCTGAGTGTTATAGACGGAATATTCAGGTGGTATGTGAGGGTATGGATAGAATGATGGTGGTGTTTGATAATAGTGGTTGAAAACAGGGTCTTGAATGGTTGCCGCAAAAGAAGACTTCATCTTTCTTTTTTTGAAGAGACCCACATTTCCTGACTGGAGAGCCTTATTAGTAGCCTGTAGTGCAGCTAGGCTAATAATCTTTCCACTTTTCAGCCCTTCTTCTACGTCATCTCCCATCAACATTACATCAGCAAACTTTTGATTTTTCATATGCAGCAGCTTGTCGTAATAGATGTCCTCTTGAATGCGGATGAATATGTTCACTATTTCCCTTTCATCCATAGCAGGTTGCACCTTGGCAGCTTCTGCTCTCCACCTCGTAGCATATTCTCTAAATGTCTCTGTGGATTTCTTTTTCAACTTTTCCAGGTAGAAACGATCTGGTACCATTTCAGTGTTGTACCCAAATCGTTCTACGAAATCTGCTGCCATATCTTCCCAACCAAGCCATGTGCCAGGCTTCTGCTTAGAGAACCAACTCAAAGCCTCTCCGGTCAAGCTTCGACTGAACAGCTTCACTCGTACTTTCTCATCTTCCCCTGCTCCAATCAACTTGTCACAATATGTTCTCAGATGTGCCATAGGATCTCCAGTTCCATTGAACAGGTCGAACTTTGGTATCTTGTATCCGTCTGGCAATTTCAAAGTTGGATAGATGCACAAGTCTTCATAAGCTAAACCTTTAGTAGTTTTGCCTAACTCAAACTTCTTAAAGGCTGCCTCTAGCTTACAAACTTTCTCTTTTGTGCCATCATCATTGGCTTCATCCTCCGCCCATTCATAGTTTTCATGGTCTTTGACTGGCGAAGTGAGCTGTTTGGTTTCAGCAGTGAACATGGGGTTGTAAGGCTGCGGGTATGCGGTGTTGGTGCGAGGCAAGTTTGTGTTTATGAAAGTAGGATGTGCAGAAGGTGGTGCTTGATAACTGGTGGGTAGGGTTGCTTGGTAAGTAGCAGTTGGTGCTGTTTGGTAGATAGCGGGTGGTGCTGTTTGATAAACAACGGGTGGATCAGTTGGGTGTATAGGGTCCTTTCCGTTAGGGCGGGCTGACCCACTTGGATCGACAGACTCTCCTGAATGGGCGGAGTTAACACCGGGTAAACTGGTCATTGTCAGTTTCTCTTCAAGTTCTTTAATCCTTTGCTCTAAAGTAGCAACATGTTCGTTATACCAAACTGGGGCAAGCTTGCGTGGCGTTCCATTGTTATCATCAATAAGAGCAGCGTTATTCAACTCAGACATGATGTTTCGCTTTCCTCTTCTTCTAGTTTGTGAGGGGGGAGGGGTTGTAACTGGTCCTTTGGCTCTCGTCCGGTACTGATGCTCGGCCAGAATGCACAAGTCAACCTCGGGAGTGGGAGTAAAACTAACACATGAAAAAACAAGTCAGTGTTGAGATAATAATTTTCATATACAAAACATATCATGTTTTCTAATGCAAGGAACCTCTTTTGTGCTGGAGGTAGACCTAACAAGACCAACACATATAAGATACATGATAGGCGCCATTTGGACGAAGTTGGCTAATGGACTTTAACATACCAAGGATGTTAAGCCTTCCTAAGTTTGAGTATGTTATTTAAAATGGAACGTATATCGTGCGTCCTCCCATTTGTTCTCATAACCCAAAAAATGAATGGAAAATATTTTTATTAAATAAATGTAGAAATAACACATTTTCTCTTTTTAGGTGATTAAAGTAACATAAATTAATTTAAATTTTATGATTTTGGTTTTCATAAGAGTAGAAAATTAATTTCGTTCGTAACCCAAAAAATAATTAAAAATAAAAAAAAAATTCAAATGTAAATAGAAATAAATAATTGATTTCTACAACGATTTTCATTCATATAAATAATTGATTTTATTACACGAAAGTACAAAAATCAATTTAAAATCTGTTTAATTTGATCTTCCACATCTTTAACTTGCGGTATCCTCCAACAAAAATAAATAATTGGATGATCCACACTTTTGAGAACAAATGGTCAACATTAGACACGTTCAACGTTAAATAGATGCGCACGTAACATATTTAAACGTCCCTTAGGGTCGGAGACCCGTTTGGTTCGTTCAAATATGGTGAACTAATAGACTTAGACATGAGCCGAAGTCAAAAATGGTTCTAGATATGATATGATGAATGATCCCTAAAAGGAGTCTTCATTAAGAGTTGGCTTATCTAGACAAGGACATGGTTCCCCAAGGCGGACAACCAAGGGGTGGGAACGTTTGGAATTGTTGGTTGTACCACGGACCAACTTATCCCAACCGTTCCTCCTAAAGGGTTTTTTGAGAGTGAAACGACCGTGAGATCCACGTAATCGTTTGTGTGTGTGTAAGTGTCAATTTTCCAGGAGTGGAGGAGTATGAACGAAATGCAACAAATGAATTCAATAATATACTAAATATCATATAATAAAAAAATGCAAAATATAAAAGATTGCCCACCTGCAAAGAGAAAAAGTTAGTATTGAACAAAGTAATAAAAGCAATAATAAACCCAATATAAAAAATCGTAATGGTTAGAACATTTAATCCCCAGCGGAGTCGCCATTCTGTCGCACCCCACTTTTAAAATGTAAGTAAAGTGGTGTCCAACTTGGGGTAACTCGTTTGGAGTTAGAGTTTTGGAGTCGCCACCTAATAAATTTCCTAGGCGTATTAGGTCACCTATTAATTCCTTATTAAAGAATTAACTAAGGATTGGTCTACGGGCCAGAGATTCGAGTAAGTGTTCGAAATAACCTAGAAGGAAGGGGTTAGGCACCTCCTAGGTTCCACAAATATGGTTCCCGACCGATTTCTATATTGGGTTATATATATTGCTTTAGAAAAAGACAAAAACTAAATAAATAAACAAAGGAGATATAGGATGCAAAGTAAAATAGACAATTTAATATATTTGCATAAATAATTTGAAATAATAATTGCACAAATAGCCACAAAATAATAGTAAATAATTATTTAAATATTTAAATAAACAACCCTAGGTTTTGTTATCCTATTCGGATCAGAACCCGGCTTTCGTAAGGGACGATAGTTTCAGAATCCACTATCAAATGTAGCTCGGGTAGTTTCCATCATATCCGAGGGGCTTAATTCCCTTAACCCCCATACCCTCTTTAATATTTAAACTAAAACGCATGCCAATATTTTACGTCTTAAAGGCTTTCGCTAGCGTCCCCAACTTAAAGTCCCGGAGGCTTATAGGACACTACTAAATTAAAAAAAAATAACTAGACCCCTACATTTAATTAAAGCCCCAAACTAGACAACTAGGCGTCAAGCAACTATACGATCATGTTAAAAAACAAGCAAATCGCATCAAGTTTAAAATAATTTTCAATTATGGACAAGTAAATGACATTGTCAGATTTAATTTTCAAAATAAGCCTCCAAGATAAATTAAAGAAGAAACAAGACATATTTTATATGTATCATGAACGTTTCCAGAATTCCAAACTTTGTAAGAACAAACATTTCCAGGATTCAAAGATTTGTAAAAATAATCTAGTTTGCTAATACTAGTTTTGGTTTTGACCATTGTGGACCACATATTAAACCTGTTGCACCGTAAGGTATGATATTCAGGTAGAACATAATTTCCAGATTATAGATATTTGCACAATTACTCTATTATCACATTATCTTATGGTTTCGACCTTCCAGGGACAAATTATAAACATGCTGCAATTTCGAATAATCAAAAGACTGACGCTCAACGCTTTCAACATACATGTTAACTCTTCTGACATTAAAAAATTTATACAGGCAGTCTATTTTGCACAATCTTCACCTATTCAGCCCTTCAAACATACACGCGCAAAGAGAGGGTTGGAGAAATGGCCCCTTTTAGCCAATATTGTACTACACTTAGTAGTGCACAAGTTGATACATGTCCTGTACATTAAATTGCACCTTACTGTACTTAATACAAACCAAATAAACACCCGATTTCAATTGTACAATTGCAGTTACAACATGACAGAATTATCATAAAAGAAAGAGGAATAAATCAGGGCCTTTTGTCCCATTGTTTCGTGAGCCTTCTTTGAAACCATACATGTTCTCGCTAATGTGTACAACCTGCAAAGCAATATCAAGCTATGGTATGACCTTTTGGCCATCCTACTATAATTGAAACCTGCAGTGAATGGTTAGCTATGGCTTGGAATAGACCCGGACAGTTTATGCATAAATAATCCATATCACAGAGAGAAACAGGGACAAAATACTGCACTAAACATTGCATCTATCAAGTTTTTGTAGTGGTATACGTAACTTAAGGGTAGCAGCATAGGGAAACAAGCAAGCAGACTTGAATATGGTTGGAAATTACCTTGTCTTAGAGCAAATTAAATCAACCAGGAACGTAAATGACACACAAAGCATAGACAGCAGCCAAGAATATCAAGCAGACAACACAACTTTCCCTTGGTTTTCAGTCAGCCGAAGCCAATCCCAAGAATGGACTAAAGAGGAAGAATCAGTCTTCCCTCACAGTTCAAATACCAACAGACCAATTCCAGGAACAGAGAATGATTCAAGAATCACAAACCAAGGAAATAACAAATATTTCCGGGATCAGAAACTCTCGGGTAAGATAGAGAGAGAATTTTTCTTGTGTTTCGTGTGTATTCAGAGGTGTGGGGGGGGGGAGAAGAGGATCTCTAGGGTGTAAAGTGTGTGAGAGTGTAAAGTGCAGAGAAGGAGAAACAGAGAGTAGTGCAGTATTCTGCTGTGTATTTCAGTGCCTAGAGGTGTTCTGTGTGTCCTGATTCTCTTGTCTAAGTGTAGATGTAAAGCAAGAAGTTGTTCTGTGTGTGTGAGGCTATCAAAGGTACCCGTAAGAAATGTGTGTAGATGTAATCGAGGATGTGTAAGTGTAGGTCTCTTCCAGAATCCTAGAACTGAAAGCAAGAAGCTGTGTATAAGGTGTATTCGACAGAAAAGTAGAGAAAAGTGCAGAGAGGTGAGGGGCTGTTTTCAGAAGGTCTGTAGTCTAATTCTGTGTGTGTAGCCCTGTCCTCCATTGTGTCAAGAGGAGCTAGTATTTATAGCATTAACAAGGCCACAAAATTTCAAGTTTCATTCACAAATTCAGGGGAAATTAAAATGGGTAATCTATCCCCTCAATTACTATCCAGAATCCAAATTTAACAACTTTCCAAGTGCCACTTTACTCACATGGCCAAACTTTTCAAGATTCCCAGTCAATCAGGCATGAATTAATTTAGGTCCTAATTATAAGCGTAATAAGATATCTTATTCCTAAACAAGCAAACGTATAGGCACAGATTTAACGTTAAGCGTAGAAGCAGTCATGATGATTTTCCATGATTCAGCATAAGATACGTTAAGAAGAAATAGAAGATCGAATTTAAAAAGGAAAGATGTTACCGGGCTCGACGCGGGTCAAATCTGGAAACGGGTCGAGGTCTTTCAAATCTGCCATTTCTGCTTGATTCATGATTGATGAGATTTGTTCAATCTTTTCTCTCCCTTTTCGATTTCCATAGAAAGATGTCAAAAGGATTTGTTTCCCCTTTTTCCGTGTAAAAACGATAAGGGAGAGAGAGGAAAGAACGATATCGGCGAAAATGGTGGAGTCTCGCCGGATTTGATGGCGGAGATGGTGGAGCTTTGGTTGTGTCTGGTGGAACCTGGACGGGAAAAGGGAAATGGGAGAAGAGTTAGAGGAGGGTCGACGGCTTGTTTTTGGAAAGGAGAAGTGTGAGAAATGATTTAGGGTTTAGGAAAGGGGTGTGTGGGTATAGTTGTAAGTAGGAGAATTATTGTGAGCCGTCAGATTGAGGGGATGAAGGGTTGCGATTATGCCACGTAGGCACGTGTATATATGTGTATGATAGTTTATGCTGAGTTGTAAATGAGATGTGGGCTTTGAGGGGTTGTACTGCACGCTACAATGAGTTGTACATACGCTTAAAGAAGTTGTACATGTTGCTAAGAGTGTAATAAGTGAGGTGTAGGCTTATGTGGAGCCTAGGTGGCATAAACGTGGATAAAAATGATGATGAGGACTAGATGTAGTATATTTGGAGTTGTAAATTGACAATTTGGCTTGTATTTAATTAAAATACTTGTAAATATAAATAATTAGTATAAAAATAGGAAATTTTGTAAATAATAATAAATAAATATAAATAATTATAAATAAATGTATTTAATTATAAATAAATATAGATGGCCACAAATAATACCAATTAGATATAAATAGCCACAAATAATTTTATAAATGATGTCGTAATGCATTAAATTACGCAAATAGAATATGTAATTTTAGAAAATAGCCTAAATAAATGTAATTACGTAATATAGTCACAACTAAGTAAGGATAATATAAATAGAAGATTAATAATGGTATTGCGCACATAAATACAGGTTATCTGATGCAATTTTGTTTGAAAAATCATCATTATAAATTTTAATTAAATATAACCAAATTGCAAAAAATAAAGGGACAAAATTGGGTGTCAACAAGTACTAGATTTACACTGAGAGGGTATTTCTAGCAACATGTAAAGTAGTGATGGGGTATCGTAGGTAGGTGCTGTTGCATTTACCCCGACTTAACGGGTTGAACACCGAAATGGGATATCCTACTTGTGACTATTCGCTAGTACTCCAAGCAATAACTCATTGCACCGAGAGGGCAAGAGTTGTCAGTCTCATTCATCATCGAGAGGGGCGAATCGAGTGTATTTGTGCGAGGTCCATTAGGTGACCCATATTGGGATTGAGTTTATCTAGTACCTACTTCGGTTAACGGATTAGTTTGAGATTAGAACTCTAGTTCTCCATACATAGTAAAACACTTAAACATTACTTGCTTTAGCTATAGATTATTTCAAGTCAATTTTAGGATTTTCAAAACTAGTTTGAGTAAATTAAACAACTTAACTAAATTATGTCATTAACAAGTTCCTTGTATTCAATCCCTACTCAATGAGAGGGTATTTATGACCCCCGCTCAAATTGGGCACGTCAACGGCCCTTACTTCATGTATCCACGATCGGCACAATATAATGTTATACGAGAGATCGCACACTATCACCTGAAAAAATGTTAGCTTTGATACTCCGATATGAGGACCAGAAGAACTATTTATCCAATTGACTTCTAGCTCGAACTCTAAAAGCTTGTTAGTTGTTAGCAGAAACAGGCTTGGGACTATATGTCCTAGAAGCTCCATGCTACGAATAACTTCCTATCAAATTATGTATACAGTATTTCTTAGGTCCACGAGCACTCGTTTAATTTGCGTATTGTTTACCCTAAGAGTAATGACCAAATCGTCGTGGTGTAGAAAGAAGAGTTTATTTTCATCATTCCTGTTGAATGCAATTGCATTGACACGAGTCCTCTTCCTTCCTTCCTCCCGGTCTTCATAAATCATCACGACCTTAATTTTCTCGGCCTCGATCCTAGGCCCGTCAAAGATCGTATTGATGCTTCGCTTGTCCTCTTGGCCTAACGCTAGGGGACCACCTTCCCTTTTCAGTAAGTAGGTCGTTAAAGTGCCCTTCGTTTGGCAAATGGGCCACTTCGAACATGAGTGCTCTACAATTAACGGTGTCGTGACCCTTACCTCGATGTAACTCACATTAAGCTAACAACTTCTTCCCTGAGTTATTTTCGATATATATGGGCCAATGTATTCACGAGCCAAATCTCCCAAAGTGATTTTTGATCAAGTCAACCGCATTCACTCGTAGCCCAAAGTCTTTGAAACTCTGTGGCTCGGTGTTTTTCTCTCGAGAGGCCTCTCCTTGGGCACCACTTCGCTCATCAAATGCTCTTGAGGGACTTGCCTGATTTTCCATTCTTTCTTTTGTTCTTCCACTATCTATTTCTCTTTCATGTGAAGGGTTACGTCTTCGGCTCCTGATGTTCTTTTCTTCTGTTAAATCTGGCTCAAATCGGAGTTTATGACTATAAGGTTGATGTGGCACGTCCCAAGTCTTCATCGGATGCTTTTGCAAATTCTTTTGCAACTCTTGCATGGCTACCGAACCTCGGGGGTTCAAGTTCTTGGCGAAACCACGGTTGCTATGATGTCTGGCACTGGTGGAAGTGTAATTAGTTCCCTTTGGAATTTCTCTAAGATGTCCTCCATCCTCTTCTCGCACTTTTGAGTGCATTAGTGCGCTTTTTTGAACAAGTCCTACATCTGAGTAAAAGATCCAATTGATCCTAAGGGTAACTAAGTATACCATGTCAAGGTTCCCTTGGTCACGATTGAACCAGATCTCTTCACCAACGCCGATTGGATTCCCTTTTGTCATCTTGTTATTCTGTACTGCCGTGAAGTAGGCAGCTATATGCTCATTCGGATCGGTGGTACCATCGTAATTTAGCGATTCCGGCAGGCGAAAGTTCTTCGGTACTAGAACTGACACGACGCTTGCTTGAAAAACTTTTGCTCATCCACTTTGGTTACGAAGGTTGGAGCGTCTGGTATATAACCTATCCATTCATGGACTTCTTTCAACTCCCAGCGCAGCGCCTACATGGTTGGGCACTCTGTTGACGTTGCATTATTGGCGTTGCTGAATCTCCTAGAGCTGCTTCCGAGTCATTCTGTTGTCAGGCTACTGAGGTCGAGTGTCTCCCGCGAGTTCCGATCCTAGAGAGAATTCTGGTCTTGGAACTGATTTGGCAAAAACTGCCTCTAGATGCTTGGCTAGCGCTTCGGCTGTCATTGTTGAATTTTGAACTGACAGTTGTTGCTGAGCATCGAGTAGCTTTTCAAAAGCTCGCTCGAATTTGTCTTTGGGCCTGATAGGGCTTCCGTGTTGTGACTCGTTGTGATCACTTTCTTCCTCTATTTTGATTGGATTTTGGATGGATCATTTTCGTCCTTTAATAAACTAACAATTGCATAGGTCCCATGGTGAGTGCCAAACTGTTTATGCCTAAAACTTAACGAATAGGTTAAACAGATAAATTTAGGAGAGGGTCACAAGTAAAAAAAAAGTAAATACGAAGGAAGTAATGTTAAATCAAGAAAATAATAGTTGTATTCCTTGTGAATATGTGAATTCGTAGTGAATCTCTTGTGTCGAATATAATGAAGGACAGAGATATATATAGCTCTAGGTTTACCCCAGTCCTAATTATGGTAAAATGCTATGTTTATAGGCATTGGGGTTGTTTACATGAGGTAGTTTACAAAGTTTAACCTCACTAGTATATTAATACTCTTAAGGCGGCTGGGTATGTGCCAATCGGCTCTAGGCCCATGCCTGATGAGCGGTTGTGGCTATGGAGTAGACATATATCCTCAGCGCCGATAACTTGTAGAGTAAGTTTGATCTCTGCCAAGTGAACTCATAACCTCATAATTATAATTGTTGTATTTTTACGCACACACTAATTGCACAACAATCTTACACCGACTTTAACACAACATTAAGAAAAAATTATTGAGTTTAACTTAACTCTAAAAACTATCTCAAAACGTGAAATAATCTCAAATATGAATAAAGACACCAGATTCACATTCCACAACTGATGTGGAACAATCATACGCATGACAAGGCATATCGGTTGAAGCATAATCATTATGTAAAAAATTATGTAACTGCCAAAGCTTGAAAAATTTATATGATGAGTCTAGCTCTGATACCATGTCTAAATATTAACTAATGAAATAGAGTCGAGATAATACTTAAATCGATTACTTCAATATAGTGTATATTTAAATAAAAAGTTATATGTATTCTTAAAATATATAATAATTATTGTCATTGATCCTAAACATAATATTTTTTTTTGTTTAATCAAGGCTGATAACTAAATTTAGTTAAATAACATTACACAGATCACTATACATTAATTCTAAGTTTTTATTGAAGAACTATTGCTGAAAAATTATGTAATAAAATTAATTTTTATATGCTTATATAACTTTAATATTTGTACGTAAAAACTTCAAATAATAAATAAAGCACCAAAAGTTCGAATATTAACATAACTAGAGTTACTAAAATCGATTTTAATTCATAAAATATGATGAAGATTTTTAATTGTAAAACATATACTAAAAGGAATATAAAAATAAAATAAAAAGATAAATTGTGTCATCAATAAAGTTGCAAACAACTTTCTCCCCATTCATGAAAAATATATCTATAGCAAGACATTCAATAGTTTGTCAGCATTTATCCAAAAGTTGGTCCAATCAAATTTGAAAGACTATTCAAATGCTAGACTTTCATTTCTCTCTCTTATCATAGCTTTTTTCACTCTCTCTATTTCATTTTACTTGTCATGTTTGTCTTTACACGTTCTATAACAAAATATCAATATTATTTTTTTAACTAGTTTATCCTTATTTATACCTTAATATTTTATCATATTAAACTCTCTTCAACGGATGTACACTCTATTTTTTACTTTCAATATCAATTAATACTAAGGACAAAGTGAAAAATAATTAATTCTATACTGAAATCTAAAACGATAAGTCTTTTGAATCGATATTTTTAGTACCCATAACAAGTAAAATAAAACGGGAGGGGTTAGTATTTCTCAAATAAAATATCTTCACTATAATGGTGTAGTAAAATTAATTTTTTCTTAATTGATAGCGATCTAAGTTAACTTTAGTCTTATATATGTTCTACAAGAAAAAGAGTTTTCAATAATTGAAGAAGTGGCCAAATACTTTTTGAGTTACGTGAGTAATGGACGATCTTAGAAAAAGTGCATAATTTAAAACATACGGTCCTACACTTAATACATTAAAATAGTATTTACTAACGATAGAGGGGGCAACCCATTGCACAAAACATCCTGTATTGACGCAAGATCTAGGAAGGGCCGCATCCGAAATTCTGAATGAGTCTGATGTGTGCAAACTACCCTAAAGCAAGTATATGCGGCTACTTTCACGGTCAAACCCGTGATCTATATCACACGGAGACAACTTTACCAGTGGCTCGAAGACTCTCATTCAACGTTTAATAATAATATAATTAATTTTGAAACAATTATTGAGCTTAACATTTAAAACTATCTCAAAAACATTAAATTTTCTCAAATTTTTATAAAACACCAGCTCCACATCCCACAACTGATTTGGAATACTTCTCTGCACGACAAGGCATGTTGATTGAAGCATGATCATGATGTAAAAATTATGTGATTGTCAAATCTTGGGCAAAACGATAATTTGATGAGTCATGCTCTGATGCCATGTCAAAATATAACTATTTAGAGAGATTTGAGATATCACTTAAATCGATTACTTCAATACAATGTGTGTTTAAATAAAAATAATATGTGTATCATTAAACGATATAATAATTAGGGTTGATTCCAAAAACATCTCTTCAGGTTTTACTCCGCTACAGTGGCCTCCCTTGTGGTATACCATACTACACCTATCCCCCTATTTTAATTTCTTTGTAACAATTTTTTAAACTTATTTTTCATAAATTTAAATAAAGTATAATTTTACGATTCAACTCTTCCTACTATTAAACACACCCAATTATTAATATCAACTTTTTTCTTTTTTACAAATTATCTAAAATCAAATACAATTTTTGGCTCAAATTCCTTTTCTTTGGAAACGTTTGGTTAATGATCTTCTTCTAGGATCTTTTCTCATTAGCTTCCTCTTTAGGGGAGTCCATTTTGTCACCTGAAACAAGAAATGGTCGGGGTTGCCGAAAAAATAGAATTGGCGGTGGAAATGTCTTGTTAAAGGTTCGGTTGGTTGTTCTCATAATTATCTTTCCAATGGAATGACTAATGAGTTTCACATTACTCTATCACATGCGCTATGGTCTATTTATGTTTGATTTATCAATTGTGTTTTTCATATTTTGTAAGATGAAATATTTTGATATAATTAATAATTTGATGAGTTGAATTGTAGGAAGGGCAACATGGTCATATTATATTTTATTTATATTTTATGAAGAAAAGGTGAAAAGAATTGTTATTAAAAAAGTAGAACAGGGGAGGGGAGGTAGGTGTAATATCGTATACCACAAGAGATACCATTGTTACACGGCAAAACCTTAAAGAAAGTTTATGAAATTAACCCAAATTACTATCATTGATCCAAAAACACAATATATTTTTTTAATCAAGACTGATAACCAAATCTAATTAAATATAATTTCATAGAACACTATACATTAATCTAAATTTGTATTAAAGATCTAGCTAGAAAATTGTGTAAAAAAGTTAACTTTACATACTTAGATAACTTTTTATATTTGTATGTAAAACTAAAATAATGTATGAAACAAATAAAATTCAAATATTAACATTACTAAAGTTACTAAAATTTATTTTAATTATAAAAATTTCAATATCTAGCATGTTGATATGATAAAAATTCATAATTGTGAAAACATAGGCTAAAAGAACTATAAAAATAAAATAGAGAGACAAACTTGGGCCATCAATAAAGTTGCCACTAACTTTCTCTGCATTCAAGAAAATGCATCTATATCAAAGTATTTAATAGTTTGTCTGCATCTACCCAAAAGTTGGTCCAAACAAAATTAAAAATTATTCACTTGCTAACTTTTATTTCTCTCTCTTATCATAACCTCTTGTACTCTTTATTTCATTTTACTTGTCATGTTTGTATTTACTCATTCTACAAGAAAATATTAAATAATTTTTTTGATTATTTTATTTTTATTTATATCTTAATATTTATAATATAAACTTCCTTCAATAGATGTTCATTTTATTTCATTAAATACTACTAATAAAGACAAAATAAAAAATAAATTAATTTTCTTTGCTAGCAGTCGTCTTCGTTATTTAGCTATGTTGTTGCGACCAGTTTTGTAGACCCAATTTATTTTTTCACTTCGGACACCAACAATAACAAATCATAGAAATGCTAGAAATTTAATTTACTAATGATATATTATTTTTCTGAAGAAAATTTCAAAATATAAGTTTTTCACTAACTATACTATTTTCACACAAATCTGCAAATATTCATAAACGATTAATGCACAGATATTGCTTGCTCTGATACCCAACTTTAAACTTTTTACACAATTTTAAGCTTGTCTAACTTATGACAGAGGAATATTACAATGATTTCTTTAACTTTGTTGTACCTTCAAACCTATAAAAAAAACTCATTGTAATTGTGTAGTAAAATTAAAAGAAATTTTAATGATTAGTGATCTTAATCAACTTTAATCTTATATATGTTTTATAATCAATTTTTTTTTTTGATAATTACATAAAGTGGCCAAACACTTCTTGAGTTAAGCTAGTAATGGCCGTTCGTAGAAAAAGTGGATAGTCCAAATTATATGGTCAACTCTTAATACATGGCGATAACATAGTTTACTAACAATAAAATGGGCAATCTGGTGCTCACGCAGGGTCGAGGGGAGGGCCGCATGCGAAGAAATGTAATGTGCGCAGCCTACCCTGATGCAAGTATCAATGTCTGTTTTCACGGCTCAAATTCGTGATCTATAGATCACACAGAGACAATTGTACCAGTTGCTCTAAGATTTCTCTTCAACATTTGATAATAATACAATTAATTTTAAAAAATATGTCTATTCATAACATTTAATCAGTAAAGCATTCAGTGTATTAAAATAACTATAATTAATATATTTACTGTTTTTACTTTTTTACTGATATTGCACATGGCATCACATTATATGAATAACTTATACAAATTTTTATGAGTCCAAATTTATTGCTTTGTTAGTCACTAATTCCCTTAATCATACCTTATTTAATAAAGTACAGTACTAAATAAAAGAGAAACACAAAACTCTAATTAGTTACTACTTCTAGCCAAGTACTCATAGAAACGAAGAAAAAAAAAACTAGTTAAATACACATTAATCAACGTGTTGTTTTACCCTCAATATTATCGAAATGTTATAGCCATAAACTATATTAGTACTTAGGAATCTCTACCTAAACTTCCACCACACTAGTCAGTAACCCATTAAAAAGGCTAGTAATTAATTTTTACTACTAGCCTACTTCAGTAAGTAAATCTTAGGTGAATTATATATATATGGTGTCATATAATTGGTGGATACCCTCTCTTTTTTTGGCTCATTATAAATAGTGCATTACTTTATTTTTCCTTCGCTAGTCTTCTTCTTCTTTCTTGTTCTTCATACAGTATCCATGAACTATCAGTCAACACACTTTCTTGAAACAGAATAAAGAAGCTTTCACTTTCCTTTTTGGGAGTCTCCACCGTGGTGATCGTCGCCGGGAACACTTCTCCGGTAAGTTAAATAATATCTTTACCAAACTTTATGTACTATACATCTTTCTTCTTTAATTTTCTATATCTTATCATTGTTTCATTATATGCTTTTGTGGATCCAAATGGGGTGTACTTATTTGTCTTCTTTGTTTACTAGTATAGGGAGTAATTAGCTTTTACTTTTTACTTATTGCTCCATTATAATGCCATTATTATTAGACTCTATTTAGTGCTCATATTTATTAGTGTCGAGCATTTGGAGAAGAAGAGTTTTAATTTAATTTAATCACATCCAATGGTTAAATGCCAAGTAATATATATAGCCCCACTATGTAATAAAAGCTCTGTTCCCATTCTTGCATTGGTACTTTCAAGGATCAAATTTTATGTATGTTTCAAGCATTTTCTTTAAAGATAAAAATATGGGATGAATTATGCGAGCTATTGATCGACCAATGTAGATATGAGTATTATTTTATGCGTGATAAAATTTGGCATAATTTGATTATTGTCATTTTTATTTCACATGCGGAGAACTTAAACTCTTCTTCAAAATCTAACATAAGTGGATATGTTTGGTGTCAGATTAGGCACACGGTTACATACAATTAGTTTTTTCTATATTAGCTGTTCGGTCCACTTTGCACATGATTTCATAATTACGCAGGTAGATAATGCAAGTATAGATATATACAAGGAATGATTTCTTATGACGAATTTGAATAGAAGAAAATGATCTTTCATGTGACATTTGCAAATCCAGTACTAATGTTATTTGCATTAGCTACTCGCACGTGCCTTGCACAAGATTTTCTGAAATTAATTTTTCTGTCTGTGTGAGTTTATATAGACGTTGTGCAGACTAATTTGTATGGTTCATGGATTTTTTTTTTCAAAATCTAATTGAATTATTTTGGATATAGAGTATTTGTTATCAGTATCGATTAGCTACACGCCTGTGCCTTTAAGGAGATTTCTACGATTTTTTTTTAATTTTTTAATTTTTTAATTTGTGTGTGCACAGAATGTGCAAAATAATTTGCATGTACCTGCGTAATTTGTGTGTCCTTAGCTTATCTTAAACACATAGATTCTCAAAGTTTAAGAGCTAAAGTTGTTAGATTTTTTAAATATTTTGTTCTATAAGATTCTATTAAGTGGATATATATTTGTAATGAGCATCACACAACTATATTTTTCCTAATTTCAGTGTATATCTATCGTGCGTTCTATGTATAATATGAATAGTTTTTACGCAAAATCTAGTTACTATCATATAGTACTTAAAGAGTAAAGAACTTGATTCATTAAATAAAAGTTGTGTTGTAACTATTATAAGTTGAGCTACATTACATGTTGGGACCATTATTCTTGACACCATTGTAACAAATTCATTGATCTGTACATGTTAAAGAACGCAAAATGAATAAAACAAGGAAGGGGGAGGGGGGGAGGGGGGGGGGGGGGTTTAGTAGAGAATTTAGGAGATTCAAAGAGTTCGCACTTCACATGGTCATTCTTTTAAAGCTAAAGAAAGATTTAGAAATGGCTTTGGCATGCCTACAAATTTTATCCACTTTAGGTCATGAGGTTGGAAAGTTTTGTTCTTACGCAATGCGTATCTGAACGTGATATTAATAGGCTGATTTGCTATACCATAATTTTGTACATGTGACACTTTTTTCCTTTCTTAAGGATACTTGTGTTTCTATTGTCTTCAACGTGGAAAATGCTCTAATGAAAAAGACAATACAAAAAAGTTTTTGGGGAAAACAAAATGCAGAAGAAAAAAATAAATGGAAACACATTAGCTTCAAAATTGTAAATAGTAAAGGAGAGGTTGAAGTATGGTAAGAAAGATGAACAAGAGAAGATAAATAATGGAAAAAAAGGTTGTAGAAGAGAATGGTACATATTCCATTTTTTAAAATCAAAATGAAAGAGAAGGAAGGAGAGGGAGAGGTAGTGATGGGACAAGGAAAAAGAGCCTTGGGAAAAGAAACAACTTTTTACTAAGGAAAAATATGTCTTGGAAAGAGAAAAAGTTATGATTTTTGGAATTGTAAAGATCTTGATTAATAAAAGCAGAATACATAGATGATTTCTTAAGTTTATACTAATTTTTACTTAGCTACTTCAATTATTCAAATAACCAGATATATATCTCTTAGCACAAATTATTATGTCCAATCCACGCTCGAGTCTAGCAATGCTCTCGCGTGTATTTCAAACATCATGATATATTAACCTAGCGAATAATAAAATGACACGTGTATAAAGTATTTGTTTTTAAAAAAGAAAGATGAAAATATTCTTGTAAAACACCCCACCCACTCCCTTCTTTTCCCATAGCCTAAATCTACCAAAATCTTCCAATGTTCTTCCAAACATAGCAAAAATAAGCTTTCACTTCCCTTTTTCCATTTCTCTCGCTCTTCTCATTCTCTTTTCTCCATCATCTTTCGTGAAGAATCCATTACCTTCGAATTTCGCATCGAAACAAACTAAGAAACTAATCTGTAAGTTCAATTTATACCCTAAAGAATCACTCAACTTCGCCGATCAGGATCTATTTCCTAATGTTGCTACTTTTCTAATCTTGAAAAACAATTCATGTTTTCTAATTCGGCTAATTTTAGTGTCTTTAATGTAAAATTTAACGGCGGCGGCGGCAACTTCATTAATACTGTATCCCACCTCAACATTTCTTCTTTGTTCCTAAACCCCTCCCCCGCTCTTCAAACCCATCCGACGGCTTCTTTTCTTACTCGTTGGGGGGTTTCCTTATATTTTTTTATGTCGTTATAGTTAATTTAGGGCTCATTCTTTGTAAATCTGTATTCTTTTTGTGCTCTTGTTGAAATAAGGTGGCTGAAGAATGTAAGTGGATTTTTATTTGCTGCAGAATTTTCGGTTATGTGAACTTTTCTTAATTGATGGTAACCATGGTGGTTAGAGGTGGAGATGAGTTGGCGGAAACTTTTCTTGGTTATTGCTCTTTCCGGAGGGAAGTGCACAAGTATCCATTTTGCAAAATGCTTTGCAAAGTTTAGGTATTTTGTCAGAATCAGTCACACAACAAATTTAACTTCAACTCGTAGGACTTCAACGAGGACTTGAAATTGAAGCCAACTTCATTCTTAAGTCTGAATATTTCTTGACTATATTAACCCCAACTTCAGTTGGCCTCTACTTCGGATCGAAGGTTCCTCCACACACTACTACACGTTCAATATACAATTTTTATTGGCATTATTAATTTGGTCGGAAATATGTGATTTTTAAAAATAGCAGGGTATTAATCAACTTTCTCATAGTTATCTTTGTCTAATATATATGATCTATACAATTCCAAAAAAGATCAACATACTTCTTCAAAATTTAACTTTGATATAGCCAATAAATTCCTTAATTAATATTTCCAAGTGACTTTCTTGCAAATCCAATTATATTGAACTATACTCCAAGGAGTATGATCTAAGTTACAATCTTTTGGCCAAAATAATGTGTCTTGAAGACGCTATTCCTTTACTCTGTTTTTTTCTTTTCCTTTTGTGTGAAAGTAGTACTGTAATAACTAAAATCTTTTTGTTACTTTTTAACTTTTCCTAGGTATAAACCCCAGACCTTTTCGTTACACTACTCTATAACCTACCAAAAATGATTAAGCTACTCTATAACCTATTACCTACTCAATAAGGAGCAGTATGATTTAACCTATATTACCATATGAGTTTTTATTTTGGAGGGTGTCAATAAATTCTTGCCATTATTATAAATAAACTTTTTACAGCTGTAAATACACCATAAATGTTCCATAGTAATAATATACAAAAGAACCAAAGTATATAACTTATATATTTTATAATTTATATCTTCCTTCTCTCTTTAGTCTTTTTTGTCTTAGCAAACTTATATCACCCCCACCCCCTCAGTGTACCCCCTCTGTCTCTCCGCCCTTTTTTACGTAAGTTTTGTTCAAAACAAACTCTTCTTATTCTCTTTTTTCTATATTTATCTATGCATTCAAAACTTTTCTATTTTATTACACTTAGTTCCCTCAACTTTCAAGTTTAACAAGTTGGTTCTAGATATTCGTGTTCAAAGGTTGCTTGTGATTATCAAGAAGAGTTCTTGTTTGGTTCTTGCAGTAAGTGTCTGTAGTTTTGTAAAAGCTCTGTTACTTTTGTTTTTTGTTGGTATTATGTCTTGTTGATTCTGCGTTGTATGTGCATGTGACTGTTCTGTTATTGGTTGGTTTTAGTTTCTTGGTTTGTGCTAGTAGTACTAGTCTTTGTAGTGTTTGTTATGCATTGTTTTACTATCAAGAAATCACAAGTGTAATATGTGTTTTTTGATGTTATTGAATTAGGTGCATACTTTGTCGAAGATGGTTTTAGGTTCTGGTTCGGGCGAGGCCACTGGTCCGAGGACGAGAACTAGAGGGCAATGGGAAAAGTTTTACTTTGAGAAACATAAGGAGATCAAGAGGTGTAGACGAAGCGGAAATCCTTCTCCAAGTGAAGAAAGTACTGCTAGTGGAAGTCTGAGGAGTGGAGATGATGATGTTTTGTTACAAGACTTGTCTTGTTCACCAAATGATGTAAATATAGTCAATAGTTTGGATAAGGGGAAAAACATTGTGGATAATGTGGTGGATAGTGAGTCTAGGAGAAAAAGGCCTGTTGAAAGTGTGGAGGAGTCTGATGATGATGATGAGAGTAGTGGTGAGGCGAGTGATGATGAAGGTAGTGATTCTGATGTGGTTATTATTGGAGAGACTGTTGCATCTAATGCCTCCATCTCGGCTTTGAATAGTGGATCAGGTTCAGGATCTTGGTCCAATGTGGGATCTGTTAGAGGAAGTAGTGCTAAGTTTGTCGATGAGGTTGTTTCATCTACTTCATCAAGTAAGACTGGGGGAGTGGAACCAATTGAGTTGCACGGATTGAGTGATCATGAGAAATCGGAGGACATTTCTGATTCTGAATCAGAAGAGTTTACATCTTCTGAGCCGGAATCGGAAGCTTCGAGTGATGAGGATAATGATGATCCTAAAGATGAGGATTTCCGGATGAATGGTGTAAAGAAGAGAAGCCGAGCATACTTTTTTCGGCCACGCTCACTTTTCAAGCCAAACAAGAAGAAACAAAGGCCTGTGAACTCTAGTAGCCCCATTCTTCTTAGTGATGAATCCTCATCTGAAGGGGACGTGAAGTCATCTGATAAGGCCCGAAGAAAGACTCCAAAGAAGGCATCGTCATCCTCGGACATCGAGTTTTTTGACCTGGTGCAGAATGATGCTGCTCCAAAGGACAGGAGAAAGACTAAGAAGAAGTCTATGACTAAGCCTTTTGACTTTGAAAAGTTTGTTGTTGATTCGATCATGAATGGCGATGATGAACTTGCTTCTCCTGAAGAGAAGGAACGGGTTCCTGTCAAGGTAGCGCTTCCTTTAAAATTCCGGTTTGAAGACGAGGATCCTATTCCACCAGAGAAAGAAGAATGGGAAAAAGAAATTGACAAGCTTTTTGCTGAAATGGATATGGGAATCTTAGAATCATGTATTGGATTCACAAATACATCTTTGGTAGGCTACTTTCTCTGTCAGATGCAATTCTTTAGTTTTAGCTTTTTACTTTTTTTGCTTTACACATATAAGTTTGATATTTTTGAGTAAAAGATTCTTTGCTATTAGGTTTTGACAAACTGATAGGCAGCGCTATTCTGTGTCTATTGTTTTGAACTGCTTTGAGTGGGTCAATATTTGCTAATCCTTGATTCTCATGTCCCTTTTTTCATATGTTCAAATCTTAAAGTTGTCCGCTTCTAAACCATGTAAAATCTCTGCTTGCCGATGCAGGATGAGAATGAGAACGTACTTACCGACTGTCAAAAGGGGAATCACCAAGTTATTCTTGATGAACAAATTGGACTCATATGTAAAGTTTGTTCACGTGTGTATCTGGAGAGCAAGTACATCTTCCCTTCTTTTGTAAGTATATGACTTTATCCTGTCAAATACTCATCCTTTTCAATTAGAAGCACAATTTACAATATGTGCTGTTATCATGTTAGTATTATTTATCTTAATGCCTGCGCTTATTAGATTTTATTCTGCTGCACGAACTTTTACAAAATCCAAAATCATGGCGGTTTTTTTTGTAGTCATGCCAAGCTGGGCTACTGATGTCCTTTAGCAGTTCAGATATAGAGAACTGAAGTGTGCTTGACATAGTGCATGATAAGAATAGGGATATTGCAGCTGGTTCTCCGCCGTGCTCTTGACAGATTTGTACTAAGTGATGTGGATTTTCTTATAGTTTGCTATGGCCGATTGTTTTCTGTTTCAATTTCAAATGGACTTGCTAAAATATTTGTTGCAGTAAATGGAATCAATCAAGTCAAGTAATTCATGAAATTTCGCTTAGTCCATAAATCTGTCTTAATACTTGATAATCCATGTAACATGTTCTTTTGCCGTCCTTATATTTGATTTACTAAATCTCCTCTCCAATATACTTTTGCACTCTTTAATATTATCTTGAACTTCTGTCCTCTGCAGGCTGAGAGAACCTCGAGGAGGCATGACAAAAAGTATTCTGCAGAGTCGTCATCATTCTTGGATGTTGAGGGCTTCGGATTGTATGGTTCTTCTGCAGTCCATGATTCTGCTACTGATGTGGAAGGAACTGTGTGGGATTTAGTTCCTGTGAATACCAAAAAAACAATGTATCGTCATCAACGTGAAGGTTTTGAGTTTATGTGGAAACAAATTGCTGGAGATATATCCATTGAGAAGTTGAGAGAGCCTCCAGCTCCTAGTCGGGGAGGATGCATAATCTCACATCCACCTGGTACCGGAAAAACCCGCCTGACGTTAGTATTTCTTCAGGCATTTCTGAAGCTGTTTCCAAATGGCCGGCCATTAATCATAATTCCGCCCAAGTTGCTTTCTAACTGGGAAGCTGAGTTCCAGAAATGGGAGGTGGACATTCCTTTCCACAACTTGAACAATGAAGATTTCTCGTGTCATGAAGATGAAGCCACTCTTAGTGTCTACAACTGTTTCCATGGACGTGGCAGAAAAAACCTGTCTAAACGCCAAAACCGACACTATAGGCGTCTGGTGAAGCTGAAATCTTGGACTAAGAGGACAAGTATCTTGGGGATCAGCTACAATTTGTTTGATAAGCTCACTAGAGAAAATGAAGATGGCTGTGCCAAGGAGATAAGAGAAATACTCCTAAAATATCCTGGTCTTCTGGTCCTTGAAGAAGGGCACACTCCTCGGAATGAGCACAGCCATGTGTTTAAGGCTGTGAGTAAGGTTTCAACAGAGAAACGGATACTTTTGTCTGGAACTCCCTTCCAAAATAACTTTAAAGAGTTGTACAACACTCTCTGCATAGTTAGTCCAAGGTTTGCTGCAGGACTGGAGCGGAGATGGGCTTCTGTCACCAATTCCATTGACAGGAATGTCTTGGAAGAGATTAGGGATAGGATTGCACCACTAGTCCATGTATGTAGTGAAAATGTAAAGAACCAAAGCCTTCCGGGTATAAGGACCACTGTGATACGCTTGAAGCCCACAGATTTGCAGAAGAAATTGCTTAGTAAAATTCAAGAGAATCCAGGCTCCTTTGATGAACAAAATCTGTTGTCTCTGATCTCTGTTCATCCGTCACTGGTGGCAAACAAGAAAGAGTTCCCTGAGTTTAAAAGTCAGCTAAATGAAAGAGGATATCGGTTGGATCCAAATGCTGGAGTAAAAATGAAATTTGTCATTGAACTGATCCAACTCTGTGATGGCATGGGGGAGAGGGTTATAATATTCAGCCAGTTACTTGATCCTCTACTCCTGATTATGGAGCAACTCAATTCTCTCTTTCACTGGACTTCAGGCAGAGAGATTCTCTATATGGATGGGAAGCTTGATGTAAAGCAGCGCCAGACATCAATAAATTCTCTTAATGACCCTAAGAGTGATGTAAAAGTGCTTCTTGCATCGATAAGAGCCTGTTCAGAAGGAATAACTCTTATAGGGGCTTCAAGAGTCGTTTTGCTTGATGTTGTCTGGAATCCCTCTGTTGAAAAGCAAGCCATAAGTCGAGCCTACAGGAATGGTCAGACTAAATTCGTGCATGTTTACCGTCTAGTGACGGTGCAATTCGAGATTGGCAAGATCGAACAGCAAACAAGAAAAATACATCATTCTGATATACTTTTGTCTAGGAATGAAGTGAATGCTTGCAAGACAAATCCTTCACTTTCTCTGTCAGAAGATAAGATACTAGACGCCATGGTTCAACATGCGAGTCTCCGTCATATTTTTGAAGATTTAACTCCTGACATGGTTTAACTCTTCTAACCAACCTTCAAAAGCAATCAGTTAGGTCAGTTTATGAATTTGAAGGAGCTTTCTCCTCGTTTTGTGTATCTCGTCAACTGCATGTCTGTGAAAAATGGCTTAAATCCTTATACTCTTGTTTATTTATCAGGTTATTTGGAGCTTTTTTGGGGCTGCCTGCTAAGACACTTGTTTAGGACATATATAGCTGAGCCTAGAGGAAATTTCGAAGCAGTAAGATCTCCTGAAGATGCCATATGGTGTATTCACAAGGACTAATGTAAATTTCAGGGAACTTCCCCTGCACGGTGAAGGTATGCTTTTTTCTCGTTTGCTAGTACATGAAGCAACCTGAAATGTTTGGTGTATTTCATCAACTGCCTGTCTGTAAAAAATGGCTCAAATCCTTTTTCTCTTTCTTGTTATTTTTCTTGCCAGATTGCTGGGAGTTCTTTTTGTGGATGCGACGGACACTTGTTTGGACATATACCTGAGCTTAGAGGAATTTTTTGAAGCCATCCTTCTCTGTGTTGTTTCATGACCGGTACACTACCATTCCAGCAGCGAGCTTTTTTCCCGAATATGCTAAATTCACAAGAACTACTGATGATCATTTCCTCCTTGCTAATACCAATGAATGATCACATTAATTAGTAACTAGTACCTTTATCAGTAAGTAAATTCATTAGTTATTACTATTAGCTGGAGAACTCTAAACCAAACATTGGCATTTGTTGTTTATACTGAATAAAAACATCAGGAATAGTGCATTTCTAGACAATAAGCAAGTTGCTTTTGAACAGTTTTAATGGAAGAGGGTGGATTATCTTTTCTTATTCCTTTCCCTTCTGGTTTCAGGCGCTTTTGATGCACAGTTTTGTGGTTAAAAAAAGAATGCAAGAATCTGCATCTGGTTAATGATGAAATGCTGATTTGGAGTCGCGGTTACCAGTTTTCATCAGCCATCGATGTTCTTGTTAACTGTAAAAATATTGTTCTGCCACTCTGATTCAAGATTCAGAGTTGTGAAACCTCTGTTGCCTCTATTATCTGTAACCATAATTGTATTTGGTACAAGTATGTTTCAAAGTTATGTAATGTGTGTACAGTTAATTGGCTTCATGCCTATTTATAACCACTTTTCATTAGTAGTATATATTATGATTTTTGCTAACCTATTTTCAAATTGGTTAAGTGAATACTACTGTTGTTTATGATGATGATTCCTCAAATAAAAAAATAGAAGAACTCTTGCAACTTCTTAGTTACACACACTAAGAAATTAAGAAAATAAAATATACAATGCCTTGTGATAGTAAATTATATTCCTTTTCAGAAAAAAAGGAAGTTATTTTAATAATCTTAAGCAAAGATGTAAATTATTGTTTGGTTGATCTGAATAGAAACTCCGTCATTTGACCCCCAAATTAGGAAGTAGATTTTGAAAGAGTCTCCTTATGTATAGCCTATATAGTTAACTCAAAATATAAAACTTTAAATCACATTTCATTATTTCTTGTTCTTCCTTTTTACCGGTTTCAGGGTTTTTTCCTTGTTCATATTCCATGACATGGTAAACTACACACTCTCTCCGATCTTCAAACTTGATCTATTTTCATCACTCTTCTTCACTGCACATGCAAAATCTTGGTACATAATGTATAGATTCATTTACATTTACGTACACTATATTTGTTTGGCACGTTCATGGTGCATTTGTTTTATAATGAACTAATTTATTTTTTGAACTTTGTGTGCATGAGATCTGCAGATTGAAGAATTAATGTAGAGATTGGTAAAGGGTCTGTTTATATATAATATGTTACATGCAACATAGGGGTGATCTGAAGAATCTTGAATCACAAACTCACTATAGAAAAGGTTCCGATTTAGCTCAGCTTCAGCACCAAAGGGTCACCTCTGGAAAATGTGGTGGTAGCCCTGTTCTACCTCCTCCTCATTCCAATTCCTCGCCAAGGTATGTATGTTTTATAGTAAGCATAGGCGGACCTATATTCTAACTTTGGCTGCACCGGCACCCGTTGACGTTGAGAATTTGTTGATATATTAATATTAAATTTAGTGGTGCCCTGCCCTGCCGTGCTCAAATCCTGAGTCCGCCTCTGATAATACGAGATGCAAAGTAGCTCATTTTTTATGTGGCTCGTTACACATTCGAAATAAAATTTACATTCTTACTAATTAAATATACCTGATAGACGCACATCTTGAGTTCATACAAGCTTTAATCAGCAAGCATATCCTTTTTACGATAATTGTATATGCCTCAAGCCTTTGGTGGATACGCTTCAAAGTTTTGTAACGTGTGTACAATTAATTGGCTTCATGTCTACTTATATCCAAATTTCACTAGTATATATTATGAATTTATTTTGTAATTAAAGTAGTTTATTTGACTGTAATCATTTAGTGCCTAGACATTAATTTTATGCATACCTATAGTCAAATAGTAGCTAGTACATTACTAATTACTTCAAACTAAACTTGTATTCTTTAGTAACTGAAGGTTAGCAATTTGGTTATAGTAGAAGGGAAAGTATAACGGGAAAAAGGAACGAAAAATGAGATAACCTCTTTTCGTTTAAGTTGGAGATAATTCTTCAAATCAAATATTTCAAAAAATTTACCCCATTTATTTTATTTTACGTGAAAATTTCGCTTTTCGAAAGTCAAACAGTTCTTATTTGACTATAATTTTTTCATATATATTTTAAATATCTCAAATTGTTAGTTATTGTAGTTTATAGTATTTTTTATGTAGTTTTTAAATGTATAAATATTATGTCAAAAAACTTATAGGTTTTATATTCAAATCAACGTCAACAACAACAACAACAATATACCAGTAAAACGAATAGAGTACAGCTTTTTAGTTACAAACACGAAAAAATTGAGGAAATAAAATACACTAGTCTTCTTATGATAACTAATTCTAATCTCTTTAGATAACAAAGTATTTATTAATAACCTAAAGCAAAGATATACATTATTGATTGGTTAATCTGAATATGAACTCCATTATCTGATCCCAAATGTTTTTAGGAAATAGAGTTTGAAAGAGTCTCTATATGTATAGCCTATACAAGCACTCTTGTTTTTTAATGCCTATATATTGTATAGTAGTAAAATATAAAAAATATTAGAAGCATAGTAACTGAAATAAATAAATAGTGGTCCTTTCACATGCTTAATTATCATTTGGCAACCCGTTTCTTTTAACATTCCATAACCAAGTAAAACACACACACAGATCTTCAAATTTGATCTTCTATACCATACATGCAAAATCTTGGTGTATAAATGATAATGCATAGATTCATCTACATTTACGTACACTAAACATATTTCTTGGCATGTTCATGAATATGTTTCATGATCAACTGATTAATTTTTGTTTGCATGTGATTTGCAGATTGAAAAGTTAATATAGAGATTGGTAAAGGGTCTGTATACATATGTTACATGCAGCGTAAGGGTGATCAAAAGAAAACTGAATCACAAACTTACAGAAAAAATAGTAGACTTAGTGGTCGTTCAACTTCAGCTCAGCCTCAGTATCAAAGAGTCTCCTCTGGAAAAGGTGGTGGTAGCATTGTTCTACCTCCTCCTTCTCCCGATTCCTCGCCAAGGTATGGAATTACTTATATTCGTTACGTTCCATTTTATGTGGTAAGGTTCACAGTACGAGGGTCAAATACCTAAATTTCAATGTGACTCGAGACATAGTCGAAAAAAGTTTACATCCTCACAAAATTAAATGTGCCTTCCAAGCTCACGTTATGGGTTCGAACCAGGGCAGAGCCAAGATTTTATATAAGTATAGGATTTGAGTATGTGACCTAAAGCTATTTTTGAACCCCTGGCTCTGCCCCTGGTTCCAATCCTACAACAGGTAATAACCACAGTAGTATTTAAGTGGAGAATGAAAAGTGGCAGGTCCATTACCCGTTGTTGTATCGAATTGTGCGCCATTGACCCTCGGGATTTCTTGGTTATGAAAAAGAAAAAAAGGACAAATTAAATGCACCTGGCACCGCATAAGGTGTGGATTATTCAGAATTTAGTTATAGGCCCTCAGTCTCATTTTATGTGGTGGGGTTTAGAGTATGAAGACTGAAGTGCCTAATTTTCAGTGTGAATTCGGGCCTCTTTTTCAAGTTTCTCAAAATTAAATTTAATACATTTTGAAATCTGTGTAAGAAGTACTGTAAGTCATAATAGGTGATAAATCAATATTATAAAGCTGTTTGACTATCGTATTGATGTCACATAAAATGGGGATGGAGTATTAAATTTTTGGAAATGAAACTGCCCAATAGAGCGGAATCGAATATAGTGAATTCGTTTAATTGACCTCAACTAATTTGGGATTGAGATCGGGTCTTACTTGTCTTTGTTGAATGCAATGCATGTTTGTCTAACAAACAAGGCTTTGTGTTTGCTAATATGATAAATGAATACTAGTACAAGGAAAATTTGTTCCTAGTTAGGAAATAATCTAGATAGTTTGTTTGCTCGGCAAGAAAAGGAAATGCAGAAGGAAGTGTAGATTAAGCCTGAAATTAGTCTCATATAGGAAATAGGAGATGTAATTACACCTACAAGTGTCTGTTTAATCTCATTTAGGAAGTAGGAGATCAGTTAGTTTGAATTTTCTTGCCAATTTTCATTGGAAACTTGATAGTTCCTGTGCAAGTGATCGATTCGGCCCCTTATTTGTCCAAATTCATAATTTCACTGCTAAACATATAAATTACTAGTATTCTCTTCCGCGTTCCGTTATGCCTCGCTACATTGAAAGAATGAGTTGGATGAAGACGTGGAGTTGAGTTTGATTTGCTTCTGAGTTGGTTTGGGTTCAGTAGAATGTTGGAGTACTTTGAATTGTAAAGTTATTGGTTAACTTGCTTATTGAGTTATTTCACTTCAGAGGATCTTTATATCGGGTAATCATCAAATGTGCAATACATGCATCTCAATTTTTAGAACTTGCATGCGTCTTCTTTGTGTACTCATGGAAAAAGTTCTTTAATTGAGGAACTTTTTCTTTTTTGTTGAATAGAATTTGATATTTATAGTGATATTTTGTGTTAGTTTCAAGAAGTCTGATGAAGAAACTGGCATAGTGAAAGTGACTGATGCTATTGCTGATCAGGAGCCTATTGCCGTGCAAAATGATGCCCCTACCAAAAACTCAGGTATTTCAATTTCCTCTACCATTCACTATTCATCTGGTTCATATTCCTTTTTGAAATTCTATGATTATCGTTCTTCTGCTTACTTGCGCCTCTGTCAACAACCAGCAAAATACTTCTAGACTATCTGCATACTGGTTTATTACAAAGCTACTTTGTTTGGATCACTTTATATTTCACAGCCGTTGCCCTTCATCTCGCTCAATAAGAAGTTCCATAGATATTGAATTTATTAACTTTTCGTTTGTTTGTCACGGTTGATGTACACCTAAATGCTTTTGGCATTTTCTTAAGGGTTAGTAAAAGTGAGAGGTTTTTTTCGAATTACTGGTGAAACCATCGATCTTTATAAGTTCAAACTATTTCTAAGAATCTCTAGGTTAATAGGAAAAATTATGTAAGAAGCTTATAGTGGTCTAGCAGACAACGAAAAATGAACTTAGTAAATTGAAATAATGAAGAATGCATAAATTGAAGCAGTTCCAGCATACTACTGCTTTTGGAGGCTAAATTTGATGACCAGAGGCATACGTTTTTCTCATTTTTGTTCTTCTTTGGGTTCTCTTTTTATTTTTTAATCTGTTTGTTCAGTCTGATTTGCCTCTAAATGATGTAGTTCCTGCATGCTTTGGTTTTTGATTTAACACTTCCGCACTTATCAGTTTAAGTGCAGCTTGAACTTAAATAAGCAAGCAAAAGAACTACTTCAAATAGGTTTTATGGATATGGACCTATTTCATTATTTGCTGCTCATTTGGAACTACAGTTTGAGGTTTACATGAGTAGGGAATGATGAGCCATCGTGTATTAAATCTTTTAAAATAGTGGTTTTGGTACATAAGCTTTGGTAAGCAGAAATTCTTTAAAGGAGGGAAATGCCCTGGTTAAGATTTGGAAAAAGGGTGGTTTGGTGTCTGCATGGAGATTCTGGCGAATGGGGTAGTTCTTTTGTATCTTGCTTTGTGTTGTTCTTGTATACATACTAGATTTCTTTTATTTACTCTCTCAATCATTGTACCTCTCATCTGGTGCGTCCCTCATTAGTCATTCCAATAATTTGATGGAAAACTTAAATTAGTGATGTGATGCTTTTTGTTCTCCTTGTGTCATGCATTCATGAGTTTTCAGAATCTTCATTCCTCCTATTTCAGATAACTCTATTGAACCAGCAGATAGCATCGGACATGAGGATAACCAATTTGTTTCTTCTCGACATGCATCTACAGACTTGGATACATCAGCTCCCAAAACCCCCATGAGAGGTATACTTGCTGTGATGAATGTGGTTAGTGATTAGACGTTGCCAATTTCACTTCATGGATTCTGTGTCTGTTTATAGTTGGATGGTCATGGGAGTTGAAATCACAGTAAAAATGGGAATGATTTGATAAGTGCACATGTTTTTATACACTGCATAATTGGACTTGCGCGTCTTGGATTGCTTCTTTTGTATTGCTAACATCTTGAGGATTTCCAATGTTTTTTGATTTACTTTTGCTTCTATGAACTGCTGTTGTATTTGACAGATGACCCTTCTAAGAAAGTTTCTCTTCAGTTTGGAAGCTTTACCCCCGGTTTTGTGAATGGGATGCAGGTACCATACATAAATATGTCATTCATATATTTCATGTGCTTTAGGAGAGGATAAATTATTCTTCAACAAGAAGGACTACATCTTACTCGTTTATAATTTTTTTCTCTCAACTCTAGATTCCTCAAAGAACCAGCTCAGCACCCCCCAACATGGATGAGCAGAAGCGCAATCAGGTTGCATAAGCTGTCTAGTGATTTTTTATGGTTTGTTTTTTCTGCAGATACTACATAGATTGCGAGTTGCCTAACTATTTCAATCAAATAAAAGATCAAAAGTTTACTCAAACTAGATAAAATATCATAGTGAAACTTGAACTGTTCCTCTTCAAAAAGTTGATTATCCAAGATTTCAATGAGTTATTTCTGAGTGAATAGATCAAGATGAAGCTTAACTAGAGTAATACATTTGCACCAAAATTAAACTTTTCTTCTAATGTGGCATGTGGTCGATTGAGAAATCTATGTTCAAAATTTAGACATGTATTCCCTCAGTGAGAGTGAGAACTGGCTGTGGGGATTGTCACTTTTTGGAAGGTTAACTGTAGCTTGAGACTTTCAAGAGGAGGAAGATCATATTTTAACTACTTCAGAAACAAAACTTTAATCACATAAGTGGTTGCTTTTCAAATTTCTAGCTCTTTCAATTTCCAAAGTGATGCCATGAAGTATTGTGTTGGTGAATCATTAACCGTCTACTCAAAGCAACATTCTATTTCGCAGGCACGATCCAGTTCATTTAGACCTGTGCAACTTCTGCCTTCTTCTGCTTTACATCAGCCACCGCTGAGGGAGGATATTGGGAACTTGCCGAATAAATCTCCTGATCCTCACCATTCTTCTGAAAGAGATATACATGTTCACGTTTCAACTGCCCCTGCTGTCAGTAGCATGCAAAAGCTATCTTCTGTCCCTTTTCCTGGGGTTCCGGTCAATCCTCCTTTTATGCGGCCACATGGTCCTGTGCAGTTCGGAGTGCCTGGAGCACAGGTTCAACATCAAGGAATTCCCTGTCCCTCATTCCAAATGCCAATGCCAATGCCAATGCCAGTTGGAAATCCGAACCATGTTCGCCATCCCCCATTTTTCCCTGGTCTCCAACCTCACCATATGCAGCTTCAGGGAGCAATGCAGCAGGGCCAGATGATGAACGTCCCTCCTAAATTTGGTCATCAGCTAAGCTCTCAGTTTGGAAGCATGGGAGTTGGGATTCCGCCACAGTTTGGACAGCATGTTAGGAAGGTAAATCCTCGTAGATCTGTTAAAATTACTCATCCCGACACTCATGAAGAGTTGAGACTAGATGAGAAGCCTGACATGAAGTTGGATGGTGGTTCATCTGGCTTGGCGATACATCATCTTGGGGGCTTGCCATCACAGCCTATGCATTATGGTCCCTCTCGTCCGATGAACTTTTTTCCACATATGCAGCCAAATCCTGCCTTCTTACAGAACGCTAATTCTGTTCCTATAACAAACCACTTGATGGCTCCCGGTGCTCCAACACTAGGATATAACTCTCCAGGTAGGCAAAATTACTAACTTTTGTTTGTGAATAAGCTTCTAATATTGATATGTTTTTCTTTGTCTGCAACTTTAAACGTATACAATGGATTGCTGTTTTTCCAGCTTCAGTTCATGTGGCTGTTAACCAAGCTCCTGGCTCTGTTAGAAGAGAACTTTTGACATCTTCATTTCCAGTTGCTAAGAAGACAATGGAAATAGAAAAAACACTGGAAACACCGTTGAGAGATGAAGAGGAACCAAAGATTGTCTCAGAAGCCTCTATTGAGGTGTCAGAATCTGCGTCTAAGCCAATGCCTTTTGCTTCACCCTTAGACAAATCGCTTGTTTCTGTTGATAGACCTCCTGGCAGTGCTACATCTATTCAAAGCAATAATAACCATGTTCAAGGAGTTCTGTCGAAGAACCCCCCAAATAATGGTCAATTTCATCCTCAAAAACTACGAGAGGTATGTTTACTTTCATGATAGTACAACTTCCGCATGTAGTCGCACCTCTGATCTCTCTGAAACTACCTGTGGGGCTTACTTACTGCCCTGGGAGATCCGTGATTTTGCTGATTATTTAAAAGTGGCTTAAGCATTCTTATAATTTTGTCGTCCTCTGAAGCAGGTGGGAAACTCCACATCCATATCAAATCCTACTCCACCAAATTTCGTAGACCGCATCTCAGAAGGTCCAACTGCTGAAATTCTTGAAACCCAAGCAACTTCTGCATTGCCAGATATACTTGGAGATGCTTCCATTTGCTCTGTGGATGAAGCTTTAGAGCAATCTAGAGTGACAGCTGATCTGGGGAATGTGACTGCTGGTAAAGGCATTAGACAGGGAATTGGTCAAGCAGAAGAAAAAGTTGAACGAGTGTCTGAACAACTTACGGCTAATCCATCTGAACGGCCTTCTCAGGGTATAAGACATGAGGATACTTACAACTCCGTGGAAGAGAAAATAAGTGACCAGACTGACAGAAACTCAAATGTTGTAGCAAGGGGAAACAATATGAATGCATCAGATCAAGTATCAAGAGCTGGTGGATGTGCAACCAACAATGTGGGTCATAAGTTTTCACATTCTGCTTCCTCCTTATCAGACGAAATAATGGTGCCAGGGAGTGGTTCATTCAAGTATCTCACTGAAGATAATGAATTAATATCGGTAACCCCTGAAACTGGACCTGGGGCTATAAATAATAAAGAGGTTTTGCTTGCTGCATCTGGAGCAAAGCATTATGAAGATTCTCATACTCCCACTTCACCATCATCTCCATCATATACCAAAAGAGGAAAGGTGTCTGAGGAAACAAAAACAGAATACCGTCGTGTTCAAAATTCAGGAGCAAAGGAAAAACCTATAAATAAGGTGAAAAGTGCAACTTCCAGGGGAAAGAAAAAGAGGAAAGAAATTCTTCAGAAAGCTGATGCAGCTGGGGATTCAAGTGACCTTTATATGGCATTTAAGGGACCCAAGGAGAAGCCACAACATTCTGTTTCTTCAGAAAGTGTTGGAAGTTTTAGCAGTCTCCCTGCAAGGAAGAAATCATCTAGTTCAAATGAAGAGGATTTTTCAGCAAATGAAGAAAGAAAGAGTACAAGTGAACCAAACAACTGGGAAGATGCTGCTATGTTAACTCCAAAGTTGGAAACTTCTGGTAACAAAAAAAATGTTAATGATATTCTTAGGCAGCCAAATGGTGGAAGTGTCACTTCAGGCAAAAAGAGATACTCGAGAGATTTTCTTCTTACACTTTCTTCCCATTTCACTGATCTTCCTGCTAATTTTGAAGTTCCATGGCATATGCTGGAGACCCTTTTGAGTCCTAAATCCAGCATTTCAAAAGGGGTAGATTTTAACAAGAACGACCCCAACCCCTTTCCTGGACAATATAACAGCAGACAAGGCAGCTCTTCTTGGTCTGAGCACCGTCCTACTGGAATGGTGGATGATGGCAGGTGGGTCAAAGAGCAACATATTGGTATCAATCAAGGGGGCAATGCTAATAATGCTCGTTCGGGTCGAGGTAATCACAATATTATGAGAAATCTACAAGGACAGACACCTAGCCAATATGTACCTGTGTTTCCTCCTGGTACAATGCTGCCATTAGCCTCTCAGGGAGGAGTACAACATATACGGTCTGATGCCAACCGCTGGCAGCGGGTTTCTGGCTCCCGAAAAGGTTTTGTTTCTTCTCCTAACTCTCCACTGCAAGTTATGCACAAAGCTGACAAGAAATACGAGATACGCAAAGTGACTGATGCTGAAGAGGCGAAACGAAGACAGTTGAAAGCTATCCTTAACAAGCTAACTCCACAAAATTTTGAGAAGCTGTTTGAGCAAGTAAAGGAGGTTAGTATTGACAGTGCCATCACACTTGCTGGTGTCATTGCACAGATATTTGACAAAGCTCTAATGGAGCCAACATTCTGTGAGATGTATGCAAATTTTTGTCATCATCTAGCTGGGGAGCTTCCTGACTTTGTGGAGGACAATCAGAAAATAACTTTTAAGAGACTACTCCTTGATAAATGCCAGGAGGAGTTCGAGAGAGGTGAAAGAGAAGAGGCAGAAGCTGATAGTATAGAAGAGGATGGAGAGGTGAAGCTGTCAGAGGGGAAAAGAGAGGAGAAGAGGTTACAAGCTCGAAGAAGGATGTTGGGGAACATAAGATTGATTGGGGAATTATACAAGAAGAAGATGCTTACAGAGAGAATAATGCATGAGTGCATCCAGAAATTGTTGGGGCAGTACCAGACTCCAGATGAGGAAGATATTGAGGCTCTCTGCAAGCTTATGAGCACTATAGGAGAAATGATAGACCATCCCAAGGCGAAGGATTACATGGATGCCTATTTTGACATGATGATGGTAATGGCTAACAATGCAGATTTGTCTTCTAGGTTGAGGTTCATGTTGATGGATATAATTGATTTGAGAAAAAATAAGTGGCAGCAAAGAAGAAAAGTTGAAGGCCCCAAAAAAATTGAGGAAGTACGAAGGGATGCTGTTCAAGAACGTCGAGCTCAGGTCAGTCGGTCTACTCGTGGTCCAACCACTGCTTCTGCTAGAATAGGGCAGCATGCAGATTTAGGTCATTGGCCATTTTCTCCTCCATCTCCTCATATGACTCCATCTCGTGGAATGCCATCACAAAATCGTGGAATTGGAATCCAGGATGTCAGGTTAGAAGCTAGACATCCACGTGAGAGTAAGATATCATCAGCTGCCTTGCCACATATACCTATTGATGATAAAACAATGAGCCTTGGCCTGCAGGGAGGCCCTGGAAGGGGAACATCTTTCAGGAGCCCACCAATGCTTTCTGGCGGTCCTGTGGCAGGTGGTCCAGGTGGGCGCAATCCCACATCCGCGTGGTTACCATATAACTCGAAACATGAATCAGTATCCAAATATGCTCCAGGGGCTGCTGCGAACCCTACTGCTTATGCTCGACCAAATCAACACGGGCATGCCCATTCTGCAGAAAAAGAAATAACAAATTTAAGTCATCCTTTTGGGAGATCTCCGGAACCACCAGTCTCAGCCCATCCGCAGAGACCGTCTGTTGTGTCAAATTCACCAGGAATGATATGGTCTGAAGAACGTTTTGGAGAGATGTCACTTGCAGCTATTCGAGAATTTTACAGGTAGATTTTCTCTCTTCTATTATTTACAATTTTTCTATACCCCAACTGAAAAGAAATTTGATAAGAGAACTGCAAAAGGATTGCAGGCTAGATTCACTTTACTTTTATGATGAACTCTTCCGGAATCAAAAGGGGAATAACAATCAATATTTCGATTTTTCGGACAGTAACATGTTCTTGTAGTTCTTTTCCAGTGCATCTATAACGGTATGATTTTTTGTTTCCAGTGCAGTTGATGAGGATGAAGTTGTTCTACGCATTGGAGAGTTGAACTCACCAAGCTTTCTCCCAATGATGCTATCGATATGGATAAATGACTCATTTCAAAGGAAAGAAAGGGATAGGGACCTTCTTGCTCGGCTGCTTATAAGTCTTACAAAGTCCAGGATGATACTGGATACCAAGCAGCTCGTTGAGGGGTAAGCAGCCAATTTATTCTGCTAATGTCATTCGAGTCTTTTGCTTATACTTGCCTTTCTCTGAGCAGGTTTGAAGCAGTTTTAGCTACTTTGGAAGATGAAGTTACTGATGCTCCAAAAGCAGCTGAATTTCTTGGTCACATTTTTGGTAGATTACTTATTGAAAATGTGATTTCTCTCAAAGAAATAGGACGTCTTATACGACATGTTGGTGAGGAGCCTGGTTATCTTCTGCAAACTGGATTGGGATATGAAGTTGTTGAAAGTACATTGGGCCTTATAAGATCAGAGAAGGGAGAATCAGCCTTGAGAGATATCTGCAGTGCCTCCAACACACAGTTGGAAGATTTTAGATCGCCCGTGTTGTCCAAGTGAACCATTTTTCTCATTAGGTTAAGACACTAACCTTTTGTTTAAGACATGGTAATCCTTGTTTTACATAAGAACAAATGCAGAAGCAGGACAACTGAATATGCAGAATTTTTATGTAACGTATACGTGACTGTTGATATCAACTTTTGTGAAGCATGTACCAATTTGGTTTGCTTGGCTCCTTTAGGTGTTTGCTAAGATAGTAAAGTGTGCTTTCTCCATGAATCTTTCGTCTTTTGGTAGAAAGAAATGAGGTATCTAAAGCTATTGCACATAACACAAGTGTATGTCCTAAGGCAGTGATGCATCATCCAAAGAGTGTCGATATGAACAGTAACCTATGTTGCTTGGATTCTTTGAAAATGTTGTCGGGAATGTTGTCGGGTGTGTGTTGGATTCTCCAAAAGTAATGCATTTTGGAGGATCCGACACATGTGCGACAATATTTTGGAGGATCTGAGCAATATAGGCGGTACTAATCCAGTTGAAGCGATGTGAATGGGCAAACAGAATAATCAATTACGTAGTCTTTTCTTTTCTCTTCAAATTTTACTAGTGTACTAATTTTGTAACTATATATAAGGGTTTATTGACCAAACAGGACATGGTAGATTTTTCTTCTCAACTGTTATGTGTTGGTTCTTTGTGAGCTTAGCGTTCACTTATCTATAGGATTAACGCTTGATCTAATATCAAAACAAAATATATTCATTATCATTGTCTCTTCCATTGAGCAATAATTTTGATTTGGATGAAGTTATACAATTTGATATAAAACCTTTTTATTTTTATGAGGAGAGTAATTAACAGTGTTAGATGCTACTAAAAGCTTGCTCCAACTTCAGTCGTTCATGCACTATAATTTCGTGATAAATAACTAGGTTATCAAAATATCCTATTCATATTCGGTGCTCACACCAACTCATTAAATACATTATATGTGTTTTTTTTATTAATCGAATACGTTTTTTCGTTAGGTTGTTATGGTCTGAATGACCTTTGTCCACCCAAGATTTATAAACTGCAATAATTCCCTTATATGGTAAAAACTCTTATTTTAACCATTATACTATATTAGGCTAGGTTGAACTTCAAACTTTCGGGTCTCAAGTTGGGATTCCTCTCTTCAGGTTTGAAATTGACCTTCAGATCTGAAGTTAGGCATAGGTAGCTTCCAACTTCAAACCTTCAGGTCTCAAATTGACCTTCAAATCTGAAGTTAGACATAAGTAGCTTCCAACTTCAAATTCAATTCAAGTTTGAAGTTCAATGTAGCAGTCAAAAACTAAATAATTTTAAAAATTGATTACACCCTAAATAGAGCGTTTAAAATAGGCTCCTGCCCGAAATTTCTATCGTAGTAAAAATTTCGCCCAGAGGCCACTTTTAATATCGGTATTTAGTTTGAGGCCACTATTTTTATTAGTCTTACACTAGAGGCCACTTTTGGGCCTTTACTAAATAAACATTGACTTAAGTTCTGTTCATCGACTTAAGTTCTGTTCATTGACTGAAGTTCAGTCCATACGGCCCCTGGACTGAAGTTCCATCTCTTAAGGACTGAACTTCAGTCCATAAAGTCCTGAACTGAAGTTCCATCTTTAAGGACTGGACTGAACTTCAGTCAACATGGCCCTGGACTGAAGTTCTATCTTTAAGGACTGAACTTCAATCCATATGGCCATGGACTGAAGTTCTATCTTTAAGGACTGAACTTTAGTCCATATGGCCCTGGACTGAAGTTCCATCTTTAAGGACTGAACTTCAATCCAGGGCCCTGGACTTAAGTTCTATCTTTTAAGTGAAAGTGGCCACAAACTAAATGTTTTGGTATTAGTGGCCTGTGCCCAAAGACCAGTGGCAAAAGTGGTCTTTCGTGCACTTACCCCTAAAAGTCTAATAAAAGTTAAGCGGGGCCACTTTTTCCCATGCTATTTAGTTTATAGCAAATTTTTGAATATTATTTAATAGTCACTATATTGAACTTCAAACCTCGCAATGCACAACTTCACACCTGAAGGTTTGAAATTGAATTTGGCACCTTCAATTGAAGTTAACCATAGAAAGTTTGAAGTTAAGACCTGAATGTCTGAAGTTGAATTTCAAATCTGAAGATTTGAATATCAGACCTTGGGTCTGAAGCTTTAAAAGTGATTAAAAACTAGATAATTTTTAAAATGTAGCAAAAATTGTAATGACGGGCCAAAGTGGCTATCCCTGCACTTCCCCCAAAAATGGTGAAAGTGCAGAAATAACCACTTTTTAGCTTGCCATTACAATTGAAGTCACTTTTTAAAAATAATTTTATTTTAACCATTTTTTGAATTTCTGGCCTTAAGGCAAAACTTCAAACCATCAGGTATGAAGTTTTGAAGTTTTATGAAGTTCAACTTCAGACCTTCAGGTTGAACTTCAGACCTTCTACGCTTAAACTTCAAACCTGAATATCTGATATTTGAAGTTCAGCCCCCAAGCCTGAAGTTCGAAAAAAGTACCTAAAAACTAAATGATTTTTAAAAAGTGACTAAAAACTAAATGACAGGGGTAAAAGTGGTTCTCTGGCGAAATTTTTACCCCAAAATCTCTTTAAAAAAAAAAAAAAAACTTTGGGCCAACCCGAACATCACAATACAATGGGCCTAATCTTTTTTCCTATGAAGGCTACAAAATAGCAAAGGACTAGTAAAAACCCTAGTGTTTCTTGGCATAGCACAATTCATCAGCAGCCACTCAAGAACCTCAATCAACTCTCAAAATGGTACTTTTTTTATCCTCTTTATTATGCATTACCTTTTAAATCTAAATGTAAATTCAATTACATAGTATAATTGTGTATTCAAGTGTCAATGAGGATTCATATAGCCGACCCCGACGTGTTTGGTAATTGAGGCTTAGTTGTTGTATTTTTATATTGAAATGAAAAGGGTTGATAGTGTCTAGGTAAAAATTTGTTGGGTTAATAGTCTTTAACATCAATTCATTAGGTTTCTTGAATGTTAGTGTAGAATGTCAAAGATTGCACCTTTTGTGAAATGGATAGTATAAATGATTTTTTGGAAGATTTGTCGTTGGCCCGGAAAAGAAAATGGATGTTATATGGGGATAACTATTGGTTGTTTAATTGAACACTAAGAAGAATGTATTGAGATAATGGCAATTGCAAACAGTAGTTTTTTCATAAGAGACAAGATTCATTTTTAGAGTGTAGCATTTTAGCTCACATAGTTAAGGGATATGATGACAGTGCGGTGGATAGGTTAGATTGGGAGGTCGAATGTCTCTAGTTCACCAATTTTTATAGGAGTTTAAGTTTTGTGCACGGTTAGTGTACACATCTTTTACCATATCAGGTCATCGAATATATATTTAAAGGTAAGGTAGGGCACCTACTACAACAGGTAGATGTGACTGATATTGTACTATATAACGTCGATGCACAAAACTTAAATCCTTTTTTACAATGATGCTGATTATTGGAGGTTGGTCTTCTGGTTGACTAGGTTATTATTGCCATATTTGTATAGAGTTGTGCCTCGTTTTATTAACCTGTTTTTTAGTTTTTACTTTCTGTGAAAATGTATACTTGTTTAGTCTATTTTAAAATAGGGAAACCTGTTCCTAATGAATGAGATGGTGTATATACTGCTAGTACATATGAACTTGAGCAAAAGTTGGGGTGAGTTTTAATGTGCAATATGTTGTTTTTGCTGCAGACTAAGAGGACCAAGAAGGCTGGAATAGTTGGGAAGTATGGTGAGTATCATAGTTCCTTTTGACACCTTATATTTTGCATAAATAAGGCTATGTTCTGAATAGTTGTATTGCAATAAAGCTCTTTTGGAAACTTTACTAATTAAAATTGTTGCAATGGATTATTTTTCTCAATCTGAGTTGCTTGATTAGGACTTACTTTGCCCACATTATACACAAAATACATGTACATGGTTGAATTATCCATGGGATATTTCTGATCATGCTCTTTTATTAACACTAAGGTAGATTGTAGTTTAAGTCAATCGAAGTTTATTTACCTATAGGAGCTACTTGTTACTACAAATCAAGCATATTCTACTTAATGCCTGGATAGATGTTTGTATGTCTAAGGTGAAGGATTATCTGGGTCAGGCTGGATGTTCATTGAGATTTTGGTGGTTTCGTAACCTGACTCCTTGTGGTTTTTAAAACTTAAAATTTGTCCATAACGCTATGCTCATCGGCCGCAGTGAGTTGTTTTTGTTAATTAATTCTGGCAGTAGTGTTCTCTCTCTCGGTCATCAGTCTACTAGGCAACTGTATCTCTGAATTTTCTGGTTGATAATTTTTATTGCCCCTTTCATCTGCTGTATTTGCATAAAGTTATTGAAAGTTTCTGTTTTTTGGTGTAAAAGATGTATATTTCTGACCTCTTTCCCTCTATGCTTAGGTACCCGTTATGGTGCCAGTCTGCGTAAGCAGATTAAGAAGATGGAGGTTAGCCAGCACAGCAAGTACTTCTGCGAGTTCTGTGGAAAGGTATGTGCTTGACACACATTTGATAAGCTAGAAGCTCGTTGCAATATGATAGTTTCTTCTCAAGTTTAGGATTCTCACCATGTACCTGTTGAACAGTATGCAGTAAAGAGAAAAGCAGTCGGAATTTGGGGATGCAAAGATTGCGGCAAAGTCAAAGCTGGTGGTGCTTATACACTGAAGTAATTACTCTCTCAACTTTTCTATTTTTCCCTTTTCTTCTGAATAACTAGCTAATCGTGATTTTTTTTAACAGCACTGCAAGTGCGGTTACAGTTAGGAGTACTATCCGAAGACTGAGGGAGCAAACTGAGAGTTAGAGCACTCGTCTGCCTCTAGCACAGCTTATGATGTGTCTACTTGTGTTTTGAGACCAGACATGTTTTCAATTTTGAGTACCTTATGATGTTGTGAACCAGTTCAATTAGCCATTAGTATACTTTGGAAAATTTTATCTACCGAAAGACAATTTTTCTCACTTGTCGTGTTATGTTGCCGTTATTTCTTAAAGCTTTCGTATCAGTTTCAACTTTAAAAATTGCTTGTGTGATGCTCAGGGTGTTGTTTCGATATTGTCATTTATGAATATAGTGGAAGGCGTAGATGCAGGCTGAAATTTGATGTAGTCCTGGAAGATGCCATAAGGCATTGATCAGGTGTCGGTACCTGATATTTCCCAAATCAGCTGTGGCCGGAATATTGATTTCATTAGTTAATTTGCCAATGTTAAATTCAGTTAAGGTGATCCACTTCCTAGGTTCCATTTCCATAGCCAAAATATGTTGTCTAATCTCTCTCGGCGCAGTTGTGTGTGCAAGAGTTCACTATTTTGACTTGTATGAATTCAAATTTTAGAAATTTTAGCCTGTTGGTATTTTCTTAATTCCTATAATAAGCTACGTGGAAAGGGAAAAAAGGGAGATGACTTCAGTCACATTACTGTCTGGGCTATTCTGGTTAAGTGGCTGAAGGTATTTTTCCCTTTTCGTACCAACATTGAACAATACAGTACCTTTCAACGAATCAAAGTTTGTAAGAGCCATAGAGAAAGAAAGTAGTAAATACTAAGGAGGTCCAAAATATGAAACTAAGCTCTCAGAAAACTGCAAAACTAACTTTTCTTAGCAGACTTGAAAAGTGCTACTTATAAAAGAAGGCTGGGTTTTCAGAATCTTCAGGTTCAACTTTAGGTTCTGTTGTG
Organism: Petunia x hybrida; assembly: GCA_037355625.1. Lineage (NCBI taxonomy): Eukaryota > Viridiplantae > Streptophyta > Magnoliopsida > Solanales > Solanaceae > Petunia > Petunia x hybrida. Next base: position 8,567,380 of record JBBBVM010000090.1, on the reverse strand, counting down.
AAAAGAAACCGTTTTTCTCTTACTACTCCAAACAGCTTCTTTAGCAAATTAAAACAAACAGAAAATTCAGAACTTATTAAACATTGCTAAGAAATTCAGAACTTACACATTTGCTCACAAACTTCATCTTATATCATTCATATTCCTGTGCCAATTATCTGAGATCAACATAGTATCACCAGTTCCCCTTAAAGGAGTAGGTGGTGATAGTTCATACCTATTGACTAAAACTCTGGATATACTTTTGATAAAACATTTATTGAAGTCATCCGTTAATATAACATTTGTTTAGTTATTATACAACATAGGTGATCCCCTTTGGGATACAAACTTAGCTAACTTGGCCATTCTCTTATGGCAGAGGTAAAATGCACAAAACTATCTACACTCACTGGAGAGCAATAAAAAGGAAAAGATGAAACACCTACTTACATCTGCAGGGTTTTTGCTCTCTTAGTTCCTACATCAAGTGCCACTATATATGCATATTATTAAGGCCTAATGCAGGGGACAATAAACTTGCTCCTCAATCAGCTATTTGCCTGTTGTGGTTCCAAGCAAGTCCCCGGAAGTTTCAGTCTCTATATATTTAAAAACAAGACTGATGAGAGAGGAAAACCATAGCCTTTGCAAACCGACGGTTTACACAGCTGATATTGGTGAATGGCAGCTGTCTCCATTGTGATGGATCTGGTTTTGGACAGCTTTGACAGCAGCTACTCTTGCTGCAGTGGCGGACTTGTTGGCAGCTGCAACAGCTCGTTTTACTCGTTCATCCACCTTTGCCACATTAATAGCTTTCTCAGCAGCCTGACTTGCTTCCTAAGAACAAAAAAGAAAATTTATAAGCACATTGAGGTAAAGATGAGCAACTTTAGGTACTTAGAAATTTTTTTGCAGCCTCGTTTCTTGAAAACTGGGAAAAGGTGAATTGGAGAAAGGACCATTTTGTAAGAACTGTCAACCATGTTTGAAGAAGGTTTATAGCAGCTCCATCAGCCACAACTTAAAACTAAAGTTCTAACTGCAAACAACAAAATGACGAATAGTACTTTTTCCAGCCAATTTTATATTTCTCGACGTCCCAATAACATCCTCCTAGGACTATGAGCAGGAAACTAAAATATTACCTGGACTACATGAAGCACCTTAGAATGGTCAACTGCAGAAGGAGATCCCGGAAGAGCGTCAAGACTACTTGAAACATTAAGAACCCCATTCTGCCAGTGACCAGACTGAGTTTCCCCATTTCTGAAAGTGTAAATGCCAAATCCTTGCCTCTTACCCTCATGCCAGGCTCCTTCATAACGATGTCCATTTCCAAAGTGGTATACTCCAAAACCATGCATCTTATCCGCAAAATACTCTCCAGCATACGTATCTCCATTTCTGCATAACAATGCAAACCAACACACAGATGAGTAAAATACACATGCACAAATATATCCCAAGAAAGAGAACAGAAAAAGGGAAAAATAAATGCAAGAGGAAGACAGTAGAGCACAAAAAGATGATATCTTCTTGTTTTTTATAACATTTTCTGCATTCATCAAAACAGCTGTCACACATTAGTAAGAGACTTGGTACTCAGAAAGAAAATGAAACCAGGCAAATAAAGATAAGGAAATAATGGCATTCAATGAGGTCAGCATAAGACAACAGCAAACTTTCTCGTTGTAGTACAAATACAACAATATGATATCCTTGTATATCTGTTCTAGTCCAAGAAAGAAAAAGATGAACATGGGACAAAACAACTAGCCTTCCCCTCATAATAACATGACCATCAAAGTAGTATAATCCCACACTCTGCCACTTAAGCCATTTAGCCATTCTTGTTTATACTAAAAGATGGCTTAGCCAGGTTCTTTTCCACCCTCCTAAATATCTTGAGTTATATAAGTTGCTACATAAACAAGAGATCTGACTAGCTAGGTAAGCATCTGTCCAATCAAATGATAGTGTGCTAATTCAGAACCATGATTCTAAGAACACTCCAAAAGCACAACTTTGAGAAAAAATTTCCAACACTTCCCAAGTGACATTACCCTAACAAAATCCAGGAGAAGTGAAAAATGATAGATCATGCTTATAAACAAGCCAATTAGCGTGTAATGGCTTGGTAAAATTTAGTGTTCACTTTTTACCATTTTCTAAGCAAGAAAGACCCCCTAACATTGAAGCATCAAGTAAAGCTACAGAATGCCTCCAAGTTGAACCAACCTAAACATGAAGAGGAAGCTGGTGACCTCATAAAAGCCACTTCAGGGTACTGTAGTTATTGTCCGTTCTCAGTCCACAGAAAATGTCTTTCATTGAATGTAAAAGTCAATACTGGTTAAATAAGTTCTCTCAAACATGTTACTAACTAGATATCTTAAGCTTTGCACATTGCCTGTTATCTCTCAGGTATGACGTTGATAACTGAATGCTTCATGGTCCATATTTTAAGGATTTTGGAGAGAATGCTCATCATTCATAGTATCTCTTCCATATACTCATAGCACTGATAAGCAAGTAGGGCGAAGCTAAGATGACGACATAATTGATAGAAATTCTGATTTCCAATTTTATAAGTAGAAAATATGGAACTATCCCAACAAAGATTGTACCAATTGAGCCAACCATGGAGCTCTCATAATGTGTACGAATTCTAGATGCCACAGGGGAAAAAATCTCTATTCTGACATGATAAAGGAGAAGGCAAATGGAGTTCAAGATCATAATATCCAAGGTTTTGTGAAAACAAGTGCAAATGTAAGCCTCAAGACAATGAAAATTCACATAAAAGCAGAAACGCTCTACTTGCAGCTCGAACAACATCAAGTTAATAACAAGAAATCCGAAAAGAAACAGTTGCAAATGCCAAAAATGGTTACCTGAAATGGTAATGACCCAAGCCATGTTTGACACCCCACTTAAACTCCCCTGTATAACTGCTTCCATCTTCACAAGTATGAACCCCACATCCATGACACTGCCCATTACACCACTCTCCAGCATATAAATCCCCTGTAAAAGACCGATACATCCCAACTCCATGTCTCAATCCCTGCCTATACTGCCCCCTATACCGGCTTCCTTTTGCCCACGTCTCCACTCCATATCCATCATACTTCCCATCTATCCAATCGCCCTCGTACCGCCCATTCAAACGATAGTAATAAACCCCACTTCCCGAACATTTCCCTTTATGAAATTCACCCTCATACACATCACCATTACTATAAACTTGCACCCAACACCCCGAAATCATCGCCTTCTTTTCTTGCTTAACCTTCGACCCTATCGACCAAACAACCGAAGGCGGCCTAGACGCCGATACAGTAGGTAATGCATGAAGATTGATAGACAAAGTTCTAAGGCAAGGCAATGCTATACAAAGTGAAATAACAAGAAAACAAATTATACAAACAATAAACACAAAGTAAAGCAAAGAACCCCAATAATGAACTGAACTTAACAAGTAAAGAGAAGGCAAAGATAACAATATAAAAAGCTTTAAATGAACTCTAATCCAAGAAACATGACAAGAATGATTAAGCAATTTAAGAGTAATTCTTTTAGTAGCTAACAACACATGAACAGAACAAGGACATAACAAAAAGATTGGCTCTTTTGTGAATTTGACTTCAAGAAAGTGTCTTTTTTCAAATCAGGTTGATAAAAATTTGAACTTTGAGACATTATTGGCCTTTTATGAGGTGTTGACAAAAGGGTTTCATCTCTGTATTGAATTTGATGAGTTGATGATGAATCTAAAGATGGGATCTCGATTTTGAGGCTAGATTTTGAAAATGATTCTGATTTTGGGATATGATTGCAAAAATTGGAAGAAAGGTCACTGTGTTCTTGTTGATGCATTTAACGTAAAAAGAGAAATGAAATTTTACAAAGTTCAATTTTTTTTTTCAATTTTATGAAGTTTGAGAATTTTTTTTTCCTTATAATTTTTTTTTTTTTTTTGGGGTGAATTTGAAGGTTTCTTGGTATGATGATGGCGGTCTAAGAGATTGATTGAAATGGTGTCTGGTATTTTTTGTTTGCAGAGGACAAAAGAGCAAAAGTGGGGTTAAAGTAGAAGCAAAATTTAAAGATTGGATAATGGGATTTTGTTTTATTTTATTTGTTTGTTTTATATAATACACCCATAGGTGTGGTTACATTTACTAGTTGGCCATTGGGCTTGGTCAATACTCATAAGTCATATCCCTTAGGGACCCAACTCCTAAAATGTTTGCACCAAAATGTTCAGCCAAATGTTAGTTATTGAAGTCTTAAACTGTGGACTAGTACGAGCAAGGTGGTTTTTACAAATTTAAGATTTGGTGGACGGAGTTACGTAAAAACATGCATTTGTAATAAAATGCAAGTATTCGTAAAATAATCAAGGTGAGTGCAAGCAACTATAACATCACTTATAATCAAATTCTTAATCTCCTACGTTGTTTCCATTGTCGCCTAACTATACAGGGGAAAATATATTCAGATACAGTTATTATATATCCTTTTAATGTACTTTGGTCCCTAATTATTGATGCTTTACTATTATATTCTTATGATCTTACTCTCGATTGCTAGAGATTTAATTTTCTTTTTAGTTGATCATATGGTAGATCTAATTCATTGACTTTATCGAAAAGTAGCACTTAGTAATAAAAATTTCTTATCAAAATGACTCTACTCTCTAGGAAAGAAGTATAGCTATAACAAAGTTATGTCCTAGGTTAGCAAGAGGAAAACTGTATGAAATCTTGGTCATTGTAATGCCACTTAAAAAGAAAAAATCACCGATTTATGAACATATTTCCTTTTTAGTACGTTCATAAAAGAATTGTCACTTTCTAATTTTAGAAAGAATTTAACTTCTAGTCACACAAATAACAATGACTTCTTTTAAAACACAATTTTTAAAAATCTTCATTTATTTATTAAATTTTGTGTCAAGTCAAATAGATTTACATAAAATGAAACGGATGGAGTACTAGATTATGTTGTGTAACTATTTTGCTCTCTTATAGACAAGGTCCTGGTAGAAAGATATGTGTATCACATCTCACATCTTGAAAAATATAGGTTTTAATTCCAAAGTAACCTGATAATTATTCTTTTCCAGCTACTACATCTGCACCAAAAATATTGAGCATTTCTCATTTCCAGTTATTCTTATATTATACAAGAATAGTACAAATCAAAACGTCTAGTTCCTATTAGGAAGTTCTGTTTGACAAGCGATCAAATTCAATATCAAGATAAAGAGATTATTAAAAGCTAATATAAGAATATTAAATATAATGCTAATCATGTACACAGATTCCTTTTAATTGTACTAATAAGTCAACAACTATTATGTAAAGCGCCAAGCATTTTCAAATCCTTGATGCATTAAAGTCTTACTATTGGTTGAAAAGCATATACGCAATATATAATTAAAAAATACTTATACTCTATTATTTGCCTAATAAAATGATCTTTTTGATAGAAAATGATAAGATCATTTGTGATGCTCATAGCCTAAGTTTAAATAGATTTAAGTTCCAACTACTCTATATGGAGTATTAAATTTTTTATTTTGGTTTTTCACCTGATATAAGAATCTATATTGGAGTCCTGACTGACCCAGCATAGCGTTCATTAAAGAAAAAGCATTCGCAACAATAACTTTTTTTCATTCCTAGGACTCGGATCTGAAATCTCAGTGAGTTTCAACTACTTTCAAGTACACTATAGGATACATCATGATGGCGGAAATATATAAGTTTTTAAATGCAATAAATTAATTACAACAATGATAATCCAATTGCAGCTGACAATATATGTTTCTTTTTATTTCTTTTTAGTAGTTTTCCTGTAAATTGGTGAAGTCAAGAGATGTATATATCAATACATTAATATAAATAAAGGTTGTTCTGACTCTCATAATATAAATTTGAAAGAAAATTATTAGGTACTTAATAATGATTTTCAAATATAATTTCTAATTGAATTAATTTAGGTCTGACCAAATTGAACGTGCATTCAGTTAATCCAAAATACGATATTATATAAGAACCTTTATGAAAAACACATAAATATAACTTCTACCAATCGAGATGATACCCAAAACTAAAATATGAGTCCACTTGCTATGAATTTAAAATGCTTGGGAAAAGAAATTAACAAGATGCTCATGCTCATGTAATAAATATAACTTGCTAAATTTGTCTCACATCAGTTGTGTAAGAGTTAATAAAGAGATTATAAATTTTTGGGTCGCTCCATCCATTGTCTTAAGTTACACAATTAATATAGGTCAAGTGATAATATGCTCATGCTCATGTAATAAATATAACTTCCTTTTTTTTTTTCAAGATGGATTTTTGAAAAACTAAAAACGGGTTTGAGTAGTTTTTCAAGTTTTTTGCAAATAAAAATTTTCTCAACTCACAAAACTTCATCTTTTAATTTTTTTTAAAGAAAAAATTATGTTCAAATACAACTTTAACTTTCAAAAATAATTTTTCAACTCAACTTCGAAAAACTCGTATTTCAAAATTTTTTGAATATCTATTGCCAAATGCTTCCTTCATACCATTAAAAGAAATTGTCTAGGCAACGAAGATACGTTGACTTGGATTTAAGTTGTCATAATCGTTTGATAAAATATTCAATATCTATATTCATTTATTTTCTATCTAAAGTTTCTACGTAAGTTCTTAATATGCCCCTAAAACAACAACTTTAAACCCAACAAAAATATGTATATATGGTACTCAAAAGAAAATTGTGTATATCACTATACAGAAACATACGTTGGATATCCTAATCACATAATTGTTGAAGTAATTAAAAGAAGTTTTCCTCCACATGTGACAAAGGAGTGAAGGACAAGTGAAATATATAATACGAGATTATAATACGATTAATAAATATCTAATCATAGTTGACTTCAATTCACCACAATCATTGGACTTCCTTTTAGAACAATCTCAGTATCACCTTAAATTTTACTTTGATTAAATCAAAAAAAAAAAAAAAAAAGGAAAAGAGAAACGGAGTGGCATTTTTGAAATTGAGGATAATTTCAGGGTGAATATGTAAGAGTTTGATTCCAGAATGGCAATGCCTAGTGGGCCCAAATCCAATGCTTGCTTCGCCCATTCTATGCATCGCTTGTGGGAAACGACAAAGAAGAAGGCCCATATGTAAGGCCCAGCCCTTAATAACGGTTCTAACTGATCCAAATATATGCCGCCAAAAGCAAATCTGGGCCCACTTCGCTTTAGCATGGCCATTGGCCAGTACTTTTCGTAATGAAGAGCTAATATTTCTTTTTCTTTTTCTTTTTACATTTTCTTTTCAGAATCTTTTTTCTTAATAAAAAATATATTTTCAAAATTCATAGATATCTCCCTTGCCACGTTCTCCTTAATTCATATATTATTGAAGAAAATAATTTGTGGTTATAGATTATTTCGGTTGACAGCCATCCCACAAACTAGCTTCTTATCATGATTACGATTATTGTTTATGATCAGGACAAATGAATAGGAAGAAGTTTCAACTTGACAATATTTCATAAAGGATTGCAATCATAATTATAATTAAAATAACCCATTAGTCGGAATTATAACTTAGTGTTTATTGAAAATCAAGTAATTTTTCATCTTAGGCCTACTTTTTATCCACGTAATACTCCATCTCTGGTTATTGATTAGTTGTAAAAAAATGTACTACGCGCAACACATGATCGATGAGATGTTAATATTTCATCAAGTAAAGTTTTCTTGATAATAACAGTAGACATTTTGATATTAGGTGATTTGATCAAATGTACAAGTAAAATAAGCTAAATCAAATAATCTCCTTTAAGTTTTCATTTATTTATTTTTATTTTTTGTTCTATTTTCAAGCTAACGTTTCTCTTTCTTTTTTTCCTTCCCGAAATATGTGTTTTGTACTTGTACTCTTTAATTAAAGAGTCCATTACCTAAATGGTCACTCGACTATTGGAAATAAACCAAGAAAGTCACTCTTCTTTGTAATGTTCCTAAATGGTCACTCAACTTTGGATAATTAACTCAAATGGTCATTCTCATCTGAAAAGTTGCTATCTCCGATGATACATGCTAACTTGGAATTTTTTTTAAAAATAAATTTAAAATATAAAGAAATTTAAATCTCACTGTCTCCACCCATTTAACATAATTATTTGACCCATACCCGACCAAATAACTTAATGGGTCAACTACTAAAAAAGTTAGTTCAACTTTAATCCTAAAATATTATACGGCGTTTTCCACCTCATCTTCTTTTTAGGGTTCTATATGGAGAACCAAAATTTTACCTTCAATTGATTTCTTTCCCAATAAAATCATTGTAATTAAACTAAAATTTTCAGAAAATACCATAAACTCATAACATAATACATGACAATGGTACTGGATATGACTAAAGCAACGATTACTTATCTTTTACTCATCATGAATAGTACTGACATGAATTAAATATTTGGTGTAAGTAGCATGAGTTAATAACTGGTGAGAATGATTTTCTGGTTTACCAATTGGTGACTAATATCTTAATAAATTACTTTATTTTCTTCTTTAGCTTAATAAATTACTTTTTTTTCTTCTTTTAGTTCGTAGGGAGTAACTTACTAACAATTATAATTTACTAGCAGTTTACTAACTTACTAACATTTTTTAGGAGTTAGTTTTTAGGAGTAACTTACTAACAATTTACTAACCTACTAACAGTTTTTAGGAGTAAATTTTAGGAGTAACTTACTTTATTTTCTTCTTCTAGTTTCTAAGAGTAACAAACTAAAAGTTAGTATGACACTTTTATATAAGGTGTTGTGTTTTGTTAAAATTATTAATATTGTTAACATACTTTTCTGCGTTCTATCATTAGAAGACACAAGAATCTTGAATGGAAAGTTGAAGTTTTCTTATGTATTATGTTATGACTTTATGGTATTTTATGAAAATTTTAGTTTAATTGCAATGGTTTTATTGGGGAAGAAATCGATTAAAAGTAAAATTTTGGTTCTCCCTATAAAACCCTAAAAAGAAGAGGATGAGGGAAACATCGTATAGTATCTTAGGATTAAAGTTGCACTGGTCTTTTTAATAGTTGACCCATTAAGTTATTTGGGTTGGGTATGGGTCAAATAATTATATTAAATGGGTGGAGACAGTGGGATTTAAATTTCTTTATATTTTAATATATTTTTAAAAAAAATTCCACGTCAGCATTTATCATCGGAGATAGCAACTTTTCATATTAGAATGACCATTTGAGTTAATTATCAAAAGCTAAGTGACCATTTAGGAACATTACAAAGGAGAGTGACTTTTTTGGTTTATTTCCAATAGTTGAGTGACCATTAAGGTAATGGACTCTTTAATTAAATGGACATAGGAATAATATTTGGTTATTCAAGAAATGACTTTTCATTCGTCAGAAATTCATAAATTTGAAAATTTACTTTTCAAATGTTGAACTATATGTAACTAAGCATAATGATTAAGTGAATCGATATATTTAGTTTGTTAATGTATATTACAAATACAAACATTCTCCCCTTAAGTGTCATTCATATATGAATGCTAATTGAGTTCAAACTGATCGACAACTTATCATTATACTCCATTTCTCTATAATGCAAAGTTAGATCAAGTGCTTCATAGATGAGATAATGACTTTTTCAATTCATTTATCAAAAGTGAAGAAAAAATCCAGGACCCCAGGTTACGTGATCAGTCGAATTTCATATCCTTAAGTAAATATGTTAAAGGCAATAGATTCCAAATGAAGTCGTTCTCATATTATAAGCTGTCACAATTATACTAACCAGTCATGTGCCTGCAAATAAATTATTGTCAAGTGCAGTTTCTTACTAAGGAAGTATAATTAATTAGACCGCAAACAAACTAAGTGTAGGATATTATAATGCAGTGGATAAGAGTAGATTTAAATAACTTATGATATTCTTGTAGTTTAAGCATGTTTCCTTATCATTATTACGACCTATTCATAAGATAATACATTCATAATGTCAATACATTTAAGAAGTAGTACCATCTATGGATTTAACTTGGACACCCTAATTTTCTTTTTCTTCTCTATTATCTGTGTCTATGCCTTTTAATTTTTGAGGCCAGTTGATTCATCAAGGGTATGCATATGTTGAAGAGCTGCCAACTAAATTGTCACATTTATGTATTGAATAAATTAGAGGGGCATCGAATTGAAAGGTCGCAAACTTGAAAGATCATGTTTGTTTTAAGCCAAATATGTCTAATTGAAACTAACATCTCAATTGTTGTACATTTTGTCTACATTCCTAACATGTACATTGCTATCTGACATTTGATTTCTTTAATTTGTATAAATACTTTTTAGATACTACCTAGGAAGCTATCGCCCTAGCACTAATCTAAAAGACATAAAGTGAGCATTAAAATAATTCTTTGTAGCATGGGTACTAGGGAAATTTTGTCTACGTTGTTAACTACTAGTACTATTTAATTGGTCACAAAGTAGAGGGTGCATAAGCATTAAATTGAACTGAATAAAGATTTCAAGATATATCAATCCGTTTCAATAAAATATGAAATGTTTCAAGAGCCAAATGATAAGAGTGGAAAGAAAATTCTTTATGCTATCTGATATTTGTTTGTTTGATAATGTGTAGTAATTACACGAAAAAGAAGATAATTCTTAAAGCCTAGTCATATCCTTATAAAATTTGCAGGAAAATAAGAACCAGGTTTTTTAATAGAAAGTCATTTTCGGAGTTAATAGTACCCACTTTGAATTAAAAAAATAGCCGTCAAAGAAACAACAAGTGGTCATTATCGACGGGAAGATTGAAAAGACATATTGCAAAGGTCTATACTTATCAAAAGAATGTTAGACGAGTCAGCTGCCTATTTTTGGAGCAAACTACACATATCATCTCAATTTAATTTGTCCATAATCATCAACATATATAGTGATGAGTCATACATTTCTATGATCTTTCTTTATATTAAAATAATATAACATAATATAATATGAACATTGTTTTATGATCTTTCTTTTTTTGAGTTTTTTATCCGGTGTTTGGTACCTTCATTGGAGTCCTCACTCACGCTGCGTAAAACTCATTTTCGGAAGAAGCGCTGATGTTTGGCATTTTACGCCAAAGTTTCCTTAATATTTCCGCATGTTTGAGTTTGTTATTCGCCCGTTTTATAATTTATGAATGTGGTTTTGCACTAATTTTATATCGTGTGTATGTAGGTTGTTATGCAGTGCAATTGGAACTTTAAAGAGCATGATCGAGCAAGAAAAGATTGGATTTTGATTGAGGATTGGATTGAACACACGAAGGCACGACACGAAGCGAGCTGCGGAGCAAGAAAACACGAAATTGGCCTGGCGCTATAGGGCACGTGGCGCGCCCCACTGCCTGGCGCGATTCCCAGCACGCCGCGCCCCAAAAGCGTGAAGATTTCGACGTCTACTGGTTGTCCCAGCGCGGTCGTGGGGGCGGGGCGCCCGTTATAGCGCCCCTGGAGCGAATTTTGACGTCCTATTTCATCTAGGCTTAGGTCTAACTTATTACCAGACCTTTGTAAACCTTATAAATACTACTTTACTTAGTTTTTAAGAGGAGTTCAGACTTTGGAGCAAATTGGAGAGCTCATAACATCTTGAACAAGGGTTTTTCTTCCTTCCATTAATTTATTACATCATTATTTCATTATTTCATCAAATCTTTGTGTTGTTATTATGAGTATGCGTGGCTAAATCTATCGTTCTAGGGTTAGAGTATTACATGAAGGTTGATGTTTGAAGATTGATTTCCATTAATTGAATCCCATAACGGGTTACTTATTCTTTCTTGATTTCACTTGTGTAATTGTCAGGGCCCGATTATTACGCATTATCTATGGTTTTTAGATTGAACTCGAAAGAGGGAATTTAATTACGTAATAAGAAAGAATAGGACTAGTTTGTGAACCCGGGCATCGGGGAACCAATTTGTGAGTAGGATAGACATATACTTGCTCTCCTAGTTTAACTAATTACATAATTCGTTAATGCGTGCACGCGATTCAACCCATAGACATATAGGGATTGAAGTAGCCTGCATAGACTGTGAAGAATCGAAAGGTTTTCACGGGTACATTTACTCTGTTAGTTAGTAATCCGGGATTTAAAGAGTGGAATCAATTGGAAAACTCAACTGGATTGTTCGTAACTCTGACCCTGGACCGTCTCCTTATTACTGATAACAACCAAGTTTTGCTCCATTGTTTGAATTCACTTCTACCGTTTTAATTATTGCATTTAGTTAGTAAAAATCTCAACCATTGGAAAATATCCCTGAATAGTTCTTAGAGAAATTGTTTGCTAGAATTCAGTCTGAATAGTCCTCGTGGGAACGATACTCGATTTATCACTTTATTACTTGTCGACCACGTATACTTGCGTGTGCGTTTGGGAGCAACAAGCGCTCCCTACCATGATTTTCTTTATTTCCAGAGCTCGAACCCGAGATATCTAGTATATGATCTTTCTAGTACTGCTACTAGTAGAACAATTTCTATTTACTCTTGTAAAAATATTGCCAAATATGCTGCTCATCGGAGCTCCTTGCTATGTCCAAACGGTTTCTTTATGTAGTATTAATATAATCCCTCCTTGCATAGCAAAAAAACATGAAAATTATTTTCAATATATTTCTTATCCTTATTAGAAAATATTGTTATAACGATAATGTAAATATCTAATAGGTGTGTTCGTGCACTGTCAGTATCCCTTTGAAGATTTCAAGTTCTTGTATATTTAGAAGCGAATTATTATCAGCGGCGGCTCAAGCTTATTGGAGGCTAAAGCCAAACCTCAATGAGAGGCCCTTTAGAAAAACATACTCCATATATTTATGTGACACAACTATTGTTTGGGGAGTCGATTTTTTACCACGTGTTTCTTATTTATGGTCAACTCTCATACTCCAAAGTGTGTCATATAAAGTGGGACGGATAGAGTATGTATTATTTTGTTTAAAGTTTGGTTTTCTAGCTTGTTTTAGATGCGAAATGATTAAGGGTAACCTTTTTATAATCAATTTCTTCTAAAAGCTGCTAATTCATTTAATTTATTGAGACATAGTTTATCATAGGTAAGATTTTAGTTGTTTAAGTTTTGAAAACTTATTTTCACTAAACTGTAATAGAAATTGTTAACATTATTTTACAAACAGTATAGACATTTGAAAATGAAGGTATTTGGCCAAGCTTTTGAGGAATAAGTACTTATTTTAGAAATGAAGGTATTTGGCCAAGCTTTTGAGGAATAAATAAGTACTTTTGAGTAGTAGCAAAAGCTGTTTTTAAGCTTCTAAGCAGAATCTGATAAAAATATCTTTTCCAGAAATAATTACTTTTGAAATTTAGGACAAGAATACACATATCAAACTTCTATATTTAATTCAAATAAATGATAATGTATATCCATTTTTTTAGTAATTTTTTCAAATATTGGTCAAAACATAAATTAATTAAAAAAGCACTTTTGTATAATTTGGCCAAACAGAAACTGCTACTCTCGCAAAGTACTTATTTGAAAAATACTTTGATAAAAAATACTTCTCAAAATAAGATAATTTTGACAATTTGACCAAACATGCTCTAAGTTTGCTAATATTATTTATATAAGTCAAGTCCAAAATTGGTACACTGTAGCTAATGCTCAATTCACAATGTCCCAAGTGTTTAGCTTCTGAAATCTCTCAAACTTATTCTGAGAACACTTGCTATTTTTTTTTTTTTTTTGAGTAATATAAATAAGTATTTGGAAATTTTGGGGCCCCACAGAAAGTAGGGCCCAAAGCCTTTGCTTTACTTGCTTTGGCTTTGGGCCGGCCCTGATTATTACCCTAAAGTGTTCATTACTCTTTCGTGCATTGTCACATGGCTACAAATCTATTGTGTTCGTTACTCTTTCGTGTTAATGGAAACAATTTCATAAGAAATATACATTTTCTTTGACTAATTGCGTCAGATATATCTTGTTCAAGTCAAAATTTTGTGTTAATGGACACAGTCTCATAAGAAATATACGTTTTCTTTGAATGATTGAATTAGAATTTAGATATATCTTGTTCAAGTCAAAAAGTATGACCTATACCCCTTTTCTTCATTACTATTATAAATTTAAAATGCGTGGAGGATTGCCTGACTAAGCCACATTTTTAAAATTATACCAGATCAAAGGTGTGACACTGTTTGAAGTTAAGGTTTTCAGGGACTCTGAAGGGTGAAGACTAAGTTTAAATCTTTTACAATAAACGTGAAACGGTTGAGGTCTCTTTAACTTTTATATAGATATTTCAAGTTCAATCCTATAAATGAAAAATATTTTGGTGGATATACTTTATCTCCAAACGACTCTATATGATACAACTCCATAATATAAACTTCGTATTTCCAAACGACTCTACATGATACAACTCCATAATATAAACTTCGTAAATTGGATGATTACTGAAATATTCCAATTGGTATTTATGATTAGTTTGAAAATAACAACTGATGAAGTCTTCCAATTGGTATTTTTTAACAGAAAAATAATTTTCTAAACCCATGAAAGGAATTTACAAAAAGAAAAAAAAAAGCCACACACATATACAAATATATGTAACACATAAAATATCCCAAGTGAAGCTTTCACATCTTATATGATTGTGCAAAAATGAGATAGGCTTTGCTTCAAATTGTTGTCATTCAGCTCCACATTTCATTTTCAAGAGCTACCAGTGACCCACGCATCCTTGTCCTTATCATTACTTTCTCATTCTATCGTTTCCTAATCGCCTATATAGGGATATTTTTTCAAGATTCATGTTCCATCGCTTTTATTCAAAAAAAAAAAAAAAAAGAATTTCATTTTTAGCTTTTCTATGAAGAAATTAAATACTAGTAGTAGTACAATATGTAATCATTTTCCTTTTGATGTGACTCAACATTTGTATCTATTTATTATCCAAATTAGAGTCTTGGAGATGACAATTTTACACGACTGACTTAAAAAAAGATAAGAGAGACGAGAATGGAATTGGACAAGATTATACAACTCTCTGCTATTGAAAATATATAAATCAATGATAATTTCGAAGCTGCTGCCTTTTCAAAATTTCGATAATAGTTGGAAGTTTGAAGAGGAAGTGCTAATAAATATGATAAATCACTAACTACAACAGCGTACAAATTGTTCTCTACTACTTCTATTCTAGTGAAAGTTAATTTATGAACTTGTTGTATTTTTTATTTTTTAAAAGTTAGTATTGCTTTAGGTAAATTGAAATAGACTCGTGAATAAGAAAATGGTGAAGGAAATAAATTGGAGAATTCAAACCTAAAATTCATCAAAAGGTACAATATTGAAAAACTTATTTTTCCGATCGAAAAGTTACCAAGGACAAACACATGATATAGTTTGGATATGAACGTGACTTGCTCACGGCTCACCTTTTTCGACAATGTGAAACATATACAAGGATACATAAATATTTACAAGGAAATTCAAGGATGATGTGCTCCCACTAACTCTAGGGTACCAGATTATATGCAACGAAACTAAAAAAAAATAAAAAATAGCACTACAACATTATTTGATTGAACCTATTGTATTGGGTAAAAATCGACCCGCGATGATTCGCCCCGGTCATGCAAATCGATGACGACCGAACACATATCGGCAGGTCAGAGACCAGAGCAAATGAGTGGATCGCCGAAGTCAGGCACCGAGGTCGTCACCGAAGGCGAGCCGCAAGCTGAGCTTCGATGACAGCCACCTCGGTCAAGCAGCAGGGCACTGCCACTGAGGTCATCTATTCGTGCCTCGGTGAATCCCCCCGGCTCAAGCGGCTTTGCAGCCCACTACTTCGCCCATTAACTCCACCCATAAATGCTCCAAACGTGGGTTGGTCATGAACAAGTAGTGGGGAACGTGGGATAACACTTTGTATCTATAAATAGCACTTCATTTTACATTGTACAGATCAAGAAATATATATTGAAACTCTGCCCAAATTTGCACTCTCAATCATAAATTGAAATCAAGTTATTCTTTTGTATTTACGTCTGTTTTGTGCATTTATTCAACTTTGATACGAAGATTTGCTTATATTCGAATCCAAATTCGATTTGTAATCCTAAAACTGATTTAGACCCATACAAATTGGCGTCGTCTGTGGGGATATAAGCAGTAACGCTTTGTTCCAAAGTTTCACGTCCTTTTTCATCAAAGCTCACAATTCAACGACGTTATGGCTGACAACAGCGATAACAGTAACGAACGGGCAGACGTTCCGTCGAACCAACAGCCCGCATCACCAATGACAATCGAAGAGTTCCAAGCTTATGTTGTCACTGCATTAAGAGCTCTCCAAAATAGACAGGATGAGCAAGTTAACATTAATGCTGAGTTTCGCGCCTCGTTGGAAGTGAGGAACAGTGCAGCACCGAATAGCACCCAGCCTTCGGCTCCTGGTGGAGGCATCCCGCCCTTCGTTCCTGCGGGCGCAATAACATGGGGACCTCACAACGGAGCCACGTCTGGGGGTTCGGGAAATATACCAACTGCAACGCCACATTTCGGGACGGTTCCCACCGTGGCTGAAACAACATCCGGTCGATGTCGAAAAATTGACCAGGGAAATTGAGGCTCGCATCGAGGCACGCGTGGAAAAACGCCTCGAGGGCGTGCCAGGGGTAACAAAGGAGGAAGATGATCTTGATATTGATCAATACAGGGAGCTGCCCTTCAAGCCCGAAGCGGCTCCAGCCCCAACCCCCAAGAACTTCAAACTCATGTTTTTGAAGAAATATGATGGGACTACCGATCT
This sequence comes from Petunia x hybrida, assembly GCA_037355625.1. Lineage (NCBI taxonomy): Eukaryota > Viridiplantae > Streptophyta > Magnoliopsida > Solanales > Solanaceae > Petunia > Petunia x hybrida. The sequence goes on along the minus strand of JBBBVM010000090.1, from coordinate 8,550,495 downwards.
CAGAGAACATGTGAGAGAATACATGGCAATGGTAAAGAGCAACGACCTAACGGCAATAGAGCTCGAGTCGATGTTCTTGAAAAAATTTGGCGAGTCCTTGGAGAAAGAGGCTCTACGTTGGTACATGTGCCTACCAGCGGGGTCGATTTCCACCTTTAAGGAAATGTCCAGCACCTTCGTCAAGGCGCACACCGGGGCCCAAAAGATCCTTCAAAGGAAGGAGGATATATGCGAAGTGAAACAAAGGCCCGGTGAGCCACTCAAGGAGTATCTTGAGCGCTTTCATGCCGAGCGCATGGAATTACCTCGGATGGACGATACCCTGGCCATTATGGCATTCGAAAAGGGTATCAATATCCGCAATTCTGACGCTGCCGTTGAATTGCGAAAAGAGCTCCAACAATACCAGGCCCTGACATGGGAGGATCTGCATAAGCGAACTTACTCCAAAATCAGATTGGATGAAGCTGAATTCAAAAGCCGAGGTTACAATTATAAAAACCGAGGTGAATTTTCGCACCGCGCCGAGGCGTCGCGAAGCAACCCGAAGGGGAGGTACGAGCCATATACCTCGACAAGGCAGCATGTCAGCCAAGGCTGGGAAACTCCTTCGTAAATTCATACACGAATTCATACATAAGCCAACAGCTCGGAGGGAAGGTTCAACCCAACACGAACCAAAGAAATCCCTCAGGCCCAGCTTCGGCCCCAAAAAAGGATCTACCTCGGATCCTTGACTACAATTTCAATATATCGACCTCGAAGCTGGTCAATATAGTTAAAGGGACTGCCGGGGTAAGGGTTCCTAAGGACATGAGGATCCCGGCGGATAAAAGAGACCATAATTTATACTGCGAATTCCATGCAGATTATGGCCAGAAGACCGAGGTTGCAAAGCCTTGCGCCTCGAAGTAGCTCACTTGCCGAAGAGGGGAGTATTGGCTGATTTCCTTACTGACAAAGGAAAGGAAAATTTCTCCAAGAACCGAGGTGATCGGCAAACACCTCGGGCTCCACCCCCGGAGAGAGTTGTGAATGTCATCACCAGGGGATCAGAAGTGAACGGTGTGAATTTCGCTGCGGCCAAGAAATTCGCCAAGCTATCGATCACCATGGAGAAAAGAACCCGAATTGGCGGCTCGGGTAAAGAAATCGTGTTTGACGATGACGACTGTGATGGGATGATATTCTCCCATCACGACGCTTTGGTCATCATGTTGAGAATCAACGACTCTGACATCAAAAGAGTCTTGATCGACCCCGGTAGCTCGGTCAACATAATCAGCTATGGGGCTGTTAAGAAAATGTAGCTCAAAGGGGAGGTTCTCCCCAAGGCAACAGTGCTAGCCGGCTTCAACAACTCTACAGAGAAAACATTGGGTGAAATCACACTCAAGACGGTCGCCGAAGGAGTTATCAAGGAAACGCTGTTCCAAGTAATGCCCGAGGATTTGACATACAATGTGATCCTCGGAAGGCCATGGATCCATTCCATGGAAGTTGTCCCCTCCACTCTGCATCAAGTGATTAAATTCCCTACACCTCGGGGAGTTCGGTCAATCAAAGGGGAGCAACGAGTAGTGAGGGAATGCTACTCGGTTGCGTTAAAAAATGGAGTCGCCCCGACCGGGCCCAAGCAATAGCAACTAAAACAACCGGGGTCAAGCAAGGAGGACACCCGTGGGGAAGTCGAAAAGATCCCGGTTTGTATTCAAGAGCCTCGGAAGCAAAAGGCTGAGGACTCCACTATTGAAGAATTGGAAATTTTTCACCTTATTGAAAAATTTCCCCGAAAGAAAAGTGTTTGTCGGCTCGGAGTTGGACTCGAAGTCGAAAAAAGCGATTATTGAAGTTTTGAAGTCCAATCATGACTGTTTCGCTTGGTCTAATTCAGATATGACTGGTATCGATCCGGAGATCATGACTCACAAGCTGAATGTGGACCCAAAGTTTACCCCGGTGAAGCAAAAGAAGAGACCTTATGTCGGGGTCAAAAAGAAAGCAATCGAAGATGAAACCACCAAGTTGCAAGAAAATGGTTTAATAAGAGAGGTGAAATACCCCGAATGGCTGGCCAATGTGGTGGTCGTACCAATGAAGAATGGCAAGTGGAGAATGTGTGTAGACTACACTGACCTGAACAAAGCCTGCCCCAAAGATTCATACCCATTGCCACAAATTGACAGGTTAATAGACTCTACGGCTGGACACAAATAATTAACCTTCTTGGATGTATATTCGGGCTAATATCAGATCCTCATGGACCCGAAGGACGAAGAGAAGACCTCGTTCATCACTGACCGAGGTACTTTCTGCTATAAGGTGATGACCTTCGGTCTGAAAAACGCCGGGGCGACTTACCAAAGATTGGTATGTCGCATGTTCAAGGAGTATATTGGAAAATCTATGGAGGTCTACATAGATGATATGCTCATCAAATCGATCCGAATGGAGGATCATTTGAATCATCTGAGGGAAGCTTTTGCTGTTTTAAGGCAATACACCATGAAACTGAACCCTGAGAAGTGCGCCTTCGGCGTTGGATCAGGCAAATTCTTGGGATTCATTGTCTCTGAATGAGGGATCGAAGCTAACCCAGATAAAATCAAAGCTATCGAAGAGATCCCCGAGGAGCTGACCGGGGTGAAAGAAGTTTAACGCTTGACTGGCCGAGTCGCCGCCTTGAGTCGATTTATCTCAAGGTCCTCGGAGTGATGCCACAAATTCTTCTCCGTTTTGAGAAAAAACAATCACTTCGAATGGACACCGGAGTGTAAACAAGCGTTGAAAGATTTGAAATAATACTTGGCTAACGCGCCGTTGCTCGCCAAGCCAAAAGAAGGTGAAACATTGCTGGTCTACTTGGCTGTGTCCGAGCTGTCTGTCAGCGCTGTGCTGGTTCGGGAAGAAGATGGAAGCAGCAGCCCATCTATTATGTAAGCAAGACACTCCTCGACGCTGAAACCAGGTATCCACACTTGGAAAAACTAGCACTTGCTTTACTTATTACTGCTTGGAAACTACGACCCTATTTCCAATTTCACCCAATAGCGGTAGTTTCAACCTTCCCTTTAAGTAGTATATTGCATAAACGTGAGTTATCGGGGAGATTATCAAAATGGGCGGTAGAGTTGAGCGAATACGATATCACCTATCAACTTCGGACAGCCATCAAATCTCAAGTCCTAGCCGGCTTCGTGGCCGACTTTAGTGTCGGGATTCTGCCCGAAGCGGAAAAGGAAAACTCCACGGCGAAAGGAACCTCCTCGGGGCTATGGATACTTCATACCGATGGGGCAACTAACTCCAAAGGTTCAGGTTTAGGCATAGTCTTGAGAGCACCCACCGGGGAGAAAGTCAGGCACTCAGTTTGGTTCAAAAAAGTCACCAACAACGAGGCCGAGTACGAAGCAGCTTTAGCAGGTTTGGAGCTGGCTAAAAAAATAGGGGTGGAAAGAATCGAACTAAGGTGCGACTCGCAGTTGGTAGTGAACCAAGTCCTCGGTGATTATACGGCTCGGGAGCCCAGAATGCAACTATACTTGGATCGAGCACAAAGAATCTTGGCCCAATTACAAGAATGGCATGTTAAACAAGTGCCTCGGGAGGAAAATACCGAGGCTGATGCTTTAGCAAATCTGGGTTCGGCAATTGACGAAGCCCACTCGGTGACTGATTCAGTGGTTCGATTGTTGTCCTCACAAATGAGAGAGATGAAGTTGCTGGTCAACAGATGGGATTGGCGGAGTAAGTTCATCTCTTACTTCGACTCGGGGACTGTCCCCCAAGATTAAAAAAAAAGCAAAAAAATTTAAGGACCCAAGCGGCCTCATACCACCTGATCAAGGGCAATATGTACAAGAGGTTATATTGCGGCCTGATGGCCAAGTGTTTGGGTCCCGATGAGGCTAGGTATGTGATGGCTGAAGTACACGAAGGCGAGTGCGGCAACCACTCGGGGGAAAATCCTTGGTGCATAAGTTGTTAAGAGCTGGGTATTATTGGCCCACTATCAGTGCCGATGCAAAAGCCTTCATGCATAAATGTGATAAGTGCCAACGCCATGGGCGGATGATCCACCAACAGGCCGAGCCTCTACACTCGGTGGTATTACCATGTCCTTTCATGAAGTGGGGGATGGACATTGTTGGACCATTGCCAAAGGGAAAAGGTGGTGTTCGCTTCATTCTAGTGCTAACCGATTACTTCACGAAATGGGTGGAAGCAGGGGCTCTCACCGAGGTAAAGCAAAAACAAGTAGTCGATTTTATCAAGAAGAACATCATCTACAGGTTCGGTGTCCCAAGAGAGATTGCCTGTGACAACGGTAAACAATTCATGGAGGCAGCCATCACTGATTTCTTCAAGCAATGGGGGATCAAAAGAATTGCTTCGACTCCTTATCACCCAAGTGCCAATGGCCAAGCTGAGTCTTCGAACAGGATCATAATTGAAAACCTCAAGAAAAGGCTTGATGAGAAGAAAGGCCCTTAGCCCGAGGAGCTGCCCGGAGTACTTTGGGCCATGCGAATAACGGAGAAGAACAGCACCGGTGAGACTCTTTTCTCACTCGCTTATGGTATGGATTCCCTCATTCCCGTAGAAGTGGGCGAACCAAGCCTTTGGTACGCCCACACTACCGAGGATGCAAATCAACAGGCTATGCGCATAGAATTGGATCTGCTCGAGGAAAAAAAGGAATTAGCTTTGGTTCAGCTAGTCGTCCAAAAAAGGCAGATCGAGGCGTACCTCAATAGGAAAGCCAAACTCAGAGACTTCAAAGTTGGCGACTATGTGCTAAAAACTACAAACCAATCAACGAAGGAAGACAGCGGGGGAAAACTTGTTGCAAATTGGGAAGGACCCTAATGAGTCAAGGAAATCGTTGGAAAGGGATCTTATCAAATTGAGAATTTGCAAGGCGAACCCGAACCTCTGAATTAGAACATTTCCAATCTGAAGCGGTACTACTTCTAATCAAGGTAAATTGCTCTTTCAATCTTTTTAAATTCATCCATAGCCTCGAGCCGAACAACGCTCCTATGGCCTCGATCGAAATGTACTAACTTGCTCCTCGTTCCCTTTTTGCTTGAACTTTTCAGGAAGCGAACTTAACCATTTCCAGTGCTCGGATCTTCATCAAGATTCACAACCGAACACTGGGGGGAGTGAGAGGCAGGAGTTGATACCGAGGTCGACATCGAGCCTCCCAACCGAAGCTTATCTATCCGAAAACCGGGGACTGACGCCCGGGGAATAGATTTAGTACATTGTAAACTCGCCCGGCAGTGGCATGTTGTTAATTTGTTTTTTTCTGTTTTTTCGCCCAAGGTCCGCTTCGACTTGGTTCTATGTAAATAGCCGATTTCTGGCTCGTTGATATCAATGAAATAATTTTGATCCTATATCTATTTATCTGTACAAATCTTGCACTCCGAAGCTGCACTTTGAATGCACGACTCGAGGGCAATACGTCGTTCTAAGTTTGCATCGATCAAATTCAATCAAGTCTTGCAAGTAAGTTATTTATTTATTACAAGGTGTTCGGTACATGCAAAAACCAACACTTGAGATAAAAACATGAATACCTTTCATTAAAAGAGCCCGAAGGCTAAAAATATTTACATCAAAACACCTAAAGGTTCAAAAGTTATGCATAAACGCCCGAAGACTTACAAAATGCTATCGGAAGCCTAAGCTTCGGGAGAATCACCTCCGTCCTCGGAGCCCCCCTCGGCCCCTTCATCATCTTCCTCATCTTCATCGCCGCTCGAGGCCTCACTTGATGGGAGATCATCAATGATAGTTTGAGCCTGTGCCGACTTCACCTCGGCTTTGGCAATCTCTTCATCCAAGTTAAGCTCGTCGGCGCGACACCGCTTTAGAAGCCTCAACAGAGATTAGATAATGGCACATCGCTTATTCAGCTCGGCCCTCTTGACCTTGATCACAGCCCTACGTTTACGATCGGCAATTTCGTCCCGAAGGGCCTCGACCTCGGCTTCCTTTGCTGAAAGTTTGGAGTTCTCATCTTCCAACTTTTTAATATGAAACATCTGTCTCTTCAGCTGTTCGTGATGTTGCCTGGCCATCTCAACAGTTTCACCCTTTACTTGGGTCAGTTCGGCACGTAAACCGGTAGCCTCGGCTTCTAACCTCGAACGCACAGCTTGAGACTCAGTGTCGAGAGCTTGAATCCTTGCCTCAGAAGAAGCCTTAACCTCAAGTAATTCGGACTGGGACTTGGTTAAATCAGCCCTCAATCCAGCTATTTGTGCTCTGAGGTTGTCCTTCTGCTTGTCCCAAGTCCAAGCCACGCGTTGAAACGCCTCGGCTCTCGTAGTCTCGAGTTCGACGGCTCTCAATGACAACACGAGCCCCTGGGAGAAAAGTCGCCAAAAATCAGCATGAAGAAAAACATACCCAGAAAAGAAGTAAATTTAAAGGATCGAGGCCTATTCTGAGAGCATTTGCCGAGAGGACTGTAAATAGTTTGGCTGGAGAATATGATTGCACCACTTTATCCTCTTCGGGGCCAAGTAGGGGCATCAGGCTCAAAAGGTCCCCTCGGGAGCATGACAACAAATTCGAAGAAGTGGGCACATCCAACTTCCGAAAGGATCCAACCGAGGACGAAATCCTTGCAGGTTCAGATTGCGCCCGAACCGCGCCGACTTCGGCTCTCCCCTCAATGACAGCGGCCCCAACCTCTCCAACTTTTTCCTTACCCTCTGCCCTTGCTGTCACAGCCTCGGCACTCTGCTCCTGACCTTCTAGATCCACAACCTCGATTTCCCTTCGAGCAGTGGTGTCCTCGGGAGCGGCTGTTGACACCCAATTTTGTCCCGGATTTTAATTAAAAGTATAATAATTTTAAAATTAAGTTCAGTTTCTGAAGATTGCAAATAAATAGCTAATTTTAAAGGAAATAGCCAAAATCGCAAGTCGTCCCTTCATTTGCAGTGTGCTATATAATTATTTGTTTAATTTAATAAAGGACTAAATCTATTCTTAAATTGCAATTTAAAATCATTTCCGCAAAGCCCATATAACAAAAAACCCCAACCCATTATTCACCATGATTCCCTATCATCTTCCCTTTATCAAAAACCCTACACACCACTATTAAAAAAAGGAAGATCAGCCGCTATACCCACTCCCTGACTATCTATCAGCCGCGGCTCATCTCCCTCACACCCCTCCTCACATCGTCTTCTCGCCCCTCTCTGTTCAATACACACAGCACATGACATACACACACACAAATCGAACAGTACAGAAATAGATCGGGGAAGGGTGAGTTTGAAAAGGGGTTTCTGGATTTCATTTTTTGTTGTTGTTCTTGACGGGTACAAGGAAAAGGGAGGGCAGTGGTCGAGATGGGTTGACACAGAAAGACGATGGAGTGGTAGCGACGCCGTTGGTAAAGATCGGTGTTGCTCCTCCTCGTTTTGGTGGATTACTCCGTTTGTTTGGGCCTCCACTGGTGTCCTTCGTCATTATTGTTGTTTTTGTCTGGTTTCTTTTGTTATTCTATTGTTTGTAAGGAAAAGGGGTTGAAAAGAGCCACGACAGTGGCACCGCTAATCGCCACTTCCGGAAAACATCATCACCACTGGAGTGGTAGTGACGCCATTATCAGTGTCGCTCCTCCTTTCCTATGATGGTCGCTTTGTGCCGTTCACTGTGGCTTCATCGTTTACCCGGAAAATTCGTGTCTTCTGATTGTTCAATACAGTCGTTTTTTGGTTGCTTCGTCGGCTGGTTTTAATTCAGGGAATTGATACCCCTTTGGCTATGAAGTTCACGATGTGTATTTTGCTCATTGAATTTTGCCTCTGCTCTGAGACTTGCTTCACCGGAAAAGCTTAGTTTTGATTATTGGACAATGGTTCACTGTCTCGTTATGCACTTGTTTTAACGGTCTCTGTGTTGGTTCTTCATTAATGGAGTTACTGTGTACTTGTTGATATAGCTTGACTCTTTGACTGGACTTAAATCATTTGCTGTGTGGTGTTGATTTACTATGGTTGGACCCTTTTGACTGACTTAATTGGCTTGCTTACTACTGAGATTATGGTCATTGCAGTGAATGGTCTTATTGATTCGGTCTTGAATGAGTCTGAGCTTGCTATTGCCTATGAAAATATTTCTTGTAGAGGCCTAGACACTGATTTGGCCAATATACATGGAATTGACGGATATACACAACGAATTGACGGATATATTGTTGCATTAACAGATATTGCACCTCTTAGGGCCAATGAAAAATACATACATGTATTGAGGCCTACATAAGGAATTGACGGACAATAAATTGACGAATTTTGAACATGATACTACACTTGAACCGTCCCATTCCCGTGTCCCTAAAGCAAAAGGCGATGATGAATGCACTTTAATGCAAAGCAAATTGAATAGAGTAGTGGGTTTGGCGCTTTGGCATGGCAACATGGTCCGGACTCCGTGTTTGCAACCGTACCAAATCCCGAGCCTCTATTCGACGCGCGATACGCACCTGAGCCTAAATTTTGCAAAAACAAACCCCTTTTACTATTATTATATTTTATTACTATTATATATTTCTATTATTATTATTATTATTATTATTATATATTCTATTATTATTATTATATATATTTTTACTATATTATTATTATTATTTTATTATTGTTATTTTATTAATTGTGACACTTTATTATTGAACTAATTTAGTTTAAATTCCCATTTTTATTGCGAGGTACATCTTGGCACGAGCAATTCGGGAACGTTTTTTTGCTAACTTCCGTTGCATTGGAGTCGTTTGGATTGAAGTCGGACTCGAGCATTCAGAAATAAGACTTAGAAATTTAGAAAAACCAAGGCTCCCGCGAGTTGATCAAATAAGACTTGGTATGTCGCTTTACTTTATGTGCATTATCCTTTTATTTTTTGAAGTCGTTATTTAATTTATTGCAAACTGGGGAAAATTAGCAAAATGCGTGCAAAAAATTAAAATATTTTTCATAAACAAGTTTTATTTCAATTAATTATTTTAGATAATTCTTTTAGAAAAGCATATTTTGCAAATATTTGGAAACCTGTCGGATTAACCGTATTTTACGGAATTTCGGAAGTGCCTTAAAAACCTTCTTCCGAAATTAATAAAACCTCTTACTTTTAGAATCTCTGGAAGAAAGACCGTCTTTTTTTTATAAAAACGGAGTTTTGCACGCATTTGTTAATTTGGTTCCCTGTTTTTCCTTAAATTGGGTGGCGACTCCAAAAACTCCAAAAGAGTTAGCCCATCCTGTCGATATTCCGGAATTTATCCTTTTCGGGTAATTTTTGGGGTTCAACAGCATGGCGACTCCGCTGGGGAGCAATAAAGGTTTTGACCATAAAGGTTTCCAATTGTTTGCAACTAGCATGCCTGATTTATTTGCTTTATTATATCTGTTTGTTTGGTTTGCCTTATAAAGCATGCATTGTATTAATTTGTGCATAATCTGCGTTCCGTTCATATTTCCTCCCTCATGGAGCCTGTCAATTCTCTTTCACCTCCTCGATTTCATCACGGGGTACCCGCTTGACGGGTAGCTATGCAGGAAGGGCATTGCCCTTACCTCACTCTTTCAAACTTCTTTCGTGTCACCAAAAGTTAGTTGGGGTATGGTTTGCCTGGTTTTGCCATGGCCGGTTTTACTGGTTTATGGGGCCAGGTTTATCCATAGGTCTGAATCAGCCTCAACCGTTAGCCCACTCTTAGAAGGAGATTAGGTCATGCATGCATATTCACCTTAGTTTGGGGGAAAGTTCGGCAGATTTGGTTGGTTTGTGTTTTGGAGATGGCTTGGTGTAGTGAGATCTAAGAGGCGAAGCCCTTGGTGTCTTTAAAAGGATCAGTGGGGTCCCTTTCCTGAATGGCTTTGCGTGTGTGCAGGCCTATGTTGATTATCCAGCTGCAACTTTGTAAAATTGAAGTATGCTTGTCGCATACTAGGAGAGCGAAGCCCCTGTGTCTTTGAATGACCAGTGAGGTCCCTCCTTGAAGACCAGTGCGGTCTTGGCTGCCTAGGAAACTGAGAGGCTTGATTAAAGCCGATGACCAGTGAGGAGCCCTATGAACAAGGTCTGCGAGCCTTGCAAAACCTAGGAAACTGAGAGGCTTGACTAAAGCCAAGGACCAGTGAGGTTTTATTTGTAAAAGGTCAATTGGAACCTTTTATGATTTGCAGTCTGGCATTGTGAAGACAGTTGAAAATTTCACCCCTAGATGTGAAACAATTGGGAGTTGTGCTTGGAGGAGTGTGGATGTTTGCAAAAGCTATGGAGGATTGTTTCGGGTTTTAGGCATTTGGGTTTAGAATTTTGTGCAGATGCTGTGGAGAGCATGAGCTGTGTTAAAATGTTAATTGCATGTCTTGCTTTATTTGCTAAAAATGCGTTAAATACTAGGCGTTGCTTGCTTGTATGCAATCCTATGAATGACATGCAAACTATCTTAGTTACCCTTTGTGAGGTTTCTTTTGTTTTGTTTACTTCTCTATCAAATGTTGGATTTGTGAAGTGGCAGACCATCCACCATGCAAAGGTTTCGAGATATGATTGATGGTAGACGCTCTAGCTCATGAACGATGCAGTACCAGAAGCTAATGGCATTGCTTGAAAGAACTTGGCGATTGAACTTAGTAGCATTGTTTTCAATTTTAATTCAGATTGAGGCCCTGAATTGCATTGTACTTTAAAGCTTAGGTTATTCTGAATCAACTTATTTTGAATTTATGAAAGTTGAAATAAAATTCATCGCATTCTTATTATGTTATTTACGCTTGCATTTGTTTCCATTGCAAAATTAAAATTGTTAAACTTGCCAAAACTTTGCTTGTGATGTATGGCAAAACAACTGAACAATTTGAAAACGATGCACTGAAGGTTATTGTCCGCGCTCTTTGGATATCACACTATCTGTTAGAACTTCAACTGGGGCAGCTTTTATTTTGTTGGTATATGGCGTTGAAGCAGTAATGCAGAACTACGCACGGTCTGATTCCCAAGGAGGGATACGTAGGCTCCCTCATCGGGCTCGACCCTTTAGCATTTAAATTATTATTTTCCCCAAGAAGGATAACTGGGGCAATTTTGCAAAATGAGTTAGAGATGCGGAAGATAATAACTGGGGCAGAATTTTGCAAGAAGCGGCATTGGTTGTTAAAGATGAGTTGGCAGGAATTTTGAAATTGGTTAAGCAAACAGTGCAAAGTATAAGACAAAGGACGTTCAGTTTGTTTTAAAATATGTTACAAGTTTAAGTCAAGGCAAAAAAAAAAAGAAAAAAAAAAAAATTCAAAATGTATCTTTGACTTCATTTGCATGCTTATTTCACTCGCTATATTGCATTAAAATATTTTATCTTGCCTCTATTTTTCAAAATCTATGCTATTTGAGTTCAAGAGCCAAGCTTCTGAAAGCAATTTGCAAATCCAAGTCCAATGAAGACGAGGAAGCAGCAGAAGCAGCCAAATCAGGATAAAGTCTGCACAAATCAAATGCTTCCCCTTTCCTCCCCAAAGCTAACAATTTTTCTTTGAACGCAGGAACGAGAAAGCTTGCAATGAGAGGATCATTTGCACTATGGATGAACAATTTATTGAACGCGCATCCCAAGTTGTCTTGCAAATTGCATTGCGTTGCTATTTTCACGACTTAAAGCATTATGCTTTGTCATGAGTTATTGCCGACCAGGCGGCATTTCTACCCCTATGACTTTTATTCCTAATAGGTGACAAAGCCGAGGCTTGTTTTGTGTTTTCGAAACTAAGCCAAATAGGGCATCGCTTTGTTTCAGGCGATAATCCGCACAAGGCCATCCTTGCTGGATTGTCTCGCCAATTGATTTATCAATGGCTATCGCACTGACTACATTTCCGCACTACTTTGCTTTGCACTTATTTTGAATTATACCTTCGCACTTGCTTTGAAATTAACGCCTTGCTTTACTCTTTCAGGTTGACCATCGGCTACGAGAATTCTCCATTGTTGGACTTTCACGCCTATTGATTCGCTAAATCGCTTTTGCATTGCTTTACATTTCACGCTAAATTGCCTTGCACTTGCTTTATATTATGACTTGCTTTACTTTTAGTTTAATAGGTCAGCCCTGATACCCTCCTTGCTTTGTGCCGGACCGGATCACCAGCTGATTTGTAGACAATCAACCCCAAGACCCTCCTTGCTGCGTGCCCGACCGGCTTGCCAGTTGATTTGTCAAGATGTTCAAATTGCCTTGCACTTGCTTTCAATTATGCCTTTGCACTTGCTTTATATTATGACTTGCTTTACTTTTAGTTTAACAGGTCAGCCCTGATACCCTCCTTGCTTTGTGCCGGACCGGATCACCAGCTGATTTGTAGACAATCAACCCCAAGACCCTCCTTGCTGCGTGCCCGACCGGCTTGCCAGTTGATTTGTCAAGATGTTCAAATTGCCTTGCACTTGCTTTCAATTATGCCTTTGCACTTGCTTTATATTATGACTTGCTTTACTTTTAGTTTAACAGGTCAGCCCTGATACCCTCCTTGTTTTGTGCCGGACCGGATCACCAGCTGATTTGTAGACAATCAACCCCAAGACCCTCCTTGCTGCGTGCCCGACCGGCTTGCCAGTTGATTTGTCAAGATGTTCAAATTGCATTGCACTTGCTTTCAATTATGCCTTTGCACTTGCTTTATATTATGACTTGCTTTACTTTTAGTTTAACAGGTCAGCCCTGATACCCTCCTTGCTTTGTGCCGGACCGGATCACCAGCTGATTTGTAGACAATCAACCCCAAGACCCTCCTTGCTGCGTGCCCGACCGGCTTGCCAGTTGATTTGTCAAGATGTTCAAATTGCCTTGCACTTGCTTTCAATTATGCCTTTGCACTTGCTTTATATTATGACTTGCTTTACTTTTAGTTTAACAGGTCAGCCCTGATACCCTCCTTGCTTTGTGCCGGACCGGATCACCAGCTGATTTGTAGACAATCAACCCCAAGACCCTCCTTGCTGCGTGCCCGACCGGCTTGCCAGTTGATTTGTCAAGATGTTCAAATTGCCTTGCACTTGCTTTCAATTATGCCTTTGCACTTGATTTATATTATGACTTGCTTTACTTTTAGTTTAACAGGTCAGCCCTGATACCCTCCTTGCTTTGTGCCGGACCGGATCACCAGCTGATTTGTAGACAATCAACCCCAAGACCCTCCTTGCTTCATGCCCGACCGGCTTGCCAGTTGATTTGTCAAGATTGTTGAAAATGCCTTGCACTATGCCTTCGCATTTGCTTTATTGCTTCACCAGTGGATGGGAAGACAATTATCAAAGATATTGCAGCTTGCACTTACAAATTACGTCATGCCTACCATAAGCAATTGGAGGCCTTATTATGAAGCCTGTCATAAGCAATTGAAGGCTCTTTTATCATTGATCCTACCGTAAGCAATCGGGGGATCTTATTATTAAGTCTATCGTGAGCAAGCGAAGACTTCATTAGCATTGAAGCCTACCATAAGCAATTGGAGGCCTTATTTTGAAGCCTATCATAAGCAATTGAAGGCTCTTTTATCATTGATCCTACCGTAAGCAATCGGGGGATCTTATTATTAAGTCTATCGTGAGCAAGCGAAGACTTCATTAGCATTGAAGCCTACCATAAGCAATTGGAGGCCTTATTTTGAAGCCTATTATGAGCAATTGAAGGCTCTTTTATTATTTATCCTACCGTAAGCAATCGGGGGTCTTATTATCAAGTCTGTCGTGAGCAAGCGAAGACCTCATTATCATTGAAACCTACCATAAGCAATTGGAGGCCTTATTTTGAAGCCTATCATAGACAATTGAAGGCGCTTTTGTTATTGATCCTACCAATAAGGAGCAACCTAGAGGTTCTCCGGGCGGAGTACTTTGTCAGTTGATCGAAGGAAGAACTTATCGATGATACCGCAGCCCGCATTTACAATTTTATCACTTTATCTATTTCTTATTCCAATTATTATAGTTTATTAGCAGTTGCACGCTTACCGCTTGTTGAGATTATTGCAGGATTTTAGCAACACCGCAGCAGCATCTGGAGCATGGAGCTTTTCTTAGCAATAAACCGGGCAATCGTTGATATGAGCTAGACTCGTCAACAAAGACCTGAAGAATCGCACCCGCATAAGTCATCCACCCTAGAGGTAAGTCTCTTGTTAACCCTAAGTCCGAGGTTTGAAATTGAAGACAAGATGACTCGCTTATCGAGGTGCAGTGGAAGCTATGTCCGTGTAAACCCCTCTTTATGGGTGTGTCGTCGACCATATTTTCATAACTTGGGTGATTACAAGCCTCTTTTCCCGCACTTGAGTAGTCGTTACTATCTCGTCTTTGGTTTTCAAATCGCGTCGAACTACATATGGCCTGATTCTCTTTCAGCCCGAGATATGTAGGCAACTCGGAAATCGAAGTTCGGCCATGCCCATAAGCCTCGCATTTTGATCCTAGGAATCGAAGTCTTGGCTTTACCGTGACAAAATTGGGTTTCACGTCAACTTCTTTACCCTGAAAACTCTTTCATCCTTTCCGGGTAAAGAGGGGCAGCTGTTGACACCCAATTTTGTCCCGGATTTTAATTAAAAGTATAATAATTTTAAAATTAAGTTCAGTTTCTGAAGATTGCAAATAAATAGCTAATTTTAAAGGAAATAGCCAAAATCGCAAGTCGTCCCTTCATTTGCAGTGTGCTATATAATTATTTGTTTAATTTAATAAAGGACTAAATCTATTCTTAAATTGCAATTTAAAATCATTTCCGCAAAGCCCATATAACAAAAAACCCCAACCCATTATTCACCATGATTCCCTATCATCTTCCCTTTATCAAAAACCCTACACACCACTATTAAAAAAAGGAAGATCAGCCGCTATACCCACTCCCTGACTATCTATCAGCCGCGGCTCATCTCCCTCACACCCCTCCTCACATCGTCTTCTCGCCCCTCTCTGTTCAATACACACAGCACATGACATACACACACACAAATCGAACAGTACAGAAATAGATCGGGGAAGGGTGAGTTTGAAAAGGGGTTTCTGGATTTCATTTTTTGTTGTTGTTCTTGACGGGTACAAGGAAAAGGGAGGGCAGTGGTCGAGATGGGTTGACACAGAAAGACGATGGAGTGGTAGCGACGCCGTTGGTAAAGATCGGTGTTGCTCCTCCTCGTTTTGGTGGATTACTCCGTTTGTTTGGGCCTCCACTGGTGTCCTTCGTCATTATTGTTGTTTTTGTCTGGTTTCTTTTGTTATTCTATTGTTTGTAAGGAAAAGGGGTTGAAAAGAGCCACGACAGTGGCACCGCTAATCGCCACTTCCGGAAAACATCATCACCACTGGAGTGGTAGTGACGCCATTATCAGTGTCGCTCCTCCTTTCCTATGATGGTCGCTTTGTGCCGTTCACTGTGGCTTCATCGTTTACCCGGAAAATTCGTGTCTTCTGATTGTTCAATACAGTCGTTTTTTGGTTGCTTCGTCGGCTGGTTTTAATTCAGGGAATTGATACCCCTTTGGCTATGAAGTTCACGATGTGTATTTTGCTCATTGAATTTTGCCTCTGCTCTGAGACTTGCTTCACCGGAAAAGCTTAGTTTTGATTATTGGACAATGGTTCACTGTCTCGTTATGCACTTGTTTTAACGGTCTCTGTGTTGGTTCTTCATTAATGGAGTTACTGTGTACTTGTTGATATAGCTTGACTCTTTGACTGGACTTAAATCATTTGCTGTGTGGTGTTGATTTACTATGGTTGGACCCTTTTGACTGACTTAATTGGCTTGCTTACTACTGAGATTATGGTCATTGCAGTGAATGGTCTTATTGATTCGGTCTTGAATGAGTCTGAGCTTGCTATTGCCTATGAAAATATTTCTTGTAGAGGCCTAGACACTGATTTGGCCAATATACATGGAATTGACGGATATACACAACGAATTGACGGATATATTGTTGCATTAACAGATATTGCACCTCTTAGGGCCAATGAAAAATACATACATGTATTGAGGCCTACATAAGGAATTGACGGACAATAAATTGACGAATTTTGAACATGATACTACACTTGAACCGTCCCATTCCCGTGTCCCTAAAGCAAAAGGCGATGATGAATGCACTTTAATGCAAAGCAAATTGAATAGAGTAGTGGGTTTGGCGCTTTGGCATGGCAACATGGTCCGGACTCCGTGTTTGCAACCGTACCAAATCCCGAGCCTCTATTCGACGCGCGATACGCACCTGAGCCTAAATTTTGCAAAAACAAACCCCTTTTACTATTATTATATTTTATTACTATTATATATTTCTATTATTATTATTATTATTATTATTATATATTCTATTATTATTATTATATATATTTTTACTATATTATTATTATTATTTTATTATTGTTATTTTATTAATTGTGACACTTTATTATTGAACTAATTTAGTTTAAATTCCCATTTTTATTGCGAGGTACATCTTGGCACGAGCAATTCGGGAACGTTTTTTTGCTAACTTCCGTTGCATTGGAGTCGTTTGGATTGAAGTCGGACTCGAGCATTCAGAAATAAGACTTAGAAATTTAGAAAAACCAAGGCTCCCGCGAGTTGATCAATATCACGGGTTCTATCTTTAACTTCGCATTCCTTTTCTTAGACATTTATGTAAATAAAATGTATGAATTATTCTATTTGTCAATAATATTTGATTGCTTGGTATATCGCTTTACTTTATGTGCATTATCCTTTTATTTTTTGAAGTCGTTATTTAATTTATTGCAAACTGGGGCAAATTAGCAAAATGCGTGCAAAAAATTAAAATATTTTTCATAAACAAGTTTTATTTCAATTAATTATTTTAGATAATTCTTTTAGAAAAGCATATTTTGCAAATATTTGGAAACCTGTCGGATTAACCGTATTTTACGGAATTTCGGAAGTGCCTTAAAAACCTTCTTCCGAAATTAATAAAACCTCTTACTTTTAGATCTCTGGAAGAAAGACCGTCTTTTTTATAAAAACGGAGTTTTGCACGCATTTGTTAATTTGGTTCCCTGTTTTTCCTTAAATTGGGTGGCGACTCAAAAACTCCAAAAGAGTTAGCCCATCCTGTCGATATTCCGGAATTTATCCTTTTCGGGGTAATTTTTGGGGTTCAACAGCGGCGGGGCCTAGTTGAGCCAAGCAAGTTGTAGGCCCGACAAAAGACGTCAATGATTTTGTGCACCGGGAGGGAGAAGCCGAGGGTGAAAGGATAGGTGTAAGAAAAAGAAAGCCCCTCGACATGGTGGCAAACTCTGCCTATCGGGTCGGGTATAACCACCTTACCTCGGGCCCAAATTTACACTCCCTCCGGACCCGCTCAATGTGAGCATGTGTTATGCGGGTCGGTGTCGTGTTTACTGGAATATTTCTATTCTTCTCTTCCTGGTCGGCTGACTGAACCTGCAGTTTGAGATCCTTGCCGTTGTCAAAATGAGAAGGGATTATTTGGTGAGGCTCGAGCTCTTGCTCGAGGGGAATCACCGGGCCCAAAGATCCCACCTCGGTGACGTTTCCCCTTTCACCCTCGTCCGCGGCGTCGTCTCCCTCGACGCCCTCATCCCTATGTGTGACATCATCAGTACCAGTCATCTCCGTGGCATCATCACCTTCGACGTCATCACCTTCTTCCAGGCTGACGTCCTCACCTTCAGCAGCGACGTCATGCCTGGCTCTCTCCTTTCGACGCCTAGAACTACCGGCGCCGGAAGTGACTTCTCCACCTCCTTCCGCCTCTATCACCTGTAGCGCCGGTACGGTGGTAATAAAATCACCACTGGCAATAATGGCGGCGTACTGGGCGATCTTGGCTCTCTCGCCGGAATCGCTTGAATCTTCCCGCGAGTGAGTGGCAGACATGGTTGAAGTTTAAAACAGAGAATTCTCAAGAAAAGGGAAATCTGAAAAGTATGGAAGCTCGTGCTTTTTCTCTACTAGAACTGTAGATTGCAGAAGATGAATGTGAGGGGAAGATTTTGGTAGGGGTATTTATAGGTATGGAGAAGTCAGGTGCTGGGGTCATCATCATTGTAATGTTGGAAGAAGACACAAATTACGGCGTGACCGTTCGGGGAGCCAACGGATGGATGACACATGTCTATGAGAAATGACATGATTAGACGCGAGCCGTTGGAAAAATTTGAAACGCGTGGATAAGATCAAGCTACGTCACTTTCCCGCTGAATTTCATTCCACTCCTCAGTAACCCTGGTATGTAACCGATGAGTGGAGGGACTATCTGTATTAGGTAAAAATCGACCCGCGATGATTCGCCCCGGTCATGCAAATCGACGACCGAACACATATCGGCAGGCCAGAGACCGGAGCAAATGAGTGGATCGCCGAAGTCAGGCACCGACGTCGTCACCTAAGGCGAGCCGCAAGCTGAGCTTCGATGACAGCCACCTCGGTCAAGCAGCAGGGCACTGCCACCGAGGTCATCTATTCGTGCCTCGGTGAATCCCCCCGGCTCAAGCGGCTTTGTAGCCAACTACTTCAGTCCACTACTTCGCCCATTAACTCCACCCATAAATGCTCCAAACGTGGGTTGGCCATGAACAAGTAGTGGGGAACGTGGGATAACACTTTGTATCTATAAATAACACTTCATTTTATATTGTATAGATCCAGAAATATATACTGAAACTCTGCCCAAATTTGTACTCTCAATCATATATTGAAATCAAATTATTCTTTTGTATTTACGTCTGTTTTGTGCATTTATTCAACTTTGATACGAAGATTTGCTTATATTCGAATCCAAATTCTATTTGTAATCCTAAAAATGATTTAGGCCCATACACCTATGATCAAAATAAACTTTTGAACCTCTTTTACTGTAGAAATCGTCTTCAAATCCTACCTAGCTTTGCCCGGGCATTATATCATTTCACTTGAAATTTGAAAATGTTGTAGTGAAAAACACCATAAATGTGTATATTGCATGCCAACTCTGTACCAGCCTGAGCCTACAGGCTACCAAGCCTTTGTGCTATTGGGTTCAGTAGTTTACTGCAATTCATGGGCTTGCCAGCATCCTAAGGGGCGAAGTGCACCAAAGGCCACTTTTGGTAGTAGTCTTTGGTTTGAGGCCACTTGCTTTATTGATTTTACATGAGAGACCACTTTTTGTAACTTCAATTCTTTTGGGTTGAACTTCACACAAGTTCAGCCCACAAAGATTGAAGTTCAACTTCAGCGCACCACAAGGATTGAAGTTCAACTTCAGCCCACAAGGTTTGAAGTTTACGCATTTATACCTAAAAGTTCAGCCCTTACAGATTGAAGTTGAAACTTTATAATTTAGACATGAAGTTCAACCCACAAGGTTTGAACTTCGGCCCACAAAGATTGAAATTCCAAAAAGTGGCCTCTCATGTAAGACCAATAAAAAAATAACTTCAAACTAAATACCTGTGACCAAAGTGGTTTGTGGGTGAAAATTTTACACATACTAAAGATTCGTGAAAATTGCAGAAAAATGACACCTATAAGGGGTGGTTTGAACTTTTGGCTCGTTTGTTTCTTTTTTTTTTTTTTTTTTGGTTACGAAAATTCAGTTAAGTTGCCCATTAGGAAGTTGATGTTTTTTCTATTAGGCATGCGTTCTAGTTCTAGATGTTTCATAATTCGGAAAAAGGCTAAATATACTCCCTCTACTTTCAAGTATTGTTTTGGCCTAACCCCATCTAAGTATTCGATTAAAAATACTTTTTCCGTTAATATTTGAGTTGTATATACCCTTCACACTGACGGAAGACATATGTGGCACTATTAAACACCAAAATTAAATAAAAAGCACTCCCCTTTTTTAATTTCACCCAATTTACAATCAGACCAACTCTTTTAATACCGTGACCCGACCCATAATCTCCCACTTAAAACCCTCCCCAACCATTAGAACTTGTCTATCAAAAGAATTACATTAATTAAATTAAATTAAATTAGTTTAGTAGCTTAAGTAAACATTATAAGTACATTCAATTTATAAGTAAATAATAAATAAAATTACATGTTAAAATAACTTGCTTACTTTAGGTTTAGCGCACTTATAAAATCTCGTTTCCGGATTAAATTATGTATGTGACGTGAAGAGGCTTGCATTTTCACTGCAATGGCACTTTCTCTTGGATGAAATACTTGTTTCAGATATTATCAAATAAAAAATTAAGGGATTGGAGCAGTAAAACGCGCTGGAGAAGAAATGTAAGAACCCTAATCTTTAATAAAGGGGTTCTGATGGTTGGAGGGTTTTAAGTGAGGAATTATGGATCGGGTCGCGTGTTAAAAAGGTGGGTCGAGTTGTAAATTGGGTGAAATTAAAAAGGGAGAGGGTTTTTTATTAAATTTTGGTTTTTAATAGTGCCACGTATGTCTTCCGTTAGTGTGGGGGTATATACAACCCAAACATTAATTAGAAGGGTATTTTTAATCGAATAGTTGGATGGGAGTTAGGCCAAAATAATATTTGAAAGTAGAGGGGGTATATTTGGCCTTTTACCGTTCATAATTTACAGACGTGATGATAGTATAAATTGTTGCCTATTGGGCAGAGTTTCTACTAATTAAAACTTATGACTAATGGGCAACAAATACCATTAAAAACTAATTAACACTTATCCCTAGAGGCTAGAAGGCCATTTTC
The DNA here is from genome assembly GCA_037355625.1 of Petunia x hybrida. Classification (NCBI taxonomy): domain Eukaryota; kingdom Viridiplantae; phylum Streptophyta; class Magnoliopsida; order Solanales; family Solanaceae; genus Petunia; species Petunia x hybrida. The sequence goes on along the minus strand of JBBBVM010000090.1, from coordinate 8,529,772 downwards.
AAGATTTTGTCAAGTAGGGACAAAAATCTACCCACTGCCTTATATGTTCTAGTTTTGTAAATCTCCAGAAAGTATTTGATTAGACGAGGGGAAAGTACACAAACAACCTAGTAGTAGGTTAACGCCATTTAAGGAAATCCATTTTTAATACAGTTTGTAAAATTAGCTTTAGGATAACTCTAATTTCAATTCCAGAAACATGACGTTGTGGGCAACTTCAGTCCCTAAAGAAGTTCAAGATTGAAGGTTCTTTTTTTCTTTGTCCGAGCTGTCTTCATTCTGCAAGACTAAAGTTTGCTCAACTTTTGGTCTTTTGATTGGCCTCAACTTCATATCTCAGCCACTGAGTGGTTACAAAATAAGCTATTGCCCTAAATGCAGCTAGGAAATCACAAAACACGCTGGGCTAAAAGTTTTACACGAAACATTACAAGAGCCTTATTTACAGCCTTTTCTTCCTTTAATTGGTAAACCACACTTTAAGTTCTACTTTCCACTATAAAAATTTGAATAACTAAAAATGAGAATTCTTTTTTTCAACTTAAATAAGCAGCAACAACAACAACAACATATCCAGTATATCCTATAAGTAGGGTCTGAAGAGGATGGGATGTGCGCAGACCATAGGCGGACCTACAGCCTGCGAAGGGGTATCAACTGATACCCCTTCGCAGGAAAATTATACTGCATAGATAGGTAAAAAAAAAAATTATGTATATATACTATATGTTGAGTCCCCTTAATTTCTTCGTATATTAATTTATTTATATTTTGATACCCTTAACAAAAATTCTGGGTCTGCCACTGGTGCAGACCTTACTTCCACTAAAATGGAGAGGCTGTTTCCGATAGACACCGGCTAGGATAAATAAGCAAGAAACTCTATTAAAAATGTTCTCATATTGTTCCTCTTTAACAAACTAAAGCAAGAAACTTATTTTCATGCAATCATGAATTTCGAATAATGTGGCCTCCTCCCATTCCAAGTGGATAGCTCTGCTATACAAACTATGTAGCAATAAACGAAACACAAGACAAACTTTCACCATAATTCAGCATATTCACCATGTGAGTAATTTGAAAATATACGGAAATTTTTCCCAAGAGGGATGTGCTCATTGTATGAAAGGTTTAAGACCTTAGATAATTAGTCGATTTCGATTCTTGTTTTATATATTTTGATTATAGCTCTATTTTCATTTTGCCTGATACCATATCAAACTTGCAATAGTGGCTCATTCAACCTAATGAATGTACATTATCAGTGTACATACAATTTTAACTCGTATGATAATAGAGCAGGAATTTCTCCTATGTGTTTGTTTCATGAGGTTCTAGTACTTCTTACAACTTCAAATTCGCAAATTCTACAGACTACAGGCCCTGGATATGGACCATCGGGTGTTAGCCTATAGGGACTTATAACTAGCAAAATTCCTCCAAAAAGATTTTCTTTTTTTCACGAGTGTGTTTAACTTCTTCAAAAATAATCCAAATTATTAAGGTCCCGTTTGTTTATAGTTTTTGGGGACATTTTTTGGGACTTTTTGGAAGAAAAACTGTTTGTTTATGCTATTTCATCAAAACTTCTCCCAAAAAGTCCAAAAACTCAAAAAGTGCTCAATGGCTGTTTTTGGGCAGTTTTTGGGAAATTTAAAAAACTAGTTGCAAAACTTCAACTATTTTTTTAAGTAAATTCTATGTCCAAACACAACTTCAAGTTCCAAAAATTATTTTTCAACTCAAATCCAAGAACTCAAATTCCCAAGTTTCAACCAAATCTATGTCCAAACGCTAGCTAAATTTCGTCGGATGCAAAAAAACATCAACGTTTTCCCCCAACCCCAATCAAAACTTGTAAATTGAGATTACTTTCGATTCTTTAAACAGGGATAAAACATAAACTATTCATGCAAATTTCCAAATTCCACTTGACTATCATGGTATTTTGGCAAAAAAGTAGGGATTTTTACACATATATACAAAAATACATCCCTAAGTACACAAAAATAGCAATATTTTTAAAATTACCAAACATAACAATATTTTTTTTTATCACATTTCTTCAATAATCATCACATTTCATTTTTGATAACTACAGTTACACGCTACTCTCAAAAAAACCCTAAAACACTTTCTCCCACTTCCTCCCCAAACAAACAGCCGCCACCCCCACCCCCACCACCTCCAACGCCATCACCCCCGATCCTCCATTCAACCCTTTCTCCCTCTCTTACAAAAAACAAAATATCCGTCTTCTTCAATCCTCTTAACCCATCTCCGGTCAGTTCGCCGGAAAATCTAACCAAGGGCACGCTCCGTCGGATCTTCTCTTCGTACATGCGCTGGTATGGGCCTTCCCCATCGTATCTTAACGAAAAGGCATAGATCTGGTTTTCCTCTTCTTTTCTCCTTATTTTCTGTTTCTTTCTCGTCATGTGAGCATGGAGTCACCGGCGTTTCTGTTACTTCCAGTGGCTATGGTTATTCCCGATCTGCGATGGAATGAAGGAATGAGATGGGTAACGATGGAACCTCCAGCTAAACGGCGGTGTAGCTTCAATAGTGACAGTAATGCTTCAAGTATTCTTGTATTTGGAATGGATTGTGATGAATGCAATGCTGATATTTGTATTGGGAGCACAAGGCATCTTTGTTGGTTTCATTTGTATAGTGACAGTAAGATACAGTCTGAAACCATTTCTGTTTCTTTAGATTTGTTTCATTTTTGTTCCGTTTCTGTTTCTTCAGAATTGTTCAGATTTCGTTTCTGTTTCTGTTTGTACAGATTTGTTAGTTTAATAAATTTGAACTCTTATTTTCTATTGCTCACGACTGATGGCGTTGAAACAATATGATACAGTTTGAAACATCGTTGAAACATTGAAACAATTGTTGCAACAGTTTGATACATCTGAAACGATGTTGAAACAGTATGATACTGTCTGAAACGACATTGAAACAATCTGAAATAACTGTTGAAACAGTCTGATACAGTCTAAAACGGGAGTTGATACAGTGTAAAACAGTATGATACAGTCTGAAACGGGACTTGATACAGTTTAAAACAGTTAAAAACGAAGTTGATACAGTCTGAAACGAGACTTGATACAGTTTAAAAACAGTCTGATACAGTCTGAAACAACATTGAAACACTATGATACGGTCAGAAACAGTTTGATACGGTCTGAAACGAGAGTTGATACAGTTTAAAATAGGCTGATACAATCTGAAACGGGAGTTGATACAATTTAAAACAGTTAGATACAATACTGAAATGAACTGAAACGGTGCAGAAACAGTTTGATACGGTGCAGAAACAGTTAGATACAGTGCTGAAATAGTTGATACGGTGCAGAAATTGTGAGATTCAACGAGATACATTGAGGATGGATGAGGAAAAGTGAACTTGGAGAAAATAAGAGGAGTAAAAGTTAAATTGGGGGAAATGGTGGGAGGAAAAGTGAAATAGGGGGAAATGGGAGGAGCAAAAGTGATAGTAGGGAAAATAGAAGGCAAAATGTAAGGGTTTGGTATGTTATGGGAAAATATTGCTATGTTTTTGCTATGTTTGTAATTATCTTGTGTTTTCCTCTATATAGTGTAATTTTACTAAAATGTTGCTATGTTTGGTAATTAAGCTCTAAAACTTGTACTTTTCTGTAAAAAAATCCAAAAAGATAAGTATTATTTTTTAAAATTACGCCCAAGTATAAGGGGTCCTTCGGTTAAAAGATCCCTTTGAAGTCTTTTTTAGTCAAATAACCCTCAAGTTTTTTTTCTTAGTAAAATAACCCTTTTCTTATATTAAGGAAAATTAACACTTAAGCTGATGGTTAGTTAATTAAAAGCTAATTGGTGGTGGGGTCTTCCAACTTTTTTTATTTGCAGGATAGTCCCTCAGTATATATATGTAATAATATGCCAAAAATGATTAAAAAAACTGAAAAAACCACTTCTCCCTTCCCTCTTCTTCTTCCCGCCATATATCCACCATAGCCGCCGGCGAGCCAATCCCTATTGGCCGGATTTTCACCAGAAATCACCACATTTTGCATAAAGTTGATCTCTCCTTCTTCTCCGTCGTCTTTTGTCCCTAAATCTGGTTCATATTGTGCGCCGTGAGTTTTGCATAATTTTAAAAATTAGGTCAAAAGTAAAGCGAGCTCTATTTTCTACAGTGCATTTGCTGGAGCAACCTTCTTTTCAGCTTGTAAGTGCGAATAATAGTTAATTATTATGCAGATCTAGTTGTTTTCTTAATATTTTGCTCTTAGTTGATTCCATCGACTTGAAGTTGCAATTTTTTGTTGCACCATTTGTCATACTGCAATAGATCACTTGTCTATTTAATAGTCTATCCATTATTAATGGGTGACCGTATACTATTAGCTGGTGATTATTTTGGGGAATGGGTGGAGACCCCTAAATGTTGGACTTGGCATTCTAAATCTAAGGTTACCGTACCTATTTTTGTGAGTCGGGTAGTTGATTACAATGAGTTGGTTAAGCATGTCATTGCAAGTGGCCAATTAGGATGTGAGCCAAGGCAAGTGTCAATTACTTATATGCTTAGTGTGGCTACCGCAAAGGAAAAGACAGCTCCCTCGATCATACAGACGGATAATGATTTGCAGCTCTATCTTCTTGATGTTGCAATTGGTGGTTCCAAACCAACCTTGAGGATATCTGTAGTTGAAAGGTCTAAAGAAGCATCAAATGAGCCTGCTGCTGTTGCTTCTAATGCTGCTCCTTATGTGGGATCAGCTGACGTACCACCACCTATAACAGAAGAGGACAAAGCAGGTGTTGATTTCAATGGAGATAATAGATGGGATGACTATAATCAGCGCAGCCATTTCAATGAACATAATCCATCAAATTTAAACCATGATGTTGAAGAAGGAGTAGGGGGTAATTTAAACTACGATGTTAATACTAATGGTTCAAGCAATCCAACTGATAATACATTGGGTATGGGAAGCAGCCATAATTATGTTGATGAGACAGGTTTATACAAATGTAGAACTTTTAAAAACAAGCGGGAGTTAGTTGTTTCTCTTAAGTTTGCTTCAGTGAAGAAGTCATATTGTTTCAATACTGTGAAGAGTACAAAAAATTTGTATGTGGTGAAATGTGTTGATCCAGCTTGCAAGTGGTGGGTACGATCCATGAAGTATAAGTGTTCTGACATGTTTCATATTACCAAATACAATGGTAAGCACACATGTGGGGTGAAACACCTTCCCAGTCATCATCCTCATGCATCGGCCGATGTCATCGCTGAATTTATGAAGAATAGATTTATTAACTGCAAAGGTCCTTCCACAAAAGACATTGCCAATTCTGTTCGTGCAGGCCTGGGCTGTCAAATAAACTATTGGAAGTGTTGGATGGGAGCTGAAATAGCAAAATCTTTGCTAAGGGGAACACCAGAGCAGGGTTATAATGCTATCGAGGCGTATCGTCATGTTCTTGAAACTAAAAATCAAGGAAGTAAGACTGATCTGAGGCTTGATGGAAAAGGGAGGTTCAAGTACTTTTTTGTTGCTTATGGAGCTTGCATACGAGGGTTTGTGACAATGAGAAAAGTTATAGCTGTTGATGGCACATTTTTAACTAGCAAGTATGGTGGGGTGTTGTTGTGTGCTGTTGCACAAGATACAGAGAACCACATTTATCCGCTTGCATTTTGTATAGTGGACAAGGAGTGTGATGACTCATGGGGTTATTTTTTTTGAACAGTTGCTTGATATAGTCCCTAACACTGGAGAGTTGTGCATTATCTCTGATCGGAACGCAAGCATTGCAAATGGTATTGCCAAGTACTATAGTGAAGCTCATCATGGTTTTTGTATGTGGCACCTTGCTGAGAACATCAGGGTAAAGTTCAAGTGTGGAGATATTCTAGACAAGTACTATAAAGCAGCAAAGGCTTACCGGTTTGAAGAGTTTAACTCACATTTTCAAGAGATCAAGGATTTTAATGGGAGGCTAGCTAATTATCTTCAGGAGATTGAATTTCATAAATGGACTAGAGCATTTTTTCCTGGGAATAGGTTTGAGGTGATGACCTCGAACACTGCGGAGTCATTTAACTCAATGTTCAGGGAGGAAATAGAATTTCCCATCACTGCTCTATTTGATGCAATTAACTGTAAGTTTGCCCTAAATTTTCATGAGAGGCGTACAGAGGTAAGCAAAGCAACCACAATCTTAGTCGAATCTGCTGAAGAAATCGTAAGGAAAAATATGGAAGCTGGCAATTCACTTGTGGTTAACAGAGTATTCACTGGGGACTATAATGTCATCAGCGATGAAGGGAAGGAAGACGTCAATCTCTACAACAGAACTTGTACTTGCAGACGGTTTGACCTTATGAAAATTCCTTGCAAACACACAATGGCAGCTCTGAGGGCTCACTTTGGAGAAGGATATGGTTCGAGCATTTATGAGTTCACCTCTCCATATTATAGGGCACAGATGTACATGCTTGCATATGCTGAACCAATTTTCCCAATTCCTTTGGAAGACCAATGGCAGGTGCCTGAAGATGTTTTAGAGAGAAAAATTCCTCCACCTTTCGTCAAGCACGCACGGGGGAGAAAGAGGAAAAGGAGGATGCCGTCTACAGGGGAAGTGGTTAGAGCTGGGAAGAGGAAAAATAAATGCTCTAACTGCAAACGATATGGCCACAAGAGGACCACATGCCCTACTCCCTCTGAAGCAAGAAATTTGAGAAATTTGGTTTCGTTTTTTAAAATTTGTTTGATCAAGTGTTGTTTGTACTTGTTTTTAAGATTGTAATTTATTTGATGTTATTGTTGGGATGTTCTGGACTCATTTGATATTATTTGTAAGGAATTTATGTGATGTAATCATTAAATTGAGTTCCGATCTTGTCAATATTAGCCAAGTATCGTAATCAACTTCTAGTCAAGCAACTAAATGTTGGTCCAAACAACTACTAGTTTATTCATAGACTTTTATTTTGTTAAACCAATCCTTGTTTAATAGACTTCTTGATTATCCCGCAACCAAAGGTTGTTGTTCATTAATTTGTTTCTGTGATAAGCGTGAACAGACGTTAATGAACAGACGTGTTCTTTAAATGAACAGACACGCTTGGAAAATGAAATGAACACAACAAACTGGAGAAGTGCAACAGCCAAGTCCAAGAACTCTTTCTCACATTTAATCCTCATTTCATTCCAAATCTCTTATAAGCTCTGGCAGAATAGCAAATCAACAATCACAGATGATTGATCATAATAACGTGGATATTCCTTCTGTCGCAGCCGCATCAGGGCCATCACTTCATCAATGTGCTGCAAAAAGAATATAAAAGTTGCCTTAATAATCAGATCATATATGTATAAGAAGGCTAAAATAATATTCCATACTTACATCATCCTCTACCCAAGGACCCATCATCCTCAATTTTTCAAAATATTCCCAATTGAAGAATCCAGTCAAACACTTCCTTGTCACTGTCTCCCTCCTTTCCAACCACTCATAAAAAGCCTTTTTATCAGCCAACTTCACTGGCTTAAAAACATGAACCTTCCTCACCTTCAATTTTTTCTTCTTTGCAGCTGAATCTAGGGACTTATTTTTCCTCAACTTACTCAACACTGCAAAGGGAGATCTTTAAAATTTGCTAGGATAAAGCATCCTTTTCTGTGGCACAGAAACAGCCTTATAAACCTCATCCAATTTCAGCTCCAAGCTCTCCAACTTTTTCATAAATTCATCATTGTTTGGCCTTCCACAGTTATTGCATATCACATTGTCATAAGAGGTACCATCACCATCACCATCACCTCTATGACCAGCATCTCTCCATAAAACTTACCTCCACTACCAACAACATTCATTCCTACCACCTGCTTTCCACGACTCATCGAGGCTTGTTTCGGTGTCCTGTAATCATCACTTCCACTGCTTATTGTCTCTATCTCATCAGCAGCATTCTTGATAGATGTTACCCCTTCCAAGACAATTCTTAGCCTATCAATTGGCCCATCTTCAAGCTCCTCATCATCAAATGATTTAACACATGACAGGTATTTCTGCCTCGCTTTCCGGACAGTAGGATATAGGAAAGGGTGAACCATCTAAATTAACAAGAAACAAAAACATTAAGGAAAAAATAAAACACTTTAAACTTTAATGCTTAAACAGAATCATTGCTAATATATTTTACCTCCCCATGCACTCTTTGCTGAAATGCATCCCTATATGAAGAAGCTTTGGGATTGAGCCATCTTAACATCCTCGGCAAGGGCAATGGCTTCTCATTTGATCTGATAGCTAACAGTCCAACTGAAGGTATTGCTTCCAAGGCCCATGCCTACATTAAATAAAAAATTATAAATCAGTCCTTAACAAATGATAAAAAAGGTACATTGTTGTAATACTTACCATGAAAGCCCAAGAAAATCCAAATAAAGTATAATTTGGACTGCACTTGCCATTTCTTTTTCTTTTCTTGCCTTCCCTTGCCTCAACTGATGGGGGCATGACATCTTTCCTAAGATATTAAACAGTTAACTCAAAGCTCTCCCTTCCCCATGGAAAATTCATGAAGACATCCAAACTGTAAGCCATCTTTATCCAATTCTTGTCGATATGTGCTGAATCATCTCTAGCAACTAATATGCAATGAACAAACCAAAGCAAGCTCAGCTTGTGTTTTTCTACAGCATTGAATCTTTTTGACTTCATCAATTCAAGGATATCATCCCCTGTCAAACCACCATAATAGCCTTTGGTCACTTTCTCATGGAATTTTTCACCTTTCAAATGGACCTTGTCCAATTCATCTTGAGAGAGGTATTCCCCGCAATACAATCCAGTAACTAGTGCAAATTCTCTCAACCCAAAGCAAATAGGTTTGCCTTCCAATATGCACCAGATTTCATACAACTTTGCACTCCCAATTTTGCATAGAAGAAGGGAGTGTACAAGCTGTCCATTGAAGTGTTTCCAATGCTCAGACAAGCTTAAAAAGTGACCAAAACAAGTGTTTCTAAAGGCTTCTAGCAGTTTTGAGGTTGCTAACTCTTCTTTGAATCTGAAAAATTTCTTCATAGAAGATCTTACAGAATCCTTAGCAGCAAAAGGTGGATGAAAATCCAAATATGTCTTGAAGTTGTATTTTGATAGCTCAAGACTCTTTTGACACTCAGCAACTGATAGAGCTTCTGGATCCCCTAATTCCTCATCATCTTCCAGAACTTTATCACCCTGTTCATTAAATCAATAAATGCATAAACACATGTGCTAAACATCAGATATCAAAAGTACTTTATGAAAACCCTAAACCCTAAAACCCTATACTCATAAGAAGTTATATATCAGATTTAAGAAGTGCCAGAGTTGATTAATAGACTTTGAGTCAATGGACTAGAGCTAGTGTTACTTAATAGATATTAAGTCATAATACTACTATTATATGCTCTATTGCCCATCAATTTCACAACAACATACATGATTATAAAAAAAGTAAAAAACATGTACTAGTAAATAGACTCAAAAATTGAACATATGCCTCTTCAGCAATTGATAAATCATCAAGGGCTTCTTCACTACCATCTTTTTCCTGTCCATCACCATCAGCTTTATCCTTTCCCTCATTCACACCACCAGACTGATCATTTTCCTTTCCATCACCAGCTGGTTTATCATTCACCTCCTTCTCATTAGAGTCTTTTCCCTCTTCATCACCATCTTTTTTGTCATTCTCACTAACAAAATCTTTCTCCTCTTCCTGATCTTTTTCCACACCCTCAAAAGAAGCTTCATCAGTATCTTCTTTATTTGTTGTTTCTTCAACAGATTTATGTTGCATTAGAGATAACACTTCTTTTTCTCTAGTGTTCAGGGATTCATTTAAGGATTCCACATCAGACATTACCTGTTGGAATTGTCTTCTTCTTCTTTTGGCAGTACTAGTGCTTACATGTGTTCTATTTTTTGAAGCAGCTTTGAGCATTCTCAATGTCTTAACTTTGTCTGGGACTGAATTCTTCCTTGTCCTGACCATATTATCTAGATAATAAAGGAATATTAAATCATTTACAGTAACAAATATTAAGTTGGCTTAAATTTCAGCGTATACCAAAACATTAAGTTGGCTTAAACAAAGTTAGGCAAACATAACAAAGTTCAAGCGTATACCAAAATATATTATAGAACTAGGGAGCATGCAAATTTCACTTTTGTCTTAAATTCAAGTTGGCTTTTGTCTTAAATTCAAGTTGGCTGGAACATACAAATTTCACTTTTGTCATGCAACTAAAATAAAATATAATCTACTTGAAATTTATCTACTTAGGTTGCTTAAAAATCTATCAACATGACCAAATAACACTGTGCAAAATAAAAAAACACCAGTCACAAACCTTCGATAGTTACGACACAACAATCATTCATCAAATCATCAAAATACCCTAAATGTTCTCTAAAAACACTACATTTTTACCAAGAAATGCTACATTTTCTTAAAAAATCACAGTCATCAAACAAAAATACAAAAAGGTAAAGTTTTAAGTTAGGGTTTACCTTACTGATTTTTAGTGCCCTTTTTGTCGGAAAAGGACGAGGATGATGATCAGAGTAGTAGGTTATGATTTAGACACTATTTTTTTAAGTTATCACGGTGATCAGAGTAGTGGAGTGTGGTAGTTGGCGAATTGTGTAGAAAAAGACGAGAGAGAAGAGAGAAAGAAGAAAGACAAGTTGAAATGATTATGCTGAGCGCGGTTACCAATTTTTGCATTGGGATTATTTATGAAGTTTCATCCTGGTCCTAAAGTTTTAAATTGTCTAATTAAGCCTCCGACCCACTTAACCCTCTTTTTAGCATTTCTGTGGATGAAAAAAATGGGAAAAGAAAAGAAAGGGTTAATTTTTTAATTGAGGACTTGAAGGGTCCTTTTGGTTAAATCTTCACAAGTAAGATTCATTAGGTGTTTATTGCATTTTTTTCCTTATGGTGAAGGCAGACTTAAACAGATATATTAACCATCGATAAAATTGAACAATTTCAGAATGATATATTTTACCTTTCCTCTAGTTGAAGATCAAAACTTACCGTAGTAAAAGGTCCAACAAATTCCAATAAAAAGTGTAAAAATTTCGTGTAGGGGCCTGTTTGGGGTAAATTACGGAACTATGACACTTAAGGCAATGGTTTACCTAATTGACCTCACTAAGTGTGGTTTAGCAAGAATGATCCTGCTTAACTTAAGTGGAATATTTCAGGACGATACTACCCCTTAACAAATAATAAAAACACGTGATCTGCCCCTTTCCCGTCCTTTATCATTCTGCGACTTAATTCCAGCAAAAAAGAAGCTTCTGCAACTAATAAACCCTAAGAACTCCAAATTTCCAGAAAAACGAAGATTCAAAGGTAAGTTTCTTCAATATTTCATTAATTATACGTAGTTTTTAAACTAAATTTTGTATAATTACATCTTAAATTCGTAGACTTTGTTTAGTTTTTGTATAATGACAGATTAGCTATATGGAGTTGTGAATTTTGATGATAATGATTAAAAACTACTGCTAGATAACCAACAATTAACGTCACATTGATTTCCAATTGCTGCAAAAAAAATTTATATTAGTTTGAATCTGTATTTGCTGCAGAATTTACGAATAGAAATTGCGATTACTCTTATTTAGTTGCAATTGCGTTGCTTTTTCCTAAATTAACTTGAAATAACTTGTAGATGATATATGTAAATTTCCAATAACAGGAAACACTTTTTAAGATCTGTTCAATGGGAATTTGTTTCCAATGCACTCACTGCCTTGTGGGCAGCACTTGCAGCTGTGCTGCAAATAATTGCTTGTAGATAAACTCTACATGTGTTGCCTAATATGCAGCACTTTTAATCGCATGGAGTGGTGCATTGTAAGTGTTGCCGACAGGGCAACACTTGGAGGTCTAGTACAAAATAACACATGTAGAGTAGCTCTACATGTACTGCCAAATAAGCAGCAGTTTAGAACGCATAGTAGGTGCCTTTTAAGTGTTGCCTTGTGGACAACACTTGAAGGTTTGATGCAAAATAAAATGTAGAAAAATCTCTACATGTGATGCCATCACTTTAGTTGTGTTGTTCATGTTGTAACTTGTCTACTGAATTTCCCTACAAATTGTGGTTGAAGGACAACACTATGAGTAAAAAAGTGTAGACAAGTTGATGATACAGATCGGAAACTAGTGCCCGATAACCAACAATTAACGTTACATTGATTGTCAAGAACTTGATTTTTTATAATATTTTCAATGTGTATTTGTTGTAAAATTTAGTGGTAGAATTGAGAGTATTCTTTTATGATTGGAATGACAATACTTTGCCCTAAATTAACATGGAATAACTTGTAGATAATCTCTGTGAATTTTGGTTGCAAGGGAACACTTTTTAAGCTTTGATGCACGGGAAAATGTGCGCACTGCACTCACTTGCTTGTGAGCAACACTTGAAGTTGTGGTGCAACAAATATTTGATGAGAAATTCTATATCTGAGGCCTAATAGGTAGCACTTCTTATCTCATGAAGTGGTGGTGCCTTGTGGGCAGCAGTTAAAGGTTTGGTGCAAAACACCCTGTAGAGAAGTCTTAACATGTGATGTATAATAGGAAACACTTTACCTGTGGTGCAATTTCTACATACACTTACCATAACTTGTAGTAAATTTTCCTACAAGTTGTCACTGAAGGCCAACACTATAAGCATTGGTGTAGAGAAGTCTATAAAACTTGTTACTACTCGACCTCCACCGCCTATGCGTATCACTTAACAAAGGAATATTGATGCTTGTTTCTATCTAGTTAATCTATTCGTCAAACTCTAAACTCGTATTTCCATTTCATTGCGTGCAACATTTGAATGTCAACAAATTGTATCTGCATTGGGCCGAAAAAGAGTTGAACGACAAGATTGCTACTCTGACAATAAGTAACACTTCTTTAACAAAAAGATACTTCCTTATTAGCTTTGTAAGCAAAGAATCTAATAACATTTAGACTCTTGACTTTATTCTTAAGTTGATTCTTGCTTTTGCTCGCAGGTAAATCCTATCAACGACACAAGATTTGTTGTCAAAGATGGACTTGATGAATTCACCGTAGACTTAATAAAAAGGTCATGTGACTGCTTGCAGTTTTAAACGGACGAGATACCATGCACCTATGCCACTGCAGCAATAGATAGAAGAAATTTGAACAAGTCAAATTACTGTGCACAATAGTTCACAAGAAGCACTTGGACACAAACTTATCAAGGAGAAATTCCCCCAGTATGAAGTGCTAGATCGTGGGACGTACCGCAAAGTATAAAGGAATTCATCGATACATCCATCAGCTACAAAATTCACTTCGGAAGGAGACAAACAAAAAGATATGTTTCAATAGCAGAATCTTTCAAGAGTAGGATCAGATGCTCGCGCTGTAAAAGATTAGGACACAATAGAATGAGTTTTCTTTATACTCCAGTCCAACATCTTCATGCAAGAAGATACAGAAACATAGTTGTGACATAAATTTTCTTATGAACTTGCATTGAATTTGTTAACAAATACTTTTTTTTTTGTTGTAGTCACAAATATTGTCATTCTCATTGTAATCACATGAATACATTCAATTCACAAATTTAGATTTGATCCATGATTTGCATTGAAAGCGTGGTAAATAAGTACCGATTTTTTCATCAACCCCTTCAGCCCCACTGCACTTGAAATGCCTTGAACTATGGAAAAATAGACAACAATTATACCAACCTCATTCCACACCTTCGCTCAGACTAACTACCCCAAAGTGTTGCCCGGGCGGGAGCACTTTAGGTTCAACTCCTCAAAATCTTCTTCTAATAATTGCCATGAACTGCTGCCAGGGAAGCACTTTTTCCTAGTGTGCAAGTGACGTTTAAAAAATATATAATTTCTTAGACAAAACTTTTTTCCACCACGTCCCAATTTCTACTAGCTAGTAGCACTAAAGTGTTGACTCGCAAGTAGCACGTTTCACACCTTTTAACATACCCAATTCAAAACCAATAACCATAAAGTGTTGCCAAGGCAGCACTTACCCTCCAACATGTCACAAATTTTTCAACACAATGACTTGAAAATAATGCCACACAAGCAGCACTTCCCGACGCTCACCACATAACTAAACCCCCTAGACAAATAGCTTTAAGGTGAAGCTTCCTAGGCAGCATGTTGCTTTCATCACGCCCTGGTCTATCTCAGACAATAACTATGGAGTGTTGCAGTCCAGGCAGCTCATAGACATTAACAACTAATAAAATTATCCTTGAAAAATAGCCTTGAGCTATTGCGTGGACAATACTTTACCTAAACCCCTTGTCAAATAACAAGTCCATCCACCCCAACAAGATTAAAATCTAACTAAAATCAACTATATGTAACACATAACATTAATATAGCGTAACAAAATACAGCTTTAAATGTAAATAAAAGAAGAACACAATCACATAATCTGTTGTATATTACAAAACTACATAAAATCAAAATATAAGTTTTTTCTAACTTTTCTGCCGTACAAAATGTCCTGATCTCAATATTAATACATGGTGTATCTGACACAACATCTTGTGACTCACATAAGAAACGGAACGACGGCATATCAAAATCATCATCCAATCCACATTTTTTCCTTTTCCTAGCGACGACACCCTCATAAATGACTGGTTGGTCTGTAAAGTTTTCAGATCATCTATAGATTGCAATTCATAAGGTTCACTATCCATAACCTGAAAAAACAAACCACAACACTGAAACCACAGAAAAATAATCATAACAATAAAAAGTAATGTAAAAAGCATATAAAATGTATTACGACGTACCATAATGAACTCAAACTAACAACTTTTCTCATACAAGCAAAAAATACATTATCAACATCACAAAAAGAAACAATAATAAAAAGGACAATAACTATTATTAAACAGTAAGCAAAACACATCCTGACAGACAACACTTTAACTACAAACAGAACTCATGCTTGAATGTTATGATGTCAACTGTTGCCCACAGGGCAACAATTTCTACAACAAAAAGAAAACACAAGACCTAATGGAACATATGCTTGAATCTTATGTCAATTGTTGGCCAATGGGCAACAGTTTCTACACTAAATGGAAAATAAATTGCAACACCAACACTTTGCTAAATATTACATTAACTACCTAATTGATATGATTTATGTCAAGAGTAACAATTTCTACAGGAAAAGAAAACAAAGTGCAACAACAACACTTTGCTAAAAATTACATAAATTAACCTAATTAATATAATTTCATATAACATATTAAATAAATATTATCGATTAACAACAAAATTTAAAAATTGGCGGAACCAAAATTGGATTAATAATAAACATCAGCAAAGGTTAAAAAACAAAACTAAAAAAAAGGAGAAAGAAACAAATCAAGACGTATAACCCTAATTCGCAAGAGAAAGGAAAGGGAGATAGAGAGAGAAGAGAAGGGACGACACATCAGAATTAGGGCTTATAGAACCCTAATTTGCAAGAGAAAGTGGGAGAGAGAAAAGAAGAGGCAGAATTAGGGAATTATAATGGTTAGGGGCAAAATAGTCTTTTCGCATGTTAAAATAAGTAGGAGGCCATTTTGCTAAAGCATTTCTAAGTAACGACAAAAAGACATAACCAAGGATAAGATGGTACATCGGGTGAAACTTTTTGCTGTTTGGCGCGCGCTAATTGATCTGTAGCCGTTATAAATAAATTTGCTGAGAAATAGTCATCTCCGGACAAATTCCAGTATTTTATTATGTGACTTTATATAAAGCTTTAGTAAGCTAACCCAGTATAAAATAATGGGAACTTTGAACATGATAGTTCAAATTATTTTGTTATGGGACTATATATATAAAGTTTTAGTCCAGTATAAAATAATAGGACCTTTGAACATGTAAGTTCAAAGTCCCAGTATAAAATACCGAGACTAATCTGGGGTGTTTTCCAACGCTAATGAAGCGTAAGTGTGCGAGTGAATTTTCGACTATTTGTCAGTTAATTTTGAAACGGTAGATAAAACTCATTGAGCGCGTCAAAAAATGGCTACTTATCTAAATTTCACAAAAAAGTTAGCCAGACAACCTACTTAGACATAGCTATTTTATAAAGAAACTTGCAAGCATAACCACTTAACTTTAGTTTCCAGAATTGAAGTTCCTAACTTCAATTTTTTTCGTTTGAAGTTGAAGCTAAACTTTTGTGAAGCTTAAATGGAGTTTTGATTTAATATCTTTAGTTAAAAAGGTCGTATCTTAAATGTTTTGAAAAAAATGGAGTGCCTGCGTTGCAAATAGGCTATTTGTGTGCTCCTCACATATTTCCGATGTTATAACCTATTTCCCACAATTTTACATATTGTTACCCCTTTCCGACCTGACTTTGGAATTTGACAACAACAGGTACAACGGTGAGGAACAGAGCAAGAAGATTGAGCTTTGTAGTTTCAAAGTGGAGGTTTCAATAGGTTCTTTAATATTCTTGACAAGGTAAGTTGTTACCACTTACCCGGCTATCCTTTTATCATATACTATTTGTATTGTATTATATTGTTTCGTGAATACAATATTCGGATAGATTGTATTATTTTTGTAGTTAGTAACATCACGCACGGTTAGCATGAAGAAATAACTATAATATTACGAAAAAATAGTCTACAAGGTAGAGTTACGAGGAAAGAAAATTACGGTAAAATAAATATATACTCCTATGTCTTATAAATAATTAGTGCATGATGAGAAACACAATAACGTGACAATACAATTACACCAAATGAGCGTTTTATAAAATAATATTCTTCATTATTATTTAGCAATGCATACAATACAATAAATAACAATACATTTTGTCTCTTATCTACCATAAAACAGTACAAATCACCTCGAACACATGCATTTTGACAGCAATAAGAATAAAGTAAAGAAACTGAGGCATCCATTGCCATTTACCAGATCATCAACACCAACTTAGTATTAATGAAAATAGTAAGTAAACCTTCTAACTCTCCACCAACCTCTGCAGAGACAAGAATGAGAATGGAGATGATATTACAATTGAATGGATCATGTCCTTTTAAACTATTATTAACTTTCCTGATTTTTGAATATTTAGGTGCTTAGGAAAAAAATAACAATGGTCATGTGTTTATCAACAAAACAAACTTGTAAAAGATTGAAGACAACTAACATTTTAAGGAACAAAAAGCAAGCTATTATAAAGACTATTATTACCTGGTGAATTGATAGTTCATTCTTAAATCATGTTTCACTATCTTTGACGTCTCTTCCTTTGCCTCCTCCGTTTCTTGAGTGCAATTTCTTCAGCAATTTTTTGAGCAATTTCGTCAACATGTTTCACGATCCATTTTGGCTTTTCAGATAGTAATATGAGGAACAACCCAAAACTCATGCAACAACTATACCCTATCACCACAGATTCCCATGTGAACCCGCCAGCAAAAAATGAATCATCATGATCTTGCTCAAATGGCGACTCATGTGACACGTTCTTGGTTCCACATTCCTTTGAAAGTGGCAATCCACATAAATCAGGATTTCCACTATACGAGTCATTTGAAAATGTGTTGAATTGTTTTCCCAGCGGGATGCGGCCAACAAGATGATTGTACGAAAGGTTTAAAACCTCAAGAAAATTCAAATTCGACAGTACATTAGGAATTTCTCCAATGAGTCTGTTCCATGAGAGGTCTAATGATTCGAGGGCATTCATCTTTGCAATTTCCTTGGGAATATGACCATGGAAGCTGTTGTGAGATAAGTTGAGTAACACAAGTGAGTGCAGACTTCCAATGGAATGTGGAATCTCTCCTTCAAATCTGTTGCTTGATAGATCAATACTTGTCATAGTTAATGTGATTGTCATATCAATATCGTTACCTTTTATCATCAGACTAACATCGTAACTGTAATATGATCCATTTATATAACTAATTCCTGTTTTATCTTCATCCACTTCCACCATACCTCTAAAATTTCTGAAAAGATTAGACGGCAAAGTTCCAGCGAACCCATTGTATGAAAGGTCAAAGATTCGTAACACAGGAACTGAAAATTCAGACTTCAAATCACCAATTGAACCATGGAAGAGATTTGATTTCAGAATAAGAACTTTTAGGGATGGAAGTTTCTCCAGCCATATCGGGAACGTGTCATTTATCTTGTTATTCCCCAAATCAAGAGCTTCCAACCTTGTACAGTTAACCAAGGATCGTGGGACTTGTCCTCCCAACTGATTGCCGGCTAAACCAAGATACTGTAAATCTATAGAGGAGAATCTTGGTATCTCTCCATGGAAATTGTTCATTCGTAAGTCTACAATAAAAAAGCTACTCAAGTTACCCAAACATCCTGGGATTGTACCACTGAAATTGTTATAAGCCAAAATGAGGGCTCCAAGGTTAATCATGTCACAAATGGACATATGCAAAGAACATTGAAGAAAATTGTGCCCCAAATTAAGGTACCACAAATCCTTTGACCACTGTACTTGCTTTTCAAAGCCCGTGAAGAAGTTATGAGAGAGAACTAAGTAGCTAAGTTGGTTCAGTTTTGAGATACTTGAGGGAATATGACCAGTGAAATTATTATAAGAAAGAAACAACTCTTGAATTCTACTGAGATTGCCAATGGATTCTGGAATCAAACCTTCAAAGTTATTGTTAGAGAGATCCAAGTAGCTAAGTTGGTTCAGTTTTGAGATACTTGAGGGAATATGACCAGTGAAATTATTATAACGAAGAATCAACTCTTGAATTCTACTGAGATTGCCAATGAATTCTGGAATCAAGCCTTCAAAGTTATTGTTAGAGAGATCCAAGTAGCTAAGTTGGTTCAGTTTTGAGATACTTGAGGGAATATGACCAGTGAAATTATTACAAGAAAGAAACAACTCTTGAATTCTACTGAGATTGCCAATGGATTCTGGAATCAAGCCTTCAAAGTTATTGTTAGAGAGATCCAAGTAGCTAAGTTGGTTCAGTTTTGAGATACTTGAGGGAATATGACCAGTGAAATTATTATAACGAAGAATCAACTCTTGAATTCTACTGAGATTGCCAATGGATTCTGGAATCAAGCCTTCAAAGTTATTGTTAGAGAGATCCAAGTAGCTAAGTTGGTTCAGTTTTGAGATACTTGAGGGAATATGACCAGTGAAATTATTATAACGAAGAATCAACTCTTGAATTCTACTGAGATTGCCAATGGATTCTAGAATTAAGCCTTCAAAGTTATTGTTAGAGAGATCCAAGTAGCTAAGTTGGTTCAGTTTTGAGATACTTGAGGGAATATGACCAGTGAAATTATTACAAGGAAGAAACAACTCTTGAATTCTACTGAGATTGCCAATGGATTCTGGAATCAAGCCTTCAAAGTTATTGTTAGAGAGATCCAAGTAGCTAAGTTGGTTCAGTTTTGAGATACTTGAGGGAATATGACCAGTGAAATTATTATAACGAAGAAACAACTCTTGAATTCTACTGAGATTGCCAATGGATTCTGAAATCAAGCCTTCAAAGTTATTGTTAGAGAGATCCAAGTAGCTAAGTTGGTTCAGTTTTGAGATACTTAAGGGAATATGACCAGTGAAATTATTATAACGAAGAATCAACTCTTGAATTCTACTGAGATTGCCAATGGATTCTAGAATTAAGCCTTCAAAGTTATTGTTAGAGAGATCCAAGTAGCTAAGTTGGTTCAGTTTTGAGATACTTGAGGGAATATGACCAGTGAAATTATTACAAGGAAGAAACAACTCTTGAATTCTACTGAGATTGCCAATGGATTCTGGAATCAAGCCTTCAAAGTTATTGTTAGAGAGATCCAAGTAGCTAAGTTGGTTCAGTTTTGAGATACTTGAGGGAATATGACCAGTGAAATTATTATAACGAAGAAACAACTCTTGAATTCTACTGAGATTGCCAATGGATTCTGAAATCAAGCCTTCAAAGTTATTGTTAGAGAGATCCAAGTAGCTAAGTTGGTTCAGTTTTGAGATACTTAAGGGAATATGACCAGTGAAATTATTATAACGAAGAATCAACTCTTGAATTCTACTGAGATTGCCAATGGATTCTGAAATCAAGCCTTCAAAGTTATTGTTAGAGAGATCCAAGTAGCTAAGTTGGTTCAGTTTTGAGATACTTAAGGGAATATGACCAGTGAAATTATTATAACGAAGAATCAACTCTTGAATTCTACTGAGATTGCCAATGGATTCTGGAATCAAGCCTTCAAAGTTATTGTTAGAGAGATCCAAGTAGCTAAGTTGGTTCAGTTTTGGGATACTTGAGGGAATATGACCAGTGAAATTATTATAACGAAGAAACAACTCTTGAATTCTACTGAGATTGCCAATGGATTCTGAAATCAAGCCTTCAAAGTTATTGTTAGAGAGATCCAAGTAGCTAAGTTGGTTCAGTTTTGAGATACTTGAGGGAATATGACCAGTGAAATTATTACAAGGAAGAAACAACTCTTGAATTCTACTGAGATTGCCAATGGATTCTGGAATCAAGCCTTCAAAGTTATTGTTAGAGAGATCCAAGTAGCTAAGTTGGTTCAGTTTTGAGATACTTGAGGGAATATGACCAGTGAAATTATTATAACGAAGAAACAACTCTTGAATTCTACTGAGATTGCCAATGGATTCTGAAATCAAGCCTTCAAAGTTATTGTTAGAGAGATCCAAGTAGCTAAGTTGGTTCAGTTTTGAGATACTTAAGGGAATATGACCAGTGAAATTATTATAACGAAGAATCAACTCTTGAATTCTACTGAGATTGCCAATGGATTCTGGAATCAAGCCTTCAAAGTTATTGTTAGAGAGATCCAAGTAGCTAAGTTGGTTCAGTTTTGAGATACTTCAGGGAATATGACCAGTGAAATTATTATAACGAAGAATCAACTCTTGAATTCTACTGAGATTGCCAATGGATTCTAGAATTAAGCCTTCAAAGTTATTGTTAGAGAGATCCAAGTAGCTAAGTTGGTTCAGTTTTGAGATACTTAAGGGAATATGACCAGTGAAATTATTATAACGAAGAAACAACTCTTGAATTCTACTGAGATTGCCAATGGATTCTAGAATTAAGCCTTCAAAGTTATTGTTAGAGAGATCCAAGTAGCTAAGTTGGTTCAGTTTTGAGATACTTAAGGGAATATGACCAGTGAAATTATTATAACGAAGAAACAACTCTTGAATTCTACTGAGATTGCCAATGGATTCTGAAATCAAGCCTTCAAAGTTATTGTTAGAGAGATCCAAGTAGCTAAGTTGGTTCAGTTTTGAGATACTTGAGGGAATATGACCAGTGAAATTATTACAAGGAAGAAACAACTCTTGAATTCTACTGAGATTGCCAATGGATTCTGGAATCAAGCCTTCAAAGTTATTGTTAGAGAGATCCAAGTAGCTAAGTTGGTTCAGTTTTGAGATACTTGAGGGAATATGACCAGTGAAATTATTATAACGAAGAAACAACTCTTGAATTCTACTGAGATTGCCAATGGATTCTGAAATCAAGCCTTCAAAGTTATTGTTAGAGAGATCCAAGTAGCTAAGTTGGTTCAGTTTTGAGATACTTAAGGGAATATGACCAGTGAAATTATTATAACGAAGAATCAACTCTTGAATTCTACTGAGATTGCCAATGGATTCTGAAATCAAGCCTTCAAAGTTATTGTTAGAGAGATCCAAGTAGCTAAGTTGGTTCAGTTTTGAGATACTTGAGGGAATATGACCAGTGAAATTATTACAAGGAAGAAACAACTCTTGAATTCTACTGAGATTGCCAATGGATTCTGGAATCAAGCCTTCAAAGTTATTGTTAGAGAGATCCAAGTAGCTAAGTTGGTTCAGTTTTGGGATACTTGAGGGAATATGACCAGTGAAATTATTATAACGAAGAAACAACTCTTGAATTCTACTGAGATTGCCAATGGATTCTGAAATCAAGCCTTCAAAGTTATTGTTAGAGAGATCCAAGTAGCTAAGTTGGTTCAGTTTTGAGATACTTGAGGGAATATGACCAGTGAAATTATTACAAGGAAGAAACAACTCTTGAATTCTACTGAGATTGCCAATGGATTCTGGAATCAAGCCTTCAAAGTTATTGTTAGAGAGATCCAAGTAGCTAAGTTGGTTCAGTTTTGGGATACTTGAGGGAATATGACCAGTGAAATTATTATAACGAAGAAACAACACTTGAATTTTACTGAGATTGCCAATGGATTCTGGAATCAAGCCTTCTAAGCTATTGCTAGAGAGATCTAAGTAGCTAAGTTGGTTCAGCTTTGAAATAGTTGAGGGAACATTACCGGTGAGATCATTGTTAGAAAGATCCAACTCTCTAATTCTACTGAGGTTTCCTATGGATTCTGGAATTGAGCCAGAAAGATAGCCGCAAGAAAGATCGAGGCCCATCACATGACCCGTAGATTCATTACAAGTAACACCATCCCATTTGCAACAATCCACTGTAACATTCCAGGACAAAGTCTTGGCTCGCTGTTCGCCATCAACACACCGATGATAACTTGTATCAAGTGTGAGGCCTTGCTTAAATTGAAGCAAATAAGAAGCATCATCAGGAGCACAGAGATGCTGTCCAGCATATGAAAAGCAAGTAAGGTGAGATTGAAGGACTAGAAGTACAAGTGAATAGTAGTAGAAAGGTAGGAGTAGTTGGAACTCCATATGTTTTTAATTGTTTAATGGATATATCAAACTAGGAATGCCTAGTCCACATATATATATAGTAATTAATTCACAACTGAGATTGATTTCCTAGGAATGCCTAACATTCAATCAAAAGGTGTCTTACGAAAGTTCCCAAATTTTCCAAAATGACCATGTGAAAATGACTTGACCTTTCAAATTTTGCCCAAGAGGCACGTTCCTTCTACGACTGCTTAATTTCCATTCACTATTATTGTTGACTCAAGTCAACGTTGCAATGACTTTGAGTCAATTTCCACAAAGCTCATGCATGGTACCTTTTTATTTGATACAAGTGTACGTGGATGTGGATTATTTAGGCTTGATTTGGTGACCTCAAGAACGGAATATGTAGGTGGATTAATTTTTAATGTGACATGATTTGTTAAATGTTGTTTATTAAAAAGTAAACAAACTTACCTACTTGCCCAGATGAAGTTTCTCAATACGCCAATTGACTTCCCCACAATATTTACTGGAATCTTATTTCTTTCGTACAAAACATGAATTTTTAACTGAGTTTTACCCACAACTAGTCTTCCTTGCGTTTGGGATTTGATTGATTAAATGCATATCTAGTATGAGAAAACGGGAGTGTATCATTGCACATTTTGTCATTTTAAGCCGAGGAGAAAAGGGGTTGGCGATAAGACAAGTATACAATATGGATTCTGGCAAGGGCACACCATATTCCACAGCATCACAAGATTCATACAAACAACTTAAAGGGTTCAACAATCAACACCATTTCACTAATGAGAGTATTCTATATAACTTGTACAACTTTCAAACTCATTTAACTAATCAAGATTTTCACCTTGATGTAACATTTGTTTCCAAGAACCTTGCATCTTAACTGTTATTTCAATATTTCCTTATATTACTTCTAAGTGTTTATTCAATCGAAAAGCTTCATACGAAAGGTTTCAAATTTTAGATCACACAAGCTTCAAAATAATTATATCGTGGACTGACTTGTCCAACATTTTGCAGAGTTATCAACAGAGGAGAAGTGATGCAAATAAGAGATAGCTCCACCTTGCCACCACTTGCAGCTGTACTGTATCTATGAAGTGTATTTAAACTGCAACATTCTCAAAACTGAGATTGACAACAAACAAGCTATAAAAGAAGTCCCAAGTTGAGGAATACATAGTTTGAAAAACAAAATTGATAACTCCAATTTTCGTAGCCATTTCGGTAAAACTTTACATTGTTCCTAGTTTTGGAGTATTGGAAAGGGAGGATTCCACAATCCCCTACAGCTAACTTCGATAATACTCAACGTAAACATGCAATGGCGTCTATATTCTTGCATCTCAAAAACTTTATAACTGATTATAGTTGATACAAAATTCCGCAAAAGAAAAAGGGGAACAGGCTTTACCCTTATAGATTTGTTACAACTTCAAAACCCTTTATGGAGAATTTGATCATCCAACTAGGTACTATAACTGTTGAACATGGTCTTTTATTGCATCCAGGCAGGACTGAGCTTGAAGAAGTTCCAACCACGAGAAAGGTGGTGCAAACCGCAATATGTAGTCTTCATCTGAAAGCACGAAATTGTAAAATAAGCAAAAATGGTATCAGAGAAAGCACTTCAAAGTTCTTTTTGTTTCCTCCAAAAGAAACAATTCTATTCCAAACATGAAAAAGAAAAAAGAAAATCATGAGACACTCGAGATGTTTTACTGGTGTTCTTACTTTCTTTAACCGTCCCACAGAGCCAGCATAATACTTCATCTGCAACTGCTAAGCACAGTCAACCCTATCACAGCAAAAGCCAGGAAAATGAGAACTTCGAGCATACTTCGTGACTTGTCAACACTTGAAAAGTTGAGAGAAACCAAAGCATTAAAAAATTTCCCGTAATAACTTTCATGTGGAAGGCTCATACGCAACAAGAGACATTTTTCCTCCCCGTGAAAATTGATGAGAAACTGCTCGATTGCTATCACAAAGAAGATACCTATGAACACTGAGCTGTACAGTAAACATGTAAATATTCTCTATTTTATAAGAAAATTATTCTTTCCTTTTTCTTTTTCTATCCTTGATAGTAAAATGATCAGAAAAACAAGAGGGAAAGTGGCCTTGGGAAGGGCAGAGAGAAGGAAATTCCCATTTCCCATTCAGAAATCACTACTCTCCTCGATAGGAGTAATGTATGAATGTCAGCAATTACCTGAGCTTAACGTTACCATATTTAAATATAACCATTTTGTTATAGAGTTTAAGTTCTACGCACCATCGGTGTACAAAGAGTTTATATAGTTTTCTTGTTGGTTCTCCAAGAGGACAATAAATGTCTTTGGCTGGCTCCACCATTATCGTTGAAGTTTTGCATTTGATGCTTAAAATCTTTCAAACCAACCTTCGCTAACTTATTCTCACACTTGTAAGTCCGCATTAAAGTTTCAGTATGAACCACAAGTTATCCACATGAGTTGTGCAAGGGTTTTCTTCATAAAGGCTTTGTGCAACTCCATCCATTACCTCAAAGGGTTTGCGTTGAATGCTTATTTTCTTTCACATTCACTCTGTTGAATATACATATGAAAAGAAGGAGCAGAGTTTAACACTCCCCCGCAATCCACTCCCCCTCCCCCCACAAAAAAAAAAAAAGGCACAAAAGAAGATTCATCCTAGCAAATACTCTAGGAGTAATATAGAACAACTACTACTACTACTAGCATCCAAGTTGGGGTCGGCTAACTGAATAACCATGTCGCTATAACAAAATTCATCTAATACTTAATAGTAATAATAATTAAAAAGATATAGCAGAAATAAATATGATAAGAAATAATATCCCCAGAAGTTGCTAATGCTAGGCTATATGGAAGCTGCAGAAGACCACAAAGAGCTCCCTCAGAACAGATTGAATCAATCAGACAGAAGTATAGGCCTACATGCATCTTAGAACAATGGGATTAATTACCTGCCAGTAATGTTTTATTTTTACTCGTGCGTAATATCTTTTGTTCTCAATCGTTACAAGACGACCAGCATCATCCCTACAGTACGTCATGATTACAGATTCAGAAAGTTAACCCTGCGTCACTAGTCAAACAATAAATGAACAATTTAGCTTTGGTCATGATTCCACTGCAATAATTGCTGTGAAAAAAGATTATTGAGCATTTCCCGAAAGCCAAATTTCGCATTACTAAAAACCAAGATGGCGCCAAAGGTATGAAAAAGATGTCCATATGATTCAAACGAGCCATCCACTGGCATTTAATAAATTTTCCATGGTATTTGTGTAAGCCAACAGTACAAACTACAAAGAAAGATCGTTTAATGTTTTTTAACTGCGGAGATGAGAGAGAAGAAATTCAAGCCATCAATTTGCATAACAGATTAATGGAAACAGGGCAAGATCCATCCCTCAAGCCCAAATGAAAAAAGAAACACACAGTTGGAGGCCGATCATTTACCTAAAATCAACAAAAAATATATGGTACACCAGCAAGAAATAACTGGATCTACAATAAGAGAGAATCAATTTAAGCGCGGGTAAAAGACTCAATTCATCCAAAAGAACAAGACATCTCAAGAAAAAAGAATGTGAAAATGATCTATAATGCTCTCTCAATCCTATTCACAGTTTTCCCCATCTTTCTTCCCTAATCCGTTATTCTTTCTTATCCATTCTTCCCTTCTCCATTTTTTACTTTTCTCCTACCTTATACATCTCTTAACATAATTTAGTTTAACTTGGAATAACTTGCAACAGACCAGAAGTGCAAAAATAATCCTTGTGTTAATTTGGTACTTCACACACACAGAAATATACATAAGAATAATAAGATGCATGAAAGAATCTTATTATGTTAAGACCTTTGAGCACCTGTTCTTTAGCTGCCCAGTTACTGCAGCACTTAAAGAAGAATGTTCTAGTGGTTGAAAATCACAGATATGCAGAGGACCTGGCAGGAGGAACTACACAGTATGTGCAAGGTTGCCAAGAAGAGCACTGATATAGGGCCTATTGCAAGCTGTGTCTTTGCAATGCTCATATATGCCCTATGAAGGGAAAGGAATCAGCTTCGATTCCAGACAGGCACCTATGATGAAGACAGGGTAAGTAGAGAGATAGTGATGCACATCCACATACGAGGGCAAGATCATCCTAAGTGGAAGAAGATGCTGGAACAGTTAAATGTATACCCCTAGAGGGAAGGAAAGCATAACTATTACTGCTAGGAGTCTTAACTTTAGTTAGTTGTTATCGTCAGTTGATAGTTAAATGTTTAGTCAATTACTCTAGGAGATAGCACGTGGTCAGCACATGCTGGATATGTAATGTTCAATTTTGGTTTAATGGAATAACCGTTCACCAAAAAAAAAAAAAAAAAAAGAATCTACTAATGAGCATGAAATGTGTCCCCATAGTAAATACCCAAAGTTGAGCATTTTCTCCCACTCGTATCTTTCCTCAGTATGAAGAAGGGAAAGAGAACCAAGCAAGCAGGCAAACCTCGCGACTGGTCTTCAATTCCATGTAAAACCTCCTCCCATCATCAGTTGAATCACAACAGTCCATTTCAGCTCCCATTAAAATACGATATGCCCCTAATTTGGTCTTAAGTACAGCACAATTTCAACATTGGCATCAACGTGGTGTATCCCTTCTCCATCAGACCTTGGATCTTCTGTTGCAAGGCTCTCGAAGCAATATCCCCAGTAACACCTAGATTAAAGGGGCAAAGAAAGAAGCTTTTTCAAACAAGACGAAAGACAAACAAGCAAACAATATTTATTTGATATAATCCGCATATTTACACATATCAACTTAACTACTACAAAAAAATAGTATTTCTAATACTAAAACTGATCCTTTTCTATGCTGTATTAATTTTTAAAAAGAAATTAAAACATAAAAGCAGAATAAGTTTACACATTATGTGGGGACATTTGGTCATGATATAGCTTGTGACCAACAAGAATAGTTGGTATTTTTTCATCTCCCCTTATACTAATTCTATTGTTGAAGAATAAAATATATGAAGAAAACAAAGGAAAACAGACATCTTTAACGTGAAACAATACAAATGGTTTATAAATTAGACGTAGTTTTGATACACCAAGTACTTTGTAATTAATAGTTTTCTGCATCCAAGAGCATTGATTATAACAAAGTCAAGTGAAGCGGCACAATTTATGCACAGAAAAAAAAAAAAAAAAAAAAACAAAGGTGGAAAAGATGGAGAAATTGCTTCTACATTGCCAATCCACGAAAATGGAAATAAGCAGCCCTTTTGTATAGTGAGCCTCAAAAAGATCCTTTTAGCTGAATAGCAATTTTATAAATCTTCTAAAACGGTTCACCTTGTCCACAAATAAAAAATATGAACAGTTTTTTTAAAAGCAAGAATTTGGAAACACTGAAGAACCTTCTTCTATCGAGCTCACTCTTTGGTCTTTCTGGCAGTTTATGTACATCAAGACAAACAACCCCATTTCTTTTATGCACACCCATTTCCCAAGCTTCATACCGGAGATAAGCAGTAGCCATTATCTGCAGACGAACAGGACACCCCTGACGAGTGTTAATAGACTAAAGTAGCATGTGAACTGATTAATTATATAAGGATCTGCCCATCAAGGACACTAGATGAAGAGTATCCAAATGCAGAATGACTTGTGCCAGTTCAAAGAGCAGTTATTGCAAAAAAAGTAAATAATGAATAGATCAAATAAAGGACTCGTGTTTTCAACAAAACCAAATATATTGCAGCTTAATGATCTTCTCTGTAATCAACTTTCAATACTCTGAGATTGATCATTCTGCATTATCAAAGCACCAGTTGGAGGAGATTCAAAGTTACCTTATTGAGGTTGTTGCGATAAGTCTGTCACAAGGGAAAAAGAAAAAAAGAAAAAAAAAACTGCCATTAAATCATCTGTCATGCATGGAGTTGTGATAACTAGACAAATTAAAAAGACAACAGATTCTTACCACACAATACATTCTGTCAAGCGGTATATTTTTACTCCTGATACTAGCCACTAAGTCACCAAAACCTTGAGATCCCAAATCTTCCAAAGAAACATATCTGTCAGACTATATACACAGGTGCAGAAACAAATCACAAGAAACTCTTGAGCCTAACGATCAATCATCTAAAAGTTTCATATTCTATGTTTAACACTCAAGCATATACCTCTCTTCTCAACAAAAGTGTCAAAACCTTCATTCAGGTCCGCCCCAACATCTTCAGTAATTAGACGCTTGAATAGCCTCTGATAATAGAAAGAAGATGTGATATTACGATTGGTCATCATATAGATTTTGTAATATACTGAAATGTCATTGAAAAATAAACAAAACACATGATGCTTACCAAGCTGTGATCATCAATGTATGTTTCTCCACCTTCAACTCGACTGAAGCGCGCAAGTTCACATGGTATTTATACCATAAAACAATTGCAATAAATTAGATAAAAATATGCAAAGCAACGAGGCACAACAATCCCCCCCCCCCCCCCCCAAACCCCAAATAAAAAAACCAATCTCTCTCTGACATGCAGTGAGTGGTAAAGTGTCAAGGTACCAAGGTCTTCATTTTTGAAGGATATAGAAGACGGAGAGGAAAGGGATGGGATCATACAACAGCACAATCCATCCCTGCTCCAATCAGGCAGTCCACTCCAGTTCATCCATGTCATCAAGAACAACCAAATTTCTAGTGGAGAATGTAGTGTTTGATAGCAAAGGGGTCTAGCCAAGTCCCTTGGGAGAATTACTATGTATATGTACAGATTTATACTAACGAGAAAATTAGAGAATGAAGGAATGGACCTCTAGCACTAGAGATAACAAACTACTTAGTATTAGAACCGAGTCCAAATGGAGGGGGAATAGATAAGAAAGACTAATACAACCCACCCAAACGATTTGAGATTGAGGAGTAATCGTTGTTTACACAGGATCGATAGACCCACTTGCCAGAATGGTTAAACCCCAGTACATTAACAAAGGCGTCAGTTGAAGATAAAGTGTGCATTCAATCAAACCATGTGCCTTAAGATAACGGCTGGGGAAAAGTACATTGAGCTTAATTAGGTAGTTTGGCGTCAAAAAGAAGAAGGAGAAAAACCAAGGAAAGAACTTACCTCTTGAAATGCTATACATTTTCTTGCTAAAGTTTCTTCACTCTTTGCAAACTTCAATTCAGAGACAAATCGCTCATCACAATGGCCATTGAAAAACTTGTTACCACAACCATAGTTTTGTCTTCGGGTATAATTTCCAGGTCACGGAAGGATGCCAACTCCTCGATCATTTTTAGACCATTAAAAACACTACAAATATACATCTATCACTCAAAAGTAAGCACACTTAGCAAGTTTACATGTCCTAAAAATCAGCTCAAAACCGAGAAGCAAACAGTTCCAATCAATCTAACAGTCAAAACCTGCAAATTTCCAAAATTTAACCCTACAAAAACATTACAATATATACATCCATCTCTCATACCAACTAAAACCCAATCCAGAGTGTCCCAGAACAAGCTCAAATCCTAAAAATGAAGTGTTCAAATCAAACCAACTGAGTCAAAAACCTGAAAAACTTCAAACTTTAACCCTCAAAAGACTTCAAAATATAAACCCATCAACCAAACCAACTAAAACTCAATTCAAAAAGTCCTAAAACAAGCTCAAATCCTAAAAAATAAAGTGTTACAAATCAAACCAACTTAGTCAAAACCCTGAAAAGTTTCAAACTTTAACTATAAAAACATATCCAATGTAATCCCACAAGTGGGGTCTGGGGTGGATGAGCTTACCGCTACCTCAAATGAAGTAGAGAAGCTGTTTTTGAAAGACCCTGCGCTCAAGAAAAAGTTCCAAACTTTAACTCATTTACCGAAACCAACTAAAACCCAAATTAACATTTCACATAATTAGCTCAAACATAACATCAAAATGTTCAAAAACCAATGACAACAACATACTCAATGTAATTCCAAGGATGCCTCGAATGAAGTAGAAAAGTTAGTTTTCGAAACACCCTCGGCAACTTTAACTCATTTATCAAAACCAACAAAAACCCAAATAAACATTTCGCATAATTAGCTCAAACATAGCATCAAAAAATAAGTACTCACGGGTACACATAGCTTACCCCTATCTCGAGTCGAGTGGGGTAGAAAAACTGTTTCTAAAAGAAACTCAGCTCGACAAAAACATTTTTGAATTCAAAATGTTCAAAAAGTTTTTGATACTTAAACCAAGCTCAATAACTAACTCAGTTTTTAAATGCCCAAAGAGAAACAATCAGGGGTCGTTTGGTTGAGATAAAGTGTAAACAATCTACGTATTAGTAATGCGGATATTAACAATGCGGGTATTAGTAATATCGGGTCGTTTGGTTGAGATAGAGTTTATGCGGGTATTAAAAATGTACGTATTGGTAATGCAGGTATTAGCAATATGTGTATTAGTAATGTGTGTATTAATGGGGATTTACAAAAATGTCCATCAAATCCTACTTATTTACATCTCCATACCCATTACATTTTTACCCACAAACTTATTTACACTGTATACCCATCCTTCTGTATACCTATCTAGTATACAGTATACTCCCATGGTATACTTGTTACACTATACTCTCAAATCCTTATGTATACTTATCTAGTATACAGTATACTCTCATGGTATACTTGTTACACTATACTCAAATCAATAAAAGAAGTATACTTAATTTGGTATACTAAAAAGGTATACAATATAATGCAATGGTATACAGTTAAAATTGGGACTGTGGGCACATAGTGTAAATAAAACAGGCTAGATGGGCATTTTTGTAAAAAAAATGAGGTGCATGGGTATTCCATGTAAACTAATTTTTTTGGGCACAAACAAGTAAATAATTTATTTTTGTGGGCATGGAGTGTAAATTTCCCTTAATAGTGCGGGTATTAGTAATGCAGGTATTAATAATATAGGTATTAGATATGTAGGTATTAGCTATGCATATATTATAACGTAGGGATTATTTCTTGAATCACTAATATATTACAAATTATAATTTAAAATATTATTTCTTGAATCACTAATATATACAATGTTATAATTTAAAATATTTAGTTATTCCTTAAATATAATTTAAAAATATCCTTACTATTATGTGGGTTAATTTTGTCATTTTAAATTTTAATACCTGCATTGCTAATACACACATTAGTTATTCCACCTTCTACCCCGCATAAAATAATACATAGATTCCCTCATAACTTATGCGGGTATTAGCTACGCGGAATATACAAAAGCGCAACCAAACGTGGTACTAATTTTATACCAAACAATAAAATCTCTCCAAACTAACCAAAACGTGGTACTAACTTAGTGCTGGATTTTGTGCTGGTATTATTTTAATACATAGCCAACCAAACGACCCCTGTGTGTATTAACTATACATGTATTACAATGTAGGGATTATTTCTTGTATCACTAATATATTACAAATTAATATACAATATTATAATTTAATATATTAGTTATTCCTTAAATAAAATTAAAAAAATATCCTTATAATTACGAGGGTTAATTTTGTCATTTTAAATTTTAATACCTGCATTGTTAATACCCACATTACTTATTCCACCTTCTACCCCGCATAAAATAATACATAGATTCCCGCATAACTTATGCGGGTATTAGTTATGCGGAAAAGAAGAAATGAAACCAAACGTTGTACTAAATAATACTAAGTTTTATGTGGGAATGAAAGTTGAACCAAACATATAAATTAATGTGCCTTTTAGCGAGGGTATTAAGTTTGTGCATAGCCCAACCAAACGACCCCTCAGTAAATACAAATTTTAAGAAATTCCTACTATTGAAGAGCTTAAAGCAGCTCAGCTTTGTCCTGCCTGTCTGACAAATAGCCACTTTAAAGGTTTCAACTGAATAATTAGCCAGAATTTGCATAGCTAATATAGTTAACTAACTAGCCACTTATAGGGTTACTAATTGGAAAACTAATCATTATTTGCACTTCTGCCACCAATCAACCATTTTCAATGCTATAACTTGAAATATAGTTAGCTTTTTAAACAAAACCAAGTAGCCACTTTATGGTCTTTAATTGAATCTACAGTTTTAACTCTTCCATATCTTTCCAATGAAGTAGCCACTTTTAGGCTATCAGATGAACTAATAACCAACTTCTGTAAAACTAGCAAACCGTGAAGCCACTTTCCGCACATAAGTTTAAGTAGTCAACTGTTTGCAAGGTTTTGAAAAATAGTCAACGTTTCAAAAGGTACAAAGTATTTGAACATGAATTTCAAAAAATTTATCCTAGCAGTTTGGAGTATTCCAATTGAACTATTGAGATAGTATTTGCACAAATTGCCAACCAAGGAGCCACTTTTTGCACAAAAAATTTCACCGTATGCCCTTCATAGGGAGTGGTTTTACAAAATTTCCCGCGCTAAGGAATGTTTTAGTAAAATGCCCTTATTTAGTCCGGAGCCAAGACTTCAAGGTAAAAATTTTGTAAGTCTTGGCAATTGACTATACTTCAAGGGCAAGTGTTGTTTTGCCAATACTTCAAGTTATAGGGCGAGAATGCAGGGAAGACTGGAAGGGACAAGTATTGGCAACTTACGACGAAGTGTGGCAAGTGTTGCCTTTTGCAAATACTTGCCGTTCAAGTATTGGCAAATCGAGCAGGGGTCAATGGCAAGTCTTGCCTTTTTGCCAAGACTTACGGGTAAGGGCGGGAAGTATTGCCTTTTGCCAATACTTGAAGGGATAAGTGTTGAAAACGAAAAAATATAAAGGCAAGTCTCGGCCCCAAATTTTTTTCATTAAACCTCAGCGGGGGCATTTTTGCAAACCATCTCCTAGCGCGGGAAAAAAGATAAACTATTGCTTCCCGTGACATATTTTTACAAATCAACCCTTTTTGCATTACAAATTGGAAAATAGTCAGCTTTTCAAAGTATTTTGATAATTTATTACACGAATAATGTAATTTAGATATTTAGAAAAGCTATATATAATAATAAAAATTAACTTTTTTTACTAACAACACAGAATGACGATACATACTATTTGTGAACTAATAAAGACAACTTAAATCCTATATTGGGCTGAAGTTGAACTTCAATTCTTGTGGTGGGCTGAAATTGAACTTCAATCCTTGTGGGCTGAACCTGTGTGAAGTTCAACCCAAAAAAATTGAAATTCCAAAAAATAGTCTTTCATGTAAAACCAATAAAAAAAGTTGCCTCAAACCAAAGAGTACTGTCAAAAGTGTCCTTTAATGCACTTCGCCCCACAACACTGACATTTTCAAATTTGCAAATTCTATAGGCCTGCATATGGACCATCGGGCGTTGGCCTATAGGGACTTATAATAAGCAATTCCTCCAAAAAGATTTCCTTTTTCACGAGTGTTGTTTAAGTTCTTCAAAAATATTCCAAATTATTAAATTTTGTTTGATGCACAAAACATTGTAATTCGCTAGTTTGACAAATCAATAATACTCGAGGCCACTATTTAGAACTTACAATTAATATTGAAATTCAACAAAAGCTATGAATACGTGAACTTTTTG
Source organism: Petunia x hybrida (assembly GCA_037355625.1). Taxonomy (NCBI): domain Eukaryota; kingdom Viridiplantae; phylum Streptophyta; class Magnoliopsida; order Solanales; family Solanaceae; genus Petunia; species Petunia x hybrida. Next base: position 8,495,372 of record JBBBVM010000090.1, on the reverse strand, counting down.
TCTGGCAAAACTTGTTCAACATCTCCCCCCAACCCCAACCCCAGTCAAAACTTGAAAATTGAGTTTGCTTTTGTACGATTCTTTAAACTATTCATGCAAATTTCCGAATTCCACTTGACTATCATGGTATTTTGGCAAAAAAGATAAGTATTATTTTTTAAAATTACGCCCAAGTAGAAGATTCATTAGGTATTATTGCGTTTTTTCCTTATGGTGAAGGCATATTTAAACAGATGTATTAACCATCGACAAAATTGAGCAATTTCAGGATGATATATTATATTTTACCATTCCTCTAGTTGAAGATCAAAACTTACCATAGTAAAAGGTCTAAGCAATTCCAATAAAAAGTTAGCTAGACAACCTACTTAGACAACAACAGGTACAACAGAGCAAGAAGATTGAGCTGTAGTTTCAAAGTGGAGGCTTCATTAGGTTCTTTTATATTCTTGACAAGGTAATAGCATGTTTGGCATTGCTTCTCCAAAGCCAAAAGTGTTTTTTTTAAAATAAAAGTACTTTTTTTTTTTTTTAGAATTTTGAGGTGTTTGGCAACTAAAAAAAAGTACTTTTAGGTAGAAGCAGAAGCTGTTTTTCTGTTGTTGGGGAGAAGCTATTGGGGAGAGAAGCTACAAATATATGCTTCTTCCAAGAAGCAGAAGCAGAAGCAGAAGCAGTTTATTAATTTTTTCAAGACAGAAATATCCTTAGCAAGAATTCATATTTACCATATTATTCCTTATAAATTAACCATATCTCTCTCAAAATATTATTATATTTTTCTTTTTCCTATTTTTTTCTACTACGTACTTTTACAAATCTTCTTTCTCTATGACTAATTTTTATTTCTATGTATTACTATCAACCGTAGATAGGAAGTCCTACTCTTTAAATCATCTTTTAAAAGAAAGTAATTACTAGAAATTCCTAATTCCGTTATCACTTTGATTTAACTATATTTTATATTGTTCAATAGCTTAAATTTATATCTTTTACGTTATGTTTTACATTTAACTAAATAAAATTTCTAATTAAAAATTATTTTTTTTGTTTTTATTAATCCAAAAGTAAAATAAACTTGGATGTCCTTTTCGTAATTTGACACTGAAAAGTACTTTTTGTAACGATTAACCAAACATAAATTATTTATCAAAAGTACTTCTCCAATGAGTTGTCCAAACACAAACTATTTATTATCCAAAATACTTATTTAAAAAGTACTTATGCCAAAAACACTTCTCAAAATAAGTAGTTTTTGACAGCAATGTCAAACATGCTATAAGTTTCGTAACTTCAGCATGTTTGGATGGTTGTTACCACTAACCCGGGCATCCTTTTATCATATACTATTTGTACTGTGATAGCAATTCAATAAATAACAATACATTTTGTCTCTTATCTACCATAAAACAGTACAAATCACCTCGAACACATGCATTTGACAGCAATAAGAATAAAGTAAAGAAACTGAGGCATCCATTGCCATTTTCTAGATCATCAACACCAACTTAGTATTAATGAAAATAGTGAGTAAACCTTCTAACTCTCCACCAACCTCTGCAGAGACAAGAATGAGAATGGAGATGATATTAGAATTGAATGAGTCATGTCCTTTTAAACTATTATTACCTTTCCTGATTTTTGAATATTTAGGTGCTTAGGAAAAAAATAACAATGGTCATGTGTTTATCAATGTATTGGACAAAACTTGACCCACGGCGATTTGCCCCGGTCACGTAAATCGCAACGACCGAACACGTCGCGACTAAGCAACCGCCGAAGCGGTTGAGCGAGTCGCCGAAGCCTTGAAACCGAGGATGCGCTACCGAAGGCGAGCCGTGAGCTGAGCTTCGGTAACAATCACCTCGGTCAAGCAACAGGGTCAAGCCACCGGGGTCGCAAACTTCCACCTCGGTGGATTCCCATCGGTTCGTCCGGCTTTGCAGCCCACTACTTCACCCCACTAACTCAGCCACTACACATCCAGATCGTGGGACAACATGGCAGCTGATAGTGGAGATCATGGGCAAGACTTATATCTATAAATAGCAGTTCATTTCATGTAATAGGCATTCAGAAATACATACTGAAACTCTGCCCAAATTTGTACTCAACTTTCGCATATTGAAATACAGTTTATTCTCTCGCATTTTATATCTCTTTCCCGCATTATTGCAACTTTGATACGAAGAATTGCTTGTATCCGAATCCGAAATTTATTTGTGTACCTAAAAACGATTTAGGCCCATACAAATTGGCGCCGTCTGTGGGGATATAAGCAGTAACGCTTTGTTCCAAAGTTCCGCATTCAGTTTTCGTCAAGAATTTTCGATTTTACGTTATGGCTGATAACGACAACAGTGGTAACAACGGCGATCGGGTTGGCGTTCCGTTGAACCAAACGCCCATCGCTCCAATGACAACAGAAGAATTCCAAATGTATGTTGTCACAACGCTAAGAGCTCTCCAAACCAAACAGGATGAGCAAGCAAGCATCAATGCTGAGCTTCGTGCCTCGTTGGAGGCAAGAAATAGTGCTGCACCTAACGGCACCCAGCCCACGGCTCCTGGTGGAGGCATCCCGCCCTTTCGTTCCTTCGGGCGCGATAATAGGGGGACCTCGCAACGGAGCCACGTCTGGGGGCTCGGGGAGTAATCCATCTTCCACGCCACACTTCGGGACGGTTCTCACCGTGGCAGAGACAACGTCCTCGGTCGACGTTGAAAGAATGAGCAGAGAAATCGAGGCGCGAGGCGCGCGTCGAAAAGCGCCTCGAGCGCGTACCGGGGATAAGCAAGGAGGAAGATGATCTTGACATCGAGCAGTATAGGGAGCAGCCCTATAAGCCCGAAGCCGCGCCAGCTCCAACTCCTGTGGGTTTCAAACTCACATTCCTCAAAAAGTATGATGGGACAACTGATCCCAAGGAGCATGTCAGGGAATACATGTCCATGGTAAAGAGCAACGACTTGACGTCCACGCAGCTCGAATCCATGTTCTTAAAGAAGTTTGGTAGTTCGCTAGAAAAAGGTGCCCTTCGGTGGTATTTGTGCTTGCCACCGGGGTCAATCTCCTCGTTCAAAGAACTATCCAGCGCCTTTGTCAAGGCGCACACCGGCGCGCAAAAGATCCTCCAGAGGAAGGAGGATATATGTGAAGTGAAACAATGGCCCGGCGAGCCCCTTAAAGAATTTCTCGAGCGATTCCACGCTGAGCGCATGGAATTGCCTCGGATGGATGACACCCTGGCCATCATGGCTTTTGAAAAAGGGATCAACAGTCGCAATTCTAGCGCTGCAGCTGAATTGCGTAAAGAGTTGCAACAATATCAGGTCCTGACGTGGGAGGATCTGCATAGGCGCGCTTACTCCAAAATCAGATTGGAGGAAGCGGAATTCAAAAACCGAGGTTACAACTACAACAACCGAGGTGAAACTTCGAATCGCGCCGAGGCGCCGCGAAGTAATTCGAAGGGGAGGTATGAACCTTATACTTCGGCGAGGCAACATGTTAGCCAGAGGTTGGGCAACACCCTCGGAAAGTCATACCCCGCTTCTCACGTAAGCCAAAGGCTGGGGGGGGGGAAGGTTCAACCCAGCAACGTGAATCAAAGAAACCCCTCGAGCCCCGCTTCGGGCCCTAGAAAGGATCTCCCTCGGATCCAAGACTACAACTTCTGCATATCGACCTCGGAGCTGGTCGACATCGTCAAGGGGACAGCCGGGGTAAGAATCCCCAAAGATATGAGGACCCCGACGGACAAACGAGATCATAACCTGCGCTGCGAATTTCACGCAGATTATGGTCATAGAACCGAAGACTGCAAAGCTTTGCGCCTCGAAGTAGCCCACTTACTGAAGAAAGGAGTGTTGGCTGAATTCCTCACTGACAAGGGGAAAGATAATTTTTCAAAGAACCGAGGTGATGGGCAACCACCTCGAGCTCCACCCCCGGAGAGAGTAGTCAACGTCATCACCGGGGGGTCAGAGGTAAACGGCGTAAACTTCGCCGCGGCAAAAAAGTTTGCTAAGCTCTCCATCACCATGGAGAAGAGGACCCGAGTAGGAGGCTCGGGTAAAGACATCGTGTTCGATGAGGATGACTGTGATGGGATGATGTTCCCCCATCACGATGCTCTAGTCATCATGCTAAGAATTAACAACGCCGACATCAAGAGAGTCTTGATTGACCCCGGCAGCTCAGTGAATATCATCAGCTACGGGGCCGTGAAACAGATGTGGCTGAAAGGGGAAATCATCCCCAAATCAACAGTGTTGGCTGGCTTTAACAACTCAACTGAGAAAACGTTGGGTGAGATCACGTTAAAGACGTTCGCCGAGGGAGTCACTAAAGAGACACTGTTCCAAGTCATGCCCGAGGATCTGGCTTATAATGTGATCCTCGGAAGGCCATGGATCCACTCCATGGAAGCTGTTACTTCCACCTTACATCAAGTGATCAAATTTTCAACACCTTGGGAAGTTCGATCAATCAAGGGAGAACAGCGAGTGGCGAGGGAGTGCTACTCAGTTGCACTGAAGAGTGGAGTCGCCCCGAGCGGGCCCAAGAAATAGCAACCAACGCAACCGGGGTCAAGCGAGGCGAGCCTCCAAAGTCAAATCGAAAAGATCCCGGCATGCGTCCAAGAGCCTCGGAAGCAGAGAGCCGAGGACTCCACTATCGGAGAGCTGGATTCTTTCACTCTATTGAAAGACTTTCCAGAAAGAAAGGTGCACATCGGCTCGGAGTTGGACCCGAAGTCGAAAAAACCATTATGGAAGTTTTAAGGTCCAACCACGACTGTTTTGCTTGGGCACATTCAGATATGACGGGTATCGATCCGGAGATCATGACCCACAAGCTGAATGTAGATCCAAAGTTCACCCTGGTGAAGAAGAAGAGACCTCACGCCGGGGTAAAAAAGAAGGCAATTGAAGATGAAACCACGAAGTTGCAAGAAAATAGTTTCATAAGGGAAGTGAAGTACCCCGAATGGCTGGCAAATGTAGTAGTTGTGCCAAAGAAGAATGGCAAGTGGAGAATGTGTGTTGATTATACTGATTTAAACAAAGCTTGCCCTAAAGATTCTTATCCGTTGCCACAAATAGATAGGTTAATAGACTCCACGGCTGGACACAAACTGTTAACCTTCTTGGATGCATATTCGGGCTATAATCAAATTCTCATGGACCCAGAGGACGAAGAAAAGACCTCGTTCATCACTGACCGAGGTACTTTCTATTACAAAGTCATGCCCTTCGGTCTGAAGAACGCCGGGGCGACCTACCAAAGGCTGGTATGTCGCATGTTTAAATAATATATTGGGAAGTCCATGGAGGTCTACATAGACGACATGCTCATCAAGTTGATCCGAATGGAGGATCACTTAAATCATCTGAGGGAGGCCTTTGCTGTGTTGAGACAATATGGCATGAAGTTGAATCCTGAGAAATGCGCCTTCGGCGCTGGATCTGGCAAATTCTTGGGATTCATTGTCTCTGAACGAGGCATCGAAGCTAACCCTGACAAAATCAGAGCTATTGAGGAAATCCCCGAGGAGCTTACCGGGGTGAAAGAAGTTCAACGCTTGACTGGCCGAGTCGCTGCTGTAATCACCTAATTTTGGCACCAAATTCAAGATAAGTGCTAAATTGACGTGCAAATTTAGCTAAGAGTTTTGCCTATTTTCTTAGATCTTTGTCGATTTGTTTGCCCATTTTAATTATTTAATTAAACGAAAAATTACCAAATTTTGTCTCAAAAGACATTTGATGTGATTAATTATGTGTATAATAATTTTATGTGTTTTAGTAGTTAATTAGAATTTAGTTTTTAAAGTCATTTGTATGGTTTAAATTTGGAAAAACTGGCCATTGGGCTATTTGAAAATCAGAAAAAAAGGAAGTAAGTGTAGCCCATGTCACAACCCAACTTAGGGCCGCGACGGATGACCAACACTAAGTGTCGATCATCACTAATCCTACTGATAATATGCTAACCATTATAACTGATAAACAGAATAAGCATAAACCTAGTTGATAAGGAGTATGCAATGCAAATAGCTGACAAGGCTAACATAAGCTGACATACATAACATACTGACTGCACCGCACAGGGACATATCTACAGGCCTCTAAGAGTGTTGAACTGAATATACAAAGGACGGGACAAGACCCCGCCATACCCAAACTGGCTGACTGTATACATACCAAAAGATAAGTAACTCCGGGAGTAAGCGGAGTGACTCCAATAGCTGATCGATGGCCTACTAACGTGGTCCAAGCATTGATCTATCTGCACCTGCGCGGCATGAAACGCAGCGCCCCAGAAAAGGGCGTGAGTACGATATGTACCAAGTATGTAAGGCATGAGCATATAATATGTCATAGCTGAATGAAACTGTAGGCTGGAATATAAATATGTAAACATGAGCTGGAGCATAGCAATATAGCTGGAAATCTGAAGAACGTACTAAACATGATATGAATATAAGCTGAAGTCTAGCTGAATCTGAACCTGAAGACTGAGCTGAACTATACTGATAAATAACTGTAATATGACTGATAGCTGGTTACTAGAAACTGGAACTGATAACTGTCAACTAATACTGACGCTAAGAACTGGTGGCTGATAATTGAGAACTGATAACTGTCAACTGATACTGACGCTAAGAACTGGTGGCTGATAACTGAGAACTGATAACTGTCAACTGATACTGACGCTAAGAACTGGTGGCTGATAACTGAGAACTGATAACTGTCAACTGATACTGACGCTAAGAACTGGTGGCTGATAACTGAGAACTGATAACTGTCAACTGATACTGACGCTAAGAACTGGTGGCTGATAACTGAGAACTGATAACTGTCAACTGGTACTGAGCTAAAGCTGAACTGTTATCTGAACTGGTACCTGTCTGGTGTTATGGGCTATATCCCCCCAAATCAGGTAACTGAACATCTGAACTAGTACCTGTCTGGCGTTATGGGCTGTATCCCCCCAAATCAGGTAACTGAAAACTGGAACTAGCCTCATGTATAATCATGCAGTGCATAATGTGGCTATATACGCGTATATAACAAACCTGGTGGGTGTTATGGGCTATATCCCCCCCAGCCAGTAATATCTAGTCTCTCTGGTCAGAGTGTGTGAATGACACCCGGTCACACTAGGTGTTTCAACTCCCGCCTGAACCAGAGGGGCTGTATCCCCCAGACGGATAGTATCACACGCGACCGGACTGTGTGTCCAATGTCCAGCCTCTATGGGGGACTCCAAATCACACATAACATGATCACAATATAAGCATAAGCATGTATGAGGCATAACACATGTGGCAACAATATATATGGACTCAAAGGAATGATAAGAAAACTCTGGATGGAATTGTAGACACAACCTGAAACTTAGAATTTGTCTAACTCTTTGATTTTTATAAAAATTTCGGCAGAGTTTCCACTGAAACTGGATGATCCGCAAAACAGAACCAGCACTATACTATACACGGGAATGGATACCCGGATAAACTGATAACATAAACAAATTAACTGGATAACAAGATGAGAGTGGCGTAACAATTCCACGGATGTACAGAATTTCTAGACAGTACCAGCGTCCTGTATTGCATCATAGTTTTGAGGGTGCAGATAAAAGTTATAGACCTCATGGTCTTCATAAAAGTTGTAGATATATGTATTAGGATTCTGTAGATTCTTAAATCATCTTAATATCAATTTTGTATAAGGAGTTATGATCAATATACTAACAACTGTCCAAAGTTCAAAACAATTTTCCAGATTTTGAAACGTTTTGCCTTTCTGATTTGGACGTCTTTCACCTTGGATTTTAGTACCAAATTAAGTATATACAAGGTTTCCTTGGTACCATACAAGTTTCTCAGAAGAAATACTAAGTTTGAAACTAATAAAAGCTTCAAAATCTAAAAGATACATGCCTTGCCAAAAGAAAGGTTTAGCCTTACATACCTTTGATGTTTCTAGCTTCTAAACTTCGTTCCTTTGAATTCCACACCTTCTAAAGCTTAAACAAGCTATAATATAGAATTTAGATACTTTACTTAGCTATGAAGTAATTCTAAAACTCAAACTATAGACGAAATTGAAGGTAGCATAATGTTACCCTAATCGCGTAGAGCGTTTTGACGCAATCCGTCTTCCGTTTCGTGTCAAAATTGATGTTCTTTCTTCAAAATCAAAAAAAATGGATTCAAACTAAGGAAACCACTGTTTATATCGTGGGTTTACTGGAAATGTCGAGAGAGAGAGAGAAATTTCTCTTTTATAATAAAAACATTTCATTTCTAGCCCTCTTTTGCGCTTATGTCCCTTTTTCTGGTCTGACTTCTGACGCTCATATCTTTTTATCTATAAGTTATATAAGCAAACCGTTAAAAGTGTTGGAAACTACACTCCAAGACCTTCAATTTGGTATATGATATGTCCCCAAAAGACTTCATATAACACATGAAATTAATTGCTGAAAAAGCTCCGTTACAAGGCAATTCCTTAATCGGTTTTTCCGCAACTTAAATATGATTTTTCCCAAACTTTATATTCAACATATAAACTTCATATATGGTCATATTATTACTTTAAACTCACTTAAATCATTCTTAACATGATATTATAATGATATACGACAATTTAGACGTACGGGGTGTAACAATATTCCCCCGTTAGGAACATTCGTCCTCGAATGTTAAATGAAGTATGTAGAAGCATTAAGCAACGATCTGTTACATACTCGAAGTAATGAAGAGATGTGTATATTTGGCCCTCATGTCATTTTCAGCTTCCCAAGTTATTTCTTCTATATTATTGCTTTGATATAGCATCTTAACTAAAGGAATGTCTTTCGTCCTTACTCGACGAATCTGCCTCTTTAAATTGCAACTGGCACCTCCTTATTAGTCAACTGTTCTGTAATCTGTACATCCTCTACTGGTACAACTCTAGAAGGATCTCTGACACATTTTTTTGAGCATGGAAACATGGAATACTGGATGTACCTCCTGAAGGTCTGCTTGAAGGTCTAACTCGTAGACTACACGCCCAACTTGCCTGATAATCTGATATGGACTAATAAATCTAGGGCGAAGCTTTCCCTTCTTTCCAAATCTAATAACGCCTTTCATAGGTGATACTTTCAGGAATACCTAATCGCCAATATGAAATTCTAAATCTCAATGTCGATTATCTGCATAGGACTTCTGTCTGCTCTGCACTGCTAATAATATTTCCCTGATCAACTTGACTTTATCAATTAATTGTTGGATTAAATCTGGACCTATCAATTGAGACTCGCCAACCTTGAACCATCATATAGAAAACCTGCATTTGTGCCCATGCAAAGCTTCATATGGAACCATCTGTATGTTAGAATGATAGCTATTATTATATGCAAACTCTATCAACAGTAGGTGACCATTCCAGCGCCTCTAAAATCTAACACGTAAGCTCTAAGCATATTTTCTAATGTCTGAATGGTCCGCTCAGCCTGTCTGTCTGTCTATGGATGAAATACTGTACTCAGATACACCTGTGTCCCTAAACCTGTCTGGAACGATCTATAGAAATTAGCTGTAAACTGGTGCGTCCCCGTCTGAAATAATAAATACTGGAATACCATGTAGGCGCACTATCTCTCTGATATAAAGTCTGGCATAATCCTCTGCTGTATATGTAGTTCTAACAGGAAAGAAATGAGCTCATTTAGTAAGCCTGTCAACTGTAACCCAAATAGAATCATATCTGCTCCGCATACGGGGAAAGCCTGTAATGAAGTCCATATTCACTGCTTCCCATTTCTATGATGGAATCTCGACTTCCTGTAACAAGCCACTAGGTTTTTTTTTTTTTTTATGCTCGACTTTAACCTGCTGGCAGTTAGCACACTGAGCCACAAATTCTGCTATGTCACGCTTCATTTCGTCTCAACAATAAATCTGCTTAAGATCATGGTAAATCTTAGTCGAATTAGGATGAACAGTGTATCTGGAATAATGTGCATCTGTCATAATCTGTCCACATAAATCTGCAACATCAGGAACACAAAGTCTATCTTTATATATAAGAACCCCGTCACTAGTAACCTATATAATAATTTTGGTTTTCTTGTGGCTATTTGCCTGTATTGAACTAGAACTGGATCCTCATACTGGCGCTGCTTTACTTATGTCACTAGGCAAGTAGTGGTTGCGTTCTGAACTGTAACTCTTGCGTCCTCTGAATCTATTAATCTGACATCCATGCTGGCCAACTGGTAGAGTGTATGAGCTAACTTTATTTTCTCTGGTTGTAAATAAGGTAGACTACCCATAGGCTTGCGACTAAGGGAATCAGCAACAACGTTCGCTTTACCCGGATGATAAAGAATATCCATGTCATAGTCCTTCAGCAACTCTAGCCACCGCCTCTATCATAGGGTTAGCTCCTTTTGCTTAAATATGTACTGGAGGCTCTTGTGATCCGTATAAATATCAACATGAACACCGTAAAAATAATGTCTTCAAATCTTCAATGCATGAATGACTGCTGAAAACTCAAGATCATGGATGAGGTAGTTCTGATCGTGCTTTTTCAGCTGCCTAGAAGCATAAGCAATTACTCTTCCATGCTGCATCAAACAAAACGAAGACCAATTCGAGAAGCATCACAGTAAATGACATAGCCCTCAGATCCCTCTGGAAGTGTAAGTACTGGAGCTGTTATCAACCTGTTCTTTAGTTCTTGGAAGCTGTGCTCGCAAGAATCAGACCACTCAAATTTAGCTGATTTCTTTGTCAATTTGGTCAGTGGAGCTGCAATGGAGGAAAAACCCTCTATAAACTTTCTGTAATAACCTGCCAAACCCAGAAAACTATGTACTTCAGTTGGCGTCGTAGGCATAGGCCAATTCTTCACAGCCTAGATCTTCTGGTCATCTATTTTAATTCTTTCTGCTGAAACTATGTGGCCAAGAAATGCCACTGAATCTATCTAGAATTTACACTTTGAGAACTTAGCATATAATTGTTGGTCCCGATGAGTACCCAATACTGTGCGTAGGTGCTCTGCATGCTCTGATTCAGACTTTGAATAGATGAGAATATCATCCATAAATATAATCACAAATAAATCTAAATAAGGCCTGAATACGCTGTCCATTAGATCCATAAATACTGCAAAGGCATTAGTGAGTCCAAACAACATCACTAAAAACTCATAATGGCCATTCCTAGTCCTGAATGCAGTCTTAGGTATATCAGATTTTCTAACTCTAACCTGATGGTAGCCTGATCGCAAATCTATATTCGAGAAGCACTTGGCACCCTGGAGCTTTTCAAACTAGACATCAATCCTGGGCAGAGAGTATTTATTCTTAATAATGACTTTATTCAGCTGTCTGTAATCTATGCACATGCATAGAGAGTCATCTTTCTTTTTTTTTACAAATAGTATCGAGGCTCCCCACGGGGAAATGCTGGGTCTGATGAGGCCCTTATCTAACAAATCCTTCAATTGCTCCTTAAATTCTTTCTGTTATACAGGTGCCATCCTGAAGAACATGCCCCTGATGGCGTGCTGGTGCTGAGCAAGCAACTGCTGATCTAGCTGGCTGGGCTGTACAACTACCACCCCTAGTCGGGCAATCTCTCATGAAATGGCCTGCCTCGCGACAAATATAACAAGTATCAACTCCTAACTGACATGGACCCAAGTGGCGTTTACCACAATCTGAACATCTGGGATATGTCTGACTGGCCAGTATCGAAGTACCACGGCGCTGAAATCCTGAAATCTGTGATGCCTGACTAGCTTTGGACTGAGGAGTTCTATCAGATCTCAGGCCACGAGACTGTGTAGGTATACTAGCTGGTGGTTGTCTAACACACTGCTATCTACTCGCTCCAGACGTCTCTCCAAACGAACCAGAAAATCTGCCCCTCTTGTCTAGCACTTTATCCCTGTCGGCTCTCTATTTTTGCTTCCTCTCCTCAAGTAACAAAGCAAATGCCTGAATGTTATGTTCATACATGACTGCATAGCAACTGTCATACGCTCGTTCACTAGGTGTGGAGCTAGTCCCACTATATATATATATACCTATGAATTCTATCCTCTATACTCACTACCACCGTAGGGGCAAACCATGCTAAAGAATTAAAGCAATTATTATACTCTTCTACACTCAAAATTCCCTGTCTCAAGGTCAGGAACTGATTAGCATGGGCTCCCTATGTCTCTATAGGCATATACTGATAAAGGAAGGCATCTGAGAATTCCTTCCAAGTCGCCGGAGTAACATCTGACCCTCTAGATAGCTCCCATGTCTGATACCACCCTGCTGCTAAGGTCATGCAATCTGAATGCAGCCAACTCTACTGACTCCGTGTCTGACACGTGCATAACCCTCAACACTCTGGCTATCCTCAATAGAAAATCCTGAGGGTCTTCTCCTGTACGGGATCCAGTAAAGACTGTAGGCTCTAGCCTGATAAAATCATTGATCTTGGATCCAACATCTCCCTGGGCATCTGCACTGTGTTGTCTAGTCTGAGCAACTACAACACTGGTCGATAATCTGATGGCATCCCTCATTTCCTGCCCCTGACTATCAGGCTGAGAAGGTGGAGGTATAGTAGCTGCAGTACCTCTAATATTACCCTGAACTGATAGGATCTGTGAGGCCTCGGATGGAGCCTCAGGTCTGGACTCCTCACTCTCATCCACCTTAGGTGGCACTCTACTAATACCCTGGCCGGCAATAACCTTGCCCTTCTGGGCAGCTGTTAGTTTCTTTGGCGGCATCGCTTTGCTGAAATTACTATTGTTAGAGGGCTGAATTCTATAATCATGGCTCTATCGCATGATCTAGAGAAGAAGGAAAGACAACTGTCCTGAAGTGCCTTGTAGCCTCCTGTTCAAAAGTATGGCGCGCAACATACTCCTAAACAAGACTCTACTAGACACGGCCTGTAGACACCCTAGGACTGAACTGCTCTGATACCACTTTTGTCACAACCCAACTTAGGGCCGCGACGGATGACCAACACTAAGTGTCGATCATCACTAATCCTACTGATAATATGCTAACCATTATAACTGATAAACAGAATAAGCATAAACCTAGTTGATAAGGAGTATGCAATGCAAATAGCTGACAAGGCTAACATAAGCTGACATACATAACATACTGACTGCACCGCACAGGGACATATCTACAGGCCTCTAAGAGTGCTGAACTGAATATACAAAGGACGGGACAAGACCCCGCCATACCCAAACTGGCTGACTGTATACATACCAAAAGATAAGTAACTCCGGGAGTAAGCGGAGTGACTCCAATAGCTGATCGATGGCCTACTAACGTGGTCCAAGCATTGATCTATCTGCACCTGCGCGGCATGAAACGCAGCGCCCCAGAAAAGGGCGTGAGTACGATATGTACCAAGTATGTAAGGCATGAGCATATAATATGTCATAGCTGAATGAAACTGTAGGCTGGAATATAAATATGTAAACATGAGCTGGAGCATAGCAATATAGCTGGAAATCTGAAGAACGTACTAAACATGATATGAATATAAGCTGAAGTCTAGCTGAATCTGAACCTGAAGACTGAGCTGAACTATACTGATAAATAACTGTAATATGACTGATAGCTGGTTACTAGAAACTGGAACTGATAACTGTCAACTAATACTGACGCTAAGAACTGGTGGCTTGAGAACTGATAACTGTCAACTGATACTGACGCTAAGAACTGGTGGCTGATAACTGAGAACTGATAACTGTCAACTGATACTGACGCTAAGAACTGGTGGCTGATAACTGAGAACTGATAACTGTCAACTGATACTGACGCTAAGAACTGGTGGCTGATAACTGAGAACTGATAACTGTCAACTGATACTGACGCTAAGAACTGGTGGCTGATAACTGAGAACTGATAACTGTCAACTGGTACTGAGCTAAAGCTGAACTGTTATCTGAACTGGTACCTGTCTGGTGTTATGGGCTATATCCCCCCAAATCAGGTAACTGAACATCTGAACTAGTACCTGTCTGGCGTTATGGGCTGTATCCCCCCAAATCAGGTAACTGAAAACTGGAACTAGCCTCATGTATAATCATGCAGTGCATAATGTGGCTATATACGCGTATATAACAAACCTGGTGGGTGTTATGGGCTATATCCCCCCCAGCCAGTAATATCTAGTCTCTCTGGTCAGAGTGTGTGAATGACACCCGGTCACACTAGGTGTTTCAACTCCCGCCTGAACCAGAGGGGCTGTATCCCCCAGACGGATAGTATCACACGCGACCGGACTGTGTGTCCAATGTCCAGCCTCTATGGGGGACTCCAAATCACACATAACATGATCACAATATAAGCATAAGCATGTATGAGGCATAACACATGTGGCAACAATATATATGGACTCAAAGGAATGATAAGAAAACTCTGGATGGAATTGTAGACACAACCTGAAACTTAGAATTTGTCTAACTCTTTGATTTTTATAAAAATTTCGGCAGAGTTTCCACTGAAACTGGATGATCCGCAAAACAGAACCAGCACTATACTATACACGGGAATGGATACCCGGATAAACTGATAACATAAACAAATTAACTGGATAACAAGATGAGAGTGGCGTAACAATTCCACGGATGTACAGAATTTCTAGACAGTACCAGCGTCCTGTATTGCATCATAGTTTTGAGGGTGCAGATAAAAGTTATAGACCTCATGGTCTTCATAAAAGTTGTAGATATATGTATTAGGATTCTGTAGATTCTTAAATCATCTTAATATCAATTTTGTATAAGGAGTTATGATCAATATACTAACAACTGTCCAAAGTTCAAAACAATTTTCCAGATTTTGAAACGTTTTGCCTTTCTGATTTGGACGTCTTTCACCTTGGATTTTAGTACCAAATTAAGTATATACAAGGTTTCCTTGGTACCATACAAGTTTCTCAGAAGAAATACTAAGTTTGAAACTAATAAAAGCTTCAAAATCTAAAAGATACATGCCTTGCCAAAAGAAAGGTTTAGCCTTACATACCTTTGATGTTTCTAGCTTCTAAACTTCGTTCCTTTGAATTCCACACCTTCTAAAGCTTAAACAAGCTATAATATAGAATTTAGATACTTTACTTAGCTATGAAGTAATTCTAAAACTCAAACTATAGACGAAATTGAAGGTAACATAATGTTACCCTAATCGCGTAGAGCGTTTTGACGCAATCCGTCTTCCGTTTCGTGTCAAAATTGATGTTCTTTCTTCAAAATAAAAAAAAATGGATTCAAACTAAGGAAACCACTGTTTATATCGTGGGTTTACTGGAAATGTCGAGAGAGAGAGAGAAATTTCTCTTTTATAATAAAAACATTTCATTTCTAGCCCTCTTTTGCGCTTATGTCCCTTTTTCTGGTCTGACTTCTGACGCTCATATCTTTTTATCTATAAGTTATATGAGCAAACCGTTAAAAGTGTTGGAAACTACACTCCAAGACCTTCAATTTGGTATATGATATGTCCCCAAAAGACTTCATATAACACATGAAATTAATTGCTGAAAAAGCTCCGTTACAAGGCAATTCCTTAATCGGTTTTTCCGCAACTTAAATATGATTTTTCCCAAACTTTATATTCAACATATAAACTTCATATATGGTCATATTATTACTTTAAACTCACTTAAATCATTCTTAACATGATATTATAATGATATACGACAATTTAGACGTACGGGGTGTAACAGCCCATTTGTAATTTAACCCAACCCAATCCCCATTTTTGACCCATTGGCCCAGAATATACACCCTTTTGCTTATTCCCAATTGCCATTACACAAAATCAGAATCAAGGAACCCCACCCGTCAACACTCGCCGGATTCCTCTACTGCCGGCAGCGCTGAGCTCTGAACACCATTCCCCAGTCAGAAAAAATACATCAATCAACGTTTCTTGAGCTCCTCTCTCCATCTCCGACATCATTTTTTACAAATTCCCTCTCAATTTCCATAGATCGAAGTTTCAAATGCGGTTTCACCCTAGCTCCGGCGACACTCCATTTTCCGGTGAGCTTTTACATTTTCAGCTTTGTTTTCTCTCCCCCATTCCGTTTCTGGAACTCGATTACAAGGGAATCCTTTTTTTTTTCCGGTCAAAATGGGACACGGCTATGCTTTGGTTTTGCTTTCCTCTATTTCTCTCGGTTTTTTCATCCATTATTTTCTTTTTCTAGTTGAAACGATCCCAATTGGAATCGTTTCAATTAGAACAAGAAAACATGGATTCAAATGTTTATGGTATATCGGGATGATAGTGGTGATGAGTCGATATTGGTGGCTGCGATGATTGAATGTGAAGGGCTGTTGTATTTGTTTTGTGATTTAGGGCAATGGGAGGTTTGTTTGCGATCATTGTAAAGATTGGAGGATTTGGAGGAGGCTGTTCGTATGGCGATGGCTTTGTCGGGGCTGTTTTTGGTTGCGGGGACTGTTTTTCGGGGTTGAGGCAATTGTTGATCCGAGGGATGTAATGGTGGTGGAGGCAGCATTTTGTTAACTGAGCAGCGATTGGTTTCGAGCAGGCAGCAATGGTTGCGATGATTTGTTTCACAATGGCTGTGATGATAGTTTGGTGAGTCGATGGTGACAACGCAGCTATGACAGAGGCGTTGGAAGTAGTTTAGGGCAGTGGTGATAGCGGACGAGGTTGCTAGCTGTTTTGGCGATGTTGATGGCTGCGCGAGGCAGTGATGGTGATGCTTGGATTGCAATGTGATAGTGTAGCTGATCCGAGGGGGTTTCAATGGTATTTGGTGCTGTTGGTTGGAGCTGATCCGAATAGTGACGACGATGGGAAGCTAGGGCAGTGGAGGTTCGTCGAGGCAACAACTTTGGCTTGCGATTGGTGATTCGTGAGGCACGACGCAGCTATGGCTCATGCCGGGTTAGAAAGGAAACTCGCAGTTTGTTTTCCTTGTTTCTTTCTCTATTAGGTTTAGTCATTAATTAGTACTGTCATGTTGTTGCTTCTGATTGATAGTAAGCGATTACGTACATACCTGTTTATATTGATTATCAATGGTTTAAATCGTTAGCTCGTCAAATTGCTCACGAAATTGCTATGTGAGTTTGAGTTATGATAATTTTCGCAAGTGTGCAGCCTGTGAACGAGGCATTTGAATTCGAGGAACATGACTGGTATTGTCTAAGCATGAATCTGAGAGGGCATGATTTGAATCTTGAGATATTGAAATGCTAGAAGTGTGAAAAATTGTCGAGCCTTGTCGCATAAAGTCCATGGCTGAGTACAGTAGTTTGTTTAGCTCTTTGAATGTGAATCCGTTAGTTTTCATTTGACCTCTGTTGAACAGTGAACTTGCCGTTTCCTGTTACGCTCCCGAGCATTCATTTGTCTTTTCCTTGTCCGCTGACTTTGTTTGTTTAGACATAAGGTCCTATGTTTGTTTCCATTGATTCATTGTTGATTTGGTCATGGTGGTTTGATTTGCTTAGATAGTTTAGATGACATAGGCTTGATGATGTCAAATGGGGATGTCAAAATTGAGTCAAGGAAGTACAAGCTCTTTCTTGGTCTAGTACACCCCTGCCTGCCATGAAATTATGGGTAAAAAAAATGGCTAAGGCTTGGGCACATGGTCTGGTACTTCTACTGGTACACACCCCCACTCCCTTTTCTATTTTGAGATCTTTTGTCTCTCTTTAAAAAGAGGAGAACAAAACAGAAATCAGGGGAACAGGAGAGATATAAAGCTGAAACAAAAGAGTGAGGGAAGACAAAAAAAAAAAAAAGAACAGAGAGTGAAACAAAAACAGAAAGAACAGAGAAGAGGGGAGAACAGAATACAAAGAAAGAAAGAACAGAGAACACACGAAATAGAAGACATCAGCTGAAAAACACTTCACCAGTGAAAAAGAGACAACATCTGAAACACTAGTAAACTTGTGAGAAAGGTGAGGAAAATGCAAGAAAACTTGAACCAAAGGGAAAGAAAGGCCTGAGAGCTGGTTGAGTTGAGAGACAGGTCCAGGGGTCTGGTGTATGCTGTTTGCTGCTGAACGTTGTTGCTGTAATTGCTGCATTTTGGCAGGTCGTTGCCAAGCTTTGGGCTTAGCTTTTGGTAACATTGTTTTTGTTCTTCAAATTACAGCCATAAGGTAATTTTTCCTTGAATTTGTATGTATGTTTTGCCATGGCATTGATTAAAAGTGGCCTGCTCAAAGGCCATTAAGCACCTCTATATACTGTTTCTATTTCATGCCTTAGTATATTTGATCACATGTTAGTATTTAAGAGAAATGTATGAA
This sequence comes from Petunia x hybrida, assembly GCA_037355625.1. Classification (NCBI taxonomy): domain Eukaryota; kingdom Viridiplantae; phylum Streptophyta; class Magnoliopsida; order Solanales; family Solanaceae; genus Petunia; species Petunia x hybrida. Next base: position 8,477,018 of record JBBBVM010000090.1, on the reverse strand, counting down.
GGGTTCTAGTTGAAATGTTTGCTCAGGTATTAAAGCTTGAAAAAAAAAAGTGTGAAGTTATTTCCTTTCTTTAAATCATTCTCTTTTAGTATGTTGAATATCTCAGTCCTATAAGAATGACTAAAACCAGCCGTTGTTTTAATAAAAAGGGTAGACCTAAGTCGAAATTAAGTTTATTTGCAAGAGTTGACATAATTGAAAGAATGGGTGGTATAGGTCATATAATGCAAATAATAGGCAACATTTAAGTTACGTTGACAATTTAAACTAAATCTGAAAGTTTGTTTAACATTGTGTAAAAAGGGGATGACTTTGAAATGATTAGGCAAAACTAGCATATTAATGCAAAGTTGAGTTGGGTAAACTGAAATGGACTTCTGTTTTATATTATAATGTATAATTGGTAAGTTGAAATAGTCAAACAGTTGTACAAATTTGGCATAATAAGTGCTACTTATAAACGATCAAAATATTATAAACGGGATACGCTTAGGCGATTCAAAATAGATCGAAAGCAATTTCAAGCAATAAATAACTCATTTGTTCATTTTAACTCTTTTAAATTAGGAGATTTTGTTCGGACGAAGTGCCTGCACAATTTAACTAATTTAAGTCGGAAGATTTTGTTCGGGTGAAGTGCCTGCACAATCATATCTCGATTTGAGTTTCTACTTGAACGTATAAATTAATATCGAATAAAAGCGTAGCAAATCAAGGCAAAGTATAACAAAATAATTTCAAAGAGTCGAAATGCGTCAATGAAAGCAACTGTGCTTGGCACAGGACTCGAGGGTGCCTAACACCTTCCCGCGAGTCAACCGAGATCCTTACTCGGAACTCTGACGCAGACCATTTACGAGTCATAGGTGTTCTAGGTACACCACTTTGGTGACTTGGCACACCTTTAACTTGTCAAGTGGCGACTCCGAAAATCTCTTAATAATTAGTGTACCTAATAACACCTAGTCACAGACCTCTTTTAAACTATTAAGTATAAGTTTTTCTTTTTAAGTTGAAAAAGGGTCGTGACAGCTTGGCGACTCCGCTGGGGAAAAAAGTGAAAAACTGAGAATCTCAGGCTTTATACTTTGTCGTTTTCGGCTTTTAAATATTGTTTGTACATGCTGCCTTGAATGTTACTGCTTTGATATGTTTGAACTGTATATACACAACTGTCTTCTCTCGTACACCTCTGAGTCTTCTGGAACACTGCACACATGCACGCCAGTTTCGCTTCGGCGTCTGGAATTTCTGTCGTGTCTCAGGACACAAAATGTTAACCCTTCTTAGGAGGAGGTGCGTTGGGTTAGGCCGTTAGACGTTGTCGACCGGTACCCCCGACGCACTTTCAAATTGCCAGAAACTATAGAACATGAACCATTGAGTCACCTAGAGTTGAACCTGTGCTTTTATCTAGGCCGATTTATTTGCATGTCATTAGACTTAGTGAGGTGCGGTACACCGGTACCGCATTTGTCTAGGCTGACTCCCTCGTGTCATGATGAGGCCCGTGTCCCCGAAAGATACATCATGGGCAAATTATGTGTTGCATTTGTTTAGTCGAAGGGTTGTTATGCTGACCGATCACCGAGGGACGAGAGCCAAATTTTGAAAGAAAAAAAAAAGAAAAAAATGAAAATGATAGAAAAATTGGGTTTAGTCCCGTGTCTCGAAATATTTTTACTTGTCCTTTTACGCCGTTATAATGGCGAAAATTTTTCAAATTTTTTTTAGTCTCATTTAAGTCCGGGCTTGGTCCCAAGTGTTATTGCGCCGTTATAATGGCGAAATTTTGGGACTCTTTTGTGTCGAGTTTGTATCCGAGTCAAGTTCATATTTTGAAATTAATTTAACGGGGTTTTACGCCGTCAAATGGCCAATTTTAGAAATCAATTTTGCGTCTAATTTGTGTAATATTTTGTGTCGTCTTAATTGCCAGATTTTTGTAAATACTCTAAAGATTTTTTTTTCTCGAATTAGATCAAAGAGTTTGTTTCCAAAAAAAAAAAAAACAAAAAAAAAATTATTGTGTCCGTCTTTGTATTGTCGTAATGTCCGATTTTGGAGTCACCTTTTGGATAAGAAAAAATAGTTTGTTTCATAATCCGTTCTTAAGTTCCGTTTCGAATCTGCGTTTGAGTCTTAATTTTTCATTAAAAAAAATATATATTTATTTCAGGGTCCCACTTTATTTGTTTTGTTTAAGGTCAAGTCAGGGTGCATACGATAAATTGCAATTAGTTAAGTTGCATTTTGCGTTGATCTTGGTCGAATAATTTGACTCCACTAAAAAGTCGAGTCTCATTATTTTTACCGTCCAGTGTACCCACCCAATGTGTCAGTTTGTATATGTATTTTGACTCGTGCATCACATCAAGCATTTTATTTTGAGTCCGTCTCGTGTCGGTTTTTCTGAGCTACGCTTGTTGAGTCGAAAAAAAAAAAAATCAAATCATCCAATTTTGTTCTAATTTTGCTCAAGGCATGTAGCAATCTTTCGGGGATACAACCGGTACACTCGGCTTACGCCATTAACCTTTTCGGGATGACGCATAACAACCCTAAGCTGCAATATGTGCTTCTTTGGTGCTAACCTGATTTGTTTCATTAGTTTGGAGTTGGAGATTTGGTACGGAATCCTGGCATCGACCCATCCGTACAGAAATAAATCAAAAGGACCTGTGACTTCACCCGTAGCCATGCCATCTGATGGAGAGAGATCCGAGACCGGTGCCCAAGAACTCTTGGCACTGGAAAATGAGAGATTGACGGGGGAGGTCCAAACTTTGAAACAACTCGTGGCCGACATGCATCACGCACTGACCACAGGACGGGCACCTCCTCCTATTCCAACCAACCTAGATGGGGTTGTGCCGACAGCGGTACAACGAGCACCGGGCACATCTACGGCAGTTGAGGATCCCACTTATCCTACTGGTCTTGCCCTTGTCCGTGGCGTAACAAATGAAGCTGAAGTGCGTCCTCATGCACCACCTCCACCAGAGGGACAATATGGCCCACCTCCAGCACAAGTGCCAGTTTTTCAGGGCCCAGCTAGGCCAGTCACGGCCAGGTGCAACAGTGACTCATATGATCAGGGGTTCCATCGCGAGTCTCAAGTTGAGGTTGATCGATCAGGAAAGCTTGATGAAAGCGAGGTTCTGAGAAAGGTGAAGGGCCTAGAACAAGCAGTAAGGATTATGCAGGGATATGGAGATCATTTCAACACTTCTTTCAAGGATCTTTGCCCTTTCCCTGAATTGCAATTGCCAGAGGGATTCACGGTGCCCAAGTTCGATCTATACATTGGGCAAGGAGATCCAAGAGTTCATATGAAGACCTACTGCAACAAAATGAGAGGGGTCAAGAAAGACAAGCTGTTGATAGCCTACTTTTCCGAAAGCTTGGGGGGTGCAGCTGCTGAATGGTTCATGAGGCAGGATCTAACTAAATGGTTGGCATTTGATGACATGGCGCAGGCATTCTACGACCAATACAAGTACCACATTGAAGTTTTGCCAGATCGATCCTCTTTGGATGCGATAAAAAAGGAGCCGAGTGAAAGCTTTAGGGAGTACGCCCTCAGATGGCGCGAGCAGGCCGCTCGAGTGAGCCCCGCAATACCGGACGACGACATGGTCCGTTTGTTCATCGAAGCGCAAGACGAGGCGTTTTATGGTGCATTGATCGCCGCCTTAGGGAAACCATTTAGTGAAGTCGTCAAGATGGGAGAAATGATTGAGAGGGGAGTCAAAGCTGGTAAGATTGTGAGCCAGACCACACTGAAAGCAACTACACAGGCTGTGCAGGCAGGAGCCTTTGGGAAGAAGAATCAAGATGATGTAGCAATGGTAGGTTCGGGTTCACAAAAGTGGAGCGAGAAAAGATACAATCAAACCTACTCATACCAAGCTCCACAAATATACCCTCCACAACACTACTACACCCCACAAAATCTGCAGTATTCCATCCCTCCACCCCAATACGCAATCCATACAGTGCAGCCATATGCTCCAATATCGTCTTATCCGCAATGGCGCGCTCCAACCCTACATCCTATATATCCCATTCACCAAGCTCCACATAACCAATTCCAGCCTCCACCGAACCTTCCCCATCGATCAAGAGGTCCTCCAAGCTTTCGCCCAAAGGTTGAGTATAAAAAGGTGCATCAAGTGAAAAAGAATGAGTTCACGCCAACTGGAGAATCTTATGCCGAACTTTTTCAGAAGTTGCAAGATTTGGACATACTGAAACCGATCAATGGAGGAATGCATCCTAGGGATAGGATTGACGACTCTCGTCAATGTGCTTACCATTCAGGTGCACCGGGGCATGACACTGAGGATTGCCATTTTCTCAAGAAGGATATCCAAGCTTTGATTGATAACGGTCAGATTCAAGTTGAGGGTTTAGATGCACCAGATATAAATCGGAACTCATTGCCTGTCTGTGATGATGTGCATATGGTGGGTATGGTGGATGTAGAAGATTTGAGAGCTGAATCTGCAATGCCGATAATATCTGTTGGTGAGGTGTCAGTTGGGGCCAACAAAATGCTAGTCACAATGAATAGTGTTCCTGAGATTGTGCTTGGGGTAGCAGACAAAGTAAGGGTTGAAGAAATGAAGAGGATGAACATGTCGCTCGAGAAACCAATTCCATTCATCAGTCCCAAAGAAGTGAAGTCTACCCCAATGGAAGTTGGACAAAATGAGGAAAGACAGAAGATCTTGCCAGATTCAGGGATTTTCTTTGGTATCAACATGGTACATTTTGGTGAAGGGCTCAATAATGCCTAACACAGGAACTGGTCCTGACTTGCAATTGAGTGACTGTGAAATGTTGTAGCTTGTTTTGCTAATCTTTCTGTGTACTTGGTTATTTAAGGGTTGTAGCCCAAGTGCATTATTTTGTTTATTTTGATGTTCAAACCCTTCTATCTTTAATTCAATGAAAAGCGAGATCTTTCTCTCGTCTCGACATTATTTCTCTTATTTTCTTTCTCGGTCTTGTTTTCTTAGTATTCTGTCTTATGTTTTGTCGGCCTTAATAACATGACATGCGTGCGGAATTTATGTCTTGATCTAAACACGTGGTCTGACATTGTGAGCTATCTGAGTAGTAAAGAGGGATAAAAAATGGAGTGAAATAAGTTGGGAATTAATCAGTAGTCATCCGATAAGGGAGATCGGTGAGAAGTTCAAATTGTGCACGGTCGCTTCGACCGAAGTTGAAATACCAGTTTTGAGAACCATCGTTGAAGCAGAAGTCGAGGACACATGTGGATCAATCCAGGTCCATTGATTGAACCATTATTTGTGCGAGGCATTCTCGGGTCGGGATAACGAACGGCTTTCATTTTTTCTACCCAAATACTATGTCCTTTTGTCTGTCTTTTTTAGCCTTGTTCGGTATTTTCTTTGGCCTACCCTCCCTTGGAATCAATTTGATGTGATTAAAGAAAAGAAAAAAAAAATCAAAGAAAACAAAACAGAATCTACCTCAGAGCTAGAGCTACGTCTGACCTGATTCCTCTCAAAAGGATACGTAGGCAACCATTCAAGTGCGGTCATATCAGTGAAAGTTCTAAAGGTTCCCTAGTTTCATAATAGGGGAAAGTTCATTTTTCCCTTATTCCTCGTTGACGCAAAAGCTCGCCTCCAAGTTTGCGGCCAATGCCAAAAAAAATTGAAATCCCCAATGTTTGCTAAACTGGGGCAGAAGTTTGTTTTTATTTTATTTTAAAAAATAAAATAAATAAAAACAAACTTCTATGTTTTGTATCCAGTCTCGAAGTCGAGGAAAAAACACAAAGCGCCCCAGTTTATCCTAAACTGGGGCAGAAGTTTATTTTTAAGAAAAAAAAAAGAAGAAAAAAAAGGAGAAAGTCAATTCCTTTTGCTTTCTTTGTGTTCATCTATGTCTGCATATCAGAAAATTCATAAGATAATTCCTCGATTTTTTTTTCAATAAATTGGGGCCTCAGTTAGTTATTTTTTTTTTTTAAAAAAATAATTCTAAGGGTTGTAATATTTTACCAAGTCGTTTCATGAGATTCTCTCATACCGCCTTTTAAGCCAATGGAAAAGCCAAGAAAAAAAGAGAGAAAAGAAAAAAAAAAAAAAGGAATCCCCAATTTACCTAAACTGGGGAAAAGTTTGGTTTATTTTTCAAAAGCGGTGATTTCAAAATTTGTAATGCTCATTCTAGTCGTCTCATGAGATGTTTTTGAGATTTTATGCTGAATCCTTTTCTTTATAGCCTAACAAAATCCAATGTTACAGTACAAATAAAGACCCTTCTGACCGATCATTGAGAATGTCAAGCCGAGTAAGGGTATCAAGGAATAAGTTCCATGCCGTAAAGTCGCATTCTTATAAGCCGACAATCGTATTTAGGAGCTGGGAGCACTAAGGTCATTAAAGGAGAAATTCTTTAAGGTACAAAGATAAAGGCCGAAAATTGGAGAAAGAAAGAAAAAATGGGGTCGATCAGGAAGGAGAGATAGGAGATCGATGAGGAAAGAGCAAAAAATGACAGAAATGAAAAGAGAAAAAAAAAAGAGAAAAAAAAAGAAAAAGAAAAAGTGAAGTCTTGTCGGTAAAAACCTGAAAGGGCGCTGCAAGACAACGGTGAGTTAAAAGAACAAAGAGAGAGGCTAGTCGGTGAAAACCCGAAAGGGCACTACTAGTCGAATGAGGGTCGTTAGATTTGCCATCAAACAAGATTGGGAAAGCTGGGTACACAGTCATGGATGGACTATGTGAGCGGATTAAGAGTTGATTCCAAAACACATGTCATGTTAATAAGATCGTCATCTCTTCAGTCCTTTACCTCTCCCGTAAGGGACGTCATCATTTTTTCATCTTTTGGTTGGAAGCTTTGTCGTTTCCATCATTTGTCTTACTTCAGTTCGCTTCAGTTTCTCTAACATCAAACGAGCAAAGAAAGTTTTGCAAAACTTGTTATAGTTTCATAGTTGTACTAGAGCAAGTCAGGACCAACCTTGATAATTGGAGCCCAATGTTCCACATCGGCACAAAGTATGCCACACCAAGGAGTGTACCATGAAGGAGATCATCAAAGGACATGCAGATTTCAAGATGCAGTTTCAAATCAAAGCCTGCCCCAGCAGCAATTACAAGTTTTCAGCAGTCAAAGCCCGTCAAAGCGGCAATTTCAAAGCCCGCCCGAGCGGCAATTTCAATTTTCAAGTCAAAGTCCGTCAAATCGGCAAATTTCAACTTTCAAGTTAAAGCCCGCCCAAGCGGTAATTTCAAGTTTCAAAGATCCACTGGATTAGTTGGAGCTTTAGACCAGTTCATCAGCTTGTGGAGAATGAGGGAGTAGTTTAGAGAAGTCGAGGCACCCACCTGGAGAATGAGGGAGTAGTTTAGAGAAAGTTGAGGCACCCACCTGGAGAATGAGGGAGTAGTTTAGAGAAAGTCGAGGCACCCACCTGGAGAATGAGGGAGTAATTTAGAGAAAGTCGAGGCACCCACCTGGAGAATGAGGGAGTAATTTGGAAAGTCGAGGCACCCACCTGGAGAATGAGGGAGTAGTTTAGAGAAGTCGAGGCACCCACCTGGAGAATGAGGGAGTAGTTTAGAGAAAGTCGAGGCACCCACATGGAGAATGAGGGAGTAATTTGGAAAGTCGAGGTACCCACCTGGAGAATGAGGGAGTAGTTTAGAGAAGTCGAGGCACCCACCTGGAGAATGAGGGAGTAGTTTAGAGAAAGTCGAGGCACCCACCTGGAGAATGAGGGAGTAGTTTAGAGAAAGTCGAGGCACCCACCTGGAGAATGAGGGAGTAATTTGGAAAGTCGAGGCACCCACCTGGAGAATGAGGGAGTAGTTTAGAGAAGTCGAGGCACCCACCTGGAGAATGAGGGAGTAGTTTAGAGAAAGTCGAGGCACCCACCAAGAGAATGAGGGAGTAATTTGGAGAAGTCGAGGCACCCACCTGGAGAATGAGGGAGTAGATTAGAGAAAGTCGAGGCACCCACCTGGAGAATGAGGGAGTAATTTAGAGAAGTCGAGGCACCCACCTGGAGAATGAGGGAGTAGTTTAGAGAAAGTCGAGGCACCCACCTGGAGAATGAGGGAGTAATTTGGAAAGTCAAAGCAACCACCTGAAGAACGAGGGAATCCATTTCTGTAAAGAAGCGAGACCCATCAAAGTGATGGTTTTCAATTCAGCAAGAACAAGACCCATCAGAGAGATGGTTTTAATTTTTCAGCATGAACAAGACACGTCAGAGTGATGGTTTTCAATTCAGCAGAAGCAAGACCCATCAGAGTGATGGTTTTCAATTTCCAGCATAAGCAAGACCCATCAGAGTGATGGTTTCTAATTTTCAACAAAAAGCAAGACCCACCAGAGTGGTGGTTCTAGTTTTATCTTTCAAGTCAAAGCCCGTCAAAGCGGCAATTTATTCAAGTCAAAGCCCGTCAAAGCGGCAATTTCATTCAAGTCAAAGTCCGTCAAAGCGGAAATTTCAATATTCAAGTCAAAGCCCGTCAAAGCGGCAATTTCATTCAAGTCAAGCCCGTCAAAGCGACAATTTCAATTTTCAAGTCGAAGCCCGTCAAAGCGGCAATTTCAAGTTCTCAAGACTACTTTGGTAGTGGGAGCTTCGGACCAGTTTATCAGCTTGGGAAGCATGAAGAAGTTAGCTTAGCAATTGTAATTTTACATTTCAAATGTTGTATTTTTATTTTTCCTTTGTAAAGCAGTGACCACCAGCCAGCTAGCCAGCAACCAGCGACAGTGACCAGCAGCAACAACTCTAGTGTGTCAAAAGTGTCTTGTGTCAGTCCGGGTAAGTTTAGGAGCGTCGAGTCAGTCCCAGTTAGTTCTGAAAGTGTCTAGAGTTAGTCTGTGTATGTCTAGAAAGTGCTTAGTGTTAGTCTAGAAGAGTCCAGTGTTTGTCTAAATGCGATTGTCCCAGCTACCGCACGTGAGGAACTACGCTGACCTGATTCCTTAGTCCGAGGATATGTAGGTAACTTTGTTCTCGGTTAGAACCGAAATTCAAGGTACGGTCACCATTTTGCAGAGCACGCTCTCAGCTAGAACCGAAAAGCCAAAATTAGTTGTCGATTACTTCTTTGTCCGAAAACTCTTCGTGTTCCCGAACAAAGAGGGGCAGCTGTAATCACCTAATTTTGGCACCAAATTCAAGATAAGTGCTAAATTGACGTGCTAATTTAGCTAAGAGTTTTGCCTATTTTCTTAGATCTTTGTCGATTTGTTTGGCCATTTTAATTATTTAATTAAACGAAAAATTACCAAATTTTGTCTCAAAAGACATTTGATGTGATTAATTATGTGTATAATAATTTTATGTGTTTTAGTAGTTAATTAGAATTTAGTTTTTAAAGTCATTTGTATGGTTTAAATTTGGAAAAACTGGCCATTGGGCTATTTGAAAATCAGAAAAAAAGGAAGTAAGTGTAGCCCATTTGTAATTTAACCCAACCGAATCCCCATTTTTGACCCATTGGCCCAGAATATACACCCTTTTGCTTATTCCCAATTGCCATTACACAAAATCAGAATCAAGGAACCCCACCCGTCAACACTCGCCGGATTCCTCTACTGTCGGCAGCGCTGAGCTCTGAACACCATTCCCCGGTCAGAAAAAATACATCAATCAACGTCTCTTGAGCTCCTCTCTCCATCTCCGACATCATTTTTTACAAATTCCCTCTCAATTTCCATAGATCGAAGTTTCAAATGCGGTTTCACCCTAGCTCCGGCGACACTCCATTTTCCGGTGAGCTTTTACATTTTCAGCTTTGTTTTCTCTCCCCCATTCCGTTTCTGGAACTCGATTACAGGGGAATCCTTTTTTTTTTTCCGGTCAAAATGGGACACGGCTATGCTTTGGTTTTGCTTTCCTCTATTTCTCTCGGTTTTTTCATCCATTATTTTCTTTTTCTAGTTGAAACGATCCCAATTGGAATCGTTTCAATTAGAACAAGAAAACATGGATTCAAATGTTTATGGTATATCGGGATGATAGTGGTGATGAGTCGATATTGGTGGCTGCGATGATTGAATGTGAAGGGATGTTGTATTTGTTTTGTGATTTAGGGCAGTGGGAGGTTTGTTTGCGATCATTGTAAAGATTGGTGGATTTGGAGGAGGCTGTTCGTATGGCGATGGCTTTGTCGGGGCTGTTTTTGGTTGCGGGGACTGTTTTTCGGGGTCGAGGCAATTGTTGATCCGAGGGGTGTAATGGTGGTGGAGGCAGCATTTTGTTAACTGAGCAGCGATTGGTTTCGAGCAGGCAGCAATGGTTGCGATGATTTGTTTCACGGTGGCTGTGATGATAGTTTGGTGAGTCGATGGTGACAACGCAGCTATGACAGAGGCGTTGGAAGTAGTTTAGGGCAGTGGTGATAGCGGACGAGATCGCTAGCTGTTTTGGCGATGTTGATGGCTGCGCGAGGCAGTGATGGTGATGCTTGGATTGCAGTGTGATAGTGTAGCTGATCCGAGGGGGGTTTCAATGGTATTTGGTGCTGTTGGTTGGAGCTAATCCGAATAGTGACGACGATGGGAAGCTAGGGCAGTGGAGGTTCGCCGAGGCAGCAACTTTGGCTTGCGATTGGTGATTCGTGAGGCACGACGCAGCTATGGCTCATGCCGGGTTAGAAAGGAAACTCGCAGTTTGTTTTCCTTGTTTCTTTCTCTATTAGGTTTAGTCATTAATTAGTACTGTCATGTTGTTGCTTCTGATTGATAGTAAGCGATTACGTACATACCTGTTTATATTGATTATCAATGGTTTAAATCGTTAGCTCGTCAAATTGCTCACGAAATTGCTATGTGAGTTTGAGTTATGATAATTTTCGCAAGTGTGCAGCCTGTGAACGAGGCATTTGAATTCGAGGAACATGACTGGTATTGTCTAAGCATGAATCTGAGAGGGCATGATTTGAATCTTGAGATATTGAAATGCTAGAAGTGTGAAAAATTGTCGAGCCTTGTCGCATAAAGTCCATGGCTGAGTACAGTAGTTTGTTTAGCTCTTTGAATGTGAATCCGTTAGTTTTCATTTGACCTCTGTTGAACAGTGAACTTGCCGCTTCCTGTTACGCTCCCGAGCATTCATTTGTCTTTTCCTTGTCCGCTGACTTTGTTTGTTTAGACATAAGGTCCTATGTTTGTTTCCATTGCTTCATTGTTGATTTGGTCATGGTGGTTTGATTTGCTTAGATAGTTTAGATGACATAGGCTTGATGATGTCAAATGGGGATGTCAAAATTGAGTCAAGGAAGTACAAGCTCTTTCTTGGTCTAGTACACCCCTGCCTGCCATGAAATTATGGGTAAAAAAAATGGCTAAGGCTTGGGCACATGGTCTGGTACTTCTACTGGTACACACCCCCCACTCCCTTTTCTATTTTGAGATCTTTTGTCTCTCTTTAAAAAGAGGAGAACAAAACAGAAATCAGGGGAACAGGAGAGATATAAAGCTGAAACAAAAGAGTGAGGGAAGACAAAAAAAAAGAAAGAACAGAGAGTGAAACAAAAACAGAAAGAACAGAGAAGAGGGGAGAACAGAATACAAAGAAAGAAAGAACAGAGAACACACAAAATAGAAGACATCAGCTGAAAAACACTTCACCAGTGAAAAAGAGACAACATCTGAAACACTAGTAAACTTGTGAGAAAGGTGAGGAAAATGCAAGAAAACTTGAACCAAAGGGAAAGAAAGGCCTGCGAGCTGGTTGAGTTGAGAGACAGGTCCAGGGGTCTGGTGTATGCTGTTTGCTGCTGAACGTTGTTGCTGTAATTGCTGCATTTTGGCAGGTCGTTGCCAAGCTTTGGGCTTAGCTTTTGGTAACATTGTTTTTGTTCTTCAAATTACAGCCATAAGGTAATTTTTCCTTGAATTTGTATGTATGTTTTGCCATGGCATTGATTAAAAGTGGCCTGCTCAAAGGCCATTAAGCACCTCTATATACTGTTTCTATTTCATGCCTTAGTATATTTGATCACATGTTAGTATTTAAGAGAAATGTATGAAGGGTTCTAGTTGAAATGTTTGCTCAGGTATTAAAGCTTGAAAAAAAAAAGTGTGAAGTTATTTCCTTTCTTTAAATCATTCTCTTTTAGTATGTTGAATATCTCAGTCCTATAAGAATGACTAAAACCAGCCGTTGTTTTAATAAAAAGGGTAGACCTAAGTCGAAATTAAGTTTATTTGCAAGAGTTGACATAATTGAAAGAATGGGTGGTATAGGTCATATAATGCAAATAATAGGCAACATTTAAGTTACGTTGACAATTTAAACTAAATCTGAAAGTTTGTTTAACATTGTGTAAAAAGGGGATGACTTTGAAATGATTAGGCAAAACTAGCATATTAATGCAAAGTTGAGTTGGGTAAACTGAAATGGACTTCTGTTTTATATTATAATGTATAATTGGTAAGTTGAAATAGTCAAACAGTTGTACAAATTTGGCATAATAAGTGCTACTTATAAACGATCAAAATATTATAAACGGGATACGCTTAGGCGATTCAAAATAGATCGAAAGCAATTTCAAGCAATAAATAACTCATTTGTTCATTTTAACTCTTTTAAATTAGGAGATTTTGTTCGGACGAAGTGCCTGCACAATTTAACTAATTTAAGTCGGAAGATTTTGTTCGGGTGAAGTGCCTGCGCAATCATATCTCGATTTGAGTTTCTACTTGAACGTATAAATTAATATCGAATAAAAGCGTAGCAAATCATGGCAAAGTATAACAAAATAATTTCAAAGAGTCGAAATGCGTCAATGAAAGCAACTGTGCTTGGCACAGGACTCGAGGGTGCCTAACACCTTCCCGCGAGTCAACCGAGATCCTTACTCGGAACTCTGACGCAGACCATTTACGAGTCATAGGTGTTCTAGGTACACCACTTTGGTGACTTGGCACACCTTTAACTTGTCAAGTGGCGACTCCGAAAATCTCTTAATAATTAGTGTACCTAATAACACCTAGTCACAGACCTCTTTTAAAATATTAAGTATAAGTTTTTCTTTTTAAGTTGAAAAAGGGTCGTGACAGCTGCCTTGAGTCGTTTCATCTCAAGGTCCTCGGAGCGATGCCACAAATTCTTCTCCGATTTGAGAAAAAACACTCACTTCGAATGGACACCGGAGTGCAAACAAGCGTTGAAAGACTTGAAACAGTATTTGGCTAACGCACGTTGCTTGCCAAGCCAAAAGAAGGTGAAACATTGCTAGTCTATTTAGCAGTGTCCGAGGTATCAGTAAGTGCTGTGCTGGTTCGGGAAGAAGATGGCAAGCAGCAGCCCATTTACTATGTGAGCAAGACACTCCTCGACGCTGAAACCAGGTATCCACATCTGGAAAAACTAGCTCTTGCTTTACTTGTTACCGCTCGGAAACTACGACCCTATTTTCAATGCCATCCAATAGCCGTAGTTTCAACCTTCCCTTTGAGAAATATTTTGCACAAACCAGAGTTGTCGGGGAGGTTATCAAAATGGGCGGTAGAGTTAAGTGAATATGACATCACCTATCAGCCTCGGACCGCCATCAAGTCCCAAGTCTTGGCAGACTTCGTGTCAGATTTTAGTGTTGGAATCTTACCCGAGGCTGAAAAAGAAAACGCCGAAGCTAAAGGAACAACCCCGGGATTATGGATACTCTATACCGATGGGGCAACGAACTCCAAAGGTTCAGGGCTTGGCATAGTCTTGAGGACACCCACCGGGGAGAAAGTCAGGCACTCGGTTCGGTTCAAGAAAGTAACCAACAACGAGGCAGAATATGAGGCGGCTTTAGCAGGCTTAGAGTTGGCCAAAGAAATGGGGGTTGAAAGAATCGAATTGAGATGTGACTCTCAGTTGGTGGTGAACCAAATCCTCGGTGACTATACGGCTCGTGAGCCCAGAATGCAGTTATACTTGGATCGGGCACAAAGGATCTTAACCCAATTCCAAGAGTGTCAAGTTAAACAAGTGCCTCGGGAGGAGAATACCGAGGCTGATGCCCTGGCGAATCTCGGTTCGGCTATTGATGAAGCTCACTCGGGGACTGACTCGGTGGTTCGGCTATTATCTGCGCAAATGAGAGAGATGAAGCTGCAAGTCAATTCGGTGGACAACCGATGGGATTGGCGGAGTAAGTTCATCTCCTACTTCGACTCGGGGACTGTTCCCCAAGATAAGAAAGAAGCGAAGAAGTTAAGGACCCAAGCTGCCTCATATCACATGATCGAGGGCAATCTATACAAAAGGTTGTATTGCGGCCCGATGGCCAAATGTCTGGGTCCCGATGAGGCAAGATACGTGATGGCCGAAGTACACGAAGGCGAGTGTGGCAACCACTCGGGGGCAAAGTCCTTGGTACGTAAGCTATTAAGAGCTGGATATTATTGGCCCACGATCAGTACCGATGTGAGGGCTTTTATGCAAAAATGTGATAAGTGCCAACGCCACGGGCGGTTGATCCACCAGCAGGCCGAGCCTCTTCATTCGGTGGTGTCGCCATGGCCCTTCATGAAATGGGGAATGGATGTTGTTGGACCATTGCCCAAGGGAAAAGGTGGTGTTCGTTTCATCTTAGTGTTGACTGATTACTTCACCAAGTGGGTGGAAGCAGTGGCTCTCACCGAGGTTAAGCAAAAGCAAGTAATCGACTTTATCAAAAAGAACATCATCTACAGGTTCGGTGTACCAAGAGAAATTGCTTGCGACAACGACAAACAATTCATGGGGACTGTTATCACCAACTTCTTCAAGCAGTGGGGGATCAAAAGAATAGCTTCGACTCCCTATCATCCAAGTGCCAATGGCCAAGCCGAGTCTTCAAACAGGATCATAATTGAGAATCTCAAGAAAAGACTCGATGAGAAAAAAGGTCCTTGGCCCGAGGAGCTGCACGGGGTTCTGTGGGCCATGCGAACAACTGAAAAGAGCAGAACCGGGGAGACTCCCTTTTCATTGGCTTATGGCATGGACTCCCTTATTCCCGTAGAGGTGGGCGAACCAAGCCTTCGGTATGCCCATACGGCCGAGGACGCAAACCAGGAAGCAATGCGCATTGAGTTGGATCTGCTCGAAGAGAAGAGGGAGCTAGCTTTGGTTCGGTTAGTTGCTCAAAAGAGGCAGATTGAAGCGTATCTCAACAGAAAGGCCAAATTCAGGGACTTCAAGGTTGGGGATTATGTGTTGAAAACCGTGAATCAATCAACCAAAGAAGAGAACGGAGGAAAGCTCATCGCAAATTGGGAAGGACCCTATAGGGTGAAAGCAATTGTTGGAAAAGGCTCTTATCAGATCGAGAATTTGCAAGGAGAGCCCGAACCCTTGAATTGGAATATCTCCAACTTGAAGCGATACTACTTCTAGCCGAGGTAAACATCTTCCCAAATCTTTTCAATCAAGCAGCCCCGAGCCGAACAGTGCTCCCATGGCATCAATCAAAATGTGCTAACTTACTCCTTGTTCCATCTTTTTGCTTGACCTTTTCAGGAAGCGAACCGAACCGACTCCAGTGCTCGGATCTTCATCAAGATTCACAACCGAACACTGGGGGGGGAGTGAGAAGGGTTGATATCGAGGTCGGCATCGAGCCTCCCAACCGAAGCTTATCTATCCGACAACCGGGGACTAACACCCGGGGACTAGATTTAGTACATTGTAAATTAGCCCGGTAGCGGCATGTTGTCAGTTTGCTTTTATTTTGGAATTTTACCCAAAGTCCGTTTCGGCTTGGTTTTATGTACATAGCCTTTTGGCTCGTCGATATCAATGAAAATGACTTCGGTTGCACTCATTTTATCTGTGTGAATCTTTAACGTTTTGAAGCCGCGCAATGCGTCGACCCGAGGGCGAGACGTCGTCCTAGGTTTGCATCGGTCAAATATTGTTTACATCTTGCGAGATTTAATTAAAGTTTGCATCAAAGTGTCCGGTATACTTAAAAGGCCATCACACGAAATAAAGATGCAAACACTTTCATTAAAAGCCCGAAGGCTGAATATTTACATTCAAAAAAGGACCCGAAGGCCCAAAATACAAACTTAAGAGCCCGAAGGCTTACAAGGAAGTGCTAAAAACAATTCATGCCCCGGGAGAATCACCTCCGTCCTCGGAGCCCCCTTCGGCTTCTTCATCTTCTTCTTCCTCATCATCGCCGCTCGAGGCTTCACTTGATGGGAGCTCTTCAATAATAGCTTGAGCTTCGGTCGCCTTGACCTCGGCTTTTTCAATCTCCTCATCCAAGTTGATCTCCCCGGCGCGGCATCGTTTAAGCAACCTTAGCCGAGACTTGATTATGGCCCACCGCTTGTCAAGTTCGGCCCTTTTGACCTTGAGTACCGCCCTACTCTTCCGATCGGCGACCTCGTCTTGAAGGGCGGCAATTTGAGCATCCTTGATCGGAAGCTTGGAGTTCTCATCCTCCAACTTCTTGATGTGGAGCAGATGACTTTTCAACTGCTCATGGTGCTTTTTGCCCATGTTTATAGCCTCGGCCTTGGTTCGAGATAGTTCACCATTCAACCTCGCGACCTCTTCTCCTAGCCTCGAGCGTTCAGCTTCAAAATCATCACCGAGGATCTTGATCTTGGCCTCAGAGTTCGCCTCGGCTTCGCGTAGATCAGCCTGGGACTTGGCTAAATCAGCTTTCAGCGAAGCAATTTGGGCTTTGAATTTGTCCCTTTGCTGATCCCATAGGCAAGATACGCGCCGAACCTCGGCAGTCCTCGAGGCCTCGACTTCGATTGCTTTCAGTGAGAGGATAAAGCTCTGAACAAAAGTCAAATTCACCGAGGTTAGAAGCAACCCGAAGGCAAAGATAACAAGTAAATCCTTTGATTTCAAGATTGATGACTTACCCTCACTGCGTTGGAGGCCATGGTGCTGTATAGCTGGCCCGAGGTAAACTCTTGCATAAGCCTATCCTCAGTCGGCCCCAGCAAAGGCGTGAGGCTTAACAGATCCTCAGGGTTGCAACCTAGCAAATTTGAAGAGACTGGCACCTCGAGTTTCCGATAAGCCCCCACCGAGGAAGAAATCCTTGCGGGTTCGGAGTGTGCTCTTACTGACCCGGTGCCAACCCCCCCCGGCGAATGCAGTAGCCCCAGCTTCGGTGACTTTAGCCTTGCCCTTGGCTTTTTCCGCAGCTGCATCAGGCTCGAGTTCTTGACCTTCAAGATCGACGACTTCAACATTCCCTCGAGCCCAAGCCTCGGCGGCTGCATCGTCCTCGGGCTCGTCTACCAGTCCTCGGCGCCTCTCAGCCACTGCTTCGGGCTGGGAAGGAGTTTCCGCCTCGGTACGAGGAGTCACCGAGCGGGATGGCTTCTTCGATGTAGCCCTCTTCCGCTTCACGCCTACAACCGAAGGAGAAGTTGAAACTATTAAAGCGGAAAAGGAATGATAAGTCACGATGAGAACCGAGGAGAAATGTTACCTTTTGAAGTCCCTTGATCAGGGGCTCCCTTTGTGGTTTTTGAAGACTTGGAAGCCTTCAATCCCTTGTATTCCCCGGCCACCGCAACCAGATCATCATCTGACTCGGTCTCTTCATCATCTTTCTTCTTCTCTTCCTTCTTCTTCTTCTTACTCTTTTTGGTGTTAACAGCACGGTTTGGAAAACCTAGCACCGAAGAAGAGAAAGTCAGGAAAATGACCAAGATCCCAAGGTTACCCACTATCAAAACACTACCAAAACTCACCGTGCCTCTTGCACTGCCAACCAAATTCGGCAGCCATTTTCATCCATGTCCTCTCGGGGCGGGTACGAGCCCCGATCATTGCCTTGACCCATGCCGTTAAACCTGCTGGGGGCACGATGTCTACCTTGTTGGCTGAAGAAACAACAAAGGAACAAAATCAGTAAAGTATGGACAGACTACCGAGGAGTAAGACGTGAAAGGCAGCGTACTTACGTGTGTTATTCCACCGTTCGGGAAAATTTGGCTCGGCGGATAAAACCTTCGTCTCCAACAAGACGTACCGCTCACTCCAACCTCGGTCTCCGTGGTCCTCACTCTTGTGAAGGAGGGCATACTTACCTCGGTTGTTGAGTGCCACCACCCCGGCTTTGTGAAAATAGGGGTAGTAGAGCGAGATGAGGTGTTGGAAGGTGAAGTCCACTTTGGCTTTTGTGCTCAACCAGTCCATGCATTGGACCACCCTCCAGACGCCGGGGCCGAGTTGAGCCAAACACAGGTTGTATGCCCGACAAAAGTCATCGATGACCTTATGGACTGGAAGGGAGAAACCGAGGGTGAAGGGATAAGTGTAAGCAAAGGACATCCCCTCGATGTTGTGGCACACCCTATTTGTGGGGTCGGGGATGATGACCTTCACCCCGGGCTCGAATCGACACTCTCTCCGAACCCGCTCAATGTGAGCTTGAGTTATGCGGGTCGGGGTGGTGTTCACAGGAATGTTCCTGTTCTTCTCCTCCTGATCGGCCGTTTGAGCTTGCAGCTTCAAATCTTTGGTGTTGTCAAAGTGGGAGGGGATTATCTGATGAGGTTCGAGCTCTTGCTCGAGGGGAATAGCAGGGCCTGAAGACCCCCCCTCGGCAACAGCTTCTCTCTCTCCTCCGCCCACGGCGTCGCCGCCCTCGGCACCTTCTTCCTCGTGAACGGTATCCTCCTCCTCCAAGCTGACGTCCTCACTTTCAGCCGCGACGTCATGCTTGGCTCTTCCCCTCCGTCGCCCAGAGACGCCGACATCGGAGGTCACCTCTTCACCACCCTCCGCCTCTATCATCTGAAGCGGCGGCACGGCGGTGATGAACTCCCCGCTGGAAATAATGGCGGCGAACTGGTCGGCCTTGGCCCTCTCACCAGAATCGCTTGAATCTTGCCGAGAAATCGTTGTAGACATGATGGCAGAAATAAGAGCTAAATTCTCACTGTTGATCGGAAACTTGGAAGAATTTTGGAAGGGTTATGGGATTTTCTTTTTTTTTTGTACTGTTGATCGCTCAAGAAAAAGTGAAGAAAAATGTTCAATAGGATGCCCATTTTATAGGTATGGAAGACAAAGAGGTAATGACGTCGGCGTCATCATTGTAACGTTGGAAGAAGCAAAGATTACGGCGCGGCAGTTTGAACGACCATGGGATGAACGCCACGTGGCCACGAGAAGTGACCTGACGGGACGCGAACCGTTGGCAGATTTTGAAACGCTTGGCTAAGATCAAGCCACGTCGCTTTCCCGCTAAAACTTCATTCCACTCCTCGGTCACCTCGGTAGCCAACCGAGGAGTGGGGGGACTATCTGTATTGGGCAAAACTTGACCCACGGCGATTTGTCCCGGTCACGTAAATCACAACGACCGAACACATCGCGACTAAGCAACCGCCGAAGCGGTTGAGCGAGTCGCCGAAGCCTTGAAACCGAGGATGCGCTACCGAAGGCGAGCCGTGAGCTGAGCTTCGGTAACAATCACCTCGGTCAAGCAACAGGGTCAAGCCACCGGGGTCGCAAACTTCCACCTCGGTGGATTCCCATCGGTTCGTCAGGCTTTGCAGCCCACTACTTCACCCCACTAACTCAGCCACTACACATCCAGATCGTGGGACAACATGGCAGCTGATAGTGGAGATCATGGGCAAGACTTATATCTATAAATAGCAGTTCATTTCATGTAATAGGCATTCAGAAATACATACTGAAACTCTGCCCAAATTTGTACTCAACTTTCGCATATTGAAATACAGTTTATTCTCTCGCATTTTATATCTCTTTCCCGCATTATTGCAACTTTGATACGAAGAATTGCTTGTATCCGAATCCGAAATTTATTTGTGTACTTAAAAACGATTTAGGCCCATACAATCAACAAAACAATCTTGTAAAAAATTGAAGACAACTAACATTTTAAGGAACAAAAAGCAAGCTATTATAAAGACTATTATTACCTGGTGAATTGATAGTTCATTCTTAAATCATGTTTCACTATCTTTGACGTCTCTTCCTTTGCCTCATCCGTTTCTTGAGTGCAATTTCTTCAGCAATTTTTTGAGCAATTTCGTCAACATGTTTCACGATCCATTTTGGCTTTTCCAATAGCAATATGAGGAACAACCCAAAACTCATGCCACAACTATACCCTATTACCACAGATTCCCATGTGAACCCGCCAGCAAAAAATGAATCATCATGATCTTGTTCAAATGGCGACTCATGTGACACGTTCTTGGTTCCACATTCCTTTGAAAGTGGCAATCCACATAAATCCGGATTTTCACGATACGACTCATTTGAAAATGTATTGAATTGTTTTCCCAGCGGGATGCGCCCAACAAGATGATTGTACGAAAGGTTTAAAACCTCAAGAAAATTCAAATTCGACAATACATTAGGAATTTCTCCAATGAGTCTATTCCATGAGAGGTCTAATGATTCGAGGGCATTCATCTTTGCAATTTCCTTGGGAATATGACCATGGAAGCTGTTGTGAGATAAGTTGAGTAACACAAGTGAGTGCAGACTTCCAATGGAATGTGGAATCTCTCCTTCAAATCGGTTGCTTGATAGATCAATACTTGTCATAGTTAATGTGATTTTTATAACAAACTCGTTACCTTTTATCATCAGACTAAAATCGTAATAGTCTGTTCCTTTATTTCCTTTATCCACTTCCATCATACCTCTAAAATTTCTAAAAAGACTAGATGGCAAAGTTCCGGTGAACCCATTGTATGAAAGGTCAAAGATTCGTAACACAGGAAATGAAAATTGAGACTTCAAATCACCAATTGAACCGTGGAAGAGATTTGATTTCAGAATCAAAACTTTTAGGGATGGAAGTTTCTCCAGCCATATCGGGAACGTGTCATTTATCTTGTTATTCCCCAAATCAAGAGCTTCCAACCTTGTACAGTTAACCAAGGATCGTGGGACTTGTCCTCCCAACTGATTGCCGGCTAAACCAAGATACCGTAAATCTATAGCGGAGAATCTTGGTATCTCTCCATGGAAATTGTTCATTCGTAAGTCTACAATAACAAAGCTACTCAAGTTACCCAAACATCCTGGGATTGTACCACTGAAATTGTTATAAGCCAAAATGAGGGCTCCAAGGTTAATCATGTCACAAATGGACATATGCAAAGAACCTTGAAGAAAATTGTGCCCCAAATCAAGGTACCACAAATCCATTGATCCCCATACTTGCTTTTCAAAGCCCATGAAGAAGTTATGAGAGAGAACTAAGTAGCTAAGTTGGTTCAGTTTTGAGATACTTGAGGGAATATGACCAGTGAAATTATTATAAGAAAGAAACAACTCTTGAATTCTACTGAGATTGCCAATGGATTCTGGAATCAAGCCTTCAAAGTTATTGTTAGAGAGATCCAAGTAGCTAAGTTGGTTCAGTTTTGAGATACTTGAGGGAATATGACCAGTGAAATTATTATAACGAAGAATCAACTCTTGAATTCTACTGAGATTGCCAATGAATTCTGGAATCAAGCCTTCAAAGTTATTGTTAGAGAGATCCAAGTAGCTAAGTTGGTTCAGTTTTGAGATACTTGAGGGAATATGACCAGTGAAATTATTACAAGAAAGAAACAACTCTTGAATTCTACTGAGATTGCCAATGGATTCTGGAATCAAGCCTTCAAAGTTATTGTTAGAGAGATCCAAGTAGCTAAGTTGGTTCAGTTTTGAGATACTTGAGGGAATATGACCAGTGAAATTATTATAACGAAGAATCAACTCTTGAATTCTACTGAGATTGCCAATGGATTCTGGAATCAAGCCTTCAAAGTTATTGTTAGAGAGATCCAAGTAGCTAAGTTGGTTCAGTTTTGAGATACTTGAGGGAATATGACCAGTGAAATTATTATAACGAAGAATCAACTCTTGAATTCTACTGAGATTGCCAATGGATTCTAGAATTAAGCCTTCAAAGTTATTGTTAGAGAGATCCAAGTAGCTAAGTTGGTTCAGTTTTGAGATACTTGAGGGAATATGACCAGTGAAATTATTACAAGGAAGAAACAACTCTTGAATTCTACTGAGATTGCCAATGGATTCTGAAATCAAGCCTTCAAAGTTATTGTTAGAGAGATCCAAGTAGCTAAGTTGGTTCAGTTTTGAGATACTTAAGGGAATATGACCAGTGAAATTATTATAACGAAGAATCAACTCTTGAATTCTACTGAGATTGCCAATGGATTCTGGAATCAAGCCTTCAAAGTTATTGTTAGAGAGATCCAAGTAGCTAAGTTGGTTCAGTTTTGAGATACTTGAGGGAATATGACCAGTGAAATTATTACAAGGAAGAAACAACTCTTGAATTCTACTGAGATTGCCAATGGATTCTGGAATCAAGCCTTCAAAGTTATTGTTAGAGAGATCCAAGTAGCTAAGTTGGTTCAGTTTTGGGATACTTGAGGGAATATGACCAGTGAAATTATTATAACGAAGAAACAACTCTTGAATTCTACTGAGATTGCCAATGGATTCTGAAATCAAGCCTTCAAAGTTATTGTTAGAGAGATCCAAGTAGCTAAGTTGGTTCAGTTTTGAGATACTTGAGGGAATATGACCAGTGAAATTATTACAAGGAAGAAACAACTCTTGAATTCTACTGAGATTGCCAATGGATTCTGGAATCAAGCCTTCAAAGTTATTGTTAGAGAGATCCAAGTAGCTAAGTTGGTTCAGTTTTGGGATACTTGAGGGAATATGACCAGTGAAATTATTATAACGAAGAAACAACACTTGAATTTTACTGAGATTGCCAATGGATTCTGGAATCAAGCCTTCTAAGCTATTGCTAGAGAGATCTAAGTAGCTAAGTTGGTTCAGCTTTGAAATAGTTGAGGGAACATTACCGGTGAGATCATTGTTAGAAAGATCCAACTCTCTAATTCTACTGAGGTTTCCTATGGATTCTGGAATTGAGCCAGAAAGATAGCCGCAAGAAAGATCGAGGCCCATCACATGACCCGTAGATTCATTACAAGTAACACCATCCCATTTGCAACAATCCACTGTAACATTCCAGGACAAAGTCTTGGCTCGCTGTTCGCCATCAACACACCGATGATAACTTGTATCAAGTGTGAGGCCTTGCTTAAATTGAAGCAAATAAGAAGCATCATCAGGAGCACAGAGATGCTGTCCAGCATATGAAATGTAAGTAAGGTGAGATTGAAGGACTAGAAGTACAAGTGAATAGTAGTAGAAAGGTAGGAGTAGTTGGAACTCCATATCTTTTTAATTGTTTAATGGATATATATCAAACTAGGAATGCCTAGTCCACATATATAGTAAACAATTGATCACACTATTTCTTCCTATTTTAATATGTGAAAATGACTTCACATGCTTAATTTTGCCCAAGAGGCACGTTGTGTGTACTAGTATGAAGTCAAATTAACATTCAATCAAAAGGTGTCTTACGAAAGTTCCCAAATTTTCCAAAATGACCATGTGAAAATGACTTGACCTTTCAAATTTTGCCCAAGAGGCACGTTCCTTCGACGACTGCTTAATTTCCATTCACTATTATTGTTGACTCAAGTCAACGTTGCAATGACTTTGAGTCAATTTCCACAAAGCTCATGCATGGTATCTTTTTATTTGATACAAGTGTACGTGGATGTGGATTATTTAGGCTTGATTTGGTGACCTCAAGAGCGGAATATGTACGAGGATTAATTTTTAATGTGACATAATTTGTTAAATGTTGTTTATTAAAAAGTAAACAAACTTACCTACTTGCCCAGATGAAGTTTCTTAATACGCCAATTGACTTCCCCACAATATTTACTGGAATCTTATTTCTTTCGTACAAAACATGAATTTTTAACTGAGTTTTACCCACAACTAGTCTTCCTTACGTTTGGGATTTGATTGATTAAATGCATATCTAGTATGAGAAAACGGGAGTGTATCATTGCACATTTTGTCATTTTAAGCCGAGGAGAAAAGGGGTTGGCGATAAGACAAGTATACAATATGGATTCTGGCAAGGGCACACCATATTCCACAGCATCACAAGATTCATACAAACAACTTAAAGGGTTCAACAATCAACACCATTTCACTAATGAGAGTATTCTATTTAACTAATGGGATCAAGATTTTCACCTTGATGTAACATTTGTTCCTAGTTTTGGAGTATTGGAAAGGGAGGATTCCACAATCCCCTACAGCTAACTTCGATAATACTCAACGTAAACATGCAATGGCGTCTATATTCTTGCATCTCAAAAACTTTATAACTGATTATAGTTGATACAAAATTCCGCAAAAGAAAAGTGGAACAGGCCTTACTCTTATAGATTTGTTACAACTTCAAAACCCTTTATGGAGAATTTGATCATCCAACTAGGTACTATAACTGTTGAACATGGTCTTTTATTGCATCCAGGCAGGACTGAGCTTGAAGAAGTTCCAACCACGAGAAAGGTGGTGCAAACCGCAATATGTAGTCTTCATCTGAAAGCACGAAATTGTAAAATAAGCAAAAATGGTATCAGAGAAAGCACTTCAAAGTTCTTTTTGTTTCCTCCAAAAGAAACAATTCTATTCCAAACATGAAAAAGAAAAAAGAAAATCATGAGACACTCGAGATGTTTTACTGGTGTTCTTACTTTCTTTAACCGTCCCACAGAGCCAGCATAATACTTCATCTGCAACTGCTAAGCACAGTCAACCCTATCACAGCAAAAGCCAGGAAAATGAGAACTTCGAGCATACTTCGTGACTTGTCAACACTTGAAAAGTTGAGAGAAACCAAAGCATTAAAAAAATTTCCCGTAATAACTTTCATGTGGAAGGCTCATACGCAACAAGAGACATTTTTCCTCCCCGTGAAAATTGATGAGAAACTGCTCGATTCCTATCACAAAGAAGATACCTATGAACACTGAGCTGTACAGTAAACATGTAAATATTCTCTATTTTATAAGAAAATTATTCTTTCCTTTTTCTTTTTCTATCCTTGATAGTAAAATGATCAGAAAAACAAGAGGGAAAGTGGCCTTGGGAAGGGCAGAGAGAAGGAAATTCCCATTTCCCATTCAGAAATCACTACTCTCCTCGATAGGAGTAATGTATGAATGTCAGCAATTACCTGAGCTTAACGTTACCATATTTAAATATAACCATTTTGTTATAGAGTTTAAGTTCTACGCACCATCGGTGTACAAAGAGTTTATATAGTTTTCTTGTTGGTTCTCCAAGAGGACAATAAATGTCTTTGGCTGGCTCCACCATTATCGTTGAAGTTTTGCATTTGATGCTTAAAATCTTTCAAACCAACCTTCGCTAACTTATTCTCACACTTGCAAGTCCGCATTAAAGTTTCAGTATGAACCACAAGTTATCCACATGAGTTGTGCAAGGGTTTTCTTCATAAAGGCTTTGTGCAACTCCATCCATTACCTCAAAGGGTTTGCGTTGAATGCTTATTTTCTTTCACATTCACTCTGTTGAATATACATATGAAAAGAAGGAGCAGAGTTTAACACTCCCCCGCAATCCACTCCCCCTACCCCCACAAAAAAAAAAGGCACAAAAGAAGATTCATCCTAGCAAATACTCTAGGAGTAATATAGAACAACTACTACTACTACTAGCATCCAAGTTGGGGTCGGCTAACTGAATAACCATGTCGCTATAACAAAATTCATCTAATACTTAATAGTAATAATAATTAAAAAGATATAGCAGAAATAAATATGATAAGAAATAATATCCCCAGAAGTTGCTAATGCTAGGCTATATGGAAGCTGCAGAAGACCACAAAGAGCTCCCTCAGAACAGATTGAATCAATCAGACAGAAGTATAGGCCAGCCTACATGCATCTTAGAACAATGGGATTAATTACCTGCCAGTAATGTTTTATTTTTACTCGTGCGTAATATCTTTTGTTCTCAATCGTTACAAGACGACCAACATCATCCCTACAGTACGTCATGATTACAGATTCAGAAAGTTAACCCTGCGTCACTAGTCAAACAATAAATGAACAATTTAGCTTTGGTCATGATTCCACTGCAATAATTGCTGTGAAAAAAGATTATTGAGCATTTCCCGAAAGCCAAATTTCGCATTACTAAAAACCAAGATGGTGCCAAAGGTATGAAAAAGATGTCCATATGATTCAAACGAGCCATCCACTGGCATTTAATAAATTTTCCATGGTATTTGTGTAAGCCAACAGTACAAACTACAAAGAAAGATCGTTTAATGTTTTTTAACTGCGGAGATGAGAGAGAAGAAATTCAAGCCATCAATTTGCATAACAGATCAATGGAAACAGGGCAAGATCCATCCCTCAAGCCCAAATGAAAAAAGAAACACACAGTTGGAGGCCGATCATTTACCTAAAATCAACAAAAAATATATGGTACACCAGCAAGAAATAACTGGATCTACAATAAAAGAGAATCAATTTAAGCGCGGGTAAAGACTCAATTCATCCAAAAGAACAAGGCATCTCAAGAAAAAAGAATGTGAAAATGATCTATAATGCTCTCTCAATCCTATTCACAGTTTTCCCCATCTTTCTTCCCTAATCCGTTATTCTTTCTTATCCATTCTTCCCTTCTCCATTTTTTACTTTTCTCCTACCTTATACATCTCTTAACATAATTTAGTTTAAGTTGGAATAACTTGCAACAGACCAGAAGTGCAAAAATAATCCTTGTGTTAATTTGGTACTTCACACACACAGAAATATACATAAGAATAATAAGATGCATGAAAGAATCTTATTATGTTAAGACCTTTGAGCACCTGTTCTTTAGCTGCCCAGTTACTGCAGCACTTAAAGATGAATGTTCTAGTGGTTGAAAATCACAGATATGCAGAGGACCTGGCAGGAGGAACTACACAGTATGTG
Source organism: Petunia x hybrida (assembly GCA_037355625.1). Classification (NCBI taxonomy): domain Eukaryota; kingdom Viridiplantae; phylum Streptophyta; class Magnoliopsida; order Solanales; family Solanaceae; genus Petunia; species Petunia x hybrida. The sequence goes on along the minus strand of JBBBVM010000090.1, from coordinate 8,450,144 downwards.
CAAGGTTGCCAAGAAGAGCACTGATATAGGGCCTATTGCAAGCTGTGTCTTTGCAATGCTCATATATGCCCTATGAAGGGAAAGGAATCAGCTTCGATTCCAGACAGGCACCTATGATGAAGACAGGGTAAGTAGAGAGATAGTGATGCACATCCACATACGAGGGCAAGATCATCCTAAGTGGAAGAAGATGCTGGAACAGTTAAATGTATACCCCTAGAGGGAAGGAAAGCATAACTATTACTGATAGGAGTCTTAACTTTAGTTAGTTGTTATCGTCAGTTGATAGTTAAATGTTTAGTCAATTACTCTAGGAGATAGCACGTGGTCAGCACATGCTGGATATGTAATGTTCGATTTTGGTTTAATCGAATAACCGTTCACAAAAAAAAAAAAAAAAAAAATCTACTAATGAGCATGAAATGTGTCCCCATAGTAAATACCCAAAAGTTGAGCATTTTCTCCCACTCGTATCTTTCCTCAGTATGAAGAAGGGAAAGAGAACCAAGCAGGCAGGCAAACCTCGCGACTGGTCTTCAATTCCATGTAAAACCTCCTCCCATCATCAGTTGAATCACAACAGTCCATTTCAGCTCCCATTAAAATACGATATGCCCCTAATTTGGTCTTAAGTACAGCACAATTTCAACATTGGCATCAACGTGGTGTATCCCTTCTCCATCAGACCTTGGATCTTCTGTTGCAAGGCTCTCGAAGCAATATCCCCAGTAACACCTAGATTAAAGGGGCAAAGAAAGAAGCTTTTTCAAACAAGACGAAAGACAAACAAGCAAACGATATTTATTTAATATAATCTGCATATTTACACATATCAACTTAACTACTACAAAAGAATAGTATTTCTAATACTAAAACTGATCCTTTTCTATGCTGTGTTAATTTTTAAAAAGAAATTAAAACATAAAAGCAGAATAAGTTTACACATTATGTGGGGATATTTGGTCATGATATAGCTTGTGACCAACAAGAATAGTTGGTATTTTTTCATCTCCCCTTATACTAATTCTATTGTTGAAGAATAAAATATATGAAAAAAAAAAGGAAAACAGACATCTTTAACGTGAAACAATACAAATGGTTTATAAATTAGACGTAGTTTTGATACACCAAGTACTTTGTAATTAATAGTTTTCTGCATCCAAGAGCATTGATTATAACAAAGTCAAGTGAAGCGGCACAATTTATGCACAGAAAAAAAAAAAAAACAAAGGTGGAAAAGATGGAGAAATTGCTTCTACATTGCCAATCCACGAAAATGGAAATAAGCAGCCCTTTTGTATAGTGAGCCTCAAAAAGATCCTTTTAGCTGAATAGCAATTTTATAAATCTTCTAAAACGGTTCACCTTGTCCACAAATAAAAAATATGAACAGTTTTTTTAAAAGCAAGAATTTGGAAACACTGAAGAACCTTCTTCTATCGAGCTCACTCTTTGGTCTTTCTGGCAGTTTATGTACATCAAGACAAACAACCCCATTTCTTTTATGCACACCCATTTCCCAAGCTTCATACCGGAGATAAGCAGTAGCCATTATCTGCAGACGAACAGGACACCCCTGACGAGTGTTAATAGACTAAAGTAGCATGTGAACTGATTAATTATATAAGGATCTGCCCATCAAGGACACTAGATGAAGAGTATCCAAATGCAGAATGACTTGTGCCAGTTCAAAGAGCAGTTATTGCAAAAAAAGTAAATAATGAATAGATCAAATAAAGGACTCGTGTTTTCAACAAAACCAAATATATTGCAGCTTAATGATCTTCTCTGTAATCAACTTTCAATACTCTGAGATTGATCATTCTGCATTATCAAAGCACCAGTTGGAGGAGATTCAAAGTTACCTTATTGAGGTTGTTGCGATAAGTCTGTCACAAGGGAAAAAGAAAAAAAGAAAAAAAAAAACTGCCATTAAATCATCTGTCATGCATGGAGTTGTGATAACTAGACAAATTAAAAAGACAACAGATTCTTACTACACAATACATTCTGTCAAGCGGTATATTTTTACTCCTGATACTAGCCAGTAAGTCACCAAAACCTTGAGATCCCAAATCTTCCAAAGAAACATATCTGTCAGACTATATACACAGGTGCAGAAACAAATCACAAGAAACTCTTGAGCCTAACGATCAATCATCTAAAAGTTTCATATTCTATGTTTAACACTCAAGCATATACCTCTCTTCTCAACAAAAGTGTCAAAACCTTCATTCAGGTCCGCCCCAACATCTTCAGTAATTAGACGCTTGAATAGCCTCTGATAATAGAAAGAAGATGTGATATTACGATTGGTCATCATATAGATTTTGTAATATACTGAAATGTCATTGAAAAATAAACAAAACACATGATGCTTACCAAGCTGTGATCATCAATGTACGTTTCTCCACCTTCAACTCGACTGAAGCGCGCAAGTTCACATGGTATTTATACCATAAAACAATTGCAATAAATTAGATAAAAATATGCAAAGCAACGAGGCACAACATCCCCTCCCCCCCCCCCCCCCCAAACCCCAAATAAAAAAACCAATCTCTCTCTGACATGCAGTGAGTGGTAAAGTGTCAAGGTACCAAGGTCTTCATTTTTGAAGGATATACGGAAAGGAAAGGGATGGGATCATACAACAGCACAATCCATCCCTGCTCCAATCAGGCAGTCCACTCCAGTTCATCCATGTCATCAAGAACAACCAAATTTCTAGTGGAGAATGTAGTGTTTGATAGCAAAGGGGTCTAGCCAAGTCCCTTGGGAGAATTACTATGTATATGTACAGATTTATACTAACGAGAAAATTAGAGAATGAAGGAATGGACCTCTAGCACTAGAGATAACAAACTACTTAGTATTAGAACCGAGTCCAAATGGAGGGGGAATAGATAAGAAAGACTAATACAACCCACCCAAACGATTTGAGATTGAGGAGTAATCGTTGTTTACACAGGATCGATAGACCCACTTGCCAGAATGGTTAAACCCCAGTACATTAACAAAGGCGTCAGTTGAAGATAAAGTGTGCATTCAATCAAACCATGTACCTTAAGATAACGGCTGGGGAAAAGTACATTGAGCTTAATTAGGTAGTTTGGCGTCAAAAAGAAGAAGGAGAAAAACCAAGGAAAGAACTTACCTCATGAAATGCTATACATTTTCTTGCTAAAGTTTCTTCACTCTTTGCAAACTTCAATTCAGAGACAAATCGCTCATCACAATGGCCATTGAAAAACTTGTTACCACAACCATAGTTTTGTCTTCGGGTATAATTTCCAGGTCGCGGAAGGATGCCAGCTCCTCTATCATTTTTAGACTATTAAAAACACTACAAATATACATCTATCACTCAAAGTAAGCAAACTTAGCAAGTTTACATGTCCTAAAAATCAGCTCAAAACCGAGAAGCAAACAGTTCCAATCAATCTAACAGTCAAAACCTGCAAATTTCCAAAATTTAACCCTACAAAAACATTACAATATATACATCCATCTCTCATACCAACTAAAACCCAATCCAGAGTGTCCCAGAACAAGCTCAAATCCTAAAAAATGAAGTGTTCAAATCAAACCGAGTCAAAAACCTGAAAAGTTTCAAACTTTAACCCTCAAAAGACTTCAAAATATAAACCCATCAACCAAACCAACTAAAACTCAATTCAAAAAGTCCTAAAACAAGCTCAAATCCTAAAAAATAAAGTGTTACAAATCAAACCAACTTAGTCAAAACCCTGAAAAGTTTCAAACTTTAACTATAAAAACATATCCAATGTAATTCCACAAGTGGGGTCTGGGGTGGATGAGCTTACCGCTACCTCAAATGAAGTAGAGAAGCTGTTTTTGAAAGACCCTGCGCTCAAGAAAAAGTTCCAAACTTTAACTCATTTACCGAAACCAACTAAAACCCAAATTAACATTTCACATAATTAGCTCAAACATAACATCAAAATGTTCAAAAACCAATGACAACAATATACTCAATGTAATTCCAAGGATGAGCTGTATGCATACCTTATCCGTGCCTCGAATGAAGTAGAGAAGTTAGTTTTCGAAACACCCTCGGAAACTTTAACTCATTTATCAAAACCAACAAAAACCCAAATAAACATTTCGCATAATTAGCTCAAACATAGCATTAAAAAATAAGTACTCACGGGTACACATAGCTTACCCCTATCTCGAGTGGGGGTAGAAAAACTGTTTCTAAAAGACTCTCGGCTCGACAAAAATATTTTTGAATTCAAAATGTTCAAAAAGTTTTTGATACTTAAACCAAGCTCAATAACTAACTCAGTTTTTTAAATGCCCAAGAGAAACAATCAGGGGTCGTTTGGTTGAGACAAAGTGTACGCGGGTATTAACAATGTACGTATTAGTAATGCGGATATTAACAATGCGGTTATTAGTAATGCGGATATTAACAATGCGGTTATTAGTAATGCGGGTATTAATAATGTGGGTATTAGTAATATCGGGTCGTTTGGTTGAGATAGAGTTTATGCGGGTTTTAAAAATTGGTTGAGATAGAGTTTATGCGGGTTTTAAAATGTACGTATTGGTAATGCAGGTATTAGCAATATGTGTATTAGTAATGTGTGTATTAATGGGGATTTATAAAAATGCCCATCAAATCCTACTTATTTACATCTCCATACCCATTACATTTTTACCCACAAACTTATTTACACTGTATACCCATCCTTTTGTATACCTATCTAGTATACAGTATACTCCCATGGTATACTTGTTACACTATACTCTCAAATCCTTATGTATACTTATCTAGTATACAGTATACTCTCATGGTATACTTGTTACACTATACTCAAATCAATAAAAGAAGTATACTTAATTTGGTATACTAAAAAGGTATACAATATAATGCAATGGTATACAGTTAAAATTGGGAGTGTGGGCACATAGTGTAAATAAAACATGCTAGATGGGCATTTTTGTAAAAAAAAATGAGGTGCATGGGTATTCCATGTAAACTAATTTTTTTGGGCACAAACAAGTAAATAATTTATTTTTGTGGGCATGGAGTGTAAATTTCCCTTAATAGTGCGGGTATTAGTAATGCAGGTATTAATAATAGGATTTTTTACACAAAAGTACAATTTTTAGAACTTAATTACAAAACATAACAACATTTTAGTAAAATTACCCAATATAGAGGAAATGAAGAGTTAATTATAAAACTAGCAAAAACATAGCAATATTTTTCCATAACATACCAAACCCTTACATTCTTCCCCCTATTTCCCTCAATGTCACTTTTCCTCCTCCATTTCTACCTATTTCACTTTTCCTCCCACCATTTCCCCCAATTTCACTTTTACTCCTTCCATTTCCCCCAATTTCACTTTTCCTCCCACCATTTCCCCTAATTTCACCGTATCTCGCCTACCAACCACATTGTATCTCATTATATCTCAACTACCAACCACATCGAATCTCATTGTATCTCACCGTATCTCAACTACCAACCACCTCGTATCTAACCGTATCTCACCTACCAACCACATCGTATCTCATTGTATCTCACCGTATCTCAACTACAAACCACCTCGTATCTAACCGTATCTCGCCTACCAACCACATCGTATCTCATTGTATCTCACCGTATCTCGACTACCAACCACCTCGTATCTAACCATATCTCGCCTACCAACCACATCGTATCTCAGCATATCTCAACTACCAACCACCTCGTATCTAACCGTATCTCACCTACCAACCACATCGTATCTCAGCTACCAACCACCTCGTATCTAATCGTATCTCGCCTACCAACCACATCGTATCTCTACTACCAACCACCTCGTATCTAACCGTATCTCGCCTACCAACCACATCGTATCTCATTGTATCTCACCTACCAACCACATCGTATCTCATTGTTTCTCAACCACCAACCACCTCGTATCTAACCGTATCTCGCCTACCAACCATATCGTATCTCGTTGTATCTCACCGTATCTAACTATTTATAGACAGTATTTAGTTGCTTCTAGACTGTTTTAGCATTTATTTCGTCCCGTTTGGGGGATTGTTTCTCACTGTTTTTAAACTATTTCACCTTTTTTTGCATCGTTTCACTTTTTTTTTTATATTTTGTTTCGGACTTTTTCACTGGCTATGTTAGACTGTTTCAGCGTTGTATCGGCACTATTATTGCTCCGTATCGAACTGTATCAAACTGTTTATGCACCGTTTCAGGTTATGTTCAGCACTGTATCAAACTATTTCTGCATCGTTTCAGGTTGTATTCAGCATAGTATCAAACTGTTTCTGCACCGTTTCAGGGTGTGTTCAACACTGTATCAAACTGTTTCTGTATCGTTTCAGACCGTATCAGACTGTTCCAACAGCTATTTCAAACTGTATCATATTGTTTCAACACCGTATAATAAATAATTCTTCACGAGAGAAATAGTCTCATCAATCTTTGACTTTCATTTATATGACTAAGAAATGTAAGTCAGTACTTAATTCCTTACATAAAAACTTAGTGTGTGCTTTAACTTGCTGAAACAAATTTTGGTCAAATGACAGTGACAGGTCATGTGGACAAAAGAAAAAGGATTGGTTTTTCCCTTGCTTGTTGGCTGCATCAAATTATTTGTTTGCTTGTGCATATTATAGTAGCAGCGAAGCCTTTCCCCTTCAACAATGGTACTGATAGGAAAATTAGATGAACTATATAGTCCATCTAAATAAGAAAATCCTCCTGCTGCTACATTGCAAGACCCATTTAGTTGATTCATGAAAGATGTACGTTTAATGTAATTGAATCAAGATTTTGTGAACTGCTAAATAAATTTCTTTTAATCAGACTCATAGCAAACAGAGCAGCAACAAAATGAAAAGGGGAAGAGCAACGGCGACGTTGCACACGGTGGTGTTGCTGAGATTGGGTTCATGTGCCTCTGTTATTAGGCTCGCCGTGGTTCACCGCTGCTCCACCGGAGTGCCGATCTCCCACCGCTCACTGCTTGTTATCTCTTCACAGCTATGATGCAACAAGAAACTCTTCTGCAACAACAATCCTCTGTTATTGTCTATGAAATCAAAATCGGAATTGAAATCGGATTCCGTCTGAATCGGAATCGAAATCATCGAAATTGGAGTCTACGGTGGCGACGCCGCTGTAAAAGTCATCGTCGTTGTTAGGTCAGCGTGAATCATGAATTGAGCGTATTAAATATGGTTGATTTTAAATAGAAATTTGATTTGGGGAAAATGTGCTAAAAAAATATTGCTATATAGTGTAATTTGTTAAATATTGTTATTTTTGTGTAATATAGGAGTGCAAGTTTGTACATATATGTAAAAAGCCCTTAATAATATAGGTATTAGTAATGTATGTATTAGCTATGCATATATTATAACGTGGGGATTATTTCTTGAATTACTAATATATTACAAATTATAATTTAAAATATTATTTCTTGAATCACTAATATATACAATGTTATAATTTAAAATATTTAGTTATTCCTTAAATATAATTTAAAAATATCCTTACTATTATGTGGGTTAATTTTGTCATTTTAAATTTTAATACCTGCATTGCTAATACACACATTACTTATTCCACCTTCTACCCCGCATAAAATAATACATAGATTCCCTCATAACTTATGCGGGTATTAGCTACGCAGAATATACAAAAGCGCAACCAAACGTGGTACTAATTTTATACCAAACAATAAAATCTCTCCAAACTAACCAAACATGGTACTAACTTAGTGCTGGATTTTGTGCTGGTATTATTTTAATACATAGCCAACCAAACGACCCCTGTGTGTATTAACTATACATGTATTACAACGTAGGGATTATTTCTTGTATCACTAATATATTACAAATTAATATACAATATTATAATTTAATATATTAGTTATTCCTTAAATAAAATTAAAAAAAAATATCCTTATAATTACGAGGGTTAATTTTGTCATTTTAAATTTTAATACCTGTATTGTTAATACCCACATTACTTATTCCACCTTCTACCCCGCATAAAATAATACATAGATTCCCGCATAACTTATGCGGGTATTAGTTATGCGGAAAAGAAGAAATGAAACCAAACGTTGTACTAAATAATACTAAGTTTTATGTGGGGATGAAAGTTGAACCAAACATATAAATTAATGTGCCTTTTAGTGAGGGTATTAAGTTTGTGCATAGCCCAACCAAACGACCCCTCAGTAAATACAAATTTTAAGAAATTCCTACTATTGAAGAGCTTAAAGCAGCTCAGCGTTGCCCTGCCTGTCTGACAAATAGCCACTTTAAAGGTTTCAACTGAATAATTAGCCAGAATTTGCATAGCTAATATAGTTAACTAACTAGCCACTTATAGGGTTACTAATTGGAAAACTAATCATTATTTGCACTTCTGCCCACCAATCAACCATTTTCAATGCTATAACTTGAAATATAGTTAGCTTTTTAAACAAAACCAAGTAGCCACTTTATGGTCTTTAATTGAATCTACAGTTTTAACTCTTCCATATCTTTCCAATGAAGTAGCCACTTTTAGGCTATCAGATGAACTAATAACCAACTTCTGTAAAACTAGCAAACCGTGAAGCCACTTTCCGCACATAAGTTTAAGTAGTCAACTGTTTGCAAGGTTTTGAAAAATAGTCAACGTTTCAAAAGGTACAAAGTATTTGAACATGAATTTCAAAAAATTTATCCTACAAGTTTGGAGTATTCCAATTGAACTATTGAGATAGTATTTGCACAAATTGCCAACCAAGGAGTCACTTTTTGCACAAAAAATTTCACCGTATGCCCTTCATAGGGAGTGGTTTTACAAAATTGCCCGCGCTAAGGAATGTTTTAGTAAAATGCCCTTATTTAGTCCGGAGCCAAGACTTCAAGGTAAAAATTTTGTAAGTCTTGGCAATTGACTATACTTCAAGGGCAAGTGTTGTTTTGCCAATACTTCAAGTTATAGGGCGAGAATGCAGGGAAGACTGGAAGGGACAAGTATTGGCAACTTACGACGAAGTGTGGCAAGTGTTGCCTTTTGCAAATACTTGCCGTTCAAGTATTGGCAAATCGAGCAGGGGTCAATGGCAAGTCTTGACTTTTTGCCAAGACTTACGGGTAAGGGCGGGAAGTATTGCCTTTTACCAATACTTGAAGGGATAAGTGTTGAAAACGAAAAAATATAAAGGCAAGTCTCGGCCCCAAATTTTTTTCATTAAACCTTAGCGGGGGCATTTTTGCAAACCATCTCCTAGCGCGGGAAAAAAAGATAAACTATTGCTTCCCGTGACATATTTTTACAAATCAACCCTTTTTGCATTACAAATTGGAAAATAGTCAGCTTTTCAAAGTATTTTGATAATTTATTACACGAATAATGTAATTTAGATATTTAGAAAAGCTATATATAATAATAAAAATTAACTTTTTTACTAACAACACAGAATGACGATACATACTATTTGTGAACTAATAAAGACAACTTAAATCCTATATTGGGCTGAAGTTGAACTTCAATTCTTGTGGTGGGCTGAAATTGAACTTCAATCCTTGTGGGCTGAACCTGTGTGAAGTTCAACCCAAAAGAATTGAAATTCCAAAAAATAGTCTTTCATGTAAAACCAATAAAAAAAATTGCCTCAAACCAAAGAGTACTGTCAAAAGTGTCCTTTAATGCACTTCGCCCCACAACACTGACATTTTCAAATTTGCAAATTCTATAGGCCTGCATATGGACCATCGGGCGTTGGCCTATAGGGACTTATAATAAGCAATTCCTCCAAAAAGATTTCCTTTTTCACGAGTGTTGTTTAAGTTCTTCAAAAATATTCCAAATTATTAAATTTTGTTTGATGCACAAAACATTGTAATTCGCTAGTTTGACAAATCAATAATACTCGAGGCCACTATTTAGAACTTACAAGTAATATTGAAATTCAACAGAAGCTATGAATACGTGAACTTTTTGTCTGGCAAAACTTGTTCAACATCTCCCCCCAACCCCAACCCCAGTCAAAACTTGAAAATTGAGTTTGCTTTTGTACGATTCTTTAAACTATTCATGCAAATTTCCGAATTCCACTTGACTATCATGGTATTTTGGCAAAAAAGATAAGTATTATTTTTTAAAATTACGCCCAAGTAGAAGATTCATTAGGTGTTATTGCGTTTTTTCCTTATGGTGAAGACATATTTAAACAGATGTATTAACCATCGACAAAATTGAGCAATTTCAGGATGATATATTATATTTTACCATTCCTCTAGTTGAAGATCAAAACTTACCATAGTAAAAGGTCTAAGCAATTCCAATAAAAAGTTAGCTAGACAACCTACTTAGACAACAACAGGTACAACAGAGCAAGAAGATTGAGATGTAGTTTCAAAGTGGAGGCTTCATTAGGTTCTTTTATATTATTGACAAGGTAATAGCATGTTTGGCATTGCTTCTCCAAAGCTAAAAGTGTTTTTTTTTTAAATAAAAGTACTTTTTTTAGAATTTTGAGGTGTTTGGCAACTAAAAAAAAGTACTTTTAGGTAGAAGCAGAAGCTGTTTTTCTACTGTTGGGGAGAAGCTATTGGGGAGAAGCTACAAATATCTGCTTCTTCCAAGAAGCAGAAGCAGTTTATTAATTTTTTCAAGACAGAAATATCCTTACCAAGAATTCATATTTACCATATTATTCCTTATAAATTAACCATATCTCTCTCAAAATACTATTATATTTTTCTTTTTCCTATTTTTTTCTACTACGTACTTTTACAAATCTTCTTTCTCTGTGACTAATTTTTATTTCTATGTATTACTATCAACCGTAGATAGGAAGTCCTACTCTTTAAATCATCTTTTAAAAGAAAGTAATTACTAGAAATTCCTAATTCCGTTATCACTTTGATTTAACTATATTTTATATTGTTCAATAGCTTAAATTTATATCTTTTACGTTATGTTTTACATTTAACTAAATAAAATTTCTAATTAAAAATTATTTTTTTTGTTTTTATTAATCCAAAAGTAAAATAAACTTGGATGTCCTTTTCGTAATTTGACACTGAAAAGTACTTTTTGTAACGATTAACCAAACATAAATTATTTATCAAAAGTACTTCTCCAATGAGTTGTCCAAACACAAACTGTTTATTATCCAAAAATACTTATTTAAAAAGTACTTATGCCAAAAACACTTCTCAAAATAAGCAGTTTTTGACAGCAATGTCAAACATGCTATAAGTTTCGTAACTTCAGCATGTTTGGATGGTTGTTACCACTAACCCGGGCATCCTTTTATCATATACTATTTGTACTGTGATAGCAATTCAATAAATAACAATACATTTTGTCTCTTATCTACCATAAAACAGTACAAATCACCTCGAACACATGCATTTTGACAGCAATAAGAATAAAGTAAAGAAACTGAGGCATCCATTGCCATTTACCAGATCATCAACACCAACTTAATATTAATGAAAATAGTAAGTAAACCTTCTAACTCTCCACCAACCTCTGCAGAGACAAGAATGAGAATGGAGATGATATTACAATTGAATGGATCATGTCCTTTTAAACTATTATTAACTTTCCTGATTTCTGAATATTTAGGTGCTTAGGAAAAAAATAACAATGGTCATGTGTTTATCAACAAAACAATCTTGTAAAAAATTGAAGACAACTAACATTTTAAGGAACAAAAAGCAAGCTATTATAAAGACTATTATTACCTGGTGAATTGATAGTTCATTCTTAAATCATGTTTCACTATCTTTGACGTCTCTTCCTTTGCCTCCTCCGTTTCTTGAGTGCAATTTCTTGAGCAATTTTTTGAGCAATTTCGTCAACATGTTTGACGATCCATTTTGGCTTTTCCAATAGTAATATGAGGAACAACCCAAAACTCATGCAACAACTATACCCTATTACCACAGATTCCCATGTGAACCCGCCAGCAAAAAATGAATCATCATGATCTTGTTCAAATGGCGACTCATGTGACACGTTCTTGGTTCCACATTCCTTTGAAAGTGGCAATCCACATAAATTAGGATTTCCACGATACGACTCATTTGAAAATGTATTGAATTGTTTTCCCAGCGGGATGCGCCCAACAAGATGATTGTATGAAAGGTTTAAGACCTCAAGAAAATGCAAATTCGACAGTATACCAGGAATTTCTCCTATGAGTTTGTTCCTGGAGAGATCTAATGCTTCGAGCTCATTCATCTTTGCAATTTCCGCGGGAATACAACCGTGGAAGTTGTTGTGAGATAAGTTGAGTAACACAAGTGAGTGTAAAGTTCCAATGGAATGTGGAATATCTCCTTCAAATCTGTTGCTTGATAGATCAATACTTGTCATAGTTAATGTGATTTTTATAACAAACTCGTTACCTTTTATCATCAGACTAACATCGTAACTGTAATTTGATCCATTTATATAACTAATTCCTGTTTTACCTTCATCCACTTCCATCATACCTCTAAAGTTTCTGAAAATATTAGGCGGCAAAGTTCTAGTGAACCCATTGAAGGAGAGGTCAAAGATTCGTAACACATGAAATGAAAATTCGGATTTCAAATCACCAATTGAACCGTGAAAGAGGTTTGATTTCAGAATCAGAACTTGTAGGTATGGAAGTTTCTGCAACCATATCGGAAACGTGTCATTTATCTTGTTATTACCCAAATCAAGAGCTTCCAACCTTGTACAATTAACCAAGGATCGTGGGACTTGTCCTCCCAACTGATTGTCGGCTAAACCAAGATATTGTAACCCTGTAGCGGAAAATCTTGGTATCTCTCCATGGAAATTGTTCATTCGCAAGTCTACAATAAAAAAGCTACTCAAGTTACCCAAACATCCTGGGATTTTACCACTAAAATTGTTATGAGCCAGATCGAGGATTTCAAGGTTAATCATGTCACAAATGGACTTATGCAAAGAACCTTGAAGAAAATTGTTCTCCAAATTAAGGTACCCCAAATCCATTGATCCCCATACTTGCTTTTCAAAGCCCGTGAAGTAGTTATAAGAGAGATCTAGGGATGTCATGGATGTCATCCAATCAGGGATTTCACCGTACAGCTTGTTGTGTGAAAGATCAACTGACTCAAACTGATGGCTCTTCAACACATTTGGTAATTTCCCAGATAATTGATTGGTTGAAACGTTTAACTGAGACAATGATGGGAGAAGGAATAACCAAGGTGGTGCTGTGCCAGTGAGTAAATTGGAGGACAAATCAATCATGTATAGCTTTTGAAGCCCGCTTACACTAGATGGAAGTGGACCAGTTAGAAAATTATTTTGCAAGTATAAATTTGTAAGGCGAGTCAAGTTTGCAATTGAATAGGGGAATGAGCCTCTGAAATTATTAGATGAAAAATCTAGATCAGTTAGCTCTGAAAAGTTGGAAAAGATGTCTGGAATCAGGCCCTCAAAGTTATTGGAAGAGAGATCTAGGGAGCTAAGTTGGTTCAACTTTGAGATAGTTGAGGGAACATTACCCGTGAAATTATTATTAGAAAGATGGAACTCTCTAATTCTACTGAGATTGCCTATGGATTCTGGAATTGGACCAGAGAGATTGCAATTTGAGAGGCCTAAATATCTAAGCGAATGGAGGTTGCCGATTGAGTCAGGTATTTTTCCAAAAATCCTAGTTTCAGAGAAGTCCAACTCTAAAATACTTGTGCTGAAACTCCAAGTAAAATTTGGCAGAATACCTGTCAATTCAGAATTCCCTCTCAATCTCAGCACTTGCAAGTTTGGTAGATGAAAAAGTTGAAATTTACTTATGTCACCTAATAAATTTGTATATTCAAGACTTAAGTACCTAAGGGAAGAAGACAAATTCTCAGGTAATTCAAGTGATGTGTGTGGAGTACTTCTAAGTTGGTTAAGAGAAAGTACCTCTAAGTTGGTTAAGTTTTGAAGCAAACTTAGGAATGTTGTTGGGCCAATTGGGAAAGCATTGTGGGAGAGATCAAGTGAAACCAACTTATACAACTTGGATAATCCTGGTGGGATCATCTCCCCTTCATAATATCCAGAACTTGAAAGATTGAGATGCGTCAAACGGGTGAGTTTGCTAATACCATTTCCAAGTGGAAAGGCATCCAACCAGTTGAAGGCAAGGTTGAGTCTTTGGAGATGACCAAGTTTTGTGAGGCTGCTGTTAGCGTTGATGGTTCCTCTAAGAAAGCTGCAAGAAAGATCGAGGCCTATCACATGACCCGTAAATTCATTACAAGTAACACCATCCCAACTGCAACAATCCACTGTAACATTCCAGGATAATGTCTTGACTTGCGACCCGCTATCACACAGATAATAACTACTAGTTATGTCAGGTGCTGGCATTTTTTGCTTAAATTGAAGCAAATAAGCAGCATCATCAGGAGCACAGAGATGTTGTCCAGCATATGAGAAGCTAATAAGCTGAGATTGCAGGTCAAAACACAAAATTGAATAGCAGTAGAAAGGTAGGAATATTTGGAACTCCATATCTTTCTAATTCGTTGATGGATACATCTAACAAGGAATGCCTAGTCCACATATATAATAATCAATTGATCACACTATTTCTTCCAACTTCAATATTTAAAAATAAATTCTCCTGCTTAATGTTGCCCAAGATGAACGACTTTGACTCAAATTCCGCAAAGCTCAAGGTATCTTTTTTAATCACGGATTTGTTTTGCAACGACTTTGACTCAATTTCTATAAAGCTCATGGTTTGTGGAATGCCGAGTTCGTTGATACCATTTCCAAATGGAACCAGTTGAAGGCAAGGTTGAGTTTTCGGAGATGATCGAGAGCCTGCTGTTAGCATTGATGGTTCCTTCAAAAAAGCTGCAAGAAAGATCGAGTCCTATCACATGACCCGTAAATTCATCGCAAGAACACCATCTCATTTGCAACAATCTCTTGTAACATTCTAGGACATAGTCTCGGCTCGTGCCTTGCTAACACACTCATCATAAATATACTCAGTTGTTGGCATTATTTGCTTAAATTGAAACAAATAAGCACGCACATCAGCAGGATCACATAGATGTTGTCCAGCATATGAGAAGCTAGTAAGCTGAGATTGCAGGACAAAAAACATAGTTGAATAGCAGTAGAAAGGTAGGAATAGTTGGAACTCCATATCTTTTTAATTGTTTAATAGATATATCTAACTAGGAATGCCTAGTCCACACTCCAAAGATATAGTAATCAATTGATCACACTATTTCTTCCGACGTTGCTTGTACTACTGCTTAATTTTCAGTCACAATTTATTGTTGATCAAGTCAATGTTGCAATGACTTGGACTCAATTTCCACAAAGCTCATGGGTGTGTTTTAAATACAAAGTAAAACATTCTTTCATAGAAGTGTACGTGGATGTGAATAACTTAGGCTTGATTTTTCCGAATTGGTGACCATTGGAAAGGAATATGTACGTGGATGTGGAATAGTATTTTTTAACATCATACTTATGATTTTTTATATTGTTGTTTACCAAAATGTACCAAACAACTAAACAAATTCAGGAAGTAGAAACTCCAAATAAGCTAAGAGGCGATATCTGAGCACCTATGACCAAGTGTCTTAGTTTTTACTTTTACACTAAAGAGAGTACACTGTACACGTACGGAGAAACGAAGCGCTAACATCGTCAAGAACGAGAGGAAAGGCTGGTGATAAGAATTTCAAGCTTCTACATGGAGGATTGACATTGATGCTTGGCCATTATCTGCAGACAAACAGGACACCCCTGACGAGTGTCAATAGACTCAAGTAGAGCGTGTGAATTGATTAATTATATCAGGAACTGCCCATCAAGGACACTAGATGAAGAGTATGTAAACGCAGAGTGACTTGTGCCAGTTCAAAGAGCAGTTATTGCTGAAAAAATGAGTAATTCATACATCAAATAAAGACTCGTTTTATCAACAAAACAAGACCTAATATATTGCAGCTTAGTGACTCTATCGGTCAATTTCTGTTCGATCAAGATGGACGTGTTCGATTGTGTGACAGAGCTACAATCAATTCCGAAGACATATCTTGATAAGATCGATTTGAAATGGCTTCGGACTAATAGTGTGATCGATTATGTTGCGTTGAGATCGGGAGGTTTCGAAGACAGCAGATAACGTTAGCTGATCTCATCCCACTTTTATCGGAACAAATCCACCGCATTTCATGGGACGTGGACTACTGTTGAAGAAACGTGAAGAAGTGGAATTCTGTTAGGGTTGGGAACTCCACGCCTCAGCTGATCTATAAATAGGATCCTTTGTACCCATTTTTGTGACTTACGTTCATCAGAACAACACTTTTATATATCCATCAGCTACACTATTGCTTACTAGATCATTGTTATTTTATTGTCATTATCAAAGCGACCATTGTATTTAGCATTGATCGTGGCTTGGCTCGAACCTGGAGGAAGATTCATCTCTTTATCGAAGCACCAACTTCCGATTCTTCAAATACAATAAGCTTTATCGCTTTATTCATTTATATATTGCTGATTACTTCGCTATTTGCACATTATTCCCATTATTTGATACATTGATTCCTCGTTGTCAATTTCGTTAATCTGTTATTATTGCCTTAGTCATATAATTAGTTCATTATCTAAATTTTCTTATCAATATCGAATACATCGAGTAAATCGTTAGTACTGCATTTTGATCGTAGTGTCAATCTGATTGAGCGCATTCTCATCGATAACATTCTTTGTCATTATACCTAAATCTATCATCGAATCTGTTTAGAATCATCCATTCAGCATCAAACGAAATTAGCGTATATATCATCTTCGGTAGAAACTTGTCTGAAATTAAGATGGAATTGATCATCGTAGACCGAGGATTCATTATTTGCCTTCGTTAGTTTGATTACGACTGTTTTCGAATCTAACTCATCGTGATTTGACATCGGATTTGTATCTTTGTTCCTTCGAAATTGATATTTGCATTGCCTTCGAATTAAAGCCCTGAAAATCGATTACTTGTCAACGTAAATTGCCCATCAATCGATCGAATTGAGATATAAACGGTCGCCTTAGACTCAACTAAATACAAATTTAATTGTAAAACCTGAAATACATTTTGAAATACAATTTGGCGCCCACCGTGGAGTCTAGGCAATCGATTTATTCTGAAATTTGGATCGTTTGATACTACTTACGTTTGTTTTTTTGTCTTGAAATGGCAGATGAACGTAACATCGAAGATACCAACGCTCTGAACGATCAACAACAGCTCAATTCCAATGACGGGATTCATGTTCTGACCAACGTTGAAGCGGTCGATGAGTCTACCAATCACGAGCAGGATCCGATTCAGGACGACATTCCTACTGGTTCACAGTTGAATGCGCCTCAAGAACGACAACCCCGTAAGGAACCCGTGATCGAAACTGAGTCAGGAGATATGAATGCAGCATTGATGGCGTATTTGATGAGGCATGACGCTCAGTTTGAAATGATACAAGAACAATTGAAGATCCTGAGATGAGAAATAATATAATGAGATAAGAAATGAAACCTGAGATTCTACAATATTTTTTATACTATCAGGTCACCTAAAATTCCCGAAAATAAGGTATGTTACGTGCTACAACAGGTAAAGCTAACTTGCTAGTGTAAAAACTATTTATACCGACAATGTATATAAATTAAACTCGAAGCAAAGATAGTACAATGAGCTGAGAAATGAAACCTGAGATTTAGGTTATATAAACCGTCACTGCTACAAATTTTTTTACATTATCAGGTCACCTAAGTAGTAGTCTCGAAGATAAGACAAATTACCTGCTACAACAGATAAAGCTAACTTGACAGTGTAAACTATTGTCAAAATTATTTACACTGCCAGTGTATATAACTTAAACTCGAAGCGAAGATAATATAATGAGCTGAGAAATGAAACCTGAGATTCTACAAAAAAATTTTACACTATCAGGTCACCTAAGTAGTAGTCTCGAAAATAAGGCATGTTACCCGCTACAATAGTTAGAGCTAACTTAGATCTCATAGAATATTTGGTAAGACTCTTTTATGCAAATCTTCGCCCTTGTTCCTCCGGTGGTTTTGAGACAATGGTTCTGAATTCTCGCATTGTTGTCACCAAGGCCATACTATGTCGTATTCTGGGTTGTAAGTTTTCAGGATATTCTGAATTCTTTAAAATTTCTTGGCCTGATGATTTTGAGGTCTCCTTTGACCAAGCCAAAACCTTTTTATGTGATAAGTCTGATGTTCCTGAGGGACAACTAGGTCCCTTAGACATCTCCTTTGAAATTTATGTTTTGGCCCACATTGTTGGTACTACTCTGCTTCCCGGCACTGGTTCTCTCAGTTCCCTCTCCCAACGTGACACTCTGATTGTTTATTGCTTGGTTGCTAAAAAAAAACTTGATTTGGCTGCCTAGATCATTGAATATATGCTTGAAAGTGTAGCTGAATGTGCTTCTCTTCCGTATGGTATCATTATCACTCGTATCCTGCATTTTTATAGAGTTGATATCTCTGCTTGGAAAACCTGCTCTTTAACTGCATGTTATAATTCTCGCACTTTTGCATCAATGGGGTATGTTCGCATTAATAGCTCCTGGGTTCGCAAGGAATCAAAATCTCCCAAACCGGCTGATGACCATGCTGGTCCTTCCAAGCCATCTGTTCCGGTTGCTGATGAGCCTTCTGGTAAACTTAAGGATGCTATGGCTGACCTCAATGACCTGTTACATAGCCTGCACTACAAGAGTGAAAAGGCCTCCGATGACATCGCTGAACTTAAACTAGATGTTGGTAGGTTCTCGCTTAAGTTAGACACTGCTGTGACTGACTCTGCTATTGCTATTAGACAGGTGCATGCCAGAATTGATGCTGTCTCCACAGATGTTCAGGCCCGAATTACTGCCATGTCTACAGATGTTCAAACCAAGCTGGACAGGATGATTGATAATGTCGTGAATACCTTTACATATTTCTTTGCTCCTCGTTAAATTAATTCTCTGGGTCTGTAATATTCAGAATAATTTAGACTTGCTCTTTTGTTCCTTTTTGTTGATGCCAAGGGGGAGAACAGGCTGCTTATTCCCTCTATGTACATTTTGCATCTATGTGATTATGGTATTATCATATCTGCATTATACAATGTATAGGGTCACTCACTCAGGGGAAGTCAACTAACCTCCTTGACCCTGGAGAACTCTACTCTCTGATATTGCAGGACGCACTCACTCAGGGGGAGTCAGCTATCAGGATTGGCTAGTTGACTAAAGCGACAAAGGGAAGTATCCTGGCACATACTCCTTTACTTTTTGTCATCACCAAAAAGGGGGAGATTGTTGAGTTAATTAAAATACATGTTTTGTTTATGACAAAAAGAATACGACACTTAAGTCCTATGTGCCTTCTGCAGGAACTACAAGGACGAACCTCTGCAAAGATCCCAATTTTTTGAAGAAGATTACTGATTGATTTATTACGAGAGTCAACTATGGAAGGTTGAGATTTATGGCCCGCTTATTTCGTGGGACTTGTCCCACAATCAGCTCTTACTTTATTCTCTGGAGATATTCATATCCCCTAGAGAATCAAATCTCTTGGGTCAATCTCTCTATTCCACAATTCTAGTCAATCACATCGCCATCTAATCCCGCATGCAAATCTGCCTCACTTCCTCGTCAACGGGTTTCTCTGATGTGTCACTATTTATACTAGAATCTCTGAAGATATTACTCACGCTTCTAATTACTATCTACTTTCTCTAATTCTTTTACTCGCAAGTACTGTATTCCTAAGTGTCTACGAGTGTGTCACAGAAAAGAAAGAGAGATCTTGTAGTGAGGTAATAGTCGTGTCACTGAAGTTGGTCTGATTATCTATAAATCAGACAAAGTCGTTAGTGGTGATCGAAGAATTAAAACCACTTGTGAGAAGACGTTTTTGGTTAACGATAAACTATACTTGTATTTGTGTTCTAGAAGAGCTTGAAGAGAGATAACTCACTTATGACCCAAGGGGACTGGATTAGGAACCGTTTGGTTCTGAACCAGTATAAAACTCTGTGTCGTTCCTCATTTACTTACTGCCTTTTATTTTGCATTGCATATTACTTATCACCTTAAGTCAATTAATAACTTGATTAGTCGACTAAAATTATAAGTCAAAACAATTCACCCCCCTCTTGTATTCATCACACATGTCCAAACCACCTCATCCTAAGTCTCATTTCTTACATCTTGTCTGCCACTGTACCACTCCTACCTTGTCGCATATGATCTCGTTCCTGATCTTATCCATCCTAGTATGCCTACACATCCATCTAAGCATTCTCATCTTTTCTATGCTCATCTTCTGAACGTGAGCGACCTTTACTGGCCAGTATTCCGCCTTATACAACAAAGCTGGTCTAATGACTATTTTGTAGAACTTACATTTAAGCCTAAGTAGCACTTTCTTATTGCATATGACACTGAAAGCGAGCCTTCACTTTATCCAACCAGCCCTACCTGGATGTGTGATATTATCATCAATTTCTTTCATTACCTTGGAGAACTGATCCAAGATACTTGAAGCTTCCTTTCTTAGGGGATGACTCATGTATCAAACGTCACTTCCACGTCGAACTCCTAAGATGCATCACTAAACTTGTACTCCATATACTCTATTTTCGTTCTGCTCAGCTTGAAACCTTTAGACTCAATAGTCTGCCTCCGCACCATTCATCTTATCACTAAATCCGTAAGGAGCCTCATCAACCAAAACTATGTCATCTGCGAATAACATACATACTTCCCTTTGAATACTCCTCGTTAAGCTGAAAAAATAGTTTATAAAGTTAAATTAAAAAATTAAAAGTTGAAATTGTAGTTGAATATGCATATTACTTGAAAAAAGTTAGAAGTTTTTTTGAGTGAAACTTCTAAAATTTAAAAAATGGCTCCAAACGGGAAGCTTGAAATAGGACTAGTATAGCACCCGCGCGATGGGCGGAAGCATATAATACTCCTATAGAATATTAATCTCTTTCAGTCATGTTTGAACATATATTATATTATATAGTGTTTAAAAAATATCAACTATTATTCGATAAGCATTATTCCGTTGCACGCATAATTTTATTTTTGGAATAAATTACAAAAAAAGATACAACAAAGATAGGAAAGCTTGCAAGATATATTACATAATTAAGCTCTTACAATCACAACTCACTAACCAAAGCCAAAAACTTTTTGAAATTTAATTAACTCCAAAAGTATATATTATTTATTATTTATTTCATAGGAATAAAAAATAAGAGTTCAAAAGCCAGTTTTACCACCATCACTTATTTTTATCATTCTTCAATGTAACATAAATTTACCATTCTTCAACGTAACATTAGGGAATTGACACAATTTAATAGGTATTGTTTTCTTTAAATGTAGTGAACAGTTACAATTCCCTTCCTTAATACTGCAATACTAAGTTTTCTTGACATCAAAGAAAAAGTGTGGAAGTATATGATATCAAAAAGATCCAAACTGGCATGAATATGCAATTTTCAGTCTCTATTCCAGACAAGATCACTAATATCTAATGTCTTCATTGTAGATTTTCATTTTAAAAACTTGAATAAACATGATATAAAATAAGCTAAATAAAGAAGTATCTTTTCCTGCGAATACGCCAGTAAAGAACATATCTGAAAGAATAAAAGCTAACGAAACTTTCAATAGCTGCTCTATTATTAACATAATATATAATATCATTAACCTAAGTAATGGTAAATATTATATAGTACATAAAGGCCATCACATACTTTGCACTGGAAATGATTCCCCAATCATTCATTCTAAAAGCTTCACCAATTTTATTTCGTCCCACTTGGTTTTTGTCTTTATTTCTAAACAATATTTGTTTAGTACTATGTATTAGCAATTAATTTTTCTTCCTTTATTATATTCAGCATAAAATTTTGAGTTAATTAAAAATACATAAGTTATCTATCTATGACTTTACCAATATTGTGAGTATTTCTAATTTGTTTTTATTTTTTTTCTGAATTAATTGAATACTATACATCCTATTTTATTCGATAATTAGATGCAAAGGATCAACCTCAGGTGATTCGAGAACTATTTCTCGAGCATATACTTTTCTAACAGCCCTTTGGAAACCTGCAATAATGACAAAGCAAAAAAGAATAGAAAAAGTTTCAAAAACTCTTTAATTGGTTCAATGTCTCTTACTTTGCCATTATTGAAAGGGACATAAAAGTCATATGCAAACTGGTGCACATAACAGTATTTTACCCCATTCTTCAGAAAAGGTCTAATGTGGCATTTTATGTTCTCGCAAGACTATTGAAATGCTTATGCCTCTTCAATTACAAACCACATAATCACACATGAGTTTTGCAGGTTCACCAAGTGTTTGATTTTCTCCTTCTCTTTATATTCATATGGTAGAGTAACTACAATATTGAAAATAGAAGATTTACTCTTTGGGTGTATCTGTCCATTACACGTGAGCAAACACATTTCTACCTAGAATGTTAAGTGAAGAAAGTATCAAACTGGTGGCAACACATATGAAGTAATAACTATAGTAATTATACTAATCAAGAAAAAATAGACCAATGTCGAATAGAAGAGAGTCATATATTATTTGACATGATGTCAAACCTTCTCCATACTGAATGAGCTTAAATACTTGTTCATCATTGTTTATTATTTTGACCCAGTCTTGGGTAAAAAATTTCAAGTTGGAAGATAAATAGATGGAGAACTAAGTTTTTTAGACATCCAAATAGATGTGAAAGTATATGAATATATTGTCTATAAATTACATCCAAATTTTCCAAAAAATCATTAATTTTTTTATTGTAGAATTCCATGCAAGACGTGAACAAAAAATTCTCTAGTCATCTGAAACACATGAATTAAAGTATGTACAAATAAAAGAAATATATACATACATAATAAACTAATTTTAAAAGAATCCTTTAATACCTTTTCATCATGTAAAGCAATTCAAGCTGCGAATAACTCCAAAGAATAACAAAGACAACAATAACGTAACTGTGTCTCAACTCTAAGCTACTTGGGATCAGCTGTATGAATGGTCAATATCATAAGTACTTAATTTGGATCCATACATTAAAAGTAGAACATAAAAGATGTTTTGTATTATAGATGAGTAAATGAGTAATTTAAATAAAACTACTATGCCAGTATAACGATAGAATACTCCAAGAACACGAAACTTTGATACTAAAACAAATGAACTAATTAGAATACCTCCCTAATAATAAGAATCCACCACGGAGGTGGTCAGATCCGGTAATGGCTTCCTATGGTACTGTAGTATTTATAAGGTAAGAGTCCTATGGAGTTTTAAATTTGGTTCAAATTTGACTTGATCAGATAATCAGTTTTACTACTCATTTTGAATGCTATTAATATTTATCCAAACAATTTAATTTAAAAAATTTGTGCAGATTGCCATGTAGCTATTGTATGAATATCTTCTAACTAAAGGTAGGGATATCGATCTTATCCTGTAAAAGTAATTTAAACTCAAAAACAAATGTTTATCTCTGAATTCAATTTCAAAAATTAATCACAATTAAAATACTATGATCTTCATTTGATACACTTATACTTCAAATCCAAATTAGTATTTAAAATTGGATATACACTTTCCGATTTTATATTAATATTTAATATCCTATCAATAGCAAATATTCTAATATTTTACTCATTATTTATTTGGCATGGTACAAGTTGAATTCAATCGTATTAGAAATGATGCGGTTTTAAATCAACTTTTATCTTATTATCTCTTTTAACGATTTACTCTATTTGCTGTAAATTTAAACTTTTTCTAAAGAAGTAGTATTAAATAACTACATTTATCTTAAATAAAATATTAATCAAAGTCAATTCAAATATTCTAATAAGATAAAGTAGTAGGTTTTATCTTTCAGAATTATTTACTATCTTTACATTCAATTAAAAAAAATACTTATCTTAAATTTTAAATTTGAATCAAATGTTATTACAACTATTGTCTTCTTGTTCTATTCTACATTTTGTCCTAATCGTTCTTTCCTTTTAATAATATATATATAGATAGATTATTATTTTAAAAGGCATCTGGCTTTTATCAGAAGGAGTTTTATTAGATTTGTGTCTTGTTGATCATATCCCTTAAGCTAAATCTCATTCGTAATCGTTTTAATTCCGTAATCTTTTAATTTTAAAAGATTATCATCCAATCTTCCAATCTATTTAAAAAGTATTTACATTATTTTCAAAAGTCTTGGGACAATATTAAGTAACTTTGTAGTAGTAGATTAGTTTAGATAATGTAGTAAATTTATCTCTCAGTTTTTTTTAACTACATCTCCGATCTTAAAAATAAACATTTATCTTTCAATTTGAATTTGAACTAAATTTCATTACAATGGTTGTCCTAATGTCTTATCCTAAATTTTGTCCTAAGCGTTCTTTATTTTTATATATATAATATATAGATGCCTTCAGAGGCGAAGCCACGATTTAAATCTTTGGGGTTCATAATTCTAGTCATTTTAAGTTAGGGTGTTCTAAATTAATAATTAATACATATTAAATATTTTTTCAAGATAAATATACATGGTTTGGCCAAAGTTACGGGGTTTGGCCGAACCTCGGCCCAGAAGGCTAGCTCCGCCCCTGGATACCTTTATATAGGCTACTTACATCTTCAACGAAAAAAAGTTTTTACTAAGTCCGAATTTCCACATGAAGCGAGTAAGAGTATAAATCTTTTACATACACTTATTACTTCCATTGGATAAAAGTCATAGGTAAGCATTACTTTTTCAATTCACATCTAACGCCTTTATATATGCTTCTCACATCTTCAACCAATATATATATTTATATATATTCTTAACTAAATCTTAATTTTTAAGCCAAAAGCAAATGAAAGAATATTCAAACTTGTTCCGATGTGTAATACTTTTTCCTCTTTTTATTCATATCTTCAGCTAGCCAGTTTTTGAAACTAAACCTTATTAAAATCCAATAAGGAATCCTTGAAAGAGTACATGGATAAAATTGCTCTCCTCCATTTACATATATATAGCCATCACAACTGCGGTATGCCAAAAAAGAAAATTATAAGACAGAAACAAACATACAAACATTAAACAATAATAACTCAAAGAACATCATATTGGGAGCAAAAAGATGAGGTCTCATAAGCAACTTGAAAGATATAACATGAATGAAAAGATTTTTTGACAACACAAAGAAGTAAAAGGAGAAAACAATTATCACGACCCACAAATATAATATTGCAAGTATTTGAAAAGAAAGTAATAAATAAATATATAATTGTATTGAAGTAATTGTGCAGTGTATGTCTAATATTCCTTGTTTTAAGGAACATCGCTAGGAAAAATCTACATAAATCATTATAAAAGCATGCTGCCATTTCCTGAAAATGGCTTATGATGAAACAAATAACAGTATGTCTTGTATCTTTTCAATCTTTAAACAGTAAATAAGATGGTCTGTTAAGCTTTGAAACTTCAAAATCGGATGCTTAATAACGTTATAAATTTTTATATAGAAATATATGATGACATCAAATGGAGATGTCATTAACTTGAAAAAAATTATATAGCCTCAAGCACAAATTGTCGTGAAGAACTCATCATTACATCGACAGAAAACTAATTAAAAATAATTATGCCATACTATTTCATCCTTCAAAAATAATTCAAATACCTACAAGCTACATTTTACTAAAAGGATTATGTGAAACCAGTTGTTTGATTAGCAGAATATAATAAAAAAGTAACTCAATTATCAAAATTCATGGCATGTATATTAAGCGTTTCAAACATCAATTTGGACCAAACTCACAATAAAACAATAAAGCAGTAATTTGTTAACTATATACCAACTTAAATTAAATAGAAGACTGGATCTTTTACCTCTCCATGATAAGCATATGCATTCTATAGAAAGATTTTGACATGCTTATATCAAATCTGCAAAATACACACATAAATATTGTAAAGACATACAAAACATAAAAGTAATCTATAAAAGTTAATCAAGATTCGTTAAATCACCAAGAGATACAGAATAAAATCATGAGATGTATTAGAAGTCTTAGCGTGATACCTGTAAAATCTAAGAAATGGATAAGCATAATGGTTACCTAAAGTAAAAATTATAAAAAAAAGTATTACCTGACAACATTTTCCTACTAAAAAACTTCCTTTCATCTCTGTTATATTTCTTGTTTAGGGACTTTGCAGTAAGATGGTAACTCTGCCTTTAAGATACAATACTTCTTCTGGGATGCATGAAGTAGGAAGGGTGGAATCTCACGCTTTAGAAAAGACATAATCTGACTATACGACAGCCAAGTAAGTAAATGAACAAAAATATAAATAACTTCACATGGGACTTGTTCTAATCCATTCGAAAAAAACATAAAAACAATCCTTAAACACATGGCGAGACCAAATGAAAAACAAAAAATGGACAGATAAATAATCTTGCTGGAGGAGATAAAAATACACACCTGTCCTCTTGACGATACTCTCTTTCTCTCGGGTTCACTCGTCTGCTTCGTCGTCCATCGTAATATACCCTGTTAACAATAAATTTCTTGTGCATATGACTGAAGGTCTAACACACAGCAATAACATATCACATAATCTTTTCATCTTTATTATCTCTTCTGTGGAGAGGGGGAGAGAGTAAGGATGTAAATGAAATATGAAATGGGTTGCCTCTTTACTTGAGAGGTTTTCCCCTTCTTTCGTGCGACAGTTTCTTTTGAAGTTAACTACTCTTGAAAAAAACTACCCTATTTCTCACTTCATTAAAAAAAAGCTGCCCTATTCTCCCACATTCATATATTATTCACAGAAATTTGCTAAATTTACTTCTAAATTTCGTAATTTTTTTTTTTGGACTTTGGATAAATGTAGGAGTATAAATACAAACAGACAGTTTCTAAATTTCATGGGTACAAAATCAATGTCTTAAAGAATATGTTTAACATTCTTAAATAAAGTTCAAAATTTTTTAATATTGCAATTAAATTCAGATTTTTAAATTTTATCTTTTAGTTTGAATCTAAACATAACTTCCCTAAAATAACTAACCTAACAAAAACTAACTAATTTACCTAAAATTTATATGTAGCTTCCTACTACTTTGACACTTGGCTAATTATTAATGGCTACTACATTCCTTTTAATAATATACTAGTCTAAAAACCGCGCGGTTAATATATAAAAAATAAATCATCGCAAATCTTTTGCTTTAAATTTATGACATACAAATTACCATATTTGTGGTTTCCAAATACATAGTTCGAACGAAAATGGAAGATCTACTCCGAATTGAAGTTGTTTCATACAATAAACATTTAGCCTATACAATAAACATCTGGTTCAGAACGAAAAGTTCAAAACAAAAATTACTTAGTAAAATATGCATTTTCCATAATATATGATATCTCTTTAAAGTCTCATAGATGCAGCACTCCATACTTTTTCCTCCCTTTTAACCACTCACTCTTAACCTTGTTGCTTGACATAGTTGTGAACTGATATAATTGTCAAAAACTTCTATGGTGTCTCCCTGATCCATTTCTCTTACAAAGAGTCTTTGCATGGGACCATCTTATTCTTAGATCAGCCATGGAATCCTACAAAAAGTAAACAGTGAACGTAGTAAAAATCAAGTAAAAAACGAAAATGTTGATTAAAATACAAAGATAATACCTTAAACAATTGAAGTGATTCTCTAAAAATTATAAAATTGAGCTTAAGTGAAATCTTTTCATCTACAACTGTTTCATTATTGAAATTAGTAAACAAAAAATAATAATAATATCAAACTCCAATCAATAATATTATTTTATTTTGAAATCAAACTGCAATTTCAATATACTTCTACTAAATTTTCCTTCAGTTTATTGATATACCTTTGTTAATATTCGGATGGTGTTACGATGCTAAAGCAATAAAGAGATAAAATCTACACTATTTATTATACATGCATTCAAAGCGTTGCTCCTGAAACAAAAAGACAATGTGATTAAAAACTTTAAAGTTATGTTCTAGTAAATTTTATATGACAACATGAGATAAAGATTATAACTAAAAGCTTATATTCGACGTAAACTGGATGAGCTAATCCAGATGTAGTAAATAGAGTTTATTAACCAAAGTTGATTGAAACTAACCAACTAACCAAGAGTAGCATAATGCCATAACTTATCCCGAAAGCATCCAAGGTTTATTTTGTATAGATATGCTTACATTATCTTTTTACTCTTGTAAAATTTATTTTCAAATATAATATTTTAATAAGTTTTATCCATATTGAGTTAAGCCTATAATTTAGGTAATGTCATATTATTATTTCTCTAAGTTTTGCACTTCTCTTCTTTTTCCAACATACAATTCTGAGTTGTAATTTTACGAATTATTTTTTTTTGATATCACATCATATAGTCTTATTAGATTCATATAGCACTAACCTTTATATATTTACCTCCTCCATTTTCTTGATTTCTTTGTAGCATTTTTTAAATATATTTATTACTAATGTTGGAAATCATAGTTTGACTTATTTACACTAATGTATATTAACTGCATATATTTGGTCTACGCTATTTAGTTAGAAAAAATGGGTTGATATGAAATGTAATCTCTTCACCTTTGAGATAAGCGCTAGATGATATCTTCACCAATAATTGTCACCAATCATTCTCTTTCCTGTGAATATTCACCACCAAGAATGGTCACCCATCACTTAATTGTTTGACCTACAAAATTCCAATCAATTCACAATTTACTTGTATTACTCTTCTTGTTATTACCAAAAGCTGTGCAACTTAGTAACATTCATATAAGCATGTTTTCAAGTACTAATAGTAAAAGAGTATATTATAATGCCATGAAATCAACAATACTTAATAAGCTACTAATCCAAATTTAGAAAAGCATCAAGAAATTAAATATAAGAAACGTATTCTATTATAATAACTCTGTTAAACAATGTTTTGTGTCTGTCTTGTAACTTTTAATTTACCCTCCTTCCTACAAAATCAAATATAAATGTGGGATATCATCTATTCATGTTTTCTATCAAGATAGAGGCAAAACATATTATGTTCAACAAAATTAAGTAAACACAATAACATTCAGTAAAAAAAAAAAATTAAAGTAAGAAAGAAGATAGGAAAACATACTGCTAAAATTGATTCTGTGGTACCCATTGCGTCATTTCCTCATTCCGCTTCTTTCTTAGTTATTGTTTTCATAGACGATATGATTTTGAGCAATCTTTATTGGTTTCTATATCTACAAATACCAAACAACTTTATTAGAAAAAAAAATGAAGAATAAAGTTGTTCACAGATAAAATCCGTTACCAGCTTGAGCCTGAGTTACAATTATGTACATAGCTTTTCTTTTCATATTTTTCCACCTATAGTGAATGCTTTTCATGCTTTTGAAGAAAAAAGACATATGGAGCATACTCACCTGGCAAAGAGCATATGAGAGTATAATCGAACAATGTCTTTCACCTTTGTCGTTGAGGTATATGAATAATGTTTGCAATGCTTCTAACTTGTACGTTACCCTCTTCACTGTAAAATAAACAAAATTGTGGGTGATTATATATTCATAATTTTCATCAAGATGGAAGCCAAAAATATATATAGTGTTCAAGAAATTAAGAAAACGCCATAATGTTCACAATTAAAAAGAATCGAAGTAAGAAAGAAGATAGAAAACATACTGGTAAAACTGATGCCGAAAGTGATAAGCGGAGTTGACTTGCTTGAATAAAGACTTCATATGAGTTGCTAAGTTAAATATCATAGAAGGAAAAATTAAAAGAGGATTGTGCAACGAAGCAGTTTTAGGACTCCAACGTGCAATATAACTCCACCATCGTGCAAAGTAACTGATCAAAACAAATAGGACAGTTAGTATAATTTTAGAACCATAATTCTAGTACCGTAATTTTAGGAGTCCATCTTGCAAAGTAACTCAATAATTTTCGAAGATTTTATTTAATACTTATCTTTCAGTTTCTTACCATTTTTAATTTTTTTGTCCAAAAAATTGCTAAATAGTTTTATTTTACAATTCAAATTTTAATTAAAAAATTCAACTTTAAATAAAAAATGATAAACGAAATTTTTTTTATCTTCTAATACAATACTTAGCTAATACAGTACATTAATTTAGTTTATATTAGAAAACTTCAATAGCTAATACGGTACTATGCTAATTTAGTTTATCTTTAAAGTATGCAACAGATATTATAAAGATGTCGTTTGGAAATTTGTCAAATTATAGCCAACCTAGAGAATTTTTAGGAGGAGAACACTTCTGATTTCATTAAGGAGCAAACCACTTAACATGTAACTGATTCCATGTAGAGAATTTTTAGGAGGTTTTCCGAAAATTTTGTGGTGATGCGCTAGTTAACCAAACTGTTATTAATAATTTTAATAAGTAATTATATGCAGATAAACGTAAAAGAAAGGTTAAAATTTTTAAAATTATTTCCACTTTTTTTCTCACAATTATTCTTAAAATTTCAATTCAAATTTCAAAAACAACTAAAATAACTACACCTAACTAAAAAATAACTTATTTACCTAAAATTTCCAAGTGACTTCCTACTACTTTGACACTTGACTACTTTCCATAGGCTTACTACCCTCCTTTTAATATAATACTAGTATAGTACCCGCGCGATGCGCAGTGGATACTAACAGAAATTAATCATGGCAAGTTTTATGTATTGAGTAGCTAATATATACTCCCTCCGTCCCATTTTAGTTTTCGCTTTAGCAAATTTTATTTGTCCCAAATTAGTTGTCGCTTTAGCATTTCAAGACATTTTTACCAATTCTTTCCAACTATGCCCATATTTAATAAAGGAGTATTTCCTAGAAAAGTCAATCCAGTTTCATTATTAGGGGTAAAATAGTAAAAGACATACCCTATTTATTGATTTCTTAATGGGCGTGCATAAGCCTAAAGCGACAACTAAAATGGGACGGAGGGAGTAATTGTCACATGATACTGCAATAAGAATGAGGTAGGGGTAAGTTATGAGTATATCTCACCCTTCCCATACCCATATATGAGAATATAATGAGTTTGTTGTTGTTGTATGATACTGTAATAAGAAAATATGAAATTAAATAATGATGCATTCATTCAAAAAGTATAAATTTTAAAAACACAAAATAATCACACAGTTTTTGATACAAATAATTTCATGATCACATAGTTTCGGATATAAATAATATGAATTGACTAAATAAACTATCATATAATAACACATGGAGTAACATTTAAATGAAAATTATATTAAAGATTATTTAGTTGAGATGAAAAACATCTCTTTTGGCCAATGTGGGTTTTTCTCTCTCTACACGTGAGATTTCCCTCCTCTTTCATGGGACAGTTTCTTTTGAAGTTAGATACTCTTGGAAAAAACTACTCTTTCCTACGTTCCTATTCATCCATAGAATAGGGCAAGCATATATAGAACTTAAATAGAGTCATGTTGTATGGACTTCTCCAGGTAGATATATCTACTCATGCGCGTAGAATCAAAACTCATATTTCAGCATAACCTTTTTGCCTTTTTTGTTTAACAAATGACTCTTCCGAAGTGCTTAGTACTCTTTTTAAGTACTTAGTACTTCGTTGCACCCAAAAAACAATACTTAAAACTTTCAACTTTCTCAAAGCCGGTAGATTGGCAGCAAGTCTCATTAGCAGACCATGTTAAATTTATGTTTAAGCATCAGCTACTCTAGCAGTGGAAAACCACCAAAGCTCTAAGCATAATCCCCTATATGATCTTGAATGCTTACCCGAATATACTAATCAAGTCAAAATTAAACCGATCAGATTAAGAAAAGTATCCGAAAAAAATAATCTGAGTTTATACATTCCAAAGGCCAAGAAAGAAACTTCATTTGCAAGTCAACAAAAAGATTAAAAAACACATTACCTATCAAACAAAATATTCTAAAAGATTAAAATCCATCATAAAAAAATGAAATTAAACTTACAGGGTCTGCAAGAGGATTAAACACAAATTACCAGCAAAGCAAATATTCTATAGATTCAAAACACATAATAAAAAATACTAATTAAAGAAATGAGTAGATTTTGAAAGAAAATAATTAAACTAAGTAGAGATAGTTGAAAGATATTCCATATAGTTAAAAACTTTCAAATATCAAAATGACCCACAAAAATACCAAACCCAATGTAGAAATGTATCCAATCGACGAATTACTAACCGAGACAGTAGATATTTCATACATCGACGAATTACTAACCGAGACAGTAGATATTTCATATGCCTCAAAGCAAGGGCCTACAGTATAACAGTCGCAATCGTAAGAGCTATAAGGTTTAGTATCCGAGAGAAGATAAAAGAAAATAGAATAAAGCAACTCAAAATTAAATAAATTAATAGGGTATATATATTGTGAATAGAGCCACATAAAAGAATCCTACTTTTGATAGTACTTAATAGTTCTTTCATCATGAGAAGTTGGTATTTATAGTTCTTCGTCATGAGAAACTTGATAAGCATATGGAAACTATTGAGGAACAACAAAAAGAGTAGTGTAAAGTCTACAGTTGATTCATATAAAAAAAATTATGTTTACTGCTTTGCGCATGTTAATCTTCTCCTTCTTTTATTAGTTTTATTTTTTTATTCTTTAAATAGATTAAATACAAAATTAAAATTACGACTTATGAATAATTGAAACCCCAAGGATCATTCTTAGTAATAATTGCACCAAGAACTCTTTATGGACCATATTTAACCCCTTGGAAATCTGGAAAAAAAAAAAAAGAATAAAGGAGCTTGATTAAAAAGAATAAAATATGAAGTGAATACAAGAGTGCAAAGCAAGCTTAAAAAATAATATCCGAGTCAAAACAATTAATCTTAAAGAAATAATGTTAGTTATTACTTTTAAAGTACTACAAAAACAGTAGTTGTAAGTACTTTGGTTTCAACAAATTTGGAAAATGAAAAATGTAAGATCAATTATTCCTGTCCCCAAAGACCTTTATATTCAAAGTCATTTCTATTATTCATACTTCATTCTAAGTGTTGATTATTAGATGATTACGTGCGCTCGTTCAACGATGCTTATTAACACCAGTCTTAAAGTTATTGTTTGTTGAACACAATTGCTATTTTAGGTTTCATAAAACTTCAAAATTTTGTAAAGTTACTGTTTCATAGGCTTAGCATATCTAACGTAAACAACTGGAAGGACTAATATAATCCAGTAGATGACAGCAAAATGAATGCAACTTCTAGAATGAAACCACATACCAAGAGAAATAATGGTGAATACTCCTAGCAGATTCCAAGCACATTTCACTGTAACAGATCCAAGATCAAAATTTTCATGAGCACCAAACATGTGAAGTACTTCAACCATCATATATAACTGGTGGAAAAACATTAGTAATAACTGATTATAAATACAATAATAGATATCTACGAATTAGTCAAAAAATATAAAGATAGGCATCTATCTGTACATAGCCAAATATGCAACATATTTTTGTTATCACCAAAACATGTTTGCAAAGGGGAATTCACGAACATAAATGAATCAACAAACTCATCAGAAAGACTTTAGTGTAGAGACAAAATCCAATTTTTTATATCAAGAACCTCAAATCAAGACCCAAAAAATTAGTACAGTATAAAAGAAAGACAATGAATTAGAAATCTCACAATCTAAAATTGGCAAGAGATTCAACAAATTCAATAAATCTTTGTCCAAGAGCATTGGCATTTTGTTTTAGAGGAATCATCCCTTCACCGCCGCCTGTCAGCAAAACCACTGGTAATGTTGAATTCATCTCAAAGTTCTACTCTATGATACTCCTACATAGTTAGTAATTAGGAGGAAAAAGATAGGAACAATACAAATTAAGTTTTATCGCACAAATAGAAAGAGAAAACAAACAGGAATAGATCCATTTTCCAGATTGACATGACATTTACTTTGGAAAGAATTGCTCTGCAAAAGGAAGGCCGGACAGGCAATCCGACAACTTTGATATATGTTTCTAGATCTTCACGTATGAGAATTTTAAAGAGAAGTATGAAACCGTTGCATGTTCAACTCCTCTTAAATTGAAGATAAAGTTAACATTAATGGGCTGTATTTTTTGGAAAAGTAATTGCAAAAAGAAAGTAAAAGTGTGCTTGACCTTTTGAAATAGCCGAATAGGTGGAAAAATAATACGTGTGTTTGAATCTTTTGAACGTGCTTCCTAAAAGAATTAAAGCAGGAATTCTTTAACTTGAACGTGTGCACTTTCTGAATTTTGATTTTGAAATTCGATTTTAATTTTTAAATTTTAAAATAGATAATAGAAATTAGAAACCAACCGAGGGCAAGGGCCTATTTTTGGGGACGTGATTTACAGTTTAAAACTTTATCTTTTAGTCATCATTTTATTTTAATTTTTTAAATATAAATTAAAAATTAATTTTCAAATTTGAATGGACTTATCTTTTAGATATCATATAGTTACCGTATAGTTATTTAGGCCGCCACTACTTTAAAAACTATCCCACTATGGCAAATTTAATTTTCATTTTTTTTCTAACAATTATTTTCAAAATTTCAATTCAAATTTTAAAAATAACTAAAATAACTATACCTAACTAAAAATAACTTATTTACCTAAAATTTTCAAGTGGCTTCCTACTACTTTAACACTTGGCTAATTTTTAGTGGCTACTACATGCCTTAGTGGCTACTACATGCCTTTTAATATATATATATATATATATATATATATATAGATAGATAGATTACTCTCGCTTAATTTCAAAAAAGTTTTCAAACCTATAATGGGACCCAAAATTTGGAAATAACAATAAAATGCATGACCAAAACGCCACGTAGAAACACCCACACATAGGGGGTTTCCAGAAAATACCCAAAAATCCCTGCGTCTTCACTTCACTCTTCTCTCTATTTAAAGGCGCCATTTTCACACTCTTTAAAAACCCCTAAACCCCCACCCCCCACCCTTTCCCCACCCCCTCAG
Organism: Petunia x hybrida; assembly: GCA_037355625.1. Classification (NCBI taxonomy): domain Eukaryota; kingdom Viridiplantae; phylum Streptophyta; class Magnoliopsida; order Solanales; family Solanaceae; genus Petunia; species Petunia x hybrida. The sequence goes on along the minus strand of JBBBVM010000090.1, from coordinate 8,414,964 downwards.
TATCACGCGAAAATGATTTCTCGAGGATACGCAACGGACACACAGTCAAAATCCTCCGACCTCGCCGCCACCGTACTCGCCGCCACATCACCGCCGCAGATCCTCGCCGCGTGCGACGGCGTGGAATCGTTTTTAAACAAGCATACACCGGACCAGTCCCGGTGGTTCTTCTCCATCACTTTTCCAACCCTAATTTGTAAAATCTTCGGCTTCGATGAATCCTCTTCTTCGGCTTCGGTAGCTTCTGGTTGGCTCAATATCGCCGCTTTATCTAACGATTCTCAGCTCTCAGGTTTCATTTCTCGGCTTGCTTCGAGTTTAAGTTATATACACTGTCAGTATAAATAGTTTTTACACTAGCAAGTTAAGGCCTGTAGGTAACGTGCCTTATTTTTCGAGACTACTACTTAGGTGACCTGATAGTGTAAAAAAATTGTAGAATCTCAGGTTTCATTTCTCAGCTCATTATATTATCTTTCACTTTGAGTTTAAGTTATATACACTGTCAGTGTAAATAGTTTTACATACTAGCAAGTTAGCTTTACTTGTTGTAGCAGGTAACATGCCTTTATTTCGAGACTACTACTTAGGTGACCCGATAGTGTAAAAAAGTTTGTAGCAGTGACGGTGTATATAACTTAAATCTCAGGTTTCATATCTCAGCTCGCGTCGAGTTTAAGTTATATACACTGTCAAGTTAGCTTTATCTGTTGTAGCAGGTAATGTGTCTTATTTTCGAGACTACTAAGTTTGTAGCAGTGACAGTTTATATAACCTAAATCTCAGGTTTCATTTCTCAGCTCATTGTACTATCTTTGCTTCGAGTTTAATTTATATACATTGTCGTAAATAGTTTTTACACTAGCAAGTTAGCTTTACCTGTTGTAGCACGTAACATATCTTATTTTCGGGACTTTTAGGTGATCTGATAGTGTAAAAAATATTGTAGAATCTCAGGTTTCATTTCTCATCTCATTATATTATCTTCGCTTGGAGTTTAAGTTATATACACCATCAGTGTAAGTAGTTTTTACATACTAGCAACTTAGCTTTACCTGTTGTAGGAGATAACTTGCCTTATTTTTGAGACTACTGCTTAGGTGACCTATAGCATCTACATTTCGTTTTGCAATTTTTTTTTTTTTTTTCATTGCAAATATTCTGGTCTGCAGGTTGAAATTTAGCTAATAAAATTTGTTTTTGCTGCATTTTTTATTAGTCTGGTGGAAATGGTAAATGACTCATTTCAACAGTGAATTTATAATCCTCCGCTTTGCAATCTCTTTACCTAATGGAATGTTATTAATTATTTTTATTTTTTGCTTATAAAATGTTGTGGTCTACAGGTAAAATTTTCAGCTTATTATCTCCCAATGGGGTGTTGATGTCCTCTATTGCAGCCGTGGATGGGTTATCTCTAGTTAAATATGTATTTCCTGTTGAAAGGTTACCTGAATGGGTTCGGTATATGCTTCAGAACGATAGAGATTCACGGGTATTATCTGACTTGTGCCCGTTGTTCAAGAATAGGTTGAAGGAGGACACAATTAAGGGTTCTTCATTTCAGGTTCAGTTGAATGTGTTTGAATATTACATGTTTTGGTTTGCATATTACCCTGTTTGTCGAGGTAACAGTGAGGGCCCTCAAACTGTGAGAGTTAGGAGAAGCACAAGGTTTAGATTGGAGAATTGGGCATATTCGATACCGGGTTTGTCTAGCACCAAACGTGTGAATGAGCAGAAAAATGAGGGTAATTTGTATATGCATCTCTTGTATGCATACCTCCGTTCCTATGTGCCTGTAGAAGATGTAAAGGCACATCAACCTTATAGGAGCTCATTGCTGCAGTACACTTTTGCTTATGATACTCCAGTTGTTGAAAAAGCAGAGTTTCTGGTCAATACACTCATACATTTTTGGTTAGTTGATAATGACTTTTCACCACTGCCAGTAAATTTGTGCAAATCATTTGGACTGTCGTTCCCTTTCCGGTCAGTACTGAGCGAGACTCCTCCTACTTCAGGATTGGGTGAAGTAGTAAATGTGTTTGTCAAGTATCTAAATCTGAGTTCAGTTGTACCAACTGATGGAACTGACCAGGTTGATTACACTGAAAGTCCTAGGTGGAAAGTCGCAGGTACAATTAACATTGTTCAATCAAGAAATGCTGCTTCTGTTGTGGATTCTGGTAACTCTTGGAACTCATGGATTCAGAGGCCATTGTACAGATTTATATTGAGGACATTTCTGTATTGCCCAGTGGAAACTTCGATCAAAAATGCATCACAGGTCTTCACCTTGTGGGTTAGTTACTTGGAGCCCTGGACCATTTGTATGGAAGAATTTGCGGAACTTGATGCAAAATTGGGAATGTCTAATAAAAGTGCATTAAAGGAGGTCACCCAGTCAATGCCACATGGATATTCCTCTTGTTGGCAAAGTTTTGTATTGGCTAACTACTTATACTACAGCTCCTTGGTCATGCATTTTATTGGTTTTGCCCACAAGTTTCTTCACACAGATCCAGAAGTAATAGTCCAGATGGTTTCAAAGGTCTGTACGATTTTCACATCTTTCCTTTGGTGGTTACTACTTACTATACACCATAGCTTCCTGTACATGTTATTGGGGGTATTGCTTGCAATAATGAGTGACTGAATGCACGTCCTTCAAGTACATAACATTTGGGTGTTGCTTGCAATAATGAGTGACTGAATGCATGACACATGCCACCAGTTATGTGCAACATGTTTGGTCATTCATAGCCTTGATATGACTTTTTATCTTTGAACAAGCTAAATGAAAACTGCTCTACATAACATGAATCAGGTGGAATCAGGTGGTTTCGGTTTCAAAAAGTAAAATGGATTTTTCATTTTGGTGATATTTGGGGATATCGATTCAACCTCATTTTGATTTTTAAAGAAGCGGCTTTGCGCAATATTCCAATTTTGGTCGTAGATATCTGAGATCCACAACTCCATATCCAGCTACCTTTCATAACTGAAAATGATAAACGTTCCCTGCCACTGAGATGGATGATTAACTGGATTTCAAATGAAAGAAATATGCATAGATGTCTGCCGTGTGCGTAGGAAAAATGTTTGGCAAAGAGTAATTTGAAGAGTTTGAGGTAAGAATTTGCAAGATGTTAGAGTGCTAGAACCATGAATCCTGAGACACTTGAACGCTGTTGAATGGTAAAATGTAATGACATCGGAGCCTTGTGTTGTCAATTCTGCTGATATTAGAAAGAAATTGTTAACAGAGTGGAACACCAGGTGCTATAGATCCAATTAATTTGAGCCAAGTTTAATAATATGATTCTCAGAGCATATGTCATATCACCTCAATGTTCTGTTGGATCTTTCCCGGATTGACTATTAGATTAATTTGGTGTTCCACCATGCTTTTATTTTGCTTTAATCCTCCTTATCCCTTCTAAACTGTGCTTTGTTGTGCAGGTGATAAAAGTATTAACCTCATCTGCGGAACTGATGGACCTCATAAAAAATGTGGACACTATATTTCATTCGAAACCAACTGGATCAACTAAATCAGTGCTTAATGCTTTGTACAGATACATTCCTGCCATTCGTGAACAATTAAAGGTATTCTTTGTTTTCTTTTTCCAAGTGCTTCCTTATGTCGTGAGTAAATGCCCTACTTCACGTTTATCCTTCCTCTTAGAGGTATTACACTAAATGTACTCTCAACTGATAGTAATATCTTGCCAGTAAGTATCAGAAGTGAACTGAAAAATGATGACCCCATCAATAGTAATAGTGGGCACAGTACAATACATGAAGATGTCTGTAGTTACTCTATAGTAAAGAATGACAGATGGACAAAAGAAATGCATAGCTTTTATGTTATCATGTTTTGTATTTATTATTTAATCCCTATGTCGACTTGCACGTTCCAACCGTCATTTCTGGGCCATTTTGGAGAAACAAAGTGGTGCTAATTTTCATATGGCTTGTAATTATGCATATTGCATTTTCGGAAACCTGTCATTGTCTTGAAACCGTCTCTGATTGCAAGTGTTCTAGGAAGAAGATCAAGGGCTTTGTTGCATAAACTCCAAGTTTGTCTAATGAGCTTCATCATGCCCAGGGCTCATCAGATTTTCCAGAAACTTTTAGGAACATTTCCCTATCATCTTATGGCCTTTCCTGTAGGGCATACTATTGTGCTTATCCATGCTAGGTCCAATTAGTCGTGAACTTATGTTGTGGGCATAAGCACTTTCTACTTCTTTGCAATGTATCATTCTCTTATTCCAAATTTCCCATTGTGTCAGGACTGGGAGGATGGCCTATCTGAGAGTGATGCTGATGGATCTTTTTTGCACGAGAACTGGAACAAAGATTTACGACTCTTTGGTGATGGTGAAGATGGTGGACAAAAGTTGCTTCAGGTGATCAATTATTAGCATTTACATATTATCTGTTCCTTGAAGGTTGCACCTGTGTTTATGTGTTACTGACTCAGGCCAAACCTGTTTGTCAGCTGTTTGTATTACGAGCAGAATCTGAACTGCAATCAATTGGCGGGGAAAATCTTACTCAAAATCTCCAGTGTTTGGACAGTCTGAAATCCGAGCTAGGACAGTTATTTGGTGGCCCTATTTTGAAGTCCACGAAATTGCGAGAGACTGTACAATGTGAGCATTTGCGGGATGAAATCTTCACACCCAGAAGTTTTGGCAGCAGAACAATGGCCGACATTAAATACAAGGGTGATTGGATGAAGCGGCCCATCTCAGACGATGAAATTGCATGGCTGGCAAAGCTGCTTGTAAAGCTGTCAGGCTGGTTGAATGAGAGTCTTGGGTTGAGCCACGTTGAGAGCAGTAGCCAAGATGGGCCTTCTTGGTCATATGTTGATTTGTCCAGTGATGCAAGAAGTGTGTGTGGACCCAAGGACACAATTAAAGTAGTGTTGTGCGCTTTCATTTCCTGGCTTCTCATGTTAAGCGGAACTGGTGTGAGGTTCATGAAAAAGCATGGCTTCAGGGTGAATCTCAGAGTCTTAGCATCAAAGAAGGTAGTAGTAATGTTGCTTATGATTGCTGCTTGCAGTCTACTCAAGAGAGCTGTTGCAGAGTCGTGCAATGTGTAGATGGGAGATCACGCAATATAACAGTATGAAGACTCGAAAGATAGATTAGGAGTGTACGAAAAAAGTAAAAAAAAAAAAAGAAACAGATATACCAGAGAGATTGCAAAAAGAAGGAAAAATCGCTGTTGCAAGGTTTGGTTTGGTATTGTTTTGTTTTGTTTGTAAAAGTGCTTTCTTGTGCAGCATGGAGAATTTCTGAAACAACCTTGTTTATTGCAGCCTTCAATCCTTCGACTTAATTATATATTGTTACTGCTATGGGTGTAAAAGAAAACCGCCAATCCACATCAAACTGATAAACAGAGAAACCAATGTATGTCATGTCAATTGAGAGTGTATAACATGTAAGAAGATACGACATGCGGAGCAATCTTCATTATTAATAGCGTAAAAATGAGGTGGTAATATCTGTTTTTGCCCTTCGATGGATAAGAATGCTGTGTTAAGTTAGTGCACAAAAACTCAAATATAGGGGCCGAAATGTTGTAATCACATTTCTTCTTGCAACTACTGGTAGAAGAATATACTCTGTACAAATATATACACAACAGAAAAGTAAATGGGAAATCTTCCCCTAGTATACCTAAATGTTCTAAGTTCTATTTAACAACGGCCAACTGGATTAATATCTCACAGTAATATACTGTATTTCATAGAAATATCAACTGCATATCTTTGAACTGCCACTTCATGTCTCAGAGCAATGTTCAGCAATGTAAACTCCTCTTTTTTATTGAAGACAACTCATGAATTGTATGAGAATGTACTCCTACCCCATTTCTTGGAGCATCTTCTGGAAAATGATAATCCAAGTCCAAGAATCATAATCTGGGATAATGTTCTGCATGCAAAACTTGTTTTCTCTAACCTCTGCCATGAGAAAGGAATTGGTTTATCGTTAACTATTCGGTATTTGTATTCTTTCTAGTGAAGTGGGAGAAGCTTTCAATACCTTACATCATTTCAATAGTGTACAAGTGAAGAGAATTAATCACCAAGACTTGGCAAAATCTTGGCTTGTAACTATCAAACAGAACCCTTAGACTTGCAGAGATATGAGTCATAATGTGCTGATCATATCCAAATCTAATAGACCGGCGAGTTGAAAGTACTCAGAACTCCAGAGGGATTATGATGTCTGTGATACTTCAACCTGCTTGAGCCTGCTAAGCCAAAGGGAATGCAAAATCATATGGAATAGATCATATCTAGTAGGTACTGAGTTCCAATGAAAATGCTTCTGCAGCCTTTTGACATTAGTTTGCATGACCAAATAACGTCTAAGAGGTATACTTAACAAAATCTCCTTCAGTTTAGGAATATCTTTCTCAGCAACAATCAGAGAAAAAGCACTCCAATCAAACACTTCATCGAATGGTAGGGCCAAATTATCAGCAATGATCACTGGAACACACTCGTAGTATATTGCTTCAACGATTCTTGGACTGTTCACTTCAAAACCCATTGGACAAAGGCAATACTTGCTTGATTTCATATGATCAGGATAAGACATAATTCTTGAGACTCTGTTGGGTAGAGGCCCGTAAATCCTCATGTCGTGGTCTCTGTCACTCCAGTACTTGAGAAGTTTAGGACGCACTGGTCCGTGCATGTTTCCAGCAAAAAAGGCAAGAATTGGTCGTTGTGACACTCTTTTTCCACCAACATTTCTAAGAGGCTTGGCTACATTCCTTATGGCGGTCTCCGGAAGGGAAACATCCTTCCCTGCTTTAAATATTCCCTCTGATACATCTGCATTGCAGAGAGCTTTTATAGTATTTCTAATTAGCTCCTCATGCTCCTTTAAAATGTAAGGTCCCTGTAAGAATTGTTAATGCACATTGTTGTTAAAGAATAGATTATGGAGCTCATATAGAAGTACGCTCGTGAAACAACTTGAGGTAATTCAGCCAAGACTATATTTATAAAAGAACTTGATGCATACCCAATCATGGCAAGCAACTAGAAAGTGATCTGTTCCATGAGTGCGGTTCCAGAAGGGATACTTTGCAGCTAGCATGTTCACATAGTCGCGCAGGAATATTGACAATGGCCTAAGATTATGTGAGTTAGGCACATAAAGAGCCCGCTGCAACTGACGTGCACTATATGGCAGATAGAATAGGTGAGCCTTTTCAGGGTCCCTAGTGACAAAGTAGCGATTTTCCTCCATCAATTTCATAAACCATCCCTCGGATGAATAAATTCCCATAAGATCAGGTTCGTGGAAAATAGGACTCTCTCCTTCTTTGTAAATGTATACTTTGAGTAGAAGTTCCATCAGCTCGTAGCTCCTGGAATGTCAACCAAAAGTTTTGTCTGATCAAAAAGAATAATTATGGACAAGATGCCAAAGATATGCACAGTAGTATAAAATTTTTATGAGAAAATTGGTTGATGAGACAAAACATTTGAGAGATTTGTTTGCACCCCAGGCAAACATATGGAAGACGAAACAAAACATAAATTTAATAAAATCTATAGCAGATGGATTGCTCATCCCCTATATGTAAGAACTTTGAACTTTGCCAATACTTCAAGTGTTGTCTTTCTTTTTCTCTGCCACCCTCAAAGATGTGCTTCTATGCATCCTCAGGTTACTGTAATTTGTGATATTTTAACTGTATCGACTTTCCAGCAGGTGTAAAGCACAGAAACATCACCACATCACCCTGCACACCACATTTTGACACTTCCTCTTGGGAACTCAGCATTGATCGCGTATTTCACAGAATCACGCACATTGAAGAGGAGAACTCCATACAGAAGGCATGAACTTCGAACTCAACTTTCCTCTGACAGACATTTGCCTTCACATGTATGTTATCTCCTACAGATGATACACATAATATAGCCTTTTGGTTATGATTTTATTCACCTAATTTAATCAATGTTCTCTAATTAGACCAGTATTTGATTTATTTCGTGGTAAAATAATACTTTAACAAGTAATCACATATTTTTCTAATATGAATGATTAGTATTAAATCATTTACTTATAAGTTGCAATCTATTATCTACTTTTAACATCCTCCAATATGTTAGTTTCTCATAGGACTCTTCATCACTCTCCACTCAATAACTACTTGAATACTACACCTTGCAATAAGGGAAAGTACATTGATATTAACTTGATCTAAGTTTCATGAACGGAAAAGTGTCATATCACATACCATAACAAAAGTAGAACACAAACCATGAGTAACATTGTATCAGACAAAGAGCTATTTTAAGCAACTCTAATCAACCGTACCTCTTAAAGATGGAAATATTTCTGAATAGAGGAGCATACAAGTCTGGATCATCAGTGACTAGAGGGGCTTTATCAATCTCGCTTTTAGCATATGCCAGTGCCTCATCTGGTGTTAAAGATGCTATAAATCTCTGGAGATAAAAGATAACTATAATAGAGTAAAACAAAATAGCAAGAAAGAAAAATGAAGTTACTAATCGCTCTCGAGGAATATAAGCACAATGTTACATTTACCTGCAAGTGATCAGGTACAGCAGGTGGAGGTGGTGGATACACAATCTTTTCTACTTGCCGCGAATGCTTCTTATGTCTCCTACGCCTCTGAAGTCTTTCTCGTCTTTCCATAACTCGCATTGATCGGTTCAGCTTAGGTGTAGAGTTGAGTGAAACAACTACTGTGGGCAAATGCTGGCTCTTTTTCAACTGCTTATCTAATGTCACTGAAAGTTCCCTCGAATTCTTTCCATGATTTAAGTGTTGATAAGATGAAACTTCCATAGGTGGAGATACAACCCATTCAGTCAAAGGATTAGGGAGTCTAGAAATTTGAAAAATGACCCTAAACACTGTTAAAATAGTGCCTATAAAAAACAGTTTCCTCCAACCAATTCTGAAAAATAAAACAACAATGATAGGCCGCAAGAACTTCCTCATCTCCTTTAGCAAATTAACACTCCTACCTATACACTACAAAATACAACCTTTGTAATAAAACGATATGTACATCGACACACATATGATTTCAATCCATTTGGCAACCTAAAACAGCCATCCTATACCTCCAACATGTTCCTTAGCACAAAGAGGGAGATCTGTCAAATGATAGGATGGAAGAGATCAATACATTTATTGAAATAAGTGATGGTACCAAGTCACCATACGATACTCATCCACAGAAACTTGTACGTTATTCTTGCATGTACAATTATATGTACTCAAAGCTTTGTTAACAAAATCATGTCTTACATGACTTGGCATACACGTGCACGTCGTGAGAAATTAAACTAGTACTGCATAGAATGAGAAATACTATATATCCTACCATGTAAGGAGGAAACAAATTACAAAGCAAATTGTTGAACTAATTATACAATCTTTAGATGGAATAAGACAACATTGAAAGGAAATTTGTATTGTTTATTAGCGCAAAAGGACAATTCTAATCTTTTATCACAATCTAATGTTAATAACAATCTTCAAGATTCCCTTCTCTGATATCTTTAACCTTAACATCTTCAATGTAACATATGACCACTAGCTAACAATATGGCTAAATATCCTATAAAATAAAGGTGGCCAAATACTATGAATTCAGAATGATTTTCTTGCAAATTACAATAAACAAAATGCATTAAAAAAAATACCTTCTATACAAAACCAATTTCAGCATTAAGAGGTCAAATTGTGTACACGAAGATATACGGAAATGGAAATAGAAGAGAAAAGGGAAAGTTTTGGAAGAGAAAAGAAAAGAGCGAAATTGGCGGTAACTGTTTTCAATGTTTTGTAAAGTACAGTTTGGTAGTTAAGAGTCAGTTGACAATTTGGCGGTAACATCGGATGATCCAAAAAGGAAAAGGAGATGAATAATGTCTTGACATATGTTTGAAAGTTACAAATTAAAAATCATGTCTAAATATTTAGTGAAATTAGAAGTATGGAAAAAGACTTCAAATGCTTGTGAAGAAAAATAATTACGTATTCATAAGAAAAATATGGTTTTAAATCTTATTGTTTTAAATATGACAACATCGTATATGGAAGTGTCATTAAGAAATATTGAAGTGAACAAACATACTAAATATATAAAAATGACATCCTTCCTAAAATAGAGTAAAACACATAAATTGAAAGTTTGAAATAGATGAGTAACATTTTTCCTATCTTAATAAACACAATTACACAAGGGTGAAGGTCAAATGTGCCCCCTAATATTCAAATAACTTTTGATTTAACTTTACCTATTTTACATGAAAAGCGTATTGTGTTTGCCCTTGATATTCAATGTGTATTCCTTTATTTTCATTTTTCAATTATTCAACCATTTCATTTTACCAAGTTCAATGTTAGCTAGATTAGTCAACATTTATCTCTTTCGATGCAACAATAAAATCTTATTTGTAACAAGTAGTTCTTATTAAATTTCCAATTTTAAGATAATGTTAAACCATAGTAAAAGTTGAGGGGCAAATTTGGACCATTTTTCTCTGTCAAAAAGAATTTGAATAGGTGAAGTCCATTTCGTTTTGTCTTGGACCTCTGTTAATGACGAAGACGAGTATAAATGTATTTGCTAATTATAACAAGAAAAAACTTTAATCATAAGTTTACCAAAAAGTAAAGTTGGATTATCTCAAAGAGTATCGTGTAACAAAATATGAGGATTAATAGATAGTCCAGCGATAACACTTATAATATGTCTTGGTTTTTTTATGGAGACTTATCTTTATTTGTACCATGAGTGATCAACTTTTGGTGTAAGGTGTTTCTATATTGACATTTATATAACAACTGTATTCAGATTTTATATACAATTACTACTACCTAATTGACCAGCTTAACTGTAACTGAGCAACTACCCAAGTGATCACGGGTCCTCTCTTTCATCTTATAGCAGCAAATTGTTATTGCATTTTGGCCATACGTATTTCCGTCTTTTAAATCTAAAGCATTTTAAGCCCCTGACATATGGAATTCAGAACACCAAGAAAAACTATACAACTAAAAAGTTAGTGTAGCTAATGCGAGATATAATTTCTTATTGCCCATATATCTTTTGTCGCTACCTCTATAGTTCTAAAGCTAACAAGAGAAAGAAAAAGATGCTCAAGTTCCTCACATTTCTCTTTGGCTGAATAGTCAAATAGATATATGTAAATAATTTGTGTTTTCGCCCCTTACTCCATGAAGTTTTACTTAAAAACACCAACTAGTTCAAAACAAGTCTTCTAAACGCCTCTTTGTGCAAGTACGGATTTTTAATACTTTTGTTTGGTTTGTTTTAAATTGAGAGAGTGGAAAGGAAGTGAGATAAGAACGCTTTTCATAATTCTTTCGTCTTTTACTTAAACAAGAGAGCCAACTTCACAAAATTAACAGAAATAAAACTCTTGTTTCTACAGAAATCTTTTGCATTATGCACCCCACCAAATATTCCTTCTTATTTGAATAAAACAAACGAGTGAAATTGACATACATGCTTCCTTCTTCTTTTGGTTTCCAAACTTAAAACTCCTTTTAAGGAAAAAAAGGACAACAAAACTAACAGTGCAGTACTATCGATCACTACATGCTGTTAGATTTGGATAAACTTACCTCAGTTATTTTAGGCTACAATATTGCATTAGCTTTATCTTTAGAGAAAATAACACAAAAAGCCCATACTATATATTTTTTTAGCCACTCCTTTTTAAAATTAATCTAAATAAACTCCTAGCCACATCCTATATCTTTTTGTAGCCACATACCTTACGAGTTTTTTTTTTCTTTCCCTCCCCCTTCTAGGGTTCCGCCGCCGCCCCACTTTCCTCCTCTCTCCTCCGCCCCCTGACTCCTCCCCGTTCCAGATCTGCCTATTTCCGGCGCCGAAAATCTTGAGCGTTGTTGTGTGCTGCAGTTACCACCCATCATTGCTCCTCCTTTGTTGCCGCTCCTCCGCCGTTTCTCCTTCGCTGGTGGTTTTGCTCTGTTGCTGCTGCTGCGATTAGCAGGCAGCCGTCAATCCTCTTCCTCTTTTTTTTTTTTTTTTTTTTTTGAATATGTATACATAAAAGATAGGATTGACTGACTGTTTTTGTAATTCTCCCTTATCTTTATCATTAACTTGGTTGGTTTAGCATTATTCCTATCTTGTAGGAGTTAGTTTAGAACTCTGTATATAAACTCTACAAGAGATTCATTATCAATAGATACTTTTCATTCTACTTCTCCGCACTTATATGGTATTAGAACTTAAATAACACTCTAACAAGTAAATCATCCAAGATCAATTTTTTTCCCACACAAATGACCTCCACTACCCCGGCCATTAATGCTGACACCCCTGCTGTCCTCAAACACTTAGTTCAATTTAACCAATCCTCTCAGCTGCCCATCAAATTGTCTGGCAGCCACAATTTCACCACATGGAAGGCTCAAATCGCCATGCTGCTCCAAGGCCATGACCTTTACGGTCATCTTGACGGCTTTACGTTGTCCCCTCCTAAAACAGTTACCACCAACGGCCTTGAGATACCAAACCAGGCGTATAAGGAATATCTTCATCAAGACAAACTGATCTAAAATTCTCTAATGGCCTCTATTGATGTCACCATCATCCACTGTTGCTTCTGCAGTCAATTCCAAAGCTGTATGGGAGCAACTTCACACCTCATTTGCTAACAAATAGCAGACTGGCATCTTCAGTCTCCGTCACATTCTTAGTCGCCTCACAAAAGATGCCAAATCAGTTGCCGAATATCATAGAGAGATTCGATCTCTCTCTGATGAACTTGCCACAATAGGTTCTCCCATCACCAATGAAGAGCTTGTAGTGAAAATTTTAAGTGCACTAGGCCCAGAATTTCATGAGATTTCAGCAGCAATACGCGCACGGGATTCTCCAATCTCCTATGAGGAGCTTTTTGATAAGCTACTTGATCATGAACTATTTCTCAAACATGAGGGCCTTAAGTTGTTGCTCAATGAATCCTCAGCAGAATCCCCGCAGCAATCGACGCCCACCCAACAACAACAACACCAGCACCAACAATTGGCGTCCCCAGCAAAGACAGTCTAATACAAATGCTAATCACCAATGGCATAATTACTCAAATCAACGAGTCCGCTGTCAACTTTGTGATAAAGTTGGACATACTACAAATGGCTGCCGCTCACAGTCCCATAACCACTTAGAAGCAAAAGCCAGCTTTGCTGCACAAATAACATCACACGACCCATGGATCATCGACTTCGGTGCCTCTCACCATATCACCTCTAACACCAACTCTCTCCAGAATGTTAAAGACTTCAAAGGAATCGAGAAAATGACAATGAGAAATGGTAATGTGATTCCAATTACTCAAATTGGTAATGCTCATTTACATACATCAAATAATTCCTTCAAGCTCTCTAACATTTTGTGTGCTCCTGCTATCAAGTACAACCTTATTTCTGTTTATCAATTTTTCAAAGACAACTTAACCTCAGTTGATTTTTCCCTCATAAATTTGTGGTGAAGGATCTGACTACGGAACAACTCTTATGTGCGGCCTGAATAAAGCAGGACTCTATGAATGACCTTCAGTATCTCGACCAACCATCAACGTCGCCATTACTAGCCCTTTCTTACATCTGTGCCATCGAAGATTGGGTCACCCCCATTCTAGAGTTTTATTTTCCATTCTAAATAATTCCAGATGTCTTATTCTTCAAAAAACAAATTTACATTTTGTAATTCATGTTGTTGCAATAAAGTACACAAATTTCCTTTTTATTCAAACTCATTGTCCAACAAACATCCATTAGAGATAATTTATAGATAAAAAGCGATACTATTGCCTCTTTTTGGATCAGTATATCAAATACATTTGTTTATACACAATGAAAAATAAAAATGAAGTTAAATCAATTTTTTAAAGTTTACATCCTATGCTCGAAAAATATTTTGGTCACAAAATACTTGCACTTTACACTGATGGAGGCGGAGAATATAAATCTCTAAAGTCGTACCTCAACTCCAATGGCATACAACATCTTCTCTCCCCACCCCACACTCCTCAAAGGGTTGCCATGGCTGAAAGACGCCATAGACACCTTATAGAGACGGCTAAAACACTGCTCCATAAAGCGTGTTTACCATCTAATCTTTAGAGATTTGCCTGCCACCATGCCACATATCTCATAAACCGTCTACCCACTGCCACACTTGCTAATAAATCACCATTTGAAGTTCTTTTCAATGAAAAACCAAGTTATGAATCTCTTCGTATATTTGGTTGTCTATGTTATCCATAGCTACGGCCATATGCACAAGATAAATTAGAACCATATTCCAGACCTTGTGTCTATCAAGGTTTCTCCATCACTCATCACTGCCATCAATGTTTTGAACCATCAGTTTTAAAAAATTTCTTTCACGGGATGTACAATTTTTAGAAGATGTTTTCCCCTTTGACACAATATTTTCTCACTTAAAACAGAAATTTTCATCCTTAAATTGGGAAAATATTTTACCTCATGATAATCTAAGTGTTTCCTATCAACAAGACACTATGCTTGATCCAAATATCACCCAGCTGCATCCTCCCATTCCGTTAATGCGAGATACACGCCAATATATGAGTTTAATTTATGCTGCAAAGAAAGCAACCCTCAGCAGGTTCATTCCACAACTCAGCATAACCTACAACCCCACTTTATCTTCCAAAGCTAACACCTTACACCATCTACTCGTCCCCTCTCCTCAAATCGCCGCCCACCAATTACTAATGTGTATCGACGTCGCCAAAACACATCACCCAGAATGCCACCCCAATCTCAAGTTGCTAACAGAGGTGAAAGAGTTCACACTTTGAGTACACCTCCACCCACTGCACCCATTGTGACCATACCAATAACAGAACCAAATTGTGTCGTAACAAGGTCACAAAACAACATCGTCAAACGATGAAAAATTGTTGACTACACTGCCCAAATCACACACCCTACAAACCCTATACCTGTGACCCATAAACAAGCACAAAAATTCTGCACATAGGAGAGATGCAATGAAGGCTGAATTTGATGCATTGATGCAGAACCATACTTGGGAATTGGCTCTACCAGACCAAACCCAAAATGTTGTTCCTTGGAAGTGGTTATTTCGCATAAACACTAAGTCTGACGGCTCAATTGACAGGTACAAAGCACATTTACTCGCAAAAGGATTCACTCAACGGCTTGGGATTGATTTTCATAAGACATTCAGTCTGGTGGTTAAACCCACCACAATCTGGACAGTACTTGCACTTGCTGTCCAGAATAATTGCACATTGCATCAGATAGATGTCAATAATGCTTTTATTCGAGGGAAACCAATGGAAAAGAGTACAAAACCGTGCTTGGTAAGCTCCAGTACCTTTCATTTACCCGAACTGATATCACATATTCGGTAAACAAGCTTACTCGATTCAACACTTCTCCCTCTGTGGTTCAATTGAAAGCAGTTAAACCTCTTCTTCAATATCTTAAGGAAACATCCTAGTATGGTATTCATATTTCCTCACATTAATCAACTGCCCTATATGCCTATGCTGATGCTGATTGGGCAGGTGATATCAATGATCGTCGTTCGATCTTTGGTTACATTGTTTATCTAGGCATGACACCTATCTCCTAGTGTTCTCGCAAGCAGCCTGTAATACCCCAGCTAAGGGTTAAGTATCCCACATCGGTATAACATAGGAGAGATGCTGGGTATATAAGTTAACTGGTCTTAGATCCTAGTGATGCGTTTTAAAGTCGTGCGGGCCTAGGCCCAAAGCTGACAGTATCACTAGCAGGCTTGGACTGTTACAGATGGTATCAGAGTCACTCTGTGTCAGCCTTGTCGATGTGGGACAGAGTTCAGCGCTGAGTCTAGGCAAATCCCTAGAAGGCGGGGCAAACCACAACGAGGATGCTAAGTCCATAAGAGAGGGTGTATGTAACACCTCAACTAAGGGTTAAGTGTCCCACATCGGTATAACACATGAGAGATGCTAGGTATATAAGTTAACTTGTCTTAAACCCTAGTGACACGTTTTAAAGCTGTGCGGACCTAGGCCCAAAGCGAACAGTATCACTAGCTGGCTTGGGCTGTTACACAACCTACTATCTCCCGCTCTTCCACCGAGGCTGAGTATCGTGCGGTTGCCTCTACCTTGTCTAAAACAAATTGGATCACCCACTTGCTCAAAGATCTTCATGTGCCCCTCACTGCTCCTCCTATAATACTTTGTGATAACCTTGGGGTCACGTACATTGCTGAGAATCCAGTACATCATACCAAAATGAAACATCTTGAGGTGGATCTTCACTTTGTTCGCCATCAAGTTCGTCGTGGCCTAGTCAGAGTATTGCACATCCATTCGGCTGATCAACTAGCAGATCCGCTGACCAAACCATTGCCAAACCGACATTCCATCGCATGCTTCCCAAGTTAGCCGTTGTCTCTTCACACCTAACTGGAGGGGGTCGTAACAGTGTAGTACTATACTCAGTACATGCTGTTAGATTTGGATAAACTTACCTCAGTTATTTTAGGCTATAATGTTGTATTAGCTTTATTTTTATCATTAACTTAGTTGGTTTAGCATTATTCCTATCTTGTATGAGTTAGTTTAGTACAACTTAGTTGTTTTCTCTGTATATAAACTCTACATGAGATTCATTATCAACACATACTTTTCATTCTACTTCTCTGCACTTATAAAAATATGTCATTTTGGTTCGTAATATTTTTGGTTCTTCTTTATAGTGAAGAAAGGGGCAAAAGGTCCCCATAAGTCTTAATAGAAGGATTTAGGACAAGATCAAGTCAAATGGTAATTAGTTTAAGTGATGATTGAAGTGTAATATTTAAGAACTTGTGGGTATAACAAAAAGTCTATATATTTATAAAAACGCCCCACTTTTCAAAAAAATTCAAACATTTCATTTTCCCCTTTTACACTCTCTCCCCTTATTCAAATCATTTCAAATTTTATATCTCTCTTCTTTTCTTTCTCCCTCTTTTTTCTTCTTCCCTTTCCTTCTTTCTTCTAAATTTCTTTTCAATTTTCCATTTCATCATCATCTATGTTATTTTTCTTTCTTCTTTTTTGTGTCCATTTTATTTTTTCTTTGTTATTCTCCTTTTTCTTCTTCTTCATCCCCGTTTCATTTCATTTCATTTTTTTAGTTCTATTCGTTTTACACATCATTTTGGATGTGTAAACATATTTTCTATATGTTTATACAATTTTGGAGAATTTTTCACTGCTGGAAAATATGTGTACACTTATATTATATGTGTATACATCTCGACTGATGTGTGCACATATTATTATATATATGTGTACACATATATGTAATAAAATATGTGTACACATAAAATAATATTTTTTTTAATATATGTACACATAAAATAATATGTGTACACATCTCGACTGATGTGTACACATTATTTTATTAGAGTGGTGGGGGCGGTGGGGGTGGTGGTGGAGGGTGGTAGAAGGTGGTGGTGGGTGGTGGAGGGTGGTAGAAGGTGGTGGTGGAGGCTGGTAGGAGGTGACGGTGAGTGGTGGAGGGTGCTAGAAGGCGGCGGTGAGTGGTGGAGGGTGGTGGAGGATGGTGGTGGAGTGGTGGATGAGGAGGATGGGGGTGGGGGATGGGGGAGGGGAGTTGAAAGGTCTTTGTGTAGATAAAAAAACTTGAGGGACTTTTAAAATGTTAGTCATTAGTACTAATCTTAAAAGTGTCCCTCTCACCTATTTTTTGAGACTTGAGTCTCTTTTAACTATTTAAAGACTTGGGAGTCTTTCTCACCCAAAAACCCCTTCTTTGTTTGAGAAGAAGGATTAAAACACATAGTACTAATAGCCTGTTTAGCCAAGCTTCTCAGAAGCCAAAAGTACTTTTTTTTTCAAGAAAAAAGCGCTTTTAAAGAATTTTGAGGTGTTTGGCCAAAAGAAAAAAGTACTTTTGAGAAGAAGCAGAAACAGTTTTTCTGCTATTGGGGAGAAGCTACAAATTTTTGCTTCTCCCCAGAAGCAGAAGCAATTTATTAATTTTTTAAGAAAAAATATCTTTACCAAAAATATTTATTTACCATACTATATTTAATTATTCTAATCAATATATTTCTTAAATATAAATAAAACTTTATTTTTTGCTTCCTCTTTTGGTATAACCTTATTTCTATTGATTAAAAACCATAGTATATATTTTATTTTATATTTTATATTTAAACTAAATTAAAATAAAATATTAAATTAACTCTTTTATTGAAAAAATATTTAAATTTTTGATATGTTTAAATAATATTAGTCGCATAATGAATCTTAGTAATGCACTTTTTCGTAATTTGACACTCAAAAGTACTTTTTTGTAAAAATTATCCAAACACAAACTGTTTAGAAAAGCACTTTTCAAATGAGTTGGCCAAACAGAAACTGCTTATTTATCAAAAGTACCTTACCTGCAAAGATAAAAATACTTTTTAAAATAAGCAGTTTTTGGCAGCTTGGTCAAACAGGCTATAAAATTCGAGAATAAGTACTTTTTCAAGCTTGTTGTGACATAAAATGTATATATTTGAAAATTACTAAGAGTCAACAAAAGTGTTAAGAAGTGTTCAAGATAGAAAGTTCTTTTAAAAAGATAATCTTATGATTAAGGATTAAAGGTTGCAAAATATTTTTCAAATTGAGCAAATACCATAAATGCAGGTAATACAAACCATATGTAGTTTCCTTTTTTCTCTTTTATTCTTTTTCCTTCGTCCCAATCCTAGTTTGCAAACAAAAGCATCAGTTTCAAGAAAGCCGTGAACAAAGACCAATAAGTTAGGAAAAAGTAGCCAAATGGGATATAGACACAGTCTATTGCTCCTTTATTTCTGCCTCTTCTTGTATGTAGTCGTGTTTTTATCTCTGTTGAATCCAGACGTAAAAATGGCTAAGTACTTAGGCAAGTCGTACCTGTACTAGTATAGATATAAATAAAAGCTTTTTATATACTACAAAATAAGAAAGATAACAGTGCAGACATATTCCATCAAGAAAAGCATATTCTGATAAAATATTTAGTGACACATTTTTAAAGCTTTAAAATCTTGCAAGAACGAGATATACTATAAAACTATGATGTTTATATGTATAATGTACCTAAGCTTCACGATTATGCAATTTGATTGAACCAAATAAAGAGAGCAAGCAGGGATGTGCGAATTCGAGGATGGAGGATGCAGTTTTCTAAATAGTTTAAATTATGTGAATAGTTCGTATAAAGAATTTGTAAATTTTTACATTAATTTAACATGTGATATCGTCCCTTCTGGGCATTCGATAAAAAAAAACATGTGATATCATATTGATTATTGAATTCTTTTTCTACATTAATGTAAAAATTAAAAAAATGATGATCCGATATACAAAACATCTCGTGTTTTTTGCAGGGTCTCCGACAAAGTGTCGCACACCAATTGTAGGCAATAGGAATATGCAGTTGAGATAGTAAAAAATTTATATACAACATTGGTATATATAAACTTCTAATAGTGAATTGAAAGTTGACGATGGTGTTGGGATTGGTTGAGGAAGTTTGTGATAGGCTGGTAAGTTAGGTAATTCTTGAATCATGTCCTTTTCGAGGGTGACACATATCCACGATTGCAGATATGAGCATCCAAGAATATACAAAGGAATAGGATAAGATTTCTATTACAGTAGAATATCATATGTGAACAATATAGGAAGAAATTAAAAATTTACAGTATTCAATTGGAGTTATCAAGATGGGTACGTAGTATTTGTAACTTGAAAAAACAAGTGCAAAGGATGGAGTTGAGCATGAAAGAATAAAGAATAATAAGCTGAACTTTATTGGCAAACATCAGCCGCCACACTTAAAAAAATCAACCCCTCTAAGTAGGTTTGATTAGTTTCATGTTAGGCTTTCATAGCATGTAAAAATTAAGTTTACTTAATTGGGTCCAGATTTTGTCCATTACTTTTTTGTCCAATATTGCTCAATGCATTATTGGATGCACGCCACGTGTCCTATCAAGCATTTAATGATTGAGATATTTTTGTGCAATGTATAATTAAATGGCAGCACAATTTTTGTACGAAAAATAATTAAAAAAGTGCTCAAGGTAACTTTAAATCCTTATGACACAAGTATATGAAACCAGTACATTTTATTTTATTTAGTATATTATTTGTAAATTAATGTTTACAAAGATTCAAATAATTTTTTTTTTTAAAAAAGAAAACAATTAGAGTATGTCTAAAATCTCGCTGAAATATTTAGTTGTTTATGAGGCCTACTAGCACAAAAAGCTGTTTATGTATGGAAAGTACATAATCATGACTATATGGTAAGAAAATTTTCTAAAATTGGAGTAATACAATATTCGTTCCTTATAAAATATGCATTCGATAATTACAGGATATATTTCTTTAATAGTCCATAACCATAACACCTCAGATCTCTTTCTCCCTATCATCCACGTTAACGTAATAAAACACACCAATCAAAGAAAGCCAACCTCACATAGATAGAAAAAAAAAAAAAAAAAAACACTATCGCAACCATACACACACAGTCGCGCAGCCACAAATCAAATAAAAATTTAAGTTATATGCACTTTGTAGAAAAAATATTTACATAATCAAAGTCCTAAAAGGTAATTTTATTTAGTAAGCATTTACATTAAATGATAAGTAATCTATTATAGGAGTAACAATTTAAATTAAGTAGATGACATAAATTCATTATAGTGTAATGCTAGGTAATATTCTCTTTTCCATATCGTTCTTGCTAGCTTCTCAAACTTTCTGCGAAATTATTAATTATTTACCTTTTATGATCAGAAGAAAGATACTAATCATATAATGCCAATTGGTCAATTTTTATTTTTCTAGGCATATCCTTATGGTGCAACGTGACCAACTTGTAACTTGCATTCTATATATATAGGAACCAGCGAGAGTTTTGTGGAGACATTGGCTTTGTTTTCTCAGTTTATTTTGTACAAGAATCAAAGTCATTGTACAGCCATGGTAGCAATAGTTAAGTATGGAATCATTGGTGTTGGAATGATGGGAAGAGAACATTTAATCAATCTTTATCATCTCAAAAACGAAGGTGTTGCTGTTGTTTGCATAGCAGACCCTCATGTACCTTCACAAAAGTATGCACAAAAGTTAGCAGAGTCATTTAATTGGCCTCTCCAGGTATGAGAAATAAAATCACCTGTCACATTTATGTTTTCATGGTTTTCCATTCTTCTGAATGCAACAAGTAGTTTGTTCATATGAGCGGATTCAAGATTTTAAGTCAATGGGTGCAAAGTATAATTTAATTTTTTACGTGTTTGTAACAATGAATGTAGACATAATTCTTTACGACTAATGGTCAAAGAGATGGATCCAACTATGACGGGGTTCAAAAAGAAGTCTTAAGTATTAGTCGTTATGATAAATTGAATTTGTTAAAATTAAATTTGATGTTTGCATTTACGTAGTTATGTGATTAAGGTTTAAGGGTGTGCAAAAACTTTATAAGACTGAATGTAGACTAGACGGGAGGTAATATTAGTATTATTACACCACTATTTATCATATCATGTCTAGGTACAATGAATGCTCTGTCTTTTGAATTTAATATTTTTCAAAAAATAAAAAATAAATAAAAAAAACTGAACTCTAACATCCTTAACTGCTATGGATTTTAAGAATCTCTACTTTTGCTTGTCAAATATTTTTGGCCAAATTTGATATCTCTTGAGCAACAGATAAACAACTTAAAAACCCCTCGTGCATGGCGGAGCCAAGATTTTCACTACGATAATAAGGTTCATTATATATTAATAATATTTTAAAAAATAATTAACCTATCTACACAGTGTAATCAATTAACACCCCTTGACACCAATTTTGCTTTCTTGTTGTACATGCTGCTGGAAGGAAAATAGGATAAGCTTGAATTTGAGTTAGGACTTGTTAATTAACAACAACAATATAACAAGCAGGGTGAGATGTACGCAGATCTTACCTCACCAAGGTAGAGAGGCTGTTTCCGATAGACCATCGGCTAAAGCAAAGACATTTGAAAAATTGTTCGAGATAAAAGAACTAACAGAAATACTAACATAGATGGTTAATTAAGGAGGAGTAGAAAAAATTTTAAGTAACAAGAGGTAGATGCATTTTACTCAAGATGTATCAAAAAAAGTAATCATGATGTGTTATGGACAATGTACTGAAATCTTTCATTTACTGCTATGGAATGGGTGCTTTACAATTTATTTATTTTAAAGCAGTCACTAAAGACATTGTTATTCATGCTTCTATTTCTATCTTTTCCTTTTCTTTTTTCTGATAAGCAACATTTTGATCATATTTTGTGTTTCATATAGGTATTTGCAGGACACAAGCAACTGTTAGAAAGTGGGCTCTGTGATGTAGTGGTAGTTTCAACTCCAAACATGACTCACTATGAGATTCTCATGGATATCATCAATCACCCAAAGCCACATCATGTATTGGTGGAGAAACCTTTGTGCACAAATGTTTCAGACTGCAAAAAGGTCAGTAGTATAGTACCTCATTTAGAGTATAAACCTTGCAAGTTCTTTTTATCACATGTCAAACAAAGTTTTCTATTTCTGTCATACAGTATAATGCATGTAGGAGAAGAAAATTGACATGTGTATCTGTTAAGATCATCACTTATTTAGACTTCTTTAGCACTGTACATGGTTGAAATCAATGTTAGGTGTCATCTATGTTGGCCTGCTCCAGCTACAAATAAAACTCACGAATTATTTCTTTTTCACATTCAACAAAGTTAGATATCTGTTTCTGGTATACCTGTCTATGTATTTTGCTAGACATCACCATATTAATCTACCAAGAACTTCACTTAAATGATTAACTACTACGTTACACTGCCCGGAAGTTGGAAAACATGTATCGATAACTTTCTTAATCCGGTGTTCTACTGATAACATTCTGGCTTTCTCATTCTAAGAGAACCACAAATGAGCTGCTTCAGAAGTAAAGACTTCCATATGAAAATGACATTAGCACAAATTGTTGTACTTATTTTTCTGGTGACTTTGAGTTGCCTGTTTAGAGGTTTTGGCCATTGTTTTCTACTATGAAACCTGCACTCCTTCCTCTCCTCTATCATTCTGTGAAATGTTTTTAAAATATGGAATCAGGTTATAAATGCTGCCAAAAGGAGATCTGATATGCTGGTACAAGTTGGGCTAGAGTACAGATATATGCCACCTGTTGCAAAACTGATAGATATAGTTAAAGGAGGAGCTTTAGGGAAAGTGAAGATGGTGGCTATTCGAGAACATCGATTTCCATTTCTTGTTAAGGTAATTCAGTTAACAACTTTTTCTCCCATTGTAGTCACAAAGGCTGATGACTCATGCTTCTTATAGGTGGATAATTGGAATCGTTTCAACTGCAATACTGGGGGTACTCTTGTAGAGAAATGCTGCCATTTCTTTGATCTCATGAGGCTTTTCGTGGGATCTAATCCTGTTCGTGTTATGGCTTCTGGTGCAATGGATTTGAATCACAAAGATGAAGTATATGATGGACGGGTAATTTACTTCTTTAGCTACAGAAGTTGAATTAGATATAACATGTGGAAAAACTCATGTTAACACCCAAAAGTATTCTTTGGCTTAAAGATTTTTCAATCTAATGAGTAATGAGCTTTGGAACATATCAGTCATTATAGATTTCTATACTAACATATGAGTAGCACGATCACTATCCGGTAATTTAGCATTGACTACTGCCTAAATCAATAGAAGTTTTTGACTGATTAAGGCATGCTTTTCGCAGACTAGGCTTGTGTAACATGGTTTAATTGCTGCTCTTTTCAATATTCAGGTGCCTGACATAATTGACAATGCTTATGTTATTGTGGAATTTGACAATGGCTGCCGTGGAATGCTGGACCTCTGTATGTTTGCTGAGGGAAGTAAAAATGAGCAAGAAATATCAGTAGTAGGTGATATTGGAAAGGTAAATCTCTGTCTCCTTCTCCTTTACTCTTCATGACTCCCTTGTCTCAATCTCAGTTAACCTTTGTCCCCATGTTCCTCTTTAATGTTCTTTATCACATTTAACAGGGTGAAGCACTTGTGCCCGAGAGCATTGTTCGTTGGGGTACACGAGCTGAAGGAAGAAATGGTGTACAAACTTTACTAGCTCAAGATAATCGAATAAAGTAACTTATGACACAACCCTCATTTGGCTTATCTTGAGCTATTAACTCTTCCCTATTGCTATATTCATCATTTTTTGGATCAATTTCTTCTGGACAGATATGATGGGCTACACCATGGCTCAAGTTACTTGGAGCACCTCCACTTTTTGTCCGCGGTAAGAGCAAGAGGAGAACAAGCTCCTGCTGTTGGTTTACATGATGGATTGATTTCAGTAGCTATTGGAGTTGCTGCACAGCTTTCGATTCAGAAAAGTCGAGCTGTTACAATTGAGGAAGTCATGCACGAACAGATTCTTCAGTCCACTAAATCTTGATATCAAGTCTTAAGAATTAGAATGCAGTAACAGAACAAATAACACTTAATCTGCTATTCATCTTTTCATTGAAGAAATGATTTCACAAAGTAGAAAGAGTTTTAGTACACCTTGATGCATTTGATCAATGATCAATTTGTTTCTTTCTTTACTTGGTTCGGAGCTAATGCATTTAAATCTCATAATGGGACTACTTCTGGCATAACAGGAACAATCAAACTCACATTCGTAGGCTGATAAATTTTCATGATAGGTCGATCTATGAAATTAAATAAAAATGTATGAATGTCTAAGTAATGAAAAGTCACTTCTTGGACCACCAAGTATACACGAACCAAATCCATTCAAAGTCACTATTGTTTAACTGGTGTTGCGCCCTTTCAATTCAAATGAATTGCATGATACTCCCTCCGTCCCATTTTGTTTGTCGTAATTTGGCTTGGCACAAAGTTTAATAAAGAAAAGAAAACTTTGAAACTTGTGGTCTAAAATGAGTCATAGATATTTGTGTGGCTATAAATGAGTCAAAAAGTAAGTTTGGGGTTGAATTGTTTCCAAATTTAGAAATATGACAATGTTTTTGGGACAGACTAATAAGGAAAATATGACAAACAAAGTGGGACAGAGGGAGTATCTAATTCTCTCACCAGATTTCACTACCTCCTTTATGTATGGTTTGAATTCGATATTTGAAACTTTTTACTTCATCTGCATGGAGGAGTATTATGTACCCTTTGGCAATGTTTCTGCTTGGCCATGACAAATCAAACTTATTTTGTTTCTTAACACTTGCTCAAAAAATTACCCTAAAATTGGAGTTAATTTGTCTATTATTGTTGTCATTCATGTTATGTAGTTACAAACACGCCTATGATTTATTCTCCCCCCCCCCCCCCCAAGACTGTGCAGTCATTACTGTTAAATAGAATTCACAAGTAAAAATGCATATGCTTAATCTTACAAGCATGCGCGAAGTTGTGCCCAACTAAAGCAGTAGAAAGTATACTTATAAAACTGATATAACTCCAAAAGCATCATCTTACAAACAGAACACTGAAGGTTAATCTTCTTAAAGCGAGTAGTATACACGAGTGCAGCACTAAGCATTAATACTTATGTTACAATCTGCAACTCCAATGGGCTTACGGCAAAGTTTGACAAAAGATGCTATAAGGGCTATTTGAACTAATCCAACCAGGTGAAACAGTAAGCGTACTGCCATTTGCTAGTGCATGAGTTATTTACAACATCCTGCTCTCTTTAGTTTGTAGGACAAACTCTTTTCTTTAAACATATTTTGCTTGCTCCTTCCACTTCCACCGTTTCTTCTGAAGTTGACATCTTGTGTTAAACGAGCTTCCAACATTCACTTTGTTGAATCTCAGGCTCCAGCCAAGTATGACAACTCTTTCATCCTATGGACATCCGCTCCTGCATAACAACCACCCACACATTGAGGAAAGTTATTTAGTTTTATCGTAGTTAAGTAGAACCAGCTAGTTCAGAACAACAATCAATCTCAGGTTTTCCATTATCCAGAAGAATTAATACATGTAACTCTTTCTTTCATCAAATAGAGAGACCAGCCAATTGTAGATGGTTCTACCACGACAATCAATAGGCAGACAATTAGCAATGAGAAATTTAAACCCCAACTCAATACGGAACAGATGCTTAGTGTAGTCTATAAATCTCAGAGTAATTTGTCAAGACAGACTAGTTTTTCTTCAGAAGATGCTTCCCACTTCTGTTTTCTGAGTAAATGACCCATTTTCTCTTGACAATGTCGACAAAAGCCAAACAGTTCCTGTAGACAAGCTGATCTAATAAACAGTATTTGTTCTAGAAAGTAGAAGTTCACGACAGGTAATAATCTGGAATGTACTTAAGATGAGTATAGAAAAAAAGAAGGAAAAACAGTTTCAATTTAGAAAAAAGAAGGAAAAACGGTGAGCTTATTGTATGGAAGTATAACTTGTTCCACAAACTAGCCTAAATGTTACAACTAATATGCAGTTACTGCAAACACTAACACCCATCTATTCCGTATTATATTAGAATTGGCAAATAAAGGCCTGTAATCCACTTTTGGTACCCCAGAAGACATTGTTTTGGGCTTTGTGGCAAGTATCCCGCTTTAGATTTGAGGAGTCACTGAGCATCAGACTAAGTTTCAAACAGTGGGCATACATACACATCAAATTTCATCACTCCGATTTAAGAGCAGGAATTAAACAACAAAAGAAATGTGCTTTGTTATCAACATCTTAGAATGCGACAACTAAATGAAAATCTTTCAGTTGTTAAAGAGTTCACAGTTACAACAGAGTAGCACATATGCAAATAAGAATCTCAAGTATGTCTAGCAAATGACAAGGGTTCACAGTACACACATACACAGAGTAGCATTTATACAAATCAGTCGCTCAAGTATGTCTAGCAAATGAATTCCTCTTATACAAACAGCAAAGCAAAAGAAATATTACCTAAGAATGTAAAGCTCACTATTGAGTCCTTGGTCTAACCCTTTGGTATTCCATCACAGCCCTTTAAATCCTTCTGCTGCTTCATAAACTCCTGAAATCTCTCTGCTTTCTGGTTCATAGCTAAAATCATCTCCTCAGTGGCATCAATTATTTGTTTTGGCAAAGCAACCTCCAAATAATCAAGCCACTCTCCAAGTGTCATTTTCTCCAAGTCCACCTCCTCCTCCATTTGGACTCCACCCGTATTTACACCAGCATTACTAGTTGACGCCTCGCAGCCCTCCCTTCCAGATTTCACTGCATCCTCCTCTAGCATAATTCTTTCTACTCCCCTATTGGCATTGTTCTCTACTGCTTCTTCATGATCATTTTGGTCTTTTTCCAAATTTTCCATCACGTCATCTTCCTCCGAACACACCCTTCTTGCAATGCCTTTCTTCCCCTTCCCACGTTGCTTTAGCTCTATGCATTCACCTACATTTTCATCCAGAGCTTCTACATCTTCTTCCTTCCTCGAACCCCTAGTCCTCCTCGTACATACTTTATTCTCTTTCCCAACATCCTCACTACCAACCCCAGTTTTCAAATTGTCTGCTTTCCTACAACCCCTAGTCCTCCTCGGGCTCGGTTTCCTCTCATCAATATTCTCAGCTTTCTCCACACAACCATCCCCATTTTGCACACTCTCCACTTTCTTAGCTCCCCTAGTCCTCCTCGGACTCGGTTTCCTCTCCCTTTCAACATCAACATTCTCAGCTTCCTCTGCACCATCATCCCCATTTTTCACACTCTCTACTTTCTTAGCTCCCCTAGTCCTCCTTGTTATCGGTTTAACCTCTCTTTCAACATCAACATTCTCCGCTTCTTCCACACCATCTTCCCCATCTTTCACACTCTCCACTTTCTTAGCACCCCGAGTAGTCCTCCCCCGATTCGCCTTCCTCTCTTTCTCAACTTCAACTTCATCAAAATTCTCACCTTTATCTACACTTACAACACCCTCATTCTTCTTACTCCTCGTAACTCTTTTCGATACCCCACACCCACATTATGGTCATTTCCCCCATTCTCACACCCTCCCCCCGCCTTACGCCTAGGGTTCCGCCGCGCATTCTTCCCCTTCACCTCACCTCCCTCACCTAACTCACCTTCCATTTCAACAATTTTAACTTTAATTGAAGTCAATTCCCCAATTTTAACAACATCACCATCAGAAATCTTACTGGGCCGGGTCGGGTCAATTAAAACAGTATTCAGAAAAGTACCATTTGAAGATCCGAGATCAGTAATAACCCATGACCCGGAATCGAAATTTATAGAAAGGTGTTTGGAAGAAATACCCGGGTCTTTGATAGTAATTGTATTGCCACGAATGACCCGACCGATGTGGATATTGGATCCGGCTTTGAATTCTAGGGTTTGACCTGAAAGTGGACCTTTCTCCATTGTTAGATTTAGTAATGGTCCGTTTGGTTCTTCCATTTCTTTTAATTTTATTTTGGTTTGGGAGTAAGAGGGAAATGGTGGAGATGTTTGGAAGTGAAGTGAAAGGGATTTCAAATGTTATTTTAGAGGGAAGATTTCAGAGTATTTAAATTCTTCTCTTCCTTATTTTAGCCGGGTCGGGTATGGGTTCGTAGCGTGGAAACAGTGATCAGAGTAACCTGCTACATCACACCCTTTTGGATACGACCTTTTTTGGGTTTCTGTGTGAACCGAGATGTTTTGTGCATTGAATTGCCAGTGAAGATAAGAAATTTTCTCATTATTTCATGTTTGATTGACTTAATAATATTTTTCATCATAACTCATTTTCCCCTAAGAAAAAATGACTACTCTAAAAAAAAAGTCCAGAAGATAATAATTTACACATATTGCCTTCTCCCTACCCCCAAACACCACCCATCTTCTCTCCCTCACCCCTACCTCTCATTTCTTCTCACTTCCACCCAAACCTTACGTCTACATTCTACGGTCATACCCTATACCCCAACCGCAACCCCTTATTACACACCTGATAGTGTATGCAATTTGAAAGGATTGTGGGGGTAAGTGTAGTGGTGGGGGTGGGATCTTGGGTGATGATGTGAGGGTGGGAGTAGGGTGTAACCGTGTAATCAAGGTAGGATATTGGTATTAGCAAAGAATTTTATCCCACTATTTAGCTACCAAATATGAGAAAATAAGTAAGTAAATTGTCTACGGATTTTTTACATAAAAGTACAAGTTTTAGAGCTTAATTACCAAACATAGCAATATTTTAGTAAAATTACCCTATATAGAGGAAAACACAAGATAATTACAAACATAGCAAAAACATAGCAATATTTTTCCATAACATACAAAACCCTTAAAATTCTTCCTTCTATTTGCCCCTATCACTTTTGCTCCTCCAATTTTCCCATTTTTCACTTTTCCTCCTATCATTTCCCTCCAATTTTAGTTTTACTCCTCTCATTTTCCCCAATTTCACTTTTCTTCATCCATCCTCAATGTATCTCGTTGAATCTCACTATTTCTGCACCGTATCAACTATTTCTGCACCGTATCTAACTGTTTCTGCACCGTTTCAACTGTTTCTGCAGCACCGTATCTAACTGTTTCTGCAGCACCGTATCTAACTGTTTCTGCACCGTTTCAACTGTTTCTGCAGCACCGTATCTAACTGTTTCTGCACCGTTTCAACTGTTTCTGCAGCACCGTATCTAACTGTTTCTGCACCGTTTCAACTGTTTCTGCAGTACCGTATCTAACTGTTTCTGCACCGTTTCAACTGTTTCTGCACCGTTTCAGGTTGTGTTTAGCACTGTATCTAACTATTTCTACACCGTTTCAATGTCGTTTCAGACCATTTAAGCGCTATTTGAGACCGTTTCAGACCGTATCAAATTGGTTCAATGTCGTTTCAGACGGTATCAGACTGTTTCAACAGCCGTTTCAGATTGTTTCAATGATGTTCCAACGATGTTTACGTTTCTGCATTGTATCTAAGTGTTTCTAAATAAAGAAAATATCATTCGTTGCGGATTAGGGGAATTATAGTGTATGTAAGAACACATAATGCAACTCCTTTATAAACGGAACCAAAATTTTCCCAATATACTGCGCAAGTTAAATGAATATCAAAAATTCAAATTCTTGCAACTTAAGCGAATCACTAGAACACACTAAAACATGAATGACACTATGTCATGCCACTGATTATCTGGTAAGATAGACGATGCAAGCTCAGAAACAGTATCACATAACTTTTTAATATTCATGCTTGGACTCTTCTCGCTGGATACAGGTAAAGTGGACAGACTTGATACCCGATTGAGTCGACTCGGTGAGTTTGGGCCAAATGAACGAGTCATCACAGGCAAGAAGCTTGCGAAGGGGGATAGCAGTCATCGCACGAGGCTCGAGGTGGGGGTGCGATGAGGTTGGCCAAAACAACAGATCCAGGTCTTAGTAGATGAGAAATCGACGATGGAGAACAGATTTAGAATCGATATGCAGTTACGGAAATAAAGAGGAATTTGTGGTGCTGCAGTGGTAGTACCGTCATTATTCCGCGGTGCTGCGGTGGCAGTTCTCTGATTTTTCAAGTGTGTAACTAGTTCGTCACAATTTGTTGCCGGAGACAATTACGGCGACGGCGGCTCTGGAAGCTACAGTGGAGGGGAGTTTCACAGTAAGAGTTTGGGTATTGTTTGTTTTATTATGTGGAATTTTTGGGAAAAATGAAATGAATGTTTTATTGAAGAAATACAATGAAAAATGAAATATGCTATAAAAAATATTGCTTTGCCTTGTAATTTGAAAAGTATTGCTATTTTTTTGTAATTAAGGGATGAAATTTGTATATTTGTGTAAAAATCCCATTGTCTATTCTTTATGAATACTCGTCATATAAAACACACCCAACAGCCATCACAATTATTCAGAAATGCAGTGTATTAGGTATATTTATAAGAGCATAGGAAGAATATTTTTCCTCCCCTATCCAAATATAAAATAACACAGTTTTCTTATCAGCTCGATCTAAACATGATGAAATATTTGAAGTTTTGAACCAATTACTTTTTATTTTATCTTTAATGTGAATATTTAGTTATAGCATGGTTAAGGCCTTCAAAAACTGCATAAATTATACTAATGATATATTTTACATCACAAGTCCCAAAAATACATTCTTTTTTTTTTAATTAAAACTCCGTAATTAGTTAAACTATGTCATATAAATTTAATCAAAATTAACTCTTTTTTTTTTTTTTTTTTTTTTGGTTTCGTGAGCATTATTCTCTTTTCTTTTCTTTAATATTTACATGGACCCCATTTAGAGGCAAGCCTTTTGTCATTTTTGTTGGAAAAGAAAAAAAAAGGTGAATACATATATTTGTGAGAAAGAGAGGGGCAAGAAGTGTAAATAACGTAACGCAGAGGCAAAAGGGGTCGGGGCAAAACTTGTCCAGATCAAATCTGCGCTAGACTAGAACCTTCACACAAGTTGGATCCAATTGGTTTTTAGCTGCATAAACCCCAAACAACAATGCCTGTAAGTTGTCTTCAAATTTGTATGTGTTTGATGAAACAATTTTAAACAGTGATTTGAATTATTGTATGTAAATTGTGTGGCAGATGACAATGGTAGAAGTGGAAGCACCAAGCCCAATGAGGTACATGATGGGAGCTGCTGTTATGATGATCGGTGTTGTATTGCCACTTGCTTATATGATGTTCCGTAACAAACGGGGGGTTCCTTCCTCTTCTTCTTCTTACTCTAAACACACGTAGGTATCTCTCTTTTTCATTTTTCTCTTTTTTTTCCCCTGTTTTTTACTATCCTAATTTTACTTTAATAGATAAGTATATTATTATCCGCTGAGAGTTTATATAGCGACTTCGATAAGTTTGGGGTAAGGTCTGCCTACATATCACCCTTTCCAAACCCCCCACTTGTGGGATAGTTTGGGGGTATGTTGTTGTTGTATACTATCACGCCACATTTACCTGTAAACTGTCTTATTTCAAAATTAAAGATCTCATGTTTTATGTAGGCTTACCTTTATATATCTTTTTATTGTTGTGATAGTGGTGTAAATTCTTTTCAATAAGTTTTAAGTTAAATGCACTGCCAGTATAATTTTATTTTTTTTACACTTTAGGTCGCCTATAGGATAGGTAAGGCTCCATAAAAAGTGAGATTAGTAATAATGAAATAGAGTTTAGGTTTTGTTCAGTGTCAATTTTTCACGCTATCAAGTCAACTAAGAGCTATTTAAAGATAACCCTTCGTAAAAAAAAAATGGGATTTGAGATCTTAAAAAATAAGGTAGGTCACCTGCAACGCCAGGTAAATGTGACATGATAGTGTAAAAATTATATACATTGACAACGCAGAAAATATAATTTCGTGAATATAAAGAGGTTGCCTGCTACAAGTGAAGTTGACGTTATACAGTAAAAAATTCTTTAAATTGGCGGTGTATATAACTTAAATCCAGAAGGATGATGCTTTATTAATGTTCTTTTAGAATATATGGTGTTTGAATTGCATGATGCTTACATGAATTTGGTCTTTTGTTTTCCAGGAACAAGGTTGTTATATAAACTGTGGAGGCATACTGAAAATGAACTTTTGAAAAGGAGAAGGAGGGGAGCAAGAGCATGGTACCTCGGCAATTTTTGTAAATGTATTAATTTTCTTATTTGGATTCGGATTGCTCGAACAACACAATTATGTTTTACTGATTCAATTAAACAAAAAGAAAGGAAAACCAACGGTGTTCTTGTTTCCTAGAGTTTAGTCCGTGCTTCTTTTCTCTAGAGGATAACGTTTAGCTTGCTTCTGATGCTGCTGTATGCTCACAACATTGTACTTTACAGTGAATTATTATTTTCAATATCTATTGCTTCTGATGCTGCTGTATGCTTACAGCAATGTACTTTACAGTGAACTATTATATTTTCAATGTCTATTTCATAGAAATGCAAACTGTGCTGTTGTAAATCTCTTGAGTCTTTTTGGGCCTTAAACAAAAGCATAGTTTGCTCGATAGAGTCCCACATTGGTTGTGAGTGTGGGCTGTAGACCGCTTTTTATGGTGTTGGATGTTCCTGACCTAATAGCTACTTTTTAGGTTAAACTAGGCCCATGATCCATGTTTCCTAAAGTATTTTGATCAAACTGTACGGCAGAAGCTTGCCTTGATGTATTCCATCAGAAATGTTGTCACTTTGATTTGCTACATGACCATGAAGATTTAGTCACATTCCAAGTTTTAGGATGTTCGTCACTTATAATCAACGATAATGGCAAATTGCAGTTGATTTTCCATTTTTTGTCTTGGTCTCGCTACTTGCACCCCTTGGGTTGCGATCCTTCCCCAGACACCCTGCGTGACTCGTGATGCCTTGTGCACCGGGCTGCTCTTTTTGTCTTGGTCTCACTACTTTAGTATCCTGGATTCTTAATTGTTCCTTTTGTGCAGAAGACTTCATTATGCAGTGTGGTCTGCACCTCGGCTATGCATTTCCAACTATTGGGGCTTGTAGTGTAGGTTTGATTGCTAAGTTACTTACTCAGCTTTGCTGATAGGTTTTCATGGCCTCTTGTGATTTGGATGATCTAATGAATAGGACTTAAGTTTAGGTCTCGTAGCTAATTTACTTAGCATTACTGGTAGTTTCAGTGTCTCCTCTTGTGATTATGATATTTCACTTTCAAGGAGGATTGCTAGCTGTGCTGTTAGGTTCCTCATATCCTGATGTGATTGTGATAACATTGTAATTTCAAGTGGGATTTTGTTCACTGTACACGAGTTCTGGTTTTACCCCATGATTGTAGTAGACTACTAACTTTTGTGGACATAGGTACCAGGAAAAAGTGTGATTGACATTGTGCCTGGTGTTCCATTAAGCATGGTAATGGTTGATGGAAACTTGTGTTCTTGTAAAAATTACTGTTGAACTGCAGTGTCTTTAGGAAGAAATTCATAACTGTGATAACTAGTTCACTATGTTAGCTATCGCTCTCTTCTTTAATCAAATTACATTTCTTGAGTATAAAAGGGATGCGGCTAAAGTGCTCTCTTCTTTTATCAAATGACAATTTCTTGAGA
Source organism: Petunia x hybrida (assembly GCA_037355625.1). Classification (NCBI taxonomy): domain Eukaryota; kingdom Viridiplantae; phylum Streptophyta; class Magnoliopsida; order Solanales; family Solanaceae; genus Petunia; species Petunia x hybrida. The sequence goes on along the minus strand of JBBBVM010000090.1, from coordinate 8,380,720 downwards.
TACAAGAGATGCAGCGCCTCTAGTTTGTCCTGAAGTAATGATTTTTTTGGTGGGTGGGGTGGGATCTGCATGCTGATTGGTGGTAGACTTACGAGCAATTCCTCAAGCTTTCTTGGAAAGATTTCAGGGCACCACATGAGGCTGCCAGCATGGTGGCACAAGCAACCACCTCAGATCCTGCAAATACGGCCAAGTTCATCGTGGCGGGTGAATCAGTTTCTCCACCCTATGGTATCGAAAGGACTCAAGTTTGTGCTGTAAATGCTGTTGTTGTGACTTGTGAGCATGAAACCAAGTTAATTTCTCCTGGCTTAATCTGATCAAGCTAACTGCTATAATATAGATCTGCTTTGGTGCTGGTGCCACCCCTTTACTTGTCAGACGGCTAGACATATTTGGCTTGGAAGACAAGTCCATTGTTCATGTTTTGTGTATCTTAACATGATTGAAAAGTTAGGCGCCTGCTTTATTAATATGTTGGTACATTAGCAAAAAGACAAGAAATTACTCAAAAACTCTTACAAGCTACATGGCTTAAATCATTGGCGCCTATTCTAGCCTATGGTGAATTGAAGTCCCTGACGGAGTTAACTAACATGAGCATGAGTTGCTAGCAAGGCTGCTGCAAACTAGGAACCGATTACATCTAAAATTTGCTCACCACTGCAAAATTAAGATGGATTCGGTTTGGACACCCCTCTCTCTAGCCAACAACTTAGTTTCAAGAAATAAAGAAGAAAGAACACTTTTTTTTCCAAACATGTATTCCTTCTGATTCATTATAATAATTTTTTTTAAACTTTTGTATAGCCACAATTTTTTATGACATTTAAAGCTATATATTCAAAAAAATTCATTTCTTAAACTCTTTATCTAATCAAACACCATATCATACGCGAAATAGAGGAAGTGTAGTTGCAGCAAAAATAGAAGTACTAAATTTACAACACCGCCATATCATACGCGAGGTAGAGGAAGTATAGTTTGTAGCAAAAATAAAAGTACTAAATTTACAACACGGTTTATATATTTACTTTTGTAAACCCTTAAGGGTCGTTTGGTAGCATTAGATTGTTAAAATAAGTGACAAGGTAAACCTAACTTCTAAATTCCATGGATTAAAGATTAGTATCTACAACTACAAAAAAAATTTAAAAGTTAATGTTACTTTAAAAGTTACTTGTCGCAAATTCTACGGACTCATCTCACTAGACTTATCCAAGATATAAATTGATAAAACTAACTTTTATGCCAAAAATAGAAATTGAAAATTGCCAACAACATGTCAGCATTCTAAGGAAAATAAAAATCAAATAATCATTTGCTGTAAAAGCACAAATATATTGGTTGGTAAAAAACTAAAACTCAAAGATCAAAGGGCCAAAAGTGTGAAAAGGAGGAAGATGAACTTCCTCCATAGATTAATAACTCCAAACTCTCATTCCCAAGTTTTCAAATTTGCAAAAAGGTCCTTCAAAACTACACAAATTTCATCTGGGTCCATTCTTGATTCTACCTCAACTCCCTTGGTTCATGGTATTCATCAATTTCATTGCCCTGTAAGTCTTTCTTTCATTTATCTACATTTGAATAAATAATATTTGTAATACAATAATGGAAATTTAAATGCGTGAACGCGGGATGCTTTGTGAACCGAGGTGCATTTTTTAATAATGGGATTTTTTTTTGTTGGTGAATAGGATGAGCTAGGAATTCTTGCAAGATTATCAGATTGTATAGCAACAAGGGGTGGAAATATTCTAAGTGCTGACATTTTTGTTCCTGATGACAAGCATGTCTTTTATTCAAGAAGGTTATTTTTCTATTTTTTTTTAAAATAATCTTATCCAGCTTATAATCTTGCTTTTTCTTTCTTGTACATTAGAAAATTTTCTGGTGAATTGGCGGATAATTCATTTGTTAGTTTTGACATTGAGGCTGAATATAGTGCAGGATAGAGGGGATTCATTTAGCTATAGGCGTGTCCAAGATTTGAACTTTATGGGTTCGGGAAGCCATTGAAACCTATCGACCATTTGAGTATATTGGGTTCGGAATTATATTTTTGAACATATTTAGTATTCGCATTGACTAATAATAGAGTGGAAGGATAGAGGGGATTTATATAGCTAGCAGTGGATCCAAGATTGGAACTTTATGAGTACGGGATGACACTGAATTTTTTTTAATAATCTTGTTTATTCTTTCTTTTTAATTGGAAAAGTTTCTGGTGGATTAGTATTGTCATTGAGTTTGAATAGAGTGGAAAGATAGAGGGGATTCATTTAGCTAGTGTCGGGTCCAAGATTTGAACTTTATGAGTTCTGAAGCCACTGAACCCACCAACCATTTGAGTATATTGGGTTCGAAATTTAATATTTGTACATATTTAGTATCGGCATTGCGCCATTGAGTTTGAATAGAGTGGAAGGATAGAGGGGATTCATTTACCTAGTGGCGGGTCCAAAATTTGAACTTTATGGGTACGGGATGCCACTGAATCCACTGATCATTTTAGTATATTGGATTTGAAATTTGAACAGATATGCAAGGTTTGAGCTTAGGCTATTGTATTCGGCTGAACCCATAGCTTATGCCGTAAATCTGCCCCTACATATAGCGGATCTCAACTAATCAAGCATTGAGGCATGAGATATGGTTGATTGACTGATATCCAGTGAATTATTGATAGCACATGGTTTATTGGATTGCCATTTCTTTTATAGGAGAGACAATTCTAATTACCTATAGAGTGTAAGTTGTAACCTAGGTATCAAAGAGTTGAATTTGGTCATAACCTGTTATGGTCAAGCAGTAAAATGGGCTGCCCCTAAAAGGTCAAGTTCTTTACTTTTTTGAGTTTGCCTATCAAAGTTTGGTTCATGGACTAACTGTACATGAACTATAATAAATGTAGAGATCGTTATGTGCTAAATACTAATATAAGGATTCCTATATGGTGAAATAATGTAGAAATTGCTATGTACGGATCATCTACTTCAAGGGAATTATCTTACTTCAAATGCTCTTATACAGCTATTTTAGTACACATTGTTATTCCACATTCCATTCCATATAAAATGAGATAAATTCTTACATAAGTCATATCACTATCAGTAAACAGAATTTAATATTGGACGCAAAACATTACATTAGTATGCAAAGTTTAATACGAGAAACCAAATGCCGTAATAGCATTCATAGGCTACATTAATGATTGCAGAGTTTTACGTGGTAAACCTGACCTTGTATCAGATATTCAGATTTTTTTAACAGGAGTTATTCGGAACTTTATGCTGGGATTTTTTTCATGCAACCAATCAAACGACCAACAATTATTGTTTGTAGTTTCCCCTTACTTGGGTTATTTAGTCATACATTACTAATAGTTACAGGATCGCTGTGATTCTTTTAGGCCTTTGTGCAATTGCTTACATTATTCTCTCTTAAGGCAATGTTGTAAAATCTTTGATCTCCCAAGTTAAGGGAGGTTTTCTGAAGATTAACCCTTAAAATAAATTAAAATTGAAATCATTCCTTCTAGTAAGTTGAAAAGCAGTAGTATGCCTTTAAGCCATGGGAAGAATAGCCTAGTGTTAAAACCCTCCTCCTCCAATGAAGCAGGATTGGGTTAACAAGAAGCAAAATAGAAAAGGGCCACAACTGAGCTTGTCAGTAGGGGTGTGCTGGAGTTTACGAAGGCTCAGTGTTGGTGGTTGGATGAATTGTTCACGTGCGCTATATCTGCGTAAAGCATATTCAAATGCATTCATAATTGTTACTCTCTGATTTCTGTTTTAATGTGATTAATCATCTGTCTTCCCACCCTTGTTTTTTTTCCCTCTGTTTCCAGTAGCTATAACAATTAGAAAAACTAATTCTTGCTGCAACTAACAGCGAGTTTGTCTTTGACCCTGCTAAATGGCCACGAGAGCAAATGGATGACGACTTCTCAAAGCTATCAAAAAGGTTCAATGCGATGAAGTCTGTTGTTCGGGCTCCTGATATAGATCCAAAGTATAAGATTGCAGTTTTAGCTTCAAAGCAGGTATTTTTCAAACTTCTCAGAATTGTTTAAACTTTAGTCATGTTAAAATATTAAGCCCTTTTTAGGGTATTCACATAAATGCTCTCACAATTTTGGTGCAGGAACACTGTCTTGTGGACTTGTTGCATGGTTGGCAGGATGGACGGCTTCCTATTCACATAACTTCTGTAATAAGGTGAAGTATGAAACTTCTCCATTATACTGATTCAATGTCATTACGAGGATAATTTATGATATTATATGCTTTTTCATCAGCAACCACGAACGAGGTCCAAACACTCATGTGATTCGGTTTCTTGAGAGGCATGGAATCCCATACTATCATTTGCCAACAACTAAGGGGAATAAAAGAGAAGAAGAAATCTTGGAAATAGTTCGTGATACTGATTTTTTGGTACTTGCTAGGTACATGCAGGTAAGCATCCCACGAGATATACAACTGTTGTTTCTCTTACTTACTAGAAATAATTGCTGATCTGGTCTATTGGGATAGTTCTTTATCACACAAGACATTATAAATTGCTTTATTATGGTCCAAACTAATTTATCTGAAGTAGCTTTTTATTTGATTTATTATGACATGCACTATTTGACAGATATCTTGTATTTGGACCCTTAAGGTGCTTCTGTGTAATACAAATCTGCAGTCACTTTGTGCAGGTATTGTCTGGAGACTTCTTGAAAAGCTATAAGAAAGATATCATTAATATTCATCATGGCTTGTTGCCATCATTCAAGGGCAGTAATCCATCTAAGCAGGTTCCCTTTCCTATCTCCCTTTCTTAAGAGATCATTTTTCGGTATTCCTCTGTGGACTTACATTTTTATAAGATTTATTTCATCTGTCGCTAGGCTTTTGATGCTGGTGTTAAGTTGATTGGGGCGACTACTCACTTCGTTAGTGAAGAACTAGATGCAGGTCCAATCATTGAGCAAATGGTAACTTTTCATGTTTGAATCTTTCTATTAATCTCATTTGTAAAGTGTCTAATGTACTTCATGATTCCAATTGTTTGCTTTACAAAACAAACAACTTGGTAACCTTGTAAGTGTGATGATTTCTTTCTTGATTTCCTTTTCATGTCTTTTACTTGTGAAGCTAATGTTATTCATTATTCTTTTCCAAAATTCTGGGACCGAATAACTGTGCAAAATGATTAAGTATACTTGTTTTGTGATGTTGTATCTATAAATATTTATGTTGACATAAGAATAGGTTTTCTGGTCGGCTGTCTTTGTTGGATCAGCTTTCCCTTGAATTCACCTTTTTAAGCACTGCAACCAAATTTGTAAGCTATCTCTAATCAAAGAATTGTCCCTTAATTTGCATTCATATGTTAAACTAGGACATTTATGAAGTCTTCAATTTGCATTCTGATTGAACTAACAAGCTTTAGAAGCTCTAATACTGTGTTGATAGGGGCTGGTGGTGTAACCTGCATCAAGGCAGAATATGCATTGTAAAGCATGTGGTATTCAATTTCCTTAAAGATATGATACCCCCTTCCATGAATCAACAATATGTATAAACATAGTGGTTTACTAGGTGAAATTTCGTTCTGAAGGCAACCTGTCATTCCTATCAATCGATCCTATTCTTCATTATTTTGATCCTTCGCTTTTCCTCTCGTTTGTGTGATTTTGTTTGTCAGGTCAATGTTTCTCCATTTTACTTATAAATTTTACTTGTAATTACTGATTCCTTCTTATTGCAATTGTGCACCCTTCTCAACTCGAATTTGTTGTTTAACCTTCTAATTATCCATCAGATGTACAATGGCTATATCTAGTAGGTTTTGATTTTCTACTCCCAGCTTTTATAGTTGCAAGCGTTCATCTTTCAGGTTGAAAGAGTTTCTCACAGAGATAATTTGCGGACTTTTATACAGAAGTCTGAGGATGTTGAGAAAAGGTGTCTTGCAAGAGCAATTAAATCATACTGTGAGCTGCGTATTTTGCCGTATGAGGATAACAAGACTGTTGTATTTAGGTCCTGATTAAAAATTGGAGCTGGTATAGCTGCATCAATCTCTTTCTATTCTGTCCATCATCGGTGATTGTGGATATCATCATTGTCACTCGGTTATCCAAGTAAACTGCCTTACATGCCACTCCGATGAATAAAGATAGAAAAGATGACCATAGCTTGTCACGACTACCGGACATAGGAAATTTGCGGAAAAGGAAAGAGAAATAAAGAGGTTTCATCTGAATTCATGTTGTAACATTTCGCAGATTTAAGACAATGTCTTGATCTTTTTCCCCTTTCCACATGCAGCAAAATTTTGTACAAGTTCCAAACTTTCTTCTTGCAATAAAAATGCCTCAAAGCTGTTTTCAATGATTTTAGAACGTTCAAGTATTTTGTTATTAGAGTTATGTTAGTGTATGACCCTGCAGGTTGTCACCTAGTTTTCAAGTTGGATTTAGATTGCCTCGTAATAACTGCAGATCTTTGTCCAATGCTGTATTTCTCTCTACTTTTTTGTCACAATAAATTTAAGATGTACATCTCTTCTTGTTATGCACTCAAGGAAATCTCAGTTTGTTGTGATAGAGTTTTCTCCATTTGTTTGATATGATGAAAGGTGAATAAAGAAAGAAAAAAATGGACAGCCTGGTGCGCTAAGTATCCCGCGATCATGCAGGATTCAGGGAAGGGCCACACCCCACAAGATGTAATTTAGGTAGTCTACCTTGATGCAAGCATTAGTGATTGATTCCACGGCTTGAACACGTGACCTATAAGTCATACAACGACAACTTTTATCGTTGTTCCAAGACTCCCTTGAAAGGGGAATAAAGAAAAGAGATTGAAAATAAACAAGAAAAAATCCAGGAGAATGAAGGAACTCTCTTTTTCCATTAATTTAACTAGTTGGGAATTGGCTGAAGGATCTCTCTTTTTCCATTCTGCTTTATTCAAGCCCAGTTCATACCAAATAGATACTAGCTAAGTTTACAAAATTCTTACAAACAAGATTTGGCCTTACACTGCCAAGCTTTAAGATGCTAAACTCTTGTTGAAGATTTTAGTCTCTCCAATTAGCAAGTACAAAGTCATCAATGGAGAAACCAAGTACTATCTCAAACATCCTTTTTTATACAGGAAATAACATTAAAAAATGAAAAATAAGAAATTTAGAAGTTAGTCAAAAGCTCTTATTAATGTTCAACATTCTCATTGAGCCCTCTGTATCTTCAAATGAACTGGCTTTATCAAGAAGTTTCTGAATTCCATCAACCCATTTTTGTTTGTGGTTTTTGCTCTTGCACCTGAACTCTAGAAGACCCTGAGAAGTGTTTACTCCAAGGTACAGATCTCGGCTTTCAATCTCCTTGAACAACCATGCATCACTTCCATCACATACTTCATAAACAACACCTGTTGCACACCATAGGAGCACATCAGTAATTAGAAACTCTAGCAAGGGGTAGATGAAGCATGATTTCAATATTTCAACTGAACCTAGCATTTTGAACTTGGAGCATCGATATATGTTTAAAGTGCAACGTGGTCATTGGGAAGAACTCTAAGGATTAATTCCATAACGCTTAATCCTAGATCCACCTCTGACTCGGAGTAAATGAAAAAAGGAAGAACAAAAATAACTGGCATGAAATTGTAAGGGGAGAGCTTACATTTATTATTTTTAGAAAAAGCTCCACTAACATTTTTACTCTTCAACTTGATCACAACCTGTCAATTGAACCACTGAAGTTAGTGCTTCCACCTATGTTCAGAAGTAATCTAATTTTTGTTCTATGATACCTCAAGATGAAAATATCGAAAGCCTATTGACAAACCTGACATTTCTTGTTTATATAAACAGACACATGTTTCCATCGTTGCATACCTAAGAATTCAAAATGAACCATAAACTAGAATCAGCAAGTAGAAAATAGTATAATCTTTTGTTGGACATTGTGAAATAACAAAATTTACTAAAAAACTTGGTCCATATTGTTATGTATTCACCTTTTCTTGTGTGATGCAGCAGTTCACCCACAAAGGGAGAATCTTGTTCATCCATGTCACTAGGGGAAGAAGCAAAACTTTGAGCTTCCACCATGCTTTTGTCACATGGACTTATAGATGCGGTCCTCTTTGCTTCTTTTGGTAATCTTGACTTGAGAGTTGCTTCCCCTCTCAAAGCTTTTCATTCATAGAAATAAGCTATTGTTAATAAACATGTATATCAATAGCTCAACTCCATTTGCAAGAATATAGCAATTGATTGGTAAATATGTACCTGTGGCAGCTGCAGCTGTTAATGTGACAAGATCACTGGCATTATGTATGTCTACAGCTGATCTAACAACTGAGGCTAGACGCTCATGTTCTACCCCGGATGATTCAGCCATTTCTATGCAATGTGAGGCCAAGAGTTCAGTAGCTGATGCTAAAGCCATGCTCATCTTTGAACTTGAACCGCTTGAGTTCTCTGCTGCTGCTACACCAGCCAATGCTGCAGCTAGTCCAGCTACAGACAGGACAGCATGCATATGTGCGTTTTCTAGGCGTGCCTTTTCTTTCTTCTTGACTATGCTATCTTTAGAATCCTTATGATGGAACCATCTTCCAATACCTCCTGTTTTTCGCGCATTTTGTGAATTCAACATCTTGGTCTCTGGCTACAAGAAATCATTCGAAATATTTGAGAGGTTGAACTTCTTTCAACTCTTTCAAAATCGGCATTTTGTGATAGAAATCAGCATCTTACAGCAAACCAAAAGAAAAATGAATTAACAAAATTTAATTTCTCTATGTATGTACCTAATCCACTTGATTTTTCCATGAATAACAAGTAATCTGACATTCTTGATGGTCTTTATATTGCTTCCAAACAACAAACTGCCAATCCCCTATCCCCCCTCTTGTTTTAGGTGTGTTAGGCTCTTAAAATGTGCTTAATTTTCTTAACTTCAGAACTTAAAAGCCTCAAAAATCTCATGACACCAAGTTCAAGATTGAAGAAATGCAACAACATGAACCATGAAAACAAACAAAACCATAACAATAATATAGTTACTTTTCTAAACATAACACATGAATAGGAAGCAAAAGAAACCATTTATAGCTTAAAGTAGGAAGCTTACTAGTTGTGCAGGTGGAGAAACTGATTCAGGTATCACACTAAATTTCCTGTCAAATGAATAGTGTTTCTGTTTCTGAGCAAGAGCTTTTGTTAATTCAGAAGCAGAAAGGCTCCAAGATCTTGACAAGAAGTCCATTGGCTCCATTGGTGTTTGTGGTTGAGGTACAGAAGGTAAATCTCCTTTCATCTCTTCATCTTGTTCATCAACACTCACAAGCCAATTATTTGAATCATTCTTCTTGTTCCATCCTAATAGATAGTTTTCCTCCATAACACTTCTTACTTCTTATTTTCAGCTCTCAAATATCCACCTTCTTGATAACTTTACCTGAATATTTGGAGTTCAAACCAAAGAGGATTAAGGCAACACTCGAGATTAAGCAGTACTCCTAGTATTAAGTAGTGGAGATTAAGTTAATACTATCACGGAGTCACTTTTCATAAATAATATTTTCCGGTGTTTGGTTGGTGAACGGAAAATATGAGTGTTTTGATGAACTTCTTGAGTACTATACTAGATAAATGATAGGAGTACTATTGTCTAATTGATAGTCGTAACCTAACACTAGAAAATGATTTTCGCGTAAACAATACTACTATAGTATATTTTTCCAAAAATGACTTGTGTATCAAACGCACTTGCATCTGATTTTAGCATAAAATAGTTGAGGGAATGACTTACCTTGGCAATATGAAGACTGTAAACCAAACACTACTAGCAAAAATAGCAAGTTAACAACATACTTCAGCTTTTGTTATAAAATGACTTTATATATAGGAGAGACAAGAAAGCAAACAACAGAGGTACATGATAGCTAACATAGGCACATTACACACTTTATAGTTCTTGTTTGGAACTCCCAAGTATTCAGGTTGGTGTCATAACGACAGAAACAATACCTTATAATATACGTCCTCGTGAAAAAATCACGTATTCCAATTCAATATTCTTTAAAGAAAAAAAAAACAAATAAAATATTATTCATTTGACTAAACTAAGAAAACATTGGCCTGAATGAACGGACCCTGTGTTTCCTAACGTTAAAACACTAGCTACAAAAAGTTTGGATTAATTTATACACAAGCACACGAGCCTAAAGTGTGAACAAGACTATTTATTACAAGAATTGGATAGTGGGGATCAAATCTATTATGGGTTTATGACTTACTAATTTACTTTCGGTGGTTGTTAACTTTTGGAGTACACTACAGTGTTTTGATTAATTTCATTCGTGAGCCTTGGATTGGGGAGACGCTATGTAGGGACCAATAACATACCCATAATGTTACATGAATAGTGTCGGCTTATTATCACAATTCAACTAGTAAGTATATTTTGCACAAGCGTCCTATCTCAAACTGATATTTAGTCTCATACATTTAAGCGTTGTCGATCAATTCTCTAAAGAGTGTGTTCACCACTAGTAGGGACTAGACGTGGTAGGTACTATAAGGATAATAAAAGGTTTTTTTTTTTTATGTATAAAGTGGTGTGACGAGCATTTGGGTAGGTTGATTTTTTTTGGGGTGTAATTGAGTATATTGACTTGGAATAATAGTAAGATTGTAACAATTCCTTCTAAGACATGATAAGTGGCAAGTCCTACAATGATGATTCTATGGTTAGACCCTTTGAGTACTTTTACTCGTGCTTTCACTTCTCTTGGTTGAGAATTGATTCTTTTGCATAATAATGCTCTTCTTTTAGTTTAATGATATATACAAAGGCCACAAAATGTTCAAGAATGTGCTAATAATCTTTTCTATCTATTTAAGTATCTAAAGTAATTCACTATACTGTATTTTGCGAATTTAGTGAATGCAAGTAGGTGATTTTTATTTGGAAAACGCATCATTTAATACAAGAATAAGCTAAGGTCAATTGAAGTCTTGTGATGTATTATCAGAATAATGTCTCAAGTTCAAAAATCATATACTATATCATAAAAAATAAAAATAAAGCTCCAAGTTCAAACTCATTAGTCATTCCCTTTCTAAGATGAGTATAATTGTATCATCTTTTTATACAATACAGTTAATTAGTTATCTGCAATAACATATTAGAGTTAATGACATCTATAACAAGGAAAATTGCACCTATAATGTAAAGTTTTATTATACTATCATGTGTTTACAACTTAACCTCAAGACTAATCATACTTTAAGTGGTGATAACTGAAAAGGTAGGCATTGTGGGATGATGAACAGCAAAAATTCTTCAAGTGCAAGTGATCAGACTTGACATGCTAGCTTGTTAGCTAATCTTACAGATTAAATTAACTCAAAAGCTGACTTAGAAAGTGAAACTCAGATGAGTTTTACAGCTGCCTTTGGCTGCTTTATACTTGAGGAAATCTCTCTATAAATGGTACTTAGTGACTATACTGAATTTTTACTTGGAATCCCATGCGAGCACAATGATTTTGCTCCCATATTTAGTTGCTTTTAGATCCTTTCACGTGCCTATACTCATATGAGTTATATTTGCCAAACAAATCATTGTTTTGCAACTTTGGAAAATACCCACTATGTGTGTCCATTTTACTCTAATTATTTCCGTATGCTATGTATCATCATTATATCTCAAATCACTTGAGATTTGGGAAATGTTACTTTGATGACTTATGCATGCCTTACCAATAGTTTATGGGAAATAGACCACCATAGAAACTTACATAATAATAGGAGTAGATTTTAAGTGTAGTAGTAGGCAACTCTTTTAATTAGCTTCACTCGAGAATACTATTGATTACAACAATTTAGTGGCTACGAAATACAATACAAATTGTAGTATTATTGCAAAATTAGAATACATCAGTTGAGAGCAGTGGCGGCGGACCCAAAATTTTTAAATTATGGGTACTCAACTACTACTAATCTACAATAGCTACTTCTTGAACATGCATGATCATTTTTTCCATATTCCTACTTCTTAGAAGTGATAAGGAGGAAAACTTAGCATAATTGGAATCACATAATATTCATAACTAAGTGGTGAAGTGGTATTATTTTAAGGAATAAAATTCCTTGGGGGTAAAGTAAGATAAAATGTTTAAAAAAGCATTTAATGGATTCAGGAGAACTATAGGATACTCTTGTAAATACTTGGTTGGATAATTCGCTGTGATTATTCGGCCCCTCATTGACTTATGAAAAGCAAGAGTAAAATTTCAAAAAGTTTTTTTTGTAGTGGGAGGGAATATGTAGTCGAATCAATCATGCAGGGAATAATCTTTACATCCATTGCAAAGCTTATCGATTACAAAGTAGAAAGGTAAATTTGCAAGTTTAAAAAAGCAAACAATAAAAAGTGTTGAGATATTGCTTTTAGCATACTCAAAAAAGATGCCTTTTGGATTAGCTTTTTCTCATCACGCGGCAAATAATTGTTACCCCTTCGTTATATTCAGGTGCTTAAAAGTCCTAAAAGGTTTAATTAGAGCATAGAACTTTATTTATGACAAAGTTATATAGACTGAAGCATATTGTTAAATTTTTCACATTGGTCGAGAGAATGAGCTATTGTTTCCTTATATATTCTTGAGCAAACTTCAGTTATGCTGATTATTGTGATTGATACAAAGAGGATGCACAAAATCCATTTGCGTTAATTGCTAAGCAAAGCCAAATGCTCCATGAGAATGCCTACATTTTGCCCTTACGTATCCGACCAAGTTGTGTTTTGTTATGTTATTGTGGTATTAACAATCATCTCAAATAGTGGAAAGAACAAAATTAAAGATGAATTTCCAGTAGGTAAGTCGAGTGATCAAACGCGATTTACAAATCGTGGTTATAAGTCACATTCACTAAATGTAACTTACAGTAACGTCGTACAACAAATGCGATTTATAACTCACAAGGACTTGTGGCTTGTCATAAACAATAGCTTTCGTCTATTCTTTCTGTTATGCTTTATTCTTAACTCGCAGTCTATAAATGTGTTTTGCATATTTCTGATATCCTATTGCAAAACAACACATCACTAGATTTGTTTAGCTAAAAGCATGCATTTTGGGGAAACTTATTTGGTTCAAGATTATGGTTTTGGTTTCAGAAGGAAAAAGAAAATGAGCAGGAGACCAAGGAAAGAAGATTATAAAATTAAATATCCACATTTTCTTGAACAAAAGGAAACACAAACTGTTGAAGAGCAGAAAATACAAAGCTCAAATGAAAGTAAACATTACATTTGCAAAAACACACAAATACAAGGAAAAAAGGCATTTTAAGCATAGTCTTCACTGACTGGAAGTGGATCATGGGATCCAATAAACACATCACCATAAATAAGCCCAGCTAATCCACCACCAATAAGTGGGCCGACCCAATAGATCCAGTTCTGGGAAAAGTCTCCAGCAACTACAGCAGGCCCAAATGATCTAGCTGGGTTCATTGATCCACCACTGAATGGACCAGCAGCCAAGATATTTGCCCCAACAATGAACCCAATTGCAATGGGTGCAATTGTTCCAAGTGATCCCTTTTTGGGGTCTGCTGCAGTGGCATAAACAGTGTAGACTAGTGCAAAGGTTATGATTATCTCCATCACCACTCCATTAAGTCCAGTTAGCCCAGCAGCCACTCCATGGGTAGGAACAGCCTGCAAAAACCCAATGTGTAAGGCCCAATAAGCTAGAAATTTCCAATAATATTCATTTTCAACTCTCTAATCACTCTGTTGTCTTAGTGGGAATGTAATTTATTTTTAATTTAGTTATTGTGTACATAAAATTTATCGTGTTTGACTAATTTGAATTCAAACCAAGTAGGCTCATTAAGGGTGTAAAAGGCCATGTGCCAAAAAGTTCTCCATCCTCAAGACGTAATCAAAGATCCATACTAAAAGGGGAGAGATTTGAATGTATTTCTGATGGTATTGAAAATATATATTAGTTAATACCTATGATCGATGTTCGCTTACTTTAGAAAACATCTCTTAGCCTTAATCGATCTATTTTTTTTCAAATGGTTTTATGTCCAGTTATCCAATAATCACCTATCCAAGTAATCACAAAACAATTTTATATCAAGATCAAAGAACCCCTAATTCTTAAAATAATACATACCAATCCATTAGTAACATATTTGAGGAGGAGGCAAGCAACTGTGGAGCCAAGGCATTGGGCAATCCAATAGAAGAGACCAGTCAAGACAGTGATATTGCCACCAACAGCCAATCCAAGGGTAACAGCTGGATTCAAATGGCCACCTGAGATATTGGCTGCCATTGAAACTCCAACAAACAATGCAAATGCATGAGCCACTGCCACAGCTACTAAACCAGCTGGATCAAGAGCTGCATCTGATGTCACCTTATCTGCAAAAATCACACCAAAAAAATTGGTTCAGAAAATAATCTACACTTATGGGAAGAAAAATAAAGAATTTTTTTTTTTTTTTTTTTGTGGAAAATAAAGCTAAATAGACACTTTTCATACCATGCAAATTTAATTTAGAAAAAGTTATGTGGAACAATAGTGTTTGTTGACGTGTCGTGGTACAACATGCTTTGTTTCTCCCATGGAGTTTAAGTTCTATGCATGAATAATGTGAAAAAAATTACATAATCGAGGTAATTGTGATGTTGACATTAAATGATAACTAAATAAAATGGACGGAGTAACTAACCGACTATAACAGGTCAATTGCTCTGATTGCGTAACAAAAATATATTGTCATTTTATATAACTTAAATTCTATATATACTTACTGTAGGCTATAGCAGATCCAACACCAGCAAAAACAAAGAGAAGGGTGGCAATGAACTCAGCTAAATAGGCCTTGAGTGAAGCTGCACTAACAGAGTCACCAATGCTACCAAAAGCAATCTTCACCATTTTTCCTCTCTTTAAACTTCCTAATTAAACCAATTTGTAAAAGATTAGTAAACTTGATGGTTCTTTAAAGCTCCACAAAATTAGCATATATATAGTTGAGACCATTTTTAGAAAGTTTTATAAAAATAAAGTCATTGCGTTAGGTTTCACCGACCATGGGGCCTAGCCTTATTCCGGCAAATAATTAGTGCCGCCCCACCGGCTTTCTTTGATATAATATTACACATTATTGGAGTTTATATATGTAGATGACTAATAATTAGGATTAGTTACATTAGTCATGGACATTCTAAATTTCTAACAAATGAATTGAAAATTATGTTTAGATAAACTTAACTACTACAACAACATTTCAAAGAGGAAAGCTGGGATAAAAAAATAACACTAACAATAATAGATAAGAGAGGGAAAGGTGAGCTCTATTAGAGTAATATTAATACATTCATTCATCTCTTATGTCACTATCATTATTTTCTCTTTTTGAGTTTAAAATAACCTATATGACGTTCCAAAGCATAGAGAATCTTGTATATATTGTTGATGCTGATGATAACGATTATTATACTCCCTCCGTTCCAAAATGGTTGTTTAAGTTTGATTTGGAGCAGAGTTTAAGAAATATGGTAAGATTTTTGGAACTTGTGGTCCAAAATGAACTCTACATAAATATCTGGCTATAAAGCATTTCATTAAGGGTAAAGTAGTAGTTTCAACTCAAAAATATTTTCAAATTTAGAATTGTGTCATTCGTTTTGGAACGGACTAATAAAGAAATAGTGTCATCTATTTTGAAACGGATGGAGTATTAAAGTATACATGAAAAGGTTACTCAAACCTATACAAGGAAAAAAAGACGACGTCAATAATCTCATTACATGCGTTCAGGGTATGATAAAATTTACCCACACCGGGTGTATGCATCAACCCAATACATGTATGACATGTGTTGGTACACATGCTTCTCTATCTTAATCATAATTAATTACTCTAACATATTTTTTCACCTTATTAAATCACTTACTCATAATTAATTGATGTGGTTTGGTAAATATACTCGGTGTCAGTAAGTTTTTACTTATGTAACCTATATATGTATTGTAATTTCTTGGTGAATTAGTGTTCAACTGATCGTTCGTCAACATTGGTGACTCAATAGTGTGAATTGTGATTAAACCTTTGTGCCAGAGAATACCATGAAGTCAATATGTATGGTTCTACCAAGTGAAAACGACGTCACTAAAGACAACAATTTCAAAGCTAAGGTTTAAAATTTTGCAGCCTGTAAATTAAACTAGTCTAGCTGTTTAATAATTTGGTTTACAATTGTGATAACTATTGCAAATCTCAACATAAAGGACTAATGCAAATCGTGATATCCCTGTATTACAATTCTCATATATATAACTCATCTCTAACCTAACAACCCTCAAGTGTTTTGAAGGAAAAGGTTAGCCGTTAGGAGTAAATTTAATGCACATGTGATGTGACCAAGATCCTGAGTCAACGCAGCAAATTAATGACCAAAATGTGGTCCAAACTCCAAAATTGAAACTGGTTAGTTTTCAAAACTCTTGCCTTCTACACCATGCATCCATGGCTGATTTAATGCTTCAGTACAAAAGCCATTATTGAACTTTCATTTAATTAGTAGTACCAACCATGCGTTGTGGTGAGACCAATCTTTTGGGTACATGCATGCTCTCTAGTAAGTATATATATCCCAGCATTTTGAAAGCTATTGTGAAGATTCTACTTCCAGTAATATTATTCTGATTGTGAATTACTTTAATGAAACCATATCCTATGCAGACGATAATGAGTAAACCCTCTTTCTTCAAAAAAAAAAAAAAAAAAAAAAAAAAAAAAAAAAATTAAATTTCAACTGCCAGGAATTCCATTGAACCATATAAACAATGTTTTTTTTTCTCGGTTTAACTATTTGGTACTCAAATTTTAGTGATAGTTTCATGATTAACCATAAAGTCGCTCAAATAGAAACAACTAGCAGTTTTATAAAATTTTAGAAAAAAAAGTCACATGAAAATTTTCCGAAAACCTGAACTAAAATTCAGGAAATTTTAGCTGAATTTAGTTCAAAGTTACAGAAATTTTCCTGGGGCTTCATATTTTAGGTCCCATGAAAATTTCTGTCTTTTGGTGACTAGTTATCTCCTTTTTTTTTTTTTTAAATGATGGCTATTTATAAAAAAAAATTATCTGGTTGTTTCTCTTTCAGCTCTAAAAAGTTGCTTCGGGGTTAAATTTTTGGGCTGGTTCCATAAATAGTAGCTCATATCAAGTTATCCTCTTTAGTATAACACTTACTTTTTGTTACAATAACATTAAATTAAAATTAGACAGTAAAAAATATTAGGATTAATAATTAGTTAATATTATTACCCTAAAACAGAATATATGCATCCGTCCTCTAGATATTTATCAATCATCCTAAAAAGATATAGGCGTTATTATAAATAACAAATTAAATAAGAGATAAAAATAGCTAATGTATCTTTTACACTTCTATTTTTTTTAATCTTTTAGTTGCCATATTTAAAATTTTGTACAAATAAAATACGTATCACCTAAAAATATGAATAAAAAATATTAAAATAAATAAATATTGAATACACAATACATACAAAGAGTGATATATTGTGTTAAAATAGTGAATAAATATTGAATACATAGTCAGGTAAAGATATTAATCATTCCTAGATGTATGATCAAGGTGGACCTACAAAAAGCTTATGACTCTGTGAAATGGTGTTTTATCGACCATATCTTAAAGGCTTATGACTCTGTTGGTTTCCTATGAAGATGGTGGAATGGATCATGCAATGCATTCATACAGTTAGCTACACTTTCTTGATTAATGGGGGATTATCAGACACTAGAGGTTTAAGGCAGGGTGACTCTATGTCCCCATACATTTTTGCGCTAGTCATGGAATACCTGGACAGATGTATGAAATCCTTAAAGGAACTGCCTGATTACAACTACCATCCCAGGTGCCAAAAACTTGAAAAACTCACATATGTTTAGGAGATGACCTATTATTGTTTTCTAGAGGAGATGTGGGATCAGTTCAGTTGCTTAAGGACAAGTTTTCAGTGTTTTCTGAGGCTTCAAGACTAAAAGCTAATCTGTCTAAGAGCCAAGTATACTTAGGTGGAGTGGCAGGTGACAAGCAGAGAGAGATATTGAATTTGCTGGGATATGAGAAGGGCAGGCTTTCTTTTAAGTACTTAGGTGTTCCCCTATCCACAAAGAGACTCATTGTGACCCAATGCAAGCCCCTAATTGATAAGATTACGGCTAGGATCAGTTCATGGATGGCCAAGAGTTTCTCTTATACAGGAAGAGTGCAGATGATAAGAGCAGTGGTTTTTAGATTGCAAGCTTACTGGTCACAACTATTCCTACTACCTCAGAAGGCCATCAAGCTCATAGAGGCAATCTGTAGAAGCTATCTCTGGACAAGTACAATTACTATCTCAAAGAGGACATTAGTAGCTTGGGAGAAGACTTGCCTACCTAGGAAGGAGGGAGGATTAAACATCATTAATATGAGGGTGTGGAACCAAGCTGCCATTTGCAAACTCTTGTGGGGACTAAGTCAGTAGAAAAAAAAGTTGTAGATTACCTGGGTTCACACTTATTACATAAAAAAGAGGAACCTTCTTACTATGCCTATACCTTCCCAAGCATCTTGGATGGTTAGGAAAATTATGAATATGAGGAAATTTTGGCAGCAAATCAACCCTAACACAGCACAGACTCAAGCAAGAAGATTTTGTATCAAGGAGGCTTACAACAAAATCAGGGGTGAAATGCAAATAGTACCATGGGGCAGGTTATTTTACCACAATGTAGCTCAACCAAAGCATATGTTTATCCTATGGCTAGCTTTGCAGGGGAGACTTAGAACAAAGGATAGATTAATCCAATGGGATAACAAGTGGATAGGACCTGTGTATTATGAAACCTACAGAGTGAAATAGTCTAACATTTGTATTTTGACTGTGTTTACTCAATGACCCTCCAAAAAGGAATTTTAGACTGACTACACAAAGGCAGGAATATAAGTCAATGGGAACAAGAGTAGCAAATTGTTCAAGCTGAAACCAAAGGGCACCAACCTCACAAGGCACTGGAGAATGCATGCTTTGCAACCACTGTGTATGTTGTCTGGATTGAAAGAAATACCAGAGTACACTAGCACAAGAGCAGGAGAGTTGGAGAACTGTTGCATGAAGTCAAAACTAATATTTGTATTAGAGTCTGTACTAATATTTGTTAGTTCTTTATAGCTGTTTGAATTTGTTAGTTCTTTATAGCTTATGTTATGTCTTGTAGGAGGCTTGGAGTCTAGATTACTGGTAGGAAAGAAGACTTTCTTTTGAGATGAGCTTAACCAGGATGACATGCTCAGAGCTGTATTGACAAACTTTGTTATTGAATGAAATTATTTAATTGCCAAAAAAATATTTATTCGCTTTAGTATTTTAACATATTGTGTATGTACTGTTATCATGCACATATAATATCATGTATTTAATATTTATTTATTAATA
The DNA here is from genome assembly GCA_037355625.1 of Petunia x hybrida. NCBI lineage: Eukaryota > Viridiplantae > Streptophyta > Magnoliopsida > Solanales > Solanaceae > Petunia > Petunia x hybrida. The sequence continues at coordinate 8,361,156 of JBBBVM010000090.1, read as the reverse complement.
ATAAGAATTAATAATTATTCATTTAATATTTCAACATATTGTGTATATACTATTTTATATATTAATATTTATTCAATTTATATATACAAAGATGAGAGATGAGAGAGACAGGGAGGGGCCCTAGGGGGCATATAATTGATTGTGATTAGTGATAAGTATCCCTAATATTAAGTGATAAATAAAAATTGATTTGTAATTAACAATAAGTAATTTCTAAAATTAAAGGATAAATAATTAATATAGTTATAAAATTATAAAAATTAATTTATAAAATAGTCTGGATGACTAAAGAAAAAAATGAATGGGGAAACGTGTTTAAACAGTAAATAAGTCCTACAAATGTGTTCGTGGAGTAATTTTTCATAAATTTTTACCCAAGTTCAGTGGTGATTTGCGTAAATAGAACATTGCAATGCCACTATTTAACTTCTGATAATCTTGAAAAAGTGGTTAACTTTTGGCCTCGGCTTCAGAACTAGAGTGCTTCCTGAAAGATCGTGAGGACTTTAGTTCAAAAAAAAGTCCCAAAGAATCCTAGCCAGCCACCATAAAATGTTATTTTTGTACAAGTTCGTCCCCAGGCAAAATATTAAATGTCAGGTGATACCAGGTGAAAATTATAAAAACTCTAGTGGTTTCACAAAAGAAAAATTATACATAAGTACAAATTCGGGACCTTTTTTTACAAAATATAGAGATATTTTAGTACTATTACACAATATAGAGAAAATGGGGAATTAATTATAAAACATAACAAAACTGTATACACCCTGGACATAACAAAATCCTAGCCTCCTCCTCTAATTTCTCTCATTTTCTCTCCCTCCTCCCCATGCACTCCCAATCTGCCGCCGCTGGACCACCGTTAAAAATGAAAAAAAAAATACATTTTTGAATTCCTCTAATTTTTCCATTTTAGCTATTACTTTTTCAAATTCTCGGGAATCAGCGTAGATCTAGCTTCAAAGTTTCGGCCAACACCTATCTTCAACAACCAAGTCATTTTTCGGTAAATTTTTACATATTTTCTGTCCTCTCACCCTCCTCCATCACCTCTCATACTCCAATTCCCCCATATTTGATGTTTTTTCGTCCAATATGGTGATTTTTAGTCAAAATTGGTGTTTTTCGGCTGCATCTCGTGTTTTAACGGTCATTTTTTATGTTTTCTGGTCAGATCTGGTATTTTTCATATTTTTATTTTATTGTATGTTACTGTATTTTCACTGTTTCTACGTTGTATCTAACTATTTCTAGACTATTTATACACTTTATTTATCTGTTTCTCCACAGTTTCTGAGTTTTTTGCACTGTAACTAACTGTTTCAACGTCTCTGCACTGTTTATGTGCAATTTTTGCATAATTTTGCACTGTGCGCTGTTTATACATATTTCTACACTGTTTATACATTGTTTTAGATTGTTTCTGCACTGCTTCAGACTATATCTACATTGTTTCTGACTGTTTCAGCACTGTTTCAGCAGATCGAAAGCGGTGGCGAAAGTAGTCCGGCGGCAGCAGAGGGGAGGGGATGTGAGGTGGATGCTTGGGTTTTTCCGTTTTAGTTGTAAATAACAACTTGTATATAAAAAATAGTGTTATGTTTTGCAATATCAATAATATTGCTATTTTATTGTAACTAATACTTCAAAGTTGTTATAATCTATGCACCTACTAAGGACACTGGAAGGGGGGTTGAATAGTGTCTTTCGATTTTTGCCAAAGAACTTTGTTGTTGCACAAAGAACTCTGCCCTTTGTTACTTTCACCAATCAGCAGCACAAAGAACTCTGTCCTTTGTTTGCTCTGAACCCTCGTTGTGAATGAATACGACTGCCTCAATTACTTGCCTTTATATGGGTTGTGCAAACTCTAGTAATTTCTTACTAAGAATCTTCTAAATTACGGTAAGGAAGATCTCCAGTGATACACGTCTTGTATAGCACCAACTCTTATTCACACTTCATAGAGACAACCTCGGCATAACCTCTTTTTCTGACTGAGATAAATAATCATGCACGTGCCAACCTTTCCTAGTTCTGCATAGATTTGGATCCCACAATTTTTTCGATCAGTCATGCCTTTTTTAAAGAACTAGGTACTTCACCAGGTCCTTTGTTTGTCAATCTTCAAAACTAACACCTCAACAAAAATTATATAGAAGTGTAAATACCCCTTTCCATTAATTTGGATTTACGCTGGATTTGGTACATCTATTGAGGAAAGTAAAATGATCCCTACCAAAAGTTTCTCATTCTAACTGGACATTGTATATGCTTTTAGAATATATGTTGTGTTTATAATATAGGTTCTTTATACAAAACTTTTGTCTTGTTTACACAAATATATCAATAAAATGATTATTAGAAAACATAGCAATATTATTTATATATAAGTAACTAAAAAGGAAAAATTTAATCAAAATCCTAGCATCCGTCTCCAATCTCACAGCCCCAATGCAGTCTCGGTACTACCCTACCACCCCTTGTTGCCCATGTTGGTCGCCACCGCTAGTAATTATCGGTCATTGTTGGCCTGCCACTTTCCGCTGTTACCATCCGTAGAAATATCAAATAAGACTCCTTTTAAGATATACCTACTTAATTAAATATACTAGAATATGCAAAAATATGCAAAAATGGTATACAAAGCTTCAAAAATTCAACAGAGATATATGTTGATACAATGGAGATGCACGTTGGAGATACAAAACATGAATGAAGGTACCAAAAGAGAGATACACAAATAAATATACAAACATAAGTACAAAAAAGTGCAAACTTGCACATGAAATTCACATAGATATAAAAAAAATGCAAAAATACACAACAGATATGAAAAATACAACAAAAATACTAAAAATACAAAGGTATAATTGCGATAAAAAAATAACAAAGATATATCAAAGATACAAAAAATATACAATATAGATACAAAAGAAATTAAAGAAGAAGAAAAAATAATATTATTGATACACTAGATCAATGGTGATACAAAATAGTACAATAATGATGCAAAAAAAAAAAAAAAAAAATACAATATAGATACAAAAGGAGGAGGAGGAAGAGGAGGAGGAAGAAGAAGAAGAAGAAGAAAGTTGTAGTAGCGACGACAACACCATATTTTAATAGAAAATATCAAATCTTAACAGAAATCTCAATATGCACCATATTTAATAGAAAACACCAAATCTTAACAGAAATCACCATATCTACGTAAAAAGCACCACTGACGGATGAGAAGCTGGAGAGAGATTTGATGTAGGAGTCGGAGGGACATTGATTGTGTCAGATAATTTGATGGAAATCGCCAAATCCGATATTGATGGCGTCAGATCTGCTATTATAGCGATAGATCTTACGCTTCCTTTATCGGTGGCGGTGGTAGAGATGACATCATCTCTATCGATATTGCGTCGGATTTCCCCGGCCAAAGTTGTTGAAGATTATGGGTTGGTGCATGTAGAGAGAGAGAGAGAGAAAGAAGGGGGTCGTCGTTAGTGAGGCTCCAGCAAAAGGGGCATAGAGAGAGAGAGAGCAGGAGAGAACATAGGAAAGTTGAGGAGGAGACTAAGATTTTTTTTTTACTTGTCTAAAATTTTATCTTGCCTGTGTTTCTTAATAGTGGGTAATATTGTGGGAATTGTAATTTAAGGATTATAAATGCAAGAATTGTTAATTATAATACGGGGATTATGACATATGATGTAATATTACAAATTTACGTAATAGATTATGTATTCCACCTCAATCCTGCAAAAAGTAGTACATATATTCTCACATAACCAAACGATGTATGTTATGTGAAGAATATTTTTCTTCTAAAACCAATGAGATATGACTTATTTATGAGTAATTTGTTAGTGTGGCAAACCAAACAATGTCTAGGACATTATTAATAGATCATGTACTAGTAACAAGGAAAATTTACACTATATAACTACCCTAATAGCTTAATTACATAATATACCAATACTTTTAAATATTTACCCTATATAACAATACTTTCTACATTTTTACAAAACATACCATTTTCATTTCCTTCCCCTCTTTCTACCCCAAAACCCTAATTTCTCTATCTCTTTCTCTCCCTTCTTCCACCCACCCATCCACCCTCCCTGCCATCGTCCTCCTCAATCTCCAGCGATTTGTGCCTCCAACGAACCACCACTGAGTGACGTTGCCGCTGCTTCTTTCCGCCGTTTGTTGCCGCTGCTCCGCCACCGGAGTGGCGGCTCTGTTGCTGTAGCGGATCTATTTCCGATCTGCTTCTCCTTCTTTTTTTTATGTTTTATTTTGTTTTGCATATGTATTTATGTGTATATTTATGTATAAGTTTTGTATTAATGTGTATGTATATGTTTTGCTTTATAAATACAATTAAATTTTTTGAATGTCTACGTAATTTTATTGTATATTTGTGTATGTGTATTTCAATCTACATATTTTTGTATGTCAATTTATATTTATTTTTTTTGTATAAACTTGTATTTGTGTGCATGTGTGTGTTAAATGTGTGTCCATAAAACCTTTGTATGTATCTAAATCCCTTTTATATGTGTTTGTATATGTGATGCATATATATTTCTAGTGTTTTAATGTATATTTATGTATTTTTATAGATCAAATCTGTTTTTTTAATATGAAAGTATTTTTTATGTATGTTTATGTATTTTTATAGATCAAATCAAATGTCTTTTTGAGTATGAAATTGTATTTTGTATATTTATGCACCTACAATTTTTTTCAGATTTAAAAAAAAAAATCCGGTCACCGGCAACCGGCGGCTGGCTGCCGGCGACCGGCTGCAGGTGATGGCAACGCTGAATCACTGTAGCAGTGGGGAAGGGAGAGGGTAAAAACCTAATTTGTATGGTTTAAATGGGTTTTGTATATACTATGTAAAAAAAGTATTGGTATTTTTTGTAAAGTGGTATAGTATTGTTATTTTTTGTAATTTTAGTGCTAGGGATGTATATATTTGTAATTCTCCCTAATAACAATTCTAAAGTATAACCATATTGTATTCTAAGAGTTTGAACCGGGAAAAATTGATAACTAGCCAATTTTGGACGCCTTAAGAGAGTTTTATTCACTGTTTCAAAATTAATTGAGAAATAGCCAAACTTCCGCGCGCACACTTACACTCCATTAGCGTTGACAAACAGCTAGACTAGTCTCAGTATTTTATACTAGGACTTTGAGTTCAAAGTCCCAGTATTTTTTTACTTGGATTCATATATAAGGGGTTCATTGATATAAAGTTCCAGTATTGGGACTTTGAACTTGTTCAGTATTTTATATTTGGATTCATGTGTAAGGAGTTCATTCATATAAAGTCCCAGTATTGGGACTTTGAACTAACATGTTCAAAGTTTTTTACTTGGATTCATGTGTACGAGGTTCATTCATATAAATCCAGTATTGGGGTTTTGAACTAACATGTTCAAAGTCCCAATATGTTATACTTGGATTTATGTGTAAGGCGTTCATTCATATAAAGTCCCAACTAACATGTTCAATTTTTTTTACTTGGATTCATGTGTAAGGGGTTCATTCATATAAATCCAGTATGTTCAAAGTCCCAGTATGTTTTACTTGGATTCATGTGTAAGGGGTTCGTTCATATAAAGTCTCAGTATTGGGACTTTGAACTAACATATTCAAAGTCCCAGTATTTTATACTGAGACTCATATTCAAAGTCCCCCCGAAGCTTTATATATAAAGTCTCATTATAAAATACAGTGACTTTGAGCTAACATGTTCAAAATCCCAGTATTTTATACTGAAATTCGTGTTTAAGTGATCCCAATATAAAATACTGAGATTTTGAAAATTTTATTCACAAATCCCAATATAAAAGCTGGCTAGTTCTTAAAGAATTTTTTACTGTTGGCTAGTACTCCCTTTGTTCCAAAATGATTGTCACTAATCACTATTTCCTAATTAGTCTGTCCAAAAAGAATGGCACAATTCTAAATTTGGAAATATTTTTGAGTTGAAACTACTACTTTACCCTTAATGAAATGCTTTATAGCCACATATTTATCTATGACTTATTTTGGACCACAAGTTTCAAAAGTTTTACCACATTTCTTAAACTCCGCTCTAAGTCAAACTATGACAACCATTTTGGAACGGAGGGAGTATTTATTTAGCGCAGTGCAAACAGACTATGAAGCCAAATTTTTATGTTAGAACCTCTCCCGTTAGTGGATTTACCTTGAAAGAAATATTGGCAATTCTCAGCGCAAATTATTCAATTATTATTTGGTTTTAACATTTTTATCTCATCTTCCGATTTTTGAGAAGCTTAAATGGAGTAGTATCTGCATTTACAGTTGAGTCTAGTATCCGTGTGTTACAGTTTAATTGAACAGAATAATAAGTAATAACACTACGATTAGATCTTTGTAATATTAAAATATGAATTATGATCGTCTAGCCACTGAATTGTACTAGGAATTAAAGCCAATTGAATATAAACAAGTAACAATTATTGAAGCAATTTAAGTTACCTATCAATTAACTAAGTGTAATAGCATGTTTGTAATAGTATTTTAGTTAATACTCTATCAATAAGCATTAGTTGGTAACTTTTAATTAAATAGTAACTTTTAATTAAAAACATAGTACTATTTAATTAAAAGTTACCAACTAATACTTAATTGTTAATCATAGATATTTAATTAATTATTTTTTATATGACTCGATTGTGTAAATATTTTTCTAAACTGTCATTGAATCGTTATTAGTAATTTGAAATAACACAAGTAATAATCTAATTTGGCAAAAATTAAATGAGTGAATATAAATACGACTGATAAATCGTTTTATGCAAAGTTTGTTAAGGGGGTCCATTTAACAAAGTGACACCAACTGTCATGAGTTTAAAAGTGCTCAAATTCTTGCACAGTTACACTTGTTCTAAGAAATTCCGTCTTTCAAAAAAATCGTCCCCTACATGTTTTGTTAGAACAATATAAATGCTTAAGAGTGATGGCAGGTGAAATTAAATTCATTTCATTCAATGCTCTCAACTACACTAAAGTCATGCAATTCAATTCTTTTGCAGTACTAACCAGCTGGTCCTATCTGATTCTGGTAATTGTTACTATGACCTTTGTATATGTGTGTGTATATGTCTGTTTCACTAAGTAGTTTGCATTTATCTAACGTTACAACTCCACCATTCATTTTCTTTTTCTTGTTCTTTACTTACATTGTCTCTTGCATGCATTAAATTTCTCCTTAATAAATTTAGTATAGTCAAATTTATTTATTTGAAAAAACATTTAAAAATCATTCATTCTTCTTGCATTCCTTCATTATTCTTCCTGTAGCCCATTTTCTCAGTGTCTTTATCATAATCTTTGTCCATCCATATTTTTTGTGAAGGCATGCTCAGAATTTTGTCTTTTTCATTGGTTTCTTGAATATGTATGTACATGTTTAAGTTTGTAGTGTGTTCAAGAATCTAATGTGAGATATTAGAGTCTTCTAGTTGGTTCTTAACAAAGTAAAAGAACAATGAATGGTTTAGTAAAAGATAAAAATCAGAAAAGAGTTGGTAAGAAAGAAAATGGTAGTTCTTGGAAATGTGCATATGGTTATGCCCAGCACAGGCGTTGTAAAAGGTTCATTTCTTACCTAGTTACCTTTTTCTTTTTCTTCTCCAAGGTGTTTGCATAGTTTTGTATGTTCCTTGTGGTTACTTTTATGGTTTAGATATAACAATGACTAAGGATATATAAAATTTTGAGGAACTTTGCCACTTATTAATATGACAATGCTGCTCAGAGCCTTTCTAGGGTCTTGAAGGATCACCGGAAGTAGCTATTGTTTAGGTGTATTTACTTGTAGGCACATCTTTCTCTTCGTGAAAGCTGCGCTCGCACAGCCCTATGCCCTTCTCTAATTGTCTTAGTGCTAAACCAATTTTCTGTTTTTCTGATTTGCAATATGAAAAAGACAATAACTGAATTGTCATACTCAATAACTATATCGGTCGTTGTTGCTTACCTGTTTCTAGAGTTCAAAGATCTGGATTTCAAGATCTTTTGAAACTTTTTGTCAGTTCTTGGATGTCAAGTTAAAGCTAATAAATCCTTGCATTCCTATTCAACTGAATGATTTAATAAGTGGTGTCCAATATGGATGGTTAACTTGTATGTGAATGCATTTGAATATGTTGACCTGGCCCCATAGGTTTGTACATTTCTGTTGCTAAAGGAGAATGCTTTATGGGATATGAAGAAAAGAATGATTTGCAGGATAGTTATCAGCCAATCTTTTGAAATATATGAAAAATGATCACAAAGGATAAAGCTTTTAAGAACTCCTGTTGCTCTAATTTGGGGAAAATTTACTTGATTAAGTAGGCCTGTCTAGTGAATCTTGTGTCAGTTCATTCTTCAATTGCTATCTTCAATCTGCATGAATTACAATTGAGCTGTGGGTTGGCCTTCTAAATTGGTTATGTTTTCGTCTCAGTGCTTCCGACAAAAACGTTGCTCTATCAAAAGGCAGAGACAAACATTGCGTGAAAAAAGAGTTGAATGAACTGCCTGTAAGAGCTTTATATTTTAATTCTTTTGTCAAAGGCCTATATCAAATGTAGCACTTTATATTTTGGGAAATGATGAGATTTGATTAGATGAGTGAAATGACATGGACAGAGATCTCTTCTTGAATATGCAGGTATTGCCACCTTCAACAAGGAGTTGTAAAGCAAGTCCACTCCATGAATTCTCCAGCACTATTAGCTCAGATGCAATTCCAGACCACAGATCCTCCTTGGAAAAAGATGTAAATGAATCACTCGATGTCCATCATACATTACAATATCCGACCAATTCCATTATCACTCCTTCTTATAAAAAAAAAAATAACGTATGCTATTTGTAAAATACTTCTGATTTTTATCTTCACCGCTTTCTTGTCTGGGTCAGACATTTTTGAGAAGGCTGACAATATTTTAGGACTTGGCTTTAGTTCATACTAGCTTCAGAAACTTGAGATACCTTGATCCATATCAAGCTAGTTAGCATAAAGCATGGACTGATTCTGGTTCTTTGCTATTGGTATTGATAGAAATTTTACTTTGGTTATGGCTAGATGTGCAATGCACTTGTTCTCCGACCAGTCCACAAGGATATAATGAAAAAATCTCTTAATTGACATATTTTTTTGAAATATCAAGCTTTCATGTTTTCCACTATTTTACTTGTTAAATGTATGCAGGATTTTAATAACAACCCCAATCTTGAAATTTTGGCTTAAATGACTTCTGTCTTCGGTATTGGACAATTCATTTGGACATCTATAAATGGGTAATGAGGCCTATATTCCATGGTATATGGATTTAAGAGTACTTCAATATCATTGTGTTTCTCCAACCACACCTTAATGAGCAATCACTTATCTCATTTGTTGGCATTGACTGCATCTAAGTTTCATTTTGAGGTCAACAGTAACTTCTCAAAAACTTTACAAAATTTGGATTGTTTGAAGGAAATAGTTCAGCCTGTTGATGAGTTCTCTTTCACATAACAATACAGATCGAGCAGTTACAAATGCGTTTACAGCAAGAAAAATCAGTGCGTATGGTGCTTGAGAGGGCAATGGGACGAGCTTCTAGCACCCTGTCTCCTGGACATAGGCATTTTGCTGCTCAGGTACGTGGTTGAAGCGTGACCTATTAAAAGAATACTTTTGTAATTGAATCTAGTGAGGTTGCACTCGCTAGGTCTCAAGATGCTTATAAGATACTATTTGTTTTATGCTCATTTCAGACAAAAGAGTTGATAGCTGAGATTGAGTTACTTGAAGAAGAGGTTGCAAACCGCGAGCAGCATGTCCTTTCTTTATACAGGAGCATTTTTGAAGAATGCATTAGCCGATCTTCTTCTGAGCAAAGTTCAGTCATGGCTTCTCCAGCACATAATAAGGCTGAGTCAAGAAAACACCCAAGTATAATATCAAGTGCCTTCTGCTCATCAAAAAAATTCCCTTTGCGGACTTTCGAAGCTCTTGCTGCCATAAATGACTTGGGAAAAAGAAACTTGTCACAATCAAAATCAAGACATGCTTCATTTTATAATAGTAAAGCTAATGCACTCGTTGAGAAAAATTGTTCACTTCATGCTAAGGTAAGGTTCTTATTCCTGCTCTGCACATTGGACTATTGTTTTTATAATTCTCCATTCTGAAATGAGTGTACTATTCAAAAGTAGCACCGTTTGGGAGAGATTTTGAAATGGTGACTGGATGCTCTTAGAGCTTTAAGAAATAATGTTTGGTTTCTGGACCTTTTATTGTCTCTTCTTATGAGCTTTTGTTATCTGGTATTATATTATTGATTAATCTGTCCAATTTGCTTGACAGACAAACTAACATTCTTTTTGCCCTTATTTCATTCCGTCTGCTGAAACGGGATGCAAATTATATTACAATTTAGTCTCAATTATGTCAAGATAGACCCTTTTACATGTGCAGATTTCATTTAATTTTCCCATTAGTTCAGGTGGTGATCTCTTCCACATGATCAACTCTTGTTGTTATTTTCTATCAATTATTACAGGAGCAAGGGCAGGCAACGTCAATGGGAAAAGCACCTCTAGCGCGAACTCTTAAAGATCATCTTTACCAGTGCCCCAGTAAGTTGTCTGAGGAAATGGTAAGGTGCATGGCTGCAGTATACTGTTGGCTCCGTAGTACAGAATCAACAAGTACTGAACCAAAGAGGTCGCCTTTGTCATCAAGGTCGTCCACTAATGTCATAATTCCACAGCATGATATTAAAGAGGAGAGAGATTGGTTTTGCAAATCCACAATTGAAATATCTTGGATAGCAACTGACAAGAATAACATCTCTCGTGCATCTTATGCCATCAGCAACTACAGGTGCATTTCTCTGATACAATAAAAGCAGCCTAAACTGCATTAGTTTACCGCTGGAGAGGTACTTCTGGTATGCATGCATAATGAAGCAACCTTAGAATTTGAAAAACTGCAGAATTCCTGATTGACAGACAACACTAAGATCCAAAAAGGAAAAGTCTCAAGCTAGGTCTTCCTTGATCTTTGCTCAAGGAACTTCCAATTTGTGGCCTCCCATCTAGAATTGTTACCTAATATCTGATGTAAGAACCATTTTTTCGTAAACCTTCAGTATTCATTCCTTGCCTCAGGTCTTCAGCTTGATTGAAGCCCTGATTTATAGGCAAAGCGTGAGGTCCTAGGAAGGAAAAGTCTTATTCTGCCGACACTTGTGCATCCGTCATACTGGATAACCTTTTAAGGTATTTCTACAATTTTAAAGATGGCCAGATCTAGAAGAAGTGCCAAGTGTAATCAGTATATCCTAATGGACCTTAAATCCTTTTGTAGTTCTTCTATAAATTTTCTATTACTTCTAGGTGCAAGATACTAACCTTGAGAGACCTTGGTACATTAACTCCTCTATACTCGATAGATATGATATAGGTGGAAACTACTATGTTAGATAAAAAAGGCAGGGCTATGAATCATGATGATCTGGAGCTGGCTAAAATTTATCTTTCCGTAGCCTGCTGGCGGAATATATCATCTGAATTCTTTGTTCATCTTTCTCTTTGGTGCAATGTGTGCTACATATGCAGGTTTATTTTTCTATAGCAAAGACGCCTACAAAGCAAAATGTGGAAAAAGAAACAGATTACGTGAGAATCTCCAGCCTAACATGTGTTTTCATTTTGAACTTTCAGAGTTTTGGTGGAGCAATTGGAAAGAGCAAATATCAGTCAGATGGAAACCAATGCCAAAATTGCATTCTGGATCAACTTGTACAATACATTAGTTATGCATGTAAAGATGGATCTCACTTGTGTTGGTTATCCTTTTCGATTTGCTTATTATGTTTCTTTACGTCTCATTCTTTTGTTTTCCTTACCTAGGCATATTTGGCATATGGGATACCACAGAACTCCCTTAGAAGGTTGGCATTGTTTCACAAGGTAGTCTGAGTTACTTCGTGTTTACTTTGTGTCAATCTCCCCCCATTCTTTTTGTTTATTATGGATTGCAAGTATTTACGCATACTAGAATTCTTTTACGTTCAAGACAGATTGCTATCACAGTTCTGCACCTTTTTTCTTTTTAATCCTTTGCTATATTCCCGTTATTCTAATTTAGGATTAGGATGAGGGATACAGTTGTTACTTGACCTTCTTATTATGCATGTATATGTAGAGTATTTGAATCACCAGTTTCTTCTCTGTATAGTGCAGGTTGCTTATAATGTTGGTGGCCAGGTGATAAGTGCAAATGCCATTGAACAGTCGATTTTAGGCTTGCGTACCCCTCGGATAGGACGGGTATGGACAATTCTGAACTAGAATGGCTAGAAGTTGCAGTTGAGGACTATCAGGCATAACATAACTAGGAATGAATTTGTACCCTTCCTCGTTTTGGTCATTTTATGATACGATAATTGAGCAAAATAATTCTCCTTGCTGCTTTGCTATTTTTCCTTCTCAGCCTTATATGCTATAAGTACAATTTTTTCTTAATCCTAAATTAGTCTAGCAATATTAATATCTGCAAGATGCACTTTGTCCAACCGGGGACAAAGACTTGAAAAGCCTAAACAAAACAAGGAACTGACTGAATTCCTGTCAATTTTTAATGTAGCTTCAAAATCCTAGTAATTGACTGACAATAAATTCAACACTACTTCATTGCTAGTCATATTTGTAGAGCACAACTTTAGTTGATAAATTCTGTTTCTGCTCCAATTACAGTGGTTGGAGACCATCCTATCAACTGCTTTACGGAAAAGATCCGCAGAAGAAAGGCAACTCATCAGTTCAAAATATGCCCTTCAAGACGTCCAGCCCCTTGTTTGCTTTGCTCTTTGCACTGGCGCTTTTTCCGATCCCATGGTAAGCTTGTGTTTTCTCATTATAAAGGTTTTGTAGTTTTCTTGTATATTAGTACCTGAAATATATGCACGAGAACTACTTCCGATTTCTTGGTGAGTAGTTACACTTCCCCTTATATTGCTAAAGCAACAATAGCACTTTTCTTGAGGAATTCTTGAAAGATTTGAAGACAAACGGAGTAACAGGTGCAGGCATGCAGCCTATCAATATGCATTGGATCTAATGCATATTGTATTTCCTTGTACATTGCATGAAATAATTGAACGTCCCAGTTTATCAAGTACTTTTCTTGCATTGGATGATATCTCTCAGACCTATTTCCAGATCTTCTAACGAGTGAAGATCCTAATTGAAAGGATGACCTAAAGTGTCTAATCAAGATTTAGCATATTGTAACCTGCGCGTCTTCTTTGCTCAAGAATGCTGCACTTTCCTTTTCCTTTAGTTCCTACACATCTAGTTTGCATGCTAAAACTTTCAAAGGTTGTAGCTTTTGCATGTTTCCTTACGAGGAAGAAACCAGCAGTTTCCAGTAAGAAAGGCAAACATCTAATACTTTTTTGGTTTCTTTCTTCTTTTCTAGCTGAAAGTTTACACAGCCTCAAATATAATTGAGGAATTGGAAGCAGCGAAGAAAGAGTTTCTACAGGCTAATATTGTTGTAAAGAAGTCAAAAAGAGTAATCTTGCCTAAGGTTCTTGAAAGATATGCAAAGGAAGCAAATATTCCATCAGATGGTCTTCTTAATTGGGTTATGGAAAACGTCGAAAAGAAGCTTCGTGATTCGATACAGAAATGTGTTGACAGAAGAACCAATAAAAAGGCATCTCAGATGATTGAATGGCTACCTTACTCTTCAAGATTCCAATATGTTATTTCAAAAGATTTTACGGAGAAGCCTTGGTGGGCATAGGTGATGACTAGTTTCCAGGGAAATGGTTGTTCATCACTTGACATTTGAAAACATTTCTGATGCACATAACTAATGCTTAAATCTCTGCTTCATTCCTTGTAGGATACTGATTTGATTTGGCATTACATGAATATGTACATAGACTTCATTTCAGCTACAGATTCTGGAAAATCTAGTTACTTAGATATTCAAATAATTTGTGAAGTCCCAAAGTTATGTCCTAATATCAGGAAACAATGATGCAGTTGCTGCTACTGCTGCAGCAATTGTTTTATCCAGTTTCTGACCAACAGTTTAAAGGGAGTGAGGAACAAGGAATGAGAAAAGGTTCAAGGAGATTGGCACCTAAGGGTGTGATCTAGCGGTCAGTGAAGCCGGTAGAAACAATGAGAAACCAGGATTTGAATTTAAGCATATATTTAAAACAGCAAGTGGTTTTTTTTCCATTGATGTGAAAAAATTGCTCTCATCTGCCTAAACGCTAGCAGCAAAGTTATTTGGTACATCTATGCTGATAAAAGCCTTGGTAGGCCTCTAAGTAGAAGATAGCATGTATCTGATTGAATAGTCGAGGTGCATATGGACTAGGCCATAAACTGTTGTTTTCTTTTAAAGGAAGGATTGAATGATAATCTTTTAAAAGATTTACTAATATCATAACCAAAACCAAAATCAAGACTTTCCATATGGAATTCTAGTTGCTTATCTTTTCTTCTTTTAGCATTTCTAAGTTTCTAGTATAATCATATCAATAGTAGGGCCTCTGCATATCTATAATTCAAATGGTGAATATATTAAGTTTAAATTTTGGATCCGTCTCTGTTAGCTATATGTGGCGAAAAACAATAAATAAAAGAACAAACAACGAATATAATATAGAAAACCCAACACTTGTATGTGGTCATTTTTAGCTTCCAATCCTTTAATTTTTCCTCTGCTGTTAGCCTTACAGGAAGAAAGTCCATTAACCTTATAACTTATTTGTCTTTTTGCTAATTGTCTTTTAGGTGACTCTTTTACTGATCATATGAGCAGTCCAACTTTTTCTGTTCTCTCTCTACTTATTACCTATAAAGTTAAGGATAGTACCTTCGAGGGAAATTCACATTTTGGGAATTGAAGTTATGTAAAGTCACCGGTGTTATAATATATGCACCTCCTAAGGACGCTAGAAGGGGAGTTGAATAGTGTCCACCAATTTTTCGTTTCAAGAACTCGATTCTCCTGCCTGTTCTTGACTCTACTGTTTTGCTGTTTGAACACTACAACACACACCAATCACAAACACAAAGAACACGAGGATTTTACGTGGAAAACTCCTTGCTCAAGGGAGAAAAACCATGACCCACACTCTGGGATTTTAGAACTCAATCCACTAACACAAAGAGCACGTTTCTGATTACAAGACTCTGTAACTAAGGGGCTACACTCTAGACCCTAATCACTAAACAAAGCTAAACTCTAGCTTTACAAAGTAATCTCTCGAAAGTTCACCTAATACATATGCTTCTACTATAAGCCAATAGGTAAAAACAATGATCGCTCACAATAAGACAACTTACAACGCAAAGAACCTAGACAGAATATCTAGACTCAATCAACTCAAGTATACCAGTTGTCTTCTTCAGTTATCTCACGTAGAAAGCTGCTAGATCGCCTTTGTATGCTCTCAACTCTTAGTTTTGTGAATAACTAATTTCGGCTGCATCAACTACTTGTATTTATATGAGCTTTGCAACCCTAGTTGAGTCTCACAAGGAATCCTTGTAATTATGGTAAGACAGGATTCCTTGTAACTCTTTTCCTTATTGAAGTCCAACTCCTATATATTCGTACTTCGAAGACACAGCCTGGGCACCGCCTCTTTTAGTCTGACTAGGATGCATATTCATTCGCGCGCCACTACTCCTAGTTCCGCAGGGATTTGCAACCCTCAGATCTTTTCGACCAAGTCGTGCCCTTCTATTCAAGGATTAGGTTCTTCTCCGAAACCACTGAGTCCTTCTCATTTGTCATTCTTCAAAACCAATGCTCAACAACCGGACATATACGTATTTCTATCACAGTGCATACTA
The DNA here is from genome assembly GCA_037355625.1 of Petunia x hybrida. Lineage (NCBI taxonomy): Eukaryota > Viridiplantae > Streptophyta > Magnoliopsida > Solanales > Solanaceae > Petunia > Petunia x hybrida. Next base: position 8,345,244 of record JBBBVM010000090.1, on the reverse strand, counting down.
GACTAATGAAACAGTTACCCGAAAAAACAAAACAGTAGTAGAAATAATAAGATTAGCACTAAGCATAAAGCATGTGCTTCTTTGTTTTGTCGATTATGATGGTGTCCGAATAAGTTTAATTTATAAATTGAAGTTATATGACCGACATTATAAACATTATTTTAACACTATCAACATAATTTAATATGAATAGAAAGTTTTTTCTATTTCAAGAGTTTTGAGTAGAAGAATGACGTACACTTTAATTTGAATTTTTCGGAGACTTTTTTTACCTCAATTTCAGAAACTGTTAACCTCCGTAAATTTTTGAAATCAAGTCTCCTATTACAGTATGTTTTTCCGTTGATCTAGTACATTGTGTGTTTGTTTACTTTTTCATTATGCACTTTGTTAGACTCTTATTTTAACTTGACATTTTTACGCTAATTGACATACTAAACCACTTAATTACAGAAAATACCGATACTTTTAAATAATTACCCTACATACCAACACTTTTTCATATTTTACAAAATATACAATTTTTCATTTCCTTTCTTCCCTCTCTACCCAAAACCCTAATTTCTCCCTCTCTCTTTCTCTCCTCTCCTCCACCCACCAACCCACCCCACCCTCCCGCCGTTCCCCACCCCCTCTCCGGTCGCCGCCGCTGCGTTGCTCCACTGCGGCGAATTGGAGCAGATCTGCTCCTCCCTTTTCCGATCTTCTCCTCTTTTTTCTTTTTTTTTTTCATTTTGTATGTGTATATGTGAGTATTTTTATATATACATATGTATTTTGTTAATACAAGTTCAGATCTGCTTCTCCTTCTTCTTTTTTGTATTTGAATATATACATTCAAATTCAGATCTGCAAGTGTATGTATCTGTATGTTCATGTATATACATGTAATAATTTTCAGCACACAAGTGTATGTACGTGTATATCACTGTATGAACGTGTATATCCGAGCATCTATTTGTATGTATTTTTGTGTGTATGTCAAGTAATAAATGTCACACACATAAATTTGTATGTTTCATTTGTAGATCTGTAGATCCCTGCATGTATGTGTGTGTTTAGTGTATGTATAACATAATTTTTTTTATGTATTTACATGTAGTTTTGTTTATATGTATTTTCCAACTTTAATTTCAAAGAAAAATCAATGCTTATATGTGTATTTCATTTTTTAGATTAAAAAACACAAAAAAAAAAAAAAAAAAAAAAAAATCCGGTGGTGGATGGCGGCGGCCGGCGGCAGCCGGCGGTGACTAGGCGGCGCCGCCGCCTGGGGGGGTAGCAGTGGGGGAGGGGCAGTAGGAAGAAGGGGGAACCCTAATTTGTTAGTTTTGTTGATTTTATATATAATGTGTAAAAAAATATTGGTATTTTTTGTAAAGTGGAATAATGTTGGTATTTTTTGTAATTTTGGTGTTAGGATTGTATATATTTGTAAATAGCCCTTTTAACTTTACCAATTATTCTAATTGTGGACAATACATTACATTTAAGTTTATTTTAAAAGAAAGTTATCAGTACGTGGCAGTGCTAGATTAGTTATTCAAGAATCTAACTTCCACTATTGTAATAACTGGAGTCTGGAAAGGTCTTCAACCAGAATAGACACCTTAACTCTACCAAATGATAAGCTTAAAAGTAGCTTACACACACACACACACACATACACACACACACACACACACACACACACACACACACACACACATATATATATATATATATATATATATTGAGTGTTTGGTAACTCAAAAAAAATAATGTGCTTTTAATCACTTTTGTGCTTAAAAGAAGCCAAAAATGAGAAGTTAGGACTTATAATTAGCCACCCAAACAGGCTCTATGTCTCAAATGCCTCTTCTCTAGTTTTTTTTTTTTCTTAGGAATTAAAGTGAAGGCAAACAGAAAAAATATCTAAGTTCAATCCCTAAGAGTTAAGTGCACCAAAACTATAGATGTATAACATGTACTTTTGAACTAGAGTAACGGATATATATTTTTTCATGATTTATTATTTAATCATAATTAATTATTATAGTTTTATATCATTTGAATATATGCTTTCTAACAAAAATGTGTTAATATAGGGAGTATAAAAAGATGTGTTACATAACGGCAATGAAATTGTTGCAAATGTCAAATATAAATATTTAAATTGAGGTAAAACCGAATTAAAATAATCAAACAAGTTCTTCAAAGATGGACGAAATTATCATGTACGTATGATCAAGAACAGGGGCGGACCCAAAAATTTATGGAAGGGGGTTCAAAAAATATAAGAATATTACATTTGAGTGGTGAACTTGGGAACTAGAACTCATTTTGAACTTCCTTTACTTTATATACAATATTTCTTTGTATTAAGGGAGTTCAGTAGCGTATATATAACCAAAAGAGACTCAGTTTTCCCTATTTATGTACAGACCTAAAAATTTATGGAAGGGGTTACAAAATATATAAGAATGTTACATTTGGGTGGTGAACTTGGGAACTAGAACACATTTTGAACAATCATTACTTCTATCCTACAAAATTTCTTTGTATCAAGTGGGTTCAATGGTATATATATATAACAAAAAAAAAACTCAATTTTTCCTATTTATGTAGTATAACTTTCCGGCGAAGTGGTTCAGTTGAACCCTCTTGGCCCTTACTAGGTCCGCCACTGTTATGTAGTATAACTTTACGGCGAAGGAGGTTCAGTTTAACTCCCTTGGCCCTTACTAGGTCCGCCACTGGTAAAGAAGGTGTTACTTTCCTAGGTTCCACTTTATATAACAGTGTAATTATAAATTTCAACGGTACCAAAAAATGTCACCTAGTGCCCTCAATAAGACATGGTCTTACTTAATTGCCCCCACTTACAAATATTTTAAGTAAATGCCCTCCACATCATACCCCCCTTATGAAAGGACTATTTTGCCCCAACCTGTTTAATTCACGCTGAACATGTTTCCTTCTCTCTTTCCTCATTCCTCGCCTCCTTCTTTCTTCTTTGTGTGCTGAAAATTTGGGATTTTTTCTTGTGTTTGCTTGATTCCAGTGATTTGAAGGTTTTTATTGCCTATGGCTATTAGATATTCATGTTTTGCATAGAGCTTAAAATCTTGACTATGGCCAAGAGTTGCATAGACTTTCTCTGCAAGGTGCTTATTGCAGTAGAGTTTAAAGTTTTGGCTATTGTCAATACTCGCAGAGATGTTCCGTGTAAGTTGCCAATACTTGCAGAGAGTCTTGGCTATTGCCAAGAGTTGCAGAGACTTTGTCTCCAACTTGTTCACTGCAGTAGAGGTAGAAGTCTTGGCAATTGCCAATACTCTTAGAGATTTTTAGTGTAAGGTCCCCCTTGCAGCAGAACTTAAAGTCTTGGCTATTGCCAAGAGTTGCAGAGACTTTCTCTGCAAGTTTTGCACTGCAATATAGGTAAAAGTCTTGGCAATTGCCAATACTTACAGAGACTATTTGTACAATTTGCTCCTTCCACTAGAGTTTAAAGTCCTAGCAATTGTCAATACTTGCAGAGACTATTTGTACAAGTTGCCCCTTTCGCTGGAGTTTAAAGTGTTGGCTATTGGCAATAGTTGTAGAGACGTTTATGTAGTTGTAGAGACCATGACAACATGGCTTAAAGTCTTGGCAATAGGCAAGAAGTCTCTACAAGCCTCTCATTACAATAGAGTTTAAAGTCTTGGCTATTGCCAATACTTTAGAGATTTTTACTGTAAGTTTTCCTTTGCAGCAGAACTTAAAGTCTTGGCTATTGCCACGACTTACAGAGATTTTTTTTCCTGAAGTTGGCCAGTGCAAGAGGGCTTAAAGTCTTGGCAATAGCCAATAAGTCTCTCCCAGGTGCCCATTGCACCAGAGCTTAAACTCTTAGCTATAAGCCAAGGGTTGCAGAGACTTTCTCTGCAAGTTGGCACTGACAACAGGCCATAGAGTCTTGGCAATAGGCAAAAAGTGTATGTAGGGTGCTGATTGCGCCAGAGCTTAAACTCTTGCCAATAGTTGCAGAGAACTTTACCCTTGCAACTTGAAGAAATCTTACGTTGAATCTTCTCTTGAACAGAGCAATCTGTAAAAGGAATGTGGTTTTATGATTTTCTTGATAGCGTGAATGGAGAAAAGGAAGGGAAGGGACTGGGGCGCGTCTTTTTATTGGTTTGTAGGGGTATTTTGGTCAGAAAAAAATTTCATTAAACTAATGAGGACATTTTTGCTAAACATCTGTTAGTGAGGGCATTTTGGCAAACCAAAGCTTCCCGTGTCATATTTTGCAAATGAGCCCAACGGTACTTATAATTATAAATTCTTCAAGTAGTGGTAAAAAGTTACATATGTATTGGTCGATTTCTGTTCGATCACAAGAAAGACAGACTTGATCATACAACAAGGCATTGATTGATTTCGAAGATGTTGAGATCGGAAAGAAGCTGCTTCAGTATGGCTTCGATCGGTTGTGCAATGTTGTGATCGGGTAAATTCGAAGACAACATCGTAATGGATAACTTACTGATCCTCATCCCAAGAATATCGGAACAGACTTAGCGGATTTAGTGGAATGGATGACGACGTGCAACTGTTGGAAGAGAAACGTGGGGAAGTGAAAATCTACTAGGGTTTGGGATTCCCCATTATTTCAACCTATAAATAGGACCTATTCTCATTTGAGGACAGGTTCATCTGAACAACGTTATTCCTTCTCAAAAGCTGTTACTCTCGTCACAAAGCTATAGCCATTTGTCTCATTGCATTGTCAACTTATTGAAGTCAAAACAATTGTTGTATTCAAGTTCGGATCGCGGCTTGGTTCAAACGTGGAAGGAGATCTGTTTCTTCCATCGAAGCACCACCCATCGATTCATAAAAAAAACAATAAGCCTTTATCGCTTTAATTATTTGTTTGCCGTTTGCTCATTTAAATCGATACTTGTATTATTCGCAGCATATATTGTTCTTTAATTATTGTATTCAATCTCAGCAACTTGTCATCGTTATTCTAATCGCATAAGACAACTCATCAATTTGCCCATCGTTAAGTTACATCGGATACATTGTTGTTGCCTTATTGTCATATTATTTGATCGAGTACATCCATCTTCAATCGTGTTGCATTTGTTTGTCATCGAGTCTGCCATCATCGACGGATTCATCGTGGTCGTTGTCATCATCATCGTTAAGCCTGTTGTTGTCATCGTACTTATTTAAAACTGTGCATCTGGTTGGGACGAAGTCATCCCATCGTAAGCTATTAGCTTGTTCGAATTTGTCTGTTGGTACTTGCCTTCGAACTGTTTACTTGAACTTGACACCGTTAAGTGATATTCGACATCGAATCTACATCTTTGACATCGAGATTGGAATTGCTTCCGAGTTGAAACACTTGAGATAAACTGTCCCGTTTGCGTAAGCTAGTCATCAATCGATCGAATTAAGATATAAAACGGTCGCCTTAGACTCAACTAACTATAAATTTAATTGTAAAACCTGATACATTTTTGGGGAATACAGTTTGGCGCCCACCGTGGGGTCTAGGCAATCGATTTTGTTCCGAAATTTGAATCGCTTGATACTACTTACGTTTGCTTTCTTGTCTTGAAATGGCAGATGAACGTAACACCGAGACTCTGAACGGTCAACAACAGCTCAATCCCAATGACGGGGTTCATGTTCCAACCAACGTAGAAGCGGTCGATGAGTCTACCAACAACGAGCAGGATCCAACTCGTGACGGCATTCCTACTCGTTCATAGTTGAATGCGACCCAAGGGCGGCGATCGGGTAAGGAGCCCGCAGTCGAAACTGAGTCAGGAGATGCAAATGCAGCGCTAATGGCGTATTTGAGAAGGCATGACGCTCAGTTCGAAATGATACAGGAACAACTGAAAGCCCTATCTAACTCTATCGGAAATAGAGCACCCACATCCCCGATCACACCCCCAGCAAGCATTATGACTTCGGTTCCTCAGGGCGCCGTAACAGGGGGACTTGCAGCGGGGGTCGGATCTGGAGGATCGGGTACGGCCGCCGAAGCCGTGGGAGCTCCGGCTTCGGTCACGACAGAAGTAAGAATGATGGCTACGATGCAGAGCTTATTGAATGACACAGTAGATAAGAAATTCAGTGAGATAAAGTCATTTATGGAGAAGTTGCCAGGTGTTCCGAAGTTAACAGACGAAGTCGCTAAAAAATCGATTTCAAAGCGTCCATTCCCGGCAAGTGCAACCCCACTGCCTATACCTAAAACGTTCAAACTACCAGAAAGTTTAAGATACGATGGAACCACAGATCCAAGGGATCATATTGACATGTTTTCGGTTGCAGTTCAAGCAAATGACTTGACTTTGGAGGAAATCAATTCGGTCAGCCTTAAGAAGTTTTGTGAGACATTGAAAGGAGCGGCATTGAAATGGTATCTACAACTGCCCGAAAATGAAATACTAAGTTTTGATGACATGTCGGCAAAATTCATTTGATCACATACTGGAGCAAAAAAGATAGCACCAAGGGTGGAAGACATCTTGAACGTTAGGCAGCGTCCCGGGGAAACTATCAAACAATTTGTGAAACGATTCAACGATGAGAAGATTCACATCCCGAATCTCGAGGAAAGGTGGGCTTGTTTGACCTTTGCTAATAACTTGCGCACTGATTCGATAGAGGCATGGAAGTTGAAGGACCGTCTCAGGGAAATCGATGCATGGACTTTCGATGCATTGTATCGTGAGTGCGAGCCAAGGATTAGGGCTGAAGAGGAAGAATTGCAGCTAGCCCGAAATAATTATCATTATGATCGGCCAACAAGGAGAGTTGAGAACGACAGGCGAAATTACAGGGACCAACGATGGGAGCCCTACAGTTTCCCTCGAATGGGGAGCAACAACCACGAAGCTGGTGGCTCGAAAAATCAGCCGAAGAAGGGACAGTCGAACACATCCTCGGTTTCGAAGGATCGACCACTGCCTCCAAAGGTGACAGAGTACAATTTTTGCATATCGACGCCAAACCTAGTTAATCACTTGAGAGGGATGGGTGACAAGGTTGTAAAATTCCCAGGCCGCATAAAATCAAATCCAAGCACCAGGGATGAAAATCTATGGTGCGCGTTTCACCATGACTTCGGCCATACAACAGAAGAGTGTAAGGCATTGAGATACGAAGTGGCCAGTCTGCTGGAAAAGGATCACTTGGTCGAATTCTTGACTGAGAGGGGACGAAACAATTTTAACAAGAAGAAAGACGATGAGCTGCCAAAGCCCCTGCTCCCAGGAAAACGGTAAATGTCATTACCGGAGGAGATGGAGTCTGTGGGGTAACCTACACTACAAAAAAGTACGCTAAAGTTTCGTTCACACGAGACAAGCGAACGCGAGATGACATGACCGATGAGATCGTGTTCGGGGATTCTGATTTCGATGGAAGGATTCATCCCCATCACGATGCACTTGTTGTCACGATGAGGATCGACGATGCCGATGTAAAAAGGGTATTAATCGATGCTGGCAGCTCGGTTAATATCATACATACAAGGGTGGTTGAACAATTGCAGTTGAGTGATAAGATTGTGCCTCGCTCAACAGTGTTGTCGGGCTTCAACAACTCGAGTGAAGTGACCGTTGGAGAAATTACGATTAAGACCTATGCAGAAGGTGTGGAGAGTGAAACATCATTTCAAGTGATGAAAGGCGAAATGGCATACAACGTGATCTTGGGTCGGCCGTGGATCCACGCTATGGGAGCGGTCCCATCGACCCTGCATCAAGTTGTGAAATTCCCTACCCCATGGGGAATTCGTGAAATCAGAGGTGAGCAACAGGCTTCACGAGAGTGTTACTCAGTAGCTGTCAAGGAAGGCTTTCGATTGTAGCAATCACAGCTAGTGGAACCCGTGGCCGGAAGCTTCACTTCGGTTCCGTTGTGCGCCTCAACGCAGCTACCGGAATCCGAAGTCGAAGGCGACTTCGCACAGGTTTCACCATGTAAGCTAGTGGGACCCGTGGTCAGAAGCTTCACTTCAGTTCCGCTGTGCACCTTAACGCAGCTAGCACTTACTGCTGCACGAAAACTAATACCTTATTTCTAATGTCATTCAATATCCGTTATAACTACATTTCCATTGCGAAATATTTTACATCGGCCAGATCTCTCTGGTCGATTAATGAAATGGGCGGTCGAGCTTAGTGAGTATGACATCACTTACCAGCCTCGTACCGCCATAAAATCTCAAGTTTTAGCTGATTTTGTAGCAGACTTTAGCGCTAATATCTTACCGGAAGCGAAGAAGGAAGCGCTGATGATGAGAGATCCAGACCCCGGAGTCTGGGTAATGTATACCGATGGAGCTTCAAATGTAAAAGGAACCGGCCTCGGAATCTTGTTGATAGCACCAACCGGTGAGAAACTCAGGTACGCGATCAAATTACATGCAAAGACTAACAACGAGGCCGAATATGAGGCCCTCGCTGCAGGTTTAAAGATCGCAAGGGACCTGAAAGTCGAACGAATAGATATCAAAAGTGATTCTCAATTGGTGGTAAACCAAATCCAAGGCGATTTTTGTGTTCGAGATCCAAGGATGCAACAGTTGCTCGAAAAGGTACAAAATTTTCTAACTTCTTTTCAGGAGTGGAAAATAGCTCAGATCCCGAGGGAAGAAAACATCGAGGCAGACGCTTTAGCCAACCTTGGTTCTGCAGCGGCTATCGATGAAAAACTCGACGAAACAGTGGTTCATTTGTTCGAATCCCCACTTTGTCGAAGCATCAAAGAGGTAAACAATGCTAATCACACTTGGGATTGGAGAAACAAATATTTGTCTTATTTGCAGGCAGGTACCCTTCCCAGTGACAAAAAGGCTGCCCGATCACTTAAAGCTAAAGCGGCAAGGTATTGCCTCCTCGAGAATCAGCTCTACAGGCGAATGTTTGGCGGCCCTTTAGCAAAATGTGTGGGGCCAGATGGGACAAACTATGTGCTGAAGGAGATTCACGAAGGTGAGTGCGGAAATCACTCCGGCAGCAAATCATTGGTTCGAAAGATCATAAGAGCTGGGTACTATTGGCCAACGATCTCAGATGATGCCAAGGAGTTCGTCCGCAAATGTGACAAGTGTCAACGATTTGGCAACCTCATACATCAACAAGCAGAACCACTTCATTCTGTCACGTCACCTAGGCCATTCATGAAGTGGGGAATGGATCTGGTCGGGCCGCTTCCAACAGCGCCCGGTGGGGTAAAATTTATCTTAATTCTTACGGATTATTTCTCTAAATGGGTGGAAGCTATTGCCTTGTCTAAAATTCGTGAACGGGAAATCATCAAGTTCATTCACCAGAATATCATTTGTCGTTTTGGGTTCCCGAAAGAGATCACATGCGACAATGGTAAGCAGTTCGTGGGGAGACGAATCACAGCCTTCTTCGAGAAGTGGGGGATCAAGCGAATTGCATCAATACCTTATCACCCCAGTGCAAATGGACAGGCTGAGTCTTCCAACAAAACGATACTTGAATACTTGAAGAAACGGATGGATGATTCAAAGGGCAATTGGCCGAACGAACTCCCCGGTGCACTGTGGGCTCATCGGACGACGGTGAAACATAGTACCGGGGAGACACCGTTCTCACTTGTCTATGGATCAGAAGCATTGATACCGGTGGAAGTGGGAGAGCCCAGTCTTCGGTTTGCCCACTCCACCGAAGAAGCTAACAAAGAGGCCATGCTGATAGATTTGAACTTGGTCGAAGCAAAAAGGGACATGGCATTTGTCCGAATACAAGCACAAAAACAAAGGGCAGAAAACTACCTCAACAAAAAACTCAGGTATCGATCTTTTAATGTAGGTGATTATGTGCTGAAGATCAAAAGGCCAAAGAAGGATGAGCCCAACGAAGGCAAATTGGGAGCAAATTGGGAAGGACCCTTCCGGGTCAAGGCAGTGATCGGAAAAGGCTCATACCAACTGGAAACAATGGACTCCAAACCGGTGTACTTCAATTGGAATATCACGCAATTGAAGAAATACTACTTTTGAGGTTCTGCGGTATCAACCTTCACCCTTTACTTTTACTTCGCAATTTTCATTCTCTCCGTCGGAAGAAACTGTTTAATTAATTATTTGATACTAACACTTTTAGATGATAGGCATAGTTGGAGTCGAATGATGACAAACATCACCCACGAACACCTGAGCTCAAAACGCTCATATCGGGGTCGATAAGTCCGACGAACACTCTAACGTGGTCTTCATCTATAACGGGTTTTCTTGGTTTTTGTCTTCCAATGACTACGTTTCAGGTATCAAAGTCGAGGACCAGTGTTCGCCTGCTCATTCTTCGCACCCAAACACTGGGGGGGATGGAGTTAGCATGAGGTTCATTGTCAGATACTGGGGACTGCCCTAGAAACCGGGGACTTTCCATCGAAAAGTGGAACGGAATCGATTGAAGACAACACCGGGGACTCGTTCGAAATTCTTCAAAAGTCCCAACGTTCACTCGAACTGGGGACACGTTCGAAATTCTTCAAAGGTTCGAAAGTTCACTCGAAACTGAGGACTCGTTCGAATTAGAAATTTCAACGTTCAGGGAATCCAAAACCTCGACGCTTTTATCCGAAGTCGAGAGTTATCCGTTTAACTGACCTATCCAATAGCGATCAAAAGTCTCTGCTTTCAGACGACCGCACTTTGTAATCGATCGAATCAGACGATCCAAAATGTATTAAAGGCCCATTAGCGGCTTGCTTCAATAATATGCAACACTTTGGTTATATCTTCATTTCTACATTTGTTCGATTTATGCGATCATTTCAAATATTAAGCGGATTTTACAACTCCAAGTTTTTCACCAAGTGTTCAATTTCTCATTCCGAACTCATGAAAATGTTCGAAGAGTGCATTACGTGAAAATGAGACGTCATTCCTCACTACGCACTAAGACATTGGGCCCCAATCATTTCTTTCGACGACTGTCGTCGAACATCAAATTTTTCGAATGGTTAAACCATCTTCGAGAAGCAAAAAACAATACAGCCATGAAAAAGTGATTTCATTCATAGAAAAGTCATATGTACATGGATGGAACTTCAAAAGTTAATACAACAAAGAAAAAAAAATCATTCATCAGCATCTCCGTCAGAACCTTCATCGGAGGAGCTCGCTGGGAGACCAAGATCTTCACGAGTCAATCGCACGATGGCAACAGCTTCGCTCAACTCTGTAGGAACATCGACAGGTCGATCCAATATTTCCCTAAGGACATCGCGCCTCGATTCGGCAAGGATTAAATCCTTCTTTTTGTCAAACTCTTCCTCGAGGTCGCGCCTTAGGATGGTGGACTCCTTGTGAAGCAACAAGTTCCTTTCCGTTAAGCTGTCAGCTTGAACCTTTAGCTCTTCATTGCTTCTACGAAGAGCACTCAATTCTTCGAACTGATCAGCCAACTCTCTGTCTTTGCTCTCTAGAATAGAGTTGAGCTCGGCTATCTTCAGGTCAGAATTGGCTTCGTGATCGCTCAGCTGTGCGTTCAAAGCCCGAACCTGGGATTCCAACTCCGATTGACGAAGAGCATGCTCATTCGAATTCTTGTCAAAGCTGGCCAAAAGTTCAGCGTACTTGGCTTCCGCAGCTTTAAGCTTCCGATGTAACTCTTCTCCTGGCGAAGTAAGATGAACAATCTGCTCGTTCAAAAATTTGGCCCCATCTTGAAGTTGGCGAATCCGATCGGCAGTCTCGATCGCCATTATGCAATTCTGAAAGACAAGTTACAGTTAAAGATCATGAAATAAATGCAAAGTAAAGAAGCTTTAAAAGTAAAGTTTACCCTGAAGGCACCAAAGGAAATCTGGGAAGGCAAACTCAGATCCTCATGCGTGTTCAGCCGAGCTTGCTCCATCGGGCCCATGACATCGAATAAATAATTCGCCAGCCGTCTTGGGCACCTAAGCAAATCGACGTTGGTTGGCACTTCTATCGTGAGCGATCTGACACCCCTCTTTTCAGATTCCCCCAAGGCAGCAAAAGCAGCGGCTTCTTCGTCCCGAGGAAGAGGTACGATTGGATCGGCATGGTCCACACCAAAAAACGATGACCCTGTCTCCTCATCGTATTTGGACTTCGTCGTCGCAATCGACCGATCCAAAGCTAGTGCTTTCCCTTTTGCTGGATCCCTCTCCTCGAGTTCACGGTCGAAGGCCTCAATCATTTCCCCTCGATTTTCAGGGGCAGCGTCTAAAGAAACAAGGGCACCTTCCCTACTAGGCAAGCCCCCTGAGCCAGAATTGGCGTCTTCGGCGACAGGGAAAAGATGGTAATCGTCAACGGAGAGATCTCCTTGTTCGGCCACCTTGAGCTGAATGGCCGTTTCCTGGAGTCTTTCCTTAACTGGCCTCTTGGGACGCTTCACCAATTGGTCAGACCCTGACTCTTCCCCAGCTTCCTCCCCCTCGATGTCAATGACCAAGGTCGTTCCTTCGGCGGCTTTCGCCGCTGCGATCGCTGAACTCGTTCCAGCGATCACATCCTCTATGGTTTGGGACGCAGCCGATGAACTGCCCCCTTGCCCCTTTTCCGCCACTACTATCTTGGGCAGGTATTTGTTCTTCAACTCTTGAAAAGATTTTTTTTTCTTCTTCGGAGGAGGAGCGCCATCGGCTTTCTCTCCGCCTTCGGGTTCTACCTCCTCGTCACTTGGCTCACCCCCAGCACCAGTAATGCCTGTAAGAAAATTTTGAAGCGTGAAAGGGCATTAGGGGAAAAGAACTATGGATTGAGCACAAGATGGATTCAAGATTACCATGGTTTTTGGCTTTGAGTTTTTTCAAAGCCGCGACTGGTTTCCATGCTCGTTTATCGTTGGTCGTCTTGTCAAGCACCCTTATCAGCCACGGTATGATATCGGCCACTTGATCGAACTCAACCACATCGGCTGAAAAATTTGGGAAATTTTGAGAGTACTAAATCATAAGTCGCTCAAAAACACAAAAAAAAAGAGAAAAAAAAAACGAGCAAAGCGCTTACGAGTTCGATTCCAAACGCTTGGTAGCAGCTCTTTTCCAGGATCGGTTAATTGAGCTGTAGGGATGAAAAAAAAACGTTGATCCCATCCTCGGAGATCGTCATCGTTGTCAGATATCAAGGCCCGTTGACCTCGTTTGGCCAAATTTATCACCCCTCCCTTGTAAACTCGAGGGGAGTATAAGTTGAGAATATGGCGAAGTGTCAGTTCCACTTCCGCCTCAGCTGCGATGTATCGCATAACTACTATCGTTCTCCATATCATCGGAGAAAGCTGCCCAAGGCAGACGTTATACATCTTGCAGAACTCCTCGATCACGTTGTCGATCGGGAGAGAAAATCCGATAGTAAATGGATAGGTCAGCACCACGGAATGATCCTCGACGTGAGTCACCAACGTCGACTTTCTTGGAGGGCACACCACATCGATGTCACCCACTTTCCAACCACACTCCTCTCGAACTCGTGGTATCGACTCTGGCGTGATCGCGCAGTAGACTGAGTCGATCGGAATATTTTTCTTCTTTCCTTGCTCTGCTTCACTTTGAACACTAACTTTGCAGTCGTTCTCGTAAGTGAATCTCTTCGGAAGGATTTCCGACCACGATTTCTTGGGACCATAGTCTTTCACCTTCCTCTCTTTCCGTTTCTTTCCCTTCTTGTCTACTGAAGGATCAGCAGTGGTGGGAATCTGCTCCACCACCGCACCGGACTGCGGTGGGCCTGTGGCGGTGACTGCCGCGGTAGGAGTAGTTTCAGCATCAACTATGGGTTGAGAAGAAGAAGACATTGTCGCAACACGAGATTAAAGTGCAAATCAACAATCTGGACAAATAAAGTTGGGAAACCTGGAGTAGGATCAACAAAATTCAACAAGCAATTTATAGAGATTCGCTTAAAATGTTAAGGAATTTCAAGAGATTTGAGAGATTTGAAAAGTTGTAAAGTTTGTAATACGGTTTTGAAGTTGGTATTTATAAGGCAAGAGTCATCATTGCCTCGGGAACCGTTGAAGAACTATTGCCCGCACGATCTCTGACACGTGTGGCGATGGGAAGTTGAGGCGACGTTCCGATATTTCAAAATGAAGGGACACGAACGCGCCACGTATTTTTTCGCTAAAAACTCAAGCCACTTGCCAAGTTTTATGAACACACGACTCGGCAAGTGGGGGGACTATCTGTATTGGTCGATTTCTGTTCGATCACAAAAAAGACAGACTTGATCGTACAACAAGGCATTGATTGATTTCGAAGATGTTGAGATCGGAAAGAAGCTGCTTCGGTATGGCTTCGATCGGTTGTACAATATTGTGATCGGGTAAATTCGAAGACAACATCGTAATGGATAACTTACTGATCCTCATCCCAAGAATATCGGAACAGACTTAGCGGATTTAGTGGAATGGATGACGACGTGCAACTGTTGGAAGAGAAACGTGGGGAAGTGGAAATCTACTAGGGTTTGGGATTCCCCATTATTTCAACCTATAAATAGGACCTCATATTCTCATTTGAGGACAGGTTCATCTGAACAATGTTATTCCTTCTCAAAAGCTGTTACTCTCGTCACAAAGCTATAGCCATTTGTCTCATTGCATTGTCAACTTATTGAAGTCAAAACAATTGTTGTATTCAAGTTCGGATCGCGGCTTGGTTCAAACGTGGAAGGAGATCTGTTTCTTCCATCGAAGCACCACCCATCGATTCATTAAAAAAACAATAAGCCTTTATCGCTTTAATTATTTGTTTGCCGTTTGCTCATTTAAATCGATACTTGTATTATTCGCAGCATATATTGTTCTTTAATTATTGCATTCAATCTCAGCAACTTGTCATCGTTATTCTAATCGCATAAGACAACTCATCAATTTGCCCATCGTTAAGTTACATCGGATACATTGTTGTTGCCTTATTGTCATATTATTTGATCGAGTACATCCATCTTCAATCGTGTTGCATTTGTTTGTCATCGAGTCTGCCATCATCGACGGATTCATCGTGGTCGTTGTCATCATCATCTTTAAGCCTGTTGTTGTCATCGTACTTATTTAAAACTGTGCATCTAGTTGGGACGAAGTCATCCCATCGTAAGCTATTAGCTTGTTCGAATTTGTCTGTTGGTACTTGCCTTCGAACTGTTTACTTGAACTTGACACCGTTAAGTGATATTCGACATCGAATCTACATCTTTGACATCGAGATTGGAATTGCTTCCGAGTTGAAACGCTTGAGATAAACTGTCCCGTTTGCGTAAGCTAGTCATCAATCGATCGAATTAAGATATAAAACGGTCGCCTTAGATTCAACTAACTATAAATTTAATTATAAAACCTGATATATTTTTGGGAAATACAACATAGTTGAACATTTAAAAACTGCATAATATAAGTAATAATAATTTCTAATTTAAAATATTTAACTCTAAATATTAATGTTGTCACCAATTATACATAGGATTATAGAATGACACCAAAAAAGATAAAGAAAAGAAACGCTGGTAACAAACCTGTTGTGACCGCCTGTTGCTTAAACCAAAGCACAACACGTCTCATTGGCTCCAAATCATAAAACCAATAAGATATCGCCACGTCAATATATATCCCTCTTTTTCCGTTTCTCAGGTTTCAGCTCAACAATTCCTTACTATTTACACAAAACATCCCAGACTTTCAAGTATTTACATCACCTCTGAAATTTGACCACGCATATTCCCTTAGGGGCCGTTTGGTTGGATATTTGGACTAAGTAGTCATGGTATAAAACATGTTCATTTATTCAATGTTTGGTTGCAATTCTCATTTATACACTAACTTTTATGTTATCTTATACCAAGGTCACGGTGGAATAACAAATGCTCTTACCCTTAGTCATACACGGATAAAGTATTAAAAATGACAAAATTATCCCTAACAACTTGTTTGGATGGTTGGTACATATGATTTCATAATGTATCGTACAGTATTGGATTGTACTGTATTATTTTTTTGAGCACAACGCCCGAATAGATTGTATTGTTTATTGTCGTTTCATAATATCACACACTTGCAACATGAAGAATGAACTTACATGATTGAGACAAAAAAAGTAGGCCACATGGTAGAACTCTGTGGCGGATGTAGAGTATTACCTAGGGGTTCGGCGGAAGAGGTTTGGTAGGACTATTATATTTGTATTAAATTTGTATCTGGTAAGAACTACTATAGAAAAGACAGGGTAAATACTAAAATGAGATTAGTAAGGAGAATAATTGAAAAAAAAAGAAGATGAAATAACGACACGATCATATCAAATGAGTCATTGTATAATATGACATTTTCATCATTAGGCTACGATAGATTAATAATATGATACAAAAAAAATAAAGTAACAAATAAAATAAATATTATACGTAAAGTAATACTAATATGATCCGATACAATAACTAACAACCATCCAAACAAGACGTAAGGATCTCCTCGAGCCTCTTACAATCTCAGTTTCAATTTTACACCAAACATAAGTTTAAATTATAGATCACTTATCTAAATTTGAATATAACAAAACCAAATATCAGACAAAAATTATTTCATTACAATAACCCATAATTATTTTTCTCTAAACCAAACGACCCCTTTATTATTTACACAAAACACCCCACTTATTTCAAAATTCGACACAATGCACGTGGCCAAACAAATGTGAAAACAAAAAAATGTTCACACAGTAACACACCTTAGTAAAACACACAGAGATAGACACACACACACACACTTGACACTTTCTATTTTGTACTTTTATATAAAACCACATTTCTACACTCCCAAATTTCACTATTTTTCACTTTCATTCCAGCCAGAGAGATTCCTTCTCCTTACGACGTCGTTTTCAAAGTTTCTTTATTGTTCAGTTTCTGACAAATTAGGGTTAGGGTTTGTGCGATTTTCAAAACCCTAGGTAGTGGTAAATGAAGCATCGAGTAGTTAAATCGTTAGGGCTGAGTTGATCGGACGGTTGAGATCTCATCACCTTATGGAGGGAGGTAGCGTCTCTACACTTACTATTTCTGGTAACTGTTCATTTTCTCTTTTTAGCAACTGTATACTTTTTAGTAATAAAATGCAGGTGTGTGACTTGTTATACTGAGATTTTTTTGGTGATTTGTTTTTATTTTAGCTGAAAATTGATACTTTCAGTTGTATTAAAGTTTGTCCTTTTTTGGTTCTTTTGACTGTTACTAAAAAGGGAGTACTAGTTTGTAAGGGTTACTCGGTATTTGTGCTAGTCGGAGTTAGCAGGTGTTCTGTGGAATTAGTCAAGGTGCAGTAGCTGGCCTGGACTCTGCCGTTTTAAAAGAACAAAAAAAAAAAAAAAAGAGAAAAGAAAAGAAGCGAAGGTAGTCTAAGAGTTATCGGTACTTGTGCTGGGGGAGGTAGCAGGTGTCGAGGTGGGCTAGCTGGCCTGGACACTGACGTTGTAAAAAAACAAAAATAAAAAAAGGTACTTTAAGAGTTACCTGTAGTAGGGTACCTGTGGAATTAGTAGAGGTGTGAGCTTGCTGGCCGGACACAGCGGTTATATAAAAAGCAAAAAAAAAAAAAAAAAGAGGTAGCTTGTAAGAGTTAAACTTCGAGCTTCTTGGTGGTTAAGGTTGAACTGGTGACTTTTGAGTTGGTAAAATGTTCATTTCTTTACGAGCTTTCCTAAAAAAAAGCCTTGTATTTAAGTTGAGAAGGTAAGAGAGTCGAGCCCATTATCCACCGAGTTTCAAACTGTGCACCATGGACTCTCAGGGATTTCTCTGTTATAAAAGAAAAAGGGCTGTTTCTTTGTGTCGTCTCTACCTGGGTAGATGTAATTGCAACGTTTAGTGACCTTGGCTAGTTGACTTCTCGTTATCCAATTAGCTGTATTGACCTATTCCAAAACAAATTTGTCTTTTTCTTAAAGACAAATTAGGAGGTCTTAGCAAGAGGTTCTTAACGCTTGAGGCTCTTTTACTTTTTTGCTCCTTTGTACAAGTTTCTAATATAACTGAAAAGACTCTTGGCAAATTGGTGGCCTTTTTAGCTACTTGTTTTTGGAGATAGCGAGTTGAATAAGTTGAAGCCCTTTGTTTCCTGTATATTATCTACAACTTTTGTGCATTGATTTAACACGAGGTCTGTCTTGAATTAATTCAGGCCTTTGTTTTTTAATTTTTTAATATCTAGTATCCTGTCCTGGAATTTTGCCCATTCCTTGAGGCATTGGTTTGTTGAAGTAGTTGCTCCTTGGGAGATGGACCGGTTGATCTGATGTATTTTTACTGGCAAGGTGTGATTTTTGTGAAATTACCTCTGAAAAAATTGGACTGGGATATGGGTTACATGATTAAAATTTGGATTGATGAGTATCAAAATTAAGTGAAGTTTACTGTTGCTGAATGTTTGCAAAAGGCTTATCCTTGAGACTTTCAAAATTCGTTGAACAGGAGACCATGTACCTGTTAATGCACAAGCTTCAAGTTTATTAACCAACTTCACCTCTGCAAATGAGTTGAGTCCTAGCAAACTACTCTATCTCAAGACTAACATTGGAAAGGATTTATACCTGATGAAAGAGTGTTTATTACCAAAGCCTATACACATACATACTACAATTTTCAATTTCAGTTTTTTGTTCGTTGGTTATTTTAGCTGTTTGTTTGCCCCTTCATTCATGTATGAGTCATTAATGAAGATGAGGTTCTGGGGCATATTAATACAAGCTTCATCTCATGATCGACCTTTGATGGTCTACTTCGAGTAACGAGACCCCGATCCCGAAGCTTTTGAAGTATCTTTTTGCTAGGTGCCTCTATTTATATGGGAACTCACTGTTGATAAATCTCACACAATGTCTCCCTCCTTCCCTGTCACCTTTCGACCCGTTGGAGTACAATGACAATGTCCGGACATGAGCGCCCCATCGTGAAGATGATCTGTTGATCAACAAAGAATACCTCGTCGTCTCTTTTACGTAGTTGGCATTATACTAGCATTTTTTGGGGGGGGGGGGGGGGGCTGGAGGAAAACATTTTTTGAATTTCTTTGATACTCTTTTGACCAACTTACTCTTTTTGCTTTTCAGGGATATACAGATGGATTACAATGACAATGATTATCAAAGTCATTTAGCTGGTGAAGACAGCTCCAAAGTTTCCTCTGTTTTGCATCCCTACGCTCTTCCCAAGTTTGATTTTGACGATAGTCTTCAGGGGCATTTAAGATTTGACAGCTTAGTAGAAAACGAGGTTTTCCTTGGTATCCCCAGTCAGGAAGACAATCAGTGGATAGAGGATTTTTCTCGGGCGAGTAGTGGAATAGAGTTCAGTTCCAGCGCTGCAGATTCTTGCTCCATACCAAGACGTAATGTCTGGTCTGAGGCAACATCAATGGAATCTGTTGAAATGTTATTGAAATCGGTTGGGCAGGAAGAAATGGTTCCAGAAGACACTGTTATTGAGGAGTTGGATGCTGGAAATGAATTGGGTTGCTTAATCCAGCCAGTGGAATCTAGTTTAAAGCCGGATGATAAAAGAGACGTTAAAGAGTCCAGCTCAGGAGCACCAGCAGATGCTGAGTTTTCTGTTACATTATCTAGGTGTGAGAAAACAGAGAGTGCAGGTATTCGTATTACTGCTGGCTCTGATACTGCTGGCGAGAGATGTTCTGGAGTTAATACAGAGGAAAAGTTACAGACTGAAATAGAGAGTGTAGATGAGAATCTAGCGGAAGCTAAAACTTCAGTAAGTGAATCTCTGCCTGATAAGTCTGAGAGACATTCATCCGCTCCTATAACTCAAACTCCAATTATTGAGTGCGTTACAGATTCTCTTCCTCCGAGTTCGGGTAAGTTGGATAGTCTTAATGGGAATTCGAGTGGTTTACCTAGTGAACATCACAAAACGGACGATAAACAAATTTCTGTGAGCAAGGAGTCGAGTATAGAAGACCAAAAGTTGTGTGAAGGTGCGTTTGAAAATGAAACTTCTACTTCCGATGCCAGTCCTCTCTCTCTTGCTGCTTCGGAACTGGATGTAGTGAAAGAGCTTCCAACTGAAACCAAAATGATTAAATTAGAGGATACTTCTTTGCAAAGGAGCAAATGCAGTCTTGCTACTGATGGTTGCAAAGAAGATACTAGTTCTGTTGAACCGCTTGAGGTCAGCAGATCCGTGACTGTCTTGTCGAAAGGCTTGGAAGATAAGCTACAGGCTGAAGGTAAGACTATACTCTATGTGGATGAGGCATCTGGAAGTCAGCATTGTTTGGAGACGAGAGACACTGAGGACCAAGTAAACGGCTCCAAGGGTCAGACAGAGAAGGTTTCTGCTTTGCAGATATCAGATGGACTGAGTACTTTCACTGAGAAAAAAGAGAATAATCTGGACAGTTCTACCCCACCTAATCTTGGTAATTCAGAGGCATGTAAATTATCAGAGATCTCTGAGCTGTCAAGACAGAATAATGGTAGTGATAAGTGTCCTATGCAAGAGGCATCTGTTTCTGCTGAACTTGCTGTGAAGAGGCCAGAAGCTGAGGATTTAGAAACTGGAAATGATGCTGATAGTGTCTCAAAGGGGGTTGCATGTGCTGGAGACCACGTCTCCTTGTCTGTGCCCGCTGAATCCATGGACATATGCGGAAAAAGCTTGCCTTGTGTGGTTGACGCTGATACTACTAATGATGATGTCTCTGGTGGTAAGAAAAAGGAGGAATTGCTGCAAAAAGAAAATGAAACAGGGAGATCTTGTGAGAGTGACCACGGGGTTATATCCTCCTGTGTGGGCGATGAACCTGAACAAATCTCTGACCAAGGTCATGGACCACAATTTGAATCTTCCATGTTGGATAAACTAGGTATTATATAGATATTTTTTTTGTGTTGCTGTTTAAATATTGTCGGCAGACTTTTGTGTTTCAGAAATTTGGCGTGCTATTACTTTTTGCAACTTCTTATTGTTACTTTCTGTGGCTTTGCAGCATCGAAGGCTGGGTTTGAAGGTAGGAGCTTAATCTCAGGTGGAAAATCAGTGAGTGTTCCATTACTTCCTGGTAGTAGTGGTGCTATTGCGACTGAGACAGATGATGAAAAGCTGGAGCCAGTGTCATCTATGGGGTGTTCAGCAGCGCATTTGGCAGAAAAGGAAGAAATGGAAGTTGTTCTCAGTGAGGAAGCAGAAGCTTCCACACTGAAGGAGTCTTCTGAGGTGGCAGGGCAGCTAGGCCCCTTTTCCAGTGATGGAAAAGATGCATCTGGTGACTGTTATATGGAACCTGTGACGGCTGATCCGGAAGTTCCTATTCAGGGCAATGCCAATGCAGCAAGCCATGTTGAGCAAACTGCAATTGCTGAAGCAAATAGTGAGTGCGGTGGGAATGTAAAAGCACATGCAAGCAATAGTGGTTCAACCATCAAAGAGGGTGATGGTGCTAAGGGAGCGGCTCTTGAAAAGAATCAAGAGACAGAAGCAGAAATAGTGAAATCGGGAAATATTGGAGGTTCGTATCTTATTTCCTGGACTCATGTTATTTATATCTATGGGCTGTTGGTTGCTCATTGATTATTGTTTATTCTTGAAAGATGGGCTTATTTAGGTTTACTTGACTCTATTTTCCCTCTGCTCCTTTCTTTTACCTTATCAAGAAGAAAAAGTCTCCCCTCTGCTCCTTTCGGACCATGGTAATTTAATTTGTAAATGTCGTGTTAGATTGCCCTGTTGTTTCCCGCACCATCTGATGTAGCGATCATTGGGATCCGAACTCGGCAAGCTAGTTTTCTTTGTCATTTCATTTTGAGTGAAGTTGCAGTTATTGATCATTATCGACTACTAGTTTAAGTACTGAATGATTCGTCTTCGTGAACTGAAAAGTATCACTTTACAAGTAATATTGGTCTTTGATAGTATGCTTTGTTGGTACTGCAGATGGTTATTATGCTCACATGGCGTTTTTTTTTGCTGTTTTGTCTTTATTTTTATATGGGAACTTCAAGCTATGCAAACTTTTATCCTTATGTTATTCTGTTCTGCTTTATGACCAGTTAAAACTCTCTTTAGAACCAACTGTATTACTTGCTTCAGTGATAAGCTGATTGTCAGATTGACTTGTAATTGCTGTGCCAGTTATCTATCAATGTGATGTTTGGTTGAAGCTTTAACCCTTTATTGGATGGACGATCGAAAAATAACTAATCTACTTCTACCAAATGGAACTACTGAATTATGGTCATAGGGCCTTGTGAATTCAAAGATAACTTCAGTTTTCTCTCCCCCTCTGTTCATTTTAACAATACTACATATCTTATAGGTGAGATCATGACAAATCCTTCCCAATTTCACACTTTCCAAGTTTTGCTAATCTATAGGCAATGCTTCTGTGATAATATATGTGCGTGTAATAAACATATATAGAGCAAATAGATACTTCTAGTAATGCTGAACACTCCTGAGGTTGTTCGTCTTGTCAAATGACAAACATCTACGATGTTGCAAGTATTTCTGAAAAAAAGAAGAAGAAAAGGGCTTTGGACCGATATTATGCCTTAGAAATTGTTGAATGTTACAGTGTCAAGAAGGGGCTGAGAATAGGATTAAGAAAGAAACCAGCAAAAAAAGCAATGTTTGGGTGGAGACCATATATAGCATTAACTTGCATGATGAATTTTTAATAAGGTTGAAAGGAGTGGTAGTATTCAAAATTTGTTTGTTCCCACAAATGACCTTTTCCGTAAACAGGAGTTTTGAAATGCCCCTTACCAATATATAAAAAGGAAGTTTGAAATGATTTAGTTGCCTTTGCAGGCGAGGGAAGTTCTGATGTAATTGGTGGACTTGCAAATGCTTCTGCTGCTGTTGTTGGTTGTACTGCACCTTCACCAAGTGAAAAGAAAACAGAGAGTAAAAGTGCGGCGGTAGTGGAAAGCGTTTCTCCCCTTGTAGATATAATTGAAATTGGTGGTAAAGGGCAGTGCACCTCCATAAGTTCGGGAGAAAATGCTTCCACTAATGCAGATAGGAGCTTTACTTTTGATGTAAGTCCAATGGCTGGTGTTGCTAATGCAGAGGCTGACAAATCAATCACCAGTACTCAAGCTTGCCAACTAACTGAGGTCTGCATTGTCTTCTACTGCTGTATTATTTCATTGTGGATTATGCTTCTTATAGCCCCTTAATCTGTTCGAACTATGTCTGAATGAATTACAGTTGAAGGCTGGGGATGGACTGCATTTGGCATCTGGCAGCAAGCAAGCTGATACTAAGAGCGTGCAGGAAATTTCTCAGGGAAGTCCCATGGTACCCGACGGGGGGACTCCATCTGGAGGTTCTAAGGGTGAGCGCAAGGCAAGGCGTGGTTCAAGTAGATCAGGTAAAGAAAACACTAAGAGGGGAAGTCAAGTGAAAGAAATAAACTCGTTGAAGCAGTCAGATCGAGGAGACAAATCGGGTGGTCCCCTTAGCCCCTCTGTGGCTGTACAGAAAATGCAATTTGAAGCTGGAACCGTTGAGCGCAATATTGCAAAGTCCAGCGGGGTTGTTTCCTTTCCAACTTCCAATTTACCGGATTTAAACACTTCATCTCCTGCATCTGTATTGTTTCATCAGCCTTTCACAGATCTACAGCAAGTGCAACTGAGAGCTCAAATTTTTGTTTATGGGTCTCTGATGTGAGTCCTATGCTCTTTGTTTTTTAATGTTCTTTTTGGCTTTGTGGGGTAGCTATCCAGGAGAACATAAGATGAGTAGTTTAAGCACAGAAGTCACCCCAATGGAACATTGGTACATCTTGTATTAATTTTGGTATGACTTCATATGCTTCGTGGGTAGAATATCAGCTTCATTTTTTTGGTACTAGGACGATGAGCATACAGGAAGGACTATGAAGTGGCTTGCCCATCTAACATCTTTGATGTTCTCTTTTTCACAAAAAAAAAAATAAAAAAATAGCTCTGATGTTTTTTTTGATATCAATGTTTTTCAAATGGTTGATACAGACAAGGTGCAGCACCTGATGAGGCTTGTATGGTTTCAGCTTTTGGGACATCCGGTTAGTTTGTGGACTTGTGTTGCTTATATTTTCATGTTTTTTTTTTTTTTAAAAAAAAAAATTCTGACATATGATTAATTACTTGAGACTCTGCAGATGGAGGCAGAAGTGTTTGGGACACTGCATGGCGTGCTTGTGTTGAAAGGATTCGTGGGCAGAGATCTCGTACTGGAAACAATGAAACTCCTTCACATCCTCGTTCAGGTAGCTGAACCTCTTGATAATTTCCTTTTCATGTTATGCTGCTGCTAATTACATTTTAGAAATGAGAAATGCAGGTCCAAAAACTCCAGATTTAGCAAACAAACAGGTTATGCACCAAAATAATGTTACTAGTTCGGCAGCTGGACGAGCAGCTGGCAAGGCTACCAATTCACCTGTTATTAGTCCTATGATGCCACTTTCTTCCCCTCTTTGGAATATGCCTACCCCCTCCTGTGATGGTCTACCATCTAATGGCATGGCCAGAGGTGCTGTCATCGATTATAAGGCACTATCTCCTATGCATCCTTATCAGACCCCCCCAGTACGAAATTTTGTGGGGCACACTGGCTCTTGGCTACCTCAGGCTCCTTTCCCTGGTCCCTGGGTTGCTTCTCCACAAACTTCTGCCTTTGATATTGGTGCACAATTTCCTGCATTCCCTGTTTCAGAGTCTGTGAAATTAACTCCTGTAAAGGATTCATCCTTGTCCATTTCTTCGGGTGCAAAGCATGCACCGCCTGTTTCTGTGGCTCACGCTGGGGATAGTGGTGTTCTGGCTGGGACTTCTCTGCATGACAACAAAAGGGCCACAGTGCCGCCTGCTCAGTATTCTGCTGATCAGAAATCTAGAAAGAGAAAAAAGGCATCTGGTACGGAGGATCGTGCCCGAAAGTCTTTGCTTGGTACCTCTTCTGACTCAGTTCCTCCCCCTGCCATCGGTACCCAGTTTTCTAGTAAGGCCTCTGAATCTGCTGATTTTGGCCAGCCATCATCGGTTTCTGTTGCACCTTTGTTCGCTCAAAGCCAGAGAGGTCCTGCATCTGCTCCCATAGTTGGTGGACATTTTTCTACATCAGTTGTCATCACACCTCCTCCTAGCGCTGCACCTAAAAGCAGATCTGATATATCGATCACTGCTACCCCATCTGCTGCTGATCTCTCTAAAAGAGAGCTTGATTTAGGAAAAAAGGGTCTAACTTCAGTGGATTTAAGCAAAGTTGAGGAGGCTAAGCTGCAGGCAGAGGAAGCCGCTGCAAATGCTGCTGCTGCAGTTAGTCACTGCCAAGATGTGTGGGGCCAATTAAATAAGCACAAGAATTCTGATTTGGTGTTGGATGTTGAGGTTAAGCTGACATCTGCTGCCGTTGCTGTAGCAGCTGCTTGTTCTGTTGCAAAGGCAGCCGCTGCGGCTGCTGAGATTGCATCAAATGCTGCATTACAAGCCAAACTGATGGCCGATGAGGCTTTGATTGCATGTGGTACGAGCAATCCTTCTCAAACCACTGCCGTCTCTTTACCCAACACTGTGAACAACTTGGGTAGTGCCACTCCTGCTTCCATATTGAAAGGTTGGGATGTTAGTAATGTTTCCGGTTCAATTATATCTGCTGCCAGGGAGGCGGCGAGGAGGAGGATTGATGCTGCTTCAACTGCATCAAGGCATGCTGAGAATATGAATGCTATAGTTAAGGCTGCGGAACTAGCAGCTGATGCTGTGTCACATGCTGGGAAGATTGTTGCAATGACTGATCCTATGCCCCTGAGTCAATTAGTGGAAGCTGGTCCGGATAGCTACTGGAAAGTTCCCCAAGCACCCTCTGTGCAGGGTGTCAAGGCTAAAAAGGTAATTGGGGATGAATCTAATATTTCCATGCGATCTGAGGGTCCATCTAATGAAGAGATGCATCCCATGATCCCTGCTCGCCAGCCTACAGGTGTATCTGGTAATATAATAGAGGACAGTGAGAGGAATGAAGAGGTTATTTCAGCTCCCATTACAGGTGTTGATAAGGATCTAAGAGGAGCAAAGGGTGATAGTATGCCTGAGGTGAGTAAGACTGTAGGCGTAATTACCGAGTCGGAGACCGACCCCAGGTTAGCTTTGCATGATCTGGAAGCATGTGGAGATATGGCAAACTCCAAGATTCAAGAGGGTTCCCTCGTGGAGGTATGTTGATTGTAACTTTATCAACCTTTAGCTGCCTTATTGCTTGCAACGTACACGATGTAAGGTCCATTTTTGATTACATGGTAACAAAAATATTTAAAAAAAAATAATTTGTCAATATTCTTTTTCAGTGGATTGTTATATGGGAATTTTGCGCATGAATGCAAGCTATATGTTTGGAACTTGTTCTTCTTTCTTCTATTGGCAATCCATCGACTCTTATCCAGCGCACTATGTGCAGGCTTCCGTGTTTATTTGTTATGTTTATTTTCATCGATTCTTATCCAGTGCACTATTTGCAGGCTTCCGTGTTTATTTGTTTGTTTATTTTACTGATGATGTAACATTTTGCTGATTTGATTTACCTGTATTATCTATACTGATAGGTTTCTAAAGATAGTGATGATGGTAAGAGAGCCTGGTACTCTGCCAAAGTGTTGACTTTAAAGAACGGAAAAGCTCTCGTCTGTTACACTGACCATCAATCTGATGAAGGTAAGATTAAAAGTAGACATAGTTTACAAGCTTTTGGATTAGCATGGGGTGGGTTTGAGCATCATGGAAATTGGTAGAACTATCCTGTCTAATTATTCATGGCATCATGGATGAGTAGTCCAGTGTTTAATTTTGGATTTTTGTGTGCATGTGCTGCTACATCCTATTGGTGAAAATGCAGACTGACCAAGATATAATTGTGCGTAATTGATTTTTCAGTTCTAATAGTTTGTGTCAGAGCTTTGAAAAGAGGAGGTGATAAATTTATATTTGGAGGTTGATGTTTGTTAATTTCTTGAACAAAAGATCTCACGTTGTTTTGAAACAATATAGTAACTGTTAGGCAAAAGGTCTAAATGTTATTTTAGAAAACCATATGTTGGTTTTAGCTATCTGCCACAATCACATATAAAAACGTTTTCTAGTTTTGCTTCAGCAATCAAAGAGATATTACACTTGTTACTATATTTAACGTGCATCTCTTGTTATGTCGAGTAATAGTAGATTCAGTTGCTTCAAGCTGCAAAGCACATATGTCGAATTTATAAAAGATGGGCTGGAAGTGTGTGGTCATTTGCACTATACAATAGTAGTATATGGCCTTATGGAAAACTCCGTTTCCTAAGTGGGCTGGAGGTAATTTTAGAAGTGCCTTTTGTTGGGCATGTGGTTAGTCCTATTCTTTATGGTTCTGGGCTGCAAAGTGTTCTTGGGATAACCCAAAGTGAATAGGTGGACATTTGATTTAGGAGGAGCAATATGTGGGGACCTACATATCGATCATGTTTCCTTGGGTACTTGGATTATCAATTGAAATTTGCTAGTGTTGAAAGTACATTCGCTAACTATCATTGGAAATAGGAGAAAGCAAGTCCTTGAGTTCCTATCATGTTTGGCATGCACAATATATATGAACCTTGCATGCTTCATCGAAGTACTTTCTCAAAACTTTTACTACAGTAGTATTTTGTGTAGTTAGTGATATCTCATAGTGACTTATTGTTCAAAGAAGACTCGACTTCGTAAGTCAGCATACTTGCTAAGCACACTCCTTTCTATTTTTCACCTTAAAATTGTGTTTATTCAATATTAGTGGAGACCACCTTTTTCAGTTCAGAGTTTCTCATTTAATTCAATAATGTCTTAAGTGGTGAGGAAGCTAAAACTTCTGCTTTTCTTGGAATCTGAAGCGCTGCAGATTTTACCTGAAACTCACCTTATCTATTCTAAGTTAGTCGAGACCTGACCCTTGTTTTCTTTAGTACTCCTATAATCTAGGTTGTATGTGGAAAACGACTAGGAAGCCAAAAAGGAGTTGTCACTCTTTGATGTCGTTGTGGGTAAGGACTTTCCTGGCTAAAAAGTTGCTTATGCCTTGTGAATATTTCAGGGCCAGAACAGTTAAAGGACTGGGTACCTCTAGATACTGGCAGTGATGGACCACCAAGAATACGTCCGGCTCATCCGGTGACTGCTCTACAAGGAGTAAAAAAGAGACGAAGAGCTGCTGCTAAGGAGTATACTTGGTATGTAGGAGATAGAGTTGATGCATGGATTGACTGCCGGTAAGCTTAAATATCAGAGTTTTCTTTGTTCTTTGACTAGGAGTTTTTGGGATACAATATTATCTATATGGTGCATTCTGAACAAATTCTTTTGGTTTAACATAGCTAGTTTTTAAGATAAATGTTTTTTTTTTGATCGTTATAAGATAAATGTTTTTGACTTGTGCTGTTATTAGCAATTGATACTTCAGCTTATGTCTAGAGGTCTTATCATCTATCTTTGAGCTTTGTTGCATGTACACCAGATATTCATGTGATACCTTTTGAGGTCATAACATCAAGTGTTGATCGACCTTGTTCGGGATGTTGTAATAATCATCTTAAAATCAACTGAGGACTCACACTTTCGAACAAGTACTTTCAAATCCAAGTGCTTTAGTTGATAGAATGTGTAATGTAGTTTTTGGTTGTGCTTCCAGAAAAATGTAGTTCCTTATTATCTAATCTCATTCTTGAGCTCTGAAAGTGGAAGTAGTCATCATAAAATCTGATTATTTTTATCTGAGTCAGACTTTGCAATGTGTATAGATGATTGGGTCTCTTTTGTAGAGAACCATTTGATGTAGGTCCTCTACCTTTTGGTATACATCTTATATATGGGGTTTTCCCCTTTCATTATTAATAAGATTATTTACTTTATCAAAAAAGTTGGACAGAAGAGATATATTTTTTTTTCTTGGTTTTCATTTAGTTTTATGGCTGATTAACTTTTCTCAAAGTGAGTTATTTTTGCTACAACTTGCTTTCTTTGTGCTAACCTGTTTTCTAGTTGGCGTGAGGGTGTTATTGCTGAGAAGAACAAGAGAGATGACACTACATTTAGTGTCAACTTTCCAGGTATTATAATGTTTTGACTCTCAAATTGCGTGTTCTCCATACTATGAGGTTGATGTTAAACTGGCAAGATTTTTTTGGGTCAATTGCACAGCTTATGGAGATACTGCAGTTGTCAGAGCATGGCATCTCCGACCAAGTCTTATATGGAAAGATGGGGAGTGGGTTGAATGGTCCAGGTCAAGACAAGACTTCTTGTCCCAGGTTTGCATGAATATATTCCAGTCTTATCGAATCATCAAGAGTTTGATTTATCCAACTTAGTTGTTTGTCTGCTGTCAGGGTGGTTACATAAATAGTACTTGGTTGTTTATCTGTAGCCGAGGTGATGTACCTTATGTTTGACCTTTTGTTATTTGCATAAATAGGGTGATACACCCAAGGAGAAGCGAATGAAGCTGGGAAAACTTGCTAGTGAGGATACAGGAAATGATAGTCTCCCCAAAAAAATGGATCCATTGGTGCCAATGACAGATGAACCAGCAACATTGCTTCCTTTGTCCATCAATGAAAAAACATTTAATATTGGGAGTAACAAAGATGCCAATAAGCCCAACACACTTCGAACAATGAGGTCTGGTTTGCAGAAGGAGGGATCGAAGGTTTTTGGTGTTCCTAAGCCAGGAAAGAAAAGGAAATTTATGGAAGTAAGCAAGCATTATGTTTCAGACAGGGAAACTAAGAGTAATGCGGCACATGGTTCAGCAAAGTTTACAAAATACTTGATGCCTCAAGCAATAGGAGCTGGTGGATGGAAAAGCAGTTCTAGAACTGATCCGAAGGATAAACAAGTGGCTGAAGCTAGACGGAGACCTCCTAAACCCAATAAACTTCCTAGTTCATCTAGAAGTTTGAAGGATAATAGTTTTACATCCAGTGGAGATGCCAGTGTAGCTGACCACACGGCAGGTGATGCAATCGAGAACAATAAGAATGAACCACAACAGCCTAATGTGGGCAATTTTGTGTCTAGTGCTGGAGGAGCTGAAGGTTCTGTAAAATTTTCTTCAGAAGCTGTTCCATCGAACATCCCTAAGAAAGCTTCAACGTCACGTAACAGAGAGGAGGGCATGAAGAAGAAAATCCCTGTATCCAATCTGAAGTCAAGTAAAGTTGAAGTAAAGGACAAATCGACACCTGAAGCTAATGAACCCACCCGCAGATCAAACCGAAGAATTCAACCAACGTCAAGGGTAAGCCTTCTCTTTGATATAAGTTTTTACTCACTTCTGTGGAAATGGACTTCTTTTAATCAGCAAAAAGATAAAATTTATTGTACTCCAGTAAGCTGGGATACACACACACACATGCAGTGTGGCTGCATCGCAGGTTGTGTGTGGAGCTCAAAAAGTCAATCGTGTGCATTATTAGCTTAAGGCTTAAGCCGCGTGCACCAGAAAGAAAGTAAAAGATACATCTGTACATCACTGTAATTACAGAATATGAACTTTCTTTCAGTGAAAATGAACTTTCTTCTACTGAGCATTTTCTTGGGTTTAGTTTTTGGCAATATTTGTGATTGCTTTAGTAAGTGTGTTTCTCGTAGTTACTGCAGTCTGGTTTAACTAAAGCTTTTGGGCAATTTTATGCGTTGCATTTTAAGTGACTTGTGTGGACCTTAGTTACTTTTAGCTAGCAAGGTTTTCCAATATGTTAGAATCAGGTTTCAAGTGACTGGATTGCCTTGAAGCAGTAGGATATCTTCTGTCTCAACCAACCAAAGTGTCACATCATTAGAGATAGAAAAGCTTACGTCATAAAAGAGTCCGACGCAAATTTGAGTATAGACCGTTGCTGAATCTGTTTGTGCTTTAAAATTAACCAGCCATTTCCTGCTTATTTTTCCTTAGTTCCTTTTACTACCTGGTTTGATATGTAAGCTGGGTATGGGTTGTTTACTGTGCTCGTGGTATTAATGATGTAGTCTTTGGAATCAAATTGCAACAGGCATCTTTATTTACATGGGTACTGCTTCGAAACGAAGTCATTATTTCCTTCTTTGTGTATGGTCGTCGGAAGAGTATGCTGGCAACTTATTTGTATCACCATTACATTGGCATCCTCCCCACCGATTTGGCTATCAAGATAAAAAACCAGCCCTCTTGAATGTCATCTTCCATTAGCGATTGGAACAAATTACCATCCTGCTCTTCATGACAGGCGTTTATGTCTTTATATGAATTATGTCTATTTCATCAGCAATACTCAGGTCAACCCTAGCATATGTCAGGTTAACCGGTTAAGATAATTTCTGGTTAAGAACAACACCTTTATATTGACATTGATTTGTTACTTGCAGTTATTGGAGGGACTGCAGAGCTCACTGATCATCTCTAAGTTTCCATCTGTTTCACATGATAAAGGTAGCAGAGCTCACAGCAGGGGTGCTTCAAAGTAAGTTTTGGAATACCTCAAATTTATTGGTTTTTAAATGACAAATAAAACTCCTATCTTTGATTGGCTCAACCCCAAGCCACGGGCTCGTTTTTCTGTCAAAGGCGTTCATGTCTGAGTTCCTCGATCAATCTTTTCCCTCTTTAGTACATCAGCAAGACTATTAGAAAGCAGGATTTAGATTGTAAAATTGCGTTCTTCTGTCCGCAGGTAACTTTTAAGGTGGAGAGGCGCTTTCAAATGTTACTGCTCAGCCCAGATTATCTACATAGCGTTAAGATGATTAGGATGTCTACCATTTAATGTTTTCCTGTACATTTATTATAGAGTTGGAAATTGGGATGGGAAGTTCTTACTTCCTGGCTGTATAATTTAGGCAGTAGATATTTATAATGATTTAGTCCTTCACAGAATTTGTAAAGGACTGTTCTAGCCAGATTAGGTTGTAAATGGGACTTGTTAGTGTTGGATGGTTAAAAATTGCAAGAATGATTTTGAAACGATCAATCTTTCACATAGCTGTCCCTTTTGGGGACATTGGATAAATAAATCAATGAAAATCTTTCAAACAATTGCAGCAATCAGATGGCAACACTGGTCTGGCTGCAAGACGTTATCTTAGGATTAATAAGAAGGTTGATCAGTTACTTTTGATGTGCAATATGAGTAAACGTCCTAGTAAGCGGTCTTTTGTGTTTATTGACTCGTGCAGGTTGCCAATACTCTTAATAAGAAACTGTAATGTTGAAGTCGAAATTAAGCAGATGTACGTTAATTTTGCTTTGCAGAGTAATGAATGGATCTGCATACATTTAGGACCCGTTTGTCCATGAATTGCTTTTTCCTTTTTTTCAAAAATTTTTTGAAAAACTTGTTTGTCCATGAAAAACTGTTATTTTTTGGAGATTTTTTTAAAAACAGTTTTTGAAAAACCAAAAAGTGGCTTTTTCAAATTTTTTCAAAAAACAACTTTATTCACTCACAAACATTCAACTTTTTTTCAAGTAAAATTTATGTCCAAACACAACTTCAACTTTCAAATATAATTTTTCAACTCAACTTCAAAAACCCTTTTCCAAAAACTTTTTGGTATTTATGGCCAAACGGCTACTTAGTTTGTCGTCACTAATCATTGGCTGCTCACAACAGCTGAATATATGATGCAAAATGTCAATAACCAACTTTTCGGCAGTTGGCTTTGCAAGAGTTATTTTAGAGTGAAATTAATAACGGAAAACAACAGTCGATCTGCTGTATGCGCGTGGTAGGTATAGGGCATGGTGAACTTGACTTTCAGTAGGGTTCAAATTTCTGAAATAAAGATCATTTCAAAAGCCTCTATTCTTTTTCTCGACTACAATGGGGTGAAGGCTAATTTGCAGTATAGCTATCAAGAAACTCCAAGCTGCCAAGACTTAAGCTGATGATAATAGAACCTCTATTATGTCTTGGCCAATATTTGAATCCTGGTCTCTATGGTTTGCACCCACTTTACTGGTTTTCTGCTTCTTTTCAACCTGTTGGTATGAAGGGAAGGATATTTTTTATTGAAACATTTGTGTGGGTTACGGAATGAAACAACGATAACTAACTATAGAATGACCAATGATGGCAAAAAGAAGATCCTGCGACACACAAGTCTGACTTTCGATCATAAAGTAAGGTACCCTAACTGCAAATGGTAGAATATGCCTAAATAAAAGAAGCATACTGAAAGATGGAGAAAATTTCTTAGACCAGGCCACACAACCTTCCATTTTTCCTACATTATACCTATCTCACAGAACGTATATGAACAAGTGCAGGACATAACAAGTTACAGATCTGCTATACACAAATGCAGCAAGATCGGAAAAGTTGAACATTGAAGATGCTACCTAGTACCACGACTTCAGCTTCTTGAAGTCATACTGAAAATGGCAGCAATTTAGGGAGAACAAACTAACCATAACGCTAGCAAAGCTAATAACCTACCAATGACATCTATTCAGTCAGATAAAGGATTATCAGGGTCAATCTCTTCTATTACAGATCCATGCCCTTCTCTCAAGCTCCCTTTTCTAAATTTATGTGAGCTTCTCCCATCCAGGTTACTGCTATTGGATAGGTACCTATATCTTGACTCCAAGACGGTTGGAGTCCTTGAAATCTGATCTTTGTTCTGTTTGCTTAATACATCAGAATAATTGAATGGTGTCTTACAGATACATGAGGATGGAAACTCGTGGAACTCGCCACGGCCTGGTCTCATCTCCTCAGGTTCTCCCATGAAACCTCTTTGGCATGATTTGACTTTTCTAGAGAATGTGGCAGGGTCC
This sequence comes from Petunia x hybrida, assembly GCA_037355625.1. Lineage (NCBI taxonomy): Eukaryota > Viridiplantae > Streptophyta > Magnoliopsida > Solanales > Solanaceae > Petunia > Petunia x hybrida. The sequence goes on along the minus strand of JBBBVM010000090.1, from coordinate 8,311,424 downwards.
ATCTTATCCCGTGCCATGAACAAAGCACTGAGCCTTTTCGCATTTGGTCTGATCGTCCTCTTGTGCCCCATGTACCTCCTTTAGCACGAAGAAGAAAACAATGAGTATCCCGAGTAAAACAAGATAGAATGCAAGCAGAAATAGTTGAAACCAATGGGTTCAAATGTATGACAGCTCTATATTGCGATTATCTCTCTTAACCTCTGAAGTCCTGCAAGAATTACCAGTCTCGTGGGTATACCGTTGCACTCCACTTTTGTATATGTACAAAAAACATCTAAAGAGAAAACCAATATATGATTTCTGTCATTAAAAAAACATGCTTTCCCTGAGAAGATGAAAGAGCCTCTTTCCCTCTCACAGTCCAGCACATATCATGGCAATTTAGGTTGAAGAATCCGCATATATACATGCTAGTCGCCAATGATCAGATCAATAAAGATGTGTAAAATTGCTAAAAAGACACAGTCAACAATCCTTACCTTCTACCAGCGAGGATCTTTGCCATGTTCCCGTTATTGTTAGTGACAAAGACATCACTTTCATCACATACAATGTAGTCAATTGCAGCAAGACGAGAAGAGTAGGGGATAAATGGTTGAAGTTCTTCACCAGAAAGCATCTCTTTGGTATAAAAGTTTGGAAACAGCTCTCTTAGAGGCTGCAGAGTTTTCTCTCCACCATATATTTCACCAGATGCAACGTAAAGGTACGTGTCATTTTTGAAGCCAAGTGCCCGTAGCATGAGTCCAACTTCATGAGGTGTTAGTGGGCATTTCCCTCGTGTTCGCTCTTCATCAGGGCTCAACTCCTATGCCAACAACAAAATGTAAATAAAACTTGTCTTGTAGTTTCTGCTTTCTTATCATGTAAACTTGGGCTGGGGGCAGGGTTTACTGTACTGGCATGCGTCGCTTGTGAAGAGGATCTGATCTCATGTTTTAACTGAAAGACCCAATTTTAAAAATAATATCTCAAAATTACCACTTCCTTTCTACTGGAGGACATGTTTTTCCACTTTTAAAATGCAGCAATAAGGTATTTTCTGTGACTCCATCAATCATCGATTCCCTAAATACTATACTCAAGCAGTCAGAAGAATAATGAAGAGGCTGCCAGAGAGTAATTAGAAGTTCACAAGCTTGGCAATTAAGGTGCAGCTCTACAAGTCCTAGATAGACACCACAATATGTATATGCAATATAGACCTGATAGTGCAGAAGTGATATCTCCAAAATTGGCGTGTTATAAAAGCAGAAGCACAATTCTTCAGTGACAGAGATCTTACAGGTAAAGTAGCCCATCGTTTTCTTATCTCACCCAGTTCATATCTTTCCTTGTCACCCCCACCATAGTAGCAGCCAGAAAATGCCAACATATCAGGTTCAAACCTGAAGCACATAACAGTCATAAATAGCCAGTTTTTAATGAGTAACAGACATGTATTGCCAGTAGAAATTAGAAAGTCAAAGGGAGTCTTATCTTGGATATCGAACATAAGTATTTTTTTGGATAAAGATATCGAACATAAGTATTAAATTGGCATCAGTAAGATTCTAAGGTTTTATCATGTTTAAGTTGAAAAGTTATGACACTTTCCTATTTTCTAAGCATTTTGGTGAACGCAGATTCTCAAGGATGATTAGAATAAAGGTCAATAACTCAATATATAGGCCCCTTCTTACCAAAATGGAACATGGAGACACAGCCCATTCTAATTCATTTCTTTTCTTTTTTATAGATAAGTGTGTGTGTGTTCTTGTTTATTATGCCACGGGGAGAGAACTCTTAACCCCTGGATTGAAGACCGATACCCCTCCCTACAGCATGGAAAAGTTGAACTCAATTGTGTGTGAACAGCTAATTAAAGTTAAATCATATACATGTCAGTTACCAAACTAAAAGGCCCTAAACAGTTGCAACTTCAGTTCTCAAATTTTATTAAATTGACGTTTTTCTTGAGTTACAAAGGAAAACATAAAGCTAAAGAATCAGAAGGCTTAATTGTTTAATTCACCAAGGCAAACTAACCTCAAGTGAACTGCAATGAAACGTTTTGCCATCTTTCGCATACGCAATACAAGTTTCTGGCCAAGATTTCTTATGGGTTTGGTGAATCTCAAGGCATGATAATTCACACGGCAGCGCAATTTTTGGAGCTCTTCATCAAGGTCACTAGCAAGTCGATAATCAAACTTTGTCAACTGAAGGACCTGCATGCAATTCGGAGTCCAAAATATCAACTGATCAACATTTCCTAGAGTGCAATATAAATGAACAGCTCTGACAAGGAAAATGGCAGCAGCTAGCGTAGGTGGTTTTCACAAGTATGAAGCATTGTTCAGCACCGAACTTTTAATACTTTAGTTTTTCTTTACTAACCCGTCTTCTTAAGAGTACAGGCAATACTTGCTCCAAATAATATTCAGGCTCGGATTTTCTAGGAACTCGCATGGTGTATGGCGGTTTGTCCATTGACATCATGACCTTCTCTGGAACTCTTTTAACGATTGTGACATCCTTTGCAAGGTAAGAGATGAACCAACCAACGTCAAAAATGTTGACAAAATCACTGCAAGTAAACAAGCTGTCTCAGTCAGATAGAACAACAAACTTGCTTAAGATATTGTGATCTACCCTGAAGTTAAGAAATACACAGGGTTCCTCCAATAAACTGAAAGTAGCAGGCAAACCTATCGTCCTTCCAAAATGAATGATGATCCAATTCAGGTACAACTAAAGTGGCATTGAGAATCCGTGCAACAACTACAGCATCAGTAATCTGATAAGCAAGAAGATACATATCCAATTTCAGATTATTGCAACATGGGAAAAAAGGGGCAAAACAAAGACTTAAAGTGGTCCAAAGATAAGTGAATGAACAAATATGAAGTCAAGAAAAATACACTTACACCAGTTCTTTGTTGGTTGAGTCCTCCACTAGTTGCAATAAGGAGATATCCGTTTGAAGATCGCTCACTCTCAGCGGCTACAGTTCATTTTTGGAAACATTAGAGTTTGATTATTTTTCACTAAAAGTAAAGAGTAACGTAGGAAAATGTAAGATACAGAGGATGGGAGCAGCTAAAGACTACGCAAATAAACTCATCTCCTCCATCCTAGAAATAGGATGCAACAGGTTTTCATTTACTTCCTTGACAAACTGAATATTTGACAGAAAAATAAAACAATTCAAGCAGAAGCAACATGTTCCTTCTCTCTTACTTCAACCAGAAAATGCATTATACTGCTTTCCGTTCTGCTTAACTGATAGTCTAAAACTAATGTTCTTAGTTTTGAGTTGAAAGCATAATTTGAAGTGTAAATACTTTTATTAAATTGTTAATATAAGGTGTAGAGATCTTCTTAATTTAAGATATCAAAGGCATCAAAATTACAGAGTCAAATCAAGTTCATGTTTTAACCAGTGAATTAACTCCAGCACAATAACAAAAGGAAACAATTGAAATTACAGAATACAGTTAGACCAGAAATTTTGCTGGAAACCATGTAAAAGCACAAAACTTACAAGCAAAATGAGGGCTTCTTTCACTGCATCCATAGTAAGAACTTGAATACCTTGACTTCCAAATGTCAATTGGTGCACGATGACCTCCATCCTGGAACATATCAGGACAAACAAAATGTAAACCTAAGTTTCACTGACATACGTGTTAATATTGTAGCCTGAAAAGTTTGCATCCAATTAACTTTTGGGTAAGATTACCAGCAACAGCGAACTTCACTATTTTATCTAATAGAAGAAAATCTTTCTAACATTCACTCGTAAAAATCTAGCAAAAGAAACACAAAAAACTCTCTTTGACATCTAAGAGAGTTTGTTTCCACAAGAAAACCTGTGCCGCAATTCCTTCACCACAACTACTGCTACTACAACTTCAATGCCTCAATCCCGGACTATGAGATCGGCCACATGAATTCCCAATCTGCATTCTGCAACACTCATATCCATCTCGTTCCCATACTCAATAATTTATACACTAAGACAAATTAGGGGTTCTCTTTAAAAGAAAAAGACAAATTGGGAGTTCTCTCTAACACTAGTGGTTTTCCAAAATGTTCAACTGAAACACAAATCTCTACACCAATCTAAAAAACGGAAAACACCTATATAAGTATAAAGTCATTTCTTTTGGTTAACGTATTGTAAAGTGGACCAGCATTACTATTACTTAACCCAACTTGCACTTGTTCTTTTCTATTATGCTACATTCTTAGCTAACTCTGCATGTACTTCCAAGAGATTGTAAGCCACCTTGTGCATTGTTTCTAAAAAGAGAGAAAAGCCCCCAGCTCCTCTTATAAAGAACGCTAACACATACACAGAGAGAGGCCAAACATCACCAGTCTAATTTACCATATTCAAACAATAAGAGGGACTAATGGTTGAAAAGGTTCAAATATTTTTTGGATAACCGAGAAATCCCAAGAGCCACTGGTGCAAGGTTCAAACCTTCGAACATAAAACGTTTGTCTAACACATACATCACAAGCTGAGCTCTTACCACTAGACCAAAGCCCCTCGAGCTCGAAAAAGATCAAATTTTTAAAGACTACATTATATAACTTTTTTCCATTATCTCACATACCATTTTCCTTAAAAATTACACTGAAGCACAAAAAGGTTACAAAATTAACAAAAAATAAACAATTTTAGCAGTAAAGTATTACATTACCAGCTTATAAAACCAAGCTCGTTTGACAAGTCTTTGAGAATACAATTCAAGATTGGATGCCACGTGTCCAGTAAAGAGTGAAATCAACCCCAAAGCAAACAACATAAATCCACATATACCTGTCCATGAGATCACCGGCCTCCGCCCCACCGCCGCCCCACACGACGGTGCTGGCCACCGCCAACATTTTAAAACTACAAAATGCTGCTTATATTTACACAATTTGGCCACCCCCATTTGTAAAGTTACCAACTTTTGATCTTCTAACCCCTTTTTTTCTCATATTATATCACCATTACGCTTCCCAGTGCACAAACCATCCCGCATTTATAGAACGATGCATTCCAAGAAGTGTGATGGACGCAGCTTACCTCGACACGAGCATCAAACCCAACAAAATATTTTTTCAAGAAAATGTTTAAAATGTTATAAAAATTCAAGAACTCAATAAAGGAATGAGCTTAATATCAAGAAACCCTAATTGGGTTTTCACTGTAGGAGTGGGGTTTCCAAAAATAAATCTGTGTACAGTTTTTAGAAAGTGTGCAGTGTGAAAATGCTCTCGTGGGTTTTCTTTATTTTATTTATTTATTTTTAGTAGCTTGTAAATTTACTAAAAAGGGAAATGAGAGAAAAGGGTTGTTTAACAAGAAAGGTGCATAAAAGCCATAAATGGAGGTGAATGTTTAACAAAGTAAGCTATTATATTTTCTCCATGATTATGAAGGAGTGAGCTGAGATGACGGTCATACTAACTAACTAACGGTGTTTAGTATTTGTGGGAATTTGGTAACATAAGCTCTACTCTCCTCGTTCCACTTTATATATCGTAGTTCGAATCGATAAATAATTTAAAAAAGAAATAAATACTGGTCTAGATTAAGTTATAAATAATTGTGTTGTTATAAATCATTTATGACAAATTTAGCAGCATATTCATAAATTTGATAATATTTACCCGACATTATACCCACATAAAACTTATATACACATTGATTTGATAATAGTTATTCGACGTACCCATTTTCCCAAAACACCCCAAAATCGATCATTCCCTTTCTCTCAAAGCCCTAGCTGAATCGATATTTCCCTCTGTCTCTCAAAACCCTACCTGAATCGAATTGAATCGACGATTCCCAAATTTTTCTAGTTCCATTTTCTATTCTATATTTCAAGGAGAAACCTGAATTTTTGAATTGATTCTAAACACAGTGTATAAACGTAAACGTAACCGTAGCTTTTTGAATGATAAACATCCCCATTTGGATTCTGTTGCTACGAGGGTCTCAATGTGAAACACACGTATCCTCGATGCCAAATTTTAAACTTCTTGTTAGTTTCGATCTGCCACCAATCGCAGATAATCATGCAAATATGCTGGAAATTGTTCCTTTTATCATGAAAAGAATAAATAATGTTTCGAATTATGGAAATCATGTCGCGTCATCTTTTGATACTGCCTCAAAGAAGATGAAATTTGAGGACGCATGTGTTAACCCTACACCTGATGCTAGTCCAAGATCATGTACTAATGATGTTGGTACCTCTGCCACGGCCACCCATGATGCGGCTACAAATGTCGTGGGTGCAACTGTAGGTACGAATGACGTGGGTGCAACGACACCTATGAATGATGTGTCTATACCTCACGCAGGGTGCACCTACTGTTACAGAGCCGGATATGATTAAGGTATTATTTATTCTTGGTGCGTCTATGGTTTTAAGCTCAATAAACTTGGTTTATCGTTCATGTATGTCAAGTGCATTATACATTATGTTTTTGTTGTTCTTTTATATGCATTGTATACCATTTGTTGTATATAGTTCTTCGTTCTACATCATATTATTATTACTGTGTTTTTTGTTGGCCTGCGTATATGCATTGTGTATAACTATTGTATACTCATTTTAGTACGTCATCATATTGTTATTACTCGTTTTTCTTTGCCTATGATATGCAATGCGCATCTTTGTGGTATTGTGATCTTCGTCTTTGTTGGCTTGTCATATGCAATGTATACCATGAAATTGGACACAAGATGCACTCGCTCTCTTGTTTTCCATTTATTTGCTTCATTTAGAAAATGATTTTTTTCCTTTTGCTTTTATTTTGTTTTCAGTAATGCAATTATTACTTGTCTTTTTTATATCTCAAATCACAATTAAATAAATTGAATCAAGTAAAAATACAATTCTATCGTATTCCAGATTAATAATGCCCTAATATTTGCATAAAAATTCTGATAAAATTTATTTGAAAGCAAACTATAGGAAGAAATTATGCTTACGATGCTTTTCCAGGATGCAATAAGTGACATGACCCTGGCTTCACATCTTCGTGGCTTGGAAGTTTCGTTAACAGTTATCTAATATGGGTGTTGCGTGCCACCATGAAGGAAGGAGTGTATAGCTGGGCCTTCGGAAGGAGTAAGAGATGACCGGGTATGTAGGATAGTGTTTTACTAGTTATTATATGGATACTATACATGAGAGTTTTCGAATGAGTAGTTAATTTAGAGTGATTTTGTTAATTTAAAGAATAGTTTTTCATTAAAGGTGTAGCCATGAGATCCCGATGTATATAGATGATTGGATATCTTTTATAGGAAACTATGTTTTGTTATGACTCCGCATTTTTATATAAATAGTAATGCATGAATTTTTGGACTTTTTAACAATCCAAATGTGTGCATGAAATATTGGAAACAACAAGAAGAATGCTTCATTCCTTGATGCTCAAAAGCATGACGAACGAATAAGGTAATGAAGACAACTTATGCTTTAGGCTTCCAAGAGAGAGGTAGAGTCCGCTCTAAAAAATTATTTTTTATATATACTTATATTATTAAGGTTTTTTTTTTTAAATGATTAAATATTAGTCATTTGTTTAAATACACTATATTGGTTTTAGTTGTCAAGAATCTTATTGACATGTATGAGTTTAATTTAGAGTTATAAAATATTAGATAAGATTTAATTATGAAAGACTTGAAATATTTAGGATCGGAAAAGAAAGAAAAAAAACTTACAAACCTTGGTAAGAAATTTACCACAATACTAATGTCATGACCATACCATCTATTTTTTGAATTAACCATGTCTACTTATCCATCAAAAGATATTCGAAGAAATTGATTTGAAAATATTAATTTATAACTTTGCATCTCAAAAGATCAGAAAAGTAATTTTAAATCAATGTATATACAAATATTATCAAAAAAAATTATGACATCTTATTAAGTTTTAGTTTTGGACCATCCTATCTTATTGGCCACCTTTGCTTATGGTGAGTAGTGTAGGGAAAATATCTCTATTCTCACCGTTTGTTTGAGGGTTAATTTGTGTTCTTCATAGTTGTTACATCTTCATGTGATGTGAGATGTAGCAGAACAAATATTTGTTGGATCAATCCGTATATATAGTTTCTCTCTGTCACACATAGACATGGCCGAAACATTACATAGGCATATATATACCATGATACTGTTAATTTTACTTGTAGCAAAATCTTGATGGTGATAAACATTTGTAGATTTAATCTTGATATATACCTGGAGGTTGCGGTGAAAAAACAAATATGAACGTGTGTTTTCTGTAAGTAAGTCCACTGAATATGTCATATTTTGCACAGTGACCATTTTATTTCTTAATCAAATCCTTCTTTTAAAATTATTATTGGGTCAGGAAAGGCAGGATAATCCAAACAAAAGTGAAGCAATCAAATAGAAGTCACTGTCGAGTATACACTTTTCCAAACCCAAAAAGGGTAACCTGGGAGGTGGGACTCGTTTGGATTTCTTATTTTTGCTATTTCATCTTCACTTCAAAGTTTAAACATGTGATAGTCTCCATCTATATAAATTTGTGCAGATATCCACAAGATTGTCTCAGAATCAGAATTTTACCATCAAATGTTTACTAGGATGGATGAGAATACAGTATCGGTTCGAGCCTTGACGAAAATTTTGGCCCAAAGTACTTTTTCCATTCTTGAATATGAATTAGTCATACCAATGAATTTCGAATGTCGAATAATTAAACTAACATTTTCATAGTTTCTTAATTATATACTCATTAAACCATCTTCATAATTAATGTGAGTCTTTCTTGATCCCCACCTTTGATGTGAGACTTTGTTGATCCCTTTTTGAAATACCTTGACTGTAATTAGTTAGTACTAATAGAAAGTGTCCAAGGAGTACTTTTTCTTGGAATGTTTTTGATGAATGGTGATGATGATGTCTACTCTTTAGCACACTTATTTTCAACAAATCTAGTTGGATTTTAACTTTTTTAAGCAAGGAACACGAGGCATTTCACCTCAGACATAGCCGCATATGTGAAGTTCTAAAATTTTTTACCAGTTTGTGTTATATATTACTCCGTCCTTAGATGAGTGTCTATTTTTTTTTTATTATTTGTCCAAAATAAGTGACTCTTTCTATATTTGGTAAGTTGACAATTCAAATACACTATACATGGTAAGTTTACAACCACAAATTCAAATGACATTTTAGTACATTATATACATCTTTAATTTGGAACCACAAGATTGAAAAGTTGTCCTATATTTCTTAAACTCCGTGATCAGTCAAACTAAGACATTCAAATTGGAAAGGATGGAATATAAATAAATTAGTATCATTTCTTTTGTCCATTATTAGTAAATTTAACTTTAGCTTATACATCATGTCTCCATAATGAGGGAGGAATTTGCTTTTCTCAATATCACAGCAACTCAATGCTATTTTCATATCTAATGAGAGACTTGACTCTCATTATTATTTTTTTAAAAATTCAGTCTGTATAAAATTTGGATATGGTTTTTCCTTTGGCAATACAATAATACAAAAAAAGGTAGGCTTAAACAGTTAGAAATGGAAAAAAACATTGATTAAAAAAATAATGATCTCCTCATTAACATCGGATTAATGGTGATGATAGAGTTGACTTACTCTGATAAATAGAGGTTATGGTATTTGAATAGACCTCAGAGCGTATGGTGGTATATCTAAGATCCGTTTTTCCTTTATTTTCTTCGATCTTTGAGTAGAGGCAAAGCCATAATTTGAAGTTTAGGGGTTCGAAATTCTAGTCTGTTTAAGTTACGGGGTTCTAACTTAATAATTTATAAAGATTATATGAATTTTTTAAAACAAATACTGAGTTTAGATCAATGTTTGGGGTTCGGCCGAACTCTCCTTCACTACACTCCCTCCGCCCCTGTCTTTGAGTCTCGAGAATGAAGATCTTTTTAGTAGGGAGAGCTTATCCAACATGAATCTGAACTAATCGGACACTAAATGATTAAGCCAAAAAATAAAAAAGGTTAGTAAAGTGAAATATACACATTCACATATTCAAAATGCAAGACGAAGCGCAATTAATGGAGCGGGATATTTCTAGAGATATCTGAGGTATTGGGTGTATGTGGGGTTTTGTTTATTCAGGTCAATTTAATTAATGAAGGATTGTACTATGAGTATTCTCCACCTCTCAATTGAAAGGTGAAGAAGCAGGTCCCATGGTGAGACTAATTACTGCACTAAATAATTTCACATGGACCTATATAGCTAAAAGTGAAAAGTGAAATAACACATATATGTCTGCTATACACTGCAAACGAAATAAGTGATAAGCTAGGCATGCAGTACCATTTTAAAATTAGATGTATCCTCCATGTTCTTTATAGAGATTTTATATTGTCGTACTATTGAGAATTTATACATATCTTAAGTAAGTAGTTTTGATGGTAGGTCTTTGGGTTGGTGGTTATTATGACTACTATAATTAGATGCTACTTCCACGATGTCCACAAGTTTATCTCACTGCATCGAGTCTGGAATCGGTTACTTCAGCCTTAGAACGTGATTTACGGCTTAACAATGGAAATTCTTATCATTGGTTTATTGCATATTTAAACTAGTGCTGAGGTAAAATTTTGTGATACGAAGAATTACTGATGTTGTAAAAGCAATGGAATCCCTTTTTATCTTTGGAACTACTTTATGCATATGAGATAGTTATGATTTATGAAGTAAGCAACAAACGTTTTTTTAGTATAATCATGTCAGGACTATTGAGTTTGAGCCATGCAGAATTTATTAAAGCGGAAACACTCTCTATTAAAAATTTATCAATTCTCTTACCCTAGACTTCAATTAATTAAGAGTAGGTGACCTTGTCAATACAACCATACCCCGAAATGATAACAATAAATTATTTTTCCTTATGCAGTTAGAATGTAAAGAGGAAAGAAAATCGATGGAGAACACCCATCCTTCTGTTGTACCAATCTCTTTACTTTATACCGTTCTATTTTCTTCCTCTTTAACCAAACATCGTTGACAAATAATTTGCTGCACATATAGCATATGAACCTTATAAAGTATAAGAACTTCTTCCATGGTTCTGGACCACTATGAACAACGCAAGGTGAACTATTAAATACGTGGAACCCTCAATATCTTCGAAAGGATGGATTGATGGACCAATTGGATAAAGGTGTTATGTACAAAGTAATAGTATTTGACGGATACACAATTTAAAGGGAAATTTACTTAGAAGACAAGGGATGGATATAGGCAATATGTGGGTATACACCTCAGATCAACACCTTTTAACAGCTCAACATTTTGGGTAACTAATAGACTTGAGAGTTTGGGAAATATTTGATCATTTAATCTTGTACTAATATATAGTCGAAAATAATACTAATGGGTAACTAAATGAACATGATCAAGACTGCGTAATAATTCTTGTCATCTTGTGCACTGCTGAACTAACTAGGTGGGTCCATATGCTCTAAGTCCAAGTTTGACTAGATGCTCCGTTTGAAGCAATGATATGATGATATAACCCGTCGGTGAATAATACGACCAAACTACGGACTAATATACGATTTAGAGAGAGTGCATTTAAGAAAATATTACTCCCTCTGTTCCAAAAATGATGATATATTTTGGATTTCGAGAGTCAAACGAGTTCATCTTGACCGTGAATTTGAACATATAATTTTTAAGTTTTTTGGAACGATATTTATATATTTAGAAACTACATAAAAAATACTATAAGTCACAATAGTTAATAATTCAAAATATTTAAAAGATATATGAAGATATTACGGTAAAAAATAAATTAGTTTGACTCTCGAAATCTGAAACATGTCATCCATTATGGAAGGGAGGGAGTACTATTTGATACATAATGCAATAACAAGTTTTTATGCAAAATAGACATATCAGCACAACTATTACAGTTTTAATCTCCGTACGAAAAATCATACAATTTTAGCCCTTGTCAGGAAAAGTTACTGACAACCATCAGAGGGGACTCCTGGTGACCGCATATCTTCATAATAGAAAGATATGGTAAACATCATGAACTTTCTTAAGGGGTAAATTTGTAACACTTTATTTATGGAAGACAAATATGTCATGAAGTGACAAAAGTGTCCTATTTCTGTAAATTACCCACGCAATAATGGCTGGAAAACATTAAAAAAAAGGTTTTTTACACAAATATACAAATTTTCACCCTTAATTACAAAAAAATAGCAATATTTCTCTAATTACAATGCATAGCATTATTTTTCTAACACATTTAACAATAATCTAACACATTTCACTTTCACTTCCCATTTTCTCCAAATTAAAAATTCTCTCACTTACCCTCTCTTTCTCTCATCACCTCACACACACCCCCACCACCCCAACGCCATAACCTCCACCCTAACGCCATCACCACCACTCCACCACCAGTTGCCGCCACCGGACAACCGCCTCCGGTGGTCGAAAAATTACAAATAATACCTTTTCGGAAAGCTCTCAACTCCCTCTTTCTATTTCCACCAGTATTTCCTCCAAATTCTTAGTCGTTTCGCGTAGATTTGACTTTGAAGATTCGGAAGTGACTTTTAACACAAAGTTGGAGGGGGCAGTGATTTCCAGCAATTAAAGGCACACTTATTGGTCTACTGGGGATCTTTTTGAAGCACCACTATGTGTTGGATGTTAGTTTTTAACTTGTGAGCACATTTTTTTTGGTTGTGTTGGTCATTAGATAAGATTTAATAGTTGCAAATCTTTCTGCTCAACTTCTTAAAGTGCTTAGGAAGATTCGATAATTGTTCGGGCACACTAATTATTCAGTTCACATGGTTGTTGATCTGCTTTAGGTGATTTAAGAAATATTTTTGTCTATAGCTTTGCTTCATCAGCGACAACAGTTTTCTCCCGAAGCTCCTTTTGCTTTCTATATTTTTACAGATTTGATCCCGTTGCCTTTGTCGTTGCTACGGGTGATATGAACACAGAATAGTATATGAACATAGAAGAAGATGCTTAACCCCTGGTGGAGGCAATCTCGTGGTGGTGATGCAAGGGTTTTTGTGACTTAGAGGCAGTTTTCCGTAGCATTCCGTTGCACTATTTCATTTTCTTTAGTTTCTATTTTTGTTTCCGTTCATGTTTGTTAAGATTTGTTCTGTTTCTATTCATGTTTCTTCAGATTTGTTCTGTTTCTATTCCTGTTTGTACAGATTTGTTATAGTGGTTTAATAAATTTGAACTCTTATTTTCTATTGCTCACGACTGATGGCGTTGAAACAATATGGTACAGTTTGAAACATCGTTGAAATATTGAAACAATTATTGCAACAGTTTGATACATCTGAAACGATGTTGAAACAGTATGATACTGTCTGAAACGACATTTAAACAATCTGAAATAACTGTTGAAACAGTCTAATACGGTCTAAAACAGGAGTTGATACAGTTTAAAACAGTATGATACAGTCTGAAACGGGACTTGATACAGTTTAAAACAGTCTGATACAGTCTGAAACGGAATTGATACAGTCTGAAACGAGACTTGATACAGTCTGAAACAACATTGAAACACTATGATACGGTCTGTAACAGTCTGATATGGTCTGAAATGGGAGTTGATACAGTTTCAAATAGTCTGATACAATCTGAAATGGGAGTTGATACAGTTTAAAACAGTTAGATACAATGCTGAAATGAACCGAAACGGTGCAGAAACAGTTAGATACAATGCTGCAGAAACAGTTGATACGGTGCAGAAATATTTGATACGGTGCAGAAACAGTTGATACGGTGCAGAAATAGTGAGATTCAACGAGATACATTGAGTATGGATGAGGAAAAGTGAAATTTGGGAAATGAGAGGAGTAAAAGTGAAATTGGGGGGAAATGATGGGAGGAAAAGTGAAATAGGGGGAAATGGGAGGAGCAAAAGTGATAGTGGGGGAAATAGAAGGAAGAATGCAAGGGTTTGGTATGTTATGGAAAAATATTGCTATATTTTTGCTATGTTTGTAATTATCTTGTGTTTTTCTCTATATAGGGTAATTTTACTAAAATGTTGCTATGTTTGGTAATTAAGTTCTAAAACTTGTACTTTTATGTAAAAATTCCTAAAAAATAAAGTTCGCCACGCTGCCATTTTGAATAGTTCTGCCTTTATATTCCTATTTAAGATGATTTTAATAAAATGATCTCCGTTTTATTCGTATGCAACACTTCAAGTTATCAATCGACAAATATTTCCTCTTAGGAAGAGGTCAAAGGACAAGTGTTGTTTGCGAGAATATGAGAAAAGATTGAAGAGGCAAGTGCTTCCCAAACAACACTTCAAGATATCTGAGATAATATGAGAAGAGATTAAAGGGCGAGTGTTGCCTATACACTAGCGGACAAAAGCAAGTGCTGTCTGTTAGGCATTACTTACGAGAAATGGAGGCGGGGATGCATGCATCAATATAAGATTTTATGAGATATTTTCGTTTGAAATTTATTAGTTAAACTTAGCGAAAGTCATTCTTGCTAAACCACTGTTATGGGGGTTAAAAAAGCAAATCATTGCCTATGGTGTCATAGTTCCGCAATTCTCCCGAAAACACTTGCCATTCTGAAGGGCGAAGGCCTTTTGCTAATAATTCCAAAATTTTTTACTACATATACCCGCATATTACTAGTTATGTCTTTTTGTCCCACTTATAAGTGGTTTAGCAAAATGGTCTAGGAGGCAACACTTCAAGTTATAAATTGACAAGTGTTGCCTCTTCGAAATATAAAGGGCAAGTGCTGCCGGCGAAGAGGTTAAAGGGGCAAGTGCTGCCGAGGCAAAAGGGCAAGTGTTGCCTATGTAAGAGAGGGCCAAAGTCAAGTATAGTCAAGTGCTACCTAAGAGGCAACACTTACGAGAAAGAGAGGACGGGGCAACACTTCAAGTTATTTGGGAGAATGTGGAAAGAAATAAAAGGTCGCAACACTTGCTAGAAAGAGGCAACACTTACTAGAAAGGGAGGGAGGGGGATGTGAGCATCAATATAAGATTTTGTAGGGGTATTTTCGTCCAAAATTTATTCATTAAAATTAATAGAGGTAATTCTTATAAAACCACTTTAAGTGGGGCCAATGAGGCAAACTGCTGCCTATGATGTCATAGTTTTGTAAATTGCCTTCTGTCTTAGATCGTAGGCCCATCAAACATCAAGCTCAACCTAATTCGTAACGATAGGGGATTGTTTTGACAAATAATCGATTTTTGAATAAACTTGTCAAAACATGCGACAGATGTCAGCGTTTCTCCCATGCCCTACATAAGCGGAGCAGCTACATTTTACAAGAGATTGTCATCAGTTATAAAGTTTTAGAAAAATAGCTACAATTTAAAAATACAAAATATTTTTGAAGAATAGTCTCGAAAACCTCATGATATTCTTTTGAAATTTCGAATTAACCTTTAGATCCTAAGATAAATTTCCTGACACTTCATATTTTGTAGTCCCAAAAAATTTCATAGCATTTATTTCAAAGTACCAAGAAAATTATCTTGACTTTTAGTGATTATTTTTAAAAAATCTTCCAGCTTTTTAAAGTTGTGACTAATAGCACACTATAATAAGGGTACGTGGTTAAAAATTTACAAAGCCAGAGATGCTAGGTAAAAATTTCGCTAAGAGGTTAGTTTTTCCGCTGATCTTTGTTTTGAGGCACTTTTTTTTTAATTGATTTTGTATGAAAGATTATTTTTTGGAACTTCAATCCTTGTGGGCTGAGCTTCATACTACAAGAGTTGAAGTTCAACTTCAGCCTACAAGGGTTAAAGTTTACGCATCTATGCCTAAAAGTTCAGCCCTTACTGGTTGAAATTGAACTTTATATTTTAGGCATGAAATTCTGCCCACAGAGATTGAACTTCAGCGCACAAGCTTTGAACTTCAGCCACAAGAATTGAAGTTTAAAAAACTTGCCTCTCATGTAAAACCACTAAAAAAGTGACCTCAAATCCAAAATCACTGACAAAAGTGGCTATTCGTGCATTTTGCCAATAGGACTAGCTACAGGCCCACAACTTAAACTTTCCTTACTTTTAGTGCAATTTAAGCTCAGTATCCCTGGCGATTGCTGCTAGTGTTCAATCTTTATTCTCGACGTAAAGATGTGTTTAAGTTTGACTACTTTATGGCAGTACTTTTTAAACTAAATTCTTGTCAATCCATCAAGAAATACTCCAAATTATGGCTATAAGGGCTAAAATTTAAACGACTTTTTAGTGGGAATCAATAGTTAAACATTGACACTGAAGAATCTTATCTTTGTAAATATGGTTCAGCAGCCTGTAGCCCAATCTGCTTTCCAAGCCTTTTTCAAGAAATTTATACATTGTATAGACATTTAGAAGTGCCTTTAACAGAAAATAGATACATTTATTCTAATTTATAGTATATAGACATTTATTAGACTTATTTAACTATCTTTTAGTAGCCATTTTTAAAAACTGATCAACTTCCCTCTAATCGTGCCTAATTTTAGGGAACTTGCGATTTCCCTCTTAGTGTGTCTACTGCATTTAATATTTTTTTAGATTCTAATTAATTACTCATTGAGAACGTGAGTTATCTCCTAATTTTTTGCTCTTATCATAACTAAAGCTATAAATCAATATTTCAATTTTTTTGGTAATTCTGCATATATTTATTTTTTATTTGATTATTTTGATGATATATTTTTTAATACAATTTAAATATCATAAATTTTTTCTGAGTTTTAGTTGGTATTCATAGTTTTTAACCGTTTTTTATTTTTATTTTTTGGGTACAATTGTGCAGTTTTAATGGCAAAGATACGCATACATAGGGTGTTTATGTATATTTGAGATATATTTGACGTATAAGATATGCATACATGTGATGTTTATGTATATTTGAGATATATATGACGTAAAAGATATGCATATTTGCGTTGTTTCTGTATTTGAGATATGACGATACACTTGATATTTATTTAATAGATTTGTGATATATTTTTAATAATCGTCAATATAATGGTATAAATTATGTCTTTACAATAATTTTTTTAAAATTGGTATGGATAAACGTGACCGCTGCATAAATAAAAAATAGATATTGTTTAAATATAATGTGAATATTATAGGAATAAAAAACATAATAGAGTATGAGTAAAAAAATTCGACACTGTATATTGACATGATCAATGCATATCTGAAGTTAAAAGTTTGTATACATGGAGATAGTAATTTATATATTTGAGATATAACTTATGTACATATTTTGTATTCATAATTATGTGATATTATGAGGTATAAATCATGCATATAATGATTATATTATATGAATAAAAAAATAAAATTTTCTTGAAAATGTGAATACTCTAAAAATAAATAATGAATACCTTATAAATAAAAATTGAATACTATATGAATAATATATTTAAAAAGATATAATTAAAAAATTGATGTAATAAAAATTGGAACTCTTTATATAGTTACCACCGAAAATTATGGGATTCTATTTATTGCATATATATCATGCAATTTTGTAGGGTCATCATTTATCACTAACTCCACGACTCAAGGAACCAATATATATCATCAACATTGTTCAAACTACAAGAAATATAAAACAACTTAAGATTTTTTTTTTAAAAAAAACTATTGAAGCTGTAGGAAAATATTTGCTCTTGTAATAGGCGACTGAATATTCATCTAGTACTTTATCACACATATAACTTTTGTATCTCGTTGAAAGGGCAAAAATATCTACAATATATCTAAAATAAAAAGTGCATATATTGTACATATTTGCATATATCGAAATATATCTAATATATTGACATATTGCATATATTGAAATACATATTTGCATATATCGAAATATATCTAAAATATTGACATATTGCATATATTGAAATACATCTAAAATATTGTACATATTTTCATATATTAAAATATTAATATATTGTAATATATCTAAACTAAAAATTGCATATTTTGTATATATCTGCATATATTGAAATACATCTAACTTATTGTACATATTTGTATGTATTGAACCATATCCAAAATATTTATTTTATATTTCAGACATGAATAACGACTAAATATTTGGTGAATATTACAGGTATAACGACTAAGAAAAAAATGGGATGAATAAATTTGGAAGAAAAACTTAAAAGAAAGAAAGAGAAATCGTAATTTGATGGAAGTGGAGAGAGATGTATACAGATTAAGTGATGATATTTTGTTTGTATAGGTAAATCTTATTTGTGCGTGAGTTATGCTAAATTTTAGGAAAGAAATCAATGAATGATGCTAATATTTAGGATAAAGGATACACATAAACCTATTTATTAACACTTTTTTTTGGCTAGCCATTGTTGTATATTAATTGTGTCTATTAAACTGTAGGGCCATGTTATATATTTGGTTAGATATGAAATTTTTCTCTTTTTCAACCCAGCCGTAAGTATGAGGGGCATTCCCTAGAGAAAGTAAGACAAAGTTGTCTTGGGAAAAATTGATAACTAGCTAATTTTGAATGTTCTAACTAAGTTTTATCTATTATTTTAAAATTAATTAAGAAATAGTCAAATTACCGCGCACACTTACAGTCCATTCGCGTTGCCAACACCCATACTAGCCACAATATTTTTTACTAGGACTTTGAACTAACATGTTCAAAGTCCCAATATTTTTTCTAGGATTCATATTTAAGTGATTCACATTTATCCCGGGCTTTATACTAAAAGTCCCAATTTTTCTTTTTTTACTGGTACTTTTGAACTAACATGTTCAAGTCCCAGTAATTTTTACTGGGATTCATATTTAAGTGATTCCAGTATAAATTACTGGGATTTTGAAAATCCCAACATAAAATACTAATTTTTTCGGATCTGACTAGTATTCAAATATTTTAGCACTGCTGGCTAGTTTTTATTTTGCGTGGTACAAACAGGCTACGATGCCAAATTTTTACCCAAAAAAGCAAAAAAAGTGCAAACTGAAAAATTTCAGCTTTCCTTATGGCTTATTAACTCATGGCGGAACATTAGAATATAGAGGAGTTTATGAGTGAATATTGAAAAGAAAAAATGGGGGAGGAATTAAATAAAATTTACATTACATGAATGGAACAAATGTTTTGCTCAAACGGGGTAGATTTGAATCTAATAGGAGTAAGATATGTGTAAAAGATATTGAGTTGCACAATTATCAGGTAAGTAATAAATTAATTATGCCTTTGAAATGGTAATTAAAAACTATAATATACACGGATATGTTGTTGTAGTATTGATTATATTAGTTTTACATCGTTAAATTTTGTAACTCTAATTGGTAAAGGATAAAGAGTATTTCATTGACAAAAGTTGAAGTAAATAAGTTAGGCTAGACTCTAGGTATATCAGTCCACCTAAATGCTCATAGCCTCATATAGATATACTAATCAAATAATGAGACCTAACTTGCCATCAATAGATATTGGAAAGTGCAAATATACCCCAATTCCACCCTCTTTCATGTTTTTATTTTTTTATATTAAAGCAGCTGAGGGCTTAGATAAGTTAAGGAATTAAAGAATATTTTTGCGCCAAGAAATACTAACTCGATAAAAATGAACACAAACTAAAACCAAAAAGAAAAGAAAACAAATTTTAAATGATACCTGCAAAATCGAGAAATATTATGAAGAGCTAATTAGTCTCTGCCACATCGTGATTATCTTTGTCTGGTATATCCACCAAGAAAAAGACAATAAAAGAAGTTCTACATATTCCCTTGTATTAGCCTAATTATTTTTTGTAACTGGCAGAACTTGATGTTGTAAGTAATTAAGATGACACTTTAATTTTTTTAAATAAATTTTAAGAATATTGTGTACGTAAAACAATGAAGAAGTACAAGAATTCATGGTTTGTGCCCTTTGAAAACCAACTACCACTAGAGTAAACATATAGTAATAGTATTGCATTATGTGTTAACACGTTCGTCATCCCAATTATATAGCTTTCACTTGTACGTTGAAAGTGATGTTGGAGAAGACTTAGACCTATAACGTCTTCTCTCCTTCAAAATTAATCATTTTTAGAAGCACTATTATCCTTAATGGTTTTGCTTTAGGGATAATAAGAAAAGGAATAAACAATATTTTTTTGGTTGAAATTTGTAGTTGTATGTTTTAAGTGTCACCTAATAATATTCCAAGATTACAAGAATCTCTTTAATTAGTTATATGAAAGTTTGGACTCTAAAATTAACTACTTTATAAAATGTTATCTATTACATTTTCAATATTGCTTGTGAGTATCATCTGAGGGACATTTGGTCAAAAGGGACACTCAAGAGTGAAAATAGGTAAAAGGGACAAAGTCTTAATCAATGTAATAAAAGGGACACATCTAATTAATGCTCTTAAACATAACTTTCCTCAACTCCCCTTCACCCCAAAGTTTCATTTCTTACACTTTGGTCCTCACGTATATAAAAAATAAAATTTGCCAAATTAGGGAAATATTTTTCCCTCCGTTTATTCCCTCCTTTCTCTCTCTCTCTCTCCTCTCTTCTCTTCTCCCTCCCGACCTGAAACACCATAGCTGCTGCGCATCTGCTTTCTTCAATCTCCATTCGTTTTCGCTATTATTCTTGCATTCAACCTCTCCCAAACGGAAAATATTGTCAGATCTAAAATCCATTTCGGTTAATTAGAGGTATTATTGACTCTAATTTAATAAATAATTTGGGAAAAATACGCTGCAATTCTTTGAATAACAATTTCTGGTTGGCATTACTTTTAACGCTGGGCATTACTTCAAACTGGAAAGCTTGACAACTCCCATATCTCCTGTAAGTGTAAATCTCCGTCTTGCTAATCTCTACTATTCTAATTTTTGTAAAAATCCTTTTAAACCAGTATGTTGCTGTTTTGAAACATCTTACCGTGACGATCGCAACATTATAAAGATTGTTCTACAAATACTCGTAAAACGTAGTCACAATTATGGAACATTGTATTAGATGCTCAGGATAATCCTTTTGATGTTCCTATTGTGCTAGTCAGACTTACGGAACATAATTTTGGTTGCCCGAATAATCTTACAGCATGTTCAGTAAATGCTATTCATAATGTTGGAACATTTTTGTAGATGGTCGGAACTGATGTATCGATGTTTCACATCAGTATGATTGTATTCTTAAACATCCTTGGGCATGTTCGGATCTGTTTTTCGATGTTCCAGTATCCTTTGCTACCTGGACCACATTTGATGAATGTTTATCCTACCTTGCAGATATCGTTAAAGTAATGGGGGACAACATACTACTAGGAGTTGATTTTCTCGGCGAATGGGTTGAGCGTTCGAAATGCTATGCTTGGATTCCTAAGGTGAAAGAGACAAGACCTATCCTTGTGAGTAGGAATATTACATATGATGAACTTGTCGACAAAATCATACGCAGTTGGAGGGTAAGTGATGATCCTAGGGATCTTTGCATTTCATATATGCTGAGTGTTGCCGCAAAGCAAAAGACTGCTCCATCTAAAATTAGGTCTGATGATGATGTTCAGCTTTATATGGCTGATGTAGACCCAGCTGGGGCTAGGCCAACACTAAGGGTTAGTGTGATTCCAAGGCCTGAAGGAATTTCAAGTTCGAATGAACAAGATATGCATGTTGAGATGGATGAAGATGAATTAAAACAAGGTGGAGAGGCAGACGAAGAAGGTGAAGAAGGTGGAGAAGTAGTTGGTAATCCTTCAGAAAGAGCACCATCATTGAGCAGCCGCAACGATTTTTTTGGAAAAGACGGCACAGGTTTTGTAAAGGGTATGACTTTCAAGAACAAGCGAGAATTAGTGGTGAAGTTGAGGCTTGCTGCAGTGAGGAAGCCTTTTTCTTTCAAAGCTGTGAAGAATACAAAAAGGTTGTTTTATGCCCGATGTGTTGATGCAAATTGCAAGTGGTGGCTTCGAGCATTGAGGTATCATAGTAGTGAAACATTTTATATTACAATCTACAATGGCGAGCACACGTGCGGTGTGCAGCACCTGCAAAGCCACCATAAACATGCCACAGCTGATGTTGTTGGTGAATACATGAAAGATAGGTACATTGAGGGGAAAGGAATAACACCAAAAGACATCAGGGTTGCATTCAACAGAGAATTGGGATGCAACATTAGTTATTGGAAAAGTTTGAAGGGATGTGAGATTGCAAAGGCAATAGCAAGAGGGACACATGAACACAGTTATGAAATTTTAGAGGCATACAGTTATATGGTAAGGTCCCAAAATATTGGAAGCAAGACAGCTTTGAAGCTTGATAGTTGTGGGAGGTTTAAGTATTTTTTTATATCTTACGGATCTTGGATTAGGGGTTTTCTGTATATGAGGAAAGTCCTTGCTATTGATGGGACTCATTTGTCAGGCAAGTACGGCGGTGTGTTGTTGTCTGCCGTTGCCCAGGATGCAGAGAAGCACATATTCCCTGTTGCATTCTGCGTTGTGGACAAAGAATGTGATGCGTCTTATGTTTTTTTTTCGAACAATTGGTTGACATAGCCCAGTACAATGATGAGTTGAGCGTCATTTCAGACAGGCATAAAAGCATAGCAAAATCAGTTGCCAAGTGGTTTCCCCAAGCTCACTACGGAGTTTGCATGAGGCACCTTGCTGAAAATATCCGTACAAAGTTTCAGTTTGGAGACCACCTGGGGTCCTATTACTTGGCAGCAGATGCATATCGTGTGGAGGATTTCAGAACGCACTTTAAGCAAATCGAAGACAACGATCCAAGGGTTGCCAGATATCTTCAAGATGACGTTGGGTTCCATAAATGGAGCAGATGCTTTTTCCCTGGGCACAGGTACACGATCATGAACATTCATACCAAATGTTCTGAACGTTGCGTTGGAATGTTCTATATTTACATGTCAATTAAGCCGAGAACATTCTAATTGACGTTCAAAATAGTACAAATGATGTGTATGACGTAATTATTGATGTTCTGATCGCATGCTTAATGTTCGCACTTGGATTAGACGTATTTAGCATTAAGGTCTTTGTTTGTTTGTTACAATTTCAGATTTGCAGTGATGACCTCGAACATTGCTGAGTCCACAAATGCAATGCTGAGGGATGAAAGAGAATATCCTATCGTTGCCCTATTAAATCATATCAATCGTACATTTGGCGAAAAATTCCATGTGAGAGCTACGGAGTTCCTCGAGGTTTCAACCATATGCGTCCCTTCAGTTGAAGGAAAAATAAGATTCAACCTGGAGGAAGGGGGTAAGCTCGCAATTAGTCGAAAAGGTACGTATGGTTTCACCATCATCAGTCCAGGCCAGGGAGCAGAAGTCGATTTACTCAACAGAACTTGTACGTGCAGAGAGTATCAAATTGACTTAATACCCTGTAAACATGCTATGGCAGCTATCAGAATGCTGCGTCCAGAAGACTATGGAGCGTGCGTCTATGACTTCACTTCTGCATATTACAAGTTAGAGTCATATATGCTTGCCTATGCAGAACCGATCAATGCTGTTCCGCCGGAAGAATTTTGGAATGTTCCTCCAGAGCTGCTTGAGAGACGAATATTGCCTCCTTTCATCGACGTGGGTAAGGGTAGACGAAGGAAAAAGCAGATACCATCAGTTGGTGAAGTATTTTCAAGTAGGAGAAACAAATGTAGCATCTGCAAAAGGTCAGGCCACAAAAGAACTACTTGCCCGAAACGAGTGGATAGTGGACAATCCTCCCAAACTCAAAGTGTTGATTTTTGAATTTTAATCTTGACAATTTTATATATTTTTATATTTGAACGTTTAACTTAATGTTCCGAGCATTTATCAATGGCGTTCCAAATTCCTATCATTTTTGTAGTATATAATTCAAATTGATCATCATACAGATGTTCTAATACTGCAAACGGGATGTTCAGTGTAATGCAATAGTCATGCTGATTGATCAAGCGAAGGGTTGCCTCGTGCAATTAAAAGGTGTGAAAGCATCCCCCAAAACCTGCATACGAAAAGGCATTAATTAATCCAGATACATCACCTAGAGAGTAGTGAACGACTTTTCAATGTTCATATCACGCCTTTTGGTGTTTTTTATGTTTTTTATCATCTATAAATACAAACATTTCCTTGTCCCTCCATACACACAATTATTATCCTCCTACTTGAATTAGCAAAATTTCTTCATAGACAACAGACACAAATGGAAAATAACCAAAACGAAGTTGTCGCTAATGGCCACTATGCCCCAGCCGACGAACCTGACCATAACGAACATTATGGAAACATCGCCTGGGATATTGCCGGTATACAAACTGACATCACTGCAATCAACCATTCTGTGGACCGCTTATCTGCTGATGTATGGAGCATGAGGCAAGTGTTAGTTCAGCGCTGGGAGCGTATTGAAAGAATGCTTTTGGGACTCCTTATCCATCAAGGGATGAATCCGGAGCAGTTTGCTACTCCTCCAAATTCTCCCAATGCTGACAGCTAGAACTTTTATATAAGCATTATATCTAGTACTAGTACTTTTGTCTAAGCATTATATCTAGTACTTTTGTCAAGCATTTTGTCAAGTACTTTTGTACATGTATTTTGCTTCCTTAAGTATGAATGAAAATTATCAGATTATGTGTTAAGTTGATAATACTTCCACCACGTAAGTGAACGCTTATTCATCAGCAACTTGAAACATTCTAACACACGTTCCAAGCACCTTATGAAGATGTTTGACATCGTTATTAACGAAAACATGCTAGCATATATTTTAACAACCCCCATCTAAAATGCATCAGCAAGTTGAAACATCCTAACAAAAGTTCAGAGCACAGTATGAAGATGTTTGACATAGCAGAAGGAGTTTGGCCTTAAAATCGTTATTAACACAAACATGCAAAAGCCGCTATTTGTACAACAACAACAACAGTACACAGCAATGTTTGGGGAGATTTGACGAAAAAATCAACAAAAAGCAGAGATTTTCACGAGAATTTCAGTCCAGAACCAGAAAGAAGGGGTAAAAACCCTAGCTTTATCGAAAGAGCCAAATAGCAAAAAAATAAACCCCGATTCACTTGAAAACATCAATATAGTACAAAATTTACCTTTAGATGTTGCCGGAGAACATTATGTAGATGGCCGGCGACGAAATAGAAGACTCGAGAAGAAGACTAGAGAAGTGTGTAAGAGAAGAAAGGGGCGGGTGTTCGATGTTTGAAATGATTGAATTGATAAGACTGATCAGCCGCATTTTTAATTAAAACTTCACTTTTGGGTTGTCATAATCCTCATAATTGCCATTAAGTCCCCACCTTTTTTTTTTGTTCCGAATTCCACGCGCGTCCCATTTTTGTATAAAATCGAGCCCGGGGCAGGTGTACATTTCTTTTTTGAGATATTAGAACGTTCTTCTCAACGTGCCAAACATATTAATCAATTAGGTAGTTCGTTTAAAATGAAACTCGTTTGCTCAAAATAAAAAGTACCTTTTTCACGTTCAAAACATAAAACATGATGTTTGAACCCTAACCCTAACCCTAACCCTAACTCTGAACCCCAAAACATAACCCTAACCCTAACCCCAAACCGCAAAAATTCCTAACATTTAAAGAACATTTAATCTCATGTTCTAAACCTTTTTTGTAACGTTCTTGACCGTCGCATGTCTGTTCTGGATCTTCATACTGATGTTGTTTTTGTACCGTTGAGGATTAGTTGATAAATACTAATATAAGGATCATTTAAAATGAATAAACAATGATTTAGTAGTTTAGTAAGATTCCAAAACATGCTATGTGTAAGTAAACCAAAATATATGTCGTTAATTATACCAAAATGTAATTATTAGGTTGTTTGGATAAGGAGTGTAGGGTTGATTCTAGATCAATTAACAATTTTAAACATTAAGAAGTATATTATAACGAATTGTAGCATAGATTGGACGTTATATCACTAGATAGACACATTAGTAATCTATTTGCTGATCTTGCAATCTATGTGTAGCTCAATTACAGGCATTATTCGTGTATATACAACAACTAAGACTTCAAATCATACACGTATTGATTG
Source organism: Petunia x hybrida (assembly GCA_037355625.1). Lineage (NCBI taxonomy): Eukaryota > Viridiplantae > Streptophyta > Magnoliopsida > Solanales > Solanaceae > Petunia > Petunia x hybrida. The sequence continues at coordinate 8,285,313 of JBBBVM010000090.1, read as the reverse complement.
TAATACTCAATATTATGTGTATTTAAGGTGACTACATCACTAGTATGTCTATTGGAAGTGTTTACTCATAAAATTCCTACTAGAGTATACTCATTTATATCTATTGAAAGCGATTACTTGGTTATATCAAATGAAACACTTACTAAGTTATTGAGTATTCCATTAGATGTTGTTCTAGCTAATGGATAATCTATATAATGATGACTTAACCTTAAATATAAAGGCTTATCAATCTTTTCATGTTATATAGTGTCTTATTACAACCATATTAAAGGTTGGAACACTACATATTAAATTAGGCACCTACTATGAACTGAACATATAAACCCACGTTCGTAACTTAAATTAGATGTTTTTGCATCAATCTTTGGAAATTTTTTTGGTATATTCAAAGAGATTACTCAATATTATGTGTATTTAAGGTGACTACATCACTAGTATGTCTATTGGAAGTGTTTACTCATAAAATTCCTACTAGAGTATACTCATTTATATCTATTGAAAGCGATTACTTGGTTATATCAAATGAAACACTTACTAAGTTATTGAGTATTCCATTAGATGTTGTTCTAGCTAATGGATAATCTATATAATGATGACTTAACCTTAAATATAAAGGCTTATTAATCTTTTCATGTTATATAGTTTCTTATTACAACCATATTAAAGGTTGGAACACTATATATTAAATTAGGCACCTACTATGAACTGAACATATAAACCCACGTTCGTAACTTAAATTAGATGTTTTTGCATCAATCTTTGGAAATTTTTTTGGTGTTTGTAGTCCGTTTTAAATACGTGGAGCGACCTGCTCCACACAACTTACATTAATCCCAACCCGTTCTATTATCTTTTAACACGTGGAATAACCCCAACCATTCATTTAATTAGGTCTTTTTACCCCATTCCCATTATTATAACAACTCCCTAGGGACCCCCTTTACCTCGTCTTCTTCTTAACTCAACCATGTCTCATCAAGGATCAACTTGTTCTCCCAGCTCCTCTCAAAATCGTCGATGTTGGTGTGGCTTACCTGCGATACAATTCACGGCGGGCACACAGTCGAATGCTGGACGAAAATTTTGCAAGTGTCCCGCAAGGGTATTAGCAATTGCGGATTTTGGGAATGGTGTGACGAGGAGTATCCCCAGCCTACTACATTGGTTTTAAACAAGTTGAAAATCTCACTTGATGAAGTTTGTGAAGAAAGGGCCAATTTGCTGAAGGAAGTTGACAAATTAGGGGCTTGAAATACTATAAATTTATTGAAGATCAGTAAGTTAGAGGCTAAATTGCAACGGTGGAAGTTGTATTTCTTATTGTCTTGGGCAGCTTTTTTGGGTTTCATTGTAGCTAGGTTTATTTGATACCAGTTGCTGTTTATTTGAACTTTTAAGTTAATGTTTCGAGCATTTATCAATGGCGTTCCAAATTCCTATTATTTTTGTAGTGTATAAATCAAATTTATCATCATACGGATGTTCTAATACTGCAAACGGGATGTTCAGTGTAATGCAAAACAACATTCATAAATATTCAAAACATGCTAGATTGTACTGAAAATTAAAGGACAACAGTTCTAAACACGACATTCAAGTCAAATAGAAAATCTTCTTAAATGACTACACTTGAAATAGTTCTTCATTTCACATGTGTTCCGCTGGAGGCCGTGGTGGTGAAGGGTAGTTTTGGGGGTCAATCTCGAGTGCAGCTTGAATACCACGGAGCATAAGCTTAATAAGATTCATATCCTCACGGAATTCATCGAATCTAGTTCTTAATCGCGACACTTGATCCTCGACATTTCCTACATAAACTACAATCTGATCAACATCTGAGGTCAGATCTGCGATATCTTCACGGACATGATCGATTTCAGTGAACCTACTAGTACTTGGAACTCCACTATCATGTTCTGGTGCTCTTAGTTGCCTTACTCTGCGAGACATTGTTTTTGTTTCGCCTTGTTGTTATTGTGCAGACATTTAACATTTATAGAAGGCTTGGTGCCTTTTCGGTTGCATATGTGATGATTTAAAGAGGCGCCTATTCGCATTGAATGGTTGGGGTTAGTACACGTGTTTTAACTGTGACCAGGGGTTCCTAATCCTTCCCGCGGAAGTCAGAACATCTTCATGGCGATACGAATCATCATATACTCGTTCCATTAGTCTATTGGTTTTTGACGTTTATAATTCAAATTGATCTTCATGTTTGAAAATTATTTATAGCCTTCCAGTAGACTATTACGACTATTTGTATTTTTTAAACTACTCATCATTATACACTTAACGGCTATCCCCTTCAATTCAAATCTGAAGCAAAGCAACGAAGCGTCACTTCAAAAATTTAAAAAAATATATAACGGCTAGTGTTTTGGATAAAACACACTTAAGTCGGTTACCTATTTTTCTCCTATAAATACTCGATCAAACCATTCAAATTCAAAAAACTCTTTACCACTACAACCTATAATCTTCAGCCAAAAATAAAAATGGTTCGCCGACCTACCTCCTCAATAGTTGCTACTGCTGCAAGAACAGGAGCAACAAATACAAGAGCATCCACGTCAAGAGTACCAAAAACGACAAAGGGAGCAACCTTGAAACAAGAAGGAAGAGGTGAAGCCAAGCAAAAAGAAGGAAGAACGGGAAGAGGGTCAGCCAAACAAAACGAAGGAAGAACGGGAAGAGGGTCAGCCAAACAAAACGAAGGAAGAACGGGAAGAAGTGAAGCCAAGCAAAACGGAGGAAAAACGGGAAGAGGGTCAGCCATGGCAAAAGAAGGAAGAAAGGGAAGAGGATCAGCCAAGCAAAAAGAAGGAAAAACGGGAAGAGGATCAGCCAAGCTAATAGGAGGAAGAAAAAGTCGAAACACATCTGCAGAACGACAAGAACGTGCAAATGATATTTTGGAACAACTTCGTGCTGAAGTTTGGGGTTGGAAGTTCAAATTTGAGGAATTCTTCGAATACTATAATAGGGACGTCAAAAAGATGTTGAAAGAAATAAAGAGGATAAAGAACATGCTCCAGATAGCAACCTTGAATCAAGAAAGGACTGCATCGCGTTGAAGTGAAAACGCATATTATTGACCAGGATGTTAATATGACTGTTTATTAAGTAATGTCTTAAATGCTAATATAATTAGCATACTTTTGTAAAGCGCTGAATCTTTGAACGATCAAGAATGTTTTTGCCTGGTTCTTGATTATCAATGTATAAAGTAACTTTAATGTTTAGAACATCTGTTGTTGTTTCCCTATTTACTAGATATTGAACATCAAATAACCATTAAGTTAAAAACTATTTGAACGTACAAAATAATGTTCTGAAAATAACTAATGCTGTTCCTATAGTCTATAATTTTTAATATTGTTAAGTCGATCTTATCATAATACAGATGTTCTAATAATGTAAACTCGATGTTCAGTGTAATGCAAAACAATAGTCATCATTTGCCATATATACGCATCAAAAATGGGTAATCATCCATATATTACACCCATCAAAAACAAAAACATAATTATCCAAATTTTACAACCCATACTAAGGGACTAATTTGCCATGGAATATGTCCACAGCAAATTTAACTAGACAGTCTTCTATCACATTGTCACAAAGATATTCCATCGGGGTGTTGGACAGCAAATGTTCGAGGAACATGATGGCATACGCTCCACATGCAGTACCAGTCAAATTCCTTGGAAGGCCTTGGATGCGCTCGTACGGCCACATTTCCATAGATTGGATTTCAGGAGGGAGGTGGTTGAATTTCCCCGACTGCCGGATGTATATTGGGAACATGTACATAATTGGCCCCATTATTGAATCAAAGCGGTCTTCATTGTACAACCCAATGTTGCAGTCGTAGACATCGATCCTTGCCTCCTCTAAATAAAAGACGCATGTAACATAATGCGTGCTTTCAATGTTATACATGGCAAAGAGTCTTTTCACACCATCCCACTTCCTTCCACCCGGATATGGAGACTTACCTCTGGCATAATCAAGGAATGTATCCTCAAACTTATATGCTGCTAGGTATTTGTCAAGGCCGACATCAAACCCCCTTGCCTCCTCTTCAGCCGCACCGTATCGAACGCACATGTTGGTCAAGAATGAAAGATCGAGGATGAGATCAGAGCTATCATAATACCGGGGGTAAGCCTTATGCCTCACACGCATCAAGGCCAAGTACTCATCCATAAACTGCAGAATAAAACAAATTAGAAGTTGTGAATAAAACTATGCCGACACATACTATTGTATGTTTGGACCAGCAAGTCGAATGTTCAACGAACATAGGACCATCAGGTTCCGAACGGAGAAACAAATGTTCGTTCTTCGATAAAAACCAAACACTGACAAAACAATAGAAGTAAAGAGATGCACTTACGCTATCCCACATCCACTCTTTCACGTCCAGGAAGTCCAGAAAATCCAAGTAATTAAAATCGTGACACAGGAAGGCAGTCTTTTGTTCCTTCTTCTCCTCCAAGAAAGCGTCAAATTCAGCTTTCTTGTGAATGTCGAGTGCCTTGTACAGTGTCACTGGCAATTTCCCGAGATTTTGGAGCCTGACTTGAGCTCTCTCTCTAAATTTCCAAAAAAACAAAATATAAATGTTTGAAAAAATTTTATAAATTTAATAGAAGAACGTCCCTTTTATGTTCCACGATTCTAATTGGATGTTTTACTAACCTTGCCATTCTGGCAGCAGTCATTTTCTTCTTTCCTTTGTTCTTCTTTGCCTGGAGCATCTTGGACAACAAAATATTCCTCTTTGGTCGCTGCTGCTGCTGCTTCTTCTTTGACGACGACGCTACTAAATTAGCAAGGGACAGCTGGATCGCATCAAGCTTCTGATCCAGTCCCTGTCGCCATTGAAGGCAGTCGTGACACTTGCAACTGCAGACACTAGGCTCCACATTCTCCTGTTCTCTCCTCCTAGAGCTTTCTCCAACTTCGAACAAACCCCTACCACTAAAAAGCCCACCAGTAAAACGACCAGCCCTACCACCAATCTCATCACCAACTTGTGTTTCACATCTGCCAACACCTCCACTAACAAATTCTTCACCAACCTTTCCTTCATCAATTACCTCTCTTGGAGGGGTCCTGGGGCAATTCCTAAAAACTGTCACTCGATCACCACCAACGATCGAGCTGGCCCCCTCCAATATCACAACAAGGTGATCAATTACCTCGTCGGCCCCATCAACAAACGGCTCAATATTCTGAAAAGTTCATCTTCCCTCTCTGCATCGATAGGGTCAATAAAAGGGTGCACCACCTACATACCATAAAAGAGTGTTCAGAACATCATTATTACTGTTCGACATTTAACACCATTAAAAATGAAACATCATATCTGTCGTGATCGAACATCTGAAAAGACGTTCTTAACATTAACAACAATGATTATAACGACATTGCAGATGTTCCAACATTTAGAAAATTGTAGGTAAAGTACTTACAGGCTTTGCAACATTCTCAAACAGCCTTAGGGAGTCTCTTTCATTCTTTTCAGTGATCCACCTGTGCATCCTTGGCATGCTCCTCTCCTTGGGAAAATCCCTGGGACGAAGCGAAGGTATTGCTTCAAATACCCAACCCACAAATGCCCAAGGAAACCCATAAAGATTGTAATTTGGCCCGTCCTTGGCCTTGCTAGCTGCACGATCAGCCATGGGCTTCGTCAGGTACTCAATGGTCAGCTCGAAGCTTTTCCGCCCCCAAGGATACTTGGCAAATTCATTAGGAAGGTATGCAAGACAGACCAGTAATTCCTCAATACCAGCTTTTTTGTCCTTGGCGCACAATATTGAGTGAACAAACCAAGCCATGGCAAGCCCAAACTTGTACCGTTCAGGAACTTCCTCATTTTCTATCAAACTCAGCAACCGGGAAGCAGTTACTGCTCTTGCTTTCCCATCCTCCCACGCCGTTGAGATATATTCCCACATCTCCCTGCCCCTCTCTTTGATCGCAGCCTCCCATTGGACACTTGGATAGGCTTGGCATCTCATCTTTGTCATCAAAGCAAACTCTTGGAGGCCAAAACGAACAGGCACTCCATTGAAATTGAACCAAGCTTCTTTTTCTTTATTGCACAAAACTCTTCTTAGCAGAATATTGTGCACCAACCTGGTTGGAAACGATGGCTCCTCCGGCAAGTCCAAGAAATGGCCAAAGATACTGTTTTTGAACTTGTCATACAAACCACTTGTACGCAGCACAATCCTGAACTCACGCATTCGTCCAATAAGCGACGAGCGGACAGTTATCTTGGATTGAAAATGCTCATGCTCATCCAAGTAAGTCTTCAGCACCACTGGTGGAATGACACTGGTGTCGTACTCAGGCTGCACGAACTCAGGCTGCACAATGTTTTGAAATTTGTTAGTTTAAGGAATCACCAGGGTAGTAAGAACATAATATCAGATGCATGAAACATCCCTTGAGATGTTCCAAGGAACTACAAGAAAATACTTCGAACATAGTTAAGATTGATCTGATCATGCACGCGAGTGTTCTCAAATCACATAAAAAATATTGAACATTCTACTGTAAAGTGACGAACAACTTTATGTATGTTCTCAACTATACCTCTCTAGGTGGCTCTGCAGAATCAGCTCCCACGTCATCTACGAACTGACCTTCTCCTTCGCATCTCTCACCCTCTTCTTCTTCCCTACCATTCCTACCTCCTTCACCAGCTTGAACATCTACTATCTCTATAACTTCATGTACATCATCTACTTCTTCTACATTTGCAACTCCTTCAAATTCCCCTGCAAGATTATTTACCAACCTTCCCACCTCCTCTTCTTCTTCCACATTTAAAAGGCTCTCTTTTTTGTTTCCATCTTCATCCCAGTCATCATCACCAAACAGCGCTTCTATTTCTTCTGATAGATTACCATCTTCCGGCAGCTGTGGCCCAACATTTACATCATAGTCTAGGGACCCCTCCTCTTCGTCCTCCAATATTAGTCTCCTCTTCCTAGGAGGCTGTTTACTAGGAGGAGTAGTCTCCTTCCTCTTAATTCCCCGCTTATAAGCCATTGTAGCTGCAAATCACAAGTACATTCATCAATTAAGGATGTACAAGCATGCAATATGGGTGTGTGAAACATATATACATATGTATATTTTATCAAACCCTCGTTCAAGTAGAGTCATCATTAAACGTTATCATCCTCTCGCACGGTCGGAGCACTGTCTCAAATGTTCCAGAACTTTAAACATGCATGCACAAACATAAACATGCAAAATCTTGACTATATGTACATTTTTTCAAACTTTAGCATATTTATTTTATAAAACCCTAATTTAGTTTAACAAAAATCATCTAAAATGCATCACCAACTTCAAACATCCCATCACACGTTTAGAACACTGTCTCACGACGTTTGACTCTGCGAAGGAGTATGCGTACAACATTTTTTCAACCTTTAGCCTATTTATTTTTAAAAACCCTAATTTATTTTAACAAAAATCATCTAAAATACATCACCAACTTCAAACATCGTATCACACGTTTAGAACACTGTCTCACAATGTTTCAGTCTTCGAAGGAGTATGCTCTTAACATGGTAATATAACATCAACATGCAAAACTTCGAGAAACTTCACTATTTGTACAAGAACATAGCACTATTTGACGAAAAAATCAACAAAAACAAAGATTTTCACAAGAACTTTCTCAGTACAGTAAAAAGGCGTAAAAATCATAGTTTTTCAAAATAGCAAAATAGCAAAAGAAAAAACCCGATTCACTTGAAAAACATCAATATTGTTCAAAATTTACCTTTAGATGTTACCGGAAAAATGTTTATGGTCGGCGACGATGATGTTTAGAAAACAGCGTAGAGCTACTGTAGAAGATGAACTTGAGAACTGTGAAGTGTGTGTGAGAAGTTTTTTTGGGGTTCGATGTTTTAAATCATTGTCTGCGTCCGTTCGGTTCGTTTTCCCACATTTTGATTAAAAGTTTTTGGGATTGCTAATTCAGTCCAAAAGGTGTTTAATCAAGCCCCGCAAGTTTTGTTGTTTCTAATATGGCCCATGGTTTAATGTTAAATGCGCGCGTCATTCGACGCTCCACGCGCGTCCCCTTTTATTAATTAAAGACTTGAGAGGGTCTTTTGGCCCATTCTTCTCATCATCTGATAATAACTAGTCATTCTTAGTACACTTTTTATCTAAGTAAGACCTGGTCAAGGTCAACATAAATCGTGACAATAAAGTGCCAACAGAAGGAGATTATGTATATGTTTATGTATTTTGAACCATTAAATTCTATTTGATCAATCTCTTAATTAATTTTAAGTAGAAAGAAATCTCTTGTATATATTTACAAACCTTATGAATATCTGTAGTAACAATGTAAAGAGTTTAGAAGACAAAAGTTAATTCAAACAAAAAAATACTACTTGAAAATTGTTAACATGAGTAATCAACTCATATTTGTGTACCATGAAAGGACTTTATAGTGTAACGATTTAGATTCCTCCATCATTAATGAGATGTCCTGAATTTAGCGTTAATAATAAATAATTTCTTGGTGTAAAATGATTTACCTTTTAATGGACTTACTCAACACGATTAGAGACCTTATTGAGCTTATTGTTTTTAGAAAAAAAAAGCTCCCTGTTTCTTTTATTTTTCCAATCTCATAATGTTGACATTCTAGGTAGGGGCAGCCTAGAGCAGGTAACTAAACATAAGGTTGATGTCCTAATTCTGCTTTACAAATTCTAATTATCTTGCTTGTCTAACAAGTTAGAAACTCAAAAATTATACAGAGAATGACATCTCAAGGTCATGACAGAGTCACTTAGCTAATTTGGTCAACAAATGAATGGAAATATTCAATCCATACTTAGAATATTCATTCAAATTAGTATTTGTTAGAATTTTGTATCTGTTGATTTTGTAGGTGATCACTTAGTTCGTTAATCCAACTTGATTTGGAGGTTGTATAGTTTAAGAAGCAAAGAAACTTGAGAATTTTAATCAGTCAAGCATAAAAAACCTAATACAAATGAAAAAACAAAAAAAAACTCTAGTAGTAATTGTGTGAGATTATTGAATTACTTCACGACTTTTATTTGTGAATACATCTCGCGTCTCCTTTATTTATCAAATTTTCATAGAGCTTAATTTCGATATTAACGTGCATAACCAAAATTTTCTATTATCAAATCATCTACAAGATACACACATGTAAATTGTCCATAACATGTGAAAACAATAACTTTAAAAACAAGGCACATAACAATTGCATTGACTATGAAGGTAAAATTTAACACAAACTTAACACACTTTCCGTGTATAATTAAAATCCTTTTTTATAATATCATCTATACTTAATAAAAAAAGAAATTCTTTTCAAATATGGTTTCAATCTATTTTATGAAATTAAACTATAACTAAAATAATAAGTAGGATACCAAATACAGTGGTTCACCCACCAGTTGCATTCATGAAAAGTCAGAATCTGAAATAGAAAAGGCGCACACGAAATTAAAGAATCTTCAATAGCTTTCTCTAAACTATTTTCTTGTACATCGTTCTTATCTCTATTAACCAACAAAACTTCCTTCTTTGCTACTCCTATTACACGTCAAATACTATAAAATAAACTCATACTTATAATCAATTAACTATTCTACATATATATAATTAAACAATAGCCTTATTAGTACTCCTAATAAAGCTCTCTCAATCCCTCAAAAACTCCAATCAAACAGAAAAAACTAACTCCATGTCTCCGTTTAGTTCTTATTACACCTTATTTGTTTTATTCATTCTCCTTCCTTCTTTTCCCGCCAGAATTCTACAAACTGATCATAATCCGTTAACTGAATTAACTACCGATATCCGAAACAACACGTGGCGCACTTTCGTTAAATTCCTCGATGCCGGAAAAGGCAGTCAACTTACGGGCATGTCAGAGCTCAAAAAATACTTCCAACGTTTCGGCTACCTAACAATTCCCGATCAAAATTTCACTGATTTTTTCGACGATGATTTCGAGTCTGCTGTACTAAATTACCAAAAAACCCTTGGGTTAACAGTCACTGGAAAACTAGACGATGAAACAATGAATGAAATTATGTTACCACGTTGTGGTATGAGTGATTCAGCTCATAATCATCATGCAATACATACTACAAAAAATTATGCGTATTTTTACGGTAAACCTAGGTGGACAAGGTCATCACCGATGATATTATCGTATGCTTTTTCGCCAAATTACATGATCGATTATATAGATATATTTGAAGTTAAATCAGTTTTTCAACGCGCGTTTTCGCGTTGGTCTGATGTAATACCTGTAAATTTCACGGAAGCAGATGATTACTACACCGCGGATATAAAAATCGGGTTTTTTAGAGGTGATCATGGTGATGGAGAGGCGTTTGATGGAGTGTTAGGAGTATTAGCTCATGCATTTTCACCAGAAAATGGGAGGTTTCATTTAGATGCAGCAGAAACATGGGCCATTGATTTTGATGAAGAAAGGTCAAAAGTTGCAGTGGATTTAGAATCAGTGGCTACCCATGAAATTGGACATGTACTTGGGCTGGCTCATTCTTCGGTTAAAGATGCTGTTATGTACCCAAGTTTAAGCCCAAGAACGAAGAAAAGGGATTTGAGAATTGATGACGTGGAAGGGGTACAAGCTTTATATGGGTCAAATCCAAATTTTAAGTACACGTCATTGTTGGAACAGGACACGTCATCATCTAATGGAAGAACAACATCAAAGTGGACCACTTTTTTTGGATTGGTGGCTTTGATATTTTCATTGTGTTTATGATTGATTGCTTAGTGTTTTCTTTTCTTTTTTTCTTTTTTTTGGATGGTCATATACTTAGAAGTTAGTGATGGATAAGATGTTGTTGTAAAGATATTTTACACAGAAAAAGGAAGTAAAGAACATTCTTTAACGATGACAAAGAGGACATATTCTTTATGAATCATTCTTGTAAAGTTGAACCAAAGAAGAAGATACTAAAAAGAGTCAAAGAAGAATTGAAAGCTGGGTTACCATTGTGACTTAGTGGAAAGTTTTGTTTGTTTTTTCTTTCTTATGTAGGAGATATGTGAAAAAACCTTGGGGAAGTTTTATGTCTATAGTGGGAAATAATTTGCTTGTTCAAGTCTTAACCATAGATTGGTAGTTACAAGATTAGGTTAGTTGGAAGGTTGGAAAAGAATCTATAATATTAATGAGAGTTGAGACCACGAAGATCTGAGCTTCCCTTATTTAATCAAGGGACTAGTAATTGCTAAATTGTCTAGCTAGGAAGGTAAAAGAACTAGGGTACTAGATGTATTAAAAATTAATTTATTAGTATATTGATATTGACAAATTGTAATATAGAGAGATAGGACAAATTGTAATCCAGAGAGATTGGGGAAGTATTCCGACTTCATATTCCACTTTCATGTCCCGCTATTACTGTTAAAAATGTTTTGAATTATGCAGGTTTGTGATCTATTGTGTTTCTTATGTAAAAGTTGTAGTGTTTATGTTGTGAAGGTGAGTAACCATGGACATTGTAATCATAGCATTGTGATGGATATTGATTTAATTCCATTAGAATAGAATTACAATCTTAGTTCAAGTAACCAAAAAGAAAGAGAAAATAGAAAAGGGAGATTCCAGATTTAGCTAACAAACTAGCTAAGAAAAATAAAAACAAACATCATAGCATAAACCCACCAAATAGGAGTGAGGGGATGACCATTGTTAGAGTACCACTTTCCATGTTTCCATAGCAAAGTCTCTCCTTGAACGCAAGTCCTACCAATGCTCCATACAATGGTCTTTCAAAGATAAATGTATTCTGACCAGCAGCCATCTGCATCAAGAACTTAGCAGCAAGTGTGTGGTGATCATGCCTTGTTCTCCACATAGGGCCAAAATATACGAAGAACATTACGCTTCCAATCCCAAGAAATTGAAGAAGTAACTTGAAAGATTCAGGAGTAGGATGTGCAACCCAACAACGAGGCATGATGAAAATTTTACTTACGAGTCCAAAGTATATGTAGCAGGTTTTGTCAGCTTCATAGGAAAATTTTCCAGACCACTCGAATGCTCCAAACAAAGAGAGGCACATGTCACCCGAAGCAGTAATGGTTGTGACACTACCATGAGTCAAAATCTGTTCACGACCCGGCGCCATTGCCCCTTTGCGGACATATGCTTCTTTCGCAATGTCAATCTCATAGTCGAAGTTCCGTTGCCTGTTGAGGATGTAATAGCCAGTGACAGCACTTGAACGGACAAAATTTCCCATAGTTTCTTTAGCCAAGACCACTGATTGTTGTTCATCTTCTACTGGATCATGTACCATAAACAGAAAAAAGTTCTCACTTTGCATAATAAAACACTCAGGAGCTCTGCAATTTCTAAAGGACTCTAATTTTGCTTTCACAGAAGAAGGTGCCATCAACAACATTTAAAAGATTTTTCAGTAGTCGTATGTCATCTCCAATATCAAATTCCAGCAAATACATAGCCCAACTAAGTGTGACAAACAACTTTTTGACATATGCGATTGGCTTGAGTAGGTGAAGAACCTCTCTCAAGAGAACATGAAGGTTTAACGTCGCAAAGTTAGGCTGAAAGCATCCGACCTCTAGCCTAGAAATATCCAAGGCATAGCAATCAAAAGAACATCCAGCTTGACGTACAACTGCATAACCTAGAGAGAATCCTCCAAACACAATGATCCTCGAATAAGTGGGATTATGATAGTCATCTAAGTGCTCTGTGCAGCTATGACTCTTTCCTGGCACACGAGGACCAAGCAAAACTTGCACAGAAGAATGCTTGAGAATTTTTTGATGTAACAATAGCTTTTCAGAAGCAATAGGCAAATGGAGAGTCACAGAAGCACGATGACATAACTTGTATAACTGGTGGACAGATTCCACAATAAACTCCCACTCATTTTCCAAAAGCACCAAGGTTGACTCATAAAATTGAACACACAATATAGGACCATGAAACAGGTTTGGAATAAAGATCAAGTGAACTTGTAGTGGAGAATTTACCACAATGAACCAAAAGCAAACTCCCACAAAGGAGTCATCCCAGCTCTCTGTCCTTCTCTGCAGTTCCACACAGCGCATGCCATGATCTAGAAAATCCAATAGTAAGGTCAAGAAAGGTGGTTTTGGAACAGTGGCGGATGTAGGGTAGGAAGAGCGGGTTCGGCAGAACCCAGTAGGTTTTGCGCGGACAGTGTATTTTTGTTAAAAAAATTATTAAATATGTACAAAAATCAAGTCGAGAACCCAGTAACTTTCACTTAAAATCGTTATCCTAAAATTTAGAACCCATAATGTTCAAATTCTAAATCCGCCTCTGTTTTGGAAGTGGTCGTGGCTGCGAAGGTTGACAAGTTGGAACTTCCATTATTCTACAGGACATTTCATTAATCAGCTTGCTAGTTTCCTTTGGACCAGCGAGGCTAAGTACAGTGCAATACGGTGCTATAGGCAAGCACCGCGAATCATCCCAATGTGCAATTAAGCACTTGAACAAAATGGGAAGAGATACTGACACACCAGGATCAAATGGGCATTGTATGAATGAGCTCTCTTCACCATTATGTGGTATTACTTTGAAATATCAAGGCACCATTTTTCGGATTTATACGAAAAATTCGATGATATTTAAACTTGGTGATTTGTTTTCTGGGAATGAAATTGAGTACTTATCTATATATATTTGTCTTGATTATTATGTTGGATTTGTTACTGGCCCTGGAACTCTCAACTCATATATATTGTTACCTAATTGGGGATCCGACCAGGGTCCTTTTTGTTCTAGCGCATGTAAAGCTCTGTAAAATCGAGTCCACATGAGCTTTCAGTTTATATTGTCCGAAAGGCACAATTCATTGGAAGAATAGAACAAGGAATTAATTGTCTACTCTAGCAGACCAAAGCTCAATCAAACTCTCAATTAAAAGTGATTATCTAGATACAAGAGAATGAATGGTCAATGATGCTAGAAAAGTGTATTGTGAAGCTATAAAGTGTGGCTCGTGTGTTGATACAACTCGTAAAGGCAAATAAGCTTGCTCTAATGGCCCATTGAATATTCCCAACGTGATTATGATGTACATCCTATTAGTAATATTGTTACTGTCTCAACTTGTTATATATATATATATGACTGTGTGATGGTTGAGTGTGTGTCTCCCTTGTACTAGTTTTTACTACTGCTTAGATCCATTCTGCTCTTCATCTTAATTTGCTTCATATCTGTCTCGTTTATGGAGATTGTCACTTAGGATGTATGCTCAATTCCTCCTATCATTATAGGTCTCGTTGATCTACATAAGGAGATTGGAGTTTGAAGGAAATTGGATCGGGTCACCCATGTGGGTCAACCCGGATCCATTCCAAAAATAATAATTGTATTATTAAATATATATTAGTTATATATTTATTTATTATTATTATGTTGACCCATTCCAAAAATAATAATTGTATTATTAAATATATATTAGTTATATATTTATTTATTTATTTATTTATTATTATTATTATTATTATTATTATTATTATTATTAAATAAAGAAGAAAAGGAAAAGACACAACTTTTCTTTTAAACGTTGTTTTTCACTGCATAAAAAGGAAGCTCCCTTTTCCTGCAGAACACTTTTCCTAACACAAGAAAAAATAGTTTTCTTCCTCCTTCTTCCTTCTTCTCTCAAATCCTAGTTCCTAAGCAATTTCAATTGAAGACACTCCGCCGAAATTAGCAAGGAACAAACGTCTGTACAAGGTACGATCCTAGACTGTGGAAATTTCAATACAATTCGTGTTAATTTACATGTGATTGTGTTATTGACTAGTGAAACGAATACGGTTGTCCTGTAAACTTTGTGTTATAGAATTATTCTTCATTGGTATCAAGAGCCAACGCTATTCGTTTCCTAGTGTTAATATTTTTTAGTAGAATAATTTATATGGTGATAGTTTTTTTTGAAAACGAGAGTAAAAGTTTCTGCGTTGTTTTCACTTTCTGTGGGTTACAAAAATTGAGGCGAGGAAGTTCCAATTCTCATTGAGAATTTTTTTTTGAAGTTTATTTAATAATATGATCCCTTCGGTTGTAATTCTTTTTGCATGGATGGAATTAATGATAGTTTATTACAGTGGTTTGTGGATGTATGGTCTGTTACTTTTGACAAGATTTATAGAGGAAGCCTCTGACATTATGAATTCCATCTACTACTATTCTATAAGTGGGAAGCCTCTAAAGGTGCAAAGTCAAAAGACCAAAATACCCTTTCAGCCAACTATTACTCCAAAAACTTTTCATACCCAAAGATGTAACTATACAGTCATTAAAACTAATAAAAAATATTTTATAAAGATAACCAAAAGCAAAAAATTGAAACTAACAATTGTAGAAATATAATTGACGCCAAATAAGTGAATTAAAATGTATTTATTTTCTTTTTCGTTCATTCTTTGTTTTGGTTTATGGTCTAAAGAAGATATCAAAATATTAGACCAGATATCGATATATAAATCAAGTAGTTGTTAGTTGATTCCTTTTTAAATCTTATATATAACTTATTTTTATTTTTTTGTGTTATTACTTTATTTTCGACTTATTGTCTAAAGAAGATATCAAAATCTTAGACGAGACTTTGATAAATAAACATAATAGTGATTAGTTTATTCTCTTTTAAATCTTATGGATAACTTCTTTTTTTGTTAATTTGTAAGGACTATTCTATAAGTGGGAAGCCTCTAAAGGTGCAAAGCCAAAAGACAAAAATACCATTTCAACCAACTATTACTCTAAGAACTTGTCATACCCAAAGATGTAACTATACAGTCATTAAAACTAATAAAAAATATTTAATAAAGATAACCAAAAGCAAAAAACTGAAACTAACAATTGTAGAAATATAATTGACGCCAAATGAGTGAATTAAAATGTATTTATTTTCTTTTTCTTTCACTCTTTGTTTTGCTTTATTGTCTAAAGAAGATATCAAAATATTAGACCAGAGGTTGATTTATAAATCCAGTAGTTGTTAGTTGATTCCTTTTTAAATCCTATATATAACTTATTTTTATTTTTTTGTGTTATTACTTTATTTTCGACTTATTCTCTAAAGAAGATATCAAAATCTTAGACCAGCCTTTGATAAATAAACACAATAGTGATTAGTTTATTCTCTTTTAAATCTTATGTTAACTTCTTTTTTGTTAATTTGTAAGGATATATATTACAATAAAAAACTCATACATATTCATTTAATTTATTCAATTTTAAAAAATATTTTTTCTTTGTTAATTCACGGATAAAAGTATTATTTTACACAAATAACTAATTGGTGTAGACCATAAAATTGATAATGATCTTTTAACCATATTAAGAAAGACATGTGATCGAATTACTATACAACTTTTACAAACCACTATTTTTATCCGGCAACAACATCTTGATTTGTTCGCAGCTCTAAAAATGAGGAGATAACAGTTTCTATTAACAAGGATAAAAACTTTAAGATGTGTCACATTTACAAACATAGCAAATGTTGATCACATTCACTTTTAAATTAAATTATGTGTTGTTGAGGTATTGAAAAAAGGTATTGATATTAAGTTGAACACTTGATATATTATAAAATTTGCATGATTAAAATCGTTGAGGGTCTACCGGAAACAACCTCTCCACCTTGGTGTGGTAAGGTATGCGTACATCTCACCCTCCCCAGACCCCACTTGTGGAACTATACTGGGTATGTAGTTGTTGTTGTTGCATAATTAAAATCATTTAAATTTTTATTACTGGCTCGACCGGAAATGATTTGATATATAAGCACTTTGAATTTATATTTTTTCTTTAATTTACGAACAACTATACACGCTTATTACAAAATATTTATAATTTTTATACAAATTATTTGAAATATACGTGCATCGCACGTGTCAGAAAACTAGTTAATTTAATAAGAGTGAAGGAATAAAGCAGAAAGTAAAAGTAATGTGTTTGTCTCTTTCTGCCTATGCATTCTTTAAAGGAAAAAGTCCAATTCTCCATTGGGATGGATACTTGGAAAACTTTTACGCCTGATTATGTTTTTTGTGGAAAATAGTACATATTTAATTATAGTTTTCTCTGTGAAAGACTATGTCTTGTCCATTCTATAACAGTACACTATTGTTTGTTTCTCTATACAGTACTATTAAATAAACGATAAATATAATTGGCCACACCATTCTTGGCCCAAATGTCCCAAATGGGGGTAATATAGTAATTTCACACGCCATTTTAATTAATTCGTTAATTTTCTTCCATTTATACCCTTAATCAGATTTTAGCTCCCTTTTTTGAATTTGTTTAACTCTCTCTCATGCTATTAATTATATTTTACATTTTCAAAGCACTTTCACAACTAACCATGCATTTGTTTGTTTCCCATAAAGTATTTAATTAGGTTGGTAGAAAAACAAAATACATACGGAATACATACGAAATACAATCAAAATACATACGAAAATACTTCATTTTTTGTGTATTTACAACAAAATTTTATATGCTTATTGATTAATTTCACTTCTTTTTTTTTTGATTGGTCATTGTCTAACCCTATTACTTTTAGCAATATATATACTCTTTTAATTGTTGACTGCCTCTCCTAAAGTAGTTCTATATCTACTTTCCTCCTATCTTCACTTCAATAGAGTAAGGAGGACAATTGAACCATGGTCAATGTGAATGAGAATAAATCATCAAAAATCTATGTGGTATTTCGTGGTAAGAGGCCGGGATTATACAACTCTTGGTGTGAGTGTGCCCCTATGGTTATTGGAGTCAAGGGTAGCATCTTCAAAGCTTTTAAATCTTATGATGAAGCCATATTAGCTTTCAACGACTTCCAAAAGAATGATCAAGCTAAGAACAAGTCCCAATCCAAAGTGTATGTGGTATTTTATGGTAAGAGACCCGGATTGTACAACTCTTGGCATGAGTGTGCTCCAATGGTAGTAGGTTTCAAGGGTAGCATCTTCAAGGCTTTCAAGACTTATGATGAAGCCAAAGAAGCTTTATATGAATATCAAAAAAATAATACTGGTCATAAAGATCATTCTTCAAGCTCCTTAGTAGATGAAAGTGTTGTAGGGTTTGAGGTAGATAATGAATCTTGTGTTATTTCATCTGCTTTATTAGCTGGAATGTTTGTAGGGATGAAATTATCAAGTTGATTGTTAAAATATGTTTCCAATCATGAAATGACTGATTATGTGTTATTCTTAGTCGTTAATGGAAATTAAAGTTCTTAATCAATTAGGCATATCATTTTACTTGTTTTTCGATAAAGTATTTTCTCAACTAGCAATTATAAATTTGTTTCAAGTACATTTGTCTAATGTGTCATACATAGTTTTAATTAACGCAAAATTCATTAAGTTAGATGAAATTCAAGTTGTTTGAAAAACTAGTTTATGAATTGTGAACCCATGAGTTTAGCCTTTTGAAGTTTGATTATAGCATACACTTGGAGAAAAAAAACATGATAATGCAAGTAAAAGCTTGTAGTATTAATAAGTGACCACACCTTCATTATGGATTTCGAACCCAATGATCTAAGCTGCAATATGGAGCTAGTTTGGTTGCACATAAAATCTGTTTTGATTCAACAATTAATAGTGAAAACCTTATTCATATTTATAATGATGGAGTCATTAGTAATCAATCGTGTTAAAAGTAAAGAAGAATTGGAGAATAATTTTACCATAATATAAGATTCATTAATAGATTGTTCATGGAATGATATTCCATTACATAATACCACGACCAAGTCAAGACAAGAACCAAACTAGACAACCATAGGCATAAATAACAAAAACACCTACACTAGCATACCATGCTATATGCATGGCATGCACGAGAGACAAGTTCATAACGGACTACTCAATTTTTGGGGTATCAGGCACAGACCTAGAAGACTTGTTAACAGATTCAGTGTCGCTAGAGATAACAATAACAGAATTCTCATTGGGCTCACTTTCGTTGCTTGGGATGGGTAGGTCATCAAGCATGGTGTAAAGAGTGGTTAAGGGGACCGTGCCTTCCAATAAAAGACTTTGGATGTAAACAATGTCACTCTCCTTAACCAACCTCCCTAGCAATTCATTAACCTCACTCTCTAGCTTCCTATGTATATTCTTAAGCTCCTGATACAAAATGTTATGGCTAACTGGTGATCCTTGCAGTGGTTGTGCAGCAACGTTCTTCTTTGGAGTCCTATCCATTGTAATGCTTATAAAAGGTAGTTGATTAGGATTAGAAGTGGATTCGTAATTTGACTTTGGAAACTATTTATAGGGGTTTATTTTGTTTAGCCGCATTAAATAGTATATTAATCCCTATGTGGTCTCATAATTGTTGAAGCTTTCTATGTTGTTATTTCACTTCTCTATGCAGCCTTTCCACTCTTCTGTGCAGCCATTGCACTTCCCTGTAGGACACGCCTAGCTACAATAAATTGACTTAGAAAGTTGTTTGAGGTTGCACTTGTCTATCATGTTCATAAGAATCGTTTAAGTGTAGAAAATTCAGTTTGCAAATAACATTTGTTATGTGTGGCAACATATAATATAAGTTGTCAATGAAAATAAATAGTCACGTATTAAAAATCAAAACATAATGACTAGTTCCATTGATAAGGTGAAACAACTGTAATACAAGTTCAACATTGAAGAATTTCTCAAACGCTCACTTCAACATTGAACATAACAGTCGTTGGTGTAGCTTGAACAAGTTCAAATATAAGAACATGTCCTTTTTTAATGAAATTGTCCTTGACAAATTTTTTCCATCCCTTCACGAGTTTTCGCCGAACACCACTGCTCAGTGTTGTAGTCCATTTCTTCCCTTTACATTGGATAGTTGTTTCAACCATAGTAGGAGGAAGATACTGATAGATTTTCTTTGGAAGGCACTGCGGAAACATAAGCAATTTCATATTATTGTCGTAGGTAAATTCCTATATTAGAATTAAAAAAGTGTAAGGCTAAAAAAAAAAAGGTACCAATGCGTCACGAGTAATGTATGAATAGGGCATCTCCATCTCGAACCATGTTATGAAATCTTCTTCAATCCATCCGCATTCCATTTAGTTTATATTTGCTTTAACTATTTTATTGATTTAGAAGTGCTTGTGACAATGCATGGTGCAACTATTTATAGAGTCCAAAACATCACTAAACCTTTAATAATTCCCTCCTCTTGTTTGAATTTCCCTCCACGAAATTTATTTGATATTTTAGTTTTAAAAATCTGTGCCTAAATATAAGCTACAAAATTTTATTTTCCCTCCATGAATTCCCCCTAAATATAAGCTACAAAAGTAAATAAAAAATTTAAAAGTTAGTCGTATACACAGATGATTCTAATCTAGCATAGTGGTTGTGAGTGTATTGAACGAGGTGAGGATCTAGGGTTCGAGATTGGTTAGGCTCCTTTTTATTAAGTATTTTTTTTAAGGGCAGTGCTCAAAACCCTATCCCCAAACCCTAAACCCTAACCCTAAACCCTAAACCTTAGGAGTCGTTTGGTTTGTTTGATAAGTTGAACGATTATCCCACGTTTGATTAATAATATTAATTAATTTGTGTTACAGATTTTATGTTAAAATATTTTGATAAGTTATACCAAGTAGGTGGTGGGGTTATTTATGCGGATTTTCTTGATATGTAGTCCCACAACCAAACGACTCCTTAAGGTTACCGGTATAAATCTCTACAAACAAGCACACTTTTGTGTGTTGTTTTGCCTACATGATGCAATTGTAGTGAGTGATCATAGGTAACGACACCCTTAGATGTCCCACGTTGGTCCATGTGGTGATTTAAGGTCACCGGTAATATGTCGTAGGGTTTATGATGCTATTGTATAAAAGTGATACTTGTAATTGTGTTCTTGTGCCTTCATGATGCAATTGAAGTGGGTGATCATATGTAATGACACCCTTACACCTCCCACATTGTTCCTTAAGGTGAGTTAACGACACCGGGAACATGTCGTAGGGTTCATCATGCTATTGTATAATTTTGATCACATTAATTTGTACTATTGTGACTACATGGTCCAATTAAAATGATTAACATAGCTAATGATACCATTAAATGTCTCATATGTTAATTTTTTCAAGATTAATTAACATAAAATTATAATTTTTTAATTTTTTTTATTAAATATAATTCATATAGAGTCATTAATTAAATAAAAGAATAATATCAGTCCAACATATGCAATTAGGGTCATTATTGAAAGAAGCAGTGTAATTAATGATTATAGTTGTAATTTCACATCGTTAAGTGCACCTGAATTAA
Source organism: Petunia x hybrida (assembly GCA_037355625.1). NCBI lineage: Eukaryota > Viridiplantae > Streptophyta > Magnoliopsida > Solanales > Solanaceae > Petunia > Petunia x hybrida. The sequence continues at coordinate 8,263,905 of JBBBVM010000090.1, read as the reverse complement.
ATTACACATATATTGAGACCAACTATAACATTAATTAAAGATAATTAAATAGGCAGAACACGCTAATCCAGCATAGTGGTGTTTAGTGTAGTAACTTGATGTGGTGGTTTAGGGTTCGAGTCTTGATAGGCTCAATTAATTAATTTCCTTTTTTTTAAAAATCTGCATATTGAAACCCTATCCCCAAACCCCAAACCCTAACCCTAGACCCTTAGGAGTCGTTTGGTTGGTTTGATAAGGAGAACAATTAACCCACGTTTGATTAGTAATATTAATTAAGTTATGTTATAGATTATTGTTAAAATATTTTGATAACTTATACCAAGGAGGTGGTGGGGTTATTTATGGGGATTTTCTTGATATGTAGTCCCACCAACCAAACGACTCCTTAAGGTTACCGGTATAAATCTCTACAAACAAGCACACTTAAGTGTGTTGTTTTGCCTACATGATGCAATTGTAGTGAGTGATAATAGGTAACGACACCCTTAAAATATATTCTTGTAGAAACCCTAACCCTAAACCCTAACCCTAAACCCTAACCCTAAACCCTAAACTGTAAACCTTACACTCTAAGATTTACTAATGCAATTTCATAATATTCATACTTATATTAGTAATATAATGTATCAATTCAAACACATTTTCTTGTTCCTACATGTTGCAATTGATGCTAGTCATCAATCATTGGTCAATGTATTAGTAATCACCGGTAATATGTCGTATTGTGCGTGTTGCTATCATTCACAAGTGATCACTTATAATTTCCATATTTGTCCCTTCATGAGGCAATTGTAGTGATTGATCATAGTTATTGACACCCTTACACTTCCAATATTGGTCGATGTGGTGAGTTAAGGTCGCCGGCATAATGTCGTAGTGTTAATTATGTAATTGTATACAAGCGAACACATAATTTCCATACTTGTGACTTCATGATGCAATTTAGTAATTTCCACCCTTACACCTCCCACATTGGTCCTTGTGGTGATTTAATTAACACCGGTAACACGTCGTAGTTTTCATCATGCTATTGTATAAATGCGATCACATAAATTTGTAATATTGTGACAATTAAAGTGAGTAATCATAGCCAATAACATTGTTCATGTCTAATTACTAATGTCATTTAATATTTAAATATTTTATTAATTAAGTAGAGTAGGTGTCATATTACACTGAAATGTCAATCCAAACTATGCAATTTGGGGTCATTATTTAAACACACTTATTTATTAATATTTATGTTTACAATTTTACGCAATTAAGTGTGCAAAACTTAAACGACCCACCTGTTTAGTATGTCATATTAAACGACGCACCCCATCTTGAATGGGTATGACAACCACTATTTAAGAAGGTAATCAGTGCTCCTTACCCCCATTACAACTAAAACCGTCCCTTCATTTCTTGAGAAGAAATCCACTTGACAAGAGAAGTATGGTTTGATACATTTCTGTTTAAATTTCTTAGATTTTATAAGTGTTTTTGTTTTAATTTTTGGATGATGTTATTGTAAATTAACTCTGATTTTCCTTTTTCAGTCATGGAAGGTGAAAAAAGCAATGGGTGGAATGAAACAAACAACGAGTGGAAAGCAACTAGCAAGTATGACAATATTTTCTGCATGGATAAGTGTGTTCGTGAGCGTGTTATCGACATGCAGTGCAAACTTGAGGACATTGAAGAACTTGTGAAGGTTCTTGAGAGTAACCAGGAAAAAATTATGAAAATGCTTGATAGGATTGAGAAGTTATCAGAGGCTGCTGTTAGTGGTGCCGGCCTTCATCCCTATGACTATGTTCCTGCTCCAACATCACCCAGTTTCTAGTTTAGTTGTATGTTTTAATTCCTAAATCCCCCATAACTCATGGTACGTACTTGGATAGATGTGCCGGTTATGTATTAGTAGGGGATTGTTGTTTTTGTTTTAGTTTTGTTATGTTTTGGATGGTTGTGAATCTTAAACTATGATATGATGAATTAATTTATGGAAGTATTATAAATTCTAAGAATGTTTGTTATTAATTTTTGTTGTTGTTGTTTACCACCATTGACATTCAAAACACACACACTCTTAATTTCGAAAAAATTGTTCTAAGATGAAGAGACTTCATTTTCTGGAAATTTCATAATGTACACAAAGGCAGATTATAAATGCATATTTTATACATAAAATATGACAATTTCTCAAATTTTAAATTCTACCAATTATTTTACAAAACGGATGAACAATCTTATTTAAACGTCTCCAATTCGATGCAATAAGGCATAAGTAGGATTATGAATATTTGTTAATCGATGTAAGCAAGTAATAGCACCGTCCTATTATAACCAGTGGTTGTAAATGTGATTTGAACCGATCAATTAGAGCTAAGTAAGGGTTTAGGTCAGTTATAGTCATTAATAATAGTCATTAATAATAAGTGAATGTGTGTAGATTGTGTACATTGGACATAGCAAAAGACACAAATTTGTTTCAATCCCAAGACAAGGCACCACTCTAATTGGTTTAGCGTGCATTGATTCTTACAATTCATGCATCAAATAATAGCTATTGCCTTTACATTGCCCAATACTCGTCCTATTTAAACCCTAGCTCATTTCCAATGTGTAATCATCATCCTATATCATATCTTTGAACTTCACATATTTCTCCATGTATAATCATTCCTTTTCTAACTCTGCAAGACAACTCGGGTAAGTAATCTCCCACATGGTAGAAGAATCTTGTCAGGCAGGCATTACATCAAGTTTTCAGCTATGCAATAATTCTTACTAATATAGTTTAACTTTTTTGCAGGATGAACATCAATTATCCTTTTCCTGTTGTTACTTCACAGCATATTATGAATATCAACTGGGCATTGAACAATGTTATCATTCATATGCTAGAACTTCGTTCTGAAATTGCCAATCTCAGTCGTCGTGTAGATCAACAAGTTTTTCCTGTAAACTGGTCAGTGAGCAATGTTAATTTTCAAGTGCAAGAACTGCGTGGTGAAATTGCCAATCTTAATCGCCTTGTGGATCAAGTTAAACTTAGCCAGGACGAGATGATGGCTCGTATGGAAGCTGTTGCAAGTAGGATTGAGAGCAAGTGTCAATCTAACAAACTTGTTATTCAAGCCCCAAGCTCAAGTGGTGTAGGGAAGTTGTTTTAGGTTTTTTGGGTTTAATGGGTGCTATGTAAGCAGGATAATGTATGAAGGCTTGTTTCTTCCTAAATCAAAATCAAATGCTATGGAAAATAGTTGTCTATGTGTGATCTTTTTTGACTTATTGCAATTTATTTGACAAGTTATTTAATCCCAATTTTCGTCTTTCAAATGTGACAAAAAAATGAAGACTAAACAGTAGTGATAATTTAACAACTACAAATCTGGATATAAACATAGAGTCTTGACATAACAACATCTGGATATCATACATAGAGTCTTAACATAACAAAAACATGATAAAACAAAGAAGAAGTGTTGCTTACACATCTTAGCAACAGTTCAACCAAACAAACCCTAGACAAAATACACAAACCGATCATTGCACATATTAAGAACTTAACATAAAAAACACCAAAAGTCTTGCAAATACATGCCACCAAAAACCATAGACCAAGTAACCCTAACACTTAACATTCAATCAATTTGAAGAGGATCTGCACTTGTTCCAGAACCACCAAAGTCCATCATCACCCTAAAATCAGAACCATCACTAGAACTTGATGCACTTGATAATTCATTGTCAAACTCAGCAGCAAGATCACGAGGCTGTCCCATAATGTGAACACGACAAACAAATCTACCATCATCTAAACCTTCCACAAAACTAAAATGAAGTGCCTTACCAACCCTCAAATTGTTGGCCTTTATGAATTCTAACCAACCATTCCCTAGCCTTTTCCTCCCTTTATTTATAACGAAGCGCATATGATGTACATCATTACCAGATAGCACACGAGCAGGAACTGATTCATCAGGCAAAAAAGGGAGTACAGATTTTGGAAAAATCTATTAACATGAAAAAATCACAAAATAACATATTAGAAACTATGGATATTTTAAAAGAATTAAAAAGATAAGCAAAAAAACTTACAAAATCATCCGTAGTTACATATGATTTGGTTAACCTCGCAAGAAAGGTCTTCTTACCAACAGTGTTTATAAATGTTCCAGGTCCAAAATACTTAAGATTGGTTGCATCAGCCTCCATTTTTTGTGGGTTAACAGTTAGTAGAAAAATATTCAGATTTCTTACAAAGGAAGTACAACCGTTGTGTCTCTTTAAATAAGGAAAGGTGAAGAGGTGATGGTTAGGGTTTTGGTTAGTTGTATAGTTTGTTATAAGAAATGATAAAGTATGTGGAAGAGCAGATGATGCTATTCCAGCAAAATGGTCATAAGTCACATATTAGGAGGTTGGGGTGTAGGGTTCGAGTCTAGTTTGGCACGATTTAGGTTTTTTTTTTTTTTTTTGGCATACCCGTTCAATGGTTAGTTGTATGGTTTGTTATAAAAGATGATAAAGTTTGTGGAAGAGCAGATGATGCTATTCCAGCAAAATGGTCATAAGTTACATATTAGGAGGTTGGGGTATAGGGTTCGATACTAGTTTGGCACAATTTAGGTCTATTTTTTTGGCACAATTTAGGTCTATTAGCTTGTGAAGTATACAAATAGGAATTCTAATACTTTAATTGTAGTATTTTTATATACTTTAATTGGGTATAATTACTTAGTATATGTAGTAGTAATGTAGATAAGCTATATCACCGTGTTCCTTTTTTATAACATGCAATTATACCCAGACAGTATAATTATTACTACATTATCGATTGTTTTAAATAAAACCCAGACACTATAATTATTACTACATTATCGATTGTTTTAAATAAAAAGTAGTCGTGCATAAAATTAATGTATTGTCTTGGTTGTCTCTACCAAGACAATACATTAATTTACTTGAAGGAGAGTTGATTAACCCTTATAAACACTAAAAGGTTTCATAAAATTTTCGATGTGGGACAAAGAGACTAGGTAAATAATCCAAGTTTTAGTTGTATAGTTTGTTATAAACTAGTTTGGACATACAAGCTTTGAACTAGGATTTAAGTTAAGTAACCCTAACATTGGATACATCAATTCATACTATTTAAGTTGCAAAAAATTATCATGAAAAAATCATCATTCTATGAATGGAACTTACATAAGTCGAATTTCATTAAGTTTCATTACAAAAAGAATGTAAATAAATTAAGAAGGATTCTATGTCAAAACCAACCAAAAAAAAAGCTCAAACTTATATCTAATTAAATCGTCAAGTCTTCAATGTCATCGCTTAGATCGGGCAAGCTACCAAGTGGTGATGCTGGAGCACCACCTTGCTGCAACATGAAAAAAAATTAATTAGTGTAAAATATGCCATAGTTAAAACAAATATTCAATGAACTATAGTGAATAAATGTTACCTCATTTCCTTCATCTTGCCCGTTAATGCCTTGACTGCCTTGACTTCCTCTACCACCTGCCCTACCACCAGCCCTACCACCACCTCTACCTCCACCTCTACTACCTCTACCACCAACTCTACTACCCCTACCACCACCTCTGCTACTCACACCTCCTCTACCACCACTTTGTGAACTTCTAAAATATGTTTCAAGTCGTCCTCTATACCGGCTCAACCGTGGACGTCCTCGTGAACGAGTGTATCGAGGGTTACGTAAAATAGTTGCATCACCCTCACCCACACTTACAGGGTCAACGTAAACATCAACCTCATTCAACTCTTCCAATGGGACAAATTGCTCGATAATTTCATCATTCCAATTTGAAAGATCATGCTCAATTTTGATCATCATATACTTCATATACTTCCTCTTCACTTCACTATCCAATGCAATATCACAATTCCGCTCAAAATGCTTAAGCAAATCCTTGTACATCATGTACTCGGAAGTCATATGGGGATAACCTCCTAAAAAGAATCGTTTTAAGTGCGGACGAACAATATCTTTTCTCCACCTATCCAAAATATACCTTTGGTCAACAGTTTCAATCCTTTTGTGAGACAAAACCTTCAGTATATGGCAGCATAGATATCCTCTACTTTCAAACCATTTGCAGGAGCAACTTAGATGCTCACCAACAGCCGTGTACCTAACAGTGAATAAAAACGGATCGCTACGACTAAAACTTCTCTTTGAATAATCAGTTATAAGGAATTTCTCCACGCCAGGTTCTGCTTCATCATCCTCAAAGCTGCTGATTTCACAATGCATGTGCTTCTTTAGTTGCTGTTGGAACAATTCAAATATTTCACGAGTATAGCAAGCTTGAAGTTGTGCCTCCCACGGGAATTCAGACAAACACTTTAATTCAAAACAATTGGACCTATATTCTGCTTCAAGCTCTTTCTCAAACTTATCTCTTATCGCTAACTCGTATTGCTGAACAAATTGCTTAAGAGTGCTTTGACGGGTGATAAATCCATCAAAGAAAGCATGCATTCCTTCACTTCTTTGAGTAGACAACATCCCTGCCCAAAAATGATCATCTAGGTATGCAGGAACCCATTTTTCCCTTTCTAAATAAAGCTTAAGAAACCACTCTCTTCCATTCAAGTTGTATTTTGCAATGTATTCATCCCATCTATTCTCAAACTCAACTGTAGTAATGCTTTCAAGCACCATGGCCTTAAATTCTGACTTTGCTCTTTTAGAATCACTAACCCCGCTTAACCTCAAAGGCAACTTAGAGAATATATGCCATACACAGTATCTTTGTACCGTATTTGGCATCAATTGATGTATAGCTGCCTTAATGCTTTCACATTGGTCGGTCAAGATAGCCAGTGGACAGACATCTCCCATGGCCCTAAGCCATGTAGAGATCACCAACAAGTAACTTGCAATATCCTCATTCGAAAGGAGAGCACACCCCAAAAGTACAGATTGTCTATGTTGATTGACACCAACAAACGAAGCGAATGGCATATTATACCGGTTCACTAGGTATGTTGTATCGAAGCATATAACGTCATGGAACGTATCATAAGCTACTTTTGAGTGAGAATGCACCCATACGACATTACGAATCCTACCTACGCTATCAACATCAATTGAATAGAAAAATTCCCTATCTTTTTGTTGCATATCAGTAAAGAACCTCAATAATGCTTGTGCGTCCCCTTCTTGCAATTCAAACCTCCTACTATTCATAATATAATTTCTGCAGTCCTTAGTAGTGCAACCCAAATTCTCCGGCCCACCAGCAAGTACTTCGGCTACTCTTATGTTCTTGGATGGTCTTAGGCCAGCTAGATCATTAGCTTGAAACCATCTCTTAAGGGAATTACTAACATTCCTGTGTCCAGCCATCAATCGTGATAGTGATGGTTCCAATTTGTGATTATGCTTTCTAATAACCTTAGAAACACGACATGATCCATCATTTTCAAAAATTCCATTAATTCTAGCCATACAATTCATTCTTTTGCCGGATATCTTATGTTTTGGTTTCCTTGCCCTATCACAAACAAACTGCACATACCTTACCGTATCTCCCCCTTTTTTGTTGCATGTTCGTTTGACAATACAAAAACCTAATAATCTAGCATGTGCTTTGTAAAATTCATACATATGTCCACTACCTTTAAATTTCATTCCAGGAAGTGGCCCTATTGCAAGATCCTCTTGAGAAATATCATCACCCATTTCCCTCTCCTCTCCAATTTCTAACACTTCTACAACTTCATCATCTTCAACATCAATATCATCATCACCTTCATTATTCTCTACATCATTGTGGACCCCGTCAGAATCAAGGTCATCCAAATGATCCTCATCATTCATCAAACTATCGTCGGATTCCAGTCCTAAAGCTCTATGTAATTCATTTCTTAGTTCATCCGTATTAGGACTTGATGGGTTGGTGTTCATGTTTAGAAATGGGTGTGGATTGTGATTAGGGTTTGTGGTGTTACTCAAAACGGTATATGAATAACAATGGAATAGTAATAGACATGTAGTTGGTGGTAGTAGTCAAAATGTGTATGTATAAGAAATATAATTAAATTAATAAAGAAGCCACATTTAAAAAACATAAATACGTATAAAATTAAATTACCACTTAATTAATAAAGAGTATTTTAAAAAACAGAAATACGTATAAATACGGTCTACGTATACATATACTTATACGTATACCAAGTACTATAAATTCTGAAATCCTTCCATCTCCCTAGCATTATGTTTTGCATGGCTCAATGTTTTGGGAATAAACAACATTTAATAGTTAGTTTGGAGGGAAGGTTTTGGAGGGAAAAAATTGTTTAATAGGCCAAACACACATTAAGGATATATTAGTAATTTTAGGGGTGTGGCCAAGGTTGGGACAAGGAGAGTGTGGCCAAATAGCAGCCTCCTTAAATAAAACCATTGCCCAGGAACAAACCACATCAATGTGTTGATGTGTTCCTAATCCAAAACCAAAATGGCTTAACTCTCTGCCAACGTTTTATTCTTTTTCAAAGTGAAAAGTTTTTTTGATCTAGTTTTTTTTCTTGATTCCAAAACATATGGGTTCTGTAGAGTCCATTTTTTTCTGTGATATAAGAGAAGTTTGAAAAAGTTTTTTTAACTCTTTGTCAGACCATGTATATATTACTGAGTACTAAGGCAGACCTACTAATTCTATGGCAAAAGATTGTCAATTAAAAGTGAATAGATACATTTTTTCTCATAAACTATCATATAAATTTTTTTGTAAAAACTTTATTGTGCGTCCTTCTTTAATATACATGTGTATATTTTATGGCAACTCCTAATTTTTCTGTATGTGTTACAGAAAATCATGCCATGCCTAAGAAGGACACCCATACGAGTTCGTACTGAGAGTCAAAGGAGAAGGGTGAAAGATATGATTGATATTTTGGCCAAATCTCCTCTAGCACCTAATACTAGAGAAGAAGATCTAGTATGTTTAGTGGAACATCTTATATTGGTTAACAAGTTAATCCAACAGACTGTGTGGTTTGGTGGTTTGTTAATAGATGAGAAAAAATATAAGGCATTACGATCAACCCTGTCATTTAATGAGTTCCATAGAGACATGCTTGATAAATTTTGGAAAGAGATTCAAAACAAATTGGCTGGATCTTTCATGTTGGTCGGACCTTATAGAATGTTAGTTCAGGATATTGTGCAGAAATTGTATAACGACATTGACATAAATATCCAGAAGACTGTGTGTCATTCTATTGGACTACCTATAAGAGATAGAAATAGGTTGAATTTAGTTCGACCAGTGGTTCCGAGAGCGGGTTTTCTGTTGCCTCCTGATTTGTATAGGGCTCTTATTAAATCTATTCCAGTCCATGTGAAAGAATTTAAGTATAGGTCTGCTTAGCCTTTGTAGTTGTCTATGTGATGTAGTATTTGTGTAAGTATGTATTTTTTTTTACTTTGGTGTCTGATGTTGACTGTTATTATGTAAGTTAAATATTTCTATATTTGTTATAGAATTTGCCCTTGTTTATTATTCTTGAATTTAAGTTATTTAAGACAATGTCTTCCTTGCATAATTAATTATATTGAATTTACTACATGTTAGTTTTTAGATGATGATTGGGAACTTAGTGAACTTTTGATTCTAAATCTAATATGGAATAAATTTTGATATATTTAATTATATTAAGGAATAATATGTATATGAATTTAGGCTTAAATTATGTACTTAGTTATCTCACTTTAGTTTATACTTGTTTTTTGAATATCAGTATGTCAACTGCTACTAAGAACATTGTCGCCGAGCTTAATAAAGGCGATAAGCTAAATGGCGATAATTATGAAATTTGGAGTATGAAAATCCAGTATGTCTTGGAAGAGCAAGAGGCTCTTGAAGCTCTTAATATGTTTCTGACGCCTCCTGAAGATGGTAACACTGAACAACATGTGAGAGACCTTCAGGCTTATCGGGCTTGGAGAAAGAAGAACTCTCTCGCTCGTATTACATTGCTGAGTAGTATGGATAATGATATAATGAGAGAGTTCCGTGAGTATGACAATACTAAGGACATGTGGTCCACGTTGAAAGAAAAATTTGGTCATACTTCAGTTGCTAAGTTGAGGGCTCTTACTATTAAGTTTGATACTTATAAGAAACGCCCTGATCATACTATGCGTAAGCATCTTCGTCATATGTCGAATATGGTGAATGAACTAAAGGATGATGGGCATGTATTGACTGACGAGCAACAAGTCCAGGCGGTGATTCGTTCCTTACCTCAAAATTGGGAAAACATGAAAATGCACCTGACCCACAACATTAGCATCAAAACAATGGAAGATGCTAAGCGTCATTTGGAACTCGAGGAAGAGCGCCTCGGGGTGGACAAAGCTACTACAAGTGTGTATGTGGCAAGTTCCGGTCCAAAACGCGGACAAGGCAAAAAATGCAAGTATGGCGGGTTTTCTCAAAAGAAGGGGAAGGGATAAGCCTCGAAGAAACCTAAGACTAATCATCAAGGAAAGAAAGATGGTTCTGTTCCGAAGAAAAAACTGGACATGGCTAAGCAGAAATGCTACAACTGTGAGAACAAAGGACATTTTTCTCGTGATTGCCCCGAGCCTAAAAAGGTATATGACCTTATTATAAATTTACATAGTGATGTAAATATTTCTTGTTCTGCTTATCTAACTGAATCTCATCCTATGTGGATTGTAGACTTTTGAGCCACCGACCATATAGCGAAGGATAGAGACGCCTTCGTGGAATTTCGACGAATTTCACATGGAGCAAGATAGATTTATGTAGGAAATAACTCCAAAGTAGAAGTTAAAGGGATTGGTACCTGCAAGCTTGATATGTGTGGTGGCCGAACTCTATTTCTACATGATGTACTATTTGCCCCGTCAATTCGCCGAAATTTGGTCTCAGTTACTATGTTGATTAGTTTAGGATTTCATTTAGTCTTTCATGAACAAGGTCTTGATTTTTATTTGGCCAAGACAAAATATGTCACTGGTTATTTCTATGATGGTTTTATTGTATTGGATATTGTTCCTACTCTTAATAATAATAATAATAATATTAGTTTTTCCTTATTTACGTTTACTTCCAACTATGAAAATGACGTAAATACGCGGCTTGCTAGGCTTGGCCATTATTGATCAACAAAGAATGAATCGCTTGCCAAAGAAGGTCTTCTTGGCACTTTAGACAATATTGATATGTCTACTTGTGAATTTTGCCTAGCTGGAAAAACTGCTAGAAAACCATTTGGAAAAGGTACTAGAGCCGATACTCCATTGCAGTTAATCCATTCTGACATCTGTGGTCCAATGAATGTAAGGGCAAGACATGGTGCTATTTATTTCATCACGTTTATCGATGATTTTACTCGATTCGGTTTTGTCTATTTGATTTCTCATAAATCTGAGGCTTTAAGTTGCTTCATCAAGTTTAAGAACCGATCGAGGAAGAGAATATTTGTCTGATGAGTTCAAACAATTATGTGATGAAAAGGGAATTCACAGACAGTTGACTATTCCCTACACTCCACAACAAAATGGTGTTGCGGAATGAAGAAATAGAACCCTGTTGGAAATGGTTAGGTCAATGATGGCACAAGCAAAATTGCCTATCACCTTTTCGGGTGATGCTTTGCTTACTGCTGCATATGTACTTAATCGTGTCCCTTCTAAATCAGTTACATCTACTCCATACGAGTTATGGACTAATCGAAAACCTGATTTAAGGTTTTTAAAGCCTTGGGGTTTTGCTGCATTTATCCATAATCCTTCTTCCCGACATGGAAAATTAGGTCCAAGGGGGAAGAAAGTGTATCTTTATCTGATACTCCGAAAAATCTAAGGGTTATGTGTTCATAGGTGAACAAGATAATGGCACGGTAACTGAAATTGAATCACGTGCATTCTTAGAGAATGATTTTCCTAAGCAGGGGAGATAGGTCAGGACTTGTCTCTCTTCGAAACTGCGGACCAGACCGCTTCCGCTGTAGATACACAAATAGATTTGGATGGTATTGACCATGGTGATAATGAATCTATTCCAATTGACGCCAATATACCATTCGAAGAAAATCCATTTAATATTACTGGTCCCAGTGGGAGTAACTCATCGATTGATAAATCAATTTGTCAATCTCAAGCTCGACGAACGAGTCGTCCGCATGTTCTCCGTCGCCGATTTGAGATCGAAGGGGAAGCATTTATGGTTACTCCACAAGACGAAGAAGATCCAAGGAATGTAAATAAGGCTCTTACTTGCCCCGCTAAGGATAAATGGTTAAAAGCAATGGAGGAGGAGATGGAGTCAATGAAATCAAACCAAGTATGGGAGTTGGTTGATCTACCTATGGGCCAGAAAGCTATCAGGAACAAGTGGGTTCTCAAGATCAAGCGTAAGGCCGATGGTAGCATTGAGAGATATAAAGCTCGGCTAGTAGGTAAGGGGTATACACAACAAGAAGGAATTGAGTATGAGGAAACATTTTCGCCTGTTGTCCGTTTTACTTCAATAAGGCTAATTTTGTCAATAGTGACTAATTTGGATCTTGAATTACATCAAATGGATGTTAAAACTGCATTTCTCAATGGAGAACTAGAAGAAGAAATCTATATGGCACAACCTGTAGGTTTCGTGAAAAAAGGCCAAGAGCATAAAGTATGCAGACTTCGTAGGTCAATTTATGGTCTTAAACAATATTCTAGACAATGGTATTTACGTTTCCATGATGCAATCATATCATACGATTTCACTATGATTCATGAAGACCATTGTGTGTACATAAAAAGGTCCAAAGATAAATTTGTGATCTTATCATTGTATGTAGATGACATACTTATAGCTGTAAGTGACTTTGAGTATGTGAAAGAAGTGAAAGAGTGGTTATCATCAACATTTGAGATGAAAGATATGGGTGAAGCGTCATACATCCTTGGAGTTAAGATTTCAAGAGATCGTTCAAAGAGATTGCTGTCTCTTTCACAAGAGCCTTACATCAAGAAGGTTCTTGAATGATTTAATATGCAAGACTGCAAACCCATAAACACTCCTGTTTCTACGGCTGAAGCTTTAAGTCGGAGGATGTGTCCTCAGACTCCACAAGAGATGGAACCAATGAGAAGGGTTCCTTATGCCAATGCAATCGGTTGTCTTACGTACGCTATGATGTGTACTAGACCTGATATCTGTTATGCTGTTGGGTTAGTTAGCAGATATCAGTCTAACCCAGGACAACAACACTGGAAAGCAGTTAAATACTACTCCTTGTGTTACCAAGGTGATGATCTGCAACTAAGAGGCTACACTGATGCTGATTGGGGAGGAGATTTAGATGAGAGAAAATCAACCTCTGGATATGTATTCTTGTTGAACAATGGCACCATATCATGGAGCAGCAAGAAACAATCATGCATAGCTTTATCTACAATGGAAGCTGAGTTTGTAGCACTTTCAGACGCTGTGCAAGAATCTGTTTGGCTTAAACGTTTTCTGGTACACTTGGGTGTGTATGACAATGCTGTTGATCCAGTAACCATCAATTGCGATAGTCAAGCTGCAATAGCTTACACAAAGGATCCCAAGTACCATGGCAAGACTAAACATATTGATATTAAGTATAATTTTGTTAGAGACTTGGTAGTACACAAAGAAGTGAATGTGAAATACATATCTACGCATCATATGGTAGCAGATCCCTTAACGAAACCCATAGCATGTGATGCTTATGAGAGACATGTGAAGTCATTGGGGTTGCGTAGGTTCTGATGTATTTTTAATTTTTTTTTTATTTTTCCCAATTCATGTAAAAACTACATTATTTTTGAAATTAATGATAGTTGAAGCCTAATTATCCATATTTGTTGGTTTATACACATATACTTATTATTTTATGTTTTGGAACATAAAATTCGAGTACAAGAAGTATGTCGGACAGACAAAAGATTGGCCTATTCACACAGGCAATCGCCTCTATTATTTAAGTGACTAATAGAGATGAGACAATTATAAACTTATTATTATTGGAAGTGATAATAATAGAGAACGAAGAGTTTACAATACAAGTGTCGTTTATTTAAATATTTAATCAAGTGTGATTAAAAGTGAAGTCTGTCTTAATTGCCAAATGTGAGTTCTGTTGATAGAAAGTGGAACGAGTAGATTTGTGAACTCAAAGTTAGACATAGGTTGTCTGAACTATCATCTGCACAGTATTTATTTATTTATTTATTTTTGAACAGACATACGCTCCATGGGAAAGGAGTTAATACTGTGATACGTGAATCATACCACGTATGCATAAGATGACCTTATGGCAGTACAAGTTAAAATCTCTACTTGCTACCTTGTGAAGCCATGAAAATTACAAGTAATTTTCCCTATCGTACCCTCATGACTTTGATCAGTTTCTCGAGATTCAATTTGGTGTTTGCTATCTTAGGGTGTTGCCAAGAGATCATGGATGATTCGGTCTGGCGGGACATTCCTAGAAAAGCAAATCGAGTTGAGATTAAGAGATTCTTGAGATGAGCAAGATCATTGAGTATTGTCACATTAGTTGTGTTCATTGACCGGTCCTTTATGTTTGCCTTTGAGACAAGAACATAATGATGAACTCAAATTAATACAAAGAGATTGTGAGAGAGATGAATGTGATAAATGATCTAGGGTATTGCATACTTTAATCTACTCCAAGACGCCGTTGATCGAGATGCTATATATTCCTAACAGATGTATAGCAATGCGCTCTTGTAGTATGCACTGGTCACACGGTCTAGTCGTAATGTATGAAAGTTACAGACTTGGAATGAGAGTTGACCCACTATGTGTGAGTGGGAGATGAAGGAAATTGGATCGGGTCACCCATGTGGGTCAACCCGGATCCATTCCAAAAATAATAATTATATTATTAAATATATATTAGTTATATATTTATTTATTTATTATTATTATTAAATAAAGAAGAAAAGGAAAAGACACAACTTTTCTTTTAAACGTTGTTTTTCACTGCATAAAAAGGAAGCGTCCCTTTTCCTGCAGAACACTTTTCCTAACGCAAGAAAAAATAGTTTTCTTCCTCCTTCTTCCTTCTTCTCTCAAATCCTAGTTCCTAAGCAATTTCAATTGAAGACACTTCACCGAAATTAGCAAGGAACAAACGTTTGTACAAGGTATGATCCTAGACTGTGGAAATTTCAATACAATTCGTGTTAATCTACATGTGATTGTGTTATTGACTAGTGAAATGAATACGGTTGTCCTGTAAACTTTGTGTTATAGAATTATTCTTCAGAGTTGGCATATATAAGGACGGACAAGCTAAGTAAAGTGTTCCCTTTACATAATGTAGTAAGCTACAGCGAGGACGACGTCATGCCTGAGCTCAACATCGAGGAGTTACGGAGCTCTTTCACAGGGTACTCTCTGCTGCACCTCTCCAGACCTCTAGCATTCTTCTTTTATGTAAGTGCTTTTTCTTAAATACTGTTTGTTGGAGTCCATTACCTAAATGGTCACTCAACTATTGGAAATAAACCAAGAAAGTCACTCTTCTTTGTAATGTTCCTAAATGGTCACTCAGCTTTGGATAATGAACTCAAATGGTCATTCTCACCTGAAAAGTTGCTATCTCCGATGACACATGCTGACATGGAATTTTTTTATTTAAAATTAAAAATATAAAGAAATTTAAATCCCACTATCCCCACCCATTTAACATAATTATTTGACCCATACCCGAACCAAATAACTTAATAGTTCAACTATTAAAAAAGTCAATTCAACTTTAATCCTAAGATACTATATGATGTTTCTCTCCTCCTCTTCTTTTTAGGGTTCTATAGGGAGAACCAAAATTTTACTTTCAATCGATTTCTTCCCCAATAAAACCATTGCAATTAAACTAAAATTCTCATAAAATACCATAAGCTCATAACACAATACATGAGAATGGTACTGGATATGACTAAAGCAACGATTACTTATCTTTTACTCATCATGAATAATATTGACATGAATTAAATATTTAGTGTAAGTAGCATGAATTAATAACTGGTGAGAATAATTTTTTGATTTACCAATTGATGACTAATAGCTTACTAAATTACTTTATTTTCTTCTTTTAGATTGTAGGAGTAACTTACTAACAATTATAATTTACTAACAGTTTACTAACTAACATTTTTTAGGAGATAGTGTTTAGAAGTAACTTACTAACAGTTTACTACCCTACAAACAGTTTTTAGGAGTAGCATACTTTATTTTCTTCTTTAAGTTTTTAGGAGTAACAAACTAAAAGTTAGTATGCCACTTTTATATAAGATGTCGTGTTTTGTTAAAACTATTAATATTGTTAATATACTTTTCTGCGTTCTATCGTTAGAAGACTCCGTGAACCCGGCTGCTATTGAAGCCCGAATGGAAGCAAGCCGTCAAAGAATTCAAGAATCTTGAATGGAAAGTTGAGGTTTTCTCATGTATTATGTTACTCCCTCCGTCCCATTTTATTTGTCATAGTTCGGATTTCGAGAGTCAAACGAGTTTATCTTTGACCATAATCCTTAGATATATCTTTTAAATATTTTGAGTTGTATTTTATTGTGACTTAGGGTACTTTTCATGTAGTTTTCAAATATGTATATTTTATTTAAAAAAAGTTAAAGAATTTATATCCTAATCTATGGTCAAATTTAAGAAGTTTGACTCTCAAAACAGTAACTATGACAAATAAAATGGGACAGAGGGAGTATGAGTTTATGGTATTTTATGAAAATTTTAGTTTAATTGCAATGGTTTTATTGGGGAAGAAATCGATTGAAAGTAAAATTTTGGTTCTCCCTAAGGGAAACATCGTATAGTATCTTAGGATTAAAATTCTACTGACTTTTTTAATAGTTGACCCATTAAGTTATTTGGGTCGGGTATGGTCAAATAATTATGTTAAATAGGTGGGGACAGTGGGATTTAAATTTCTTTATATTTAAAAAAAAAATTCATGTCAGCATGTATCATCGGAGATAACAACTTTTCAGGTGAGAATGACCATTTGAGTTAGTTATCCAAAGCTGAGTGACCATTTAGGAACATTACAAAGAAGAATGACTTTCTTGGTTTATTTCTAATAGTTGAGTGACCATTTAGGTAATGGACTCATATTTTGTTGTATGTGTTTGAAATATTTTTTGTTCACAAATAGAGCATCTGTTGTTGCATTTTGTGTTGATAATAACCTGAGTACCTTTTATATAATGTGTGTACGCGCTATTTTGGTTTCCCGTACTGCAAACTTACAAGTTACTTAGACATGTATGCGAAGAACGAGGGGGAAAGAAAATTAAGAGAAATAGGACACTGGTGGTGTTCTCACCTTTTTTGCTCCATAAGAAAACTCTTATAATGTTAACTCCAGTCGGCAAGTTGTAATGCAAATATTCCTAACGGTTCTAGTGATTGCCAAGAAATTTGAATTAGAGTCTTGTCCGTATCTACAATTCTCTAGTGATTGAGGCTAAAAATTTAAAAATAATTGTTATATGAATTGTTATGTATTTCAAATAATTTGTGAGCAGACAAGTGTATGATTTTCATAATACCATGGAAGAAAATACATGGTTTTGGTAATGGCTCGCGGTTTTAATGAAACCATTTAACTAGGTGGCAAATATTAAAATCAGATGGCAAGGCTTTTGGACAAGTGTTCCTTCACTTATCATACATATAAATCAATCCTCTTCCTATATAAAGGACCATATCTGTTCATCCGAAAAAAATCATGCAAACTTGCAGTCATTACTTACCAAATAGTAATCATTAGTTTTAATTTCAAAATTCTCTTTCCAAAGACCATGCAGTTCATTTTTCATTTGCTATTTCTTCCACTCGTTCTCTTATTCCTTATTCTCTAATTAATATAGTCTCGCTGGTAATATTAATTTGCTGATTCCTGGTCCCTTTATTAGTATAGAGGAGGGCTTGTTTAATCCTGGAGAAATATTTCTAATTGCAGAAATAGATTCTTAGGACGGTGCCCAGCACGACTCAAGCTTTATATAATATTATTATTGTCCTTATTATTTTGTATCCGCAATATTTTCATTGTAAATTATTATTACATATTTTCCCTTTGTTACTACAATCTAAGAAACTATGGCAAGTAACCCTACTCCTGAAAATATTGCTGATACGTGTCACTAATGTCTGTTCCGCTACTGATACTACCAATGTCTGTATTACATCCACTGCTCTAGTACCAGTTGTACTACCGTATGCCAAACAATTTCCTGATGTGTCGAACATTGAAATTTTCGCCAATGAAAATTTCAAATGTTGGCAGGAACGTATTTTTTCATTACTAGATGTTCACGGTGATGCACATGCACTGTCCGAGCCACAACCCAGTCCGGACGTTGATGGAAAAATACAGGAGTCATGGAAATATGCCAATAATTTAAGTATGTCGTCACACTATTTTGCAAAGTCTTTCTAATGAATTGTTTGACGTGTACTGTAGTTGCAAGGAAGCAAAAATTATTTGGGAAGCTTTAATTAAAAAGTTCAAAGCGGAAGATGCTACAAAACAAAAATTTGTAGTAGGAAAATTTTATCATTGGAAAATGACTGATGAAAAAGAGATGAAAGTTCAAATTAATGAGTACCAAAAATTGATCGAAGACCTTAAGGCCGAAGGCATATCATTACCAGAAAAGTTTGCTGCTGGAGTGTTGATCGAGAAGCTGTCGGAATCATGGAATGATTACAAGAACAATTTGAAACACAAGCAGACAAACTTTACTATTGAGGAGATTGTAACACATATTTTAATAGAAGATGCCAACAGAAAAAAATCTGTAAAGGCTAAAATAACAGCACTGAAAGCAAATCTAGTCCAAAGCCGTAATAAAAGGTACGCATATAAGTCCAAAAGTTACAAGCCCAATAACCCTAACTTTAAGAAAAAGAAAGGCTCTTGTTTTGTTTGTGGAAAATCATGTCATCATGCTGCACAGTGTAGGAAGAGAGCGAGAGACGACAAAGAAAAGAATAATCCTCCTACGTTTAACATAGTCAAAGGAGATGATATTATTGCAGCTGTTGTTTCTCAAGCAAACATTGTAGCAAAATGTGAAAGAATGGGTGGTAGACTCTGGGGCTACTCGGCACATTTGTGCAAACCGAGAAGCATTTACCTCCTATGCACCTATAGGAGATGACAATGAAGTAGTTTACCTTGGAGACTCAAGGACTGCTAAAGTCCTTGATAAGGGTAAAGTACTCCTGAAACTCACTTCAGGAAAAACTTTAGCCCTCATAGATGTGCTACATGTTCCTATCATTAGGGCAAACCTGATTTCCGTAGCCTTATTAGTAAAAGTGGGGGGTAAAAGTGTCATTTGAATCTGATAAGATCATAATGACCAAAAATAATGTGTTTGTTGGAAAGGGCTATTGTAACCAAGGACGCTTTGTACTCAATATTTCTAGTGTTGTTTGTGAGAATGTATATGGTTCTGCTTATATTGTTGAGTCAATTTCTTTATGACATGCTAGACTAGGATACATAAATGTCTCGTATATAAAGAAAATGCAACTACTAGGTTTAATTTCTGGTTTAGACTCAAATAACTTTGACAAATGTGAAATTTGTGATGAAGCTAAAATTACTAGAAAACCTTATTTTTCTGTAAATCGAGAAACTAAACTACTATCTCTAATTCACACTGATTTAGGTGATTTGAAACAAACCATGACTAGAGGCGGTAAAAGATATTATGTAACTTTTATTGATGATTTTTCTAGGTATACTAAGTTATATCTACTTAGAAATAAAGATGATGCTTTTGATGCTTTTATTTTTTATAAAACTGAGGTTGAAAATCAACTTAGAAGAAAAATTAAAAGAATTAAATCTGATAGAGGAAGAGAATATTTTGCCTTGAATGATTATTGTGAAAAAGAAGGAATTATTCATGAAGTAACCCCTCCATATTCACCTGAGTCAAATGGAGTAGCTGAAAGGAAAAATAGAACATTAAAGGAAATGATGAAGTCCATGTTAGTTAGTGGTAATGCTCCTGATAATTTGTGGGGTGAAGCAATTTTATCTGCATGTCACTTACAAAATAGGATTCCTCACAAAAGAACTGGTAAAACTCCCTATGAATTATGGAAAAGTTATAAACCTAACTTGAAATATTTAAAAGTGTGGGGGGGGGGGGGTGTTTAGCTAAAGTTCTTTTACCTGAACCTAAAAAGAGAAAAATAGGTTCTAAAACTGCTGATTGTATGCTTATTGGATATGCTGAACATAGTGCTGCATACAGATTTCTTGTTCTGAAAAGTGACGTGCTTGATTGCAATACTATTATTGAGACAAAGAATTCTGAATTCTTTGAACATATTTTTTCATTATCTGATAAAATTTCTCATGCAACTGTTAAAAGAAATAAAGAGAGTACCTCTACTGAGGAACTGAGAAGGAGCAAAAGGCCTAGAAAATAATATTTTTCTTATGGAAATAGTTTTCAAACTTTTATTGTTAATAATGAACCATTAAATTATTTTGAAGCTATTTCTTCTTCTGATTCTGAATATTGCAAAGAGGCAATAAAAGTTGAACTTGATTCTATTATGAAAAATAATACCTGGGCTTTGACTGATTTACCCCCAGGTACAAAATCTATTGGTTGCAAATGGATTTTCAAAAAGAAGTTTAATCCTGATGGTTCTATAGATAAATATAAAGCTCATTTAGTAGCAAAAGGATTTTCTCAAAAATAAAATATAGATTATTTTGATACATTTACACCAGTGACTAGAATTTCTTCAATACGACTTTTAATTGCTCTTGCCTCAATTTATAAGCTTTTTATTCACCAAATAGATGTTAAAACAGCATTTTTAAATGGTGATTTGGAAGAAGAAATTTATATGGTTCAGCCCGAAGGATGTGTTGTTCCAGGGCAAGAAAATAAAATTTATAAATTAATGAAATCTCTTTATGGCCTTAGGCAAGCTCCTAAACATTGGCATGAAAAAGTTGATCAAGTCTTAATGAGAGACGATTTTTCTTCGTTAGAAGTGGATAAATGTGTTTACACAAAATGTTTTAAATGGTAAATTTGTAATAATTTGTTTATATGTTGATGACATGCTTATATTTGGTACTAGTTTAAATGTCGTGCAGAGTACCAAACTATTTTTGTCTTCTAATTTTGATATAAAGATCTGGGTGAAGTAAACATGATATTGGGAGTTAAAGTCATAAGAAGTGATGATTGTATTGTGTTGTCACAAGAACACTATGTTGAAAGACTTCTTAAGAAGTTTGATTGTTTTGATGTGACATCTGTGGCCACTCCTTATGACGCTAGCTCTCAATGGAAAAAGAATAATGGTGACCCAATTGCTCAGTCTAAATATGCTCAGATTATTGGGAGTCTGATGCATTTAATGAATTTTACAAGGCCTGATATAGCCTATATTGTGTGTCGACTGAGCATATATACTCATAATCCCAATCAAGAGCATTGGTTTACATTAGTGAGACGGATGAAATATTTGAAAGGAACCATAAGTTATGGTATCTTATATAGTGATTTTCCGTTGTATTAGAAGGATACAGTGATGCTAACCGGATTTCCGATCTAGATGTGATAAAATCTACTAGTGGCTATGTATTCACCCTAGGTGGGGGTGCAATAATATGGAGATCAGCCAAGCAAACCATAATTGCTAAATCTACTATGGAATCAGAGTTTATAGCTTTAGAGTTGGCTGGTTCTGAGACTGAGTGGCTAAGAAACTTCTTAGCTGATATTCCTTTAACAAAGGATTCACTACCTCCTGTGCCTATCCCTTTTGATAGTAATGCGGAAATTAATGTTGCCAAGAATAAATCTTATAATGGAAAACGTAGACACATTCGTCTGAGACATAAAGTTATCAAACAGCTGTTGAGAAATGGAATAATTTCCATTAATTATGTGAAGTCATAATTAAATTTGGCCGATCATCTGACTAAACCTATGGGAAGAAAATTAATTCTTCAAACCTCAAAAGAGATGGGGTTAAGGCTAACATGATTGTCCTTATGGAGGCTGAGTTTCAACTCTTAATGAATTCATATTCCTTATGGATGGTGTATTTAAAGCAGTGTACACTTGATGAATTCGCCTATATAAGAGTGGCGTGAGGCCTCTATGAGATTCTAGCCAAATCTCTAAAGCTTTCATGAATAACCAGGCACACGCATGGCCTATTCGCGCAAAACTGCGTTGAACAGCAAATTGTGGGTCAAATGTGATTGGAACGACCTCTGGCTTACAACATGAATTTTTGGTACATAGAAATATTATATTTTACCAGTAATTTTGTAAGTCAAGTTTTATCAGTCTAAATTTGGTTCATAGTTCACAAGATACCAAACCAATTGTATTTGGACCATGTAAATCCAGCAAGTCTATTCCTCTATTTTCACCTCTTATAACTTATATCGTCCCCAAGAAAAATAATTTGAAATATATGGGGGAGTGCTATGTATTTCAAATAATTTTTGAGCAGACAAGTGTATGGTTTTCATAATACCATGGGAGAAAACACATGGTTTTGGTAATGGCTCACGGTTTTAATGAAACCATTTAACTAGGTGGTAAATATTAAAATCTGATGGCAAGGCTTTTGGACAACTGTTCCTATACTTGTCATACATATAAATGATCACGCCCAACTACGCCCTATAAAAGGGACTAAGCGGTCGCGGCAAATATAGCTCGGTATTTAAAGCCCCGAGGTCGAATCCCACAGAGAACACTCGTACTTCAGTCGTTAATCTAACTAATTTATCTAATCAACCAACTTCAAGAGTTTATATTTTAATGATGGTTTTAAAATAGAAACTAAATAACAATAAGGTAAATAGCAAACTAATAAAAAGTAATCAAGCAAGGATATTAAAAGCCTAGAATTGATTTACACCGACTCCTACCTATGTGATTGACTAATGAATCAACGAATTCAACTTGGTTCTTCCTATTGAACACTTGCTCCAAATTCACAACTAACCACTTCCGTGCACTAGCTATGACTTTCACTAACTAATCTTCTAATTAATTAATGAAGATGATTAGAACTACAAGTAAGGTTCACAATCGGGCTCGGTGGTCACAACTCACCCTATTGACAACCTAAGTAATTCCTTGGTTTTAGGTTGAAATATTCTAAGCATTTAACCCTAACTCGTGAATTTATTCCTAAACGCACAAGGATAAAGGGAGCAATCAATTGGGGGCCCTTCCAATCAATTAGAAAACAAAACGTAAATACTTAGATAGGAAGAATAATCAAGTTTCATTCATCAAAATTAATTAATCAATTCACATAGTATTGGAGTGGTTCAATCAACCCTATAATGGGTAATTTAGCCACTCATGGTCATCAAAAACAAATCAAGATAATCATGAATGAATAAACTACAAAGGAGAAGAAATAATGGAAGAAAGAACTCTTAATCTTCAAGTCTTTAATCCCACGCCTCCTTGTGTGTTCCTTGCCTCCAAGAGTCCAAAGTGCTTCCACAATGTCTTGCTCTCCCAAGTCAAGATGGGGGCTGAAAATAGGTTAGAAAACCTTTTATACCTCGTGTGAAACTCGTGGACAAGTTTGCCCCTCGCCACTTTTCGCCAGAAAATTTGCCTCATGGCTGGATCATGGCCTTACGATGCCTGGGCCATGCACTTGCAAAATTCTGCTTTTAACTTCATGGCTGAATCATGGCTTTACGATGGCTGGGCCGTGACATTTCGTCTTCAAATTCCTTTCATGGCTAATCCACGGCCTTGGCACCTTAAAACGCTGTAAATTAACTTCATTTTGCTCCAAATCATCAAGCTTTAACACTTTTTCATGTTACTTGATTCCTACACATTCAAAGACCCAATATAAGCACAAAATACTATTGTTCACGCTAAAATAATCCACAAAAGCACCAAAATATTATGTTACTAATACTAAAATATATGCATTTTTAGCCTAACATCACCACCCCACAGTTAAGATTTTGCTCGTCCTCGAGCAATCTAACTCACAACCCACTTGGACAAATCAACCACTAATACAAGACTCCAAACGATATTACCACACACCAGGCTTCATTCATGCTCAATACACAAGAGTTCTTCTTTCACATACCTTAGTCTAACTCAAAATGCTAAAGCCCTCAGCAATATCAAGATCACAAACCATCAAGCACATTTGAGAACAAGATTGATGCACTAGCTTAACTCTTGCGCAAGTACCATACATTCAAGGGTCCACAGTGTGTGTGTGCTCGTTCCCCCCTACAATTTCAACAATGAAACAGCGGACCTAAGCGGCAAGTGTATAGAGAGTTCGCTCAATTCAACATATTTTTACTCATAATCACAAACTCAAATTACAACTTCCATCTCAAGCCTCAAGGGTCAACAATGGGGTACTATTCATATATTTCACAATATTTGGATGATTGGGGCCCTAGAAATTCAACCTCACTAGGGTGCCTTTGGCGTGTTCATACTCGAGGCTTTTGTATTCACCCTTAACCGAGCATAGGAACATTGCCCCCATCCATTGTTCATCTCTACTTTTTCTTTCTTTGCACAATTTCTTTCTAAATTTTTTTTTCTTTCTTTTTCATCTACCCCCTTGCTTCATACCCTTTCATAGGCTCTCAAATGGTTGTTTTAAATCATTTTAGCTCACTTACCTCTCAGATTTTTTTCTTAAGCTCACTTTCTTCATCTTTGCTAATCAAAGGTCATGTTTACACTACCAAAATACATAGAGGAAAACAACGTGCTCAATAATTCCATAGTGGACACCCTAAACTTAGTCAAGTGCGCTTGAGTTAATGCTAGGAATCAGGCCCTTCTCTACTCTCATAATGGTTCGTTTTTTTCCATCGTACAATGTGTCATCAGGCTTCCGACACAATGAATCCAACTAGGCAATTTATTCTTTCTTCTCTTTGTTATTACAACTAACTACTATTAAAAAATCATCAAAAGTACCCGGTTCAAAACAAAAGGCATCATCGGGAAAGAACCGTGGTCAAAAGAAAACCCGAAGATTAAGCCACTAATCTAAACAAAACAAAAAAACTAAAGCAGTAAAAATACATCTACAAATCAAGATACCCCACCCCACACTTAAAATTGTGCAATGTCCTCAATGCACTCAGGTAACTAATCAGGGGTGGTAAACGAAGTACTCAGACTTCCCTCACTAGCGCGCAATTTCTTTTTCAAGCAAAGAAACTTATTTAAATCGGCTAGTGTGCTCAAATGGGATGCAAGCACCCCACACTTACTTTTAGACTTTATTGTCCGAAATTATCTCAAACATGTACTCAGAGAGTAAAGCACGCTCATGCGAGTCAAGTTTGTACAGTCAATACAGTAGGTGTCGGGTACTCAGACTTCCCCTCCTAAATACATGAAATAGAACGAACAATCGCATAAGCACAACTTGTAAATGTCGAGGAGACATATGCAGTCCACAAAATCGTATCGCAACTCAGATTCCATCACAGAATTCAGTCAGGCATTTTGTCGTTCAGTCAGGCGATGCACAAATGATGTAGTAAACCCTTAGACTATGCAAACTACCTATATGCAATGTGAGAAAGAAAGTCGCAGCAGTCGCTCGCAAGTACGAACGAGCGAATACACACACACCAATATCAAGCTAAGCCAACACCTACGACACACATCCTCCCCTGCCCTAACGGAAGCGATTCAGCATAGCAACTCATAAGGAGATTCCAATAGCTTACAGTTCAGCCCACAACCCCATAGAGAAAACAAAATTAGCTCAGGCGCGTACACAATATTGATCAAAACATTATCGCATAGGGCTCAAAAGTCAAACAAACCACTTAGCCAAATAGAATCAAATAGCATAAAAACAAAATCAGTGAGAGAGAGTAATCTAGGGTCAAGCGGAACCCTAGAAATTCAGAGGGGATGGTGCGACGGGGTAGTGGGGATGGGATACAGTCGCGGGGTGGGGGAACGAGAATATCAGTCGCGGGGGTAAGGGGGCACGGGAGAACCAGTAACGGGGTTGAGGGGATGGGGAATTTAGGAGAGAGAAACGAGAGACGAAGAGAGAGAAAAGAGATGGCCATACCTGTCGTCGCCGGCGAGAGCAGAGCCGCCAGAGCTGCGGTGGGGGAGGGGGAACGGGCGTCGGGGATCGCAGGGGTAAGGGGAAGGATTTTTGAACGTTTGTTCTTTGCTCTGTTTCTTTTGTGTGCAATGTAAAGTGAGTATTTTAGGAGTTAGAAAATATTTTGACCCAAACTTACTTGAGGCATCATTTTTCCCATCGATTTTTAGGCTTATAACGCTGTAAATTTTTTTTCTTTTTGCTTACTCAGCTGAAATTTTCTACTCCTCATGGCTAACCCATCGTAAAGCCATGCCTGGGCTATGTCCCAAATTCTTTTCCCTTAGAGAAAAATTTGAAATAACCTTACCCATCGCTATACCCCTCGCGTTATGGCGTCCCTACACTGTAAAAATATTATTTCCTTGCCTTTTTCTCAGCTGAATCGTTTACTCCTCATGGCCATACCATCGTAAGGCTATGCCTGGGCCATGAGTTTTTTCTTCTTCATTGCACCTTAAAAACCATCAATTCCCTAT
Source organism: Petunia x hybrida (assembly GCA_037355625.1). Classification (NCBI taxonomy): domain Eukaryota; kingdom Viridiplantae; phylum Streptophyta; class Magnoliopsida; order Solanales; family Solanaceae; genus Petunia; species Petunia x hybrida. The sequence continues at coordinate 8,237,201 of JBBBVM010000090.1, read as the reverse complement.
TCTTCAAATTATCTTCCAACTTGCAAAACACCTCCTAAAACAAATATTAATACATTAAATGTGCTAAAATCTAAATCCCTTTTTTTTTCATTTTTTTTTTGTATTTTTGATTTTTTTTTTACTTGTATACAATTACAATCACGGGTTGCCTCCCGAGAAGCGCCTTATTTAAAGTCGTGGCACGACTTCAATCAACTCAACCCATGGCTCATCCAGGCTCGCATGTATGCACACACGAACAATTCACATCATCACAATGTCCCTTCAGCATTTTGCCAATGTCAACAACTATTTCTTCATCATACAGCTTCAAGGTCATCTTTCCCTTATCAACATCAATCACTGCTCTACCAGTAGCCAAGAATGGACGGCCTAAGATAATTGGAACATCTTTATCAACGGGGCAGTCAAAAACTACAAAATCTACTGGAAACATGAAACTACCCACATGCACACGTACATCCTCAACTATTCCAACTGGGTGATTTTGTCTTCTATCTGCCAGCTGGATTTGCATTGAAGTCTCTCGCATACCAGTCAAACCCAACTTATTGTATACTTCCAGCGGCATCAGATTAATGCTTGCACCAGAATCACACAAGGCCTTACTGACACGACCCGAAATCTGGTTAGGCCGTGCGGGCACCCGACATCCTCCCCTAGACCCGTCGGGCGATCCCTTACTAATTAAATTAGGAAAATAAATATAATAATTCATAAATAAGGACAAGACTTAAAAGAAACACAAACCTACTGATACCTCTAAGCTGTACAAAAGAAATTACAGCTGACTACCCAACATACTAGGTTTAGGGCTATCCAGACTGGACATCTAAGAGTACAAAAGAAGACAAATACCTCCTTAAGGGAGCAAACTGCAACTGAAATAATAAACAATAAACTGGTGGCCATCCGGAATAAAAGCTGGCTTACCCTGACAGCTGAAGTCGTCTTCGCTCCTTCACAACGTGGCGAACTCGATCCTGGAGCGAACCTGCCGAAACGAAATAGATAGACAAAAACAAACAACAAACAAGGGTGAGTCAAAAGGACTCAATAAGTGGGGCAGACTAGCCACCTCAAAGAATAGGATAGCTAGCCAGGGAGAAAAGAAATAGATAAACAAAATTCCTCTTATTTAAATTATGAAAAGGCAGAGCCAGATAATAACTAGAAATGCGTATGGAATTTCAAACTCATCAACAACCAGGAACGTAAGATAACCAAAATATATAGGTATCCCGAACATATCAACAATCAGAAATTCATCCTGTTGCGGCGTGCAACCCGATCCATATATTCATCCTGCTGCGGCGTGCAACCCGATCCATATATTCATACCGTCGCGGCGTGCAACCCGATCCATATATTTATACCGTCGCGGCATGCAACCCGATCCATATATTTATACCGTTGCGGCGTGCAACCCGATCCCACATATTTATACCGTTGCGGCGTGCAACCCGATCCCCGCAACTCAGAATACGAGCCAGAAATATATAGGCAAACTGAGATATGTCCACGACATAGTATACATACCGCATACATAAAATACAACACAATACACATAATAGTCAGTATGCGGTGCAATGAGATGGAATGAATGCGGTACGATGCAATGCAGTCACATATGCCTGATACCTATCTCCGGCGCGGGACTCTCATCGTCTACCAGGAGATATATGCAATAATGACCCTTCACCGGCTCGGGACTCTCATCGATTACCGGGAAGTATATGCAATGATGACCCTTCACCGGGTCGGGACTCTCATCGATTACCGGGAAGTATATGCAATAATGATCCTTCACCGGGGCGGGACTCTCATCGCCAACCGGGAAGTATATGCAATAATGACCCTTCACCGGCTCGGGACTCTCATCGATTACCGGGAAGTATATGTAATAATGACCCTTCACCGGTGCGGGACTCTCATCGCCAACCGGGAAGTATATGCAATAATGACCCTTCACCGGCTCGGGACTCTCATCGATTACCGGGAAGTATATGCAATGCTCAAAACCAGAGTACAATGCTCATATGCTCAATGCAATACCAACAACAGGGCATAACATATAATATACAATGTAAATTCAAAGCTAAGGCATAATAAGTACGCCTATCGGCAGCTACACACGTAAGGAACACGTGGTAGAAAATCCACGAGGCCAGGTGCCTCCAAAGAAATGGATATAAACACTTACCTCTTCCAAAAGTTAGCATTGCTAATCAATAACCGCTTTTATCCTTTGGTTCCATTGCCAAACGATCCCACTGTGTTCAATAAGCAGAAAAATATATCACATTAGGCTAAAAGGCTTCATTCCTCACATTTTAGGGCAATCCGGTTAGGAACCTGATACCCTATTCGCATACGCAATACGCAGGCCAGGCCTATGTACAGGGTTTATGGTCACATGACCAAACCCTAAATAAATTACATTTATATGTTGCCCATAACTCACTGAGTACGAATATATAATTATTTCTATTGTCGGGGTCCATTTGACCCTTTAACTATTAATTGAACTTATTAAAACGGTGTCTAATATTCCAAATTTTACCGCTAAAACAGATTCAAACACACGTAATAAACTCAAATAATATATTAGGATCATTACCTGAATATTCCAGGGTGAAAATTCTACTTTTCTCCAGCCCATTTTCTTATTTTCTGGCATTTTTCCTTTTTACTCAACGTTGTTGGTCTCTGTTTCTCGTTATATGCCTTTCTGTTGAAATGAAGCTAAGGGGATATCTTATCCCTTAGCTAGCCGACCATCTTTCTTTTTTGTCGTTTTGTGTTTTATGTTTTGTTTTTTTTTTCTTTTTTTCTTTTAAAATTCGCTGCTACGGTAAAAATTAAAACGGTACCCTACGATATTCGAAATAATTCCAACTTTTGCATACAAGTTATACAAAATATATGTAACATATTCGCGAAGGCGGATCTCAAATTGGACTCCCGAAACTCAAGATACGAATTTAAATGAAAAGAAGTCAAATTATTTAACTTTCGGCATTTTAGCGGAAACTAGCCGAACAACATCGAAATTCAGTTTCGAAAGTTCATAAAAGTCAAAAATAATCATACGAACCTAACGGCGCTTTCGGATTTCGAATCGGAGCTCATTTGCTCAAAACCGAATTCAAAAATCTCTTTTTAATATTTATCGCCAATAAAAACTGAAACCTTCTTCCGATGCCTACCAAACGAGGTCTGATTTAGCTCAACTTTTACAGATAAGTCCCAATAGATATTATAAATATTTTAAAATTATCGGCACACCAATCGGAGTCCTAACTTCCGAAACGACTGACCGAGGTCGTTTCATTCTCCTCCACTTAAACTCTCGTTCGTCCTCGAACGAGCCTAAATCTAAAGAAAAATTCGCACAGATAGCAAAAGAACTTGCACGACCTTCATAAGCTACTCCACGGGTATTATTTCCTGATTACATGATCAGAATTATAACACGCATATTGAACTTTTGGAATAAAATATTTCTGGATAATATGATAATACCATTGCACAGCTTATTCTGACTAAGCTGATCCTTCCTCGATCACGAGAAGAGAGTTCTACTTTTTCGAAACAAAGATACATGAAACCTTGAATGGGTTAACATGATTCAGCCGATAATCACCCCTTCGATATACCTTTTGATATAGAACAGGTCGATGGAACTAATAATTAGCTCATGCTTGATGCAATAGGGGAAGCTTTTGAAGTACCTTATTACTACACACTATGGAAGATTTGATGCAAGCTATATTATTTTTACGAATGCACTATACAACATCTCAATTGATTTAGTATTACCATTCAGTATTTGGAGGAAGACTCCTCCACTTAAAGCACAAACTCATGCAGCAATTTGAATAGGAATAACCATCCTCGCACAGTCTGCTGGACTAAAGAAGATTTAGCTAAAAGCTGAACGTAGGCAAACCTAAGCTACCAACTACCCCTTTCGAGTTGACAAACAGCTGTAACTCTCAAGTTCACAACTCCATACCTTTGCCGTAAACACCACCGCCTGATGGATGATACTTCTATATAAAAATTTTGGCAGAGTTTCCCCTGAAACTGGATGATCCGCAAAAACAGAACCAGCACTATACTATACATGGGAATGGATACCCGGATAAACTGATATCCAAAACAATAATATGCTTACCCAGCTACAATAACACGTACTCTGGCTCAACACAGGGAACGTCACAATAGGTTACTGATCGCCTAAGCTCACTAGTGCCGGACGAAGAAGAAATGGAAATGGATCGAGGATAGAAATAATTAGAGCTTCAGGAAGTTCATCTTATTATTTGCTTGGCTACCAAAGCTAGACTACTTCCGAGTCAGGCGAGCCAAAGAATCGCAATTGAAGAGATAGACATTAAATAAGCTTTATGGAAAAACATCCATGCCAATTTAACCTCCCAATAAGAAGGAAACTCTGACAATTTACTAGAAAATCCTTTTATAATCTAGATAAGCTCATGAGATAACATGACTTTACTAACGTTTTGAACCAAGAGGAGATACGTAGATCGAATATTACCTACTAACCACTTTACACCGGAAGAAACAACGACATTTCCTGATGGTGACGAATAAGAATCCCATCATCCAACCAACACGGAATTTCGAGAAGAGAGGTAAACTGATTTGATATAATAAGAGAAGGTGGCACAACAGGATACCAAGCAGGCAACAGTGACACTCACTGTCAAATATCTTATATTTAGACCAGATAAATTAGTAGGGTCTCATAAATGCCAGGAATAAATCATATCAGAAGCTCACCCCTCTACCGCAACCGATTCTTAATAAAAATGACATCCAAAGAACCCACCGAAACATGATAAGACACACCATTTCCAGATCGATCGAAAGAATCAAAGCTTACTCACATTTAAGAGAAGAAAAAAAATCTCAGTGCCTACTATATCGGACACCTCAGCATCCCGCCAGACAAACAGTTCATAAAACTGCCTCTGCGGCTGAACTAAGCAACTACTCTGATAATCACCTTCTGAAGAACCACTGCCACCACACTCTCAACCTCTACTGGATGGTGGAATTTCTTTTGCTGATTGAGATCTAAATGAAATCTCCTGCGACTGCGCAGATGCCTGATGACGAGAGAAAAGATGACTGCCTACTTGTCGGTTTCAGGGAAAATCTTCAAAGGATAGACAGAGTCACGACAATAATAACAGGAAAACTCCTCAAAGGATAATCAGACTCACGACAATGATAACACCTTTTCACTGACTATAGGAGCTGGACAGATTGTTGATAGCTACAAAGAGAAAGCTGAGTCTAATCTTGATGAACTACCCGCGCACTCTGAGAATCGCGCTCTACAAGCTGAGATAACCTGGAAGGTGACCTCCCAAAATAACCAAAAATCTTATCTCTAAATGAGGTACCATGGTTACCCACCAGGGCCACGGAATTTCTTTCTCTCCCGCTCTAACTCTTGGTATGCCTCGTACCTTCGGGCAATATCAACAACAACATCAAATGAAATCCCGACCTCAATCTCTCGAGCCATCTGGGATCTCAAGGAAAAAGAAAGGTAATCAATAAATCTTTGGATCTCTCGAAAGGCTCATGGACTAGTTCTAATACATATTCAGCCATTCTATAAAATTCAATCTCATATTCTGAAACACCAACAGGTTAACCGACAGGCTACCCTGTCCAATCCACTCAAACTGACAACACTTTTCATCTCGCTCGCTACTCGAAAGGAACTTTTCCACGAATCTAGAAGAAAAAATCGAACCAAGTTAGCTAATAAGAGAGCTGTTCACCAATTCAAGGCTGGACCCCTGAAACTTGAAAGAAGAATAATCAACACCATACCGCTCGATATAATCAAGAGCCTGAAGGATACGCTGACATCATTTTATTTTTAAAAGAATCACGGGGTTTATCTTATGCATTGCTTAAGAATATCGGAAGGTTCAACCGCGTAAAATAATGGAACCTCTTCGGACACTTGGACCGAATTGATACCTTGGCCGGCTAACCAACCAGAACAATTAGAGGAACAACACATACTACTTCCGGAATATAATTTACTGCAGCAATATTAAGAACCAGAAAGGAGCTCCCTGAGATCGAACGTCTGCACATGCGGCAACCTGATAGGCTGCCCAGCGAATGATAGGTTCTTACGGTATCTGCGTCGCCAAGATTTTCGTAAAGCATCATAGAGAGCCAAGGGAACTACAAGGCCCTGCCCCCTTGCCCATCGCGAGCTCGTACAACTGGGGCCTCCGTAACTAATTCGTCAGCACGATCAAAACTCTCGGAGCTTCGTCAGTGCTAGCCCAGGCTAGACTGCTTCGTCTTGAACTCCTACGGTTTGCCGATTTGTCGCACGAAGGTTCACAATTACCACAAAGGAATTAACGAAAATACTTTTGCATCCTAAACCGACGCACGATCAGAAATGAAGGAAGTGAAACTTCCTAAATGCCATCATAGCCTCTCGTAGATAATTACGGACGTCTACGTACCCATCAACGAGACTCTACTAGACACTGTCTTAGTCTGGATAGACTCTAAATCGGGCTCTGATACCAACTGACACGACCCGAAATCTGGTTAGGCCGTGCGGGCACCCGACATCCTCCCCTAGACCCGTCGGGCGAACCCTTACTAATTAAATTAGGAAAATAAATATAATAATTCATAAATAAGGACAAGACTTAAAAGAAACACAAATCTACTGATACCTCTAAGCTGTACAAAAGAAATTACAGCTGACTACCCAACATACTAGGTTTAGGGCTATCCAGACTGGACATCTAAGAGTACAAAAGAAGACAAATACCTCCTTAAGGGAGCAAACTGCAACTGAAATAATAAACAATAAACTGGTGGCCATCCGGAATAAAAGCTTGCTAACCCTGACAGCTGAAGTCGTCTTCGCTCCTTCACAACGTGGCGAACTCGATCCTGGAGCGAACCTGCCGAAACGAAATAGATAGACAAAAATAAACAACAGACAAGGGTGAGTCAAAAGGACTCAATAAGTGGGGCAGACTAGCCACATCAAAGAATAGGATAGCTAGCCAGGGAGAAAAGAAATAGATAAACAAAATTCCTCTTATTTAAATTATGAAAAGGCAGAGCCAGATAATAACTAGAAATGCGTATGGAATTTCAAACTCATCAACAACCAGGAACGTAAGATAACCAAAATATATAGGTATCCCGAACATATCAACAATCAGAAATTCATCCTGTTGCGGCGTGCAACCCGATCGATATATTCATCCTGCTGCGGCGTGCAACCCGATCCATATATTCATACCGTCGCGGCGTGCAACCCGATCCATATATTTATACCGTCGCGGCATGCAACCCGATCCATATATTTATACCATTGCGGCGTGCAACCCGATCCCACATATTTATACCGTTGCGGCGTGCAACCCGATCCCCGCAACTCAGAATACGAGCCAGAAATATATAGGCAAACTGAGATATGTCCACGACATAGTATACATACCGCATACATAAAATACAACACAATACACATAATAGTCAGTATGCGGTGCAATGAGATGGAATGAATGCGGTACGATGCAATGCAGACACATATGCCTGATACCTATCTCCGGCGCGGGACTCTCATCGTCTACCAGGAGATATATGCAATAATGACCCTTCACCGGCTCGGGACTCTCATCGATTACCGGGAAGTATATGCAATGATGACCCTTCACCGGGTCGGGACTCTCATCGATTACCGGGAAGTATATGCAATAATGATCCTTCACCGGGGCGGGACTCTCATCGCCAATCGTGAAGTATATGCAATAATGACCCTTCACCGGCTCGTGACTCTCATCGATTACCGGGAAGTATATGTAATAATGACCCTTCACCGGTGCGGGACTCTCATCGCCAACCGGGAAGTATATGCAATAATGACCCTTCACCGGCTCGGGACTCTCATCGATTACCGGGAAGTATATGCAATGCTCAAAACCAGAGTACAATGCTCATATGCTCAATGCAATACCAACAACAGGGCATAACATATAATATACAATGTAAATTCAAAGCTAAGGCGTAATAAGTACGCCTATCGGCAGCTACACACGTAAGGAACACGTGGTAGAAAATCCACGAGGCCAGGTGCCTCCAAAGAAATGGATATAAACACTTACCTCTTCCAAAAGTTAGCATTGCTAATCAATAACCGCTTTTATCCTTTGGTTCCATTGCCAAACGATCCCACTGTGTTCAATAAGCAGAAAAATATATCACATTAGGCTAAAAGGCTTCATTCCTCACATTTTAGGGCAATCCGGTTAGGAACCTGATACCCTATTCGCATACGCAATACGCAGGCCAGGCCAATGTACAGGGTTTATGGTCACATGACCAAACCCTAAATAAATTACATTTATATGTTGCCCATAACTCACTGAGTACGAATATATAATTATTTCTATTGTCGGGGTCCATTTGACCCTTTAACTATTAATTGAACTTATTAAAACGGTGGCTAATATTCCAAATTTTACCGCTAAAACAGATTCAAACACACGTAATAAACTCAAATAATATATTAGGATCATTACCTGAATGTTCCAGGGTGAAAATTCTACTTTTCTCCAGCCCATTTTCTTATTTTCTGGCATTTTTCCTTTTTACTCAACGTTGTTGGTCTCTGTTTCTCGTTATATGCCTTTCTGTTGAAATGAAGCTAAGGGGATATCTTATCCCTTAGCTAGCCGACCATCTTTCTTTTTTGTCGTTTTGTGTTTTATGTTTTGTTTTTTTTTTCTTTTTTTTTTAAATTCGCTGCTACGGTAAAAATTAAAACGGTACCCTACGATATTCGAAATAATTCCAACTTTTGCATACAAGTTATACAAAATATATGTAACATATTCGCGAAGGCGGATCTCAAATTGGACTCCCGAAACTCAAGATACGAATTTAAATGAAAAGAAGTCAAATTATTTAACTTTCGGCATTTTAGCGGAAACTAGCCGAACAACATCGAAATTCACTTTCAAAAGTTCATAAAAGTCAAAAATAATCATACGAACCTAACGGCGCTTTCGGATTTCGAATCGGAGCTCATTTGCTCAAAACCGAATTCAAAAATCTCTTTTTAATATTTATCGCCAATAAAAACTGAAACCTTCTTCCGATGCCTACCAAACGAGGTCTGATTTAGCTCAAATTTTACAGATAAGTCCCAATGGATATTACAAATATTTTAAAATTATCGGCACACCAATCGGAGTCCTAACTTCCGAAACGACTGACCGAGGTCGTTTCACTTACCAATTGTGAGATCACCAATCGAGCACTGGACTGTAAAACTACCAGGATCTTGCTTCTTTTTAGCAACAGGCTTTGTGATGACAACACTACACACCTTATTCAACTCGACCATCTCTACCTCATTAAATTCAACCATCTTAGACAAAAGGTCTTTTAACAATTTAGCGTATCCAGGGACCTCTAGCATAACTTCCATAAAAGGCATAGTAAGCTTCAATTGTTTCAACAAATCAAAAAGCTTATTAAATTTCAAACTTTTTTGTTGCTTTACCAACCTTTGAGGAAAAGGAGGTGGTGGTATTTTTGTCTTGGAGTTCTGCTCCCTTGACATTTTAACTTGTTCAACCACCCTATCAGATTCTATATTAGGTTCTTTAGCAATTACCTTCTCAGTACCAGGGAAAGGTTTTGGAGTGATCTCTTTCTCAGCATGATCATTGCCAGCCAGTTTGGCAGAGTCATCAGCAGGCTCAATGTTTGGCATGGTAGGTAGTGCTCCTTTAACTAATTCTTGCTTCTTGTCCAAGTCTCTGCCATTCCTCAAAGTGACTGCCATCAATTGATAAGGATTTGGATCCTTAGGATTTACCACTGTGTCTCCTGGCAAGGTACCCTGAGGTCTATTGTTCAGAGCAATGACTAGTTGTCCCAACTGCGTCTCTATCCCCTTAATGGCAGTGTCATGGGCTGCAACTTGATCTTGTAACTTCTTGTGTATTCCCACCATGGACTGCACCATACTCTTAATGTCAGCTATATCATTAGCTTGCTGTGCAGGTAATACTACCTGCTGGTTATTATAAGCTGCTTGTCTCTGGTAAGGAACTTGTTGTCCCTGCTATCTGGCACTGTTGTATGGAGCTGGTTGTTGTGCCTGTCTTACTGGAGCCTGCTGATTGTATTGCTGCCTCTGCCCATAATTCAGAAAATTGACATCTTCAGTATAACCCAATAAATCATAGTCAGCAAAATTACCAGGATCAGGTGTGTCCACTTGGTTAACGGGTTTCAGCATGTTTCCATTGAATTGTTTCAAAGCCACATCCAGTGTAGTCTGCAGCCTTGACATTTGCTCTTCAACCCCATTATCAATTCCAGCAGCCAAAACTAGGGCTGTTCATTTTTCGGATTAAACCGATAAATTGAACCGATAAAAAATTAATGGTTTATAAATCTTGGGTTATCGGTTATTTAACAGTTTGCAAAAAAAAATTTATTGGGTTATCGGTTCGGTTGTTGGTTTTGTACATTTTCTTATTGGTTAAACCGATAACCCAATAAGGTTTTCAAATTTACTATATTGCGATTATGTGAATAAAAGTAGTATACTTAATTACTATTAGTTCGAACTTGGAAACTTCAAACTCTAGTCTTCTTTTACTTGTGTAACTTTAAAGTCTCCCCATCCATTTCAACCACCGATTTACTATTTCACTCCTTGCCTCCTCCATTAGTTTATAGAATAATGAAGTATATTTGAATCTATTGTTGGTTGTTTTTTTGAATATGGCGAATGCTATAAGAGGCATTTGAATTCGCTGTGAAAATAAAGTCGATTTTGTATTGGATGCAATATTTTAAGAGGTTTTTTTTTACATTTGTTAGGCCTAAGTTTCTTAATGGTTAAACCGAAAACCGAACCGATAAGAATCTAAAACCGATAACCGATAGCTTATTGGTTCGGTTATTTGTTTAGCACTTTTAAAAACCGAAAACCAATAGTCCAAACCGATAAGGTGCAAAACCGAACCGACCGATAAACACCCCTAGCCAAAACCTTTGGGCCTAAACCAGCAGATGCATCTCTAGTCAACCAGCCTGAATTTTGAGCCATGGTATCGAGGAGAGCTTTTGCTTCAGTAAATGTTTTACTCATGAATGCTCCTCCAGCAGCTGCATCTAAATTGCCCTTGATTTGATCACTCATGCCCATGTAAATTCTTTGTCCCAACATCTGATCAGGAATTCCATGATGGGGACACTTTCGCAAGCAGCTCTTGAACCTCTTCCAAGCTTCTGGCAGGGTCTCGAGCGGGGTCTGCCTGAACATGAGTATTTCATCAACCAACTTCGCAGTTTTGTTTGGTGGGAAAAATTTCTTTATGAACATGATCACCAACTCATCCCACGAAGTGATAGAATTGACTGGCAAAGAATCAAACCAGTCACTAGCATCATCCGTCAAAGAAAACGGGAATAACATCAATCGCACGACCTCAGCCGGAACTCGAGCATGCTTCTGAGTTTCACACACCCTTATGAACTTTTTCAAATGCTTTTGAGGATCATCAGTCAATTTACCCGCAAAAAGTCCAGCATTGGACAACAGACTGACCATAGTTTGGGTGATGTAAAAACTTTCAGCTTCAAATTCCGGAAGCCGAATAGCAGAAGCCAAGTTTCCAGCCACAGGCTGAGCAAAAGCATTAAGTGCCAAATCTTCAGCCATCTCAATATCTTTGGTTTTTGATTTTCTAAGTGTATTGCCAACAGTATTCGCCCTTTTTAAGGCGTGGAATGTCCTCTCAATCTCTGGGTCAAACGGTTTCAACTCTGCAGACTGAGATCTTGTTTTACGCATACACCTGAAACACACAAATTTCAAAGAGTTAACTCAAGATGACAAAAGTGAAGTCAATTGAGAAATAAAACTAGTTATTTTAACAACTAAAACAACACTGTGTTCCCCGGCAACGACGCCAAAATTTGATCGCGCCAAAATTTGATCACGCTCTATAAAAGGGACTAAGCGGTCGCGGAAAATATAGCTCGGTATTTAAAGCCCCGAGGTCGAATCCCACAGAGAACACTCGTACTTCAGTCGTTAATCTAACTAATTTATCTAATCAACCAACTTCAAGAGTTTATATTTTAATGATGGTTTTAAAATAGAAACTAAATAACAATAAGGTAAATAGCAAACTAATAAAAAGTAATCAAGCAAGGATATTAATAGTCTAGAATTGATTTACACCGACTCCTACCTATGTGATTGACTAATGAATCAACGAATTCAACTTGGTTCTTCCTATTGAACACTTGCTCCAAATTCACAACTAACCACTTCAGTGCACTAGCTATGACTTTCATGAACTAATCTTCCAATTAATTAATGAAGATGATTAGAACTACAAGTATGGTTCACAATCGGGCTCGGTGGTCACAACTCACCCTATTGACAACCTAAGTAATTCCTTGGTTTTAGGTTGAAATATTGCTAAGCATTTAACCCTAACTCGTGAATTTATTCTTAAACGTACAAGGATAAAGGGAGCAATCAATTGGGGACCCTTCCAATCAATTAGCAAACAAAACGTAAATACTTAGATAGGAAGAATAATCAAGTTTCATTCATCAAAATCAATTAATCAATTCACATAGTATTGAAGTGGTTCAATCAACACTAGAATGGGTAATTTAGCCACTCATGGTCATAAAAAACAAATCAAGAATAATCATGAATGAATAAACTACAAAGGAGAAGAAATAATGGAAGAAAGAACTCTTAATCTTCAAGTCTTTAATCCCACGCCTCCTTGTGTGTTCCTTGCCTCCAAGAGTCCAAAGTGCTTCCACAATGTCTTGCTCTCCCAAGTCAAGATGGGGGCTGAAAATACGTTAGAAAACCTTTTATACCTCGTGTGAAACTCGTGGACAAGTTTGCCCCTCGCTACTTTTCGCCAGAAAATTTGTCTCACGGCTGGATCATGGCCTTACGATGCCTGGGCCATGCACTTGAGAAATTCTGCTTTCAACTTCATGGCTGAATCATGGCTTTACGATGGCTGGGTCGTGACATTTCGTCTTCAAATTCCTTTCATGGCTAATCCACGGCCTTGGCACCTTACAACGCTGTAAATTAACTTCATTTTGCACCAAATCATCAAACTTTAACACTTTTTCCTGTTACTTGATTCCTACACATTCAAAGACCAAATATAAGCACAAAATACTATTGTTCACGCTAAAATAATCCACAAAAGCACCAAAATATGATGTAACTAATACTAAAATATATGCATTTTTAGCCTAACATCAATAAACCAATCCTCTTCCTATATGAAGGATCATATCTGTTTATCCGAAAAAAAAATCATGCAAACTTGCAGTCATTATTTACCAAATAGCAATCATTAGTTTTACTTTCAAAATTCTCTTTCCAAAGATGACACGATCCAGAATCCAGTTAGGCCGTGCGGGCACCCGACATCCTCCCCTAGACCCGTCGGGCGAACCCTTACCAACAAAATTAGGAAAATAAATATAATAATTCATAAATAAGGACAAGACTTAAAAAAAATTACAGACATACTGATACTTCTAAGCTGTACAAAAGAAATTACAGCTGACTACCCAACATACTAGGTTTAGGGCTATCCAGACAAGACATCTAAGAGTACAAAAGAGGACAGATACCTCTTGAAGGGAGCAAAATGCAACTGAATAATGAACAATAAACTAGTGGCCATCCGAAATAAAAGCTGGCTCACCCTGACAGCTGAAGTCGTCTACGCTCCTTCACAACGTGGCGAACTCAATCCTGGAGCGAACCTGCCGAAATGAAATAGATAGACAAGAAACAACAAACAAACAAGGGTGAGTCAAAAGGACTCAATAAGTGGGGCAGACTAGCCTCCTCAAAGAATAGGATAGCTAGCCAGGGAGAAAAGAAACAAATAAACCAGATTTCTCTTATTTAAATTATGAAAAGGCAGAGCCAGATAATAATTAGAAACACGTATGGAATCGCAAACTATTCAATAACCAGGAACGTAATACAGCCAGAACATATAGGTATCCCGAACACATCAACAATCAGAAATACATCCTGTTGCGGCGTGCAACCCGATCCATATAATTATCCTGTTGCGGCGTGCAACCCGATCCATATATTTATACGGTTGCGACGTGCAACCCGATCCATATATTTATACCGTTGCGGCGTGCAACCCGATCCCCGCAACCCAGAATACGAGCCAAAAATATATAGGTAAACTGAGATATGTCCACGACATAGTGTACAAACCGCATACATAAAACACAACACAATACACACAATAGTCAGTATGCGGTGCAATGAGATGGGATGAATGCGGTACAATGCAATGCAGTCACATATGCCTGATACCTATCTCCGGCGCGGGACTCTCATCGTCTACCAGGAGATATATGCAAATATGACCCTTCACCGGTGCGGGACTCTCATCGCCAACCGGGAAGTCTATGCACTGATGAACTTTCACCGGCTCGGGACTCTCATCGATTACCGGAAAGTATATGCAATGATGACCCTTCACCGGTGCGGGACTCTCATCGCCAACCGGGAAGTGTATGCAATAATGACCCTTCACCGGTGCGGGACTCTCATCGCCAACCGGGAAGTATATGCAATGCTCAAAACCAGAGTGCAATGCTCATATGCAATACCAACAATAGGGCTTATCATATAATATACTATACAATGTAACTTCAAAGCTAAGGCGTAATGAGTACGCCTATCGGCAGCTACACACGTAAAGAACACGTGGTAGAAAATCCATGAGGCCAAGTGCCTCCAAAGAAATGGATATAAACACTTACCTTGTTACAAAGTTAGTACAGCCACTCAATAACTGCTTTGTCCTTTGGATTCATTGCCAAACGATCCCACTGTGTCCAATAAGCAGAAAATTATATCACATTAGGCTAAAGGCTTCATTCCTTACATCTTAAAACAATCCAGGTAGGAACCTGATACCCTGTTCGCATATGCAATACGTAGGCCAGGCCTATGTACAGGGTTTAAGGCCACATGACCAAACCCTAAATAAATTACATTTATATGTTGCCCATAACTCACTGAGTACGAATATATAATCAATTTCATTATCGGGATCCATTTGACCCTTCAAACTATCAATTTACGTCATTAGGGCGATGTCTAATATCCCTATTTTTACCGTAAAAATATATTCAAACATACGTAATAAACTCAAATAATGCATTAAGATCATTACCTGAATGTTTCAGGGTGAAAATTCTACTTTTTTCCCGGCCCCTTTTCTCATTTTCCGGCATTTTTTCCCCTTTCTGCACCATTTCATTTTTCTCTGCTCATCTGCTGCTTTTGCTTATGTTTCTGTTGCATTTTAAGCATTTACAAGATTCTCGTCCTTAGCTTGTTAGCTAAGGACCACCGCCCAACGATTTTATGTTTTTGTCTTTTTTTTTTTTTTTTTTTCCTTTTAAAAATTCGCTGTTACGGTAAAAATTAAAACGGTACCCTACGATATTCGAAATAATCCCAACTTTTGCATACAAGTTATACAAAATATATGTAACATACTCGCAGAGACGGATCTCAAATTGGACTCCCGAAACTCAAGATGCGAATTTAAATAAAAAGAAGTCAAATTATTTAACTTTCGACATTTTAGCGGAAACTAGCCGAACAATATCGAAATTCACTTTCGAAAGTTCACAAAAATCACAAATAATCATACGAACCTAACGGCGCTTTCAGATTTCGAATCGGAGCTCATTCGGCAAAAACCGAGCTCGAAAATCTCCTTTTAATATTAATTGCCAATAAAAACTGAAACCTTCTTCCGATGCCAACTAAACGAGGTCTGATTTAGCTCAAATTTTACAGACAGGTTCTAATGGACATTATGAATATTTTAAAATTATCTGCACGCCAATCAGAGTCCTAACTTTCGAAACGACTGACCGAGGTCGTTTCATTCTCCTCCACTTAAACTCTCGTTCGTCCTCGAACGAGCCTAAATCTAAAGCAAGATTTACGGAGATAACAAGAGAACTTGCACGACCTTCATGAGCTACTCCACGGGTATTATTTTCTGATTACATAATCAGAATTATAACACACATATTGAACTCTTGATAAAAACATAGATGGATAATATCATAACGCCATTGCCCAACTTATCCTGACTATACTGATCCTTCCTCGATCACGAGAGGAGAGTTCTACATTTTCGAAACAAAGATACACGAAACTTTGAATGGGTTAACATGATTCAGTCGATAATCACCTCTTCGATATACCTGTTGATATAGAACAGGTCGATGGAACTAAGAATTAGCTTACGCTTCAGCAACGCCTTAGAGATTTAATATTATGATTCGGTATCAATTGGAGGAAGACTTCTCCACTTAAAGCATAAACTCATGCAACCATTTGAATAGGAATAACCATCCTCGCACAGTCTGCTGAACTAAAGAAGATTTGGCTAAAAGCTGAACGTAGGCAGACCTAAGCTACAAACTACCCTTTCGAGTTGCCGAACAGCTGCAACTCTCAAGTTCACAACTCCATACCTTTGCCGTAAACACCACCGCCTGATGGATGGTACTTCTATATAAAAATTTCGGCAGAGTTTCCCCTGAAACTGGATGATCCGCAAAAACAGAACCAGCACTATACTATACATGGGAATGGATACCCGAATAAACTGATAACATAAACATGTTAAACGGATAACAAGATGAGACAACTGGACCAAAACAATAATATGCTTCCAAAACAATAATATGCTTACCCGGCCACAATAACATGTACTCTGGCTCAACACAGGGAACGTCACAAGCGGCTACCAATCGCCCAAGCCCACTAGTGCCGGACGAAGAAGAAATGGAAATGGATCGAGGATAGAAATAATTAGAACTTCAGGAAGCTCATCTTCTTATTGCTTGGCTACCAGAGCTAGACTACTTCCGAGTCAAGCTAGCCAAAGAATCGTAATCGAAGAAATAAATATCAAATGAGCTTTATGGAACAACATCAATGCTAATTTAACCTCCCAATAAGAAGGAAACCCTGACAATTTACCAGAATACCCTTTTATAACTAAGACAAGCTCATAGAATAACATGACTCTACTAGAATCTCGAACCAAGAGGGGACACATAAATCGAGTATTACTTACTGATCACTTTACACCGGAAGAAATAATATACTTGCTGACGGTGAAGAATTAGGATCCCATTATCCTACCAACACGAAATTCTGAGAAGAGAGGTAAACTGACTTGACATTATAACAGAATGAGGCATAACAAAATGTCAAGCAAACAATACCGATACTCACTCACAAATCTCTCGCATTTAAACCAGATAAACTAGTAGGGTCATCATAAATGCCAGGAATAAATCATACAAGAAGCTCACCCCTCTACCGCAACCGATTCTTAATAGAATAAGACAACCATTTCCAAATCGATCGGAAGATTCAAATCTTACTCACATATAAGGGAAGAAGAAATACATGGGTGTACTACATCAAATACCTCAACATCCTGCCAGACTAGTAATTCTTAGAACTGCCTCTGCGGCTGAGCTGAGCCACTACCCTGACAAGCACTTTCTGGAGAACCACTGCCACCACAATCTCAACCTCTACTGGATGGTGGCATTTCTCCAGAGGATTGAGATCTAAATAAAATTCCCTGCGACTGTGCAGGTGCCTGAGGCCAAGAGAAAGGACGGCTGCTAACTTATCGGAATAAGGAAAAATCCTCAAAGAATAGCCAGACTCACGACAATGATAACAGGAAAACTCCTCAAAGGATAATCAGACTCACGACAATGATAACACCTTTTCACTGACTATAGGAGCTGGACAGATTGTTCATAGCTACAAAGAGAAAGCTAAGTCTAATCTTGATGAACTACCCGCGCACTCTGAGAATCGCGCTCTACAAGCTGAGATAACCTGGAAGGTGACCTCCCAAAATAATCAGAACTCTTACCACCAAATGAGGTACCATGGTTACCCACTATGGCCACGGGATCTCTTGCTCTCCCGCTCTAACTTATGGTATGCCTCGTACCTCTGAGCAATATTAATAACAACATCAACTGAAATCTCGACCTCAATCTCTCGAGTCACCTGGGATCTCAAGGAAAAAGAAAGGTCATCAATAAATCTTTGAATCTCTCGAAAGGCTCATGGACTAGTTCTAATGCATATTCAGCCATTCTGTAGAATTCAGTCTCATATTCTGAAACATCAACAGGTTAACCGACAGGCTACCCTGTCCAATCGACTCGAACTGGCAACACTTTTCATCTCGCTCGCTACTCGAAAGGAACTTTCCACAAATCTAGAAGAAAAATCGAACCAGTTAACTAATAAGAGAGCAGTCCACCAATGCAGGGCTGGATCTTGAAACTGGAAAGCAGAATAATCAACACCATACCGTTCAATATAATGAAAAGCCTGAAGGATACGCTGACATCATTTTATTTTTTTAAAAAGAATCACGAGGTTTATCTGATGCATTGCTTGAGAATATCGGAAGGTTCAACCCGATAAAATAATACATCATCTTCGAACACTCGGACCGAGCTATTACTTGGGCTAGCTAACCAACCAGAATAATTAGTGGCACAACACATGCTGCCTCTGGAACACAATTTACTGCAGCAATATTAAGAACCAGAAAAGGAGCTCCCTGAGATCGAACGTCTCCATCTGCGGCAACCCGATAAGCTGCCTAGCGAATAATAGGTTTTTGCGGTATCTGTATCACAAAGATTCTCGTGAAAGCATCGTAGAGCGCCAAGGGAACTACAAGGCCCTGCTCCCTTGCCCATCGCGAGCTCGTACAGCTGCGGCCTACGAAACTGGATCGTCAGCACAATCCACCACTCCCGGGGCTTGAGCAGCTTTAGCCCCAGGCTAGACTTCTTTGTCTTGAACTTATACCGTTTGCTGATTTATCACACGAGGGTTTCACAATTACCACGAAGGAATTAATGAAAATACTTTTGGATCCTAGACTGACGCACGATCAGAAAAGAAGGAAGTGAAACTTCCTAAATGCCATAATAGCCTCTCGTAGATAAGTACGGACGTCTACATACCCATCAGCGAGACTCTACTAGACACTGTCTTAGTCTGGATAGACTCTAAACATGGCTCTGATACCAACTGACACGACCCAGAATCCAGTTAGGCCGTGCGGGCACCCGACATCCTCCCCTAGACCCGTCGGGCGAACCCTTACCAATAAAATTAGGAAAATAAATATAATAATTCATAAATAAGGACAAGACTTAAAAGAAACACAAATCTACTGACTACCCAACATACTAGGTTTAGGGCTATCCAGACAAGACATCTAAGAGTACAAAAGAGGACATATACCTCTTGAAGGGAGCAAAATGCAACTGAATAATGAACAATAAACTAGTGGCCATCCGAAATAAAAGCGGGCTCACCCTGACAGCTGAAGTCGTCTACGCTCCTTCACAACGTGGCGAACTCAATCCTGGAGCAAACCTGCCGAAACGAAATAGATAGACAAGAAACAACAAACAAACAAGGGTGAGTCAAAAGGACTCAATAAGTGGGGCAGACTAGCCTCCTCAAAGAATAGGATAGCTAGCTAGGGAGAAAAGAAACAAATAAACCAGATTTCTCTTATTTAAATTATGAAAAGGCAGAGCCAGATAATATGCAATGATGACCCTTCACCGGCTCGGGACTCTCATCGATTACCGGAAAGTATATGCAATGATGACCCTTCACCGGTGTGGGACTCTCATCGCCAACCGGGAAGTGTATGCAATAATGACCCTTCACCGGTGCGGGACTCTCATCGCCAACCGGGAAGTATATGCAATGCTCAAAACCAGAGTGCAATGCTCATATGCAATACCAACAATAGGGCTTTTCATATAATATACTATACAATGTAACTTCAAAGCTAAGGCGTAATGAGTACGCCTATCGGCAGCTACACACGTAAAGAACACGTGGTAGAAAATCCATGAGGCCAAGTGCCTCCAAAGAAATGGATATAAACACTTACCTTGTTACAAAGTTAGTACAGCCACTCAATAACTGCTTTGTCCTTTGGATTCATTGCCAAACGATCCCACTGTGTCCAATAAGCAGAAAATTATATCACATTAGGCTAAAGGCTTCATTCCTTACATCTTAAAACAATCCAGGTAGGAACCTGATACCCTGTTCGCATATGCAATACGTAGGCCAGGCCTATGTACAGGGTTTAAGGTCACATGACCAAACCCTAAATAAATTACATTTATATGTTGCTCATAACTCACTGAGTACGAATATATAATCAATTTCATTATCGGGGTCCATTTGACCCTTCAAACTATCAATTTACGTCATTAGGGCGATGTCTAATATCCCTATTTTTACCGTAAAAATATATTCAAACATACGTAATAAACTCAAATAATGCATTAAGATCATTACCTTAATGTTTTAGGGTGAAAATTCTACTTTTTTCCCGGCCCCTTTTCTCATTTTCTGGCATTTTTTCCCCTTTCTGCACCATTTCATTTTTCTCTGCTCATCTGCTGCTTTTGCTTATGTTTCTGTTGCATTTTAAGCATTTACAAGATTCTCGTCCTTAGCTAACAAGCTAAGGACCACCGCCCAACGATTTTATGTTTTTGTCTTTTCTTCTTCTTTTTTTTTCCTTTTAAAAATTCGCTGTTACGGTAAAAATTAAAACGGTACCTTACGATATTCGAAATAATCCCAACTTTTGCATACAAGTTATACAAAATATATGTAACATACTCGCGAAGACGGATCTCAAATTGGACTCCCGAAACTCAAGATGCGAATTTAAATAAAAAGAAGTCAAATTATTTAACTTTCGGCATTTTAGCGGAAACTAGCCGAACAATATCGAAATTCACTTTCGAAAGTTCACAAAAATCACAAATAATCATACGAACCTAACGGCGCTTTCGGATTTCGAATCGGAGCTCATTCGGCAAAAACCGAGCTCGAAAATCTCCTTTTAATATTAATTGCCAAGAAAAACTGAAACCTTCTTCCGATGCCTACCAAACGAGGTCTGATTTAGCTCAAATTTTGCAGACAGGTTCTAATGGACATTACGAATATTTTAAAATTATCTGCACGCCAATCAGAGTCCTAACTTCCGAAACGACTGACCGAGGTCGTTTCAAAAGACCATTAAGTTCATTTTTCATTTGCTATTTCTTCCACTCGTTCTTTTATTCTTTATTCTCTAATTAATATAGTCTTGCTGGGAATATTAATTTGCTAATTCCTGGTCCCTTTATTAATATAGAGGAGGGCTTGTTTAATCCTGGGAAAATATTTCTAATTGCAGAAATAGTTTCTTAGGACGATGCCCTGCACAACTCAAGCTTTATATAATAATATTATTGTCCTTGTTATTTTGTATCCGCAATATTTTCATTGTAAATTATTATTACATATTTTCCCTTTGTTACTACATGAATTACAAGTGTGGCGGCGCCACCAGAAGTATCTACTGTATCTTAAGTTTTTTTTTTTGGTAATGAAGATACTTATATATTAATACTAAGTTGGTAATACATCAGAAGTAGCAGTATTTGTGCTACTTAGGGTTTTGGCTATTATAGCCATATTACCATACATTGCTAACATATTACAGTTATTAGTAGAAACCTTCCTGACATACATAGTTATAATGTCCAAGCTAGCTGCCTTCTTCTATATTTCTGTCAGTTGCCAAAAAAACTGCAACTGACTACTATTTATGTCACATGCTTGGGCAGCTTGGGTGGCCAAAAGGTGCGATACTTTGTTCGCTTCACGGAAGATGTGTCGTACCACTGGGTTCCCCAAATTCTTCAGGGCGCACCTGCATTGAGAAATTAAATTTTTATAAAGCAGAGTTGCATGATCAAGCAGTTGGATCACTTCAATGGAGTATGTTTTAATTTTATATAAGAAAGTGATGCTGAGTGGCCACCTGGAGGCCCAAATACAAAGCCATAAGTTCCATATAAAGGGGGTGAAGCTCCATATAGCTGCATTGAAAATCCAAGAATCCAGGCACCAGTATGATCCTGAAAGACCCCCCACTCTACCCAATCGAGTTGGGGAAACAAAAGCTCCATCAATATTCAGCTTGAGCTTTCCTTCAGGTGGAGGCTCCTATTTAAAAGTGATATTAGTTTTGTGTAAGGACTGTTTTGCTGAAAGGGTTAGAAATTTGTATTCCATGGCTTTGGAAATGACTTGCCCAATAGGTAAAAAACTAGTGAGGTTGTGATGAACATTGTTGTTCCTGTTTAACCATAAATGCCATATAGCAAAAGGGAACAACTCTATCCATACAAGATGAGGAGTATGAAAATTGATTTGTTGCGCATATATATTATTAGCAGACCATAGATGCAATAGCCAGTGTGGCTCGTGTATATACTCAAAGAAAATGTTAAAGGCATCCCAAAAAGATTTAGCAACTATGCAGGTGACAAAGATATGCTCAATAGTTTCAGGTTGATTGCATATGTGACATGAAGGATCAATGTGCATACCAAGTTTGGATAAATACACTTTAGAAGGCAACCTGTTATGCATGATTTACCACATCAAAAATTTTATTTTAGGGAGTGTATGGAGTTTCCATATCCAATCAAAAGGCAACATAGTATAGTGGGCTTGTTGTAGTATTTGATAAAGTGATTTTAGTACTAAATATACCATTTGAGGTAAGGTTCCAAAAAGGGGTGTCCTTAGATTCATCTGATGTAGGTAGTGGTAAAAGACTAATAGATTGTAAAATATATTGAGGCAATTCAATAGTTAGTTTACTAAAATTCCAAGAACTAGAATTCCTCATTTGGCTAACTATTAGATCACCTTCATATTTATGCAAAGGTCCAGCAATTATAGATCTAACATTAAGTAATGTAGGATTCCATTTATCAAACCAGAAGCTGATGGAGTCACCATTCCCTAAATTCCATGCTACCCCATGTTTGCATAAATTCAAACCTGCCTGAATATTTTTCCATAAAAAGGAGGGGGGAGGGTTTTCTATTAAGTTTATATTTTTGAAGTAGTATTTTAGGCCATAAAAGGAAACTATTGGAAAGCATTCTCCAAGTAAGACTAGCTAGCATAACAGATTTTTTTATGAGCAGCTTGTTTTAAGCATATACCCCCATA
The DNA here is from genome assembly GCA_037355625.1 of Petunia x hybrida. Lineage (NCBI taxonomy): Eukaryota > Viridiplantae > Streptophyta > Magnoliopsida > Solanales > Solanaceae > Petunia > Petunia x hybrida. Next base: position 8,213,908 of record JBBBVM010000090.1, on the reverse strand, counting down.
ATGTTTAGATTGAGTGATAGTTTCTCAATTGACATAATGAATTTTCCTATGGTCTGAAGTGGATCCTCAAATAAAATTCCTTTGAAGTTTATCTATGGCTCTAAGGGTTTGAGCAGGTAAATAATGATATTGCATGGCACGTGCTGGAATACTGCTAAGAGTAGCATTGGCAAAGGTCAGACGACCTGCCAAGGTTAGGAATTTTGTTTTCCAAGCAACCAACCTACTGTTCATATTATCAATAATGAATTGAAAATCCCTATGCTTAGGATGTTTGTTAAGAATAGGGAATCTTAAATATTTCCCAAAAGATGATGAAACTAAATAGTTTAAGATTTGATTTATAAGACCTCTATGGTGATGGTTAGCATTTTTAAAAAATATTAGACGGGTCTTAGAAGTATTAATCTTTTGGCCAGATGGGCTACAGAAGAGATTAAGACATTGATTTATAGAGTGTGCACTTTTAACATTTGCATGTGCCATAATGGTTAAACCATCAACATAAAATAAATGTGTAATAGGTGGACCATTAGGGCAAATTTGAATTGGACCCCATAAGGCATAGTCAACACAATGGTTTATCAAATTGGAGAGTAATTCCATTGATAGAATGAAAATATAAGGAGACATGAGGTCTCCCCCCCTAATGCCCCTTGATGGAGAGAAGAATTGAGTCAAAGTACCATTTACCATTATGGCAATGGTACTAGTGGAGAGACATGACAATTAATTTTGTGATGTTAGGAGGAAATTTAAAATATTTTAAAGTATGACAAATAAACGACCATTCTAATCTATCAAAAGCCTTTTCTAGATCTATTTTGAGGATCATCTTAGCCTTAGAGCCTTTTAATTTTTGAAAATGTGTCATAATTTTCTGGATAATGACAGCATTATCAGAAGTTCTCCTGCCTTTAAGAAAGCTTGTCTGGCATGGGCTTATAAGGTCATTTAAAAAAGGCTTAGTTCTATTAACAATGATCTTAGTAATAATCTTGTAGATAGTATTACAAAGGACAATAGGTCTAAAATTTTTAAGATTATTAGCATTGGAAAATTTAGAGATTAAACACAGTTAGGTTTGATTGATATCCTGTGGGATTGTAGATGATTGAAAATTTTTATGGCAAAAGGCTGTAACAGTGGTCCCAATGACATTCCAATATTTCTGATAAAAGTATGGGTGTAAACCATCAGGTCCTGGTGACTTAAATGGTTTAAAGGAGAACACTGCTTTAGTAATTTCCTGATCTTGAAGGGGATTATCTAAGGAAGATAGGTCAATAATGTAAAAACTTGAGGTCGTTGTGAGAATATCTCTCAATTGTGTGGATGTGTGATCAGTTTTAAAAATATTTTGAAAGTAGTCTATAGTATGTAGGAGCAATTTATCCTGAGTATCAATCCAATTACCATTTTCATCTTTGAAAAAATGTATCTTATTAACCATACGTCTATAAATAGTGCTTCAGTGATAAAACTTAGTATTAGCATCTCCCTCATTCAGCCAGGTTATTCTAAATCTCATCTTCCAGTAATCTTCTTCTTGAATTAGAATATTATTAAATTGGGAGGTAAGATCTTTCTCAAGAGTTTTCAAGAATGAACTAGTAGGGTAATGAATTGAATTTTGAATACCATTTATACGAGCTAACAGTTGTTTTTTAATTTTAAAAATATCACCAAATATTTCTTTACTCCAATCTTTTATAGTAGTGATAAAATCTGGAACAACTTGTTGAAAGTGTTTATCTGACCAAGCCAAATTAATTTTATCAACAAAGTCAGAGTGAGAGTACCAGAATTTTTCAATCCTAAAAGGTTTGGTAGAGGGTTGGAGGAACTTCTTATTTAAATTGACTAAGAGAGGGGTATGGTCAGAGTGTGTCTTTGTAGATGAGTGATGGAGATGTTTGGATATATTTGTTACCAACTCTCATTAGTGACACATCTGTCCAGTCTCTCCAAAATTAAACTTCTTCTAGAGTGCATTCGATGATTAGACCATGTAAATTTACTCCCTTTAAAGTCTAGGTCCTGCAGATTACAATATGGTAAACATTGGGCAAAAGAAGTTTGTCTTCTAATATTAATCCGTCTCCCTCCCTATTTTTCCTCTTGAGCCAAGACATCATTGAAGTCCCCTCCTAAAAGCCATGTGCCTTTGTATTTATTAAATATATGCTTTAAATTATCCCATAATTGTAAACGAGTATTAAACCTAGGGCTAGCATATATGGCTGAAAATAACCAAGGAGGATGATCTGGTAATACCTTCACCATAGCATGGATTTCCTGCTCTTTTGTTTCTATGTCATATAGGGTTAGGAAACTTGTTTTCCATAGAATCACCATTCCACCAGAACTTCCTCTAGCCGGAACTAGCCGGAATCTCAGCCATTCGATCAAACTGATAGAAATTCCTAAAAGCCACATGAGAGTACATCTTTGTCTCCAAAAGTGCTACCAAGCATGGATTATGAGTCCTAAGAAGTTCTCCAAAGTTTCTTCTAAAATCCTCACTATTACCACCTCTTATGTTCCATATTATAAAGCTTGTATTATTATTCATTGTTAAAGAATTTGTGTGGTATTTATTCAGATGAATTCCCTCCTCCCTGGGAAAGATGTGATTCCTGACCACAGAGGGGTTCAGTACCACAATATATTTGCCCGCTGCTTTGTTCACTGTTGGTCGAATATCTATGGATGTTTTGTGAAGTGCTGGTGGTAAAGTGAGGATGTATTTCTTGTCCTCCATTTCTGGAAATAACATGCATGTGGCTATGCGAAGGCTTGAAATTTCTGTGAATGACCCCCGGAGTAGTGGATCCACTTCTACTATTTCTGCTTTTGCCATCTCTTCCTCTTGTTCTTGAACTGGTGGAAGAGCATCCTCCTCGTTCAATATTTCCTGAAGGTTTTCCTGTTGTGGAAGGGCCTGATGGTGCAGATTCTGGTTCAAGTTTTGATCCATCATAAGGTTGTGGGTTCTGGGGTGGTTGAGGAGGTGGATGTTGGTTGTTGTTCTGTGGGTTGGGAGGGTTCATTGGTTGTGGTGGTGGATGCTGATGGACTGACTGTGGCTGCCAGGGGAAGAACAAAGGATTCCCATTCCGGTTTTGAGGTGGAAAGAATGGGAGATTGTTTGGAAGATTCACATTGAATGGAAGATTGAAGTTTGGAGGAAAGTTCCACTGCATGTTGGGAAATAGAGCTGCAGCTAGGGCTGGAGCCAGTGGGTCCAGAATATTCATCATCCATAGGTGGTTGATGTAATTCTCCATGGCCAACCTCTAAAACATCTTACATCAAAATATATTAAAGTAGCGCCCAAATTCTTAAGTTAATTAGCGCCACTTTAAGTTTGACCTCTTTTTATTAAGTTTTGCAATAAATAATAGGCTAAATTATACAAATATACAAACATAATAGCAGGTTTACAATAAAATAGCAATATTATGTCACTTTTCAAGAATAACAATACTTTCTTAATATTATATATACAAGTTATTAAAAAAAAGATTTATTCAATAAAATTGAAGATACACCATGCACCAAAATCGCCCATAATTATAGGTATGTCTTTTCATCTGTTCCTACTTTTTTGGGATTACAACTACCCAATTACTAATTCTATTGTATGTCATTTGTATGTCTATCGTATGGTGTATGTGTATAGTATGACTATTGTATGGCTATTGTATGTGTATTGTATGGTTATTGTTAGTCTTTTGTATGTCTCTCGCATGGCTATTGTATGTGTATTGTATGACTATTATCTGTGTATTGTATGGCTATTGTTTTTTACATATGCCTATTGTCAATTTTTAATAGATGGTTTTGAGGGGAGAGAGAAAATGAGTTTTAAGTGTAAAAAGATTTAAACCTATCTAAACATAATTTGGGTGCATAAATATAGGATTAGATTTATCTTTTTTTTTTTAAATTATATTTCTTTTCTTTTTAAATACATTATGCTATTTTTTGTAGCAAACAACAAAAATATTGCTATTTTTTGTAAGTTTTGAAAATATTTATATATTTTGTAACAAAAGTAGATAAAGTTATACTTTGTGTAATTATACTTAAATAATATGGTTAGAACTTGGCTAGAATTTTTGACGGATCACCACAAATTTAGACAGATTGTTATAACATTTAGTACAAGTTTTATTAGAACTGTGACATATTGTGTTCACAAATTCTGACAAATCGTCATAATTTATATGTGTTGTTCAATTATCAAGAATTCTCGAATGTGAGTTGTATATAGCAACATAATTACACAAATATTTGTTTTAATTACATCACTTTTAGCCCCTTACTTTCCTTTGAGGGGCTTTACATCACTTGTTTTAATTATATCAATAAACAGCGGGGGAGAGTGTCTTCGACTCTTATATGAGTAGAAATTGCTGAGCAATATGACATATCTTCCACTGCATAACTAGTTTCACTTTCACGATTTGTTATAGTGACTAGTAATTTAATACTCCCTCCATTCCAATTTATGTGGCAGCGTTTTCTTATTCGTCTGTTCCAAAAAGAATGGCAGCATTCTAAATTTGGTAACAATTTAACTTCAAAACTACAGTTTTGTCATTACTGAAATGATTTACAACCACACAAATATCTTTGTCTTATTGTACACTACAAGTTTCAAAAGTCTTTGTTTATTTCTTAAACTTTGTGCCGAGTCAAACTATGACACATAAAGTGGAACGAAGGGAGTACGGTAATGGGTTCACCTCACTGGTGTTATTTTTTTTAGGCACCCCAAAGTGTTCTACCTTCTTTTTTTTAAAAAAAAAAAAGGTGCGTCCATCCGTCCCACGTGTACTCTAAAAGAAAGAGAAATTTGAAAGTTAAAGTAGTAGTATTTCTTTAACATGAAAGGAGAACCAACAAAGTAAACGTGATGAGATGGTGAAACCTGTCTATTCAAGTTAATCAACTTCTATATTTCTATGGAATCGAAAGCTTACATGAACGCATTGTGCATAAGTATATTGGTATTCTTATCCGCGACTCCATTCTCCAATGGTCAGGTACAAGATCAAGCTCTATTCCTTTTTATTGCGCTTATGCAGCCCTTTTTATGTTCGAATCATGAGCCGCAGATAAAGTTCAACTATATTGGCCAAATAATCAAATAACTAAGCAGTGTCGGATGTAGTGTGTACCATGCGGGTTTAGCACATGCAACATATTTGTTATAAAAAAATCACTAAATATAATAGAGATAATTACACTAAAAGACAAGCAAAAAACGAAACTTACTAAAAAATGGCTCATATTTTCGAATCTTACCCGACCTGTCACCTTTTTCTTGAGATAGCAGTCTGCCGCAAGTTTATGCAAGTTTATACAATTTTATACAAATGTATACACGTGTATAAAATTGTATAAGTGTATATATGCGAGTGAATAAATCTGTATATTAAGGATGTTTATATGAATTTTTACTTTTTTGTGTATATTTTTGTATTTCTCACATTGCTACGCATTTATCTATGTATATTCACGTATAATTTATTTTTTGGGGAGAGATTTGTGTGTATAAACTTGTCCAAAGCAATGATTTAGACACAATAAATAACATAAATTTGGTAAAATACAAAAAAGTAACGACACGCCTTGCTGGGGAGGGTGTCTGCCGGCGGCTTAGTATTTTTTTATGAAGGAGTGCTAAAATTTATAATTTTAGAGATGGATGCTATACATGAAAAAAAATATGGCCTCCTGTTTGTAATTTTAGGTAGAGGACTGCCTATTTTTTAAAATTTTTCAATATAATATGTACAAAAATTCAAGGCAAAAACACAGTTACTAACACTTGAGATCATTATTCTAACATTTGGAACCCATAAGGTTCAAAACCTCGATTCGTTTCTACAATTAAGTGCAAGAAAGATTAAATTACCAATATGATAAATTAATAAAATCAAACTAACATATGAAAGTCAACATCAATAGAGATTCCACGACCCAAAAACTAACAACTATAGAATTAAGGAGAAAAATAAGAAATATAGAGAAATAACTCGTTTAAAAGACATCTATATCATCTCTACATGAACATTTATAAAGATACTACACGTTTAGTAGAAGTATAACGAACAGGAGCGGAGCCAAGTAATACATGAGGGTTCAATTGAACCCCCTTCGTTGTAAAATTACACTACGCAAGTTAGGCAAAAATGAGCAATTTTGATTATGTACATATTATTGAACCTCCTTGACACAAGGGAATATTCTAATGTTGTGAAAAAGAGGGTTTAACAATTTCTCTAAGTCACAAGTTCAAATCTCAAGTATGGCATTTTAATATTTTTTGAACCCCTTCCGATAATTTCTGGCTTCACCTTGATAACGAAAGTTATATCACAAATGGTTAGGAGTATTTATGGATCGGTATTGATGTTGGCCCAAAAAAGCGGGTCCAACCCTCGAAAAGGTATATGTCTCGAGTCGGACTTGTTGGGGGCGTGGACCGCGTTCGATCCAGAAACCGGTTCGCGTTAAGCCGTGCCTACTGAAAGAGGGGTTGTAAGAGTTGTTTAGGGCTTCTCCAAAGTGGGAAAAACAAAAAAATAGAGTAGTAGTAGAACTTTTTGTTTCCCGCGGAAGGAAAGAAGTCATGCAGTACGTAAAAAATAAGCTACCATCTCTTTCTCCAAATACAATTCTCCCCTATAAAAACCTAAGCAACCAGGTCTTGGGCTCAGATCATCAATTGGCCACTATCTGTAAGTTCTGTTCACGTTGCTTCCGTTTATCATTTCATGCATTGTCATATCAGCCACCACAAGTAAGTTTTTGTATGCCTTAAATTCGGTATATAGGTTTATAATTAAATTTATATAAGGTTACAAGAAATCAGATGTATCAGGATCACAACCAACGAATATAAAAGGATAAAATAAAAACAAGAACGATAGCGAAAGCAGTAAAATGATTATAATATAATGAGATTATAATTTGACAGAGTTTAAGTATGTATTTGTGGATGGGTAGTACGTATTTTATAGGAGTAGTATTTGGACCCCATATGAAAAGGGTTGTAGGGAATTCATGCAGGTATTACGCTACTATTATTAGGTCAATATAATCAAATCCACCTTATATTTGCAGGAAACTGACGAAAAGAAGAAATTGATCTGTGGAGTTTTTGGAGATGAGAAGGTAGTGCACGGTAGATTTAGGCCGCAAATACAAGAACACTAGTTTGATTATTATATGATTAGGAGTGGAAACCCAAATACATCCTATTAGTTTGGACTTTGGACCCAAGGGCGACCCTATAAAAGGAAGGGATTGTAGGGAACTAATTTATTCTAAGGGTTAGGGTTTTGTCGAAAAATCAATTGATCGATGGCGGGAGTATTTGGAGATGAGAATGGGAGGGAGAAGAGGGTAAATAAGCTTGTTTTTGGAGGAATAACTGAAGTCTTTACTGAAGAAGAATTGGACAAGTATAAGGTGTTATGTTTGGTAGCCTTATTGGAGGAGGAGCAGAAGCGAAAAGGGTTATACGCCGTGATGAGACCATCCCCCTTCCCTCTCGATCCATTCTACTCTTTCTATGAGACATTGCCTATTGGGGGCCGACGACAGGCACTCCCTTTAGACGAGATACGCGAGCAGCAAGTATCGGACTTTGACAGGGATTTCGAGGACATGTTTGCAGGACCTAAGGATGGAGGGTCCTACTTGCCACCCGACCCAATTGGAAATGCACTCCCCTTCTGGTGCCCCCCTATTGATGAGAACAAGCCACCCCCCTTCTGGTTCCCGCCTATTGAGAAGCCCAAGCCGCCGCCACCCTTCTGCCCCCCGCCTATTGAGCCGCCAATTAGAAGCTCCGAGCAGGAGGAGCCTTTCGTGCCCCTGTCTTTTGAAAGGCTTGCTGAGGTGCACTCCTTTGAGTTAGGGCCCTCTCCTGCAGTGCACAAGCCAACCAGATGCAAGCACAACCGGTATGCAGCACAAGGAAAAAGGAAATATGTGCCACAAGAAATTTCCTCCTTTTCAGCACAAGGAACAAGGAAAAAAGGGCTACAAGAAATTCCCTCGCTTGCAGAGGCGTCCTTCGGGTCGTCTACAGGGTTAAGTCTTTTTGCATGGTCTGAAAAGAAGCACAAGGCACCCGGGTCCGTGCCAATTGCAAGGTCTGAGGATGACCACAAGCCAACTGGATCCTCGTTTGCAGGGTCCGTGCAGCAGCACCCAACTGGTTCTCCTTTTGCAAGGGCCAAGGAGGAGAACAAGGCAGCAGAGGGAAAAATGGATAAAGGGCTTGCAGAGGGAGCAAAATGCGGCTGCGGGGCCTATTTAACCCCATATTGCATGTGTACTTCTAAGCCATACCGTGACATCGACTCCCTTATGCCTTTGCCTGAGGGTGCTTCGGGCTCCCATCTCAACTTCTTTCACCCAGTTTGGCGGGCATACTTTATTCAGAGGCGTCAATCCCATGTATGAATTTCTACCCTGTTTAAGTTTTCCATTTACCTGTTTTAGTTCCCATGTCTGTGAATTCTTACCTTGTCACTTCCATGAATCGTTCGCTTTCACATTAATTAAATTTGCCTGTTTTCCCTTTTTAAGTTTTAACTTGTATTGACTGGTAGTACTATTTTAGCTTTTATGTGCTTGAATTCATTTCATTACATATATTCACGAGATCCCTCTACTTTCTTCCAGTTTGGATTGTTTGTGTTTTCATCACTCTATTCTTGCTTCTTTCTCTGACAGCGTTTTGACATTGATGACCATCCCGGTTTCTCTCGTTATGGTGGTGCTAACATAACACCATTACTGCCCTCTGTGGATTTCAATAGCACTGTTGGGGTACCCATGGAACTGGCTAGCCGTGCTATCTCCGAGCATAATGATAAAGAGTCCAACGTATGCACCTTAACTTGCTTTCAGTGATTAGTCCCTCACTATCTTTCTTTTACCTTCAACTAATACTGACTCCCCTTGCAGGTTTACAAGTACCGGCTTTTGAAGATTGAGAAAGTCAACTTTGAGCTGTATAAGGACACATACTACTCTTATTTTATGACCGTCAAAGTCCTAAATCTCACTCTTGCTACTCCTATCGAAACTTTTCAAATCCATGCTGGTGTAAAAGTCCGCAATGATGAAAACGTTATCTATTGTTGCCGCCCTAAACCAGAGGTAATTAAACACCTTATGTGGTTTGCCATTTGCCCCTCCCCTTTTATATTGTTCTTTAAAAAAAAATCTTTGGATTTAGACAATTTTTGAATTAGGATTTTGTTGTAACTTGTGGAGTAGTAGAAGTTATTGGAAATGGTTATCATAGGCATTTGCTTTCTGTAGGCAATGCACTTGTACTTGACAACTAACTGTAGGTTTGTTTCTCCAAACTAATTTACAGGAAACTATTGGGTTGCCAAGCTGCGATGTTTGTGATGGCAAGCTGCACGGAGGGGAAGAGCGACTTGATATTGGTTGAGATTTTATCTTTTTCATTTCAAGTGCTTTAATTTGATATTTGATCAGACATCTCTCTTAATTGTTATCTCATATTGTGTGATATATTGTTTTCTAAATCTAATAATTGTTGCGAACATTTCTTCAATCAGTGTAGTTATAAGCCCTTTTATTGGAGAAGTGATAAGAGATCTTTGTATATCTCTTAAAGTATATCTGATAAGTACTAGTTATTCTGGCTAATTCGCAGTCCGCATAATCAGATATGCAGACCATGAGACATTCTTACTTTGTATTTAGTGGTTGCTTTGCTTTAAACGAGAGCTCTAAGGCCATTCAAATCTGTTTAATCAAATGGAAGAAAAAACAGAAAAGGGAAAAATTGTAAACTTTTAATCCAATTTCTTTCCTTGTATGCATTTTAATTTTCGATTTCCAAATTCTGCAGAGGAAATGCTCCAGGACTTCAATTCGCCGTCTTTGAGTCTCTGGGATGAAGACCATTTTATCCCCAGAGGCGCTTCAAAGGAGCATTGCAAGGAATTTCACAGAATTTATGAGAGATACAATCGCCAGATTCGCCGATCCAATGTTTGTCTTCTTTCTCCACTTGTTTTCTTTTATTTATAGTTATATGTATACACATAAACAGTATAGGCATGCACACCACATGTTTTGTTTATCGGAATTCTGCTCATATATTGTTGTTTGTGGAAAGTCAGAGCTAAAAAAGCTGTATTGCAACTTCCCAATTTATGTTTTTAGGCGTTAAGTTTGAAAGAGGTTTTGCCTTGGAGTGTATTAACATCAGAAGGTTTTATTAAATTCAGATTGGGACTGAATAGTATGTATGTTGATAAGAAGATGACCAGCAAGTTTGCGCAGTTGCCTAAACTAATTGAGGGAATAAAATAGAACGCACGAGTGATTAAGGTTATACTTCAGTTCTTCAGAACCGAATTCTTGTATATATCTTTTTCTTTCCCCACTATTGTTCTCTTTTATCTTGGTTATTTTTATTTGTAACATGAGAAACTCTCACGAACACAAGTCCCCCTGCCAAAAATCCCTTAGTTAAAACTTCTGAAACTTGTCCTTTCACTTGCTTTTACTTATCTCAATGACTAATAAAATTTGGACATATCTGTGCAAATCCCATATAGATCCTCACTACTTGGATACGAGTTAATGACTTATTTGCTTATTGTTTGTCAGGGTTTTGACATTGACGTTTACCCGGGTGATGCTAAGGGAGCTGCATATATACCATATCTGGATTTTGAGAAAGAAGCTGATATGCTGAGGGAACTGGCTAACCATGCTATTCAGGATTACAACAATAGGGAAACCCATGTATGCATATATTCCTCTATTCATATTTGGTTTGTGCGAAAAATGTCCCTTGACCCCGACAATTTTCTTTATGCCTTGCAGGTTTACAAGTACAAGTTTTCGTATATTGAAAAAGTGAACTATCTTTTGGCAGAATGTCGTGAATTTTTTATGACGGTTAAAGTTATCAATTTGACTCTGCGGACAGCTCTAGAAACTTTTCAAATCCATGCTTATAGAGGACCACGCGAGGAGAATATCATCCGTCTTTGCAGGAAAAAGATGCTGATGACATAACGACTCTTAGAGCTTTGGTTCTTCGATCTTAAAGTGGATATGAGTATCATGGGATATGATTCACTTGTGGATAATCCTGAGGATAGTTTCTGAATAGGTGATGGATATTTGGGAGAAGCCTAGGAAAATATTCCTTTTTATCTCGAGTTTATAGGGGCGACACAAATATTCAGCAGGAGACTTGAAAAGGCGATATGCTACTGGAAACATGAAATTTCTATTACTGGATAATCTTGTCTTTAGGGTAATGACTTTTATGATCTTGTAGAAGTAAGGTTAATTAATTATTTTCCGCGAATCATCGGTTTGCAGTTGACCTATACTTGATAGCTAATTTTGCTTTAGTTTGTATCTATACTTGTTGGCTAATTTACCTTGCTTTGTTTTCTCTGGAGTATTTCGCAGTTGGTTTATCTGTTTATATTATGATTTGGACTGTCAGTAGTGTAATTTCTTTCACTTAAATGGGTAATGCTTTTATAGTCGAGAAATACTCAATGTTCTATAACTTTTTGTTAGGCACCCTAGGCTATCGCCTAGTGGTCAATGAAATGGGTATAGAAGCACATTGAGGTTTCTGTTTCAAATGGAAGTGGAAATTTTTTTTTTATTGATTTCTTTATCTCATGGTCAATAGAGTTACCAGTAGGTAGGTCTCTCGTCGCAGATTATGAAAACCAGGAGGTTTTTTAATCGTTTTTCTTACAGTTAAAGCACATAGGGTGAATCTATATAACACTTCAACTGGTCCTCAATTAAAGACCACAATTAAGCTCTCAAAAACTAGGTGTAATCAGTGGTTGAACAATGAGCACTCCAACTGGTTCTCCAAGTTCTTGTTCTCCCTTTCAAAGCGGCGTGTTTAGCTAAAGCATCAGCCACAGAGTTGGCTTCTCTATAACAGTGCCTCACTTCACCATTCACTGTTGCTATGTTTTTCTGGATTTTCTTTATGTGTCCTGCAGTTTCCATGGTGCTTTTTCATGTTTCTCTAGAATCATATCCACCACCAGTTTAGAATCAAGCTCCAGGATAATATTACTTGAGCCAAGAATAAGTCCACTTTGTAGACCATATGAAGCAGACTGTACCTCCTCTAAGTTGATGGTGAGTGATCTCTGATAATTCCCCCCTGCTCCTGCTTTCCCTCTCTGATCATAGAGCTCCAACTCCGAGTTCATCTTAAAAATGTTGCTAAGATATCTCCCACCATACAGGATCGGAAAACTAGAGAGAGGGGTCTTAAAGGTGTCAGCCTGTTCGCAAATTTCCTTCCAGGTTGAGCTATATTTTAGTTGCTTAAAATTTCCAGCAACTATATGTTTAACACGGAAAATCTTTGTTTACAAAACTTGATCGTACATCTTCTTTTTAATCGTTTGAACATGAGTATTAAAGTTTTATAGACGAGTAAATAGTTAGTAGTATTTAATACTCCTCTAACCTAGGTTTTAAAACACTTGATTCTAAGATTTACTTTCTTGAAGTCGAGACTTAAAAACTCATATTTTTATTTTAAGATCAAGATCTTGGTCGAAAATGTACACCACTTGAGAAACAAGAAGTGCACAAAAGAGGTGCATAGTTTCAAAAAGACAAGTGCATAACTAATACTGCAGCATACAGGATTTACCATGTATATGATTCAATATTTGCGTTTATTCAATGGGCTTGATGGCGACGGGGGTGAGGGTGATTGCTTTGGATCTCTAGATATGCACTTTACTAGTTGAATCTGAGTTAGTATGATTTCTTCAGCAGGCTTGAAAAGTCGATATGCTACTGGAAACATGAAATTTCTATTACTGGATGATCTTGTCTTTAGGGAAATGACATTTATGATTTTATATAAGTAAGGTTAATTGATTATTTTCCCCAATTCAGTCTGCAGTTTCGAGTAACAATAGACCTATACTTAATAGCTAATTTTGCTTTAGTTTGCATCTATACTATTTTTATGACAAACTTGTATTATATCGCGTTCAAAAATTACGGGGGAGGATATGGCCTTGAGCCCCCAGATACATTTTGGAAATGACAGGTTCTATTTCTGTACAAATATACAACCTGTCATTCAAAGACTCAACCATATTCCAAGTTGAAATGACCTGTCTTTGGTTTGATTCTGAAACTAGGCCTTGCCAATGGATCATTCTTCATTGATGCTTTAACATTTGAGAGTAGGAGTATCCTGCATTGCTCCTTCATGTTTTGCAAGTGCATCTTCCAATTGATTTCCTTCTCTGCAACAATGCATAACTTTATATTGACACTCTTGGATGATATTCCAATCCCCATGGAATTTCCACCATACTAAGTGCCACCAGAGAATCCATCTCTAGGATAACATTAGAGTAATTGTTAGCTCTACAGATCATAAAGCAAATAACGTAGCCTTCACTTCAGCTGAGTTGTTTGTGCAGAAATGAAGAGGTTTTGCAGTAATTCTCCATTTCTATTCGTAACGGCCCCTCCCATTCCTGCAGTCTTCATATTGATGTTGCTACTACCATTTGTATTTCCTTTCAACCTCAGGACTTGCTCATGTCTGTAATTCTCAATCACATTAGCTATCCTAATCCATGACAAGCTATTGTCTGTTTTTGTTCATTGTCTTACACTGCACCTTGCCTTCCGGAGTTGCCAACAAATGTATATAGGCAAGATCTGAAGAAGAGTTCTATGAGCAGAATTGTTACCTTTTAACTTCCAAAAGTTATGCAACCTAGTCATTAGGTTCTGTACACTAATGTTGATACCAAGAGGATCAAAAAAATCCAGATTGCTGAAGCAGTTAAAAATGTGTACTATTGTTTCTTCTTGTGGGTTGCTGCAACAAATACTTCTGGATACAATTATTTCGCCAGACCTGGAAAGAATTTCATCAACAGTTATCTTCCTTTTAATTATCCTCCACAACATAAAAGGACATCTTAAAAGTTACATTTTTTCTCCACACATTTCTCTATAGATTGGTAGGTTGTCTTTTCTGTCGAATATTCTCAAAAGCTAAAGCACATGTGAAATTACCATTACAAGTCAATTTCCAAGTTGCCTGTTCTTGCTGATTTCTATCACCAATGTTGATGTGAAAATAATATTCAAAAAGACCTTACAAGATCTGCCATGTTTTATTTACAATTTCTAGTTATTTAGTGATCTCTTACGAAAAAGAATCATATCATTAAAATAAAACTAGTACTAATAAGCTACATAACCAAATCTCTCGAACTGATAGGCTCGCTGAAATCTGCAAAGTTAGGCTAGACAGCTAGGTTAACTAATCAGTCGTCCACCTAAATGCTCATACAGATATAATAAAATTATGGGACCAAATTTGACATCAATAATTAATACTACTCTTACTAGTAGACAGTTCAAATATATACTACAATTTAATTCCACTTTTTTTCCTGATTTTATTTGTTCACAACAGCTGAGGACTTAGATAAGTAATGGAAGAAAATAATTGCGTCTAGGATTATTTTTATTCGCATCAAGAAATATTAATTCGATAAACATAATAGCAGTATATTTACATAAATACAGAAAATCTATGTAAATGATAGCTGCAAAATTAATCTAGAAATAATATAAAGAGCTAATTAGTTGCCTTGCCGATTGTATACATATACCACATTGTGATAATCTTTCTCTAGTTTCTACCAAGAAGCAGACAAAGAGAGGCCACTCTATATTCTTTTTTCTTGAATCGTCTTTGATTCTTTTGATAACTACTGCATGTTGTTAATTCAGTATCTTTTTGCAGGAGCATATCCCCTAGTTATTCACAACACTGTTCACAGCTATACAACAATAGTACTACGGAATTAATACTAACAATGAGTTCCTATTTGTCCCTTGTATTAGCCTTATAAAGAATATTGAATGTCGTTTAATTTAATTTGTTTCTCTTTGTTAGATTTATATTGGATTGTCAAAAATAAATTGACGCCGAGAGTTTGGAAATCCCAAGGTTATTTTATTCATACTTCTGTTATGTAACTGGCCGAACTAAATTAATTTTGAAAGTAGGATGATACCAACTAGGAGACAATCTTTCTATGTTGGAAATTATGTATGTATAGAGAAAAGGGAAAAAACAAAAATATTCTAAGGTTTGTGCGGTTATGCCCCTTTGGAAACCAACTACCACTAGAGTTAACATATATAGTATTGCGTTATGTGTTAACACGTTCGTCATCCCAATGTAGCTTTCATTTGTACGTTGAAAGCGATGTTGGAGAAGCATTATTATACTTAATGGTTTTGCTTTAGGAAAGCGTGGAGGGGGGGGGGGGGTGGATAAAAAGAAAGAAATGAACATTACTTTTTGGTTGAAATTTGTAGTTGTATATTCCCTCCGTCCCAAATTAGTTGTCGCATTTAGCTTTTTCACGCCCATTAAGAAAATTATTAAATATAGTGTGTATTTTACTATGTTACCCCTATTTAATGATTGACTATTAAATTTTGTTGAGAATTTTTTTAATTATTAAGGGTATAGTTGGAAAAAACTAACAATTTTTTGTCTTGAAATCCTAAAGTGTCAACTAATTTGGGACACACCATTTTTCCTAAAATGATAACTAATTTGGGACGGAGGGAGTAATTTTTAAGTGTCATCTAATAATATTGTCAATTATAGAAGAACCGTCTTACATTTCAAAGGTTGGACCATAAATTTAACCAAAAAAAAAAAACTACACTATATAATATTACTATATGTTACATTTTCAATATTACTTAATGTTAAATAATCAAAATACTTGTATTATTTTCACGAAACTCAATGTTAGGCTGATAAACAACAAATAATTTCTAGCTATATCATATGATATGTAGTACTACAATAATACTGCACTTTTATCCAACTAAAACCTGGTCAAGGCGAACGGAAACCGTGACAATAAAGTTCCAAGGGAAGGAGATTATGTAATATATTTAAGCATTTTGAACAATTAAATATTACTTTATCGATCTCTTGATTTTACGTGGCAAAGAATCTCTTGTATTAACTAACCGTATGAACATATGGAGTAAGATTTTACCAATAATATTGTAATAATAATATAAATACTTACCCCAAAAGATAAGGGATAATTTCAGTTAAAAACTCGAAATTGAGCACTCATTTTTCCTTAATAAAGGGTCATTGTCGGTAGGACAACTGCATATAGTAAAACCTTAAGCTATGAATGTCCATGGATGAGACTGATGAAGCAAATTAAGATGAAGAGGAGAATGGATCAAAGCAGAAACAACAACTGCATGAGAGACACACTCAACCATCACACATGCATAGGCATATAACAGGTTGAGACATAACAACACTAGTAATAATAAGTACTACATCTTGACACTACAATGAAATGCATATATATGCATTAATGCTTACATACATAATCACTTTGGCAATATTCAATGGGCCATTAGAGCAAACCTTTTCGCCTTTTACAAATTGTAACTTGTACGCCGTATCAACACACGATATCCACTCTTTTTAGCTTTACAATTTACTTTTTTAGTATCATTTTTTCCATTCATTCTCTGGTATTTAGATAATCACTTTGAATTGAGAGCTAATTCCTTGTCATACAACATCAACTGAAAGCCCCTACATAATTGATTTTACAGAGTTTTACATGCACTAGGACAAAACGGACCTAGTCGATCCCAATTAGGTACCAATTTATCAGAGTTGAGAGTTCCAAAGCCGTTAACAATTCAACATAATAAACCAAAAGACAAATATAGATATAGCTAAGTACTTCATTCATTCCTAGAAACAAATTACCAAGTTCAAAAATCAGAGTCGAAATATCGAACTTCCGTATAAATTAAAAAATTGATGCTCTGATGTTTTAAAGTACTAACACTTCTCTACAATTTTTACATAAGAAACACAAACAGATCAACAAACATGCACAACTCAAAACATTTTTTAAAATGTCTGGAAAACATGTCTTTGTAAATAGTAGCGGGACATGAAAAGAGGATATATATGAAGTCGCACTACTAGAAATCGGATAAAATGCTACAAAGAGGTCAGAGACGGAATTCCCTCTCCAACTGATTGGAGAGGGAATTCCGCCTCCAATCCGTCTCCAATCACAGAAAGAATAAAAAAATAATTAAATTTTTTAGAGTTGGAGACGGAATTCCGTCTTCAATCAAGTGACACACGGAATTCCATCTCCAACCCATAATAATAACCCCCGCTCTAGCTTCTCTCTTCCACATTCAGTATCTCCTTCTCCCCAAAATTAAAAAACCCCCAAACCCCACGGCGAACACACTGCCTCCGGCGAACACACTTCCTCCACGGCGAATTTGTTCTATCTCCGGTAAAAACATCCCCAATCATCCCCAATTTATTCAAGTAAGTTTTTTCTTCATCTTTCCCATTATTTTTAGCTATAATTCAAATTATTTTTCTCTCCCCATTTTTTCCATCCATGTATTCGACCCCCATTTTCCCCACCCCAATACCAACTTTGACACCCCAACTATCATGTTTGTATACTTGTTTAATATTTGTTAGATTGGATTATTAGAAATTAAATGTCATTAGTTCTAGAAATAGTTAGAAAAATAATATAAAGTAGATAAATTTAATTCAAGAATAATTAAGAACAATGTGATTGAACATGACAAATAAAATAAATGTAGGGAGTTTGATTTAGTTAGTTAATTAAAAAATTAATATACAACATAATTTAACAATAATGTTATACACCTATAGTTTGCTAGAAAAATTGCTATAATTTGTTGCATTGATTTATATTTATTTGTGTGCAACTTTTGTAGATGGAACATGATGAAAATCGTAGTTGGATGTACAATATGTTCTATGAAAATATGGGTTTGAGGAAAAGTTATGTAGATAGGGTTGATGGATTTATTGCTAAAGCTAAATTACTTCCTGAATATATACGAGGGGGTCAATCAAATGTCCTTGTGTGAAATGCAAGTGTAGCCACGTGCAACCAATTGAAAATGCCGTATTGCACCTTTATAGAAAAGGATTTATGCCAAATTATTTTGTGTGGACTGCACATGGAGAGTGTAACCCTAGTGTCCATAGAGAGAACTTCCAAAATGACTATGTCGGGTATAACTATCCTATGAATGAGATGTTGAATGATGCGTTTAGAATGTACCAAGGGGAACCCTCTCAACCGAATGTTGAGGAGATTCCCAATAATGAGGCGAAACTCTTCTATGAACAGTTGGAAGAAGCAAGTCGCCCATTTTACGAGGGGGCAAGTCATTCAAAGCTGTCGGTGGCAGTTAGGTTGCTTAGTCTTAAATCAGATTATAACATATCTCAAGGAGGCATGGATGAGATCATTGGACTCTTGAATGAACTAAACATAAGTAACTTGAGATTGCCTTCCTCGTACTACGATGCAAAAAAGTTGGTTTCGTTTTTAGGGCTATCTTCAGAAAGAATTCACTGCTGTAAAAAAGGTTGCATGTTATACTACCATTTTGATTTAGCATTAACAAATTTGCATTGTGTAGGAAGCGGAACATGGAAAAGTTAGTGATTATGAATTTTTCTGTTTGTTCCATTATTTATATGACGAACAAGGAAATGAGGTGGGATGGGTCGAGCCACGTGCACAACAACTAGAGGTGAGATATCATAAATAATTTTTTTTTAAAATTATTCTTTAATTAATTATTCTAATCGCGTCGTGTGTTTTAGGAGAACTACAAAGCTTTACACCAAGAATGGCTTGAGAGCCAAGGGTCACAAGTCGATGAAGGCTCTCCTAAACCCACCCAGGATGAAGAAAATGCAATGTTCGTTCAGGCGGGTGGTGGCTATACTAGCAAAAATCAAGCCTATGGCCTTGGTCCTTCGAGGTACAAGAAGCCTTCTCGTGTAGGTATTGTCAATGCTAATTGTTCTTCTTCTTCTTCACATGCACCACAAGCTGTGGATGATGAGTTGCGCGCTAGATTGGCGGAAATGGAGTTAAGGCTACAAGATAGTGAAAGGCAACGGTTAGAAGACCGTGAGAATGTGAAGAAATTACAGGATATTGTGGCAAAGATTTGGAGAGATAAGGAGCAAGGAAGTGGCTCGTCCCAAGGAGCGGATTAGTACTCTCATGGTTTGTTAAGTTGTGAACATGTTACTAAATACTTTAGTTTTTATTTGTGTTGAATGGTTAATGATGAAACAATATGTAGTATTGTTTTATTGGCCGTGGTAGCTTTGTTTTATGTTAAACGGGTATTTTATGTTAAACAAGTTGTTTTTGGTATTTGGTTGCTTTGTACCTAATTTCTAATATTTTTTTTAGCAGGATTTGTATAGTTAGAGACGGAATTCCGTCTCTAACTATACTCCGTCTCTAACCAACCAAAAAAAATTAAATAATTTTGTTAGAGACGGAATTCCGTCTCTAAACAACAAAAATAATTTTTAAATTTATAATTGGAGAGGGAACTCCGTCTCTAAACAATAAAAATAATATATATAATTTATGTTTGAGAGGAAATTCCTTCTCTAAGTATTAAATTGATTGGAGAGGGAATTCCCTCTCCAAGCACTAAATTAATTTAATTGATTTAGTGCTTGCCCTCTCCAAATACAAAAGTTAACGCGTTCTGACACACGCGTTCTGACACAGTAATTCCGTCTCCAAGAATGTGTCAGTGTGTCAGCTACTTTTGCATTTGGAGACGGAATTCCGTCTCCAAGCAGTCCAACGACGCGCTTAAAAGTGAAGGACGCTCAGAGGCGGAATTCCGTCTCCAAACTGTGACGCAGAATGATTAATTTCTAGTAGTGTCGTAATGCTTTCCTAATCTCTCTATATTATAATTTGTCAATTTCGATATATTTATTTATAATACATCTCGATCGTACCTAGTTTTTAATCTTCTTAGACAACTAATATAAGCAACTACTACTTGATTATTCAAGGAAGTTCAGATCTTCGTGGTCTTCACTCTCTTTAAAATTGTAGATTCTTTTCCAGCCATCCAACTAACCTCTAATCTTGTAACTGCCAGTCTACGGTTAAGAACAAGCAAAATATTTCGACCCTCCAATGAAACAATGTCCTCTTCTCCTCTATTTCCTATAGTAAAGACATAAAACTTCCCACTAAGTCTCAAAGGTAACCCAGCTTTCAATTCTTCTTTGACTCTTTTAGTATCTTCCTTCTTTGGTTCAACATAACAATAATGATTCACAAAGAATATGTCCTCTTTAATTTGTCATCGTTAAAAAATGTTCTTTACTTCCTTTTTCCGTGTAAAATATCTTTACAACATCATCTTATCCATCACTATCTTATATGTATAACCATCCAAAAAAAAAAATTAAAACACTAAGCAATCAATCATAAACACAATGAAAATACCAAAGCCACCAATCCAAAAAAAGTGGTCCACTTTGATGTTGTTCTTCCATTAGATGATGACGTGTCCTGTTCCAACAATGACGTGTACTTAAAATTTGGATTTGACCCATATAAAGCTTGTACCCCTTCCACGTCATCGATTCTCAAATCCCTTTTCTTCGTTCTTGGGCATAAACTTGGGTACATAACTGCATCTTTAACCGAAGAATGAGCAAGCCCAAGTACATGTCCAATTTCATGGGTAGCCACTGATTCTAAATCCACTGCAACTTTTGACCTTTCTTCATCAAAATCAACGGCCCATGTTTCTGCTGCATCTAAATGAAACCTCCCATTTTCTGGTGAAAATGCATGAGCTAATACTCCTAACACTCCATCAAACGCCTCTCCATCACCATGATCGCCTCTAAAGAATCCGATTTTAATATCAGCCGTGTAATAATCATCCGCTTCTGTGAAATTTACAGGTATTACATCAGACCAACGCGAAAACGCACGTTGAAATACTGATTTAACTTCAAATATATCTATATAATCGATCATGTAATTTGGCGAAAAAGCATACGATAATATCATTGGTGATGACCTTGTCCACCTAGGTTTACCGTAAAAATATGCATAATTTTTCGTAGTATGTATTGCATGATGATTATGAGCTGAATCACTCATACCACAACGTGGTAACATAATTTCATTCATTGTTTCATCGTCTAGTTTTCCAGTGACTGTTAACCCAAGGGTTTTTTGGTAATTTAGTACAGCAGACTCGAAATCATCGTCGAAAAAATCGGTGAAATTTTGATGGGGAATTGTTAGGTAGCCGAATCGTTGGAAGTATTTTTTGAGCTCTGACATGCCCGTAAGTTGACTGCCTTTTCCGGCATCCAGGAATTTAACGAAAGTGCGCCACGTGTTGTTTCGGACATCGGTAGTTAATTCAGTTAACGGATTATGATCAGTTTGTAGAATTCTGGCGGGAAAAGAAGGAAGGAGAATGAATAGAACAAATAAGGTGTAATAAGAACTAAAGGGAGACATGGAGTTAGTTTTTTCTGTTTGATTGGAGTTTTTGAGGGATTGAGAGAGCTTTACTAATAAGGCTGTTGTTTAATTATTTATAACATGAAGAAAAACGCAATCCATATATAATTATATGTAGAATATATTAATTGATTAGAACTATGAGTTTATTTTATACATTTGATGTGTATTAGGAGTAGCAAAGAAGGAAGTTTTGGTTAATAGAGATGAGAACAATGTACAAGAAAATAGTTTAGAGAAAGCTATTGAAGATTCTTTCGTGTTCACCTTTTCTATTTCGGATTCTGACTTTTCATGAATGCAATTGGTGGGTGAACCACTGTATTTGGTGTCCTATTATTTTAGTTAAACTTTTCCATTACTTAAAATAGATCGAATTAGATTTTTATTGTATACAGGAACTACGTCAAGTTTTTACAGTCAATCAATTACTTGCCTACTTTTTTTTAAGTTGTTAATAACTTCACTTATTAATAACAATTTATAGATTTCATCATTTTTTTTACATGTTAGTATGGAAATATAAGCTCTATGGAAATTTGGTCATAAGACAGATAAATTGAGTAATACTCCTAGAACATAAAGGAGATACGAAATATTGTATTCATATATCAAAGTCGTGAAGTAACTCAAAATGATCTCCGAGAAGTATGAGAGGACGTTTTCTTATTTTTCATTTGTAGGTTTTTTCAGCTTGAGTGATTAAAATTCTTGAGTTTCTTTGCTTCCTGAACTATACAAGCTCCAAACAAATCAAGTTGGATTAACGAACTAAGTCATGCACCTATAAAATCAATAGATACAAAATTCTAACAAATGTCAATTTGAATGAATATTCCAAGTATTAGTTGAAGATTTCCATTCATTTGTTGACCAAAGTAGCTAAGTGACTCTGTCATAACCTTGAGATGTCACTCTCTCTAAATACTTTTGAGTTCCTAACTTGTTATAAGCAATATCAATAGAATTGTAAATCAGAATTAAAACATCAACCTTATGTTTAGTTACCTGCTCTAGGCTGCCCCCTTATCTAAAATGAAAAAATCACGGGAAGGGAAAAAATGAAAAGAAACATGGAGCTTTTTTTCAAAAACGCAATTCAGTTTTAAAGCTCACTGGTTGTCTAATTGCGTTGAGTAGGCCTACTAAGACATTTTGTTGAGGCGGAGGAATTTGAACCATTCCACCACATAACCCTTTCGTGGTACACAAATCTGAGTTGATTACTCATGTTAACTGTTTTCAAGTATTTCATCGTACGAAATAACCTCTCTTCAAAACTAATATTATTCAAAGCATCTTCAATCATTTAACGTAGCTAGAATATAGCACCTTTAGTCACCCTAATGGAATGGGCTTCATGTTTCACTAATAGAAAAAAGGTATTTTCCGACCTCCAATATAATTGGACAACGATCGGCAGCCGACTGATGTCCAACTAAATACAGCGGTCGGATAATGGATGGTCGCACAAAGGCGTCCGACCGACTTGGTCCGATATTTCGACCACTCTTCGGTCGGACAACGGGCGCACAGAAGATTTTCTGGAAAATTTTTTCTTGAGCTAGCCAACCGATTCAGTCGGAGATTGTATTTTCTGGAAAAAAAATTCTTCAATGTTCCGACCGCGTCGGTCAAACATTGTAAATTCTGGGCAAAAAAATATCTAGATTTCGGACCGATTCTGTCGGAAATCTAGGTAAAAGCTGCAAAATAAAAGCTATAATTAGAGAGCTCCACCACCTGTAAAAACAGTAAAATCCAGCACCCAGTAAACAATAGGCTTCTTCAAGCCTTAATATTTTTCTAAACAATGCTTATTGCCTTTAAACTAAAACTTTAACAATTTACATAACATCAACATTTCACAACGATTCAAACAAGTTAAACAACTTAACAACAAGGAGTCTAACAATCAAAGAAATTTAACAAAAATCAACCACAAGTCTAACACATGTCTAAAACATCAACAATCCATTATTACTACTTCGTTGCCTTAGAACTAGACTCGGAACTAGACTCAGATGACGAGCTATATTTGACGTTTGCTCTTGCCTTTTCCCCTGCTCTCGCTCTCGCTCTTGCTCTTGCCCTTGCCCTTGCTCTTCTTCTTTTCCATGTCCGAATTACCACACACAAAGTTCTACATCATTTCCCGCATGGCTCTCATATTTTTCTCATTACGAAAACGATCTTCTTCACTCTTTCTCTTAAGCTCTTCGATTTCATTGCGCAACGAGACTTCCACCGATGGATTAATTGAACTAGCAGGAGTATAAGTGCCAAACAAACCTGGATTTAGACGATCCGAGGCATACTGCGATCCAAGGCCGTATGCACTTCCCTTCTTTACCCCGCTATTCACCTCCAACCATTGTGCAGTTTTCTCCTCTAGTGTCATTGGAGCTGAGGTACTGCTACCACACTCAGATGCCTGACTTGTCATCCTTTCTTCATAAGCCACTGTAGCTTTTTCCTGAAAAAATATTGACGGATTTAATAACTTTAAAAGTTTGAATTTAATAACTTACATATGCCTCTCTAGCGTGCTCCTCGACCCACACTTCTTCTCCTTTTTTATTTTCTGTATATACGTCTCTTCTTAAAGATTTCGGGCACACGTACTGGCCGCCCTTCTTCCTTTTCCTACAAAATTAAAAAGATGACAAGTTAGATAGAAAATTAATGCGAGTTATATAAAATAATACATATAATAATTAATAAGTTACCATTATCATCCGCTGAGTCGCTGTACTAATTGAACCCCCAATGTGCAGCGATCCGCCCTTTTCGGAGGCTCGCGCTGCCTTTGTTTGGGCGCTCTTCTTCTTAAATTCATCACTATCCCAGTATTGCAGATATTTTAACCAAACGTGTGGGTATATCCAATCGGGCTTCTTTCCTTTATCCCGACAATCATGCAGGCTATCTTTGACTCTATCTGTGCATTTTCTGAGGAAATTGCTTCGGACAATGCTATTAAAGGCAGGACGTCACTTACACTTTGTCTGAAATAATTAAAAATACTAAATTTTTAAAAAAGTGACACTTAACTAAATTATTAAAAAATAAAACATAGTTATTACCTTAAAATCGTCAAACATGGACAGCTTTATGGGAAAGGGTACCTTACTCCAGGATGCCCATGCCTCACTCCATATAGATCTAATGCATACTGTGACTATGGGAGTAGCCACGTGTGAGGAAGTAAAACTAGATAAAAATCACTAGTGTTAATAAATATACTAAAAAATTAAACTTTACAGTAGTATTAAATAGTTAAAAACTATCAAAAAATAATACTTACCCACGACTACCCTCAGAATAAATCCTCACCCTCCCGTCTTCATCATATAATCCTGGTTCACCAATGTAAAAAGGTGAGCTTGGATGATAATGTGGTACAGTAGGTGGTACCGAAGCGCCGACAGAGCTCGGATCAGAAGGTGGTACAGTAGATCCAGAATGAAGGGGATGGTGATGGACTGGAAGATGGCGAAGGCATGGATGAGCTCATGCCATGCGGAAGAACAACATAACCAGAAGATGTAGGAAGTGGATGCCAGGGGGAAAGGCAGCGGGAGGAGTGAAAAAACCAGGAGCATATGTAGACGGAGGAGATGTAGGAAGCATATGAGGTACAGGAGCAGGAGGAGTAGTATGACCTGAAGCAGGAGAGATACTTTGAACCTTTCTTTTCCCCTTAGCCTTCTCCATAGATGCCATCTCTGTAAATAAGCACAATATAAGCAAATTATAAATTTATATGAAATACATTTATAAGTAGTGCTAATAATTGTAGTAAAGTAACAACAACAAACTACGAACATGTCAATCATCATCATTCGTCTCAAGGTCATCGGCTATTTCTTCTTCCTCGCTCGTCTCATCATCATCAACAAATTCTTCCTCGCTTGTTTCAACGTCATCCATAGATTCATCCTCCTCGTTTCCCCTAGATATTCCTTCTCCAAAATTAGTCGTGTTTTTTCCACGTCTAACCACCGATTCATCAAACTCTTCATATATGCCTTCACTATGTTGCAACTGATCGGCTAATTTAATATCCATAATCAAGGGAACGGTTGAAACCTCATTTTGATATGCAACATCTAATACATCATCTACTTCCACTCTTCCCACCGGTTTTCCTTTTTATACAGCCGACCAATTGGTCTTGGCTTTGGATTTGGCGTTGTTCTTTGTCGGTGGATAAGGAACGTACCACACTTGCTTCACATTCTAGGCAATGATGAAAGGATCATAATGTTCATATGACCTTCTGTGATTAACTTCAACTATTTTAGAATATGGGTCTATCCTCGTACCCTTGGGACTCGGATCAAACCACCTGCACCGAAAAAACACCAATCTTTTACAAGGCCAACCTACTATAAACTCTATTTCTAAAATCTCCTCAATCACACCATAGTAATCAAAGTCTACATCCTGGTCACCAGTACCACCTTTCACACACACACCGTTGTTGTTGGTTTTCTTCCCCAAGGACCATTCTTTAGTATGAAACTTATACCCATTAACAAAGTACTTAGACATCCTCTTATATTTATAATAAGGCCCGTGAGATATATCATGCAACAATGAGAAGTTTATGCCATTATCCGGATTGAGTACCTATATAAAGTTCAAGATAGTTGTACACATTAAACCAACTAATATATATATATATATATATATATATATATATATATATATATATATATATATATATATATATATATTAAAAACTTATGTATTTGTTTATATAACATTTACGAATTCTCTAAACCAATCTGAAAAATTTTCATAAACAGCAACAGCGCCAAATTCTCCAACAAAGTGACTGGATGATGCGCCAAAAAAAATCTCATTAGTTAGATTAATGATGAAACTTGAATGTTAGGCGTTAATGTAAAAAAAAAAATTATATTTTTAAAAAGGCGTGACATCGGGACAATTCAACAACACATGTGTTGTCGCTGCTTTTCTGTCCCGGTCAATGAACTTGCATACTTCGGTCATTAACTTTTCTCTACCAGGTTGATTGAATACAGAAAATGGTGGATAATTCAGATCATTGTTTTCTCCAACATCATGTCGATCCGGCCTATTTCACAAACATGACACATTTTGATCGAAATAATACGAACAAAACTGAGAAGTTTCTCTAGCCAGATATGCCTCACATATGGACCCCTCAATTTGGTTCTTGTTTTTCATGTCCCGCTTACACTTGCTAATAATTCTGCATAATACATTGTATAAATTTTAAAAAAATGAGTGAATAATAACTTAAGAGACCTTAGCTCTCTAAAGAATACACTCATCTACGGTGCACCGGGCCTCCCAGTAGTGCTCTTCCGCGAGTTGAATTGGAATATGCTCCATTACATTAAAGAAACCAGGGGAAAAGATTTTTGTCAACTTAGTCGCGACAACAAAAAAGTTACTTTCCAACGACTTAAGATTCTCTTCCTTCAATGTCTTAGAACACATCTCCTTAAAAAATAGGCTCGTCTCTGTAAGAGGTTTTTAAACTTTATCAGGCAAGCCATTGAATGCAATTGAGAGCAAGTTTTCCATGAAGATGTGACAATCGTGGCTTTTCATGTGAGTCAACTTTCCTTCTGTCATATCAACACACCTTTCTAAGTTTGATGCATATCCATCCATCAGACATATCCTTATAGAAGAGCTTTGCCTCATCATTAGGAACGTGCTCAACATTTGGTTGCGATGCACCCGGTTGGGATGGCTCATCTGGGTACATCCCAAAAGCATCATTGACCATATCATTCATTCGATAATTATCAAGATCATTCTCCACAAACGGACCACTCCCATCGCCATAAGCATTTTGAAAATTAACATCACCGCCCATATCCCTAGACTCTCCATGATAAACCCAAACGGAATAATTTGGCATAAAACTGATGTTTGGCATTTTATGCCAAGGTTTCCTTAATATTTCCGCATGTTTGAGCTTGTTTTGCACTCGTTTGATAGTTTGTGAATGTGGTTTTACACTAATTTGATGTCGTGCGTGTGTAGGTTGTTACGCCGTGTATTTAGAGCTTTTTGGAGCTTGATTGAGCATGAGTTGATTGGAAGATGATTGAGGATTTGATTGAGCACACGAGGGCACGACACGAGCACGATTTCGGACCAAGGAAGAAGGCAATTTGGCTGGGCGCTTTGGGGCACGTGGCGCGCCAGTTATAGCGCCCAGTGCCCCAGCGCTATACCTCACGTGGGGCGCCCCAAAAGCGCCCGGAATTCGACGGGGTCTGCTTGTTGTGGCGCTTTCCGAGGCGCGGGGCGCCCGTTATAGAGCCCCTTGTGCGTTTTTCACTTCCTATTCCGTCTAGTATTGGGTCTAACTTATTACTAGGTGTTTGTAAACACTATAAATAGTCTTTTACTGAGTTTTTGAAAGGGAGTTCAGACTTTGGAGCAAGTTTTGGAGGAGAGGGGAGGAGCCCTAGATGTCTTCTAACCAAGTTCTTTCTCTCTTTCTCTTATTCTTCTCTTTAATTCTATAGTTTGTTCATTCTAGGGTTAGAGTAAATACATGAAGGTTGATGTTTGAAAGTTGATTTCTTCCTATTGATTTACCATTACGGATTGTTTATTCTTTCTTGATTATAATTGTTTAATTATTGAGGCCTGATAATTGAACACTATCCATGGTTTTTAGATTGAACTCGAAAGAGGGAATTTATTAACGCAAATAAGAAAGAATAGGGCTTGATTGTGAACCCGGGCATCGGGGAACCAATTTGTGAGTAGGATAGACATATACTTGCTCGCCTAGCTTAACTAATCACAGAATTCGTTAATGCGTGCACCTGATTCAACCCATAGACATATAGGGATTGGAGTAGCCTGCATAGACCGTGAAGAATCGAAAGGTTTTCATGGGTACAATTAACCTGTAGTTAGCAATCTAGGAAATCAAGAAGTAGAATCAACTGAAAAACTCAACTGGATTGTTCGTAACTCTGACCCAGACCGTCATCTTTTATTGATAACAACTTAGAATTTGCTCTGTCACTGGATCTCAATTACTTGTTTTAATTACTGCATTTAGTTAGTAAAATCTCAACCATTGGAAAAAGATCCCTGAATAGTTCTTAGGAAATTGTTTGTTAGAATTCAGTCTGAATAGTCCTCGTGGAAACGATACTCTACTTATCACTTTATTACTTGTCGACCACGTATACTTGCGTGTGCGTTGGGAGCAACAAGTTTTTGGCGCCGTTGCCGGGGACTAAATTGACTGTTTTCTTTTCGAACAATTTATTATTTTCTATTCAGGTTTAACTTTTTTTTTTAATTTCTAGTTTATTATTGTATTACTAGTTTACATGGCATCTTTTAATGAAAGTGGGTTGAATGATAGTTGCTCAAGTTTTATTGATTCTTGTCTACTTTGTGGAGGAACCCACTTGTGGAAAAATTATCAAACTCTTTCAACCCTGCGAGACTGGTTATGTGAATTTTCTGCCACCTTTGATTGGAATTTTTGTAAATTGTGTGGTGGTCAGTGGAATGATTGTCCTAAGTGTCATGCTCCTTCCCCCAATAATTTTTATGATGATTCTAATGATGTTTGTGAGTTTGACAGGAGCGATAAAGTGCAGGTTGTTAGCGAAACTTGGCTAATGGAGCAAGCCAAACTCTTAGAAGCTTATGGGGATTTCAGGAGTGAACTTACAAATATGACGAGGCAATTTATGGAAGAAAGGGTTGTGCTCGGGCAAGAGATCGACGAATTTGGCTTGACTATTCACGACTTGGAGGAGAATTTGAGTGATATGTTTGAGGTGTCTGAAGCTCAATTATCAGTTGTCGTGAATAGTAGATTGGAGATAGAAGAGCTTAGAAGCCAATTTGAGGAGCAAAAAGTGGAATTCCTACCATTCGACCCAATATTAGTTGATGATGCCAAGGTTGAGGAAATTACATTAGAGTCAAGTGAGGAAAAAGAAAACATCATATTTGAGGACTCTAGTGTTTGTGCAAGTGAGGGTGTCAAAAGTAATGCAACTTTAGAATTGAAGCGCATTGGACCTCATTCCAATCATTTTTCAACATTGTGTTTGGATGGTGACATGAAGATTGAGCCACCCGAGCCTATGAAGAAACCAAGGGAGGAGGAACAAGGTGCCTATATTTTAAAGTTTGTGATGCCGAGGAGACAAAACGACATCCCTCATGTAAAGGCCAAGAAGTGCAAAATGCGACAATGGTTACTTGGTCCTTTTGTATTTTTGCCACCACCCCAATACCATAGTTGTAAGCTTGAGGAAAAGTTGAGGATTCAATTCATAAGTTCAAGGTGGAGGAAAAAGTGATGAAGTTGTCTCCGTCGTGCCGCGACGTTAAATCAAGCGCTTCTTGGGAGGCAACCCAATTTATTTGCTTTGCTTTTATTTATTTTTATTATTATTTTTATGGTTGTATATTACTTCAGGTGATTCTTTGGATTGCAGGTTCATGTAATGTCGAGTTTAAGTGTGGGGTGTCCTGACCCCTGCCTAATATTGAGGACCTGTTGGGGGAAGTCTGAGTACCTCATGTTATATGGAAGCTTGGAGGATGCTAGCGCCAACGGCTAAGCCTATTGGCCTTCAGGGAAGTTTTCTTTACCCTTGCATTTTTATTTTTAGCACTGAGGACATTGCTTGATTTAAGTGTGGGGTGGGGGGACTCCCCTTTATTTTTGAGGTTAGGGATGCATGTACCGTTAGGATTTTTCCTTTGTCACTTGACTTTATTTTTATTTGTTTCTTGCTTTAATATATGAAAAAAATTGAAAAAATTAGAAAACCAATGAAAAATTCCAAAAAGATTTTCCTTTCAGTTTTATTAGTGGTACATGCCATCCACCCCGTGGTTTTTCTTATGGCCTCGGTTCTTTTCCACGGGGAGGCCTTTGAACCGGGTAGTTTTTTATTTTTATTAGGATGAGAGTAGTTAGTTGTAGGTGACCCTAGACGAAGAAAATAGGTAAAATACTAGGTGCCTTTGATTTGTTTGATACCGGTGGACTTGAATTGATTGCATGTGCTATTTGTGGTGTCCTTGGGTTTTAATTGTGATGCATGCCTAGAGGAAAAAATGGAACGACCCCCTTGAGATGCTTGAGTCCACTTGCTTGACTTGATTGTGAACCTTTGTACATTAGTGCTTAATTTTCCACAAGTTGCACTCTATTTGCTTGATTGAGAGTTGTTGAGGGAGCCTTTTTGTGTGGATCATGTGCAATGTGTGTGTGAGGCATAAACTTGTTTGCTCCATGTTTGCATATTGATGTCTAGAACTTGCCTCGTGTGTGTGCAAAGCGAAATCCTAGGTTTGCTCTAGTCGGGAAATGATACAAGGCTTTCTTTGATTTGCCTACCCTTACATATATACCTTGGAAAAAATTATTGTTGTGATTTCTTTGACCCTTTTTGTTGGCACCCACACCCCAAGCCTACCCATTTGTTCTAAATTATCTCTTTTGGCCCTTTACTCCTTAAGCACTTTAGTGATATTGTGATATTATTTTGGAGTTGTGGTTGGATATTGGGAGGTTTTTTAGTGGAACTAATGAAGGGGAATACTTGTTCAAATTGTGAAGTAGTGAAAAACATTGGCAAGGTTGGAAGATAATGAAAAAGAAAAGAAAAAATAGCAAAGTTGAAAAGAAAAAAAATTGTGAAAAGAAAAAAAAAAAAAAGAGAAAAAGAGTATCCATTCCTTGCTAGTGTGTGCTTAAAGAAAAATATTGCTACTTGTTGAGAAGGTGTGTGTGTGGAAGTGTTGATTGGGTGGCTTTGATGAGAATTGGGTTTGAAATAGTGGTGATGTATTAAAGTGCTTAGGGAGGTAGTCACTATTACCATATGTATCCTACCCGCCCCTTAGCCTTCATTACGACCTTTTTAAAGTCCTAGTTAATCCCGATTGGAGTGAGCCTACACTAGTGGAGTCCTACACTACGGGCAAGCCTATGGTACATTGTGTGTGACATGTGAGCCGTTCATGAGAGTGAGTGAATTCATTTGCTATTGCCCCCGTTCTATTCATGATATTTATTGTTTTGTGTGATCTTTAGGGGGGGGGGACACTCTTTTGCTTCATGTTGGTGAGGGCACATGGTTTGCATAAAATAGGTGAAGTTGATGGCTTCTTGGTTGAGTAGATAGGTGTGATTTTGTGGGAGCATGGTTGCAATAAGTTGAGTTTGTGCATTTGAGCTATTTTGGGGTGGTTGTTCTTATATTTTTGAGTTTGGTAAAATTATTGGCATGTTGTGGATCCATAGCAGTCATGTGTGTATTGGTTCAATGGTCGGTATCAACCATAGTCATAGGCAGACCTGTTTTACCTAGGTTGGGAAGTGAGATGTGACTTGCTCGAGGGCGAGCAAAGGTTCAAGTGTGGGGTGGTGATGTTTGGCATTTTATGCCAAGGTTTCCTTAATATTTCCACATTTTGAGCTTGTTTTGCACTCGTTTGATAGTTTGTGAATGTGGTTTTACACTAATTTGATGTCGTGCGTGTGTAGGTTGTTACGCCGTGTATTTAGAGCTTTTTGGAGCTTGATTGAGCATGAGTTGATTGGAAGATGATTGAGGATTGGATTGAGCACACGAGGGCACGACACGAGCACGATTTCGGACCAAGGAAGAAGGCAATTTGGCTGGGCGCTTTGGGGCACGTGGCGCGCCAGTTATAGCGCCCAGTGCCCCAGCGCTATACCTCACGTGGGGCGCCCCAAAAGCGCCCGGAATTCGACGGGGTCTGCTTGTTGTGGCGCTTTCCGAGGCGCGGGGCGCCCGTTATAGAGCCCCTTGTGCGTTTTTCACTTCCTATTCCGTCTAGTATTGGGTCTAACTTATTACTAGGTGTTTGTAAACACTATAAATAGTCTTTTACTGAGTTTTTGAAAGGGAGTTCAGACTTTGGAGCAAGTTTTGGAGGAGAGGGGAGGAGCCCTAGATCTCTTCTAACCAAGTTCTTTCTCTCTTTCTCTTATTCTTCTCTTTAATTCTATAGTTTGTTCATTCTAGGGTTAGAGTAAATACATGAAGGTTGATGTTTGAAAGTTGATTTCTTCCTATTGATTTACCATTACGGATTGTTTATTCTTTCTTGATTATAATTGTTTAATTATTGAGGCCTGATAATTGAACACTATCCATGGTTTTTAGATTGAACTCGAAAGAGGGAATTTATTAACGCAAATAAGAAAGAATAGGGCTTGATTGTGAACCCGGGCATCGGGGAACCAATTTGTGAGTAGGATAGACATATACTTGCTCGCCTAGCTTAACTAATCACAGAATTCGTTAATGCGTGCACCTGATTCAACCCATAGACATATAGGGATTGGAGTAGCCTGCATAGACCGTGAAGAATCGAAAGGTTTTCATGGGTACAATTAACCTGTAGTTAGCAATCTAGGAAATCAAGAAGTAGAATCAACTGGAAAACTCAACTGGATTGTTCGTAACTCTGACCCGGGACCGTCATCTTTTATTGATAACAACTTAGAATTTGCTCTGTCACTGGATCTCAATTACTTGTTTTAATTACTGCATTTAGTTAGTAAAATCTCAACCATTGGAAAAAGATCCCTGAATAGTTCTTAGGAAATTGTTTGTTAGAATTCAGTCTGAATAGTCCTCGTGGGAACGATACTCTACTTATCACTTTATTACTTGTCGCCACGTATACTTGCGTGTGCGTTGGGAGCAACAAAAACCATTCCTATAAAGATGCATTTCAACATCTTTCAAACTTTATCCTTTTGTGCACTTGCATTTCACGCAAGGACACTTAATCTGGCCATGCCGTATAGAATCACCAAGTGTTTTCGCCTTTTCAATAAATTCTTGAACACTTACTGCAAATTCTTTCCTCATCCCCCTGCCGCTCGAGATTATTTCTATTATACATCCAACTAAGACTTTTATATTCCATATCTACACAAAATTACAAGTCTGAGATACATATTAAATTGCAAAGATTAAAAAAAGTTATTGTGAAACACTACCAATTTTCATAAGATTAAGTAATTGTATAACTTACTAGTATTAGCAGTATTATATCTAAGTCAATTACTTTTATATTACTAACTAATTTGTTCTCTAAGATTATCATTTAGTAATTAATAATACTTCTCAAAAATCAAATGAATTAGAATCAAAGATTAAAAAATAAATATTTAAAAATAATTTATTTTATTTAAATGAATTTACGAAAATAATTAAGACATTTTAAATTGTGTAACTACTATATTACTTATAGCTAATGTCTCTTAAGTTATTGTTAAGTATGATAGTAGTTCATTTACTTACAATTTATGCTACGAGAAAGTTCTATATTTGTCCCTTTGTAAAACAAATATTTCATTCTAAACAAATGGTTAAAAAGATTCAAACTTTAACAATTTAGGAGATAACAAGAACCTAACTTTTTCTCTATGTTCCTAACTCTCTAAATATGGTTCTACTTGAGAATATGGTATTATATTAATGTCTTTAATAATATAATTAAGTTGAAACAAATTTTATTAAGCTATTGTGAACGTAATACTAGTTCACTTGCTAACAAAACGAAACCAAATAGACAAACAAAAGACACGCCATCTAAAAGATTATCAATGCCAGAAATTTATTTTACTAACTAAAACTAACCAAACAACAATTACTCTAATGATAACTCGATTACTAAACCAAACAAAACCATCCCAAACTACTACTATATTAAATTTTACTTGGTAACTTTCCCGAAATAGTAACTTTCAATACTTGAAAAACCACACAACTTTCAAAAGAAATTAGTACTAACAAATAGTGCGTTAAGTTTTAACACATCAAATATTAGAGGAGCAATTATCTTCTACACAAACCTCACCAAAAGGACTAACTCCAAAAAGGCTAAATTATCTTCTACACTAACCTCACCAAAACTCAAGTCTCAAAGTGTATCCAAAAATATTTATCACTCATCTCCCAAAACTCCATTCCTATTTCTCCATTTTCTATCCAAAACCTAATTTTCTCATAACATCCACACTTTTATCAAAATCCAAAACAACCATTTTTTCATTTTTCATCAATATCAACATTCCAAAAATGGCTAAAAAGAATCTCATTGGGGCATTTTATCAAATCATTACATAGTTTTCCAACTACTGGATCAACAATATTACATTTCAACCATGACAATATTATCACCCAAACACCATAACAACTACATAAATCGAGCACATCAATCAATTTAGCATAAAAAAATTTTTTTTTAATTTTTTTATATTTTTAAGCAAACTAGTTAGCTTTCTAAACTAAACTAATAAATTAAACTAAGTAATACTACATAAATGGACTAATCTACTACTAAAAAAAATTAAACAACACTCATTCTTCATAAATATAAAAACCAAAAAAAAAAGTGGTCTGCTCCACCGGAGTGGACTGCTCCGCAGCGGGTCCGGTGGTCTCTCCGTCGGATCTGCAAAAAAAAAAAAAAAAAATTGGTTAGGGTTTCTAAATGTGGAATGAAATAAATGAGAGAATTGAATGTTTCTGAGAAGCATTACACTTAAAGTAAAAGGATGGGGTGAGGTAGAGGGAAATTGGGGAAAGTAAAAGAATGAGGAAGAAAGAGAATGAGGAGAAAAGCCCTATGCCTCGGTATTTTAATTTGGGCATCCAACCAAATCGGTCAGGTACTCTAAAAAAACTATTATTTCATTACAATCCCACCACGGCGGTCGGATAATTTACAAAAATAAATGATTAATAACTATTATCCATTTTGTCCGACCAAAGATGTCGGATAAGGACCTCCGACCGACTTTCGGTCGGACAACGGCGGTCTGAAAGTCACGAATTTTTAGTGTTTATCTTTCCATTTTATAAAGTTTTTATGAGTTGTATGGTTTGGCAACTTGTTGATCGATGTAGCTTTTCTTATGTTTTGTGTTACATTTTAATTTTTTGTTCCTTCATATTCCTGTTTGATAACATTTAAATTGAATACTTCTATGAACGATAGAGGATACAAGATACCTACAGATGAACACCACTGCGTCAGAGTG
Source organism: Petunia x hybrida (assembly GCA_037355625.1). NCBI lineage: Eukaryota > Viridiplantae > Streptophyta > Magnoliopsida > Solanales > Solanaceae > Petunia > Petunia x hybrida. Next base: position 8,178,283 of record JBBBVM010000090.1, on the reverse strand, counting down.
TTTCTATGAAGTTTATTCCTAAGAATACCTCTGCTTCAGTCTATAACTCATGTTGCTAGATCTAGTGCAAGAATTTAGTTGTTTGTTGTGCTAGACTTTTTGTACCATTGTTTATAATATCTAAACTTTTCTCTTGATTATTTTATTTGTAATGTTTCTTGAGAATTCTTTTACATCCATCCTAACTAGGAGTAAATTTCTCAAATGGTCACTCACCTTTAGAAATTAACCAACAAAGTCACTTTAATTTGGTTGGTCACAATAAAATTAATCAACTTATGGTAAATCTATCCAAAAATAACTCTTGCCGATTTTTGCATTCTCACTCACTAAAAAGAAGAACATTTTTATTTATTTTATATCACATGTGGGGCTCACTTTCTTGCCAAGTACTAAGATTTTGTTAAAATGAACTATATTATTTTAATTTTAGAGATGTAGTAAACTCATTACTTATTTGCCAATTTTTTTTTCATGCTAAAAATAATTTAAGCGTCCCATATGATTTTACTTAATTGTGTTTTAAAATTTGATTGATGTAATTGTTTAATCTCAGACTTCAGACATAATTACTATTTGCTTAAAGTCATTATATTAATTATGTCGATTATTTAGCCAATATTGTATATATAAATTTAAAAAAAAAAAAAAAAACACACACACACACACACACACACACACACACACACACACACACACACACATATATATATATATATATATATATATATATATATAAAGTGATGATACAACATGAGATTGCTATACAAAACGTAGAACACAATTTAAGACATAAAAAGTTGATAATAAAATTACCTATTATGAAACATAGATAAAGTGATGATACAACAAAGTATAGATATGCATAATCTCTAAAATGAACACAGCTAAGAACAAAAAGAATTATTAGTTTAATGTAGAATATTTTAGGAAAAATTTACACTATATAACTACCCTAATAGCTTAATTACATAATATACCAATACTTTTAAATATTTTACCCTATATAACAATACTTTTTACATTTTTACAAAACATACCATTTTCATTTCCCACTCCCCCAAACTCAAACCCTAATTTCTTCCCCCTCTTTCTCTCTCTTTCTCTTCCCTCCTCCCCCTACCCACCCACCCCGCCGTCCCCCTCCCCCTCGCCGGCAACCACCCCATCGCTGCTGCTATTCTCACGGCAGCTTAGCCACTGCTCTGTCACTGTGCTCCAATCTGCTCCTCCATCCTTCTTTTTTTTTTGGTTTTGTATGTGTATTGTATTTGTATAAACATGTATAAGGTTTGTATTATGTGTATGTGTATGTTTTTGGTACATCAATACATTAATTTTTTTTTAATATCTTTGTATATTATTGTATATTTATGTATTTTTATATTTTCAAGTGTATGTTTGGCAAAATTGTGGTTTTGTATATTGTATATTTTTGTAGATTTTTGGTATTTATGTGTATGTGTGTTTCATATGTATATGAATAAGTTTTTTGCATATCCATAAATTTATTTTTATGTCTTTGTATGTTTGGGGGTGTATTGAAGTGTATATTTTGTATATTCTATTTTGTAAAAGTGTATATCTTGTATGAATGTGTAATTTGTATGTTTTTTATATATTTTTTTTTCAGATTTGAAAAAAAAATAAATCCGGCTACCACCACCGGCGGCCGGCGACTGGCCACCGGCGGCAACACTGTGACTGGGAGCAGTGGGTGTGTGAGGGTTTAAAACCTTCATTTGTATGGTTTTAATGGAAGTTGTATATGATTTGTAAAAAAAGTATTGGTATGATTTGTAAAATGGTATAGTATTGGTATTTTTTGTAAATTTGGTATTAAGGTGGTATATTTGTGTAATTCTTCCAATATTTTAATCTATGTATATGTATATTCTACATGGCAAGAAAGTGTGTCGATATAAATAATAAAAAAAATATCCATATCATCTTTCCGAATGAGTGAGAATGTAAAAGTCGACAAGAGCTATTTTTAAGAGAATTATCATAAGTTGAGTGACTTTATTGTGACCAACCAAAGCAAAATGACTAGTGGCTGATTTTCTAATATTGAGTGACTTATTGAGAATTTTACTCTCCTAACTAGCTTCACGACCAAATTCCTATCTTTTGCGTATGAGGTTTTGAGGTTACAAAGGTTGCATTTGAAACTGAATTAGAAATAGAAAAGGTTTTTGTAATTCTTTCCTCTTGACACTTATTACTAAGGCTATATGCACTTTGATGTTGTACGTAGGAGATATTCTATATATTTTGGTGATGGAAAGTTATCAGCTAAAATATTCAACTTAAAGACAAACTAGAATTAAACATAAAAAGCTGACGAGAATGAATGGACCAAAAGATTGTTATCAGAGAAAAAGAGTTATCATTATATATTGCTCAGGTAACAAAAATGAAGATGTAAGGGAGAAATCATGAGACATAAAGGGAAAAAATAAGGATCAAAGAATAGTTCAGACTTTAATAGTTTTATTGCATGTCATCAGTTTAATGAGTCATTTCCCAACGCTGTTTTTAATAATCAATTAAAATCTGGCTCAATTCCTCATCCTCTTATCATTATAGGTCGTTGATCTGCATAACGAGATTGAAATTGACATAACGACATGTAAAGTACTTTTTCGAGGATACTAGCCTTGTTAGATTGCTCGACATCAAAGAGCATAAACCTTAATTTCTTCTAGTATATATATCCGCGAAAGATGCGTAGTTGGATTATTACAAATAAGATAATGTAGCCAACCTAATGGTTCAGTTACTACAATTAGGTGCTCGAGTAATAATCTTGGATGGCCTAAATGGGTATTTAACTTGATTATGGTGATTCATGAAATTAAAAATTATACACAAAAGACATGTTAGCTAAGTGGGGGTGTGGTGCCAGATCAGGAATGTATTTTATGTGATCATGGTGCTGAAAGAAGAGAACATCTATTTTTTAAGTGCAACTACTCGAGAACAATATGGTGCAAACTACTAATATAGCAAGGGATATGTAGAGAAAACACATGAATTGATCGCAAGAACTTGACTGGGCAGCTAGACATGCTAGAGGCAAGGATGCAAAAGTTATTGTATATGGAATGTCTCCAATAACATACTTCATTCGACAGAAAAGGGACCAACAAATCTTTCAAGTAGACATGCTAGAGGCAAGGATGCAAAAGTTATTGTATATGGAATGTCTGCAATAACATACTTCATTCGACAGAAAAGGGACCAACAAATCTTTCAAGTGAAGAGAAGGAATGTTGAGACGCTGAGCAGACTGTTCATTCAAGCTATACATTGCAGAGGGACAAAGAGCAAGAAATTCTCAAAATATGTAGAAGCATTAAACTTCTACCCGTAGTTTAGTTCCACCATGTAGTAAGTAGTAAGGAGCCTTATATTATGAGATGTGTAGTTTATTTTGTAGGATTTTGTGCTTTTATGTAAAATTTTCCTAGGTAATAAAATTTATTTACCAAAAAAAAAAAAAAAAAAAGTGTTCCCAACCATAAACAAAGCAAGGACTGAAGTTTAATATGTAAAAACATATGTACCATTAACTGTAATTTGAGACAAAATTTGTGGGTCCCACATCAACGCTCCAGCACCATCAAATTATGTGAACCAATACAAACAATTTTGTGTACTACCTTGAGCTAAAACCCTAAACCCTAATAACCCGAAAATCTCCAAAATTATCCTACAATGGCGTCAAGGTGTAGCAGAATTTTCAATAGGGCTTCAATTTCTTCTATTAGATCCGCAATTAAGCCCAATAATAAGGCCCAATCAGCTCCCACTTTCTCTGCTGCTTCAACCAGATCCACTCCACGTTTCTCCATTTCAAGGTACTTTAATTATTTACATCCCGTAGCCGGTATACATACATAATACATGTGTATTATACATATTATATATTTGTTGGCTATTTTTTGTTTAAGTAGTTAAGTGAGCGGCTATTTAGTTTAATTTATTATTATTGATTTCTGTGTCACTCGAGGTAGGGGTAAAGTCTGCGTACAACTCACCTGTCCCAGACCCTACTTGTGGGACCGTATTGGGTATGTTGTTGTTGTAGTTGTTGTTATCTTAATTGATTTATTTGTTTGTTGTAGAATTCCGTCGGAACTGGGAGGGATACAATCAATGTTGCCGTTACATAATGCAGTAGCTACGGCGAGGATGACGTCGTGCTTGAGCTCGACATCGAGGAGTTGTAGAGCTCTTTCACAGGGTACTCTCTGCTGTACCTCTCCAGACCTCTAGCAATTGTTCTTTTGTGTATGTGCTTTTTTCTTACTACTGTTTGTTGTACATGTTTTGTTTTTCGATTGCTAGCTGTTTGCGATAGACATAATAATTGGAGATTTAAAATTACATTTTTTGTCGGGAGATTGGGGAGCGTCTTAAATGTTAAATCACTAATAACTGCTAATAACAAATGGAAGTTCAAATTGTAAAGTTTTTATATTTATACATCTTATTGCTGGAGGTGAACCAATATGATCGTTACTTTGAATGTGCGAAACCCATATGACAACGACTATCCATACCAATCAATCTGATTAGTGTTTAACAGTCTTGAATTAGCTCGATGAATTTCTCAGTCTTCCTTTTACTGAAACATATAGAGCAATTTATGATGTTTGTGAAACTGGGTAATGTTTTGCCTATTCTAGTGGTCTTTTCCTATTTCTCATATTTGAATGTGCCAGTGTTTTACCTACATTTTTTGGCTAGTAGCTCTACCTATACTACCAGCTTCGTGTGACCGGAGAAATATTTAGATATGGTGCATCTGTTTCTTGTATTTGGTGTTAGAGATAATGACTTGAGTAGAACTTCCGGATCACTGGTCTAGTCGTAAGAGCAGGTTGTGATGTGTGGGTTCGGTACATGTCACAGGTTTGAACCAGGCAAAAGAGCCTGCTATTTAAGTGGTGGAGGGGAAGGGTGTGCCAATTGTCCACTGAGTTTTGAACCGGCGCCACTGGTTCTTGGGGATTTTTCGATTATCGAAAAAGATAATGGCCCGAGTACAATTTATAAGCTGCATGGATGTGTTATTTTAGTTTCCATTCTACAAACTTATAATTGTAGGCACACAATGGTTGACATATTTATGCGTAGAGGGGGCAGAAAAGCTCTTGTAGAATGATTTCCCCTCCTTCCTTTCCTTTTATCAATCAACTGTGTCGGAGAGTGTCTTCTATTAAGTCAAAATTGCAGGGGAATATGACATTTCATCATTGCCTTATTAGCACCTTGGAGGTTTCTATGTAGGATGAGGCAGACAAGTACCACATATCCTGTTTCACTTTCACATGTTTGCTACAGTGAGTAGCGACTACCAACAGTGTTGGATTCGCACCAATAGTGTTCTATCTTCTCACTTGTACTCTAAATGGAAAGAGAAATCTGAAAAAATTACTTTAACATGAATGGAGAACTAACAAAGTAAAAGTGAGATGGTGAAACCTGCTACATCTATGAACAGGACATATGATTGTGTTGTTGTTTTACCTTGTCGAATAACTTAGAACTAGCAACTAGCAAGGATGGAACCACAAGTTATTGGGTATGAAATTAGATTTTTTCGTTATTGACTTTTGAAAACTACGTGACTACGCCTCTTTAAAAAGGGGACAAAATCAGTGTGGGTGAAACGGAATAAGTGGTAGTCTATTTTTGTTGTTAAACACCTGTTTGTACTAATTCAGCATTTTTATTTGTTTTCTGTTGTCTTTTCTTAAATTCTCCATATCCTTGGTTGCCTCTGTTGGGGAAAGGATGGTGGTGGTTGTGGTAATTGACTGGTTGTAAAGGGTATGTAGTGGGATTCTTGGAAATAGGGGCTTGTGTTGATAAACCATTAAAGCTCTAAAGTTTACTGGGTTAGCATGATTACTCCTCTGAAGTCTAAAGCAATTGCTGCCTTAGTTGGCTTGGGTCTGAAAGTTCACTCGTAAAATGAACCCAAATATGAGTCTCCTCATGCTTGTTCTTCTCTATGTTAATATTTACCAAAACTCTGCTTATAAAAAATATTTGAATCTCTTGAACACCCTTTCAAGTAACCAAAATGGGCATATATTTTGAGGTGGAAGGTTTTGATGAGCTATCTGACCGGAATATTTGATTCCTGCAGGCACATGAGTTTCCAAAGCATGAAAGAAATATACTGGGATATCACAGGCCTTTCTATTTTGATTAAGTGCGTTCCTACCTTAGCACCAAATTTTATCAGCAGTCTTAATTCTTACGAAAACAATTTAATGAGTAGGATCGAAGTGAATTGTGTTTAGGGCTTCCATTTTTCTTTTTCGAAACCTTCACATGCAATTACTGAATGTAAAAACTTAAAGATAAAAGCTTTCAGAATAAACAAAATTTGTCTTGTCGTTGATTATGTCATTTTACCTAGCTCGCATAGTAGCACTTTAAAGAGGTTCATTTGATGGGTAATGTTCTATGAATATGTTTTTGAGAGCTCCTTACTTTCAAGAGATCCCAAATTTAAGATTCAATCTGCAAATTGAAAGCTCAAAATTATACCTAAATTCATCTGTTAGTGGAATGATTTTCCCGTGTTTCAAGCATCTACCCAGGTATTGGAATAGTTGTTATTCCAGTCTTGTGGTGAGACTGTTTAATGTTGTTAGGAACAATGCCGTTTGAGATCCTTTATGAAGTAAATAAGCTTGTTCGTAGATCCTACCTCAACTTGCTTGGGATTGAGCAGAAGTTCTTATTTCATGCTCACGCCCACTATTTTTCTTTTTGTTGCTTGCACTTCTTTTTTATTTGTTTGAGAATCTTCGGAGGGACTTTCAGTTCATAACAAATCCATCTGTCCATCTCTGTATATGTGCACACCTCTAAGTCGATATCAGCATTAGAAATGCTCCCAAGAATTATAGCAATCTTGTCTATGGGAATGGTATCATCGTTCTTTATGATACCCAAAATACAGGTCTATAAAGAAATCAGTCACCAGTCTAGGTTCATCTTTGAAAGTCTTGCTATGACTGTTAGACATAAGTGTAATCTATTAGGAGACTACAAGAAGCAGAGTTTAAGTATTAATGATTAATCTTTAATGCATTTTGATTTTTAAATAGTATATCTGGTGACCGAAACTTTGATCTTCCATCAAGGGATTAGTTTTTTTTCCTTGAAGGGTTTAGTAAAGTGGGAATACGTAGCTTTTGCCTTTCAAACTGTTTCAGACAAAGTTTCAGCAAGAGGCGACAGTTCTTGGCTGTCATCTCCAAGGTTCTGCTGAAAAGAATAAAAGTAGAAAAAAATCCTTTGGGGTCTGTTTGTCATGAAGTAATGTTCCGACTTCCACTGTTTTTATGTTAAGCTCTTATGCCCCTTCTTTGACAAAGCCTATTGTGGTAACAAGAATTTTCCTTTTCCCAGATGATACTGAAGGAACGTGAAATTTTTTGCTCTTCTGAAGGAGGTTGTATCTGCTTGAATTTAGCTACAAGACTTGCCTTGGCTTTAACCATGTTTTCAATCATATCACCTATTTATTGTAGAGAAAAGATGCATCAGAGATGAACCTCCCCTTAAAATACTTGAATGGAAGTTTGTCTTTACCTGCAAGGAGATAGGTCTAATTTTATCTTTTAGAGGCAACTGTACCCGCAATAAAATGTATCAGACTGATATAAGGAACCTAACATAACCTAGTTTTATCTTTGAATTTGTACTTTGCCTCTTACTATTTTTCTGATACTGAGTCTTTTGTTGTTTGTGGCAATAGAGCTGGGTCTATCGGTACCAAGGTGACTTCATTAGCAGATTGTTAAAGAAACTTGTCAACTCTTTGACTGGATCGTCAAGATTTTGTTCTAGGCAGCAGTTCTGCGTAATGACTGTTCAAACTTGATAAGAATGGTATAATATTTGAATGTATTGAACATCAGCTGGTTTTGCTGTTAATTCGATTTATGATTCCTTTATTACTCCGAATTTTTGTTGTGGAATAAGCCTGATTTCCTTCTTTGTTTCCTGGGTAAACTTGTTATATGGAGAATGGAAGACTGCTTGTTGTATAATGAAGACGTCCTCTTGTTCATTGAGGTTTAAGGTTGTAGGTCATCTTTCTTGTAGCATTTGAGTTTAATATTTCATGTGCTTCAATTTGTGAGACCAACTTACTTAATTCTTGAACGATAGTTCCATGATCCAGGCCAGCATGGGAGTAGTCATAGTTCTCTTCAACTTTTTAATTTTTGTCACGTAAAAGATGAAACTAGAGTTGAGTTTTCCACTTCGATCCAACTCTGACCAGCTTCTTTTCACTCTTCTCTCCTTCATATGTTTTCTCATGCCAACATTTATCCACTTCCTAATGCAATGCATAGTAAACAAACTCGCTATCACATTTCCAATTCTATTACCTTTGCAGCTGCCACTACTGCTAGTTTGAAATCCCGACAAGCGAAAGAAGCACCTGTTAAAACCATTTAATTAAATTTTGAGCTTTCTTTGACAAATTGCCTAACCACTTAAAACCATTTAATTACCACCAAATACGGAAACAGAAAAAAGAAAAGCAGTCAAAGGATATCAAACTTCTTGAAATATCAAAAGGGAATCAAACTTTCTTTCCAAAAAATAAATGTAAAACAGCAAAACCAGAAAACGAAAAAGAAACAAGGAACTAATTAAGACGTGCACAAAAATTTCGTCAAAAGGAGGACAAATAAAAAGCTATTTACACTTGCAGTTCGCAAAATCAATGTGCATATAAATTCTTTTCATTAAAATAAGTCTGTAAGAATTTACATTAGTGTTATGAGTCTTATTATCATTGTTCTGAAAATACTACTCCCTCCGTCCCAATTTATGTGGCACCATTTGACTGGACACGGAGTTTAAAAAAAAGTAGATTGACCTTGTTAAGTATCAATTTTACCCTTGAAAAAGTAAGAGAGAGAAGATTTGAGTAATAAAAAAGTTGTTGGTAGGTTTAAAAGTATGTAGGGCCCAACAAGGGTAAAATAGAGATGATACATTAAATAGTTGTCAAATAAGGAAAGGTGACACTTATTTTAGGACAAACAAAAAAGAAAATGGTGCCACATAAATTGAGACGGATGGAGTAATATTTTAGAAGAAATGCAGACGTGATCCCTACTATGTCATGTAGTATAGCTTATATCCAACAGAATGTGAAAAAATAATTAATTAATTAATTAATCAAGAATGGTGGTAACAAAATATTAAGATTACTAGTAATAATTAAGATTATGCCAACGTTTCTTGTACTTGTACTTATTGATATATTTTTTTCATTTGGTAATGTGACCAATTTTGATAGCATTGACAAAAATTGATCATCTAATTAGATAAGGGATTATTACACCGTATGCCCACACTTTATAAAATATTTCACATAGTTATCCATTTAAAACTTCATTTCACTCCATACCCACTTTGACATAAATATTTACCCTTCATGCCCATTTTACATAAATATTTGCTGCCCTACCCACTCTTCTAATTCTCGTATTTCCCTCATTTCACAATACAAACCTTTGAGTTCATTAGAACTAGCCAAACCTTGTCAATTTTTCCATTTATCGTCGGAGCTCCGTCACCTATGGCGGCCAACCATTTCCTCCAAGCAAAAATTTTACACGGCTGGACTCCTCTCGTTACCTCATCTCTCCATTCCTCACCTCTGGTTCCACATAAAGCCGCTGCTTCGCCATAGATCGAGGCGTACAGGGTCGTCAGAACCCTAACTCTGGCAACCCCTACTCAGCTACTGTCAAGCCATACATCAACCGCATCCATTTGGTCTCCTCTACACGTTTCTGAAGGTATTTTACCATGAAACTCTTCCACTCTCTCGGCATTTGATACATCTTTGCATGTATTTCTTAGTTGCAGCGATCAATTCTAAATAAACATATACACACACATACATACTGGCTACTCGTAGTAAAAATTAGTTCTTTTTGTTGTCCTAAATATCTGCTTGGTACTTGAGCTAAATTTTATATTAAATTTTAGGTAAAAAGTTTGAAACTTAATTTTAATATAATGATAAACATGTGTAATTATAAAGAAGTAATTCACTTGGTTTTATAAGATTTTTTAAGTCCCAGTATTACTATTGGCCATTGGGAGTAGTACCTCTCCGATGTTATAAAATAAAATATTAATTTGACTTATATGATATAGTAGTGTTGATGGAAGATAATATTAAACTTGTGGTTGAAAAGAAAGCAAACATTTTGGGGCATATTGAAATAGAATGAGTGTCATGTATATTGAAGCGGAAGGAGTAGTACATATGGGGACTTGTTGGACGAACCTTGTTCGTGTATAGTCGGCAGATTGCATCATGTTATAAGAAGGAGGAGATCTTATAGGCCCCTAAGTTTAGGCTAATACTACTAGGGGTGTTTATCGGTCGGTTCGGTTCGGTTTTGCACCTTATCGGTTTGGACTATCGGTTTTCGGTTTTTAAAAGTGCTAAACCAATAACCGAACCAATAAGCTATCGGTTATCGGTTTTCGGGTTATCGATTTTAGGTTCTTATCGGTTCGATTTTCGGTTTAACCATTAAGAAACTTAGGCCTAACAAGTTAAAAAAAACATCTTAAATGATTGCATCCAATACAAAATCGGCTTTATTTTCACAGTGAATTCAAATGCCTCTTATAGCATTCGCCATATTCAAAACAGTAAACAACAATAGATTCAGATATACTTCATTATTCTATAAACTAATGGAGGAGACAAGGAGTGAAATAGTAAATCGGTGGTTGAAATGGATGGGGAGACTTGGAAGTTACACAAGTAAAAGAAGACTAGAGTTTGAGGTTCCAAGTTCCAACTAATTAGTAATTAAGTATACTACTTTTATGCACATAAGCGCAATATAATAAATTTTAAAACCTTATTGGGTTATCGGTTTAACCAATAAGAAAATGTATAAAATCGACAACCGAGCCGATAATCCAATAAAAAATTTTTGCAAACCATTAAATAACCGATAACCCGATAACTATATATTTATAAACCATTAACTTTTAATCGGTTCGGTTTATCGGTTTAAACCGAAAAATGAACAGCCCTAAATACTACCTAGTTTATCTGTTACTTGGTCTCTTCCTTGAAGCTGTGCTTTAAGCACAATTTCTCAATCTAGATGTTAGGCGCACCTGTTATTAGAGGTAATACGTGAGTGTCTATCTCCCCCAGAGTTGATGGTAACTATCTCTCCCAGAGTTAAACATGCGTATGACTTCCATTGGGATAACGTCAACTTCCAAAGGAAACAAAATCCTTTGTTTAATCAATATTCTTTAGGTGTGGAATTAAATGGGCCTGACTAGAGCAAAATCTATGTAGGTGATTCATATGATCCACTGATTGGTATAGAGTCGCAATTAATTGATTGGACTAACTTGTTTGGCTTGGTGAATGTACTGAGTTTGTTTATGTTTTTTTTTTGTTTGAAACATGAACTTTGTTGTTCTTTTGACTTAAGGATTTAATGTTGATTTATTTATTCGTACTTCATAGTCTCTTGATGTTTCATATCAAATTGTTATTAATGCTATTTATTTCTGGTTTTCTTGTTCATTTGATTCTTCCAGACATGCTATTGATGTTTAAAATGAACGATTTTTTTATTATCATTATAACTAGTAATATTGTTTTGGGATGTGAAATGTGTGAGATATCAACTTTATTTTTTTTATCTAATGTCCACCCATGAGGCAAACTAATAGTGATTTCAATGAGTACTATACTAAACTTTGATGTTCTTTGAAGGTAGCCACCTCAATTTCAAGTAAACCCATCAAGATATCCAAATTGCCAGCTAATGCCTCTTGATTTGTAAAACTTTGAAGTTTTGGACTTCTCAAGGGTTAAAAAAAACTTTCCACATTTATAAATTCCTAATTCTGAGTTTCTTGGAGTTTACAATTCCTTGATAAATCTTTTCATTGCTTTTTTACCTCTTCATCCACTAACTTTACTGGATAGTTCATCACTTGGGAGTTAGGTTTTAGTGAAATTTGAATCTTCTTTTGTCTTTCTTGATTTGGATAATCCCAAAACTTGATTGGGTTCAACTAAAAGAGGACCCTTCATCTATGGAGCAGTAGGTCCCTTAATTACTGAACTTGAATCTTGATTAGCAATTGTGTTTGCCGGAGAAAGCAGAAGGACGGGTGAGAAGATGATTTGTTTGTGGGTGGGGAGGGAGGAGGGAGGGTTACGGGAGAGGACTAAAAAAGGAAGATGGTGGAAAACCTTTCATTGGGGGGGGGGGGGTGTTGTTTGTGTATATAAAAAGAAATTCATATAATGTTTTAATATTTTTTTGTCATCCTGACACGTGGCAATCAATGTATGGGGCGTGCGGATCACTTCCTCTTGTTAAACTGAATTTGGTCCAAGGAGGGTGTATTAATACCACTTCCAAGTTGTTCAAGGGGTACTAGGACACCCGAAAAGTTTCGGTGTCAGGTTGGAAAAAAAGTTATAGTTTAAGGTGGACTTTAGCCATTTTGCCAAAAAATGAGTATAATAAGATTACAGAGAAAGAAAATAAATAAAAAAAATAAAAAAAGGAGGAGACATGAACAGTGCTAGAAACATGAGAAAGAAAAAAGAATACAAAATGAAGAAAAAAAAAAAGAATAGTGAATACGGAAAAAGAATAATAAAAGAATGACAAAGAAAAGGAAAAAAAAACAATAATACAACTATACAAGATATGAGGAGAGAGAGGAACTTGAGTTCCTTGTTTTATGCCTTAAAATAAGAACGTAATTAGCTAATGAGTATAGAGTGTAAATAAGTTATGGGTATAAATGTAATGGGTAGAGCCATGTAAATAAAATAGGATGTATGTGTATTTTTATAAATCTCCCATTAGATAAGTGTAACAGCCCAGCCCGCTAGTGATATTGTCCGCTTTGAGCCTAGGCTCTCACGGCTTTCTAATGCGTCACTAGGGTCTAAGGCATGTGTACTCATATACCAGAATCTCTCTTGTGTTATGCTGATGTGAGACACTCCTTAACTAGGTGTCACATACACCCCTCTTATGGACTCAACGTTCTCGCTGAGGTTTGCCCCGCGTACCCGAGATTTGCCGAGACCCAGCCCTGAACTCTATCCCACATCGACAAGGCTAACACGGAGTGGCTCTAATACCATATGTAACAGCCCAGCCCGCTAGTGATACTATCCGCTTTGGGCCTAGGTCCTCACGGCTTTAAAACGTGCTACTAGGGTCTAAAGCATGTGTACTTATATACCCAGTATCTCTCATGTCTTATGCCGATGTGGGACACTCCTTAACTGGGGTGTCACAATAAGATTGATAGAATTTTGTAATTAAAGATAATATATTGTCAATTTTGAATATACTGACCAAAATTAATATTTTAATTTGGTATGGTTTTTGTTATTGTTGTTGTAATTTGGTAACGTTAGACCAAAATTCATAAATAGATGTAAAACGTGGTCAATTTTGATAACAATATACTTGTGGGATTGAGGATGGTGAGATGTATGCAGATCTTACCCCAATCAATGCGAAGAGGTTGTTTCCAATTAACCACTTGCAGTATTGATCAAATTCTAATTTGGCAAAATTGATCAAATTTTATAATTAAAAGGTAACATTGCGTCAATTATAATAATATTGACTGCAATTGATCATCTCATTTTCAAACTCATAATTACGCGTAACAATGTGCTCAAATTTGATGAGGTTGACAAATATTGATCATCTAACTAGGTAAGGTTGGAAACAGCCTCTTGGTGGGGATAATGTCTATATACATCTCATCCTCTCTAGACCCCACTTATGAGATAACACGCTCGGTATGTCGTCGTCGTCGTCGTCGTCGTTGTTGTTGTTGTTGTTGTTGTTGTTGTTGTTGTTGTTGTTGTTGTTGTAATTAGGTAGGTTTGATCAAAATTTGTAATTAAAAATTAAGATATGGCCAATTTTGAAAATATTGACCAAATTTGGCCATCTAATTTGATAATGTTGCCAAAATTCATATTTTGGTGTAAAATGTGATCAATTGATAATGTGGAAAAAAATTGATCATAAAATTTGGTAAGGATCAATTTTTTAAATTACAAAAATAAAGAATGGTCAATTTTGATAATGTTGAATACAATTGATCACATCATTTGATTATGCCAATCAAAATTCATAATTAGATATAATATTTGATTAATTTTGATAATATTGACAAAAATTGTTCATCTAAATATGTAAGGTTAATCAAATTAGTAAGGCAGAATACATAGATGGTCCCTTGAAGTTGTATACCCAATTCCCATGTTGATACCTCAACTTACCTAATGACCAACTAGACACCTCATGTCGTTCCAGATGTGTCTCGTGAGTACCTCGCAATGACATGACAAATCAAGTGTAACTCACACAATTCAGAGCGCGTGAGCAGTTTATTTTTTGCGTTTTTTTCTTTTTATTGATAAATTGCTTTTGCTGGCTTCCACAACACATAATTCTCCATAGTAAAATTTTCCACTTTTTGTAGGTCCCACCTTAAAAAATATAAAACAAAAAGAAAAGAATAAAAATCCCAAGCTTCTTCCTCAATCGAAAGACTCTACCACTCCTTACCATACTATGAACTTGTTTATTAACAATTCCTCCTCCTTCATTTCTAATTGTAATTTCTCATATGTTAAAAATTATCCTTAACCAAAGAACCATTTCTTAACCACCGTCCTATTCTAACGATCTTATAATCATCTTTAACATTATCAATACACAAATCAACCACAAATTTGAGCCCCCTTTTCCCGATCCTTCATGTAAATTTGGAGGTTTATTGTCATAAGTTGAGAATTTTTGAAACACATTGGATTCCACACACCATGGTCATTCAAATTTTTAAATATTAAAATCAAACCATGACAAGAAGTCTGTACACATTAGTTGGACCATATGGCTGTTTAATGAGGTTTCAAAGTTCTTAAGCTAAATTGGTCATAGATTCGTGATAAAGAGCAAGTTTTTGGAGTGGGTTGAAATTGTGGGAGTTGTCGGAGGCTTTTCCATCAGAGGCCAAGTGTGTAGAGATGATATGGTGGAGTTCTTCTTTCATCGGAAGAGATTCTCTTGATTTTTTTTAAATGAGTTTAATTTTTTTGAAAAGGGTGGAAATGGGGAAGAGGAGCAGAGTAAAACAAAGGAGAAAGATGAGGGGAGGGGTGGGTTTGGGAGGTGTGGGCTAGTTACATATAATGATTTTAAGAGACTTTTTTCTTTATTTAAGAGTGCTTAATAAATATAGGGTTCTTCTTTTAAATGTTGAATTATTTATTTTAGTTATATGAATTCATTTTTTTAAAATAAAAATTACACGTCCTCTTTGATTTGTTCATTTGACACATCATCAGCGAGTGTAACTCACATGTTTAACTTGTTGAACCTGAGTGCTCACGAGACACACCTGAAACGACATAAGGTATCTAGTTGGTCACTAGGTAAGTTGAGGTATTTACATGGGAATTAGGTACAACCTCAAGACGCCATCTATGTATTATGCCAATTAGTAATGAAAAGGTACCATAAGGTCAATTTTAAAAATATTGACCAAATACGATCATCTAATCATGTAATGTTAATCAAATGACATAATTAGATGTAACATGCAATCAATTTTAATAATGTTGACAAAAATTAATTATCTAATTTGGTGGAAGTGGCCAAATTTTGCAATTAAAAGGTAACATGTGGTCAAATTTGATATGTTGGCCAAGTGGCCCAATATTGATCAATTCATTTTGTAATGTTGACCAAAATTCGTAATTGTGATATAACATGATCAATTTTGACATGTTGAGTAATATTGTTCATCCAATTTAGTAAGATTGATTAAATTTTGTAATTAAAGGTAACATACGGTCAATAATATTGATCAAAATTGACCATCTCATTTGATAATATTGACCAAAATTCACAATTAGGTGTTATTTTGATAATATTCATAAAAAATTATTTATTTGGTACGATTAATTAAACTTTATAATTGAAAGATAACATGTGGTCAATTTTGATAATGTTGACCAAATTAGATTATCACATTTCATAATGTTTACCAAATTGGATGTAATATGTGACCAAAAATTACCCCCGAAAAGGATAAATTCCGGAATATCGACAGGATGGACTAACTCTTTTGGAGTTTTTGGAGTCGCCACCCAATTTAAGGAAAAACAGGGAACCAAATTAACAAATGCGTGCAAAACTCCGTTTTAGGAAAAAGACGGTCTTTCAGAGATTCTAAGTAAGAGGTTTTATTAATTTCGGAAGAAGGTTTTTAAGGCACTTCCGAAATTCCGTAAAATACGGTTAATCCGACAGGTTTCCAAAATATTTGCAAAATATGCTTTTTCTTGAAAATTTATCTAAAATAATTAATTGAAATAAAACTGGTTTACGAAAAATATTTTAAGTTGCACGCATTTTGCTAATTGGCCTCAGTTTGCAATAAATTAAATAACGACTTCAAAATATAAAAGGCAATGAACATAAAGTAAAGCAATATACAAACAATCAAATATTATTATTAAATAAAATAATTCAAACATTTTATTTACATAAATATCTAAGGAAAGGAAGGCAAAGTTAAAGATAGAACCGGGAAATTGATCAACTCGCGGGAGTCTTGATTTTTCTAAAATTCCTAAGTCTTATTTCTGAATGCTCGGGTCCGAATTCAATCTCCAAATGCCCTCAATGCAATGGACTATTCTCATTCGCGAGTCAGCCAAAAGCTTTCCCGAATCGCTCGTGCCAAGATATACCTCGCAATAAAATGGGAATTAAACGGGATTAGTACGATAATAAAGTGTAATGATTAATAAAATAAAATAATAATAAAGTAATAATAATAAGAAAAATATATATACATAATAATAATAATAATAATAATAATAATAATAATAATAAAATATATATAATAATAAAGAGGGGTTTTGTTTTTGCAAAATTTAGGCTCAGATTTGTATGGCGTGTCATGTAGAGGTTCGGGGGTGTTGGTACGGTTGCAAACACGGAGCCCGGGCCGTGTTGCCATCCAAGTACCAAACCCACCACTCTATTCGGCTTGCTTGGCATTAATTTCATACTTTCATCATCGCCTTTTGCTTTAGGGACACGGGAACGGGACGGATCAAGTGTAATATCGTGTTCAAAATCCGTCAATTCATTATCCGCCAATTCCTTGTGTAGGCCTCAATCGGCCCACAAGTGCAGTATCATGTTCAAAATCAGGCGAAACCCAACGGTAAGGTGCAACACAGTCCAAAATTGTCATAAGCACCTATCACAAATGGATGCCAAAGACCGGTACTCAACGATTCAATCAGTGTAAATTAATTCAATAACATAAGAATAATCAACGTAATAGCCTAAAAATGGGTCAACGTAATGAAAACAGGTCAAAGGCCTCAAAATCTGCTCAAATGGGTAACCATCTCCACCATGCCAACTTAAAAACTTCTGTTTCAATTTAAATTCCAACAGGACAACGATGTCAAGAGCACTATAATACTTTCACAAGAGAACCAGAACACGCAGTAAAAGCCGGTCCAAGAAGTTTTTGAGAATCAGCAGGTGATTTAGCCGTAAGATAGCCAACTGGTGAACGCCTAGCGATAACAACGGGCAAAATAACAGCAGAAAACAGGGGCGGCACCCATGGTCAAACAAACTCCGGTGGGACAACGGTGATGACGAACCCGAACAGCGGTGAAATAGGAGGAGCAACACCACCCTCTCAGTGGGGCGTCACTACAACCCCAAACCCTTTTCCGTTCAGCTTCGACAAACCATCAACAACCACATAGGAATAGGGGAAAAACAGAGCACAATCCAATGGTGGTTTTCCGACCAAACTCCGGTGGTGGTGACTGATTTTACCACCGGGAATCCCTTTTCCCGATCTCCCTGTCAATAACACTCAAATACCAATTGTCAAGAACGAAAAGGAAGCAAATAAAAACAAGGAAATAGAAAACTGAGAGAGCAAGTGTCGTCGGCGTCTGGTGTTGCCACCGGCGTCGCGTCATCACACGCGATATTCCCTTGTTTCTGATGTTCTCCACCGGAATTAATGGTGGCTTCAGTCTCCACTGTTCCAGATCTGTTCGTGTGTGGGTATTCTTTTGAAAGGGAGAAGGGAACGAGGGGAGGGTTGTGAGGGAGAAAGAGAATTGATTCGTCAAGATCAAAACCCACCATGTTCTCCTGAGTATTATGCATGGGCAAAACACATCTATGGCATTAGGGAGATGTAAGCAAGTCCTTGGGAGCAGACTGGTTTTGTTGACAAAGAAGCTGAAAGGCATTCTCGCCTTCACATTCTGCCCATAACAACATTGGATGAACTGATGTTTGACCAAGTTGGCCATTACCCAGGATATTCAGGGTATCTTTATGCCACAAACCGGTTATATCGCAAAAGGCCACCTGCCTGATGATGTTGCGGAATGATGATGATTATTGCTGATTCCGGAAGAAGTTGCAGAATTTATCTTTTAAGTTTTATGACCCTTTTGTCCCAATGTAAAAAGCTTGAAGCTTTTCCCCATAGTACTTTGATATTTTGTTATTATCATGACTTTAATGTTTTGAGACTCGGTTTATTTCTAACAAGTTACGAGTATTTATTTACATCCCAATTTTGTATTGGCAAACGGTTTGTATCATTATAATATCCACATGTGTATGCAATTTGCGCGATTAGGCTTACCTCTAGCACAAAGAGGCACCCTACAGGGTAGGACGCGTCCGCATTTTTATTTTACGCACATTACTTGTGGTTGCCACATGCCTTAATTTATCGCTCGTTAAAATGCAAAAGCGCTACGTGACGCGCGCTATGTGATTGTATGCAAATTTTACCAACAACATGCAAACTAACATAGTTACCTTTTAAATTTTTCTTTTGTTTTGTTTATTCCAAAACAGAGGTTTGATTTGTGCTGATTGAGCTGATCCAAAGACTTTTCTCTGCACATTGATATACACTTCAGAATTCAACAAAATGTCTGGTAACGATGATCAGCCTCCCGTTCTCAATGATAAGACTCTTGAAACTCCCGGATCTTCAAGGGGAAACGTCATCCTTGCTCAAGATGACCTTATTCTAAATCTGACTAAGCAGATACAGATGCTGAGTGATGAGCTAGCAACAGTTAAAGGGCAGGCCCCTCAAAACGTACCTTTAAATGCCAATCCTGTTCACAATGTACCCGCATATCAAAACAACCCAACTAATCAAACACCACCACCACTAAATCGCCCACAAGTTAGTCAAAATACCCCGCCCGCTCAACAAAATACCCAACCCGCTGGCTATCCTTCATATTATCCATATCCTAACGACCCCACTCCTCCTCACTACCAATATTTGCCTGCTAAAGACACTCCCCGTCCTCCACAATCTCAAGCACCCATTCCTGTAGCCGTTGCTCCTCCAAATGCCAATGATCCAAGGTAGGATATCCCGAGGCGTTATATTATGAGCATGACCCTAATGGGAAGAATGTGGACTTCACAGACTATCCGCCACAGAATGAAATGCCCACAACTGTGGAAAAACAGGGAAAGACAAGCGAACAAGATGAGATAATCCAAGCAATGAAAGTCATGCAACAATCTATTAAGGACTTGCAGGTGACTAAGAAACGGCAAAGCACCTCATACCGCAGTCTTTATCTATTCCCGGACATCACTCCTCCTCCCGGTTTTAAAGTGCCGAAGTTTGACATGTATGATGGTCATGGTGACCCATTTGCTCATTTAACCAAGTACCTCAACAGAATGAGGGCGGCGGGAGGCAAAGAAGAACTTTTGATGGCTTACTTTAGCCGTAGTCTGGAAGGTATTGCTGCTGAATGGTTTGCCAGACAAGACATAAGCAAATGGCACGAGTTTGATGATATAGCTGGTGACTTCACAAAGCAGTTTGAATACAATGTGGCGATGGTCCCTGACCTCATAACCTTGGCAAATTTGAAGAAGAAACCAACAGAAACTTTTAGGGAATACGCCTTGAGGTGGCGTGAACAGGCTGCACGGGTGCAACCCCCGATGACTGAGAGGGATATGGTGAAGTACTTTATTCGTGCTCAAGACGATTCCTATTACATGCATATGCTTCCTATGATGAGTGCACCTTATGCTGAACTTCTCACAATGGGGGAGATGGTGGAAGAAGGCATCAAATCCGGTCGGATTGTGAGCTTTGCTGAAATGAAGTCAAGTGCTCAAAATGCTCAATCCAACCCGAACAATTCTAGAAGAAAAGAGAAGAGGGAAGAAGTCACAGCTGTTGCCGCAGACATTGACCGCCGCCCGGCTAGGAGGTTGAACTTTGATAATCCACCAGCCTACCCTACTTACCCAAATGCACCTCCTCATTACCCAAATGCACCTCCTCATTACCCAAATATTCCTTCTCCTTACCCAAATGCACCACCCCCAATTACCCTAGTCACTATCAAATTCCTCCCGCTCCATATCCTGTCTATCAAGCACAACCCAGTTATTATCCACCACGAGCACCAGCACCACAACCACAACAATACCCTCCTTGCCCACAGAATTACCAACCCCGTGCTCCTATCCGTCCAAATATGCAAGGACCTAACCAAGGCTATGAAAGGAGAGCACCCAAAACCTATACTCCTATAGCGGAATCTTATGGTCAATTATTTGAAAGACTAAGAAGCGCCGGAGTTGTGCAGCCTGTTCCTGACAATATTCCAAATCCTCCTCCAAGGTGGTATGATGTTAATAAGCATTGTGTTTATCATTCTGGGGCTGCGGGCCATGATGTGGAAAGGTGTTATGCCTTCAAGGATAAAGTGGAAGCTTTGATCAAATCAGGCACTATCCAGCTTACTGGAACTCAACCAAATGTGCAAGATAATCCTCTTCCCACCTATGGAAATAATGCTGTCAATGTCATTTCCCTTGATGAGGGGTTTGATTTGAAAGGGACCATTGTTCCCGTTAGCAATGTGAGGGTTGCTAACGAGGCCAAAGTATCTGTGCAAGTTAGAGCTCCCATTCTGGTGCAAGCTGGTATCCCAAGGCCAACCGTCACCGTCATGCTTGCCTCACCCCTTCAATATGATAGCAAGAGGGTTCCTTGGAACTATTCTGAAGGGCCTATCGGAAGTGGAAAGGTAACTGTTGCTGTTGCTGCTGCACAAGGCATGACCAGATCTGGTAGATTCTATACGCCTGAGAAGTTGGGTCAAAGCCTTGGAGAAAAAGAGGGCATTGTAAGAAGAGTGACTGACACCGAGGCTGAGGACTTCTGGAGGAAAATGCAGTCAAAGGAATACTCTATTTTGGAGCATTTAAAGAATACTCCTTCCCGGATATCCATCATGGCTTTGCTAATGAGCTCTGAAACACACAGAAATGCATTGCTGAAAGTGCTCAAAGAAGCAGAGGTCCCTACTGAGACCACGGATGAGAGCTTGGCCGTCTTGGTTGGCCAAATCTTAGAACCTCACAAGGTGTCCTTCTTCAAAGAAGAGCTTCTACCCGAGGGTCTCGGACACAACAAAGCCTTGCATATTGTTGTCAAATGTAGGGATAAATTTGTCGGACGGGTGCTGATCGATGGTGGTTCCGGGCTCAATATATGTCCGTTGGCAACTCTGAAAGAACTTGGAATTGATGCTGGCAAAATTAGACAAAGCAATGTGAAAGCAAGGGCTTTTGATGGAGCTCAAAGGTGCACCTTAGGAGAAGTTGATCTTGATCTGCAAATAGGTCCTGTGAACTTCTCTGTAGAGTTTCAGGTATTCGACATCCCGTCTACCTATAATATGCTGTTAGGAAGACCTTGGATCCACATGGCCGGAGCTGTCCCTTCCACTTTGCATCAAAGTGTGAAATTCATATGGGATAATGAAGAAGTAGTGGTTAAGGGCGAGGGAAACAGCCCCATGCATGCTAGCACCACGATTCCTATGGTAGACAACGCCACAGAGCTTGATGGAGCTACTTTTCACACGGTTGAGCTAATGAATGTGACCCGAGCATCTAATGATGATTCGAAAAGAGGTACCCTACCCAGAGTCCCCAAGATGATTGCTGTGGAAATGTTGAAAAATGGTTTCAAACCTGGTTCGGGATTGGGAGCAAATCTGAACGGCATTACTGAACCCATCTGCTTGCCCAAGAATCTGGGTACCTTTGGCTTGGGTTACTGTCCTACCAAAAAGGAGATTGAAAAGGCCAAAAGGAAACCAGCCATTGTTATGCCAGAACCCCTTCCTTCCTTATACCAGTCATTTGTCAAGGCACCAGAAGTCGTTATGCCGGATCTGGTTGAAGGAGTTGGTAATTTGTTCCTGAGTGATGATTGCGAATGCGGTGTTATTATTGAAGACTATGCTGAAGAATCACCTGTGCAGAATGTTGAGGCAAAGGATCCGATGGCCAATTGGACCTGTGTCCCAGTGGAAGAGACTTGGTGAATGAACTCACTAGTTTATTTTGGCGTCACAGTCAGATTGAGGCCCTGAACTGTGTTTCGCCTTTGGTTTATGTTTATGTCTTTTCAAAATAATCTGTTTACATTCTGCATGTTTTACTTTAATGTATGCCTCCCTAAACTAGACTTTTGAAACAAATAAAATGCATTGCATTCCCCCTACTATTATTTTGCTATGCTTTAATTATTTACTTTATTTTACGCTTTTGATTAATGTTTGTTTCTGTTTCAGCTTTCCACTTAACAAAACTGCCGAAACTTTGCTTGTGACATATAATGAAACAACTGAACAAACTGGTACTGATGCATTGAGTATTGGGGAATGTGATGAAGACTTTGTTCCTGATGAAATAACACGAGAAGTTGATCAATTTAAGAACAAACCAAAGCCTAACTTGGAAGAAACCGAGTCAATCAACTTGGGGACTTCAGAAGATGTTAGAGAAACCAGAATCAGTGTTCATTTGACCTCGGAAGAAAGAAGAGCTTATATTGAATTATTGAACGAGTATCGAGACATCTTTGCTTGGTCTTATGATGATATGCCCGGTTTGAGTACCGATCTTGTCACTCACAAATTGCCAACTGATCCTTCATTTCCGCCTGTTAAGCAAAAGAAGAGAAACTTCAAAACTTCCACAAGCAAACAAATATTGGAAGAAGTGCAAAAGCAATTGACCGCTAAGGTGATTTGATCTCTCAAATATCCCACTTGGTTAGCAAATATTGTGCCGGTGCCCAAGAAGGACGGCAAAGTTAGAGTTTGTGTTGATTATCGTGATCTCAACAAAGCAAGTCCAAAGGATGATTTTCCATTGCCAAATATTCATATCCTTATTGATAGCTGTGCAAAACATGAGCTTCAGTCTTTTGTCGATTGCTTTGCTCGCTATCACCAGATTCTAGTGGATGAAGATGATGCTGAAAAGACCGCTTTCATCACGCCTTGGGGTGTGTTCTGTTATAGAGTTATGCCTTTCGGTTTGAAGAATGCCGGGGCAACATATATGAGAGCAATGACAACTCTTTTCCATGATATGATTCACAAAGAGATTGAAGTCTACGTAGATGATGTTGTTATCAAATCCAAGAAGAAAGAAGAGCATTTGACTGATTTGAGAAAATTCTTCAACCGCCTTCGACGGTATAACTTGAAGCTTAATCCTGCAAAATGTGCGTTTGGTGTTCCCGCTGGTAAGATGTTGGGTTTTATTGTAAGCCGGAGGGGTATAGAATTGGATCCGTCTAAAATCAAGACTATCCAAGACTTGCCTCCTCCAAAGAGCCGGAAGGATGTGATGAGTTTTCTTGGTCGTTTGAACTACATAAGCCGCTTCATTGTACAATCCACGGTTATTTGTGAACCAATAATCAAGCTGTTGAAAAAAGATGCTGTTATTGAGTGGACGGAAGATTGTCAAAAGGCTTTTGATAGGATCAAGAAGTATCTATCTAATCCGCCTGTGTTAGTTCCTCCTGAACCTGGAAGACCATTGATCTTATATTTGTCCGTTTCGGAAAATGCATTTGGATGTGTCTTGGGGCAACATGACAAGACCGGGAAGAAAGAACAAGCCATTTATTATCTAAGCAAGAAGTTCACCCCTTATGAAGCCAGGTATACTCTCTTGGAGCGAACTTGTTGCGCCTTGACTTGGACCGCACAAAGGTTAAGGCACTATCTTTCATCATATACAACTTATCTTATCTCAAGGATGGATCCTTTGAAATATATCTTTCAAAAGCCGATGCCCACGGGGAAATTGGCAAAATGGCAGATTCTGGACATAGTTTATGTCACCCAAAAGGCGGTAAAGGCACAAGCATTGGCGGATCATTTAGGCTAAAATCCTGTTGATGACAGCTATGAACCATTGAGAACTTACTTTCCCGATGAAGAGGTCTTGTTTCTGGGTGAAGACATCTCTTCTGAATATGATGGTTGGCGTCTATTCTTTGACGGAGCAGCAAATTTCAAAGGTGTTGGTATTGGAGCTGTCTTAATTTCTGAAACGGGTCAGCATTATCCTGTTTCGGCCAAGCTCAGATTTCCATGCACTAACAATATGGCTGAGTATGAAGCATGCATTTTGGGTCTTCGATTGGCAGTTGATATGAATATTCAAGAACTTTTAGTGATTGGGGATTCTGACTTGCTGATTCACCAAGTACAAGGCGAGTGGAACACCAAGAATGTAAAGATTCTTCCTTATTTACATTGTGTCAAGGAACTGTGCAAAAGGTTCGCAAAGATTGAGTTCAAGCATGTTCTAAGACTTCAAAATGAGTTTGCCGATGCTTTGGCAACTTTATCTTCTATGATCCAACATCCTGACAAGAATTATATTGATCCTATCGAAATTGAATTGCATGATAGGCCAGCTTATTGTTTTCAAGTTGAGGAAGAGCGGGATGGCCATCCTTGGTATTTTGATATCAAGAATTATCTCAAGGTTGGGAGTTATCCTGAAAATGCAACAAGTGTTCAAAAGAAGAGCATTCGGAGGTTAGCAAATCAATTCTTTCTAAGCGGTGAAATCCTATATAGGAGGACCCCAGACTTAGGACTCTTAAGGTGTGTGGATGCCATTGAAGCAAATAAATTGCTTGTGGAAGTGCATGCGGGAGTTTGTGGACCGCACATGAATGGTTTTGTCTTGGCAAAGAAGATCTTGAGAGCGGGATATTTTTGGCTAACTATGGAAACTGATTGTGTTCAGTTTGTGCGGAAATGCCATCAATGTCAAATTCACGGAGATATGATCAAAAGACCTCCTTCTGAACTTCATGCAATGAGTTCTCCCTGGCCTTTTGTTGCTTGGGGAATGGATGTTATTGGTCCTATTGAGCCGGCCGCCTCAAATGGACATCGCTTTATTTTGGTGGCTATCGATTACTTCACCAAGTGGGTGGAGGCAACTTCTCACAAGTCTGTAACTAAGAAAGTGGTGTCAGATTTTGTGCGCAACAATATCATTTGTAGATTCGGAGTTCCTGAATCAATCATTACTGACAATGGTGCAAACTTGAATAGTGATTTAATGAGAGCAACTTGTGAAAGCTTCAAGATTACTCATCGCAACTCTACTGCATACCGGCCTCAAATGAATGGAGCTGTTGAGGCAGCAAATAAGAACATCAAGCGTATTCTCCGAAAGATGATTAATAATTATAGAGATTGGCATGAAAAGTTGCCTTTTGCACTTCTTGGGTACCGCACCACCACTAGAACTTCAACCGGGGCAACTCCCTATCTTTTGGTGTATGGCACAGAAGCAGTCTTACCCGCGGAGGTAGAAATTCCTTCCTTGAGAATCATTCAAGAGGCTGAATTAGAAAATGCTGAATGGGTGAAGAGCAGATATGAACAGTTGATGCTTATTGACGAGAAAAGAATGAATGCAATTTGTCATGGGCAACTTTATCAAAATCGCATGATCAAGTCTTTTGGTAAGAAAGTGAGAGTGAGAGACTTCAAACCGGGGCAATTGGTGTTAAAGAAGATCTTTCCTAATCAAGAAGAAGCAAGGGGCAAATTTGCACCGAATTGGCAAGGTCCATATGTGGTTCATCGGGTTTTATCCGGAGGAGCACTGATTCTAGCAGAAATGGATGGTCAAGTTTGGCCAAAAGCAATCAACGCAGATGCCGTCAAAAGATACTATGTCTGAAGCAATCACAAGTTAGCATGATCTTGAATGTAATCTTTGATGTAATGCGAACTACGCGTAACCTGAGTCCCAAGGCGGGATACGTAGTAACTCACATAGAGTTTGGTTGCATTGATATAAGAATTTCCCCTATTTCCTCTTTTATGTAAATTTGAACTACTTCTGACCTGATTCCTGGAATGGCAACAGGATAAGTAGGCAATCCCCTTCGGATTCGGTCAAAATATTGTAACACTTTAGGCTTGTTTATCTTTTATGATGTAATGCCGAACTATGCATCTGGGCAGATGTGTAGGTTTTCCAATTCGGATGCGGCTTCGTACTTAGATTGCCATATTTTTCCCAAAAATCTTTATGTAAGCAGAACTACGCACGGTCTGATTCCCGTGGAGGGATACGTAGGCGCTCTTAAAGGGCTCGACTCTATAATATTAAAATTTTCAGTTTCCCCTAAGGCAAGCAACTGGGGCAATTTTTGCAAAGATAATTTGAAGATATGGAAGTTCATAACTGGAGCAGATCTTTGCAAGAATTGGTTTGCTTATCCAAGGATGAAACAACAAAGTTTTGAAAGTATTCAAGATTAGCACAAGTTGCAGATGCAAAGGACGTTCAGTTTTTTTCAAAATATGTCATGAGTTCCAGTTGAAGCAGAAATTTCAAATGCATTATAAACTATTTACTTGCATATCAATGATTGCTTGCTTACTATTTTATCAAATTATTTTATTTTGCCTCTATATTAAAATGAGTTATACTATTGAGTTCATAAACCAAGTTTCAGAGGATGGTTTTAAAGTCCAAGTCAGACGAAGAAGAGGAAGCGATAGCAGCAAATTCAAGATGAATCAGCACAAATCAAACACCCCTTCCCAAAACTAACAAATTTTTCTTTGAGAGCAGGAACATGAAAGCTTGCAATGAAAGGATCATTCGCACTATGGATGAACAATTTATTGAACGCGCATTCAAAGTTAACTTGTAGATTGCGTTGCATTGCCTTTACATGACTTAAAGCGTTATGCTTTGCCATGAATTATTGCCGAACAGGCGGCATTTCTACCTCTATGATTTTCAATCTTAAATAAGCAATGAAGCCGAGGCATGCGTTATGTTTTCAAATCATGCCAAAATAAGCGTTGCCTTATTGACAATATTCTCAAGACCATCATTGTCTGAATGTCTCGCCAATTGATTTATCAAATGGCTATTGCACTGATTATATTTCCACACTGTTTTACTTTGCGCTTGCTTTAAATTTTGCCATTATATTTGTTTCAAATTAATGCTTTGCTTTACTTTTTCAGGTCAACCATCAGTTTCTCGGAGATTATTCGCCTTGCCGCATAGGATTTGAACATCAGATTCGATATGAACTGAAGAGAGCATTCAAAACTTTGAACCACCATCCATACAAGCAACGCCAATCAAGTTGAAAATGCAAATGATTTGGCTTGACAGATCATTCAAATTTACTCTTGCGGCATCTAAGCATTACGTTGGTTTATTGCCGAAAAGGCGGCGCTTTTCTTTTCTCAAAATCTTAACATTGTTATAGAATCTACCTCGCGATATTGATAGACAAGTCGGCTCGAACACCGCTTTCGGAGTGTTTCGCGATGTCGGTTGTCTTACAATATTGACATTTATTGATAGTTTAAGACAAGCCGGTTGGAACACCGCTTTCGGAGTGTTTCGCGATGTCGGTTGTCTTGCAATATTGGAATTTAGTGATAGTTTAAGACAAGTCGGCTGGAACACCGCTTTCGGAGTGTTTCGCGATGTCGGTTGTCTTACAATATTGGCATTTAATGAAGTCTAAGACAAGTCGGCTGGAACACCGCTTTCGGAGTGTTTCGCGATGTCGGTTGTCTTGCAATATTGGCATTCTATAGATTGATAGTTTAAGACAAGTCGGCTGGAACACCGCTTTCGGAGTGTTTCGCGATGTCGGTTGTCTTGCAATATTGGCATTTAGTGATAGTTTAAGACAAGTCGGCTGAAGCACCGCTTTCGGAGTGTTTCGCGATGTCGGTTGTCTTGCAATATTGGCATTTAGTGATAGTTTAAGACAAGTCGGCTGAAGCACCGCTTTCGGAGTGTTTCGCGATGTCGGTTGTCTTGCAATATTGGCATTTAGTGATAGTTTAAGACAAGTCGGCTGGAGCACCGCTTTCGGAGTGTTTCGCGATGTCGGTTGTCTTGCAATATTGGCATTTAGTGATAGTCTAAGACAAGTCGGCTGGAACACCGCTTTCGGAGTGTTTCGCGTTGTCGGTTGTCTTGCAATATTGGCATGTTATAATTGAAATAGATGATAAAGATAGGCGATTCGACTTGAGACACCATGTCTTGTTAGTCAACTTATCTTATGAAAGCCTTGCATTTTACAAATTCGTTCCCCCTTTACTTATTGTTTCACTTTATCATTTCAGAATAATGATCAGCCCAGAGGTTCCCCGGGTGGAGTACCTCGTCAGTTGGTCGAAAGAAGAACTTATGGATGATATCACAACCAGCATTTACAATTTTCTATTATCCCTTTATTTATTTCTTATTCCAATCATTATAGTTTATTAGCAGTTGCTCGCTTACCGTTTGTTAAGTCTTTACAGAATTTTGGCAATACCGCAGCAGCATTGGGAGCATTTGGAGCATAACGTGGAACTTTTTCTTAGCAGTGAACTGGGGCAATTGTTGATATGAGCTAGACTCGTCAACAAGGATCTGAAGAATCGCACTCGAACAAGCAAGTTTTACCTAATCTTTCATTTCAGATTAGGCGTCAGTTTGAATTCTTTCCTATTCGTGCGTCCTTTCTTTTGTCAATCGTGCGAGTCTTCGTTTCTAAGTGTTGTCGAACTACATATGGCCTGATTCTCTTTCAGCCCGAGATATGTAGGCAACTCAGAAACCAGAGTTCGGCCATGTCCATAAGCCTCGTCTTTTGATCCTTGGAAATCAAAAGTCTTGGTTTTATCGGGACAAAATTGGTTTCTCGTCAACTTCTTTACCCTAAAAACTCTTTCATCCTTTTCCGGGTAAAGAGGGGCAACTGTTGACACCCAATTTTGTCCCGAAAATATTAATTAAATGTCTAATTATCTAATTAATGGACAACTTTTGAGAATTAAATGTAATTGATTCATTTATGAGTAAAAGGCCAAATGTTGCAAAGCATACCCTAATTTCTATCCTACCCCGCACAGCCCCTTCAATCTCCAATTAATCCCAAAGTATGTCTAGATTTGTTCCCTAGAATCAATTTCAACCTACCCGTGCAATCACCTATTTCACTTTAACTTATCCTAAAATAGGCTAAATTCGCAATGATGGCCTCAAATCTGTCTTACTCGTGCAACATTACCTACAAATACACACACCACCCTTTTCACGCGCATATCCCCTCCCCACTTCAGAAATCCCTAACCCGACTCGCCTAATCCCTAAACCCAATCGATTTCCCAAAAATTTCAAACACATATCAGTCCAAAAAGTTCCAGCTGGTCAAAAATCGTACCTCTTATCCATTTGGTACCGTTAGAAGGTTCTTTTAGGGATTTCATTCAATCCGAGAACCTAATTTGTTCTCCTATAAATTGAAAGCTAAAGGTCATTTGAGGGGAGTTCATGTTTTAGCCAAGAAAAGGCAGCATACACACTTTAAAACATTTTTCTTTAGTTTATTTTAAGTTTAGAAATCAGTGTCATTGTTACTGTTGTTTCGGATTCGAGTCGACGACGTTGCTTGAGTCGTCGCACCTAATCGAGTCGCTTATTCGAGTCGCTTTGATTCGAGATCCCTCGCCCTAGTCGCTGCCTCGAAACAGGTAATAAACCATTTCTTTTCTTAGTCTTGCTTTCCTCTTATTCATATATGTTTCTTCTTGTTCGAAAAGACGATGTCTTGGTGCAGTTTGTATCTGTGTCTTCGTATAAATTTTAGTTCCTTGTATGAATATTCAAAGTATAGAAGTATGAGCACAGTTAAGAATTGAATCTTTGATTGGTTTGCTGTGTTTCTTCCATTAACAATCAACGTAATAACCTCACCTTAGTTTTTCCTTTGATGCTTATTTATTTGCTAAGAGTGTAGTTTGTTTCCTCGTCATTTTGTAGTTACTGTTTGTTTAAAAAATCATGATAAGTATCGGAATCGAATCCCTGCCAATTCTTTGTCTTGTTCAGGTTGCGATAAGCATGTTCTGTAAAAGATATGTTAAGTTGTCTGCTCCCAGCTTGTTAACTTGAGTTTAAAATTAAATGTATCTAAAATTTTTGACTTTTTTAAAGCTTAAATCATGTTAAAGTTTCAATCTTTGAAAACTGAAGTTTTGTCTAAGTACAAGATGCATATGCTGATTAGCGTATATTGCTGCTCGTATGTTAAAAGATTGCAAAGAGGAATCTAGTGGGCAACTTGGTTGAATGAACCTTGAGATGCTGTTCTGTTTGAGATTTTAGCTTAAGCTTTAGGGCAAGTTTCAGTTTCTTTTGCTCTGAGGGGTTATCCAGGGTGTTTAGTTGAGATTGTTCAGGTGAGTTGATAGGAGTTAGGAGCTGTTAGAGAGGGTTGTAGGTAGTGAGGGATGTCTAGTGCTGTAGGGATCTAGTGGATTGTTTTAGGAGAGATGGTAGTGGTCTGTGTGTGTTCTAAAGAGTGTAGAAAGGGCTCAGGTTCTGCAGGTGTTGAGTTAGGTTCAGGAAGCGCGCAGGTGTTAAGAGGGTAGTTGTAGGCATTATTGTAGTAGTTGCAGGTTGTTTAGAGGGTGTATGTAAGTGAGGTCTATATGCAGTTAGTTCAGGGCAGTGAATGAGGGATGTAGGGTGGCTGTCTGGTTCTCTGTTTGTGTAAAGGTGTCCAGGGAGGTGTGTTTGATTCTAGGAGAGAAGTTGAGGTCGGTTAAAAGGGTGTGTGAGAGTTTGTTTCTGTGTATGTAAGGCTTCAGGGGTGTTGTTTGCTGCAGGTGGTTAGGAGTTGTATGTGAGCTTGCAGGTCTTTCCAAATGGGCAGTTTGTGTGAGGGATGCTTGAAGAGGAGGCAGAGTTTTAGGAGAAGTGAGGGGTTGTTTCTTTTTGCAGGTGTGAGAAGGTGTTTTAGGGTGTAGATAGTTTTAATGTCGAAGGGGTATAAGAGTTTGTTTTGGTTCTAATTCCTTCTCATGTCTGGCAGACTTCTCCTTTAAGTTCAACTTTTGGTTTCTAGTTAACTCAGCTTCTAGTATAGGTCTGCTAGTTCTCCTTAGGACCTCGAAAGTATAGGTCTGTTAGTTTTCTTAGGAATTTGACCCTCACCTCTATTTAAGTAATAGGAAAGTTTGTTTATTTAAGAAATTTTCTGTCTTTGCTTGCTGCATTTCAGCCCATGAAAATCAATGACCATTTTTTAGTACTTAAAAGTTTGGTTAAAGGCCAGAGGTAACCTGGTAAAGAATATGTCTTTAACCCTGAATCATAAGCAATTGGTCTTTAATTGATTACATACCAACGTAATACAAAATTTTGACCTTTCTTTATTATATCTTGCGTGTCTGTTTATTTTGATATTAATTTGATTCTTTTCTACTGGATATAGCTGCCTACTTTAGTTTTGGTACACATAGTATCCATAGCTGATGATATGCAAAGTTTGGATACATGATTCATAAACTCACTATTTTTTTTACTAACTGGAAATTGTGTTTGAGTTTTTCATTAAGTAAAGTTTTGATCTTTCTGATTAATTTACGATAGATAGTATTTGCTTGGTCACTCCTTCAGGTATTGAACGTTTCTTTGGTTTGCTTAGTTTGAAATCTTGGAGATAGTATATATAGTCCTAAAGATACCATCTTTAATACTTAATGGGATGTCTTCATTTATTTCATATGAATTGCGTTAGTTTAGTGTGAGCTCTTGATTATATTCTTACTCTTTAAAGGTTTGAGCTTGGCCTTAACCTAGAAGCTGTGGGATGGATTAAGTTGAGTATATTATTAGCTATATAACACACTTCTGTAAATTGATTGATTCATTAGATCGAAATGAGCAGTCTGTTGTGAATGATGATCTTCTTTATTTATTTATTTCAAAAAGGAGTTAAGCTTGTTAATCTAAAGTTCTGGATTTGTTAAAAGTCAACAGAGATGTGTACATATGAACTCGTCCAGTGACATCTTCTTGGAAATTTGGTGTGTTTAGTTGTTGACTAAACATAAATTCAATCTTGTCAATGTGATAAAGTTGGGAATAAAAAAAAAGAATGTCAATTTCTAGTTTAAGCTTTTATCAAATCAAGTTTTAATGATGAGTTGGTCTTTTATAGAATTTAGTGTAATCTAGCGTTTAGAAATTCACCTTAGGGCCGATAGTTTACTGTCTTTAAGTTTTGAAGCTTTGGCTGTGGTTCAATACATGAATTTGCTTGTTCCTTCTTTTGAGAATAATTGTGCCAGACCATAGGCATTTTCTTTTACTTAGCTATTTTGTATGAATTTACTTTTTTTTTTTTTGATTTGCAAACTGTTTCTACGGATTATTAGTGAGTATTTATTAATCTTTATTTTGTTTATTTTGGCATAAAATCTTGAGACGAGTTGGGTAACTCGCAAATTGGGAAGGCATACATTGCATTGGAGCCATTTGGGGTCGAGTTCGGGTCTCAAGTTAACAAGTTGCTAATCAAGGCTCGATTATGAGTTGCACCCCCGGGTTCTATTCTTTTTACTCCTTCTTTCCCGTCCCCTTTAGAAAAGTATGTTTTAGGAACCCTGTAGAATAGAAATGGTATTTGAATTGTGAATAATTATTGTAAATTACTTAAATTATTTTGTATAAATACTTTGTATCATTTCTTTGCGAATCGCCAATTAATTTATGGATGTTTAGAATCATTTGTCAATTAAAGAGTGCAAAATCAAATTCGGCTAAAAACCGTACTCTCGTCATAATTCGCATTGGAATTGCTTCTTTATTTATTATATTAAATTTCAATTAGTTATTTATCTAATCTAATTTATTTATTTAGTTAATCAATTAAATTTTAATCCTTCATTTATTTATTTATTTACTTAATCTAATTTATTTAATTTCAATTAATCATTTATTTAATCAATTAAATATTTATTTTATATATTTATTTAATTAATCAATTATTATTCATTTACTCCTTTATTTAATTAAAATTGATAAGTAGTCATTTATTTAATTAAGTTACTTATTTGCTTATTTATTTATCTACTTATTCAATCAATTAATTAATCCCTTTATTATCATCCAATTATTTATCTAATGTGTTTTATTTAATCATCTAACTCCATTTAACCTTTACTTATTTTATTTATTAATTAATTGATCGTTATTTTATTTATCCATTTAATTAATCTTAAATTGGATCATTTATTTATCTAAGTATCGGCATAATTAAAATCTTATCTTATTTATATTATTCATATTATCCTTATATAAAATTAGCTTTATATACTTATTATCCTTAACAAATTCGTGAAAACCGCCGGACTAACCACATTTAGCGGATTTTCGAAAGTTCTCCCGCAAGGGACCTTCTTTCGAATTTAATAGAACCACTTACCTAAGAATCTCTGAATTATTTTCCTTTAAATAAGGAATAAAATTGCACTCTTTAGTTAACTTAGGTTCCTAATAATCCTTAAATTAGGTGGCGACTCCAAAGAAACCCTTTGGAGTCCCATTTTGTTGAAATATTCCGAAACCTACCTTTTCTTAAGAAAAAGGTAATTTTTTGGAATCAAAGTCCTCGGCTTTATCGTGACAAAATTGGTTTTCCGTCAACTTCTTTTCCATAAAAACTCTTTAATCCTTTTCCGAGTAAAGAGGGGCAGCTGTTGACACCCAATTTTGTCCCGAAAATATTAATTAAATGTCTAATTATCTAATTAATGGACAACTTTTGAGAATTAAATGTAATTGATTCATTTCTGAGTAAAAGGCCAAATGTTGCAAAGCATACCCTAATTTCTATCCTACCCCGCACAACCCCTTCAATCTCCAATTAATCCCAAAGTATGTCTAGATTTGTTCCCTAGCATCAATTTCAACCTACCCGTGCAATAACCTATTTCACTTTAACTTATCCTAAAATAGGCTAAATTCGCAATGATGGCCTCAAATCTGTCTTACTCGTGCAACATTACATACAAATACACACACCACCCTATTCACGCGCATATCCCCTCCCCACTTCAGAAATCCCTAACCTGACCCGCCTAATCCCTAAACCCAATCGATTTCCCTAAAAATTTCAAACACAGATCAGTCCAAAAAGTTCCAGCTGGTCAAAAATCGTACCTCTTATCCATTTGGTACCGTTAGAAGGTTCTTTTAGGGATTTCATTCAATCCGAGAACCCTAATTTGTTCTCCTATAAATTGAAAGCTAAAGGTCATTTGAGGGGGGTTCAGGTTTTAGCCAAGAAAAACACAAAAACGGCAGCATCTCTACATAAACATTTTCTCAAAGTTTTAAGAAGAGGGATAAGCATAGTGTTACTGTTCATTTTGCATTTTGGAGTGTTATCTCTCTATTCTTCAAGTCGTTCCTTCATCGCTCTAGTCATCGTCTTGTTCGAGTCGTAGTCTCGGATCCCTCGCCCTAGCTCGCTGCTCGCAAAAAGGTAATAACCCTTCCCCTTTACTTTTTTTTCAGTTTTTTTTATATTTTTCATAAACTGAATAATCTGTTTACATTATGTCTATAATGGGCTAATATGCATAAATGTGGAACAATGATGATGTTTGTGTTTCGAAAGATGATTTCGAGCTAAATCTTTAAGTCGACATGTATACATTAGGTCGATCTTTTGTTGTCTAGTTTTTCATAGAAAAAGCATCATCATGTTTAGGGGTGCTATGGTATGAAGTTTCTGTTAAGGGTAGTCCAAAGCTTTGATCTTTGTTATAAAATAATTAAAATTCTATTTCTTTAAGGCTAAATTATTGGTGTTCAATCCTGTTATTGTATCTTCTAATCAATATATGAAAGATCAGTCTTTTAATAATTGAATGAAATGGAAATTTTAGTCTTCTTTCATTGATTATTGATTAGAGTAAAAGGGTCTAGTATTTGGAAGATTTTCTGGAGGTTTGATGTGTATGCAGGCTGGTTATGAGTTGTTTTGGTGAAATGCGCCCTGTTCAGGCATGAGAATAAGTAGCAGAGGTTCCCCAGTGAGTTTAGGAGTTTGTCTGGTTTGTTTCCGGAGTCTGAAAGAGGGTAGGAGCTGTTCAGATATTAGAGGAGAGTGCAGGGTGTAGAAGCTGGTTTAGGGGCATTTCAGTGGAGTTGTTTCTTGTTTGTTAAAGAAATGTAACAGACTGCTAATACACTTATATGCAGAAGAGACAAAAGGTTTTTGAATTAAGCTTTAGCTTCATAGATGGGTATTTTACGAGAAAATTACACATGACCTCTTTCATAGCAGAATATTTAAGCAAACACCTAGCTAGATAAACTTGACAAACACAATAATTTTTTTTAAGCGACAGTACAAAGAGCTCAAAGCATAGTTCAAGCTCACATATTTCATAGTGCAATACATTAAGGAAATAGAGACTCAGAATGCATGGAAACAAGTACTCAATCTTTGACACCATGACTTGATATTTTAATAGACAAAAGTTATGACTTTATAACATGATTTAAACTTGGACAACACACGGGAGCAGATGAAGATGAAAATTTTATATCCTAAGAACTAACAGAAAACTCCGACTAGCATGAAATAGATAACCTTCGAATAATTATTTTCATGTGAAGAAGACTCAAAGGCAGGTTCAGACAGAGCAAACAAGGTTCTAATGACACCCAATTTTGTCCCGGATTTTAATTAAAAGTATAATAATTTTAATAATTAAGTTCAATTTTGAAGATTGTAAATAAATAGCTAATTTTAAAGGGAAATGACCAAAATCGCAAGTTATCCCTTCATTTGCAGTGCATTATATAATTAATTGTTTAATTTAATTAAAGAACTAAATTTGTTCTTAAATTGCAATTTAGGATCATTTATGCAAAGCCCATATTACACACAAATACCCATTTTCCATCCTCCCCTTTTATAAAAGAAAACCCTACACATTTTACATAGAGATGAGCCGCAACACCCATTACATTTTTTTGGACATAGTCAGCCGCGGCTCATCTCCCTCACAACCCTCCCCTCGTTCCCTTCTCCCTTTCAAAAGAATACCCACACACGAACAGATCTGGAACAGTGGAGACTGAAGCCACCATTAATTCCGGTGGAGAACATCAGAAACAAGGGAATATCGCGTGTGATGACGCGACGCCGGTGGCAACACCAGACGCCGACGACACTTGCTCTCTCAGTTTTCTATTTCCTTGTTTTTATTTGCTTCCTTTTCGTTCTTGACAATTGGTATTTGAGTGTTATTGACAGGGAGATCGGGAAAAGGGATTCCCGGTGGTAAAATCAGTCACCACCACCGGAGTTTGGTCGGAAAACCACCATTGGATTGTGCTCTGTTTTTCCCCTATTCCTATGTGGTTGTTGATGGTTTGTCGAAGCTGAACGGAAAGGGTTTGGGGTTGTAGTGACGCCCCACTGAGAGGGTGGTGTTGCTCCTCCTATTTCACCGCTGTTCGGGTTCGTCATCACCGTTGTCCCACCGGAGTTTGTTTGACCATGGGTGCCGCCCCTGTTTTCTGCTGTTATTTTGCCCGTTGTTATCGCTAGGCGTTCACCAGTTGGCTATCTTACGGCTAAATCACCTGCTGATTCTCAAAAACTTCTTGGACCGGCTTTTACTGCGTGTTCTGGTTCTCTTGTGAAAGTATTATAGTGCTCTTGACATCGTTGTCCTGTTGGAATTTAAATTGAAACAGAAGTTTTTAAGTTGGCATGGTGGAGATGGTTACCCATTTGAGCATTTTGAGGCCTTTGACCTGTTTTCATTACGTTGACCCATTTTTAGGCTATTACGTTGATTATTCTTATGTTATTGAATTAATTTACATTGATTGAATCGTTGAGTACCGGTCTTTGGCATCCATTTGTGATAGGTGCTTATGACAATTTTGGACTGTGTTGCACCTTACCGTTGGGTTTCGCCTGATTTTGAACATGATACTGCACTTGTGGGCCGATTGAGGCCTACACAAGGAATTGGCGGATAATGAATTGACGGATTTTGAACACGATATTACACTTGATCCGTCCCGTTCCCGTGTCCCTAAAGCAAAAGGCGATGATGAAAGTATGAAATTAATGCCAAGCAAGCCGAATAGAGTGGTGGGTTTGGTACTTGGATGGCAACACGGCCCGGGCTCCGTGTTTGCAACCGTACCAACACCCCCGAACCTCTACATGACACGCCATACAAATCTGAGCCTAAATTTTGCAAAAACAAAACCCCTCTTTATTATTATATATATTTTATTATTATTATTATTATTATTATTATTATTATTATTATTATTATTATTATTTTTCTTATTATTATTACTTTATTATTATTTTATTTTATTAATCATTACACTTTATTATCGTACTAATCCCGTTTAATTCCCATTTTATTGCGAGGTATATCTTGGCACGAGCGATTCGGGAAAGCTTTTGGCTGACTCGCGAATGAGAATAGTCCATTGCATTGAGGGCATTTGGAGATTGAATTCGGACCCGAGCATTCAGAAATAAGACTTAGGAATTTTAGAAAAATCAAGACTCCCGCGAGTTGATCAATTTCCCGGTTCTATCTTTAACTTTGCCTTCCTTTCCTTAGATATTTATGTAAATAAAATGTTTGAATTATTTTATTTAATAATAATATTTGATTGTTTGTATATTGCTTTACTTTATGTTCATTGCCTTTTATATTTTGAAGTCGTTATTTAATTTATTGCAAACTGAGGCCAATTAGCAAAATGCGTGCAACTTAAAATATTTTTCGTAAACCAGTTTTATTTCAATTAATTATTTTAGATAAATTTTCAAGAAAAAGCATATTTTGCAAATATTTTGGAAACCTGTCGGATTAACCGTATTTTACGGAATTTCGGAAGTGCCTTAAAAACCTTCTTCCGAAATTAATAAAACCTCTTACTTAGAATCTCTGAAAGACCGTCTTTTTCCTAAAACGGAGTTTTGCACGCATTTGTTAATTTGGTTCCCTGTTTTTCCTTAAATTGGGTGGCGACTCCAAAAACTCCAAAAGAGTTAGTCCATCCTGTCGATATTCCGGAATTTATCCTTTTCGGGGGTAATTTTTGGGGTTCAACAGAGACTTACCTCTAGGGTGGTGTGTGTCGTCGACCACATTTTCGTAACTTGGGTGATTACAAGCCTCTTTTCCCGCGCTTGAGTGGTCATTACTATCTCGTCTTTGATCTTCAAATCGCGTCGAACTACATATGGCCTGATTCTCTTTCAGCCCGAGATATGTAGGCAACTCGGAAACCGAAGTTCGGCCATGTCCATAAGCCTCGCATTTCGATCCCAGGAATCGAAAGTCTTGGCTTTACCGTGACAAAATTGGGTTTCACGTCAACTTTCTTTACCCTGAAAACTCTTTCATCCTTTTCGGGTAAAGAGGGGCAGCTGTTGACACCCAATTTTGTCCCGGATTTTAATTAAAAGTATAATAATTTTAATAATTAAGTTCAATTTTGAAGATTGTAAATAAATAGCTAATTTTAAAGGGAAATGACCAAAATCGCAAGTTATCCCTTCATTTGCAGTGCATTATATAATTAATTGTTTAATTTAATTAAAGAACTAAATTTGTTCTTAAATTGCAATTTAGGATCATTTATGCAAAGCCCATATTACACACAAATGCCCATTTTCCATCCTCCCCTTTTATAAAAGAAAACCCTACACATTTTACATAGAGATGAGCCGCAACACCCATTACATTTTTTTGGACATAGTCAGCCGCGGCTCATCTCCCTCACAACCCTCCCCTCGTTCCCTTCTTCCTTTCAAAAGAATACCCACACACGAACAGATCTGGAACAGTGGAGACTGAAGCCACCATTAATTCCGGTGGAGAACATCAGAAACAAGGGAATATCGCGTGTGATGACGCGACGCCGGTGGCAACACCAGACGCCGACGACACTTGCTCTCTCAGTTTTCTATTTCCTTGTTTTTATTTGCTGTTGATCCCCAAAAATTACCCCCGAAAAGGATAAATTCCGGAATATCGACAGGATGGACTAACTCTTTTGGAGTTTTTGGAGTCGCCACCCAATTTAAGGAAAAACAGGGAACCAAATTAACAAATGCGTGCAAAACTCCGTTTTAGGAAAAAGACGGTCTTTCAGAGATTCTAAGTAAGAGGTTTTATTAATTTCGGAAGAAGGTTTTTAAGGCACTTCCGAAATTCCGTAAAATACGGTTAGTCCGACAGGTTTCCAAAATATTTGCAAAATATGCTTTTTCTTGAAAATTTATCTAAAATAATTAATTGAAATAAAACTGGTTTACGAAAAATATTTTAAGTTGCACGCATTTTGCTAATTGGCCTCAGTTTGCAATAAATTAAATAACGACTTCAAAATATAAAAGGCAATGAACATAAAGTAAAGCAATATACAAACAATCAAATATTATTATTAAATAAAATAATTCAAACATTTTATTTACATAAATATCTAAGGAAAGGAAGGCAAAGTTAAAGATAGAACCGGGAAATTGATCAACTCGCGGGAGTCTTGATTTTTCTAAAATTCCTAAGTCTTATTTCTGAATGCTCGGGTCCGAATTCAATCTCCAAATGCCCTCAATGCAATGGACTATTCTCATTCGCGAGTCAGCCAAAAGCTTTCCCGAATCGCTCGTGCCAAGATATACCTCGCAATAAAATGGGAATTAAACGGGATTAGTACGATAATAAAGTGTAATGATTAATAAAATAAAATAATAATAAAGTAATAATAATAAGAAAAATATATATACATAATAATAATAATAATAATAATAATAATAATAATAATAATAATAAAATATATATAATAATAAAGAGGGGTTTTGTTTTTGCAAAATTTAGGCTCAGATTTGTATGGCGTGTCATGTAGAGGTTCGGGGGTGTTGGTACGGTTGCAAACACGGAGCCCGGGCCGTGTTGCCATCCAAGTACCAAACCCACCACTCTATTCGGCTTGCTTGGCATTAATTTCATACTTTCATCATCGCCTTTTGCTTTAGGGACACGGGAACGGGACGGATCAAGTGTAATATCGTGTTCAAAATCCGTCAATTCATTATCCGCCAACTCCTTGTGTAGGCCTCAATCGGCCCACAAGTGCAGTATCATGTTCAAAATCAGGCGAAACCCAACGGTAAGGTGCAACACAGTCCAAAATTGTCATAAGCACCTATCACAAATGGATGCCAAAGACCGGTACTCAACGATTCAATCAGTGTAAATTAATTCGATAACATAAGAATAATCAACGTAATAGCCTAAAAATGGGTCAACGTAATGAAAACAGGTCAAAGGCCTCAAAATCTGCTCAAATGGGTAACCATCTCCACCATGCCAACTTAAAAACTTCTGTTTCAATTTAAATTCCAACAGGACAACGATGTCAAGAGCACTATAATACTTTCACAAGAGAACCAGAACACGCAGTAAGTAAAAGCCGGTCCAAGAAGTTTTTGAGAATCAGCAGGTGATTTAGCCGTAAGATAGCCAACTGGTGAACGCCTAGCGATAACAACGGGCAAAATAACAGCAGAAAACAGGGGCGGCACCCATGGTCAAACAAACTCCGGTGGGACAACGGTGATGACGAACCCGAACAGCGGTGAAATAGGAGGAGCAACACCACCCTCTCAGTGGGGCGTCACTACAACCCCAAACCCTTTCCGTTCAGCTTCGACAAACCATCAACAACCACATAGGAATAGGGGAAAAACAGAGCACAATCCAATGGTGGTTTTCCGACCAAACTCCGGTGGTGGTGACTGATTTTACCACCGGGAATCCCTTTTCCCGATCTCCCTGTCAATAACACTCAAATACCAATTGTCAAGAACGAAAAGGAAGCAAATAAAAACAAGGAAATAGAAAACTGAGAGAGCAAGTGTCGTCGGCGTCTGGTGTTGCCACCGGCGTCGCGTCATCACACGCGATATTCCCTTGTTTCTGATGTTCTCCACCGGAATTAATGGTGGCTTCAGTCTCCACTGTTCCAGATCTGTTCGTGTGTGGGTATTCTTTTGAAAGGGAGAAGGGAACGAGGGGAGGGTTGTGAGGGAGATGAGGCGCGGCTGACTATGTCCAAAAAAATGTAATGGGTGTTGCGGCTCATCTCTATGTAAAATGTGTAGGGTTTTCTTTTATAAAAGGGGAGGATGGAAAATGGGTATTTGTGTGTAATATGAGCTTTGCATAAATGATCCTAAATTGCAATTTAAGAACAAATTTAGTTCTTTAATTAAATTAAACAATTAATTATATAATGCACTGCAAATGAAGGGATAACTTGCGATTTTGGTCATTTCCCTTTAAAATTAGCTATTTATTTACAATCTTCAAAATTGAACTTAATTATTAAAATTATTATACTTTTAATTAAAATCCAGGACAAAATTGAGTGTCATTAGAACCTTGTTTGCTCTGTCTGAACCTGCCTTTGAGTCTTCTTCACATGAAAATAATTATTCGAAGGTTATCTATTTCATGCTAGTCGGAGTTTTCTGTTAGTTCTTAGGATATAAAATTTTCATCTTCATCTGCTCCCGTGTGTTGTCCAAGTTTAAATCATGTTATAAAGTCATAACTTTTGTCTATTAAAATATCAAGTCATGGTGTCAAAGATTGAGTACTTGTTTCCATGCATTCTGAGTCTCTATTTCCTTAATGTATTGCACTATGAAATATGTGAGCTTGAACTATGCTTTGAGCTCTTTGTACTGTCGCTTAAAAAAAATTATTGTGTTTGTCAAGTTTATCTAGCTAGGTGTTTGCTTAAATATTCTGCTATGAAAGAGGTCATGTGTAATTTTCTCGTAAAATACCCATATATGAAGCTAAAGCTTAATTCAAAAACCTTTTGTCTCTTCTGCATATAAGTGTATTAGCAGTCTGTTACATTTCTTTAACAAACAAGAAACAACTCCACTGAAATGCCCCTAAACCAGCTTCTACACCCTGCACTCTCCTCTAATATCTGAACAGCTCCTACCCTCTTTCAGACTCCGGAAACAAACCAGACAAACTCCTAAACTCACTGGGGAACCTCTGCTACTTATTCTCATGCCTGAACAGGGCGCATTTCACCAAAACAACTCATAACCAGCCTGCATACACATCAAACCTCCAGAAAATCTTCCAAATACTAGACCCTTTTACTCTAATCAATAATCAATGAAAGAAGACTAAAATTTCCATTTCATTCAATTATTAAAAGACTGATCTTTCATATATTGATTAGAAGATACAATAACAGGATTGAACACCAATAATTTAGCCTTAAAAAAATAGAATTTTAATTATTTTATAACAAAGATCAAAGCTTTGGACTACCCTTAACAGAAACTTCATACCATAGCACCCCTAAACATGATGATGCTTTTTCTATGAAAAACTAGACAACAAAAGATCGACCTAATGTATACATGTCGACTTAAAGATTTAGCTCGAAATCATCTTTCGAAACACAAACATCATCATTGTTCCACATTTATGCATATTAGCCCATTATAGACATAATGTAAACAGATTATTCAGTTTATGAAAAATATAAAAAAAAACTGAAAAAAAAGTAAAGGGGAAGGGTTATTACCTTTTTGCGAGCAGCGAGCTAGGGCGAGGGATCCGAGACTACGACTCGAACAAGACGATGACTAGAGCGATGAAGGAACGACTTGAAGAATAGAGCGATAACACTCCAAAATGCAAAATGAACAGTAACACTATGCTTATCCCTCTTCTTAAAACTTTGAGAAAATGTTTATGTAGAGATGCTGCCGTTTTTGTGTTTTTCTTGGCTAAAACCTGAACCCCCCTCAAATGACCTTTAGCTTTCAATTTATAGGAGAACAAATTAGGGTTCTCGGATTGAATGAAATCCCTAAAAGAACCTTCTAACGGTACCAAATGGATAAGAGGTACGATTTTTGACCAGCTGGAACTTTTTGGACTGATCTGTGTTTGAAATTTTTAGGGAAATCGATTGGGTTTAGGGATTAGGCGGGTCGGGTTAGGGATTTCTGAAGTGGGGAGGGGATATGCGCGTGAATAGGGTGGTGTGTGTATTTGTATGTAATGTTGCACGAGTAAGACAGATTTGAGGCCATCATTGCGAATTTAGCCTATTTTAGAATATGTTAAAGTGAAATAGGTGATTACACGGACATAGTTCCCACTGCACCTCATAATCGAGCCATCTTGTCTTCAATCTCAAACCTCAGACTCAGGGTTAACAAGAGACTTACCTCTAGGGTGGATGACTTATGCGGGTGCGATTCTTCAGGTTTTCGTTGACGAGTCCAGCTCATATCAACGATTGCCCCGGTTCATTGCTAAGAAAAGCTCCATGCTCCAGATGCTGCTGCGGTGTTGCTAAAATCCTGCAATAATCTCAACAAGCGGTAAGCGTGCAACTGCTAATATACTATAATAATTGGAATAAGAAATAGATAAAGTGGTAAAATTGTAAATGCGGGCTGCGGTATCATCGATAAGTTCTTCCTTCGATCAACTGACAAAGTACCCCGCCCGGAGAACCTCTAAGCTGATCCTTATTCTGAAACAGTAAATCAAGACAATAAGTAAAGTGAGAATGAATTGTAGAATGCCAATGTTGCAAGACAACCGACATCGCGAAGCACTCCGAAAGTGGTGCTCCAGCCGACTTGTCTTAAACTATCACTAAATGCCAATATTGCAAGACAACCGACATCGCGAAACACTCCGAAAACGGTGTTCCAGCCGACTTGTCTTAAACTATTAATAAATGCCAATATTGAAAGACAACCGACATCGCGAAACACTCCGAAAGCGGTGTTCCAGCCGACTTGTCTTAAACTATTAATAAATGCCAATATTGCAAGACAACCGACATCGCGAAACACTCCGAAAGCGGTGTTCCAGCCGACTTGTCTTAAACTATTAATAAATGCCAATATTGCAAGACAACCGACATCGCGAAACACTCCGAAAGCGGTGTTCCAGCCGACTTGTCTTAAACTATTAATAAATGCCAATATTGCAAGACAACCGACATCGCGAAACACTCCGAAAGCGGTGTTCCAGCCGACTTGTCTTAAACTATTAATAAATGCCAATATTGCAAGACAACCGACATCGCGAAACACTCCGAAAGCGGTGTTCCAGCCGACTTGTCTTAAATTATCATCTATGCAAGTAACATA
Source organism: Petunia x hybrida (assembly GCA_037355625.1). NCBI lineage: Eukaryota > Viridiplantae > Streptophyta > Magnoliopsida > Solanales > Solanaceae > Petunia > Petunia x hybrida. Next base: position 8,133,670 of record JBBBVM010000090.1, on the reverse strand, counting down.
ACGTTCATTTATAAGGTGAACGATCCCAAAACGTTCGATTATAAGGCGAACGAGCCTAAATTTGATAGCAGCCTGCAAAACAAAGTTGCAAATTGGATTAATTAAGGCAAGATAATGCAAAACAAATAAGCAAAATTGGGTCGTGTTGCTTGAATTAATAGTGCCGCAAAGCGTTGAATGCCTTCAGTTCTTCTTGAATCCGATGTTGAATTTCTGCAAATTTAAAGTGAATGCGTTAGAAAACGAGTGAATAAGAAAGCAAAAGCTATAATAAAAAAGGAAGAAATAGATTTGTGCTGCATATGCGACAAGGCGAATGATCTTGGAGAAACTGATGGTTGACGGTAGGAGCAATAACAAAAGGGCCTTCAATTGCCTATGATAGGCTCCATAATAATGCCTCCAATTGCTTATGGTAGACTTCAATGCTAATGAAGTCTTCGCTTGCTCACGATAGACTTGATAATAAGATCCCCCGATTGCTTACGGTAAGATCAATGATAAAAGAGCCTTCAATTGCTTATGATAGGCTTCAGAATAAGGCCTCCAATTGCTTATGGTAGGCTCCAATGCTAATGAAGTCTTCGCTTGCTCACGATAGACTTGATGATAAGATCCCCCGATTGCTTACGGTAGGATCAATGATAAAAGAGCCTTCAATTGCTTATGATAGGCTTCAGAATAAGGCCTCCAATTGCTTATGGTAGGCATGAATGCTAATTTGTAAGTGCAAACTACAATATCTTTGATAAATTGTCTTCCCATCCATTGGCGAAGCAATAAAGCAAATGCGAAGGCATAGTGCAAAGCATTTTCAACAATCTTGACAAATCAATTGGCAAGCCAGTCGGGCATGAAGCAAGGAGGGTCTTGGGGTTGATTGTCGAACAAATCAGTTGGCGAACCGGTCCGGCACGAAGCAAGGAGGGTCTCGGGACTGACCTGTTAATCCTGAAAAGTAAACAAGACATAATACAAAAAAAAAAATGCAAGGGCATAATTCAAAGCAAGTGCGAAGCAATTTGAACAATCTTGACAAATCAACTGGCAAGCCGGTCGGGCACGCAGCAAGGAGGGTCTTGGGGTTGATTGTCGAACAAATCAACTGGTGATCCGGTCCGGCACAAAGCAAGAAGGGTATCAGGGCTGACCTGCTAAGCTAAAAGTAAAGCGGTTCATAATATAAAGCAAGTGCAAAGTCATAATTGCAAGCAAGTGCAAGGCAATTTAGCGCGAAATGTAAAGAAACGCAAAGTGATTTAGCAAATCAACAGGCGTGAAAGTCCAACAAGAGAGAAGCCCCGCCTGGTGGTCAACCTGAAAGAGTAAAGTAAGGCGTTAATTTCAAAGCAAGTGTGAAGACATAATTCAAAGCAAGTGCAAAGCAAGGTAGTGCGGGAATGTAGAGCAATGCAAGAGCCATTTGGCGAATCAATAGGCGAGATAGTCCAACAAAGGGGATCCTCGTTGCCGATAATCAACCTGAAAGAGTAAAGCAAGGCGTTAATTTTAAAGCAAGTGCGAAGGCATAATTCAAAATAAGTGCAAGGCAAAGTAGTGCGGAAATGTAGTCAGTACAATAGCCATTGATAAATCAATTGGCGAGACAATCCGGCAAGAATGGCCTTGTGCGGATTATCGTCTGAAACAAAGCGATACCCTATTTGGCTTAGTTTTGAAAACACAAAACAAGCCTCGGCTTCGTCGCCTATTAGGAATAAAAGTCACAGGGGTAGAAATGCCGCCTGTTCGGTAATAGCTCATGGCAAAGCATAATTCTTTAAGCCACGAAAAGGAAATGCGACGCAATCTGCAAGGCAACTTTGAATGCGAGTTCAATAAATTGTTCATCCATAATGTGAATGATCCTTTCGTTGCAAGCTTTCATGTTCCTGCTTTCAAAGAAAAATTGTTAGCTTTGGGGAGAAAAGGGGAAGCGTTTGATTTGTGCAGACTTCATCCTGATTTGGCTGCTTCTGCTGCTTCCTCGTCTTCATTGGACTTGGATTTGTAAATTGCTTTCAGAAGCTTGGCTCATGAACTCAGATAGCATAGATTTTGAAAAATAGAAGCAAGATAAAATATTTTAATGCAATATAGCGAGTGAAATAAGCATGCAAATAAAGTCAAAGATGCATTTTGAAAATTCTGCCTTGACTTAAACTTGTAACATATTTTAAAACAAACTGAACGTCCTTTGTCTTAGACTTTGCACTGTTTGCTTAACCAATTTCAAAATTCTTGCCAACTCAACGCCGCATCTTGCAAAATTCTGCCCCAGTTATAATCTTTCGCATCCCTAACTCGTTTTTGCAAAAATTGTCCCAGTTGCTATCTTTCGCATTTCCAACTTATTTGCAAAAATTGCCCCAGTTGTCCTTCTTAGGGGAAAATAAAAATTTAAATGCTAAAGGGTCGAGCCCGATGTGGGAGCCTACGTATCCCTCCTTGGGAATCAGACCGTGCGTAGTTCTGCAACACTGCTTCAACGCCAAATACCAACCAATAAAAGCTGCCCCAGTTGAAGTTCTAACAGATAGTGCGATATCCAAAGAGCACAGACAATAACTTTTCAGTGCATCGCTTTCAATTTGTTCAGTTGCTTTGCCATACGTTACAAGTAAAGCTTTGGCAGGTTTATCAATTTTAATTTTGAAACAGAAACGAATGCAAGTGTAAGTAATATAATAAGAATGAGATGCATTTTATTTCAACTTTCATGAATTCAAAATGAGTTGATTCATATTAACACAAGCTTTAAAGTATAATGCAATTCAAGGCCTCAATCTGAATTAAAATTGAAAATAATGCTACTAAGTTCAATTGTCAAGTTCTTTCAAGCAATGCCATTAGCTTCTGGTACTGCATCGTTCACAAGCTAGAACGTCTACCATCAATCATATCTCAAAACCTTTGCATGGTAGATGGTCAGCCACTTCACAAATCCAACATTTGCTAAAGAAATAAACAAAACAAAAGAAACCTCTCCAAGGGTAACTAAGATAGTTTGCATGTCATTAATAGGATTGCATACAAGCAAGCAACACCTAGTATTTAACGCATTTTGAGCAAATAAAGCAAGGCAAGCAATTAACATGTGACAATCACAAGTATTTAACACAGCTCATGCTCTCCACAGAATCTGCACAAAATTTTGAACCCAAATGCCTAAAACCCGAAACAATCCTCCATAGCTTTTGCAAACGTCCACACTCCTCCAAGCACAATTCCCAATTGATTTACAACATCCAGGGAGAAATTTCCAATTGCCTTCACAATACCAGACTGCAAATCATGAAAGGCGCCAATTGGCCTTTCAAGAACAAAACCTCACTGGTCCTCGGCTTTAGACAAGCCTCTCAGCTTCCTAGGTTTTGCAAGGCTCACCGACCTTGTTCATAGGGCTCCTCACTGGTCCTCGGCTTTAATCAAGCCTCTCAGTTTCCTAGGTAGCCAAGACCGCACTGGTCTTCAAGGAGGGACCCCATTGATCGTTTATAGACATAGGGGCTTCACTCTCCTAGTATGCGACACGCATACTTCATTCCATAAGAATTTGCAGCTGGTTAGCCAACATGGGCCTGCACACACACAAAGCCATTCACGAGAGGGACCCCACTGATCTTTTAAAGACACCAGGGGCTTCGCCTCTTAGATCTCACTATACCAAGCCATCTCCAAAACACAAGCCAACCAAATCTGCCGAACTTTCCCCCCAAACTAAGGTGCATATGCATGCATGACCTAATCTCCTTCTAAGAGTGGGCTAACGGTTGAGGCCGATCCAGACCTATGCGGGATAAACCTGGCCCCATAAACCAGTAAAACCGGCCATGACAAAACCAGGCAAACCATATCCCAACTAACTTTGGTGACACGAACGAAATTCAGAGACCTAGGAAGGACAATGCCCTTCCTGTATTATTGCCCGTCATGCGGGCCCCCCGTGATGAAATCGAGGAGATGAAAGAGAATTGACAGGCTCCATGAGGGAGGAAATATGAATGGAATGCAGACTATGCACAAATAAATATAATACATACTTTATAAGGCAAACCAAACAAACAGATATAATAAAGCAAATAAATTAAGCATGCTAGTTGCAAACAATTGGAAACCTTTATGGTCAAAACCTTTATTGCTCCCCAGCGGAGTCGCCATGCTGTTGAACCCCAAAAATTACCCCCGAAAAGGATAAATTCCGGAATATCGACAGGATGGACTAACTCTTTTGGAGTTTTTGGAGTCGCCACCCAATTTAAGAAAAAACAGGGAACCAAATTAACAAATGCGTGCAAAACTCCGTTTTAGGAAAAAGACGGTCTTTCAGAGATTCTAAGTAAGAGGTTTTATTAATTTCGGAAGAAGGTTTTTAAGGCACTTCCGAAATTCCGTAAAATACGGTTAATCCGACAGGTTTCCAAAATATTTGCAAAATATGCTTTTTCTTGAAAATTTATCTAAAATAATTAATTGAAATAAAACTGGTTTACGAAAAATATTTTAAGTTGCACGCATTTTGCTAATTGGCCTCAGTTTGCAATAAATTAAATAACGACTTCAAAATATAAAAGGCAATGAACATAAAGTAAAGCAATATACAAACAATCAAATATTATTATTAAATAAAATAATTCAAACATTTTATTTACATAAATATCTAAGGAAAGGAAGGCAAAGTTAAAGATAGAACCGGGAAATTGATCAACTCGCGGGAGTCTTGATTTTTCTAAAATTCCTAAGTCTTATTTCTGAATGCTCGGGTCCGAATTCAATCTCCAAATGCCCTCAATGCAATGGACTATTCTCATTCGCGAGTCAGCCAAAAGCTTTCCCGAATCGCTCGTGCCAAGATATACCTCGCAATAAAATGGGAATTAAACGGGATTAGTACGATAATAAAGTGTAATGATTAATAAAATAAAATAATAATAAAGTAATAATAATAAGAAAAATATATATACATAATAATAATAATAATAATAATAATAATAATAATAATAATAAAATATATATAATAATAAAGAGGGGTTTTGTTTTTGCAAAATTTAGGCTCAGATTTGTATGGCGTGTCATGTAGAGGTTCGGGGGTGTTGGTACGGTTGCAAACACGGAGCCCGGGCCGTGTTGCCATCCAAGTACCAAACCCACCACTCTATTCGGCTTGCTTGGCATTAATTTCATACTTTCATCATCGCCTTTTGCTTTAGGGACACGGGAACGGGACGGACCAAGTGTAATATCGTGTTCAAAATCCGTCAATTCATTATCCGCCAATTCCTTGTGTAGGCCTCAATCGGCCCACAAGTGCAGTATCATGTTCAAAATCAGGCGAAACCCAACGGTAAGGTGCAACACAGTCCAAAATTGTCATAAGCACCTATCACAAATGGATGCCAAAGACCGGTACTCAACGATTCAATCAGTGTAAATTAATTCAATAACATAAGAATAATCAACGTAATAGCCTAAAAATGGGTCAACGTAATGAAAACAGGTCAAAGGCCTCAAAATCTGCTCAAATGGGTAACCATCTCCACCATGTCAACTTAAAAACTTCTGTTTCAATTTAAATTCCAACAGGACAACGATGTCAAGAGCACTATAATACTTTCACAAGAGAACCAGAACACGCAGTAAAAGCCGGTCCAAGAAGTTTTTGAGAATCAGCAGGTGATTTAGCCGTAAGATAGCCAACTGGTGAAAGCCTAGCGATAACAACGGGCAAAATAACAGCAGAAAACAGGGGCGGCACCCATGGTCAAACAAACTCCGGTGGGACAACGGTGATGACGAACCCGAACAGCGGTGAAATAGGAGGAGCAACACCACCCTCTCAGTGGGGCGTCACTACAACCCCAAACCCTTTCCGTTCAGCTTCGACAAACCATCAACAACCACATAGGAATAGGGGAAAAACAGAGCACAATCCAATGGTGGTTTTCCGACCAAACTCCGGTGGTGGTGACTGATTTTACCACCGGGAATCCCTTTTCCCGATCTCCCTGTCAATAACACTCAAATACCAATTGTCAAGAACGAAAAGGAAGCAAATAAAAACAAGGAAATAGAAAACTGAGAGAGCAAGTGTCGTCGGCGTCTGGTGTTGCCACCGGCGTCGCGTCATCACACGCGATATTCCCTTGTTTCTGATGTTCTCCACCGGAATTAATGGTGGCTTCAGTCTCCACTGTTCCAGATCTGTTCGTGTGTGGGTATTCTTTTGAAAGGGAGAAGGGAACGAGGGGAGGGTTGTGAGGGAGATGAGCCGCGGCTGACTATGTCCAAAAAAATGTAATGGGTGTTGCGGCTCATCTCTATGTAAAATGTGTAGGGTTTTCTTTTATAAAAGGGGAGGATGGAAAATGGGTATTTGTGTGTAATATGGGCTTTGCATAAATGATCCTAAATTGCAATTTAAGAACAAATTTAGTTCTTTAATTAAATTAAACAATTAATTATATAATGCACTGCAAATGAAGGGATAACTTGCGATTTTGGTCATTTCCCTTTAAAATTAGCTATTTATTTACAATCTTCAAAATTGAACTTAATTATTAAAATTATTATACTTTTAATTAAAATCCGGGACAAAATTGGGTGTCAACAATATTCATAAAAAATTATTTATTTGGTACGATTAATTAAACTTTATAATTGAAAGATAACATGTGGTCAATTTTGATAATGTTGACCAAATTAGATTATCACATTTCATAATGTTTACCAAATTGGATGTAATATGTGATCAATTTTGCTAATGTTGATAGAAATTGATCATCTATTTGGAAGGTTGATCAAATTGTATATTAAAAGATAATGTGGTCAATTTTGATAATGTTAATAAAAGTGATCAGTTAGTTGAGGGAAATAATATTAGGCAACCCTAAAAAAATCGCTACATTCAATTCCCAGCCAGACTTAAGTGCTAAACTTGCAATCAATGTTTTAAAAGGCGGGCGCAAGGCGAGGCGTTTTACCTATAATGAGGCGAGGCGTAAGTCCCGAGACGTGGGGCGTAAGTCCCATGGATCTTATTTTTTAATTAATTTTAAATTAATAAAATAGCATAATGAGTCAAAAAAATATCAAAAAAATTAAAAATAAGAAAAAAAATTATAGAAACAAAAGATGTAACTTTTTTAACAATTGTAAGAAATTGAATAATGTTACAGTTTTTATGAGATACAAATAAACCATAAGGCCTTAACTTTTAAACAATTAAAAATAAAAATTTGTTACTATAAAAAGTGAATAAACAATAAAAATTTATTACTATTATAATTTAAAACATTAATTCTTCATTGATAAATATAAAATTTCTACTAAATTGCAAAATAATTGAAGTCTAACAATTTTGAGTGACTGAAATAAAACATGAAGACCAACAACAAGTGGTGATGCTATAAACAACGGCTATGTTTTTTTAGATTAAGTATACAGATGATATATATTCATCCTTATGATATTCTTAATTATAATACATGTAATATTATGTCTCGTTAATTGAGTTATACTCAATTTTTGAATTTCTATAGATGAATATAACTTCATTTTTAAAGAAAATTGGTAGATGAACAATCTTAATTAGGAAATTGGACAGATCTTTTGCATAGGTTCAATAAGGCGAGTTCCGAGCGTTGGGCGTTGGGCGTCCTCTGGGCGCATCGTCGGGCGCTTGAGGCGTAAGTCTCACGGATCTAAGCCCCGTCCGAGAGTCTCAGGGCGTTTTGCTAGTGCCCCGCCCCGGGGCGAGTCCCGGGCGAGTTTTTTAAAACAGAGCTTGCAATAAAGTCAAATAGTATTAAAATCAAAATAAGAATTGTAAAAGAAGACCAAGTATCCAAATGTACTAGTCAAGTATGACTGAAGCATGTAGTTGAAATACTATGCTAAATTTCAGGTCGAAGTTGAAAATTGGAACCTAGGAGGTGTCCAAACATGCAAATTTGGCGGGAAATTTAAGAACAAATGAATTTCTGGTTTGTGGTGTAGAATTTGAATAGATGTAATGTCTATCCTTAGGAGGTACAGGCTAGAGAGAGATTAGACATTAGAGAGTACTTCATTCATTAAAGGAGATCTTCTTTTTTCCAGGACAGAGATTTCAGGCATTAGATTTCTGCAACTATGCAAATAGGAAAGCTATTTGGCTAGCGTTTTGATATAGATTTGGTTGAAACTTTAGAATTGGCAAAATACATCGACAGCCCCTTAAAGTTGTCTACGTTTTTCACTTTGACACTCCAACTTAAGTCTGTTCCATTTGAATACTTTAACCACATATCAAATGTGTCATCTAGACACAAAATCCACTATCAGCCAAAAACAAGAATCGCGTGTAATTTACACGCCAAAGTAACGAATAAAAAGGGGACACGTGGCTTTTAATTAAAAAATTAACAATAAAATTTTTTAGCAAAAGAAAAATTGAAAACCCCTTTCTCCTCCAAAATTTCTGAACTCAGATTTCACTCCATGAACATAACACACACAAACAAAATCTATCAAGCTTCCATAGGATCCTAAATGTAAAGTAATCTTGTTGTTTAAAATTTTGATAGCATCAAAACAATGAAATTAGTGGAATCGCAGCCACCATAAACAACACCATCGCCGCCGTCATATCGGCGCTACAGGATTTTCACGGCAGCTCTGTATACAAGACGATGGGCGTCGAAATAATCTCTCTTCTGGGTTTGTTTTTAAAAAAAAAAAAATTCTGGTTTCGGTTTTAAGGGGAAGAGGAGAATACTTTGAACTTGCTTGATTGTATTTTTGGGGAAGAGCATAATTCTTTGTTGATTTTTGAAGCTTGGAAACACTATGTAAATCATCATAATTAAGAGCTTCTATATCTGCCAAGTATCCATCTTCCTCCATATGCTCAGTATTGAGATTCTCCTCATCAATAACATCTAATTCATTATCAGACAACTCGGCAAATCTGCCTGGAAAGAATAAGCAAGAATCGGCACCAATTTGATGATTTCACTAAGATTGTGATCAATCCTTTGATTTAGTAAAAGCTGACGAGCGTAAAGCTGAGAGTTGAAGAGGAAATAAGAGCAGAATTCTTTGTGTTTTTTTTTCTTGTTATTGTCTTTCTATTTTCTTGACTATTTTAGTGGGATTGTCTCTGTTTTTTGGGACAAAATGGGTTTCCATAATTTTACAGAATATTCTTAATTCTCGTATATATGTTAGCGAAATTGTGATTTAAAGTCTTTGAATTGTTCTCTTAAATTAATTAATAAAAAATTTATTGTTGAATTAGATTGAATCTTTAACTAAGAGGAGGAATTAAGAGTAGATGGTCAAAAATGGTGGAGCCATAAAGAAGATGAATAGGTGAAGGAGAAAGATGATAAAATATTATTAAAAAGAAAGAGAAAATGTTTATATTTCTTTACTCACGCGCTGGTCATCAAGTGTAAAACACTTCTTGTGCCATATATGTACTTTGTGTCTAGATGACACATTTGAGATATGGTTGGAGTGCTCAAATGAAACGGATATAAGTTGAAGTGTCAAAGTGAAAAACGTGAACAACTTAAAAGGGTTGTCGATGTGTTTTGCCTTTAGAATTTGAGTTCTTCAAGTTGAGTTTAAAAGGAGTTTTTAAAATCTGAAATTATTTTTGAATGTATATTTTACTTGGAAAAATATTTAAAGTTTTGTAAGTGAAACATACAAAATTTCTCAAAAAATCCCAAAAAATGATGTCTTGGCCACTTTTTGGTTTTTGAACCTTTTGCTCAAAATTTTGATCAAATACTATGAACAAACAGTTTTTTTCCTAAAAAGTCTCCCCAAAATGTATAAACAAACGAAAGCATATATACATTAATTTGTAGACATTGAAAATGTAAATTTCTTTTTTCTCTATAGGTAAATTTTAAATTTATTTATTGAAGCAAGTTAGGGGTCGTTCGGTTCACATGGAGTTATCCCGGGATTAACAATCCCGGAATTGTTAATCCCGAAATTGTTAATCCCACCTCCTATGTGGGATTAATAATGCTACAATTTAGGCATAAAATGTGTCTTAGTATTAGCTAATATCTAATACCAAACATGAGATAAATATAATCCCAAATTTAATCCCGGGATAAGTAATCAAATCCCTCGTACCGAACGACCCCTTACTTCTTTCGCTTAATTATGACAGTATTATAGTAATTATTTATTAGGTGTTTAGATAGTAGTATAGTTTTTTTTTTTTTTTTTTTTTTTTGTATGCAATGAATAAGAGTACTAGTTAAACTCATGATGGTACATGTTTGTGTCAAAGGTGGTTGTTAGTACTATCATGCTACAAATTAAATACTGGAGTAGTATTTTCTTGCAACTTTTGTAGGGTTTATTAATGGCGAACAATGTAGGGTTTATTAAAGTCTACGTCGAGCAGAGCAGTCTGCAACACTAGCTGGTGTGAGTGACAACTCAATAGTCTCGAAGCTTGTGCTTGTAAGGCGTGTTAAGTCTTTGGCACGTCAAAAGAAAAAGAAACGGACTCCTTCGATAATAGAAAGGAGGTGAGGTGAAGGCTTGTTTTAAAACTTGCATCTAGTGGTAAGCATAGGTCGGTTTAATTTGATTTTTTTTTTTTAATTTATCAAACCAAATATATTATGTCGTTTTTTTAAAATTTATAAATCAAATCAAATCAAATCAAATCAGATAAAGTTGACTTTCATATTTTGATTTTTCTCGATTTATTTTTGATTTTTTTTGGCTTTGTCGGTTTTTTCCTCATAAGCAACATTTGTAAGGTGCTTTCTCAAGCAAATAACATATTAAAAGATATTTAGTTATTAAAATAGTACTAATTAAATAGATAAATATAGTATACGCAATATATTATAATTTTGTACATATTTTGTTAAACATATATTATTAATATACTATTTTAAGAATAACATATGTTGAATATAGTATATGTACACTACTGTCTTGATCCCATTATGTGAACACCAGATCTCCGGGGATTTGCTCTTTTCCGGCGCTGCAGCTGGACCAATTTTTTTTTGTTTCTCTCATGGGATACTGCGAATCTATGATAGTTATAGTAGATTTTTGGTGGTTGTTGAATGTATGGTTACGTAGAAACCGATTTGGTGTCTCCCGACGGCTTATTCGACATTTTCCGGGTAATATCGTATGCAACAACAAGAGATCTGGCGTTTTCCCATTATGCTTTAACATTGCCTGACAGTTTTAGGTCGTTTATATGTCAAGTGTATTATCATTGTCTGGATCGTCATACATTAGACGTACACTTTCCATATAGTGAGGCTGTAAGCATACAATTGATGTACAATTACATACAATGGACATACATCAAATTAAATGATTGTATTTTATTTGTATAGCACATGTATGTCAATAGTATATATAGTATATATAGTGGAGAAACACGTGCCACATATATATATAAAATAATTTTAAAAAGAAATTAGCAGATGGTGGGTGGCAGGGGTAGGGGTTTCAGGGGCTGCCTTAAGGAAGTAAGGGAATCTAGGATATTCATCTTTTTAAGTATTTGTTATGTTTTGATAAAAAAGTATTGTTAAAAATAATATATTATTGTTATTTTTATGTAAAATAGAATGTTAGTTTGTAAAGTTACGTGAGATCCATTAAAAGGATTGATATATCTATTAAAGAGACGTCTTTGTGACCATTGAAGTGAATCGATGTGCCATTTGAAGCTAAGTGCTGGTATGTTTTTTTTTCATAAAGTTGTGGAAAGAAAATTAGTTATTTGTGACATAATCTAATTTTTCTGCGTTCAAAGAAATATTAGTCGGGTCCATAGAAACAATGTCACGAACTCATGACTAAAATGGTGTGATCACCATAGACCCTGGAGTACACTGTATTAATAACTTATTATGTTGGTAATTCTTGATCCAAAGAGTGAATTCCAAAATTTTATAGGTAAAGAACCCCATTTATTGTACAAGATAGAGATCTTGTCCAAATGGCTTGCCCGGCAATTCTTTTGTACCATTGTTTTGGCAGAAACCTTTGTGGTTCAAGAAAACAAAAGTGTAAAGTTTAAATAAGAAGAGAAGTATGTTTACTTCTAATTAAAATTGAAAGGCGTCTTCAATTGTATATTGTGCTTTGGGTAGAGAGTATGTTATGTTTGGATAAATCTATACCTTTAACAAAAGATTGTCGGAAAAACCTCACGCTGGTTTTACAATCCTTATTGGTATTTTTATTTGTGGTCATATAAAGGAAAATTGGTGTTCCTACAGTGAGGGACTCGGGTCCCATAAGGTATATGGTAGAGGAGTTTGTGTCCTCATTCCGTTTATTTTTCCTAATTCCTTGAGAAGTTCCAAGGTATTTCGATTATTCACCTGAGATAGTTGGTGTATTTTTGAGGACTTAGTCTTGTGGCATGAATAACGTTGATTTGCTAAAATCAAAAGTCACCCAATAATTGGGGAAAATAGAAGCCTCAGTATAAAGTTTTATTTATGTATAGAACTTTATTGTCACTACAGTTTATATACATATCTAATACTATTATGTATGTATATTTATGGTGAAACTAATATTTCACTATGTATTATGGAAAAAAAGGTACATACGCATGAAATATTTAAAATGTGGGGGCATTTGGCTTTTGTATGATAAAAATCAATATTAGACTTAATGTATATTATTTAGAAAAACTAAATAATATGATTTTTGAACCCCTCAAATCCTTAGTAGATATTGATTTGGCAGTTGGTGAATTCACTACGTGTTCATCTTAGTGATGACTAATCGGTGAAACTACCAATACAATGATATTAATAGTTAAATCCATATCAAGCTGGATTGAAGTGGTGAACCAACCAATGATAATTATAAAATCCATATCAAGTTGGATTTGTATAATAATTGAAGGTTCTATAATTTAGGCATCAAGTAAATAGCAACACGAAAATGGTTGAGAAATATATTAAATATTAAAAGGTTGTGGCCACAACTGATGCAACCATTCCAAGCTATTGATGGTGATGCTATATTAAACGATGAAGAAACTGAAGGGCTCCAAAAATTTGGAAGATATTCTATTTTGGCTCTAGCCGTTGACAGCTGTTTACATACATTGCAATAGTCAATGTATTGGGTTAAATCCGTCGTCACCAGGGTTGGTGACTAAGCATCCACGTAGGACGACGTATGGGCGACGCGTGGCTATGAGTAGGCATGAAGTTAACGGATAGAATCAAGGATGAACAGTTGCAACGGGCAGATAAACAGTTGCAGCGGCCAGAATAGACGCAACTCCTCATCCAACAGGTTCAAAGTAGGAACCTTATCCTCAGGCGACATAACTACTCAATCAGGAAGTTACAACTGCTCGCGAACGGACGTCTAGTTGCCTATTTATTGTAATTCAAGTCACAGACATTGTATCGAATTTCTTTCTCTCCAAGCAATCATCTGTATCCCAATTATTAATACGCAATTCTCTATCTTCTGCCTACATCTATTATTTTACTATTCGAATATCATAAAGAGTACGAGGAAGGAATTTGATCAAGTCTGCACGACCTGAATGCGGTTCCTTCTATTCAATCTTCATTTATTACATCGCATTTATTGTGCCTTTAATTCCTTACATTATTGCAGTCATTTATTTTGAGCTTTTACTCCCTTTACGTTCTCCCTAGGCATTTATATCTGTTCACATCAAGCATTTAATCTAGATTATTGATCGTGACTCCGCTTTATAAATTTAATTGTGAATTAGCCTAATAAACGAAATTACGGTTAAACAATTTGGCGACCACAGTGGGAGCCGGTCAATAACTTCCATAGGTTAATTGCTTGTCGTACCTTATTCTTTATTCATTTTCTTTTTTGCTCGTTGGCTTCTCTCGTTTTCTTTTTGTCAACATGGCAGATAACGACTCGCACAACAACACTCACGTTGACGGGCAACAAAACCTTAACGATGCGGAGCAAGTAAACTTGAATCAGGTCGGGGACGAGCATCAAGATAATATTCCTGCGGACGACAACGTGATCCCCATTGCGGAAGACGAAAATGCACTCCCAGCAGAACAGGAAAACGAGCACAGCCAGCAGAGCAGCAGACATAGCCATCTTCCTGGCCGAAGAAACTCTGATCAAGGGCCTAGAAGATCCAATGACCCTGGGAATTCAAGGAATTCTCGAGATGCCATCCTTGAATTCATACGACAACAGGCGGAAATCAATAGGCAAATACGGGAAGCTATCGACGGACTACGAGGACAAGCCCCGCCGAACGCAGGAAATCCGCCCACTGGGCGTCCAAGGGATGCTTCACCATCCCATGCCTCAAGGCGCGCTGAAAATCAGAACGCAGGATCAACGGTGCCAACGGAGGTGAGCGAGGTCATGGAAGCCCTCACCAGGCAATTCAAAGAAAGCCAGGAGGCCCTGCAACGCTCTCTCCATGAGAGGATTGATCAAATCCCTGGCGCACCGCCCACCTTGAAGAAAGTTGATGTTCAACGGTATACCCAAAGGCCTTGGAAGAAGGAAGCGGCGCCCAAGGCAATACCCAAAACATTCAAAATGCCAAACATACCAAGATACCGGGGAACAACTGACCCGAACGACCACTTGATGATGTTTAGCAACTTCATAAAGGCAAGCGATCTCACCGACGAGGAGATCGAGTCAGTGCAGTTGAAGAAGTTTGTAGAAACCTTGGCAGATGGCGCCCTACGATGGTACTCAATGCTGCCACCAAATTCAATAGGATCCTTTGCCGAGATGGCAGAGTTATTCGTCAAAGCGCACACAGGCGCTCAGAAGACAGAAACAAGAGTTGAAGACATCTTTGAAATCAAACAACTGCCCGGGGAGTCTCTCCGGAAGTATGTAGATCGCTTTCAGCGTGAACGCATGTTGCTACCCAAAGTCCCAGATCGATGGGCCGCTATTGCATTCACTAACAGCTTGGACGTCAAGAGTTCCGAAGCGACCAGACGATTGTATGAATCCTTGCGAGAATATCCTGCAGCAAATTGGTCGGATGTCTACAATCGTTATAATTCAAAGGTACGTATAGACGAAGATAAGTTAATTGGCACAGGTGCCCGGGGACGGAGCTAGGCACGCACCAGCGGCGCCGGAGGAAAGATTGAGACAGATAAACCAGATGTACGACACGAGCCATATCCCAATCGGTCGCGCAACAACTCAAATGGACGTGGTCGCAACAACAAAGGCCTCGCAAGGGGCAGTGATTCTGCTTCAACCTCTAACGGACTCCCAGCCCTGCCCGTTTTCAACATCGGAGCGGTGGAGCTTATAGCAGTGCTTGAAGGGATGAGCGAAAAAGTCAAATGGCCTAAGGATATGAAGGGTGACCCCAGCAAGCGCAACAAAAATTTGTGGTGCGAATTCCATCGCGATCACGGCCACATAACGGATGACTGCAAGGCTCTAAGGTACGAGGTCGCTAACTTGTTGAAACAGGGCTACCTCAAGGAATACTTGACGGAGAAGGGAAAACAAACACACGCAAAAGCCCAGCACAATAAATCGGAGCCTCCTCGAGCATCATCACCAAAGATGACAGTCAACGTCATCTCCGGTGGTATTGAGGTCGACGCAGTCACATACACGGCAAAAAAGTACGCCAAAGTATCTATTACAAAGACCAAGCGGCCACGACTCGAGGATACGATAACTTTTGAAGAAACAGATGCAGATGGCTTGCAGTTTCCTCACATGGATGCCCTGGTGATCACATTGCGAGTAGAGGAGTTCGATGTCAGGAGAGTACTCGTCGATCCAGGCAGTTCAGCGAACATAATGTTGTCTCGAGTCGTGCAGGAACTGAAGTTATACGACAAGATCGTACCAATTTCTCGCATTCTCTCAGGATTTAACAATTCCAGCGAAAAGACGTTAGGGGAAATTACTCTAACGACTCTGGTCGAAGGTGTCAAAAGACGAACAACATTTCATGTCGTTGATAGGGACATGGCCTACAACATAATCCTTGGAAGGCCATGGATACACGATATGCAAGCAGTCCCATCAACGTATCACCAAGTGATGAAATTCCCTTCAGAATGGGGGATACGAGAAGTTCGGGGAGAGCAGCGCTGCGCCAGAGATTGCTACTCAGTTGCAGTCAAACTCCCCGAGGAGGCGAAATAGCAATCAAAGAACCCGGGGTCAGAGCCAGACGACAAAACATCAGATTACAAGGTCCCGGAATTCCTATCAAAATTGGACGCGCGAGGAGAGTACGCGCCAACTATCGAAGCTTTGGAACCAGAAGAACTTTTCGACAGCATGCCAGAAAGAAAAGTATATTTGGGAGCAGAGATAAACAAGGACTTACGCAAAGATATCTTGCACTTCCTCAAGGAGCAGCACGCCACTTTTGCGTGGTCGCACGCAGATATGACAGGAATCTCTCCCGAGATTATTTGTCATAAATTGAACGTGGATCCGTATCATCGCCCGGTAAAACAAAAGAAGCGCCAACAAGGAGCATTCAGGAATCAGATCATAAATGACGAAGTTGACCGCTTGCTCAAGATTGGCTCCGTCCGAGAAGTCAAGTATCCAGATTGGCTGGCCAATGTGGTCGTAGTGGCGAAGAAGAACGGCAAGTGGAGGGTATGCATCGACTTCACTGATCTGAACAAAGCCTGCCCCAAAGATTCTTACCCACTACCCCAGATTGACCAACTGATCGATGCGACGGCCGGGCACGAAGTGCTTACATTCCTTGACGCATATTCAGGCTATAACCAGATTTTAATGGATCCCAACGACCAGGAGAAAACTTCCTTCATTACTTGCCGAGGTACGTATTGCTATAAAGTAATGCCTTTTGGACTTAAAAATGCAGGTGCGACTTACCAACGATTAGTCAATCGGATGTTTCACGACCACATAGGCAAGACCATGGAGGTGTACATCGACGACATGCTGATCAAGTCCAAACGGGCAGAGGATCACTTAACGCATTTGAAGGAGGCCTTTCGAATCCTTGATCAGTACAACATGAAACTCAACCCGGAGAAATGCGCATTTGGAGTGGGTTCAGGGAAATTTCTCGGTTTCATCGTTTCCCAGCGAGGGATCGAGGTAAGCCCTGCCCAAATCAAAGCTATAGAAGCCATTCCCGACGTACTTCATAACAGAAAGGACGTAATGCGGTTAACCGGGAGAGTAGCAGCACTAAAGAGATTCATCTCTCGCTCATCTGATCGGTGCAAAAGCTTCTTCGATGTGCTGAAACAGAACAAGGAGTTTGATTGGACCCCTGAATGTCAGCAGGCGCTTAAGGATTTGAAGCGATACCTGTCAAACCCTCCTTTACTCTCAACACCTCAACCAGGCGAACAACTACTACTCTACCTGGCCGTGTCTGAATCTGCGGTAAGTGCAGTACTGGTTCGAGAAGACAAAGGTAAACAACTTCCAATTTATTACATTAGCAAATCCTTATTAGATGCCGAAACTCGCTATCAACCTTTGGAAAAATTAGCACTAGCCTTAGTAATCGCTGCCCGTAAACTAAGACCCTATTTTCAGAGTCACTCGATAGCTGTAGTTACTACTTTCCCTTTACGAAATATCTTGCATAAACCTGAATTCTCGGGCAGGTTAGTAAAATGGGCAGTAGAATTAAGTGAATTTGATATATCTTATCAACCCCGAGTGGCCATAAAATCTCAGGCTCTAGCGGATTTTATCGCAGACTTTAGTGCTACTATGTACCCTGACGCTCAGCGTGAGGCGGTTCTTTTCGCCGGACCGGAGTCAGGGACGTGGACCTTACACACTGATGGGTCCTCGAGTGTCAAAGGATCAGGATTAGGTTTGGTCCTTACTACTCCCTCGGGGGAGAGCGTTAGACAGGCCATAAAATGTCCCTTTATTACAAATAATGAGGCCGAGTATGAGGCCGTGATTGCAGGGTTAAAATTGGCTCGAGAATATGGAGCAGATAGAATCCACCTTAAGAGTGATTCTGCCTTGGTTGTCAATCAAATAAATGGAGGCTTCGTAGCAAGGGAATCTCGTATGCAGAGGTATCTTGCCCGAGTCACAGGTTTGCTAGCACAATTCGACAATTGGGAAGCCACACAGATCCCACGGGAAGAGAATCACGAGGCTGATGCCCTAGCAAATTTGGGTTCGGTGGCAGAGATTGGAGCAACAGGTTCAGTGCCCGTGGCTCATCTACTATGCACGACAATCGATAAAGATGCAATGGAGGTCAACACAACCAGTTTAACTTGGGATTGGAGGAATGAAATAATCAATTATATATTGCATGGAACTCTACCTTCAGACGTTAAGGCTGCTCGAAAACTGAAGATAAAAGCTGCCAGGTATACAATATTAGATGGTATCCTCTATCGTAAGACTTTTGCAGGCCCACTCGCCAAATGTCTAGGTCCCAGCCAAACTGAGTATGTGATGAGGGAAGTTCACGAAGGTTGCTGTGGAAACTACTTGGGAGGCAAAGCGCTTGCACGAAAGCTTATACGAGCGGGCTATTATTGGGACAAAATGGAAAAGGATACCAACGAGTTTGTCAAGAAATGTGACAAATGCCAGAGGTTTGCACATCTCCTCCATCAACCAGCAGAACCCTTGCATTCAATTATCTCCCCGTGGCCGTTTATGAAATGGGGGATGGATATCGTAGGACCACTACCTGCTGCACCTAGAGGGGTACGTTTCTTACTGATTATCACGGATTATTTCACAAAGTGGGTTGAAGCTGCAGCATACTCAAAGATACGTCAAACGGAAGTAATTGATTTCCTTTGGCGTTATGTCATTTGCCGTTTTGGAGCGCCCAAAGAAATTGTCATGGATAACGGTCCTCAGTTCGTTGGCCAGAAAGTCACAAGGTTCCTTGAGGATCTACATATTAAAAGGATCACTTCATCCCCATACCACCCAGTGGCGAACGGGCAGGCAGAGTCGACCAACAAAATAATAGTGGATTCTCTCAAAAAACGTCTCGAACGGGCCAAAGGGTGCTGGGTAGACGAACTCCCCGGGGTTCTTTGGGCATATAGAACAACCACGAAAATGAGCACCGGGGAGACGCCTTATTCCTTAGTGTATGGTTCAGATGCATTGATTCCAGTTGAAATCGGCGAGCCAAGTCTGCGATAGGCTCACGCCACTGAAGAGTCTAACTCAGTCAACCTCTCCGAGGAATTGGATTTTCTAGAGGAACGAAGAGAGTTAGCCCTTGTACGAGTAGTAGCTCAGAAAGAAAGGATCGAACAATACTACAACCGGGGACTTAGGCTGCGCAACTTTGAAGTCGGGGACTTTGTATTGCGTAGAGTTTCCCAAAGTACGCAAGAAGCAAACATCGGCAAACTTGGTCCAAACTGGGAAGGTCCCTATAAGGTGGTCGCATCCGTTGGTAAGGGCTCATATCGTTTGGCACGGCCAGATGGGTCGCTTTTACCCAGCAGTTGGAACGTGATTCACCTAAAGAGGTACTACTTCTAAGTAGTACGTGGGTTAGTATTTCTTCTCTATTACTTATTATTGTTTTCTTTTAAGTTACTCCATTTTCTTATCATTGTCTGAATGGTACTAACGGTCTTAAAAAGGCCAGATCCGTTTAGCTCAACTGGTAGAGCTCGAAGTCCTCGTGACTCCGCAGCTGTGGGTTCAAGTCCCACAACGGACACACTCCTCTTACGGTTACATGTGTTCCTTGATTCAGCGTCTCACCCGTTATCTTTTTATGTCTGAAATCATGGAGTTTCAACATAAAAACAGGGGGCGGCGAGGGCCCCAGTAGGCCAAAGTCTCGGCTAACATGAGTGATCTTCGAGCAGATCAGGGTCATTTGCCAAGCCTACAACTGAGCAGAATCAAGTAAGTTCAATAGAACTGTTTTACCTGTGCTACGTTATCTCTATATCTTGCGGCCAAATACTCGCCCAAATTCTATAACGTTACGACCAACCAACCTTGTGTCTTGGTCATTGGGTTACCTATCCTTTTTCAATAGAAACAACAGGGTAGAGCTCAATTAACACAAAATTTTTCTGCGAATACTTTCAATTGTCAAATATGATAAGCAAAGTTTATCGCAAAGCCATCTCATATAGCCCGGCTTCAGTTAGCCTGAGTGGCCTGGTTTCGACCAGCCCAAGGGGGCTTAACTTCATTCATCTTAACTAAGGACAACTTAACCTAGTTACGATCAAATTTTGTTTTGTACATCTGCGCAGATTAAACTCCAAAAAGGAAACTCAGACACTGGGGTTTGAGATATAACCCTGACTTCTGAAAACCTTATCAAACAATAGACATCGACGTCGGCATCATTCATGTAAGCAAGACTTAAGATCAAAAATGATCATCAAGCCTTGCCAATTCAACCAAAGAAATAGTCAGAAATATGCATTCATTCACGAAATGTTCAAAGGCATTCAACATTCAATAAAATTTACAAGGAGAACCAGGCAAGGCCTTAATCATCATTTGGGCCAGGATCTCGACCTGATGCACTAGCTACATCAGTCGGGTCCCCGCCCAAATCTTCATCTTCATTATCGTCATTGCCTTCATCATCCTCCTCATCATCATCATCATCTTCAGCAGCCCCCACTTCCATGCCCAAAACTTGCTTAACGCTGATGATAGCTGCTATAGTCTGATCGAGGACCGAGTCAACATCGATCTGCCCACGCTGCATTTGGATGAGCAACTTTTTCTTGGCTTCGAGGGCTTCCAGTTTAGATTCAATTGTATAACGATCCCTCAAATTTGCCAAGTCCATCCTCAGTCGCTCCTGGGTCCTCGCCGACTCCTCAACCCGATTCTTGGCCTCTTGTAGCTCTCCTCGAGCAGCTTGAGATTCGGCCTCAGCCTTGTTCATATTCCTCAACATCAGGTCGGAAGCGTCGCGGATGCTCGCCAAGGTAACTTCCTTCATGTTGAGCTCATGGGCAAGATGGGAGATCTGACGACCCTGCTCGTCCATCTTCGCCTTCAAGTCTTCAAAAGACAACACAAACCTGTCCTTCTCATCTTGAAGACGGTCCCTTTCCTCGAGGAGTACGCGTATCTTGTCGTTAGCTTCAGCGTTGGATTTTTCCAACCTATCTATCTTATCCGCAAAGAAATCACGCCTCCCCTCCAGGACTCGCTTCTCCCTGATCAGATCCTGCCTTTCCTCCTCTAAGGTTTGGTTGGCTCGAACAGCCTCCAAAAGATCTTTCTTCAGGCCAAGGACTTGATCCTGATTATTTAACCTGGAGCGAAGCATGAGCTCGGCAGCCATCATACCCGCCTGGCGGCAAATGAAAATACGCAAGTAGTTAGAATTAAGGCTGTTGATAAAAGGTGAAGGGAATAAAGAAGGAAACATTACCCGAGCAGTATCTTCAGCAATCGCATAGGCCAACTACTCGTCGTTCATGCTGCGCATGTTCCACTCCTCGCGAGGGCCAATCAGGTTGGACGTCACCTTGACCAAATGGCCAGGTTTCGTCAACAAATCTGTGCCTGGAGGAATGATAAAGTCGCACTCCCTCTCGCACGGCCTAGGCTCCCTCGCCTGTTCAGAAGGATAGTTGGGGCCAAATTTGTGGCGAATACCTTTAACAGAGTGCGCCCCAACCGATCCTCCCAAAGATACTCTTCTGGTCAGCTTAGTGCGAGAGACCTCGACGTCCCCCGATTCGTCGAGGCCCAAAGTATCGCACTCTTGCAGATAAACTGGCGCTACCCCATCAGCGGCCAAGTTCATCATGTCTTTGTAGTAGAAAACCTGGGGTTCAGCCTCCCCCCCAGTCTTCCCTTGATCGTCAATCTCCACGTCCTTCTCCTCGCCCTTCTCTTCGTCATCCTCTCATTGGCTCCTTGCCTGGACGCCTGTGACTGGCCTGTTCAGGCTCACTTTGTTGGCTTCCAGCCCGCTCAGGCTCGTTCGGCTCTGAGGCCTCAGGAAAGAATGCAAAATTTTCACGCATTCTTTCCTCCCCCATTTCCTTGGCTCCTTCCCCTTCCCCATCGCCAACTCGGGGACTCTCCTCGAAAGCATAGGAAGAAGTCTCTGCGGCCCTTCTCTTATCGCTCCGAAGATATGCCCTCCTCCTCTGAGTCAAGCTCACGTCGGGAGCCTCTGAATCTGACAGGACAACCACCACAGGCTCAGCGGGATCAGAGGCGGCCGCCGAGCTTTTGACACTCTCTTGCCCAGACTTAGGGGTTTCAGCAGCAGCTACAGTGGCCTCAACTGTTTTCTCAGAGGACTGAGGGGTCTTGCGAGCTGTCCTTTTCTTCTTTCTGGGTTTAGTCTTCTCAGAGTCGGATTGTTTTCTCTTTAGACTCGCAAGAACCTCCTCGCCACCTTCCCTAGCTTTGATAGCTGCTGCAGTCTGAAGAATAGCAGCCGCCTCCTCGTTGACCTCAGCCACAGGATCGACGACCACCTCCTCGGGAAGAGGAGCAGGAAAATAATTACCACCAGTACCTAGACCTGGAAATGGAAGCGTATCAATACCGTAGTAAGCTCTGCACGAGTTAGCAAGAAATTCAAGTAAATATCTTACCGTGGGTGCTGGGATTAGACAAATGCTTCAAGGAAGCATAGTGAGGCCATTGCCTCTGCTCGTGGGTGAACTTTGTCAGAATTAGTCCGACCCAAGCAGACAACTCCTCCTCAGTAATCAGGCCATCATAAGGAATCTTGTCAGCTAGCCAACAAAGAATGGGAATTAGAAAGCACAGATACACAATCCAGAGAATATTTAATGCAAAAACTCGGGGACTTACGGGTCTTGTTCCACGCTTCGCGGAGATTGGTTTTGTCACCGCGTGTAAGGAGTCTAGACTGCACATAAACATACCGGTGCATCCAGCCCCTATCCCCTGAATCCTCGGACTTACTCACTAGGGCTTTTCTCCCCCTCATGCGGGCATTGATATACCCATCCCTAGCAACCTGAAGACTGTACAAAGCAATGAAATGCTTGAACACAAAATCCTGCTCGGTCTCGTCGGTGAACCACTGCAGCAGGGTAACAATCCTATAAACACTTGGACATAACTGCCCCGGGCAGATAAGATAATGTTTAAAGATGTCTTCTATGACGGGGTGTAGCGGGAACGTGTGGCCTATCGTGAACGGATATGTAGATATAGCCGTCCATCCACGCCTCACCGAAGTGACATTTTCCGTTGGGAGGGGGCAAGAAACCATAACATCATCATCCCACCCGCAATCTGTCCTGACCTTAGGCAAAAGGTCAGGAGTGATCGAACTCTTAAAACGGCTTGAAGGCCACGACCTTATATTGCCGTAATGACTGGACGAGCTGATAGAACAGTCGTTTTCAAGATTTCCCCAAATTTTTGGGATCACGTCAGCGACTGAAGTTGGAGAACTTGTAGATTGACCGCCCGCCGCTGAAGAAGTACTGGCCGCAGTATCCATGTTCAAACTTTTCTTAGCTTTTGGAGACATTTAAGTTAAGAGAGTGGCAAAGTTTTTGTGTTGCAAAAGGTTTTGGAAAAGTGTTTTGAAGCTCTGAAGATGCGAATGAGATTTGGAATGAAGTAAAAAATTCTCAAGATAAAAGGAAGTCGTATTTATAGGGTTAACCAGACCCGACCCGCATCTACACGTGTCAAGCGTTTGTGCAAAAAGTAAACTCAGCCACTAGAATATGAAGTGACAAAAATGACGGTTTTTTACCTTGGGACGTGCGAGACGTGAGCAAGCGCAGTATAATCATCACCCCTGCGTTCTCGGAACACGCAACAGCCACTTTTCAGTAAAAAGCGGAGCGGAATTGACAGCTTGCACGGTTTGTCTTTAGCAGGGCATTTAATGCATGCACTAATAAGATGCCAGTTAAATCAAAAGCTCTCAAGAAAGCATTTAATGCTTGTACACTGATAAGATAACGATCAACTTAACGGGCAGTATCCAGTAAGGATTCAAATGTATCATCCAGGAAGAATTCAGAAGGATTGTTTCCCGCTTAAAATTCGTTTTCCACTCCTCGACCAGATTCTCTGCTCGAGAAGTGCGGGGACTATCTGTATTGGGTTAAATCCGTCGTCACCAGGGTTGGTGACTAAGCATCCACGTAGGACGACGTATGGGCGACGCGTGGCTATGAGTAGGCATGAAGTTAACGGATAGAATCAAGGATGAACAGTTGCAACGGGCAGATAAACAGTTGCAGCGGCCAGAATAGACGCAACTCCTCATCCAACAGGTTCAAAGTAGGAACCTTATCCTCAGGCGACATAACTACTCAATCAGGAAGTTACAACTGCTCGCGAACGGACGTCTAGTTGCCTATTTATTGTAATTCAAGTCACAAACATTGTATCGAATTTCTTTCTCTCCAAGCAATCATCTGTATCCCAATTATTAATACGCAATTCTCTATCTTCTGCCTACATCTATTATTTTACTATTCGAATATCATAAAGAGTACGAGGAAGGAATTTGATCAAGTCTGCAGGACCTGAATGCGGTTCCTTCTATTCAATCTTCATTTATTACATCGCATTTATTGTGCCTTTAATTCCTTACATTATTGCAGTCATTTATTTTGAGCTTTTACTCCCTTTACGTTCTCCCTAGGCATTTATATCTGTTCACATCAAGCATTTAATCTAGATTATTGATCGTGACTCCGCTTTATAAATTTAATTGTGAATTAGCCTAATAAACGAAATTACGGTTAAACAGTCAAGCGTCAATAGGAAGGGTTGGGAGCAATATATATAACGGAAAATCGTTATATACAACGAAGACATTATCTCTAACATGTACGAAGAAGGGGGAAAAAGCTACTTTTGGAGTCAAAATTAATATACGAACACATTTGATATTTTACAGTTTTGACCAAATTTTGGCCAAGCGATTTTGATCATTTTTTTTAATAAATTTCCTATACAGAAAAAGAGCTTGTCTCACAAGCTTTATTAGTTCCTTACTACTCTTCTTTCTCGACAAGCTTCTAAGCTTTATTAGTTCCCTATCTTGTCATTCATCAGCTCAACTTCATCAGAACTCTTCTTCTACGACATACAGCCGGGTATGTAATTTTGGCTCCTGTTTTGTTTGTTAAAAGCAGTAATTTATATTATTTCTTCTTCTTCATTTGTAGCTATTCCCCTACTACTACTCTTCTTCATTTATTTCTTCTTCATTTTTAGCTATTCATTTTTAGCACATCCATTTTTATCTCCGGTAGACATCCATTTTCGGTACGTCCTTTTTATATTTGCTTTATTATTTATGGTGTGTTTGTAGATGAAAAATCCTCTATTCCATTTTCGAGTTAAACATGATTAATTCAGTAGCTTAACAGAATGGAGAAACTTTAATGTGGTTGATTTTGTAAATTTGTGACACAGTGTTGTACATATTAAAACTTATCAAGAGTTAACTAAGCTGATAAAATCTGTGAAAGTTTATGCCTAAACAAGTTATTCCGAAATCAAATTCAAACACCTTCTCTTTCTTCATGTATTTTTTTCTTTTTATTTGTCTTGTATTTTATTCTCTTTACGTAAAAATTTTCTTAATTTTAATGCATAAAGGGAGGATACGTCTCTGCTTTCTTGCTGATAAACAAGGAAGTTTAAAATTATTATTTAACATAGTCTAGCTAGTAGCATCCTTGAAAAAATGGCATTCTACTCTTTTCTGTTGTTGTTAGTAAAATGCAATCATGTTTGTGGACGAGAATCTGATACTAGTGTTCATTCACATAAGAAACAAGTATATATATTCCCTCCGTTCCAAAATGATTGAGGATTTCGAGAGTTAAACGAGTTCATTTTGACTGTAAATTTAAACATATAATTTTAAGTTTTTTGTAACGGTGTTTATATATTCAGAAACTATATAAAAAGTACTATAAGTCACAACAATAATTCAAAAAATTTAAAAGACATATAAAAATATTACGGTCAAAATTAAACTCGTTTTACTCTCGAAATTCGAACTATGACAACCACTTTGAAACGAAGGGAGTATATAGTAAGCATTAGTCACTAACTAAGGGGTCGTTCGGTTCCAGGTATTAACATTTAATACCGCATGAAATCAGCGTTAATTTAGCGCATCGTTCGCTTGGTTTTTGTGAAATTTTAATACCTGCATAAAATTAGTGCTACGTTTGGTTGCGTCTTTGTATGTTCCGCATTATTAATACCCGCATTATTAATGCGGAATCTATGTATTATTTTATGCGGGGTAGAAGGTGGTATTAATAATACGGGTATTAAAATTTAAAATAACAAAATTAACCCTCATAATAATAAGGATATTTTAAAATTCTAGTTAAGGAGGAGATAAATATTTTAATTAGTAATATTTGTTATTAATTTGTAATATAACAGTGTTTCAACAAATAATCCCTACGCTATAATATATGCGTGACTAATACCAACATTATTAAAACCCCACATAACTAATACCCGCATTATCAATACCCACATTAATAATACACATTATTAATACCTACATTATTAATACCCGCATTAATAGTTAATATCCACGTAAAACACAAGTCAAACCGAAGTGTTTTATCTCTTTGCATTGAGGGACATTTATTTATTTCTTATTTATTTTAGCAAAGGAAAAGAATGGCTCCAAAGCAGAAGAATCCAGTAGAGAAGTGGACCAAATGGTTGATTAATACCATTCATCTTTTAATTAAGTGTGGGTTAAATTTTGAAGAGTTAAAATGGAACCGTTTCTGTGATGACTATCGTCGAAAGTGTTATCTAGAAATGACTTATGATGAACTTCTACGTTTGCTGGATAACAAACTAAGTAGTGCTGAAAGATTTGAGAATGATCTTAAAAGAAATGGTTGTAAATGGGACAGTGATCGTAGTACGATCAGATATACTGGCCAAAATACTAGTGAAGGAAGGGGTCGTTCGGTACGAGATGTTGGATTACTTATTCCGGGATTAAATTCGGGATTATATTTATCCTATGTTTGGTATTAGGTATTAGCTAATATTAGGACACATTTTACGTTTGCTGGATAGCAAACTAAGTAATGCTGAAAGATTTGAGAATGATCTTAAAAGAAATGGTTGTAAATGGGACAGTGATCGCAGTACGATCAGATATACTGGCCAAAATACTAGTGAAGTAAGGGGTCGTTCGGTACGAGATGTTGGATTACTTATTTCGGGATTAAATTTGAAATTATATTTATCCCATTTTTGGTATTAGGTATTAGCTAATATTAGGACACATTTTATGCCTAAATTGTAGCATTATTAATCCCACATATGAGGTGAGATTAACAATCTCGGGATTGAACCGAACGACCCCTAAGTCTGTTATACTGCTATAAGTTTGTACCTTATATTTTAAGGTTAAGTTGTTTAACATCTCCTCGATTTGTTTTCTTTCACAGGCGAAAAGTCACTTCTAAAATATCTGGCTTTTTCGACCACCGGATTTCTACCGAAAGTTAGTCGAACCACTATTTCGACCGACATTCGGTCGAAGAATTTTTTTTTTAAAAGGCTTCGATCGATTTTTCGGTCGAAAGGGCGGCCGAAACCTCCGAAATAAATCACGGCAGAAACCCCTTTCCCCATTTCATCTTCTTCCCAAACACACATATACTTTCTCTACCCCCAACCTCTATACCCGAAAACTACCATAAATACCCCCAAATTCAAAAAAAAAAAAAAATCACATTCTACCATCCTAAACACTACATATAACAACAAATTCAAGGTTAATTCTTAGTTTTAGTGTTATTTTAATTATTTTCTAAAACTAAAACCCTAACTGTTTAACTCAATTTTTTTTTTTTTTTTGTAGTTCTTAAGCATATAACTAGGAGGGAATCATAATTAAGTGCTATTGGAACACAAATCAACCTTGAGGTAAATATTTTTTATATAATCCGAATTTAATTTTTTTTTTAATTTCGGCCTATAATATTGTATAGGTAGTTAATTATTAGTAAATTAGTTTATTTTAGTTATTGTTGATTTCGAAAAACTTGTTTGGTGTTGTTTGCTCTGATAAAGTTAGATTTGTGTTGTTTGGGATTGCTGTAGTTATTGGGAATTGTTGGAATTGTTTGGTTGTGGTGTGTGGAATGTGTTGTTGCTTTGGTATTGTTTAAAAGATGAACAAATTATGCCTAAAACGAATAAATTTTTGTTGGTTTGAATTGTTTTGATAATGATAATTAATAAGGTGTTAGAAAGAAATATTGTTTGTTTGGGGCATTTCATCAAACAAGTTGCGAGTATTAACAAACTCGATAACATTAATCTTGCTATAGTGATTACAAAAAAGTGGCAAGCTAACATAAAAAATTTATTGCGATAGGCAAATCATATGACATAACACTTTATAATTTAGTAATTAAAAATTGATAATCTTATATTTTAGAAAATCATACATATTGTTTCTCAATATTGCAATGTTGGTGTAGATATGGACATTAATCGACGTCGTTTGTGGATGGATAATGGAAATTTTTCCGGGCGGCGGGGGTTGAGGCTTTTTTTTGTAGCGGGTGTTAAGGAATTTCTTGATAACGTCCGTACAACAGACGATTATATTAGGCATGGCAAAATAGAGTGTCCATTTGAAAAATTCAAATGCGTAAAGACACAAGATTTGACGAAGGTAGAGATACATCTTTATAAGAATGAGTTTATGCCAAATTACTATGTTTAGTATAATCATGAAGAGCTGTGGGATTTGCAGGAGTGCCTTCAAAATCTAGAAAATATTCATGGCGATAGGAGTTCTCCGGTTGTGGAATCAGACCTTAATAATTATAGAATGTAGGATATAGTACGTGATTCTTTTGGGATGTACCAGGATAATGATCCCCTGCAGTCAGGTACATCACAGCCAAACATTGTGCACTTTCCCAATGTCGAGGCAAATCAATTCTATAAACGGTTGGAGGAAGCAAGTCGTCCATTGTAGGAGGGCTCGGTGCATTCCCAGTTGTCGGTTACTGTTAGATTGCTAAGTATCAAATCAGATTTTAGTATTTCTCAATCTGCCATGGATTTCATTATTGGCCTTATAATTGAACTCAGTCCGACTAAGATGGCCTTACCAACTAATTATTACTACACTAAGAAGTTCGTTTTCTCGTTAGGCTTTTCTGCCGAGAAGATTCATTGCGCTGTTAATGGTTGTGATGCAAGCTAAATCCGAAGACGAGCAAGCAATCGGAAAACAACAAGAACACCACGCTGAAACGATGAAGATAAGAGGCAGAAGCAATAAAGTAACCAAGGTAACATAAAATCGGGGATGAGGGAGAACAGAAATAGAAGAAAGAATGGATAATCCGTATCAAAACATGATTGATTATCCAAGGGAGAAAAGGAAATTTGAACCTATCAAGGATTCATACTAGGGATGAAATCCATTTCGGTTCCAAGCCTAAGAAAGCATACACGAAGCCTCGGGCTTCAACAAGAATGGCTCGGCCGATTATATCTTTATTCTCTCAATTCAATATCAACTCCCCCTCTAATGAGCTATGCTTTGAGTTTATATAGGCAACAATAAAAGGGCAAAATAGTAAAATGGTTACAGGCGACCAATGAGATAAAGCCACGCAACTTTAGCATACCTAATGCCATCAATTCCAGTAAAAGTAGAGAAGCATATCAATAGGTTGAGGAGGAATTTTTTTGGGACTAGAATGCTGATAACATAAAAGTTCATTTGGTGAAATGACAAAACTTTACAAGCAGTAAAAAATGGGAATTGGAGTGAGGGATCTAAAATTGCACAATAAGAGCCTTATTTGTAAGTGGCTGCAGAGGTGGAATGACAACAGAGAGGTTGTTTGGAAATCTATCAGTACCTTTAATTATGGTAAATTGGTAGAAAGAGATTTTGGGACCCAAAGCCAGCAAGTTGTGTGGAAACATATACTCCCACTGTAACAGTTTACGTGAAAACAACAAGAACACCACGCTGAAACGATGAAGATAAGAGGCAGAAGCAATAAAGTAACCAAGGTAACATAAAATCGGGGATGAGGGAGAACAGAAATAGAAGAAAGAATGGATAATCCGTATCAAAACATGATTGATTATCCAAGGGAGAAAAGGAAATTTGAACCTATCAAGGATTCATACTAGGGATGAAATCCATTTCGGTTCCAAGCCTAAGAAAGCATACACGAAGCCTCGGGCTTCAACAAGAATGGCTCGGCCGATTATATCTTTATTCTCTCAATTCAATATCAACTCCCCCTCTAATGAGCTATGCTTTGAGTTTATATAGGCAACAATAAAAGGGCAAAATAGTAAAATGGTTACAGGCGACCAATGAGATAAAGCCACGCAGGGCTGGAGCAGTTTATGTGTTCGGTTGCTCAGCTCGAACACATTGGATTCAGACGCTTGTTTGCCTCGGTCACATTTGGAATCGAATGCTCCTCTGCCTCGGGCACATATGTAGCCCTTCGATCGATTCTTTGTTCGGAGTCGTTCTTCCTTGGTTCGGTTGCTTTCTGCTTCGGGCTCGAACTTGTCATTTCTTTCTTCGGGCCGAAAGTTGATCGTTGAGCTTTCATAAGTTGCGCTCGATCTCACAGCTTCCAAAGTCAGTGTCAGCAATGGTCACATGTTGTCTGCTCGGTGATTTTCATCGTTGTTGCTCAGCAAGGAGTCTTCGACATATCCATTCCAGTCGCACTTTGATCGTGGGTTCTCCTACTTCGAGAGTAGGTTAGTGTCCAAAAGTGTGGAAAACACACAATTGTGATAGAGCTAAGCATCAATGCAAATCAAACAGCCTATGTCTCCGAAGGAAACAATAAGTTCTTGGCTCAAATAGGAACTATATCGAACACATGAGTAATCGAAGAGATCAATAGGACACTGAATATGCAATATGTATCGATCAAAGGCCCTATCATCTCTAATTCCATAGTCATCATACCGAGCCCTCAGTTCACTTTTATCACCATGGGGCTTATGGACTTCGGTATGTATAATACTCGAGGTGTGATCAACATGTGGAGTGGAGTAAGTAAAATGATTGACTCGACAACTAACATCGTATACTCCACTCCTCTTCTTAAAAGCAATCTTACTCACACCAAGAGGTAGTTCTTCAGCTCCAGAATTTCCTCCAAGACAACCCTTCTCATTAGACAAGCTTCCGAAGAAGGTCTCAAATAATGGATTATCAACGGAGTTAAGCCTTTCAAACCGAGGTGGTTTATATTCTCCTTGAGTCAGATGCACATCACCATCTCCTTCGAACAAAGGGTTAGTGAAAACAAGTTCACTATCCATCAAAGGTGCATCCAGACCAAGGTCATCATCCACACTTGAGGAGTCATCGAATATAATCCGATCCAACTCATCCACTAAGGACTCCTCAAGGGTATCATCATCCTCACTACAACACTTAGATCCACCATAGGCAATAGTATCGACAAGGGTATGATCAAACAACTCATTATTCCCTTTATCAAAGATTGGTGGTGCGTCATAACAAGGGTCACAAACAAGGTCAACTGCAACTTCATCACTAAAGAGAGGTTCGGTGAAGATCTAGCTCACATCACGATGTGGTTTATCAATCCTCTCAACTAGTGGTTCACATTCACTCACAAGTTGACCACTCGAATCTACACTAGTTGCAAACACATTGTAATCATTTCATAAGACAAGGAAGTATCATGCTCACGGGGAGGAAATCGAATACTTACATCGGAGTGGCCTTCGGTTTCTCTAACTGTTTCCGAAGTGTCACAAGTAGTTTCTTCACCGTGGAGCTCACATGAAAGATTTTCTTCACCTTGTCTTTCTACGTCAGAACATGGTTGAGGCTCCTTCGGTTTGCCTCCAAGAGTCCCTACACAAGAATCCAAACAGGTAGAAGAAAAAGATAAAGGGTTAGGGTTATAATAAGGGGTATTCTCACTTGCAATGATTCTTTCTCCCTTTTTCTTTTCCCTCATTTTTATTTCAAGGTCAGGTATAGGTTTGGGTGCTGACAACTCACTCACATCACTCAACACAGCCTCTCCTTTTTCCGCTCGAGAGTTGTCACCGGTCACTCCCTTACTCCTCTCGATCTTTTTCTCTCATATTCAGGTGAGTTGGGTCGAGGTCCAAGAATACCCATAGCTGGAGTAGGTGGACTTTTAACATCAACCCGAAGTCTAAGACTCGAGGACTCATTAACCGAGGTCTCCTCTTCTGTTGTCGGAGAACCACCTGGCTTCGAAACTTGTGGCTTCGAGTTCACAATATTGACTTCGGTCGACTCTTTTCTTGCACTTGTCCCACTATTTCTTGTGTTCGTAGAACTCTTTGATGGCACTCTTTCGCTCACGGAATGGAGTTCTGGCTTGCTTCTTCTTTGCATAGACGAAGAGGATGCTTTCGAAGGTGGCTTGATTATTACCACGCACGACTTCCCCAATGTCACATTCATCGTATTCAAGATTATCACAATGAGGATAAGCAGAGTCATCATACCTCGAAGCGTTACTACCTTCGTATTCTTGACCCGAAGCATAAAATTCTTCTCGTTCATCATCACAAGCTTCGTAGTCTTCTCCATCTTCGTATTCAGCATCGTGACCTGCTTCGTTCTCGTTTGGAGCCATAGTCCCAGGTGTCTTTATAGCAATCATCACCATCGTTGGAACCATAGTCTCCAACATCTGCACACGAATCATACCCTCCATAATCTTCATCATCCGAAGACATAGCTTCAACAAATAAAGTAAAGGACCTCACAAGTTCACTCCCTCATGTGTATCACTCGAGTGATGTTCGCTCAATTTTTTTTCCACTCGTGTTTACACTCAAGGTCGTTGGCTTTTGTGACCTCACTCTATTGTTCTCACCACTCTAGCCTTTTTCCACTCAAGTTGGCCTTGCCTTCTTGTTAGGAAACCGAAGTGATAAGTCACAACTAGTACTTTCCAAGTCTAGGTTCGGATAGAATTTGTATGACTCGATGGAACGGTAGCTATTTTAACTGCGCACGGGGAGTCAAAGAATTATCTACGAAGTTGGACTTCGGTCACCCCTCGCACGAGTTCCTATTAAGCTCAAATTCGATAGTACGACCTCGAGTAGAAAGGATTACTCCAGAGATCCACTATCGCGAATATTCGGACACAAGAAAAGTGAAATCCTAAGAGAATCTACCTCCTCCTCGATTTCGCTTCGGAATTTTCCGAACACGTGACCTCGGTAAAAGCGTTTCCTCCTTGGTACAGATAGGGTTTAACCTTATCCACTTTCCCTTTTCTAGCCGACAACTTTTCACCTGGGTTTTAGATTTTGACAGTTTACCCCTTTCGTCTTCAATGTAACAATGAACCTCTACTCCGATGTATGGACAATGTCAATATTCGTTCACAGTCCACTAACAACAGATTAAGCTCAAGATTTGGGTCGTCTCCGGTAAGCTTAACAACAGAGCAATTTTTCAGTTCCAAGCCGAGCTAAGACTAGCTATGGTGTTGTCCGTACACTGTTAACAATTTAACAAGATTCCGCCGTACAGACGGTGACTAAATACTGGAACTTCGATTTTCAAGCACTAAAATCGACCCAGATACATCAACATTCTCCAGTTTTCATCGATAAACATTAGAACTCAACTGGAGTTTGGAAACAACTACACCACGTCAAGAACACAACCCAAAACGATGGAAAAACCCTAGTTACAAATGATGTACGTCGGGTACTCAATCGATTCCTTAGCCAGTGGTGATTCCAAATATGTGATTGTTTAAACCAAACAATCAATAACAAACAATTTTTGATAATTTTCAACTTTTCAATTTCTATTTTTTTTTTTTTTTTTGTATTTTCGTCTTTTTCAAGTAACATAAGAACATCAACAAGAAAGTAAAGATAAAGTGAACAAGGAATGTGGATTCGTAGGAACGAACTTTAAGCCTTGCTGATACCAAGCTGATGCAAGCTAAATCCGAAGACGTGCAAGCAATCGGAAAACAACAAGAACATGACGTGGAAACGATGAAGATAAGAGGTGGAAGCAATAAAGTAACCAAGGTAACAAGAAATCGGGGATGAGGGAGAACAGAAATAGAAGAAAGAATGGATAATCCGAATCAAAACATGATTGATTATCCAAGGGAGAAAAGGAAAATTGAACCTATCTAGGATTCATACTAGGGATGAAATCCATTTCGGTTCCAAGCCTAAGAAAGCATACACGAAGCCTCGGGCTTCAACAAGAAGGGCTCGGCCGATTCTATCTCTATTTTCTCAATTCAATATCAACTCTCCCTCTAATAAGATATGCTAGGAGTTTATATAGGCAACAATAAAAGGACAAAATAGTAAGGCGACCAATGAGATAAAGCCACGCAGGGCTGGAGCAGTTTATGTGTTCGGTTGCTCAGCTCGAACAAATTGGATTCGGACACTTGTTTGCCTCGGTCACATTTGGAATCGAACACCCCTCTGCCTCGGGCACATATGTAGCCCTTCGATCGATTCTTTGTTCGGAGTCGTTCTTCCTTGGTTCGGTTGCTTTCTGCTTCGGGCTCGAGCTTGTCATTTCTTCCTTCGGGCCGAAACTTTATCGTTGAGCTTTCATAAGTTGCGCTCGATCTTACAGCTTCCGAAGTCAATGTCAACAGCGGTCACATGTTGTCAGCTCGGTGATTTCCATCGTTGTTGCTCAGCAAGGAGTCTTCGACATATCCATTCCGGCCGCACTTTGATCGTGGGCGTCAAGTGACTCCTCGGTGGACTAGTTTGATGAATCAAAAAGGTGAGCCTGGTTCGTATTGCATCAGGTTGCATGTTGTATTATAAAGATGATGCAGACCTCGTGACATGTAGATTTTGTGAGGAGCCTCGATGCAAGCCTGAGCAAAATCCTCAAAAGAAGCTGAAGCTTGTTAAGTCGATGCATTGCTTGCCCCTTATACCCACGTTAAAGAGGTTGTATGCTTCGATGAGTTCTGCTCCTCACATGAGATGACATCATGATCGTACCAAGCAGCCGGGTATTCTATCCCATCCGTTTGATGGTGAGGCATGGAAACACTTTGATCAAGTGTATCCGTCATTTGCTAGTGAGCCAAGGAATGTAAGGTTGTGTCTATGTTCTGATGGGTTCACCCCTTTTGATGTCTCCTCTACGCCCTATTCTTGTTGGCCCGTATTTGTCACTCCTTACAACCTGCCTCCCGGAATGTGCATGACCAGTCCTTATCTGTTTTTGAATTGTATAATACCGGGGCCACATAACCCGAAAGCCTCTATTGATGTATATTTGCAGCCTTTGCTTGATGAGTTGTAGATACTTTGGCATGAAAGAGTTGAAACCTATGATATATCAATGAAACAGAACTTCCAAATGCGTGCTTCTTTGATGTGGACTATAAATGACTTTCCAACTTATGGGATGTTGTCTGGGTGGTCCACTGCAGGTAAGTTCTCTTGCCCTTACTGTATGGAAGATACAAAATCCTTCACTTTGAAATATGGAGGTAAATGCACATGGTTCGACTGTTGTCGTCGATTCTTGCCAATGGAACATCCTTTTAGGAATAACACTAGTGCATTTATGAAGAATAAGGTTGATTTTGAGGAGCCTCCTCGAAGGTTATCAGGCATAGAGATATGAGATAGGGTTAAGGAGCCTCCTAAGGTAACTGAAGAACTGCTATCTAAAGCACCTGGTTATGGGGTTGAACATAATTGGACTAAACAGTGCTTTTTCTGGGAGTTGCCTTACTGGAAGGATAATCTTCTTCGCCATAATATGGATCCAATGCATGTTGAGAAGAATTTTTTCGAGCCTATCCTTAATACTGTGATAGATGTCCGGAACAAGACAAAGGACAACTTGAAGGCACGGTTGGACCTACATCTATTTTGTAGGCGACCTGAGTTACAGGTAATCTACGAAAGCAACAACATTTTCCTGCCAAAGGCTTGTTATACATTCGATGAGGATGAGAGAAGAATGATTTGTGAGTGGGTGAGTAATTTGAGGATGCCTGATGGATATGCGTCAAACCTAAAAAGGTGTGTTGATATGACTGGCGGAAAGCTGCATCACATGAAAAGCCACGACTGTCACATATTCATGGAAAACTTGCTCCCAATTACATTCAATGGCTTGCCTGATAAAGTTTTGAAACCACTAACAGAGACGAGCCTATTTTTTAAAGAGCTTTGCAGTAAGACATTGAAGGAAGAGATTCTTGACTTGTTGGAACAGAACTTTCCTGTAGTCGTCACTAAGCTGACAAAAATCTTTCCCCCCGGGTTCTTTAATGTGATGGATCATCTTCCGATTCACCTCGCTGAAGAGGCTCGGCTAGCTCTTTAAAAAATAGGCTCGTCTCTGTTATTGGTTTCAAAACTTTATCAGGCAAGCCATTGAATGTAATTGGGAGCAAGTTTTCCATGAATATGTGACAGTCGTGGCTTTTCATGTGATGCAGCTTTCAGCCAGTCATATCAACACACCTTTCTAGGTTTGACGCATATCCATCAGGCATCCTCAAATTACTCCCCCACTCACAAATCATTTTCTCTCATCCTCATCGAATGTATAACAAGCCTTTGGCAGGAAAATGTTGTTACCTTCGTAGATTACCTGTAACTCCGGTCGCCTATAAAGTAGATGTAGGTCCAACCGTGCCTTCAAGTTGTCCTTTGTCTTGTTCCGGACATCCATCACAGTATTAAGATAGGCTCGAAAAAATTCTTCTCAATATGCATTGGATCCAGATTATGGCGAAGAAGATTATCCTTCCAGTAAGGCAACTCCTAGAAAATGCTCTGTTTAGTCCAATTATGTTCAACCCTATAACCAGGTGCTTTAGATGGCAGTTCTTCAGTTACCTTAGCAAGCTCCTTAACCCTATGTCATATCTCTATGCCTGATAACCTTCGAGGAGGCTCCTCAAAATCAACCTGATTCTTCATAAATGCACTAGTGTTATTCCTAAAAGGATGTTCCATTGGCAAGAATCGACGGCAACAGTCGAATCATGTGCATTTACCTCCATATTTCAAAGTGAAGGATTTTGTATCTTCCATACAGTAAGGGCAAGAGAGCTTACCTGCAGTGGACTACCCAGACAATATCCCATAAGCTGGAAAGTCATTTATAGTCCACATCAAAGAAGCACGCATTTGGAAGTTCTGTTTCATTGATATATCATAGGTTTCAACTCTTTCATGCCAAAGTATCTACAACTCATCAAGCAAAGGCTGCAAATATACATCAATAGAGGCTTTCGGGTTATGTGGCCCCGGTATTATACAATTCAAAAACAGATAAGGACTGGTCATGCACATTCCGGGAGGCAGGTTGTAAGGAGTGACAAATACGGGCCAACAAGAATAGGGCGTAGAGGAGACATCAAAAGGGGTGAACCCATCAGAACATAGACACAACCTTACATTCCTTGGCTCACTAGCAAATGACGGATACACTTGATCAAAGTGTTTCCATGCCTCACCATCAAACGGATGGGATAGAATACCCGGCTGCTTGGTACGATCATGATGCCATCTCATGTGAGGAGCAGAACTCATCGAAGCATACAACCTCTTTAACCTGGGTATAAGGGGCATGTAATGCATCGACTTAACAGGCTTCAGCTTCTTTTTAGGATTTTGCTCAGGCTTGTATCGAGGCTCCTCACAAAATCTACATGTCACGAGGTCAGCATTATCCTTATAATACAACATGAAACCATTAAAACAACAATGAATATTCTCGGCAGAAAGGCCTAACGAGGAAACCAACTTCTTAGTGTAGTAATAATTAGTTGGTAAGGCCATCTTAGTCGGATTGAGTTCATTTATAAGGCCAATGATGGAATCTATGGCAGCTTGAGAAATATTAAAATCTGATTTGATACTTAGCAATCTAATAGCAACTGATAACTGGGAATGCACCGAGCCCTCATACAATAGACGACTTGCTTCCTCCAATCGTTTATAGAATTGATTTGCCTCAGCATTGGGAATGTGCTTAATGTTTGGCTGTGATGTACACGGCTGCAGGAGATCATTATCCGGGTACATACCAAAAGCATCATGTACCATATCCTCCATTCTATAATTATTAAGGTCTGGTTCCACAACCGGAGAACTCCTACCGCCATGAATATTTTCTAGATTTTGAAGGTGCTCCTGCAAATTCCACGGCTCTCCATGATTATACCAAACATAGTA
This sequence comes from Petunia x hybrida, assembly GCA_037355625.1. Classification (NCBI taxonomy): domain Eukaryota; kingdom Viridiplantae; phylum Streptophyta; class Magnoliopsida; order Solanales; family Solanaceae; genus Petunia; species Petunia x hybrida. The sequence goes on along the minus strand of JBBBVM010000090.1, from coordinate 8,095,438 downwards.
ATTTGGCATAAACCCCTTCTTATAAAGATGTATTTCTACCTTCGTCAAATCTTGTGTCTTTACGCATTTGCATTTTTCAAATGGACACTTAATTTTGCCATGTCTTAAATAATCGTCTGTTGTACGGACATTATCAAGAAATTTCTTAACACCCGCTACAAACGAAAGCCTCAACCCCCGCCGCCCGGGAAATTTTTTATTATCCATCCACAAACGACGTCGATTAATGTCCATATCTACACAAACATTGCAATATTGAGAAACAATATGTATGATTTTTTAAAATATAAGATTTTCAATTTTTAATTACTAAATTATAAAGTTTTATATCATATGCTTTGCCTAACGCAATAAATTTTTTATGTTAGCTTGCCACTTTTTTGTAATCACTATAGCAAGATTAATGTGGTCGGGTTTGTTAATGCTCGCAACTTGTTTGATGAAATGACTCAACAAACAATATTTCCTTCTAACACTCTATTAATTACCATTATCAAAGCAATTCAAACCAACAAAAGTTTATTCGTTTTAGGCATAACATGTTCATCTTTTTCAACAATACTAAAGCAACAATACAATCCAAACACCACTACCAAATAATTCCAACAATTTCCAACAACTACAACAATTCCAATCAATACAAACCTAACTTTATAAGAGCTAACAACACCAAACAAGTTCTTCGACATCAACAATAACTACAATAAACTAATTTACTAATAATTAATTAAATATGCAACATTATAGGCGAAATTAAAAAAAAAATTAAATTCGAATTATATAAAAAAAAACTTACATCAAGGTTGATTTGTGTTCTAATAGCAATTAATTATGATTCCCCACTAGTTATATGCTTAAGAACTACAAAAAAAATTGAGTTAAAAAGTTAGGGTTTTAGTTTTAGAAAATAATTAAAATAACACTAAAACTAAGAATTAACCTTGAATTTGTTGTTATATGTAGTGTTTAGAAGGGTAGAATGTGATTTTTTTTTTGAATTTGAGGGTGAGTTATGGTGGTTTTCGGGTATAGAAGTTGGGGGGAGGGGTAGAGAGAGTATATGTGTGTTTGGGGAAGAAGATGAAATGGTCGAAATAGTGGTACGACCGACTTTCGATAGAAATCCGGCGGTCGAAAAAGCCGGATATTTTAGTAGTGATTACTATTTATACAATGCATGTATGTGCTATATTGGTTTCGCATAATGTGAACTTATAGTTGTAGGTACATAGTAGTTGCATAGACATATATGGAAACAGCAAGGGTGAATAATAGCTCTTGCGGAATGACTCCCGCTCCTCCCTTCCCTTTTTTCAATAGACTCTGTGGGGGAGTGTCTTCGACTGTTCTTTTGAGTAGAAACTGTAGAGCAATATGACATATTATCCTTGTCTTGTTAGCTCCTTGTAGATTTCTTCATGTGTTATTTGACTTATAAGATTGTAAGTATGTGCATATATTCTTTGTTTGAGGAAATAAAAAATCTCTCTTCGCCTTGTTCTGTTAATTTCCTTAGATCCTTATTAGGCGCATATTTGGTGTAGCATCACCACTCACGAGGAAAACATGTATTGTTTGGTCAAATCTGTGCTGCGCCACTTGTTAACTGTATACAACAATGCAATGAATTGTCCTTCTAATGATGTTGAGTGAGAGAGGTGATTTTGATGCCATGACCAGGACAGTTTTGGAGTCATTTCTTTATCTTCTCATAACTAGCAACTTTTTAATCAGGCCAAAGTTGGGATTTGTCTTTGAAGAACTTGAATGAGATTTTCTTTACACTTTAACTGTCTCAGATCTTTGTCTTGAAATTATGGAGTAAAAACGTTGAGACTATTCTAGCTGTTTTAACATGAATATTGATGCTGATTACTTATCTTTTGAAAATTTAAACTCTTCCTAAGTTGTGAAAACTCCTCCTAAGTTGTGAGACTAACTTGTTTCCTTGGACTGCTAAATATTTATGTAGGTGTGGATGACTTTCAATTGTTATTCTGGAAGACTTTCATTAGCTTTGCTTGGAAATGGTTCAGAGAATGTCTGTACTGGGAAATGCTATTTTTGTTCTCTATTAGTCTTCTTTATCATGATTTAGGTGTATTATGATAGATGCTATTAAACTTGGTGCTGCATTAGTCCCTTTTGCTTTCATTTTCTGGACATCTGTTAGACTTCAAGTGGAAGAATCAAGTACTCACTTTTAGTCTCTTTTGCTATAATACTTCATGTTACCTAGATGCATTATTTAATATGTCTGGCTTCTTTTGCTTCAATATTCAAATGTCCCCTTAAAAGTTAAAATATCAGACAGATTGCAGTTTGAGTTGAGTGCGATGATACCACTCAATTAGGAGATGAGATGCCAAATCATGTTCGAGGACAACAGAAAGTACTCTACTTAATTATTATTGGGAGTCCATGTTCCTACAATAAGACATAGCTTCTTTTAACCATTCTTGGAAGGGCAATACATAATGCATATGATGATGCAACTGTTTCACACAGCAAAAAGCTTGTTTCCTCCTTTGCCATAACCTTTCTAGTAAGGACGAGTCTTTTATCCAGTGTAAGGGACGAGTCTTTAACAATCTGCTAATGAAGTCACCTTGGTTCCGAGAGACCCAGCTCTATTGCCACAAACAACAAAAAATTCATATCAGGAAAAATATTAATAGACGATGTACAAATTCAAAGATCAAAACTAGGTAAGGTTAGTCTCCTTAATTCAGTCGAATACATTTTATTGCGGGTACAGTTGCCACAAAAAAATAGATTAACCTATAGAGCCTTAGATGAAAGACAAACTTGCATTCAAGCATTTTAAGGGGAGGTATCTCTGATGCATCTTTGCTCTACAATAAACAGGTGAACTGATTGAAAACATGGTTAAAGCCAAGGCTTACTTAATTGAGGTAGGATCCCTTCGAAGATTCTTAAACGAATCAAAAAGATGTGCAGACCACAGAAAGAAAAATAGTGGAAGAGAGAATGAATTAAAAACCAATCCTCAGTCCCAAGCAACTTGAGGTAGGATCTATGAACAAGCTTGCTTACTTCATTAAGTACTGCCGAACCCATCATTTGTTTATCCTATAAAGGATCTAAAACAGCATGGTTCCTAACAACGTTAAACAGTCTAACAGATGAAATATGATTCAGAGCTTTCAATTTGCAGATTGAATCTTAAATTTGAATCTCTTGAAAGTAATGAGCTCTCAAGAACAAATTCTTAGAACACTACCCATCAAATGAACCTCTTTTAAATGATAAGATGCAGAAACAAAGTTAAAGTCAGATTAGCCAAAGTGCTACCATGCTAGCTAGATAAAATGACATGATCAACGACAAGATAATAAATTCTTTCATTTTGAAAGCTTTTAATGTTAAGTTTTTACATTCAGTATTTGCATGTGAAGGTTTCAAAAAGAAAACTGGCAGCCCTAAACACAATTCACTTCCATCCTACTCATTTATTTGTTAACTTAAGGGTGTGTTTGGTATGGGGAAAAATATTTTCCACGTCCATAAAAAATGTTGCTTGATTACAAGTACAGAAATAATTTCTAAAAAATATTTTTTAGTGTTTGGTTATAAGTATAAAATTGTTTCCTAGAAATTAATTTTAATATTTGAGATATACAAGAATCAAGTAGTTCATTTCAACACAAAAAAGTTCAATTTTGCTACTACCCAGGACAAACTAATTAGACAAGCGACAAACTCTATCTAGCTATTTTTTAAATCTTTAGTGTATCGTAGTGTTGTCGCTTGAATTTATCCAACCACAACTCTGCGGAGATCTTGACTTTAATGGAAACAGAACATAGCCAAATGAGAGCCTTCACCCTGCTCCTTTTTAAAAAATGTTGTTTGACAAGCAGCCAGCCCCATCTGAGCCCTCAAAACACTTTTACCTTCATCTTCAGTCTTTGACGAAAGGATCCGCCCTACATCCTGTTGTTCATTGTGGCCTTTGTATTTAGGACATCAGGTGCTTCAATATGTGACCAAACTATACATGGACCAACTTAATTCTCGAAAGTTAGTTCCACTATCCAGGCCAACAACTTTTTTGGGAGTAGTCATAGTTATCATCATCTTGTCATCGCAGAATGTATCAAACTAGAGTTTAGTTTTCCACTTCGATCCAACTCTGACCAGCTTCTTTTCTCACTCTTCTCTGCTTCATCTGTTTCCTCATGCCACCAACATCTATCCACTTCTTATGCAATGCATACATATTAGACATTAAGACATAAACAAACTCGCTATCACCTTCCAATTCTATCACCTTTGCAGCTGCCACTTCTGCTATTTTTATATCGCCACAAGTGACGGAAGCACCTAGTAATGCTCTCCAAACTAATCCACAGTTTTCAAATTCCAGTTCATAAATCATTTTCTCTGCCTTACTCACATCCCCTTTTTGTCCCATGAGTTTAAGCATTGAAGAACAGTGTTCGGGCATGGGACAGATCTCATAATCCTTGACCATCAATTCAAAATACTCATTTGCAGCCTCCAAAGACATTTTATTATGCCAAAATGCTGCCAAGACATTCACGAATGTAATAGCATCCGGTTGCAAGTCTTTCACCAGTTTCAGCTCCTCAAATATCTGGATCACTTCATCTGAATTACCACTATGAGCATATCCAGATATAATCGTGTTCCACGTTATCAGATTCTTCTCAGGGAGTGACCTAAACAGAATCTCAGCTTCCTTCATTTCCCCACATTTAGAATACATGTCAATGAGAGCAGTTCCAACAACTACATACTCATTCACGCCACACTTCACCGTGCAACAATGGATCAACCTTCCCCATGTTATAGCTGCTATGTTAGCAATGCCACTCAAAATACTCGAAAAGGTGAATTGATCCATAAGAACATTACTAAGATGCATGTTTTGAAAAAATTGCAGAGCTTCCTTTGCTCTACCTCGGTTAACATATCCAGTTATGATCGAATTCCATGAGGATGAATTCGGGCTTGGCATTCTCGATAACAAACAAACAGCATCTTCTACATTACCAAACTGTGCCATACTACTAATTAGCTCATTATATGAAACAGTATCAGGTTCAGGCATTTGATGAAAGAAATCAAATGCCTTCTCAAGCCTTCTGTTTCTTGCATTCGCTGCTATAACCGAATTCCAAGAAATCGTGTCCTTCTCCATCATACTATTAAACACCCTAGTCGATTCCTCAACATAGCCACATTTTCCATACATGTCAATCAAAGAATTCGAAACCACAATGCTGTAATCCACACCATATTTCACAATCTTGGAATGTATCATTTGTCCAACACGTAACAAACCGAGCGATCCACACGCCGATAAAGCAGCAGTAAAAGAGTAAGAATCAGAACAAAGTTCTGATCTTTCCAGCTGAACAAACAATTTCAGACCAGCATTGTACTTTCCACTACAAACATAGCCCGAAATTAACGTATTCCAAGAAACTACATTTGGTTCAGTCATTTCATCAAACAAGTGATGAGCACTTTGCAAAAGCTGAAACTTCACATAAAAATTTACCAAAGCTGTGCTAACAAACACATTGGACACATACCCAAATTTCACAATGTAACAATGAAGCTGTTCACCATTCGAAAACCAACCAAGATTAGTACATGCTCTAGTCAAGTGAACAAGAAAATAAGTGTTAGGCTTAGAACTAAAATTCAAGAATTGAAAATCATTAAGTATGGTCATTTGTTTAAAGTCATTTTCTTGACGGAATTTAGTAATACTACTAATGAACTTTGAAAAGAAACAATTTTTTTGCCTTTTGATTAATAGTTGGATTGGACATTTTTTTATTAGTTTAAAGTTGATGAATCTTGACATAGCATAACATTTTGTTTATATGGTCTTTATTTACATGTAATAATAATTCAAAGACTAGTAGTAAATGTATTAGTAGCATATAATTTTTGGAGAGGAAATGATTTTTTATGCTATTTGCAATTTGAATCGAAGTAAATACGTGTGTTACTTTTTACTGATTTATTGCGAAAATATCGTATAACTAAAATAATATTAGTAACAACACCACAATAGTAAAATAATATTGGTAAAAGATTATAAATCAAATCTCTCATAGATTGCCAACTTTTCTCTTTAATTTATAAAGTTTGATTTTCTTATGAGACAGACTACTATTATGTAGACGTTTTTAGGTTGATGTTTTAATTTTTTGTGATACTAAATGAACATGTCAAATGGAAGTAAACAAGTTGCATTCACTTCTAAGAAAATGAGGTAGACATTTGACTACTGAGATTTAAACTATCAATTGCAGACACTCAATTACCATGAGTCAAGTTGTATTTGAAAGGAAACTGACCAATTAAACAAATACCATTGCAAAGTTAAGTTCTACATAGAGAGTATTATTCATCATTATTTGTTTGGGTGAAAATTATTTTGACCCCCAATTTTGATTTAAAAATCAAACTCCTCCCTCAATTATAAAAAATAATCATTCTGCCCCTTTTATTCTATACAATATCTATTTTGTCCTTGGCATTTTCAATCCCCATCTATGTGATATATTTTTATATATATATTTTAATCAAAATATTCTACATATAATTTAAATAATTATAACTTATTATAGTAATTTAAGTTCATCAATATTATCAATAATTAATTATGAATTTGCCACAAAGTATGTTCACCCTAATTCTCTATCATGTATACAAAATTTTTGAATTTTCGCTATCATCGATGAAATAGAGGTGGATCCAAGAAATGGAAGTTATGAGTGCCACTATTTATAATATAATACATGAAACAAATAAAAATTAAATTAAAATAGCAAATTGTCCTCGCGGGAAACGCTCCTTTCGAAGATGAACCTACACCAGATCACCTTCTTTGAACTCAGAAAACTTGCGATGCTTGTTAGCTTGAGCTTGATACTTCTCATTTTGCTTAGAAATTTTCTCGCTCATGCAACTTCTTCATTTTCTTCACCCGGATCTCCACTAAAGTTGTGAGTAGCTGGAAGTGGAGCTAAATGAAATAAAGAAGATAGTTGAGGAATTCAAAAAGTGGCTGGTAAACTAAAAAAAACATGCAAGTATTGCAGACCTACTTGACCAATGCACTCAAAGATAATATTGTTCAATGGGTTCCATCTTAATACATATGTCTATTTTCAAAGAAATCAACACATAAATACATAAATTTTGGTCAAGCTAGCGAGTGTCAGTGCATCCTAGCCAACCATGTGGGTTTGTCACTGTGATCGATGAAATATAATCTACATTATTACTTAAAAATTATTTAAGATAATTTTTTTTTGAATTTATATAAAATATACTGCCATCCTCAATAATTTCTTCTACTACTTCATGCATTAAAATTTTATTTTTATTGTGTAATAGATTAACTTTAAGTTTTGACTTTTATTAGTAAAATACTAATACAAGTAAAATTATTTCTAAAATTTATTCTTCTCATTTATTTTTTGATGAAATCATTAACTTATATGCTTTGATTGTTATTCACTTTTTTTGATATAATATTTTTTGTTATATAGGTTTAACATTGAATCAAATATATCATGATATTAATAAAAAAAATAATAAAAAGGCTTGATATATTTAGAGGGTAAAATAGGAATTTTTGAAAGTTCATTGAGATAAAGGGGAAAAAATAATTATTGTTCATAGTTGAGGGGGAGTTTGATTTTTAAATCAAAGTTGGGGGCGTAAATGTTTGGCGGAATTACCTAAATGACACCTCAACTTGGCCACTTTTGCCATGCCGACACGCAAACTTTGCTAATTTCCATTTCAACACCTCAACTCGACCCTTTTAATACTACTAAACCACTCCGTCAGTTGACCCTTGCGCGTGTATCACAAATACATTGTGTTAATCATACGTGGCCATCCAGTCACAAAGAGGAGCCAATAAAAAAATTACACGTCAAACGCGCGAAAAACTAATCGCTGAAACTCTTCATTTCCCTCTCACCCTTTCATTTTCTGCCATTTCCCTCTCTCTTCGTCTCACGTAACCTCGGTGAAAATGTCGTAACCCCAAACCTTCTCCGTCAATTTCGTTGCTTTCGTTTGTAAAACACTATCAACAGACTTTGTTGCCTCCGTCTACATTCCTTTGGTGCTGTAACTCTTTAATCGTCGAAGTGGTTGCACTAAAAGGTATTAATGCGACTCTTATTCTTTTTCTGCTAAAATCTGTTGAATAATTAAACTTTCTGTGTTTGATATGTGTTGTATGCATGCAATGGTTGTGTTGTTATATTAGGGTTAAAATTAGGGTTTTTAGGGAATACACATTTTATTTTCGTTTTCTTTTGTGTATGCGAATCTGTAAAGTTTTGTGAGTAAAAAATTGGGGCTTTTGCTGGAAACACGTGATACTCTCGTGTTCTTTGTTGTTTTTGTTCTTTTGAATGGCTGTGTCGTAAATTAGGTATAAAAATTGGGGCTTTTGGGAAAAACTAAGTAAATATTAAAATTCTTAACTATTAATGTTGTTTGACCCGTCTGATTTGCAGTTTTTATTTGATTATATAGGTTTTTAAAGGTGTTTTAAGTTTAAGAATTCTTTAGTGTCTAAAAGAATCTTGTTCTTGCTCTGTAGGATATTATGGATCTTACAATCGTAAATATCCAAATACTCCATCAAGGAAAGTTTGTGTCTGACCCAGTACTTAGGTATGAAGCTGGAGAGGTATTTGGAGGTATTCTTTCTGCTGACATAGACCAGCTTCATATCTTACAATTTCATAAATGGGCTACTGATTTAGGGTATTTAAGAGTGGAAAAATTTGCATGTAGAGTGAACAAAATTGGTCCCTATCACTTTATTTCCTCTGATACTGATGTGTTAGAATCTTAGGCAGGGGGACTTTATTGAGGTGTGTATGTGTCACTGTATTGATGAGCCTCATGTAATAGAGGACCTACAGGAAGATATAAGTGTGGCTTCTAATGTGGGCCCCAGGGGTGGGCAATATAATACTGGTGGGTCCACTGAAATGCCACATGTGTTTAATGCTGGGGAAACAAATGCACCTAACCCTAATGATATAAATACTGCTGCAAAGGGAAAAGACACATCTGGGAAGGGAAAAGAAAAAGCTGTTGAGGTAGAGGAAACTAGTGATACTGAAAGTAAGAGTGAAGGCCAGTTATATGACTTAAGCTCATATCATTTAGCTACTGAGTCTGAAGATGAGGATTATGAGGTTGAATTTGAATAAGATGACACAGATGACTCATTGTATGATGTAGATGAGGACTGTGCTGAAGAGGTAAGTGATATTGATGAGGAGTTGCTCTCAACTAGGCAGTCAAAGATAAAAGAGAAGAAAACTAAGCTTAAATCTGCTGAAGTTAATCCTGATGATATCCCTAGTGGTCCTGTACGTATAGATCCTGGTTTTGAAGATATTTACAAGGACAAGCAAGGGAAGTATGCTGGGAAATTAGGAGGTGATGAGGAGTACTTGGAGCGTTCAGATCCAGGTAGTGAAGATAGTGATGATGAAGATATTGGAGAGGATGGGATAAGAAATGTGCAGCCTAGGAAAGCTAGGAGAAAGGTATACTATGACACCTCTGCTAAGAAATCTTTTTTTCAGCTTGATATGATATTTGAAAATACAAAACAGTTTAGATTTGCCTTGCATAATTATGCTGTGCAAAGGAGGGTGCAGATTAGGCTTAGGCCTAATGAAAAACATAGAGTTAGAGCTACTTGCTTGACTGAAGGTCGTAGGTGGCATATTTTGGCAAGTATAGAGGGCAGGTCTGGTGATTTCATTGTTAAATCCTATCATCCTGTTCACAAGTGCTTAAGGGTATCAAGAAACAAGTCTGCTAACACATCTTGGATAATTAGACACTTCCAGGATAGGATTATCAGTCATTCCCAGATCAAGCTTAAGGAGTTGCAGCTTTTGATTAAGAAGGAGTTTAAAGTTTATGTTGGGAAAACTAATTGTGCTAGAGCTAAATATAAGGTAATGGCTGAACACATGGGTGATTGGAGAGAGGAATTTGGTAGAATATATGATTATGCTGACATGATTAGAGCAACCAACCCTGGAAGTACAGTTGCTGTTAAGACATCAAAAGAGTCTGTACGTGGTAAAGAGCTATTCATGGGTATATATATCTGTCTGCATGCTCTGAAAACTGGATTCAAAGAGGGGTGCAGACCTATATTTGGAGTTGATGGTACTTGATCCACGCTCAATCTTACACCATTAATGTTGAAGGGCGGTCGTCAAAGTATAATACCCGATGTGAGTCGGGGTCGATTTCCCAAGGGAACTAGCACGTCAAGTGAGAGAGTTGCAAATAGATACTCAAATGAGGTTTAGTATTGAGTCCTAGAAGTATGATTTGTTGATGAAAACTATGATTAATTCTAAAGTGTAAGCAATTAAATGAGTAAGTTGTTCGATATTACTAGACTAGGGGTGCAACCAACTAATAGTGATTTCCAACCAACGGGTGTCTTTATTTCACTTTCCCAACACAAGTATAATTATGGTCGAGCATTCCAATCGTGATCTCTAGAATCCTTCCGGCCTAGGAGAGATCTTTCACAACCCGCTCGTCAAAGCCTTAGTTGAATGCTTGAAGCACTACTCAATGACCCGAGGAAAGGAAACCTCTTCCGAGCGTAACTCCTTTTAGATGAGTTAGTCTATATGAATAGCCTATCAACTCAAATCCTCGCCAACTCCACTATTCTGCACAAGTTAATCTCTTCCGAGTCTTTAACTAGCAATGTAGACAAGAAATCCCAAATATCATGGATTTTGGGATTTTGATGTTATTGTAATGGGGAGTTGGATAATTGTTACTTGTGTTATAGTTAGTGAAATAGAACAACACCCATTAATTTTCTATCACAATAGCATAATTACACCCCTAGTTATGAGTTTAGCTACTCATAAATAGGGTTTGAATCATAGTAATAAAGATGTAATGAAAAGATGAAATCATGTTGGACATAAGTTTGAATTGATATATGGAATCAAGATTCAAAGTTACAAGATTAGAAGCTTACAAAATTGATGTTAAGTCTCCAACTTGCTCCCAAAATCGTCCAAAATATAGAGTAATATGTAGTAGAAGTGTGTGTAATAAAACCCTCACTTTTCTATTTATACTCCTAAGAAAATTACACAGAAAAAATCTTCTTCCGTCGCAATTGTGCTGACCGCATAATATTGTGCTGGCCGCACAATATTGTGCTGGCTGATTGTGCTGGCCGCACAATATTGTGCTGGCCGCACAATTTCTTGAAGCCTTGAGGTAGCTGCTGCTTGTTTTTGCATTATTGTGCTAAGCATTGTGCTGACTGCACAATATTGTGCTGAGTAGTTGTGCTGGCCGCACAATATTGTGCTGGCCACACAATTGGGTCTTTTCCAGCATTGTGCTAAGAATTGTGCTATCACACAATATTGTGCTGAGCCGCACAAGTCCTTGAAAGCTTGTTCCATTTCGCACGACTCCAACTTCGACTCGACTCGGCCTTCTTTTGTGTTCTTTCCGCTCAGTTTCCGGCCTCGAGCATTTAAACTAAGTAGCACCTGGAATCACGCAACATTACATAAGAATTGGTCGTGAAGATAGTGATGATAAAGATATTGGAGAGGATGGGATAAGAAATGTGCAGCCTAGGAAAGCTAGGAGAAAGGTATACTATGACACCTCTGCTAAGAAATCTTTTTTTCAGCTTGATATGATATTTGAAAATACAAAACAGTTTAGATCTGCCTTTCATAATTATGCTGTGCAAAGGAGGGTGCAGATTAGGCTTAGGCCTAATGAAAAACATAGAGTTAGAGCTACTTGCTTGACTGAAGGTCGTAGGTGGCATATTTTGGCAAGTATAGAGGGCAGGTCTGGTGATTTCATTGTTAAATCCTATCATCCTGTTCACAAGTGCTTAAGGGTATCAAGAAACAAGTCTGCTAACACATCTTGGATAATTAGACACTTCCAGGATAGGATTATCAGTCATTCCCAGATCAAGCTTAAGGAGTTGCAGCTTTTGATTAAGAAGGAGTTTAAAGTTTATGTTGGGAAAACTAATTGTGCTAGAGCTAAATATAAGGTAATGGCTGAACACATGAGTGATTGGAGAGAGGAATTTGGTAGAATATATGATTATGCTGACATGATTAGAGCAACCAACCCTGGAAGTAAAGTTGCTGTTAAGACATCAAAAGAGTCTGTACGTGGTAAAGAGCTATTCATGGGTATATATATCTGTCTGCATGCTCTGAAAACTGGATTCAAAGAGGGGTGCAGACCTATATTTGGAGTTGATGGTACTTGATCCACGCTCAATCTTACACCATTAATGTTGAAGGGCGGTCGTCAAAGTATAATACCCGATGTGAGTCGGGGTCGATTTCCCAAGGGAACTAGCACGTCAAGTGAGAGAGTTGCAAATAGATACTCAAATGAGGTTTAGTATTGAGTCCTAGAAGTATGATTTGTTGATGAAAACTATGATTAATTCTAAAGTGTAAGCAATTAAATGAGTAAGTTGTTCGATATTACTAGACTAGGGGTGCAACCAACTAATAGTGATTTCCAACCAACGGGTGTCTTTATTTCACTTTCCCAACACAAGTATAATTATGGTCGAGCATTCCAATTGTGATCTCTAGAATCCTTCCGGCCTAGGAGAGATCTTTCACAACTCGCTCGTCAAAGCCTTAGTTGAATGCTTGAAGCACTACTCAATGACCCGAGGAAAAGAAACTTCTTCCGAGCGTAACTCCTTTTAGATGAGTTAGTCTATATGAATAGCCTATCAACTCAAATCCTCACCAACTCCACTATTCTGCACTAGTTAATCTCTTCCGAGTCTTTAACTAGCAATGTAGACAAGAAATCCCAAATATCATGGATTTTGGGATTTTGATGTTATTGTAATGGGGAGTTGGATAATTGTTACTTGTGTTATAGTTAGTGAAATAGAACAACACCCATTAATTTTCTATCACAATAGCATAATTACACCCCTAGTTATGAGTTTAGCTACTCATAACTAGGGTTTGAATCATAGTAATAAAGATGTAATGAAAAGATGAAATCATGTTGGACATAAGTTTGAATTGATATATGGAATCAAGATTCAAAGTTACAAGATTAGAAGCTTACAAAATTGATGTTAAGTCTCCAACTTGCTCCCAAAATCGTCCAAAATATAGAGTAATATGTAGTAGAAGTGTGTGTAATAAAACCCTCACTTTTCTATTTATACTCCTAAGAAAATTACACAGAAAAAATCTTCTTCCGTCGCAATTGTGCTGACCGCACAATATTGTGCTGGCCGCATAATATTGTGCTGGCTGATTGTGCTGGCCGCACAATATTGTGCTGGCCGCACAATTTCTTGAAGCCTTGAGGTAGCTGCTGCTTGTTTTTGCATTATTGTGCTAAGCATTGTGCTGACCGCACAATATTGTGCTGAGCAATTGTGCTGGCCGCACAATATTGTGCTGGCCACACAATTGGGTCTTTTCCAGCATTGTGCTAAGCATTGTGCTATCGCACAATATTGTGCTGAGCCGCACAAGTCCTTGAAAGCTTGTTCCATTTCGCACGACTCCAACTTCGACTCGACTCGGCCTTCTTTTGTGTTCTTTCCGCTCAGTTTCTGGCCTCGAGCGTTTAAACTAAGTAGCACCTGGAATCACGCAACATTACATAAGAATTGGTCGTGAAATTAGCTTAAAAACACACAAAGTTCCTATAAAGGAAGGCTCAAAGTCGGTAAAATGCTGACTTATCAGTGCTTTTCTCAAGGGTGTCTGCCAGGGAGAGTTACTGTCATGCATTGCCAAAGATGGTAACAACCAAATGTATCCTGTTACCTGGGCAGTGGTTAACAAAGATACCAAGCATACTTGGTCATGGTTCTTTAGGTGCATCATTCATGATCTGAACCTTGAAGAATCTGCTGGTGAAGGCATGACCATTGTTTCTGATATGCAGAAGGTTAGACTATTGATTTTTTATGTTTATTTTTATTTTTTTAATGCTTTAACTTTATAATACACTAATGATATGTTGTTTTTAGGGACTTATTGAAGCTGTGAAGGACTTGATGCCCAAAGCTGAACATAGATGGTGTGCAAGGCACATATGGAGCAACTGGCATAAAACATGGCCTGGTGAAGAAAGGAGGCTGAAATTCTGGGCAGTTGCAAAGTCTTCTTTTGAAGTTGGTCTCAAAGACAAGGTAGATGAACTTGCAGAGTTAGGTGATAATATAGTTGAGTCTTTATTGACTTACCCTAAAGAAAGTTGGTGTAGGGCTTACTTTAACTGCAATAGTAAGTCTGATGTTGTAGAGAACAACATGTGTGAGACATTCAATAGCTGGATAGTTGGTCCTAGGCACAAGTCAATTATTACCATGTTAGAAGAGATTAGGCACAAGATAATGGAGAGGTTTACAAAAATGAGGAAATTTTGTATGAAGTGGGATCATGATGTGTCTCCTATGGCTTTAGGTTGTATTGATAAGCTAACTGATAAAGCCGCAGAATGTGAGGTAGTTTGGAATGGTGACACAGGGTTTGAGGTTTTAGATGAAGATTATAATAACAAGTATAGGCATTCAGTGGACATGAGGAATAGGGAATGCTCATGTAGGTCCTGGCAACTCAAGGGGATTCCTTGTGCACATGCTATTTGTGCAATGTTGAGTAGGGGACTAGATCCTCTTGAATTTGTTGATCACTGGTATAGGAAGGAAACCTATATGAAGGCATATAGTACCTTCATACAGCCTATAACCAACATGAAGATGTGACCTCCTAGCCAAAATCCACATGTTGAGCCACCTGCTTTTACAAGAATGCCTGGAAGGCCCAGGAAAAACAGAAGAAAGGCTGCAGATGAGCCTAGGAAGAAATGTGGTAAGAGATCAAGGAAAGGGACCCCAATAACATGTTCTCATTGCAAGTTAACAGGCCACAACAAGAAGGGATGCCCAGTTTTGGTGAGTTACGTATGTTCACATAAGATAGAAGTTCTCAGCTTCCAGTTTATTCATTATCTTCTTTTTTGATTTTCAGAAAGCACATGGTAGTGTTGCTACTGCTGGAGCTGGTTCAAGCAATACCCAAACTGATCATGTGGCATCTGAACATGCTCCTGAAGGATCTCAAACTATAACTCAACCAGCTGCAACTAAGAATGTGAGAACAGGGGGCACTGCTGCCAGCCCTTGGGCATCTGGAAGAGCTGCAGGTTGGTTTAATATTGCTGGGAAGTTTCAAAGACAAGGAAGCAATGCAACTACTCCCAATAATGTACAGAACACAACTGCTAGTCGACCATCTGGAGGAGCTGGTACTGGACCATCTGGAGGAGGTGCTAGTCAACCAACTGGAGGAGCTGCTAAAAGATGCCCAAGTGCTGCTGGATTTGGTATTTTGTTCAGCAAATCTGGTGCAGTTATACAGAGGGTAAGTAATAATTACCTATACATGATTTTGACATTATATAGGATGAAATGTGACATTAAGCACACTTGTGTTTGCAGAGTGGAACAAGAGATAGAGTGCTACATGACCCTGGAACCATCAAGAATGCTGCTAAAAAAGATGTAGATCTTGGATACAAACCACATGGATTGATGTGGAACAAAAAGAGAGATGTGACAACAAGACAGCTGAGGAGGAGACAATATGGACCACAAGGAGCTACTACATCTTCACAACCAGACCTGCAGCAGACTCAGCCAAACATGAGCCAGTTTCACGCTAACTATTTTCAGTCTCAACCATGACCAGTTCCAAGAACTTTTTATGTTTTTGTTCAAGTTTGTTAGGAGCAAAACTTGTTGTCTACGTGATATTTGAGTTTGTTGTTAGCAGAACTTAAATTGCATGTCTATCTAAGTCTGTTGTGTGCAGAACTTAATTATGCTATCTTTGTTTTGGTTGTGGAACAACCTTGATTATCTATGTTTTGGTGGTGGAACAACTTTGAATTTGAATTGGTATTCATACTGCTTTTACCAGTCAAATTTGGAGCCTAGAATGAATGAAATGTATGTTATGTTGTTTAGCTAAACATAATTTCCATTGCGATAGAAGATTCAAGTTGTTCAGGCTAAACATGATTTCCATTACAACACAAAAAGATTCATACCTTGCCGTCTACATTTTTGATAAAGTTTATTACATACTACTCCATAAGCTAAGCTAACAACACACATGCAATGCAACTAACACAAATACAATAGCTAACACATATCCGAGACAACAATAGCCTTTTCCCCTTGATTGAGTTTGGTTCTTCATTTGTTGCTCCTCCAAGACGCGAATTCTTGAGTACAAGCCAAGCATAATCTCTTTGTAATGATCTGAAAGAGGCGGGTCTAGCCACAAGAAATAATCACAAGCATTCCTTCGTCCAAATCTGGAGCAGCCAAAGAATCTTCTTCCTGGATTTGTAGGCCTCATCGAGGTTCGAATCGCTGCAGCAACACCACAGTAACAAATTGGAAAATGTTCCATCATGGGAGATAGAGATGCCTTACATATGTAGAACAAAAAAAAAAGGTTGGCCTTGGACGAATTTTCAGAGCTTCAGCGGGACCTTTAATGGTGTTTCAAGGCTTAAAATATAAAGGAAGAAGAAAGGAAGAAGAAAGCCTTTAAAAAGGCAGGTTTTGTACCGTTGGGGTGTGGAAATAAGGTTTTCACGCCCCTAAAGTCCGTGTTTCACACGCCCAAATGCCACATAGGACCAACTAACTGCACATGCCCACAGTCAACGCGGGTCAACTGACGGAGTGGTTTAGTAGTATTAAAAGGGTCGAGTTGAGGTGTTGAAATGGAAATTAGCAAAGTTTGCGTGTCGGCATGGCAAAAGTGGCCAAGTTGAGGTGTCATTTAGGTGATTCCGCTGATAGTGCAACTCTTCCTCTACTTATTTTCTGCAAATCATGTCTTTCCCAGGATTTGAGGAAAAAATAATCTTTCGGTGAAATTTTTCTGTAGTCCATTTCAATTGAATTTTTAACATTTGGAAGGCTGAAAAGATGCTACCTGCATAACTATACGACAAATTGCAAAAGAAAAAAAGTGAACAACAAAATAGTTGATATAGGCAGGTTAAAGAACAATTAATTATTTTATTTTTGGGTTTAGCTAGGTTTTTTACTAATTAAAAATAAACGAAAAACACTTATTTATACAATATTAGAAATGTAAAATGCAAATAGAGAAACTGGGAGAAATGTCCTCAGAAAAAGTGGATGAAAAACCGGGCACGTATAAGAAGTGATTGGTTATTATTACTACTAAATAAAACCAATGAAAAGATTAAAAAGTTAAATATGTCTTTTTCAAATGTTAATTCCCTATACAGGGAATAAGTCACTTTTTTTATAATATTCTTATTATGACCTCTTTGACAATTAAGAATCTGATTGGTAGATAGGAAGAGAAGAATATTTGTTGTGTTTTTTCCTTGAATGTTAGCTGAAGAAGAAAAGAAAGGCAGCTTTCAAGGAGAAACCAAATTATTATTTGGAAAAATAGTTGGAGAACAAATTAGACAATTTTTTTATTTTCATGCATGCATGCATGAAAAGTTAAAGGAACAAAGGAGGACAATTTAAGCCTGAGGGAATTAACAAAAAATTAACAAAATGGGAAGTAGAAAGAGGGAGATTCTTGAAGATTTTGCAATAATAGGAGGATTAATAGGGGTACAATTTATGTATGCAGGAAATTCAGTTGTTTCTAGTTATCTTATGTGGTTAGGTTTCAAGCCTTCATCTCTCATTATCTTGTCTTCTTTGGCCACATTTCTCATCCTTTCTCCCTTTTCTTTTATGTTTGAAAGGTAATTATATCTAATTCCTCTCTCATAAAATATGTTTATATTAATTCTTTGCAAAATTTTCCTAAAAAAGCTGCTTATGTTAAGTTGCACATTAATGTTGCAGGAGTCAATGGCCTAGGGGGGTGAGTTGGAAGTTATTGATTCAGCTCTTTCTAATTTCTTTTGGAGGGTAAGTCATTTTTTTTTCTTTTTATTGTAAGGAGCATTGGTGGTAAACAAGAATTATTTCTATATTGTAGTAATAAAAATGTAGATAATTTGATGAGGTAGTTAGGTTTTTTCAAAGCTTTAGTATGGTTAAATTCTAAATAGTAAATCAAATTGGTGCTTTTTTGGCAGGGTTACATTGTTCCAATCTTTGTTCATGAAGGGAATCAAACTTACTTCACCTGCAATGGCAACAGCTATGCCAAACCTTGCACCAGGACTCATCTTTCTCATTGCTTGGGCTTTTGGGTATTATATGTACCTTCACATTTCATGCTTCTGTTTCCATTTGTTTGGCGTAGATTGCGAAACAGATATATAGTCAACATTTATGTAGTCGACCCCAACTTGTTTGGGATTTAGGCGTACCAATTGTAGTTGTTGTTCCACATTTCACCAGAGGAACTATATTTTGATTTTTCTAAGATGGTAATGTGCAGATTAGAGAAAGTGGAGATAAGATGCAAATACAGCAAAGCTAAAATTGCAGGGACATTGTTGTGTGTTACAGGGGCTGTATTCATGAGCCTAATGCAAAGTAGCTCAAATGCCCAAAAAGATACGCCATCTTCACCTCCTGATCATTATCACAAGGACCACTTTTTAAACGCAGAGAAGATCCATGGTTCATTGTATCTCATGGCAGCTATTGTGGTTTTATCAAGCAATATTGTCTTGCAGGTACATAGTATTTACTAACAACCAATTTTTCTTGTCTAATTTGCCTTCCTAAAATAAAAACTAGACAGTCAGGTGCACTAAACTCTTCTATATACGGATTTGGGGAGTGGCCGGATCCACATTGGTTCTATTGGCTCAAAAAGGTTGTTGTCACTATTCGAACTTGTGACCTCATGATCTCACAACTACAACTCTTACCATTACGTCACGGCTCCCCTTCTAATTCATCTTCCTAAAAATGAACGAGGCCGTGAGGTGCACTAAACTCCTAATAACAGAGTTTCAGGAAGGGCCGGACCACAGTAGGTCTATTATAAGTCAAGGTTGTTGTCATGATTTGAATTCGTGAGATATCTGGTCATAATGACAACTCTTACTGTTGCGCCAAGGCTTCCCTTCTAATTCCAATTCGCCTTCTGGAAATGTTGATCAAAGTTTCAACCTGCAGGCAGCAACATTAGGAGATTTTCCAGCACCAATCTCCTTATGTGCTATAACTTCACTTATAGGCATGGTATTGACTGGAATTGTACAATTGATACAACAAGGGTCGTTGGAGATTGGATTGCCCCTGTTAAGTATCCGCGACTTAATTGGCTACTCGTTATTGGTAATTCATCAAATATCCCTGAACCTCACATTGAATATGTTAGTACAAAAATTCTGAGTAGGATTAAACTTACTTACGTTGATAGCGTTAATAATTTGTATTAACTTTGAGTTTTGTCTAATGTTTGTGGTTATCATAGGCAGGTATAGTTAGTGGAGCATGTGTAAGTTTCAATAATTGGGCAATGAAGAAAAGAGGGCCAGTCTTAGTTTCTGTATTTAGTCCTGTTGGAACTGTGATAACTGTCGTACTTTCTGCTATCACTTTGAAGGACACAATTACTATGGGAAGGTAAAACCTTATCCATTTTCACTTGGATCTAGTTTATATACAGTGTAAAGAAATTTTTTCAATATTTTCCAAGTTACTAATCTCATTCTTTTAAAGACGATTATCAATAATCATGTTTTACTTAACCTGATAGAGTAAATATATATTTTTACACTACAAGTGTATATAGAAGTTACACTCTATTTACTTTAGTTCTTTTTCAGTTGCATCAAAATTCAAACTTCAAATGACTTAACTTCTTTTTGCAGCCTTGGTGGTATGTTTCTCATGTTTACGGGTCTGTATTTCGTGCTATGGGCTAAAAGGAACGAAGGATTTCTAAATAATACCAACTCCTCAGAAAGTGAGTACGATGTTGAGAAGCCTCTTTTGCATTAAATTTCTTTTTATTCTCAATTGTAATATGTAGTTAGTTTGTATATACAACTAGAATCCAACATAGAGAAGAGAGAGGGAGAGCTTGTTTATAGCGAATAGATAACATGTATGTTGATTTAAGTATTCCACATTGGTACTGGAAGTAGACTGTTAATGTTGTCTGCGGTTCAGATGTCCAGTCCTAGGCGTAGTGAGACACTGTTAAATATCTCATATGGTATAAAAAATGGGTTGTTGTCTTCTTATATGGTATTTGACAATCCTCACGTCTTGAGCTAAAATTTGGATTGAGTTAATGCAATTGACCATTTCTTATCAATGCGCTTAATCTAGTCTTGGAGCTAAAAAATACAAAGCAAAAGAGAAGAAAGAAAAATTAAAGAACAAAGAAAGACTCTATTATGATAGTTGATATTTGAAAAAATGCAAGTTCCAATCCTAGTAATGTCTTTTATTTTGCAGTAGCATGACGGAATATGGGAATCAATGTAGCTGCATTTCTGGCTCAAAGCCCCTCTTTTTTTTACCATAGTTTTGTTTTTCATTCACTTTTGGAAGCAGCAAGGGTAGGTTTAGACCACAAATATGCAAATGTTTCCTTTTTTTTTTTTTTTGTGTAAAGTCTTAGACCTGTATGGAGTATAACCTTTGGGAAAGGGGATTGAATCAATGATCATAATGTCACAATCATGTAGTACTACATTTTTTGTTCTTCAATTTGAGCTATTTGTTTGACATTTCCCAAGCTACCTTGTGCTTTTATTTTGCCTCTTCGCAGAATTATACATAGTAAATTATGCTTCAACACTAGGATTCTCTTGTTTATATTATCTCATTGAAGCTATGCTTTAACTCTCTTCCTTGAGTGGATTAACTTGAAAAAGTAGGCAGAGAAATTTATAAGATTTCTGATATATAGAGGACGCAAAATTAAGAAAGTGCGAAAAGACTTATACCCAACAAAGAAAATATGAACACTAGTATCGATCACCACCAACAATTTAATGTACTGGAGTTCAATTTTGTGCGTGCATCGATTATTTCATCGAGTATTTAAACTTTGTATTTATTGGAATTTGAACTCACACTTCTTCGATTACTAGGTCACATCCCCAAAGGCATATCATAAGTTTTTGTTTCAAAGCCTCCAAACCAAGTAGACTCATTTTCTTTTTGAAGAAAGCGAGTTCATTTGTAGGCTACGTGAATATAACTACTTAAAAATATTGCTCTGTTTCGAATTTGCCATGAGTTACTGCATTCACACAAAATTCTTAATGCGACTCAGAGTGTGTGTTTTTATTTTCTTTTAGTGTGTTTGTACTTCCATATGAGGGTCACTAGTAAAGTAGTCCACTAATATTACAAATTCTTACATTACGTACAATGTGATTTTATGTCAGTAGATTTTGACTGAATGCTATAACTACGAGAGTTAGAAATAGTCTTTGCCAACCACATTATAAACTGACCCTCCACTTGTCATAACTCTCTTGTTCTCATCCACAACTAACTTTAACTAGAAACTAGGACTTCCCTCACTTGTGCTACAAAAATCCTTATAACTACACCACAACCTTTAGTACTGTTCACTAACTAATTCTTTATTTATACCAACCCTGGCTTGCAGTGTAGCAAAAAAATGTACACTACTCCAAAGTAAACACTATTCTTTGAAACTTTCCTTGTTACACTTCAATTTGTGTTCTAGTGAGTATATTAGAGAGTGAGAAATGGTGGACAATAGCCAGAAAAATGAACCATCAACTGTTATACACTATTGTAGAGTATGTAAAAGGGGATTTAATAGTGCTGGAGCTCTAGGTGGGCACATGAGATCTCATGGAGTGGGGGATCATAATAAAAACTATGGTGAAGAAATTAGTGAACAAAGATATAAGATTAACAACTTTAGAAGGGATAAACCAGAGGGTCAAAAGCACTCATATAATCTTCGTGCTAATACTAATAGATTATTAGGCAATCGAGCAAGTGAAGATCGTGACAAGAAGTCCTCGATGTGGCCTCCCAATGATCGTGGGAAATATGCCATAGACGAGACTCTAACTCTATCATCAATGTCGTCACCAGGATCATCAGATCTCGAAAGAAGTACTAAGCCATATAATGCAAAAGAAGGGTTTTATGGAAATGATAAGGACAAATACGCTTCAAGAGAAGAAGAAGAAGATCTAGCGAATTGTTTGGTCATGTTGTCGAACAAATCTTATGTGTTGTCCGATAACAATGAGGCAACATACAAGGCTAAAGAAGTGGAAAAGGGCATGTTCCAATGTAAAGCATGCAAGAAAGTTTTTAGCTCCCACCAAGCTTTAGGGGGACATAGAGCGAGTCATAAGAAAGTTAAAGGGTGTTATGCTGCCAAGGTAAATGCCGACAACGACGACAACAACGACAACAACAACAATGATACTGACATCGATGAAGACTCGATCTCTCCTAGTGATTTAATTTTCCATCAAGAATCTAACTCGTTTCAGTCTCAATCTCCATCATCATCGAGCTCGTTTTCAAGGAAGAGATCAAGGGTTCATCAATGCTCGATTTGTCATCGAGTTTTTTCATCAGGACAAGCCTTGGGTGGGCACAAAAGGTGTCACTGGCTATCATCAAGTTTGCCAGAGAATACTTTTATGCCAACTTTTCAAGAAATCCAATATCACACCCAAGAACAAGGATTATTCAACAAGCCAATGTTTACCAACTTTGATCAACCACTAGATCTAAATTTCCCAGCACAACTAGGCAATCCAGCTGAGTTTGAGTTGAAACTACACAATCCATTTGAACAAGAAGGCCCAAGAAGCTATCTCCAGCTATGGACAGACCAACAAATCAATACAAATTTACATCAAAATGAGAAGTGCAAAGATTCAACGGAGGATTTGAGAAGGGAAGAAAATTACAAGGCCAAGGAAGCAAAATTGAGTAACCTTAAAGATGTGAACTTGGATGGAGGCTCTTCTTGGTTACAAGTAGGGATTGGTCCAACCCCAGATATAGTAGCAACTCTGTAAGGTTAGTAACACAGTGATCGTTATGTCAGCTACAAGTATAGTAATATATATACCAATGTCCCAACTTATACGATAAAATGTTTAACATATTTATACTTTAGTATTATTGTTGTATCGAACTTTCACTAGTTACAATTTGTGATTCGTCCAATTCCTAATATAGTAGCAACAGACCTGTAAGATTAGTATTATGCGATTGTTTTATCATATGATAAAATTGTTTTATTTTGCATTCTACAAAATAAAATTGTATATACCCTCCGTCCCAATTTATATGACAACTTTTTTGGGGTGATCCAATGTATGACATATTTACCATAATACTAATATTCTATCCAACTTTCACTTGTTACGAGTTATTAGTTGTCAAGTTATTAATTCACTTACTAATAATATATCAGTAGTTTCCTGTAATTATATTTAAAAAATAATTTCATAGTGTAAAAATAGTTTACATTATAACTTTTCAGAAGTAATAATGCTCTTGAAGAAAGGGCTAAGGAGTGAAATTTCAGTGTATCATTTACTATAACAATGCAAATTTATAAATCATTTCAGTGTATCATTTACTATAACAATGCAAATTTATAAATCATCAACCAATGTTAAGTATCCAGGAGAGCAACAAATAAATTGACTGTAATCAAAATGAAGCTAATACTAGAGCCAACCTATGAATCAAAGTCACATACGAGAAAATGAATAGAGGAGCATGTGAATTTAGACAGCAGATTCTTTAACAATATCTAATTGTAGATTCTTAAATCTTTAGGTTACTGGTTGTTCTGCATTTGCGACTTTTATCATTTCATTCTTTGTTTTCTCATGTCAATCAGAAGATTAAAGCGTTTGTTACATGGAAGTAAGTTTTCATGAGTAATATTTTCGAGTATTGGTTAGTGAATAGAGATATTTTCTAAAATTATATATCTATTACTAAAGATTAGTAATAAAATATAAGCAAATCAGAGAGTGTGTTGATGAAGTTTTAAGTATTAAAGTATTAACATTAATAATATTTTTTAGTTATAAAATATAAGCAAATCAGAGAGTATGTTGATGAAATTTTAAGTATTAAAGTATCAACATCAATAATATTTAACTGTTAGTTGGAATAACTAATGCAAAGTTAAAAGTTTAGATAGTTGCAAGAAAAATGATTTCTGTTCATAGGTGAGGAAAGTCATTTTTAGAAGAATATTTTTTTGGTAACTAGCAACTAGGGTGTGTTTGGGTATAGTGGACAATATTTTCTGAATATATTTTTCAATTTTTCAGTGTCAATAGTTTCTCCTCTGTTGATCTGACTTGTGAGTTCCTTAATTACCGAAAGTATCTTTTCATCAAGAACGGTAAGTTCCTAGTGCTACTATTCCAAACTTACCTAGGTGAAGATTTAACAAACTCGCTACGACCACACGATAAAGTTTCTAACCCCATTTTTAAATCCTCACAATATTTTCCAATCAATTACTTGAAAATACCGATCAACTACCTAACCTTAAGATCTCTTACAATCATCAAAAGGTACAACGACACATTTAATTAAGTGCCCTTCAATCAATCAGAAGAAAGCACATACAGATGAACAAATAGAATCATAGGAACGACTTGATTATAGAAAATCTTGTCAATAAATTCAACTAATACAAGGTTCTATTAAAATCCTAGAAAAAATATTTTGCGACCCATGTTCATACTCAAGACACATAATCAAAGGAAAGAACAAGATCTGAGAGAAAAAAAATAGAGAAGAACTTTTTGATTCGTCTTATGGAATTGTTCCAAGGATCTTTCGAGCACGAACTTGCTTTCCAATGTGTTTCTCGCCTTTCCAGGTCAAGAACCGAGTTAAAAATGATGTTGGAGGCTTTTAAATCACGTTCTAAATTAAATGACAAAGTTGCCCTTTAGTATGAAAATGAAGAAATTTTGCCCTTCTATTATGCCTTCATGAAGCATAACCCTAGCATAGGATTTCTGGAAATTTAGCCATGTCTTGTTCGATGCACAAGCCTTCGTGTCAGGACCCAAGTTTGTTTTTCTCTTTCTTTTGTGATATGCCTATGCGATGGGACTTAACTCACTGCTTGGGTCAAGATATTAATAATGTAGTAAATCTTCATTCGAAAGCTTTTAAGTTTTTTTTTCCTTTATTTCTTACAAACAAAATCAAGTTTTCTATAATAGAACATTTTCAAATATTTCAAAACTCTAAATTTAACTCATATATATCAATAAGATTCTTGATAACCGTAACCACAATAGTTTTTTAAAATAAACGGCTAATATTATATTTTCTTATAAGAACTCCTATCAATATAAATAAATATTGCTAATAGTAAATATGAGGCCCTTCGACTCATAGGGGCATAAAGCGGAAGCTGTAACAATGCAAATTTATAAATCATCAACCAATGTGAAGTATCCAGGAGAGCTACAAATAAATTGACTGTAATCAAAATGAAGCTAATACTAGAGCCAACCAATGAACCAAAGTCACATACGAGAAAATGAATAGAGGGGCATGTGAATTTAGACAGTAGATTTTTTAACAACACCTAATTGTAGATTCTTAAATCTTTAGGTTACTGGTTGTTTTGTATTTGCGAGTTTTATCCTTTTATTCTATGTTTTCTCATCTCAGTCAGAAGATTAAAGTGTTTGTTACATGGAAATAAATTTTCATAAGTAATATTTTTGGGTATTTGGTTAGTGAATAGAGAATATTTTCTAAAATTGTATATTTATTAAAAATTAGTAAATAAAATATTAGTAAATCAAAGAGTATGTTGATGAAATTTTAAGTATTAAAGTATCAACAGTAATGATGTATAAGTGTTAGTTGGAATAACTAGCGCAAAGTTATAAGTTAGGGCGCACAAGGCCCTTAGTCTTACCTATGGGTGTCAATGGTTTTTCAAAAACCGACATAACCGACCGAACCGAACCGTACTGAACCGAATTTTAGGTTCTTTAAAATAAAACCGTAGGTTCTTATGCAAAGTCATAACCGTACCGATTATTAGGTTAGGTTTTTTATTTTATAAAAAGAAACCGAAAAAATACCGAACCGAACCAAATAAATTTATATACATAAAATATACTTTATATATGAAAAATATATGTATAACTATATATAATTTAATTAATTCTAAAATCAATAAAGTAGATATTTTTAACAGTTAATCCTTGGGATGAAATTAGTAATGCTAAGCATCCCAACCTACTTAATTCTATTAATACTAATACTAAAAGTTGAAACTAGCATGTTTCAATAGTGTATTGCTTTCATCATTTTAAACTCTAAATTCCTTAAAATCTAGTTCTTGCTGTAATGTCAAAATTTATTTTAAAAGGTTTTCGCGGACCATTTTTCATTCATTTTGTAAATTTTATCCAGGGATGAAGGTTTAATCTCTTTATGTAGACTTACGTTTATTATGAACTTTGATTTAGTATAAAACAATACATCATAATCAAATACCTTATTAAAAAATTAAACGAACATGAGTTTAACAGTCGAAATAATGTAAATAATTGTCTAACTTTTTGTTTATTTATTCTTACCCACTATTTCATAATGTTATCTAGAGAGTAGGTATTGTAAAGTGTTTCACTGTCGTATATTGTAATGAATCATTTTAAGCACACTTCGCCAAATATTCAAATAATTGTGATATCATTGTTATCTCTAATATCGTTTAGTACTCTAGTAAGATGATATTTATATTTTAATTTAATCACTAGAATCGTATGAATTTTGCAATGTTAGCAATACTTGTTTTTCAATGTTGTTGTCTTGTACGATCAATTTTTTTTTTTAAAGAAAAAACCGAAAATTAACCGAACCGTACCGAAACCGAAGAGAAACCGATATGATTGGGACGGTTTCGGAAATCCAAATTTTGGTTATACATTCTTGAATAACCGAAAAATTGGTATGGTACAAAATTTTCGAAATAACCGACCGAACCGAACCATTGACACCCCTAGTCTTACCTCATGCAGTTTTTGTTTTCTTGTTGGCTTAGCGGTGATAGTTGTAAAGCAAATGACTCGTCCCGTTCATCAGTGAGGAAAGTCATTTTTAGGGGAATGTTTTCTGGTAACTAGCATACTAGGGTGTGTTTGGGTATAGTGGAAAGCATTTTCTGAAAATATTTTTCAATGTTGATAGTTTTCTCCTCTATTGATCTTGAGTTCTTTAATTACCAAAAATATTTTTCGATCAAGAATGGTAAGTTCCTAGTACTATTATTCCGAACTAACTTAGGTGAAGATTTGACGAACTCGCTACAATGAAATCCTCACAATATCTTCCAGTCAATTACTCAAAATACTATTGTTCATCAACTACCTAATTTTAAGATCTTTTCCAAACATCAAAAGGTATAACATCACAATTAATTGAGGGTCCTTCAATCAATGAGAGGAAATCACATTGACGAACAAATAGAATCATGGGAACGGCTTACTATAGAAAATCTTGTCAATAAATTCATCCAACAAAAGGTTCTATCAAAATCCTAGATAAAATATTTTGCTACCCATGTTCATAATCAAAACACATAAACAAAGGAAAGAACAAGATCCGTAAGAGAAAAATAGAGGACTCTTTGATCCGTCTTGTGGAATTATTCCAAGGATCTTCCTAGCACAAATTTACTTTCCAATGTATTTCTCGCCTTTCCAGGTCAAGAATCGTGTTAAAAATGATGTTGGAGGCTTTAATCACATTCTAAATCAATTGATAAAATTGCCTTCAGTACAAAAATGAAGAAATTTCGCCCTTGTGCTATGGCTGCATGAAGCATAGCCATAGCATAGGATTTCTAGAAATTTAGCCAAGCCTTGTGAGATGCACAAGCCTTACCATGACCCCGGGTTTGTTTTTCTCTTCTTTTATTATATGCATATGCGATGGAGACTTAACTCATTGCTTGGGTAACATTTTTCTCCATCAAAAATTCGTCAAAATTGTTGTGCTATGGCCATGCGGCACACATCCATGTTCTGTTTCTCCATATTTTTTTCTTTTGCTCTTTTTGCTTAAATCGCTTCCCTTTTCACCAAGTATATTTGTACATCATAATTCAATATTTAGTTCAATCAGCCACATTTTCATCATTTAAAACTATAAGAATACACTAAAGTAAGACATAAAATACAGTAAAATATATGTATTTTTGGCCTAACATCAAGTTATCAACTATTAATAGCGTCCTCCTCAAAGCCTTATGTTATCGCAAATTTTCAAGAATTGAATCTACACACACAGTTTTATTGTCTTGATTTCATGTATATCACATTCATTTAAACCATCACCAATATCCATTCATCTCTTTCAAATCAAATATTTTATATTCCAATAACGTCATTATACGAAGTAAATCTGACGATTTTTACTCCCAAACAGGTCTCGCCAATGACATCTTCCCTAGAATTGCGGCATTTAGCAAATATAGCTATACGAAGCATCATATGTACCATAATATCATGATTTTTCAGCTGTTTTCGCCTTGGAATCTTTGACGGATCGAAATCCGATAGATAATACGTATAATTTAAAACTTTCTGCTCTTCCATGACTTAAATCAGAATTGAAGATTTGCGAATATATAAAAGAAACAAATCCTTCCTCAAGTAGGAATCAAATTGTTTTGAATATCTAATTAAAGAAGGAACCCAAAATTCTCTATTCCTAGATTTTAATACTATCGATTTCATTAGAATGTGTATTGCTTGTTGGTTTTATTGATTATTTTGATTTTGAAAAACTAAACTGTTAATAGAGGGAGAACACAAGATGAGTAGCTAAACTAGTAAATGTGGTTTTGTAATTCACTCCCACGAAGATTACAATTTAGTTCGTTTTCTCAAATAATTGTTTTTTGGGCAAATGGTTATATTTTGCCCCTATTTTAAAAAGCTTTACAAAATAGCCTAAGAAGCTTAAAATTCATATGGAAAACATATACAAGCAATTATTTGTAAAAAATAATCATTAAAGCTTTTGTTTTAGACGTTTAAGTGCCAAGTGCGACACAAAATTTTGATATTGGTTAATAATTATTTATATTGATTAAGGTTCTTTCAAATTAACAAAATACTATTCATTCGTTTCATAAACAATTTTAGTTCTGATTGTCAAAAATATTTTTGACATATAAGAAGATTTGAGAAGTTAAGTCACATTCCAAATTATTAGGTAAAGTTCAACTTGAAAAATAAAATAAAAACTTAAATATTTGAAAATGAGATTTAATTCACTACTATTACATTGCATTTAAGGAAATAATTAATTTTTAAATTAATTGAAAATGTCAAATAATAAACACGTTAAAATAATTTTTAGGAACCCATTTTTCTTTGATTACTCAGTTTGTACATTTAACCAATGTATGTGTTTTTTTAGCTGGTCAATATATATACACCAATTAATGAGTTTAGATTTTTCTAGGAAAAAGTCAGTCAAACCTCTTTATAACAGCCATTCGCTATAACAATATTTCATTAATAGCCAATTTAGTCCAGAATCGATTTTTCTTAATATATTTTATCTCTCTATAACATCATTCAACCTATACCGCAAGGTCGGCATTCATTATAGGGACACACTCTTTGTAAAGTAAATAGAAATACTATACATAGTGAATACTGATACACACTACTTTTATACATACTGATATATACTAATTTTATACTCCCTCCGTTTCAAAAAGGATGAACCTATTTTCTTTTTAGTCTGTTTCAAAAAGAATGACCTCTTTCTAAATTTGGAAAGAAATATTCACTTTTACGCATCCCTAGATGATTTGTAGCCACACAAATATCTATAACTTATTTTAGACCACAAGTTTCAAAAGTCTTCTCTCTTTATTAAACTCCATACAAAGTCACATGAGTTTATCTAAAGTGGAACGGAGGGAGTACATTATATAATGTGTATCTGCAAACTAAATAGACCACCAGTATATGTAAATAAATAAATAGTGTATACACAATTTTTATTATGTAAATATTATACTTGTTGGTTATTTTAGCTTTGGGTCATGGGTCGTCCATGCGGACTGACCCGACCCGATACATTTGTAAAGAAGATAAGTTCATGAGTTACAGGAAAGTTACCCTAGCAATTTAAAACACATCACTATTATTAATAGTGGAAAATTAACGTGTTAAAGTGGAGGAATGTGAAATCCAGAAAAAGTGCTCTTCTTTTATCTGCAAAAAAAGTAACGCACTCTCTACTTTTCTCCTTTAAAAGAATTTTTTTTTTCAATAATACACATAGAGAAAAAGGACATCTAGTTTGTGGAATACATCTTGTTTCCTAGAGAATCAAGATTATTGGACTTTGGAGCAAATTTCTTTGATCGTGGTTCAATTCTGCTGCGTGAATAGGTTAACAGATTTACAATTCATTCCTGTTACGACTTTATTTTCTATCATTAGTATCAGAACCAAAGTTGTGTGTTTTATTTGTATGATAATATGAATATACAGTTGAAACATAATATGTGCTGTATGTTAACAACGTAAAACAAGTTATGATGTTACTTCTCTATCTTTGTGTTTCGCCTCTACCAAAAGGGTTCATAGAACTGTGATGTTTTATTTTCAAGCATTGAGATAGCAATATACTGAAAGTATTAAAGAATCTTTTCTTCTTAAATTTAAAGATGCGTCTCAATTCTCAAAGACGAAAAGGGATGAAATTTTTATGTCAGAAAGATTCCTAGTAATGGACAGATTTTATCTAACTTCTTTTTTCCCAGAATGTTTTGATTGAGATATCACAATTGGTTTGATAATTATATTTAATTTTATATGGTCTCTACCATATTATGACCTAAAGAAATAGGTGCAAATAAATGTGTGGTTATGCACTTTACAGTACCATTTTTTAAACATAATTCCTGATTCTTGGCCTTTAAATGTAATCAGATGTGCTGAAAAATAAAATTATGTGTATCACATATTTAAAATTTTCGCATGACACTTTTTTTATTTATTAAATCTACTCGTTTAGAGCTTTCCGCTGATATATTACCCATCAAAAACGGATTTAAAACGAGTTAGATATGATTTTTTGAAGTTATACTGAAAAATGTAACAGTTTTCTGAAAAAGTGTGCCTGTAATTTGATTTATGCAAATTATTCGTTAAGAAATATAATGTCAAGTATATATTTTCAAATTCTACTCGTTTCAAGCTTTCCGTTGATATATTATTGGTTGTTAAACGGATTTGAGTGAGTAATGAAGTGTTGAAGTTCTGTCAAGAAATTATGACTTCCTAAGCCATACTATTATAATGGTATATGATCCTTAAACGTATTCTTTTATGTAATCGTGTCATATGTTGTCCTATTGAATGATATGTCCATTCTTATTGTTTCATTCCTACTTCAGACATGACTGGACATGGACAAGCTCAAAGTTCTCCAAGCAGGACTCCCGAAATTGAGCAAGGTGATAATGTAGAAGAGTACGTCGTCATAGGACATATTTCCGAGGACGTGAAGTTATAAGTAATAATGTTCCTAGGGCAATTCAAAATCTACTAAGGGATCAAAGGGCTAAACGAAGGGAAAGAGAAAATAAATTCAGAGAATTTATGGCTTCAGTGTCTGAACAAATTGATTTTTTTCGGTTGAAACGAGATGAACTGGCTAAATCTATTGACATAATAGAAATTTTAGATTGGAAAACTTAAGCAATTTTAGTAGATCCATCGAAAAATCTTTGGGTAGTATTTTTACTGATATTTATCATGATGTTTGGCTAAGTCAACCTTTTGGGGTGTATATTCAAATATTTGAAGCCGAGTGAGAGGGTCGTGTTCTTATGTACTTGTAATGTGCATTGTGAATTTTTTTTTCAATATATGAAACTATGTTGTCTTTTTATTAAATTTTTTTAATGGGTTGAGACTTAATTGAAAGTCATTAAAATATTCACACTAAATTTTTTTTTTCCATTTTTGATTGAACGTTTAGCTTGTAGATGATGATCATAAACTTTGTGACCTTTTGATTTTACACTAAATGTGAAGTCATTTATGTGAATTACTTTTCTTGAGTGTGAGTATCGCATGCATAAATTTGTTAAAGTAAATATTGATGAGTAAAACCTATTTAAATGTCCCATTTAATAGATATGGCATCTAAGAGCATCATTGCTGATTTAAACAAGGGTGAGAAACCAAATGGTGGGAATTACGACATCTGGAGTCGTAAGATGTGGCATGTACTAGAAGAGCAATATGCTCTGAAAGGTATTAGTCATGTCTTGGATCACCCAGAAGAGGATAACACTGCCCAACACAGAAGAGATCTTGAAGCTTACAATACATAGAAAAAGAAAGATTCTACTGCACGTGGAATTATTGTAAGTTCTATTGTTGATGATCTCATTCATGAATGTGGGTATTACCCTACTGCTCATGCTATATGGGCACACTTATGAGAGACATATAGGGGTACTACTGTGACCTGCCTTAGACAGCTGACTATCAAATTTGACACTTACAAGAATCGTCACGATCATAATATCAAGCAATACCTTAGGGTGATGTCTA
This sequence comes from Petunia x hybrida, assembly GCA_037355625.1. Classification (NCBI taxonomy): domain Eukaryota; kingdom Viridiplantae; phylum Streptophyta; class Magnoliopsida; order Solanales; family Solanaceae; genus Petunia; species Petunia x hybrida. The sequence goes on along the minus strand of JBBBVM010000090.1, from coordinate 8,062,747 downwards.
ACATGATAGCTCAACTCAAAAGTGATGGTCATGTTCTTTCTGATGAGCAGCAGGTTAGTCTCTTCCCAACAATTGGAAACATCTGAAGGAAAAATTGATCCACAATGACATCATCAAAACCTTGTGATGTTGCTCACCATGTGGAGCTTGAAGATGAGCGGCTTGGTGCTGCAAAAGCTATACCCAGTGCCTATGTGGTAGAATCAAGTGGTAAAAAAGCTTCAGGATTCAAACGCAACAATGATTGGAAGAAAGGCAGAAAGGGCAAGGAGGCTAGTGAGGGACCCTCCAAGAAAAGAAACAAATCGAACTACAAGAAGGGAACATGGTTCTTCAAGAAGAAATACAAGAGAAATATGAAATGCTACAATTGTCAAGTGCCGGGACACTTTGCTCTTGAATACACTGAATCGAAAAAGGTAGCATTTCAAAACGCATCTCTAAGTGCTATATTTGTTTCTAGCATAGTTTTATTAAATGAATATTATATTGTGTGGATTGTAGATTCAGGGGCCACCGACCATGTGACCTGTGATAGCGAAGCGTTTGTGAAGTACCGTCGAGTTCCATCTGGATCGAGGTAGATTTATGTAGGAAATAATGCCAAAGTTGAAGTCAAGGGGATTGGAACTTATAGGATAGACTTGCGTGGTGGCCGAATTTTGATGTTGCATGACGTTCTATATGCTCTAAAAATTCGACGGAACTTAATATCTGTGTATGTTCTTCTTAATTTAGGTTTCTGTTTGAACTTCAGTCGCAATGCTGTGAGAATTACTCTAGACAATAGCTTTTATGATTTTGGACATCTTTATGATGGCTTATTCGTGTTAAGTTGTAATGCTTCTACTTATGACTACTATGTGGACCGATGTGTTATGACATGTTCTTCTAGTAATAGAAATGTTGATATTATTACATGACATGCTAGATTAGGTCACAATAGGAAAGATTGAATGAATAGATTGACTAAGGAAGGACACTTGAGTTCTTTCTCCAACACTAAAATGCCCACTTGTGAACAATATCTTGCTAGAAATATTACACGTAAACCTTTAGGGAAGGCTAAGAGAGCTGACTTCCCATTGCAATTAATCCATTATGATATCTGTGGTCCAATGAATGTGAAGGCAATATCTGGTGCCTTGTATTTCATTACGTTTATTGATGATTTAACACATTTTGGTTATGTTTATTTTATTTTTCATAAATCTGAAGCACTTGAGTACTTCAAACAATACATGTATGTAGTTGAGAATCAATTAGATACGAGTACTAAAATTCTAAGGACCGAAATAGAGCGTCAATATCTACCAAGACAATTTAATAATTTGTGTATGAAAAAGGCATCACCAGATAATTAACTATTCCTTACATATCTCAGAAAAAATGGTGTAGCAGAAAGGAGGAATAAAACTGTATTGGACATGATAAAGTCCCTGATGGCGCAAGCTAATTTTCCTATCTCCTTTGGGGAGATGTATTATTAACTGCGTTCTATATATTAAATAAAGTGCCTTCTAAGTCAGTACCTTCCACTCTTTATGAGCTATGGACTGGCCTAAAACCAAACTTGAATAATTTACGACCTTTGAGTTGTGCTGCATTTGTAAAAGATTTTTTTGATAAGTTTGGTAAACTGAGTCCAAAAGGCAAGAAATGTATCTTTATAAGATATTCAAAATACTCCAAAGGGTACGTGTTCATTGGTGAATAAGATGATGGAAGTGTTACTGAAATTGAATCACGAGATGTCACATTTCTAGAAACTAATTTTTCTAAGAAGGGTGAAGTGAAGGATGGAGAGCCTCTTTATGAAATGTTGAACTCAAATGATCAGCCAATGTCTTTTTGACACATTTGATGATCTAATTGATCAAGAGTATGGTGCTGATTTGAGTAAGAGCTTTTCAACGTAAGATTCTTTAATAAATTTGAGTCTCAATAAAGAAAGAGTACCCGGAAAGGTGTACCTAAACGTACTTATGACATTGAAGATTATCTTTTCCTGGTATCGGCAATGAAAGTGAATGAGCCAAATTTTGTGGTCGATACTTTATCGAGCCCTAAAACACATGAGCGGATAAAAGCAATAAAAGAAGAATTAGAGTCCAGGAGAACCAAAAAAGTCTGGGATTTAGTTGATCTTCCGGTTGGGCATAAAGCAATTAAGAACAAATAGGTTCTGAAGATTAAACGTAAAGTGGATGGATCAATAGAAAGATAGCATGATTGATAAAAAGTCGACCTCTGGATATGCTTTCTTACTTAATGGTGGAGCCACTTCATGGAAAAGTAAGAAACAAACTTGTATTGCTCTTTTGACTATGTAAGCTGAGTTCGTAGCTTATACATATGTATTACAAGAAGTTTGGTTGAAGAGATTCTTTGAGCATCTAGATATTGCAAAGAATCCTCAAGGATCGATAATTTTGTATTGTGATAGTCAGGCGGCTATTGATTTTATAAAAGATCCCAAACATCATGAAAAAACCAAACACATTGGCATCAAGTATAAGTACTTGAGAAACATCGTTGCAAGTGGCGAAAATCCAATACAATACATGCCTACGCTGAAAATGGTAGCTGATCCTTTTACAAAGCCGATATCTAGAGACCAGTTTATGTATTGTAAAACTATTTGAATTTTATGCTCATCAATATATTACTATTTGTGTTATATGCATGTGATGAATTTTATTTATGTTAAGTGTGTTGAAGAAGTCACGAAATCGGCTCTCTCTGACACGACCCGAAATCCGGTTAGGCCGTGCGGGCACCCGACATCCTCCTCTAGACCCGTCGGGCGAACCCTTACCTATTAAATCAGGAAAACAAATATAACAATTCATAAATAAGGACAAGACTTTAAAAAAAATACAGACATACTGATACCTCTAAGCTGTACAAAAGAAATTACAGCTGTCTACCCAACATACTAGGTTTAGGGCTATCCAGACTAGACATCTAAGAGTACAAAAGAAGACAAATACCTCCTGAAGGGAGCAAAATGCAACTAAAATAACAACCAATAAACTGGTGGCCATCCGGAATAAAAGCTGGCTCACCCTGACAGCTGAAGTCGTCTTCGCTCCTTCACAACGTGGCGAACTCAATCCTGAGCGAACCTGCCGAAACGAAATAGATAGACAAGAAACAAACAACAAACATGGGTGAGTCAAACGGACTCAATAAGTGGGGCAGACTAGCCACCTCAAAGAATAGGATAGCTAGCCAGGGAGAAAAGAAACAGATAAACAAAATTCCTCTTATTTAAATTATGAAAAGGCAGAGCCAAATAATAACTAGAAACACGTATGGAATAAAAAATTCATTAAAACCAGGAACGTAAGATAGCTAGAACATATAGTTATCCCGAACATATCAACAATCAAAAATACATCCTGTTGCGGCGTGCAACCCGATCCATATATTCATACTGTCGCGGCGTGCAACCCTATCCATATATTTATACTGTTGCGGCGTGCAACCCGATTCCCGCAACTCAGAATACGAGCCAGAAATACATAGACAAAGTAAAATATGTCCACAATATGGTATACATACCGCATACACAAAACACAGCATGATAGTCACACAATAGTCAGCACGCGGTGCAATAAAATGGGAGGAATGCAGTATGATGAAATGGTGTCACATGTGCCAAATAGATGGAGCGGAATCCTCCTGCTCCGAGGGCGGAATCCTCCTACCCTCAATATGATGAAACGGAGCGGAATCCTCCTGCTCCGAGGGCGGAATCCTCCTACCCTCAATATGATGCAATGGAGCGGAATCCTCCTGCTATGAGGGCGGAATCCTCCTACTCTCAATATGATGCAATGGAGCGGAATCCTCCTGCTCCGAAGGCTGAATCCTCCTACCCTCAATATGATGCAATGGAATGCATATGAATGCAATGCGATGCAATAATAACCCTTCACCAGTGGGGAACCCTCATCGACAGCCGGAAAGTAGATGCCTACTCACAGCCAGAGTACAATGCTCAGGTCCTTAATGCAATACCAACAACAGGATATAACATATAATATACAATGTAAATCCAAAGCTAAGGCGTAATGAGTATGCCTATCGGCAGCTACACACGTAAGGAACACGTGGTAGGAAATCCACGAGGCCAGGTGCCTCCAAAGATTTGGATATAAACACTTACCTTGTTACAAAGTTAGTACATCAGCTCAATAACCGTTTTTCCTTTGGTTTCACCGCCAAACGATCCCACTCTATTCAATAAGCAGAAAAATATATCAAATTAGGCTAAAAGCTTCATTCCTCACATCTTAGGGCAATCTGGTTAGGAACCTGATACCCTATTCGCATACGCAATACGCAGGCCAGGCCTCTGTACAGGGTTTAAGGCCACATAACCAAACCCCAAATAAATTACATTTATAAGTTGCCCATAACTCACTGAGTACGAATATATAATCAATTTCATTATCGGGGTCCATTTGATCCTTTAAACTATCAATTTACGTCATTAGGGCGATGTTTAAGATCCCTATTTTTATCTTAAAAATATATTTAAACATACGTAATAAACTCAAATAATATATTAAGATCATTACCTGAATGTTTCAGGATGAAAATTCTACTTTTTTTCCGGCCCCTTTTCTCATTTTCTGGCATTTTTTTCCATTTCTTGCTTTTGTTATGTTTCTCGTTTTATCACTGTTTCTGTTCACTTTTTTCCTTTTGAGCTTCCAAATGAAGCTTCTCAAGGGATATATACATCCCTTCATATGCCCACTGCCATTAAATTTTATGTTTTTCTCTTTTTGTCTTTTTTTTCTTTTTCTTTTAAAATTCGCTGTTACGGTAAAAATTAAAACGGTACCCTACGATATTCGAAATAATCCCAACTTTTGCATACAATTTATAAAAAATATATGTAATATACTCGCGAAGGCGGAGCTCAAATCACACTCTCGAAACTCAAGATGCAAATTTAAATGAAAAGAAGTCAAATTATTTAACTTTCGGCATTTTAGCGGAAACTAGCAGAACAACATCGAAATTCACTTTCGAAAGTTCACAAAAGTCATAAATAATCATATGAATCTAATGGCGCTTTCGGATTTCGAATCGGAGATCATTCGCCAAAACCGAGCTCGAAAATTTCTTTTTAATGTTTATCGACGATAAAAATTGATACCTTTTTCCGATGTCTACCAAACGAGGTCTGATTTAGCTCAAATCTTAAAGACAGGTCCTAATGGACATTATGAATATTTTAAAATTATCGGCACTCTAATCGGAGTCCTATCTCCCGAAACGACTAACCGAGATCATTTCATTCTCCTCCACTTAAACTCTCGTTTCGTCCTCGAACGAACCTAAGTCCAAAGCAAGATTCACGCAGACAACAACAAAACTTGCACGACCTTCATGAGCTACTCCACGGGTATTATTTCCTGATTACAGGATCAGAATTATAACACGCATATTGAACTCTTGGATAAAACATAGCTGGATAATATGATAACATCATTGCCCAACTTATTCGGACTAAGCTGACCCTTTCTCGATCATGAGAGAAGAGTTCTATATTTTCGAAATGAAGATACACGCAACTCTTGATTGGCTAACATGATTCCACCAACGAATTACCTCATCGATATACTTTCGATATAGAACAGGACGATGAAACAAAGAATTAGATTACGCTTCAGCAACGCCTTAGAGATTTAATATTATAATTCGACATCAATTGGAGGAAGACTCCTCCACTTAGAGCATAAACTCATACAAATAATTTGAATAGGAATAATCATCCCCGCATAACCTGCTGGCCTAAAGAAGATATGGCTAAAAACTGAATGTAGGCAGACCTAAGCTACCAAACTAACCTTTCGAGTTGCCAAACAGCTGCAAATCTCGAGTTCACAACTCCATACCTTTGTCGTAAACACCACCGCCTGATGGATGGTACTTCTATATAAAAATTTCGGCAGAGTTTTCCCTGAAACTGGATGATCAGCAAAACAGAACCAACATTATACTATACATGGGAATGGATACCCGGATAAGTTGATAATATAAACATGTTAAACGGATAACAAGATGAGACAACGGGATGACATAACAAATCCGCAGATAGAATTTCTGGACAGCACCACTGTCCTGATTTTCAACCTAATTTTCAGAGTATAGATCAAAGTTATAGACTTCATAGTCTTCATAAATATTTTAGATATGTCTTAGGGTCCTAGGGAATTTTGAAGCATCTTAATATCAATTTTGTACAAGGAGTTATGCGTAAACTACTAACAGCTGTCCGAAGATAAAAACAATTTTTCAGATTTAGAAACATTTTGTGCTACTATTTTGGACATCTTTTACTGTGGTTCTTAGCAGTGCTATCTTTTGGAAGAGTAAGTGTTTGTATCCAAAACAATAATATGCTTACCCGGTTACCTTGACATGCACTTTGGCCCAACACAGGGAACATCACAATAGGTTACTGATCGCCTAAGCTCACCAGTGTCGAAAGAAGAAGAGATGGCAATAAACTGAGGATAGAAATAATTAGATCTTTATGAAGCTCATCGTCTTATTTATTTGGCTACCAGAGCTAGACTACTTACGAGTCAAGCTAGCCAAAGAATCGCAATTGAAGAAATAGATATTAAATTAGCTCTATGGAACAACATCCATGCCAATTTAACCTCCCAATAAGAAGGAAACTCTGACAATTTACCAGAAACCCTGTTATAACCCAGATAAGCTCATAGGATAACATGACTTTACTAGCATTTTGAACCAAGAGGAGATACGTAGATCGAATATTACTTACTAATCACTTTACACCGGAAGAGACGATAACACTTTCTGTTGGCGACGAATTAGGATCCCATTATACTATCAACATGGAATTTCCGAGAACAGAGGTAAACTAATTTGATATAATAATAGAAGGTGGCGTAACAAGATGTCAAGAAGACAATACCAACACTCACTCCCAAATCTCTCACATTTAATCAGATAAACTAGTAGGGTCTCACAAATTCCTTGAATAAACATACTAGAAGCTCATCCCTCTACCACAACTGATTCTTAATAGACTACGATATCCAAAGAAAATAAGGAAACATGATAAGATAAACCATTTCCAGATCGATCGGAAGAGTCAAATCTTACTCACATATAAGGGAAGAAGAAACACATGGGTCTACTACATCGGATGCCTCAGCATCCTGCCAGACTGGCAGTTCATAAAACTGCCTCTGCGGCTGAACTAAGCTGCTACACTGATAATTATCTTCTGAAGAATAACTGTCACCACGCTCTCAACCTTTGCTGGATCGTGGCATTTCTCTGGCTGATTGAGATCTTAACGAAATCCCCTGCGACTGTGCAGGTGCCTGATGACGAGAGAAAGGACGACTTCCTACTTGCCGGAGTAAGAGAAAACTCCTCAAAGGATAACAAGACTCATGACAATGATAACAGGAAAACTCCTCAAAGGATAATCAAACTCACGACAATAATAACATATTTTTGCTGAAAATGGAAGCTGGACCGATTGTTGAAAGCTACAAAGAGAAAGCTGAGTCTAATCTTGATGAACTACCCGCGCACTTTAAGAATCACGTGACACAAACTGAGATAACCTGGAAGGTGACCTCCCAAAATAATCAGAATTCTTACCTCCAAATGAGGTACCATAGTTACCCACTAGGGCCACGAGATCTCTTGCTCTCCCGCTCTAACTTATGGTATGTCTAATACCTCTGAACAATATCAACAAAGACATAAAATGAAGTCCTGACCTCAGTTCCTCGAGCCATCTGAGATCTCAAGGAAAGAGAAAGGTCACTAATAAATCCTTGAACTTCTCGGAAGGCTCATGGACTAGTTCTAATGCATATTCAGCCATTTTATAGAATTTAATCTTATATTCTGAAATACCAACAGGCAAACCGACAGGCTACCCTGTCAATCCACTCAAACTGGCAACACTTTTCATCTCGCTCGCTACTCGAAAGGAACTTTTCCACGAATCTAGAAGAAAAATCGAACCAAGTTAGCTAATAAGAGAGCGGCCCACCAATTCAAGGCTGGACCCTGAAACTGGAAAGCAGAATAATACACAGCATATTGCTCGAGATAACCAATAGCCTGAAGGATATGCTGACATCATTTTATTTTTAAAAAGAATCACGAGGTTTATCTGATGCATTGCTTAAGAATATCGGAAGGTTCAACCGCGTAAAATAATGCAACCTCTTCGGACACTCGAACCGAACTGATACCTCGGCTGGCTAACCAGCCAGAACAATTAGAGGTACAACACATACTACCTCCGAAATATAATTTACTGCGGCAATATTAAGAACTAGAATAGGAGCTCCCTGAGACCGAACATCTACATCTGCGGCAACTTGATAAACTGCCTAGCGAAAAATAGGTTTTAGCGGTATCTACGTCACCAAGATGCTCGTGAAAGCATCATAGAGAGCCAAGGGAACTACAAGGCCCTGCTCCCTTGCCCATCGCGAGCTCGTACAGCTAGGACCTCCGTAACTAGATCGTCAACAAGATCAAAACACTCGGGGCTTCGTCAGTGCTAGCCCCAGGCTAGACTGCTTCATCTTGAACTCATACCGTTTGCTGATTTGTCGCACGAGGGTTCACAATTACCACGAAGAAATTAACGAAAATACTTCTGCATCCTAGACCGACGCACGATCAGAAATGAAGGAAGTGAAACTTCCTAAATGCCATCATAGCCTCTCGTAGATAAGTACGGACGTCTACGTACCCATTAGCGAGACTCTACTAGACACTGTCTTAGTTTGGATTGACTCTGAATCGGGCTCTGATACCAAATGACACGACCCGGAATCCGGTTAGGCCGTGCGGGCACCCGACATCCTCCTCTAGACCCATCAGGCGAATACTTACCAATTAAATCAGGAAAATAAATATAACAATTCATAAATAAGGACAAGACTTTAAAAAAAATACAGACATACTGATACCTCTAAGCTGTACAAAAGAAATTACAGCTGACTACCCAACATACTAAGTTTAGGGCTATCCAGACTAGACATCTAAGAGTACAAAAGAAGACAAATACCTCCTGAAGGGAGCAAAATGCAACTGAAATAACAACCAATAAACTGGTGGCCATTCGGAATAAAAGCTGGCTCACCCTGACAGCTGAAGTCGTCTTCGCTCCTTCACAACGTGGCGAACTCAATCCTGGAGCGAACCTGCCGAAACGAAATAGATAGACAAGAAACAAACAACAAACATGGGTGAGTCAAAAGGACTCAATAAGTGGGGCAGACTAGCCACCTCAAAGAATAGGATAGCTAGCCAAGGAGAAAAGAAACAGATAAACAAAATTCCTCTTATTTAAATTATGAAAAGGCAGAGCCAAATAATAACTAGAAACACGTATGGAATAACAAATTCATTAAAACCAGGAACGTAAGATAGCTAGAACATATAGGTATCCCGAACATATTAACAATCAGAAATACATCATGTTACGGCGTGCAACCCAATCCATATATTCATAGTGTCGCGGCGTGCAACCCTATCCATATATTTATACCGTTGCGGCGTGCAACCCGATTCCCGCAACTCAGAATACGAGCCAGAAATACATAGGCAAAGTGAAATATGTCCACAATATGGTATACATACCGCAAACACAAAACACATCATGATAGTCACACAATAGTCAGCACGCGGTGCAATGAAATGGGATGAATGCAATATGATGAAATGGTGTCACATGTGCCAAATAGATGGAGCGGAATCCTCCTTCTCCGAGGGCGGAATCCTCCTACCCTCAATATGATGCAACGGAGTGGAATCCTCCTGATCCGAAGGCGGAATCCTCCTACCCTCAATATGATGCAACGGAGCGGAATCCTCCTGCTCCAAGGGCGGAATCCTCCTACCCTCAATATGATGCAATGGAGCGGAATCCAACTGCTCCGAGGGCGGAATCCTCCTACCCTCAATATGATGCAATGGAATGCATATGAATGACATATAATGCATATGAATGCAATGCGATGCAATAATAACCCTTCACCAGTGCGGGACCCTCATCGACAGCCGGGAAGTAGATGCCAACTCACAACCAGAGTACAATGCTCAGGTCCTTAATGCTATACCAACAACAGGATATAACATATAATATACAATGTAAATCCAAAGCTAAGGCGTAATGAGTATGCCTATCGGCAACTACACATGTAAGGAACACGTGGTAGAAAATCCACGAGGCCAGGTGCCTCCAAAGATTTGGATATAAATACTTACCTTGTTATAAAGTTAGTACATTAGCTCAATAACCGCTTGTCCTTTGGTTTCACTGCCAAACGATCCCACTCTATTCAATAAGCAGAAAAATATATCAAATTAGGCTAAAGGCTTCATTCCTCACATCTTCGGGTAATCTGGTTAGGAACCTGATACCATATTCGCATACGCAATACCCAGGCCAGGCCTATATACAGGGTTTAAAGCCAGATAACCAAACTCTAAATAAATTATATTTATAAGTTGCCCATAACTCACTGAGTACGAATATATAATCAATTTCATTATCGGGGTCCATTTGACCCTTTAAACTATCAATTTACGTCATTAGGGCGATGTTTAAGATCCCTATTTTTATCGTAAAAATATATTTAAACATACGCAATAAACTCAAATAATATATTAAGATCATTACCTGAATGTTTCAGGATGAAAATTCTACTTTTTTTTCCGGCCTCTTTTCTCATTTTCTGGCATTTTTTTCCATTTCTTGCTTTTGTTATGTTTCTCGTTTTATCACTGTTTCTGTTCACTTTTTTCCTTTTGAGCTTCCAAATGAAGCTGCTCAAGGGATATATACATCCCTTCATATGCCCACTGCCATTAAATTTTATGTTTTTCTCTTTTTGTCTTTTTTTTCTTTTTCTTTTAAAATTCGCTGTTACGGTAAAAATTAAAACGGTACCCTACGATATTCGAAATAATCCCAACTTTTGCATAAAAGTTGTACAAAATATATGTAATATACTCGCAAAGGCAGATCTCAAATCAGACTCCCGAAACTCAAGATGCAAATTTAAATGAAAAGAAGTCAATTTATTTAACTTTCGGCATTTTAGCGGAAACTATCCGAACAACATCGAAATTCACTTTCGAAAGTTCACAAAAGTCATAAATAATCATATGAACCTAATGGCGCTTTCGGATTTCGAATCGGAGCTCATTCACCAAAACCGAGCTCGAAAATTTCTTTTTAATATTTATCAACAATAAAAACTGACACCTTTTTTCGATGCCTATCAAACGAGGTCTGATTTAGCTCAAATCTTACAGACAGGTCCTAATGGTTATTATGAATATTTTAAAATTATCGGTACTCTAATCGGAGTCCTATCTCCCGAAACGACTAACCGAGGTCATTTCACTCTCACACGAGGCGATCACCTTTGACATCGAGGAATGTGCATGGATGAGACAAATTGAACCTTAATTTGTACAACATCATACGTATTTTCACCAAAATGGCCGGTCTTGATTAGAGTTCCAACTTATGGTTTCCAACATCCTATATGACTTGTCTCATAAGCCAGATATGAATTTTTCAGAAGATTGAATTTGAGGATTGTTTGAAGAAAAAATCGAGTTAGACATTTATAAGTGTCTAGACCAAGATCTGTACAGTGTTTATATGTTTTAGAATGAGACACACGCGCCGAATTAGGCGAGAAAAATGTAACACATGTTTCATACCATGTGTGCTAATTAACCAATAGGGTAATAGAAGAATGGATCCCTTCTTCTTCATAGTGTAAGCCCTCAGAAAAATCAATGCGTTTTTTCATTGGAATACCCTTTGACCTTTTACTGTCTCTTGAAGTACCAATCAATATTTCTACTTTAGCATGTCACTAATAGTCATGAGTAATTCGACAATGTGGTGCATGTCTATGAAAGCAACTGATTTAGAATGATTAGATTTGAGTGGAAAGGAAAGACAATTGCAATATTTTATAACTTAACTTGTATTCAAGATCGACCATTACATTTACCATGAGGATTTCAAGTGTAATTGTGATACAAAGATAAATAGAAACTCGAGTTTGCCTCAATTAAGGTTGAGGGATTAGATAAGAAGATATTGGGATAGCAAATGATGTATGTGGTATTGCGAGTAGTAAGATCCTCATATGTATAGTGAATCCTTTCCGTAGATTGGATTTCTACATGGAAATATTGTACAACCTTAATAGATATAGCTCTTGATGATGCTCGAAGGTCGCACGAACTATTTGTCTGTATGAATTATGTGTATTATGGACATGGAGCAGGTTTGAGTCCAGTCCAACATGTGCGAAGTGGAAGATGTTGGTTATTAGCTTTGGGTCAGGGCCGCCCATGCGGACTGACCCGACCCGACCTATTTATAAAGATGATAAGATTAGAAGTTACAGGGAAGTTACCCTGGCAGTTTAAAACACACCAATATCATTAATAGTGGGAAATTAACATGTAAAAGTGGGGAAAGGTGAAATCCACAAAAAACTGCTCCTCATTTTATCTGCTTTGAAAGAACTTATATTTTCATTCTTCTTCAATAATACACATAGAGTAAAAGGACATCTAGTTTGTGGAATACATCTTGTTTTTTAGAGAATCAAGATTGGACTTCAGAGCAAATTTTTTTGATCGTGGTTCAATTCTGCTGCGTGAATACGTTAACAAGTACGCAATTCGTTCCTGCTACGAATTTTTTTTCTATCAATACTTTATCCTTGCTTTCATTCTTGTTTGTTGTATTCTTGCACATGTCGTTGCTTTGTGTACAGGGCTGTCCTTTTATCTTTTTTGTTTATAAATAAAACAACACAAATCTATGATTTCTTAAAAGTCATTAAATTGCAAGACTCTACTTTTGAGCAAGGGTGATTCAATAAGATTGGAGGCCTAAAGTGAAAAGTTAATAATATGACATATGATTTCTTAGAAGTCATTAAATGTATGTGGTTTATAGGAAGCTCAAGCTACTAGCTAGAAGAATAGGCCAACTAAACAATGAAATTTTCTCTTTAGAAAAGAGACTGGATGAACCGAAATTGAAGCTCAAAAATATTCAGGATGCCCTTATGGTGGAATTATATAATGCAACATTAATAGAAGAAGAAAGAGACACCTTATTGCAGATTGAACATTGGGATGGGATTCGTGAAAAAGTTTTCCGACAAAAATCTAGAGCTACATGGTTCGCATATGGTGAAACAATTCAAAATTCTTTCATGCACACCTCAAGCCAGACAAGCTAGAAATGGAGTCTCATCCATATATGATGAGCAATCACATAGGCTCACTTATCCTAAACTTGTACAACAAGAATCCATTGATTTTTTTAGGAACCTATTGGGAGACACACCACATGAACTGCCATGTATTAACATCGACATTGCAAGAGATGGACCCTATCTCACTTTGGAGCAGCAACAACTGAGTTGAAAAGGAGGATATTATGAAGGTCTTAAAAGACCTACCTAATGAGAAAGCACCTGGACTGGATAGTTTTAGTGCAGAATTCGTCAAGCAATATTGGAGCATTATAGGAGATGAGGTTACTGCTTCTATGCTATAGTTTTTTAGTTATTGAAAGAAATAAACTGTACAACAGTTACCCTGGTGCCAAATGTTCCTAACCCTATGTTAAAGGACTACAGACCTATAGCTTGTTGCTCCACTATATACAAGCTAATAGCTATGGTTCTTACTACTAAGCTAAAGCTAGTAGTCGATCATATTGTGGGGCCATCTCAATCAGCTTTTGTAGAAGGAAGGAATATTCTAGATAACTTCATTGTGGCTCATGAGTTGGTCAACGGTTATACATAAAATAATGTGTCTCCTAGGTGCACCATAAAGGTTGATATTAGAAAATCATATGACTCGGTAGAGTGGAAATTTCTTAGGCTGGTGCTACTAGAGTTTGGCTTCCATATCAAGTTGGTCAATCTAATTATGACATGTGTAACAACTTTCAGTTACCCCTTCTACTTAATGGTGGTTTAGTGCCTACATTTCAAGTGAAAAAGGGAGTGAGGCAATGAGACCCTATGTCTCTATACCTGTTTATATTGGCCATGTAATATCTCAATAGGCCACTTAAGTTACTAAAGGACAACCCTGCTTTTCACTACCGTCCAAAATGTGCAAAAATGGAGCTCATACACATATATTTTACCGATGATCTCTTGATGTGCTGCAAAGCAGATCCTCTATTTGTCAAAGTTACTGGGGGCTTTGGCATGGCAGGCCCTCTCAAGTTATTTTTGAATGGAAAAAGGCTCAAGTTTTAATCATGAAGTATAGGGTCCTCTAATTATTAATGGCATTAAAAACTTGTAATTATCTAACCTTCTCACCCCAAAGTTTTTTATGTTACACAATGGTCCAAGTATAAAAGGCCACTTTTTGCCAAATTTGGCCATAAACCTAGATCTACAACGGCTCTTCCCTCTCCTCTCCTCCATTTTTCCCTCTCAAATCCTTATTCGTATCATTCTTCTTGTTTCTTCAACCTTCACTTTATTTTATGATTGTTTCTTCAATCTAAGCAATCCTAAACGAAATATAACACATATCCATTTCTTATTATTCGTTAAGAAGATTTGTGAATGTTCATCATTTTCAAATATTGAAGTTTTTGAAATGGGTTTTAAAAAACCATCCAAATTTTTGTCCGGTTTTCAAGTGGGTGTTGTTTAGAATTGTTGGGAATAATAGTGAGAGGTTGAATATAAAATTTGAAATCATTTGGAGTTAATTTGGACTGGATTTGGTTAATATTAGACTAAAAGCGATGTTGAAATTTTTTCTCAGCGCGATGAACATCTATTAGGATGTTCGGAACATCCTGACGGGGAGACGCTTGATACATCCTGACGGATGTTCCAAACATCTTGAATATCAATACAAATGTTCTGAACATCTTGATAGGCAAGATGCTTCGAATATCTAGAGAGACGTCGTGAACATCGAGAGATATGTTTCTATTAATATCCCGCCAGATGTTTTGATTATCTCTCATGATGTTTAGCAAATCTATATTTTACCCGTCGAACTATTGTAGAAATGATGACAATTATCAGTAGTAATGACCAATTATACTTGTTAGAGTAATAAATGTTGACAATTATCAGTAGTGATGACCAATTGACTAACAAGTGATGATCATCTATCGTAGGGTTGTTTTAAACAACCTATTGATGTTCGTCGCATTAAACGGTCGTTCGGATCGCACAATTTTTAATGTTGCTATCTTCATCGTATGATGATCCATACATACTGGTTTCGAACATCAAATAGATGTTTGTCACATGTTATGTGTCGTTCCGAGCGCCATGTTCAATTTTTTCTATGTTCATCATACTTTTTCACAATTAGAGTAGTTAGCGCGACAAATTATGATGATTGTATAGCTATAAGTGACCAATTATACTTGTAAGAGTGATAGACTCATCCACTTTCATCACAAAGACCACTTAGAGTAGTTGGTGTAACAAATGATGATCATTATGAGTAGAAATGGACAACTAGAGTTGTCAGAGTGACAAATGATGATTATTATACCTACAAATGACCAACTATACTTGTAAGAGTGACAAATGATGATCATTATCTCTATAAATGACCCACTATACTTCTTATAAGGAGAAATGATGATCACTATCACTATAAATGACCCACTATACTTGTTATAGAGAGAAATGATGATCATTATACCTTCAAAAGACCCACTATACTTGTAAGAGTGACAAATGATGATTATTATGACTACAAATGACCCACTATGCTTGTAAGAGTGACAAATGATGATCACTATCACTATAAATGACCAACTATACTTCTTATAGGGAGAAATGATGATCATTATACGTACAAATGACTAACTATACTTGTCAAAGTGAGAAATGATGATCACTATCACTATAAATAACCAACTATACTTGTTATAGGGAGAAATAATTATCCATACATATAATCTAGTTTCGAACATCCACTAGACGTTTGTCACATGTTATGTGTCGTTCCGAGCGCTATGTTCAATTTTTTCTATGTTCATCATACTTTTTCACAATTAAAGTAGTTAGCGCGACAAATTATGATGATTGTATGGCTATAAGTGACCAATTATACTTGTAAGAGTGATAAAACTCATCCACTTTCATCACAAAGACCACTTAGAGTAGTTTGTGTGACAAATGATGATCATTATGAGTAGAAATAGCCAACTAGAGTTGTTAGAGTGACAAATGATGATCAATATGATAAGAAATGACCCACTATACTTGTTAGAGTGATAAATAATGATTATTATGAGTAGAAATGACTACTATACTTGTAAGAGTTACAAATGATGATCATTATGAGTAGAAATGACCCACTATACTTGTAAGAGTTACAAATGATGATCATTATACCTACAAATGACCCACTATACTTGTTAGAGTGAGAAATGATGATCACTATCATTATAAATGACCAACTATACTTGTTAGAGTGATAAATAATGATCATTATACCTACAAATGACCCACTATACTTGTTAGAGTGAGAAATGATGATCACTATCACTATAAATGACCTACTATACGTGTAAGAGTGACCAATGATGATTATTATGACTACAAATGACCCACTATGCTTGTAAGAGTGACAAATGATGATCACTATCACTATAAATGACCAACTATACTTCTTATAGGGAGAAATGATGATCATTATACGTACAAATGACCAACTATACTTGTAAGAGTGACAAATGATGATCACTATCACTATAAATGACCAACTATACTTGTTAGAGTGACAAATGATGATCAATATGATAAGAAATGACCCACTATACTTGTAAGAGCGACAAATGATGATCACTATCACTATAAATGACCAATTATACTTGTTATAGGGAGAAATGATGATCACTATCACTATAAATGACCAACTATACTTGTTAGAGTGACAAATGATGATCAATATGATAAGAAATGACCCACTATACTTGTAAGAGCGACAAATGATGATCACTATCACTATAAATGACCAATTATACTCGTTATAGGGAGAATGATGATCCATACATATAGTCTTGTTTCGAACATCCAATAGATGTTTGTCACATTATATGTGATGTTCCGCGCGAAATGTTCTATTGTTTCTATTGTCACATTATAATTAAAGGGCGATGATCATTATCACTCTAAATTACCAAGTATACTTGTTAGAGTGACAAATGATTATCCATCTATCTTTGTTGTTTCAAACATGTTGTTGATGTTTGTCACATGAACATCATGTTCGGAGCGCCATTTTTCGATGTTGCTATCTTCATCGTATTGTTTTTGAAAATATTCAGAACATATAGCGATATGATTGAAACATGAAGTGAGTCGTGCGGAACGACTTAGGGTACAATGGTAATTTACAGGACAAAATAACAATTTCAAATGAAATTTCTTGATCATTAGTACACAAAATATAACAATTGGAAATAAATAGAACCTAAAGTATGAACAAATACTTGATCCAACTTGTATCAAGTTATAATCATCTATATTTATCGTTCTAACTTGTATAATTGATTATTTTAAGTGATAATCTTTTACAATTATCACTTGAACATTATCAGTTGATCATATATTGTGCAAACGTTGGGAATATCTATGAGTTGTTTCAAATGTAGAAAAGTTATAACTGCTAATATTTAGCCATATACTATGAAAGATTATTCATATATTACATACCTACAAGAAAGATTAATTGATTATCCTCTACTTCTTTTTCATTCTCTTTCGGAGTTATATATATATATATATATATATATATATATATATATATATATATATATATATATATATATATATATATATATATATATATATATATATATATATATATTAAATACACAAGTTGATGTCTCATAAATAAGTATCTAATTCATATGATAGTACATAAGATTTTAAAATCTACAATCATTCTGGTAGATATTTAAACATCGGTGGAAAGTGAAATATCTCACAAGAAGTTTCAAACATCATGTAGGAAGTTCAGAACATACTTGTAGTCGTTCAAAACTTTCAATATGTTTGAAACATCTTGAGTATCTTTTTTTTCTTTAGAAAAATGATAAATAAATACACAAGGATGGTTATGTATATTGTGTGATAATATTTGATCTGTTGTTGTTGTTGTTGTTGTTGATTGTGGAGGTTGTGTATACAAATGAAATTTATAAAATCTGGTGCATTTGTTAAGGGGTTGTGTATACAAAAAGGTATCTTGAGAATAATATGAGTGTAGATAGACGAGTTGGCTAGCTCGAGTGTGAAAAAGTGTGAAAAAACTTATTAGTTTTCTAAGTTTAGTTCTCTAAATTTAGTTAATGGTTGGAACATCACAAAGGATGTTTCGAACATCTTGAGTAATGGTAGGAACCTCCATCAAGACATTTCATCTTTAATATATTGGTACTGTTTTTTTTTTAGTTCATCGCTTAGAGATAAATAATTCTAAATAAGGAGAGAGGATTCTGAAGTTAACTCTACCATATTTTCTTTAAAAAAAAAAAGAAGAATGTTGAAAAAATTTATAGGTACATTAATTCTGTCTAATGATTGTCGCTTTCCTTATGTTTTCCATTTGTCACTCACCGATTGAGTCTTACTTATTTTTGTTTTTGAGGTTCGAAAAATCAAATGATATTTTTATTTCAAATCTTATCTCAACGTCTAGATAAAAGATGCTTCCAACATCCAGACAGAGATGTTCCGAACATCATGATAGAAGATGTTCCGAACACCCTGGCAGTTGTTCATAATTTCCTGATAGAAGATATTCCAAATACCGTAACAAATGTTCCGTACATTCTGACAGAAGATGTTCCGAACACCTAAAAAAAAAAATTCAGCCGCGAATTTTTATTCAAAATTCATCCAAAGCAACTCAAATCAACACCAAATTATCTCAAATTTTATACTTAAGATCCAAATACCATTCTCAAGCATTTCAAACAATACCCACTCCAAAATTACATAAAAAATCATGTTTGAATTTTTAAACCCACTTCAAATTTTAAATTTTCTTTTTGCATAAGAAGAAGAAAAAGACAAAGAAGAATGAGAGCAAGAAGAAGAAGAAAATGACTACGTAAACAATAAAAAGTAGTTGAAGAGTATGACAAGAAAGATGAAGAAAATGAGAAGAATGTGAAGAAAAGAAAATAGAAGAGAAGGATGATGAAGTAGATATGATGAACAAGAAGAGAAAAGAGACAATTTTTATTCATTTGTTTTAAAAATTGTGGTATTTAATTTTGATCCCAAGAAGTTTAAAAGTTTTGTTACATTTAATTACAGCCCACAAAATTTTAGTAATGCTAATTTGGTCCATGATTAGTCTTAATTGTACTTAGAATAAAAAGAAAATAGAAAAGAAAAGGTGAGACCCTTTTCTGCCAAAAAAGACTTGAGGGGTTCTGGAACACCACATCGATTGGCATGGCAGGTCTCCCCAAGTCTTTTTTGTGTGGAAAAAGGCTCAAGTTTTAAACATGAATTCTAGGGTCCTCATTTAATTAGTGTTATTAACTATGTAACATTCTCACCCCAATGTTTTGTAGGTTGCACAATAGTCCATGTATATAAAGTAGTTTTTTGCCAAATTTGGCCATTCCCTAGCTGCTTTCCCTCTCTCCTCTCTCCCCCGTTTTCCCTCCATTTTTCCACATTCCATTCCCGCCCAAAGCTCCACCATAGCTGCTGAGCTTCCTTTCGTATTTCGAAATAATACCCATTCCATCATAGCTGCTGAGCTTATTATCTTGAATCTCCTTTCCAGTTTTAGGCAATACAAGCTGAGATCCCCCACATTTGGGTTATACGGAATTTCGTTAAATCTGGTCGTCGTTTCTTATCCATTAAAGGAGAAATCTTGTTCCTCCAATTTTAATCGTATCAATCCAGTCATATCCGGTAAGTGTACTAAATTTTCGAACATGTTTTTTGTTGTTTTTGTTGATTCGGGGTTGTTACGGATTCAGTTCCTCCGAACAATCTGCGTGAAATTCCAAACACCATTTCGACTTTCCTATGGCCGTAATTGTAATTCCAAACATATCGCTGGCGTTTTACGCGGCGTATGTATATTATTGAAATTTTCACAGATCATGTTCGGAACATTCTTTAGGATGTTTGAGCGTTCTGTTGAAGTTTGGAACATCTTGCATTAAGCATCGAAAAAGTGTAAGGTGACGTTCAGAACGTCTTCATGAGATGTTCCAAACGAGCAATACTGAGGTTCGGAACATCTTGCATCGAGCAATGAAAAACTGTAATCTGATGTTCAGAACGTCAGGAAGATGTTCCAAACGAGAACATTGAGGTTTGGAAACATACTGTATAAATATTAGTAATACTAATAGTTGGTCATTCCAATTTATTGTAGGTGACCATCGATGGGTGAGGTTATATTGGGAGTTAATTATCAAGGTGAATGGGTGGAGCGTTCTAAATGTTATGCTTGGGTTCCGAAGGTTAAAGAGTCAAGACCCATTCTTGTGCCTAGAGATGTTACGTATGATGTTCTACTTAACAAAATCATCGGAAGTTGGGGGATAAGAGACAATCCGAGGGATATTTGCATTACTTACATGCTGAGTGTTGCCGCAAATCAAAAGACTCCTCCCGTTACAATAAGAAACGACGATGATGTACGCCTTTATATGGCTGACGTTGATCGTAATGGTGCTAGGCCCACACTAAGGGTAATTGTGGTTTCAACGACGGAGGAATGTGTTGGTTCTAATGACCAAGAAATGCCAAATATTGGAGGGCATGATTTTAGTCAGCGATTGGATGACTTACATGAAGAAGTAGCAGAAGAAGACAGAGGAGGAGGGGTAGAAGAAGACAGAGCAGGCGTAGATGTAGATGAAGAAAAAGAAGAAGAAGTAGAAGACAAATATGTAGAGGAACATCCTGCCATTTATACCCCTGTGTTTCCAACACAAAGCAGCGAGCCGATATTTCACTTCGTTGATGGCACAGGTTTTGAAAAAGGTATGACTTTCCCCAATAAGAAAGAACTGGTCACCAAATTGAAGATTGCAGCAGTTAAACATCGTTTTAATTACAAACCATTGAAGAATACTGCAAAGATTTTTAATGCTAGATGTTTAGATGTGAAATGCAAATGGTGGTTAAGGGCAATGAGGTATAAAAGTAATGATAGGTTCTACATTAGCGTTTACAATAACATGCACACATGCGGTGTCCAACATCATTCCAGTCATAATTCACACGCCTCTGCCCGGATAATTGGTGAGTTCATGAAAGGTAAATATTTAATGGGAAAAGGTCCAACCACAAAAGCTGTCAGGGAGTCCCTTAACAACGATTTTGGTTGTAAGGTTAGCTACTGGAAGTGTCTTAGGGGCTGTCAATTTGCAAAATCTTTGACACGGGGAACACATGCGAAAGGTATTGAAATTCTTGATGCTTATGCTTATATGGTTAGGAGCAAGAATCCAGGAACCAAGACAGATTTGAGGCTTTCTAGCACAGGGAAGTTCTTGTATTTTTTTCTCTCTTATGGAGCGTGGATCAGGGGATTTACTTACGTGAGAAAAGTCCTAGCCGTTGACGGTATACATTTGTCTGGCGAGTATGGAGGGGTCTTGCTGTCTGCTGTTGCTCAGGATGCAATGAGTCACGTATTCCCTGTTGCTTTTTGTGTTGTAGACAAAGAGTGCGACGACTCATATGAGTATTTTTTCGAACAATTACGCTGCATAGTTTCAGATAGTGAAGAGTTGTGCATAGTTTCGGATAGACATCCGAGCATCTCGAAAATGGTCGCCCAAGTGTTTCCTTCTGCACACTATGGAGTTTGCATGTGGCACCTTGGTGAAAGCATCCGAACAAAGTTTCAGTTTGGATTCAGTCTTCATAAATACTACACTGCAGCAAAGGCATACAGGGTAGAGGAATTCAATGATGCTATGAATGAGATCAGGGCTATTGATTGGAGGGTAGCGGATTATCTTGAAAATGTTGTTGGCTATCATAGATGGAGCAGATTATATTTCCCAGGAAACAGGTAATATTACTGTCTGCTTTCAATATGTTCCAAACGTCACATTGCGCTCTCCGAACATAACATATATGTTCAAAATATTATAGGAATATTTATTTTCCGATGATGTTCCGAACTCATTATCGGAGTTCTGAACGTGTGAGTCATGTTAGGAACATCACTAATGTTCCGCACTTCTTATTCCTATATCTTCACTTGTGCTTTATGCTAGGAACATGTTTTGACTATTATAATTTTTATTCTTTTTAATAGGTTTGAAGTTATGACATCAAACATAGCTGAGTCCATTAATTCCATGCTGAAAGAGCAAAGAGAATACCCCATTGCTGCCCTCTTGAAGGATATAGGTAGGAACTTTGCGGAAAAATTCCACACTAGGGCCATGAAGTTAATCAACCACCCAAATTTATGCGTCCCAGACGTTGAAATAAAAATAAGGAAGAATAAAGAAGCGGGAGACAAGCTAGTTGTCAACAGGAAGGGAACTTATGGTTTTGAAATCATTAGTCCAGGGCATGAGGCAGAAGTTGATCTATATGAGAGGACATGTACATGTAGGGAGTTCGATCTTGATCAGTTACCTTGTGTACATGCTATGGCAGCAATTAGGGGGTTGCATGGCGATGAATATGGAAGTAGAGTGTATGAATACACTTCTGGATATTACACAACACAAGCATACATCCTTGCCTATGCAGAGCCTGTCAATGCAGTACCTCCTGAAGAATCATGGGTCGTCCCTGCTGAAGAGATACTTTATCCAGTGCCTCCGCCCCCAAAGCCGAACAACCGTGGAAGGAGAAGGGTTAACCGGATTCGATCTATTGGGGAGCGTCTTCCAAAGAGGAGAAATAAATGTGGCAACTGCAAGAGATATGGGCACAAGAAAACTACATGCCCCGGTGTTCGTAGTGGAAATGAGGCTACAAGTCAGCCTACGAATTGAGTTTGTGAATTGGATATTTATATCGTCCTCGTTATAATTTCAATTATTTGGATTATTTGGATATTTATTGAATTGCATAATGGACTTTTCGTCCTACTTGTATAATTTATCTTGTGTAAATATTTGACCAAATTTGTTTCTTAACTTATGGTTTGCACAGATTTGCTTTACTGCATCTTTTGTGATTATGTTGTGCACATAATTGCATATTGTTCGCAACACATCCATTTTGTTTAGGATATTATATGTGATGTTCCGAACGATGTCAAGGCATGTGAAAGCTTGTGAGGTCTTTATTTCACAATTCACAGTCGTAGCGTTTACCAAGTGCTACCTTATAGGAAATGTTCGGAACCTCGTGTCGTTGATATTATATTATACTTTTATACGTGACGTTCCGAACAAGCTATTCAAAATTTAAAACACACAAACGGCTACAATGAACAGTTGGGAACGCAAATACCAATACACTAAACGGCTAAAATACAAGTTGGTTACTGCAACAGTCACGTCAAAAAACACATTGACACTTGTAAATATGCGTCCCTTCATTTGCTTCAAAACATCTATAAATACCTCCACTTTGATGAACACTCAATTCACAATTCATTTCGCATTAACCAAGTATTACGTTCAGTTTTCACTAGTTTCTATAGCAAAGAAGAACAAGTTGAGGTACTCAAGTTTTCCATATTTTCTGCCTTTTTTCTAAAACGATTTCTCCATCTAATCTGTTTATATTTCCTTAAACATAACTATCCACTTTGATTCTTTTCTAAATTTTAAACAACTTTTCATGCAGATGGCCAATAACGCATTAAACGATCCATGGAATAAGTACCACCGAGTCCGAGAGCCTCCAAACAAGTCGCTTCCCATAAGACTGCTAGACGTGCATTATGAAGTTGTTGACATCAAAGAGGTAGCAGATAATTGTGAGAGGTCCATTCAAACACTCGAGACAAAACTTGAGCAGATGCAATTGCAGATAGATCGGATTGAAAGGATTTTGCAAAATCAATTCGGTGGAGATCCAAACAATAACGAAGACGCTATTATATATTAGATGTTTAAGTAGTTCTACTGTTTATGAATATGCTTTTGTATCTCTGTTCAATTAATATTATTATGAAGGTCTTTAATTAGTACTGTTAAACTGTCTCCAAACCATCCTGTTTGCTTATAGTTCGCAACACATCAACTGTCGTTTAGGATATTATAGACGATGTTCCAAACGACAACTTGGCCTACTCCATTTCTGGAAAACTTAATAAAATCATACAACACGTTCGGAACATAATACGTGTGTTCCATCATGAAAACAAATGTTCGGAACGTAACGGTTATGTTCCAGATACAACTGATGATCATTAACATTATCCACGTCCAAATATCCAGAATGAAAACAAATGTTCGGAACTCCAGTAATATGTTCGTCACATTAAACAGCCGTTCGGATCGCACAACTGTTAATGTTGTTATCTTCGGGAGAAATGATGATCCATACATATACCGATGTTTCGAACATCAACGTGCCGTTCGTCGCGTTCATTCGATGTTCCGAGCGCGCTGTTATATTGTTGCTATCTTCGTCACACTCTTCACATCTTGAGTGGTTAGAGTGACAAACTATCATCATTAT
Source organism: Petunia x hybrida (assembly GCA_037355625.1). Lineage (NCBI taxonomy): Eukaryota > Viridiplantae > Streptophyta > Magnoliopsida > Solanales > Solanaceae > Petunia > Petunia x hybrida. The sequence continues at coordinate 8,038,001 of JBBBVM010000090.1, read as the reverse complement.
ATACCTACAAAGGACCCAATATTCCTGTAAGCGCGATAAATTCATCCACTTTCATCACAAAGACCACTTAGAGTATTTTGTGGGACAAATGGTGATCCTTATGAGTAGAAATGGACAAGTAGAGTCGTTAGAGTGGGAAATGATGATCATTATGACTAGGCAGGACCCAACAATACTTGTAAGAGTGGAAAATGATGATCAATATGATAATAAATGACCAACTATACTTGTAAGAGTGAAAAATGATGATCACTATCACTATAAATGACCAAATATACTTGGTATAGGGAGAAATGATGATCCATACATATAATAAATGACCAACTATACTTGTAAGAGTGATAAAGGATGATCATTATACCTAAAAATGATCCAAGATACCTGTAAGGGTGCATTATGATGACCATTATGAGTAGAAATGGCCAACTAGAGTTGTTCGACAGACAAATGATGATCCTTCTAATCTAGAAATGACCCAACATACCTGTAAGAGTGTCAAATGATGATCATGTTAACTAGCAATGACCCACTATACTTGCTAGGGTGACAAATGACGATCACTAACACTATAAATAACAAATTATGCTTGTTATAGGGAGAAATGATGATCCATACATATACCGATGTTTCGAACATCAACGTGCCGTTCGTCGCGTTCATTTGATGTTCCGAGCGCGCTGTTATATTGTTGCTATCTTCGTCACACTCTTCACATCTTGAGTGGTTAGAGTGACAAACAGCCACTTAGAGTTGTTAGAGTGGCAAATGATGATCATTATGACTAGGTAATTAAAGTGAGATGATCAGTATCACCCTAAATTACCAAGCATACTTGTTAGAGTGACAAATGACTGCACATCCATCTTTGTGGTTTCGAACATGCTAAATATGTTTGTCACGTGAACAACACGTTCGGAGCGGCATATTTCGATATTGCTATCTTCATCGTTCTGTTAACGGATTTGTTCAGATCAGATCGCGTTATGATTGAAACATGAAGTGTGTCGTGCGGAACGACATAGGGTACAATGGTAAATTATAGGACAAAATAACAATTTCAAATGAAATTTCTTGATCATTACTGCACAAAACATAACAATTGGAAATATAGAACCTAAACTATGAACCAACACTTGATCCAAGTACAGAATATGAGAACGATTAGCACCACAACTAGCAGTACCCCAAAACCCAATTTTTTCCGCCATAAACGTGCCGCTTTCCTCTCTTCTTCAACAGCTTTCAACTTCTTAAGTAGACCCCATATTACTCTCTTTGCTTGATCTGACATCTCTTCATCATGCCATCTAAAGTAGTTGCAGCCATTTGCCTACATAAAAAAAAAAAGAAAATAAATAAAACAAGCAAATAAATCCAAGAAAGAAAATAAACCCATCACCTAACCAACCTGACCATATTTGCATCCGTAAAACCTCCTTCCTGGGTTTAGCTGAGTCCACGATGTTGTTAACTTCGCATAATCTCCACATCGACAAAATGGTACAACACTGCCGCTATTAACGGATCTACTAGACATTTTAATCTGGATGTTTGATGTAATTGTGTAAACTTGTTTTATAAATAATGAACGTATATATAATGTGTTGGGTGGTGAATTTTTGTTACCGTTGGTAAATAAATGTTGTTCACGCGCCCAATGTAATAATCTATCACGACATTCGGCTAGATCGAAATGATGTTCGGAACATCGTGTAAAGGATAAAGGATATGTCACGCGCATTATAGTTATTTACAGTGTCGTTCCGAACAATAGCTTCAATATTTGAAATTCAAAAACGTCCACAATACAATTTCCATTGGGGAATACACCTATCATCTAGACTAGGTCTGCAGGTAGGTCGTAATGATGTTCGGAACATCATTTCAAGGATACGTTACACCAATTACAGTAATATAGGCTGACGTTCGGAACCTGTTCAAAATTTGAAATACACAAACGGCTACAATACAACCCGCTCAAATACCAATACACCAAACGGCTACAAACGTTTCGGTTGCCTTTCTCAACTTCTATAAATACCCAACGATTCAAAGCATTTCAATCCATATTCATCAACTTACACTTCAAGGAATTTCAATCCACATTAATCAACTTACACTTCAAACTATTCATCATCAAAAATGGCACGTCAACCACGAACAAGAGGGGCAAGAGGAGCAAGAGGAGCAAGAGGAGCCTCCACGGTCAGAGGAGCCTCCACAGCTAGAGGAGCCTCCACGGCTAGAGACGCCTCCACCTCTAGGGCATTATCATTTGAAGACGAATCACAAACTGAAAGGGCTATTGACATATTGGAACAACTAAGGGCAGAAGTGTGGGGTTGGAAGTTCCAGTTTGAGGGCTTCCTGCATGACTACAAAAAGGACGTCAGAAAGATGGCGAAGGAAACGCGAAGGATCAAAAGAATGCTCAAAGGTCTGCTTGCTGATAAGGCGATGCATTACCTTGACTTCTACTCCTCCCCTTCACGCTAGATTTGGATGTTCCTATTAATGTTATTATATATTTCTTTTTGAATGTTTATAATCTATTATCTTTTGGTAGAATGCTAGTATAAGTAGCATTCCTTTTGTAAAGCACTGAAAGTGATGTGCAGTTTCTCCATTTGAATGCTAATATAACTAGCATTCTTTTTTGTAAAGCTCTACAATGATTATCAATGGAAATGACTTTTATCTTGTTCAGAACTCCAATAAGCCGTTCAGAAAGTGTTTTTGTCGTTCTGGAACATTGTTGACCTTTATACAATAAGAGTATCTCGTTTGGAACATCGTAATTTTGCGGAAAACATATATATCTTGTTCTGAACAATTGATGAGCACTCGATATGCTCTGTTCTTTTTTCTAAAAACACTAATCAATCTAGACTATAATTAAAATAACCACAGTATACCGAACGATATTAATAATGTTCCGAACATCTTGTTAAAATCTAAAAGGCACAACAGTTACAATATTATCAGTTGCACTCGTTTGAGTAGTACATAACGGTTACGAGTTTCATCAAAAGTCACTTTCGATACAGCCCTTCCCAACAGACGCGTCGATTGCCCCTTTGTTCACATTCACACATTGATAAATACCCAACAGTCACACAGTGATCTACAACATTTCAAAATGCCTCGTCGACCAAGAATAAGGGGAGCACCTATAAAAGGATCATCGAGTTCAAGATGGTCTAGACTTCCTTCCTCGAGTTCACATTCAGATTCTGGAAATTCGACCAATGGCTTGGACCAATTAAGGTATGAAGTGTGGGAATGGAAATTCAAATTTGAAGAATTCTTCCATGATTATAGAAGGGACATAAGAAGGATGAAGAGAATGCTTAAAGGGCTCCTTGCTGAAAAGGGAATTGATTATGTCCCGTACTCCACACCACCAGGAACACCACCTGAAGCACCACCACCCTAAGTTCGATTGCTTATGATTATTTTAGTTATAATTTTATATGTTTATTATATTATTGTGCCGTTTGTGTCTCGATATAATATGTATTTTGTATTTTCTAAGGAACGACTTGTCGTTCCAGAACGAAGTATTATTTTTCCAGGGTAAACTTAACTAAATGTTGCAGATGTTTGGAACATCACTTTGCATTTCAGGAACAGATTCATGTCGTTCTGGAACTGATATAATAATCGTCAATATTTAATATTTAAGCACATCAAAAGCTGTTACTTGTTACTTGGCTAAGAAAATAAAAGTCATCCATACCTAATTACAAACCCAAAAGAAAGTTAAAAGATTATCCAAATATTACATATTACCCAAATCAAGGCTTCATTTTCCCGTCGAAAATATAAACGGCAAAACGTCGCCTCCACCGATCAGCCTCGTTGTCACAAATTTTTTTCATGGAGGTGTTTGTAATGAGATGCTCAATGTACATCAACGCGAACACTCCACAGGATTGCCCTGTTAGATTTTGGGGACAAAGTGATCTTGGCACTCTCTCAAACGACCACATGTCTCCTTCATTACACATCGGATCCAATTCTTTGAATAGCTTAGAATTTCTGACATAGATCGGGAACATGTACAGAATGGGAACAATTATTGGCAAGAACTTTTCATCATCATTAACACCATGATTGCAATCATACACCCAAACCTTCGCTCCAACCATATCAAACAACCAACACGTAGTGATTGTCGTTGATGTTGAAGACGGCAAAGATCCTCTTAGCACCGGCCCAACACCTACCTGCTGGGTAGGGTAGCTTTCCATGTGCATACTCCAGATAATCATCATCAAACTGATACTCCTTCAACACTTTGTCAAGCGGTAGCTTTTTGTCTTTCGCATCTGCTTCCAGTTGGTAGTACCCTTTTTTCATGTTTGTCAAGAATGCCATATCCAAAATGAGGTCACTTTGATCGTAATGATAGGGGTAATTCAAATGCCTCTCCCGCATCATTGTCAGCACAGCTTCAACATACTGCAGAACATATAAGAGAGACAAAAAATAATTGGAGTGTAAGTGAGTGGTGAAAGGAAAGGTCTGTCTTTCCGAACATCATTCCATGTTCGGAACGACTGTGTGATGTTGTTCCAAGCATACAATTGATGTTCCGAACACAGTTAGAATGTTCCCTACAACGATGTGAAGTTCAGAAAATCATTCAAAAATAAACTTACAATGTCCCACATCCATTGTGTCTTGTCCACCAGTTCTTTGAAATCTAGGTAATTCATCGGCAATCCAAGAAAAACATCTTTTTGTTTCTTCCTCTTTTTCATAAATGTGCTCAACGCCAAAACTTTTTTCCGCTTCAACGGCTTGTAAATATCCACTGGCAGCCTCGGACAAACTTCTTCCTGCTTCTTCTCCTCTTCTGTTTGTGGTGATTTTACAGCCTTTGCAGGTTTTACAATAGTTTTGCTCTTCAACTGCTCAATCGTCTCCTTCACGGCCGCCATCTCTATCACCATGCCTTTACGCCAATCGTCGCACTCTTTGCAATTGCAACTGCTACATTTGGGGATGTCGAATCCATCACCACCAGAAGCACCATCCTTTGTCTCGTAAGGCACGATCTGTTGCTCATAAGCCACCATCCTTTTCTCATAAGCCACGATCTTTTCATCATAAGCAACCATCTTTTGATCGTAAGCCAAAATCTTTTGATCCATTGCTTCCCTCCACCCGCTGCATTCACCACATTTGCAGCCTCTGCAATTGGAGCTCCTCTTCACTATAGCAACTTCAGTGATACCGGCAACTTCAAACTCACCGCTAACTACATCACCATCAGCTTTGTTTCCAATGTCAATATTTACATCTTGCAGGCCACCAATTCCCTCTTCATTGTATTCACCATCACTTCCAAACATCATCGTTTCTGGTGCTTCCATAGCTTTAATTTCTATCACTTGTCTTGGAGGGGTTGCAGGATTGTTGTTGAAAATACAAATTGTAGTGCCACCAACAAGGCCAACGGTGCAAGCATCCTCGAACACTTTACAAAAACGATCAATTGTGTCGTCCTCTTCGTCATCAAATGGCATGAGGTCTAGAAAGTACTCCATGTTCAGCTCTTCATCGGTAGGAATGAGGAAAGGGTGAACAACCTGTTAATATACCCAACAACAATAAATAAATATCAACTAAATTTTAAAAATCTTTTAATGTTGTTTGGAACAAAGTCTTGTTGTTCGAGAACATCAGAGAAGGATGTTCCGAACATTGTTGACTGTAGAAGTTGATGGTTCTTCATTAAGATGTTCCGAACATCAAAGAGAAATATCTCAGCAAACACGAGGTTGTTCCAAACATTACATAACATATATGGAAAACTGAATACTTACAGGAACATCTTGTTGGTCAAACAACTTGTCCGTATCTCTTTCATAAATTTCAGTAAGCCTGTTTATGATCCTTGGCATTGTTTTTTCTTTTGGCAAATCCTTTGGTCTCAAGGCAGGAATGGCTTCATGAGCCCAGGCCATGAATGCCCATGGAAAGCCATAAAGATTGTAAGTCTGGCTTCCTTCTGCACGAGGTTCCATTGGCTTGATCAGATATTCCATTGTTAATTCAAAACTCATCCTACCCCAAGGATAACGCTGGAATTCTGCAAGATCGGCGGACAAGCACACCACCCATTTCTCTATTCCATATTTGGAATCCCTCGCACACAGAATAGTATGAACAAACCAAGCCATGCACAGATTTAAATACCACTTCTTGGGACAGGTTCTAGAACATACCAACTCAAGCAAGTCACCAGACTTCACAGCTTGCTTTTTCTTCGGCTGTTTTTGTTTTTTTGGCTTGTTGAACTTCCTCTTTGCGGGTGAAGGTGAGGATGGGGGTGACTCCTCCTCCTTCTTCTTCCCCTTCCGCTTCCCACTACCCTTCTCCTTCTCCTCCTTACCCTTTATCTCTTTCTCCTTCTCCTTCGTCTTTTTCTCCTTGAAATAATCAACAACAAAATTCCACAATTCCTTCCCCTTTTCATTCATTTTATCCATGTACTCTTTCCTTGGATAGGGCCCACAGTTTAGCCCTGTCATTAGTGCAAACTCGGATAGGCCAAAACGTGCTGGCAATCCATTGAAGGATATCCAAACCTCTTTCTTCTTCTTGCAAATAATCCTTCGCATGAGGAGGTTATGCACCAACTTGGTGCCAAACAGTGGATATTCCGGTAATTGCAAGAAAGGACCGAAACAGCTATTGGCAAATCCCCTTCTCACCTGCAATTTTTTCAGAACCTCCTTGAACTGTATCATACCCCTAGCCAACGAAGAACGAACAGTAATCTTCCCATTAAAAGGTTCATTGTTGGTCAGGAAGGTCTTGAACAGACCCTCAACGTTACTCTTGAAAGTAGCATGACCAACGTCTTCATACTGCACATAATTTTAGCATAAAATTAATAAAATGAATCACAATGATAGTAAATTAATAAATGTTCGGAACATGAGTATGCTGAGGTTCTGAACGACAGATGCTACTGTTGGGAACAAAACGTAACGTGTTCCGAATGAGAGCTACCAGCCTTAATGTTGATGTTGGGAACGTACAAAATGTCGTGTAGAACATCAACATTGGCGTTCCGAACAATACGCGTTTCAATTCAACTATCACCTGGTCTTCCTCCAGTTTCAATCCAGATGTTCCTTCAGCAGTTTCCTTCTCTTCACTTGCTTCCTCTTCAACATTTCCACCTGCATTATTTACAGCTTCCCCATCTATTTTAACTCTTTTTTCACGATCCTTCACAAAGTTGCTTTTTAAAATTACATCCTCCGCCTCTCTTGCCTCTCTTCTACTTCTTTTGCTGCTTCTTGGACTCTCCCCTGTTTTATCTGCTTCCCCCTCTACTTCTTCTCCTTTATCTCTACTTAAATTATCAGCCTCTTCATTTTTTTTACCACCATCTTCCTCTTCCTTTTCACCATCACCATCTTCCACTCCAGTCCTCAAAAAATCACTTTTTAACAGTTCATCAATACCGGCATCATCTAAATCCACCCTTCTTTCACCCTCATCTGCAGCCCTCTCCAAATCCTCCCCACCTTTACTTAGATCGTAACTTGGTGCTGGACTTTGGCTTTCCTCTTGTTTATCACCTTTGTTCCGTGGACCTGCTACTTCTCCTTGGCTACATTCGTCACTCTCCACAACTAATTTTCTTTTAGTGGGTTTAGTAGTTCTTGGGCGTTTAGGAGTAGGTTCTAAATCTGTTGGAGTACGTTCCGAATCTGAAGTACTAGGCTTGTCAAGTTTCTTCTTCGGCGAAGGGCCCTTTTTCTTAGAAATCGCCTTCTTGGGAGTCTTTGTAGGCTGCTTCTTCTGCTCATCTTCATCTTTATTTCTCGGTCTTAAATTTACCATTTTTCTGCAAAGTAAAACAAGGGGATACTAAATTTAGTTACAGTAAAACATGAACATTTAGAACCTCAGCAACTATGGTGTTCGGAACATCAAGACACATAACAGCAATAACTTCAATTTGCAACTAAATAAAGCAGCGTTGGTTCCCAGAAAACCCTAAAATCGTCACAATTTAACCAAAAAATGTAAACACCCTAAAAATTTCAGTTGAACTTCGAAAATCCCCTTTGTAGTTCGGAACTACTTTACCCATTAAAACACATAATGCCATTCAATTTCAACACAATATTACATCTTTTGCACAAAAACAAACACCCAAATCATCATTAATTACTGTCGACGAAAAAATTAAAATGAAAACCTAGGTTCGACATTTACACCACAATTTAAATGATAATGACATAGTTTACCTTTTATATAAAATACTTTGCTGTATTGCTGGTCGGATTCCTTGAAAACACAGAGAACTTGACAGTATTTGGTTTAGATTTGGAGTGAAAAAGGAGATGAAGTGTGAAGTTGAAAGAAGCCACGCGGGGAAGGGGAAAGGGTGTTAACTGATGAGTGATGTTCCCAAGGTTTGAAATAGTTATTATGTATGTTTTAAGAAATACCCTCAAGTTTTAAAAGTGTTAATTTGGTCCATGATCAGTGTTAATCAGACTTAGAAATAAAAGAAAATGGAAAAGAAAAGCCGAGACCCTTTTCTGCCAAAAAAGAGTTGGGCGGTTCTGGAACGCCACTTCTCACATAAAAGTTCATTATATGTGGTTGGAGTCTCCAATGACATGAAAGATATTCTTCTTCAGGAACTCCAACAATGTATGTCGTTGGTGGATAAGATTGTAGCTCGAATCAAATGTTGGTCAACCAAATTCTGATCATACAGCGGAAAAGTACAACTGATAGAAAGTGTATTATTTGAGATGCAAAGGTACTAGGCCCGAGTATTCCTTGTCCCAAAGAAAATCCTTACATTGGTGACAACTGCTTGTAGGAATTTTCTTTGGACGGAAAATAATGAATACAACAGGAAAGCATTAGTATCATGGGAAACAATGTGCAAGCCAAGATCCGCAGGTGGACTGAACTTACTTGACTTCTTTACTTAGAACAAAGTATCTATATCTAAACTTCTTTGGGCAATGGCACAATAAAAAGACAAGCTCTGGGTGAGATGGCTTCATTCTTTTTATATCAAAGGCAGAGACTTGATGCATATGAACCCACCCAAACAAGCTTCTTGGTTGGTTAGGAAAGTGTTAGAGACAAGAAATTGGTTTTCTAGCTTCATGAACCCTATAACAGATATGACTAATCTCACTACTAATAGAGCATATAGTATCAAGAAAGCTTACAAAGCTCTTTATCCTCAAGTTCAAAAGGTTGCTTAAAGAAATGTGGTGATGGTTTAAGGTGTTGTTCCCAGACATTTCATAGTTTGGCTGGCTGCTCATCATAGACTATCTACTATTGATCGACTATTGAAATGGGTGGGTCTCCAAGTGCAAGCTGATTGTGTGCTATGTGACTCTGCCATGGAGGAAAATTTGGATCACTTGTTTTTTGATTGCACCTACTCCAACTATACCTGGAGGCTGTTGTAATGGATAAGAGTGCACAGACAAGCAAGTAAATGGGAAGATAAACTACAGTGGGTGGCCAAAGCAACAAACAACAACAGACCACGAGCCTGCATTTTGGGTTTCTTATTTGTTGCCTCTAGTTATCATATATGGCTTGAAAGGAATGTGCAATAAAAAAACGGAAAGATGCCACAAGATTCAAGAGATTGTTTTGCAATTACATATTGTCGGGCAAAAGCGTACCAAACAGAGAAGTCAATTAGAAGATTTAAAGAGTTATCCTGTATAGAAATAACGGTTTATCTTTTTGGATAGTTCTCTTTAGTACAAATAGTGTTTCTTTTCTTGAGAACTAAGAGCCTGTTTGGCCAAGCTTCTGAAAACTGCTTATTTGAGAAGTGCTTATTTTCAAAAGTACTTTTCATAAAAGTACTTTTGGAGAAAAGCAATTTGTGTTTGGCCAACTCATCTGAGAAGCAGTTCTGTCAATAGTTGAGTAGTAATTTGTGTTTGGCCAAGCTTTTGAAAAAGTACTTTTGAGTGTTAAATTAAAAAAGTAATGTACTATTTATATATTATAATCATTAGGTTAAAATATATAGGGGTAATTAGGTATATAAGTATTTTTGGTAAGGATATTTTTGGAATCATAGAAATTAAAAACAGCTTCTGCTTCTACTCAAAAGCACTTTTAGGGAAAAACTACTTTTTTCAGCTTCTTCCCACAGCAGAAAAACAGCTTCTGCTGCCACTCAAAAGCACTTATTTTTTCTTAAAAGTTTGGCCAAACACCTCAATTTTTCAAAATAAGCACTTTGGAAGAAAAATAAGCACTTTTGGCTTCCTAGAAGCTTGGCCAAACAGGCTCTAACTCTTGTGTCGAGAGGATTGGTGTAAATTGTTATATTTGGTTAAATAAGATCTTTTCTATTTGATCAAAACATGCATGTATATTTTATTTTATAATTCACTTTTCTAATTTTTTGAGATTGGTATAAATTTTTTATTGAATCAGTTTCTCAAAAATCATTTTAATTAATAAATAGACATGATTATTTCAAGCGATTTTAAGGTCAAGATATTAATAATGTGGTAAATCTTCATTCAAAAGCTTTTAAGTTTTTTTCCGTTCTTTTGTTAAAAATAATCAAGTTTTCTATAGTAGAATATTTTTAAATATTTCAGACTCTAAATTTAACATATATATGTCAATAAGATTCTTGATAATTATAACCAATGTAGTGTAATGAAATAGATGGCTAATATTTTATTCACTTAAAAGAACTTTTACCAATATAAATACATATAATTAATAGTAAAATTTGGAGCCCTTTCACTCATAAGTATCTAAAGCGGAAACTTTATTTGACTTGTCCTTGAGCCACCCATGCTTTCGAGATGCCCTAGGTCTAACGTGAGCAAAAGGCGTAAGCGCATGAGCTTGAAAAACGTGCTACTTAGTTCTATAGCATAGCTTGATACAACCAATATCCTCTGTAAAATTTAAATTGAAAAAGAGTCGTCCAGCAATCTTCGAATAATTTTTATTATGGTATGTATGAATCTAACGTGTACAGTCATTTTGCTTTGCTCCTGCTCTAATATATTTCAAAACAATGTTGTTTGTCAAATTGATTTGTTTTTTATTAGTATGATTGTCATTTTTTTCATTTAACTTATTTTAATTCCATTTATAAATGGAAAAATAGATTAGTTAGATACTTGTTAGGGGTCGTATGGTTTGTGGGATAGGGATAACAATCCCGGTATTAAATTTGGAATAACATTTATTCCACGTTTGATTAGTGATATTAACTAATTCGAGATAGATTTTATATAAAAAATATAGTACTATCTTATTCCATAGAGGTGTAGGATTATTACTTGTAAGATTATAATTTCGAAATAAATTTATCCTAAATTGATAAGATATTCTAGACTTTTAGTCTCGCCGACCAAACGTCTCCCAAGTGCATATTTTTTGTGAGGGAATTAATAACTATCTACTACTATCCGATAAAATTGAATTAGTTAAATGGTAGGCGAACAATAATCCTAGGTACGTACAAAGTAACTTGAGAGAAAAGAGGGCAAAAGACCTCCCAAGTCTTAATAGAAGGATAGGGGACAAGACCAAATCAAATGGTCATTAGCTTAAGTGAGGGTTGAAGTGAATTGTTTAAAAACTTGTGGGTATAATTAAAAGTTTTTATATTTACAAAAACACCCACTTTTCAAAAAAATTCAGATTTTGAATTTCCCCCCTCCCACCCACTTTTACACTCTCTTTCCTTATTCTATCATTTCAAATTTTATTTCTCTCTCTCTCTTCTCTCTTTCTTCCTCTTTTCACTTCTTCCTTTTCATTCTTTCTTCTAAATTTCCTTTCAAATTTCATTTTATCACCATCTATATTAATTTTTTTTCTTTTTTTTCCGTATCCATTTTGTTTCTTCTTCATCCCCGTTTTATCCCTTTTCATTTTTTTAATTCTAATCATTTTATACATCTTTTCAGATGTGTAAACATATTTTCTATATGTTTATACATATTTGAAGATGTTTTCACGGCTGAAAAAAGTGTGTACACATCTCGTCAGATGTGTACACATATAATAATATGTGCACACATATATTTATATGTGTGCATATATTATTATATGTGTACACATATGACGAGATGTGTAACACTTTTATCATATATATGTGTACACATATTATTATATGTGTACACATATAATAATATGTGCGCACATATAATATATGTGTACACATATTATTATATGTGTACACATATATCATATCTGCATGTGTACACATCAGTCGAGATGTGTACACATATTACTATATGTGTACACATCTCGACTGATGTGTACACATCTTTTTTATTAGAGTGGTGTAGGGTGGTGGGTGGTGGTGGAGAGTGGTAGAAGGTGGTGGTGGAGTGGAGGGTGGTAGAAGGTGGCGGTGAGTGGTGGAGGGTCGTGGTGGAATGGTGGATGGGCGGGTTGGGGGGTAGGGGGCCGGATGGGGGCTAAGGGGTTGATGGGGTGGGTGATGAGAGGTGGGGGCTTTGTGTAAATAGAAAAACTTGGGGGCTTTTAAAATGTTAGTCATTAGTACTAATTTTAAAAGTGTCCCTCTCACCTATTTTTCAAGACTTGAGTCCCTTATAACTAATAAAAGACTTGGGAGTCCTTCTCACCCAAAAATCCGAAGTAACTTAAGTCGGTTAACCGAGTCAACCCGAATTTTTAAGCATATAAAACCTTTTCCCCAAAAGAAAACCTTGCAATCCCGTAACTTACGAGTTTTTTTCTTGTTCAAAACTCAGAATATATCTTTCTACCTCGATAACTTACGACTTTGTTTTTTCGAATCATCATGGAAGTGCGAATGATGCTACATATGGGTATTCGTTGTGCTACTTGTGGCAATGGGTATTCGTTGTGCTACTTGTGGCAATTGTATGTATAAGGATACATTATTCAATTCCCGCATAGAGAATGTCACTGGCGAGGTACTTTTTTCTTTACTTTTTTTTATTTATTTTAATTTTATTTATTGGAATTTTGTGATTCTATTGTCACAAGTATCTTGTAACCTAGATAGTGCCAATTTAGAGATCTGTTAGGTTTTAGAATTGGAGACCTAGAGGGTAGAGGGCAAGTCTATTATCCACCGAGTGGAGAAAGATGGGGAGGGGGAATTGGCATTTTTGTGCTGTTGTATCAAGTATGTATGGTGATTCGGCGAATTTCTATAAATATCACAGGTTTCCCTGGTTAGTTAAGTGGAGTACATAGTTTCTTTTGTGCTGCTAATGTTCTTGTATTTGTTAATCACCAGATAGCAAGCATTTAGAATTTGTGTTTTTCCCCTAGAAATCGGGTAAGGTCCCATTCTAGATTGCGAGCTATGGGCTCCCTACCATCCAATTTGCTATATTGGATTAACTCACTACTATAACCATAATAACCGTAAGATTACTGTGGTGTTCATACTTTACTTTCGGAATAATACATAATTGGGGAATGAGACTGACTGCATCGATCCGTAGTCTTCCAGTAGCTTGGGAGCCATTTTTGTAGCCCTTTCACTGCAGTTGTCCTTCATTTGGTCGTGGAACTCTACCTAGAAAAAGTCCATGATAGGAGCAGATGTTTGGCTTACTTAAATCCGGATAATAGTCTTGGCATATTTGGATGCTGAACATGAGACTGGAAATAAACCACCAGATCCACCTTAAACCCATTTTGTGCTTGCCCTATGTCTTTTACATTTCAAGATTGCAGAGAAATCTAGGAGTTCAGTATTCCATCATTTTCTCTTGAAAGTGGCCCTTTTTTCCCTTTCTTTTTTGAAAAAAACTCAACGAGATTAGAGTAGCATCTAAGAAACAATATAAAAGGTATCGTGTATTTGTAATGGAAATGATTTGTGTATAAGAGGCTCTCTTGTTAGCAATTTGTTCAATTTAGAAGAGAGTAGCTTGACAGTAACCACCTCTCACAGTCCAATCAGTCTCGATGTCCTTATAGTCTCCAGGCTGTTTGTTTTTAGGAATTTGAGCAATAAGTCAGACTTTGATAATTTTTTCCTAAAGGTGCACTGTAGCGGATATCGTTCTGATTAATTGCATATGGGTTGCCCCCACCCCCTCATTTGTAAATTATCACCTTATAAAAAAGTCATTCTGATCCTTATTCAAAAAAATATTCTAATTAATTATATATAGTTTAGATTATTTGTTGATTTGAAATGTTAACATGTTTCGAATTATGCAGACCTATATGGGGATACGAATCTTTAGATTCTACATCAATTGCACAATGTGCTCTGCACAGATAACGTATAAGACAGATCCAAAGAATTCTGATTTTACTGTTGAGTCAGGTGCAACTAGGAATTATGATCCTTGGTGTGGCCAAGATGAGGTAAGCATTTTATCTACTTTGAAATTTTATCGGCCACGCTTAAAAGAGGATGTGTTTGAACCTAGCAGGTTGGAGTTTCTTGGGCATTCATGTTAATTATGTTTTTTTTTTTTTTTTGCGGTAGGAATTGGAGAAAAAGAAACAAAAAAATGATGCCGAAGAAATGGATATTCTTGCTGCTTTAGATGAACTGAAATCCATCCATGTGAGTCTTGATACTAGTATATAATTTTTTCCATTACTGTACTTGATAAGGTTTGTGTTTTTGGATTGTTTTCTTACCGTTGGTTTTCCACTGAGGAATTGTTCTATATCCAAACTTTACCTTCAAAAAGCGTAGATTTGTTTTTTCCAAAAGATTTATCGAGTCACGTGTTTTTCTCCTCAAAATCTGGCAGTTTGAGAAATGCCGGGTTTAGGATTTTTAGGATAATAGTTTGACTATTTAGTATTTATTATGCATTAATTTGAGTTGTAGTGCATAGTCTATGTATAGGTTGTTATCTATTTTGTAAATTGTAGTTGTAATGTGCTTCAAAGCTTTTCTAAGAGCACAAATTCAGGGATTACAGTTTGCTAAAAACCTAAAAACCTGACTTTGAATAATATGTTAGAGATACTAAAAGAATTTCATCTTGTCATGTTCATTAATTGTCAACATTTAATCTAATATAGTTGAGCTAAAAAATGGTTGGATGCTTGGCCGAAAGATTGCACAATTTTTTCAGCGCTACAGAACTTTACGTCTTTGTTAATGCCAAATAGACAGAAGGTATTGATTTATTGCTTTTGTGCCCTTGGTAAAGAAATTTCAGCAGATTCAATTGTCTTTATGCTGGGGAAAGATGTATAAGATCTTTTTCTTTCTTCAATTTTCTTAAAAGATGGATACTTGCATATGTTATCTTCTACACTTTAAATGTTGATCTCTAAGTTTAGTTCACTCAAAAAAGAAAATTGTGTTAACTCAGGTTGGTGAATACCATAGAGCCTACGAGGTTTGATATTCTTCAATGAAGCATTCAAAATCAAACATCCAAAATAAAAGATTAAAATGAAATTTTGTGCCAAAATACAACTATACTTATTTCTCACTTAACTATCAAATGGAGAAGGGTAGTTCCGGAGAGGAGCATCATTTAGTAAGGTATTCGAGAATATGTGACTATGATAATACTAAGATGTTCGACACCTTCGACGGTCTTCTATACCATATTATAGAAATGAGAAGTGCGTATGTACAGTCTCCTATGCAAAATTTAAAATTTTGAGTTTTCAGTTTTAATAATTAAAATAACTCACATGAGAAATTTATCAATATGTTTGTATCTTTAATGTGTTTCTTGGAATTTCTTCGTTATTTAATTGCAGTGCGAGCAAATTAGAAAACACATTGATGCTACCTTTAGGTATTGGCAATTCAAAAGAGCAATACGACTACCGACTGGAAATTTTTTCATGAGTAGCTGGATGTATATAGTAAGAATTTCGTCCATGTGATCTAGTACCGAACACATTTCAAATGCTTGTCCGACGACTTGTCAAATCTCTTCAAAAGGATGTTGGCGAGTAGAATATTTCAGTTTTCAAGAAGTTAAAAGTACAGTAGAATAGGTAATACTAGTGTAACTTTTTTTTCTCTCAAATAGCATGCTTGATGAATATAAAGGCTCCAAATACCAGGAACTCAGATTGAGGCAAAAATTTAATGTGTGTCAGTGTGTGTATCTCTATTTTGGAACAGTTCTTCCTTCAGAGTCTAGCAGTTCTCAGTGCTGTTTGAGTAATGGTCTGACATATTCATGAAAGCCATCGGGTATATCTGATTTGTTGAGAGGATCTTTCCATGCAGCCTCGTATAGTTTTGGGTACACGTTTCCATCATATCTCGTCCAAGAGTTGAGGCAGTGGTTGGTATGGTTAAATGCATCAACCAGCGAAATAGCATTTGGACGAAACTGAGATACTAAAGCAACGATGGATCAGTTAAAAACAGCTTCGCCCCACCAAAAGCAGAAATGACGAACACAAGTTCAAAGAGACAAACCTGTGAGTACAAGATTCTGAGTTGGTCATTAGCAAGTGACACCTGCTTCGAGGTGATATAGCCAGTCCCAAGAAAGTCTCCTTGATATGCAAGGTTCTACCATACCATCAAAAGTTCCACCTCATGCATCGCCTAATCATTCTTCAAAGCCATCTAAACAGCCCCAAAAAAGGCCAGTTTTAGGTAGACCAATGGAGGATGAGTACCCTAGGAAAAGAACTAGGAAGAGGTCAATTTGGTGTAACACATTTGTGCACACATAAACAGACTGGAGAACAATTCGCATGTAAAACTATTGCAAAGAGAAAGTTGGTGAATAAAGAGGATATTGAGGATGTAAGGAGGGAAGTGCAAATCATGCACCATTTAACAGAACGACCAAATATTGTGGAATTAAAAGGGCCCTATGAGGACAAACATTCTGCGCATCTGGTCATGGAATTGAGTGCTGGAGGAGAGCTTTTTGATAGGATTATTGCTAAAGGGCATTACATAGAACGTGCGGCTGCTTCGTTGTTAAGAACCATTGTGCAAATTGTACATACTCTTCATTCCATGGGTCATTCATAGAGATCTTAAACCTGAAAATTTCCTCCTCCTTAACAAGGATGAAGATGAACCTCTCAAGGCACAGACTTTGGTCTTTCAGTGTTCTACAAGCTCTCTTTTTCTTTCTTTTTTTTGATCGGTAAAAAATTTTTTTGATCGGTCAAGCTCTCATATTTCCCTCTTTCCATAGTATCCACATAATGGTTAATGGAACAACATTCCACACTCTCGGTCTTCTCTTCCTCCTCCTGAATGCCCAACTATACATTGCTTCCTTTCACTGTGGCAGGAAGATGTCAAATTCGGACCCTAGTCGGAGGTTTACAGCACTCCAAGTCCTTAGTAAGTGTTTTACATTCTTTGTTCAAGTCCAAGTCCTGTTTCACATGGACTTCTTCTTCATTCTGGTCTTTCTAGTTTGTACATTTTCATTGAAACACCTACATTTTTATCCTTTTTCTTCCTCTCCAAAATTATTTGCCTATATGAACTCAATACTCCAGCCTTGCTATATCAAAACTATCATAGAAATTTGCAATTTTCTAACAAAGTGAGTTCGCATAAATATGACGATCATCCATGGATCAAGGAGGATGAAGAAGCACCAGATACACCACTTGACAATGGCGTTCTGAATAAGCTTAAAAACTTTAGAGCTATGAACAAGTTCAAGAAAGTTCTTCTTCAGGTAATTTTAAGTTTCCTTTCTGTTTATAACATTTTAGTTATGTCCAGTGGCAGTGTATAGAAATCTTTACATTATCAGTGTAATTTAACATATTATCAAAGGTTAATTCTCTAATTCCATTAACCAAATCATGCTTGTTATAATTACCTATTATTGCAGAATATTTACTTCAGAGGCATGGATACTGATAATAGTGGCACAATAACACTTGATGAGTTAAAGCAAGGACTAGCCAAACAAGGGAATAAACTATCAGATTATGAGATCAAACAATTAATGGAAGCTGCACGTTTTTTTAATATCACTTAAATTCCAAAAAAGCAAGAAAAAAAAAAACTTCTTAATATTAGAGCCATCTTCTCTATTCTCTGTCTATGTAATTGTATATGCCCTTTTGGCTTTGTTCTGAAAAAAATATCCAGGTCATACATTAGCATTAACTAACCCTGACTAATTTAGAGCTTAGACATAGTTTAGAGAAGACTCATAAAATGGATTTAGGGAGGTGATTGGGGGGTAGATTCCCCAAGATTTTGTAAAAGTTTTCCCCTTATAATAAATTAGGTTTACATTGAAGTTGCTACTGTCACATACGAGTTTTTAGCGACTATTTTGAGCAACTAAAGTTTGTTTAAAAAATGAACCAAGTTAGTGTCTGATCTCAATATGGAAATTCTTCATTTTGATTTGAAAAACACTAAACTTAGTGTACCGGAAAAAGTAATGCATGAATTGAGTCCTTTTCCCCCCTCTAAAGCTAACTGAATATTGTGTATATATATATTTGAATACAATTATGCTGATGCTGATGGAACTATTGATTATATTTATGAGGAGTTCATCACAGCAACAATGCACATGAATAGAATTGACAGAGAAGAACATCTTTTTTTTTTTTGATGAAGTGAGAAGAACATCTTTACACCAGTACTTTGATAAGGACAACAGCGAGTAAGTTCCACAATGAAAATTTAGAGGACAAAGTACAGAAAAGGGATTTAAGTTATATGTAGTAGCAATTAAAGACTGTTATTTTTTTTTTCGTTCTTATTTTTTCATTACTTTGTTGCGTTTGTGTTCTAACTTAGATTATAATGCAATGTTCTTTTTTAACAGGTATATTACAATGGAAGAGTTAGAGCAGTCTTTACGAGAATTTGGTATGAACGACGCAAAGGATATAAAAGAAATCATTCCTGAAGTTGATTCTGACAATGTAAGTCAAAAGTATATTTAGATATGCACTCTCATGGACGTAGATATATACATTAGTGTGAAACTGGTAGATTACAAATTATAACACTTCACTTCTACATAAGTCCAAAAGATGATGAGTTTGTTGATTAATTTAACTTTGAATTTCTTCTTTACAAATCTTAAGCGGAACAAAACATAAGGTTTAGGTGATTTTTTTTTGAGAATAAGGGTTAGGTGATTATAAACAATGAATTATAGTTCTGCATTTTATGGATTA
Organism: Petunia x hybrida; assembly: GCA_037355625.1. NCBI lineage: Eukaryota > Viridiplantae > Streptophyta > Magnoliopsida > Solanales > Solanaceae > Petunia > Petunia x hybrida. Next base: position 8,018,852 of record JBBBVM010000090.1, on the reverse strand, counting down.
TAAATAACACTTTATTTTTGCAGGATGTTCGTATCAATTATGATGAATTTGTAGCCATGAGGATGAAAGGAAATCCAGAAGCAGCAACAAATGCATAGAAACGAAGGGAGGTTTTTGTGGAGTAGATTGTTCTTGTCCATATCAGAAGAATTGGCAAAATTTAAAAAAAAAAAAATCAAAGTTATATCAGGGTCTTCATTGAGGGGAGGGAGACCAAATTTCAAGAGAGTTTCAAAGTTATAGATGCTCCTGTATATTTTCTAAGACGTTAAAAAAAATTGAAAGAGAGATACAATGGAAAAGAAAAATAAGATTGTAGAGTCGATGGATAGAGGTTGGGATTTAAGGGTTTTTTTGGTTAATGGTTACTTTTAACGGTTGTTTTGAGTTGGAAACTGTGGGATCTTCAATATATCTATCTATAGGAAACTATGGGATCTTCAATGTATCTATCTATATATGATATCTTATATATAAATACATGTGTATATATTTTTTGTGCAACAACAGAAATAGATATTGAGTTTTTTTTTTTTTTAAATCAATAACTTTTTGGACATTGGTTTATGTACATATCAAGTTATTGTATGAGTTGTGACTAAGAGCAATATATTTTTTACCGTTAGAAATCTCAAGATGTAATAATGTTTTTACAAACCGAATTTTATCTCCTCACTCAAGGTACGGGTAAGGTCTGCGTACACCCCACCATCCCCAAACCCCACTTGTGGTATATGTGGCTTCTGTTGTAAACAGAATCTTATCTAGGACGAAAGTGATGCAGCAGAAAATTACTATCTTGTTGAAAATTGTCATGATATATTGAAGTTCAATGGCATATTCATGCTAACTCTGAAAATAATCATTAAAGACAGTGATACCAGTGTACCAACAGATGTCTTGACATCAACATGCCAAAACCTTCACGTCGATCTGATCTGAGTTCTCGGGAAAGATCAGCCTGTTATCCCTAGAAAAGCAGTCTGTTTGAGTGAAAACTGCAAGAGAGAAAGGCCCAAACAGTAATGGCTAGAGGAGAACCAGCTTCAGTAAGTTGGAACTGATGAATCAACTTTGACAGCATATTCATGGATTCCTCCAGCCACGTTAAATACTTTCCTGAACCCCTGGGAATCGAGAATCAAAAAGGAAACGTAAAGAAGCAACAAGTCTTGGATTCATCAAGAAAGGATGAATAATGACAGAATACAGTAATGTCAGCCTTCTGCATTATAATTGATGTTCTAGTGGTAATGCTGCATAAAATCTACGAACAAACTAGAGGTAAAGATTCATCATTAGTTTGACCACTTCCCAAATCATGCTGTGCATGAAGCATGTCACAGCATGCAAGGCGCTAAAGAGGAGCAAATGTAAAACCAACGTTGATTTATGGGTGCATTGGATGAAATAGTATAAGCCTCTGGAGGTTAATAACAAAATACACCAGCTATACATTTTTTTTTTTTTTTTTTGGTAAGGTAAGGTAAAGTTTTATTAAAAGCAGTATCAAGGAAATACTGCAAAGATACTAAAAAAAAAAACTAGACTTGTTTACATCAGATCTCTATAAAATCTAACAAGTCTAGTAACTGATCAAAACTAAAAACAGAGCTTCCATTTTTCCAATAATATAAGCTCTGAATGCATCTAAATTTCACAACTTGAAGTGGCTTCTTTTTGCTTTGAAAGCATCTCCTGTTCCTTTCCTCCCAGACTGTCCACACGATACATAAAGGAATGGCGAGCCAGATCATTTTGTTTCGGCTCCCTGTAAATGTATATTTCCAGCATCTTAGCAAGCATATGAACTTTTCAGGAAGAGCAAATTGATCACCAAAAATGGTCATGAACATGCTCCAGATCTGCCATGTGAACTGATAATGCAGGAAAAGGTGATTAACTGATTCACATGATTTCTCACAGAGATAACATCTACTACAAATGTTAAAACCCCTTCTTGCCAAATTTTCTTGGGTCAGGCATGCTTCATGAGCCACCATCCAGCCAAGACATGCCACTTTAGTAGGGGCAAATGTCTTCCAAATCTGCTTCCATGGCCGCCTAGGCCCCAGCACATCAATAGGCTTGATAAGCTTCCTATATAAGGACTTCACTGTAAAAATTCCATTCTTACTGCCGGTCCAACTTATAACATCTTCCTTTCCCTGTACAAGCTCAACAGAAAGCATTTTTTGTAAGAATGATTCCACTTCTTCCAATTCCCAGTCAAAGAAATTCCTTCTAAACTGAAAATCCCAACCAGATTCCTTAAAAGCTTCAGCTAGAAGAACCTCCTTGTTCGTCACAATATTGAACAGACTAGGAAATTGATCCTTCAGCTTCCCTGTTCCATCCCAATTGTCCTTTCATAGTCTGGTTCTTTGCCCATCTCCAACCATAATTTTGGTACTCTTGCTGAACTCCCCCCAAAGATTAGCTATTTGCCTCCCTACAGCCACCCCGTAAGTATTCTTCACTGCCCTTGGAGCCCAAAGCCCCTCTCTGCCATACTTGATTTCCACCACAGCTTTCCAAGGGGCTTTCTTACCATCACGAAGCCTCCATAGCCATTTGCATAATAGACTTTCATTATGAAGTCTTAAATTCCTGACTCCTAATCCCTCATCTTCCTTGTGCTTCAACACTACGCCCCAATTAACTAGATGGAATTTCTTTTTTTCTCCATTGCCTTCCCACAGAAATTGTCTCCTAATTTTGTCTAATTTTTTTTCTACACTAGAAGGGATGCGAATTAAAGACATTAAGTGGGGATTCCATCAAACACACTATTGAAGCTCATAACCAGAAGCTCATATCCTAAATCCTATGTAGCCTGTTCAGTTTTTCCTCTTAGGTGAATTGGTGTAAGGAAAGCCTGCAAGTCAAATTCCTTTCTGATTGGAAAATCAAATGGTATTTGTTAATAGCTTCGTCTTTCATGACAAGTTACCAAAACGACTATTCGTTCAGCATTATATGAAGATGCTAAAAGTGGCAACTGTTAGAAAGACCTAATTTTCATGAGTATATGCCATGAAAATAAATTGTTAAAATATCTATGGAGAAGTCTAGAGAGAAGATTTATGGAGAGAAAGATATTTCTTCTTCTAACTGAACAACTGAGTAATGAGCTGTACACACCCATACATATAACTGCTACCACCAACTAACCTAACTAACTAGCTTAACCAACAAGCTAACTACCTACTTGTTAACTAATTACAATAATTAGCTAGTACTACCAATATACACCACTGTACAACTAACTATCTACACGAGTAAACTTGCTATTTACATGAGTACTTTTAACACTCCCCCTCAAGTTGAGGGATGGAACACATCTACCATTCTCAACTTGTCTATCAAGTACTCATGTTGCAGTCTTCCAAGCCCTTTCGTAAGAATGTCTGCTTCTTGGTTTGTGCCTGAGATGTGTGCAGTTTGGAGCAGTCCTCTCTGAATTTTTTCTCTAACAAAGTAAAGATCTATCTCAATGTGTTTTGTCCTCTCATGAAATATGGGGTTAGCTGCTATCTGTATAGCTGCCTTGTTATCACAGTATAAATCCACTGGCAATCTCACCTTCATTCCTAGCTCTCTAAGCAATCCAACCAGCCAAATAATCTCTGCCACTGATGCTGCCATACTTCTATATTCAGCCTCTGCTGTGCTTCTTGAGACAGTATCTTGTTTCTTTGACTTCCATGAGATCAAGGAACTTCCTAGCTTCATGCAGTATCCAGTAATAGACTTCCTTGTGACTGGACAAGATGCCCAGTCTGCATCACAAAATCCTGTCAGTACATTCTCCCCCTCACTACTCAGCAATAACCCCAAGCCTGGTTTTCCTTTAATATACCTCACCACATGTAGAGCTGCATTCAAATGAGACTGTTTGGGTGCATGCATGAATTGGCTCAGGGTCTGCACAGCATAAGACAAGTCTGGTCTTGTCATTGTTAAGTACAACAATTTGCCTACCAGCTTCTGGTATCCTGTTGTATCTTCAAGCAGGGGGTCATCAGTTATTCCCACCACCTTGTCATACTCTTTACTAGTGAATTTCATGTGCTGTTCCAGTGGTGTTGATGCAGGCTTTGCTCCACTAAGACCCCATTCTGATACTAACTCCAAGGCATACTTTCTTTGTGTCATGAGTATGCCCTTCTTTGACCTCAGAAACTCAATGCCAAGAAAATACCTCAAGTCTCCCAGATCCTTAATCTTGAAATGACTGTGTAAAGCATGTTTTGCCTCTTGGATCAGTGCCTGATCATTTCCTGTGATTAGCAAATCATCCACATAGATAAGGATGAGCACCATCTTTCCTCCTTGGTGCTTGGTGAACAGAGAATAATCATGTCTGCTCTGAGTAAATCCTGACTTCCTAAGAGCTGTAGTAAGTTTGATGTTCCATTGCCTTGATGCCTGTTTGAGGCCATACAAGGACTTTCTGAGTCTGCACACCTTTGGAGGGTAAGAAGGAGATGAAGAAGAGGCATTGCTGAACTCCCCCTTACTGCCAAAGCCCTGAGGCAGTAACATGTACACTTCTTCATCAAGGTCACCCTGCAAAAAAGCATTAAACACATCCATCTGGAAAACAGGCCAGCCTCTCATGGCTGCCACTGAAAGAACACATCTCACAGTTTTGGCCACAGGAGAGAATGTATCATGATAATCCAGGCCCTCCTGTTGGGTGTACCCTTTTGCCACCAATCTAGCTTTGAACCGTTCAACAGTGCCATCAGCTAAGTATTTAATATTATACACCCACTTACAACCAATGGGGTGCTTACCTGCTGGTAAAGGAACTATATCCCAGGTATGGTTGGCCTCAAGAGCTTCTATTTCTAACTTCATGGCTTGAACCCATCTATCATCTTTGGCTGCATGGACAAAGGAGGTGGGTTCTTTCTCAGCTGAAACAGCACTAAGATAAGCCTGTTATGAAGGGGATAGGTTGGCATAGGAGACAACCTGATCAATTGAATATGGAGTGGAATGTCTAGAAACAGGTTGGGTGTGGACATAATCTGTAAGCCAAATGGGAGGATTGACTGCCCTGGTGAGTCTCCTGGGGGCAGGAGGAACAGGAGTGACAGAAGATGGACCAGGAGGAGGATCAACTGGTGAATCAGGTGCATGAAGAGAGGAAGAAGAGGTTGGTGAATGTGAGTCTGAAGAAGTGACTGGTAATGCCTGATCAAGAACAGGTGCCGGAGGAAACAACTCAGTGTCCATGGAAATGGGAGGATAAGTGACTAAGGATTGGGAAGAAGTATGCTTGTGAGTTTGGAAAGGGAAGATGTGTTCTCTGAAAGTTACATCTCTGCTGACAAAGAAGGTTCTGGTGTGCAGGTTGTACAGCCTGTAACCCTTTTGTACTTCTGAGTACCCCATGAAAACTGATGGAGTTGCTCGAGGACCAAACTTGTCAGCCTGATTAAGAACAGTGGAGTAACACAGACATCCTAAAATTTTCATATGAGAGAGATTTGCCTTGACTTTGTGAAACTTTTCATAGGGTGAAAGGCCTTGTAACACTGAAGATGGAAGTCGATTTATTATGTAAACAGCTGCTAGGATGCACTCTCCCCAGAATCTGATTGGTATGCCCCCTTGGAACCTAAGAGCTCTACCCATCTCCAACAAGTGCCTGTGCTTCCTCTCAGCTATTCCATTTTGCTGTGGGGTGTAAACACAGGTCCTTTGGTGAACAATACCAAAAGAAGTGAAAAGGGATGAGCATTCTGCATTCAAGAATTCTAAACCATTGTCTGATCTAAGAACTTTGATGGAAGTGGAAAATTGATTCTGAACAAGCAGTATGAACTTTCTGAGATGAATTAGACAATCACTCTTCAATCTTAACAAGAATATCCAAGTCATACGTGAGAAGTCATCAACAAGAGTAAGAAAATATCTATATCCATTGTAAGTGCTATGCTTGTAAGGTCCCCAAACATCCATGTGTACAATTTGAAAAGGTTCAGTAGTGACACTATGATGTACAGGAAAGGAACTTCTTGTTTGCCTAGCTACAGGGCACACAGGGCAATTACAATTTTTGTTCTTATTTACAACAGCACTTATTGTAGGTATTTGCTTTAAGACCTGCATTGGAGCATGGCCTAATCTTTTATGCCACAGGTCTGCAGCTGATACTGGAGCAGCATCAGCACTAGAGGGAAGATGAGCTGAAGTGAAGCTTGAGTTTTGAACTGCTGAATTTGGAGTTGTCTTGGCAGGTGTTGGTAGGTTGGAAGTCAGAATATAGAGCCCATTCTTCTCCTTACCAATCCCCTTCACCTTGCCATTGAAGAGGTCCTGGAAGACACACAAGTCAGGATAGAAGGCCACTGAACAGTTCAGGTCCTTAGTTAGTTTTGAAACTGACAAAAGGTTATATTGAAACTGTGGGACAAAGAAAACATCAGTTAAAACTTGATCCTGAGTTAGGTGACAAGTGCCTTTGTGAGTTATAGTAGCTAGAGCACCAGTAGGAAGATGAATTTTGTTTGAGCAATGTGGAGATATAGTGGTACAAGATGATAGAAGGTTCCTTGAAGAAACCATGTGATTTGAAGCCCCTGTGTCAATTACCCAAGATACAGCATCAGTGCCAGCAAGAAAGCAAGTAGAGATACCTGCCATGTTAGCTACATGATCATCATTGAATTCCTCCTTGTTTATCAGTTTCAGCAGCTGTTGATACTGGTTGGTTGTGAAGGCAGGTACAGGTGGTTGTTGGTACTGAGTGGTGTGGAAAGCAGGAGCATATCCTGGTTGAAAACCCTGCATATGTTGAGAGCCAAATGACTGTGTAGGTCCTCCTGAAGGTGACATGTATCCATGACCCGTAGAGGGATCTCCAACTTGCATATTGACATTGTTAGCCATAGGATTGCCATTGCTATTTCTCTGACCATTATAGTCACCCCTATTAGGGTCTCTCTCCATATTCCTTTGATAACCAGGAGGGTACCCATTCAATTTGTAACATCCCTCTCTTGTATGACCATTCATACGACAGTGATCACAGTACTTCTTTCTGTAATTATTATTTCCCTTCTTTGCATTGTTACCTCTCCCATAGTTTCTGGAGTTCTGATTATTGTTTCCACGAAAATTGTTGTTGTTTACCATGTTAGCTGACACCAAGGCACTAGATTCCCCTTCTTCATGCATCATCTTTCCACTAGCAGTTTGTGATGCCATATTCAAATGAACTCGCTGACTCTCTTCATGGATGATCATTGAATATGCCTGATTTACTGATGGTTCTGGTGTCATCATCAAAATGTGACTCCTAGACTGATTATAGTTTTCATTCAAGCCTCCTAAGAATTGCATCAATTTTTGCCTGTCCAATTGAGTCATAAACTCTCTAGCCTGCTCACAAGCACAGGATGGTGGAGGCACAAGCGACTCATACTCATCCCATAGCATATTCAGATTGGAGAAATAGGTTGAAACAGTAGCTGTACCCTGAGTCATTGTGGAAATTTCCCTATGCAAGTGATAGATCCTAGTGAGGTTTACCTTATCATATCTTTCTTTCAGAGTCACCCACACTTTGTGTGCATTTGTGGAATAGACAATCCCATTGGCTAATTCTTTGGAAAGTGTACCCATTATCCAAGACAATACAAATGCATTACAACGCTCCCACTGATAAGCTAGCTGATCTGCATACATTTCCTTTTTGCAAGTACCGTCGATAAATCCAATTTTATTTTTAACTAGAAGAGCAATGCGCATGGATTTGCTCCACATAGCATAATTTTCCATGCCTATTAATTGTTGTGGTACTTGAATTGAGCCAGGAACATCAGAAGGATGCAGGTATAACTGATCATTTGGATCAATTTTAATGGAGGGGAGAGAAGCTCCACTAGTAATCGAGGGTGAAACCCCAACATTCTCAGCATTAGCCATAGCAAAGATGCACAAATTGCTAATCTAGGGTTTTAGAATGAATCAATATACGAAGAAATGCACACAAAAAAAGGAGATTTAGAACAGAGGAGCAGATCTTAGCTCGATTAAGCAACAAGTAGGGAAGCAGTTGCCGGAATTAGCTAGTGACACCGCCGTGCACCACCGGAGCTGCCGTCGTAATCCATAGCTCTGATACCATGTTAAAATATCTATGGAGAAGTCTAGAGAGAAGATTTATGGAGAGAAAGATATTTCTTCTTCTAACTGAACAACTGAGTAATGAGCTGTACACACCCATACATATAACTGCTACCACCAACTAACCTAACTAACTAGCTTAACCAACAAGCTAACTACCTACTTGTTAACTAATTACAATAATTAGCTAGTACTACCAATATACACCACTGTACAACTAACTATCTACACGAGTAAACTTGCTATTTACATGAGTACTTTTAACATAAATAATTAATACTACATAAAAAGGTTGTAGGCTTTTTTCATGTTCAACTGAGGAGATGTTCTGTAAACCTTATTCTCAACCCCAAACCCACAAGAACTACTTTTTGGAAATGGCCAGCTACACAAAGATATGGAAGCATCAGCCATAAAGTATGATTAAAAAAATCTACCAATCTTAATCTACTGGTTTGAAAGATATACAAAACCTTGCATCTTAGAACGATGATAGAAGCACAAAATCCTCCACTAAATGTGGAACAGGTTCATCTTTTGATATTTTCTCAACTAAGATGAAGGTAAAAGCTTACCTGTGTCTGCAACAACTTTGCAACTTGTAGTGATCTCATACCATGGTGACACTGCATAACAAACATAATGAAGTTTTTGAGAAGAGAAACCTGAAAAGGGAGGGAAGGGAAAGAGAAGCATAATTTTGGATAATCAATATTCAAACATCAATCTATCCACAAGTAATGACTTGAAAAGTTAGTTTCCACAAAGTTAAGTACAAGTAAATATCTTCTCATCCTCTAATATTGTGTGTTGCACACACACACACATACACAGATAGGCATGTGCATTAAACCACTAATCCAGACATGAGCAAAAAATCTAAACAATGCCTCAAACACAGTCTAAAGTGAACAAAATGCAGTAATCATGACATATGTATCCTTTTGAGGATCAAACTTAGTTGTTATTTCAGGTCCCCAGCTTCCAAATTGCTGAAGAGGAAGAACCTGAAATCCTGGTAAAGAAGCCAAGACCCTGTCACCAACACACAAAGCAGTATGAATATTCCTTCCACTGCATTTGCACTTTTAAGCATCTTGCTCCAGCTTTATCAATGACGCCAGATATGTCCAATGATGAGCACTAAAAATTGACTTGAAGTTGATGCAACCAAGACCAGTCTATAGACTCAAATAACTTACTATTGTTGTTGCTGATGCTAGTACTATCACTACTACTACTACTATTATTATTTGATAAGCCAGGTGATGCGAATAACTATCGGCATATAAGATAAGCTGCAGGACAAAGAACCATAAAGTTTCTACATATACAAAAAGAAAAACTTAAAGATGAGAGAGGCTGCAAGTGGAAATCCCGAATAGTGAAAAATGAGCTCACACACTTACGCTGGTTCTCGAACATCGATCAATTGAGCCTCTTCTAGGAAGGAGGGATCTTGCAGCTTCACATGAAACTCACTGGGCTGGATGTATTCAAGTACAGATTTCTCCCAGCACATCGCAGTAACAATAAGCAATAAACAAGGGCTCTTGAGCTGTTCAAGTGAAGAAGGGTTTCTTTGACAACCTCTCAGATAGAACTTGCACTAAGTGCCATCCAAACTTAGTTTTGCACTTTACAACCTCATTAAGTGGTGCACCAAATGCAGCCTTTTCAAATTCTGGCACCTAACAAAGTCAACAATGAAATTACATCACAACCATGTCCAAGACACTCAACTAAGCTGCATCCAGGTAACCGAAATGCAGCTTCTAGTAGAGAAAGTGGAAACTGCATATTAGGATACAAAAGACCAAAGGCAGCAACAGAGACTTCTCTGAACAGTTGGAAATTTAGGATTGTAAATATTTCAAAGACAGCACTTAGAAAATATTTGTTGCTATCATCTGAAGACCTGCGCTTATGAAAAATTAAAATTCTTGAAACGTAGTAACAAGAAAAGTGTGATTCCTGTCATCAAGGACGCAAGAAAACTTTGAAAAACGATAACATAGGAAACATGTCATTTCCCTTTCCTCACCCACCCAAGCATTCCCCCTTCTATTGATGGACAAATAGAATACTGAACAGCTAGATCACTTCAATCCTCTCCTGAATATAAAAAGCAATTCAGTCAGCATCATATCTGAAAGGCAAATACAAGACAAAGTTTGTTTTAAATACTAATGTACCCGATTCCCAAATTTAATTATGACATTCGAATAACTTAGCTTGGAAAATTTTAGTCCTTGTAAGTTCTCATTTGCTCTAGCCTCTTAAAATTTAGGAAGTAAACGTTACTGGGGCTTTCCACATTAAGCATTAACTTGGAAACTAACCTTCTGCAGTCTTTTCTGAAGCTCCAGCAAAAGCTTCTGGTCATCTTCTTTGACAAGTAAATGTTGTACCAATCGCCTCCAGAACCACTTCCACCACTAAATGGAGTTGAAAATTTGTATACTCTCAGATATAATTTCAGTTATATACACCGGCAACATAAAAAAGTAATTTTTACGCTATCAACCTGCCTTACCTTTTGTAATCTGTCTTGTTTTCAAGATTAAGTTATATATGTGCGATAAGAGTTTTAAGTTATATTTACTGTCAACATAAAAAAATGATTTTTAAACTATTAAGTCACCTTTACTTAATGCAACCTTGGGATCGACTGTATGATTCTTCATTGACAATGTTAAGTTATATACACCACTATTGTAAAGCTTAACCTATCATGTCACAATTAGTATAAAGTTTATCCAATCAGGTCACCTTCATTTCTTTACTATAAAACAACTGCGCCGCAATCTCAAACAGGTTGGGATCGGCTATATGAATTCCTAACCTATGAGGTCGGTAGGTCACCATTAGTATAAAGTTAATCCAATGTTATGCACGAGCAAGGCTCAATATGGAAAACGACGCAACATTAATAGATAACAGAAAAGAATAAAAGAAGACACATGTAGGGAGCAGATTAGAAGTTAGTTAATGAGTTTGGAGGGTGGATATTAAGAGTTGGAGTAGTTAGTTAAGTTGTTAGTATAACTACTTTTTGGAAGAGGGAGAATAACAGTTTTTGGGGATATTCTTTCACTCTCTTCTTCCTTCTTCTCTCTCGATTCCTTTCTCTTCTTTGATTTTCTTCTTCTCTTCTTCTGTAATTCTTTCTATTCTTGTTCATTACATTCATGTATTAGTTTAGTAGTGGTTAGGGTGAGACGAGTTCAATTCTTGTAATAGTTTCTTGATTCATTAATAAAATTCAATTCTTCTTGTTCAATTTGTGAACTACAAACCCAGTCCATTACAATTGGTATCAGAGCCAGCACGTTTCAACTGCACAAGATCAACAATGGCTGAGGGAACAAGAATGAAATCAATGGACGAGAAGTTGGCAAAGCATAATGAACAGCTGACTGGAATTCAAGGAACCATTGAAATGATTATTGAGAAGTTAACAACATTGGAGCAGAAGCAAGGTAATGGGGAAAATACTAGCCACCATAGGATAGCTGCAAATATACAAAAACTGCAGAGGCGACGTGAAATATGTATAGAGAGCATCGATTGCCAATGCGTCTCTTGTTTTGATGATTGCTTGAGAAAGAAGAAAGAAAATTGCCTACGTAGCGTTGATTGTCAATGCAACTCTTGTCTGTTGGTAAGGGAAAACCAGATCGAGGTAATAGAGTCCATGGTGGAATCTGCCAATCAAGAAAATCAATCCAGCGAAGATGTCTTTCATACTGAGAAGGATAATGCGCTAAATATATTGTTCACCGTGGAAGTAAGTTGTCTCAAAACTTCACTTAGTTGTCATCCAGAATTCATTTCTTGTGAGCTACATAGGATGGGTCAATCTGTTAATGGTTTTGATTGCGACATCACTCCTTTCAAGTATGGAAAAGATTGTGAATTAAATGGTTCACTCAAGCTGTTTGATGAAATGCGCGAACTAGATATCGTGCAGATTTTATGTTTGTTTGATGACTACTCCTCTAATATCTATGAAGTGCAACATGATGACGGCTTTATAGTCTTTGATCCTGGTGGGATAGGGTTCGATGGGGTGAATCAATTGGAGGGGTTTCACTATAGAGCCAAAAGTGTAACTGGTGCCTTATTTCCTTTATTGGTGTATTGTCAAGATTATGGTAAAACACAACTTGCTTACAATGTGCAGGCCTGTGGTTTGTTAGCTTCGTCTAATAGTCTTTGTGTGAGTATTCCTGAGTGCCATGATCTTTTAGTAGTCCAGATACGCCTACCATTTATCAGATTTAGTGCACCAACCAATATCTATCCATCTACAGCTGATGAAGTTCTAAAGGTTGTAAGGCGATTTAATGAATTGCTTGCGGTCTACTGGGAAAACATCAAGTTAGCTGTTGGTGGCTTGCAGAATAGTTTGTTAGCTAGTTCTTTGCGCGAATGGGATATCACTATTGGTGTAGCATTATATTTTGGAGATGTTAATGGTATGACTGAGATGGTTCATGTGGATATGAGAGTGGCTGCAAATTGCTGGCTAGGTGGTTTTAGATCCCACGAGACTGTCTTACATATGGAGCAGCTGGCTCCTCTTAAAGAACTTCCGGTGCAACTTTATTCAAGCCAACTTGTTTTCATTTTTTGTTGCAAAATACCTGCAGTTACTTGGTGGATTAAGGTGATGCTTCCGGTGAGTGTTGTAGACATAGTAGATGACATAGTAGACGTTGGAAACTCCGCTGCTAGGTTCTTCTTTTCTGGCGTAGTTGTCAAACATGGTACTGTGGATACCGAAGGTTGTGGTACAGGCAGTTTACAAAGCTATTTCTACCTTACTGTTATCATGAAGATATTGAATGCAAAAGGTGCTGGGATATGGATCAGACTCACCAAAAAGGGACCATTAAAGAGAACTTTTGCAAGGAAATTTTTTCTTGCTGCTAATTTTCTTGCTGCAGCCAGCTATGCTCACTGCCAAAGCCTAAAACCAGTAACTCAGTATGTCATTAGAGCTCTTGATTTTGGAGATAATAGAAGAGCTAGTTTGGAGGACATCTCATCAGTACTTATCAACATTGATGTTATTAATGAAGAATGTGGTTTTAAATTGAACAAAGCGCAGATTGGTATGAATGGTCTTTCTAAAAAAGCTATTGGTTCCCGTGATTACACAGAAGTTCTACATGAAAGTGGGGACAAAGTGATGATTGGAATGGACGAACTGCAGCCTAGGCTTGCTTCAATCGCGCAGCTCATTTTGTTGCAATATTGTCGCTGGCATTGGCAATTCTCTGGGTGCTCAATCACACCAGCTACACCTACACGCCAACTGAGCAACTCATTCAATGTTACTACTGCTCAAGTGGTGCACAAAAAGGTTTATGCTTAAAGGCAAAGTTCCCAAATTTTGACACACATCCTTGAGGCCAAGGATGTTTTGAAGGGGTGAAGAATGTTATGCACGAGCAAGGCTCGATATGGAAAACGACGCAACATTAATAGATAACAGAAAAGAATAAAAGAAGACACATGTAGGGAGCAGATTAGAAGTTAGTTAATGAGTTTGGAGGGTGGATATTAAGAGTTGGAGTAGTTAGTTAAGTTGTTAGTATAACTACTTTTTGGAAGAGGGAGAATAACAGTTTTTTGGGATATTCTTTCACTCTCTTCTTCCTTCTTCTCTCTCGATTCCTTTCTCTTCTTTGATTTTCTTCTTCTCTTCTTCTGTAATTCTTTCTATTCTTGTTCATTACATTCATGTATTAGTTTAGTAGTGGTTAGGGTGAGACGAGTTCAATTCTTGTAATAGTTTCTTGATTCATTAATAAAATTCAATTCTTCTTGTTCAATTTGTGAACTACAAACCCAGTCCATTACAATTGGTATCAGAGCCAGCACGTTTCAACTGCACAAGATCAACAATGGCTGAGGGAACAAGAATGAAATCAATGGACGAGAAGTTGGCAAAGCATAATGAACAGCTGACTGGGATTCAAGGAACCATTGAAATGATTATTGAGAAGTTAACAACATTGGAGCAGAAGCAAGGTAATGGGGAAAATACTAGCCACCATAGGATAGCTGCAAATATACAAAAACTGCAGAGGCGACGTGAAATATGTATAGAGAGCATCGATTGCCAATGCGTCTCTTGTTTTGATGATTGCTTGAGAAAGAAGAAAGAAAATTGCCTACGTAGCGTTGATTGTCAATGCAACTCTTGTCTGTTGGTAAGGGAAAACCAGATCGAGGTAATAGAGTCCATGGTGGAATCTGCCAATCAAGAAAATCAATCCAGCGAAGATGTCTTTCATACTGAGAAGGATAATGCGCTAAATATATTGTTCACCGTGGAAGTAAGTTGTCTCAAAACTTCACTTAGTTGTCATCCAGAATTCATTTCTTGTGAGCTACATAGGATGGGTCAATCTGTTAATGGTTTTGATTGCGACATCACTCCTTTCAAGTATGGAAAAGATTGTGAATTAAATGGTTCACTCAAGCTGTTTGATGAAATGCGCGAACTAGATATCGTGCAGATTTTATGTTTGTTTGATGACTACTCCTCTAATATCTATGAAGTGCAACATGATGACGGCTTTATAGTCTTTGATCCTGGTGGGATAGGGTTCGATGGGGTGAATCAATTGGAGGGGTTTCACTATAGAGCCAAAAGTGTAACTGGTGCCTTATTTCCTTTATTGGTGTATTGTCAAGATTATGGTAAAACACAACTTGCTTACAATGTGCAGGCCTGTGGTTTGTTAGCTTCGTCTAATAGTCTTTGTGTGAGTATTCCTGAGTGCCATGATCTTTTAGTAGTCCAGATACGCCTACCATTTATCAGATTTAGTGCACCAACCAATATCTATCCATCTACAGCTGATGAAGTTCTAAAGGTTGTAAGGCGATTTAATGAATTGCTTGCGGTCTACTGGGAAAACATCAAGTTAGCTGTTGGTGGCTTGCAGAATAGTTTGTTAGCTAGTTCTTTGCTCGAATGGGATATCACTATTGGTGTAGCATTATATTTTGGAGATGTTAATGGTATGATTGAGATGGTTCATGTGGATATGAGAGTGGCTGCAAATTGCTGGCTAGGTGGTTTTAGATCCCACGAGACTATCTTACATATGGAGCAGCTGGCTCCTCTTAAAGAACTTCCGGTGCAACTTTATTCAAGCCAACTTGTTTTCATTTTTTGTTGCAAAATACCTGCAGTTACTTGGTGGATTAAGGTGATGCTTCCGGTGAGTGTTGTAGACATAGTAGATGACATAGTAGACGTTGGAAACTCCGCTGCTAGGTTCTTCTTTTCTGGCGTAGTTGTCAAACATGGTACTGTGGATACCGAAGGTTGTGGTACAGGCAGTTTACAAAGCTATTTCTACCTTACTGTTATCATGAAGATATTGAATGCAAAAGGTGCTGGGATATGGATCAGACTCACCAAAAAGGGACCATTAAAGAGAACTTTTGCAAGGAAATTTTTTCTTGCTGCTAATTTTCTTGCTGCAGCCAGCTATGCTCACTGCCAAAGCCTAAAACCAGTAACTCAGTATGTCATTAGAGCTCTTGATTTTGGAGATAATAGAAGAGCTAGTTTGGAGGACATCTCATCAGTACTTATCAACATTGATGTTATTAATGAAGAATGTGGTTTTAAATTGAACAAAGCGCAGATTGGTATGAATGGTCTTTCTAAAAAAGCTATTGGTTCCCGTGATTACACAGAAGTTCTACATGAAAGTGGGGACAAAGTGATGATTGGAATGGACGAACTGCAGCCTAGGCTTGCTTCAATCGCGCAGCTCATTTTGTTGCAATATTGTCGCTGGCATTGGCAATTCTCTGGGTGCTCAATCACACCAGCTACACCTACACGCCAACTGAGCAACTCATTCAATGTTACTACTGCTCAAGTGGTGCACAAAAAGGTTTATGCTTAAAGGCAAAGTTCCCAAATTTTGACACACATCCTTGAGGCCAAGGATGTTTTGAAGGGGTGAAGAATGTTATGCACGAGCAAGGCTCGATATGGAAAACGACGCAACATTAATAGATAACAGAAAAGAATAAAAGAAGACACATGTAGGGAGCAGATTAGAAGTTAGTTAATGAGTTTGGAGGGTGGATATTAAGAGTTGGAGTAGTTAGTTAAGTTGTTAGTATAACTACTTTTTGGAAGAGGGAGAATAACAGTTTTTTGGGATATTCTTTCACTCTCTTCTTCCTTCTTCTCTCTCGATTCCTTTCTCTTCTTTGATTTTCTTCTTCTCTTCTTCTGTAATTCTTTCTATTCTTGTTCATTACATTCATGTATTAGTTTAGTAGTGGTTAGGGTGAGACGAGTTCAATTCTTGTAATAGTTTCTTGATTCATTAATAAAATTCAATTCTTCTTGTTCAATTTGTGAACTACAAACCCACTCCATTACAATTGGTATCAGAGCCAGCACGTTTCAACTGCACAAGATCAACAATGGCTGAGGGAACAAGAATGAAATCAATGGACGAGAAGTTGGCAAAGCATAATGAACAGCTGACTGGAATTCAAGGAACCATTGAAATGATTATTGAGAAGTTAACAACATTGGAGCAGAAGCAAGGTAATGGGGAAAATACTAGCCACCATAGGATAGCTGCAAATATACAAAAACTGCAGAGGCGACGTGAAATATGTATAGAGAGCATCGATTGCCAATGCGTCTCTTGTTTTGATGATTGCTTGAGAAAGAAGAAAGAAAATTGCCTACGTAGCGTTGATTGTCAATGCAACTCTTGTCTGTTGGTAAGGGAAAACCAGATCGAGGTAATAGAGTCCATGGTGGAATCTGCCAATCAAGAAAATCAATCCAGCGAAGATGTCTTTCATACTGAGAAGGATAATGCGCTAAATATATTGTTCACCGTGGAAGTAAGTTGTCTCAAAACTTCACTTAGTTGTCATCCAGAATTCATTTCTTGTGAGCTACATAGGATGGGTCAATCTGTTAATGGTTTTGATTGCGACATCACTCCTTTCAAGTATGGAAAAGATTGTGAATTAAATGGTTCACTCAAGCTGTTTGATGAAATGCGCGAACTAGATATCGTGCAGATTTTATGTTTGTTTGATGACTACTCCTCTAATATCTATGAAGTGCAACATGATGACGGCTTTATAGTCTTTGATCCTGGTGGGATAGGGTTCGATGGGGTGAATCAATTGGAGGGGTTTCACTATAGAGCCAAAAGTGTAACTGGTGCCTTATTTCCTTTATTGGTGTATTGTCAAGATTATGGTAAAACACAACTTGCTTACAATGTGCAGGCCTGTGGTTTGTTAGCTTCGTCTAATAGTCTTTGTGTGAGTATTCCTGAGTGCCATGATCTTTTAGTAGTCCAGATACGCCTACCATTTATCAGATTTAGTGCACCAACCAATATCTATCCATCTACAGCTGATGAAGTTCTAAAGGTTGTAAGGCGATTTAATGAATTGCTTGCGGTCTACTGGGAAAACATCAAGTTAGCTGTTGGTGGCTTGCAGAATAGTTTGTTAGCTAGTTCTTTGCTCGAATGGGATATCACTATTGGTGTAGCATTATATTTTGGAGATGTTAATGGTATGATTGAGATGGTTCATGTGGATATGAGAGTGGCTGCAAATTGCTGGCTAGGTGGTTTTAGATCCCACGAGACTGTCTTACATATGGAGCAGCTGGCTCCTCTTAAAGAACTTCCGGTGCAACTTTATTCAAGCCAACTTGTTTTCATTTTTTGTTGCAAAATACCTGCAGTTACTTGGTGGATTAAGGTGATGCTTCCGGTGAGTGTTGTAGACATAGTAGATGACATAGTAGACGTTGGAAACTCCGCTGCTAGGTTCTTCTTTTCTGGCGTAGTTGTAAAACATGGTACTGTGGATACCGAAGGTTGTGGTACAGGCAGTTTACAAAGCTATTTCTACCTTACTGTTATCATGAAGATATTGAATGCAAAAGGTGCTGGGATATGGATCAGACTCACCAAAAAGGGACCATTAAAGAGAACTTTTGCAAGGAAATTTTTTCTTGCTGCTAATTTTCTTGCTGCAGCCAGCTATGCTCACTGCCAAAGCCTAAAACCAGTAACTCAGTATGTCATTAGAGCTCTTGATTTTGGAGATAATAGAAGAGCTAGTTTGGAGGACATCTCATCAGTACTTATCAACATTGATGTTATTAATGAAGAATGTGGTTTTAAATTGAACAAAGCGCAGATTGGTATGAATGGTCTTTCTAAAAAAGCTATTGGTTCCCGTGATTACACAGAAGTTCTACATGAAAGTGGGGACAAAGTGATGATTGGAATGGACGAACTGCAGCCTAGGCTTGCTTCAATCGCGCAGCTCATTTTGTTGCAATATTGTCGCTGGCATTGGCAATTCTCTGGGTGCTCAATCACACCAGCTACACCTACACGCCAACTGAGCAACTCATTCAATGTTACTACTGCTCAAGTGGTGCACAAAAAGGTTTATGCTTAAAGGCAAAGTTCCCAAATTTTGACACACATCCTTGAGGCCAAGGATGTTTTGAAGGGGTGAAGAATGTTATGCACGAGCAAGGCTCGATATGGAAAACGACGCAACATTAATAGATAACAGAAAAGAATAAAAGAAGACACATGTAGGGAGCAGATTAGAAGTTAGTTAATGAGTTTGGAGGGTGGATATTAAGAGTTGGAGTAGTTAGTTAAGTTGTTAGTATAACTACTTTTTGGAAGAGGGAGAATAACAGTTTTTGGGGATATTCTTTCACTCTCTTCTTCCTTCTTCTCTCTCGATTCCTTTCTCTTCTTTGATTTTCTTCTTCTCTTCTTCTGTAATTCTTTCTATTCTTGTTCATTACATTCATGTATTAGTTTAGTAGTGGTTAGGGTGAGACGAGTTCAATTCTTGTAATAGTTTCTTGATTCATTAATAAAATTCAATTCTTCTTGTTCAATTTGTGAACTACAAACCCAGTCCATTACATCCTATCATGTCACATTTAAAATCTTATTATCTTTGATATGTTTAGTGACCTGATAGTATAAAATAACTCTTTTATAGTGACGGAGTATATAACTTAAATATATGGAACAAGGAGGACCCACCATAGTAGAAACCCTATGGAAGCTAGGGAATTGGAGATTACGAAAATTGTTAGGTAAAAGTGTTGTTTTTCTGGAAATTAAGGGGGTAAATGCTGCTGTTGTTGATAGTTTGGGAGGTATAATTTTTCTTTTTGTCATTAAGTAGCCCTACGTTTTAGGTGCGCTCTGATAAATCCCATTATGCTATGTTTAAAAGTGAAACTACTTGCTGACTTCTATCTGAAAAATGTAATCACTTTGAATTAAAAAAAATGGTCAATTTTACCCGTCCATATTTATTTGTCACATAAAATATTTGTATATTGCATTAAAAATAAGTTTTGACTTTTACTTGTTATTTTTAACAAATTATGGAATAATTTATGATGTTTTTTGATTTTATTCTTATTATTAATTAGTTTATAATTTCAATCGGAGTTATTTGATAACTATGTTGAAATTAACAATTTTGAAAACTTGAAGCACCACGTACAAAAATGTAATTTTTACTAATTCGAGTAATTCTTAGGTGAGTTGTGTTTTCAGCTTTCTCCTTCCCAAATTGGTTTCTCCATTTAAAGAGAGGGATGGATTAATTCCAAATATAGGTGTTCTTTTTCTAATCTTAGGAATTTTTTTTTTTAAAACGTAAGGTTAAAATTGGATTTGAAATTTATTAGGGAGGGGTATAAATGAGCTAATTGAGTAACAACGAGGGTTATTTAACTATTTTGAATTTCCAATTGTTCATGAGTAAAATTAATTATTTATCTTTCTAACAATGCTAACCTGAATACCTGATTATGCAATGCAACCAAGACTAGTTTCCATGATATATTCTAACTAATGGTATAAACCTGGAGGAATGAGTTCGCACTCGTATAGAAGAAAAAAGGATTTTTTTACATAAAAGTACAAGTTTTAGAGCTTAATTACCAAACATAGCAATATTTTAGAAAAATAACCCTATATAGAGGAAAACACAAGTTAATTACAAATATAGCAAAAACATAGCAATATTTTCCCATAATATACCAAACCCTTACATTCTTCCTCCTATTTCCCCCACTATCACTTGTGCTCCTCCCATTTCTCCCTATTTCACTTTTCCTACCACTATTTCCCCCAATTTCACTTTTATTCCTATCATTTCCCCTAATTTCACTTTTTCTTATCCCATCCTCGATATATCTCGTTGTATCTCACCGTATCTCAACCGTTTCTCCACCGTTTTAACCGTTTCTGCAGCACCGTATCTCAGCTGTTTCTACACCGTTTTAACCGTTTCTGCAGCACCGTATCTCAACTATTTCTGCACCATTTCAACTGTTTCTGCAGCACCGTATCTCAACTGTTTCTGCACCGTTTCAACTGTTTCTGCAGCACCGTATCTCAACTGTTTCTGCACCGTTTCAACTGTTTCTGCAGCACCGTATCTCAACTGTTTCTGCACCGTTTCAACTGTTTCTGCAGCACCGTAACTCAACTGTTTCTGCACCGTTTCAACTGTTTCAGCGCCGTATCAAGCTGTTTTATCGTTGTATCGGACTGTTTCATTGTTGTTTCAAATAAAATATACAAAAAGAGAACCCTTCGACACTAGAATAGATTTTTCACTAAAGCAATGTTCATTTTTATGAGGTTGCTAATGGAGAAAACTGAATCTGCTGCACAATGTCATTCTGAACTTCATGGAGCTAGTTCATGGATCTCCACATGTACATGAATCTGCATCCACTTATACCAATATTAGCTGAGGTTCAAGGGCCAAAAACTAGAAGGCAGTAAGCACTTCAGAAAAACCTTTTATTCGAATTCATTCAAAATAGAAACATAGTCAATCTAAATTAAGACTCTTCTGAGAGGAAGACTACACATGTTAATGGGCAACGAAGCTTATATATAATCTTTACTCTTCTGCCCTCAAATTCGGACGTAAACTTTCAGGTTAGTGCTCTAATTGACTTAACCTGGCACAATTGTAATTACCCAGATCTACTACTATTCTATCCTCTCTGATCCACTCATCTTTGGTATAACAATTTTAGTATTACTTATAAGTGATTTGAGATCTACGTTTTATATGTTTTTAAGGAAATTCTTAAGCAAACAAATGCTAAAGCAGAGACACACAGTGATTCACTGCAACAAAACAAAAGTGTTGTTCTGTCATCGCCGGCGATAAATGTCGCCGGAAATATCACTGTTGCCGGAGCTGGAGCTGAGAAAACGGACGATGAAAAGGTTTATTGAAGATCTAGAAGTATTAGAGGAAAGAGAAATGGTTGGTTGTGAAATGTGCTACTAAAAATATTGTTATGTAATGTAATTTGTATAATATTGCTATTTTTTTGTAATTAAGGGTGAAAATTTGTATATTTGTGTAAAAATCCCAAGAAAAAATGAAATTCTATATTCCAATAAAGTAATCAAGTTTTTTATCGCTGTCATACTTTTGACCCCCCCCCCCCCCCCCATAAACTCATATATTTTTGTGCGATCACTAGACTCCCACGTCCTGTTGTCAGTAAGATCTGGCGATCGCCAGAAATTTTTTCTGACAGGACTAAAGATATGTAAGAGTTTTCTTAAAGGGATCAAAATTGTGATAGATATTAGAGATGTTCTATTTTTGTAAATTCGATTGGATGCTTAAAAGCATGAGCGTGGATTGCAGATTTGAGCACATATGCACCCGGTCTTGAAACCATAAGTAGTTTTTTTGTGGTCTTGAAAACATAAGCACTTTTATATTAAATGAAGCTAAAAGTACAGTAATACCTTTACTAATAGAGAACTTCCTGTAATTATAAAAATACCGCTGACCCTTTTTTGAAGCCATAAGTACAAAAATACCACCGCAATCTTTTACATCCGAAATTACAAATTAAAAACGCCACTTCTTCCTACACAGCAGAAAATAATGTCAAATCGATTTGTGTTTCACGTCCATTTTGTGAATAAATAAAGTCAAATCGTCATCGTTTCTCTTATATACAAAAATCAAAGTAAAACAAAATATAAGACCAATTCGGCGTCATTCCTTCATACAATAAGCAAAAAGTCATGTTCGTTTTGTGAAGAAATGATGTCAAATCGGCCTTACTTTATTCATTCACAAAAAATATTTTCAAGTAGGGGTGGGCGTTCGGTTGTTCGGTTCGGTTTTTAGAAATAGGAGTCCGTTACTTCGGTCTTCGGTTCGGTTTGAAGTGTAGAAAAATCCGTAATTTTTATACTTCGGTTCGGTTCGGTTTTTTAGTTCGGTACTTCGGTTCGGTGCATCGGTGTTTCGGTTTAAACCAAAGTTTATAGTTTAAAAAAAATCAGCATATTTGCACCAGAAAATCAGCCCAAAACAGCATTAAAATAGAAGCAAAATAGCATCGAAACAGCCCCCAAAACAGCAGCGAAACAGGCCCTAAAATGCAGCAATATTACAGCGCAAAAACAGCAGTGAAACAGCTGCGTTTCAGCATGAAAACAGCAGCGAAACAGGCCCTAAAATGCAGTAATATTACAGCGCAAAAACAGCAGTGAAACAGCTGCGTTTCAGCATGAAAACAGCTGCGAAACAGCCCCCAAAACAGCAGCGAAATAGTAGCAAAACAGCCCCTAAAATGCAGTAACATTACAACACAAAAACAGCAGCGGAACAGCTTCGTTTCAGCAATAATAAATGCAGAAATGCAGCAATCAACATTCAGCAACCTATTGTCATTAAGATGCAGCAATCAACATTCAACATTCAGCAATGCAGCATTCAACACAAAATCAGAAATGCAGCAATCAACATTCAGCAATCAGAAATGCAGCAATAATAAGCTGAATTTACCATCTTAAAATGCAGCAACCTATTGTCATTAAGCTCTTCATGATCTTCCATGATTAAATTACTTTCCCCTGATTCAGCTACCTCCATTTTATTGTAGGTTTCATAATTGACTGGTTCTTGATGTTCTACAAGCTCTAATACTTCAGCCTTAGGAGCAATATTCTCAACTATATCTGTCATATTAGATGTTATAAATGTGTTTGGTGTGAAACCAGCTGGGCTATGTTGGTTCACTGCTCTAGCATAGAGGCCAGGGCTATGGTTTTTCTCACTGACCAAATGGGACTTGCGAGTTGGGGATTGGGATCAGAAATGGGAACATCAGAAACTGATCGGGATCGGGATATGGAAACTAACCTTGCGAGTTGCGGGATCGGGCTGATCGGCGGATGGAAAATCCAGATATTCTCAGTTGCGAGTTGCGGCTGATCGGGCTGACTTCCAATCTCAGTTTTTCACTTTTCTATGTTTGTGTTATGTGTTATTTGCAAATTGCAATTGCGGCTGCTGGGAGCTGACTATGGACTAGGGTATTGCAAGTGTAAAGAGTTAAAGTCAAAGTGTAACAGTGGGGTAATTTTCGGATTTTTACATATGGTTTAAAATTTCGGGTTTTTCGGGGCCCGAAGTTTTGGGTGGCCCGAAACCGAAGACCGAACCGAAAACCGAAATTTCAAATTTTCCAAGACCGAACCCGAATCGAAAAACCGAAAAACCGAACCGAAAAAACCGAATTAATTCGGTTCGGTTCGGTTTTTCAGTTTTTTCGGTTTTATGTCCACCCCTATTTTCAAGTGCTTATATATTTTGAAATAACAATAATCTATTTGTGTTTATGTTTTATAATTATGTCTGTTTGTGAAGTAAAACCAAATCGGCCTCACTTCACACATCAATAAAAAAGACATTCAAGTACTTATATATTAGGAATAACGAAAATTCGGCTGTGTTTATACATATAATTGTGTTCGTTTTGTGAATAAATGAGTCCAACTCGTTTTCATTTCATTCATCCAAAAAAATACATATGAAAATATAAAATGAAGACAATCCAGCCATATTTATTCATAACTAAGCAACACGACTATGTCTATTTTACAATCAAATAACATCAAATCGTCATCAGTTGCCCATATACAAAAATCCAAAGTAAAAATAAAACAAGGCCAATTCCGCATCATTTACTTACAAGTGAGTCAAACTACTATGTCAATTTTACAAGTAAATGACACAAAATCGTCATTACTTTGCCCAAATACAAAGTCAACATAAAAATGAAATAAGACCAATCCGACATCATTTATTTATAGGGTGAGTCATATCTCTCAGAGACATTTTATCAAACACTTTACGAACATCATCCATACTTTTACATTCACATGTTCCTAATTACAAGCCATATCTAAAACCTTGCATAATCCAGTTCCTAATTATGGTGTATGTTGCCAACAACTTGAATGCATCACAGATCCATTCGTTAAAGCAATTCCATGTTAAAAACTTCCTTCAAGTGCTACTCCCTAGTAAATTTGGTTTGCAAAGAACTCCAGTTCTTAATAAAAATAGAAGGATACAATGCATTGGGGAAGGAAGAATTATACAATTTTGCAAATTTTTCTGAATTTTCGGACTCCCATTCTAATTTACTTGCAAGTGGGGTGGGGGTGGTTTAGTAGAAGTTTCGTAGAACACAAAACAACAAACAAAATCATCAGCCCCAAGATATAATAAGTAGCAACAATGATTACTTTGAGCCACAAAAAATGGATAAAACAATTCTATTAATGAATCATTTTTAATTGGAGATACAATTCAATTAAGTGGGCGAACAACGTTAAATTTCACCGTCACCTTCTTTCATTCTCCTCCGCCGTACCTGCTCACTTAACGTCAGGGGAATGAATTCGTCCAGATTTTAGGAAAAAGTTTTTCGTATTTTAAAAGTCATATCTACCCAAATTTCGTGTGATTTTGAAAAATCAACGTAGAATCAAAAAGAGGAGGCCAAGACGAATTTGAGGATGTAATTTTTGCAACATTTTGGGCGGCGGTCAGTGGTGGTTCAGGGGCGGTCAATAAAAGAGGAGGAGGAGAACTAGGGATGAGTTTTCTAAAGAGATAAAGTGCGAATGTGAACTAATTGTAGAAAAGTGATTAAAGAGTAGAAATGGAAATATTTTTGAAAGTGTTTAAAGGTGTTTATGCTTTAAAGACAAAAAAATATAGTTCACCAAGTAAAGACCAAACACTAAAGTGCTCATTCCACATAAAAAAATGAAGGAACTTTTACACTACTTATTTACAAGTCACACCCATTAAAAACTACACTACACATGAAATTAAAAGTACTTGCCCAAACTACTGTGTTAGGCCTAAATCTTGTTAAGTCACTCATATAGAACTTGTAGAATGGTTAACAAGCAAATGTTGTATCAAAGTTAGCAATTGAATAAACAGATAAAGAATAAATATAGTAGAAGACAGTGAGTAACAAAGCAACGAGTGAGTTTCTGTATTTCTTGAGTAATTTTGGAATGCCTTTCAACTATTACAAATAGCTATTTATAGTTACAAAAGATGCCAAGGCAATAAATGTACTTTAAGACCATTAATCCCAAGTTGATCATGGCCAGCTAATAGGCGACAGTTACAACTTCACCAAAGAATAACTGCTCCACTGAGGGTTATATCAATCGCCTCAGGGAGTTCCACCGAGGGTTATATCTATTGTCTCGGGGGAGTTCAATCGAGTATTACATCAATTGCCTCGGGAAGTTCCACTGAGGGTTATATCAATCGCTTCGGGAAATTGAGTTCTTCATCCACCAAGACTTAATCTTCATCAAGGCTTGCTAGAAAGTCGTGACTTATGCATTATGCATTCATAATTCATAAGAGTGCAAAACGTTGTTGGTGGTTAGTGAACTCCCAAATTTGCAGATAAATCGATCAACTCTAAACTTTCTCCCCTATCCATCAATCTGTGCTCCTTTTCTATTGTCACGTCAATCATCTTTGACAATTTTTGAAAGCAAAATTATCCCAATTTCTATTCCTTTCCATTCTCTTCATTTACCCCCTATCCAAATTAAAGGGGAATTGTTATGTAGGATTACGTGCTAAATACTCCAATACAGAAGATGCCACACAATAATAAAGCGAGTTGCACAAAACTTGAAGAGAGGGCTTCATGCTTTGTCAAAAATTTCATGCAAGAATTCAGCTAAATATGAATCATCTAAAATAATATTTCATTAAACAGGAATTTTAAAAAAATCATCAACAGTTTGTCTTCCTCAAGTTAAGTTGTTGCCATCGAATCTACTTGGTCACAAACCACTAATGTTCAAGAACTACATAGAAGTACCTTAACACCAACTGTGAATGGTACTTTTGAAATGGTAATCACACAGTTGGTCATCAATTAACTTATAGCCACAGAACCTGTGCAAAGTTGCAACAACAGTAAGTGGCGACTAAAAGCCTACTTTGCAGAATTAAAAGAACAGTAAATAAACCAAGAACACACATTTTCATACACCAGCTTCTTGTATTCTGTTGAACAATTTTTGTTTTGATGAAGTAAGAATTCACTAACGAAAAGCATCAAGCGGATGCATGATTACAAAAGGGGTTCTACAAGTTAGCTCCATTACATATGGCTATGCTAGGATCAGGGAGCTAACAAAGACAAAAAATTCTTCAAAGCTATTAACAGGAGAAAGAAAGTTCCAGCTGAACAAACTAAGCAAGCATCTAGCTTTTAAAGAGTGAAGTGGAGTTGATTTACCATCAAAGCACCTTCAATTCCTCTGTCCAAATGCACCAAAAAATTGTTGCTGGAATTATTCTCCAAATCCTCTTGATGGCCTTATCAACTCTCCAAGAACACCAACTTTCATAGGCTTCTTTAACTGTCCGAGGCATTACCCAACACGTACCAAAAATAGAATAGAATAGGCTCCACAACTCAGCTATTGTTGTGCAATGTAAAAACAGATGACTAACAGTCTCAGAGCTTTGGTGGTACATGTAGCATCTGTTAACTAGAACTATGTTTCTTTTGCAGAGGTCGAACAATTACTTTATGCTATAACCAGCCTCCCATTTTGGATATAGAAGAATCAACTGTATGGCATGGTGAAGATTTGCTTCCTTCCAACCTCTCACTTGCTATTGACATGAATGGTACAGTCTCCATGCATGTAAAAAGAGCATGGATTTGAGTTACAGTAAACCTCCACTAACTGATAATGATTCAGTAAGGAGGTTTGAGAGGATATATCACAATTCACCAAGCAAGTCTTGATGCCTCATTTGATTTGTGAAGTTTGGAGGAATAGTATCGTATCTTCTATTCTTTCAAACGCAAAAAGTGACAAAATTTAACAATGGCAATCAACTTGCTGATTATTTAAGCGACTAGATGGTCTCCAAGTATAAATAAGCATTCCCAGAACAAGGATGATAGCTCCCCTTCTATGAAACCAGGTGGGAGGGAGGATGCAACTCCGAGATATGGTAATGGCAGTGTGAATAAAAAGACTGATATTGGTACTGCAATCAAAAGTATCAGAGGCACTCAAGGTCAGCAACGAGAGAGTCATCTAGAAGAAAAGGTTCAACTGAAGTAAACTGAGACTAGATCTGCTAGTGCTGATAAAATACCTGAAACTGTTGATGCGAGACAAGATACCAGAACAGAGGAAATCTTAAGCAGATATAACAGTGGTATATTGAAACCCATGTTGACAGTGATAAACAGCAACGGTAAAAGCGGTGCACCATCACACCCTAGAACGAGACAAGAAAAAGACAACTACAATCAGCGTTCCTTTTTCGAATCAGAGTGTCATAAAATGAGAAGAAATAAAGGAAAAGAGTGCAGTGAACCATCAAAGATCTAATAAACCTGTACATATCCCATACCATTACCATATGCGCACAACCTAACCAGACTAACTTTAGTTTTCTTTTAATAGTTTGAAGTCTTATTTTGGCAATATGCAGATTCCAAAGTAGCAACCAATTTACTAGCTAGTTTCCTTTCTATATCCATGAATATTAATTATGTCAAAGACGTAAGTGAATAAATCAATCTCCTCATGCCCACCTATTCCATATGCTTGGCGGATACAAACGAATTCACATTGTACATAAGGAGGGATTGTTAAAGATATAACCGAATAATAAGTTTCTCTTTTCCAACAGATCAAGCTTTTGAATTAGGCAAAGATACATAATTGAAAGGAAAAGAAAAAGGTAAATGGCTACATATTAGTATGAGAAATGGGATTTAGAATGTGAAATAATTCTAGTCATCATTCATGCTTCTCCTTTTGTGCATCATCAGAAACCTGTTAGTTTCTGGCATTTATGAGCATCATTGATGAAATCACATACTTTTAAGCTGAATACAAACCATTTACTACTTACCACTGGATAATGTGCCGAGGTTCAAAAAGCACGCAGCACCATCTTCGAGATAGCTTGGCAGTTGGGTAAATGGAACACCCCATAACTTCGACAAAAATGGGAGGAGTAAGCATATAAAAGCTGCCTACAGCAAATATCGAAAAGTTTTAGAAGTTCATTCATAGAAAAAGTAAACCATGAACAACAAAGTTCGATGAATTAAGCAGTACAAGATGCCTACCTGGTAAGTAGATCCATAGGAGTTCACAACCAACAGATCAACAGTACCTCCCTGCTTATACCATGTTAAATCAAGACTACATCAGATCTTAGTATGTCAAGTAATAAAAGAACAAAATTAGGAATTCAATGTAAATGGTTGTTGGCTGATCGAACCTAGGGCAAGTGGCTAAAGACCTTCAAGTCTTGGTACATCTCTTTCTAGTGGCAGACAAATTTCCTCTTTCATTTTCTTTTGATTAACATATTTAATCTTTTCCCTTATGTGTGCCACTTTATGATAAGGACTGTATTCATAATATTGACTATATCATGCTGTCATCCTAATACCAATTATAATAGTAACTTGCTCCAACTACCACTTGATTGAGCATTCTAGGCTGCAAGAGCGAGCGATAGGTGTGTCCAGGAAAATTAGAATATGTTTACCATAGTACTATCATCTACTCCAAAAGGACTGTTATAAGCAAAGATAATCTTCTTAATAAGCAGATTGTGGTTTTCCGACTTTAACAGCAAAATCCAGTCATAGAAACAATCTGCAGCATGCGTACCTTCAGTCTTTGAGCAGCATCCAAGAATATTACTTCCTGCATATAAGGAAAATGAATCCTCCAGGTAAATCATAGTGCAATCATGAAAATGACAAAACCTAAAACCCTAATCAAAGAAGAAAAGAGGATAGAAAAGGGACGGTATGAACCTTCAAGACAGTATCTGGTGCTTGGAACAAAAAAGAAACTATCATCAAAAGACTCCTAAATAGTAAATACACCAGCTTCCATCAAAGAACCTGCACTAGATCCACTGCAAATTAAGTAAGAGATTATCAGCAAATTCAAGCACCACCTGAAAGGTTTCTCATTTAGACTCCTTTTTGTTTTTTTTTTAACCGGAAGTTTCTCATTTAGACTTAAATACAAACTAGTGAGACTTAAATACAAATTAGGTCTTTCTCAAGATTTTCCAAAGGGGATAACTTTGTTGGGAGTAGATTATCACTTCAAATCTTTCATTCATGAGTTACTGTATAATGCATCAATAAGGTTTTTGATACTTTACATAAGAATAAGCAAAGGGAGAAAGAAAAGGCAGCAATAAAAGACCACTTCGACAACAAAAGAGCATTCCTCAATAAGGCACAGCCTCTGTCCATTTTAGGAAGAGTTATCACCACCAAAGTAATGGACGTTGAGGATCTAAATCTCAAAATTTAGAAACTTCTAGCCACTTGAAAAAAAAAATTAAACTACTAGTGAAGTAAACCTAAAAAAAGCTATAAAACAGAAATTGTGTTATAAACCTTGCTACAGTTATTATAACACCAACAGCCACAAGAAAGCACCCAAACAACTGGTTGAGGCTATATCTTCTCCCAAGGAAAGTAAATGACAGGAGAAGTTTCCAGACAAGAAAGCTCTGCAAGATCAATAGCTGGCTGAGTTAAATAACACTTCAATTTCCTTGTCGAAGGAAGCTTTGCAGGAAGTAAAGCCAAAAACATGTTTGTAGAACAACAAGAAGCACAATGCCTCAATCCCAAACTAGTTGGGGTCCTCAATATTCACTCGGCTCCATTAGGACCATTTCATGACAATACTCAATGGCAGCACATACTCTGACGCACAAATCTTTATATAAACTAGTTATACCTAATTAACAACTCCTAATGTAACTGTATCAACACGAGTAAACTCAATCTAACCAGTAGGTATTGTTTATATGGATATTTTTTCTTCCGATTTTCTCTATTATTTGCTAAGTCCAAATATATATTTAGAGTTTGTTGGTCTTTTAACTGAATTTAGGTATACCTCGTCCACTTTAGCACCTTCAATCATCATAGTGTCAACCCTACAGAACCCGGTGCATTGGGAGGTCTACATAGGACCTCAGGCGACTTCATCTCATCTTATCCTCTATGTAAGGCTACTTGTGCCTTATGTTATATGGGGTCGTTTTTTTACCTATTTATTCTTATATGATTGCACATCAAGCATGTTATTACCAATATCTAAAATGTTTGTTTTTAGGATGGCCAGTTAACATTTCTTAATACATGAATTAACAGCTAATTTCACCATCACAATAGGCCATGCTCCTAAAAGTCCTCAAAGAAGAAGTAAGAGGTCCAAAAACGTATCCAAATGTCAAAAGTATCAGACTGTTCGATCAAAATCGGTCTTCGATAGACTTGCTATGAGAGGACGGTAAAGTTTTAGAACATTAAATACTAGTGCAGTCTACCCACTACTATATCAGTTCTGGCTCCCTATTTTTGGTTTTTGTTTCTCTGTGTTCGGTAATGCAACCAACTTCCTAGTTTCACTTGAACTAATTTTGTTGATTCCTAAAACCCTGACATCTCATAACTCTCTCAGAAGTTCATAAGAAAGAAGTGAAAGGAAACAAATTTCAAACTATTATATTACCTGGGAGAGTATTGGAATTGTGGCCCCGGAAAGAATAGCTGTTTGGGAGGAGGATAATAACAAAGTATTAAGTACAGAATTAAAAATCTATAAAGTTAAATAAATTCTTATAATCAAGATATCAATGAACAGAAGAGCCAGATTAGATTTCAAATAGATGAGCCAACGAACCAACAAAAAAATAAAACAAGCTGTCAATAAATTTGCAGATTGAATAGCCTCTTTAGGTCTTGTCAAATGACTTTATATTGTAAGCCATATAATCTATTTAGTAGTTGGTAAATTGTAGTACTCCTTTGCATGCACACTTCGGTTAAGCATATATAATCTACTTTAGGATTGTGCTTCGTAGCATCTTCAATTATTAAAGGATATAATTTTCTTTTTTCAGATTCCTCACATCTAAACAGCATAGAGATACAAATACTCAACACATGCCAA
The DNA here is from genome assembly GCA_037355625.1 of Petunia x hybrida. Lineage (NCBI taxonomy): Eukaryota > Viridiplantae > Streptophyta > Magnoliopsida > Solanales > Solanaceae > Petunia > Petunia x hybrida. Next base: position 7,987,251 of record JBBBVM010000090.1, on the reverse strand, counting down.
TTTTTTCATCTTTAAATATAAAATACAGTCATGTGCTCTACAGAACAAGAGAATGCAATAGCTCAAGACAATGGTGATTTAGGTCATGGGAACCCCATAGCCTAAGGCACTAAGTCTCGAGGCAACTGCAATATTCTCCATCAATTAAAAAGATGCAAACTAAGTATTCATATCAAAGGTCACCTTTCAACGTGTGAAAGAAATCTGAGGGAACAGACCTAGAACCTTATTCCACTTATTTGGAAATGTTAAACACAATCCATGTGAGCCAACTGTGTGACTCAACACACACATATATGCAATTTCATTTATTACTCGATCAGAAAAGTTAAAGCCTTTTGCGCAAGTTCCTTCATTTCCAAACATAGATCAATATTGTTACTTGACATGTAATCCATTTGTTACATAAAGGAAATAGCTTTTATGGTGTCACTGTCTTATTTATCATATAAGCTGCTAATCGTCCCTTCTTTAGCTTTGGATGTTTACATTCAATTAATGTCATACGTCCATCTCCTCTTCTTTAGTTCTCTGTGGCAGTTAATTACCTGTTAAATATGTAATGACTCACATCTAGTTAGGAATTAAATCAATGTGAGTAAAGCAATTACTTAAAAACATATGTTGGACACTCTAGTAATGTGATTCTGATAAACTTTGTATTACCTCCACCTGCCATGCCGGATGCAGCAGCAAGAGCCTCTAATAGACCAACAGCAACAATTGGAATTTTTGGAAAGGAAAGCATTTCATCAGTAACCTTGCCAGCATGATACTGAACATATAAGATAGAGTGTCAAGGAGAATGTGAGAAGTCTCGACACACCTTCCTGCATTATCTTCAATGTGGAAACCTCTAATCCATCCATTTGTGGTGGCACTTTTAATCATAAAACTCAAAATCTCCATCACCAAAATGAACAAAAAGGGTGACCAAGGGTCTCTGGGGGTTGAAAAAACCCACTGGACTGCCGTTAACTAAAATAGAAAATTTTGCTGTTGTGGTACAAATTTTGATTGTTTATCACATGCTTCATCCTCTCTGTTAGACCTTTGTAATTCTTTTATAAATACTCCCAAGTAAACTAATAGGCCTGAACTCCTTGATGTTAGCTGCACATTTCTTTTTGGGAATCAGGCAATGAAACTTCTTGTGAACTCCTCTTCACTGTGAAAAGCTTCTAACGTTCTCATAACTTCAGCTTTCACTATATGCCAACACTTTCATATTGAAACCATCCAGACCAGGTGCCTTGTCCCCCTCAAAGCATAATTGTTCACATCAGCTGCAAGGGATTTATTTTTTTTCACGTCAGAACGGCATTGCATCAAGTGTTCAATTCTTCCCATCTAAGCTATGTGAAACGGTCTTCATAAGAAACCTTGCAACCTACATGAAACACAACATACAGTAAGATCTCATGACTAACATTAATTAGAAAAAAATACACTATATAATAGATAAGTATGTGTTGCACTTCATCTGGTCACTTAAACATTTAAGTTAGCAAAAGCCTTACTTTCCTCCTTTTGTTTCGGCCACAAGCAGCAAACAAACAGACCAGCCACAGCCATACAACAGGATTCAAGACTGTACACATGACTAAGATAATAGATCACAGTGATGATACGAAATTTGACAATATTGCCATGAGTTTCCCCAAAGTAAAACTATTTTTCTAAAAGTATGTTTTTAGCCAGCTAGCTTTTGTACGCCAAATAAGTTTTACTCTTGCATTTCTGGCACTTCTACCCCTAAGCTAGGCACTTACCATAAACACACACATTTACCATCAAGTGCTCACAAGCATGAAACTTCCTTTAGGGAGAGCAACGCCCTTTACATAATCACTAGTTGATGCCACAACCACTCCCACAAAAGTACCCTACATGGAAAAATTACTTGACCACCGATTCTATAACATTTCTGCTTCAAATTTTCAGGTAAATTAGCTTGCTATCATCAACTCGTTCTTATCTACTTCCTTCATTCCAAGAAGATAATCTTAGTCTTCTCTGCGTAACAAAATGATGTCTGTTTTCTTAAGTGACAAAATGTACCTTGGTTCCGAGTCTTGCACACTTTCGAATTCCAAACACTGATTAACTTATATAGGATACCTTTTTGATAATTCAGTAAATTCTACTAATACTAGTACCAAGGAGGTAGTCCAACTAAATTATAGAAGTAAAAATTTTACATTTTCCAGAAACTTCTCTTTGAAGGTCTTATTTATCAATATAAGATTAACTAGAAGCATTAAAATCCAGAACCAAGACTTAGTAGCTGCTAGAATTTCATTTTTCGGAAATTGATGAGAAACTGAAGCATTAGGAGTTTCTAAAAAAAGATGAAATATGTCCAAAAAGGTAGATATTTATCATTGACAGGCTTAAAACCCCGCAATACTAAACCAGGTGAAATAAACGAATCTCCAACTCCACATCAGCCCCTTAAAAAAGAACCTCAATAATTTGGAAAAGAAGTAACTTCTTTTCCCTTTTGGATGAATGGAAGGCAAATAAGAATTAAGAATCGATGTGTCAAACTTCACACAAAAGTTAGTTTACCTGTAGTAGCACCACGGTGTTATCTCCTTCGTGCGTACAGGCAGGAACATAAACGGCAAATAATTCTGGAAGCCCACTGCTACAAAGATAACCATGACCTCCATATAACTTTCAGCACTCTTCAATCCCATCCAGGAAAGAAATTGCAATCAGGCAAGCAGAATTTGACAGTGGATTCAAATCATCGCATTAGAGAGCTTTTCATTTTCTTTTAAATATCAAGCAAGAATTTTTCTTCAATCTCAAGAGGAGCATGTCCAAGTTAAAATTTCCCAAGGTACATTTAAGAGAAAATTAACTGTTTATATGCCAGTCGAAGCCAAAAACGCAGCTAGTCTCATATCCCAATACTAATTATGATTGTTTAGGTGAGTAAGCAGATTATAAATTTTGCCTTATTACAGAAACTAACATCTTCCTTGTTAGGTAAACAAGATGATAACCTAAGCAACTTCAAATTATAAACCAAAAGCCCCAGAAGACAAGGATGGCGGTGTCCATGACTGATTTTAGAGCGCAAGGGGAGGTACAGGTAGGTGGACAATAGTTGTTGTCATTACAGACAGCAGTGGCAGTGGTTGTCAAAGACTCCAACCTTTGAGTGCATGCGAGCGCCTCATACAATGTTGAGAAATCATCATCGTGAAGTCCTTGGGTTACATCTGTGAACAACCATTTCAGCCACTCGCATTAGATCTGAAAGCATATGCAGAAGCCAACAAGGGGAAGAGCCTGTTTTGCTGAATTTTGTAGTCAATCACCTGCATAAAAAGCATGCAGTATGAGCATTAATTACAACTCTCAGGCTGACAAATGACGATGTGCACTCACCCGACGACATTAAATTAAGGAAAAAACATAAATCTATTGACAGTTGTGCTAAGTACTATGAAACATGCAGCTAGCAAATTTGGTTGTCTCGATGAGCCAAAAGTCTCATCAAGCTCAATAAGCGGAGAAATTTTTTTCTTCGAGTTACAAAGGTCCAATGACTGAGTTCTTTAATCCTAAGATTCCTAAGTACTGCAAATTTTGTTTGTATGCAAGATCCAAAATTGAAGCAGACAATTGGCTTTTCTGGGAGATGTTTCACACTTGTCTAATGATTAAGTTCATTTTAAAGATAAAAATATGCATAGTATTAATTGATTATCATCAAATAAAAAGTTCCAAGAAATATTTTATGATTTAACTTTTCCAAGTCACAGTCCTGTTTAAACTGCTTTCCCTCAAGATATAATTGACTTTTCTACCACGGAATAACATGATTGTTGATTATATTTCCCCCCTCTCCTGCCAATTTAGATTTCAAGAGATCACCAGTGGTCATAAAAGCATGGTAACCGTATTTTGGCATTGAGCCCAACATAGGTTGGGTACTGGGGATTTTTGTAAGCAACGAATGGCTAATTTTACATGGCTTACAGGAAAATCCATTGGACAAATGTCACCAACATGAGTTATTATAAATGGCATGTAACGAATGAAAGGCCAGAACCCAGGTAATAAACAAATAACCATTACTTTACTCTGAACTTCCAAGATTACCTGAATTTCTTGTCCACCATTTTGAGAACCAAACTGTCTACAAACGGCACTGTATCTGGTAGCAATACACACAGCCCGAGCACTGGAAGCATCAGATAGAATTGTTTGCCGAACATAAACCACGGTCTCACAAAGAATTAGTCGAGGAACATCAGATTGGACATATTTTCCTTCTTTTGTAACTTGTGAGACCCTGAATTTTAGAAAAAATGAATATAGTAACTACCACGTTAGTAATGAGCCAAAGCCTATGATACCAAAGTCATTGATACAGAAGAGAGATTTGGTTCTTGGTTCGGCTACAAACCTACAACTGTTGCTATACTGATGAATAATGGGATACAGCCTAGTAATGGTTTGAATAGGAGTTATCCTTTCAATTAATTAGAGGCCAGAAATTCTGAAATTTTCCTAATAGATAAAGCTTTTTTTTCCACTCCAAGTAAACCATGAGAGAATTGATACTACTAAGACTGCTTAAACACGAAATGCTGAAACTGGAGGACTGGAATATGATTCTTTTAATGAAGAAGTTTATGGACACCACTCGTGGGATGACACCGGGTATGTTCTTGTTGTTGTTATGAAGAAGTTTATAACAAGGGCTGTATGGGTTCGCTAAAAAGGAAGGAGGGGGAGAGCATAATCACCAACTTGAATACCAGAAAAAGGAAAAATACAGACCTCATCAGCATTTAATATCTTGGAATGTGCACATGATCAATCTTAAAACAGTGAACAACTTTAATTAGATACATCTTAATAGGCAGAACACATATGAAAAAGATTAAAAACACTAGGATGAAGTCATACCAGAAAGGTGAAGCTCGATGATCCATTTCCATTCATACGCCACCTTCCTTAGCATGTTTTTCACTAGCTCTTTCCTAGGAAGCATGGTTCTGCGCTCCTTACTGAGCCTTATCCCGTAATGATACTCGCTAAAGATTAGAGACAAAAAGTAGAACAGGGTCGAAACAAAATAACATGGTCAAGCAAGACAGTGTTCTCCTTCACTGCCTTCTCAATCCCCCCCCCCCCCCACCACACAGAGTCACCACACAAATAAATGATATGCACCAAACAGGAATACAAAGCATAAAATTCAGCTTTCCTCAGAACTCCATACAGGAAAATAAAGCATCAAACACCCAAACAAACAAAACAAGCAAGCAAAACATATCAATTCTAAATATAAATTCAAAAGAATAACAACCCTCATTCAACCCTCACCCAAATTCTCATTAGTTTCGCGTTGATCGGAGTTTTAAGAGACGGCCCAAACCCTAAACTCCGGCGAACTTGATTTTTTCGGTCAATAACTACATAGACGGACTCACCTGGTGTCCCTCTACACGATTCTAAAGGTAATATGCCAGGAAGCCCTTTCAATTTGATTCCACCAGTGCCGTGGTGGACTGTGGTGGAGGCAAAGCGGTGGATGGACTAGTGGTGGTGGTATGTTGATGGTGCTGTGGTAGCAGTGGCTTAGCTATGCGGGGGTTTTTTGGGTTGGAGATATGATGCTGTGACGACTGCTCTGATGGGAAGACGTGGTGCTGCGAGGCAATGATGTTGTTTGTTTTTGGAGATGCTCTGGTGGTGTCGAGTAATGGGTGAGGGGCTGGTATGATGGTTTTAAGAGCTGCTGCGATGATGGAAGCTGCTGGTGTGCATTGGCAAGTTTAGTGAGGCGCGATTAAGATGGAAGCATGGACAGTGGGTGTGCAGCGATGCCGGGCAGTGGCAGCAAGGTGGAGCAGTCGAGATGACTTATCGATGCAGCTTTGGCTCGACGACGGGTTAGATTGGAAGAAACAGTTTTTATCCTTTCTTCTCTTTGTTCAGTTTAGTGTTCTAAAGTTTAAATGTTTAGTGAGTATTAGGAAAAAATGACTATGTATGTATGCATGCTAATGTGTTTGAAATAAGTTTAAAATGAATATGTTTCTGTTTGTTTGTCCTGTTGATAAGTTGAAAGATCAATTCTGTAAGCATGTTTGTGATGATCATGTATCAAGACAGTGTTTTTGCTCTATAAGTTTAAAGGATAAGTCAGACTGTGCTTTAGAGTTTGGTCCGTGCATTAGAACCTGTTTATTGCTCAAATCATGTTGCTTAAAGCATGAATTTGGATCCAAATGTTTGTGTCTGTCTAAAGGGGAAGGATCTCAGCTCGACGAATAGTTTTTACTTGAGCCTAAAATTGTTGACTGTCGTTAAGTTTAGCGTAAGTGTAAACTGTGTGTTCTTGTTGGTATGATAAGGAGGCTATTTGCTTGCTATGTTGTGAGAAGAGTGTAAGAGGGTGCTTTGTTTTTTTAGTTAAACGTGAAGTTGGCCTGTCACTTGCATAAATGACAAGCATGAGCCTGCTTCTTGGTTTCTTTACTTTAAGAGTACTTTGGTTCAAGTTAGTTTGTTTAAGTATGTGAGCTTGAGAATGCATGAATGCATGGAGGGGCGACTTAGTTAGGATTGTTGAATTGCCTAGAAACATCTATTTGGTTAACTTGGATCTTATTTAGTTAGAATCTGAACTCTAGAGGTCAATCTGATCATTCAAGGTTCTTGGGAAGAGGCTGGTGTCTAAATGAAGGGGGTTTGATGGGCTGGGAGTTCATTAAGGGGGAACAATTAAGCATATGTGTGTCTAAATGATTGTACGTTTTATATTTTATTAGCTGGTTCATTTAGTCAGGTATGAATATGTTTAGGCTTGCTTCCACTCACTTGTATAAACCTGTGAAAGTGTGATCAATGAAGTGTGTATGTGGCTTAAGTATGTTGTCTGGGTGGATAGCTAATTAGGGCTGTTTGTTAGAGGAATTTGTAAGGTTGGGGAAAAGGTGAACATGTAGTAGGTGCTATTTGGTTTGTGACTCTGTTTGTTAGATAGACTTTGAGAAATTAATGTGACTTTCTGTTGGACTCTTAGTTCAATTTGGACCTGGGATGGGTTTCTGGTAGTGTAGTATTGTTGTCGGGTTGGCTGAGAGCCAAAGGCCCATAACTGATGACTTGTGAATCTGTGAGATTAGTTGAAGGCTTTCCCCACCACATTTCTTGTTGTTTTGTGAAGAATGCTTCATTGCATTAAATGTTTTTGAGTATTGGATCAAGAGGTAACTTTCACCCTCTTTCACACTCAACCCCGTTGACTCTATTTAAGAGCTTCTCCATCCTCACTCGATAGAGACAATTCACATTTGGGGAAATACTACATTCATCACTACTGAAAAAACTTGACAGTTTGCAGATCTGAAAAATAAAGAGAGACTTGAAAGAAAAGTGAGGAAAATAAAGGAAAGAGTAGAAGTTTTAGAACCAAAAGAGTATGAGATTTTAAGTCTTTGGTCTGCATCTTAACGTTTTAGAGTAGTAAAGTGAGTTGAAAAGGTTTGGTTTGTTGCTATTCAAAAAAGAAATAAAAAGGTTTGGTTTGTTGCTGTGACATTGCTGCTGTTGGTGTTGCTACATTCGTGGTCTTTGGGGCTTTAGCTTGGCTTCACTGCTGAATTTCTATTTTCAGCCCAATAAATAAACATTTCTCCGATCTTATATTCCTGATGGTGCTATTTGTTGTATGAAATGGCCTGACCAAGCCCCAAAAATATTGTCACCTTTTACTTGTGTTGATATTTCTTTTATGATTCTGTAGTATGCCAAAGAATGAAATGTATATTCTGTAGTATATCCAGTCAAGGCCAATTATCATGGGCCGCTTCAATTTAGACAACAATGTTCTATTTTGTCACTTTGTATGATATTTTCAAGAAATAATCAGTTCACCTTGCTTTAGGTTGCGTTATTATAGAAATTTTAAAATATCAGTGTAATTGATAGAAAATGGAGCTTACCATATTGTCCAATTATCTACACAATGAATCAATTTGGCGCCACTTTAATTTGAATAGTAATTTCCTTTGTCTTATACCCAAAAATGTGTATTCTTACATTGCATTGTAGAATTGATGTTTTGCAATTTGCAGTTCTAGACTAGGCCAAATCTTTGTTGTCAACTCTCCGTAGAAGTTTCTTTTCAATATACACTGAAAGGATACGGAGAAAGTTCAAAAAGAACAGAACTAAAAGGATTTCTTGTTAGTAGAAAGTTCAAAAAGGAGAGAAGGATAGATTGAAAACTTGGAATGCAATTCCCTCCAGCTGTCTGGTGGACCATTTGGAAAGAAAGGAATACTAGAATTTTTGAAAGCAAATTTGAATCTGTGAATAGTAATCAGTACAGATGCCTCTTTTTTTGTTTGTTTGTTTGTTTTTTTTTTTTTTTTTTTTTTTGGTGTAACATGGCCGTTGCAAATGAATTAGAAGCTATGGTAGATTTTTTGAGCTCTTTGCATAGTCAACAGGTCTTTCTTTTCCTCCGTACATTATTACATTGCTGATTCATTAATGTTACATCCTTTTACCAATAAATAGACTTTATTTGTATTTTAACAAATAAATAGAAATAAATATAAACTACACCAGGATAAAGATGTAAAATGGCTTTTCTATCTACGATTCAATCTTTTTCGATTTAGCTTTTCGATTGTGTCATATAAATTGATATGAATCTTTTTATCGGAGGTCCCCAATCAGACACGAACGAACTAATCATATTACTATAAAAGCATGAACTCAAAAAGGTGAAAAGTTGAATTACTTAATTGCCCCCTCTAAATCTGAAAATACCCTACTTCAATAAATTAACTAAAAAATAAAAAATAAAAAATAAATTCATTTGAAGAGGTGTAATCTGTCATAATCACTTACAGATGCTCGGATAGTTTCCAATGGTTCCCATTTTCTACCGTGCTTTGTTTCCAAACGTTGCTACCTTATCAAGAAACAGTGTTTGGCTTCTTAAATGAGAACAAGGCACTTGACTATAAATTAATGGCCTTGCAAAGGGTGCTGAATTGATACATCTCTTCATGCTTTACGGGCCTTGAAAGGGGTTGCACAAAATTTGATAACTTTATGCAAACGAGTTGCATACTTTTCATATCCCTACCATATCGTTATTTAATAACGCTGCAAACTACAACGAATGGTCATGCAAAGAAGATAGTCTAGAGTTTGATTCAACCTATTGGGCATCTCCTTTATAATTTAGTTTGCGGAAAAGATCGCAATGGTATGTAATTTCATGGCATACTTTTCATTCCATGAAGAAGTCTTCATGTTCCTCCTATTTTGTCTTTCCGTCATCTTGATTGTTTACTTTATATTTGTATGTCTCCTCTAAATGATGACCTAGCAATAGATGCGCAAAAAAAATTGAGAAGTGTTGTTTTCCGTTACTGATTGAAACTAAAGGATGTATAAATCAGGTCCTCCCAGTACAACAAGTTTGACATATATCCATGACAAAGTAAGAATAATCAATCATCAACATCAAGTTTATAGAAACACTTTTCTTTCTTTTCATTCTGATCTTCGAGATCAGACATATCTAATGCCACTTTCTTCTTAGTTCATCATTGAAAAAGATATTTTTCCATGTTTACTTGGAGAAGAATACTTGGGAGTTGAGAGAACTCTTTTGCTCCTTACATTCTTTGACAACAATTTTGTTGATGGATTACAATAGCAAGTTGGATTAATGGCCGAGCAAATAACCATGACAAAGTTGTCCAAACAAATTAAAGTAGCGTTGCTATGTTAAAACATGAGCAAAACTAATAATAAGGGGAGAAGCACCAATGGGAAAACGTTATACAATTGGATTAGTTAATAGAACTTTCGATAATGGACCTCAATGTACCTTTTGGTGGAAAGTCATTGATCATGGAGTACATTTTTGTCAAGTAATGCCGTTGTTCCAAAATCTGTAAAAACTTAATTCATGCAAATTTGATGAAATCATATTTGTGGCATATAATAGAAAAGATTTATTTTGCGACAAATGTAACAGTTGTCATTGAAATATAAAAATTAAGTTCCTTAATAAAAGGTATTTCTCCACCTGAAATGCCTTTTAGGTAACTCATATGGAGAGATTTATTCTGGTTGACATGTCAAAATACTTATATAATGGCAAGAAACCTTGATGTGTCACTATACAATAGTCGAGATTGATTGTTCACTAAAAATTATATTACCGTTTCTCATATATAATTATTAACTCAAAACTTTGGTTTAGAAACAACGTAATTATTTACACGAACGTGTACTACTTGACTAAGCATACACGTGCAACGCATGTGTTGAGAAACTAGTATAATCAAATACATACTACTATTTTAGAATGACGGCGCAAAAGAATAAAATAATTTTGCAAAACATTTTACTCCAATTGCAAAAAATGAGTTATAAAAATATTTTTCAAAATTTGTAAGCTCGCCAAATATGCAAATAATTGAAAAACGCTTCCGAAAAAATATTTTCCTTCATACCAAACGCACCCTTAGGAAAAAAGAAGAATAATAAAAAATATTTGTTTTTAACAATGGAAACTTCTGTTCCCTTTTTAACAATGTATTAGGAATTGAATAGTCTTAGACTCCTACCTTAACTAGGAAAAAAAAGTAGTATACTAGTGTTTTTTAATATTGGTCAATTCCCAAAAAATATTTAATAGAGGTAATTTTAATATTTTATATATATTTTGTATTTTTTTATTTTTAATAAACGTGAAAAAGGCTAAAATTGACGACTTAAGGACGGTTAAGTATTAGTAGGAAATAGGAATTGAACAATCCGATTCCTACCTTAACTAGGAAAAATAAAAAGTACCAGCTTAGTACTAATGTTTTTAAGAATGGGAAATTGTTTCCTTGTTAAACACGTAACAGGAATCGAAAATAACACGTTTGTATATATATATATACACATGTTTACGTACGCTAGAACAACCCATCAAACCTGTCTCTCTTTTTTTAACAAGTAGGATACGATACACAACAAGTAACATCCATCCAAACAACCTAAATAAACGAATTAGCAATGGGAGAGAGGAAGGTTGTGAACAAGTACTATCCCCCAGATTTTGATCCCTCAAAAATTGTAAGGCGAAGAAGACAACAACAGACGACAGTTCGAATGATGCTTCCAATGACTATACGTTGTGTTACGTGCGGTAATTACAACTATAAGGGCACCAAATTTAATTCCAGGAAAGAGGATGTTGGAACCACCTATTTAGGAATACGTATATGGAGATTCTACTTCAAGTGCACAAAGTGCAGTGCCGAGAATATTTTCAAGACTGATCCTAAAAACTCTGGTTATGTTATTGAGAATTGTTGCCAAGATGAGAAAAAGGATAGTGTTGTTGCTGAATGTGATGATGTGATGAAGTCATTGGAAAATAAAGCGTTGATTTCCAAGAGACAGATGGATGATGATGCTGCTTTAGATGAATTAAAATCGATGAAATCCCGATTATCAACTGTCAGCATAGATGCAATGCTTGAAGCTTTGCAACGGTCTGATGATGATCATGGAAACATGGAGGAGGAATTAGAAGATGAATCTCTCGTAAGATCGATTTTCCAGGGAAACCGCATTGTCAAAAGAATATTAGAACTTGATGATGATGAAAATAATTACTCCTCTCTTATTAAGAGGAGAAAGGTTTCCGACAGCTTAAACAATCGAGATAATAAAACACCATCAAGTGATTGTACCAAATTCATATTCAAGTCCTTACCAGTCAAAGTATCCGTAGTGAAGAAGGCACCCAACAGCAAGAAGATAGAACAAGGAAACAAGACTGGCAATGGTCTACAATGGCTATGTCAACAATATGAAAGTGAGGAAGATTAATTGATCATGTGTTTGAATTCTAATTGATTTAGATTGAGGTTGTATGTGTTTCAGTGAATACTAATGTTTGATGCTTAAATGTTTGTATAGGCTACAGTTATGTAACTCTTGGTGAAGGTGATGTTTACGTACTGAATTTTCTAATGATTTGTTGATTAGTTAAGTGCATACAATCTGTTTATTTTTCCTTGTGTGCTACATAAATCTGAAAACATAAATTGATTTAATAAAGTTAAAAACAAAGCTAACTCTAGAACAAACCAATTGGACAAAGTTCTTGGCCTATCCGATCAGGTCATGGCTCTTCTCTACCAAACTAAGGCTAACTAGTAACTTATGTCACCAGGTTGAGATGGTGTAATCATTCACGGCAATACACCCACCACTGCTCAGTTGTTTGTTATTTAATTTTTGTTGTTTCATATACAAATGAAGGTTTTATAAGCTTAAAAAACTCGGCCTGCTTAAATAGTTTGCAGTAGGTATTGCTGCATCTTTAGAACACCCTCTGGGTTCCATAGCTTCTTTATGGAGATTCTCAAAGAATATTTTTTTCCTGAATAGACTCTGTGTCATTTTATTTGAGCAACGTAAAGAGGAATTAGGATGACTCAAGGTTGTATGTGTTATAATAATGGCATTGATGATCATGTAGTTCGGTATCAATCTTTATATGCCTAAACATTATGTCATTTGCCAACCCATGACATCTATCTTATATTACATAAAGTTGTAAACAACATGTGGAATAAGGAACTAGAATAGATGATCTGATAATGCTGAGTTTCTGGACTCCTTGAGGCTAGTTAATTAGAGACTTTGTACTTCTTTTGTTGTATGTTGGCAGTATCTCCTTGGTATTTGCTTAAATTACCACATTTTATATTTAGAAAAAAACATTATGTCTTTTACTGTAATAAGATCAACATAATTTTTGTTTAAGTGCAAAGAGAATCAGAACGGCTCCAGTTTGTATGTGTTTAAAATGATGGTATTGACAAGCATATTCTTTCAAACTTTATAATGTTTCTGCTGCTTTAATTTTCTTGCCTAGCAGCAAGTTTTAAATGTTTTTCATAAGATTGAAGATATTCTCTGGGCAACTGTGCAACACCGAGTGTTGGGAAATTCCGATAATTTCCGCCTCCGTCTTTGCGTAAATTAACTGTGCAATAATCAAATGAGCAATAATAATCAATGATAAATGAAGACAGATGCACACCGAGATTTACGTGGAAAACCCCTTAAATGCCAAGGGTAAAAACCACGGGATCAGCTCCGAAACTTCCACTATAATAATAATGGTTACAATATTCTCTCCCAAGTTTACCCTGTAATACTTGGGGTACAACCAAATAGACTAATACAGATATTATCTATTTCTTCGGTACTTGACCGGATTCCTGACACTCACACTCTCAACTACTAACTCTGGTAACCTCGGTTCTAAACCGATACCCCGAAAATGAGAAGCACGAGGGCCCCCAAATTCCTTCGACCAAAGAAAGGCCGGACCCGGAGCTCTAGTACCACTAGTGCGCTCCCCTTAGTAATGATACTACTTATATGAGAGAGAGAGAGAAAAGAGAAACACAAGAGAAATGTTTGTGTTTTGGTGTGTTTTACAAATGAAATGAGAGGTGGTATTTATAGGCTTTTGGATGAGGGTGTTTTGGGAAATGAGGGAGTAGGTGAAGAAAAAGATAATGGGGAGTAGGTGAAGAAAAGAAGAAGTGAGGAAATTTCCTAACAACTACAACAATCTCCCCCTTCCGAACTTACGACTCTTCAGACAGAGTCCATGCCTGCGCTCCGTTTGCACAGCTCCAGCTTTTCCCTTGTAACGACCTTTGTCATCATGTCCGACGGATTCCGATCCGTGTGTATCTTCTCCAAATACATCAACCCATCCTCTATCTGCTCCCGTAGCCAATGGTAACGTATCTTGATATGCTTGGTACGACTGTGACAGGTAGCGTTCTTGCTTAAGTCAATAGCACTCTGGCTATCACAGTATAGCTCATACTTATCCTGTTTCTGACCCAATTCTTGGAGAAACCTCTGCAACCAAATCAACTCCTTGCCTGCTTCACAAGCAGCAATATACTCTGACTCAGTTGTTGACAGGGCGACGCACTTTTGCAACTTTGACTGCCACGATACAGCTCCCCCAGCAAAAGTGAAAAGCATCCCTGAAGTAGACTTCAGCTCTTCAGGATGACCTGCCATGTCTGAATCTGTAAAACCTTCCAAGATCGGTGCACCATGTCCATACCGCAAGCATACTCCGGAAGTACCTCTCAAGTATCTGAAAATCCACTTAACAGCTTTCCAGTGGTCCCTTCCTGGATTGGACAAATATCTACTCACAACTCCAACGGCATGAGCAATATCTGGCCGAGTACAAACCATCGCATACATCAGACTTCCTACTACCGACGAGTAGGGAACTTCCTCCATATCCTTCAATTCCTTGTCCGTGGAGGGGCACATTTCTTTGTCCACCTTAAAATGTCCCGCCAATGGCATGCTAACCGGCTTAGCATCTCCCATATTGAACCTCTTCAGTACCCGTTCAATATAACCTTTCTGAGACAGCCACAAACTCCTTGTTGCCCTATCCCGAAGTATTTTCATTCCGAGAATTTGTCTTGCCGGACCCAAGTCTTTCATATCAAAGAACTTGGACAAATCCTCCTTAAGCTTGCGAATCTTGTTAGCATCTTGACCGACTACTAACATATCATCAACATAAAGCAGCAAGATAACGAAGTTACCGTCAGGATATTTCTGCACATAAACACAATGGTCGGATGCTGTCCTCTTGAAGTTGTGATCTACCATGAATGAATCGAACTTCTTGTACCACTGTCTTGGCGCTTGCTTAAGCCCGTACAAGCTCTTCTTGAGCTTACAAACCATGTGCTCTTTCCCTTTCACTTCAAATCCCTCTGGCTGGTGCATGTAAATCTCCTCCTTCAAATCCCCATGAAGAAATGCAGTTTTCACATCTAACTGCTCAAGCTCAAAATCCATGCTAGCCACTAGTCCGAGAACTACCCGGATGGATGTCATCTTCACAACTGGAGAAAAGATTTCCTCGAAATCGATGCCTTCCTTCTGTGCAAAGCCTTTAACAACCAAGCGTGCTTTATACTTCACAAGCTTTTCATCATCCCTTTTTACTTTGAAGATCCATTTATTCTTCAAAGCCTTCCGGCCTTTTGGAAGTGTCGTCAACTCATAGGTTTGATTCTTGTTCAAAGAATCCATCTCCTCTTGCATTGCTTTCAGCCAGCAACTGCTCTCCTTATGAGTCTTTGCTTCCTCGAAGGTCTCGGGCTCCCCCTCATCAGCAATCAAGATATACTCGGATGAAGAATATCTAACCGATGGTCTGCGCTCCCTCTCGGAACGTCGTGGCTGAGATTCTTCTTCTTCTGGCTGGGGCGGTAGCTCCCCCCGCTCAGCATTCTCAGCATCTTCTGCCCTTTCACCACCTGTATCCTCAGGTGTTTCATCTCCATCATTCTCTGATATCTCTGGATATCTTGCTTGTCGCGGTTGTACCTTCTCAAAATCTTCATAATCTTGAGATTCGTGGAATACCACATCTCTACTTCTAAACAATTTCTTCTGTTTAGGATCCCACAACCTGTAGCCGAACTCTGTATCTCCGTAGCCGACGAAAATACACGGAGTTGCTTTATCGTCAAGCTTTGTTCTCTGCTCCTTAGGAATGTGTGCAAACGCCTTGCATCCAAACACCCGCAAGTAAGAGTAAGAAACCTCCTTTCCTGACCAGACCTTCTCCGGAATCTCGAAGTCCAGAGGTGCCGATGGAGATCGATTGATCAAGTAGCAAGCTGTCTGAACAGCTTCTCCCCAGAATGACTTCGGCAGCTTAGCCATTCTCAACATGCATCTGACTCGTTCAACAATGGTGCGGTTCATTCTTTCCGCTACGCCATTTTGCTGTGGGGTGCCAGGAACCGTCTTCTCATGCCTTATACCATGCCTCGCACAGTACTCCTGAAACTCGTTGGAAGTGTATTCTCCTCCGTTATCACTGCGGAGACACTTCAGTTGTTTCCCGGTCGCTCGTTCAACCATAGCATGAAATCTCTGGAAATGCTCAAATACTTGATCTTTGGATTTGAGCAGATTCACCCACACCTTTCGAGTCGCATCATCAATGAAGGTAACAAAATACTTATTCCCGCCCAAGGACTCCACATCAATTGGGCCGCATACATCAGAGTAGACTCTTTCCAATAACCCTGTTTTCTTCTTCAGTGGACTACTGAAAGATACTCTATGTTGTTTTCCGAATAAGCAGTACTCGCAGGGATTTAGTGCACTATCCTTAGCAAACGGAATGAGGGATTTCTTTGCTAAGATATGCAACCCTTTCTCGCTCATGTGTCCAAGTCTCTTGTGCCACAGATTCCCGGAAGATTCATCCTCCATTGTATTCAAGCCATCTGAATACACCTTCACTTGCGTCTTGTATAAAGAGCCACAAGCGGATCCTCGTGCAACCACCAGAGAGCCCATAGTAAGCTTCCACCTTCCATTTCCGAAGGAATTCACGTACCCCGCCTTGTCTAGCGCCATGCCTGAGATCAAGTTGAGCCGTAAGTCTGGAACATGCCTCACATCTTTTAGAACCATTGAACAGCCTGTGCTTGTCTCAATGGAGATGTCCCCAATGCCAACTATCTTCGACTGATCAGAGTTTCCCATTCTTACAGCACCGAAGTTGCCCGCCTCGTACCTTGTAAAGAATTCTTGATTGGGTGTCGCATGATATGTTGCTCCAGTATCAATCACCCATTCCACCTTCTGATCATCAATGTGTAGACATTCTTCTTCCCCAAAGGAAAGGAGCACAACATCTTCCGTCAGTGTAGCTGTTGTGTTCTTCTCGGCATTTTTACTTTGCTCCCCATTGCCTTGCTCCCGGAGCCAAGTCCTACAATCTCTTTTGTAGTGACCAGGTTTGTTGCAATGGTAGCATTTCTGTTCCTCTTTGGCCTTTGATTTGCCTTTGGAATTTCTGAAATTCCGACTTTTACTACGCCCTCTCGCCGGTTCTCTGTAGTTGCCTCGACCCCTGTTTTCAGTAACAAGAGCCTGGGAATCGTAACTGATTCCTTGTCCTTTTCTTCTCATCTCCTCGTTGAGAATACTCTCCCTGATCAGCTGCAGTGTTAGTTTTTCACTTGGGACAGAATTCGTAACTGTCACCACTAACGTATCCCAGCTTGGCGCAGAGTATTTAGAAGAAAGATTGCCCGAAGCTTCTCGTCAAGCTCCTGCTTCATATCCGCGAGTTGGTTCATCAACCCTTGGAACTCGATCATATGCTCTGACATGCTGTTCCCGTCTTTGTACCGCATGTTCGCCATCTTGCGCACCAGAAAAGTAATATTCTGTGTACTCTTCTGTTGGAACATAGACTCCAGCGTCGTCCAGAGCGTGTAAGCATCCGTCTCTTGGGAGACATGGTGATACACCGTATGATCAATCCACTGTCGGATCTGACCAATAGTTTTCCGGTTCATCTTCTTCCAGTCAGCCTCAGACTTGTCTGCCGGCTTGACCCCTTTCAGCTCCAACGGATCAAATAGGTCCTTACTGTAAAGGACGTCCTCCATTCGGGATTTCCATAACGGGAAATTTGAAGCTGTTAACTTTATCATTGCACTAGATGATTCCTCCATTTTGATTTACCAAATACCAAAGTAATTCTTTTCTGATGTGGAAGATCAGACTAAGCTGCAACCACAGAGCATACTCAGACAGAACCTTGGCTCTGATACCAATTGTTGGGAAATTCCGATAATTTCCGCCTCCGTCTTTGCGTAAATTAACTGTGCAATAATCAAATGAGCAATAATAATCAATGATAAATGAAGACAGATGCACACCGAGATTTACGTGGAAAACCCCTTAAATGCCAAGGGTAAAAACCACGGGACCAGCTCCGAAACTTCCACTATAATAATAATGGTTACAATATTCTCTCCCAAGTTTACCCTGTAATACTTGGGGTACAACCAAATAGACTAATACAGATATTATCTATTTCTTCGGTACTTGACCGGATTCCTGACACTCACACTCTCAACTACTAACTCTGGTAACCTCGGTTCTAAACCGATACCCCGAAAATGAGAAGCACGAGGGCCCCCAAATTCCTTCGACTAAAGAAAGGCCGGACCCGGAGCTCTAGTACCACTAGTGCGCTCCCCTTAGTAATGATACTACTTATATGAGAGAGAGAGAGAAAAGAGAAACACAAGAGAAGTGTTTGTGTTTTGGTGTGTTTTACAAATGAAATGAGGGGTGGTATTTATAGGCTTTTGGATGAGGGTGTTTTGGGAAATGAGGGAGTAGGTGAAGAAAAAGATAATGGGGAGTAGGTGAAGAAAAGAAGAAGTGAGGAAATTTCCTAACAACTACAACACCGAGGCATGCTGTTCCTCTTGTGATTGACAGGTATGATCTAGTACTTAGATTTTTATGTCACTTGGCATGGTTAAGAGGATACATGCTTAAGTTCATTCTCAATTTTTCTTCGTCACACTGAATGTAAATATGTATCAGTTTACTCTTATATATTGAGATAGGACAAAATTGCATCAGCAGGCAATCGAGGACCTTAAGAAGTTATTAGTGAATCCTTTGCTTGTTGCAGTTACAACTCATTTATTCATTATCTGTGTAAATCAAATAGTCCAGCTTCGTTAAGAAGGCGAAGCAGTATGCATTGCTTAAAGTGCTGGCATAATATGTGTGCAGCGATGTATACTTCATGAATGTGATTGATATTTTTTTCCTTATTTGGTATATTGTAGACTTGCCCATGGTTTCATGTGCTATTTGTTACTGCTACATAGGCAACTTCTGTCTGCTACTTGCATTTGTATCTTAGTTTTAAACCTTTAAGTTGAGATGCTGTAGCAGAGATCATTTCTGCTTAGTGGTCCGTGTGTCACTGCGTTCTGGATTTCACAGCTTGCCTTAGTTGCTTTTTGAATTCAATTCCCTATTCAGTCTGGTCAGGGGTAAAGATGCATGTTAGCACACTGTGTCAATGACTATGGATGGAACTTCCAGATCAGAAGAAAACTTAATTGTTAGGAGATATCTGAAGCTAGTTCTTGTTTTGCAAAAAATGCAGAATGTGCAGCTGGTTGATAACCAGGATGATTCTCAATGGTGGTTACGTAACGAGAATGAAGTTTCCACTGTTAAGGAGTGTTGTGATCAGCAATAAACAGTGGAGAGCATTGGCTTTGGAAATTGGTCTGCAAGACTAGGGCACCAACCAAAGTTGCTTGCCTTGGATGGTTTGCTGCTCGTGATGTGTGGCTCAACGCAGGAAAGACCACAAAGGAGAGGATTTATTCTTTGTAGCTGGTGTTTTTTGTGTGAGGGTGGAAACAGCCAACCATTTGCTACTTCAATGCACATTTTCATTGCAGATCTGATCCTTAATTAGTTCTGAATAGTTTTGAAGTTCATTGGGTAATACCAGCAAGCTTCAGTGGGCCTACTCATGTCGTTTATAAGGTCACATATATTTTTCTGAATTTGCATTTGGCTGAATTTTCAAGATGTACATATACTAACAATTTCAATTTCTTGTTATTACATTATTTTTCAGGTCAAAACGACGAACAAGAAATACTGTTTTCGCCTCAAACACAAGGATATTGCTTCCATCCACTTGTGATGTTATATATAGGTTCTGTAATTTCCTCCCACTCAAAAACAAAAACAAAAATATAAAACAAGATGTTTCTTACGTGGGTTCTAGAGAAAATAATGAATTTTTGGAAAGTGAAGTCATCCATGATCTTTTAAGTTCTTCTTATAACCGAGAAATCCTTAATGCCAGTGGTAAACGTTTCAGAACTATGTGAATAATGGGTCTGACCCTCTAACCTTTTTCACTTAAATACCAGACATTTGTATGTGGCAACCGAAAGGGTTTGAACCTGTGATTGAGCCTGACTCAATAACTCGCACATCACAATTTGTGCTCTTACCACTAGACTAAAGCCGCAGGGGCTCTATGTATTGTGTGTGTGTTTTTTTTTTTTGAATTTTGAGGATAAAAATGTAATAAAATGTAGATTGAATTTTGATATAAGCTTTGTGTTTTAAAGTCATTAGTGTTCATTCATATATATTTCTAGTAACGATGAAAGCGCAGAAGGAGGCCCCTTCTGACATGCAATGCAAGGACAAGTCCATACTTCAGAGTGTAGTTGCAAATCCGGGCACCATTCCAAAAGATATTACCCAAGAATACTAGTACTACTCATTTAATAGTTTTTTTTAATCTGTCAAGACTAGAATTTGTAACTCCTCTGTGGTATTTTACCATCGTGCCGGTGTTTGATTGTGATCAACGAGTTGAAATTTAAAATGTTGGATCAGCTTTAGTTGCTAAAATTTTAGTCGCAACATATATCAAGAGTTGTGTAATTTCCAGATATATGTCCTATCATAATTCATTAACATGTGTTTCAGAGTGTGCATCATACTTGTAAGTGTATATAAGGATTAAAATCCCCGATTTGCTTTCCTATTAGGTTGCCTGCTTCAATTTTGTTAACCCTCCTTCAATGTAGGCCTTTCCCTGTTTCCCGACCTTCCCACTTCTGAAAACGGACTACTATTAGCTTGAGACTTTTTCAGGTCCACTTGGTTTGCTTTGACAGTTCCCTGGTTGCTGAAAAGGGAGAACATCTGATATTTATCATCTAGAAAATGAGGCTTTCCCTTGCCATCCCTGTTCAGTTCCTTTGATATTCAATCTGAGCTTTTGATGCTTTTATTTACTGAATCCATAAATATCCACCTGCTGCTTTATTATAAATAACATGGCTAACGTGAACAGTTTGTGTTTCAGGCACAATCATTTGTTTCAAGATTGATAGCTGAGAAAACTGCTGCCCTTCAGCAGAGCTACAGACTTCGTCAAGAACTGGTGAGCTTGACGTTAACTTTATTAATTTCTTATCAACTAAAATTCTGATGCTTTTGTGAAGTTAAAGCAGTTTGAGTTACTCCTATTCACTCTTTCCTGCCCTTGGTTTTGTTTTTCTTTTCTCATGATTAGTCCAGATCTTTGTTCTTGTTGTTAATGTCGAGTAAACAGAACTTTGATGAATAGACAAACAAAGTTGCTATGGACAGGTTTTGCTTGTTGTTTGCTTTCCTTTTAGTCACAATGCTTACCTCTGAAAATGCTCTTTGGGAACTAGAAAAACGTCATTATGAGCAGAGGTCGCAGCAGTGGTGTTTCCTTCCTCTTTGTTATCATGGTTGGCTTGCTGGGAATAGTTTTCGGGGTAGTTTGTGATAAGGACATGAGCATTCATCAGATAATCAGTCATTTCAGTTTTTTGGCTGAAGTTATAATGCTCTAGGACAGTTCTTTTTAAATATATTATGTCTATTTGTTTCTCTGATTGTGAAGTGGATAAATATTTTAGTTCGATGAATTCTAAAAATCTTTAAGGCAAATTGCAGTTGTCAAATTTGGCTAGACTGTATTAATGCTGTTAAATTTATTTATGACACTGTTTCTTGAAGCAATTATTGTTGGGAAGAAACCAAACTACGACGAGGTAAATGCGGAATATTACCCAAGTCAAAACTTCCCTATCTATTTGAACACGAGGAGCAAACAAATCCAAACACAATAATAGTTATAGGACAACCACCAATTACAAACAACAATAGCAAGATAAAGGCACTTAAACCAAATGCAAGAGACACCAGATTTTTACGTGGTAAAACCTCTTCAATGAGAAGAGTAAAAACCACGGGACATCCGTCCAGAAAATATTCCACTATCACCAAAAGTTGTTACAAAGTACTCCAAAATGGCTATACAACATATACCAAACAAGGAGTAACAACAACAAGAAGATTACACCAAAATAAGAGATCAAGAAGAGAAGATATCACCAAAAACGCAGTCAGCTGTTCAGGCAGCAAAAACTGACGCTACAGACCTCCAAAAATTCAAATTCAAGTTTCTAATGAAAGATCAAGATGTTGGGAACGTTGTGTCCAAAGATCAGCTCAATCGGACTAGAAACGAAGTAGGAAATGGAATTTGAAAGTGAAGGTATAATGCTGAAAATTTCAGCTCTTGTTTTTTCTCTCTCTTGTTTTTCTCTCTCTCACTCAACGGATGAAAGTGTTGTATGATGATGTGTGGGGTGTGTAATCTGATAGTGGAGCATGTGTGTATAATAGGGATGTGGGGTATGTGTAATAAATGGAGTGGGTGTGCAATAATGACCAAACATAAGTGGTCCAATATCACTTTTTTTTTTTTTCTTCCACATAGGAGGGACAAAAAATTGTGTAAAAAAAAAACCCAACAATTCTCCCCCGACCGACTATGTGGAGGAGACCACCATCCCGGCGATCGAACAACATTGTTCAAACTTTCCTCTTGGCAACGATTTAGTAAGCATATCTGAACCATTGTCATTGGTGTGGATCTTCTCAAGTAAAAGCAACTTAGCATCCAACACGTCTCGAATCCAATGATACCTCACATCAATATGCTTCGATCTACCATGAAATGTAGAATTCTTGCCAAGATGAATAGCGCTTTGACTGTCACAATGAAGCACATATTTTTCTTGAGCAAAGCCAATTTCCTTCAAAAAACGCTTCATCCAAAGCAACTCTTTACAGCCTTCAACAGCAGCAATAAGCTCAGCTTCTGTAGTAGATAGAGCAACACATTTTTGCAACCTAGATTGCCAAGACACAGCTCCCCCTGCATAAGTAATCAAGTAGCCAGAAGTAGACTTGCGAGTATCAATATCACCAGCCATGTCTGAATCAGTATAACCACAAAGAATAGGTTTCCCTGTACCAAAACACAAACTCTGACTAGTAGTGCCACAAAGATATCTCATAATCCACTTCACTGCATTCCAATGCTCTCTTCCTGGATTAGAAAGATAACGACTAACAATACCAACAGCATGAGCAATATCAGGTCTCGTGCAAATCATTGCATACATTAAACTGCCAACGGCTGAAGCATAAGGAACTTTCTTCATATCTTCCTTCTCATTAATTGTAGAAGGACTCTGCTTTCTGCTCAACTTGAAGTGCATAGCCAAAGGTGTACTAACAGCCTTAGCCTTATCCATGCTGAATCTGTGAAGTACCTTTTGAATGTACTTCTCCTGTGATAACCACAATTTCTTGGCCTCTCTATCACGGACAATCTGTATGCCAAGAATCTGCTTCGCTGATCCTAAGTCTTTCATTGCAAAAGACTTGTTCAATTCTTGCTTCAACTTCTGAATCCTGGAAGCATTATGACCAACAACAAGCATGTCATCAACATAAAGTAATAAAATAATAAAGTCACCTTCAGAGAATTTTTGCACAAAAACACAATGGTCTGAAGAAGTCTTCTTGAAACCCTGTTGCCGCATAAAAGTCCCAAACTTCTTGTACCACTGCCTGGGAGCTTGTTTCAAGCCATACAAGCTCTTCTTCAATCTGCAAACATAATTCTCTTTTCCCTTGACTTCAAAACCTTCAGGTTGCTCCATATAAATCTCTTCATCTAAATCACCATGGAGAAAAGCAGTTTTCACATCCATTTGCTCAACCTCTAAATCTAGACTTGCAGCCAAGCCTAGAACAACACGAATGGAAGACATCTTCACAACAGGAGCAAATATCTCACTAAAACCAACTCCCTTTCTCTGTTTAAAGCCCTTGACAACTAATCTAGCTTTGTACCGTGGAACTGGGTTACCATCTTCACTTTTCACCCTGAAAACCCACCTGTTTTTCAAAGCTTTTCTATCTTTAGGAAGCTTTACCAAATCAAAGGTATGATTATCTTGCAAGGAATTCATTTCATCTTGCATAGCATCTAACCACTTTTCTTTTTCTTCACTTTCCATGGCCTCTTCAAAACATTCAGGTTCTCCCCCGTCAGTCAAGAGTACCCACTCACCGGGAGGATACCGAGATGAAGGTACACTCACTCTAGAAGATCTTCTGAGTGAACTCTCTGGAGCATCAACAGTGATTGGTTGCTGGCCAACCACATTATCATCAACTGGAGCATCAACAATATCATCAACCTGCTGGTCATTCTGAACATGATCATCAACATGGTCATCAACCTGAATTTCAACATTTTGTTCAGGTGCAACAGTCACAGGAACTGGATCAAGATCAACTAAGCTCTCACTGCCCTGAGAATCAACTTTCTCAGCCTTGTCAAAATCTTCAATTGTTTGGTCTTCAAAGAACACAACATCACGGCTTCTAACAAGTTTCTTCTCAACTGGATCATAGAAACGATAGCCGAATTCGTCCTGACCATAACCAATGAAGATACACTGCCTAGTTTTAACATCCAGCTTTGACCTTTCATCTTTAGGAACATGCACAAAAGCTCTACAGCCAAAGACCCTCAAATGATCATAAGAAACATTCTTACCAAACCAAACTCTGTCAGGGACATCACCATCCAAAGCAACAGTAGGAGACAAATTGATAACATAAGCCGCAGTATTAAGTGCTTCTGCCCAAAAGGAATCTGGCAGCTTAGCCTCTGAAAGCAAACATCTAACCCTCTCAACAAGTGTTCTGTTCATCCTCTCTGCTAAACCATTTAGCTGAGGAGTCTTAGGAGGAGTCTTCTGATGTCGAATACCCTGCGCTCTGCAATAGTTATCAAAAGGACCAATATATTCACCACCATTGTCTGTGCGGATGCATTTTAATTTCTTCCCTGTCTGTCTCTCAACCAAGGCCTGAAAATCCTTGAACACATCAAGTACCTGATCCTTAGTCTTCAAAGGAAACACCCAGAGCTTGCGAGAATGATCATCAATGAAAGTCACAAAATAAAGTGCACCACCTTTGGATCTTTCTTTAAAAGGACCACACAAATCAGAATGTACCAACTCCAGCAAATCAGGTTTTCTCGAAGGCGGATGACTATGAAAAGAAACCCTTTTCTGTTTACCGGCTAAGCAATGAACACATTTCTTCAATTTTGCTTGCTTTACACCCAAAAGCAAACTCTTCTTAGCCAAACAATCAATCCCCTTCTCACTCATATGACTCAGCCTTCTATGCCATAACTCTGATGAAGCATCATTTTCCACCACATTTACTGAGTCACTAGAAATAGAACTCTGCATAGAATACAAGTTACTAGACTTGTTACCTCGAGCCACGATCAAAGAACCTTTAGTCAGCTTCCACTGGCTATTACAAAATGTGCTACAATAGCCATCATCATCAAGCTTTCCTGCAGAAATCAAATTCAAGCGGATATCTGAAACATGTTTGACATTTTTAAGAACTAACCTCGAACCATTGTTAGTTTCCAAGCAAACAGTACCAATGCCAATAACCTCAGTTTCACCATCATTACCCATTTTCAATACCCCAAAATTACCAGGAGTATAAGAAGAAAAGAACTCTTTCTTCGGCGTGACGTGATAAGAGGCACCTGTATCCACCACCCAGCTAGTCTCATGGCAAACAAAATTAATGACATCTTCATTATCACCGGCAAAAAGAAGATCAGCTTTGACAACAGTAGCAACACGATTATCATCGTCGCCCTCTTTCTTTTGTTGTCTCAATTCTTTCTTATATTTAAAACAAAACTTCTTAATATGCCCTCGAATGCCACAATGATCACATGTAAGATTTTTATACCTGGACCTCGACTTGCTTCTACTTTTATCTCTGTTGTTCTGACCTCTGGACTTGTTTCTCCCCCTATCTTCAGTAACCAAAACATCGGAGTGTGAAGCTGAAGAAGATGAGCCTTGAGATTTTCTTCTCATTTCTTCATTTAAAACACCACTCTTAGCATATTCCATAGTTACAACACCACTGGGAGCAGAATTAGTCAATGAAACCCGAAGAGTTTCCCACGAGTCAGGAAGAGTATTCAAAAGCCAAAGTCCTTGAATTTCTTCATCAAATCTCACACCCATACCGGACAGCTGATCAAGGACACCCTGAAAATCATTAATATGATCAGAAATAGGTCTGCCCTCTTTATATCTAATATTCATCAATTGATTCAGCAGGAACAACTTATTATTGCCAGTCTTCGAAGCATAAAGTGTCTCGAGCTTATCCCACAAACTTCTAGCATGTGTCTCATTCACAATATGATTACGAACATTGTCTTCAACCCATTGTCTAATATAACCACAAACCTGTAAGTGCTCAAATTCCCAATCTTCATCTGACATAGACTCGGGTTTATTAGAAGCGAACACAGGCAAATGCATTTTCTTGACAAATAGAAGATCTTTCATCTTGCCTTTCCAAATATGGTAATTACTGCCATTTAAACAAACCATCTTGCTCATATTAGCCTCCATCATTCAAATAAATAAACTACAATCAAATATAACCAGAAGCTCTGATACCAATATGTTGGGAAGAAACCAAACTACGACGAGGTAAATGCGGAATATTACCCAAGTCAAAACTTCCCTATCTATTTGAACACGAGGAGCAAACAAATCCAAACACAATAATAGTTATAGGACAGCCACCAATTACAAACAACAATAGCAAGATAAAGGCACTTAAACCAAATGCAAGAGACACCAGATTTTTACGTGGTAAAACCTCTTCAATGAGAAGAGTAAAAACCACGGGACATCCGTCCAGAAAATATTCCACTATCACCAAAAGTTGTTACAAAGTACTCCAAAATGGCTATACAACATATACCAAACAAGGAGTAACAACAACAAGAAGATTACACCAAAATAAGAGATCAAGAAGAGAAGATATCACCAAAAACGCAGTCAGCTGTTCAGGCAGCAAAAACTGACGCTACAGACCTCCAAAAATTCAAATTCAAGTTTCTAATGAAAGATCAAGATGTTGGGAACGTTGTGTCCAAAGATCAGCTCAATCGGACTAGAAACGAAGTAGGAAATGGAATTTGAAGGTGAAGGTATAATGCTGAAAATTTCAGCTCTTGTTTTTTCTCTCTCTTGTTTTTCTCTCTCTCACTCAACGGATGAAAGTGTTGTATGATGATGTGTGGGGTGTGTAATCTGATAGTGGAGCATGTGTGTATAATAGGGATGTGGGGTATGTGTAATAAATGGAGTGGGTGTGCAATAATGACCAAACATAAGTGGTCCAATATCACATTTTTTTTTTTTTTCTTCCACATAGGAGGGACAAAAAATTGTGTAAAAAAAAAAACCCAACAATTATCTCAAAGGGCGTCTTTCTCCCAGAAGTTATTTTTTGTGGAGTCCGACTCTTTCAGTTAAAATGAAAGAAGGTTGTGTGTGATACCCACCTTAATACACATATTGGGTACTCCCTCCGGTCCAAGATTTATTTGTACCCCATATTTACACATATATAAAAGCAAAGAAAAAGCCTGATATTTTAGAGAGAACTACATCTTTTACCATCGGTATTTGACAGTGTGATAGCTGTTCAAACTTTAGAAAAGTCCTCAAACACTCCGTGAGATGAAAACGAGGTACCTTCCGTGAGATGCTCCGTGTGAAAAAGAGTGTAGAGGCAAGCTACATCCAGGCAAGAAATGTTCAAATAATCATTGAGTTGTTACCTATTGGTGTTCTTAGGTAAATTAGGGCGCAAACTATATTCTTACTCGTTCTCTTTCTCGAAAAATATATAGTCACAAAGAATTGCAAAGTTATTACTAGTATGTTATTCTGATAAAGTTGGTAGTAAAGCAATTTCACCATTCAGCTTCATTGATACCATGTATTCATCCATAAATAGAGCAAACAAGTGTGGATTTTAGGCAGAGCCTTGGTCTAGAACCACGGTTATAGAGCACTCTATTCCCTCCTGCTAGTCTAACATTTGTGACCTTTCCCTCATACTAACATCTTCCTAAATACTTTTGTATATGAACTCTCGTGGACCTGATAATATTTCCAATATTGCATCTGATTATATTTTCGCAACTTTTCCATTTCTTGTAATATTTTGATGGACCATACTGAAAAATGCATTTTATACCTGCAGAGACGTTTCATCTGATCCAAGTATCTCATGCAAAAGGATCAGACGTAGACCCTTGAGGTTGAGGAAGCAAAGGATGTGTTGAGAAAAGCTGGTGCTGCTGATGATGAGATATGTCTCTTGAGAGACAGTGCACCCCAAAAATGACAGAAAGGGAAAAGAACAGAGTCAGATAGTTGGATTTGTAAGTGCAGGAGTAGTTGAATCAAATGGACATAAAGTCACAGCTAACAATCAGGATATTGAAATTCCTGGGGACAATTATCCTGAAGAGGATGAGAAGGTTGAGATTCGTATTTGGAGGCTTAATCTGCAATATGGAAGAAGGTGATGATGACTCTGGCCAAGAATATGGTTAGTGATGGTCATCTTGCCGCTTTAGAAAAGAATAAAACGAAGGAGACAAGTCTCTTAGAGATTGTTGTTTGTATTCTTCTGCTCTGCACTAGTTGGAAAAACATTTGAGCTAATAGTTGGTACAATCATAATCGTAAATTGAAGTTAGATTGTTATAACTTGGAGTTGCCGATAGAGAATATTGTACATCATACTTGTTATTCAATGTACACTTGTGTATATTCCTCATAAAATTTATCGTGTTACACAGCAAGAATGCATCATTTAGTAATAGTGTGGGAATTCCAATTCTTCTCATCTTGTCTAGCAATTTGCCATTTCCAAAATTGTGTTACTCACTTACTCTTCTAGCCACAGCCCGGCTGGCTCGTGACACATGACTAGCACATTATATCATGATGAGGGTGCCTCTCTTGGCAGGGGAAAAAAGAGATGTTTGAGAAAAGGTCCCTTCTCCAAAAAAGCTCTGGTGGCATGGAGTAGAGTCTGCTTACCAAAAACAGTGGGAGGCCTGAACATTATTAACCTAAAGATATGGAATAGAGCTGCTATAGCCAAGACTACCTGGGAGTTGTCCAAGAAGGCTGACAAGCTATGGATCAGATGGATTCATGCGCACTACATTAAAGGCCATGGCATGATGGTAATGAATGTTCCACAGCAAGCAAGCTGGATGGTAAAAGATCATAGGGGCCAGAGATCATGTAATACAAATGCAGGGAAAGCTTGATGGAACTGGAGGAGCGATAAAAAAGATTGATCTGAAACTACTTGGAGAGTTCCCAAAGGTCTCATGGAAAGGGTTGATGTGTAGCAATGCAGCAAGGCCTAAAGCAATATTTACCATGTGGCTTCAATGCCATGGTAAACTACTTACGGTTGATAGGCTGGCAAAGTGGGGGATGACTGTGAACTTATCATGTTCTATGCGCCAACACCAACAAGCGACCAGAGATCACTTGTTTTGGAGCTGTGATTATGCCCAACAGCTGTGGAATAGGATTGCTCAATGGCCCAATTCCAGGTATATCAAGGCACTGGCTGGAACAATCAACTGGAGTGGGTTATTCAAAAGACCAAGGGGAAGTCGGCCTCAGCACTAGTGATCAAAATGGTGTATGTACTGATCTTGTTAAGTGTAAAGGTCCCAAGTTTAAATACCAAACTCTCTAGCAATATACAAGCAGCCCTGTACTGTATAGAGTGGACACAAACCGCACGAAACACAACCGAATTTTCCTTTTATTGACTCAAACAGTTTAGTGAAATTTATTAAACATAGACCTTTTGCCCTTGATGATTAACATCCAAGGACAACTAAAAGCGCAAATCGAATGGAGAATATGGTCTTGTCAATCTCTTTTAGTTAGGATATATGGAATATCTGGACCTCAGAACCGGATCAAATGTGGAGAAATAACAGGAGATATATATAGGATCTTTTGGTCAAATTAGAGGAGCAAAATATGTACTCCCTCTCTTCCACTTTAGTGTCATAGTTTGAATTGGCACGACGTTTAAAAAAGAAAATGAAAACTTTTGAGACTTATAATCTTTCCCATTAAAGATAAAGTTGTAATTTTAAAGTTAAATTGTCTTTTTTTATAACAGACTAATAAAGAAATGTGGTCACATTAACCGCAACAGAAGGAGTCTTAGGTCTTTTTTTCTTCCTTTTGTTCAAAATTATGGTTGTACATGCGTGACAGAGTATTATGCAGACTGAAGAAGAAGCTGAAGAAGAAGAAGAAAAGAAGAAGAAGAAGAAGAAGAAAGTATAAATAAGAAGTACAAGATCTGCAACAATGGGAATAGGTACATTGGCAGCCACAACCTTAAAAACAAGAAGCATCAATAGCCGAATTAGCAGTAAATGGTGTCTCTAGTACTATCACTGCACATCCTCTGTGCTCTGAGAAAGGTAAAAGAGACATTGCATTTGCATTGAAACTTTGCATACAGACAAAATATCTAAACATAAAGACACGAATTTCATACATCGATGGCCACTCAAACTTGTCAAAGTTATTTCATTTAGATATATCAATTAAAGGTGCTACTTATTAAACACCTAATTTATGTCCACACTGTACCTATTAGACACCTCATGAACAACTCACAAAAATAAAGTGCATGACTACAAACGCTATGACATGGAAAAATAAGGGAACCCCTAAGTGACACGAATATTTATAAAAAAGAATATTAAAACCCTCTTATCTATAATTATTATTAGACAATCAAAATGATAGAGTGTTAAATTATAATTCAACTATGACTTGGAAATCCAAAATCTCCATCTATACTATGAGAAGGAAACCAGCTGCAGACTTTTATGTTATACTTATACAGTTGCTTATTTCTTTAAGCTTATAATATCAGTTCCAATATATTTGTAATTGGGCATTTTATATATTATTTTGTTTATGTTACTTTCAAGTGGCGAGTTCATTATTCAGGAAGGTACGTAGTACAGAGAAGCTACAAGAGCTTAATTATGATCAGTGAATTCTGATTTGGTTACAACAAACCCCAACAGATTATTTGACCTCTAGTGTTACACAAGCAACTCACGTATTTATTTCTACTGAACCAATTAACAAAGTTCTCGAAGTTGGTGATCTTTTTAAACATTACAAGATAAATTTCCATTGTTAAACATAAGAATTCAGATCTATCTTTATCAATTTTTTTTTTTTTTTGACTAGTCATGTAGCATGGGTTGTGAGCTGTGCTACTTTCCATTCACATTAAATCTTATTGTAACTGGTTTAAACAGTAGACTTTACCAATATTATTGATTAAACTATTCATTAATTTTGATAGTGGTGACTTGTTTGCTTTCAATGTTCATTAGTAGAAGAGTAGCAAATACTTCACTGGATAAAAGTCATCAATTTGAGTACAATATATTAATTATATGATGGTTCAGAGTATTAAATTTTTTATTATACGCATATTCAGAGCTGATTTAGTGTATAACTTATGAACTCATCATTGAAATTCAGTAACTTTTAATTGATCGTGTTAAATATTCACTAATTAATAAGTACTTAATTTTTGAAATTGGTAATGCTCTGTTGAATTGATTTATTGATAGTTTCTTGAGAAGAATGGGCCAAAAGACCCTCTCAAGTCTTTAATTAATAAAAGGGGATGCGCGTGGAGCGTCGTGGGCCATATTAGAAACAACAAAACTTGCGGGGCTTGATTAAAAACCTTTTGGACTGAATTAGCAATCCCAAAAACTTTTAATCAAAAGGTGGGAAAACGAACCGAACGGACTGAGTTCAATGATTTAAAACATCGAACCCCAAAAAATCTTCTCTTACA
This sequence comes from Petunia x hybrida, assembly GCA_037355625.1. NCBI lineage: Eukaryota > Viridiplantae > Streptophyta > Magnoliopsida > Solanales > Solanaceae > Petunia > Petunia x hybrida. The sequence continues at coordinate 7,955,586 of JBBBVM010000090.1, read as the reverse complement.
CTCTTCACAGTTCTCAAGTTCGTCTCTTCTACAGTAACTCTAAATATCATCGTCGCCGACCATAAACATTTTTCCGGTAACATCTAAAGGTAAATTTTGAACAATATTGATGTTTTTCAAGTGAATCGGGTTTTTTCTTTGCTATTTTGCTATTTTGAAAAAACTATGATTTTTACGCCTTTTTACAGTACTGAGAAAGTTCTTGTGAAAATCTTGGTTTTTGTTGATTTTTTCGTCAAATAGTGCTATGTTCTTGTACAAAAAGTGAAGTTTTGCATGTTTATGTTATATTACTATGTTAAGAGCATACTCCTTCGAAGACTGAAACATTGTGAGACAGTGTTCTAAACGTGTGATACGATGTTTGAAGTTGGTGATGTATTTTAGATGATTTTTGTTAAAATAAATTAGGGTTTTTAAAAATAAATAGGCTAAAGGTTGAAAAAATGTTGTACGCATACTCCTTCGCAGAGTCAAACGTCGTGGGACAATGTTCTAAACGTGTGATGGGATGTTTGAAGTTGGTGATGCATTTTAGATGGTTTTTGTTAAAATAAATTAGGGTTTTATAAAATAAATATGCTAAAGGTTGAAAAAATGTACATATAGTCAAGATTTTGCATGTTTATGTTTGTGCATGCATGTTTAAAGTTCTGGAACATTTGAGACAGTGCTCCGACCGTGCGAGAGGATGATAACGTTTAATGATGACTCTACTTGAACGAGGGTTTGATAAAATATACATATGTATATATGTTTCACACACCCATATTGCATGCTTGTACATCTTTAATTGATGAATGTACTTGTGATTTGCAGCTACAATGGCTTATAAGCGGGGAATTAAGAGGAATGAGACTACTCCTCCTAGTAAACAGCCTCCTAGGAAGAGGAGACTAATATTGGAGGACGAAGAGGAGGGGTCCCTAGACTATGATGTAAATGTTGGGCCACAGCTGCCGGAAGATGGTAATCTATCAGAAGAAATAGAAGCGCTGTTTGGTGATGATGACTGGGATGAAGATGGAAACAAAAAAGAGAGCCTTTTAAATGTGGAAGAAGAAGAGGAGGTGGGAAGGTTGGTAAATAATCTTGCAGGGGAATTTGAAGGAGTTGCAAATGTAGAAGAAGTAGATGATGTACATGAAGTTATAGAGATAGTAGATGTTCAAGCTGGTGAAAGAGGTAGGAATGGTAGGGAAGAAGAAGAGGGTGAGAGATGCGAAGGAGAAGGTCAGTTCGTAGACGACGTGGGAGCTGATTCTGCAGAGCCACCTAGAGAGGTATAGTTGAGAACATACATAAAGTTGTTCGTCACTTTACAGTAGAATGTTCAATATTTTTTATGTGATTTGAGAACACTCGCGTGCATGATCAGATCAATCTTAACTATGTTCGAAGTATTTTCTTGTAGTTCCTTGGAACATCTCAAGGGATGTTTCATGCATCTGATATTATGTTCTTACTACCCTGGTGATTCCTTAAACTAACAAATTTCAAAACATTGTGCAGCCTGAGTTCGTGCAGCCTGAGTACGTCACCAGTGTCATTCCACCAATGGTGCTGAAGACTTACTTGGATGAGCATGAGCATTTTCAATCCAAGATAACTGTCCACTCGTCGCTTATTGGACGAATGCGTGAGTTCAGGATTGTGCTGCGTACAAGTGGTTTGTATGACAAGTTCAAAAACAGTATCTTTGGCCATTTCTTGGACTTGCCGGAGGAGCCATCGTTTCCAACCAGGTTGGTGCACAATATTCTGCTAAGAAGAGTTTTGTGCAATAAAGAAAAAGAAGCTTGGTTCAATTTCAATGGAGTGCCTGTTCGTTTTGGCCTCCAAGAGTTTGCTTTGATGACAAAGCTGAGATGCCAAGCCTATCCAAGTGTCCAATGGGAGGCTGCGATCAAAGAGAGGGGCAGGGAGATGTGGGAGTATATCTCAACGGCGTGGGAGGATGGGAAAGCAAGAGCAGTAACTGCTTCCCGGTTGCTGAGTTTGATAGAAAATGAGGAAGTTCCTGAACGGTACAAGTTTGGGCTTGCCATGGCTTGGTTTGTTCACTCAATATTGTGCGCCAAGGACAAAAAAGCTGGTATTGAGGAATTACTGGTCTGTCTTGCATACCTTCCTAATGAATTTGCCAAGTATCCTTGGGGGCGGAAAAGCTTCGAGCTGACCATTGAGTACCTGACGAAGCCCATGGCTGATCGTGCAGCTAGCAAGGCCAAGGACGGGCCAAATTACAATCTTTATGGGTTTCCTTGGACATTTGTGGGTTGGGTATTTGAAGCAATACCTTCGCTTCGTCCCAGGGATTTTCCCAAGGAGAGGAGCATGCCAAGGATGCACAGGTGGATCACTGAAAAGAATGAAAGAGACTCCCTAAGGCTGTTTGAGAATGTTGCAAAGCCTGTAAGTACTTTACCTACAATTTTCTAAATGTTGGAACATCTACAATGTCGTTATAATCATTGTTGTTAATGTTAAGAACGTCTTTTCAGATGTTCGATCACGACATATATGATGTTTCATTTTTAATGGTGTTAAATGTCGAACAGTAATAATGATGTTCTGAACACTCTTTTATGGTATGTAGGTGGTGCACCCTTTTATTGACCCTATCGATGCAGAGAGGGAAGATGAAACTTTTCAGAATATTGAGCCGTTTGTTGATGGGGCCGACGAGGTAATTGATCACCTTGTTGTGATATTGGAGGGGGCCAGCTCGATCGTTGGTGGTGATCGAGTGACAGTTTTTAGGAATTGCCCCAGGACCCCTCCAAGAGAGGTAATTGATGAAGGAAAGGTTGGTGAAGAATTTGTTAGTGGAGGTGTTGGCAGATGTGAAACACAAGTTGGTGATGAGATTGGTGGTAGGGCTGGTCGTTTTACTGGTGGGCTTTTTAGTGGTAGGGGTTTGTTCGAAGTTGGAGAAAGCTCTAGGAGGAGAGAACAGGAGAATGTGGAGCCTAGTGTCTGCAGTTGCAAGTGTCACGACTGCCTTCAATGGCGACAGGGACTGGATCAGAAGCTTGATGCGATCCAGCTGTCCCTTGCTAATTTAGTAGCGTCGTCGTCAAAGAAGAAGCAGCAGCAGCAGCGACCAAAGAGGAATATTTTGTTGTCCAAGATGCTCCAGGCAAAGAAGAACAAAGGAAAGAAGAAAATGACTGCTGCCAGAATGGCAAGGTTAGTAAAACATCCAATTAGAATCGTTGAACATAAAAGGGACGTTCTTCTATTAAATTTATAAAAATTTTTCAAACATTTATATTTTGTTTTTTTGGAAATTTAGAGAGAGAGCTCAAGTCAGGCTCCAAAATCTCGGGAGATTGCCAGTGACACTGTACAAGGCACTCGACATTCACAAGAAAGCTGAATTTGACGCTTTCTTGGAGGAGAAGAAGGAACAAAAGACTGCCTTCCTGTGTCACGATTTTAATTACTTGGATTTTCTGGACTTCCTGGACGTGAAAGAGTGGATGTGGGATAGCGTAAGTGCATCTCTTTACTTCTATTGTTTTGTCAGTGTTTGGTTTTTATCGAAGAACGAACATTTGTTTCTCCGCTCGGAACCTGATGGTCCTATGTTCGTTGAACATTCGACTTGCTGGTCCAAACATACAATAGTATGTGTCGGCATAGTTTTATTCACAACTTCTAATTTGTTTTATTCTGCAGTTTATGGATGAGTACTTGGCCTTGATGCGTGTGAGGCATAAGGCTTACCCCCGGCATTATGATAGCTCTGATCTCATCCTCGATCTTTCATTCTTGACCAACATGTGCGTTCGATACGGTGCGGCTGAAGAGGAGGCAAGGGGGTTTGATGTCGGCCTTGACAAATACCTAGCAGCATATAAGTTTGAGGATACATTCCTTGATTATGCCAGAGGTAAGTCTCCATATCCGGGTGGAAGGAAGTGGGATGGTGTGAAAAGACTCTTTGCCGTGTATAACATTGAAAGCACGCATTATGTTACATGCGTCTTTTATTTAGAGGAGGCAAGGATCGATGTCTACGACTGCAACATTGAGTTGTACAATGAAGACCGCTTTGATTCAATAATGGGGCCAATTATGTACATGTTCCCAATATACATCCGGCAGTCGGGGAAATTCAACCACCTCCCTCCTGAAATCCAATCTATGGAAATGTGGCCATACGAGCGCATCCAAGGCCCTCCAAGGAATTTGACTGGTACTGCATGTGGAGCGTATGCCATCATGTTCCTCGAACATTTGCTGTCCAACATCCCGATGGAATATCTTTGTGACAATGTGATAGAAGACTGTCTAGTTAAATTTGCTGTGGACATATTCCATGGCAAATTAATCCCTTAGTATGGGTTGTAAAATTTGGATAATTATGTTTTTGTTTTTGATGGTTGTAATATATGGATGATTACCCATTTTTGATGCGTATATATGGCAAATGATGACTATTGTTTTGCATTACACTGAACATCGAGTTTACATTATTAGAACATCTGTATTATGATAAGATCGACTTAACAATATTAAAAATTATAGACTATAGGAACAACATTAGTTATTTTCGGAACATTATTTTGTACGTTCAAATAGTTTTTAACTTAATGGTTATTTGATGTTCAATATCTAGTAAATAGGGAAACAACAACAGATGTTCTAAACGTTAAAGTTACTTTATACATTGATAATCAAGAACCAGGCAAAAACATTCTTGATCGTTCAAAGATTCAGCGCTTTACAAAAGTATGCTAATTATATTAGCATTTAAGACATTACTTAATAAACAGTCATATTAACATCCTGGTCAATAATATGCGTTTTCACTTCAACGCGATGCAGTCCTTTCTTGATTCAAGGTTGCTATCTGGAGCATGTTCTTTATCCTCTTTATTTCTTTCAACATCTTTTTGACGTCCCTATTGTAGTATTCGAAGAATTCCTCAAATTTGAACTTCCAACCCCAAACTTCAGCACGAAGTTGTTCCAAAATATCATTTGCACGTTCTTGTCGTTCAGCAGATGTGTTTCGACTTTTTCTTCCTCCTATTAGCTTGGCTGATCCTCTTCCCGTTGTTCCTTCTTTTTGCTTGGCTGATCCTCTTCCCTTTCTTCCTTCTTTTTGCATGGCTGACCCTCTTCTGGTTTTTCCTTCGTTTTGCTTGGCTTCACTTCTTCCCGTTCTTCCTTCGTTTTGTTTGGCTGACCCTCTTCCCGTTCTTCCTTCTTTTTGCTTGGCTTCACCTCTTCCTTCTTGTTTCAATGTTGCTCCCTTTGTCGTTTTTGGTACTCTTGACGTGGATGCTCTTGTATTTGTTGCTCCTGTTCTTGCAGCAGTAGCAACTATTGAGGAGGAAGGTCGGCGAACCATTTTTATTTTTGGCTGAAGATTATAGGTTGTAGTGGTATAGAGTTTTTTGAATTTTAATTTGAATGGTTTGATCGAGTATTTATAGGAGAAAAATAGGTAACCGACTTAAGTGTGTTTTATCCAAAACACTAGCCGTTATATATTTTTTTAAATTTTTGAAGTGACGCTTCGTTGCTTTGCTTCAGATTTGAATTGAAGGGGATAGCCGTTAAGTGTATAATGATGAGTAGTTTAAAAAATACCAATAGTCGTAATAGTCTACTGGAAGGGTATAAATAATTTTCAAACATGAAGATCAATTTGAATTATAAACGTCAAAAACCAATAGACTAGTGGAACGAGTATATGATGATTCGTATCGCCATGAAGATGTTCTGACTTCCGCGGGAAGGATTAGGAACCCCTGGTCACAGTTAAAACACGTGTACTAACCCCAACCATTCAATGCGAATAGGCGCCTGTTTAAATCATCACATATGACACTGAAAAGGCACCAAGCCTTCTATAAATGTTAAATGTCTGCACAAACTTCAACAAGGCGAAACAAAAACAATGTCTCGCAGAGTAAGGCAACCAAGAGCACCAGAACATGATAGTGGAGTTCCAAGTACTAGTAGGTTCACTGAAATCAATCATGTCCGTGAAGATATCGCAGATCTGACCTCAGATGTTGATCAGATTGTAGTTTATGTAGGAAATGTCGAGGATCAAGTGTCGCGATTAAGAACTAGATTCGATGAATTCCGTGAGGATATGAATCTTATTAAGCATATGCTTCGTGGTATTCAAGCTGCACTCGAGATTGACCCCCAAAACTACCCTTCACCACCACGGCCTCCAGCGGAACACATGTGAAATGAAGAACTATTTCAAGTGTAGTCATTTAAGAAGATTTTCTATTTGCCTTGAATGTCGTATTTAGAAGTGTTGTCCTTTAATTTTCAGTACAATCTAGCATGTTTTGAATATTTATGAATGTTGTTTTGCATTACAATGAACATCCCGTTTGCAGTATTAGAACATCCGTATGATGATTAATTTGATTTATATACTACAAAAATAATAGGAATTTGGAACACCATTGATAAATGCTCGAAACAATAACTTAAACGTTCAAATATATAGATCTCAGTAGTACTCGATGAACAGCAACTGGTATCAAATAAACCTAGCTACAATGAAACCCAAAAAAGCTGCCCAAGACAATAAGAAATACATCTTCCACCGTTGCAATTTAGCCTCTAACTTACTGATCTTCAATAAATTTGTAGTATTACAAGCCCCTAATTTGTCAACTTCCTTCAGCAAATTGGCCCTTTCTTCACAAACTTCATCAAGTGAAATTTTCAACTTGTTTAAAACTAATGTGGTAGGCTGGGGATACTCCTCGTCACACCATTCCCAAAATCCGCAATTGCTAATACCCTTGCGGGGACACTTGCAAAATTTTCGTCCAGCATTCGACTGTGTGCCCGCCGTGAATTGTATCGCAGGTAAGCCACACCAACATCGACGATTTTGAGAGGAGCTGGGAGAACAAGTTGATCCTTGATGAGACATGGTTGAGTTAAGAAGAAGACGAGGTAAAAGGGGTCCCTAGGGATAACTTATAACAATAATGGGAAAAGACCTAATTAATTGAATGGTTGGGGTTATTCCACGTGTTATAAGATAATAGTTGTGTGGAGCAGGTCGCTCCACGTATTTAAAACGGGTTGCTCCAATTTTTTCTAGCATTAGAAAACCATGTTTGGCACGTAGAAGAGATTGTTCTAATATCTATAAACAAATGTATCCGTTGTATTAGTACTACAAACACCAATAGACATCTAATTTAAGTTACGAACGTGGGTTTATATGTTCAGTTCATAGTAGGTGCCTAATTTAATATGTAGTCTTCCAACCTTTAATATGGTTGTAATAAGAAACTATATAACATGAAAAGATTAATAAGTCTTTATATTTAAGGTTAAGTCATCATTATATAGATTATCCATTAGTTAGAACAACATCTAATGAAATACTCAATAACTTAGTAAGTGTTTCATTTGATATAACTAAGTAATCGCTTTCAATAGATATAAATGAGTATACTCTAGTAGATCTTTTATGAGTAAACACTTCCAATAGACATACTATTGATGTAGTCACCTTAAATACACTTAGTATTGAGTATTACAATCAATACTTGTATGATTTGAAGTCTTAGTTGTTGTAGATACACGAAGAATGTCTGTAATTGAGCTACACATAGATTGCAAAATCAGCAAATAGATTACTAATGTGTCTATCTAGTGATATAACGTCCAATCTATTCTACAATTCGTTATAATACACTTCTTAATGTTTAAAATTGTTAATTGATCTAGAATCAACCCTACACTCCTTATCCAAACAACCTAATAATTACATTTTGGTATAATTAACGACATATATTTTGGTTTACTTACACATAGCATGTTTTGGAATCTTACTAAACTACTCTTCATTGTTTATGCATTTTAAATGATCCTTATATTAGTATTTATCAACTAATCCTCAACGGTACAAAAACAACATCAGTATAAAGATCCAGAACAGACTAGCAACGTTCAAGAACGTTTCAAAAAAGGTTCAGAACACGAGAATGAATGTTCTCTAAATGTTAGGAATTTTTGCTGTTTGGGGTTAGGGTTAGGGTTATGTTTTGGGGTTCAGGGTTAGGGTTAGGGTTAGGGTTCAAACATCATTTGATATGTTTTGAACGTGTAAAAGGTACTTTTTATTTTGAGCAAACGAGTTTCATTTTTAACGAACTACCTAATTGATTATTATGTTTGGCACGTTCAGAAGAACGTTCTAATATCTCAAAAAAGAAAAATGGGATTTTATACAAAAATGGGACGCGCGTGGAAATCGGAACAAACAAAAAGGTGGGGCCTTAATGGCAATTATGACAACCCCAAAAGTGAAGTTTTAATTAAAAATGCGGCTGATCAGTCTTATCAATTCAATCATTTCAAACATCGAACACCCGCGCCTTTCTTCTCTTACACACTTCTCGAGTCCTCTTCTCGAGTCTTCTATTTCATCGCCGGCCATCTACATAATGTTCTCCGGCAACATCTAAAGGTAAATTTTTTACTATATTGATGTTTTCAAGTGAATCGGGGTTTATTGTTTTGCTATTTGCCTATTTCGATAAAGCTAGGGTTTTTACCCCTTCTTTCTGGTTCTGGACTGAAATTCTCGTGAAAATCTCTGCTTTTTGTTGATTTTTTCGTCAAATCTCCCAAAATAGTGCTGTGTACTGTTGTTGTTGTTGTACAAATAGCGGCTTTTGCATGTTTGTGTTAATAACAATTTTAAGGCCAAACTCCTTCTGCTATGTCAAACATCTTCATACTGTGCTCAGAACTTTTGTTAGCATGTTTCAACTTGCTGATGCATTTTAGATGGGAGTTGTTAAAATATATGCTAGCATGTTTACGTTAATATCGATGTCAAACATCTTCATACGGTGCTTGGAACGTGGGTTAGAATGTTTCAAGTTGCTGATGAAGTTTAGGCGTTCACTTACGTAGTGGAAGTATTATCAACTTAACACATAAACTGATAATTTTCATTCATACTTAAGGGAACAAAATACATGTACAAAAGTACTTCACATATTGCTTGACAAAAGTACTAGATATAATGCTTAGACAAAAGTACTAGTACTAGATATAATGCTTAAATAAGAGTTCTAGTTGTCAGCATTGGGAGAATTTGGAGGAGTATTAAACTGCTCCGGATTCATCCCTTGATGGATAAGGAGTCCCAAAAGCATTCGTTCAATACGCTCCAAGCGCTGAACTAACACTTGCCTTATGCTCCATACATCAGCAGATAAGCAGTCCACAGAATGGTTGATTGCAGTGATGTCAGTTTGTATACCGGCAATATCCCAGGCGATGTTTCCATAATATTCGTTATGGTCAGGTTCGTCGGCTGGGGCATAGTGGCCATTAGCGACAATTTCGTTTTGGTTATTTTCCATTTGTATTTGTTATCTATGAAGAAATTTTGCTAATTCAAGTAGGAGGATAATTGTGTGTATGGAGGGACAAGTAAATGTTTGTATTTATAGATGATAAAAAACATAAAAAACACCAAAAGGCGTGATATGAACATTGAAAAGTCGTTCACTACTCTCTAGGTGATGTATCTGGATTAATTAATGCCTTTTTCGTATGCAGGTTGGGGGATGCTTTCACACCTTTTAATTGCACGAGGCAACCCTTCGCTTGATCAATCAGCATGACTATTGCATTATACTGAACATCCCGTTTGCAGTATTAGAACATCTGTATGATGATCAATTTGAATTATATACTACAAAAATGACAGGAATTTGGAACGCCATTGATAAATGCTCGGAACATTAAGTTAAAAGTTCAAATATAAAAATATATAAAATTGTCAAGATTAAAATTCAAAAAGCAACACTTTGAGTTTGGGAGGATTGTCCACTATCCACTCGTTTCGGGCAAGTAGTTCTTTTGTGGCCTGACCTTTTGCAGATGCTACATTTGTTTCTCCTACTTGAAAATACTTCACCAACTGATGGTATCCGCTTTTTCCTTCGTCTACCCTTACCCACGTCGATGAAAGGAGGCAATATTCGTCTCTCAAGCAGCTCAGGAGGAACATTCCAAAATTCTTCCGGCGGAACAGCATTGATCGGTTCTGCATAGGCAAGCATATATGACTCTAACTTGTAATATGCAGAAGTGAAGTCATAGACGCACGCTCCATAGTCGTCTGGACGCAGCATTCTGATAGCTGCCATAGCATGTTTACAGGGTATTAAGTCAATTTGATACTCTCTGCACGTACAAGTTCTGTTGAGTAAATCGACTTCTGCTCCCTGGCCTGGACTGATGATGGTGAAACCATACGTACCTTTTCGACTAATTGCGAGCTTACCCCCTTCCTCCAGGTTGAATCTTATTTTTCCTTCAATTGAAGGGACACATATGGTTGAAACCTCGAGGAACTCCGTAGCTCTCACATGGAATTTTTCGCCAAATGTACGATTGATATGATTTAATAGGGCAACGATAGGATATTCTCTTTCATCCCTCAGCATTGCATTTGTGGACTCAGCAATGTTCGATGTCATCACTGCAAATCTGAAATTGTAACAAACAAACAAAGACCTTAATGCTAAATACGTCTAATCCAAGTGCGAACATTAAGCATGCGATCAGAACATCAATAATTACGTCATACACATCATTGGTACTATTTTGAACGTCAATTAGAATGTTCTCGACTTAATTGACATGTAAATATAGAACATTCCAACGCAACGTTCAGAACATTTGGTATGAATGTTCATAGTCATGTACCTGTGCCCAGGGAAAAAGCATCTGCTCCATTTATGGAACCCCACGTCATCTTGAAGATATCTGGCAACCCTTGGATCGTTGTCTTCGATTTGCTTAAAGTGCGTTCTGAAATCCTCCACACGATATGCATCTGCTGCCAAGTAATAGGACCCCAGGTGGTCTCCAAACTGAAACTTTGTACGGATATTTTCAGCAAGGTGCCTCGTGCAAACTCCGTAGTGAGCTTGGGGGAACCACTTGGCAACTGATTTTGCTATGCTTTTATGCCTGTCTGAAATGACGCTCAACTCATCATTGTACTGGGCTATGTCAACCAATTGTTCGAAAAAAAAATCATAGGAAGCATCACATTCTTTGTCCACAACGCAGAATGCAACAGGGAATATGTGCTTCTCTGCATCCTGGGCAACGGCAGACAACAACACACCGCCGTACTTGCCTGACAAATGAGTCCCATCAATAGCAAGGACTTTCCTCATATACAGAAAACCCCTAATCCAAGATCCGTAAGATATAAAAAAGTACTTAAACCTCCCACAACTATCAAGCTTCAAAGCTGTCTTGCTTCCAATATTTTGGGACCTTACCATATAACTGTATGCCTCTAAAATTTCATAACTGTGTTCATGTGTCCCTCTTGCTATTGCCTTTGCAATCTCACATCCCTTCAAATTTTTCTAATAACTAATGTTGCATCCCAATTCTCTGTTGAATGCAACCCTGATGTCTTTTGGTGTTATTCCTTTCCCCTCAATGTACCTATCTTTCATGTATTCACCAACAACATCAGATGTGGCATGTTTATGGTGGCTTTGCAGGTGCTGCACACCGCACGTGTGCTCGCCATTGTAGATTGTAATATAAAATGTATCACTACTATGATACCTCAATGCTCGAAGCCACCACCTGCAATTTGCATCAACACATCGGGCATAAAACAACCTTTTTGTATTCTTCACAGCTTTGAAAGAAAAAGGCTTCCTCACTGCAGCAAGCCTCAACTTCACCACTAATTCTCGCTTGTTCTTGAAAGTCATACCCTTTACAAAACCTGTGCCGTCTTTTCCAAAAAAATCGTTGCGGCTGCTCAATGATGGTGCTCTTTCTGAAGGATTACCAACTGCTTCTCCACCTTCTTCACCCTCTTCGTCTGCCTCTCCACCTTGTTTTAATTCATCTTCATCCATCTCAACATGCATATCTTATTCATTCGAACTTGAAATTCCTTCAGGCCTTGGAATCACACTAACCCTTAGTGTTGGCCTAGCCCCAGCTGGGTCTACATCAGCCATATAAAGCTGAACATCATCATCAGACCTAATTTTAGATGGAGCAGTCTTTTGCTTTGCGGCAACACTCAGCATATATGAAATGCAAAGATCCCTAGGATCATCACTTACCCCCCAACTGCGTATGATTTTTGTCGACAAGTTCATCATATGTAATATTCCTACTCACAAGGATAGGTCTTGTCTCTTTCACCTTAGGAATCCAAGCATAGCATTTCGAACGCTCAACCCATTCCGAGAAAATCAACTCCTAGTAGTATGTTGTCCCCCATTACTTTAACGATATCTGCAAGGTAGGATAAACATTCATCAAATGTGGTCCAGGTAACAAAGGATACTGGAACATCGAAAAACAGATCCGAACATGCCCAAGGATGTTTAAGAATACAAGCATACTGATGTGAAACATCGATACATCAGTTCCGACAATCTACAAATATGTTCCAACATTATGAATAGCATTTACTGAACATGCTGTAAGATTATTCGGGCAACCAAAATTATGTTCCGTGACTCTGACTAGCACAATAGGAACATCAAAAGGATTATCCTGAGCATCTAATACAATGTTCCATAATTGTGAATACGTTGTACGAGTATTTGTAGAACAATCTTTATAATGTTGCGATCGTCACGGTAAGATGTTTCAAAACAGCAACATACTGGTTTAAAAGGGTTTTTACAAAAATTAGAATAGTAGAGATTAGCAAGAGGGAGATTTACACTTACAGGAGATATGGGAGTTGTCAAGCTTTCCAGTTTGAAGTAATGCCCAGCGTTAAAAGTAATGCCAACCAGAAATTGTTATTCAAAGAATTGCAGCGTATTTTCCCCAAATTATTTATTAAATTAGAGTCAATAATACCTCTAATTAACCGAAATGGATTTTAGATCTGACAATATTTTCCATTTGGGACAGTTGGAATGCAAGAATAATAGCGAAAACGAATGGAGATTGAAGAAAGCAGATGCGCAACAGCTATGGTGTTTCAGGTCGGGAGGGAGAAGAGGAGAGAGGAGAGAGAGAGAAAGGAGGGAATAAACGGAGGGAAAAATATTTCCCTAATTTGGCAAATTTTATTTTTTATATACGTGAGGACCAAAGTGTAAGAAATGAAACTTTGGGGTGAAGGGGAGTGGAAGAAAGTTGATGTTTAAGAGCATTAATTAGATGTGTCCCTTTTATTACATTAATTAAGACTTTGTCCCTTTTACCTATATTCACTCTTGAGTGTCCCTTTTGACCAAATGTCCCTGGTTTCTTTTACAGAAAGTGAGAAAAGTCAAAAGTGAGAAAAACCCCTACAGATTTTGTAAGTAAGAAAATCATTAGTAAAGGTCAAATAAAGCTATTTAATCATTTGAGTTACTAACAAACTAATAATGCGTCAGTAATTAATAACTGCAGTACAAGATACTAGTATAATTAAGCAAAATAAAAGAGAGACAAATATTTTAATAATTTATACGTATCATCCATCTGAAAAACATAAAGAAAAAAAAGTACTAATAGTAAACGAAAAAAAAGAGAAAAGGTTTCTACCGAGGAGGCAGCATGTGCATGTTAGTTGTCCCTCTTTATCCACTTATGATCATGCTTTGCTAATTATATTAATTTATCTCTTTTGCCGTCCATTAAATATTCATATCACAAAACTTATACTACAATTCCTTTTCATTCTACACTAATACGCTTCCGTCCCAAATTAATTGTCACTTTTAATTTTTTCACGCTCATTAAAAAAATTATTAAGTAGAGTGTATATTTTATTATGTTACTCTCATTTAATGTCTGACTATTAAAATTTATTGAGAATTTTTTTAATTATTACGGGTATAGTTGGAAAAGACTAATAATTTTAGTGTTGAAATTATAAAGTGAGTAAGTGACAGCTAAATTGGGACACATATTTTTTGCTGAAGTGACAACTAAAATGGGAAGGAGGAAGTAATTAAGAAACATTTGTCGACGTCGGTGTAAATACCAAATCATATAATTTAATCTTAACAGTTGAAATTAAAGTGAAGATATAGGCCCCGTTTGGGTGGGCTTATTTTAAGTAGCTTAAAAGTAAAAAGTTACTTATAAGTCATTTTTGAGAAGCCTAACTTCTTACTTTTGGCTTGTTCTAAGTATAAAAGTGCTTATAAGTACTTTATTTTTTTAGTTACAAACACCCACTTTTTACTTAAAGATACAAATATACTTTTAAGTAACTTTTTAAGCTTACCCAAACGGACTCATATTCCATTTAATCATAGTTAAGTGAAAAATAAAGTGTACAAATAACACATGTATTGCATTTACAAGTTTAAATGTCTGAGTACAAATAAGTTTATCCATTTTCATTGAAGCACGTACTTAAATGTTTTACATGATCGGGTAGTAAAAATTGACCTCTAACAACATATAACTCCTAGTACCGAACTTTCATACATTAATATAGTAATAACTAATAATCTAGTATAATCTATTTATAAATTACATTGATAAAGTAAATATTATTTACATTGTCATTATACATAAATTAAATATATGCAAAAAGGGTAACGTCTATCAAAAAAGAGTTGGTGTCAGTGTGTGTGCCTCTCTCAATTTGGTTGAGGAATGCTTGTCACCTACTCCTCTTATTATAGCCTTTAAGTTCCCACTCCCACTCTACTTCTTTTCCCTCAACCCTCACCAAGACAAAGAAATCTATACATACATACATTTGTATGCACACATTTCATGATCTAGCTATGAGTATGGAGAAGCATAAATGTAAGTTATGTTCAAGAAAGTTTTTAAATGGCAAAGCTTTAGGTGGTCACATGAGGTCTCATTTAATGACTTTACCACCTAAAACTCCACCATTAAATCAAGATTCTGGAGAGTCATCAACACTATCACTTTGTTCTTCAGAAGAAAATCAAGAAGTGTTGGAATTACAAAACAAGGATAATGTTTCATATGGTTTGAGAGAAAAACCAAAGAAAAGTTATAGAATGATAGATCCTGAGTTCTTGGAAGATAGAGAAAGTGAGACTGAGTCAACAAAGACTGGAAAAAGATCAAAAAGAAGTAGAAAAATGGTTGCATCAGATGAGAAAATGAAACCATTGAGTTTGTTTTCAAATTGTTCAAGTGATGAAGACATTGCTATGTGTTTAATGATGCTTTCAAGAGATGTTTGGAAAAGTAGTTCAGAAACCTTAGAGGTTTCAAAAGTAAGGAAATACCAATGTGGGACATGTTACAAACTGTTCAAAACTTCTCAAGCTTTAGGTAGTCATAAAACCATTCACAAGAACAAGAATCTTTCAACTTGCATTCAGGAGCAAAACATTAAAGAGGATAGCACGGTAGACAAAGCATTCTGCGATCACACAGAATTCGGGAAAGAGCTTGTGGATTCAAAATTGCATGAGTGTCCATTTTGTGGAAAATGTTTTAAGTCAGGTCAAGCATTAGGTGGGCATAAAAGATCACATCTTGTCATTATGAGTTCATCAACAACTACTGGCTCTTGTTCAATGGAGTACTCAAATTCAGCTAAATTACACAATGGGTTCATAGATCTTAATATGCCAGCACCAATGGAAGATGAAGATTTTAGCCAACAACCAGATTTTTCTGCAGTTTCTGAAGCTGATTTTCAACAAGATCAAGAACATGAGTGAGGTTAAAAAAATTGTCAATTTCATTTAATATTTTTTTACCCTATTTTAATCTTTAAAATGTCCTTTAGTAATTTTTGTTAAATGGGTTTTGCTTATTTATAGAAAAGATAATGATCTTTTGTCCCATTTTAGTTCCTCTTGTTTTGTGGGTAGTTGTAACTTGTAACACACATTGCTTTGAAACTTTCACAAGCAATCTGAGAAATTAGTTGCAGATACAAACAATATTGAGTATTGACAAGGGGGCCCTAGTAGGGGTAGTGCAGGGGTGGTAGTACTATAGACTATAGTAGAAGAAAAGGATAAATTCTATATTAGCATTAGAGTATGTATTCTTTTGGTTTTTGTTACTTTGTTTTTCTTGTAGGAATATGGAAATAGTGCAAAAAATTAGAATATGCTGCTACTATATTTGTTGCATATGAGTATTGCTTGTGGTACAAGAACTTTTTGTTGAAAATACCAAAGTAAAGTTTTCAACTTCTGTTAAGCTGCTGCTACTAGTACAACTTCTATTCTTGTATTGTATCCAGCTGGTGCCTTGTTTCTCTTTGTTGTGCTTCTTCTAAATTCTTTTTATTATTTTATATTTATTGTCTATTTCTATTAAAAGGAAACCTTCAAGAATTTCATTGTTTTTGTTCTCTCTCATCATTGCCTTTATGGATTTGTCTGCTTGAGGTCTGCAGAAGTAGTTCTTCTGCATATGTGACAGATATGACTACTAGAATCTACATCTAATTACTAAATGGCCATGTTCACTCTAATTTCTTTTTCTTTTCCTTTTCCACCTCAATTAACACGATTCGATTAACCATTGATGGCATGGTAAAAACATAGTACAATTGAGGTGAACTAGATTTATATACTACTTGCTCCGATCCACAAAAGATATCATGTTTTGGGTTTTGAGAGCCAAATAAATTATTTGTTTTATCGCAATATTTTCATATGTCGTTTAAATATTTTGAATGATTTTTTTATTGTGGCACATAACTTTTTGTGTAGTTTTCCTATATGCATATTTGTTTAAAAAGGAGTAAATATTTTATGTTTAAATTTACAGCCAAAATTAAATAAGTATTTGTTTTTCGAAACTTGAATCATGTCGTCTTTGTGGAACGGATGATACAATCCACAATAGTTTCGTGATAACAGTGTGTATGTAAACGTAGTTGTAACCATATGATGTAAGAAAGTAATTTTATGGCACTTGACGAAAATAGGACAACTGAGTCTGAACTAATACTCTGATAGTCAAATAAAACTAATTCATTTTTGTAGACGTTAATCCAATAACTTGATATTTGCAAAACCAACAACAATCTTTTGGTTTGGATACCGGTTTAACTCAAACAATGTACTAACTCTAGTCTCCATATCTCGAACGACTTGTGTTTGTAACTTTATTTATACTTCGAATATGTCATGATCACCTTGCAATAACCTTCAGAATTTTGCGAAATCTAACTACTCCGCATTTAATTTGTGCTATAAAGTCAAAGAATGTGTTCATTTAACTTGCTAAAATCTAATCCCATAGACGGAACGGTGGCCATTAAAGATGAGGCAATTAAAGATATCATTTTCAAATGTTAATAACGTATATTAGTGCGACCAACTTTTTTTCATAGTTTGGAGAGTTGTCTATATATTTCCTCTTTATTTTTAATTAAAAATTTACCTAGGTGACTAGTTTTTATCAAGCTTATAGTCTACCTATGATTGGTAATACAAAAAATTTTAATATCGTATTGAGATGTCTTCTTTGTCTTTTTTGACTTTAAATAACAAAGGAAAGGTCAGTTATATAGCGCAAAATAAATAACTTTTAGTTATACGGCAATTTCTTCAACTACGATAGTATGTCTAAATATGGCCTTTTGGTGTTGTGGGCTATATTTATCAAAGGACTCTCAAAATACACTAGTAACGTGCAAGGAGAGGATACTTTGGAACAGTCAAATTCCATAATGTTTAACAGGTCATAGAATAGCATAATTTTGTACAGGGACTGAAGGAGAATGTAGTATATGCACTGGTTCAGCCGAATCCAATCAATAACTTTAGCTTAAACATAGTACTCCCTCCGTTCCAAAATGGATAACACAATTTTTTTATTAATCCATTTTAAAAAGAATGACACAATTAAATTTCCATGTTGATTCTAATTTGATACATTAAAAGAGTACAAATGAGAGGACCTGATGCTATATCAAAATAAAGGATCAAAAACCAAAGCTGATGGCATGAAAGTTGTCAAGGAAGCTGTCAGTGGCATAAATTAAAAATTAAAAACTCAAGATTGAATAAAATTGAATGGCATGATCACGTTTTCACTCTTTAATTACTCTGCAGGTTCCTTTGCCTTCAATTTTCCAGTGTTAGACTGTGCAGATAGTGCTTTGTCAAGAAAAAAAAAAGAGTAAATTTCTATGCATGTGATTGCTTGCTTGCTACGGATTTATTCGTTTTAAATATGGCCTCAAAAGATTCTTTTTGTTTTTTTTATCCCCAGATTTCTTACATCCGATCGAAACACATACATTATACAACAGTGACAACTAAAGATATTAATTAAAATTTCTTCATTGAACATACTTCGATTAGTTATTACGTGGCTTGTTTTACAGTTTATTTTTTTCTAAATTAAGAATATAGTTGTGAATTAAGGTTTCACCAAATGTCAAAAGATAAACTTCAGAATTGTTTAGTTCCAATGTACCAACTAGGGAAATTTGGAGATGTTTTGAGTAGTTTGAGATGGCATACATAAGCGGTTCAAATAGGACACTTGTTTCGAAGATTAATCAAATTGAACATCCAAAGCGAAAATGTCCACTAAACGAGATTTAAAGAAATAGGACACTTTTGCGCCTTATCACAAATTTGGTCTTCTTAAGGTTAGTCATACAAGTTTGTCCCCATAAGAAAGTCTTGCCGATCTCCAGATCTTTCTATTAGCAAAGGTCTAGCTATCGCCAAGTCTTGAGATCGCTAGGTTTGACTATCGCCAGCAACTTTTCTTGATGGGGGGCCTATTTTGTAAGACTCTTCATCTTGAGGTTAAAACTGTAACAGAAGCTCCAATACTGTCTATTTCGCGCGAAAATCTCTAGGGGGGTAAGTGCACGAAAAGTCACTTTTGCCACTGGTTTTTGGGCACAGGCCACTAATACCAAAATGTTTAGTTTGTGGCCACTTTTGCTTAAAGAGATAGAACTTCAGTCCAGAGGCCGGATTGAAGTTCAGTCTTTAAAGATTGAACTTCAATCCAGGGCCATATGGACTGAAGTTCAGTCCAGTCCTTAAGATGGAACTTCAGTCCATATGGCCATGGACTGAACTTCAGTCCATGGTATGGTATGGCCATGGACTGAAGTTCCATCTTTAAGGACTGAACTTCAGTCCATGGCCATACCATGGACTGAAGTTCAATCCATGGCCATATGGACTGAAGTTCAGTCCTTAAAGATGGAACTTCAGTCCAGGGGCCGTATGGACTGAACTTCAGTCAATTATCAGACCTTAAGTCAATATTTATTTAGTAAAAGCCCAAAAGTGGCCTCTAGTGTAAGACCAAAAAAAATAGTGGCCTCAAACCAAATACCAGTGTTAAAAGTGGCTGCTGGGCGAAATTTTTACAATCTCTAGTTTTTGTCTTTTTTTGCCATAGCCATAATTTGAGTGTTCTTCCAAGCTATATTCACTCTCTTCATGTAACCAATCTTTTACTGAGAAACGCCCGCGATTAATAAAATTTTATAAAAACACAATAGAATCAAGTAATATATTCACAAAGAAAAATAAATAATCAAAGTAGTATATTAATCTTCCTAAAAGATGCTTCAAAGGAAGTAAAGTAATAAAGTTTAACAAAGTTACCTTGTAATAAAAAATCCTTATCCAAATATATTGATTGAGCTCCTTTTATGAAGCCATTTGGGTATGCAGAAATGGTTTATACTCAAACAACTTGTGTATTGTTCTTTAAACGGATTAAACCTTGGAGAAAGAATTTGACGTCCTTAGAAAATAGTAACGTCATAGGATAAGAATTACAATTTGAAGTCCTTTCAAATTCGTTTTATTTCCACTCATGTCCTTTTATCTTTCTTTATCATCTCCTTTTTCTTTTGTTTATTATTTCTTTTAACCCCACCCCTCCCTACTCTCGGAAACAAATAGTGGTCCTCCCACTTTTCGTTTCTACTGTAGGTGGAGGGTGCTTACCATCTGAGCGCTCTTTCTTTCTTTCTTGTGTCATAGAAGAACAAGAACGTTAACATCAACTCCACATAACTCGAACCATTCTTGAAGGATGGAACCAATACAATTTCTCCTTTCGGTGTGGAGGTAAATCGACGGTGAAGAAACGTCTCCACTATGTCGTTGAACTCTAATGATAGCTCAATTGTTTGCTTCTTCGCCCATGTTGTCCGATCAGCTGCGCATGAGCCATTGCGCATGAGCCATTACTTAGAACATACATAAGAATCTTGCCATCGCGTCTAAAATTCCTGTGATCTAGAAGCGCAACTTCTCCGTTTATCTCCACTAGTGTTGGCGATAAAAGTGCAAGGGTTGTCCTTGTAGGTACAGTGGAGAAAACAACAATAATAATAATGACAATAGTAATAACAATAATAATAATAATAATAATAATAATAATAATAATATACGACGAAAGTATTGTTGAATACAATAAAAGTAAAAGGATATAGTTATATTATCTCTGCGTAGAGATAAGGTGCTCTGAGTCGTGCTGGGCACTGTCCTAAAAAACTATTTCAGCAGCTTGCAATGTTTCCCAGGATAAAACGAGTCTTCCTCTATATTATTAGAGGGATCAAGAATAGCAAAATTATATAATATAAACCAGCAAGTGGCTATATAATATTGGAGTGGTAGCTAATTGTTAAATAGTTTCTAGAAAGAAAATAGTAGCTAAGGAAAAGGTTGTATGGCTAAAGAGAAAATAAGTTTAGATCTTGGATGATTTGGATGGCCAATTCTCATTGGTATTTATAGATAAGATGAAGCTATAATACTTGTCATAAAGTTTGCCACTAAGTCCATGTATAATACCACTTAGCAAACATGGTTGACATTTAAGCAAATACATTGCCACCTCTCTCCATATGGACAAATGTCCACAACATTTCATGCATATTGACAAGTAAGAATCTTTTAAAATACTCTAATTGCCATCGGTCTGTACTTCATGCGGAAACGACATCATTCTAAAAGTTTCTTTTTTTCTTAAATATGGTTCCTGTGAATGCAAATCTCTATATCTTTTCTGGGTTTTGATTTTTTGTTGGAGATATGAGTTTCTATGTATACGAAAAGAAAATATGTGAAAAAGGATCTCTACCCTTGTGATTTTCTTTCTTGAATGATGGAGTAATATTTTTGCTAGAAAATGAAATTGTGTTTGCTTAATTCTAATTGACTGCAGAATAAGATGAAAAGAGCTGGTGCAGTGGTCATTTGAAATTTTGAATATTCATTGAGGTTACAATAATTGGCTGATAGAAAAATTGTGTGCTCAACCAACTATTAGCTTTCAAATGGTGTGCCTACTACTCCATATCATATCCTTAATATATTGCTCTTGTGAATTTTTTTGCAAAGCATGCCATCAAGTTTTTGAATACTTGAGAACATACATGATCCCAATTTAATTTTGTATTAGTGGTATTTTATTGATGTCTAATCACTAAGTACTTCATATTAATATTACTTTTTTTTTGTGGCACAAGTCTTTGTAAAACTTCTTAATCAGCTTCTAGTTTTCTACTATAAAATTGATTCAAAATAATTCTATTCAAGTAGAGTACACCTATTTCATCAGTATGAAAGAATCATTCACGTTAAGATACATAGGTACTCTACTATGGTGTGTATGAGACTTGCTTATTGTGAAAAGGACGAGATTGAGATCTACAAACTAAAATTGGTAGACTTGTTTATCACTAATATACTTCCATTCTCTGCACTATATGTATGATCAAATCCCACCATCTACTCCCTCTTGTGTGACAGTTCTGTTATGGGCTACTATTTTCAGTATCAATTCCAGCTACGTTCTGCTAAAATGTGTAGTAAGTTAATTGGTTTTTGAGGTACTGTTGGGTCCATGAAGTTCACTTTCATACTTGATAGCTCTAGTTACATGTTCTTTTCCCATTTTTTTCATTTGACTTTGTTAACTATGCTCTCCAGTACGTATTAACACTCTTTTATGTCTAAAACTTTCTGCAATCTATAGACTAAGAGAAGTTGGGATAGGTAGAAGAGAAAGTACTTTTGGAAGTAATCATTCTTTATGAGAAGAGTATTCATACCTGCAGAGACGGTTCGTTTACAAATAACTTGTTGTTATTTGAGATTATTGTGACTGTTGATATGAGTTTTAGTTTTGTGGGAGTGGGCTGTCTGGAGTTGAATAATAAGTCTGAGTTAACTCCTTTTATAACATAACTAGGAAAATCTCTAGGGAATAACTAATGAATTGTAGATTGTTGGTCTTATCGTTGCTGTAGTCTCCCATTCAAAATAAATTAAAATCTACAAAATGAATAATTGAGTTTACCTACAAATTTTCATTTCTTCAGTAATTTTACTAAAGGATTGCTAACCAACTACCAACACATTTTTTAGAATAAATAAGTAGATTTACTAATGGATTTGTTATCTGTTAGTAAAATTTCTAACATATTACTAACGGATTTTTCTCAGTTACAAATATCACTAACCGTATTACTAACAAAATTTGAAAAATTAACAACCAAATTTCCCAACGAATTCTCCATCCGTTAGTAAAACTACCAACAGATTAGCAACCTAAAATATGTTAGTAAATTTACCGACGAAAGTTCCAAAGCCCGCTGAATGAAAATTACCAATGGATTTACTAACCGAATTTCGGTTACCAAATTTGCCAACAAATGCAAATTGCAGGAAAAAAATGTTTGACATGCTTCTTGATGGTATTGCAATCTCTCACAAACAGTAATTAGCATATGCAAAAGGTTATAAGGCGTGGTGGTAAATTTTACGTATCCTCTTATAATTGGCAAAATGAAATGTTTTTATTCCTTAGAGATATTAGTAATATGTACAGTGAGATGCTTATCTTTATACTGTTGCAAACTTTTTCAGAACTGCCAATCATACAAACTAGAGGTTCTCATGATTATGCATTTTCGTGCATCAGTTGGTCTTCACTTATGATTTACTACCAGGGCCCTCAGTTTTCGATGTGCTGGTATAGTGGCCATATGGAGATGTTGAAAGATATAACGTCAATGATAATTAAGGAATGAAGATGATTTACTACTTTTTGATATTGGTCTTATATTTGCTTGTGTCGCATTGGCATTGCAATGTGAATTAAGAGTTTATTCGTTGAATATAGTTATCCTTTGATATTTCCTTTTATTGACTTCACATTTCTTTCAAGATAGACTTACCATTTGTAAGGGTGATTGCGGAAAAACTTTACTCTTACACTATTTCATTTATTGAAGTTATGAATTTTTCTTCTCACAAATTCATCATTCACAAATATTTATACTTTATTCATGTATATTTATTTATTCAAAGTTTTGTTTACATATATAGTATTGCTGTAATTTTACAAGATCGTGTATTATATGATTGGGTATCACGTATTGAGAAACTAGTGATAAGTTTATGTAGAATGTGGGTAAATGAACGTGGTTATCTTCATCATGGGAAAAGGTTAATGCCCCACTAAGGAGGAAAAGAACTCTCACGTTGGAGAGAGGGAACCATCCAAGTAATTAACTCATAAATTCTAGGTTTAGAGATTATTTTTAAATCCTTGTTAAAACTTCTTAAAACCATTCAATGGTAGTTCGAAGTTGAAGAGAAAGACGCAAGTAACACCTTCTAGTAAAGGCTTCGAAAAGTGAAGCATCTTTAAATCTATATATGGTGTACTAGAAAAACTTTCAGCAAGTGTAAAGCTTTAACTTTTACTTTTCCAATCAGAACATTAACTCAATAGGAACCTTTACATTAGCACTATTTGTATATTCTCTGCACTCATTTTTCACGAACACCAACAGCTCCTTTCCTAACTTGGAGGCAGAAACTTTTGATTTGAGTTAAAGTTGGGGGTAGAAAATGAGTAGTGAGGTTGATCATTATGAATGTTTGGGTTTACCCTCGGGTGAGGAAGGGGCCAAACTTTCTGAGAAGGCTATATCTCAAGCATACAGACGTAAAGCATTACAGTTGCATCCAGACAAGAATCCTGATGACCCAAACGCTCACTCAAAGTTCCAACAGCTGAAGACTTCATACGACATCCTTAAAGATGAGAAAGCTAGGAAGTTATTTGATGATGGACTTCGCATCAAACGTGACAAGTTCCAATGTCAATCAGAGCAAGATTCAAAGCGCAAAAAGATGATGTCAGATCACGATGCAAGTGAGCGTGCTGCTAAGGTCCAACGTCAATCACAGCAAGATTGTTATGCACCTGATAAAAGTGCTTCTTCTTCATCATCCTCTTCTTATACATCTTCTCCTCGTCGTCGTCGTCCTCCTCCTCCTCCTCCTTCTCCTCCTGCTTCTCCTTCTTCTCCTTCTTCTTATTATTCTTCTCCTCCTTTTTCTTCTTGTTCTTATTATTCTTATTCACCTTCTTATTATTATTCTTCTTCTTATTAGATTTTCATGCTTCTGCTTTACCAAATAAGTACTAGTATAGTTTATGATATTGTCCAAAGATTGAAAAAATCTATGTTACAAACATGTATTATTTCAAATATTATTTGAGATAATCAAGCTGATGAAAATGAATTTTTGAATTTAGTTCCAAATGATTTATCTATCTTAGTTATATATACATCTATCTATATATATCTATCTATCTATACTATATTAAAAATACAAATACTTTTCAAACTAGTTTGCATATAATTAATTTTCTTAAAGTGAAGTTGAAATTGGAACTAAATGGGGGAAAAATGAGAGCATACAAGCTGGTTTTGCCACACATATATGCATGCAACTTGTTACTTGACACTAAAATCAATTATATAGTGAGAAGATTGCAAGTAACAACACCAACAATGACGGGATAAATCGTTACATCAACTTGTGCTTTGTGTATGCAGTTTGTGACTTGATAATTACTGTATGTCTTTCATCTTTGCTTCTTTTTGTGACCATCAGAATGAAAAACTAATATGTTCAAATATCTACCTGCACTAGAATGATATCATTGCTTTATTTTTTTTCCCTTGATTTATTGGTATTTCATCACCAATAACAATTCTTCTCTTATTTTCTTTGTTGTTATAAAGATAGAAAATTTTTGATACTCCAGTATTCTAGCCTTACTTTAACTGACTGATATGTGCAATATTTAATTATAGATAATAGTATCCACCTCTTTTAATTTATATATGTAACATATCTGACATTTTTAGCATTTTTTTTAATCCTTGTACTATTGTATTACAGCATTTTAGTCCCTGTGATATTCACCTAAGCACATTTTAATCTTCAATTAAACAATGTATGTATTTTTAATATCCTTTTACAACATACTAAACGGACGGCTAAGTTGCAGAGCGCAAATTCGAATATTTTTAATCCTTTTTACAACATTATTACTGAAGGTGGGCCAGAGATTTAGTATGTAGAACAATCTGCTCTCCGAAAAAAATAAAAATTGCACGAATTGCAATTAACAAATGCATCAAGATGCTAATTAAGTAAAGGAGTTGTATGTGCAGTGTTTGGGAAAGAAGTTCTTGACACTGAGTTCAACAAACGTAGCAATTTATTATGTACACAATGACTTTCAAGCTTCTGCTACCTCCACACTCTTATCCTTAGAAACATTAAACTTTATTCCGCCTTTACAATTTAAAATTGGTAAATCGTTCACAACCTGAAAATTTCTGGTTAAATTCAACCACAAGCCACCATGAATATTTTCAACCACTATAGATCCTCGCCTTGTAGTTCAAAAATAAATAAATAATGCACCTTTAAATCTATACCATTAGGAGTACTAGAAAAATTTCCAAAGTGTAAAGTTTTAATTTTTACTTTTCCCACACGTTACCTTTTCCAACCAAAAAGGGAGAAATAACAAAAACCTTAACTCAATAGGGACCTATATATTAGCACTATAGTATATATACTCTCTACACTCACTTTTATCTAACACCAACACCTCCCCTAACTTGGAGGCAAAAACTTTGATTAGAGTTTGTTGTAAAGTTCGGGTAGAACATGGGTAGTGAAATTGATCATTATAAATTTTTGGGTTTACCCTTGGGCGAGGAAGGGGCCAAACTTTCTGGAAAGGCCATATCTGAAGCATACAAACGTAAAGCATTACAATTACATCCAGACAAGAATCCTGATGATCATCAACTAAGGACTTCATATGAGATCCTTAAAGATGACAAAGCTAGGAAGTTATTTGATGATCGACTTTGCATCAAACGTCAGTGGGAGCAAGATTCAAAGCGTAGAAGAGAGCATGCTGCTTTTGCACTATAGATTCTTTCCATCTTTTGACATGCATCTTTTCTCTCTTTTGAGTAAGCTCGAGTCTATTTGTGCATATACGTACGGGGACTTGTGTATGAGGCACCAAGTGATGTTCTGCTAGAGTAGGTATCAATAGACAGGGGCAGATGTACCCATTAGCTACCCGACAACACCCGATCAAAATTTTTGTTAAAAAAATTAAATATAATAATTAAAAAAAACAGAAAATTGCCTATAAAAATAAAGAATGATACCAGTAAAATAAAAGAATTAGTAGATGAGTTGGTGAAGACACATATGTTTCAACTTTGTAGTCTCGAGTTTAAATCCCTTCAGTAGCGGCCTATTTTAAGATTTTTTTTAAGTTAGATTCTGACACCAACAAAAAAAAATCTTGCATACATCACTGTCAATAGATTAACCAAGTTATATGAAATATTAACAATGATAGACGCCCCTTGTTACCTTCTCAATTGTGACATTTGTGCGGTATACCATATTCAAATGGCTGCTATAGTTGGATGTAGTCCTGGCACACATAAATTCATCTTAATTACTACTACTTTATTATCAAAAAAGGAGCGAGACTACTGCAGTTAAGCCGCTGCGTTGAAAATACAGTCTGCGATGTTAGAGCCTCAAACATGATGCCTATTTAGCAAAATGTTTGTAACAGGGCATGCCTTTAGGCATTATGATCTGCACTTGCAATTTTATTTACACGGAATTTTTTCTTGGTATGTACTTTGTATATATCGAACCAATGACTAGAAGATAATCTGCCCTACTAGTATTTGTTTCATAGCAATTAATTGAGTTTGGCTACTACTGAATTAATTTGTCAGATTTCATTATAGCTGGCTACAATTTCAATATAACCCACCAGTCCGAACCTTCCGATCCATTTTAACAAATTAAGGACATGTGAATAAAATGTCTATTAAACATTTTTCGTCAATATTTGTGACATTTTAGAGGTTCCTTTTTACTTCACTTATGTTGGTGAAATATAACTGCTCTTGAGTGAAAACACATACTCCCTCCGTCCCATTTTAGTTGTCGCTTTAGCAAGTTTCATTTGTCCCAAATTAGTTGTCGCTTTAGCATTTCAAGATATTTTTTACAAATTTTTTCCAATTATGCTCATATTTAATAAAGGAGTATTTCCTAGAAAAAGTCAATCCAGTTCATTTATTTGGGGTAAAATAGTAAAAGACATACCCTATTTATTAATTTCTTAATGGGCGTGCACAAACCTAAAGCGATAACTAAAATGGGACGGAGGGAGTATCATTTAATGTCAAATGCTAAATGGGTATGTTTATCTTGCATTTATTCGTTTGATATTGACACCTGGTTAAATATGGTAAATGACAGGTATGTGCAATTCTTTTCCTACATAATCCATACATATCACGACATATAAAAATTTGTCAACACCGAGTATTAACAATAGACTAATGAAATTAATCTTAGAAATTAACAGTTAAGGTAAAAACATGTATAACTTAACCATTGTTTGTATGAATAATACTTATGGGTAAGTTTAAACATGTCGTGAATGGATACATTACGTGGTAAGTACATTGTGTGGTAAACATTATATGGCATGACTGGGCAATACTCCGGTAACAGAAAAGTCTATTTCTAGCTACAACAACTGTTTTGATAGATTCCAGTTTACTTAGATGATCTTACTGTGACAAAAATATAAATAACCTTCTTAATGATTTTCATCAACCAGAGTAATTATTACCCTACATAATTCATTTTCAACCCTTGTCCATTTTATGTAACCATATTTTGTCTTTTCTTTCTTTTCCTAACATATTTATTAGATATAATTTGATGATATAAATATTTAAAAAATATAAAACAAATATATGTGTATAGAAGCTATATATAACGAATATCAATCTATTTATATGTCATATTTGAATTATAAATCAAATTTTAAATATAAATATTGTGGCTAGATTATGCTAGTGCTAGGTGACTTGTTAATATTGTATATAGAGGGCTATTTAATTATAAAGCCCCACTTAATTGTAGCAGTCTCATCATAAATAAAGATTATTTAAGAGCATTTTACAAAAATATACAACTCTAGCTACATAAATTACAAAAAGTACCAACATTATACACTTTTCAAAAAATACTAATATTTTTTTACATAGTATATACATTTCCAACAAAACTAATAAATTAGGGTTTCTTCCTCCTTCTTCTTGTTGCCCCCACCCACTGCTTCCACCCCAGTCGGTCGCCGGAAATTAGTTTTTTTAAAAAAAAATCTAGAAAACAATATAAACAAGCAAACATACAAAAAATATACATTCATATTTTAAAAAAGAGTATATTTAACCAATAAAAATAAATGAACATACCTAAAATTAAAATATACAAATCATATACTTATATACACCCACAACATACAAAGACATACAAATAAATTTTTAGATACACAAAAGACTTATTCAGATACATATGAAACACACATACACTTAAAAATGAGTATATACAAAATATACAAAGACATAATAAAAAATATTCGCAAACATACAATTGAAACACAAAAAATACACAAATATATAATAACAATACAAAAATTTTAATAGCCATTCAAAAAGATTTTAAAGTGTATTTAGGCACAAAAAATACACACACACTTTAATACACAAGGTATATACATATATACACATTAATACACTTCTAAAAAAAAAAAAAAAAAAAAAAAAAAAAAAAAAAAGTAGCAGATCGGCGGCAGCAGCTCCGGTCGCCGGCAACAAACACCAACAACAACAGATCTGGGGAGCAGCAGCGGCGCCGCCGCTCTAGCGACGACGTCTGACTCGAAACAGTAGCAGCAACAAAAAAACGACTGCTTCGACGGAGAAATACACCGATTGGGTCGTCGGAGATAGGGAAAGGACGGGGGGTGGGTGAGTGGAGGAGGGAAAAGAAAGAGAGAGAAATTAGAGTTTTGTGGTAGGGAGAGAGGGGAAATGAAAAAATTGGGAAATTTTGATCACTAGCCATTTTTGGACGCGCTCAATGAGGATTATCCACCGTTTCAAAATTCATTGAAGAATAGCCAAAAATTCGCGCGCACACTTAAGCTCCATTAGCGTTGGAAAAACACCTCAGACTAGCGCCATAACAAAATACTGGGGCTTTGAACAAAGCCTAAGTATTTTGTTATGGGACTTTATATATAAAGCTTCAGTCCCATAACAAAATGATGGGGCTTTGAACAAGTTTTGTTCACAGCCCCAGCATTTTGTTATGGGTTATGGGACTTTATATATAAAGCTTCAGTCCCATAACAATGCTGGGGCTTTGAACAAGTTTTGTTCACAGCCCCAGCATTTTGTTATGGGACTGAAGCTTTATACAAAGTCCCATAACAAAATGCTGGGGCCTTGAACAAAACTTGTTCAAAGTCCCAGTATTTTATACCGGGGTTAGTTTACTGAAGTTTTCCAGTATAAATACTGGGGCTTTGAACAAGTTTTGTTCAAGGCCCCAGTATTTATACTGGGATTTGTCCGGAGATGGCTATTTCTCAGCGAATTTGTTTTTGACGGCTACAAATCAATTAACGCGCGCCAAACAGGCCCCTACACTAAATTTTTACGAAAAAATTGTATGAATTGTAATATGGAATTTTTACATAAAAGTACAAGTTTTAGCACTTAATTACCAAACATAACAACATTTTAGCAAAATAACCCTAAATAGAGAAAAACGCAAGTTAATTACAAATATAGCATATTATGTCAAAAAATATTGCTAGTTTTATTTATTTCTTTATTTTGGTACTGTTTGGGGGCGTTTTTGTAATTTTGACAAAATTTGTGCTAATTTCCTTATTTTCTCAGTTTTCTCCTTTTTCCACTGTTTCAGCGTTGTTTCTCTTCCCTGCCGTTGTATCATCCGTGTTTCTCAACCGTTTCTCCCTACTTTTTCTCTCCCATTTTCTTCCCCACTTTCTCCACTATTATATCTGTTTGTGAATCATTTCGTAACTGATTTGCAGTGTTTAAATTTCGAGTTTTTTCCATTTTTTAGGGTTTGATTTTAGGGTTTCATTTCAATGTCTAATTCTAGTTCGTCTTCTAGTTCTAGGGAACTTAGGAGTAAAACGAAACATGATACAAATGTAAATAAAATTGGGTCGAAATCAGTTTTAAAGGTAAAAGTTCCTGTGTTTAAGCCGAAAGAAACCCCGCAAGAATTGAAGCGTGTGACGCGGTCGTCTGCCTCTCCTGTTACGGGTAAAGGTAAAGCTAAAGTTTTGGTTGATGCTGATGATGATTTTGAAGAAGATGCTCGACCGTTGAAGAAAAGTCGGATTTCTGTGTTGGCTGATGTGGCATTACAGGTAATTTTATTTCTATTTCTGTTTTCTGTATCAAATTATTAATTTGTTGTTTGTTGTTGCATTTTTTGTAATTTAGTGTTTCTAAAGTATATTCATTGTTTCTGTAGTTTTTTCTGTTTCTGCTGTGTGTTTCATTGTTTCTGTAGTTTTTTCTGTTTCTGCTGTGTGTTTTATTGTTTCTGTAGGTTATTATTACTGTTTCTGTAGTTTTTTACTTGTTTTTTTAGTGCATTTAGTATTTGTTTAGTGTATTTAAGCGCTTATAATAATTCATTAATTACCTGAAAAATCTTGGAAAATCTTTTCCTGAAGCATCCCAGATTGATAGCCAAAAAGGATTTTCTGTTTCTGCTGTGTTTTATTGTTTCTGTATGTTATTATTACTGTTTCTGTAGTTTTTTACTTGTTTGTTTAGTGTATTTAGTATTTGTTTAGTGTATTTATTGTTTCTTTAGCATATTTACTGTATCTGTGCCTTTTACTGTGTTGTATTGCTTTGGTAGGCTTTTCGTTGTTCTTTAGCATATATTGTTGTATCTGTGTGTTTTACTGTTTCTGAATTGCATTTTACTGTTGCCGTAGTTTATTTATTGTTGCTGTAGCTTTTTTTACTGGTTCGGTAGGCTTTTCGTTGTTCCTGTATCTGTGTCTTTTACTGTTTTTTACTTCCATTTTCCTGTTGCTGTAGTTTATTTACTGTTGCTGTTGTTTTTGTACTGGTTCTGTATGTTTTTTACTCTTTCTGTCTTTTCTTGTTTGTTGATTGTATCATTGTATGTTACTTTTGCTTATTGTGTGCTGTAGTGTTTTTTATTGTGTCTTTTCTTGTTTCTGCATTGATTTTTAATGTTTCTGTATTGTACTTACTATTTTTTAACTGAGTTTGTTTTTTCCTTTATAGGTTGTATCGTTTTATATTCCCCAGAATTTTAATTGGAAAGAGTTTCATCTCCGTCTAATTACGGATGGTGATATTGGAACGAATTTGAAGGATGTGTTAAGCCCTGTGCAGTTGGGAATGTTCAAAAAGACCTGTTTTGGTTATTTGTTACAGTTAGAAAGTTTGCCCGTTCAAAATCAGTTGCTTCGGTCTTTGCTGGTGCGTGAGATTGCGTCCTCCACGCCTTGTACGTTTGAGGTTTGTGTCAATGGTTCGCGTTTGCAATTTGGATTGCGTGAGTTTGCAGTAGTGTCTGGTTTAAATTGCTCTGGCGATACTCTAAGTTCTCTTGATACGAGTGGTCCAAATCGGTTGATGAGTAGTTACTTCCCGACTGTGGAGAAGGTGTCTCATGTAGATATTAAGAATGCTTTTATTCAACGGAAGTGGATTGGTGATGAGGATGCTGTTAAGATTGCAGTTCTATATGTTATTGTGAATTTTGTGATGTCGGTATCTGATGTTCAAACTGTATCTAAGAAATACTTCGATTTGGTTGAGTCTGGTCTTTACAATGACTATCCATGGGGTATTGATTCGTTCAAAGAATTGTTTGATAGTATTCACAAGAAGGTTAAAACTACTAGTACATATTTTCGGGTGGTAGGTTTGGCTTCTGCGTTGCAAGTATGGTTTTATGAGTGTTGGACAAACATTCCGTCATCAGTAGCTATGCGCGTTAGGAGTCGAAGTCCTCGTATCTTGAACTGGAAAGTGACGAGTAGTCTTTCAAAGTATAAGACAATTTGTAAGATTTTAGAGGACCCAGTGAACAAGGTATACTTTCATTGTTTTGTATCTGTTTTCATTTCTATTGTATCTTTTTCATTTCTATTGTATCTGTTTCATTTTTATTGTATCTGTTTCATTCTTCATTCTTCTGTTTTGCATATTTTTGTATCTGTTTTTGTATCTGTTTTCATTCATTTGTGTACTGTTATGGATGGTGCAGCCTGTTTTCCGGCCTATGCAGCCAACTGTTGCTGAGTTGGCCAGATTGGAGTTGATGGATGATACGGTCGCACCTGTTGCGGATGCTATGCAAGATTCTAGTGAGGATGATATTTTTCTCCGGCATGTAGCGTCTGGTCCCTCCTCTTCTGCCGCTTTTGTCGACATTCCTCCTGAAACTGTTGCAAAGCAGGCACAGTCGAAACCTGCGCCGCTGTTTGAAAATGATGCTAAGATTGACATATTGACTCACTCAGTTGAGAAGGTATGTTTAGTTTTTAATATTGAGTCATTCAGTCACTTGAATATTTGTGATACTGTTTTTTGGCACATTATGATACAGTTTTTGTTTTTTGTTTCAGCTTAGCAATGATTTGGAGTTATTAAAGGGTCATGTGAGGATTATTTGTGTTTATGTGTTTTTACTTTGTTTAAACAGTTAGAATTATTGTCATATTGTTTTTCCTTTGTTTCTTTTGAAGGTTGATGATCAGTTTAATAATGTCAAGGAATTCTTTGGTGAGGAGCTTAGAAAAGTTGTTGATGCAATTAAGCTACTTGCGCAAGGACAGGTATTAATTGTTGAAGAAACTGTTTATTGTTTCTTGTCGATGTAATGTTCGTTAAAATTACCTTTTTTTTTTTTAATACAGGGTACTCAAAGTGGTGCAGATAATCGTCAAGGTTCACCACGGACACCACCTGCTAGTGGTGATACAGAGAAGCTCAATTCTGATGATGTTGATGCTACAGAAAAGTTTCAATCGGATGTTGGTGATACAGACAGTTTAAATGTTGGTACGACTAATGTTACGGTATGTACCTTATTTCGTTTATGTTGAAACAACTAGATACTTTTAGATACAAACAGCTACAGATAGTTTCAACTTGAAACAGTTTAACAAGCCAATGAATTTGTACATCTACCAATTATTTTTCGTTTTATTTTTTTAGCCATGTGCTACTGGTGGAGCGACTAATGTAGCAAGCGGCAGCGGAAAAGATGTTACTGTGTTGTCTGCTGATGGTGGTGGCAGTCATGTTGAAAGAGTTGTTATTAGAGAACGTGTTCCAATGGCTGCAACAGTTTCAACCAAGGTTCCTTTGACCCCTTCATTGCAATTCCCAAACTTCGACCTTGGTTTGAATTTGAGCCAAGATTTTTTAAAGACTCCTAAACCTGATGAGATGCGCCCATTTACCTTTTTTTTTCTTTATGTTATTTAAGCCTTTTGTTTCTCCCTTGTTTGTAAACTGTATTATATATTTTTGTACATTGTTTCTGACGTTAATTTTTTTTATTAGTTTATTAAAGGTTATTTTGTTGATGGTGCTTCATTTTCTAAGAAATATATTGCCGGACCTTCTTTTATATCGGATGATTTCTTTGATAATTGGACGGCCGAGCAGTTTGCAGAGATGGACCGTAACATTGCCGACACCATTAAGAATGTGAAGAAACAATTTGAAATCAACCCTGTTGCTGGACAACCTGGTGCCACTGTTTCTGAAGCAGCCACTGATACTGTTGAAGCAGATGCTGCTGCCGCTGTTGCTGAAGATGCTTATGATACTGTTGATGCAGAGCATGGTGCTAGGGTTGCTGAAATGCCTGCTGATACTGTTGCTGCAGATCCTAGTCCCAGTGTTGCTGAAGATGCTTCTGATACTGTTGCTGCAGAGCATGGTGCTCGGGTTGCTGAAATGTCTCATGATACTGTTGCTGATGAAGAGCTCATTGAGCACGATGCTGATGATTCTGATATTATGTTGGTTAGTGACCGTGAGAACAAGGATGCGAGCCCACGTGCGGATACTAGTACACCATCACAGGCGTTGGTAAGGGTGAAGCGTCCTGGTAAATATGATGTTTCACCTTTTCTGCGTGAGTTTGCTTCTGGTGCTAGTGCCAATTATGTTTCGCCCAAACCTTTGATGTTGCAAAGGAATCCATTTTCTGTTCCCGTCACAGAGGATGTTGATCAAGAATTATTAAATAGATTTGTATCATTTGTTGATGATCTTGCTAAGCGGAAAAAAGGAAGGTTTGTTCCCCTTCAATGCTTGTTTATTGTATCATTTATCATGTTGATATTGTTTTAATTTATGTTTTTTTTTTTGTTTTTGTTTTTAGGATTTGTGCCTATTCCAAAACTGACAATATACTTCCATATGAGTTTGAATTCGGAGTCGAAACTGTGTCAACTCGGATGTGGTTCTATATTCTGTTGCATGGTGGTCATGCATTGCAGGATTCAGTAAGTTTATTTTTGTTTTTCTTTTTAGTCTGTGTGTGTTTTGTATCTTTACTGTATCTTTTCTGTTTCTTCTAATGTGTGAGGGTGTGTTTCTGTTTCTTTTATATTTGTGTGTGTGCATATGCCCCTGTACTGTTTCTTTTTCTTTCTCGGTGTATCTGTAACTGTAATTTTGTTTGTTTCTTCATTGTTTCTGTAATGTATCATCTATTTATATCATTAATATTTTTTTTGAATGTTACAGCATGTTAATGTTGTTTTCTACTACTTGCGTAAGCAAGGAAAGTATCGACCGAAGACTGAATTATCCTTCACTACTACTGTCTATTGGTTTAAAACGATGATCGAGACTGTCTATGACAAGTATGTGAATAGTGGCAAGGATGTTTCAGTGCTTTCTGATGTTGATTCTGTTGCTAGCTACATTAGAGGCTGCAAGATCCCTGGAAATGTGCCCTGGGTAGAGGTTGACTATGTTCTGCTCCCAATTAACATAAAGTCTCTCTGTCATTGGGTGTTGGGTGTAGTATCATTCAAGGATAGGTCTATTGGGATATACGATTCAATGAGTGGTGGGGGTGCTCGTCATAATGCAGCTGTTGTTAAAGTTGTTGAAAAGATTGCTGAGTTGTTGCCACGGTATCTTGTACTGACCGAATTTTACCAGTCAAGGCCCGACATTGATATTCTTACGAGTGAAGCATATGCTGATGCAGATCTAGATGATCCTTTTAGGTTTTTCTTTGTTCCAGACCTTCCGCAACAGAGTGATGGTTCCCTGTATGTTTCTTTTCCCTTTCTTTTCCCTGTATCTGAATCACATCTGTGACAGAATTACTAACTGTATGTATTGTCTTTTTTTTGTCACTGTTTCAGGGATTGTGGAATGTTTATCATGGCGTATGCGGAGTACTTTATTTCTGAGACTGATATCAGAACTGTGCCTGACTTTGATATAGGTCTTTACCGTGGCCGTCTTGCAACGCTGCTTTGGGATTATGGCAAAAGGAAGATTGATTTAGATGCAGTGAGCGCATGTGAAAATCCAGGTCGTCTTGCTAAGAGAAAAGGCGCCATAAAGCGTCGTTTACGAGTTGCCAATCCTAACCATTAGTTCTGTTTCTTTTGTGTTGTTTCTATGTTTATGTTTCAAGGAGTAACCGTTTCTACTTTAGTATGTTGTTTGTTCTGGATGTTGTTTGTTGTACTCACTCTTTATGTAATGACAGTTTCGGAAGGTCTATATTTACAGTAATTGTGTTTTATTTTTGTTTCTTTTTGAAGTGTGAAACAGTTTCATACAATTATTAACTGTATCAGATAGCTAAATTGACACAGAAACAATTGAAATTATCTTGACTACCTCAGCAACCACTTGTGAAACTGTATCACTTCTAACTAGTCAGATTCAATGACAAATAAACAGTTAAAAACAACTATGAAACAGTTTGATACAAGTATTAACTGTATCAGATAGCTAAATTGACACAGAAACAGTTGAAATTATCTTGACTGACTCAGCAACCACTTGTGAAACTGTATCAGTTGTAACTAGTCAGATTCAATGACAAATAAAGAGTTAAACACAACTATGAAACAGTTTGATACAATTATTAACTGTATCAGATAGCTAAATTAACACAGAAACAAGTGAAAATATCTTCAAATGCGAAGGAACTACTTGTGAAACTGAATCACTTCTAACCATTCAGATCCAATTTGGAAAAAAAAAGTAAAACATAAAGGTGAAACAGTTTCATCCAGTCATGAAACAGTGTGCTACAGACAGCTAAATGTATTAACACTTGGGCAATTCTCAAACTGTATCACTTCTAACACTTCAGATTCAATGACAAAGAAAGAACTAAAAAAAGTTCTATTTGGGCTTCGGAGGATGTGTGCAAGTTTTTCTATTGTGTCCTTCGCGACCACAATTTGCACACATAATCTTTGTCCTTTTTGCATGTACTTCCCATTGTGGTTTGTATCTAGTTGTTTTTGGCCTTCCTGGTGGCCGTCTAGCAACTGGCGGGAGTAGTTCAATTTTGAAACAAATGCTGGAATCTCCCATCTGCTTTCATCTGGTATCGGATTAACATGGAACTCGTATGTCTTTACCAGGGACTTTGTTGAGTAGTAGTTACAGCTGTAATCTTCTTCTTCCAGGCCTTTGTACTTTAGAATAGCCAAAGCATGCACACAGGGCAGTTCTTCCATTTGAAATTTTCCACAACAGCATGTCTGTTCATTCAGATTAACAATGAATTTTTTTTCACCATCATAGATAGCTGCTTCATTTCCTGTTGAATGTATCTACAACACACAAGATGATACATTTTTGAAACAGAAAATACAAGGAAGATGCAGGATGAAAGAACTTAGATACAGTGGAAATGAAACAGTTTCTATTCTACCTTAAGCTGCATAGCTCTGCTTCTGTATCCGTCCAGTATTTTGTTGTACTTGAATCCAAGAGGTGTGAATGTCTCATGTGCTTTCTTCCTATTATCATCAGTCCAAGTCCCAATCAGTGAGCGCATGTACTCCATAAATGCGACTACAGGCATATCACGCGCATCCCTGTTGACCGCATTCAAGGATTCTGCAATGTTTGATGTCATTGTAAACCCCCTATTTACTGTTGAATGCGCCCTTGACCATTTCTGGTATCCAGCGTTTAGCAAGTATGCTTTGATACGTTTATCCATTTTTTCCACACTGTTCATGTATATGTCAAATTCCTGTATGGTGTATGCCTTTGCCATACTGAAGAATGTCTCATGGAGCTTCTCCTCACATTTCTTGAACTTAGTCTTGAGGTTGTTCCACAAGTGCCATATGCATGTATAGTGTGGGACCTGAGGATATACAGTTGTAGTAGCCTTAATTATGCTCTCGTTACGGTCTGACACAACGCACATGTTTTCTCTCTCACCGTAAGCATATTTGAACTTTTCAAAGAACCATTGCCATGAGGCATCGTTCTCTGAATCAACAATTGCATACGCAAGCGGCAGTATGCTCCCTATGGAAAGAAACAGTAAGATAAATATTTGAAACAGTGTCACACAAGTACAAATTGAAACAGTCTGATTCAAATAGAAAGCTTAAAGACTAAAGTACAGTCTTCAAAGAAACTGATAGGAAAAAGCTGTAAATATTTTGATACAAAGTGAAACAGTATGATACAGATAAAACATGATGAAACAGATAGAAATACATAGCTTTAAAAAGTCTGTACTAGAGTTCAAACGGTCCGATACAAAGCTGATACAAAAATTGAAGCAGTCTGATACAAATAAACCATGTGTCTAAAAAAGTCTGATATAGAAGCTGGAAATAGTTTGATACAAAAGTGAAACAGTGAGATACAGATAAAAGATGATGAAACAGATAATATATGGTCTTAAAAATCTTGATACCAAATTTAAAACAGTCTGATACAAAGCTGAAACAGTATGAAACAAATGAGAGATGCTGAAACATTATGATACAAACAGTTGAAACAGTATGATACAACAGGTACCGTTAGAAATTGATTTACCTGCTGCATCTAATGTACTTGCCGCTTGGAATGTTCCTTTGTGCGCTGCTTTTAGGAAGCTACCATCAACGACTACGATTGGTTTGCAATGTTGAAATCCCTTTATTGAAGCATTCAAAGCAACAAAAGCGTACTTGAACAAATGGTCCTCACTTGCATGCAAAGCAACAACTGACCCTGGGTTTCTTTGCTCTAACATATAAAGGTAACTTGGCAGCTTCTTGTAAGATTCAGTTGGGTCTCCTCGTAACATTGCAATGGCCATTTCTTTTGCTCTCCAAGCCTTCATATAATCTATGTGTATACCGTAACACCTCTGCATTTCGTCCATTATCTCTTTAGGCTTATAGGTCGACTTTGGGTCATCAACCCTGTCCTTGACAATCATACCAATCATTCGTGATGTAAGCTGTGCTTGCCCATACACTCTTTCTTTGTATGGACATGTGTGTTCATTGGTGAATTCTCTAACTTTGAACAAACTTGATGAATTCAAGCTTGAGGCCCTAAATTTCCATTTGCAATTTTCACCTTTGCATATCAGGCAGTAGCTGCAGATACAGTATGATACAGAAAATGTTACATGATACAGAAAGCTACAGAAATTAAGTAATAGATACAAAATTGTACAGTATGATACAAATACGATTTACTTAGTTTATAACACCCATGTATGATATAATCAGAGATGGTAGAGTCATTGATCAGATACAATGTGATACATAATTCACACATTGTATCTGACATATAAATTGTTATTGCTTCAAACAAAATACATATTTTTAGATACAATAGTGATACAAATGAAACAAACTCACACAGTGTGGTACAAAATATAAGCTATAAAAATTCATATACACAAAAGACACATAGCAGATACACTGATATCAAGAATACTTATGATACAGTTACACAGAAACAGATACAATGATACAGTGTGAAATAAATTGATACAAAACACAAATACTGAGATTTAATACCTTGTTGTGCTTGATCTCTCAACCTTAAACTGAACCTTTTCTCTAATTGCAAATCGTTTCATGGCCATTACTACAGTCTTTTTGTTAAGGTAGACTTGGCCCTCTAATATCTCATTTTGCACGCTATTGGTAATTACTGCAACTTCTTCTACCTCGTGCTCATCACAAGTTCCTTTAATCAGTAGTTCTACTGTTTCAGCACTACTGATAAGCGTATCATCAATGTTCGTGTCTATAGTGCAACTGTTTCTGTCAGTATCAACACAGTCTCTCACTGTATCATGACTCCTTATGCTTTGTCTATCACTCCAGAACCCTTGATCCTCAACAATATCCTCCAGTGTGATACACAGTGGATAGATTTCTATTCCTTTTTTCTCTATTTTCAATCCTGTATACACTAAAACACCCATGTCATTGTGTATTTCTAAACCCGAACTTTTTTCCATTACCTTATACTTTATTTTACTCCCTCCGTCCCACTTTGTTTGTCATAGTTCGGATTTCGAGGGTCAAACGAATTTATCTTTGACCGTAATATTTATATATGTCTTTTAAATATTCTGAGTTGTAATTTATTGTGACTTATAGTACTTTTCATGTAGTTTTCAAATATATAAATTTTATTTAAAAAAAGTTAAAGATTTCATATCCTAATCTACGGTCAAATTTAAGAAGTTTGACTCTCGAAACAGTAACTATGACAAACAAAATGGGACAGAGGGAGTAACAATGTTTCTAGTCAGATCAATGTTCAGTTGCTTCGCAACTGTATCACGAAGCATTTGAAAGTTTGAATCTGAATTTATCACGATTGCATCAACAACAAAATCAATATAATTGTCGAATTTGTCCCATCTTCTACTATGTTTTAGTAGAATTTGTATCTGTGCCATATCTATTGTAAAGTTTCGATTTTGATCTGTTTAAACTGTCCAGGACGGGTAACAGCAACCAGAAACAGAGGCGAAACACAGGATATACGGACGCGAAACAGAGGAGAAACAGCCGCAACACAAAGCAGAAACAGACGCGACACAGTAGAGAAACGGTAGCAGCTTTGTATAATTTTTTATCGAAAACAGAGTACGATGTGTAGAAACAAATAGAAACAGAAAAGATACGATTTTGAGTAGTTGCAGATTTGTTATTGGAGCCAGAGTGATGAGAAAACTGTAAGGAGCTAGAGAGAGAAAGAACAAAGAGAAAGGAATAAGGGTTTCAGCTTCTGTAAATAGAGTTGGAATGAACTATTTATACATTGCCATTTTGCTAGGAAAGATATTGTCATGGATTGTAATTAGAAAAATATTGCTATTTTTATGTAATTAAGGGTGAAAATTTGTATATTTGTGTAAAAAACCCTTGTAATGTATATAAAAGTATCGTTATATTTTGTAATTTCTTAATAATATCGATATTTTTCATAATTTAGCTGCTTAGTGCGTCAATTAGCGTAAAAAATTCATTATTTAAAGGAAAAATTAAATGAGCATAATTTTAGTATTTATGAAATATAGATATTATGAAATATAGAGATATTTTTCCACTATGCAAAAAAATAGCGATTTTTTTTCCAAATATGATATACAAAACATAGTTGAAAAAAAAAAGAGTGGGTTACCCTAACATCTCTCTCTTTCTCCAGCCACCAGTGCCCCTCTCCATCCCCTTTTCCGGCGAGTGTTCTTTGCAGCCGCTCGCCCCTCCCCCATTCCCTTCTCCGCCAATCTCTCTCTCACGTTGCCAGCTCCCCTCCACATCCCTTTCTCTAGCGAGCAACTTAGATCCGCGCGAGCTGTAACACAGATATCGCCAAAGGTGACGGCTTTTCTCCGGAGAGCTGTCGTTGCCTCGTTTTCTCTTCGTTAGTTGCTGCTTCTTTTTCTTTATCCGACGACTGCGACAGAAAGAATGCAGGAGTAGCAATTAGATTGATCGTTGATGCTTGTGTTGTAGGTCTCAGTGCATTGATTTATTTTTCTCCGACGTTTTAAATGTGATCCAGATCTAAAATTTTATAATTGTATGTCAATTGTATCTAAATCGTATGTCATTTGTATCAATAGTATCACTTTCACTTTCAGCACTTCTATCAAGACACGTAACTGCTTATTTAATAAAATAATTTTAAGCCAACCCAAACGGGCTCTTAACTATTTTACAAGTAACTACTGATGCGGTTATAAAATTTTGCATTTTTCTATACAAAAATAATTGTACCAAAGTATGACTAGTAAATTCTACGGAGCTTACAAGCGTCAATAAAGTTTTATATATGACATGTCCCTGCCACTTAGAGGGTTGCTTGTATGGCCACAAGTAAAACACTACCAAATCTGTCACTTTCTATTTATTGCCAGCAAATCTAGAAAGAGAACTCCCCCATCCAAAAAGGACTACGAGAGTAGGACAAAAGTAAAAAACACAAAGATTTACTACTATGTTATTGTACAAATCTAATGTAAAGATTCAGTTATTATGTTGCTTCAAAGTAAATTAGTAACATGTCAATACCCAAAGTAAGAGTTTTTAACCTTATATATTGTGCCTTTATAACACGCAAAATATGCTACTATTCTCATAATTTAGATTGAATTGAAAGTGTGAATAATAATTAAAGCCAAATGTCAAGTATATATATTAACTTAAACCCAAATAAAAGTAGTCAAATATTTTAACTTGCTAAATTTCTTATGCCCGTGATGTTTGTGGTAACTTGCACGCATTATTTCACTGTATAACTACTACCTATTACCAGTATAAATACTAAATAACTCTATTTAGTAATCTCTACGATTTAATTTATATGAATCTATTTGACTAATAACAAAGTTAATTAATAAAATCAAGACTTAGTTTAAATTAAGTCATTGCTATTTGTATGATCATCTTATTAAGGATACAATAATACATATAGAGCTAATTATTTCCAACTTTAGAAAGGAAAATATTCTATTCTAATTAAAAAAGGAATAAATGTATACTGGTTTACCTAAACTGAAACGAAGAGAAAAATATTTAAGCAGATTGGAAAAACTTATAATTAGTTTTAATTATTTGTATGCAATAAGATTAAATACTTATATTTATTTTAATTTTCTTTTTATAATTTTTTATAAGTTGTTGAAAGTTGGGGACTTTTTGGTACGATATCAAGGCCTTGTCTTCTTCTTCTTCTCCATCACCTGTTTTTTTTATACAGAACAACAAGACATATATAATAAGTACTATATGTCATGTCTTTTTTGTATCTATATATCTATTTATATATATACATATAAAAAAACAAAATCCAAATTAGCTTCCAAGAATTTGCTTCATGATCTGTAAGTTATAAAGTTATCTTTTTTTATCTCAATTAATCTGATTCTTGACCCTACGTGAACACGGGTTGCTTTGTGCATCGAAGTGCCCCTTTTTAATCTGATTTTTGAGCCTGTGTGAACGCGGGATGGTCTGTGCATCGGACTGCCCCTTTTTAATCTAATTCTTGCAACAATTTCCCTAAAGTTTCAATCTTTTCAATTTGGGTGTTTGAAAAAAGGCCTAGATCTTGTTGAATTTTGAATTTGGGGTTGGATCTAATTGTTGGTAGTTCAAGAATTTGAGGGGTTTTGATTAAATTTGGGAAATTTTGAATTTGGGTATTAGGGTTAGGGTTATAAATGGCATCAAATCCTCCATTTTTAGTGGAGGATCAAACAGATGAGGATTTCTTTGATAAATTGGTTAATGATGATGATATTGATTTTAAGGTAACTAATGTATCGATGTCGGGGGCGGGGGGTCGGGTTTTGTTTGTTGATGGGAATGAATCTGATGAGGCTAAAGCATTTGCTGATCTTAGTATAAGTGATGATGCTAATGCTGAAGTGGAAAAGAAAGAAACTAGGGAGATAGATGATAAAATTGTTGATAGTGATGTTAAACCGCCTTTAGCGATAAAGGGGGACGGAGAGAAGAGTAGTGGTTCATTAGTGTCATTGACTTCGGGCGGATTAGATAGTTTGCTTGAGTCGAGCAATGGTGATTTGGAGACTGAGGTAACTACTGATTTATCGTCGGGGAGTATGACTAGTGGATCGGCTAATAATGATGTGAAGGAGGAAGAAAATCACGCTAGTGGATACGCCCATCCTGCTGGTGTAAAGGAGGTTGACTGGAGTGTGTTTCATTCTAATCCGGATACAGATGGTGATACCGGGGGTTTTGGATCGTACTCTGACTTTTTCAGTGGGCTGGGGGATAATGCTGGAGTTGTTGCTGGAAACACGGGGGAGAATCAGAATGTGGGGTTAAATGTTGTGTCAGCTGATCAAGTTAATGAATCCGGGAATTTGGACAGTTCTAGTTCGTACATGCAGGGTCATGATAGTTTTGGCTATAATGCAGCTACAGAACAAGCTATAGGTGGGGAGGATCAAAATAGCAGTCAATATTGGGAGAATCTTTATCCAGGATGGAAGTTTGATGTAAATACTGGGCAGTGGTATCAGGTCTCTAGCTATGACTCAGGAGCCAATGTACAAGATAATTCTGCTTATGACTGGACTGTTTCTGATGGGAAATCAGAAGTCTCTTACTTGCAACAAGCTTCTCCGTCTGTTGCTGGGACTGTAGCGGAGAGCGGGACCACTGAAAGCGTCACTAATTGGAATCAGGGTTACCAGGTAAATGAAGCTACTGAGAATGAGGCAAATTGGAAGCACCAAGTTCCTCAGGCGAGTGATGGAAATGGGGTAGTGACAGACTGGAATCAGGTGTCTCAGTCGAGTGATGGAGGTGGGGTTACCACTGACTGGAATCAGGTGTCTCAGTCGAGTGATGGAGGTGGGGTTACCACTGACTGGAATCAGGTATCTCAGTCGAGTGATGGAGGTGGAGTTGCCACTGAGTGGAATCAAGCTTCAGAAGTAAACAATGGATACCCTTCACATATGGTTTTTGATCCTCAATACCCCGGTTGGTACTATGATACCATCGCCATGGAATGGCGCTCTCTAGAAACGTACACTGCTTCTACTCAATCAAATGTTCAAGGTGAGAGCCAGCTGAATCAGAATGGCTTGATGTCATCTGCAGATTTTCCTCACAATGATGGTCAAAGTACTTATGGTGCGTATGGGCAGAATGAGAATAGTAGATCCATAGGATATGGCAACGGGGGGCATGATAACAACTGGTCTGGATCTTTTGGTAATTACAATCAGCAAAACTCAAATATGTGGCAAACCGAAAATGTTGCCAAGAGTGAGCCTGTGCCAGAATATAGGGAAATCCAGTCATTCAAGAATCATTACAGCCAAGAGATTTCTGCTAGCAGCCATGCTAGTCCGCAAATGCCTGCTCAGTATGAGGGAACAGTGTCACACCATGGGAAATCAGATCAAAGTCAAGTTAATTTTTCAGCAATAGCTGGGTCACAGGGCTTTGTCGCTGGTGGAAGCTTTAATCAGCAATTTAATCAGCCAATGATT
This sequence comes from Petunia x hybrida, assembly GCA_037355625.1. Classification (NCBI taxonomy): domain Eukaryota; kingdom Viridiplantae; phylum Streptophyta; class Magnoliopsida; order Solanales; family Solanaceae; genus Petunia; species Petunia x hybrida. Next base: position 7,910,812 of record JBBBVM010000090.1, on the reverse strand, counting down.
CAGCAAAACGAGCAGAAGCGTCTCTCAAGTGATAATTATGGAAGTCAAAACGCAGTCAATTATTCCCCACAAGCATTTCAGAACACCCAGCAGTTTCCTTATGCTCCTACTGCAGGAAGATCATCTGCTGGTCGTCCACCACATGCTTTGGTCACTTTTGGTTTTGGTGGAAAACTAATCGTGATGAAAGATAATAACTCTTTGAGTAGCTCATCCTTTGGCAGCCAGGTTAGCCTCAAAGTTATGTTTCACCTTTCTTTCACTGTTTTTGAAGTGCACTACTCTTACTAATTGCTGAGTGCTTGCTCTTGCTGCATGAAGAATCCCAATGGAGGATCAATATCTGTGCTTAACTTGATGGATGTGATGTCGGAGAGAACCGACAGTTCAAGTCTTGCAACTGGGGCATGTGACTATATTCAAACTCTCTGCCGAAATCCATTCCCTGGTCCTCTGGTTGGTGGCAATGCTGGTATTAAAGAGTTGAATAAATGGATTGACGAGAGGATTGCAAACTCTGAACTCCCTGACATGGATTACAAGAAAGGGGAAGTCTTAAAGCTGCTTCTGTCATTGTTGAAAATAGCATGTCAACACTATGGGAAACTTCGATCCTTTGGTACTGAGAAGGTAAAATGGAATGAACTTTTGGCATAACCCGTAATTAGTCATAAATGTTAGTACTTTACTTTTTTATGTTTTTTTGAGAAAAAAAAAATTTGTTGTCTTACGGAAAAAAAGAAGAAGAAGGAATTGTACATGCTAGCAGCATGTTAATCTGCAAGGTCCTGTCCCTGAAGTAATGAAGGCATTGGTGTGGAATGCAAGGAAATCTGGAGAAATATTCCACCTATCACCATCAAAACCCACCTTGACACTCATAGAGTCTAAAAGTAAAATGCTTGTACCGATTATTATATTGAGTTTGGTGGAGAAGATCGTAAACATAATAACTTGAAATATGGAAAGTGGAGAAGGTTGGTAATATCACGTGAAATTTGAAAGAGGTCAACATCTATGGTCGTATTTAAACAGAAAGTAGGCAAACATAATGTGGAACGAGAGAGTAATAATAATAAAGAAATATTTCTTTAGGTTTTCAGCACCAGCAAAATTGTGAAGTAGGATGTATACATTGGAAGGTCGAGAAACAAAAACATAAAGATATGTATTGAAAGCCTTCTTGATTGGTGTGTCGTTTCGATTCTTTGCACTTTGCACGTTACACTGCTAACATATGCTCCATTTTTCACCTCTTTGTGATATTTCTTTCTTTAACGCGTCACTTTCTTTCACACTCACTAAACTGGTAAATTTGACAAAATAATGACTACCTTCTGTGTAAGAATATAGTACTATAAATATCCCGTATATAAACCCAAATCACCCTCCTTTCTTTGTGCTTTGACCCTTCAATTAACAAGTTCACATGAGATCTAAATTGTGAGAAAAGAGAAAAGTTGTGCACTGATTTGGGGTGCAAAATGCAAAGAACTTTTCTTTTTCTAGTCTCTCTATTTTGACGGTTGGGTGAAAGCAAAACTGAGGGATATAGGGTTTTGTTTTATTAACTTCTTCTCTCTGGTGACTAACACTGCAGTCTGCAGAAGAATGTGATGCCTCATTTGGCCTAAATATTTTTCCATTCTTTGTTTCTGCAGCCATGTATGAACGTTATGGAACTTATACTTTCAACTTACCAGTTGCTATTTCTAACTTGGTTTGGTAATTTGACCAGGAAGATGCTCCAGAAACAGCAGTTGCCAGATTGTTTGCATCGGTGAAGAGTAACAGCTCACAATTCAGCCAATATGGCACTGTTTCCCAGTGCTTGCAGCAATTGCCTTCTGAAGGACAGTTGCGGGTAATTCTTTATAGCTTTAATTTCTAGTTGCTAAGATGGTTATTATCTTGATCAGCTAATACTTTTGAACCTGCTTTAGACTACTGCTTCTGAAGTTCAAAGTCTTCTAGTTTCTGGAAGAAAGAAAGAAGCACTGCAATGTGCAGTAGAGGGTCAGTTATGGGGGCCAGCGCTTGTTCTTGCTGCACAACTTGGTGATCAGGTTTGTCTGGTTCTCCACAATTCAGCCTCTTCATCCTATTCCTTTTTGTACTGATGCATTTTCATTTTTCCCACAATTGTAGTTTTATGCCGAAACTGTGAAGCAAATGGCACTTCGGCAATTAACAGCAGGATCACCTTTGCGGACACTTTGCCTACTAATTGCAGGTCAACCGGCTGATGTCTTTAATGCAGATTCTACTGGTCAAAGTGGCATGCCCATTACCGCAAATGTTGCTCAACAGCCTGCGCAGGTGTGTTTTTAATAGCTCTATTACAGCTGTTATTTTCCTGGCTTACTTGCTTAACCTTTAAGCTTGAACACAGTTTTATAAAGAAGGGGATTCTAGTAAGATATAATTTTCTTATAGGTCGAGCTCCTGGTTAAAGTATATTCAAGTATCTCGCTCTAACTAGAGCCTCTACTCCAAAATCGATACAGTTATAGAATATAGAGGCATAACAGTTCTTTGACTTGTTGAAGTTGAAAAACATGCATATATAGTTAAAAGTTTGGAAATCCTTTCAGATCATACCAAGACATTATTAGTGTAAGCCAAGTGAAATGGAACCACAAGTATGTGCTTTTGACTCATCAGTTCTAAGGGAAGGTTGCACTATTTTGAGGTTCGACAGATCTTTTCCCACCTTTGTGAGGAAGGGGAGTTTCCTTTTAGAATGTGTAAAACTTTTGCATGACCCGTACGGTTTCTTTAGCTAAATAGAGATGATGTGTGGATTGTCATTTTTGTTCTTCGGCATCTTATGATTCTATCTTTGTTGTTTTCCCTAGTTTATTAATTTATTTAAGATTTAGTGCAAGTACATTGCTGGGATTATTAGATTGTTTGATCATTCTTCTATTTATCTTAGTTTGGTGCTAGTGTCATGCTTGATGATTGGGAGGAGAACTTGGCTGTAATTACTGCAAATAGAACAAAGTCTGATGAATTGGTGCTTGTCCATCTCGGCGATTGTTTGTGGAAAGAGAGAAGTGATGTATGTATTCTGTTACATATTTACATGTACGGTTTATTTCTTTATAATTTCTCATACGTCACGTCTGTATGCTTCATACTTTGAAATTGTAATTCAGATTGTTGCTGCGCACATTTGCTATCTGGTGGCAGAAGCAAACATTGAACCATATTCGGACAGTGCAAGATTGTGTCTTCTCGGCGCTGATCACTGGAAATTCCCCCGAACTTATGCTAGTCCAGAGGCTATTCAGGTCCTATAAAGTTGCCTCTACTTTTGATGGATTGTCTATTTTATAGAGAGGAGATATGTGAAACTTTCTTGTGCTGCTGCTAAATATTTGACTGTGTGTGCCTCTACTTAATGTGCTGACTGATGAAACACTTGTGTGGACAGAGGACTGAGATATATGAATATTCAAAGGTGATTGGAAACCCTCAATTTACTCTTCCTCCTTTCCAACCTTACAAGCTTGTATATGCGCACATGTTGGCTGAAGTTGGAAGAACGTCAGATGCATTGAAGTATGTCTCGAAAATTTTACTTCCACTTAACTTCTTAGAAATCCTTACTGCTGGTGTCTTAAATTTTAAATTTCAGGTACTGTCAAGCATTATCAAAATCCCTTAAAACTGGCCGAGCTCCTGAGATAGACACATTGAAACAATTAGTGTCTTCTTTTGAAGAAAGGATCAAAACACACCAAGAGGTAGCTCTTGATACACTCACCTTTGTCATATGATTGTCCACCGATAATTATAGTGGTAATTTCTGCATGCAGGGAGGATTTGCCACAAATTTGGCTCCTGGAAAGTTGCTTGGTAAAATGCTTAACCTTATCGATAGTACTGCTCACCGTGTTGTTGGGGGCTTACCACCTCCAGTTCCTTCAACAAGAAGCGGCAGTCCACAAGGAAGTGAACATCTTTATCAGTCTGCGGGACCTAGAGTCTCAACTAGCCAATCAACCATGGCGATGTCATCTTTGATGCCTTCAGCATCCATGGAGCCGATTAGTGAATGGGCAGCTGATAATAGTAGAATGACGATGCACAATAGAAGTGTTTCAGAGCCTGACTTTGGGAGAACTCCTAGGCAGGTATGTAAGGATATTATTCCGTGTAGCTAATTGGACTTGATCTATCTAATCCTTTAAAAAAAACATTAAATTTTCTGTTTAATATGTACATGATCAGGTCGACTCATCAAAGGAAGCAAGCTCAAGCAACACACCAGGTAATTCATCAGCAGCTGCAGGTAGATCACGCTTTGGTCGCTTTAGTTTTGGCTCCCAGCTTCTCCAAAAAACTGTTGGATTAGTCCTCAAACCCCGTCAAGGCCGCCAGGTATATGTTTCTTTATGAGGTTCGCTCTGTCAAGTTCTGGATTGTTATCCCGAGTTCGTGTTTCACACTTTCTTCCATTTGTTTTGATTCATTTTAGGCAAAACTGGGTGAAACAAATAAGTTTTATTATGATGAAAAACTTAAAAGATGGGTAGAAGAAGGTGCTGAGCCTCCTGCTGAGGAACCAGTTCTTGCACCGCCACCAACCAGTGCTGCTTTCCAGAGCACAGTTCCTGATTATAACTTGAAGAGTGTACTAAAAACTGAAGGTTCTTTTAGCAACGGAAGTCCTGACATGAAGAGTCCAACTTCTGCTGATAATGGTTTAGGAATCCCACCACTTCCACCTACCACTAACCAATTCTCAGCACGCAGTCGGATGGGTGTTCGGTCAAGGCAAGTGATTTTGGCATGTTCCTTTATAAAAATATAAAATATCAGATGATTCAATGTTTCAGCAGGATAGATGACAGTTGGAAACAAACTACGGTTGAAGTAAAAACAGATGTATTAATAATCTGAAGCAAAATGATTTACTCTCCACGCAGTCCAAGTGCGTTAATGTAGACTATATATTAGTTTAATTTGGGATAATTTTATCACGGAAGGATAAGAGGCAAGGCTTTTGAAAGACGGGACGGACAAGGAACTTTTTTGGTGGGAAGGAAAGAACATAGAATGTCTACTTGGAGTAACTAGGAGTACTTCATAATACCCTTTCTGGAAAATCAAAAGTATAAAAATATAATTCGACTTAAATGAGGAGCAGTCCCAGAAGTTACTAAGTTGCACACTTTTAGGTTTTACTTGGGAAAGTCTGTAAGGTTACTGCAGCTAGATGTTCTTGGTGATTTGTCCCTAAAAATGATGATGAAATTATTATATTTGATGTTTTTCTCATCCAGCTTCTTTACTTCATCTACCATGTAATGGTTTAAATTTAGTCTGCAAAAATTTACAGAACCGTGACTCAACTAGAGAAAGCTGACCTACTATTCTCGACCCCATTTTGGCAGGTATGTTGATACATTCAATAAAGGTGGAGGTAACCCAACAAATCTTTTCCAGTCGCCTTCTGTTCCTTCCATAAAAACTGCTACCGGCAATGCAAAGTTCTTTGTTCCTACGCCAATGTCCCCTGTTGAACAAACAGCTGACAATTATTCCAATGAGCAGCAGACTTCTGGAAATAGCGAGAATTATTCAAGCTCTGTTGTGAATGGGTCGTTCCAGTCTCCTACACCGCCATCAACCATGCCGATGCAAAGATATCCAAGCATGGACAGCATCTCTAATAAGGGGGTTAGAACCGCTGGACCTAGTCCCCTATCAGGTCAGTCTCGGCGAACTGCATCATGGAGTGGAGGCATTTCTGATGCGTTCACCCCTAATAAGTCTGAAGTAAAACCACTTGGTGAGGTATTGGGTATGCCTCCGTCATCATTCATGCCTGGTGATGCTAATTTGACACACTCCTCGATGAATGGTGGAAGTTTTAGTGATGATCTACATGAAGTAGAACTGTGACGCAATAAAGATGTACATATTAAGTTTTGGTTGTTGTCGTGGTTCTCTCCACTCTCTCGGGGCACAAATCCTGCTCAAGATATAGTCCATTGTTGGTAAGGAGTTTAATTGTGGTCAAAGGAAGCCGGAGCCAACTTCTCACCAACAATTCTGAGTTTTTCTTCCTTTTTGTAAGATCAGTTACATGTTGAAAGCCATTGCATACTTAGCTGTTTACTTTTAGGCATAGTTCCTTCTTTTCTTTATCTTTTCAGTTTCAGTTTTCCCCTCTCGAAAAGGTTTAATACCTGCTGTTTGAGAGTCTCTGTCATAATGTATTACTAGGGAAATGGCAATAGATACATTGTATAGTTGATTTCTTCATTTATAAAGGACTGCCCATCAGAAGAGTTTAAATGGTAGGAAGTTTGTTAACTTCATTTTCAGTATTTATTGAACAAATATTTCGTCTCTAATAGAAAATATGCCTATCTTTGTTCGTCTGTTGAGTTCCAAACTTTCAATTACTTTACAGCTGTGTGCGCCTCGAGTGTGTTATTCCTTAGCGTGTTGATGTTTGGACGCAAGATAGAAGAAGGAAACAGCTAGGGGTGTGCAAAATCGAACTGGTACTGATAGCCGAACCGTTACCGCTATCGATAAGCGTAATGGTATCGGTATAACGATTATTGGTTCGGTAATGGTATTAATTTCCAATATCGATAAGATATCGGTACGGTAATGGTTTCTATATCTCTTTATCATTACCGTACCGATAAGTTTTTTAATAATTTTTATATATTTTATTTTATTTATTATTAGTATATTTAAGTTATTTAAACTCTTAATTTACAACATTAACTTATAGGTTAAACTTCAATTATTATTATTATTTTTTGTGGTTTTATGTCAATACTCATACACTTTAATTAATGAGTTTGACCTATTTTATAATTAATTTTGCTTTCTCAGATCATTGATCAGACTTCTTATCTTTTCTTTTTCTATTTCATTATTTTGTGTTATGTTAGCATATTGTTAAGACATGTTGATTGCACTTGTTTACTTAGTATGTGTGGATGGTTTGTCTATTACTTAGTGGTTATTCATATTAATTAAAACATACTAGTATTACCTATTGACAACCATCCACCAAGAATTCACGCATTACTTCGGTGTACTGGTTACCGAACCGTTAAGAACCGATAGCTTATTGGTACGGTATTGGTTTTACATAATTACATACCGTTAATCGATTTACCGTTACCGATAAGCTCAAACCCAAACCATACCGCTCCATGAACACCCTAGAAACAGCAATTAGGGTGTGTTTGTATAGGGGAAAATACTTTTTGGAAAATGGCCATGTTTTGTGGGTTTATATGACTGGGAAAATAGAGGAAAATGTTTTCCCTTGTGAAAGTAAGAAAAATATTTTCCAAATATGATAATTACACTCATTATCTCCTTCCACCATTCACCTTCACCTCCTACCAAACCTCCACCCCACCTACCCCACCCCCTACTCTACCCCCACCCACATCCCCACATCAAACCCCCACCCACGCCCTCACCCTATCCTTATTAGATGGTTAAGAATATATTTTATTCATTGGCAACCAAACAACAGAAAATAAATATGAAAATCACTTATTTTCAAGAAGGTAAAGTCTTCTATTCTGCAAGGACAAAAACGGTTGTACGAAAAGAGGAAAAGAAACTGGTTGTATCATATAAGCACTTCCATTAAAATAAAAGGCAGTGTTCTATACTTTCCTTTCTTTTTCTTGAACCTCTCGATACTTTTTTTTGGAGGAAGAGTGTTCACACCCTTGTCCAATATACCCAATGGAGAGTAACACTATAATTTATTTTCTTAAGTGAATGCAATAAGGCACATCGTCTGGTATTAACTATTCAGAGACTAGCTTCAAATTTTGTGAATGTGAAAGTTCAGATATCATTCCACTTCATATTAGATAGGAGTAAGATTCATCCTCTATGCGAGCAAAGCGGTATTACCGGAAAAAAAATAATAAGCCTCATGGTTACTACCTTACTGAAGCAATTCTTCTAGTTCTTATTTCTTCTTAGAAGAAGTTCCCCTTATCTGGATTTACTGTGAGTCAACGTGCTTACGTTGATCTCAAAGTTCACCTACTACATACAATCATTAACATACTAACTGTTACGGCATAACTGTGGTACCATTTTAGCCACTTCTATGCCAATGCAACTAAGGCATTAGTAGCATCAGCTCAAGGTAACTAATCAAGACAAATACCAAATAAAAGCTTCTGCACGTTAAAATCTTGCAAGTCGCCATCACGAAACCTTTTTTTTATTTTTGTTTTTTTGGATTTTTTTCTTTTTTCCTCTGAAATGATCAGCTTGTCGAAAGATAAAAGGAAAACTGCAAAAACGAACATCAGATGGAAGAAAAAATTCAATAATCTGCGGAACCTTTGCTGATGGCTTAAGAGAACACTTGCTCTCTAAAATCACCAGCATAATGAAAAATTATATTGCTCATTATTTGATGAAAAGCTTCTCAAAGCAGGTTCTATTGAAAAAACTAAAGCATAGACAATTATACCATCATATTCAGAATTCACCAAATCTCATGTCAAAGCTCAAACTTTACTAGTCCAGATAAAGGATACCATTAACCCCAAATAACAACCCAGATTCAATTATCTTTACAGCAGTCGAGGTACCAGCATTTCACATGATCTTCCATATCCCCAAAAACAAAAATAACTTACCCAGACTGATTCACCCAGTGAACCCTCAGACACCACCAACTTGCATCCTGAAAATTTTGAAGTGCTAATTTAGTTAAATGCATCTAAAGAGAAGCTACAAAATCATATATAAAATCAAGCATCTGCCACCCCTATCCAGCACAAAGCAGCTATTAGTTCAGAGATCCATTACATCTCCGTTCCAATATTCACAAGACTCTCAGGACCTCCACCCAAAATACCCTTAAAGAACACATTTACAGACGAACAAGGCCTACCCACCTAAAAATGGCAGATGCCATTGGCTTTAGGTGAACCGTGAAATGAAACTCAGGGCTCTCAGTTTGTCAAAAGGATTAGACAACTCACCACAAAATAAAACTCCTCCAATCTACACATTTAGTATCGATTATAGGCTTTTCCAATATCATCATGCCTCTGCCGCTGAAAGTCGCCATAACTGTCTTGTGGCCTTGATGGATGGTAATTATCCATAGGGTTTGGATACCTTCCCCTTGATTCCATTGGTATGTTGGGTCCAGAATAATGCTGATTACCTGCTGAGTTCTCATACTCTTGATAACTCTGTTGATTGTAACCGCCAAACCCGGATGCTGAGATATGCTGTCCTGCCAGCCGTTGCCTCCTTAGGGCATCAACTTGAAGAAAATCTTCCCATTGTTTTGCATGCTCAGCTCTAAGGATTGTCAATTTTTTCACGTAGTTCTCTCTGACTTCTCTTATGGCCTAACAATTGCACAAACCAAAACAGTATTATAATTGGAGTCCTCACATAAAAGAACAGGCTTTACAGGAAAAGGATGAAGAAATTGCCAGCATGGGCTTTGGAGAAGATCTTTCTTCAAAGCCAAAACAAATCTGAAATAAAACATTCACAATCCAAATGGAAAAAAAAGTCTGATTGAAGTGAATCTTCATACCTCTCTATGTTTGTGATTTTCTTCATCTTCTTCCTTGTCCCGAATTCTTCCTAGGTCTATAGCATCTTTTTGGTATTCCAACTCAACATTCTCTAAGGATTGTGGAATGGAGGGGTGGTCAAAATTACGGTTAGATTTCATGTCAGGACCACGTCTACCTGCATCCCAGCCATCAGACCTGCAGACACCCCTGCCCTGACCATGACCATCATATGAATTATACGAGTTACTCATGTAAGTAGGGCGTGCCGGAGACTTTGACTGGCTTGATCGACCTCTAGCTCCATCATTACCATAAGCTTCATCAAATGAAGAGTGGGTTAAGCACTTCCATTGAAGAAGTCTAACAATGATGGCAGCTTTAACATGGCAAACTATCTTAAATTCTCATAGTGAACCCATCAGTGAAGCAAACGAGTCTCTCTACATTCAGTGAAAATATTCATTGGGAGAGAATCCCTTCATTTGAGACCACCAGGAATGTTACATCAGAATCGAACAGAATGCTTGAAAAGAACTTACCTCTTGCTGCCAAAAAAAAGAGATAAACTAAGCAATGCACATTATGAAAGAATTAAATCAACATCAGAACAAGCCTTCAAAGTTCATACTCACATAACTTGATTGCCAAAATTACATGTAGAAGGGAAAAACAAGAAACCAAAAGCAGGCTAAAAGTAAGATTGTGACCTACATGTAGAAGTGAAAATGGAAGACTATTTGCTTTCCTACCTTGTGAACTACCCCTTGCAAATTTGTGAAAATCATCATGACCACGATCATCAACAACCTTCTCTTGTCTTCCATACCTATGATGCAACTGTGATGCATTATGAGGACTGTGATTGGACCTCTGAGAGTCCGAACGTGCCATATGAGGGCTGTGATTGGACCTTTGAGAATCCGAACGTGCCATATGAGGACTGTGATTGGACCTCTGAGAATCCGAACGTGCCATATGAGGGCTGTGATTGGACCTCTGAGAATCCGAATGTGCCATACGAGAGTTAATAGGACTTCTACGCTCAGGTGACCTTGATCTGGATGCCTGAGAACTAGGACCCTTTTTGTCCGCCTCTTCTTTAAATTTATGCACAGCATCCACTCCTTTTCTTAGGATCAATCTGTCCTTCCCACTGACTATAATAAACTTCTCCTCCATTTTGATTTTGCAGCCAACATCCTTCTCAATTTGATTTATAACTTTCTCAGTGAATAGAGCTTTCACATGGCTTTCCCTGGCAGGCACCCTCTCAAAGAAATCTTGGGACTTGCGACTTGCTCCAAGAGTAGATGGACATCCCTAAACATGGTTTGTTTAGCACACAACATAACTTTGACCATTAGCAAAAGCTCTTCTGTTGGTTTATGAGGAAAAAAATTAACAGGTAGGGGTGGCACACTCCCTTTTGTTATTTGGATAGGCAGCCTCTCTTATAGAAGTAAAAGTTACACAGTAAACATATATTATTGTGTGAAATAAGGAACCATGACCTGTTCACCCAAAATCTTAAGGGGTGTAATGGGCTGATAGAAGAGGCTTGCAAAAACTTGGGAAGAAAGGATTACAGGAAAGGGATTATCCAAGACAGTCATGCACACATTTTAGTTACCAAGTCAGCTACCAGAATATGCAAGGAAGAGATGCCATGGATAGATTATTAATTTCTCTACATATCCAAGCCAACCGAAAGAAGGATTCTAAAATTCCTAGGCTGGAAGGTGAATAAAGCAAGAAAATGAGTGTGATGGGTCAGTTTACATTATGCCAGCTGACCCAGTATATCAATAAATAAACGAACATCTTGCTCTACAAACATCTGATAACTGTACTGAGGTGGACAGAAGGGAAAGATGAAAATGATTGCCTTTCACCAGATAAAAATGAGAATATAAAGGAGTTTTTTTTTTTGGTAAGGAGAATATAAAGGAGTATACTGTAATTTTTTTTTAAAAAAAAAAAACCAACTATATAATTCTCTCCACCAATTATTCTCAGGAAAAAATGCATCAACATCCTACAGAAGTGTGAGGAACACAGGAGATTATATATTAAAGGCGATGGATTGACCAGATCTAAATAAATATTCTTTTAAAATGGATAGACCAGATGTAAATATTTTCTGATATGTCTTATGACCATTAATACTCTGTCCACAGCCATCAAAAATAGTAGTAACAAGAAGACTAATAAGAATCGTAATACAAAGCAGTACCTGAGTAAAGTGGCCTGACTCTCCACATATTTTACAAATCATCTCTTCCTCCTTCCTTTTCTTCCAGTTTCTCTCAGTAGCTTTGGACTTAGCTTCCCAAACCTTCGCTTCCCTGCTAGTAAAATCCGTTGGGACAGCATTGGGGTCGCGGAAATCCTCCTCCTCATCGGATCCAGTATGAGGCCTTTTATTTGTCACTGTTTTCTCCTGTGCCTTAGCTGCGCTGGACCCGACAGGGCCAGTATATTCCTTGTAAAGTTCACTGAATTCATCATCATCAATATCTGAATCTTGCCTACTAGACATCTCAAGGAACACCCTGTTTTGGCAATAGTTAAAAGAGCGACAAAAGCAGGAAAATGTGTCACTAACACAGAAAAGAACAAATTATAACAATCAGAATTGACTTAACAATTCTATGGTAAAAATTCCAATAACAATTTAGTAGCCTTGAGTATGTGGTTTTTGTACAATAAGAGACCTTCTTTTCAAAAAGATAAGGTATATCTCTGAGAAAAAGGGATTAATCCATATAGAAGGTATATATAAAAGAATCTTAAAGGATTAAGTTCCTATATTCAGAATCTAGCTAAGATCTTTTCGTTAGCTCAAAGGCTCTTCTATTGTGCTCTCTCCACACGCACACATGATTTTTTTCACGGAAAAGTATTCAGGCTTTTCCAGTTCTTCCTTTCAAATCCACGACCAATACAGAGCCCATCGCCCAAGCATAAACCTTGGGGAATCGGATTGTTGGACATGACATTTTATTGGCACTCGGAAGATTTGGAACAGAGACAAAAACGGTAGACCAATCTCTGTTTGGTTTAGCAGTTGAGGTTGGACTGCTATTCAAGAATTCTATCTCACTCACCAATGTTATCCAGGACCTAAACTGAACATTTTTTAAGAAGGTAACATGTACTATTAACGAAATAGCACTAAAAAGTGCTGGAGTGTACAAAAATTTCAAGGATAAGCCCTGCTACATTTGTAGGGTAGCTAATCCAAAGGATCATATACATCATCTACAAATAAGTCTACATTAAAAGCAGTGATGATAAACAAAAGCTCCAGGCCTGAATTAAATACTCCATAAATTTTACTAATTACTACATTTGGTGGTTTTTTGTTTTATTAAAGCCTCACAAAGATTGTCATGTTAACTTAATCTGAGCTCCGATCAATGTATACAATTTCGTATACAGCATCAACAATCCTTCATGGTTTTTTTTTTAACTGTTATACAATTGTTCATGATTTCTTCACTACTTCTTTGTAACTCAAAAACTACAAATAACACCACATTACAAATCCACATTGCCTGGTCCATGAACCAAACAAACCTTAAATAACATCTTAGCATCGCTTAACAAGTTAAAAGAATGAGTCAACACATTTAGTTTCATAATTAGATGCTAGAATCTAGAACGCCTAATTTTAGCACGGTAATGATTCCATTAAGCTATACATGGATTAAAACAAAATAATATTTGATTCATGAATTCTCATAATGTGGCTTCATTATACATTTTTTTATACAAGACTGGTGTCCAGGTCAGCTTACGCGACCCCAACTACTCCACTGGGTACCTACTACCTCCCACTAGCACAGGTACCTAGTAACTACGCCCACCAAGGCCTAGGCAAATGGAAGCTTTAGCTATACATAAATTGAAAATAAATATTGCATAAATTCTCTGAATGTGATATGGCATCTTTAAACATTTATTAATATGACGGTGGTGTCCAGGCCAGCTTACCCGAACCTCGACTATGCTACGTGGTACCTGACACCTGCTACCTACCACTAGCACACGTATCGAGTAACAAATTTAGGTCAAATGCTAAATAAAGTGAACAAATAATAATGAGATAATGGACATTTAAAAGTGAAAATAAAACGGGTCACTTACCGGAATAGGGAGACGGGCTAGGGTTTGTTCTGTGTGTGTTGGGGGGTTGGGGGGGGGGGGGGGGGGGGGAGAGTGTGAGAGCGGCGTTGTTAGGAATGGAATTGGGGGAAAAGAAGGAAATATTGTGATTTTCTCTGCTGAGTGTAAAAGGTTATTGTCTCTTGACCGTCCATCATTTTAATCCTACGGTCTTCATTTGTTCTTACTTTTTACGTTTTTTTTTTTTTTTTTTGGTTTATAAGCAATAGTGCAATACTAGCATATTTGGTCGATTTTACAAAATAATTGTAGCCCTTATAAACTGTGCATAGATAATTCTTGTATTAGTAGTATATATGAGTATAAGTTATGAGAAAATTTGTATTGTACGTGCAAATAGCAGGACGTATCAATGTAAAACGATATTGCACGTCAAACCAAAATACACAACAAATATTTGTTTTCCCTGAAAATGGGGTGACAAAAGGGGAATTAATAATATATGAACTAAAGCAACTAAAATATCCAATATATTATTATCAATATCATACGAAAATACTAGTCTTTTCGATAGGGCAGTTTTTTTTGTTATCCATTGCTATGTACATCAATTATCAATTAATGTAAAATTTTATTTTAAAAGATCGAGTTAGATGATACTCTATCAAAATCAAATCCCGAAAAGAATGATTTAATCTAAAATGTCCTATTGAAATTTGAATGGAGTACAAGAGAAATAGAGGTAGACTATTTTGCATTATGCACACCTAATAATTTAGTATAAATATAATATGTTTTCATTTATTTTTCCTTAAAGATTCCTGTGCATACTATGATTCTTGAAAATATATTAGACAAATAAAAATATTAAGGATATAACATGTTAAATCCTCAATTCCACGATGTATATGATAGTATTACTATTTCATAAGTCAAATAGGAGTAGTGTTTTCTTATAGTAACCCTGTTTTTAAATAATATTTTACTAGTAGTAATAGAAGTTGTATATTTTAGGAGTTCTAGTATATATCTATGTAATTCCTTATTATGTCATGAATCGGGCAAGAAAGAAAACAGAATAGGAGTAACTTAAGGAAAAAGAAAACTCTACTCCAAATCCTACTCAACGTAGGAAAACTCAATATAAACGTCTATATATTCAATTTACGTGCATCCCTGCTCTCATAATTTCAAAAATCTCCATAAATTAAAGTATCAACCCAAGAATTTTACTACCATGGCTGAAATCTCTCAAACCTTATTCTATAACATTCCTTTTCACGAACACCGAATCAAAGTAATGGTAACCAAGAAAGCTTGTGAAGTTGATCAATGGATAGGCCAAACTGTACACATTCACAAGAAAAGACTACACAAACTTCTTATTGGTTTAGACATTGAATGGCGCCATTATTACCCTACTGACAACACTCCTATTTCACTTCTACAACTTTGTATTGGTAGTCGTTGTTTAATATTCCAGCTTCTTCATAAAGATTGTATCCCCGTTTCTCTTCTTGCTTTTCTTGGAAACCCGAATTTTACGTTCGTTGGTGTTGGTATTCAGGGTGATGTAGAGAAGTTGTTCCAAGATCACTCGTTGGTCGTGGCGAATTATGTGGAGTTGAATCAATTGGCTTTGGTTGTACGTGAAGTTGAAGAGTATGGAAAAATGGGGTTGAAGAAAATGGCGGGTGAAGTACTTGGAGAAGTTATGGAGAAACCATTGAATGTTACGTTGAGTCAATGGAATGATAAAGATTTATCGTATGAACAAGTGGAATATGCTTCTATTGATGCATTTGTTTCTTTTGAGATTGGGATGAAGTTGTTTACTGAGTTGTTTAATAGAATGGGTTCACCTGCTTCTCATGTGAATATTGCTGGATTGGGTTTGAAAAGAATTCTCAATTAGTGAATTGAATTTTAATTTTGTTACTCCTCTTGTAATGATTCTAAGAAGGAACTTGTATTTTTGAGTTATGTATTTGATACTTAGAAGGAATCTGTGCAATTTGTGCAGATTTTCTGAATAAACCAATGCATGGTTCTTTATTAAAAAATAGCTCTACCTAGAGACTTTGTTTTTTTTCTTTTTCATAAAGCAAACTTGTCAACCAATCATAGGACAAGTGAGGCTTTTTTTAGTGGTTGAGTATGTTCACCATCAACTGCAAGAGAAAGTGTGAAATTATTGTTGATCATACTACTTTAAAAGTGTGTCCTCAAAAAAAGATAAAGTCAGATTACCAAATTACCCTTGTGAAACCTAAAAATGCCAAACTAACAAACAGGTAGCCACACACACCCCGGGTAGAATAACGGCAATACCAACAGAGTCACAACGCTTCCAACAATGGCGACCAATAGTCCTTTATATGAAAGCTCTAAAAAGGATCCACATCACGGATTTATTCCTCCAAAACAGCCCCCATTCAGACCGCATCAATTCCTAAAATCTTCCATTCGATTCTGGGATGCATGGGCGTCAATGTCCTTCCAAGGATCTCAAACATGTACACTTTCTATCTTCTCTATTATTTACTTGGTGGTCTTTCATTATTATAAAATTTTAGCGAACAGTTTCATTGTTATATTCCCCATTCAACAATAAATGAATTTTCACAAATAAATGCGCTTCGATCAAAATTAGAAATAAATTAATGTGTTTGTTGTTCAGTGCTGATAGTTGCAAATTCCTCCATAGAATAGTACAAGGACGGGTTGAAGTTTTCGTTTTAGTATCTTGATGTATTTAGTTCATTTGGTTGTGGAAGCTGTGCCAAATGCATTGACAAATATTCATTGAAGGCTTCTATTACAGTTTGTAGAGTAGCTAATGACTTTCAACTTGAATTATTAACATGTGTTTGAATAACCTCTAACAATCGAATGTCTTGTGTCGTCGAACGATGAGTATGAATTTTTTTTCCCGAATACTAGGCTTGTATTTAGAATATTTACAATAACTGTCACTGCTAGATGAATATTGTCTCCGAAAGCTACTATTTCTACTGCTTGAATTTGTGTCATGATAATCTCTTTCTTCTCTATTTTTCAAATCGTCAATTTACTCAAGATTGATTTTGTAATGAAAACATCATCATGACATCAACTCTTATGTTACAGTAATCTATCAGCAACAGTATTAGTTTATGCAAGTAGCAAGGATTGTTGCTTTACTTTTTGTTTGATAGTGTTTCCCTTTGACTATGACATTTGATTGTGGTGATGACATGTTTGTGGATTGTGCTCTTTTCTTGGCTTGAGGTGCAGTATTTGATGTAAAGAAGTCAATTATTTGTGTGCAACATAGTTGTAGCTTATGTTATATACTATGGATATAGGTCTCCCAAAAATAATTAGAGATATGCTTACCGATGTTACATTACTGTGTTAGAATATTAATCATTCTGCCTCTTATACGATTTGTATGTCACCTTTGGAACCAAACAAAGCTCATCTAAGACGCGAATGAACTTCTACACAATATTCACGATCTGATACTTCAAGACTGCCATTATGTGCTTTTTCTTAGTAGGAATTGCATCATTCAAAAAATGTTACAATTTGTGGTAGAAACTGTTGGTTGATGGAAAGCTGAATTTGTAAATCTTGATTCATCTTGTCATCTCTGTTAGAGATTATTTCGAACGGGGATGTACCGTTTGTTTCCTACCTTTGCTTGCTTAAAAATACTTAGATATAACAGTCTATGTGTCAAGGGTATTAGATAGTTGGAAGTTTGATTGCTAAGGGTAGAAAAAACTACAATCTTAGATTCTTATAAAGGCTAGCAAATAATATGGAGGACTTGCCTCCATTTTGGACTGGTAATAGAATTACTTTCATCACTAATGAAAGTAAAGGTCACCGGATAAATGACAATGGTAATGGTATTGGACTTCCTATAGAATTAGATGGTAGTTGAAGGCACTACTAATCGTAAACGACAATGTTCTATTGAAGTTAATAAATATGATTCATCCCCAATATCTGTTCATTGGTTTCATTCATGGTTTTAGAGTATAATACAATCTTAGAGATGGATATCTAATGGAATTTACTACTCCTATCAAATAGTCTCAACCAGCCTTATTCCTTTATATATATTACTCAAGTCAAAACACCAAGATTTTGCTTTTGGATCACTTCTCTATTTCCCTTTCAGCACCCTCCGTTTCTGTATGTCGTCGATTGTTAAAGGTTGTTACAATGTATTTAATTAAAATTTGATTATTTATTTACGTAGGTTTAGAGGATCTCCAACCATCTTGATTTTTCCACCCTGGAACAATCCAAAAGAAGTGGAGTGCATTCAAGATAAGAATCAGGGAAAATGATATTCAGGTGTTCCACTACTATACAGAAAGCAATGGAGTAGCCGATGCTCTTGCAAAATATGCTACTTCCGGCTTCAGAACACATTATTTTTTTCAAGAGAGAGAACTTCTTTCTGATGCTAAATGAGAGCTAAGTATAGATAAAAGGGGCATCCCTTCTTTTACAATCATAGCTACAAAACAACCTGGTTGGCACTTTGATCCTCCATGAATGATACGATTGAATAGCTTGCAGGGGAAAACACTGGTTCATATATTTGTCTGATGCTCCACTCACAGACAAACAAGCCTGGTGCACCATATAGAAGACTCTTTCATTCAAAGAAAAGGAGGAGTTATCCTTTAGATATTTAATTTTTTTAGGGTGCTATAATGTTTACCCCCTTGATTATCTGTTTGGTTGTTAGCTTTTCCGTTGGATTCTTTAATACAAGCTTTGTATTTCGAATAAAATTATCCACTCCTGAAGCAAGTTGCCCGGGTGTCTGTAAATTATTAAAAGAAATATTGATATTATCTTATAACTTTTGGTACTACAAAGCTCGGCATACACGTGCAACGCACGTGCCGAGAAACTAGTTCTTCTAAAAATAATGATAGAGAAAAGTACACGATCATCCAAGTTATAGGTCTCGTACATCCATGTAGAAAAATTAGTTTCCCAAAAGCCCTCTCAAACTAATAATAAAGAGATGCTAAAGAATTACATTGTATATTATAAATCCACATTCTACTAGAGATGGGAGGTAAAAAAATATGTCATACAAGTTGATAAAATTCAAGGATTTTGTCATGGTTTTTGAACTTACAAAATTAAAAATTCCAGTATTCTTCAAGGAATTTGTAATGAAAATTGAAACTTTAAGGATTTTGTCATAAGTTTTGATCTTGAAAACTGAAAAGATCAGTATATTATTCAAAATAGTTAAGAGGTTTGGACTCAGTATTTTGTTCAGGGTTTGGATCTTGAATCTCAGTATTTTGTTCTGGATTCTTCATCTTGGGATTTGAATTTGCAAAAATTGAATTCTCAGTATTTTTTCTGGGATTTGAACTTGAAAATTAAAATCTCAGTATTTTTGTCCTGGTTTTGAACTTGGAAAGTTGAAATATTTATGCTTTTTTTCTGAAAAAATTGAATTCTCAGTAATTTTTTTCTGGGATTTGAACTTGAAAAAATTAAAATCTCAATATTTTTGTCCTGGGTTTTGAAATCTTTATGCTTTTTATTTTACAAAAATTGAATTGTCAGTATCTTATCTTCCACGTCCAACACTGTACTGGCATGGGGAAAAAGCTTTAGAAGTAGTTTCTACTTTGTTAGCGTGTTTTTGCCTTAGCTTATTAGAGGGTGGCTATAATTCTATTAAATTTGAAACGGTGGCTAATTTCCATTGAACAATGTGAAAAATGGCTATTGATCAAAATCAGATACATCTTCCACACGGGTGCACCAACAAATTAATCCATCCACGAAATAAAGGATCAAATATGGTCTCTTGGGATAGTCTGCATTCCAAGTCTAGCTTTTTCACATACTATAATAAACAAAAAAACAAAAAAAACGATAATAAACTTCAAATTTGGATATCGGCAACTTTAGTCACCACAGAGGATTTTCAGCGAGTGGGAAAATATGGGCGTCAAGCTCGGATAACTTATATCAAAAAAATGTGATGTTTTACATATTGATTCTACGAAGGAACTTGTATGATTTTCTGAATAATGTATTGATGCTTTGAAGGAATCTGTGCAATTTGTGGAGATTGTCTGAATAAACCAATGCATGGTTCTTTATTAGAAAGCTCTAGCTAGAGTTTTACACTAATAAACTAGTCAACCAATCATACGAAGTGAGACTTGCTTTAGTGAAAATATTGTTGATTCTTCTAGAAAAAAGGGAACGGTGGAAGAAACGATCATCCAAGTTATGAGCAACATCCATGTAGAAAAATTAATTTCCCAAAAGGCCTCTCAAACTAGTAATAAAGAGATAACTAAAAAATTAGATTATCATCATATCATATCATCATATTACTATAAAAGTATGTCCTAGAAAAAATAAAAGTCATTTTACCTAAATATCCCTAAACATAAAACCTACATTCTTTGGGGGTTTTTTTTTTTTTTTTGGTTAAAAAAATCTTCTATTTGCAAAGCTGATTATTTTGGCCTCCAAAACAAACAGATGCAGCTGTTCAGAATTCTCCACATTGAACTACCTCTTCTAAAGTATATGTAATATATATACGTATATTACATTTACTTACATATTAACTGTTTTGTATTCCAAATTTTTCGCCCTGCTTTCCCTCGCAAACATGGCGTGTTATCTGAGCACTTCCAATTACCGTGAGTATTGCTCTCCTCTTTCGCAAGCTCTATCTATGTTCCATTCTCAATTGGGGTAACCAGCCCTGTTTCTAGGTGCATACCCTTTGTGGCTTCTATTACCAGACAGAAGGCAAATTATGTTCAGTTGCCACTTCCTTCTGTACTTACATTTTTAACAGGAAATCGCCTGGTAATTTCCTTAGCTTCCTTTTTTCTTTTTCTACTACAAATAGAAGTGCCTATATGTGAGTTCAAAATTGTCCTGGCTGATCTCTTCAAATAACACCTTTCATACGATTTGATAAAGCATTGTTCTATTGGATGTATTAACTGCATGTGCACGCTTTCATGTATTTGCATAGTGGTGAACCAAAGTGTGTTTCCATCACCTTTTGAGCCTCAACACGACCTGGTTTGTATAATGTGTGGAAACCCAATAAACTTACTGATATATGTTTCTTGCTTTTGCAGACAAGATCTTAAAAATATTTGAGAAAGATGAAATCACACCGGCATTTAGCAAATGTTCTAAACAGTTACCATACCATTGCTTTTAGCTTATGGCATTCTTCAAGTGTATACTTCTTACAATTGTGTAATATATTTCAACAAAATTTGGATTATTTCTAGAGGGACAAAGCAATATCAAAGTCCATCATTTTCATAAATGTATCGACTCTTCCTATGCTTCTATTAACCTATGTCCCAATTAAATTTGTTTTTACATCTCATATATGTGTCTTTTTCAAGTTTATGTTGCCATTTATTTATTTATCATATTTAAGTTGCCTTCATTTAAGTCCGATTTAGTTAAATGGTTAGAGAAATGAGAGTTGTTTACTTGATAAGGCTGACGCAAGGAAATGGCCACGCAGGTCATCCCAACAAAATATCGCATTCTAATATTTACTTGATTTTTCATTAATTTGTCTTAGATTATCTTATTTTCCATTAAGAAGAATTGTAAAGACCGTACAGAAACCTTTCGTGTCCACTAATGAGATTTAAATTCTAACACTTAAGTGAGGCTTGAATAAAGCTCAATCAGCATTGAGAAAAGAATTATTTCAAGGTACAATTAATATTGTTAAGGCTGAAGTATGTAGAGATAGAGTTGATCAAGCAATTTTGCTTCCACCATAGTTTATTGGAGCAATCAAATTTCAAAAGCAAAATATATATATATATATATATATATATATATATATATATATATATATATATATATATATATATATATATATATATATATATATATATATATACCAACGTTTATTTGATGGAATGATATCCTACAAGAATGGTGATACAGTTAATCAGAGGATAGAGAGTATGTCATTTGACTTTATTCCAAAAAGGTTTTAAGGTTATTCGAGCTTTTGATATATTTTAGTATGTAATTTATAGCTACAACAAATATTTTTCAAATATGTAATCATGTATACGTGCAAATTAAGGTGTTTGTTTTGATGATATGTCTTTTGTTAAACCACATCATTTGTGGACGCTATGTTACAATTAGTATCCACGTGCAATGCACGTGTCGCGTAACTAGTTTATACTATAAATCCACATTCTACTAGAGATAGGAGGTAAAAGATATGTCATACACGTAGACATCTCCACACTTGTGCACCAACAAATTAATCCATCCACGAAATAAAGGATCAAATTTGGTCTCTTGGGATAGTCTGCATTCCAAGTCCAACTTTTCCACATACTATAATTAACTTCAAATTTAGATTT
The DNA here is from genome assembly GCA_037355625.1 of Petunia x hybrida. Lineage (NCBI taxonomy): Eukaryota > Viridiplantae > Streptophyta > Magnoliopsida > Solanales > Solanaceae > Petunia > Petunia x hybrida. Next base: position 7,888,698 of record JBBBVM010000090.1, on the reverse strand, counting down.
TCTACACGTAATTTAAAACTACCGATAAATAAAGATGTATTTTTGCACACAAATCTATAACATTAAAAATAATGTATTATTTTTATTAAAAAACTCGTATGTTCAAGTTAACGAACTAAAACATTGATTCCATCTACTAAGTGAATAATATTACAAACCAATATCATATCTTATTACAGTTGTATATTTCATCATGGTCCCTAAAAGGGTTAAAAGGGATTTAAGACTACATTTCCAAAGAGTGGGTACAAATGCATAGACAAAAATGAGACGACACTAAAAATTGAGATCTTTTCGATAGTCAAACTCAAGCTCATTTGTTTCTTCAGATAGATATTTGATTATCATCTACTGTTCTATACTAAATTAAATTTAAAAATGAGATAATTTGGTGTAAATTTGTAAAGAGAATAAACATTCATCTTAGGTGAACAAACTTTATAAGATCAACCCAAACAACCCATAAAAATCTTAACTAGATTAAGGAGTTTAGAATCGAGAATTGTCGAATATACTTCAGTATTGAAGCATGATAGTTTTAACTTTGATTGTAGCATTGTTAGTAATACAGTCGATTGGATCTTGGAGTTACTCATTCCACCGCAGGCTTAAGCTCAAAGGTAAAATATTTGAAGCATTTTAATTTAAAGCTCTATTAGAAACATATATATATATATATAAGTTTATTCGGTTCGGTATTTTTTTTGTTTATTTTTGTAAAATAAAAAATCTAACTTAATTCTCGGTATGATTATAACTTTAAATTGAAACATACGGCTTTAAGAAAAAATCTCATAATTAGTTTGGTACGATTCGGTTATGATCGGTTTGCAAACAACTATTGACACTCATATCGACAAATTTAGTCAGCACAGAGATCATATCGGCAAATTTAGTCAGTACAGAGGATTTCCAGCGAGTTGGAAAATATGGGCATGAAGCTCGGGTAACCTATCTCATAAAAATGTGATGTTTTACATATAGAAAGTCCACAAATTTGATCCTGATTCGGTAGGATCTAGTAATTCTATGTTACTCCATTTCCTCTCCATTTTACTTATATATCTACTAAACCCGACTTTACATTTTTCAGAATTTGGCTCATTTTCTAATAAGAAAATTTAAGTTAGTGAAGTTCAGACCATGATATGAAGTAGAATATTTAACTTTTTTTTTTGGTAACTATTCTTTATTATTACCAAAGCATCGTTAGAATATTTAACTTCAAATCTGATAACCTGAACTTATTTTACTGTAACTTGTAAATAATTTTTTAAAAAAATTTGAATAGTGATTGTGCCTTAAATAAGGTTAAAAAAGACAAGCTCTCATAGGAAAGTTTTACCAAAAGATATTGGTTATCCGGTGTTCCCCCAACTTGGTACATCGCAAGGATTATTTTAAAGCTTATATTAGCTTGATAAATGTTATCTCCATTGTCGAAATGTGCTACAACCTTGTAGAGAAGTGATCTCATAACCACATTGAAGCAAATTACCGGTATTCTCTTGTTGTTTGAGATATTAAAACTAAGAAGACAGTCACAATAAGTAACAACTATCTTACCACTTCACAATATGTTCTTAATATTCATTTAAAGATCATCGAGCCAATATATATGAAACTATAAATAATCAAAATTAGACAACACTTTGGTAGCATGTGGTTCATTTAATAATTGATATTTTTGTCATCAATGAAATAACTATTTACTAAAGTCGTGCACCACAGAAATATTACATCAAGGAAGCAATTACATTTACCCCTATGTATCAAAGTAAAATGAAAAGAGGCGTGAACATCCTTCAAGAATATACATGTTGTCTAATTCACGTTCCCATACACATTCAAACCCTAGCAATAAGCAATATGTCAAGGAAATGGAGCAAATTGTACTCTATTCTATCTTTGCACGAGCAGGTGTACTCTTTGTAATTGGCTTGACATTGAACTCACCGAAATGATGGCCGGCAAGCGGGGAATGCTATGAAGAAACAGGACGAGCTTATGTTCTCTCGGGTTTGAACTCACATTCTTGGAGAGTGACAGTACAAGAGACACAATTATGATCCAAGGTTGTAGTTTAGGAAATAGTGGAGCCATCAGCGATGAAACTCATTCTATGATCAACATGATCTCAAAGTCACATAACTTAAGATTTGTTAATTGCGTTGAACAAGTTATGCGCCACAATAAGACATGCAACTTACCTCGAAGATCCTACTAGTATACATTTCTAACCCCCATCAATTTTCAGCGTGAAGGCAGTTGCAAAACAACACAATTCATGTGATAAAATTTTGATGTATTTGTTCGGTTTATTTTTTCTTTCTGTCCTCCATAGTTGGAACATTTACTAACTAGATTCTTTTGGATTGACATCTATACATATTGGAGTACTGTGTTAATGCTGATAATATTTTGTCCCAGACCTAGCTTCTGTTAACAACATGCAATTGTTTTTCAAAAAAAAAAAAATATACATACTCATTGCCGAGTACACGCCTTCATTATTCAAGAAGTCTAAACTCAACTTTTTCCATTCTCCGAATAATAATTTTTTTATCAAATGAAGAATAATCAGGTCTCTTAATGTAATCGAAGAATATCTAAAAAGATCTGCAAAAGTGGTCGCAATGTTATAAATGAAGGAAGCGCACTTGTTGCATTTAAGCCAGAAACAAAGGTACGGTAAGAGGAAGGCAAACCTTGTAGTGCTTGAGTAACTAGATCATCATCAGTTATAGGTTTTCCAATTGCTCGAAGAGAGCAAACAATGGAATGAAGTTGCTGTAAATAATCCTCCATGGATAGGGATCCTTTCTTGAAATTCTGAAATTTGGACTTCAAGTGGATTGAAGAAGAAGAAAATTGGTCAAGGTAGAGTGAAGCAAGAGTATCTCAAGCTTCTTTGGATGTCTCACAACCATAGTTAAGAAGAGTATCAAGGAGTATCAAGAACCGAAGGAGATAAAGTAGCATTAATCCAACTCAAAGTTATAGTGTCACATTGAATCCACAATTTGTATTCCTCATGTGTCGATGATGGACATGGAATTGAGCCATCAATCAGGCTTACAAGATTGTGGCTTTTTAAAACAGTTGAAAAGACCTTTTTCCATATCAGGTAATTGAGGTAGTTTAACTCAATTGGGATGAAACCTTTGATGTTTGACACTGTTGAAGGAGGAATTGGGAGATCAAGAGATGATTGAGATGGGGTATCACTACTAGAAAAAGAGTAAAAAGCTACAGAACGGTTGGAGAGGGAATTCACTCTCCAATCAGTTAGCGAGTGACTTCTCTCTCCAATCAGTATTTTGCGGTTAAAATAAATTAAATTGAAAAAGTTGGAGAAGAAATTCCTTCTCCAGTCAAAAAGTAAAAAATGTGTCATGTGATGGAGAAGGAATTCCGTCGCCAATTACCTAACAATTTTTTTAACTTTTTGATTAGAGACGGAATTCCCTCTCCAACCCTAACAATTCTATAATTACATTTTTACTTCAGCGGACTCCACATTTTTTACAACCCAGAAAAATTTCTCTCCCTCCCTCTCCACAGTGTACTGCAGCCCATTCCCCACCATTGCAACACCATTGTATCAAGTAAGTATTCTGTCTTCCCCATTTTCCCCACCCCAATCCCGTATCTCCTTAATTTCCCTACCCCAATCCTGTATCCCCTTAATTTCCCCACCCCCAATCCCGTAGGATAAAACTTTATGGGATTACATAGTTGAACCTGAAAGTTAGGATTTGATTCACAATAAGGAAAGGGTCAACTTAATCCCCACGGATATGTAATTCTTAATTTCTTTTTTTAATGTTCAGGTTAGTCCTTCCTGTTGTTTTATATTATGGAAGTCATTCTTCGGAAAATATTTCAGAAAATGACATATTTATTCAATAAGAATATCTTTTGATACTTTGGTTGGAGGGTGATGAATAATTCTGAAAATATACGAAAATATTTTGAAGATAGATTAGAGTATAATATAGCAAATCAGATGGTTAGATGAGAATATCTTTCGATACTTTGGTTAGATGGGATTTTTACTATTAAATAGTAGTAATAATTTCTGAGTGCTGATTAAATTAGTGACTTGAAGTTAAGAGTTGAAATAATTGTGATTTTTCGTTCAGAATTGAGTAAAATCATTTTCTACCTTTTGATGAAAACTAACTTAATTTGAAATTAATGTGTGGGTCAAACAAAAAATTATGTATGAAATTATTTTTCTGGAGAGGGAATTCTGTCTCTAAACAATAAAAATAATTTCTACAAATAATGTTTCCGTCTCTAAACAATAAAAATAATTTCTACAAATAATGTTGGATACGGAATTCCCTCTCCAAGCAGTAAATTAATTATTTTGCTAGAGAGAGAATTCCGTCTCTAAACTCTTACTGACACACGCCAAATAGCGAAGGTCGCGCAGAGATGGAATTCTTAGAGAGGAAATTTTGTCTCCAAACTGAGACGCAAAAAACTCCTTTTCTAGTAGTGTATTTTGAATGGAAGAAGATAAAGGAGTAGAGGAAGACATGGTGCTTCTGATACTCAGATGAGATTGAATGTTTGATGGCTAGCATAACTGCTAAAGCCACAGAACTCATGTATTTTATTTTTATATATTATATAGAAGAGCCGGTCCATGGACGACCAAAGCTCTACTATGCTGACACGTACTCATTTAAGGACATTTTCGAAATTGAAGAATATATTATGGGCATTATGGTAAATAGCTGATCCTTCTGTCCATTTCAAGACACCCACGTGAGCACTGACATAGTCACTAAACACTCAAAAGCCTTTTGCAAATGGCTATTGATAGATTCATCAGTTTCTCTGTCATCCCGTAGTCTTTCTCTCCTTCAGGTAAGAATTTCTTCATCCTGTCCATATTTTCCTCTGTTTTTCCTACTAAATTTACATCTTCTTTCTTTTTTATCCTTTAAAGTTTACTCCTTGCTATCTGGTTGTACCATTATTTTCGAGTTCTTTGGAATTTTCGCTTTGGACAACTAATCGAACTGATCTTCGCAGCATTTTCCATGTTTTTGGTTCTACTTCTATTATGCTTTTTCCAATTTCAGCAGACGTGTAAGAAAATAAAAGACTAAATTTTAGAGTGAAATATGAGGGCTTTGTTTTGTATTTTTATTTTTATGTCTTTTTTATTTTTAATTTTGTTTTGTGAGTTTTTTTTTGGTTTGCATGCGTGTTTTATGGCTTGATTTGTGAGATTTTGACCTTTGTTGACCAGAGTTCTGTGAAAATTTATGCTTCTTTTGTGTTTTTGCTGAAATATAGTTATGGTTTCAAAGAAGAGGGGAAAAAATACAAAAAAAAGTTAATAAACAGAATATATTTATGGGATTTTGACCTTTTATTTTTACTTATAGTTTATACCTTATGGTTGGTCTGATTTTTGGTTCTGTATGGTGTTTGAAAATAGTTTCTGGGGTTGGTTTGATTTTGTTACTTTTGTAGTATTTCAAGTGAAAATTTTGTGGAGTTTTTGTAGTAAGATCTGTTAGACTTGTATTTCTGCTCGAGTATGTCTTAAGAGGACAAAGAACACAAACAATAAAAAAAATGTAAACACAAAACTAAAGGTCGATTTAAGCTTCAAATATCATGGTTTTCTTTCTTTTTGTGCTTTTCTTGGCTTTGCATGTTTATTGAATTTGGTAGCTGTGTTTGGCCTCTTTGTTGTGGCAATCTTGCAAGTTGGTTTGTTGTTGATTTTGAGGTTTTGGTAGTATTTTCTTAAACCTGTTTGTATTTATATAGAACAAAGCAGCTTTCTGTAGTATTTTCTTAAACCTGTTTGTATTTATATAGCTCTCTCTTTCAGCATTTTTTGGTATGAGTTAGTGCTGCTAAAAATACCTTGTGTTTTCTGAGTTTACTTCACTTAGTGATTCCTGTTAGCCTTTTTTTTTTGAGTAAAAGAATGGTTTCTTATACCTAAATTTAACTAAAGCTCAAATTGGTTGTGTTATGTATTTCATGTCATTGACTGTATCTGTGTACTTTAGTGATAAATGAAGTATTTGAATTATGGAATGTTGACTTTAACGGTGAGACTTTGCGCAATGCTATATATCAGATGTCTAATAATAAAAGAAAGGTGGACAGAGCTGAAATTGAGCCGACGGCAGAATATGCATATATCCGTGACAAAAATAGTGAGAGAAACCTTAGGCGACGTATTGCATACAATGAAATGGCACCTGAAAAGAAGGCAGCTCTTCTAGAACGACGCCGAGCAGAATATGCAGCACGAAAACGTCGTCATTCTGAAAATTCTGCTGCAAATCATTCCGCTGAGAGTTGTTCCTCGGCTGAACCTAGAAGAAAGATTCCCAGACATGCTGCTACCTTCATTAGTGACAAACCTTGTCTTCCTGGTGAGTTGTTCTTCTTCTTTTCCTTCCTCCTCTTTGCCTTTTTTTTCTTCCACTTTTTCTGTAATATCTTCTGATTTCTTCTGCCTAAAGATATTTACTGTTGCTTCAGATAATTTGTTTCGAATGTTGTTTAGAATGTTTACCTTAATACATAGTTTGACACCCTTAAGAACTTTAAAAGATGGATCTTCCTTCAATTAATGTAGAAACATAATATACCTTTTTGCCTATGCATGTATACTTGTGCTTAATTATGCTTTCTATGTTAATGTTAGTGGAAGTTGCTGGAGTTAACAAAGCCTCTGCTACTCCTAGCAACGAAACATCAAATGACTGTTTCTCCATGTTCGAAATAGGTACGGGTATAAACTGAACCGTCAATTTCATAAAACACTTAAATAGTTACGTACTTAGACAACTGTCTGCAATATTGTAGGATCAACATCAGGGACATCTAATGAACAATATAACTTGCGTCAATCAACAGACACTAAAGGTCTGTTTTATCACGCTTTTATCATTTCTTCTGCCTATTAGTTTTAGCTCTTATTGAACTAAAATATCGCAGGGCATAAATCGACACATGCACGGCTGGGTTGCTGGAATATCAACCAGCTACCCGATAGTCCTGCTGTGTTGAAAAAGGTTCCAAACTGTAGTTTTTGTAAAGCCAGGAGATTTCAATATGAACCTCCTGCCTCCTGTTGTAATAATGGTTCGGTAAAATTAGTTTCACATAAGCTACCTCCTGAACTAAGAAGCCTTTATTTTGGTACTACTGATGAATCCAATCATTTCCGCACTTATATTAGAACATACAATAACATGTTTGCCTTTACATCGCTTGGGGTAAAGTATGACAAGGAATTAGCCAAAAGAACTCAAGGTATCTACACATTCAGAGTACAAGGACAAATGTATCATTTCATAACTAACCTCAATCCCACGGATAACAAAGTGAAAAATTTACAAATTTATTTTTATGACAATGACAATGATATAGTTGACAAAATGGCCTTCTCAGAGAAACTTGACAAATCAGTTATTTCAAAATTGATAGACATTCTAAAAGTTAATCCATATTCTATGTTTCTCAAGTCATTAACGGGTATTCCCGACCTCTCTAATTTCTACATTGCACTTAAATGTGATTCTACTGTAGACCAACGGACATATAATTTACCTACTGTCTCAGAAGTTGCAGCTATATGGGTTGACGAAGATAACATTCCTTCTACACCCCATATTCGCGTTTACACTCACAGCAATAGTAACCAACTGGTTCACTATTACTATGGTTGTTATGACCCATTACAATATCCTTTGTTATTTCCCTACGGTGAAAATGGATGGCATTGTGGCATTCAAAAAGTTATGCAGAAGTCCAGCAATCCTAGGAATCGTTCTTCCTGCAAAAATGAGCAACTTCCAAGTGTAGCTAACATGTGTTCAATTGATGGACTTCTTTACATGGAAGCAGAAATGTTACAAAAAGAAAAACGAAAAAGAAACACTGTATCATGTCGTGAATATTACTGTTATAAACTTCAAATTAGAGATGATGAAGACAATGAAATTTTACATTCTGGAAGATTATTCCAACAATATACTGTAGATGAATTTATAAAAATCGAAACACAAAGATTGGACTTCTTGTTATTCAATCAAGATTTGTTTCGTATTGAAATGCTAGAAGGCCTTCTTGATCTTCTCAGACAAGGTGAAAGAGAAGCTTCAACTATTGGTAAAAAAACATTTCTTCCTGATAGTTTTACTGGAGGACCAAGAGATATGCGGCGTCGATATATGGATGCCATTACCTTGGTACAACACTTTGGAAAACCCGATATATTTTTAACGATGACTTGTAATCCTTCATGGCCAGAAATAGAAGACTTATTACTATCAACTGACGAAGTTCAAAATAGACCAGATTTAATAAGTCGGGTTTTCAAAGCAAAGGTAGAAGAACTTAAGTCAGACATAATTAAAAAAAGTATATTTGGAAAAGTTGCCGCTCTCATGTACACTATAGAATTTCAAAAGCGAGGTCTTCCTCATGCTCATTTTCTTATTATACTTGTTGATGAATTTAAACTATTGACACCTGAGGCTTATGATAAAGTTGTTTGCGCTGAACTACCTGATGAAGATACAGATTATTATTTACATTCTTTGGTTAAAAAACATATGATGCATGGTCCTTGTGGAAGCTTAAATCCCACATGCCCATGCATGAAAAAAGGACAGTGTAAATTCAAATATCCCAAAAATTATGCAGCTGAAACATCTAAAGGTAAGAATTCATATCCAATATATCGAAGACGAGATACAGGAAAATTTGTAAAAATCAGAAGTCACTTCCTTGACAACTCATGGGTTGTTCCATACAACCGCTATCTGCTGAGCAAGTTTAACTGTCACATAAATGTCGAAATTTGCTCAGATGTTAAAGTTGTGAAATATCTTTACAAATACATTTGTAAAGGCCATGATAAAATTACTTTCAATGTGCATAGCAATGATACCAATACAGAAATTGATGAAATAAGAGAATATCAATCAGCTAGATGGCTATCACCCCCAGAAGCTACATGGCGTTTGTTTTCCTTCCCTATTAGTGAAATGAATCCCTCCGTTTATCGTCTTCAACTACATCTTAAAGGACAACAATTTGTGTCTTTTAAAAAGACTATAACTTTAAGCACAATCGTGAACAATCCAGGAATTAAGAGAACAATGCTAACAGAATTCTTTGAGATGAACGCCACAAACCAACATGCCATAGAACTAAATTTATTGTATAAAGAATTTCCAGAATACTTTGTCTGGTCACCTAATGATAAAATGTGGACGCGGCGAAAACAAGGTAAGGTTATCGGCCGTATTGTCACTTGTCATCCAACAGAAGGAGAAAGATACTATCTTAGGCTGCTATTGATGAACATAAGAGGACCAAAATCATTTGACGATCTTAAGTTTGTGGATGGAATATGTTACAACACATATAGAGAATCCGCAGAAAAAAGAGGTTTGTTAGCCTCTGACAATAACTTAATAGAATGTATGTTAGAAGCTGCCAATTACCAAATGCCATATAGTCTACGACGTTTATTTGCCACAATTTTAGTATATTGTAACCCTACAAATCCAAAAGAAATATGGGAAAGATTTGAAAGCTCTATGTCTGAAGATTTTACAAATATACCAAACATACAACTAAACAACATTCGTTACTTAGTCCTAAATCACATTAATGATATTTTACATTCTATGGGACATAATATAAATGAATTTAAACTCATATCAGAAAATATCAATTCGTTTACATCTTTAACAATATCACAAGAGGCTAGAGACATCCATTTGGAAAGAAACATAACAGTGACTGAAGAAGAGTTGTTGCTATACAAAAAACTTAACAAAGAGCAACAAACAGCATATGATACCATCCTTAATAGAATATTTTCGAATAAAGCAGGAGCTTTTTTGTTGATGGCCCTGGAGGAACTGGAAAAAGCTTCTTATACCGTGCATTACTAGCTACTGTGCGATCTAAGGGATTTATAGCCTTAGCCACAGCAACTTCTGGTGTTGCAGCTTCCGTACTCCCGGGAGGTCGAACAGCTCATTCACGTTTTAAACTTCCTATTGACATAACTGAAAATTGCAGCTGCAATATCAGTAAGCAAAGTTCACTTGCATCCTTAATTCGCGATGCAAAACTAATTGTATGGGATGAGGTAACCATGGCAAGAAAAAAACTTGTCGAAACTTTTGATTTACTCTTGAGAGATCTCATGGACATAAATGCTCCCTTTGGTGGAAAAGTCGTTGTTTTTGGAGGTGATTTTAGACAAACTTTGCCTGTGGTACAAAGCGGGAAAAAAGAAGATTTCATTCATGAAAGCTTATTGAATTCTGACATATGGAGCTATCTTGAAAAATTTCGATTAACAGAAAATATGCGTGCAAGAACAGATCCTACTTTCTGTGACTATCTACTTAGGATTGGAGATGGAAAAGAGAAGGTAGATAAACATGGCAAAATAAAAATTCCAGAATCTTTTCTCATTCCCTTTACGAATGAGAAAGAGTCGTTGAATATTCTGTTTAAAACAATTTATCCGAATTTAGATACTCTCATTTGTGATACATCCTCCATAACATCTCGTGCTATCCTAACAACAAAAAATGACTTTGTTAATGAAATTAATCAAATGTTTATAGATCAGTTTCCTAATAGTGCTACAACATTTGTAGGTATTGACGAAACAATAGAACCAAAAGACCAAAGCCAATTTGAAGACTTTTTGCATACTTTAAATCCTGCAGGTTTACCTCCATACAAATTAGTTCTGAAGAAAAACTGCCCGGTTATGCTACTGCGCAATTTAAATCCTTCTGAAGGTTTATGCAATGGTACACGCTTAATTTGTACTGACATCAAAAATCATGTGATTAGTGCTAAAATTGCAAGTGGTGACTTTAAAGACAAACATGTCTTTATTCCAAGAATACCATTACTATCTTCACAAGAGGAGAAGTTTCCTATCCCATTCAAAAGAACACAATTCCCAATTCGATTATGTTTTGCTATGACTATAAACAAAGCTCAAGGTCAAACACTAGACTTTGTTGGAATTTATCTGCGTGAACCAGTATTTTCTCATGGTCAGCTTTATGTTGCTTTATCTAGGGCAGAAAGTTCTGACGGGGTAAAAATGTTAATTCGCCCTGCAACAATGGACAATGATGATGACCATTCCACCTATAATGTAGTATATAGTGAAATTATCAAAAAGGCATTCTCTTAATTCTGTTCACTGGACATGAATATGTTGTACAGTTCTGTAAGTTATAAGATATCTTTTGCAGTTAACAGTGGCCTTCACCAGCCTCTTTTTTTCCTTATTCTATATTTACCATTTTTTAGATTACAACCAAAAGATGCTTACTCTGCATCCGATTACTCTGCAGATAGTGATAATGGATGTGTAAAGTGCATGCCCCAGATAAATATCGGCAAGCAAAAACTAAATAAATAGTGATGAAGCAGAACAAACTTGCAAGCAAGTACGTCATTGTTGGTTTTCTGTTTTTTCATTGTGTACTCCGCCTCTTCTTCTGCATGTTTTGATGGTCACTGAACTCAGGGAACAAAGATAACCAAAATAATAACTTAGTTATTTTTCCTGTTTAATTGTCCTATCATTTGTAATTTTTCTAAAAAACGACTTACTGCAGGATATAAAGGCATCTGGTAGTGATGGTGATCAGTCATACATTATATGTTCGTACCACTCAGTAAGAAGGTTATGCTGGTTACTCAAGTTTTTCGTTACTCCAACGCTGTAAGTTCAGTGGTAAAGTTTTGCTCAATTTTCTAATGCTGTTACAGAATTTATGAGACTTCTCTGCTGCGTACTTATGTGAATGTTAGTAGATAAAATTCATCTGTACCTTTAGTTTTTTCAGTATGCTAATACAAAACTTAGTTGTCATTCTTGGCCACAATTGAAAATGTTGGTCTATTCAACTTGGTAATCACTTTGTGTTCTTAAGTTAAGCAGAATATGCAGCGAGAAAACGTCGTCATTAAGAAAATTCTGAGAGTTGTTCCTTGGCAGAACCTACAAGAAAGATTCACAGACGTGCTGCTATCTTCATTAGCAACAAACCTTCTCTTACTGGTGAGTTGTTCTTCTTCTTTTCCTTCCTCTTAGCCTTTTACTAACCAAAATAATAACTTAGTTATTTTTCCAGTTTAATTGTCCTATCATCAGTCATACATTATGTGTTCGTACCACTCAGTAAGAAGATTATGCTGGTTACTTAAGTTTTTGGTTACTCCAACGCTATAAGTTCACTGGTAAAGTTTTGCTCAACTTTCTAATGCTGTTACAGAATTTATGAAACTTCTCTGCCACGCACTTATGTGAATGTTAGTAGATAAAATTCATCTGTACATTTAGTTTTCAGTATGCTAATACAAAACTTACTTGTCATTCTTGGCCACAATTGAAGGAGTCCAGAACAGTAGTAGAATAAGGCAACTACCTAAAATGTTGGTCTATTCGACTTGGTAATGCTATCTTCATTAGCGACAAACCTTCTCTTACTGGTGAGTTGTTCTTCTTCTTTTCCTTCCTCTTTGCCTTTTAATGAATATCTGATTAATAACTTTAGTTCTTTTCTAGGATTCACACATTACTGAAGATTAGAGGTAAATATGGGAAATGCATACGATCAGTGTTATGGACAACATTCTTTTCGATAGTTTCACTGTTCTTTTCGATATGCATGGATATATTATTTGGGTATTTGGTGAATTGGGTAACCAACTTAATTCCTCCTGCACATTCACGCGCCAAGATGTCTGAGTATATGCTTGAAACAACTGCATAATTTCTGCTTTACTCTTTATCTTTTAGTAGATACTCCACACCCTATTGCTTGATTTTGATTTCTTTAATTCCCTGCTCTTGGGCCTTCCCAGGGGGTAGTCAAAACATGGTCATGTTAGAAGCCCTCCTAAGGAAACGGCGGCAGAGGTTATACAATTTAATTGTTCTGAATTCTTGGTTACTTTCCAAAGAGTTTCCACTACGTCTCTTCGGGATATTTTTGTAAACAATTGATGAAAGTAGAAGCATGTCTCTTTGAATTTCAGCAATAAAATTAATATTATTAGTTAGCTTTGTGGTAATAGAACATAAATCTTTTCTATGGCGAGAAGCAAGGTATATAAATCTAATGATAACACATCTAGAACTTGTGCTCTATACAGATATACATGTATGAGTTTCTCTTTAATTTGCAATTTCAGAAAATTCATCTTATATTTAGTTTTGTTGATATTGCATGCTTTAAACCTCTTTGCAGATGATAATGCACTTCTATTTATTTTCTTCTCCTGATGAAGCTACACCTATGCTTATCAAAAGAAGATGGTAATTTTCATAAGATAGTCGCCCACATGTTTCTGTGTTTGATGAACATATTACTTTTACAGGCAGTGTAATTGAATTCCTGCATTCCTTTGAAAGAAGTTTAGTTTAGTGTTTGAGCGAGTATGAGACTACATTGATAAATAATTTCACTCTTTCGGAGATTGCAAGATGCCTGCCTATAAGAAGGATGACTGTTTAGCTATTTTGGGATATTAAAATAATACATTTGTCTTTTAACTTGGTTCATGAACAAGTTGATAAGGGTTGAATATAATGTGTTTCCATCATCTAGAAAAGCCCTCTCTCTTCAATGAAGAGTATGTTCAGATATAGTAGTTAAAATAGATGAAACGTTTGTGTATTTCTTAGTTTTCCAGAACAAATACTTTTACCCATTTAATATATTGCATTAGTATTCATGCGACAATGTTTCTAAGGAGTTTGGCAGATTGTATGCAGTGAAGTGCAAGTTTGGAAAGGATGCTTCAAAACAGTGACATCACAAGGTTGGGAATACACTTGATATGGGATGATATGCACTAGAGCAAACATCCATCAACTCCAAAGAAGAAATTAAAGCTATTATCAGGATATTTAGATTCAGTATTGCAGTCTTTGCCCGAAAAGGCTCAACTGAATGTATACTAGAGATAACTTTGTTCATATTCATTGTGTTAATAAAGATCATTGTGTTAATAAAGAAATTACCACAATGTGAAATCGGAAATTTGAAATAGCTTATTTGACCTTTCATGTTAGATGTCAAATATACTCGAGCACCCGTGCAGAGCACGGGCCTTGCATCTAGTATACAAATAAGAGTACAAGTGATATAGTTATTGTGGTACATTAAAACACTGTAAATTGATAAATACAAGTAAATCTCTATGAATATCCATTATTTATGTAATAAAATATACCTTCTTTTTCTCTACTTTTTTAGTGCTCTTTTGTTGAAAAAATAACTGCAAAAAATGGTAAACTTGATTCAAATCAATTCAAAATAGTCTCATATAACATCAATATAAACACAAGCCAATCAATAAATGGATAATAAGCTTTTTTTTAAAAAAAAAAAATCACAAAACCTTTTCAACCCCAACAATAGTGATTTTAAATCTTCACCAATCAAATAACTAAATCAGTGAATGAATCAAGAAATTAGCTCAAATTGTCACAAAATATATATCTAACTATAAATTCAAATTATAAAGTACCCTCTAGGAAGAATTATTTTTGAACTTAAAAAAGTGACCCGAATGAAGTGTGAACTTGAAAAATGAAAACTCTAACGACATAAAAGTGAATTCAATGATAGAAAAGTGAGAGCCCCAGGATTTTTAAAAGCTGAGCTTTTTTCCAAATACATTCTATATTTGCTTATATTTTTCAATTATTTTACAAACGCTAGTTATTCCTTGTCTAATGTTCTAAAAAGCGTCGCATGACATCAATTTTCAAATTTTACATCCAAGACTTGTAAGGGCTTTGCGCCCAAATGTTGGAATTTTTACATTGTATAGATATTTGGAAGTATCTTTAACATAAAATAGATACATTGTTCCTAATTTATTGTATATACACATTTAGACTTATGTAGATTACTTTTTTTAGCCATTTTCAAAAATTGATTAATGCCCCTTAAACGTACCTTTTAGTTTCTTTTGAGATTAATGGCGGGTGAAGTACTTGGAAAAGTTATGAAGAAACCATTGAATGTTACGTTGAGTCAATGGAATGATAAAGATTTATCGTATGAACAAGTTGAGTATGCTTCTATTGATGCATTTGTTTCTTTTGAGATTGGGATGAAGTTGTTTACTGAGTTGTTTAATAGAATGGGTTCACCTGCTTCTCATGTGAATATTGCTGAATTGGGTTTCAAAAGAATTCTCAATTAGTGAATTGAATTTTAATTTTGTTATTCCTCTTGTATTGATTCTAAGAAGGAACTTGTATTTTTTAAATTATGTATTTGATAGTTAGAAGGAATCTGTGCTATTTGTGCAGATTTTCTGAACAAACCAATGCATGGTTCTTTATTAAATAGTTCTAGTAGAGACTTTTTTTTCAGTCTTTTTCATAAAACGAAAAATATTACTTAATAAGCAAATAAGTTTGTCAATCGATCATAGGATAAGTGAGGCTTCCTTTAGTGATTGAGCATGTCTTAAGGGAAGTGTGAAAATACTGTTGATTCTTCTAAAAACAATGAAAGAAAAAAGTAAACAATCATTCAAGTTACAGGTCTCGTACAACATCCATGTAGAAAATTAGTTTCCCAAAAGGCCTCTCAAACTAATAATAAATAGACGCTAAAGAATTACATTGTATACTATAAATCCACATTTTACTAGAGGTAGGAGGTAAAAGATATTTCATACAAGTTGACATAATCCACACTTGTGCACCAACAAATTAATCCATCCACGAAATAAAGGATTAAATTTGGTCTCTTGGGATTGCATTCCAAGTCCAATTTTTCCACATACTATGTATAATAAACTTCAAATTTAGATATTGACAACTTTAGTTAGCACAGAGGATTTCCAGCGAGTTGGAAAATATATATGGGCATCAAGCTCGGATAACCTATATCATAAAACTGTGATGTTTTACATATAGAAAGTCCACAAATTTGATTCTAATAATTTGGTAGGATCTAGTAATTCTATGTTACTCCTTTTTCCTTCCATTTTACTAATATATCTACTAAGCCCAATTTTACATTGTTCAGAATTTGGCTCATTTTCTAATAAGAAAAATTAAGTTAAGTGAAGTTCAGATAATGATTTGAAGTAGAGGATTTAACTTCAATATGAACTTATCTGGCTATGTGCCTTAAAGAGGGTTACAAAAGGATATTGGTTATCTGGTGTCCCCCTACTTGTACTCACTCTGTTCCAAAAAAAAGAAAAATGGTACGTTTTGGATTTCGAGAGTCAAACTCTTTCATTTTGACGGTGAATTTGGACATATAATTTTTAAGTTTTTTAAAATAAAATTTATATATTTAGAAACTATATAAAAGTACTATAAGTCACAATAATTAATAATTCAAATATTTTAAAGACATGAAAATATTACAGTCAAAGAAAAATTTGTTTGACCCTTAAAACCCGAATTATGTCATCCTTTGTGAAACGGATGTAGTACATCACAAAAATTATTTAAAGGTTATATTAGCTTGATAAATGTTATCTCGATTGTCGAAATATGCTACAACCTTGTAGAGAAGTGATCTCATAACCACATTGAAGCAGATTACCGACATTTTGAGATATTAGAACTAAGAAGAATGTTACAATAAGTAACAAATATCTTTCCACTTCACACTATGTTCTTAGCATTCATTTAAAGATTATCGAGCCAAAATTTAAAAAATTAACATGTACAAAATATGAATAATCAAAATTAAACAACACTTTGGTAATATGCAACTTATTTAATCGATATATTTGTCATCAATAAAATAACTATATATTAATGTTGTGTAGAGAAATATTACATGAACGGAGCAATTACCTTCACCCTTATATATCAAGTAAAATGAAAAAGGGCGTGAACAACATCCCTCGAGAATATACATGTTGTCCAATTCACGTTCCCATACAAATCCAACCCCTAGCAATTTCGGAAGAATCAATATGTCAGGAACATGGAGCAAACTGTAAAAAGCTATGTTGTTTAATCAACAACCTCCTAAGTCGGAGAATACATCAAAATTGTCACAACCTTCTCCTCTTTGTCATGTTTCTTAAGAAGCTTTAGCACCGCCTCTCAGCGAACATGTGCTATTTGCCTTGGAAGTATGAAACATGTGAATGGTCAGGCCATATCACTGCTGAATTCTCCAAATCATTCCACTTCATTTGCATTACCAAAACTTTTATGCATGGAAATTACCTCTGCCCCATCTGCAGATGAAAATGGAAAGAGATTCCTTTCCTATCGTCCTTACGTACTGTTGGAAACTTCAACAATGCGGGACAGTTTCGAATCTCTCCACTTGAAGTTCATGACTCTGAAAACCTCTTTACTGTTCCACCACGGTTATCTTTGTTCCTCATGACCTCTTGAATTCACTGATGATAAACCTCTTCCTAGCATCACTGGTGATCAGACCTCTTCCACTTTCACTGTTAACTTTTAGACGGTGTAGTCTTGAAAGCTTTCCCTGATATTGTGAGTTCTTGCTTCTTAGACTGTGTCAATATTTGTCATTTTTGTTGGAGTAAGGGCACTCCAACTTGCTAATGATGCTTGACACCGAAAGTGTGCACCTATTGAACTGGTCACAGTTCTAGATGTTTGTAAAAGCATGGCTAAATTGTTTCTCTTAAAGCAAGCAATTCATTTTGCCATAAATAATTTTGGGCCAATGATCATTTAGCTATTGTTACCTTTTCATCCCGAGTCTAAAGAAATTTTCATTTGTGAATTATGATGGAGTAAGAGCGTGGAGAGGCTATATAGACTTTCAATGCCATTTCAGTAAATGATGGTACAAACATTATGGAAGGACTCAAGAAAGGTGTTAGAGTTCTCGAGGAAAGGTGTGAACAGAATCTAGTTGCTAGCATTAGTCGAACGGAATCTAGTTGCTAGCATTAGTCTTTTATCAGATGCGAGAGACACCTATAACAGTGATAATGCCAAAAGTCCTCAAAATCCCAAATCCTCAAATTTAACATTTGGTCCTAAATATTTGAATTTTTTGCCTTCTTCTATTTGTCCTCGTAATAGAGAAGCACTAGCAGTAGACCCGCTTCAAGCTTTCCATGACCACACATTTGGGTTTAGTTTAGACCATGATTCGTCTGCTATGCATGATATTTAAGATGCATCTATACTTTCATTCATTGAGATTGTTGGTGTTGTTCAAGATATCTTTCCAATGTGCATTGGTGGTCTCCTTAGTGTTGTAGCCCAGAACTAAGACTCATTGTAGGTCAACATCACGTGGAGTGGAAATTAGATCCATCCCTTCATGAAGATATACATGTGAAATTTTTGAACAAGGAATGATAAATATTGTGAACTTGTACGCAGATGAGGAGAAAGAATTCCTTGTTTACTTGCATGTCCCCTCATCTATAATTGAGGGAAGCGCAATAAAGATATCTATGTTGCAAATTATATGTCGTTGCAAGAATACCACAACTGAAGAGATGATTATTGTAGAGGGTTAAGGAGGTGAGAATCGTCGGTCACCAGTGTTGTCTTCTACATATGTCATAGTAAGTCGTGAGGTTGATAGACAAACATATAGGTTGATGGTGGCAAAAACCATTGCAGAAGCACAAGATGGCAAAAATTGGGGTATTTTAGCATAAACAATATGAGTAAATTCACCCTATATGTTTGAAATCTAGAAAAGTAATCTTGAACAGAGAGACTTCCTTGAAAGTAATTAGCAATTTCATGTTCCAACTAAAAATGTATTGCGCTATTGTCTTGATTGTAAACATTTTATAAATAATCCCACATGTCTTTTGCTGTCTTGAATAGCCTGAGAATAAGAACAATAAGAGGGATGTACCGCAAGTAGCTTAGATCCACATCTATTAAGCTTAAAATCTTGATATAAACGGTTGTTTGTGACTTAAGAATTATAAATTTAATTATTTAACCTAAATACCAAATTTATGGCACACAATACTAATAGAAAGATCTAGGATCGGCACGAAGTTTCTTATAGGGGCTAAATTTGCAAGACTTTTCTTACGGAGGCCAAATCTGCGATGGCGCCAGAAGTATTCTATTTGCGTAAATCACCCCAAAAATGCACACCCGGAAATTGAAGTGTTAAACCCTAAACCCTATTTCATTTTAACTTGCAGAAGAAAACAAAGTTAACTTGCGAATCACATGCCCAATAGGTGTGTTTCTCTTGTGATTCTTTTCATTTCTCAGTATTTTTCATAAGCCTAAGTTCTTTTATTTATTTCAAACTTGTACATGCCTTTTTTTCTTGTGGGAACATTGAGAAAAGAAAAAACTATTGCTTTTATAACGGGTTCGAATCTTGCCACATACAAAAGCCTAACATTTAAGTTAAGAAGTGTAGAAGGGCGGACCCATTATCCGCTAAGTTTTCAACCTTGTGCCATTAGCCCTTGGGGATTAAAAAGAAAGTACTTGACTCAAATTTATTAAAATGATGTGTTCTAGATATGCTGTTTCTTAATTTTTTTGGTTTACTCATGTTGATCCTTTTCCAATGCAGACCATAATGAGCCAAAGTGTGTAACTGTTTGCTAAGAATAAACATGTTGCCTCGTTTCGTTGTGAGATCATTCGTTGCTGTTCGCCTTTTATCGACTGAAGCTGCAACTGTAGTGAAGTCCACACGTTTAGGAGGTGGCAGTAGCAATGCCACAAGTTTAGATGGTCGCACTAGCGCTACCACGAGTTTAGAAGATGGCACTGCTAATGCCAAAGGTACTAGCAGGGTAGATACCCTGGGGAGGAGGCTTTTGAGCTTGATATATGCTAAGCGTAGTGCTGTCATTGCTATACGCAAATGGAAGGAAGAAGGGCACCCTGTCCGCAAGTATGAGCTCAATCGCATAGTCCGGGAGTTACGAAGACACAAGCGATACAAACATGCCCTTGAGGTTTCTCATCCTCCTTATTAGTAACTGTTTCGTATTTTACTTTGGAACATTTACTTGTAGTTTTATTACAGCGAAATGTTTAACTATTGAACACAAATTCCAGTTTATTATACGCGGTACCACATTGGATTTTGAGTAAAGTGGTTAGTAATTCTAGAAGTGGCGTTATATGATCGAGAAGGTAACTGCCTGTTAACGTATTCCCAATTGCTACAGAGTTGTCATTCTTTACTTATAAAGAAAGTTGCTAGAATCTCTGAGCTCGCTGGAATTTCTTAGATTAATTTGCTATTAAAAGCTGTGAACATAGATGTTAAGAATGGAAGCCTTAGTGAAAAATCATAGTTGTTGCAATTTTGATCGTTCTATGTTTACAGGTTTGTGAATGGATGAGGGTACAAGATGATATCGAACTAGTATCTGGTGACTATGCAGTTCATTTGGACTTGATTGCAAAAGTTCGTGGTTTGAACAGTGCTGAGAAGTTTTTTGAAGACCTGCCTGATAAACTGAGGGTCCAGACCACCTGTACTGCCCTTCTCCACGCCTATGTCCAGCACAAAGACACTGTTAAAGCTGAGGCTTTGATGGAAAAAATGTCCGAATGTGGTTTCTTGAAGTGCCCTCTTCCTTATAATCATATGGTTTCCTTATACATATCCCAAGGGCAGCTAGAGAAGGTTCCGTGCATGATTCAGGAATTGAAGAAGAATAGCACTCCAGACATTGTCACATACAACCTGGAGTTGGCAGTTTGTGCATTGCAGAATAATGTTGAAGCTGCAGAGAAAACATTCCTTGAGCTAAAGAAGGCAAAATTGGATCCTGACTGGATTACATTTAGCACATTAACCAACATCTACATTAAAAGCTCACTTCCAGATAAAGCTAAGTCAACTTTGAGAGAAATGGAGAAAAGGATTTCCAAAAAGGTTCGAGCTTCATATGCGTCTCTCATTAGTTTGCATGCAAATCTAGAGAGCAAGGATGAAATTTTCCGATTATGGAAGAAGATGAAGTTAATCTTCCGTAAATTGAATGATACAGAATATACTTGCTTGATATCTTCTTTACTGAAACTGGATGAATTTGAAGAAGCAATGAATCTGTACACTGAATGGGAATCTGTTTCTCCGACTAGGGATTCTAGGATTTCAAATTTAATTCTTGCTGCTTACATTAACAAAAATGAGATGGAAAAGGCTGTCGATTTTCAAAACAGAATGGTACAGAAAGGCGTATCTCCTAGCTACACCACCTGGGAGCTTCTTACATGGGGTTATTTGAAGCAGAAGGAAATGGGTAAAGTTATTGAATATTTCAAAAAAGCTGTTACTAGTGTTGCAAAATGGGATCCTGACACAAAGATGGTTCGAGAGATGTTTCGTGTAGCCGAAGAGCAGGGCAATGTTCATGGGGCAGAGCAGTTGCTAATTACCCTTCGACATGCTAAATATGTGAATACAGGGATATATAATGCACTTCTCCGAACTTATGAAAAAGCAGGTAAGATGCCAATGATAGTTGCAGAGAGGATGAAAAAGGACAATGTGGAGATGGATGAGGAAACTCAAAAGCTAATTAAAATGACTAGCAAGATGACTGTAACTGAGGTTCCAAGTTATAATGCTTAATAGCAAGGCTGGACTTGGTCCATTTTTCAGATGCTATGCTCCGGAACTTGTATCCATGGCATCTACTACAACTAAAGGTGATGGATCTATGTTTGAGCTATTCTTCTAGCATTTACACAGTTATCATCTTAGTCTCTTAGGTAGTATTCTGTTATGCCTCCTATCACAATTGTATTTTATATTTATTACCATAGGATGATTCTCTCTTTGAATTCTATGCTATGTTGATTTCTTCTTCACTAAAAAAAAATACAGAACATGCAGACTCAGGAGATTCTGATTATTCTATATATGAAGAAGTACAAATCGTCCAACCTAAAATGAAGACAAGCACAACCTTCCAAAAAGCAGCGGCTAAGAATAGCCAGAAAGAAAAAGCCTAAGAAAAGACAAAACCAGTATACTGAAGAAACAGACTCCAGCATGGAGAAAGAAGACAATGAATGTAATTCGCTGTAACACAGCGAAATACCGAAGACCATTCCATTCTTGGATGAAGAGAAAATTGAGGGGATGCCAACGTCTCCAAATAGGGTTAAACGAAATGAGAAGTCGAGAGTGCGCCTTTTTCAAAAGTATGAATCGATAGATGATATTCCCATTCTTAAAGGTATACTCAAAGTTCAAGAAAGAAACATGGCTTTATCAATATTATTGCATTTTATGACTTTATCTTAAACTGGCCTGTTCTACAAGGATTCAAGTATGAGAGGAAGTTAGACATTTGAGAGAATAGTATAAAAAGAATGGACGTCTCTCTCAAACGTCTTACTACCTTTGTTGAATTAGGGTGGCTTGCCAGTTAATGATAAAATCCTAAAATGCAATCATATTTTCTTTTGGTTCAAGCCGTGTTTCTTTCTTGAACTTAAGAAAAACGGTAAGAATGGTCATATCATCTTCCTCACTACATACTTTGAAAAAGATGCACCCGTCCACTTGTCATTTTGTTTGACCCTCTTTGGAGAAGCCGACACACTCTCAATTTGTTTTCGACTAGGATTAGGTGTTCCAATTCGTTGTTAAGCAATCTTTTACCATTCTTCTCTTCTTTCTATGTATCTGAGTGTGTTCCTTCAATATTAAGCTTTTCATTTCTTGCTATTTGTTGCAGGTGCTGTCTTTAGGAGAGTGTTGTGCTTGTCCGAGCTTACACAATAACATTTGTGTTTTTTTAATCCAAGAGAAATCATAATTTCTTGGTCCTGCATGTTCCACCATTGTTTCGAGTGAAGAAGAAATTAAAAGCCTAGACTTTAAAGGCAGGAAAACAATAGAAAGTAAAGGATAGAGCTCGTGTATTACTGTTATGTTTTCTGAAAATGAGCTTGTGTGTTCAAAGATGAAATGTTGCGCTCACAATCTCAGTAGAATAAATTGAGCTCTAGATGGATTTTTGCGGACCATACTTATAGAGATGTTAATTTTAAATGAAGACATGGCCAGCTTATACAATTTGCCAATTCATTAACATAAATTATGTACAGATAATGAAGCTTATATACTTGGACATGCTTTTTTGGCACATCTGCATAATCAAGTGAAATATAACACTCCACATACATCATCATTCTACACAAGTAGTTAAGCCTTTGATATGGCTACACATTTTCTGAATATTTAAGCAATTAGATAAGAAGCATCAGAGGCAATCCCACATAGCCCTTATTTAGCATTAATGTCAAGTTTCATCCTTGTGTATCTCATCCCAATAATTCTTAATCAACCAATATTGAGAGTTTGGTAGTCCCCACGATTGCAGAACAAGACCAACAGCTCCCTGATTGTAATGAGAAATGCTCTATGAATACAATCCGGTCATGGTAAAACAATTCCATGTACTTTTATTCTTTGTTAAATTATTGAAGCTAGATTGTTACATTAGTGCTACTTGTATGATGAGGGCGTTTTTGCATTAAACTATAATAAAAAAATCACACAAAAATAGATAAGTTCTCATGATTATTTTTCTTTCCTAAATGACTTTTTTAAGTAGAGCTTTGATTTAGCAAAGCACTAACTGACACACATAGGTACTAACATTGGCGTATACACGTCCATATTGAATCATCCATCGCTCAGGTTTCTTCCATCAAGAATTCATCAGTAAGTATAGTAGTTTGAGAAATCCTTATACATACATCCAAGAATTGCCAACAAAAGAATTAGGAACTCAATGTCAAGTAATGCAGCTTTTTAAAAGAAAAGAAAAATCAAATAACTCTATCAACTAAGGAAATTGTAAGACATAGGTAATGCATTTGAATAGACATGCATTTGCCTAATATTCTATTGACGTACTGCAACAAGAAAAGGAGTTGTCATTCTCTGTTAGCCATGCCAAATGTGGTGATTTGGACTAGCTAGTTCTTTGCCATGGATGCTAGCTGTTGAGTTAAATTGTCTTCATTGACCCAATTAACCTGAATTCGCGCTGAGTTGGCTCACCATGCAAGTATAGCCCTCCCAACCGAACACGACTACATGGGTGAGGTTGTTGACAAGACAAAGTTCTGCAATTTCTCATGTTGAGATTTATACGATTTAAATATGGACTAATGCTAATGAAATTCTGAAGATAATGTTCATAGCACATTGAACTGGAACACCAGACAATGCTGAAATGCATTTCAATGGAGCTTGACACTTCAAAAAACAAAAAATTCTACTATCACTGATATATTAAGGTTGGAACTTGCAAAAACAAACAACTCATCGTGGACAAGTCACATATCCTACCAAAGCGAAAAAAGAATCCAACAGAAAATGCAAGCGTCTTAAATAAAGCCAAAGCTAGAAAAACAATCAGGTCAGGCTCTGGCCAAGAGATGATCCTGCACAATTCCTCATAGTAAAAACATATCCCCTCAGTGTTTAAGCTAAAGAGTTGAAGTACTAGATTTTCTCATATTGTCATCCTGTGAGTCTGTAGGCGGCAATGAGGAAGATGAGATGGCAGCATGGTAAGAAGAAGATGCTAGCTGTGCAAAAGCCGGAACAGCACCACCTGTAAGGTTGTAACGATGGAAAAGCACGTCAAATGGAATAGAACAAGGGAATACATTCAAGGTTTTCACATCTCAAGAGGATACAATCTAGAAACAATTTATAGGTAAGACAAAAACAATGGAGAAAGCTAGTTTTGTTTATAGAATATAGAAGTTTTAAAGGTTGAATAGAAGCAAGTTCAAACCTGCTAGCCCTGCACATGCAGATGAGAAAACAATAACAGGAGGGGCCTGCACAACCAAAAAAGGGGACGTGAAAATACAGCATTCCAACCACCAATAAAAAGGAAAATTAAGAAACAGAGAGAAGAGAGACAGCCAGAGAATAGGAAAAGTATGGGACAATTCTATTTTTACTTTTCAATAAACAATACAAGTTGTACTTTATTCATAAATGTAAATATGCTTTACTATTTGTGTAAAATATTGTTGACTCAACAGTAGTGTTAACTATAGAGCTTATAAAACATGTTAGCATTCTTAGACTGAAGCCTAGTGCTTCAGAATTTGTTATGCTATTTCTATATGCTCTATTGAGAATTTATTACTACAAATCTTCTAAGGTTCCTTAAAGCATGCCCTTCGTATCTCAAAACACTAGGGGGAAAAAATAACTTACACCAACAAGGAAATGCAACCACATAGGTCCTTTAATCCACCTTCTCACAATCGGCATCACTGCAAGTAGGAACAAGAAAGTAAGATAAGAGACAGGACATGTTGGTCAACATTAAGATGACATTCATAAAACATTTTCACATCAATGTCCAGGTCCATATATAAGCTCGATGCTTGTACAGAAGTGAATCATCTCAGATTTGACATATCTTCTTTTGAGAACAGATAATTTTGTCTAGATGTAACATATCAGAACCATGAAAAGGTGCAAAAATAGGGACGCCTATAAAGTAGCAAAGAGGTAGTAGTAGGCTCCAGTGCAGACACGGACGTGATTAAAAAGCCACAATGACTCAACAGAGATTTCCATGACAGGCATGACATTATCCTGAGGGTGCTATAGAAACCAGAAACTTCTTTTGTTGCGTAGGAACCATGATTTAGATAGAAACAACATGCTACCAAGATCTTTGCTCATCTTTCACACACTTTTAGTGCATACAGTGCCATTCATAAATAATCCATTGATAAGTACATGGTAAACAGTACTTAAGTAATAAGATAAGAACATCAACAGTAAAAGAAATTTAACAGCAAATTTTCAAGAAACTCTGAACTATATCCTAATCTTGTTAAGAGTTTTTTGATATAAGGTAACAATATTATTAAAAATCCCCAAATTCAGCACCAGGGTAGAGCTGAAGATCCTTATGTACATCATAAAAGCAAAAAACGAGAGTAACTGATCTAATAACTAATTACAAGTTTCCTATGAAATCAGTCAGTTCTCCCATATCATTTGTAACATCTTGTTTGCACCAAAAATAAAACAAAAGAAGACAATTCATCTTAAGCTTCTGAGTGGCACTATATTTATCTTCAAAAATCTTGAATTTCTCTCTCTCCAAGCTATCAACCATATGCATCCTGGAATCATTCTCTATTCCTCACTATATCCATTCTTTCTGTTAAAAGCATTCCAGTTGATTAGAAACTCTAGAGTTGTCCTTGGCACCACTCCTCACTAATCTTGTTAAGAGTTAGAGGGCTTCCATTCCTCCTATCTGTGATAGGCAAGAATTAAGGGATAACTGATTTTATAAGAATTGATTAAATCAGAATAAACGGCAAAAGATTAGAAAGTAGCCACCGAGGGGTTTCTATGAAGCCCAGAAATGTGAGCTTCTTTATTTACTTCTTAAAGGGTACAGCTACAGGAGAATACCGAGAACCCATCAATTTGCCATTTTCTAATAAGGAAACATTGATGAGATAATTAGCTTAAAATCACAAAAGATAAACCAGCAACTGCTAAATTAGAGCCCAAGCATCAGACTTTTTGGAAATGGAGTTTCAGAGATGCCAAAGGAAATTTCTGTAAGAAGAGTGAACAGAACTTGGAGGTTTCCAGTTTCTTGGATCATCATTAAAAGAACAAGACAACTCCAACTTCTTCGATTTCCTTTAAAATGTAAATTATAATTCCTCAAAAACTCTGCATACACGGAAATTTTAGGCTAAGTTTCCAAAAAGCAAGGAGATATTTCCTTAGATTGAATGCTTAGGCGACCTAGAAATTTCTGAACATTGTGGAAAAAATATATAGAAGCAAATAAGAATATCCCAGATCTACCAAAAATAAAATTCCAGAGCCAAAATTAAATCTTTGGCATCTTCCATTAGATACTATAGGTAAACAAAACAAGATATAATAATACTATCGTGAGCCCTAAGATAGAAATGTCTTGGGTGTGAATCTCACAAATCTGCGGAACTAGCGATCAAGAACCAGTGTGTAAATAACATGAAAGTTCTCCCCATTATGTTTTTCGTAGAGATTCTTTTTCTCATATTACAGCATGGTTGGTTTGTTTTATGAAGCAGATTATAAAACAACATAAGCTTAACCCCAAACTAATTGAAGTCGGCTATACAAATCATCAATATCCGTTTCGCTCCTATAAACCATATTCTTATCAATAAACAGGATTTACCTCCGAAAGAGTATACAAATGCACAGAGCAGGTTAACAACAAAGATGTCAAATGCTTAACAAATACAGAAAGTAGAAAGGAAGATGGACAAAACACAGCAACATACCATGGTTGAAGCCATAGAATGCACTTGTAGTACCTCCAACGGCAGAACCAATCTGAACCATCAGGGAAGTAGTTAAGAGAGGGTGGGCTGGGGGAGATGAATTGGTACAAGCAGATTTAGTGACAAAACAGGATTGTAAGAAAAACATACTGCTATGGCAAAACTTTTAGAACTCTTATCCCAAGATTTATGCGATACATTTTCTACTCGCGATTATAGGTATTATTATTGGATATTAGTGTCATACGTTTCATCAGTATAAAAGAAATAAATTTATTTAACAATCCCACTTCAAACACCACTTATTTCCTCAATAAAACCAACTTCCAAAAATATATTCTTCAAATTTTCTTTTTACTGCTAATACTACAATACGCATAAGCGGTTTAACTTGTCAAATTCAGCAGTCTACTCAATTAGTGTCCCATAAAATAAAGGAGAGGACGGGTTTTTTTCATTCAAGATTCAGAACGCAAAAGTAGTGTTAAGATTATTCATAAAAATCTAACCATAGAAAAGCTATCCCGGATTAGAGGCGGAACCGTCCACGCACTTGTCTCCTGCAATGGAATGAGAGAAACACTCATACATATATACATAGTATTAACACTCAGAAGTATGCAAAAACACGGGAAAAAAAAACAAAAAACAGAAAAGGTATAAGAATCAGTTGTTTTACCATCTCCTTAGAAAGAGGACCAGCGCAGTGTGGACATCTCGTACAAGTACTACTAAAGCTATTCTTGTTTATATTGTTGTAATTATCTTTCTCTCTTCTAGGATTTGGTTCCTTCATCATCACCATTCAGCAGTTCTACAGAATCTGCTTTATGCAGTAGAGTAACTGGAGTCACAGAGCTACAGGGGTCAGCAAATCCTTGCGTTTTGGGGAGATCATCGAACTTTTCTTCCAGTTTTTCTTCTCTCTAGTCTTTAGAAACTAGTTATCCAAGTTCAGATTGGAATTTTCAGAAGTATGGCATGAAGCGGGGAGTTCCGTTGTTGCAGTGCAATATGTTCTCTCTATATGTGCGTTAGAAAATAGAAGTGAGCAATTACAGCATCAAGCGCGCCACAGCTGCACGAAGATCAATTTGATGTAAAAGGAAGCATATTCTCTCGTTTTTCGTTTGACCGGCAGGACTATATTTCCAAAAACTGCAAGTAATATAACAAAGTAAGTATCACAGAAATAAAGTAGCTAAATGACAAATAGTGCACAAGTTCAACTGGAGTGAAGGTCACACACTTTCGAAGAATTAAATACTAGCATGTTGCACTTGCCACTCAGCCCTTTTAGAATACAACTGTAATGCTTAATGCTGTGCTACACCAGTGGAGAATATATGTTAGTATTTGTGCTTTAGGCATTGATCTATTGATCTATGAATTAGACCTTGATCAACGGGCTTTGGCATTACACCATAGAGTACCTATATATTCTCATTCTTCCGAAGAATAGACACACAGATCTACACGGCAAAAATGTAATGGCATCCCTCTTGATCTATTTCATATGCTACTGCCGTCCTAAGACAGAGACTTTAGTGGTGCTTTGTCTTCCAACTTTCCTTTCGAGGGAACTAACATTCTGTGGTCCACACAAAAAAAGACCTGATTGTGACACCATACTTTCTCCCTTCACGAAAAAGGAGCCTATTTCTAATTCTAAAATCTCATAGTACATGCAACAACAGGAGAAGCTAATAAACCATTGGTATTACTTAATCAAGTTTGAATACAAAAAGTGTCAAGCAAGTTTTGTTTTCACGTAGAGATACAACCTATCCAAAATGGCACACACATAGGCATAGGCATAATGCGTGATATTAAACATATGAAAGGCTAATCATTCACTTTCCCTTTTCATTCTAAGAGCCCCTTTGGGTGAGCTTATTTTAAGCAGATTATAAGTCAAACGTGATTTATAAGCCACTTTTTGAGAATTTCCTAACTTCTCACTTTTGGCTTTTTTTTAGCACCATAATAGCGTCCTTTTCTTTTCCCTGTTTGCATCAAATCCGATGTTTATCACTCTCTGTTACTCTTTTCTTCTTTGATCTTGTATACAATGTACTTATAAGAAGAAGAGAATTGAAGAACCATTTTCATGCCGAAACAAATACAGTTAGAATAAGTTTAACACATGTCAAACTGTTCTGAAATGGAATGGTTTCAGAAAGAATGTAGAAAAATATTTCATTACTGAAAATAATTAGTCTTGATTGTGTAGAACAGAAGGAGAAAAAACATTCGACAGTCTATAAAAATGCACTTTCAAACTATATGCACATCATATTAAACATAATCCCATTTATACCCAGGTAAGTAACGATCAAACAAAACATACTAAATGAATCCAAGTTTGAGAAATAGATACAAATCCCTAATTGAAAAAAAAATATCCCACATAAAAGCTAAAGGAGGAAAAGCAAGAAAAGGGTCAAAAAAATAAAAGGGACATTATCCATTATATTCTTACTACTACATACATCATGTGTGCTCTGATGGAAGGATCCCACGACAAGAAGCACTACCGCAAAAGCATGGAGAGCCTGTTGTTGGCTTAAGCGCAATGTCTCCATAACTGAAGCTGATCTCTTCATTCTCCAAAATTTCCCTGGAAGAGAAAAGGCAAACTCGGGGTAGCAAAGCTCCAGAACTTCGCACTATCATTGTACAAAGGTTCCCACCATCACAGGAATGGTTAATGAAGCGTGCAACATTTCCAATTCTAGTAGCATCAATGTTGATCCTCATACACACATTTCCAGATGGAAGGTGTTCCCTTACAACCAGCAAAAAGTTTGAAATACTATGTTTGTCATATAGTCTTTGACGATTTCTTGCTTCCTCAGTAGTCAAAAGTTCTCCTGTATATTCGCATATGAATTTTCCTTTAGGGATGAATTCAGCAGCACACAAGCTCCACCCTTTTCTCCTGTCCTTCACAACCTTCAGCTTCATCGAAACTCCTTTCTGAGTTAACCTGCTCCCACACTTCGACCCACAGGCACAACTCGGTCCACATTCTTGGCTTGGTAACCCGGAAATATCCATACAACACGGGCATTCATCCAAGTCGCACCTATCACACCCGCACCCCTGAGCACCCTCCACCTGGATTAGAAACGGATCAGGCCTAACCCAACCCCTGCATTCTCCTCCCCAGCATTGGGAAATGGATGAGGAGGTAGGTACGGTCTGGACAGTAGTGTAGGTAAAGTAGGCATAAAGTTCCGAGTCTACGGAGTTGACGAAAGGAATAGGGTAGTTCTCGAAGCCTCTAGAAGCATCTAAGATTCTTCTGGAAGTAATAGCCTTGGAAACTACATGTAACGCCTTACAGGTTGCTGAGACGGAGGCTAGACTAGCCGGTTCTAAGTATGGCAAGACGAGATGAGCAAACCGGCAAAATGGTCCGTCGTCGTCTTTTTCCGATTCACCGGTCCTCCGTTGTTTGTCCATTGTATTGCACTTTCCAAGCTCAGACTGAATGAATACAACAACTACTACAACAACTAAGCCTCTATGTCAAACAACTAAGCTCGGACTGAATGAACAAAGGTTTAAAATTAGAGGAGTCTTCCACTCTTTATATTCTCTTTTTTCTATTATGCTAGATAAACTAACGGAAACCACTACCTAAACAAATATTATGGATATTCACACGCCAAAAGAATCATGCTAAATCCAACTTCAGTAAAAAAATTTGCTGCTAATTTAAAGGCAGAGTAATACTTCACAGGATTAGATCTACTGAACACATCACCTCATGAGTTAAACCTTAAAAAGGGCTGCATACATCACAGCTCTTTGGGGACGGCCCTTCCTCCGACCCCGTGCGAATGCGGAATGCTTTATGCACCGGGATGCCCTTTTGAGCATGACAAAAAACACTTGAAGCCACCAAAGCAGACAACTTTCATAGAGCTAATAACCATTTCATTTATTTTTAACATGGTCTACACACTACACTGAGCTCAAAATCATTTATTCTAATAAATCTTGATTCTTGTCTCATACTAACAGAAAGACATATAAAAATCACAACTTTGAATCAATTAGAGCATGAAGGAAACATAAGTCTTTAAACATAAAGATAAAGAATAATTAGTACTAATATGCAAGAGAAATTAACCTTAATATGAAGCAAAGGGGCCTGAGATTTAATTGGAAAATTCCAATTTTTGCTCAATGGTTCTTGAGTGTATTGTTTGTTTTCCTTGTGTTATTTCAGTTTTGCTCCCTATATTGTTTAATTATGTACATTCACCCTTCAATTAACTGATATGTGCAATTTTGTCTATGAAGACCAATTTAGAATTGGATAACAATTATGCTTTATGAATTACTCAATTAATATAATAATCCTTTGTTAATCAATTAAAAAAATTTGTTCAATATTAAATTAAATAAATAATTAAACGAATAATTTCAAAAGATCCACTAAGGTTTGTGTACATTTCACCCTCTCCAAACCTCACAAGTGAGATTTTACTGGGTATGTTGTTGTTGTTGTTAATTTCAAAAGACCTTTCTTGAGGTTTCACTATGTAATACTAATATATTTTGTAATTTTTGATGTTATACTTATATCCTTATTTTAATTTAGTTATAACAAGAAAATAAATAAGAAAAGTAAGAGTAATATTATAAATCAGGAGGGAGATTAGTGTTATTAAGCGAAACTAAAGAGGTCTATAATTTTTTTGCAAAAAAAAAAACTTTAGTAATATACAAACAAAATAAGTCATCTATTAAAATATATAAGTTCATTTATCTTTTGATTATATTTACTTTCAAATATATATAAGATGATGACTTCGTTAAATATTTAACTTTTATAAACTTTAAGGATCAAAATTACAATTTCAAACTATTAAAAGTTAATGAATTTAGAACCCGTTTGAGTGAGCTTATTTTAAGCAGCTTATAAGCTTTGAGTTATCAAATATTTACTAACTGATTTATAAGCTTATACGCCACTTTTAAGCTCACTCTAACGGGCTCTTAGTCAAATCATACAAGGACAACAACATCTACATCATAATCAGAAGGATGAGATATAAGCAAACATTACCTTCACCAAAGTGGCTGGCTATAGTTGTGATGGTTCCTAAGGATCCAATACGACCACTTAAGTCTAGTGGATAGGCTATTTATGATAAATCATCCTAAGGAACAAATACATAAGGACCAAAACTAAAATTAATTTACAAACATTGACCCACATTGACCTACATTATATATACTTTTACTTTTAAACTACATGATTTAAAAGTCTTTGATAATAATGGAGGAATTAAATTACTACTTTTTCAAGAACAAAAAGAAAAACATTGTACTGTTGTGTACTCCTTCCGTCTCAAATTATTTGTCCTCTTCACTTTTACATTCCCCTTAAGAAATCATTAATGAGGGGGAGATTATTGACTATTTTACCCTTATTTAATTTTAGTTGGTATTTCAACAATTATAATATTAACGGAGTAATAAGTAAGATCTTTGTGGTCTTTAAGACATTTACTACTATGGGTAAAATGGGAAAAAATTAAAAATTTAACCTTAAAATCCTAATTGAACAAATATTTTGAGACGATTATTTTTAAAAGGGTGAATTACACAAATATACAGCCTTAATAACAAATTTATAAAAAATACCGATACTATTCTACTTTACAAAACATATACAAGTTTCAACAAAAATATGGAAATGAAGCTTTCTTCTTCTCCCCCAAGCCACTGCTTCAGTTTCAGGTATGCCGCCGGCGGCAGGTCGCCGGTCACCGCCGGCCAGTCGCCGGAATTCTTTTTTTTTTTCTGTAAATCTGGAAAACAAGCATAAAACATACAAAAATACAAATTTATACTTTAAAAGAATATATTTAACCAATAAAAAATACATAAACATACATAAAATTTAAAAATATACAAAACATACATTTTATATACCCACAACATACAAAAGCTATACAAAAATGAATTTTGGGGATATGCAAAACACTTTTCACATACAGTTAAATACGAGTATATACAAAAATATACACACACAAAACAAAAAATATTCCAAAACATACAATTGAAATGCAAAAAATACAGAAATATACAATAACAATACAAAAAATTCAATAGTCATTTAAAAAGATTTTAATGTGTATTTAGGCACAAAAAATACACATACACATTAATACAAAAAGGTATATACATATATACACAAAAAAACAACAATAATACAAAGATATTCAAAAAAAATTCAATGTATCGATGCACCAAAAATATACACACACACATAATACAAACCTTATACACGTTTATACAAATAAAATACACATACAAAACCAAAAAAAAAATGATGGAGGAGCAGGTCGGAGGTAGAAAGCTCCGGCATCGGAGCAAAAAATCAGATCGAAGGAGCAGCCGCCGTGAGAATAGCAGTAGCGATGGGGGTGGTTGCCGGCGAGGAGGAGGGGGACAGCGGGGTGGGTGGGTGGATAAGTGTAGAAAATATTGTTATATAGGGTAAATATTTAAAAATATTGGTATATTATGTAATTAACCTATTAGGGTAATTATATGGTATAAATTTTTCTTTTTAAAAAGTGGACAAATAATTTGAGACGGAGGGAGCTAGACAGAAAAAGAAAGTCTTGCACATTCGTGCACAATCCAATGACAAGGTTGTTAAGCAACTAATTAGCCTCGGGAAAATAACACCCTTAGGTCGGCTCTCACACTAAAACGACACCGTACTTTCTTTGAACCAAATCCAACCCCTGAATTTCACAAGATTGGTTTTTTATTTTATATTATAGAACATATATATTTGGTGACTAAACTAAAACCAAGAAACATACACAAAATACTTGTTGTAGCCAGAGAATTTAAAGGAATCCAATGGCTACTGACCACTCTGATGATTTAGACCAACTCCTTGACAGTAAGTATCATCACCCTTTTTATACAGTTACTCGATACCTGTACTGGTGGGAGGGAGGTAGCACGTACCCTGTAGAATTAGTCAAGGTGCGGGTAAACTGGCTGGACACCACAGTTATAAACTATATGTATCTGTCTGTCTTTGTTTCTTGATAACATACCTTAGAACTACATGTAACTGAATTTGATAGAGTTACTCGATACCTACCTGTGTTGGTCGGAGGTAACAGGTACCCTGGAATTAGTTGAAATGCAGTCAAACTGGCCGGACACCACAGTTATAAAAAAAGTATCATCACCCTTTTCCCCATTTATCTATATGTATCTGTTTGTCTTTAATTGTTTCTTGATTACATACCTTAGAACTACATGTAACTGTATTATCACCAAAGGTTGCTGTGGGATGGTAACTACTAGTCTATCTTAACTAGCGGTGTCGGGTTCGAGCATGGAAGTTGAGTTGCCTTTGGTAGGGAGTGTTTTACCTCCAAAGTGACACTTCTTGGTGCGATTCTGGATTAGTTGGCCCAAAAGCGGGTAGCGGACACTAGGTGGGAAACCAATAAAGAATTTAACTGAATTGAATTGGGTTATTCAAAATTATCATTTTCCCAATTTATATATATGAATCTGTCTTTAACTGTTCTTTTAGTTATATATATATTAGAAATATATGTATTGAATTGGATTATTAAAAGTTTCCTTTTTTCTTGTTTTTCATTTTAAGGTGCTTTGGATGATTTTCAGAGCCTCAATCTCACTTCTGCTTCTCAAAGGTAGAAGCTTTATATATATTTACTTGTGTTTTAAGCTAATGGGGTTGAATTTTGAGGTGTGAGTTTAAAAGCGTTGTTTTTTATTGTAGAGTTGGGAATGGAGAGGAGAAGAAAGATAGTTCTTCTATGCCTGGTGGGGTTCAAGGGCTCGGGATGAGTTTGCCCGATAGGAATGCTAAGAAGAAGGGTAAGCAAAAGGCTAGTGCCGCGTCAAAGGATGCTCATGTAGCTGAAGCTCTGGATAAGCTCAGGGAGCAGACCAGAGAGGCTGTTAAAGGATTGGAATCGGTGGCCGGGCCGAGACCTGGTGTAGATAACTTGGGGAATGATGCAATGATGGAAGAGTGGGTGAAGCAGTTTGAAGAGCTATCTGGCTCTCAGGTATCTTTTCTTTATGCTTCAATGTTAGTGAGTTGTCGTTTGATTGCGTTTAGCTTTTCTTCAAATACTGAACATGGAAACTGCAGAATATATTCTCTTTATGAAGATGCATAGCAAAATGCAAAGTCCTCTTTCAGGAATTTGCAAGGAGGTTATGGCATTTCATTCCCTGATGTCCATTTTTTGTTCGATACTTTTGTTTATTTCTTTGTGTAGTCTCATTAGGGTGTCCATGGTTGATAATACTGATATATTTAGAATGTTAGATAAACCATTTTTCCTCATTTCCATAATCTCTTATTGATAGTTAGCTTTTTTTGCCTTCCTAATCATTGCTTAGTGCATCAAACTCTTGTGCAATGGATTAATATGACTTTGTCGTTGTTATTCTGTGGCGTTAAACTTTCTGGATCCCTAAGTAGTTGTGTGCAGTGTTCAATGGCCCAGTTTTGTTTTAAACAGTATAAAGGTTGTGTTTATCAAATGCCCTAGGCATTAATGAGCAGCCACTCTTTTTGATGACTTATCAGGTGAATTCCACAAGTGTGACCCTCTAAAAAGCTTTTGTAGTAGTAAGTCTAATTTTCTTTTGCTCTAAAATGTTTGTGTTTAGCTGGATTGCCTTTGATCGATTATTCTTGTTAAACCAATTGCTGCTTCACCCTGGAGCTTTAATTTTGCGTGGATGCATTATGTCATCTAGCTGCTTCCTCCTATTAAAAGTTTCAGCAGAGTACACTCATGAATTGAAGTTAAGGACTAATTGGAATGCTTGAAACAGCAGCTGACACATTTTTCTCATAGTTCAAGTTGGGGAGGGTACTGAAAAGTAGCAGCAATCCATTAAGAAATAGAGTGGACATACGTGGACAGATTCAAAAGCTTTGGTTGAGGAAAGGAGATGGAATAGGGGAGATAGAGGTGGAGAAGACTATGTCTAATACAATGTGCATGTCCATCTTTTATCTGCAAAGGAATATGTCTTTTATAGATTAGTTATTCAGCTCATGAGATGGAGTATCATTCTCAAAATTAGTCTTTTCATTAATTAGCTGTGAATGAAGCGTTTGAAGTTTTTTATTTTATTTTCTGTGGTTGTCTTCTTTTTCTATTTCAATATGGCCACTATGGTGTGTGAAAGGTGACTTGTTGAGCAAGTGACTGAATTGGAGTCTAGGAAATCCTGGGAAAACAACTGAAAAAAGGCTAACCTGAAACACACCCAAGCCCTTTTAGTCATAGAAAACTTTGTTTATGTCTTTAAGAATATTTAAAGTCTTGCAATCCTTTTGTTTATGACTGCAGTAGCTAACCATAGAAACTCTATTTAGGTCTCTGCTTACTTCCCTTGACACAATTTTCTCAGAGTGGTGGGAAAGGTTACTAAATACTAATTTTGTCATGT
Source organism: Petunia x hybrida (assembly GCA_037355625.1). Classification (NCBI taxonomy): domain Eukaryota; kingdom Viridiplantae; phylum Streptophyta; class Magnoliopsida; order Solanales; family Solanaceae; genus Petunia; species Petunia x hybrida. The sequence goes on along the minus strand of JBBBVM010000090.1, from coordinate 7,851,845 downwards.
GTTTGTTAGATGAGCTTAAGTTTATTTTTTTTGAAAAGGTAGATGAGCTTAAGTTTATTGTTTGTAGAGCATGCCTATAATGGGAAGAGAGAGTAGAAATGGTGGATTTCCAACCCTGTGCTTATGTTCATCCCTGCCGTAGTCCATTTTTAATGTTCTTCTTGGTAATTGTTCACAGATAGAGACTTTGTTTACTTATTATATAAAATGTAATACACAGTTAATGCCCTTATTGGAATCTGTAAGCATTATTTCAAGCATTCCCTGATATCCATTTTTTGTTTGATACTTTTGTTGATTTCTTTATGTAGTCTCATTAGGGTGTCCATGGTTGATAATACTGACATATTTAGAATGCTTTTGTTTTTGGTAAATAAAATTTTCATTACCAGGGAAGCATTTACAATCATAACAGAAACCCACTAGAGTTGGACAAAAGCCCAGCTCTAGCTTAAGACACCAACACACAAAACCACAAAAGCTACTATAGCTACTTTTCCTACTTGAGCCACTTTTAAACTACTATCTACTGGAAATTAGCACTAAGGGTAGAAGTTCAGTGTGTTCAAGTGCCTTGCCATTTTCCTATCTTTGTTCCCTCTGCAGTGTGTTGCTTGAATGATCATTCTACATATCACCTCTGCATCTCTTTTCTTCCCTTGGAAGATCTGCTGGTTCCTCTCTTGCCATATGAAGTAAGTTGCTGCAGCCATTGACATCCTGAGTACTGCTGATTGGCTCCTCTCCCACTGGCATTCCTGATTATCCAGTCAAGCTCCTGTGGCCAGTTCAAGATAGGCCTGCTTACTCCTTGCCATTCTAGCTGTTTTGACCATAGGGCTCTTGAGTAATGAGTAGTTGCATTCAAAGAAGAGATGATCTCTGGTCTCATTGTTTTGATCACATATGACACAGTTTTGGTTAGTCACCATTCCCCATCTTGCAAGCCTATCCCTAGTACACAACCTACCATGTATTACCATAGTCAAGTTGAAGATCCATTTAGGGCACCCCATATTGTTGCATATTATCTTTCTCCACTCCACTTTGTTAAACACTCCTCTCAATTTCTGGTACATTCTCCTTACTGAGAAGTGTTGCATAGTCATCTGCATGAGTGATTCCAGCCTCCTCAAAGTTTCTCCCAGCCTTCAAAATCTTCTGGATAATCCAAGATGCTTGTTTTGGCATCACCTCCCATGGTTGCTTTCCTTTCATATAATGTATGTGGACCCATTGGATCCACAATATGTCTTTTTTCTGGCATAAGTTCCATGCTGCTTGCTCATTGCTGCCTTGTTCCACCTCTGCAAGTCTGACATTAAGTCCACCAGCAGTTTTTGGCCAACATACATACTCCCATGCAAACAGAGCTTCTTTTGTCACTTCAGTCCCCCCAGTCCATAGGAACCTTTTGCACATGGCCTCAATATTCTGGATGATCTTCTTGGGTAGTATAAAGACCTGGGCCCAGTAGGTCTGGATGGAGAAGAGGATGCTTTTTATAAGCTGTAGTCTGCCTGCATATGACCAGAACTTAAATGTCCAAGATTGTATCCTGTGTAGTATCTTCTACAGGAGTGGTTGTCACTGTGAAATGGATAGCCTTTTAGTACTCAGGGGGGCCCCCAAATACTTGACTGGTAATTCCCCTTTAGGTATGCCAATGCCAGCAATGACCTCTTGTTGCTCAGTCAGTGTCATACCTCCCATAAATATGGAGCTCTTCTGCTTGTTGACTTTAAGTCCAGATGCTTTAGAGAATTGCTGAAAGCAGTCAAAGAGCAGCATCACTGAGGTGGTGTCTCCTCTGCAAAATATTAGTAAGTCATCTGCAAACCCCAACTGGACTAACTTTAATTTCTCACACTTTGGATGGTAATTAAACTCTGGTACATGCTGCGGTGTCTTGAGACTTCTAGTTAGGTACTCCATGGCAAGGACAAATAGGAAATGGGGTGGATCTCCATGCCTCAACCCTTTTTTAGCTTCAAAAGGTGGTAGTGGTTCTCCATTTACTATTACAGAATATGACACATTTCTGACACGACTCATTATCCATGATATGAATTGTCTTGGGAAAGCCAGTCCACCTAGTATTTGTTCTAAGAATATCCATTCCAGTGAGTCATAGGCCTTTTGCATGTCAAGCTTCATCATACACCTAGGTGATTGGCCTTTCCTCCCATACCCCTTGACTAATTCATGACTCATTATTATATTGTCTGTGATCATTCTTCCTGGGACAAATGCAGACTGTGCAGAGTCAACTAGATCATCCATTACCTCTTGCAGTCTCTTAGTTAGGGTTTTGGAGATAAGTTTGTAGAGGGTGGTGCAGCAAGATATAGGCCTGTACTCCTTATGGTAGTGGGGTGCTTCACTTTAGGAATCAAAGTGACTTGGGTGCAATTTATGGTTTTATACATCTCTGAGGTTCTGAAGAAATGTAGTGCAGCTTGTATTACTTCTTCCCCTATGACTGGTCATGCTTTCTTGAAGAAATAAGCATTAAAACCATCACAGCCGGGGGCTTTCTGGTCATTAAGATCTATAAGTGCTAGAAGTATTTCCTCCCTGGTGATAGGCCTGATCAGTTCTCTTTGTTGCTCCTTGCTGAGTACAGGGCTATTTCTTATGATATTAGGATTAATGGCCGGTAGACTAACAGCAGATGTCCCAGCAGCTCTTTATAAAAACTTAGTATTTCCCCTTTAATGTCCCTCTCATGTTTTAAGACCATTCCTAGTCTGCTAGTGAGAGTGCTTATACAGTTCTGAGAGCTCCTATTCCTCATATTTGCAAAGAAGTAGGCATTATTGGAATCACCCAACTGGAGCCATTGAATTCTAGATTTTTGCCTGTATATACTTTCTTCAATGTTTCCCCATTTTTCTAACTCTAATCTTAGCTGTTTCTCCTCCTCTTGAAGTGTATTCTCTGTGAAGTTTTGGCTTAGCCTATTCTGCACATCTTTGAGTTGTTCCCTAATCATCTTTAGCTTTTCATCCACCCCCTGATAGTGAGTGGTATTCAGAGTTTTCATTTCCTCTTTCACCACTTTCAGCTTTGCCCACACATTCTTCATGTTCCCCCTGTCATCTGAGAGTTCCATGCTGATTGTACAGCAGGTAGGGACAGTTGATGCTCAGCCAAACAATTTTAGAACCTAACAGCTTGTTTGGATGGTTGTAACCCATGGTATGGTATTGTATTGTTACCATGGGTACGGCGTTTGTTTTGGATGTTACTTTAATTAATATTGTATGGTATCGTTAAATCCATGGTTATGTAACCATGAAAACTGTCCCTTTATGTAACGACTGATTTGGTGGGATCGCGTCGTTACCTGTTTTTCTTGCCCATCATGCCCTCACTTATTATTTAATATTCCCATTTTACCCTTTATCTTATTTTTAATTATTAAACCACGGTAAACGATACAGTCTATCCAAACGTTATACAACACAATACGATACAGTACCATACGATGCAATACAATACAACACAACACATTATGAAACGATGGGTAACAACCATCCAAATGGAGTGTAAAGGGTGTTCTTCTCCTCTCTTGTTGATTAATAATATTCAAGCACAGAGGAGAATGGTCTGAGAAATATGGCTCCAGTATGTTAATATGGACTGTAGGCATGGTATTCATCCATTCAGCATTTACAATTCCTCTGTCAATTCTGCTTCTGGTATGATTGTTTGTCCATGTGTAGTCTCTCTACCTGTGGCAGGTAGCTCCACCATCCCAGTATCAAACATAAATTCTTTGAAGCCCCTTGTCTCATACTCTTGCACTGGTGATCCTTGCCTGTCTTCTTCATACAGAATAGTGTTGAAATCACCCATTGCTAGCCAAGGCCCACTCTGAAATGTCATCACTTGTCTTAATTTAGCACATAGTCCTCTCCTATCTTGAATAGTGTGAAGCCCATACACAGCAGTAAAGGCAAACTCTCTACTTTTCTAACCATTCCATGTATGCATTGAGTATCAAAATCCACTGCATTCACCTGAATCTTTCTTGGATCCCACAATAGCCAAATCCTACCCTTTCTGCTATTTCCAGCATTAGAAATCCAGTCCCATCCAGGGGTGATCTTTTTTATTATTTTTTCTTGTTTTGTTGCTATTACCTTATGCTCTAGAACAGCTATCATATTTACATTTCCCTCCTTTATTGCTACTATAAACTCCTTGTGCTTGTACACCTTATTCATGCCTATCATATTCCAGGTTGTGATGTTCATCATGTTAAAGATGGTTGCTAGTTCCCCCTGGATCCCTGCTTTGACTCCTTTCCCCCCTTTTCTCTCCCTGCATCACTGTTGTATTACGCTCTGTGTGTCTTTGTCCATGTGCAGTTACTTGTGTGCTACTCTGGCTTGGCTGAATTACAGCTTCCTTAAGAGGGGTGAACCCATTGTGGACTTGAATCTGTTCATGTCCAAAGTTTGCCTTCCCATTCTTAGCAGCTGATTTTCCTCTTGGAGCTTGCCACTCATTCTTCTGATTCACCTTTTGGGCTGCAACTGCTTGATTAGGTTCCAGTTGTTCTCTTTGTGATTGTGTCTCCTGTGCATTGTGCAGCTCCATTTGGAACAAAGCAATTGTTCCTCCTGTTGACTCTGATTGGGTACATGCTGCTGTAACTGTGTGGCTGAGCTTGTACTTCCCCCTTCTTTCATGGCATGAGGTTGCCACATCATCTTCTGCTTAGCTGCTCTTTGATTGGTGGTTTAACCTCCTGTTTCTTCTCACACTTGTGCCCCAGTTGAATACAGGTCTCACAGAATAAGGGTTCCCAGTCATACTCTATAGCTTGTTCATATGAACTTCCAGCCGGATCTTGCAAAGTAATAGCCCTGGGTAATGGTTTGGTTACATCCATCTCCGTCAATATTTGTGCATATGAAATCCTCTCAGTTTGGGTTGTTCATTCATCAGCACATAACGGGTTCCCAAGAGCACTCCCAATCCTACTGAGTGATTTCATTCCCCAGTAGTGCAGGGGTAGGCTAGGCAACTTTACCCAAAGTGGAACCATATTTAGCACCTCGTCTTCAAGCTTAAATTGAAGTGTCCAGTCTTTCATGACTACTGGTTTATTTCCCATTGTATGAGGTCCAGATCCAAGAACACTATCTCTCTCAGCAATGTTTGAAAATCTAATTACAAAATAGTCTTCATTGTGATAATAGATCTGTGGCTTACCCGTCAGTTTCCACTGAGCACAGAACCTCTCCACCGCTCCAATTGTTGGGAAGTGCCCAATGACGAGTATGAGTGCTGCACTCCACTTGTTTGCTTCTTGTTCCAATTCCTCTTGCTCCAGCTGAACCGCTCCAATTGTTGGGAAGTTCCCAATGACATAGAGTATGAGTGCTGCACTCCACTTGTTTGCTTCTTGTTCCACTTCCTCTTGCTCCAGCTGAACCCGTACCTCACCATTATGCAGAGTAGGTGCCACAAAACTAAGGTTCATCCCACGCCTCGCCATGTTATTCCCAGCTACTACATTTGCCCAGGTAGGTGTTGGTACTGGTGTCACTTGCTTCATCTTTGGCTGGATAGTTGCATCTAGGGTTTCGTCATTTTTCCCCAAATCCCCAGCTCTTTGTTGTTTGGCCGTACCTTCGAATTCCGTTGTAGTTCTCACAATGGAGGTAGGATACGAGCTAGGTCTCGAATTATTCTCCGCAATTACCCCAGTTAATGGTAAGTGGTAACAATTCCTTCACCACATTCTTCCCACTGCTCTGCGACTGGGCATGTTGATTAGTGCAGGGAGGAGTTACTAGTTCCTCCATTTGTGGTACTGAGCTCACTGTTGGAGTTGCTGCCATATTTTTCCCAGTAGCTTGACGTTCCACAGACTTAATCATTCTCAAAATTAGTCTTTTCAATAATTAGCTGTGAATGAAGCGTTTGAAGTTTTTTATTTTATTTTCTGTGGTTGTCTTCTTTTTCTATTTCAATATGGCCACTATGGTGTGTGAAAGGTGACTTGTGAGCAAGTGACTGAATTGGAGTCTAGGAAATCCTGGGAAAACAACTGAAAAAGGCTAACTTGAAACACACCCAAGCCCTTTTAGTCATAGAAAACTTTGTTTATGTCGCTAAGAATATTTAAAGTCTTGCAATCCTTTTGTTTTTTACTACAGTAGCTACCCATAGAAACTCTATTTAGGTCTCTGCTTACTTCCCTTGACACAATTTTCTCAGAGTGGTGGGAAAGGTTACTAAATACTAATTTTGTCATGTGTTTGTTAGATGAGCTTAAGTTTATTGTTTGTAGAGCATGCCTATAATGGGAAGAGAGTAGAAATGGCGGATTTCCAACCCTGTGCTTATGTTCATCCCTGCCGTAGTCCATTTTCAATGTTCTTCTTGGTAATTTTTCACAGAGAGACTTTTTTTACTTATTTTATAAAATGTAAGACACAGTTAATGCCATTATCGCAATCTGTAAGCATTATTTCAAGCTTGATCCAGAGTTATTGTGATATTTTGGAGATAGTAAACCATTTCTTGATCTGTATGTTCCTCTTACGCACAAGATGAAGACTGCTTCTTTACTGTAGAGCATCTCCTCATGTCTTGAGAACAGCCAGCGATGTTTCCTATCTCCTTATTAGATTAAAGCTAACTTGGCAGGATGCATGAAATGTGATAAACAGTATAATTATTTACATGCCGGATTAAATTCCATGTTCAGGAAGCTGCATCTATCAGCAATGAATGATGTTTACAGCTTTGGATTTACATTCGAATTATTGTAACACTTGGAAAAAGTTGCTGATGCTTTGTTCTCAATATTCATCATCTCTTATCCTTTAGCTTATCACTTGTTTGAATTGGATATGTAATTATCCTGTCTCTCTTGTTTGTAGGACATGGAGTCTATAGTTGAGACCATGATGCAGCAGCTTTTGTCAAAGGAAATTCTTCACGAACCCATGAAAGAAATTGAAGAAAGATACCCTAAATGGCTGGAAGACAACAAGGTTAAGTTGAGCACTGAAGAGTATGAACGTTACAGACACCAGTATGAACTTATAAGAGATCTGAACAAAGTTTATGAAACTGAACCTAGCAACTTCAACAAGATTGTAGAGCTTATGCAGAAAATGCAAGAATGTGGCCAACCGCCAAATGATATTGTTCAAGAGCTTGCTCCAGACTTTGATTTATCAGCTCTTGGTCAACTGTAAGTGCTCTTGGGTTTTCAGGATTTTGTTCATACTAAATGCATAGTGATAATCGGTGGTTGTTAAGGTTTGGAGTTTCCTTTACTTTTTCCTGATTTCACTTTTAGAGAGCTAGTATGTCAAGGTTTCGGGCCAATGCATGGTTTGCCCAAATGTTTTTGATGAAGTTTAGATTCAACTCAACTATGCCTCGGCACCAAACTAGTCAAAGTGTCGGCTTATAAGTATCAGTAGAATTTCCATTCTTCAATTAGCATAGTTTTACTATGTTTTACACTGTTTATCAACTTATCCAGCCATTTTCCTATATTTGGGTGTGGCTTGGAAGTGTGAAAGTGTTTTTCCTAGTATATTTGGGGGTTACTTGACTACATATCTAACATTTTACCTTGGGATGCCTAACCAAATTGAAGTTCATAGCTTTTTATCATTTTTTACAAATGGACACAGACCAACATTAGCACTTAAGTCTGAGATTGGGCCGGGGGGGGGGGGGGGGGGGGGGATGTGTATTTTCTAGTATCTGAAGATGGAATATGTTAGCTGTACTTGCTCGAATCCTCCAAAAATGTTGCCGGGAGCATGTCAGATTCTAAAAGATACGCATTTTGGAGGGTCCGAGCAACAAAGTTGAGTATTGGAAGTTCCTGATTAGACAATCATGTTAATTCTTCGATATTGAGCTATTCTTTTTCTGTTTTACAGATCCCCTGAGATGTTGGAGTCCCAACAGAACTGCTGTATCATGTGAAAGACACCCTGTATACTGCTAGTCCTGCTGGCTGTTTAATTTCTTATTTTGTTTTTATTTATTTTTATTTTGTCAACATTGTGACAATTTGCATAGAACAGCATTTATTACCCTGGATTTTACTTGTAATATTATTGCTTATCTCATCTCTTAATATCTTTTGTGCCCTTTTCCATTTTTGGGTTGTTCATTTGTCTTGCTAGAGCACGAAATGGTTGTAAATTACTAAAATTTTACGACACTGGGAGTAGAGGAGTTATGCGCATTACCATCTTGTGAAAATGCTTGGAAATTCTTAAAATAGTTGGATAAGAATACACAACACGTGATATGTGGGTGAGGTAACCTTCTTGTGATGCTATTTTAGCCGTTTTAGCTAGGAGGAGGCGAGTGGAGTGATGAGTTTATACGCCATAGAGTTTCAAACTGTGGGCCAACTGGAGTCTAGTGTCGAACCATAGCTCAAAGGAGGTATTTCAATATTAAAAAAATTCACAGTTACAAGTGGTTTTAATTCAAGACAATGATGAATAATATTTCCTTCATTTACTATATGGATTTGCATTACAATCATTTGATTACTATATAAACAAATTGAATGAATGAAAGAATGGATTAAATGACAAAATGAAATACAAAAAAGGACTTAAAAGTGGGACAATTATATGTTTAATTTGCTTGTGTGCTTTTGCCTTGTGTGAAAAAAAGAATGTTTAAGCGTCTGAAGGGGCAATCCAGTGGCGTCCATTGACAAAGCTCTTAGCTAGAAATGGATGAGCCGTGTCATAATCCAGCTCACGAGCCCAAGACACACCCATTACAGCTGCTGCTCCAGGCCCCCAACATTTGTATACTCCAAAAAACACTGTCCTGAAATAGTCGCACAACCCAGCCCAGATTAGGATAAAGTGAACATTGCAAGCCAACTAGAAAAAGAAGTTGGCCAGGAAGCCAAGTTGTGCAATGCACCATTTATGGTTATTTAATGGTGCAGTCACTTTTTAAAAATTCTTTGCATAGCAACTCAAGTTCGCGGGTGAAGCTGGCTCAACTACAGCTCTTTTGGTCAGAAGTTGAGCCCAGCTTTAGTCCCAGAAATGAAGTTGAGGTAACTCGTTAGCCTCAAGGGACTGAAGTTAAGACTTTGAAATGGAGTCCAACTTCAATCCCTGAGACTGATTTTGATTAAGTAGCCAAAAATGGCGCGGTGAATAACAGGCTATATGTGCACTTGGCCCAACAACAAAAGCAATTTGTTTAGGATGTGGTCTTACTTGTTCTTGTTGCTGACGTGGTCCCAGTCATCCCAGCCACCATGGGCCACAACGTCATCAAAGTAGGTGTAGGAGTAGACAATCCTGGAGTACTGGCCCATGGCACGGCCCACATAAAGTGGGCCAGATCCTGTAACCCTACAGCCAAGAAATGCAAATCCAGTTTTCTCATCTGGATATTTCCTATCTTGGGCAGCAATGGATCCAAATCTTGTGGCTATTGAATGTAGCTCACAATTCTGCACCAATTCAATCATATGGTGAAAAGTGATTAAAATCAGTTTGAATGTAAAAAGTGAAAAATGTCAAGCCATTAGGACATGATTTGGTTGAAAATTGACCCTTTAAAGTTGAAGCAGAAAAAGGATATTCGGAGGTAAAATATCTCAAATCAAATTTGAAACAGTTAAGCATAAGAATTAGTTTTATTATTTGAGTTGTTAGCGGGAGAAAATCATTTCCATCTTAAGAAGAAAGTCAATTTTTTTTTTTTTAATAACCAAGATGAACTAAAGTCATGTTTATAGAGACGGAGGAGTAGTTCTTTCTATTTATCTCCTAAAAAAATACATAATGAATATTGGTAAAACAATCAGGTTAAAATAACTTTAGTACATATTATTGCGTTTTACCAAATAAATTTATTAGCCATGGTTGTCTGCTTAGGTGAATAATAAAGTTAAAGACTTTTAGCCTCATCTTTTCCAACATAGCAGCTAGCTACTATATAAATTATGAGAAAAAAAGCACCTCGTTGAATTTGTTAGATTTAGACAATGTCATTTGGCAGTATATTACATGTACTTGCTATCAGGGCATGCAATCTATTCATCATAATTTTCTGTAGAAACACTCCATTTTACATATACTATACTAGTACTGTAGTTAATAAGACGTGATTTCATAATAATGTAGAAAGAAAAATCCTCCTTTTATGCTAAAGACAGCAAGAGCAGACAAGGATTCCGACGACTTTAGAAAATCGGCGCAATTATCTCTCACTTTTTTGAAACTTTGTTATTGTACTATTAGTACATTATCTTCTTCTGTCATCTTTTTCAATGCAACCAAAATTGTTTTACTTTGTGCTTATTCAAGTTCAAAATCATATAAGGAGACAACGAAAGAAAGAGTGAATTGTTTAGATACGTACTTTATACATGGAGCGACCATTGCCAAAAATGAAGTCGATAGAACCCTCAATATAACATTCTTTGAAGTAATGGCGACCAGCGTCATCACAAAGAGTGTCCTGTGCGCCATAAAATCCACAGCCAGAGAAGTAAGCCTTGTCGCCTGAAATACGAAATGCCACTGCTTGCCATCCCTGCATTCCTGGCAATGGTGCTGGTGCTGTGTTCTACAAACACCAATGTATATATCCACACAAATATTTAGGACTCTTTTCGTCATGACAATAATAGCGTAATATGAATGTGGTCGAAATACCATTCTCAAAAACACAAAAAAAAAAAAAAAAAAAAAGAAGAAGAATGTGGTCGAAATACTATATAAGTGCAATTTTTACTCCTGTCCCAGCAGTTGAGAACGAGTAAAATTGTGACAATAAATGATTTAACTAATTGAATATACACTGCAATGTAAATAATATTTACATCACTGCAATTTAACATATTATAGCATATTAACTTTTTTATTTTTACGATAACTGGTCGCCTATTATGTGCAAACTGTAGGTATTTTTTGGTTAACATTGATATTATGAAAATTGATCAATTATCCTATAAGTTAAACTCTAAAATAAATTATAACTAGTAGAAGATAAGGTTTTATATGTAGGTTAGACTTTCCACATATTCTCCTAGTTATCGAGAAAACTACTCCAATTAAGTAGTTATCTATATTAAAGGTAAATAACCTATAGAAAGGCATGAGTACATATATAAACATATGGAGTATAATCTGTTAAACTACAACTGTAGTCTAAGAAGTATATAGAAATTCTGTTGTGTTATTTAAATCCATTCTCTCCAATCGGTCGTTCAAACTCAAAAGGCTAGACATTAATTCTACCATGCATTATCTAATGCTGTATTTTTCTAATTTTGGCTACAACATATAGACAAGATATGGAGAAACCCGTGATTACAGTAAAACCTAAAAGGTGACACCATCCAAGTTTAAATATTTACCAAATAGAAAGAAACAAAAAGGACAGAGAGAAGAAAGTGACTTATCATCTCATACTTTGAAGCTAATGTTTCTAGCTGAAAAATAACTAGCAAACACAGTAACAGAAGCTGTATGATATGTACGAAGTTGCTGCCCATCTGCTCCTTTATCACTTGCTCTATCATGCCATTCTATTACCGTCACATCTCTTCCTGCACCTTGAAACGTAATGTATGGCTTTGTTTCTGGCACTATCACCTTCTCACTGCGGCATAAATAACACATGCAAGTTAAAAAAAACAATTTCAAAGACACCCGTGAACTAGAACGATGGGTCAATAAATGAAAATGTACCAACGCGATCACGTTTTTACATTAAAATAATTTAATATATATATGTGTACTCCATATGTTACTTTCCACAATTTGATTTATGTGGTAATTTCTAAACTTAATGTAGCATGAAAATATATAAGGAGTTTAAGTACACAATATCGGTTTAAGTTATATACATCGTCCATTTATTAGTATGCAAATGGCCTATTGTAGTATAGTAGATATTTTACCTTATTTTATGGGTTAGTATTGGTTTCACTTTATGGAAATGAATAATGTAAATATTCCAACATATACTATAGAGTAGTTAAGCTCACAAGGCAACAACGCGACCATGCATACAAATTAAGATTAGTAACCTAGAAAATAAGTCAAATAATCTGTTATAATATGCTAAAATACAATATACTAGTAATAAAATTTCAGGTCTATTAGTTAAAATCCAAAAAAGAATAGAGTATATAGAGATCGATGAGTAGTAAGATCAAGAAGGTATAAAAGAGGTTTGGGGGGGGGGGGGGGGGGAGGGGGATATAATTACATGTAATAACCAGGGCAAATGTCAATGATGACATTCATTCGGTTGTTCTGTGGGATAGAGTCCACAGCAGCCTGAACTGACTGGTAATCTCCAAAACCATTAACGTTAACAGAAATGTGGCGAGTGCCCAAAGGTCCGATCCATTTATGGCGGTGCTTTATAAATTTGGAAGCTGAAGCTGATACACTGCTAGAAGCTGCATGGAAGATGAAGAAGAAAAAATAGTATTGCACGAAGAAAATGGTAATGGTAAACAAAGAATTGAGAGAAGCCATATTAAAATACTATAGTAGCATTTAATAATGATTCAGAAAATGAAATGGCAGAAAGAATTTGATAGAGAGAATGTTGTGATGAGATCGAGTAGATGAAGTATATATATGTGTGTAGAATTTGGAACCTGCAACGGTCATATTTTCTGTGTTCCCTCGCCTACTTAATGTGTTAATGTGGAGTATAATAATTAATAGCTGAGAAAAAGTTAAAATAATATAATTAATATGTTATGCGTGACTATTTCTGCTAAAAAGTCAAGAACTTGGACTTTTATATTTGTTTCTATCATTTTAGACTTAGATTTCTGTGCGGATTAGCAGTAAAAAGCATAATCATATGGAGTAGAATACTTAAATATGGGTTCCTTTTTAGAGTTGTCCTTTTTCTTTAAACGTACCTGCATTTTGGAGGACACTAATTTTAGAGTGTGTGTTTTGTATTTTTAACTTTTCACAATTAAAAACTTCTTAAACTGAATAGTTATATTTTGAACTTAGCTCAAAAAATGTAAGTTAATTTTTGTTAATATAGTTGAAGAACATTGAAATTCGTCAATATAGGTGCATAGGTGTAATATTTTGTGTTTTGGATGGGAGTTACGTTAATTAAATCCTACAATATAGGTTAACTTTCCGATCATTTTTCAGCATTGTGTTTTAGCACGAGTTAACATCTCTGCATTTACATCCTGAATGATAAATGGATCATATCCTGGCAATGCTAATAAATTTTGATCATATCTAGATATGTTATAGTAAAGGCTAAGGAATGGCTGCTACCTACCGGTCAGAGACTTAGAATCATCTAAATAAAATGTCGTCACATAAGTTCTGCTTCCTCTCAGATAGTATAAATGTTTTTCTTTTCAACTGAAGTCATAAATTAAGTTATGGAGTAGTAAGTACTTCTGATTATTTACTTTATCAAAAACTGCATAAATAATACTACTCCGTACTATGTACTAGTATTACTACAAATCGGAAAGCTATCATCGTTAGAATACTTTAAAAGCACTTGAATAAAATCGTAGTCAAAGGAAAAATCAGTTGACTATTCATGTAATATAGTGTCATTATTTTCGTGACACAAAGATGTAAATCTGTTGTAGTTAGACTATAAAGTGGTTAAAATGTTTGGCCATTATTGTATCTGAGTTTATAGATAAAACTTTGAAACGGTCATAATTGGTTTGCATGTGGGGAATAAACAGGCTAAATTAAAAATGGTGGTGTGCATGAAGAAAAAAATGGTCCTAGCATGGCCTATAACTTTTGTAATATACAGTTGATATCATGCGTCTCTGCTAACCCTCGGTCCCTACGTGGAGACCCACTATGAGTAGTTTAATTATTCATATTTTTATTTTTGTGTTCATGGAAATGGCCCCATCGAATTTAAAAGTCAGAATCCGAACGTTGGAAATTAGGGGGGCTATTATCCGCACAAAGGGACACTCAGACAAAAGTTCCGATCCAAACTTGTATGAAGATTGATCTTCTTAAAAGAAACAAGAAAGTTATTTATGATGGGATGTTGATTGCTTGATTTTTGGGTGTTACCCCACTAAATCCTTGAATAAAAAGTTACTCGTAAACAGTAAAGAACAACATGCATGTTTTACCATTAACTGTAGAAGTAAGTTCTGCGTAAATGACATTAGATTTCTCTATTGAAAGGTACTAATATCAGTCGCACATTGTATTATCATTTAACAATGTGCATATTCATTATCTTCCCAGAGCAAATTTATTACACTAAAAAGGTTTCTGGTACTAACATTAGTTCCTAATTTGTCTGCCTAGACTAACTTGGATAAAATCATTGTGCTAATATATCTGTCACTATATCTTGTTTTATGAACTTGTGCTCTATCTGTACATCATTCAGAATCAGCAGGATGCAATCATTAATAGTATTAGTATAATGTATATTTGGATCATAGATCATGGAAATGACTGCACAAACGTAGAGCCGTCAAAATGGGCTGGCCTCCAGCCCTTTATTTAAGTAGGATTGGGCTAGAAATTCTTCAGTCCATTTAAAAAAGAGGTCATTGAGCCCAGCCCCACTAGGCCCTTCCACCTCGAGGGCTGGGCCGAGGCCGGCCTGTGAGGCCTAAAAACAATAAAAAAATATTATACTAATTGATATTTATTCTTACATTATAAACAATTGTCCGATTTTTTGTAGAGTTTTGTATCATCCTCAAGACACCACTTTGTTATCACTAAAGTTTATTCGTTTTTGGAGTTTATGGTGGTCTGATAGAATATAAAATAAAGTTATTGTCTTGTAGATTAAATAAAAGGTTGAAAAATACTTAATTCTCTATTGATATACTTGAAAGTTCTTAAATCATACATATTATAACTAAATATGCTTCAATTTATTGCCAGTTTGAGTTAGACCTCATTCTTTCATTTATTGTGTTCTCATTTATTATTATTTGTTATTGAAGAGTCAACTCGTCCTAGCCCGCAGCCCGCTTAGGGCTGGGTTGGGTCGACATTTTAGAGGCCCTACAATAAAAAGGGTCAGCACGTCCTAACCCATCTAATCTCTAGCCCGCGAGGGTTGGGTTGGGCTGGGTTGGGCCAGCCCATATTGATAGGTGAGAGCAATAACAACAAAAGCAGCAGAAGATCCTGCAGTAGTATATTCGGTTGTTTGCGGTGGAATATATTCAAGCGTCCAGGCTTGATTCTTTACTCATTCCATACTAGAAAGCTTAAGTATCCGGAAAGGAGGAATGATGATGTGGAAAAGAAGAATTTGTTTATGACAAAAATGGAATATAGAAAATAAATAACTACAATCACAAAACGTTTGTAGCATGAAGAATGTAGGGGTGCTCGCCGCTTCATTTCATTTGATTTTTTATAAGGAAGTCAAACAGATTAACTTGATGTTCTAAATATTTAAACCAAACCAAAACAAACTTTATGACACAACTAAACTTGGGTGTCAAAAGTTAAAACATTTCCATGCGCCAAAGGAAAGAAAAATAGTTATACTTTAACACAAAGTTAAAAGTTAAAGCAAAACAAATATATAAGAAGCAGATGAGTAGAGCAAAATAGAATAATGGTGTCGACACATGAATTTTATTGAATTTAATTCAATAAATAAATTATTTTAATTCAAAATTTATTAGTCCAAGGTCCCTGCCACGTGCCAAATGATGTGGCGCCAAGTCAAATCAAGGACCAATAAAGTTATGAAATGTGTATAAGTGATGTAGCATGCCTAGTCAAATTAATAGCCAATCAAAACCATCCAAGTATCCAATATGACATGTCTTGGCCAATTAAATTCATTCTTATCACATAACTTTTGTGATAGGCTTGATGACTTAAGTGGATAAATCAAATCAAAGTAAGTCCCTTCTCCTACAACTATAAATAGAGGGGTTACATAACTCTTGAAAACATATACAGAAGTTGGTGAAAGCTCACATTCACCAGTGGAGAAATCAAGGAGGAGATACATAGAAGTCTTCCATTCTGCAAGAGATCAAGAAGCATTCCATACATCAAGAAGCTTTCCCTCTTGGCTATGACCAAGAAGCTTTCCCTCTTGGCTATGACCAAGAAGCTTTCCCTCTTGGCTATGACCAAGAAGTACAAAGCCTATCCCTCCTGGCTGTGATCAAGAAGTCTTTCTATACATATTCCGCCGCCACGTTCGTGATCAAAGCCTGCCGCCACGTTCGTGATCAAATCAAATCCATACATTCAAGAACAAGCTCCTTAGCCCTTGAATCAAGTCAAATCCACATATTCAAGAACAAGCTCTCAAGCCCTTGAATCAAATCAAATCCATCAAGTTCAAGATCAAGCTCAAAAGCTCTTGAATCAAATCAAATCAAGTCAAATCCACATATTCAAGATTAAGCTCAAAAGCCCTTGAATCAAATCAAATCCATCAAGTTCGAGATCAAGCTTTAACGCCCTCGAATCAAATCCGTGAAGAGAAGAATCAGAGGATTACATCTTAGATTTAAGATATTCTAGAGATTGTAACCCGCATTATTTCTATAACTCAAATTATACTTGTGGATACTTTTTTTTTTGTCTTGATTATTTTCAGGCAACAAATTTACTGTCTACAAATGGACAATTTACAAAACTATACAATCTAACATTCTTTTTTACATAAACATGTTAATATTATCCCATTTTCAAAATATAACAATATTTTTTTACAAAACATTGCAAAATACATATAAAAGGGTGATAAAATCCTAGATCCACCTCCTACCACCCTCCAGCCGCCACCCCCATCACTGTCACGCCTCCGTCCACCAACCGACGGCTGCCGCCAATTGCCGGTCGTCGAAAAATATTTTTTTAATTTTTTTGTGGATCTCTGTGTATTTTCAATATCTATAGTGTATGGATAATGATACATTGTGCATAAAGTATAAATACAGTAGATACATGTAACGACCTCAAATAGTCGTTTCGGGAATCGGGACCTCAATTTGCATGTCAACAAATTCCAAAAGCTCCGTAAGGTCCATTATGACATGCCTGAAATTTTTTAGCTAAAACAAACTTTCTTAGATAGGTATCGGAGAAAGACATCCGTTTCGGATATTCGTTAAGGCTAAAAGAGGTTTCGGAGCTCGATTTGAGCAAATAAGCTCTGATGTAAAATCTGAAAGTTGCGTTAGGTTCGTATCGTCATTTGTGACTTGTAGCAACTTTCGAATTTGGATTCCGGGGTCGTTTGATTAAAATTCGCTATTTTGGCGAAAGTCGAAATTTGACCCTTTCCTGTGGGACCTACTTTTTGAGTTCTAGAGATCCGAATTGAGTTTCGTCTTGACGAGCATGTCACACAAGTCTTGTATGACTTGTGTACAAAATTTGGGGTCATCCTGAGCTTCGTAGGGTCCCGTTTGGACACGAAAACAGTGGCTGACCTGGTGCACAGCCAAAAAAAGCTGCTGAATTCTGTTTTTTTACTGTTCAGCCAGAAAGAAATCGATTTTTTAGATCAATCCATAAGGAATTGAAAAAAGTCAAAACATGAAAGTTGTAGCTCTTTGAGTTGTGGTTCTAATGCCACAAACCTCGTATCATTTGGACATTTCTATAAAAAGTTATAGGTATTTTACTGAAAGCTATTCAGTGAGGTATAATTTGGGCAGCATGTGGTACAACTCTTTAAAGCTGCGGGCTGCTATATATACTAGGGCGGGCATTCATTTTTATTTTCATGTTTTGAGCTTCTAAAAGTAATTCCAAGGGGAATTTGAAGTACCAAAATCATTCCTAAACACAAGGTAACTATTCTTACCCATTTTTAACACTTTAATCCGAGGATCAAAGTGACGATCCTTGGAAAGAGGGTTTGAACCCTAGATTTGTGAAATGGGAAAAATGACTGAGTTGGACTCGGGTATGTACAATAATGGTACTTTTAGACTCGTGGGAGTATGGGGAGTCCGGAAATATAAATTTTACGGGTTTTTGGGTACGTCCGACCCGGGGGGTATTTTGGTAAATTGCCTCTTAAATTGCATAAGGGCTTAGAATCCTTTCCTCACATGCTTACGAGTGCGACACTATTTCTTTGGCTCAGAGAGGAGTCTTACGGAGGCACATCGTTTGGGAAAGGAGGTCGTTCTTTAGCCACTTGAGCCGATTCTGAGGTAATTGAGACTTGACCTCTATTTTGCTTGCGGATAAGATTTGATCTTGCTAAGTAAGATGTCGAGTACTTAATTGACTAGCATTGTCTTGTAGATAGTATTATGTACTACTCGTTATATTTATACAAAAAGGAGAAAGCACAAAGGTGACTTGTGTATAGTCGATGTTGTGTGCCGGTGTATTATTGATATGCTCTAGGGACAGAGGCCGGTGGTGCGTTATGACCTAGAAGCGAAATTCCATCTAGGGACAGAGGCCGGTGGTGCGTTATGACCTAGAAGCGAAATTCCATCTAGGGACAGAGGCCGGTGGTGCGTTATGACCTAGATGTGGAGACTAATAGGGACAGAGGCCTGTCGTGCGTTATGACCTATAAACAAAGCCGCACAAGGTGTGTGCTTATGCTATGTGCTAGGTATATCATTACCTATGTGGTATGCGAGATATATCATCGCCATGCTGTGTATTAATTATATTATTGCTTATGCCATAGTATCAATATAATTTTGTATATGCTGCCTATATTATGTATCTTTATATTATTGACCATAGTATCATAACATGAGTTGTGGTTCTAATGCCACAAACCTCGTATCATTTGGACATTTCTATGAAAAGTTATGGGTATTTTACTGAAAGCTATCCAGTGAGGTATAATTTGGACAGCATGTGGTACAACTCTTTAAAGCTGCGGGCTGCTATATATACTAGGGCGGGCATTCATTTTTATTTTCATGTTTTGAGCTTCTAAAAGTAATTCCAAGGGGAATTTGAAGTACCAAAATCATTCCTAAACACAAGGTAACTATTCATACCCATTTTTAACACTTTAATCCGAGGATCAAAGTGACGATCCTTGGAAAGAGGGTTTGAACCCTAGATTTGTGAAATGGGAAAAATGACTGAGTTGGACTCGGGTATGTACAATAATGGTACTTTTGGACTCGTGGGAGTATGGGGAGTCCGGAAACATAAATTTTACGGGTTTTTGGGTACGTCCGACCCGGGGGTATTTTGGTAAATTGCCTCTTAAATTGCATAAGGGCTTAGAATCCTTTCCTCACATGCTTACGAGTGCGACACTATTTCTTTGGCTCAGAGAGGAGTCTTACGGAGGCACATCGTTTGGGAAAGGAGGTCGTTCCTTAGCCACTTGAGCCGATTTTGAGGTAAGTGAGACTTGACCTCTATTTTGCTTGCAGATAAGATTTGATCTTGCTAAGTAAAATGTCGAGTACTTAATTGACTAGCATTGTCTAGTAGATAGTATTATGTACTACTCGTTATATTTATAAAAAAAGGAGAAAGCACAAACGTGACTTGTGTATAGTCGATGTTGTGTTGTGTATTATTGATATGCTCTAGGGACAGAGGCTGGTGGTGCGTTATGACCTAGAAGCAAAATTCCATCTAGGGACAGAGGCCGGTGGTGCGTTATGACCTAGATGTGGAGACTTATAGGGACAGAGGCCTGTGGTGCGTTATGACCTATAAACAAAGCCGCACAGGGTGTGTGCTTATGCTATGTGCTAGGTATATCATTACCTATGTGGTATGCGAGATATATCATCGCCATGCTGTGTGTTAATTATATTATTGCTTATGCCATAGTATCAATATAATTTTGTATATGCTGCCTGTATTATGTATCTTTATATTATTGACCATGTTATGTATTCGCGTATTATTGTATAATTATATTATCGTATGTAATGTTTATGGGTTACTGTAAAGGTGTGGATTGTACTTCCGTTATCTGCTTATGCATTATCAAAGACTTGTCCCGAAAGGGTAATTTAGCGGGCCTGTCGATGATCTTACTGGGCTTTGGCTCATAACTTACTGTTTAAATGTGCAGATCCTTCTACTAGTCAGATAGCTGGACTTATCTGATCCGTTCGAGGCTGTGACTATTTTTGCTTGAGGTGAGCCAACCGCATGGTTCGCGGTGGCATACCGTCTGATCCACCTTAGTGTTTAGACGCTTCCTACATGTTGTATTATATATATATATATATATATATATATATATATATATATATATATATATATATATATATATATATATATATATGTCGGATGTATGAATTCGTAGATGCTCTATTGACACTGTATTTCGGGTGGATGTCTACACCTATATTTTATTGAAATACTTCTATCTAAATTATCATTATGAGTCAGTTTAATTATTCGTGGTTCGCCTAAGGATGTAACACTTAGGTGCCCTCACAGCCCCGAAAATTGGGTCGTGACAATACACCTACATATAATTATTGTATATTTGTATATTTTCTGTATGATTACTGTATGCACAGTATGTGCGTGTTTATTCACTGGATATACATATCATATACAAAATGAAGAAATTTGATTCATTTATTGTATGTCAAGTGTGTACAGTTTATATGTCCGTTGTATATTCACTGTATATACAGTGCATACACCATACATACAATGGATTCACATGTGTCATACATTCCCTACAATCAATAACCACCAAATATATACCACCATCACAGCAGATCCACTGTATCTCGCCAGAAAAACTCAAAAAAAAAAAAAAACTAATGTCATAGTGCCGGAAAAGCATCACCACAGTGTAAAAGCTTCGGAAAAATGCTTTAAATGGCTTGATTTGTAGCGCAACAGCCATTTTTTTTTCTTTTTTTAAAAAACAAGCATCATCGACGTCGGAAAAAGAGCAGCGCCGGCGAAGCAGAGAACCAACAGATCTAATACACAGGCACCAAAGGCCGACGACGGGAACCACCCGAGCTCCATCGTCGACCAGCAATAACAAAAAGATAGCCATCAGAAACAGAACCGCTCGTCAGCGGAGACGACAGGGTATGGGGGTGGGGATGCCGGTGACAGAGAATGGGGAGGGAGGTCCGGCGACGAGGAGGAGGGAGGGAGGTCCGATGGTAACAGTGAATCTGAGAGAAGAGAGAGAGGAGAGGAAAGAGGAGAAGAAAAACTAGGGTTTGCTAAGTTATGCTACGTTTGGTAGCATTTTAAAAAATCTTGCTATGCTTGGTAAAGTGCTAAAATATTGCTACATTATCAAAAAAAAAACTTTCCTATAATGACATTGGGTGTAATTTGGCCGAATAACTTCGTTGCAAAACGTTTGGTACTTGGAGGGGATTATGTAATCAAAAATAGGGGAAGTGTACAAATAGCCGGTTTTAGAACTACTATTTAAAACAACAAACATTGACAAAAAGTTTAAACGTTTAACCGCCTCTTAAAAATTCAGGAGGTATTGACCTCTAACAAAACATAACTTCACAGTTCATACACTATGTTTGTTTTAATTAATATGTCATAGTTTGACCAGGCAAGTTTAAGAAAGAAACAAAGCTTTGGAATAAAGATAGTCGAGCGCCAACAACTCCCAAGGTTCACTAAAATGGGGGATACTCTGCGAAAGACTATTGAGTGACTTTTCAAGCTGATCCAACACCAAGTGGGCCACACCTATGAGGACTCAATATGAAAGAGAAAGGGGCTCCTTTAAGCCCTAAAGTAATCTGCTTTCTCACCGGTCGCAGAAAGTCTTTTAAGAAAAATGCTATTGGTATTTTCTATTGCCAATATCCTATTATTCATTGATGACTCCAAGGCTATATTGTGAGTCGAGGGCCAAGGCTCCGCCAGGAGCTCAAATCAGAGTTCACGCTGCCCGTCCTGAAAAAATAGGAGGAATGGGCCACAGGTCGCACATAAGCCGCCGGGTCGCATGACAGAAGAACACCAAACATAAATATGCGCACTCCTCCATGTGAAATATTCATCTTTATAGGAGCTTTTTTATAGTAGTCATGACCAACAACCATCAGCTCTCGGCTTGTTGGTAAGGTAAGAGCTTCAAGCCCGATTTCAGGTGGTGCACCCTTCACACAAGCACCACCCGACTGAAAGGGTAGTAAGAAGGGGGTTCAGGTGTGCTTCTTGTTCCTGCCGGTTCAGGAGCTTAGGCCCAAGCGGTAGTAGTTTACTCATTTACGTCGGCATACATAGGCCCGACACCAGAGGTTGCTTGGCCCATTCAATAAATAATTCCTCTAGATGACGCATAGCAAACAAGAAATCTCAAAGCCAGCAGTAAGGTCCAGAGTAGGAGCATTAAGGTGGGCGATGGTCGCTGACTAGGTGAATTATAAAGATAAAAACTCTTAACCTTATCTTTTCCAACATAACAGCTAGCTACTATATAAATAAATATGAGAAAGAAACCATGCATCTTAGCTCGTTGATTTTGTTAGATTTAGACAATGTCATTTGGTAGTCTATAACATGACTTCGCTATCGGGGCATGCAATCTTTTCGTCATAGTTTTCTGTAGAAACATATATATACTATATACTTGTACTGTAGTTAATAAGACGTGATTTCATAATAATGTGGAAAGAAAAATCCTCCTTTTATGCTAAAGACAGCAAGAGCAGACAA
Source organism: Petunia x hybrida (assembly GCA_037355625.1). Lineage (NCBI taxonomy): Eukaryota > Viridiplantae > Streptophyta > Magnoliopsida > Solanales > Solanaceae > Petunia > Petunia x hybrida. Next base: position 7,829,196 of record JBBBVM010000090.1, on the reverse strand, counting down.
GGATTCCGACGACTTTAGAAAATCGGCGCAATTATCTCTCACTTTTTTGAAATTTTGTTATTGTACTATTAGTACCATTATCTTCTTCTGTCATCTTTTTCAATGCAACCAAAATTGTTTTAGTATAATGTACATTTGGATCATAGATCATGGAAATGACCGCACAAACGTTTGTAGCATGAAGAATGTAGGGGTGCTCGCCGCTCAACTAATTTCATTTAATTTTTTAGGAGAAAATCAAACAGATTAACTTGATGTTCTAAATATTTAAACTAAAACAAAACAAACTTAAAACCCAATGAAACTTGGGTGTCAAAAGTTCAAACATTTCCATGCGCCAAAGGAAAGAAAAATAGTTATACTTTAACACGAAGTTAAAAGTTAAAGCAAAACAGATAAGAAGGAGATGAGTAGAGCAAAATAGAATCACTTCGTCGCAAAACGTATGAGTAGAGCAAAATAGAATAGCTTCGTTGCAAAAGGCCGATTTGCGGAAATATGACACATTAAGTAATGGTTTGTCTTTTTGCACCGTGCTAATAGTGGTTTTGCAAAAATATTCCCGTTATTTTTAATAAAAAAATTATGGACGAAAACACCCTTGTCAAACTCTTGGCACGGGGCCAAGACTTGCCTTTGACTCCTCTCTAAATTCCAACATTTGTCCCTTCAAGTGTTGGCAAAAGGCAATACTTTCCTGTAACTTCTAAAGTCGCCTGGTTCATTAATTCGGAGTAGTCTAGTTTTTATTATCTTAAGTTTTGGCAGTTCTAATGTTTGTCTGGTGTCCTTTTTTAGCTTGGAAGTTCTGGTGTCGGTTTGATTAGCTAAGCAACTATTGCCTAAAGGTTGTTTCTTGTGTAATATATTGTAATTTGACAAATTGTAGTAGCTAGTTTTTGTCTTATTAGCCGTTATTAAATTATCATGTTATTGGTATAAGATAATGTATCATCGCGTTCATTATAAAAGTGATAACTTTGTGGAAAACTTATCCATAAAGAAGATTATGATTTGAGCTAATCATAATGAATTAGCAAGATATTTGTTTGGTAGAGTTGGGTATGTTTTATTATTATTAGAACTTATGGGTATAACTTATATTTTTATGTTTTTCAAATCATAAGTAAAATTTGGGTCCAAATTTTATGTCCAAACATATTTTCATCTTCAAACCAAATTTCACTCAAATCAAGATTTCCAAATAATATTTGAGAATATATGTCCAAACGCTAGATAAAGCAACTTGGACTTGGTTCTTGGAGTTGTTGGGGAAGTCTTTGGACTTTAATGATGGGCAAGGATGCACATTTATATCAGACATGCAGAAGGTATTATTTCCTTCACTTCTTTCTGCTGTATTTTTTGTTATATGCGACTGCTTATTTCTAGCTATCTTATTTGTGATTTCTGTTTGTTTTTGATGTCTACGTAAGGATTAACTAGGGACATGAAATATGTTCTTCCTGCTCCACACCATAAATATTGTGTGAAGCATATTGAACATAATTGGTGCAAGGGATGGAAGGAAGACGACATTTTCAAAAAGTATCTATGGTGGAGTGTATGGGTACTTATGTAGAGGATTTTAAGGATCAATTAAGCAAGTTGGGAGAAATTGAAAAGACTACTGCTGAAGAGTTACTCGAGTATCCAGTGCAAAGTTGGTGTAGAGCCTACTTTGATACTGTCTGCAAAATAAACAGTGGACAACAATCTGACTGAGTCTTTTAACTCTTGGGTCCTATAAGCAAGACACAAACCTGTTATAGAAACTCTTGAAGACGTAAGGATAAAAGTCATGAAACAGTTATGGAACCGTGAAAATGAAGTGAAGTCCTTGGATACTGGGTACAACCCTGTTTCAATTGAGCTGTACAAACAATAGTTGAAGATTGCCTACTCATGTGAAGTTGTGTTCATCAGTGAAGATGGATATGAAGTTACTCATGGAAATGACAAACACATTGTCAACATGGAAATGAAAAGGTGTGTACTTATAGGGGATGTGATCTTTCTAGAATTTCCTGCCCACATGTAATTAAGTGCTTGTTGTACATGAAAGTTAATCTTTTAGTTGAAATGTATTGGTGGTACAACAGAATAGCTCACCTCTTGGTTTACAAACACAAGCTTCGAACCAGTTAGAAGGGAGAAGTTCTGGACAATTGACCCAGCTCAAGCAATGGACCCACATGCCCCAGTCAAAATGGCCGGTAGACCTAGAGTTAAAAGAACTAGGACAAAAGTTGAAGCAATTAATAGGTAAAGAGCATGGACAATTTCAAGGAAAGGAAGGGTCATGACATATTCAACATGTGTTCAAGCAAACCATGATGCAAGGGTATTTTTGAAGGTATGTGCTTTTCACATATCATAGTTTTTCCAGCTTTTAATGCAACTTATGCTAATGCTAATTCACTTTGTATACTGTTAGAAATCAAAAGGAAAACAAGCCATACCCAGTTATAATGAAAGGCATCCAACCACAACACCTTAAAGTTATACATCTGAAGAAGAAGCTGGACTGCCAGCACCAATGGCCAGTTAACCAACACAGTCAAGCCATGCTAGAGTGGTGTGCAGATTTCACACCATTTGTTTTCTAATTTTTTAATAAAATCTGTTAGACATCGCAATGGCCAATCACTAATGCTATACTGATTTTTTGTCAAAATGAAAGAAAGCCATGCGTGAAAGGCAGCCACCCACACCACCTCCTTTAAGTTATAGATCTGAAGAAGAACTTAGATTGTCAGCACCAATGCCCAGTCACCCAGCACAGTCAAGTCAAGCTATAAGGCTCAGGTTTATGCCAACCTCGATAGTAATGAGCCATTCAAGCTACTATCTATATCTACATTTTGATGATGAATCAGATTCATGGATGAGAATGAGGCGAAGAACAATCTCGGAGACTTCCAAGCTTTTTAACAAGGAGTAACAACAGCCTTCATAAGGAACAATGGTCATCAAGTTTATAGGTGATGTTAGTGGAATGAGCCAGCCTATCGACCTTCCTTATTCACCAAAAAAATTGAGATGGAATGGTAGGGCAGCTCTAACAGCTCATTAGTTGGGGAAAAAGGTGACAAAATTAAAGGCAATGAGAGGAAATGGTAAAGCACAAAAGACTAGGATTGATTTTTGTTTGTTGTCAAACTTTTGAATTGTATTTGCTTTTAGATGTGGTGACAATTAAGACAATTATTAATTTAGTATGTGCTTTTAGAAGTGGCGAAAAATTGGTGTCATGTTATGACTTAGGTGGTGATAAATTTTTGGGGTTATAGTATGACATCAAATTACCCGTTTAATGTAATTGGTGACAACCATTTTACTGGAATTAATGTCTTTGGTAGCATGTTTGGTGTATTTATATGGGCAGAATACATATTTTACCTATCCATCTTTAACCCAAATCCCGCTGGCATACCTTATTTTTACGGGTGCAATATTACACACGAAAGCTTGTAAAAGCGTGTCTATTACACACTATATTTATATTGACCAGTTTTGCTGAACAATGTGCATGTCACACACCAATCGAATTGCAACACGTATCCTTAGAAAAAAATATTTGATTTAATACATTTTCTTATTTAAGACGTTAATAAAAAGAGAAAAATAAAAAAGAGCACCACCCCACCCCCTTGTTCAGTTATCTTCCCCAAATACCTCTTCTCCCCCACTTTCCTCCTCCCAACCCTCCCACAAATGCCATCAGCTTTCCCCTAATTTCCCAGAATTACATGCCAAACATCAAACTCATTTCAATTTTATTAAAAATTTACAACACAACAATTTGTATCTACATGATTTATTACATCTATCCGCAAAAAATTCAGCAATATTTGGAGGATATTAGGAGTATTACGAGTTTATGAAGAAGAATTTTAGAGAAGTTGGTTCCTTTTAGTTTACTAATGCAATTTTAGATTCAAGTATTGCAGTAAATTTGGAAGGTTCAAGATTGCTTCTTGCAACTCTTGAGATGTCTTCAATGGCGGCTCAAGAAAAAAAAAGATATTTCCTATTCAAATTTTAAAAATTGGTTCTTACTTGCAGAATTGATAAAATTTGTTACATAAAAATTGGGTCTAAGGTTATAGGAATTAAGAAGAACTGGGGATGCAGGCGGGTTTTTGGGATGTGGTGGTGCGTTGGTGGCAGAAGGTGGTGCTATGGTGGAGATTTTTTATGGAAAATAAAGAAGATCATTAAGAAAAAAGAGAAAATGGAAAAATTGGCTTTAAAAATGAAATTGTAACTATTCACTCGCTTAATTTCGGTGTAAGTCACGCACATGACAACTCAGCAAAGTAGTGTGTAATAGACACACTTTTATAAACTTTAGTGTGTAAAAATGCTCTCGTAAAGAATAGGTGTCTCAGGGAGATTTGGGTTAAACATGGATGGGTAAAACATGTATTCTGCCTATTTATATGTTCACTTATTAAATTTTGTATCATAATTTTCTTTTGAGTTAATGTTTAAGTAGTTTGTGCATTTAATACATACTACATTAGTTCATGCAAAACCAATAAGTTCATCACAGATCTCAGCTAATAAGTTACACCATTAGATCAACATTAACACACAGACAAAGAAGATTTACAAATACAAAGTGACCATTAGCTGCCACTGTATAAAATGAAGACAACCAAAACATAAGTTAATCCATTCACTTCATCGACAAAGCTGCTGCAAGTCCAATAAACAACGCCCAAGATATTATGATACACATTTTAATTTGACAATTTATTTTCTTTATTTTCAGCTCTTTTCTCCATAAGATCAACTTTTGCCTTCAAATTATCCCTTTGAATTCTAACAGATTTCAATTGGAGCTTCAAATTTGAATAACAATCACGACTCTATCAGGTAAAATTTTGTCATCTCATTCCCAATAGCCACATGAATCAGTCTCATTTCTAGCACATTTATAATATCTTCTCCCGATATTAGAAGGAGTCCAAGCCGTGAAGTGATTGACGATAATACCACGACGACACCTCATATGCGACGAAGAGCTACCTTGAGATATTAGATGGTCAAATTCGGACCTCTAATGTTGAAATAAAGAAGGAATTAGATGAAAGTGAAAAAGTAATGTTACAACCCTAATTTTTTGGTGAAGAAGAAGCCCAAATATAGTAAAGGACGAAAGGGGGACCATTTATAAGCTTTCTTGCCAATTTTTAATGTTTATTTGATATACACATGACAGCCACAGTGGATTGCCGTTACAATTAAGGGCAATAATGCCACTATCAGTAACGTTAGGGTGGTTTCTGTACCAAATGTTAAACAGAGGTTATAGCTAGACAATTTATGATAGTAGACGGTTAAATTTGGCCATTTTCTGTTTTAAATTTAGTATCAAACAAAACCAAATTGTAAAAGAACTTTATTAAGACAATTTAGTTCAATTTCCGATTTGGTGTAGTTTTTGGTTTTATTTGAATACCTCCTGTCGTAGATTACTATTTAAAAAAAGTAAATGTACCTTCACCAACATTAGGCAATTTCTTTGCAAATGCATCTGTTTCTGGATTGAAATGAAGACAAAGCTAGTACGAGTAATTTAAACTCCAATTTTACAAGTATAATGCACAAGTTCATTCCAATTTTACATTGTGTAGTTCATATCAGAACTGGGAGCAGATCAATAAAGAATTTCTTTAGTTTGTGTATGTAAACACAATTTAAGAGCACAGACTCCAGCAGCACAAGCATACTTCCAGAATACCCATAGTCGACAATTCGGAGATCTTTTTTTCCCTTAATATACAATCTTCCTTTTGATTTCCTCAACTTTCAGATTTCCATTTCAATACAGCTTGTTAAAAGCAGGTGCAGCAGATTCACTCAACCTAGGCAAGAATCCTTCCCTCTCGAGTGAAACATGAAGACATGACATTATTTTTACTAATGCTGTCCATGCCACGGGCGAAGCACAAAAGGCATATGCAAATACAGCTAGTGCTCTTACAACACCATCAGAATACCAAGGATAAGCCATGACCAAAAGTGCTCCAAGTATTCCTAGCCATGGCACAAGAACAGGTAGCATTGGCAATAGGAATGCATTTAGTGCTATACAGGATAGTGCAAAAGAGCCTAGTAAGTAGAGACCCCAGCCGATTAGTGGATGGACTGTCCGAGGAATCAAGAAGAATGGAATTATGTAGGCAGCAAGAATGGACCATATCGCAACCAACTTCAGGCCAGTTCGTATTAAGAAGATGCTCTTGGTGTCTTCACGACGATAGCACAACTTAGATAAATTAGGACGTGCTAGGCGTGTCATTATAATTATTCCAACATAAAGTACAGTTTGGATCATCACTTTTGGCATCTCTGCACCATACCTGTCAAATGCCAAACAGGTCAATTGATGAATGCAGCTCTCGTAATGTTCACTAAAAGGGTGATTTCAGGAAAGAACAGTGATAAGCAGGGAAATGAGAAAACAGGATATTGCTTATTGACATATTAAAGAAAGGTCTTAGTCTTACCCAAGAGTTTGAAGTCGCTGTTCATGCCACTGGATGCCCAAAGGTAAGACAGGCCATGACCACCAATACCATGGCTTCAACCATGGTGCACCAGGGAATGTAATAACACTATTAGGTCCACATGGTACCGACCAATGTAGTCTGAGATCTGAAGAATTCAAAAGCAACAATCAGTATAAATTTCACTGCTTCAGAAATATGCAGGTGAGATTATCACAAACGTTGTCCAATTAAAACACGCGGTCTCAAACTTACAATAATAAGAGGCATCCATCTGGTAACCTAGAGGCAGTCGATAATTCCCCTGGAGCTTGGTACCATTAGGGGAAGGATAGAACATAGGCTGATCAAGCAAATCCGGGAAGTATCCTCCAATAAAACCTTGGTCCGCGCCATCTGGATTGTCCATTCCAACCTTTAGCTGGTTAAGCATGTCTTTGAATACCTTTGTTGATGGCTGCAATTCGACTTCTGTAAGTAACTCTTATTGAATTCATCTAACGCTTTAGTTGAACAATATACAAGAATCTAAATCCCAACTAAAGATTAATCAAAACGTTGTCCGCAGAGAATCTATCAAACAAACATAGGGTATTCTAAAACATGTTACCTCCAATACAAACAGACCGGTATGGAAGATGCAGGGATTGATGAAGACTGCACAAAATTGACCACATTGGAACAATTCATCTGTTTTCTGGAGGAAAAGGTTGTCAGAATCAAGCATGACAACCCTTTCATAATCTACTAGGCTCCATGCATAAAGTTTGTTCAGTGTTAGCTTGAATCTCCAATTAAAATTGGACTGCCCTTTGTATGGATTGTTCAGATTTTCAACTCTCACCACCTTTGCACCATCTTCCTGCTCTCTGCACAATCAGTACATAAAAGAGTCCTTTAGTTTTCAAGGTCAACATAGTTTAAACAATACATAATATCTCCAATGAAGATTCAGATTTTGTATTGTGTTGTGATCCAAGCTGAAAAAATACTAAGTATTAACTTGATTGAAATGCAGTACAAGGAAAAGACAATTTTTTTTAGAGTTATGATTTATTAACTCTCACACATATTTACAGTTGATAGTAGTGTTACTCTGATCAGAGGGCAATTTTTTGTCAATTTTTAGGTAACATAGAAAATTTAGGTTCCCCACGTCAAATAGATGTTGGATTTCAAATGTATCTGATAATCCATTACAAATCATAAGGTTAGGAAATTATTAATTGATTTAGGCTTATTGTGTCTTCCAATTTTTTCATTTTTAACAACAGTGACATCCGAGTCAATTTGCGCACACCTCGATTATTCCACCGAATATTAGTTACCTCTCACCAATAGTCCAATACATACACCAAATAATTCTCCACCCACGACTTAAGCAGAAGAAAGAAAAATCACCTGAAGTAGTATTTTTTTTGTTTTAGTGGACTTTGAACACTATTTTCCTATAGTCATATACTCCCTCCGTCCCATTTTAGTTGTCGCTTTAGCAAGTTTTATTTGTCCCAAATTAGTTGTCGCTTTAGCATTTCAAGACATTTTTTACCAATTTTTTCCAACTATGCCCATATTTAATAAAAGAGTATTTCCTAGAAAAAGTCAATCCAGTTCATTTATTTGGGGTAAAATAGTAAAACACATACCCTATTTATTAATTTCTTAATGGGCGTGCACAAACTTAAAGCGACAACTAAAATGGGACGGATGGAGTAATTAACAATTTTGGATTTGTTAAGATGAACATGGTTAAGCAAACATTATAATATACTGTATAATTCATTGACGGGGAAATCTATTTTTAACTATTTGGTGATAGTTTCAATTGAACTGTTTTGACATTTTCTAAGTTGGGTGGCAAAAAAAAAAAAGGAGAAATATCTAGAGGTGATCTGGAGACATAGTTCTTGTTTTATCCTCAAAACCATCACCTTGCTTTATGTCAAAATAAAGTACTTTTTCTTTGTGCTATTGGCCGGTGGATAATGTTTTAGCCACTTTAGAATTGATTATCTTGGAAAACACCAATGAAAATGACTAAATTAAACCTCAATGATAGCAACTAAAAGCTGGTTCAACTATATTAAATATGATATATTTTGAACATTTTGTTTGAACGTTGGAGCACGTAACAAGAGGAATATCTAATTTATAGTGATGAAACCATATTTGGCCCCCCCCTAAGTTAGGAAGCTTGAACATGACTTGTTAAACAAATAGCAAAAGCAATATTATATAAGTTAAAACACATGTACCACAAAAGAAATGTTTTATCCCTTCTGATAACTACAAGAAACATGAAACGGGAAAGTGACGGATAAAAATCTGCATTATGACCAAATTTTAGGGCAAGACGCAATTGTTTTTGAAAGTGCAATTTACTGATAAACCATTAACAAACGAATCAAAAAGGAATATCCTTTACCGGTGTCTAAGAAATGTATTTTCAGACAACTAGTTTCACTTATCATGAACAGTAGCTATTGTTATCTTTTAGATGATTTGACTGTGCAGAAGCATAAACGTTAAACTCCTAATAAATCAAATCAACACACACCATTAATATGAAATTAGATCATCTTTTTCCCTCTCAAGTTTCCAAGTGTATCTTTTTGGGATTTTTCCTTCAAAATGTACTTTAGGTCAGGAGTCGTAACACAAAATTAAAGGAGCAAAACCCATGGGGTCAATAAGGACTTAAAAGTAACTTTAAACTGAAGAAGTGGCCACATTGCTGTGAAAAAAAACAAAGGAAAAGAAGGGAGCACTTCCTAGAAACAACCAATTCATGCACGTTCCAATGCCTAACAAAAACTTGGCCGTATGCCAGAATGACTTGTAGTTGTCACTACCAAAAGGCCCTATTTTTATTACCGACAAAAAATTTAAGGTTTAATGACGCACAACTCAAAGTCAAATTCAATAGATAGAAAATTCGCTTTTCCGTACTTAAATATCCGACTTTATTTACATATAGAGTTCGAATTTGTAATGTAGCTTAATGTACGATCTTGCATTATAATTTTACAACTAAATCAAAACTCCGGGAATACCAAAAGCCCCTTTTGTGACAACATTTTTGAAAGCAAAAGTTAGTGAATGTCTTCTTCTTCTTTTTTTAAGACACAGTAGCTTGACCAAATTTTTTTTAATACTTTAAACTGCGAGGTTTATCTTTGATTGTCGTGTCAGTTAACACAACACGATGACGTACCAGAAGTTTGTTATGATAATTTATGTAAACCTAACATTATTAGTTCTTATTGTTCAGAATTATTTTTGCAGAAACGCGTATGTGCTGGCAAAAATAAAGATGATTTCTTAATTAATATATGCCACCCTCTACTTTCACGAACCTTAAAAACGTTTAGCAAAATAGATGAAGAATTGACTCATTCCAACCACATATTTAAAAATTAATCCTAAACTAATCTTCCATTGCCGTTTGACAATTGTTTAAAGTTCCATCGTGAAATAAACAGACGCTCTCATTAAAGTCTTCTTCTATTTGACAACCTGGTCGACATAACCAGTTTTATGTGTCCCCATTTGCAAGCTCACTACCCAACTGGAACATTAATGCTTAATAAAGCCAAAACAAGAAAAGAACGAAAGAAAGAAAGATCTAATAAAATACTAACAAGGTTGTACTAAAGTAAATAGTACTTGGAACTTGTGGTCCAAAATAAGTTATAGATAAATATGTGGCTATAAAGCATTTCATTAAGGGTAAAGTAGTAGTTTCAACTAAAAAATATTTTCAAATTTAGAATTGTGCCATTCTTTTTGGAACGGACTAATAAGGAAATTGTGACAACCATTTTGGAACGGAGGGAGTAGTAATAAAAGTGTTATAGTGCCATGTTTTACTGGCCTACTAAAAAAAATTGTACTTGTGCTGATGGGGATAATTGATACTAATAAAACAAACACATATTTGTGCTGGTCGAAAATAATTTGATAAAATTGTTTGAAGTGCAATCAAGTTGAACGACATGCCATTGGTATTAAAAAGATTAACGAACTTGTATCCTTGAATGTTCAACTTTTATCCTCAAAACCACCCTAAGTTTTGATGACATAAATTAGATACTCTTACTTTGAGATTATCTCATGCTTAACAAGAGGTCTCGACTATGGACGCTACCATTTACCATCTTAATAGACCTATCCCAATTCTTGGATTTACCTTCTTAGTGGAAAATTAACTTGCACCAGTCCAAATTAATTAGGTCAATGAGCTCAAAAAACCTCATTCGATCAACATATAACATGGAGTATCTTTTTAATCATCTTATGACGGTAAAAACATGATTATTTTTACCTTTTTTTTTCTTCAAAACGTGTAAAGAGAAGAATGGAGGAATTGATGAGACTTACAGAGTTTGAACCCAATGAAGAGGAACATCAAGTGAAGCAATGACGACGAGATCAGCATCAACGCCAAGTCGAGAAAGTGATCGTAGCATGACACGTGTTGCTACATAAAATTCATAATCTCTTGGTGTACCCATATACATCATCGTAGCATATGCATTTTTGTGCACCCCTTTAAGTTCCACCATAGCACCACCAATCACCATCGTTGAAGTTACCATCACAACCCAAAAACACCATACAAGAATTAACTTCAACCACCCTATCATCTTTTTTACGGTAGTCTTTGTGTGTGAACACGGGATGTTTTGTACGCACCACTATCTTTTTTTTCTTGAAAAAGATACTCAAAAGGCTAACAAATATTCATATAAGGAATCTCATTTATTTTCTCCACGTTTCTCTATAAGGCATTGTCTTATCCTTAAAAGGGAGTTAAAAAGTTCGTCGGAGAAACAAGATTCCGGCAGACTAGTGCACCAAAACAAACTTCTGATCAAACTCAGAAAAAACCAATCAGAAAAGGAGGGTAAAAAACACTTTGATGTGTTTATATGTTTGTTTTTGGTGTTTTTCTTGTCTATGGACAAGAGTAAAAGAGAGGCAGATTTGAGGGTTTATGTAGAGAGTATCAAAGGAATGTACCTAAAAAGTGTAGGACTATCTATAGAGATGAAAGGCGAGATGAACCGGCTTTTATTTATAAAAAAAGAAGTTCGAGCGGCTTTAATGATTTTAAAATATTTAACTTTGTCTAATTATCTCCGACCAGCTACTTTTTTTAGTTGTTTAGAAATTTACGAACGTACTGTAGCTATTTAAGGATCATAAAATAGACGTACATAGTTCCAAATTAAATAAAGAAAAAATGTATTTTGTCATATTGGTAGTTTTGGTTGCTAGATGTCTTTTTAGTCGTGTTAGAGATTAAACTCTTTATACAATAACAATTACATCTCACATTTGAATAAATGGAGATTAGTTATACTATATATATATATATTCACTAATCATCTACGGAGTAGTATATTTTTAAATGTTAAATTGGCAAATTACCAAGGTAACCATTGCCGATCCTAACTAATATGGTATGCATTTATTATGAATCCTATAATAAATATTTGAATTTTATGTTATTGGTATTTTTTTTTTTTCTAAAATGAGTTTGAATATAGCAAAATTATAACAAGGATTCATGTAATAGAGATTTGATTGATTATACAACTAATGTGTAGCTGCATGTTAAAGATGATCAGAGCTGTTTATTTTTTAATACGTTGACTCGATTAACGGTCGTGCATGAACATTACTGTTTTTAGGTTACGTGACAATTATACTTTTTATGTTTGTTTAAGTGATTCAATTAAATATTTCCTTTTAGGAAAAGGCTAATAAATATATTTTCCTTCTTTATGTTTAAGTTTAAGATCCACTGGAATAATAATGGACCAGCTAGTTAGCTCCTCCGCAAAGACCATGTCTTCACGCGCAAGGCTGTGTGCGAATTTTAATTTTTATAATTATTATTTTGTATAGGAAATTCACAGGAAGTCTCCTTATCAAAGATTGTTTATTTATCAAATGAGTCTTGAGGTCCCTGATTAAAGACGAGAATTTCATTAACCCACACTTTCTTTTGACAGACTTCTACTCCCTCCGTTTCAAAATGGTTGTCATAATTTAATTTGGAGCGGAGTTTAAGAAATGTGGTAAGACTTTTGGAACTTGTGGTCCAAAATAAGCCATACATAAATATATGGCTATAAAACATTTCACTAAGGATAAAGTAGTAGTTTCAACTCAAAAATATTTCTAAATTTATAATTGTGTCATTCTTTTTGGAACGGACTAATAAGAAAATTGCGTCATCTATTTTAGAACGGATGGAATATTATACTTTTATATGCAACCATCCAGGAAGGAACAAATTTTACTAAAACAAAGCCAACACGCTCATATCTCAATTATAGGCCATTGAACATCTTGTTCCTTTTTGAAAAGTTTATATCGTTTGGTTTTTGAAATTGCCCTTAATTAGATCGCATTAGCTAAGGTGAGATTCTTTCTATTTTTCCTCTTATATGACTTGTTTGAATTTTTACAGATTTGTGTGGTTGGAACTTTTTAATAAGAGTAGAAAGATATTAAAGTTAATGAAGTAATGAAAGTGAGAGGTGTTGTTAAAAGGAAAGTACGTATACCAATACTGTTTAAACAAATTTAGTACTCCGATATCTTTTGAGTTTAATTTTGAGAAAGAATGAGAGTTATTTTTGTATTTATGCATGTACGATTATGCATATGTAATTCGTGTTACTTATAGTAGTAGTACATATTCAAAGATGATACACTAATGAACACGTGCAATGCATCTTTACAGAAATAACTTCTATAAAAGAAGACAGATTAGTTTTGAGATTTATAGGCAAATTCACAGCAGAAAATTAAATTTTATAAAGGAGCAAATATGAGATTTTGGCCAAAAGAGCTCGATTGGTCAAACTTGCGGAATTTTATACTCTTTAACATGAACCAAAGCAAGTACATACAATTAAAGATGAGTGCCATTTCAAATCACTAAAATTTATTTAGTAAACCATGCTTTTGGTTTCTCAGAAAATTTATTTTTGATCGAACTTCAAAAATAAAAAGCGATTAGTTCTATGGTAATTGTAGCCTTTAAAACATGGAGGTTTTGTAGCAATTGTCTCAAATTTACAGCTTAAAAGATAGTACTATTTATTTTTCCAACAAGACAAAAATCTAAGTTCTAAATTGCAGTCCTATTAAAACCTAGCCAAAACCTATTAATATCTTGTCCCCAATGGTCCACTTCAATTAGTCGTTCTCTCCTACTTTCTTGTTGCATAGAAGGCCGACTTCATCCACTAGTTCAAGATTTTATATAGAAGAGTACCCACTATTGATTTTTTCTTCGTGTATACCAAGTGGATTCACTTAGGACCATTTCTTCAACGATCAAATTGGCTGTTCATACAATGTGGGCTTAATTTCAACTTATGTCAAGACAAGAAAAAGAGCAAAGAAGCAAAGAAAAAATTGTCAATGAGATAAAAATAACAAATTGGACCGCATGTGGACTTAAATTTTATATATTGGGTATTAGTTGTATGGTACTGATCAAATGCTACTCTCTCCCATCAGTTCTAGTTATTGTTTAAGGTTCTACCATATTCGTTAAGAATATTATTTGATGATAATATGATAATATTATTACTTGTAATTTAATTTGACTAAACTACGGTCGTTTCTTCTCAAATAATTGATTAATGATTTTATGCTTTCTTTGAAGTAGTAAGTGGAACGGGAAAAAGTTTATAGCTCATCAATTTTGTAAAATAGCAAATATTTTGAGTCAAATTTTAAAGCGTCGGCCAAATATGTAGTACAATTTTAACTTTTACAAGGTTCACCCTGTTTTTTCCAACAAATTCCATTTATATTAGTCCAACAACACTTCGCTTTTCTTGTATATTTTAAAGATTCTCTAAACGAGAACTTGAAAAAAGAAAATTCGGTTGTCAAACTCGAGAAATAGGGATGCATAAAGACAATATGCAAATCAAGGGAAGGGAGACTTTTACAAATGGGAATATGGGATAGACCCGTAGGCCCCAAGCCACATCACAACTTTTGACATTTAAAAGAATAGTGTATGTCAATTTTATATAATAATGCATACTAAAGAAGTTAGTAAATGACAATGACAACCCAAAATAACTGGAGCATTTCACTAGAATAGAGTATGCTTCTAACATTTTACTAAGAAACATTTTTCTAATTATTTATAAGGGTTTAATTCATCAATTAACTATTTGTTTTATTTTAGTGAGCCTGTGAATAGAACCGTGGAAAAAAATATAAAGAAGGACAACTGAAGAGATTTAGCTGTAATTGGTGCAAGATGAAGTTGCAAACTGTATTCTTATGGTAGGCTGCAATTTCAGTCTCCAGTCTCCACCATCATGAAAAACTCGTTGAAATTTTAGATAATGACAAGTGAAGTTAGCCGGTCTTTTTGCCAATAATTATGCGTATGTTAACTTAACTAGTATAGTACCCGCACAGTTGCGCGGACTATATTAATTGAGACGTGTTATTTAGAGTACACTCGACACAAGAGGGGGGTGAATTGGGTCGTTAACGATTTTGCCTCTTTTTAAACTTTAAACTAAGTTTCTTGACTTGTTGGAACAACTTACTTGGAACAGTTCCTACGGGTGTTCCAACTGTAGTTTAAGAATGGAATTAAAGAGCAAAAGTAGACAAGGCACACGCGATTTTAACGTGGAAAACACCCTGGCTCAAAGGTGTAAAAAACCACGACCCACACCCCTGTGGGAATTTCAACCAATCCACTAAACAAACGAGCCAAACTCGGATTACAAAGGTAACCCCAAGGACCTAACTCTAAGCCCTTACACAACAATCCTAGACTGTTGCTACCCTCCCAAACTACCCTAGTTTGGAACACAAAGAACTTAACTCTAAGCTCTTTACCCAATGGGATTTTAACTCCAGATTACAACCTCAAAAAGTACTTCTTAAAAGCTGAACGAGATTACAATTTAAGTGCCTAATATATGAACTAAGAACTGGACTCAAACAATTATAAATAACTTGATGAAACACTTGTCCAGACTGTTCCAACGCCCGTTCCAACAGCTTCAGATTTTTCCTCCTTGAATGCTCAGACTCTCTTTTTACTGAAGTGTTTTGGACGTTTTTTCTCCATATGTATGTGGACTTCTTTTATAGATAAAGACCTGATAAGTAAAAACAAAGTCCAACAAAGTTAGGGATAAAAATATACAGCTCATAGATTAATCCCTTCCTTATCAAAATAGATTTACTAGAATCCAAGTCTTGTAGAAATCAAATCACTAAAGAATCTTATCAACAACACTGGCTAATCCATAATCCAGCCATAATACCAAAATTAATTAATCCATTTCACACATTTTACTTGATATATCATTATTCACAAATTGCTACTTTTTCAAGAAAATTAATTCCACAAATAATGCCTCAATTAATTTCAATGTAACAAGTTCATTTTGTTTATTATCATCAAAACATCATATACTCAACAAATTCCCCCTTTTTGATGATGACAAACAAAATGTGCTTGTTTCATTTTAAAAATCACAACAACCTCACTTAAGAATTTATTTATTTAAGCACACATAATGTTTCTTCCCCTCTTTTTGCCAAACTCATTTATTACCAAAAGCACATACAAGTAAGGGACAATGAGACAAAACTAAAGTGGAATATTTGTCAGTGATATACATAACCTAAGCACGAGCACATATTACTCTTCCCCCTTTTGGCATCATCGAAAAGCATCAACTACTGTCAAAACCAACAATGCAAAAAATATGGATAATCAAGTATGTCACACCCATCGCCACTAGGGCAGCAACTCATGTAAGCATAAGCATAAATTTCTCAAGTATTGATACTAAATGATATTGGCCATCCTGCTTGAAATCACAATTCATCAAAACAATCCACAAAGGACAAAGCCAAATCTGTACCAGTTAAGCTTTCAAGCCCAAAATAAAATGCTTAATGCATAACCTTGTTCATAGGATTTAAAACAAGAATATAAGGTTAAGGAACAAGGCATTGAACAGGTTCAAGACTGGGTTGATATGAGTGTGAGGTTAAGGAAAGAGTTAAGAGTTTCTAGTGGTGTTTGGCTTATTTTTCCCTCTTACTTTCAGCTCTTGCTCAAATCTGAATACATAGGATATCAAAGTTTCATTCTCCTCCATAAGAATAGCCAACCAATTCTCTAAAATATTAATTTGAACATTCACATTAGAGATGGCTATTAGATCACTAGTAGAACCAGGTCCATCACCTGTTCCATCTTCTTTGCAGCCCATGATCTTGACAATAGATCTGTGACATTTTTTTGTGTCAAAAGAATTTTGCATCAAACATCTCCTCCACATAATGAAATTACCATACTCATCAAAGCACACATATTTTTTTTTTTAATTCCCCCTCAACCTTAGGCTGCTTCACATTTATTCAAATAAGATTGTCTCCTATTAATTTCAGATTTGCAACTTTATCTTTGGAAGTTCTTATAGGCCAAATTCGAGGGAGTCTAGAGGTATGAAAGAAGATGAAAGAACATGCTCATAATTTTTTTTTTTCGAGTGATGATAACTTTTAACAAAAGTGGATATGGGCTGGTTATGAGAAATGGTGATGAACAACTATATGCACAAGCCATATTTTGGAGGTACAGATTTAGAACAGTTTAAAACTCATTTATCCTCTATTTCATGTTTTAAAAATTGTGAATCAATCAAAGAAAATAAGGGCAATATCGTTAGATCTCAACGAGAAAAATAATGGACTCATGACATGAGAGCATGCATGTTACAGCACAAGAATTGAGTTAGACACCTTTTTTTTTAAAAAAAATATTTATGCATTGATAGAGCTCGAAGAATGACACCTCCTAGCCAATCATTGTAGAAAAAGCAATACACACCGTGTACTCAAATAAATATAATCATGCCAAGATCCAATTTATTTACCTCAAGATATCCATCACTTAGTGCTTTAGTAAAAATGCTAGCAACTTTTTACCCAAAATACTAAACAAGAGCTAAGAAAAAATGCATACCTCTAGTTCTATATTGTCAGTCAAGAACTCAACAAAAACAACATCAACATGCCTAAAAATCAAAGTCATACCAGCTGATGTGCAGAGGATATGAGTTCTATGCTTGCAAGGTCTAGTTGTGAGTTGATGTATGAGGATCCTTCATTGGAACATGGGTTGGAACTGTTTCAGCAAGTGTTGTTCCATTTGTTCTTCCCCCTGATTGTTCCAGAATATGCCCAGGTTCAGAAGAACCTGTTCCAACACATGTTCCTTCGTGTTGGACATTCGTGGCATCCTCCTCACTTAAAGTTCGACAAAGACCAATCTGAAAGCATTGTCCTACACACTCTTTTCAGCTAAAGCATTAAGAAAATCAGTTGTACAACTTCTCAAAATATAGCCATTCACAATTTTGCAACAACTATGAAAATCAACTTTGTTCCTATGGTCACATGATTGTGAAATATGCAACAATTTAATTTTTTAAAACTTCAACCAATAAAGAATGGAAGAGTGGCTTACCTTTCTTACCTATATCAAATGCCACACTTCCTTCATTGAAGGCCGTTAGTGAGAGGAATTTTATTTTACTCCAATAATAAGCTTCAAGCAACCACTAACCAAGTAACATAATTGGTTGCTCCCTCTCATCTTAGCCTGCAAAACTAGATTAAGTGTTAGACTTAGGAACCCAAACCTTTTTGGGTCCCTTTTCTTGAGAAACAGGAAACATCATATCTCTTCTAACCCATCTAACAATATTTCCAATTTTTTCAAGAGCCTTGATTCTAGCTAAACATTCATACTTGTAGTGACCAGTGTGTCCACAATGAGTACATAAGCGATAATCAGGCAAATTAATATTTTTTCTATTGATATCACATTTTACCTGATCACTTTTATAACCCAGACCACTACGACTCCTACTTTGATGTTCAGTTAGCCAATTTAAAGCTTCATTGGACTTGTTCCACTTTTTGGTCATAGCAAGTTCATTGCTCACATTTTTCAAATTTTCTTGAAGCTTTTTATTCTTTTCAATTTCATGACTCAACTCTCTTTTCAAAGTAGTTAGATCAGATTCAAGACTTATTTGATCAACATTAAACTGATTCTTGATAACTGATTTAGATTCCTTAAGTTCATGAATTTCTTCATGCAAAGATGAAATATTTCCATCCAATTTACAAATTTCCTCTTTGAGTACCTTATTAGCCTTTTCAAGTTCGATTTTATTTCTTTGCAAACATTGACAATCAGACCTCAAACTTGACACAACAGTAGCTAACTCATTTCTCTCGGCACTCACATTTTGAAATTCATCCATTAAAGAAAGCAAAAGATCAACTACTTTACTTTTGGATAAATAATGAACTTTTTCTTTAAGTTGAGTGAGCATTACCTCTGAGGATTCATCATCGGATTCGGAGTCACTTTTGGCCATTAAAGCAAGATCATCACTTTCATCTTCACCTCCTGATTCTTCACTAGTCAACGAGTCTCCCAAGGGTGCAATCATGGACTTCTTGAAACCTTTGTTGAATAATTTCTGCTGCCTCTTGGAACAGCCTCTGGAACGTTCCATCATTGGTTCATCCTCAACTAGCGCATTCTTCCCAATTTCACAAGTATGCAGATTACCTTCATAAGTTGACTTTAGAGAATCCCAAATTTCTTTTGCAGTGCCACATTCAGAGATTCGGTTGAACTCATTAAGTCCAAGACCAAAATAAAGTATTTTGATCGCCTTTGCATTCTTACTAAGCATTTTGAGATCATCTTGATTAAATTCATCTTTAGATTTTGGAATCTTTGTGCCTGTACTATCAGTTTTAGTAGGAACCATGGGTCCTTCAGTAATGATTTGCCATAACTGATAGTCTTCTGCTTGTAAGAATATCTCCATGCGAGCTTTCCACCACTTATAATTTTGACCATCAAACAATGGGGGCCTAGTGATGGATTGACCCTCTAGTAGTCCTATTGGTGCACTCATTTTAAGGATCTCTCAAAGGTGTTAGCCTAGACACGAGACACCCGCTCTGATACCAATTGTTAGTTTAGAGTACACTCGACACAAGAGGGGGGTGAATTGGGTCGTTAACGATTTTGCCTCTTTTTAAACTTTAAACTAAGTTTCTTGACTTGTTGGAACAACTTACTTGGAACAGTTCCTACGGGTGTTCCAACTGTAGTTTAAGAATGGAATTAAAGAGCAAAAGTAGACAAGGCACACGCGATTTTAACGTGGAAAACACCCTGGCTCAAAGGTGTAAAAAACCACGACCCACACCCCTGTGGGAATTTCAACCAATCCACTAAACAAACGAGCCAAACTCGGATTACAAAGGTAACCCCAAGGACCTAACTCTAAGCCCTTACACAACAATCCTAGACTGTTGCTACCCTCCCAAACTACCCTAGTTTGGAACACAAAGAACTTAACTCTAAGCTCTTTACCCAATGGGATTTTAACTCCAGATTACAACCTCAAAAAGTACTTCTTAAAAGCTGAACGAGATTACAATTTAAGTGCCTAATATATGAACTAAGAACTGGACTCAAACAATTATAAATAACTTGATGAAACACTTGTCCAGACTGTTCCAACGCCCGTTCCAACAGCTTCAGATTTTTCCTCCTTGAATGCTCAGACTCTCTTTTTACTGAAGTGTTTTGGACGTTTTTTCTCCATATGTATGTGGACTTCTTTTATAGATAAAGACCTGATAAGTAAAAACAAAGTCCAACAAAGTTAGGGATAAAAATATACAGCTCATAGATTAATCCCTTCCTTATCAAAATAGATTTACTAGAATCCAAGTCTTGTAGAAATCAAATCACTAAAGAATCTTATCAACAACACTGGCTAATCCATAATCCAGCCATAATACCAAAATTAATTAATCCATTTCACACATTTTACTTGATATATCATTATTCACAAATTGCTACTTTTTCAAGAAAATTAATTCCACAAATAATGCCTCAATTAATTTCAATGTAACAAGTTCATTTTGTTTATTATCATCAAAACATCATATACTCAACAAGACGTATAAAGTTAACTTAATCTATTATCGTATGTTAACTTAATTAGCATTCTGAATAAATTAAGATATAGGGGTATTATAGTTTTCAGTTAGGATAGTTGAGGTACTTTTTTGTTATGCCTAACCCTTAACTCGAATATACCTTTAACAATTACTACGCTCTTTCGCTCTAGGCTAAAGGATTGTAAGAAAGGTATGCAATTTTATGTTCATGCACTACATTTTATTTCTTGTAAATTGTTGCACGCACAGAGTGGCAAATGATTGTATTGGTTGCTTTGAAATGGAGATTGACAATTGATTGTGGTGGAATGTGGGAAAGTCCCACACCTGTAGTAGAAAGAGGAAAAATGTCTCATATAAGCTTTGGACAATCCTCCACTGTTTGATCTAGTTTTTGGGATGTGAGTTAGGTCCAAGCTTACGTGGACGTCTGTAACAGTTATTGTAATTTGGGTCATTCAGGCAAAAACTTACTCGTACCCGGTGTTTATTGCATACATCTAATTATTATCTAATTATAGTTAAATGATATGAATTTATACTTTTAATTTTGACTACTATAGTTAAATTACATGATTTGGTATAAAATGGCATAAACAATTGTAAATTTTTTACACTATCAGATCATTCAAAAGATATTTAAATATAGTAATCCTTCATAGTAAGAGAGATTTTAAATCTTGAAACAGAAGGTAGATTACATACAACAATACGAAAATGTGACAAAATGCTATAAAAAATTATATTATATTGTTAGTGCACAAAACATAAATCAGAATTCAAATTTTGTACACTATCAGTATATAAACTTTTTACATTATCATGTCACCCAAGAGATATTTTCAGATAACTTTTCACCATAAAAAAGGTGATTTTAAATCTTGAAAAATTAGATACGCCAACTACGATGTGACATGATAGTATAAACATTGTATATTGTTTGTGTACAAAGTTTAAGTTTTGTGAACTGACACTGTATTATATATTCACTATTTTGAGTTTGTCCCACATCGGTTGGGAATGAGAATTTGGTCTCTTTATATGGCATGGACAATTGTCCTTGGTGAAACTTATTCACACCGGTTGTTTATACCAAATCTATGAATTCATGCAATATTTTTTAAAATAGAGTCCATCACCTAACTGTAGTTAACTATTAAATTACTCAAGCATGATAAGTTAAAATGATTTAGTGTAAACACCCAGTATAGGTAAATATTCATCATACTCCTTTTTTTGAACTGATTTTTGGGGTTAAGTTAGGCTCAATGTCCGTTTTTTTAAAATATATAGTATCAGAGTCAGGCCCATCCAAATTCTTTATTCATTGATGTTGGACCCCATTTGTTGTCTACGCACTAGTAGCTAGGCCTTAGTTGGGTGTTGAGTCCCATATCGACTCTTTGAGGGATGAGAGGTCTCCTTATATGGTCTTTGACGATTCTCTCCTCTTGAGCTAGCTTTTGGGGTTAAGGTAATCCAATAGATATGTACATGTAACACTCCATAAAAAAGTGAGATTTTAGATCTTGAAAATATAAATTACAACAATAGGCAAATGTGATTTGATAGTTTATATCCATAATAACTAAGTATATTAAGATGCAATTAATAAAATATAAATTAAATTTACTAACAAAGAATTTTTACGTATCTATTTTTATGTAATTCTAAAAAGAATATAAACATTTTGATTGAACAACTTTATTCAAGACTTGATTAAAAGTTCAAAAAAATTAAAATGTATCTTCCGAAACTCATGATTAAGTAGGAAACTTTTCATCACTTTTTTAATGAAATGTATGAATAAAGATTTTCATCATAAATGTTTATTTACTTTATTAAATTTCATAAAATAGATACATAAAAACTCTTAATTTATAATCATAATTTATCTTTTAATAATTATATCTTAATATACTTAGTTATGAATATACCTCATAGAGAGTGTCAGTGTAGTATTTCTACAGTATAAGGGTATGAGTGCTTGATTCTATAATTCATGGGTGTAACCGAAATTAAATCATATTGTAAGGGTATTTAGTGTATAATTATATAAATAAATTAAAAAGTTGATTTCTCAAAGAATCACACTCAACAATTTTTATTTTTTTATGCAACACTCAACAATTCAACACTATGTTCAGACAATGACATCTTTCGTAAAAATCAACTTTACCAGTTAAAGATTTTTAAAAGCATTACGAAACGTACATTCGTTTTCAGTAGTTGTCTTATCGTAATTTGGTGAAAAGAGCAACATTTGGAGGATATAATATTCTGCTTCCTTTTTATTTTTTTAAGGCAGAATACATACGCACCCCTCAAACTTGTTTGAATATTTCATTTAGACACTTTTACTATGTCACTTTCCACCTGAACACTTAAACCCAAACAAAAATGTGCCACTTGAACACTGGTCCACACCAGTGGACCCAGCGTGTGTTTCACACTACAACTCACGCGTGAAGTCGAAGAATGAAGCTGATGTGGACAATCTCCAACGGTAAAAATTAATCTACCCTATTTATTTCCCTCCCCCTTTACATTTTTACCCAAATCGCAGCCCTAATTTCTTCTCCTTCTCCATGGCTACTATTCTTCTATTTCCCTAAGCTGAAAATTAATTGAATCCACCTCCTATTTTATAATTAATTCTTCTAACTTATTCATCTTTTTCGCATTGCCTATCTCTAATGTCGAGCTCATCACAGCGAAATCCATATGAAGTAGATTCATGTAAATGTGGTAACTTCTGCAAATTAAGGACTTCTTGGACTCAAAAGAACCCAGGTCGAAGGTTCTATGGATGCCAATTCGAAAAGGTACTTTCTTTATGACTATATTGTCACGGGTTTAAGAACTAATTTGTTTCTTCTCTTGTAGGGCAAAGGAGGATGTAACTATTTTCGATGGGTTGATGATGAAATGTCCGAACAAGCAAAAAGGGTTATTTGGGGTTTACTGAAAAAAGTCAAGAACTTTGAAGAGGAAAGGGCTCACGCAAGGAAAAGATGGTGGAAGAACTTGTTATGTGTGGTTTTATTTGTTTATTTTCTGATTGTAATGAGGACAATGTTCAAGAAAATTGTTATTGAATTGTGTTTTATGTTGTTGTAAGTTTGTAAGACTGTAATGCTAAATTGTAAGTAAAGGCAAATATATCTTGCCATTGTTCAATAAAAGTTGGGTTCTAAATTTCTGAAAAAGTGTTGTGCAAATCTGGAAAATTAATTGCATGCTTCTCCAATTTCTGGATAAATATTGTGCAAAGCTGCCTTAACTATAGCCTTCAAAGTAAGTCAAAGAGGCTGCTAAATGAACTTTCACAGGTTAATAACTGAACTTTCACAGCTTAATGACAAAAAAACACTCACATGAAACTGGAAACATATTGAATCAAAGTAACAAAAGCCAGCAGAATTGTAATACTAAGACTGAATTGCATCATAAGCAAAATACAAAGTTCAAATCTGCAATTTACACTACTTATAGTAGTGTTTCAAGTTTCTGGAAACCACAAAAGATTAAGTCTAGCTTGATACAAAAAAAATGACATTTTAGTCACAAAATAAACACTATCTAAGAACAGCTTCCTAGTTTATTGGTGTTGATGGTGCACTTGAGTTCCCTGCTTCATTTCTCTTTCTTGCAGCCATCTGCTGCAGCTGAGATGTGCTAACTGCATCTCTACCCTTCCATTTAAGACCATGAGGCTTATAGCCTATATCAAAATCTCTTGTGTTGCTACTCTACACCACTTTGGAAACATGATTCACAACTCTTTGGCTTGAAGTACCAGGCTGAAATTGAAAATTTTTTAACTTCAAATCAGTGACAACAAAATTTAAAAATTGTAGAATTAACAAGACTTGATCAGAGGAACATATATTAATGATTGTTCTTCCAGTTTCCGGGTTAGTGTAGCAACCAAACCCTACAGTTTGTGAAGAACTTCTTGGCCTTTTTTGGCCAACAACTTGTGATGAACTTCCCCTTCCCCTTTGAACACCACCTTGTCCTCTGTTAGCACCAGAAATAGGCACTGCAGGTCCAGTACAGTCTGTGCCAACAGGTTGTGAAGAACTTCCTCTTCCCCTTCCTTTCCCCCTTGCCCTTCCTCTGTTAGGAGCAGAATCAGGGACCTCAATTCCTGGAAAGCCTTTACTAACATCAGTGAATGCACCCCTCCCAACTTTGTTGTCTCTCCCTCTTCCCCTGCCCCTTCCTATAGCTGGTGCAGTGCCTCTAGGTACAGCAGAAAAATCCTGACAGAGTGCTGCAGATGCAGTGGAATTTCTTTCTACTGGTTGAGGTGTTGGTTGAGTTTGAGGTGTTGGTTGAGTTGGAGGTGCTGGCATACTTGATGACTCTCCCCTTCCACCCTATGAAAAAAATAGTTAATAAAGACCCACACAGGCTCATGATTCACTAAGCACCAGACAATACAATTAAATTTAGAACAAATTAAAGAGTGATTAAAGTAATGATAGACTTACCCTTACTGGACAAGCAGATCTGTTGTGGCCTTCTTGATGGCATTTAGAACAGGTCATTTTGACCCCTTGCTTTGACAAATTCCCATACTTCTTCTTTGGCTCATGCTTTGCCTTTCTTCTATTTTTTTTAGGTCTACCGGGCATTGGTTTTGGTGTTGGTGGCTCAATAACAATATTATTGCTTTCAGGCCACATCTTTATATTGGAAATGGGCGGAATAAAGTACTGGTATGCTTGGAGAAATGTCTCCTTTCTATACCAATGCTCAACTTGTTCATCCGGATCTTCCCCCTTGTCATAATATGCACAGATTGCATGTGCACATGGGATCCCTCTCAACTCCCACAATCTGCAGCTGCATGTTCTCTTCCTCAAGTCCACTGTATGAGTATAAACTGTCTGATTGCTGGGATCTTCTTCATCAATCTCATATCCCACATCCCCATTCCATCTAAGATTGCACTTCATAGCTTTGTCCTTGTTCTCTTGTAAAATTTTCCATGCCATAGGTGTAATATCAGTGATCCATATCTCAGCAAACCTTCTCATATCAACATGTCTAGTCATCATTTTATGTCTTATCTCCTCCAACATACTAATGATAGACTTGTGCCTAGCAGCTAAGATCCAAGAGTTAAAAGTCTCACTCATGTTGTTTTCCACAACATCACACTTGGTGTGTGTCTTAAAGTAAGCCTTACACCAATACTCCTTATTGTAGTCCAATAAGGAGCTGCAAATTTCATCTCCAAGCAAGTCTAGTTTGTCCATTTCTTTTCTCACTTTCACCATAAAACTAGCCTTACAAACCCTCCAAAATTGTTTTCTCCTTTCCTCCCCTCTCCAATTTATAGACCAGTTGGACCATATGTGTCTAGCACACATCCTCTGCTCACAGTCAGGTAACAAGTGTCTAATTACACTAAGAAGTCCCTACAAATCATAACAGAAACATAAAAATAAGCAGAAGGTTAAACAGGGATTTTAGAAGCAGAAGGTTAAACAGGGAATGAAAACTTAACATAAAACTGGAAAAAAAAAAAAAAGAAAGAACAGAACAAACAGAATATTTATCTTCTGCATATCTGACATAACTGTCAGACCTTCTCCAGTTCCTAGCTCCAGATCTGATGTGAGATAGCTAATGAACCAGCCCCATGAATGCTTTGTCTCTTGATCTACCACAGCCCAAGCAATGGGAAACATTTGGTTGTTCCCATTTTTCCCAACTGCAACTAGCAATTCTCCCTTACAAGCACCCTTTAAGAAGCACCCATCAAACCCAATGATCTTCCTACACCCCTCTAACCAACCCTTCTTCATAGCTTCAAAGCATACATAAAAGTACACAAACAAATTCTTACTAGGCTGTGATTCTCTATCAGTTCTAACCCAACATGATGTTCCAGGATTTGTAGTCTTTACCATTTTAGCATAGTCACATAATCTGGAAAATTCTAACTTCCAATCCCCCATGAATTTCCTGATAATCCTTTATTTTGCTCTATAACAGATTGTTCTACCAACAAACAGGCCCAACTCCAGCCTAATCATCTCTTGTATTTCCCAGATTTTCATGTAAGGATGTTGTATGATTCTTTCCCTATACCTAATTGCAAGATAATTGGAATCACACAATTTATTCTTGTTAGTTCTAGTACATTTGTGTACAGGCCAATATTTCTTAATCATAAAATCACCAGAATCCCTATCACACTTGCAAATAATTCCCAGCTGTACTTCTTCCCTTTACACTTGACTCTCACTCTTTCCTTCTCATTAGGTCGAAGCTTTAACTTCACCTTTCTCTCAACAGCATAATCTGCTATCGCTTTTCAGAATTGTACTGCATTTTCAAAAATCATCCCTAGCTGAAAAATGGACACCTTACAAGTAGTATCATATCTTACTTTAGTGCTCCTCCTCCTACTAGGTAGATCAACCTTTTTTACTGCCTCTACATCTAACTCATCACTAGTGTCATCACTTCCATTGTCAGAACTGTCTATGAAGTCCTCATCCCCTCCTAATAACCCTGCATATTTGCTTGCCCTATCCTTCCCAATATCTTCAAACCCCCTATCAACTCCTGCTTCACCTAACTCTATTTCAGCTGTTGGAGTTGGTTTTTTCCTTTTCTTCTCTTTACTTCTCCTTTCTTCCCTAAAAGCTCTTAATTCTTCATCAATGTCACTATCATCCTCTTCAGGTATAGGATCAGGCTCTGAGTCATCACTAATGTCCAGATCTAAGTCATCACCACTAGACAGATTTTCTTCAGGAACATGCTCATTTTCAGGTATAGGATCATTTTCAGGAACATGCTCTGAGTCTCTGGAATACTTGCACACATGCACTTACCAGATTGCTTGTGGCATCTGGGACTTCTTACTAAATTGCCCATGATTTAGGAGGAAGGCGTGACGGGGTTTTAGGCCGGACACACTGTCTCCGGATGGCCCTGATGCGCTTTCCGCCCGGTTTGTCCACCGGGTTTTTCAGCCAGTCTAGACACCGAGTCAATTTTGTCACCTAGAGTTGAACCTTTAGGCCCGATTTATCTGCATTTCATTTGATGACTTAGTGAGGTGCGGTACACCGGTACTGCACTTGTCTAGGCTGACATCCTTCGTGTCAGGACGGGACCCACGTCCTAGAAAGACACATTTATGGCATTTTCTGTGCTGCATATGTTCCAAAGGTTGTTATGCTGACCGATCACCGAGGGGCGAGTGTCAAAAAAAAAAAAAAAAAAAGAAGGGGAAAAAATGAAAAATGTGTTTAGTCCCGTGTCTCAAAATATCTTTAGTTGTCATTTTACGCCGTTATAATGGCGAATTTTTTTAAAGAAGTTTTAGAGTCTAATTTTGTGTCCGGGTTTGGTCTCAAGTATTAGAAAATAATTTGTCATAGTTCTGTGCCGGTATAATGGCAAAATGTTGGGACCCTTTTTTGTCTTTGAGTCTGTGTCCAAGTCAAGTCCGTATTTTTGAAAAGTAATTTATCGGGGTTTTATGCCGTCATAATGGCCAATTTTTGTAAACCAATTTTGCATCTAATTCGTGTAATATTGTGTGTCTTTGTGTCGTCATAATGGCCGGATTTTGTAAATACTCTAAGATTCATTTTCAAATCAAATCAAAGAGTTTGTTTCAAAAAATTAAGTTTTCATGCTCAGAGTTTGTTTCAAAAAATTAAGTTTTCATGCTCATCTTTGCATTGTCGTAATGTCCGATTTTGGAGTCACTTTTCGGATTAAAAAAAAATGGTTTGTCCGTTCTTAAGTTATGTTCGTGTCTTCGGTTAAGTCTTGGTTTTTCATTAAAAAAAAAACAAAATAAAAGAGAGAAAAATTGTTGTTGTTTAGGGTCTGCTTTCTTTTGTTTTGTCTAAGGTCAAGTGAGGGTGCAGACGATAAATTGCAATTAGCTAAGTCGTATTTGCGTCGATCCTCATGGAATAAAAATAAATTGGGGATGGGATATTATGTTTTAACCGTGTAAATATATGATGTGGCATGGCAGATTATTTGTTTTAATTTGATTGGCTAACGTTTCCACGTAGGACGCGAGTCCATTCACGTGTTTGTGTTTTTTACACGCTGGGTCCACTGGTGTGGACCAGTGCTCAAGTGGCACATTTTTGTTTGGGTTTAAGTGTTCAGGTGGAAAGTGGCATAGTAAAAGTGTCTAAATGAAATATTCGAACAAGTTTGAGGGGCTGCGTATGTATTCCGCCTTTTTTTAATTGTATAACTAGGCATGAAATATGATTAGACTTCTCTAAACGTTGTTTGTATATTTTTCGATTGCTATAACAAGGTAATGTTACCGAGATTTTGTAATACTCCCTCCGTTCCACAATGGATGACATGTTTCGGATTTTGAAAGTCAAACGAGTTTATCTTTGACCGTAATATTTTCATATATCTTTTAAATATTTTGAATTATTAATTATTGTGATTTATAGTACTTTTTATGTAGTTTCTAAATATATAAATATCGTTCCAAAAAATTTAAAGATTTTATGTTCAAATTCATGGTCAAAATAAACTCTTTTGACTTTCGAAATCTGAAACATATCATCCTTTGTGGAACGGATGGAGTATAACATAGCATGGTTTCAAAGTTAACTCGGTGATATACTAATGTATACTATCTTAAAAAATCACTGTTATATAGAGGTGTGGTTGTAGGACAATTTTGACTATCCAGCATTAATGTCGTATATAACTCTCAACGTATATTTTTAGGAGATAACCATGAAACAACGTTAACTTGACTGTAGATATATAGTACTAGAAACTGTAATCACCTAATTTTGGCACCAAAATTCAAAAATAGCTTAAAATTGCTCAAAATAGCCTTGCTAATTTCATAAGTCTTTTTGGAATTATAGTCTTTTATTTTAACTAAAATTATTGTTAATTAAAAGAAAATATAAAAATTAACAAAAATTATTTGTTATGTGTTTGATTGTAATTTTATGTTTTAATTGTGATAACATTGCAGTTTTGTGTATTTTTAATTCTAGTTAATTGCATATGCTCTAATTTGTTTGGACCTTTTGTGGCCATTTGTGAAATCAAAACAAAGAAAATTCAGCCCATATCCACTAACTTGACCCGGCCCACTTAACTTTTAATGCCCATTCTTTCCCATAATCCCCCACTTCCTAAAACTCATCCAATCAAGAGAAAACTATGGCGAAATTTCGCCCGCCGCAGGACCTCGCCGGCGACCACCATCAACGGCCATCCTCCGGCCGAATCTTACACTCCCATGACCCCCTCGACCCCCTCCCTCCATTTATGGGGTCAATTTCGCCAAATTCTCACTTATTTCGCTTAGATCGGGACTCAAAGGAACGGCGAGACCCTAGTCCGGTGAAGCTCCATTTTTTCCGGTGAATTCATACATAAACGGACTCCCCTCTACTCGGTTTTGAAGGTAAATCCCCTAAATAACTCACCCATTTTTCCCACTTTTCCCGCTGTCCCGTTCCGTTTTCTCATCCCCTTTTCATTGGATTTTTGTGCTCATGATGGTACTGCGACGAAGAAGGGCAGTGGGGGTTATGTCGTTTTGGCGATGTATGTGTGCTGTGTTGTTTAGCTGAAGCAAGTATATGTGTGCTGATTATGGGGGCTGATTGTGCGGGACTTGTGATACTTTTGGTGTTACTATGATGGCGAGGCAGCGGTTATACTGTGGTGGTGCCAGGCGACGAGGCAGTTTAGCGAGGGCGGGGATGTAGTAGCAGTAGTTGGGGCCGTGTGTTTGATGATGGCTTGTGAAGTAGTTTGTTTCTCGCTTGTATGATTGTTGCAGCAGTGGTGACGAACAAACTATAGCAATGAAAGGAGGCTATTTCAATGACATTTTGGGACTGAACCAGTGACGTAGAAGCAGTGGATATGGCCTGATCTCAGTTTAAAGGCAATGGTGTTGAGACGAGGGCGTTGAATGAGGTTGTCTCGACGTTGAGGCAGCGAGGCAGTTTGCCCGGGTGTTCGTGTTGATTGGCTTTGGTGTCGACACAGTGACTATGGTTTATGGTTAGATCGAAACCTGTACTTTCCCTCATGTCTTTGCTCTATAACTCACATGATTAGATTTAGCAATTATCAATTAGATTTATCGTTTATCTAGTAGAAATCAGCGTGTAGAAGTTGTTAGCTGTTTCCTTTGTTCAGGGTGTTAGGTAGTTTCAAATCGTTCAGTTGTAGTAATAGCACTTAAATCGAATCATACAACATGTTTGTTCAAATAAATTTGCAGATTTAGCTTAAATTCGTGAGCTGTTGAATGTAAATTGGTTGTGTTAGCATGAAAGCCAGTTTGATCATGTTTTGCTGCCCGCTTGAGTTTGAGTATGGAATTGATAAGTTTTGTTTTGTGTAACTCACTTATTTTTCTAAGTTTTGCTAGTGTTAAATCATGTTGAAAGTCCTGGAGCCGCTGGTTTTGTTTCTATCACCCTGGAATCTGTTTCAACTAGTATTAGTCTAGTGTGAGATTAGTTTCAACTGGTTGTATCTAGTTTGTTTGGAATTCTGTTTCGCATTTTGTCTTTTTAGTCTAAGGCTATGCATAAAAATGTTTCTGAGGATGAATATTTCCCATTCTTATCTTAACTTAGTTGTAATTTGGTTTTAAGTCTATTGTCTAGTTAGTTTTAAGTGTCTAGTTAGCTTTAAGCTAAGTTTTCACCTGTGGGTTTTAGTTAGTCAAATGTTGGCAGCACCTTTTTAGGCTTTACAGCCCATCCCTTTTTGTTGTTTGGCATGACAAGGTCAGCTTTTCTGAAAAGTTAAAAATTGGTCACATGGGGTGTCTTTTACCCAAAGTTTTTAACCCCCCTTTCCCCCTCTTCTTCATCTATATAAGGCTGCCCATCTCCACTAGTCTAGGACTAGGGCAGACACACACACAAAGAGAGGCAGATCTGAAAAAAAAAAAAAATACACACACACACATCTGGAAACTTCAAAAACCAGATCTTAAAACTTGAGAGAGTTAGAGAGTTTGAGTACAAAGTTTCAAGTTTAAGGGTCAAGAGAGTTGCTTTCGTTGATGGGATTAAGTTGCTGTTGTTGCTGATGTTTCACTTGAGCTGGGTATTTGCATTTGCTTTTTGTGTTCTTGGTTCCTTTGCACACTAGGTAACACTTGAACCTTGTATTATTTTTAATCATCTTGGATGTGATATGATATGAAATCAGCCTGCTCATAGTCCATATTATGCTTTATGTGAATGTTTAGTACTTTGATAAATTTGTGATGTGGTTGAGTAGGAAATGTTGTTACTGTATGAATGCATATACACTTTTATGTCTGCTGGCTTCATTAAGCAGTGTATTATGGAAGAAAATGATCAACTGTTGTACGTAGCTTTGCTCAAAGAAGCAAGAAAGGTTAATATATTTTAAATGTTGACCCATTTGTAAGAGATAGCCATATGGTGCAATTCAAAAAAAAAAAAAGGCAAAAACTGGCCAAAGGTTAATGTTCAACAATGTTTTTGCGTAGATAAAGTCTGGACTGTTTCTCCCTTTAAAAATAACCACATAGTGCAAGTATGTATATCTGGACTGTCTTTTGCAAAGCTGTCCATCTGATGCAATTTTAAATCTGGACATTTGGTGACATTAGAACACATTTCAAACTTGTAAAAACTTAATGGGGACTGTTCAACGCAATTAGAACTGTTTAGCATAAACTTGATGTAACTGGACTTAAGGCCCCAAAATGGCACTAAAACTTGTGCCCCATTTCTAATTGGATTAGGCGTGAATTGGGAAGAGGCATTTAAGCCAACTTATACAAATACTTTGCTCATGTATTTAAAAATGTGAGATTGAATTAAACTGTAAAATACACGATTAGGCAAACCAATAGAAGTAAAGATTCGTTCGATTAGGCATTGATAAGTACGATCGGTGCTTACTTATTAGGCGAAATAGGATTGTGAAGACTCGCACGATTATATAATAATAAGTATGATTTGTGATCTGCTTATTAGATAAAAAAAATTAAATTAAGAGAAACTAAATTGAAATAGCCAATTAATTCTAAAGTATACCTCGTGGGTTACTTGATACAATTTTTTTGTTCAAACAGTCAAAGCGCAACAAAATTCATAATAAAAGGCAATAAACAACAAACAAATTCAAAGAGTCGAAATGCGTCAATAAAAGCAACTGTGCTTGGCACAGGACTCGAGGGTGCCTAACACCTTCCCGCGAGTCAATCGAGATCCTTACCCGGAACTCTGACGCAGACCACTTACGAGTCATAGGTGTTCCAAAGTACCTCTTTGGTGACTTGGCACACCTTTGAACTATGTCAAGTGGCGACTCCGAAAAATCTCTAAATAATTTTGTACCTTTAAACACCTAAGTCACAATCTATTATTTATTTTTAGTAAATTTTTAGGGCGTGACAGCTTGGCGACTCCGCTGGGGAAATTAGAACCTCAGGCTTTAAAAAAATTGTCGCATTTCGGCTTGTAAATATTGTTGTTGTTTGTTGCCACATCTTGAATGTTACTGCTTTGATATTACTGAACTGTATATAAAAATATAAAACTGCATTCTTTCGCACACCTCTGAGTCTCTGGAATACTTGCACACATGCACTTACCAGATTGCTTGTGGCATCTGGGACTTCTTACTAAATTGCCCATGATTTAGGAGGAAGGCGTGACGGGGTTTTAGGCCGGACACACTGTCTCCGGATGGCCCTGATGCGCTTTCCGCCCAGTTTGTCCACCGGGTTTTTCAGCCAGTCTAGACACCGAGTCAATTTTGTCACCTAGAGTTGAACCTTTAGGCCCGATTTATCTGCATTTCATTTGATGACTTAGTGAGGTGCGGTACACCGGTACTGCACTTGTCTAGGCTGACATCCTTCGTGTCAGGACGGGACCCACGTCCTAGAAAGACACATTTATGGCATTTTCTGTGCTGCATATGTTCCAAAGGTTGTTATGCTGACCGATCACCGAGGGGCGAGTGTCAAAAAAAAAAAAAAAAAAAAAGAAGGGGAAAAAATGAAAAATGTGTTTAGTCCCGTGTCTCAAAATATCTTTAGTTGTCATTTTACGCCGTTATAATGGCGAATTTTTTTAAAGAAGTTTTAGAGTCTAATTTTGTGTCCGGGTTTGGTCTCAAGTATTAGAAAATAATTTGTCATAGTTCTGTGCCGGTATAATGGCAAAATGTTGGGACCCTTTTTTGTCTTTGAGTCTGTGTCCAAGTCAAGTCCGTATTTTTGAAAAGTAATTTATCGGGGTTTTATGCGTCATAATGGCCAATTTTTGTAAACCAATTTTGCATCTAATTCGTGTAATATTGTGTGTCTTTGTGTCGTCATAATGGCCGGATTTTGTAAATACTCTAAGATTCATTTTCAAATCAAATCAAAGAGTTTGTTTCAAAAAATTAAGTTTTCATGCTCATCTTTGCATTGTCGTAATGTCCGATTTTGGAGTCACTTTTCGGATTAAAAAAAAAATGGTTTGTCCGTTCTTAAGTTATGTTCGTGTCTTCGGTTAAGTCTTGGTTTTTCATTAAAACAAAAACAAAATAAAAGAGAGAAAAATTGTTGTTGTTTAGGGTCTGCTTTCTTTTGTTTTGTCTAAGGTCAAGTGAGGGTGCAGACGATAAATTGCAATTAGCTAAGTCGTATTTGCGTCGATCCTCATGGAATAAAAATAAATTGGGGATGGGATATTATGTTTTAACCGTGTAAATATATGATGTGGCATGGCAGATTATTTGTTTTAATTTGATTGGCTAACGTTTCCACGTAGGACGCGAGTCCATTCACGTGTTTGTGTTTTTTACACGCTGGGTCCACTGGTGTGGACCAGTGCTCAAGTGGCACATTTTTGTTTGGGTTTAAGTGTTCAGGTGGAAAGTGGCATAGTAAAAGTGTCTAAATGAAATATTCGAACAAGTTTGAGGGGCTGCGTATGTATTCCGCCTTTTTTTAATTGTATAACTAGGCATGAAATATGATTAGACTTCTCTAAACGTTGTTTGTATATTTTTCGATTGCTATAACAAGGTAATGTTACCGAGATTTTGTAATACTCCCTCCGTTCCACAATGGATGACATGTTTCGGATTTTGAAAGTCAAACGAGTTTATCTTTGACCGTAATATTTTCATATATCTTTTAAATATTTTGAATTATTAATTATTGTGATTTATAGTACTTTTTATGTAGTTTCTAAATATATAAATATCGTTCCAAAAAATTTAAAGATTTTATGTTCAAATTCATGGTCAAAATAAACTCTTTTGACTTTCGAAATCTGAAACATATCATCCTTTGTGGAACGGATGGAGTATAACATAGCATGGTTTCAAAGTTAACTCGGTGATATACTAATGTATACTATCTTAAAAAATCACTGTTATATAGAGGTGTGGTTGTAGGACAATTTTGACTATCCAGCATTAATGTCGTATATAACTCTCAACGTATATTTTTAGGAGATAACCATGAAACAACGTTAACTTGACTGTAGATATATAGTACTAGAAACTATGTCAAATTATCAAAGGTTCAAGTAGATTAAGTCAATACTCGTTTGTGTTGAGATGATCATTGATGTGTTTTTAATACTTCTTCCAACTTCTACAGGGAAAAACAGACTTGGGATATAGTCTCGCACTTGGGCAGTTCAGTTAAGTTGTGCTGTTATTGTGGAGATTGTAGAATTTTTTTCACCAGTACTGAAAAGCAAATACAAAAATTAAGTAGAATTTTTTCCATCAGTAGCACTAATCAATCTTGATTATAGTAAATAAAACAATTTCAAGAACCTTTTGAAAATGACACTTACGGCTTTGTTTTTCTTGCCTAAACTTAAAGCAAACCAGATGCTTATTCCCTATTGCACACAAACTTGTGAGGATTAAAATCACCTTTCCGAAGAAACTATAAGTCTTGAAGTGATCGCAATAATAATATAATGTAAATCATGTTTATAAGATATCTTTAACTGTGATTTTTAAAACTTGACGAACAAACTTTTGCCTAAACTTATTTTCTCCGGTGAAGAGCTTTGATGCCAGCGATGAACATATTTTTCAATAACGTCAGCTTGATGGCATTCACAAACAACTTAATTTGGATTATTTATTAGTCTCCCAGTGTGTTTTAATTAAGGCTCGACTCTTTTAAAAGACAAGAAGAATTAAAATTATGATAATTATTTTCTTTAAGCTGCTCTTATCATTCACGTGCATGTTAATGTAAAGAAGACATTTGTTTTCAAGTTTTCTCCATATGTTTTATGATGTTAAGTTGAAACCTCACTTCGCCTTAGAATTTATTTAATATATAAACTTATAGAAAAAAGCATAAATTCTTAGAATTTATTTAATGTGTAAACTTATAGAAAAAGCATTAATTCTTAAACAAATACTTTCTCAAACCATATACTAATGTTTACCATGTAGTACGTAGAGCTGTATAATATTTCCCACCACTGCAAATGGGGCATTTGGATGAACATCACAAACATCTCCAATTCTTAGGATACTATTATAAGAACAATCATGGTTCTATAACCTGTATTCCCTACTAGATATTGTACAGTAATAGCATTCTCTCTCGAAAGTGCATACCCCTTACCAGGATCGAATGTGAATACATTTTCCACATCCAACCTATAGATAATAATTGCAGCTACTATCTCTTTGTGACAATCTCCTCTAACTGCAACACACAACTCAAAAATAGTGCGGGACAGTGACATATCCTTAATAAGCTTGACCATGTCAACACCAATGGCTTCATTGTATAGAGTGTTGACATCAATTGCTTCTCCTCCAGGATCAAGGATGAGGGTATTTCTTTCATGTTGGTTGTATGCTTTTCATGCCCAAACAATTCATTTAACCTCGTTAGAACTAGCACTACAAGAATCACACCAGATGTTGGAAGTAGGCCACGAACCATTAACATGGAGTGTACATTTCTCATAAACTGCATTGTAGTAATTTAGCAAGGTCCCTCTTTGTGCGAGCCATGCTTCCAGTTTCTCCTTGTCTTGTCCCTCATTGCTTCTAAAATATTGAAGACTATGTACTGATGCAAAATCATCATAATATTTGAACTCTCTTTGGCGACTCTTTGTTTCTTGAATTCCTATGACAAGATCAGTCCTAATCTCATGTAGTGCAGCTTTCTCCAGTTAGAGCTACAACATAGCCCTCCCTCCATAATGCTAGACCAACTGCCTTTCTAAGAATGGATATGATTTCCCTTCCTTCCACATGAGCATAACAAATTTGATCAATCAGCAAAGGTTCAATCACAACATAAATCTCACGTACATAGTGAAATAACATTTTGTCCTCTATCTCCTTCGAATTTACTCTACAGCTCAGATAACCGGAGTTCTGCTGACACAAAACTATTCCAATTCAGGAGATTTTGTAAGAACACCACCAGTCAATCTCGCTATAATGGCGGGAAATCTAACTTTATCTTCGTGGATACATTTATCAAGCACCTGGTCCTTATTGCAATTAGGAAATGCAAGGAATGTGTTAAATTTTCAGCACCTAGTGTTGGCATTTCAATTGGCAAAACAGTTTATCAAGCAATTGGCCTCTTTGATTTCCATCCAACAGTGTCAATTTTAATTACGTGCATTTTTAATTGCGTGCAGAGAATGTGCATTTTTACTTTTGTGCATGGAATGTGCATTTTTAATTTCGTGCATAAAATGTGCATTTTAAATTTTGAAAAATACCACCAGCCAACACCATCT
Organism: Petunia x hybrida; assembly: GCA_037355625.1. Classification (NCBI taxonomy): domain Eukaryota; kingdom Viridiplantae; phylum Streptophyta; class Magnoliopsida; order Solanales; family Solanaceae; genus Petunia; species Petunia x hybrida. The sequence continues at coordinate 7,791,797 of JBBBVM010000090.1, read as the reverse complement.
TAAAATTTTCCTTAGCCTTACCTTACTAAATTTCCTTCTCCTCCTTACCTTCCAATTCATTTGCATTGTACCGAGTGTGGGAGCACAAACTAGTGTCCACAGGAATTCATTTGACAAAAACACCCACTATCCCTCATGGATGCCACTAGGCATAATGGGAGGAGGTGTATGCCTGTTTTTAAGGTGGTGTTGGGTGGTGGTGTTTTCCATAACTGTGAGGAGGGGCAGAACTAGCTAGAAGGAGAGTTAGAAATTTTTATCTAGTGATGTAGTGAAATTTTTGGTGAAGCTGTTGATTGTATAAATAGTAGTTGGACTTGGACTTGAAATTTTTGGTAAAGCTGTCCAATTTTATTATACATTAACTCCTCCAAGAGTAGAACTTAACGTGAAGGATGACAAGAATTCAGTTACTAGTTTAATGGAAATGAGTATAGAATATGCATGCACTTAAGGGAAAAGCACTTCTTATAAGAAATTAACGTTAGCCACGTTGTGCCTTTATCTTCTATTTGAATAAATGAAAATATCTAAACGCTATTCTAACAATTTGGAAAACTAGCACTTAAAAGATTCTGCTATATTGTTCTATATGCTCAAAACTTGATCTTATCTCAGGATTCTCAACCACAAGTATCAACTTCATAATTATGCCATTTTATGAGATTCTTTGTTGATAATTTTCTAAGCTTAAGGTATCCCAAAGCAATATTCGGAAGAGCACTCTATATATTCTTTTGTTAGTTGCTTTTGTCATCCTATCGAGGACTCTATCCAGAAAAATATATGTGCTGAGGTTGCAATAGCTTTCTTTTTCACGATTATTGAATAGAAATTTATACCTTCTTCATCGTTATCTAATGTTCAATATTCTGCAGAATCTTATTATAAAAATTCTAGCTAGGTGTTCATCAAAATAAAACAAGACAACGAAGAGCTTCTAGTGATATATCTGTATTCTATTTTAGTCAACTCACATACGAAGTACACATAGACAATCAATCAGTTAAACTACTTTATAAAAAAAATGTATATGACACATGGATTAGGACAGGTTTTGGCTCCTTGCACTATCAAATGGACACTTTAAAGGCTTCAAATATTCAGTTTTATTTAATACATTGGTACTTTTTCTTTAATATTAGATTAGAACTAGTTTTTGAACTAACACGTGTTGCGGAATTCAGTAGATGCAAAGTGCTATGTGTCTATCCGTTCAGTACTACAGTATAGTTTTACTGTCAAGGAAATATGGGTGATTTCTATCACATATAGTATCATGTAAATCTGAATTAATCGAACTAATGATTTGAATAACAAATATTTAAACAAAACAAAAGGAAATAGCACATTTAAGATCATTTTGTTTTCCTTAGAGTTCCCTTTTGCTACTCTTTTTCCTTTTTATTCAGATCACTTGTTATTTTAGTCAAGGGAGATCTACAAACATACGACATTGCAGTGCCCATGCTTAATTTTTGGCACCCCTAGGAAATCGTTTAATTTTTAGGTTCATCGTCAGAATTTGGAGCATTCTCCTGGTGGATCGCCAGAAATTTAGTTCAAAAAGCTAGATTGGCATAAAGCACTAGTAAAAATTACGCACTTCCTCTACCAAGGCTAAAAACTAAACACTGGTAAGAGCTATAGCTAATGAGTAAATATTTCGGTAAATAGCAGTCTTGGGCCAAGGATGCGCAGCGGCCTTTACAAATACAGCTTTATTGCCTTTGCTGGAGTGTGCAGATTCAGAGGGAAAAGTGCACGAATAGTCACTTTTGCCAGTAATCTTTGGTTTGAGACCACTTTTTTTTTTATTAATTTTGTATGAGAGGCTACTTTTTGGAACTTCAATCCTTGTAGACTGAAGTTCAAATCTTGTGGGCTGAATTTTATGCCTAAGGTATGAAGTTCAACTTCAGCCCGCAGAGCTGAACTTTTAGGCATAGATGTGTAAACTTCAACCCTTGAGGGCAGAAGTTGAACTACAACACTTGTGGTGAGCGGAAGTTGAATTTAAACCCTTCTTGTGTGAAGTTCAACCCACAAGGATTGAAATTTTAGGCATAGATGTTTAAACTTCAACCCTTGTGGGCTGAAGTTGAATACAACCCTTGTGGTGAGCTGAAGTTGAATTTAAACCCTTCTTGTGTGAAGTTCCAAAAAGTGGTCTCTCATGCAAATAGCCTATATTGGGTGCGCCATTTAGGTTTTAGCAAATTTTTTAAAACTATTTAATATTTTGCCACTAGTGTAAACTTCATTCCTTTAATGAGCAACTTCATACCTTCAGGGTTGAAATTAAGTCCTAAAGATATGAAGTTCAACTTTAAATCTAAAGGTTTGAAATTGGGCGTAGTAAGTTCCAAGGTTTGAAGTTGGGCATTGGTAGCATACAATATCAAACCTGGCATAACAACTTCAAACTAGGCATAGGCAGCTTTTAGCTTCAAATTTTAGGTTTGAAGTTGGCATATCAATTTCCAAGTTCAAATCATAGCAACTTCCAACTTCAAATATACCTTTAAACCTAGGCACAATAACTTCAAACATGAAGGTTTAAAGTTAGACATATGCGGCTTTTAACTTTAAACCTTCAGGTTTGAAGTTGTAGCATAGCAAGAGCTTGTTTAATTGAGGAATAGGGCAAAGACCCGAAATACGCGCGGCTTCTATAAAAGAAACTACTTGCTAAAATCTAATTGAGAATTGAAAAATTGGTTGTTGGACTAAATTTTTACCTACAGCTTTGCTGCCTTTGCATAAAATTTCACTGGGTGTACCCGCATATCACTGGTTATGGCATTTTGTCCCCACTTAAGAATGGTTTAGAAAAATTCCTCGGAGGCAACACTTCAAGTTATAAATCGGCAAGTGCTGCCTCTTCGGCAACATTTCAAGTTATCTGGGAGAATGTGAGAAGAAATAAAATGGCAAGTGTTGCCTATGCAAGAGATGGTCAAACTCAAATGCTAATCAAGTGCTGTCTAAGAGGCAATACTTACGAGAAAGGGAGCAGCATTTACAAGAAAGGGAGGGCGGGGCAACACTTCAAGTTATCTGGGAGAATATGGAAAGAGATAAAAGGGGCAAGTATAGCCTACGAGAAAGGGAGGGCGGGATGCAGGCGTCATTATAAGATTTTCGTAGCAGCATTTTTCTCCGGAATTTATTCATTAAAGTTAACGGAGATCATTCTTGCAAACCAACTTTAACCGATGTCAATAAGGCAAACCATTGCCTATGGTGTCATAGTTTTGTAAAGGATTTTTTACATAAAAAGTACAAGTTTTAGAACTTAATTACCAAACATAGCAACATTTTAGCAAAATAACCCTATATAGAGGAAAACATAAGTTAATTACAAATATAGCAAAAACATAGCAATATTTTCCCATAACATACCAAACCCTTACATTCTTCCTCCTATTTCCCCCACTATCACTTTTGCTCCTCCCATTTCTCCCTATTTCACTTTTCCTCCCACCATTTCCCCCAATTTCACTTTTATTCCTATCATTTCCCCCAATTTCACTTTTCCTCATCCCATCCTCGATGTATCTCGTTGTATCTCACCGTATCTCAATTGTTTCTGAACCGTTTCAAATGTTTCTGCAGCACCGTATCTAACTGTTTCTGCACCATTTCAACTGTTTCTGCAGCACCGTATCTAACTGTTTCTGCACCGTTTCAACTGTTTATGCAGCACCGTATCTAACTGTTTCTGCAGTACCGTACCTAACTGTTTCTGCACCGTTTCAACTGTTTCTGCAGCACCGTATCTAATTATTTCTGCACCATTTTAACTGTTTCTGCAACATCGTATCTAACTGTTTCTACACCGTTTCAACTGTTTCTGCAGCATCGTATCTAGACTATACCCAATCATTTGATATCGACAAACAAATTATCATGCGACAGTCCACATTTTTCATCCACAAAGATTTGCACTTAATCCTTCCATGTACAATTATGTAACTAGTTCGGTTATCACAATGCACGCCTTTCCATTTGCAACAGTCTCTTGTGGCTGTCCATGAAGAGAGCCTGCCATAATGATCTACAAGTTTGTCTTTTAGATGAAGTAGAGCTTGTCTTTCTTTCTCCATGCACTTGAAACTTACATTCCTGACATGCTACCAAGAATAGGTGTTATATGAAGATACATACCAAGACCAACAAACACATAGAGAAACTGACAGAACTTGACCAACAGACACATAGAGAAACTGACAGAACTTGTTCGTGTGAGTGACCATTTTCTAAAGCTCTGATTACTCTGTTTAAGATAAGAGAAATCAGCATAAATAAAAATGAGTAGTGGCTACTGATTATCAGAGTTCTTGTATCCCATTCAAAAAGAGATTAGTGCATGTCCCACACGCAATTTTTCCATAGGAAACTTATTTCTGTTGACGAAGACTTGGCATGACTGCTTTGGGTCTTTGGTCTTTGAGAGGAAATCTCTCTACCTACCAATATATAAGTGGGAGTTTCCCTTTACGAACATTGCACTAACAACTTTTACATTCTGCACTTAATCCTTGCATTTAAATTTGTAAAACAACGTAACAATTGTAAGGGGTGTTTATCAATTAAAAAAAAATGGCGTTGGGGGTGATGTGAGAAAGAGAGAGTAAGTGAGAGAATTTTTAATTTGGGAAAATGGGAAGTGAAAGTGAAATGTGTTAGATTATTGTTAAATGTGTTAGAAAAATAATGCTATGCATTGTAATTAGAGAAATATTGCTATTTTTTTGTAATTAAGGGTGAAAATTTGTATATTTGTGTAAAAAACCCTTTTGTAAATTACCCTGCCTTTTCCAGAGTTTGCGGGCTGAGGAAATGATTTTGCAAGAAGTTTTTCATAAGTAGCAACTTTATACCTATTAAGCAATATAAAATCACTGTATAAAAAACATTCAGCTTTTAGCCACTTGTAATATGTTGGAACCATATACTCTTTGATATTGTTTGGTGACACTGGTGAAAAGTACTTCTTATTCGCAGATGTTTTGTGTCACATGTGAAAATTTATACTTATGAAACTAGGTGGTACGACCAATAAAGCTTAAGCGTTATCAGTGAAACAACTACTAAAGCTTAGATAAAAATGCAAATCTTAAAAGCTCAAGGACAATCATCAAAGTTTATTTGCCTTGAACGTTGAACTTAAGTTCAAACTCCATGACAAATTTTGAATTTTGTTATGGAGTTTTTCTTTCTTTTGATTTTGTTTTTGTTTTATTTTTAAAATATCAGAGCATTGTCTAATTTAGTCAAGTAGCAAAGGTTCAACCTTTTAATTTTTATATTTTATTCCTAATAAACTGAGTTTGAAACAAGAGCAAAGTTCAGTAACAAACACTTGACAAGAATTAAAAAACTTCACAACATGATGAAGTGGAGACAAGTTGGTCAATCTAGCTGCTCACCCCAAACTTGCTCATTTGAGTATTTCCTTTCTCTTGCTGATGGCTACTCATGTATTTTTCTATAATAAGATTGATCAAAACTGCGATGCGTTATCCCTTTTCGAAAGGCACGTTTTATTTTTTGGCAACTATAGATTCACCGGCTTCAACAGCTTCCGCAAATGGTTCTCGTATGATTATCCCAATGTTTTTTCCCTTTTCTTTAATGGACCTTTTTTAGCCCTTATATTTAATGTCGTATGAAAGGAAAAATCTTAAAGCTATATGAGGTGACAGTTCTCTGCTATTCAATAAATTTATGCACTAATGTATCTACACAATTCTTTGTTTGATTGGATTCCAATTGTTGAATCCGAGCATTCGCAACTGCTAGTTTTGTTTGCCGCTGTGTTGCACCATTGCGTTTGTTACCTCATATTTGGCCCAAGCTCCACCAATGGGATTACTCCTTCTTTCTTGGCCTGTCCAATAACACATTGTGTCATTTTAAGTCTTTGATCGGCAGGGCATCCTGCGATTTTTTTTATAGTATTTTTCCGGAGATTTTCAAGTTCAAATTTTAGGACGGCGTTCGAAATTTGTCCCAAAGTTTTTCAACTTCTAATTGTATGAAAAAGTTTACATTCGTCATAGAGATTGATGCAGCCCGAAGTGCTGATCAAGTGCTCGACAATCCACCGAAGTCAATGAATGACCCACCAAAGCCAATAACACGAAGCCAAGTCAAATTGCTACATGATATGCGCATTCAGTTGGCTTGGTCGAGAGGAAGCATGTGTTCGGAGGAAGAATGGCAAAGTACTAGAGCCGAAGGCTACATCTTCAAATTTGAGCCCGAGGACAAAGTGACCGAACATCAACCCTTGGCGCTGAGCAGCATAGAACCGAACACAACCAATTGTGTTCGAAGTCAAGTGGGCGCCCGAAATGTGTTCGAGCAGGTAACCGAGCATCGAAGTCAAGGCTGCCGAACACTCATTATTTCAGCCCTGCGTGGCTTGCTTTCATTGGTCACCTGTGACCATTTACTGTTTTATCCCTAGCGTAGTCTATATATACTCCTTTACATTTCATTGTAAGTAGTTAGTTGTTGTTGAATGATCAAACATAGCTGTAGCTATTGTGAGTCTCTGATGGAGCCGAACCCCGACGTAGGATTTTAAAAACTTGTGTCATTCGGTAATGAATCGTTTGAACAATCTTCTTCTTTGGTCATTCAATTTGCAAGAAGCATAGACTTCTTGAGGATTGTTGCTTAGTATAGGTGATTTTTGATTTCGATTCGATCGAGCTCGAGACTAGTTCCTCAATGTTCTTTTGAATCGAAGTAAGATTTGTCTTGCTTCTATCTTTATTTCACTGTTGTTTCCGCGTTTTCCTTCGTGTTAGCTCAACCTTGATTTTGCTTGTACCAGAGAATACGAGAGAAAGATGACAAAAAATATCTATTTGCACTTAAATTAGCCACACAAAAAAAATGACTAGTCCTCTATTAAAATCAGGAGGCTGATTATCTAATCTAATTTTAGGATGTTGGCCTATTTAGAAGAAAAGAAAAGTCCCAAACTCTAATACACGTGTCATAACAAATTTTAATGTTATTCCATATTTGAAGGCAGTATATAGTTCTAAAAAGTAATATAAATATAACATATTTGGTAGTGAAGGGACAAAAACATACTTCTTGATTAATTGAATAATTGAGAATGCACAATTATCCAAAAGAATTTATATATATAAAATGTAACCCAAATATAACCATATTATAAACAAAAAATTATATATTCACATACATACAAATGATATTTTATTTTCACTTGACGTTATCGGCTCTCTGAAAATTTTGCAAAACTACTTAAACTTCTTGTTGCAGCTTAATTTTTGTGATACTCTTTCTATTTTCGTCACCCTCTAAACGAATAATACATTTTTATATTTAGTGACAATTTACCTTTAAGAAACGAATCATAGTCACAAAAATAGAATTAAAATCTGTTCTTTGATAAACTAGAAAATAAGAAAACAAAAATACAATAATAGTGTGGGGATTATTAATAACAAAAAGTCTTAGGAAAGTCATAGTTGTTCTTGACCAACAAGCAAAAAGAATTTCTCAAATGGTGACTCTGTAGTAGTAGTAGTAACCCCACCCCCACGAAACTAAAGGGTTTATTCATACACCCATTTTACACACACACACACACACACACATAATTTGCTAATTTTTCAAATTTTGTGATAAACCCTAAGTATGAAAGAAGAAGAAGAAAGAAGTGTGGGCCCACAAAATAAAGAGTTATATGCATTACTAAACATATCTCCAGAAGCTTCTGATGAAGAAATTAGAAAAGCTTATCGTCAATGGGCTCAAATCTATCACCCTGATAAATATCAATCTCTTGAGGTATTTTTTTAAACTGTATATTAGTATTTGAGAACTTTTAATTTGTGTATTTGGAGTTAAATGTAATTGTTTTCGATAACAGTAGTGTTCGGGTTAGCTTGAGCTAGCTAGTCGATTAGTACTTGCTACGTGAGTTAACGTGATGTAAATTGTTTGTTATTGGAATTAAATGAGCCCGAGTAGACGGAACAGATATAGAGGATTCAAATAGCTGTATATTGTGTATTTGGAGTTAAACGTAATTGTTTCTGATAACGGTAGTGTTCGGGTTAGCTTGAGCTGGCTAGGCAATTAGTACCTGTTATAGGAGTTAAAAGGATGTGAAATTGATTGTTATTGGAATTAAATGAGCCCGAGTAGACAGAACAGATATAGAGGATTCAAATAGCTGTATATTAGTATTTGAGAACCTTTAATTTATGTATTTGGAGTTAAATGTAAATATTATACGATAATAATAGTGTTCGGGTCAGTTGAGCTAGCTAGTCTATTAGTACTTGCTACATGAGTTTAAAGGATAGTAAATTGATTGTTAGTGGAACTAGATAGGCTTGAATAGAATGGAATGGATATAGAGGATTCGTATCGCTGTCCTCGAACTAGTTTGTGGTTGAGGCAGAGTTGATTTTTTTTAATAACTGTGGTGTCTAGGCCAGTTTGCACACACCTCGACTAATTCCACGGGTACCGGCTACATTCCACTAGCATAGGTATTGGGTAGCTCTGTCTACTAAGGCTTGGACAGATGGGAAGAAATGATTTTTCCTTTGCTGGGATATGGAGTCAGAAATGATTGATGGATATGTTTTGGAATTGTATTAGTTTTAAGAACAGCATAATATGTGTTTTTACTTAAATGATAATTCGGAACTGAATTACTAGTTTTCAGAGAACACCTAATTTGCCTGTTTTTGTTAAATGACAAATTATGTGGTATTGGAAAGAAATGGGATAGAATAGATGGAATGTATATATAGGATTTGTATAGTCGACTTGTGCCTAGTTTGGAATTGAGGGATAATTTGAATTATTCGATCTTAGAATTTGTTTGCTAGTATTTTTTTTTCTTTTGACAAGTTGGAATATTGATGCTACTAATTAATTCAAGTTTTATTGGTTAAAAAAAAAAAACTCGGGTTCCCTTGCCTCATTCATGTGGTTTTTTTGCGAAGGCAGATTCAATATAGACTGAAATTTTGAAGAAAAGTTTTAACAGTGTCTTGTCCTTGGTACATATTTTGTGCAATGAGAGCTTAACCGGCACTATATTACATTATTAGTTTTATGGTAAATATTCAGGATCTTTCTGAAAAAGTAGGACCGAAATGATATTAATAACCGTGCTGCTGCTATCAGGTTCAGAGTCATTATACAATGATTCCCTCTTGAGATTGTTACATATTGATCTTTGTGTAATAAGTAATTAACTAAGTATTGCTTGATTCTCTTCTAGAACTCTATTATTCGTAAGAAAAAGGACATAAGATTAAAGTATCTTCAAATATAGAAGAATGTGGTAGAATACTCGGTAGCTTCCAGCTATTCATTTTTTTTTCTCTTCTTAGTTTCTGGGGCTGGGATGGGGAAAGCTTAGTGTTGAGGTCAACAAAATCTATTGATTTATGCAACAGTGCCAACTATAAGACAAATTTGTCCTAAAAACTTGTCTAGCTTTCTTGATTTCCAGCTTATGATGGTCAAGTTAAATAATGGCTTATTTCTCACGTTCTGGTTGATGGGATTGGAAGGGGAACTTCACAAGTACATTATTACATATATGTTATTTGGAAAATATAGGTATCGTCACTAAACAACCATTATGTTTTTCTTTTGATAACCGAGAAATCCCCAAGGGCTAGTGGTACCGGTTTGAACTCGGTGGATAATGGGCCTGCCCCTCTATCCTTCTCCACTTAAAAGCCAGGCTTTTGCCTATGGCGGAGTTCAAACATGTGACTTGCGCCTAACCTACACCGCAATCTGAGCTCATAACACTAGACCAAAGGCCTAAGGGCAACAACCATTGTTATGGTTCAGGCCTTATCTATATGAAATAATGGACCGATTTCTTTTTCATTACCGTGCTTATGCTATCAGTGTCCAAGACATGAAATAAGTGGTTATCTCTTGAGATTGTAACAATTTGCTCTGTGTCTAATTATTGTTTAGATTTCTTTGAGAAGCATTTTCTTGTTAAAGAAACAGGTAACAAGAGAAACAGTATCTCCCAATGTGGAAAAATGTGGCAGAAAGCTCAGTAGCGTCAAATATCAAACTACTTTTCTCCTCTTAGTTGGAGGTAGCTTGCAGCTAGGTCAATAAAATCTATATTTAAGATGTTCTCAACATTGTTACATGATATAGATAATTGGCAAGTGTTGGAAGAAACTTGTTTTCTGGAAACTTGTCTTGCTTTCTTTATTTCCTGCATATGAAGGTCAAGTTATGATTAAATAGTGGCATTATATTCCTGTTTCAGATGAAGGAAATTGCAACAGAGAATTTTCAACGAATATGTGAGGCTTATGAAATTTTATCAGATCAGAATAAAAGACAAATATATGACATATATGGTATGGAAGGGGTTAATTCTGGATTGGAACTTGGTACTAAGCTGAACAAAGCTGAAGAGATCAAGGAAGAACTTGAAAGACTACGGCGTCAGCAGGAACTTCAAAAGGTTGCAGCACATCTCCGACCTTCTGGGTCAATTTTGGCAAATCTGTCATTGCCACAGTTTTTGGAGGGTGATGGCATTATGAAAGGGTAAACATCTGTACTTTTTTGTGTTTCTGCTTTTGTAGATTAAGATGACAATGTAGATTATTTGGCTAGGTACTTCATAACCCGATGTTATGACATGAACCAACTATTCCAGCTAGCACGTTGTACGTGTTTACAATTCCTTTATCCTTAACTCTTATGCAAGCCATCTTCCATTAAGTAACTTGTTGATCAGTGAGTTCCTTTTTAACTGTTTGTGCTTTCCTTGGCGTGGGACCACTTGCATAAGAATGTTTTCTAAGCTGCCCACAAGAAATTCTGGTATTTTAAGTGGGAGGGTAGAGGGCGGGCTCATTATCCACCAAATTCTGAACTATATGCACTACCCTCAGGGAAAAAAAAAGAATTCTGATGGATTTGGAGCTAGTGAGCTTATGCGTTAAATTTTGTTAGCTTCAGTGGGTGCTTCTATGACGTGTCACGTATTAATGAAGTAAAACCAAGTCTGAGAATTGTACTGGCAAGCAGAAAAGGTCAGAAAACAGGTAATTGAAGAATTAAAAGAAGTCCCTAATAAACTAGCTAAGGTTGATTTAAGCTTCAAAGGTAAAGACTATTAAACATACACAAGAGGCAATCTGCATGATTTTGTAAGAGTATGGTTTCTGTTGACTCATTTTGGCTACCTCCTCGAGAGATTTTGGGTGTGCGATCCACTTTCCATTTTATGTGCACTTGCGGTAACTTATTAGATCACGCTATTGTCAACAGAAGTAATGACCTGGGACTGCAGAATTGAACCACTCTAGTGGAACATGCATTGAATGCTAGCACCACTGACATTTTTGTTCAGAAGCACCAGAGTTTATTCTATAGTAGATATTACAAGATTAATTTTAAGATATTACAAGACTAATTTTTAGCTGTTTAGGAAAAGTTAGCAGCACGGTTCTAAGCTTTAACATGTAATAAACAAGTACTTGAAGAGAACATTCAATAAGCATGTCTTTCTGTGTGCATTATATGCATACTACAAAAACACATTTCAAAGTTACAAATTAGACCCACTGAGTCTTTCTTCCAGGCATACAAGCTATCATCATTTCCATATGTTGGATTTCGCCATGAACTGCCTTCCTTCCTTGATCCGGCCTTTTCAATGCATTCGTAGAAAATAGAAATCATAATTAGAAATACTTTAGTTGTTTGCATCTCCCATTTACTGGGTTTTGGGTGTGCATGATATATCAAGAAGGTTAGGCACTTGCTTTGTTTGTTGCAATTGATTATCAACCCGATGATTATACTGGGTATGTTGTTGTTGTTGTTGTTGCCTCTTTCTATTAGCTCATCTTACCATACATGTTTCTGGGCATGATTGTCAGGATGGCTATGGCTAGTGAAGTCCAGTCTCAGATATCCAAAAACAATGCTGTTTCCATCGGTGGAAATCTAGCGGTTAACGGGAATGCTGGTGGTGGTGCTGCATCAGCTGTTTTTAGGCATCAGATGTCATCAGTTTCTTCAATAGAGTTTATGGGATCTATTGGTTTGAGAGCATTGCTAGGAGTACAGACTACTCGGTAGGATGATCGATTTTGCTATATGTTGCAAATCTCAAAATTGTTAGCCAAAGATTGACTTGTCCTTTGTCTCATCAGTCATATATCTCCTCACTCTACGGCAACAATGGGTCTTGCAATGTCCTTGAGAGATGGTTCTGTTAATCTTTCCAACACTTGGACTCGCCAGCTATCTGATACTGCTCATGGAAATGTAAGCTATTTTTGACTTGATGCATCTAGAAGCTTAAAAAGGAATTTATGTCGTACTTGCTACTAAGTCAAAAGATTGATGATCTCTTGGACCGTAGCAGTCTGGAATTTAACTTTTAGTGCATCTTGCATTACTAATATTCGTTCATTCTCTTGAACTTATCAAAGAGATTCATCTCTTTCCTTTTCCCCTTTCACTTTTTCCAGATTCAGCTTTCGTTAGGTCCAGAGTCATCTATAGCTGTTGGGTGGCAGAAGAAGGAGCAGAAAAGGTCTGCTTCTGGAGAGATCAAGGTTCCACTTTTCTGCTCTAGCTCTAGAGGCATTTATCTTTTGATGACATTCTCCTATAGAAGTGAATTTAAGAATTTTCATTTGCTGTTTAGGATTGTCGATATCATCATTGTTTATTTTAGAATTGAACAATTATTGGCTTACACTTTCTTTGGTCTGGTTATGAGGGACACTGAAATATTGGATACTTATGTTTTTAACCCACGGAGACATTAGTATTCTACATTTTCTATTGGTTTTGATAAAAACAGATCAATTTGTGGCATCTACCTGTTGCTAATTTGCTATGGAATTTTTGTTTGTGTCGATTTAAAAACACAAGGACTCAATATTTCATCATCCCTCATAATTTTGCTTCTTGGCACACAATTTACCTTTTTGTCTATCGGAAACAACCTCTCTACCTTGGTGGGGGTAGGGCCTGCGACTCTGCGTACATCTCACCCTTCCCAGACCCCACTTCGTGGGATTACATTGGGTATGTTGTTGTTGCACACAATTTACCTTTTTCTGGACAAGCAGAACTTTCCACTTTGGTGGGGGTAAGGTCTAAGGTCTGCGTACATCTCACCCTCCCCAGACCCCACTTGTGGGATTATACTGGGTATGTTGTTGTTGGACAAGCATAACTTAAACCAATTGATTGTGAATCCAGCTTCTCTAATAGATTGCAGAGCATAATTTGTATAGAGTTGGTTTTAGGCTCCCTACACCTGAGTAAGGCTTTTCATTATTGGTTACTCATCAACTACCTGGCCAAACTGTTGAATTAGATTAAAACGGTTATACAGGTTGATATGTTTCTTTTAATTTCAGTTGTTTGGTCTTCATAAAAAAAGATTCAATTGTTGGTTTAGTCACTTTGAAAAAGAGAAGAGAGAGAGAGAGAGAGAGAGTGAGAGAGAGAATGGTACTTTTAGTGTTAGCAGTTTTTTGAATATTCCGCTGCCATAATCTGGGAGATAAAATTTTATTTTTTTAAATTTTATTTTTTAAATATAGATTGGTGCCACTTGAGGGTATGTCATTACAGTAGGTTGTCCTTAAAAAGAAAAAAAGAAAGTCAAACTTACCAAACTGGACAAGCTGGTCGAGTTCAATTCAAGGCGTTTGCTTGGTTTCTTCTTGAAAAATAAGATTTTGATTTATTCACTCTTGCTCCCACTTGCTATTTTGTAGTAGAGCTATTGATGTTCGGTGTTCCGTACGTCTGACAAGTGTACTAGCATGAATTGGAAGAAAGTTAGCAATGATTTTATTAGGCTATGTGACACCCTCATATTCCAGCCTCTGATTCTCTTTTTTCTTTCTTCCTTTTTTGTTTTTTTGTTTTTTTAGGCGTGAGAAGAAATTTAATTGCTATTTATGTTGGGCCATTGAAAATCTGTATGAACTCTAAAAGATATTGAAAGGCTGTTTATGTGGGGATGCTCAAAACATAATTCACTCTATGTGTGTCTGTGTATATAATGCTTATATAACATACTTGCAACTTCTTGTTCTGTCAAAGAAACCCTTTTCCTGCTTTTAATAATATATAACATGACAAGTACAGGGTTCAAATGATATAAAGCAGTTAAGTCATTAACATTGAATTTGGGCAGCATCTTAACCTTATAAATTTTGACAGACTTTGAGCATTGTTTATCTATGTATAATTTTCATCCAATGATTGTAGATAGGCACAGGGTCATTTGGTGCAACTGCTCATTACACCCACCGCTTTTCCACAAAATCACACGGGCGTATTGCAGGAAGAATCGGAAGGTTTGTTGATGTTAATAATTCCTCATCTCTTCTTCGCATGTTGTTCATCTTATCATCATTACCATGTTAAAGTTTGAGGTTCTAAGCCTTTACATTCGATACACATTGCTTAAATAAAGTAAACAATCAGTGGTCCCAAAAAAAAAAAATGCCTGTGTGCTCTTGATGTGTTTCAAAATGCTGTATTTGAGTTATTTGTTGAATGATTAGATCTCTCTGATTCTAATTTTCTGTTGGACCATGATTTGCCGAGAATCTAACTTTGAATAGTACACATTGTAATGGTGCTGGCGAAGGCCTAGTAAATTAGTAATCAATTGATTGTTAGCATGAGTAAGTCAATACAAAACATGCATTAGGTGATGGTTACATCATTGGTGTATAATCAGATTACATTAAAAGCTGGTTATACAAGCTGTTTCATATTATCTTCCTGATTAAATCGCGTTTGTTCTGAAGGCCTAGCGAGTTCCTTTTTTTTTAAAAGGCGGTCTTATCTCATCACATCTGTTCTGGTATTGGGTCAATTGTTCTGGTATTGGGTCAATTGTTACAAACTCGTGGGAAGTAGTATCTTTGAACCACTCTAATTTCTTTTTATTTTCTATGCTCTAGATTGAACCAGGAACCTCGTTTTCTTGCATCGTAATTTTGCTTGTTTTTTAGTATGTTTTGGAGAAGGGCATCTTCTCTTAAGCCTAAAACTGTTATATAGGTTACTGAATTTTCTTCATGTATAAAATTTTTTGTTCAATTGATAGCCTTTTCTCTTGACATGCTATATTAATTTGCAGTACTGCACTTGAACTTGAATTGGGGGGTGGCAGAAAAATATCTGAATTCAGTACGATTCGGTTGCTGTACACTGTAGGAATCCAGGTAAATTTTGAAAAAATAACACCTTTCACCCCTCCCCAAGAGAAGAAGAGGAGTAAGCCTTCTTTCTCCTATGCTTTTGTCAGATAGCAATTTTTTTGTGTTTCTCACACCTTTTTACTTTTTGCTCATAGGGGATATTTTGGAAGTTCGAGTTACATCGTGGGGGCCAAAAGTTGATTGTTCCCGTAAGTAGTCTCAAACTTGTGTTTATGTGACTTATTTTGGTTTCATGGCTTTTACAACTTTTTATAATTTATGTATATTTGTTAATTCATAAAATATAAAAGATTAAATATCGATGGTGCTTATGCCCTGCGGCCTTAGGACTTACACCTCTCCTCAGCTTTTTAAAACTGATCTACGTCAAGTCTCATTGACATAATTCAAAGGCTCTCCAGTTCTGCCTAGTCCAATCACCAATAAAATTTGTCCTAACGAAAAAAATAAAAAGTTCCTTTATCTTTTCATTTTTTTAGCTAAGTTCTTTTCATTATTGGTTTGCATTACGAAGCTTAAGGAATGTCATGTTAGAGCAACTCCATAATCTGTATTCTGCGATCTTTCCATGTTAACCTACTTTCTTCCGTGGTGCCCCAAAAAGATTGTCTTTGCTCTGGTTAGTGAAGATCCGAAGTTCCTTCCAATAAATTGGTTCAAAGAACTTGCTGTTTATAGCCATTATCTGTCTCACTCAATATTTTTCTGTTCACACTATTAAATTTTTTGTTTTATGCTACATCTCGATGGATGCAGATATTGCTGTCTAGACATTTGAACCCTGTTTTTGCGACAGGAGCATTTGTGATTCCGACCTCACTCTATTTTGTATTGAAGGTTTGTTCTCTGTCTTCGAACTTTGAAAATTTCTTTCCCGTCAATAACTACACTACCACATGATGGTTCTCAGATGTTCTCTGGTGGGAATTTACTGTAGTATGGTCTTTCCATTTGTTGCTGTTATAGAACTAATACTTAACTTGCTTGAAATAGAGATCCTAGTTCTCTGATAAACATTGCACTATCCATAGTAAATATTCTTATGCCAGAATCAACATTGCACTAAGATAGTAAAAATTGTTATGCCAGAACATCTTTTTAATTTTTATTATTTGGTGACCCACGAGTTGGTTTCCTTATAGTCTTGCAGCCCCAATGGAACCCTCCACCTCCAACCTTGTGGATGGAAGTTCGAGTCACCAAGGCAGAAAAGTGGAGAGGGCCACTTACTATTGACTCCTAGGGAGAGGGTAGGGGGTTGTAGATATAAAAGTTTTTCCAGTTGATGGCCCGATTGCATCTATTTGTTTCCTTCCCTAGATATCTTTTGCTTTATTAATATCTCTAAACCATGGCTTGTATAGTTCGTAATTTCTCAGTTTCCATGACTTCTAATTTCTCTCTCTGCTCGAGATATCTTTAGTATTGTTTCTGAATAGTTGTGGGGCCTTGTGTCTGCAAAATGTGGGATGTGTCTCCCGTTGGTTGTTATAGCTAACTCTGTTAATAGCTCATTTTTCAGGACTTCCAGTGTCTGTCTCTGACTCTTTTCCTCTTCTCTATTTTGCAGAGATTTGTTGTGAAACCTTTTTATCTTAAGCGAGAAAAGCAGAAGGCATCAGAGAATATGGAAAAAACTCTTGGCCAGGTAATTTGGCTGACTGATCTTGCTGTGGCCTGAATTCTACAAATTGCTTCTCTTGTTCTTGGCAGTCAGACCTTGGGATTTTTGATAAACTATTAGGCTTCAATAGTACACTATGTGGGGTTGGCTCATGAATCCTCTCAATCTCATTTCACTCTATTTAGACCCATTTATTAGGATGTTTGATGAACAAAGATTTTTGTTTTCCACGATAGTACTTCTAGTTCCTAATTTTCGATTCAGTTTGTGTTTGGGCTTCCGCTGCTGCCATGATAAGGCGTGTATACTGTTTTATCGTTGAATCATTCTCATGGTTCTTTACCTTGGGCTTGTAATAGATGGTCCAATGTGCACACAACCTTAGCTTTGCTCCTAATGTAATATATTGCTGTAGGTCCGGGAGGCAAGAGCAGCAGCTAAGAAAGCTCAGCAACTATTGCAAAATGTGGCCAATAGGAAGAGAAGTAGACAGCTCGAAACAGGTGGACTGGTTGTTACTAAAGCACTGTATGGCAGCCAAAAAGCTCTGAAGAACAGAAGTCAAATAGAGGAAGTTAAAGATGAAGTGGCTTCTCAAATCATTGATGTCACTCTACCTTTAAATTTTCTTGTGAGCGACTCGGGGCAACTAAAGGTGCGTTCAACATCCATCATTCTGAATTGGTTTCTTGTTCTGATCAGTGTTTAAAGACCCTTTAATTCATATTTGGTGCCATATTGCACATTTTTTTGTTTATGATACGTGCTTAGTTAGTCTTCTGTTTGAACATGGTTAAGCTATTTAGAGGTGATAATGAAAAGAACAAAAACTGCAGTAGCTAAGAGATAGTTAGGGACGTGATTGGCTTAGATGATACAAATAGGAGAAACATCAACATACGCAGTGTGATTCCACAAGTAGGAGAAACAAAGATGGAAAAAATGGATTATATGGACCATGATCATGGTATGCCAGGATATCTTCGTGGTGTTCCTTTGTGTCGTTTTGTGTATTTGGCGGGAAGGAGTACTGAGACTTCCAAAATTGTGTTTCTCTGAAACATATACACATAGCTATTGTATATCAGAAGGATTAGCCCATCTTTTGCTTTTCGATTTGGTTAACGCGTTAGATTTTTTCCAAGATTCCCCCTTGGAGTTCTCTAGGGTGTCTCATTAACAAAATTTTCTTACAATAGCAAGGAACAATTCACTATCTCCTGTCGAAGGTTGCCAATCTGTTGTTTCATCAATCTTAGCACATGGCTGTTTGTACTTTTGGTGTTTGTTGCTTTCTTTGGAATGATGGTTGGAGATGAAAATAATTACCATATTTTTGCTTACACTTCAGGAACTACTTCCCTATATCTGGTTTGTTCAAGATGGTGTACTTTTTACGTATTAGATATTTAATGTCTCACTCTGTATATGCAGCTGCACGAGGGTGTAAAGAAATCGGGAATTATGGGCTTTTGTGATCCTTGTCCTGCAGAACCTAAGCAATTGTATGTGGAGTACACCTTCGATGGCAACAGCTCTGAGGTAATACTCTTCTTTCTTCCCATTTGTGATATCAGAAAATGGCATTTCATAACTGTACTTGCTGTCTTAATATTAACAGGTCTTAGTAGACGATTATGAAGAGTTGGTTATTCCCCAAGAATCACACAGAATTTAATGTCATTTGAGCTGCTGAGTCTTCGTTTCAAAAATCATTTCAGTGCACTGAATAGATCTAAGGCTGTTGATACCTCCGGATGAGTAAGATAGTCAATTGGAGAAATTTAAGGCAACCAGTAGAGACTTTGGTTACCTCGTCAAATTTTGCATAATTTGCTATGCCTCCGAGGTGCTCTTGAGTCTTCCTTCAATATTTTTGCCCCTTGCTCCCTTCTAGTCCTCCTTTACCCTCCAAATCAACAGAAATAAGAGGGGGCAAGGTAAAAAGAGGATGCAGAAAGGGGAGGAGGTAAGAAGTAGATTTTTTCCCACCAATAGCCTTAGAAATGTTAAAATGGATGCAGCTTCTCAAAGTTGTCTTTTCTATTTGAATGAAAAAGATCACTGCTTAGTGTATTCTATTGTGACAAAATAAAGGAAGTCTACTGATTTCTCATTCTCTCACTGTTATGACAAAGCTAAAGGCAGTCTACTGATATCTTATTCTTTCATACCTTTGGGCATACCTTGAACCTAGCCCAAAATTCTTTCTTTACTTTATCTTCCAAAATTTCGAGTTTGTGATCGAGGGCGGCCAAATATGAAAAGCATGAACATCTCAATGTCCAAGATAAAAAGAACGAGGGGAAGAATTGACGAGGCCAGTGTTCTCGAAGAGAAAATCGTGATGGAAAAAGCGTGAGGAGAATTCGAAAGTCGATATGTTAGAAGGTGCAAAATCAATGGGTGCAGGAGCTGCTACAATTGCTTCAGCGGGAGCTGCTATCGGTATTGGAAACGTCCTTAGTTCCTCGATTCATTCCGTGGCGCGAAATCCATCATTGGCAAAACAATTATTTGGTTATGGTTCCATTCCATCCCGCCTAGTGCCCAGTCATGCATTTTTTGTCTTAAGCTAAGCGCTTTTCATTCCTTCTGCAAGCCATCCATTATGACAAAGCTAAAGGCAGTCTACTGATATCTTATTCTTTCGCCAATGATTATCTGATGGTATCCTTAAACCCTCAATATTTACATATGTGAAAGGATATCTTTAAAGTCTTATTTTCTCAATTAAATCGGCAGAGAGCAAAACCTGGTGTTTCATGCAGGGTGCATATCATAACATTGCTCCAATGAAAATAAGATTCATCAAAACGTACGTGCAAGTATGCATACAGCCCGAAATTTGCCTTGCTGACAGATTGATTTGCTACAACCTTAAAAGCCTAATATCTGTGGCCTCTGTAAATTGAAGAAGTTTCTGGTTTTGCTACTTTTTGTAGATAGTTCAATGAATATGATTCTCAACATTACCTATCATAAGTAAAACTGAGACATTATCCTCCAAAGAATCATCGAATTGAAGCCTTGCAATGAGTTTACATACAATTAATAGACTTGAGGCCCTTGACCCTTTACTTGCTTGGAAAACTTCTGTTCCTAAAGGATTGCGGCCTTCTATCTATGGACTGGAGTAGTAAGCTTTGTGGCTCTGCTTTACCTTTCCCTTCGGTCCATTTTTTTCCCAAGTTCTTTGGGCTTTATGTTTGTCACTAAAGACAGTTTCTGTGACATTTAGCTTTTCCTTTGCAAGGAGCATTTCACTGGACAACATAAAGATACAAAAACACAGTCAAATTTTCTATCTTTACAACAACAACAACATACTTAGTGTATCCCACAAGTGGGGTCTGGGGAGGGTGAGATGTACGCAAACCTTACCCCCACCAAGGTGGAGAGGCGGTTTCCGATAGACCTTCGGTGAATTTTCTATCTTTAGCGTAATTAATTTTCTAGCTTGAGCGTAATTTAGGATAGGTCATCATAAGGATGCGATTCAAGTAGTATTACACATTTTTCTCAAATAAGCTCTAATCAGTATTTGTCAGATGGGCTTTATGTGAGCTCAAAAGAACTAACTACTTTCAGTAAGAACTATATACAAATGACATAAACAAATTAAATTAAGAGCCTGTTTGGCCAAGCTTCTGGGGAGTCAAAAGTGCTTATTTTTCACCAAAAGTGCTTATTTTGAAAAATTGAGGTGTTTGGCCAAGCTTCTAGGAGAAAATAAGTGCTTTTGAGTGGCAGCAGAAGCTGTTTTTCTGCTGTAGAGAAGAAGCTGGAAAAAGTAGCTTTTCCCTAAAAGTGCTTTTGAGGAGAAGCAGAAGCTGTTTTTAATTTCCATCATTCCAAAAATATCCTTACCAGAATTACTTATATACCGAATTATCCCTACTTATTTTAATGTAATAATTATAATATATAAATAGTACGTTATTTTTTTTCCTTATTTTTTCTACGTACACCTACATCACTATTGTTAGAAATTTTTCATCAAATAATATCTTTTTTTAAGGTATAGATCGAGAATATTCAATTCTGTATGATGTATTTTGAAATTATTTTAAATAAATAATAAATTTAAATAGAGTGTTTGAGCATAAATATTTAAAATTCTTTATCTAGTTAAATATCTGTAAAGTGAATCTTTAAATGTCCTTACTTGTAATTTAACATTCAAAAGTACTTTTTCAAAAGCTTGGCCAAACACAAATTACTACTCAACTATTGACAAAAGTGTTTCTCAAATGAGTTGGCCAAACACAAACTGCTTTTCTTCAAAAGTACTTTTAAAAAAAGCACTTTTGAACAAAAGCACTTCTGAAAATAAGCAGTTTCCAGAAGCTTGGCCAAACAGGCTCTAAGAGCCCGTTTGGATTGCCTTAAAAGCTCCTTAAAAGCTCCTTTTAGCTTTTTATAGTGTTTGGCAAGCTCAAAATTGAAAAGCTCCTTTTGGCTTTTAAGCAAAAAATAAGTCAAAAGCCAAAAGTTGGATTATCCCAACTTTTTGCTTTTTGGCTTAAAAGCTATCCAAGTGTGACCAACGTTTTTACATTACTATCCCTTATAATATTTCATATTTCCACAAATACCCTTTAGACAATAAAAGCCCTAACTGATGCATTTTCTTTTCATTTAGCGCTCAAATCAGTTGTAAGCCTCATCAACAAGCTCTGCCTTTTCTTTTCATATCTCCATTCACAATCAAGGTTTGATTATTCATTCTCTATTTCTTCTACTATGCTCGTTACAAAATATTTACTAGATAATTTTTCTGCACAACATTTATTTTCATTTAGAAACAAATTCTAACATACAAGAAGTATTTATGACATTTTGCAGTGTGATATTTTTGTTAAAGTAATGTGGTAGATTAAAGACTAGTATTGAACGCTCCTCGGAACAGCCGACATTTTTATAGCGTAAGAAAGATTTTCTTGATATATATGAAACTTTTTCTTTGTCAAAGAGTTACTGAGGTACTAATTAGGCTTGTGGATTTATCATCTATAATTGTAGCTAATTAGCTATTTGACATGAAGGCCAAGGTAAAAATAATTCGTGCTTTTTTATTTGGAATTATTTACTAGAAGAAAAATTGTTCGCTCTTTCTTTGTTTTAATTTTGCAAACTATTTGCAAGCAGTTATGTTATACATTGAACTACTGATTCGACAAAAATGTATTCGTCACTTGTATGTCGTGTGATTAGATTAATTAATCATTGTTCGAATAGCGATTTTTTCTACCTCGAACTTAGAATAACTTTGTCGATATTTCTAGTTAACTTGAATGACCTCCTCTCTTCTAGTTTAATTCGACAGTTTGATTTTCCTTTCTTCAGATTGTCTACATTCAATCATGTCAGAAAATAGTTTGGGAAAAAATAATGCTAAATGGGACGATGCAACACATATTATTTTTATAGAGTTATGTGAACAAGAGATAAGAAAAGGAAATAGACCAAACACTTACTTGTCTATCGAAGGATGGAATACTATGATAAAGGAGTTCAATGATAGGACTCGAAGAAATTATAGCAAGAAGCAAATGAAAAATCACTGGGATTCTATGAAAGCGGAATGGACTCTTTTTAAGCAACTAATGAGAGGGGAGACGGGTTTAGGTTGGGATCCTGTAAAAAATACAATACTTGCAGACAATGATTGGTGGGAGCGCAAAATTAAGGTATATCTATTGCTCTTATCTATGTATTTTTCTTAATGCATTTCTCTATTTCTTTCTTATTTGTTTGCTTAAATTTCTTACAGGAGAATCCTAAATATAGAAAATTTAGGCATAAAGATCTTTCGCTCATCTGGTATCGTTATAATGCATTGTTTTCTGATATTGTTGCCACGGGAGATAGAGCACGTGCATCAAATCAAGAACCAATGCCCGACATTGGGTTAGATTTCAATGATGAAGGGACATATGACATTGATGGCAATAATACAGAACAATTTAATGATGAAAGGTGCAGTGAGATTGATGATTTGCACACTGAGGATCCTATTGTGTTTCCTGAGCCATCATTGAATAAAAAAAAACCAGTATATGGTGTTGGCACTAGCAGACAAGTTAAAAAAAGTAAGAAAAATCATGGTGTGACAACAATAAGGGAGGACATACACTCTCTAATAGAGTTTATGTCTTCGAAAAGTACAACCACTTCTCCTACATCAAATGAGCCTACCGTGGATATGTGTTTTGATATGCTGGAAAATATTCCAGATATTCCTCCAGGGAGTGGTATTTACAACTATAGTTTGAATTTGTTTCTTAAGAAAGAGATGCGGCAGGTATTTTACAGAATACCCACTAATGAAGCTCGGAAGTCTTGGTTGGAGCATAACTACTACGAGTTATTCCTTAAGAAGAAGTGACTAATATTATAGTGTTTGTTTTAGCCAATGTGCTTGTAAGGATGAACCTTATTTATGGTTTTTGTTTAGACGATGTGGTTGTAAGGTTGCACCTTATTTATGGTTTTTGTTTAGACGATGTGGTCGTAAGGTTGCACCTTATTTATGATTTTTGTTTAGACGATATGGTTGTAAGGTTGCACCTTTTTTATGGTTTTTCAAGGCGAAGTGTTGTAAGGTTGCACCTTTTTTATGGTTTTTCAAGACGATGTGTTGTAAGGTTGCACTTTATTTATGGTTCTTTTTTAGCCAGTGTGGTTGTAAAATTTCACTTTATTTATGGTTATTTTAGCTAATGTGTTGTAAGGTTGCACCTGTTTATGGTTGCACCTTATTTTATGGTTTTTTTTGGTCAATATCAAGTGCATGATCCATAGTTCACTTCAAGTTTTGTCTACAGTGAAATGGAGAGTTGGGACATTACGGACTTGGTCTCAGTTGATCCAAGTGATTTGTTAGATGATGAAAATCAAGAAGAACTAGAGAAAATTCAAAAGGAGCGTAAAGAAAATGAATGGATAGCATTGTGTCAAATAGCAGGTAAATGCATTTTGAAGTACTATGAAAATTACTTATGCAAGAGACCATGTCGTACATCTAATCGCTCTGGAAATCTCTTTATTCAAGAGATATTAGGAGGAAATGAGACTCGTTGTTATGAAAATTTTCGATTGAGGAAGTCAGTGTTTGTTGATTTAGCTAATGACTTAGCTGAAAAATATGGGCTTAAACCAACCCGTGGACTGTCTGTACATGAGATGTTGGGGATTTTCTTGATGACTTGTGCACATGGTGCTGGAAATCGATTGATACAGGAAATCTTTCAACACTCAGGGGAGACAATTCATAGGCATTTTCATAGTGTTTTAAAAGCCATTTCTAGGCTTGTAAGAGATATCATAAGGCCACACCTAAATTATAATGATGGCGCAGGAGATCACAAACCATCTAACCGACGATATCTTCCCTTTTTTAAAGTAAGTAACAGTTTCTAAACTTTTATGTTTTAAACTTGTAGAATAACTATTGACTGCTACTAACTTTAGTTAAATTTATACATGTGCATAATTATAGGATTGTATTGGAGCACTTGATGGCACACATGTTAAAGCAAGATTACCTCAAGGTCAAGAGATACCATACATTGGACGTAAAGGTTATCCAACTCAAAATATTCTTGCCGTTGTAGACTTTAATATGTGTTTTACATTTGCATGGGCTGGGTGGGAAGGAGCGGCTCACGATAGTCGTATATTTGGCGAAGCTCTTCGTAGACCAGAGATCAACTTTCCACATCCATTGGGAAACAAGTATTATCTAGTTGATGCAGGATATCCACATATGAAGGGATATATAGCTCCATACAAAGGAGATAATGTGAGATACCACTTAGCAGAATTTCGTCGTGGTACAACACGACAATTGCGAGAACCAAGAGGAGGTAAAGAAAAATTTAACTACTTGCATTCTTCTTGTAGAAATATTGTAGAGCGTACATTTGGAGTTTGGAAAGCAAGGTGGTCAATTTTACGAGACATGCCTTTTTATGACATTGACACTCAAAGAGATATCGTGCTTGCTACTATGGCGATCCACAATTATATTAGAAAAAAATGTAAGGTGGATGATGCATTCCGAGCTGCTGAGAATGAGGGATATATTCCAACTCTTGATCCTGCTGATAGTATATCCACGAGAGATAATAGTGTAAATGAAGAAAATTTGGAAAATGAAACAGATAACTATTGGATGGCTGTTCGTGATGTGATCGCTAGTGATATTTGTGATGCTAGATGATTGTAATTATACCTACACAAATGATAACTACTGGATAATTTTTGTAGCTCCCTAATCCTAAGTTAAACTTCAGTTGTAATGGAGCTAATTCTGTCTTTTGCAACTGTTGCATTTACCTTGATGCATGTATAAAGTTCTTATTTTTTTTTTTTTGCTTGATATTGTTCTTGAGACTGAACTCAAGAAACACCATAGTGATCTTCACGGTACATTGGAAGATTGTTTTACTGATTTTGCTAGTGCGCTTAAGAGTAATATTTGTGAGTAAGAACATATCAACCAGCTCTATCTTCATTCAAGGAATACTTTGACGCATTTTGGAGGTTGTCTCTTCTTCTGATTTCAGAGTATATCTCAACAAAGTTGCAGCAAAAAAAAAAATTATAGTTCATACGGTATCCACAGGGACATGATAATAGACACGACTTTAGCCTAGGCACAGCGATGATTTTGACTTGCAACAGAACATTTTGGTCATTGGAGTTTGTTCTTTTCTTTGGTATTGTGCACGACTTTGGAGCAGGTACATGGCTGTCTTAAACATCAGTAGCTGCGCATCTTTGTTAGGTCTTGGAACAACTCAATTTGTTTTATGGAAACGGGGAGATATGCAGCAAGCTATCTTGAAACAGGTTCAAGCATTGTACCTGGCAGCTCATTTTCAATTCATTGTTTAAAAATCTACAAGCAGGAGTTGATAAACTCTATGATTCTTGAACTTATTTGATTATGTAATAGGATTTATGCACTAGATTATTAACTGCTACGCTGCATGGTAAAAAATTTGTTCACAAATAAAAGGGTGTAGACACTTGCATTTGGTCAAGTTCTCAAGTTAATAAAAAAGTGATTCCACAATCTCAAACTTTAGAGTTTAATCATATCTAATAAATAATTTATTTAGTAGTAAAAAGTTTCTCTTGTAATTAATATAAATTAAAGTGGTATAAAATATCAATAGTTTTCAATTTGAATCATTTAAAAGTACAAATTATTGAATACTCAACTCCGATATATTGTTAACAGCTTTAAGGGTATTTCAGTCATTTGAACAGAAAAAAGTGTTTAACAGCACTTTATTACCAAACACATCCACAACTTTTTTTAAGCTCCAGCACTTCTATCCAAACAGGTAACTACTTATTTTTAAAATAAGCTCAAGGTGCTTTTAAGCACTTTAACTTAAAAGCTACTTTTTTTAAGCTAATCCAAACGGGCTCTAAATTAAATCCATACATATAGTAAGATCCCACTTTTCCTAAACTCACTGATTCTATATCCCAGTTCGACTATGTAATAAATGCATCGGCTGAAACTTGGCGAAATTACAAAATAGGAAAATGATCTCATTAAGAATTGAGTGGAAAATGTCAAAGGTCTCATGTTCCTCTCTTTTTCTGTTTGTTGTGGTGTATTAGCTGGTTGATGTTGCCATTACGTGACAGTATTCTTCCCTAGCACCATAACCTATTAGGTCACAACTCACAAGCATGGCATGAAGCTAGCCTGTAGACAGCTTAGAAAGTGTCATTGTTAGTACTTCTAACTTCACTATGATCATGTCCATTTCCATTATCAATTATCTTCTAGGTATCGGTATATACTATAAATGGCAAAATTTAACAAACTACATGAAGATAAAAACTTGCACCATAAAAGAAACATAAGAAGCCCCTAGGAGAGAGGCTGTTTATAATAGTCACGCTGCTAATTTATTGGTTCCTATTGATGGAGGACTTTGGCCAAACACTTATCTCCACACCTACGAAGCATAATGACAATAATTAAAGATGCACTCGTCGTTGATACGAACTTTTATATGTACAATTATTTATATATTGAGGCCACACAATTGTTAAAAAGGAACAGCAAATGCGTAGTATTTCCAAGCCACATCTATTGATTTAAAATTCGGAATCTGCTTATAAAGGTCGACCACCCTAACGTTTTTGAACTGTAATGGTCCTGTGTACGTCCCCAAGACCATAATTCTGGATTTTGTAGTAATCCAAATGAACCCATGCAGGTCCACACGTTGACGGCACAATTCTTGGTAGTGGAATCTGCCAATTATTGTGTTTAATTAAATACTCCTAACAAGGATAATCATATCAATTGATATTTTAGGTACTAGATTAGTTCAACATTTCTCACGAGAAGATAACAACGGATATGAACCAATAAAGTAACATCCTGTAATGAAAAATTTAGGATAAAATGTACTACTACTACTTTATTCAAAGAGAGTTAGGTAGGATCAACCAACAAATTGAGCATTATTAGTCGTTAAAGAATCACTTTTAAAATATGTACTTAAGCTGTTAATTGTCAACAATTCCACAATGGGAACCACCAGTACTATCACAACTGGAGCTTAATTGATTGGTAGCATCTATATTATTTCATATTAAATACATCTAACAAAGTACTGCATAGATTGTAGCTCTCCATTTCCCATAACAATTTTTTTTGAGTCAATTTATGCACACATCAATTATTTCACTTGATATTTGCAACGTAACATTATCTTTATTACATGTACAAAATATACGTTACTCAATGGCCTAAATAAATGGAATTTAATCATCTAACATTTTTGTCCATCGCGCGTTAAACCATACATCCTCTAATGCTATTTAAGATGCTGTTGTATTATATGGAGTTTTAGTTAGTCTTGTAAGCCTAATAGAACACGACAATTTAAAAAGAGTAGGGAGTAGGAAGATGTGGACAGCACTTGAGTTCTTGTTCAAATTAATAATGCAATATAGGTATGCCAATCATGAGTCAGAATAAAAAATACTTCACTACCAAGTACCAACCCTAATTTTTTATTTTCATTAGCCAACCCCCATACCCTATCTCAGCCTTAAACATAGATATTTATGCAAGGCTTTGTCCATGGCCGTCTCTACCATAAAGCCAATAAGGCAATGGCTTGGGGCCCCCAATAAATTGGGGCCCCACTTTTTACTAAAGATATTGTAGAAAAAAAAGTTATTGTATATTCAATCTCAAAATTGAAGAAAAATTTAAGGGAGAGCACATAATAGGAGAGTGGAAAAATTATTACTTTTTTAGTAATTGTAGTATCCTTAATTCCTTATTTAGATGGGTATCTATTTTGTTGTTGACTAACTTACATCTTATAATTACTTTTTTTCACCATTCTTATTCTTTTCTTGCTGAATATTTGAGTCTTTTGAATAAAAACTCAAACTCTCTACTTTCTACAAATATACAAGCAATTGCAAGAACAATCATTATATTGAAGCAGCACCAAATACTACTTTAACATTATTATATCAATTTATCATTTTTAACATTAAAATTATTAAATCTTATCTTAGATCAATGATGTCTCAAGAGAGATTAAATGAATTAGCTATATTTTCAATTGAAATGGAATTGTTAGAACAAATTTATTATAAAGGCTTCGCATCCAAAAAAGTGACAAAAGTAGACTTTAATTAAAACTAAATATGACAATCTTTCTTCTCCTTTTTTTTTTTTTGAAAAAAAGAAAAATCAGGGCCTTCCCGTGAAGTTTCGCTTTAGGCCCCCAATTTGGTTGAGACGGCCCTGTTTGTCCATGGCCGTCTCTACCATAAAGCCAATAAGGCAATGGCTTGGGGCCCCCAATAAATTGGGGCCCCACTTTTTACTAAAGATATTGTAGAAAAAAAAGTTATTGTATATTCAATCTCAAAATTGAAGAAAAATTTAAGGGAGAGCACATAATAGGAGAGTGGAAAAATTATTACTTTTTTAGTAATTGTAGTATCCTTAATTCCTTATTTAGATGGGTATCTATTTTGTTGTTGACTAACTTACATCTTATAATTACTTTTTTTCACCATTCTTATTCTTTTCTTGCTGAATATTTGAGTCTTTTGAATAAAAACTCAAACTCTCTACTTTCTACAAATATACAAGCAATTGCAAGAACAATCATTATATTGAAGCAGCACCAAATACTACTTTAACATTATTATATCAATTTATCATTTTTAACATTAAAATTATTAAATCTTATCTTAGATCAATGATGTCTCAAGAGAGATTAAATGAATTAGCTATATTTTCAATTGAAATGGAATTGTTAGAACAAATTTATTATAAAGGCTTCGCATCCAAAAAAGTGACAAAAGTAGACTTTAATTAAAACTAAATATGACAATCTTTCTTCTCCTTTTTTTTTTTTTTGAAAAAAAGAAAAATCAGGGCCTTCCCGTGAAGTTTCGCTTTAGGCCCCCAATTTGGTTGAGACGGCCCTGGCTTTGTCCTTATTAAACATCTCAGCTTTCTTTGATGTGACCAATATGTGATATGAAGCGATAGAAATGTTTTCACACGTAATCAATCCAAACTTTCACATAATTGGAAGTCCTTTGCCTCTAAAGAGGATAATGCTTTGTTCGGCAAATACATTTGGATTTAACTAAAGAAAAGGAGTATCGGAATTTTAAGTTAAAGCTAGCATTTGGACATAGATTTGGTCGAAACTTGAAAAATAAGTTTCTAAAGTTGAGTTCACAAATAATTTTTATAAGTTAGAAGTTGTGTTTAGATATGCATTTTACTTAAAGAAAAATTAAAATTATATGAGTGTGAAGTTTTTTTGGTATTGAAATATCGATCTTAGAAAACGGTAAACAAACAATGTTTTCAAAATTTGTTTTGAAAAGAAGTCTACTAAGTCCTAAATCTATGTCTAAACTGGAGCTAATAAAAAGTTTTTTATATGACACCGTGTTTGGATATTTTATGAGTGAAAACCATTATTCGTTTTAAATAATTCTAAATTAATTTTACAAACTTCAAATTATCTATTTTAAGTAGGAATTAAATAAGTATGTCATCAAAATTCAAAACAAACACGTACCACTGAATTTTATTTAATATAACCCAAAAATTATACATGGACTAACAAACACACTTATGTCCCTCTAATTACAATAGTAGGTTTCGAGCAATTGTTTTTTAAGTACGTGAAGGAAGTGATCTCATATACCCTTTCAAATTAAAAATAAAATAAAATTCTACAAAGATTTCTTATGTTGTCTTTGCTAATTGTTTATATATATTTTTCCAATTATCTTTTGTGAAAAAGTTGTATAACAAAAATTACACTAAAGTTGTGTGTTTCAAATCTCCCATGGAACAACTCATTTGGGATGTGAAGAAAGATATTATATGCTGGTGAGTTTTAGACAGTAATTGAGGATGCAATACTTGCTGTCCTGAATAAATGGTCCAAAGGCCAAAAGACTGAAAGAGAGGATAAAAAGAGATGGTAAAGTGTCCTTTCTTACTAAAAGGAGCTGAGGGTCCTAATTCTAAACTTTGAAACATCCTTAAAGGGACCCCTACAAAAATTAGGGGTTTGGCAGGAAGTGTAAAGTGCCACGTATGATAGCTTATGTCTTCATCTGTGATGAGCTGGAAATTGGGCCACCACTATTTTCAATGCTGATCCTCTGAAGACTCAACTATCTCTTCATATCTTTCTTTATTTTCTTTGAATTTGAAATTTAGAGGTTCAATAGTGTTTTCATATTTTTGCTTCAACGTGACTTCAACCTGTATGTATGATTAATTTGAATTTGCATCGGAATAAATCGATGGATAACTTCCTATTGATTCTTTATTATTGCGAAATTTCAATCATCCTATCAAATTTCTTTCCCTTTTTTATTGGTTATTAGGTTATTTTAAGAGAAAGAATTAAGAAGAGTCATGTGTTTGGTGCTTTAATTTGGACCAGTTTTTAAGAATAAAATTTTTTACAACAAATTGTACAAGTAATACTTTTGAAAATGTACCTTTGAATTTATTTTTTTGGGGGAGAAGTCGAAATTTATTTTTTCAACCAAATGTTCATTAACCGTTGCTTGCCATGTTATTGTGGGATTCTTTCTAAATGGTTGGTACGACAAAGGCTTAGATATTTGGTATATTCCAGTGAGAGAACAGAACATTAATTAAGGAAAATTAACCATGACAATAATATAGAGTAGTATAGTGAAGAAATTGGACGATCTTCATTTAGGAAATGTCATCATCAAGTGTTTTTTTTTTCTTTTTTCTTTTTTTATAAGTCATCATCAAGAGGTTAGTAGTATGAAGTGACATAGAGCTAAGAGCATTTAGGAGAGCGGTCCCAATTCATTGGAACTAGGTTCATGTACCTTGGAATAGCTGGACTTTTTTTCACCATGTTCGATATTTATATCGGGCGGACAAATTAAATTTACGTTAGAAAATTTCAATTTTTTAATGGTAAAATATTATATGAAAAATAAATTTATTTGTAGCATTCGAACCCGAGACTCATTATTATAGATGGATATTTACCATCACACATTGCAATCTTGAATGATTGGAGTTCTCTTGTTCTTTCTTCACTTATTTGAGTTTTTTCCTTGTTTTTGGTGGGAGGGCAGTGGATGTTAAGTTGAATATTATTAAAATTAATAAGTATTAATAGTTTCATAGGTTTCCCTCCTCTAGTTACATCTGTTGAATTCGTTAAGCCAATATCTCTCCTCTGTTTGCAATAATCTACAAAGAATTAGTAGATGAAAATGAATTAGAAGAAATGGAGTCAATGTGCTTCAAAAAAGGGGGGAAAATCCAATAGGGAAAATTTATTTGAACGACCAATAGAAAACATTTGCTTTCAGCTACTCCCTCCGGTCCACTTTATTTGATGTTTTGTCTATTTTTTTTGTCCACAATATTTGATCTTTTCGGAAATCAAGATGAAATTTTACAATATCACCCCTTGCTAATAAATGATTTTAAACAAAATGATAAATAATAGTAATAGCTTGAATAATGACTAATATACTCAATTACATTACTAATTAATGTTAAAAGAGTGATTTTCTTAATACGCGTGAAAACATTCAAAACATCAAATAATATGGACCGGAGGGAATACAATAAAAGATCTGGAAGTGTCTTTAAATTTGGCAATGAATGTCCTCTGTGCCCTTAATACAACTCATGCTTTGATGAAACTCTACTTAATTGTTTGACTTTGACATTGTTGACTTTCTACTGATGCTTCTATCTTTGCTTTATTTAATGCTTTGGTTTAATTAAAGTTAACCTCCTTGGTTGTTACCTGTCCAAGATTTTCAACATGGGACCTTCTTCTGCTTCATCTGGTACAAAATTAAAGGCTTTATCCCTTTATCATTCAGCTCACTTGATCCTATATATATCCATTTGGATAAACTCATGTTTAGTCAATACTTTGACTTCAAAGTTCAAACTAACTATGTATACATGCTTCAAGTGTACCCCAAGAGCCCTGTTCTCCTATGTAGAGGTTAATTGGCTTGAGATTTCATTTTTTTTGGTAGGATAATACTCCCTCCTCTATTTTTACTTGTTCACTTTCAGCTTTTCACTTCAAAAAAAAAAAAAAAAAAATCAAGTTGACAAATATATCCTTATTAACTATACTTAATTCAGTTAATTTGAAAGTAATTTTGAAAAGTACGTAAATTAGGAAGAATATAACCAATTTGACTTTGGTGAATTTGGACAAATAAAAATGGATGGAAGGAGTATTCAGTATTATAGTTGGAATCATGATTTGAACATTATGAATTTGATTCGAATTTCGTCAAAGCCTAGTTGATTAACATGCAAAATATTATTCTTTGAATTTAAAAGTATTTTAAGTACAGAGAAGTCAATTATTTTAGTTCTACGGGATTAGCTTTAATGTCACAATACCTATGGTTTAACCCGGTTATCACCCCTAGATTTTATCACTTGCTTTAGCTTATACCGAAAGTGACAATATTTGCTTTTGAGCTGGGGTTTAGTATGTCCTCAAAAATCTTTGGTCAGAACTGCAACTTGTCCTCATTAAATCCATGCACATTATTGGATTTGGATAAGCATAATTACTATAATATTATTATTGTACTAATTATTTAAGGTGGAGTAGAAAATATCATGGGCCAAGAAGGTCAATTCAACTAATCAAGCAAAAACAAAAATGGTAGTATTATATGAGTTATTGGTAGGCAGCAAAGAGAACATAGTTAAAACATACCATATACTAGCTAGCTCAAGACAATCCAATTTTTATCGTATGATTGCCACCAGCCCACCACATATCCAATATATTCTACAAGTAGGGTTATATCATACCGTTAATAAAAAAAATAGTGTAAAGATTATTGTATCTTCTTTTAAGACATAAAGTACTAGTGTCTTATGGAATGTTTTGAACTTCTTACATAATCACATAACATTACAAAATTCAGACGAATGAAATGCATATATAAAAAATTCTAACCACATACCTATATTTCAAAAAATGTTTGTAAAATGAATGACTAAAATTAAGTGTGAAATCCCTATCTCCATTACTCTCATGTCTTTTCCTCACACATAATGACACAAAGCGACTAAGACACCATTCCACACGCAATACTCGTCCCCTCTTTTGAAAGCATACAAGGACATATTACCATACCAAACTCCCTTATGTAGACTTAGGTGCAGTCACTTCCAAGTTCTTATCCCATCCTCTGAATGTGCTGGTAGATATTGATTCACTTGTCTTTACTTCTCTGCAAAGAGAGCATAGTTTTACAGTTCTTGTCCAGCATTTTACTGCTCCTTGGTACTAAAAATGATGGCAGAATTTGAATTTGTACAATCTATACAATTGTCACTCTCACTCTGGGCCACTTGGTATGGGTTTTAGGAGATAAATCTGGTAAAAGTTTACCTCCTCCCCCCCCCCCCCCCCCCCCCACAATCAATAAATATGGGAACGTTCATCAATTAACCATGATTAAATGGTACTAGCAAGTATTTTCACCTGATTTTTTTACTATAGTTGATGGTTACTCCTTTTTATTTTCCGCATAACTAAACCTTCATAAGTTGTATGGAATCTATATACTCCAGTTAAATATAGGAATCAGTTAAAATTTTGCACTAGAACGAAAATATTAGCCATACACGAGGTAAAGATGCTATAATGATTAAACTAACCCTCACAATGACTAATATACCTTCTTTTTTTTTTTTAAGAAGTATACCAATAGTTTTGTAATT
The DNA here is from genome assembly GCA_037355625.1 of Petunia x hybrida. Lineage (NCBI taxonomy): Eukaryota > Viridiplantae > Streptophyta > Magnoliopsida > Solanales > Solanaceae > Petunia > Petunia x hybrida. Next base: position 7,757,578 of record JBBBVM010000090.1, on the reverse strand, counting down.
ATATAAACTATATTAATTAATCAGAATTACCCAAGTACAAAATCGCTTTGGTGGGGGAACATTTTATACTTTAAAGTGAGACTTCCCAACGTGATTGAATCAGTCAAGCCACAAACGTAAATCAGACTGGGATGAAAAGATAAAAACTAGTACTAATTAGTGCAAACTTTGTGTTTGCTAGGAGTTATTTTAAGTCAATGAGATGTTTGTATGTCATAAAAATGTAAATAATGTTTAAGTCTAGAAATTCAGAGCCTGTTTGGCCAAGCTTCTGGGGAGCCAGAAGTGCTTATTTTAAAATTTTAGGATGTTTGGCCAAACTTTTAGAGAAAAATAAGTGTTTTTGAGTGGCAGCAGAAGCAGTTTTTCTGCTATGAGGAAGAAGTTGAAAAAAATAGCTTCTTGAAAAAATAAGTGTTTTTGATTATTTGGGACAAAAATACTCATTTCAAACTTCTATATTTAATCAAATTAATATTATTACATATCAATTTTCGTAATTTGATAATTTTTTTAAATATTGGTCAAATACAAATTAATAACAAAAATATTTCTCTAAAATTTGGTCAAACACAAATTGCTTATCTCACAAAGCACTTATTTGAAAAGTACTTCTAATTAAAAAAACACTTCTCAAAATAAGCTGATTTTGACAGCTAGTAATTGTTTTTTCATAGCTCGACTAAGCATTAGTAACTTATACTTTATATATCCTAATACAAGCATTAGTAATTATTTTTCATAGCTCGACTGAGCATTAGTAGCTTATACGTTATATACAAACAACTTTACGGGTTGCTATAATGATGTCTTCAACCAGTGGCGGATATTCCCTTTGGAACATGGTTCACGTGAACCCATGGTGCCCCGATGAAACTAGATATTTTATGTACAAATATTTTAAAATATGTCTAATATGATGCTCGGGAACCCATGCTCTAAACAAAATGGTTCATTTGGCTAAACGATGATTCACTTATAATTAGAAGTAGGGATCGATCGACATTTAAATGCCATTTAATATTATTTTACTAAATATATCATCAAATAAAATGATATTTTACCTATATATAAAATAAAAAATTTCTATAGAGATTGTTCGTCTACTATTTTTGGGATGAGATAACTCCACCCTAATATTGGTGAACCCATCGTCTTAGAATCCTACATCCGCCCTGTCTTCAACGAACAGAGATAAAAAATTTCAAATTAACAGCTAGAGCTTTGGCTTTAGCAATAGCCCTCCTTTTAAAGTGACACTCATATCTTGATAAACCTCTCCTAAATCCTCACGGCCTCACCAAACCCTTCCCTTCCCCTACCAGAAGCTTCGTCCTTTTACCCTTTACTACTCCTTTATATAAACCTCTCTTTTCTTCCACTCATTTTACATAGTTTTCATTAGAAATACTCTGTTTTCCCCTGTTTTCATAATGGCTTCCTCTGTTTTCTTAAACCTTTTCACTTTCTTATCACTTTTCCTATTCTCATCAGCACAAACACTAGTCTTTCCCTTAACACATTCCTATTCAAGAACCCAATACAACAGTACACACCACCTTCTCAAATCCACCACCACGCGCTCCACAACCCGCCTCCACCACCACCGTCACTGCGGCGGCCATCGCCAAGTCTCCCTCCCCCTTAACCCTGGCAGTGATTACACCCTTTCATTTTCCTTAGGTTCTCAAACAATTTCCCTTTACATGGATACTGGTAGTGATGTTGTTTGGTTACCTTGTCACCCTTTTGAATGTATACTTTGTGAAGGTAAATATAACCCTAGTAATATACCTAACCCTGGCCCTTTAAACCTCACTTCAGCTCACCCTATCACATGCAAGTCACGTGCATGTTCGTCCGTACATTCTAATATACCTTCCTCTGACCTTTGTGCCATGTCTAAATGTCCACTTGAAGATATTGAAATATCTGATTGTAAGTCATATTCTTGTCCACCATTTTACTATGCATATGGTGATGGAAGTTTTATTGGTAAATTGTATAGTGATAGTTTATCACTACCAATGTCTTCACCTTTATTCGTGTTGAAAAATTTTACGTTTGGTTGTGCACATAGTGCACTTGGTGAACCTATTGGTGTTGCTGGTTTTGGACGTGGTACACTTTCTTTACCTGCACAACTTGCTAGTAACACACCTGAAATTGGAAATTACTTTTCATATTGTTTAGTTTCACATTCTTTTGATACGACACGTGTTAAAAGACCAAGTCCGTTAATTCTTGGTCGTTATTCATTTGATGAAAAGGTGAAGAGGGTTAATAATGATGAGTTTAATGATGATTATGCTTTTACTCCAATGTTGGAAAATCCTAAACATCCTTATTTTTATTGTGTTGGACTTGAGGCTGTGTCTATTGGAAGGTCAAGAATTTCGGCACCCGCTAGTTTAGGACGAGTTGATAGAAGAGGAAATGGTGGTATGGTAGTGGATTCTGGAACTACTTTTACTATGTTGCCTAAAGTGTTTTATAATACAGTGGTTAACGAGTTTGATCGCCGAGTGGGACCTGTTTATAAACGGGCTAAGTCGGTTGAGGAACGAACCGGACTTAACCCGTGTTACTATTTGGATAAGGGTAGTAGCTCTAAAGTGCCACAGATACTGTTACATTTTGGGGGGAATTCAAGTATGGTGATGCCTAAGAGAAACTACTTTTATGAATTTGTGGACGGTGGTGATGATGGGAAAGTGAAAAGAAAAGTTGGGTGTGTGATGTTGATGAACGGTGGAGATGAAGAAGAAAGTGGGCCCGCAGGATTATTGGGTAATTATCAACAACAAGGATTTGAAGTTGTTTATGATTTGGAAAAAAAGAGAGTTGGATTTGCTAGAAGGAAATGTGCATCTTTGTGGGATAATTTGAACCAGCATTAATGTGGGCCTTGCTTAGCTGATCAAATTTGACGTTGACTTTTGACTCGAGGGTAAAGTCAACAGGGTCGAAGTAATTGACCAAGGTAAATGGTTGGGTCAAGAAGATATTTGGGAAGATAAAAGTACGTTTGAATTTTTTTGATTCCTTGTAGTCATTGTATAGCTGGAGTTTTGGTACATAGTAGAGGAAAAAATAATGAAATCTAGACAGGGAAGAAATGGAGGACAGATGAATAAAATGTGGATGTAAATTTGTGGCCATTGTATTTAATGATTCTTTTTTATTTTTTTGGAGATTATGTAAATATTTGAATATTTACTACTGTATTTAAATTGCTGAAATTTTCCAAACAAGAACTGATATTGGGAAAGGTGTCTTTCGTATTCCAACTTTGTGAAAGCAAACAATTAATGATACAAACTGCATATGTTGAATGTGACTTGTAATACAGAGTGCAATTTATATGTCGATTTACTACACTCTATGCGATGTATGTATTCAATCCAGAATGATTACATTGTCTTACAGTCATCCTGCCCAAATCACCTAGCGTGAATCTTGAGCAAAGTTATGAATCGAATGATATTATATTATGGCGCTTTTATCAAAACTTAATGCACAATATAAAGCTGGTTTTAATATCATGATAATTTGATTTATGACTTTGAGCTGAACTCTATCCCAAAATTTTGCTTAAAGAGAAAAGAATTGTCGAAGTCTTGCAATGAATATTTGGACCATTTCCACATCCCCTCTACCACCTATATGTGTAGTTGTATATACAATCAAGAAATATAAGATGCCTTTTTGTTTTTGAGAAGGAAAGGTGGTATTGAAAATAATGAACTTTCCTATTTACCTATACTAAGATGCCTAAGTGAGTAGTACTCCCCCGTTTCAAAATTACTGTCGTACTTTTTTTTTTTTTAGTTTGTTTCAAAAAGAGTATTTTTTTTCATATTTGATAACTCTTTAATATCAATATTTATTTTGGACCACAAGATTTAAAGGTATTTGCCCATATTATACACAACTTTAATTTAAAACCACATAATTCAAAATTCTTCCCTATTTTCTTAATCTCCGCAAACGTAAACACTCATTTTGAGACAGAGGGAGTAGTAATTTTTAATAAAAAGTGTAAGTTAACTAAATTTGCGACCTTTAGTTTCTTTTCAAGTTCAACTACAAGTTCACATAAAACCCAACTATCACAATTTTCTTTTCCAACTTCAAAATAGTTTTTGTTTCTTAACACACTGTTTGAAGTAGTTGAAAGGAGAGCCAATGAAGTTTTGGACCTCAAATAAAAGAAACACGTGGCATAAAGAGACAAAGCAAGCCGCCAATGAATTTTCAGCCTGTGCAGAAACGTGACGTCATATAAAAAAGTGTCACTTGTTTCAATGACAAAAAGGTAGGGCCTAAAGATTTTAAAACGTGTGTGTCCGCTCATCACTTAGCTGTCTCCCATTGTGTAATTTTGGTGCATTTCCCTATACTCCAAATACATACGTGTACACCTTATTCTCTCTATATACTTCCTTCTTCTCCATCATTTGTCCCCAAAAAGTTACTCCATTTTGCACCCCATATATTCCATGGTTTTGACTTAGCATGAAGATCAAAAAGAAAAAAAATGTTTTTTAAAATTTATGTACCAAACTAAACTAGTAAAAAAGTTTGTGACGTTATAGAGAATGTCCTAAAATATATCATAATATCTGTTAGTTAAAAAAGAACAATCCGGTGCACAAAACATTTCGTGTTCACGCAAGGCTCAGAAAAAGATTACATTTAAAAGGGTGTGATGTACGCAGCCTATAATATAGTATGTGTTAGTTAACATTATAATTTAAAATTTAAAATTAAATTATTATTAAATTTAAAATATGTTGTGCAGTATGAAACAAATTAATCATTTGATAAATGGTATATAGAACTGTATGGACCAAAAGTGTAAGATCTTGAATTTTGTTATTTACGAAATAAAAACAAACCACACCAAACTTATGGTATCTATGTCAAATTTACAAGGCATTGAGCAAAACTTCTCGTCATTTTCTTTTGTTTTTAACGTGTCTCACAGTCTCACTACCGTTTCCATAACTAGATGATTTCATAAAATCATGCTCCTTTCGTTGTTAATTAAATTATTCATTTTACGCTTGACGGCGTACTTTTATAATGTTTTAATACAATTAATAAGAGAACAAGTTTGATGCCAAAGGGTGTAATAAGTGGTTTAAAAATCACTTTTTGAGAACTTAAGATTTTAAACCACTTATGATTTATAAGCCCAAAAAATTTTAAATTACCAAACATATATTAATGAGCTTTTAAGCCATTTTTAAGCTCACCCAAACGGGCTCATAGTGATAAAGTCATGTAAGGAAAGATCCTAAGGATTCGTTTGGTACGAGGGATTTGATAAAATAATTTATGTATTGAATTTGGTATTGAATTATTTAATATTTTTGAATCATGAATAACTATGGAAAAATAACAGCACACAATCCTAATTAGACACCAAATTACACTCCTAACTTTGAGCAACTTCCTTTCTAGGAATTGTAGCTTCCCCTTCTTCTTCAATGCTGGTGCCTCATTCCTCTGTCCACCATGAAAGTACAAGAGGGGGAGGTGAATTGTTCGATTCGTTTGTTTTAGTTGACGTAGCAGAATATTAGTCGACTTAGAATAAACAATAAGATAAATGCAGTAGAATAAAAGCGACAAAGTAAATCTGAGTGGACACAATATTTTATACTGGTTCAGAACCAATTGGTTCCTAATCCAGTCCCCTTGAGTCACATGGGAGGGTCTATCTCTTAAGGTCTTCAAAGGTTGTGTTTACAGGTATGGTTTATCGTTAACCACAAACGTCTTCTCACTGATGGTTTGTCCACACGCTCACCAACAATGGACTTATCTAATTTATAGATGATCAGACCAACTTCTATGGCACAGTTATTACCTCAACTAGAACTCTCATTCTTTTCTTTTCTTGCACCTGATAAACTCACAAGTGCACCGTGGGTTTACAAAGTAAAAGGTTTGAGAGAAAGAACAGATTGTAAATAGAAGCGTAACCCAAACAACAGAAACCCTTCAATATAAATAACGCTAGGTCGGATCTTCTTGAGTCCTTGATTGATATGCTTCGCTGATATGATTTGCGCAGACACAGGGATTGGAGAATCTTTCCAGGATGAAATGCGCCAAGTAGGGGAGAGAGAGAGAGATATGACCCAAGAGACTTGATTCTCAAAAGATATAAATATCTCTTCGAGAATAAGGCTGGAGCTGTGTGGGAACACGTTCCCATTAAACCTAGAGGCGCGAGGCTTTCCTTAGTTAGCTGCTCCGTCATAAAGACGCTATCACAGAGAATACTTTCCTTAGTTAGCTGCTACACCAAATCAGAACTGCAGTATCTTCTTTCCATCAATATCTTCCACGATCTTTTCCTGCATAGTGGATGGTAATAATTAGTGATATGAAATCTTATATTTGTCATTATCAAAGCTTAAATTCAACACACCGTATCCGCTACCCCGATGTTTGATTTCTCTTCAGTGCCTCTGCTGCTTTGCGCTGTTGCTGTTGCTTCGGCGAAACTGCAGCTGCTCCTAAGATCTACTAGGTGTTGTAGCAGCTGCTGCTCCGTCACTACTCCAGTGAAACCGCTGCTTTGCTTCCTCTTCCTCTTCATTTTCGATTTTTTTAAGATGATGTTATAATAAGTGTATACAAAATCCATTATATTAAAATGCGTATACACTATAAAAAGTGCGGATACACTGAATATAACTAAAAAAAAGTGAGTGTATATATTATGTATAACTGAAAAAACTGACTGTATAAAGGTAAAATTGAATGCAGCTCTGTATAAGTGAGCAGGTCATTTGTATACACAATAACATCATTGTGTATACTAGCTATAAAAAATAAGGGCTATTAAAAAAATAAGGGGAGGAAGTTGACTGTCCATCTTAAGAGTTATCCCTTTAATTAATCGTTGTATAAAATAATAACCAGTTGATTTATTATTTTATACCATCACCAATATTGGGTACATATGGATAAATGATTAAAGGACAAAACTATCCTTATTTTTTCTCTAGCAGCCAATGAAAATCAAGCATCAACGGATATGATTGTAAATTTATTTTTTTAATTAAAAAAATAAATATTTTAAATAATAAATTACATTTCTAATTTAGTGAAATGTACCAAATACTAAACAAAAAGCAATTCATGTATTTCTAATTCCCGTAATACTAATTCTTACCTGACTAATCCATGTATGATAATTTCTATACAACTTGTCATCGTACCAAACGAACCCTTAAAGATTAAATTTCAATATCTATACAAAAAAAAGTGAGGTGATTTATTATTTTTATTTTTCAAGATTTGTCCGAACTACCTACAATTATTTTCTTGGAAAATAATAGATATATCTAGTAAAGTAGATAAATTATTGAAAGAGAAAAAGAAGATGTTGGATTGCCAGTTTGCTCCTTCATTTGTTCTCATTCCAACAAACACAAAGTAGATTCACATGAAAGAAAGGAGAAGAAAAGGAAGTGTAATTATTAGTAGTAGTCATATAGCAATCACCACACGTACCAAATGATTGGCTTTGCTTCAACTTACAACCATTTGAAAGTCTTTGATAGGAAAATGCCGCACATATGTCATTTAGAGCTAGGTTCCAGTTGTCTTTTCAATATTTATCTGTTGCTTGGGCTTTTTGGAGGGGAGCCTTCTCTGTTTGTTAATAGCAACAAAAGAGTTGTCACAACAAACTTTAGAGAGACCCTCCTATATATGCCACTTGAAAACAATGGCTTGAAAACAACCAAGTGGTTCAACGATTTCTTCCCAATCTAATTAAAAATCCACTTTATTTGTTAATTAAGTCAAAAATAATAAGCTTGAGTGAATCCACGAATTGAGGTACTGCTCTTTAGATGGGGAAAAATAAAGAAAAGATGTCTAATATTACTGTTGTTTTTGAGAATATAAGCTAAGAGGTCGATGCACATATCTACCGTAGTCAATATAGACCGACTCAATTCAACCCAATCAACTTACATGAACTTTGGGATTTGATAGTTTGAGCTAACCCAACATTTTGGTGGGCCTTTAATGGTCAACCCAGCCAATCCTTAAGAGGGCCGTGGGCTTGGCAACCTATCATAACTTTTTTGTATTTTTCAATCTAAATCTTAACCTAAAAATGCAAAGTAAAATATTTCCAATACAATATTACCTAGTGTTGCTAACAAATTCTCAAGTCCACAATTATGTCATTAAATAATACTCACACTTGAACTAACAAAGTGTAATAAAATATAAAAAAGAAATAATACTCACACTTGAACTAACAAAGTGTAATAAAATATAAAAAAGAAATGACGACAACATTTCATTTCTATTAATTAAGAGCCAAAAGAAACTCATCAAAATAACTTGCATGACACTTAATAGTAACTTTCCCTCTATTTTAAAATTTTAAATTAACTAATTTTCTTTTTGTTTGGCTTGTTGCTCCCAACGCACACGCAAGTATACGTGGTCGACAAGTAATAAAGTGATAAGATGAGTATCGTTCCCACGAGGACTATTTAGACTAAATTCTAGCAAACAATTTATTTAAACTATTCAGGGATCTTTTTCCAATAGTGAGGATTTTGTTAAGTAAAGAACAGTAATTAAATGGTAAAAGTGAATTCAAACAATGGAGCAAAAATGGGTTGTTATCAGTAATAAGGAGACGGTCCAGGGTCAGAGTTACGAACAATCCAGTTGAGTTTTCCAAGTGATTCCACTTCTTAAATCCCGGGTTACTAACTAACAGATTAAATGTACCCGTGAAAACCTTTTGATTCTTCACGGTCTATGCAGGCTACTCCAATCCCTATATGTCTGTGGGTTGAATCACGTGCACGCATTAACGAATTCTGTAAATAGTTAAACTAGGCGAGCAAGTATATGTCTATCCTACTCACGAATTGGTTCCCCGATGCCCGGGTTCACAAACTAGTTCTATTATTTCTTATTACGTAATTAAATTCCCTCTTTCGAGTTCAATCTAAAAACCATAGATAATGCGTAATAATCGGGCCCTGACAATTACACAAGTGAAATCAAGAAAGAATAAGTAACCCGTAATGGGATTCAATTAATGGAAATCAATCTTCAAACATCAACCTTCATGAAATACTCTAACCCTAGAACTAGAGATTTAGCTACGCATACTCATAATAACAACACAAGGATTTGATGAAATAATGAAATAATGATGTAATAGATTAATGGAAGGAAGAAAAACCCTTGTTCTTGATGTTATGAGCTCTCCAATTGCTCCAAAGTCTGAACCCCTCACAAAAACTAAGTAATAAACTATTTATAATGTTTCTAAATCCTTAGTAATAAGTTAGACCCAAAACTAGAAGGAATAGGACACAAAATCGCGCACAAGGGGCGCTGTAACGGGCGCCCCGCGCCCACGATCGCGTGCAGACAACCAGAGGACGTCAAAACTCCTCCGCCTTTGGGCTGCGTCGCACAAGAAACCGCGCTGGGGGAGGCGCGCTGTGGGGCGCGCGGCGCATGGCCCACAGCGCCCAGCCATTTTGCTTCATTCCTTGCTCTTTTGCGTGCTCGTGTCGTACCTTCGTGTGCTCGATCCAATCCTCAATCAAAATCCAATCTTTTCTTGCTCAATCATGCTCTTAAAAGCTCTAATTACACTGCGTAACAACCTACATACACATGACATAAAATCAGTGCAAAACCACATTCATAAACTATAAAACGCGCGAATAAAGTATCCAAACGTGAGGAAATATTAAGGAAATATAGGCATAAAATGCCAAACATCACCACCCCACACTTGAACCTTTGCTCGCCCTCGAGCAAGTCACAACTAACTCCCCAACCTAGGTAAAACAGGTCTGCCTATGACTATGGTTGATACCGACCATTGAACCAATGCACACATGACTACTATGGATCCACAACATGCCAACAATTTACCAAAACCAAAAATATGAGAACAACCACCCCAAAATAGCTCAAATGCACAAACTCAACTTATTGCAACCATGCTCCCACAAAATCACACCTATCTACTCAACCAAGAACCATCAACTTCACCTATTTCATGCAAACCATGTGCCCTCACCAATATGAAGCAAAAGAGTGTCCCCCAAAGATCACACACAACAATAAATATCATGAATAGAACGGGGCAATAACAAACGAATTCACTCACTCTCATGAAAGTCTCACATGTCACACACAATGTACCATAGGCTTGCCCGTAGTGTAGGACTCCACTAATGTAAGCTCACTCCAATCGGGATTAACTAGGACTTTAGAAAGGTCGTAATGTAGGCTAAGGGGCGGGTAGGATACATATGGTAATAGTGACTACCTCCCTAAGCACTTTAATACATCACAATTATTTCAAACACAATTCTCAACAAGCCACCCAATCAACAACTATCACACATACACCTTCTCAGCAAGTAGCATATTTTTTTTTTAATCACACACTCGCAAGGAAAGGATATCTTTCTCTTTTTTTTCCACAATTTTGCTATTTTTTTTTTCTTTTTCAATTCATTTTTTCAATTTCATTAACTTCCAACCTTGCCAATGTTTTTCACTACTTCACAATTTTCACAATTATTCCCCTTCATTAGCTCCACTCAAGAACCTCCCAACATCCAACCACAACTCCAATCATCTACACAATATCAATAAAGTGCTTAAGGAGTAAGGGCCAAAAGAGTCAATTAAGAACAAATGGGTAGGCTCGGGGTGTGGGTGCCAACAAAAAGGGTCAAAGAAATCACAACAACAATTTTTTCAAGGTATATATGTAAGGGTAGGCAAGTAAAAGAAGGCCTTGTATCATTTCCCGACTAGAGCGAACCTAGAATTTCGCTTTGCACACACACGGGGCAAGTTCTAGACATTAATATGCAACATGGAGCAAACAAGTATATGCCTCACACACACATTGCACATGATCCACACAAAAAGGTTCCATCAACAACTCTCAACCAAGCATCTAGAATGCAACTTGTGGAAAATTAAGCACTAATGCACAAAGGTCACAATAAAGTCAAGCAAGCGGACTCAAGCATCTCAAGGGGGTTGTTCCATTTTTTTCCTTTTTCTAGGCATGCATCAAACTAAAATTCAAGGACACCACAAATAGCCCATGCAATCAATTCAAGTCCATCGGTATCAAACAAATCAAAGGCACCTAGCATTCTACCTTTTCCTTTCGTCTAGGGCCATCTACAACTAACTACTCTAATCCTAAAAATAAAAAACTACCCGATTCAAAGGCCTCCCCGTGGAAAAGAACCGAGGCCATAAGAAAAACCACGGGGTGGATGAGATGTAGCACTAATAAACACTAAAAGGAAAATCTTTTTGAAAATTTTCATTAGTTTTCTAATTTTTTTCATTTTTTATATTAAAGCAAGAAACAAATAAAAATAACGTCAAGTGACAAAAGAAAATTCCTAACGGTACATGCATCCCTAACCTCAAAAATAAATGGGAGTTCCCCCACCCCACACTTAAATCAAGCAATGTCCTCAGTGCTAAAAAAAAAAAAAAATGCAAGGGTAAAGAAAACTTCCCTGAAGGCCAATAGGCTTAGCCGTTGGCGCTAGCATCCTCCAAGCTTCCATATAGTATTAGGTACTCAGACTTCCCCCATCAGGTCATCAATATTAGGTAGGGATGAGGACACCCCACACTTATCACACACTCTATGTGTCAATCACTCGATTCAATGGCACGAGCAACCCCACACTTGAACAAAACTAGCCTTGGCAAAATATGCCACGTTTTGAATTTTGAAAATCAAGCTAGTGTGGGTGCATCATGATCAATTCTTGGGTGTATGCAACACCTAATGTTCATAGTAAGCCTAAGGAATGCATTGCTACTCAAGAATTCACAATGTTATTGATTTTGTATCATTGAAGCTTTTTCACAAACACCTAGTGTGCACAACTTTGAACTAGCAATTTCAATGGATTTTGTAATGTGCCAACCCTCCCAAATTGTTGGGAGATCTCTTTTTACAAGTCACAAGTTCTATACTAAGCATCATAGACAAGTTAAGCACATCAAGATTGAATTTTTATGCACAAGCTTGTACTTGGCTAAGGAGTCCCCCATGAGTAATAATGAGTGCAACTTACATGTTATTGAGAAGGAAGAGTAGGAATGTACTTACTTGAATGGGTTAGAGTTGATTGCACAATGAGTTGGAATGATTCCAAGTGTTGCAAGTGAATTAGTGTGTGATTAGAGAGTGGTTGGAGTGAAAATAATGAAGAACAAGTGTTAGAAATCGGGATATAGGGCATGGGGGATTAAAGAATTTCGGGTCAAACCCGTTGACCCGCGTTTCAAACAAAATTCTTGCCTTCCGCGGTAGGCCCCGCGGCGCAGGCCTGTGGCGCGCACAAAATCTGAGGTTCTGCCTAACTCGGCGCGGTGGGAGGCGCGGGGCGCTCCCAACCGCGCCAAGCTTTTTGCTTCAGCTCTATTTCTCGCGCGTTGGGAAGCGCGGGGCTCTCCCGAACGCGCCCAATCACGTTTTTTTTCGCACCGAATTTCGGTTCCAAGTACAAACCCAAGCGTGGGACATGTCTCGAGACGTCCCAGACCCCTCAATGCATTCATTTCACCTTATTTAGCTCTCCCGATTCCTGCAAAAACGACACACAAAAACAACTAACTACGTGACACTATAAAATAAAAAATACTAAACTATTACAAGTACAAACTCGGGTTGCCTCCCGAGAAGCACCTTATTTAACGTCGTGGCACGACGTCCCTTTTAGCTCACTTCCAGCATTTACGTCTTCTCTTCTTACGACGAACTTTTGCTTTCTTCCTTTCTTTGAGAGACCCCAACTTCAATTTCAGATGTGGTGTACTTCCATGCTCTTGTTTAACACATTCAATCATAGAACACTCTTCAACCTTAGCTATGTGCTCATTCTCATTATACACCTTGAAAGTAACCTTTTCTCCATGCGCTCTAACAGTCATCTCACCCAGCTCCATGTCAATAATTGCCTTCGAGGTGACTAAGAATGGTCTCCCCAAAATAATTGGAGCTTCTAGGTCCTCTTCATAATCTAGGACTATAAAATCAACAGAGAATGTAAACTTACCAACTTTAAGCAACACATCCTCCAATTTACCATCAGGGTGAGTGAGTGATCCATCCGCCATCTTAGGAGTAACTGACGAGGGCTTAATTGCTCCTAGCCCCAACCTTTTGCACACAGACAGAGGCATAAGATTTATGCTCGCACCCAAATCACACAAGGCACCAGTAATACTATGCCCTCCAATTGTACAAGGAATAGTAAACTTCCCAGGATCTTGAAGTTTTGGAGGTAGCTTGCTCAAGATTGTGCTACACTCCTCAACTAACTCAACTGTATCTATCTCTTGCGACTTTTTCTTCTTGACTAAAATCTCTTTTAAAAACTTCACAAAGGATGGCATCAATTCAAACACATCAGTCAAAGGAATATTAACTTGAAGTTCTTTCAACATACTCACAAATTTTTGATACTGGGATCCTTTGATTGTATAAGCCTCTGGGGGAATGGTGGAGGCGGTAGAGGTGCCTCTTTCTTCTCTTCTTTCTTCTTTACCTTCTCCACTTTTTCAATTTTTTCAATTTCAGCTTTCTCTTCAGGCTTGGCCATCAGCTCTCCACCTCCAATTAAAGTCACTGCAAGACATTGTTCAGGCTCTTTTTTCATAGTGCTTATTTCTCCCACCAACTGCCCCAACTGGTGCTCCAAGTTCTTTTGAGCATTGGCAAGATCTTGTATGGCCTGTGCATGGGCTGCAGTGTCAGCTAACATTCTCTGCTGGCCTGCCATTATCTGCTTTAGCATATCTTCAACTGAACTGCTAACCTACTGTGGTGGAGCTGGAAGTGGGTGGTAATTATTCGGGGCTCTCGTATTACCATGATAGTAACCATTACCAAACTGATTTTGACCCTGCAGCCTGTTTTGATTACCCACGTAATAAACTGACTCCGGGTTAGAGGAGCAAACCTCTGTAGCATGGTCTTGACCACAAACCTCACAAAAACTCTGGAGTTGTTGCACTGGAGCCATTGGTTGCTGAGCCTTTGGCAGAACTAGCTTGCTAATTTGATTGGAAATAGCATCCATCCTAGCCCGTAGCTCTAAAACTGCATCTAATTGAAGTACCCCTGCAGCTTTCTGCGTAGTAGCTCTACCATCACCCTGCCAGTCGGGATTGCTCTGCGAAAATTTATCTAGCAACTCATAGATCTGGTCAAAATTTAAGGCCAGTACTTGGCCTCCAGCAGCAGCATCTACCACGATCTTAGTGTGCGCAGTCAACCCCCCCACAAAAGTATGTGCAAGAACCTCATTGGATTGGTTATGGTGTGGACAATCTCTCAGTAAAGCTTTAAACCGCTCCCAGGCTGAATACAAAGACTCTCCTTCTAACTGTCTGAAGGACATAATTTCACTCCTCACCCGGGCTGTCTTGGCAGATGGATAAAACTTAGCCAAGAACTTCTTAGCCAAATCATTCCAAGTGGTGATAGACCCAGACTTTTCAGCCTTTAACCACCTCTTTGCTGCCCCAATCAGTGAAAATGGGAACAATGTCAAGCGAACATAATCAGTAGGCACACCCTTTGGTGTATAAGTATCACTGATCTCCAAGAAATTCTGGATATGTTGTTGCGGATCTTCATGGAGTAATCCGCCAAATTGTCCAGTAGCATGTAACAGTTGTATCATGCCGGACTTAATCTCAAAGTGTCCAGTAATTTCAGGCTTAACTATGCTCGAGGCTACTCCCTCCAGACTGGGGAGAGCAACATCTCGCACAGCTAAAGCTTGTTCTTCTGCCATTCCTGTAGGTAAAGATCAAGCAGGACCTAATACCTGAAACAGCACAAAACTCAAAACAAAAATTAAACCTGAATAGAAATTAATAAACTGTTCAAAAAGAAATCAGTCAATTATTAGTCCCCGGCAACGGCGCCAAAAACTTGTTGCTCCCAACGCACACGCAAGTATACGTGGTCGACAAGTAATAAAGTGATAAGATGAGTATCGTTCCCACGAGGACTATTTAGACTGAATTCTAGCAAACAATTTATTTAAACTATTCAGGGATCTTTTTCCAATAGTGAGGATTTTGTTAAGTAAAGAACAGTAATTAAATGGTAAAAGTGAATTCAAACAATGGAGCAAAAATGGGTTGTTATCAGTAATAAGGAGACGGTCCAGGGTCAGAGTTACGAACAATCCAGTTGAGTTTTCCAAGTGATTCCACTTCTTAAATCCCGGGTTACTAACTAACAGATTAAATGTACCCGTGAAAACCTTTCGATTCTTCACGGTCTATGCAGGCTACTCCAATCCCTATATGTCTGTGGGTTGAATCACGTGCACGCATTAACGAATTCTGTAAATAGTTAAACTAGGCGAGCAAGTATATGTCTATCCTACTCACGAATTGGTTCCCCGATGCCCGGGTTCACAAACTAGTTCTATTCTTTCTTATTACGTAATTAAATTCCCTCTTTCGAGTTCAATCTAAAAACCATAGATAATGCGTAATAATCGGGCCCTGACAATTACACAAGTGAAATCAAGAAAGAATAAGTAACCTGTAATGGGATTCAATTAATGGAAATCAATCTTCAAACATCAACCTTCATGAAATACTCTAACCCTAGAACTAGAGATTTAGCTACGCATACTCATAATAACAACACAAGGATTTGATGAAATAATGAAATAATGATGTAATAGATTAATGGAAGGAAGAAAAACCCTTGTTCTTGATGTTATGAGCTCTCCAATTGCTCCAAAGTCTGAACCCCTCACAAAATTTAAGTAATAAACTATTTATAATGTTTCTAAACCCTTAGTAATAAGTTAGACCCAAAACTAGAAGGAATAGGACACAAAATCGCGCACAAGGGGCGCTGTAATGGGCGCCCCGCGCCCACGATCGCGTGCAGACAACCAGAGGACGTCAAAACTCCTCCGCCTTTGGGCTGCGTCGCACAAGAAACCGCGCTGGGGGAGGCGCGCTGTGGGGCGCGCGGCGCATGGCCCACAGCGCCCAACCATTTTGCTTCATTCCTTGCTCTTTTGCGTGCTCGTGTCGTACCTTCGTGTGCTCGATCCAATCCTCAATCAAAATCCAATCTTTTCTTGCTCAATCATGCTCTTAAAAGCTCCAATTACACTGCGTAACAACCTACATATACATGACATAAAATCAGTGCAAAACCACATTCATAAACTATAAAACGCGCGAATAAAGTATCCAAACGTGAGGAAATATTAAGGAAATATAGGCATAAAATGCCAAACATCACTCACGTCCCAGCACTGCCCAACTTCGATCAAGTCTCACAGGTTATGTGGGCTGGGTTAAAAAGGCTCGCTCTTAAATGGACTCCAAAAATTTTAACCCAAACCTATTAAATAATGAATTGAGCTAGACTAGCTAGCATGCCAAACTCCTATTGAGGGTTTACACATAGCTGATACGTAAATATTGACGTATCTACCCTTTTTGCTCGGACACGCTACGCTTAAAATTTTGAAACCTCTATAAGATTCAAAGACATATTCAAGTAAAGTTAGCTCTCAGTGACCGCGGACAAACAAACATGGTTTCGAGCCCTTTCTAAAAGAAGCTACCCTTTGTAATATGCAATTCAAATACTAACATTTAAGTTGTAGAAACGTAATAAGATGTTGCAAATAATTAACTTCATAAGGTAAATCATAAGGATCTTTCAAGTTTCAACTACTTTTAGATGCAAATTTTGAACCGTTGAAATGTCGCAAGCAATAATAGAAGGTTTCTGTGGTTCTAAATTTATTAATGGACCACACTCAAATACTCAATGCCAGTCCTATCGACCAACTTATTATGGGCTTCGTCTTGTAAAAGCTTGTCAAAGAATTAAAGACATCTCAATCATTGTTTGGTCATTATGTATTTATGTTAAATATCATATTCTAACTGTTCGTAGAACAATTATGTACAACAAACTTGTCTTGGTCAACCGTCACAAGCTAACAAAAGATGATGGCTATTTCGATGATTCAAAAGTTTATCTTAAAAAAAACTACAACTTTCGAACCATGAGAATCAAATATAGTAGTCAAAAGTTTTCTTCAGTGGATCATAGGGACTTAAACAAATTATCACGAAATTAATTTTGTATTCCCAAAAAGTCGCAAAAGAGATGCCAAAGTGCGTTTATACGCGGTTAAAAAGGATCACTAATAAGTAATAAAGCCTGTGAAGAAGAAGAATGTTTAAGCAAATAAAGATGGAGAATGAACATGTGTGATGTTTACGGGGGATTATTGTAATTAACAAGTTAATTAATTTCATCAACTTAATCGCTATATTGCATTGTTTAGCACCTCATACTTTAATTAGAACTTAATCTTTCGTATCGCACTTGGTACCATGCTAACTAAAATAGTACTTCTGTACCTCCAAAAGAATGACAGGATCAAAAATACGAGAGCTAATATGCAAACTAAAGAAACAATATTTGCAAGTTTCTGTGTGAAATAGACACTTTGGTACTGTAGCTACAAATTTAATCTCCATAAAAAAAGTATTACGAAAATAGCCTCTGTCAGTAAAATTTGTTGGCGTTGCCAACCCTGGCGATCACCAGGTCTTTAATAAAACAAATATCTGGCGCTTTTTCTATGGAGACCATTTTTATAAGACTTTCCTTATATGGGTTAAATATTTGATGGGTTGCCAGAAAGTATCCTATTTCTGTAATTCACCCCAATATTTGGTAAAATTTAGGCCCGAAAGTTACTTTCTATAGCTTAGTCAATAAATAGTCAAATATTTTGAAAGTTTTAGAAGCGTATCAACGATCCTTCGAAGTTCAAACTCCAGTAAGAAATACTATATTCATGATTAAAGTCCAAGATTCTTTTTTCTTGAAGTTTGAGCGATTGTGATTATACTTTGCATTACCGGCTATTCATCGAGTTAGCACTTTAAAAAGTGAATATTCGTCCAAACCCCAATATATTGGGTTTTCAAATGACCTAATAAAGAGATAAAACTTTTACACTCAGTATGCATTTCTAGCGCTGCTCTAATTGTTCTGGTCCCTGTAAGGAAATTTAGTATTAGCCCCAATTTCCATTAATTACATGAAAAGATCTTAGCGATTGCCAAGTCTGGTTTTAATAAGTCATGGCGACTGCTAGGAGATTCTTTTTAAACTTCTGCCGATTGGGCTAACAACAAAAGAATTTTCTAATGTGCAAAAGGTGAGACCAGCGCCAAAATATCTTATTTAAGTAAATCTCCCTAAAGAGGTCATATTGAAGATAATTCAACTTTTGCGCTTAGGATATTTCTGGCGCTGCCGTTACATTTTTATCCCCCACAAGAGAACTCTTTGTTTTTTTAGCCTCAATCGCCAAGTCCCCTGCCAGGAAATTTTGTTTATATACGTCTGACTTTAGTTCAAAGTTTTTGCAATAGATAGGATCAGTAAAGCATTTTTTGCACTGAAGTCTGACGACTGAAACTAAATGTGAGAGTGACACTAAAGTGTTCTATTTCTATAAATTTCTCAAGATAATTGGGCCTAATGTCCAAATTGCATGTAGCTACATAGACAGATAGTTTTCCCAGTGCTACACGTTTCAGAATTCAGAATATAAGAATATGCATTCCTCTCTGATTGAGAAAAGGAATATTGTGCTTTTGTTAACCAAAATGATTTTAATTAACCTTTTATCATCATTAGGAACTTAAATTTAACCTTTTTGTTATTCATAGTACTAACAAAAGTTCATGTAACACTAAACTCAAGTTTCCCGGGGTTTTCTTGACATTCAAACATTCCAAAAATATTACACTGCATGTATTTGATTCCAAGAGTCACACATATTATTTGATATTCACTTCACAGCTCATTTCTTCATTAGCTCAAGTTCAATGCCCCTCATTTATATTCTTTTTTCATTCCCTTATTTTAAGTTCATCATTCTTTTCCAAATTTAAAGGCAAGCTCTATCTCTTTTGATCATCTTCAAAATTTATATTCTTTAAATTAAATTATACTTTTCTTGTTTGATTAACTTTATTGGTGGGTTTTTATTGTTTTGTTTAATATAGTCCCCTGAAAAGAAAATAATTTGTTTTCTTTCTTGATATTTACATTGCATGTTGTAAATTTTTCTTGTTATGTTTGAACTTGCTATGATCAGTGTTTCGAAGGGTTCTTGGACTATTTGCTTCTATTAAATTTTCTGTTGCTTTTGTTGAATAGTGAATACACTTAGCTTGTTTGGATGGTTATCACCTATTGTATTGCATCGTAACGTTATTTTAAATACAATGTTTGTGTTTACCGTTACTTAAATTTTTATTGTTTTGATATTTAAATATGTTGATACTTAACAAAGAAAAGTGCAATTTTATGTTACGACTGATTTGGTGTGAATAAAATTTGTTGTTGTATTATCTTTTAACTATCATTGCATTGTTGGAAATTTAATTATCTTCTTTCATCTTAATTTTACTTTTAACATTTTCTTTGTTGAATTCTGAACTTGATGGAAGCTTAAATGTAAATTTCAGCTATAATTGTGATTACCTTATGGCCACAGTAGTGATGGCAAGGGCCGTAAGTTGAATATATATAGATCAAATGATACAGTATACATAGATATTAAGTCTTGAACATCCATGTCTAAATTCTTGGTTCATCACTATGTATGGCAAACCTATTCTTATAAGTCCTGTAATTTTTGTTGAACCTGGTTTTAGTCGATTTGCTGAATTTGCAAAGTGATTCTATTGTTATTTTACAGTTTAGACTAGCTACACATGCATACATCAAAAGAAACCTTCAAGGAAATATTAATTTCTGCTGGTATTGGAGGGAGTAGACGATCTTCAAGTATTAAGGAAAGCGAGTCTTGTAAAAAGAAGGACAAAATTCTTCATCCCCCCATTGAAACTTTTTGGCTTTTACCTCCAACAAAAGAACACAAGAAGTCTACCAAATCAAGAGCCTTGAAGATCATGATGTCACTGCCAATTAAGCAGGACAAGCAAAAGAGCAAAAGTTTGCGGACAATTCTTGAAGGATCACATGATCCTAAAGATGAACAAATTGTGGACTCATTTCGCCAATCGCTTTTTCTTGAGGGTCTGCTGCCGGGGAAACACAGTGACTACCACACACTTTTAAGGTATTCTTCGCTGGTAATTTTTACCATGCCTCGAAACTGGTTTTCTACAGCGAAATTTCCAGTTAGAAAAGAGCAAAGAACTTGAGTATAAAATGTGTCATATGCAGTTGTATTTACTGTTCTTCTATGTGAATGCAGATTTCTTAGAATGAGGGACTATGATCTTACAAAAGCAAAGAGTATGTTTCTGAACTATATGAAATGGCGAGAGGATTTTCGTGTGGATGCACTTTCCAAGGTTAGGTCTGACCTTAATTGTATTTTGAAAGCCAATATTGCTAGTAGACTAATGAAAAGGTTAATTGTATGTGGAGTATAATGACTTTGCTTATATGCATAATGGGTTCTGTATAACATGGGCATTATATATTGCAGATTAACTAGATAAGTCTGCTAAAATTTTATCAAAGCTCCGGAAACTGGAGTAACTTTTTGACTCACTAGCATGAAATGTTTCTCACAGAGTTTAAGGTCTGAGTTCTGTGTTATGTTATTTCTTTCTTTGCATATTCTGAAGCTTTCCCTCCTAGTTCCTCCATTCTTGAGAAACTTCAGATCCTTAAGTTTCATCGCTTTGTCTCTATGAATGTCTATGCCACCCAGACTGTAGGTTTTGTATTGAGTTCCTAAAAACCATATCAAGCAAATTTCACTCATCTGTCTTGCAGCCTCTCCTCATTTTTGGTTTTGCTGGTATAGTTTACTGAGTACTTGGATTCTACTTGTACAAACTAATAGGAGTAGTAAACAATTTATGGCTTGGTGGTTTCCTGTTTAATTTAACTTGATTAATTGGCTTTGTTTCTTTGTGAATTTTTGGGTCAAATCATGCTGCAGGAACTCAAGTTCGAGGAATTCAATGAGGTTAAAAAGTGTTATCCTCATGGATTTCATGGAGTAGATAGATACGGTCGACCAGTTTACATTGAAAGAATAGGAATGGTAAATCTCAATAGGCTACTTGAAGTAACTACCATGGAGAGATTTGTGAAATATCATGTGTCTGAACAAGAGAAAACATTGAACTGGAGATACCCTGCATGTTCACTTTCTGCGAAGAAGCATATAGCTTCCACCGTCAGCATCTTGGATGTGAAGGATGTGGTAAAAATCTACTTCTCTATCATTTTATCTTTCACTAGTTGATAAGGATATTCAGACTTTATGAGTGTGATCATGTGCTAGTCCATGTCTTTACTATATTCCTCAGTTTAAGTCTTGCAGCTCAGCTAACATTCGCTTATGCTGTTGAGTAACAATACCATTTACTGAATCTCAAAGCTGATGGAATCATCTGTTTATTTTTTCCTGATGGTTAACTGAGCCATATTCCAGATGACAAAAAATTTAGTCTTTGGAATTATGGAATATGAATGTATCTTTCTATCACAATACAAATACATTTTACTTCGCCTTAGTTTTACTATCTAGTTGCCAAATGGTATTAAAAATTCAGTAAACATCATATTAAATCTTGTCGTTATTTTGCAGTTACATGAACTAGGATGATAGTCTATTGGCGACCCGTTATCTATGTCATGATTATACTTGTAGATGATGTGAAAAAAGAGGAGTGTTGCATTTCTCTACTCATGCTGCTGTCCATGCTTTTCAAACTGCATAGCTTTCACTGTCCCTGGTGTTTTTTTAATGACTGTATTGCTTGGATTGGTTTCCTAGACTATCTTGATGAAAAAATTTGATCTTTGTCAACACGTTGCACAACCATAAGATGCCTGAGTGGGACTCTGGGAAGACTATTATTTCCCTCCTTTTTGTGGCAAATAAAAACGCCAAACTTGGGCACACATAGTAAGTTAGATCTCTTGCTGCTTCTGATAATGAGGACAAGTCTCTGGCATGGCCTATTGATTCTTCATTTATACTACCAATATATATCAAAGCGATTGTTCCTTAAAGTTGGAGTTTTCATGTGAATAGGCAAATTATACTGATAGAAAGTGGATGCTGACATTCTTTACTCTTTAAGAAATCGAGCTTAAGAAACCTTTCCTCTTTGACAGGGAATGTCAAATTTCTCAAAGCCCGCAAGGTATCTCTTTCTTGAGATTCAGAAGATTGACTGTCACTATTATCCAGAGGTATGCTAGATCATGCATGTCTTCTTTGTCCCTCTTAGACAGTAATAGAGTGAGGAAACTCTCAAAAGATCAATCTTTTCAGTTGCCACTCTTGCTGCTTATAAGAAAGTGCGAAGAAGGATCTTTTGTTAGTTAATTTTGATTCTTTTCCTAATAACCCCTTTTCATTCATTTGCGCTGTTGCAGACGTTGCATCGCCTTTTTATCATTAATGCTGGATCTGGATTTAAAGTCCTGTGGAAAGCAATCAGGACATTTCTTGATCAACGCACCCTCGCAAAGATTCAAGTATGGACAATTTGTTCCAAGTGTTCGTTCTTCTTTCCCTTCCATTCCCCGCCACCCTCTACCTATGTTTTTAATCTGGGACAACCACTGAAGGAAATAGGATTTTAAGACATATACTAAGATTTCAGGTGCTTGGGAGCAACTACACGAGTACCTTACTTGGAGTTATTGATCCAAGGTGATTAAGCAGCACAGCATTTAACAACTTATGTAAATGCCTGAATGGATGCAATTATGCATATGTAGAGGTTGCTGTAGGAGTTATTTTATTCTCATGCATGAAATTGGTTCTGCAGTAATCTTCCAACTTTTCTTGGTGGAGACTGCACATGTTCTGACTATGGAGGTTGCCTATTTAGCGACAAAGGGCCATGGAATGACCCTATGATTACAAACATACTTCAGGTTTTCACCTGTTGCTATGCTGTTTTGAATTAAATGAGTACATTGTGCTACATAGCTTTATGGTTGGTATGTAATGATATACTTGAGAAAGAAATCACATTTTCCATAGGCAATGCTTGAAGCTGAACACGAGAATGGGAACGAAGAAAATAATGGTTTTTCTGCAAAAGACGCCCCTGGTCGTGTTACTGTAAGCAGATTTACTGATAGCAAGTGTGACAAAATCGAGTAAATATCTAAGAGTCGATGGTCTCATCTCGAGCTTTGTAAATGCAGGATAATGTACATATTAAGGATGTCTATGCTATGACTCCATCTAGAGATGATACTTTTGGAGGGCTTGAGGTAGATCAGCCATTTCTACAGAAGATCCTAACACTTCAAAGTGTAGTCAATGACACAAAAGCAGTAAGTAGTTTTATTTCAGGGACTTTTTACCTCTTCTGGTTCTTTCTCTATACTAAAGTAAATCTATACAATGTTTATGGCACAGAAAATCCAGGCCTTAGAAGCTGCTCTTAAGGACACAAAGTTGGTTAGTATGAAAAGAAATCCACTGCTAATTGTTTTTGAAAACATGAACTAAATGATCATTGCCTTTTCTTTCAGGTTATAGAAGGACTTGGGCAACCAATGGAAGAGCTGAAAAATCAAATTATAGTGTCAAAGAGAAGATCAAATTATAGTACCAAATGAAGAGTTTCAACCTTTTCTTTCTTTTGGAGGATTCTGATAGTGCTGTCAACTGACTTCTAGTAATAGGAGTAACACTATGTTAAATAAGGCAGCCTATATACAAACAAAATCCAAGAGAGGCATAGCGTACCCCAAAGTAAGCTTAATTAGACATTCTTTTCGTTGGGAAGTACCCTAATTACAATTTTAAATTTAGCAACAAGTTAATCAGAATATGTATTCACCGCCTTAAAAGGAAATCATTAAATGCAAGGCTTCTTGAGTTATTGGGTGAATTTTGGAGTACTTTTTAAATTAATGGACCAGCCAAACAATTCTTTTACAAGTTTGCTGCTGAAATCACAGCATGATTTGAAAATTGACGAAATGCAAAAGTAAAATAATTAAACGCTACATATAAGAACTTTTGAGAGAAATTTTATGGGCTTGTTGCAACTGTACTGTTGTTTTAGTTCAGGGGAAAGTGCACGAAAGGTCACTTTTGATACTGATCTTTGTGCACAGGCTATTAATATCAAAATATTTAGTTTATAGCCATTTTTTACACCCATCAAAAATAGAAAAATAAAAAAAGACTAAATTAACCCCCAAATATATATATTAGTCCATGTGGATGGAACCTCAATCCACAAGGGTAGAGAAGTTCAATCCATATGGAACTTCAGTCCACAATGGTAGACAAGTTCAATCCATGTGGATGGAACTTCAGTCCACAAGGGTAGAGAAGTTCAATCCCTGAGGATGGAACTTCAATCTATAATGGTAGAAAGTTCGATCCCAGTGGATAGAACATCAATCCATAAGGGTAGATAAGTTCAATCCATGTGGATGAAACTTCAATCCATAAGGGTAGAAAGTTCAATCCCTGTCGATGGAACTTCAATCCATAAGAGTAGATAAGTTCAATCCCTAAGTACATAGGGCAGAGAAGTTCAATCCATGTGGATAGAACTTCAGTCCATAAGGATAGAGAAGTTCAATAATGGATAGAACTTCAGTAGAGGCAAAAGTGGTCTCAAGTGTAAGACCAAGGAAATTAGTGGCTGCAAAGCTAATACTAGTGTCAAAACTGGCCACTGGGCGAAAATTTTACTTTAGTTTAGGGAAATTTTCAAAAAATAGGCAGCCCACTACTCAAAATTACAAATAGGAGGCCATATTTTTTTTCATGCATAACATCCATCCCTAAAATTACAAATTTTAGCACTACTTCATAAAAAACACCTTAGCTACCAAATTTCCCCATCCCCAGCCACTAAGTCGCCGGCAGACACCCCCCCACCAGTGGTGTCATTACTTTTTTGTATTTTACTGAATTTATGTTGTTTATTGCTTCTAAATCATTGCTTTGGACAAGTTTATACACACAAATCTCCCCCCAAAAAATAAATTATATACGAATATACATAAATAAATGCGTAGCAATGAGAGAAATACAAAAATATACACAAAAAAAAGTAAAAATTCATATAAACATTCTTAATATACAGATTTATTCACTCATATATACACACTTATACAAATTTATACACATGTATAAAGTTGTATAAAATTGTATAAACTTGCGGCAGACTGCTATCTCGGGAAAAGGGTGGCAACTTGGGTAAGATTCGAAAATATAGGCCATTTTTGGTAATTTTCATCTTTTGCTTGTCTTTTAATGTAATTATCCCTTTAGTTTAAGTGCATCCGTAAAAATTTCGCGTAGAGGCCTGTTTGGCGCGCGCTAATTGATTTGTAGCCGTCAAAAATAAATTCGCTGAGATTAGCCACCTCCGGACAAGTACCAGTATAAATACTGGGGCTTTGAACAAGTTTTGTTCAAAGTCCCAATATTTATACTTGGAAGCTTCAGTAAACTAAACCCAGTATAAAATAATGGGGCTTATTTTGTTATGGGACTTTGTATAAAGCTTCAGTCCCATAACAAAATACTGGGGCTTTGAACAAAACTTGTTCAAAGCCCCAGCATTTTGTTATGGGACTGAAGCTTTATATATAAAGTTCGATAACAAAATAATGCGATTTATCTCTTTGATGAGACCTTTGTTATGGGATAAATTCCATTATTTTGTTATGGGATAAAGTCCCATAACAAAATAATGGGACCTTTGAACATGTTAGTTCAAGGTCCCATTATTTTGCTAGGGGATTATTTTGTTATGGGACTTCTTCAGTCCCATAACAAAATACTTGGGCTTTGTTATGGGACTAGTCTGAGGTGTTTTTCCAACGCTAATGGAGCGTAAATGTGCGCGCAAATTTTTGGCTATTTCTCAATGAATTTTGAAACGGTGGATAAAACTCTTTGAGTGCGTCCAAAAAAGGCTACGCATCAAAATTTCCGAGTGCATCCCTTTTTCTTTTGTTTTCAACTTTATGAATTGAATTTTGATTTGATCGGCATTAAATAAAACTATTTATACTAATTACAACTGGAGTACTATAAAAGAGGAATTTCTCTCTTTTGATTTTATTTTTTTTGCTAGCTATAAAAAATTCTCTATCCTTCATGTTATTAATGAAAATGTCTAATTACATAAAAATTTGAATTTTCAACTCTATAAATAATACTCCAATATTTGATCAGCTACATAAGCAAGTCGAATAATATAAATAGAGAAAAATGTAAATAATATCTCATGATAAAATGAGGAGGATGTTATAATTAGGGAAAAAACAGGTATGCAATATAGAAAATCACGAGCCAATTTCAGATTTTGAGAGAAGACAAAGAAGGGAGACTATATAAACTTCAAATTATTGGTTGGAGAAATTATTTCACCAATTGTATAATACATAATCTCTAATTTTAAATTGCAATTATTGATTTTCCAACGAAGTAAATGCAAACATATCTATAGGCTTTAATTTCTTCATCAAGATATGAATGATTTTAAACCAACATTAAATTAGTTTTTTCCCAACATAATAACTGGCAAAGAATAATAAATAGAACTACCCATTCGTTGGCTATATAAATGAGAGAACTTCTGATTTCTTGGCATGAGCAAAAAGAACCAAAAACACTTTGAAAGACTTGACATGTACTCGAAATCAATGGGAAAGCTAAATGTATTCCTCTGCTTTCTAATGTTGTTATCTTTCACAAGTGTTTGTCAGGTAAAGTATCAGTAGCAATTTGTTTGATTTCTCAGTTCATTTTGGTACCATAGAAGCTTCATAAATACTATTGAGTTGTGGTTTCTTTTCTTCATGATCCATATGGTTTAAGAATGACATTAATAAGTTCAGTATAAGAGTATAATATTTTACAAGTGTGATGCAAGTCAACTTTCAAAGCCATGTTTTCTATCAGGTTTCAAAGCTGAGAATGATTTCATATAATATCAATGTTGCATGACTTATAAAGCTAGTTATTTGATGTGTGGATAGTCTAAGGTATCAAATGAAGGTCTCGGCTTGTTCAAAAACCCGATTGTGATAAAAGAGTCCGTAGCTAGTTATTTGTTGTGTGGATAGTATCATGCATTTTCTTTTGGCAAGTAAATTAAATTAGTATCATGCATTTTTCTTGGACAAGCAAATTAAATGAATTTTTCTTACATATACAGGGTAAGTGGTGGTGTATAGTAGATGAATGGCCAACAGATGTGACACTAGCAGCATTCTTGGATAAAGCATGTAAACGAGGCCACTGTGTTGACTTACAACCTGGAAAACCGTGTTACTTGCCTTTTACCCTTCGTAGCCATGCTTCCTACGTTCTTAACCTTTTGTATAGGAAAACTAACAAATGTCCTCCTCATTTGGGTATGCGTGTACTAAGGGATCCCTGTAAGTTTCTCTCTCTTAATAACTTAATTATAGGAAGGTGAGTATCTAGTTAATAAGCTAAGATTAGTCACTTGCATTATCTTTTCTCTCTTATTTTTTTCCATATGAAATCTAACCATTTGATCCATCAAAACAAATAAAAGCGATCAAATGGTTAGATAACATATGGAAAAAAATAAGAGACAAAGGATAATGCAAGTGACTAATATCAAGTACAATTTAATTTGCAACTTCACGTCCTGCTTTCTTGTTCCTTTCCTTATGTATGACTATGAGGGACTTCACAAAATCTCCTTTTATGGTTTTTGGAGTTTTCCTCTAAAAGCTTTTTGCAGTTAACAGCACCTAATATATATGTTCACAAAATCTCCTTCTTGCCTACCAAAATGACTTGGTTTGTAGTTGTAGCTAAGTCTTTTAAACTTTAAAGAAAAAGTGTACTTATCTCATTCATGTCTATTTGGTAATCTTGCAGCTTATGGAAGATGCATATATCCATAAACGGAGTTGTTCGACAGGAGAATTCTTCCAATTCGAGGATGCAAAGTTGTTTTGTACGAATAGAGTAACTATATTATAAAGCATAAATAGTGATTGCTTCCTAGCTCGTGTATCAATCATTTTAGCAAATGTGTAACAGATGCTCCTCATTTTAAGTTTGTTTATGGAATATATTTGAGATAATATAGCAGTCTCTTACCTCGAATTTCTGGAATAGAATTTTAGACAAGTAACAAGTGGGAGTAAAAAAGAGACAAAAATGACATGTTCTCCATCAACTAATTGCTTCCTCGCAGAGCTTAGGAAGGTGAAATTAATGGATGATTTTCAGTCTCATTTCATCAAATCATTTAGCGACTATAAGTTGATACGGATTAATGTACATGTAAACATTAGTGCACAAATTTTACCTACCATGTGCTAATTTTTTATTTTTTTTGGAATTCTATGGCTACATTAAGTTTCGCGTCCAATTAATAATCTAAGTGCCTATTTGATCACTTGGAACTTGACGTCTGGTAAGAATTAATTTCCTCTTGTGGTTGTGAACACATAGATCCTTTGCTTATATAAAACATAATAACAGAGTTTTATTGAGTTTCAGGACAAATAGCCGTGAGTTACAGGACTAACATAAAATACAATTTTAGACGAGTAATATATAAAGGGAGTGAAGTTGCATTAGAAGAAAGTGATATGGATAGACTCAGACGAGTTGTTCCTTATTTAAGTGTTGAAAAATTCGAGAGGTGTACACTGTATGGATTTTTAGTCGCTTGATCATTTAACATTTAGCTTGATTATGCTCATGAGTCATGATCGACTTTAGTGTGTGTCGAGGTTATATGACTAAATCAAAAAAGGATAAATGAATAATTGGTTTTGCTTAAAAGAAGGATTTCACAGAAAGAAAAATATAGAAAGCAATAGACCAAGAGATTGATGGAATATAAGGTGGTGACCTTTAATAATATCATAAGACACAAAGAGGATGGAAGAGGGAGGGACATTATGCTCCCTTCTTATATAAAAATAAAACTCCACTCTTACATAACACGATTACAAATGAGGCACTTATAGATATCTAAGAACCAATTCTAGAATCACACCTACTAATACATATGTTCACACACATAATGAACTTGGTTACCTTAAAAACTTAACAATGAACCTAGGTAATATGAGTTCTATGCATCAAATCACTTAGATATCCCAAAAGACACGAATAATATGAAATGCATGCAATAAGCAATTCTAGAATAATATTCAAAATTATATTCTTAACAGAGATGTAACTAGAAAAGGATGCTACGTATTTAGATTGGGTTGGTTTCCTGTTAGTCCTTCCATTGTTTATTTGCCACTCTTTATTGGCCATGGTATTTACTTGGTTTAGAATAGAAAATCAAGAGAGACATGGGAACGACTATAAAAAGAATGTGAAATTACTCATCAAACTGACATTGCTATCATTTATTTTTAAAAAAATAAAAAATTGGACAATAAATTCAATGAGTTAGTATTCTTTTGATTTACACATAACTAGGATCTAGCGTTGGTATGCTATCATCAACCATTGGCCAAGACAACATCCCTCATTAATTGTCTAGAAGCATTTGGCTCTAGTTGGATTATAGAAGAGATTTCTCTAACAATTTCTGGCAATGTCATTCTAAAGCACAGACTAACTCGCTTTTAACGTATTTTTTGCTGGTAAGTTTTACCATGTCTCCTATCTGGTAAAATTTCTAAAACGAATTTTCCAAGTAGAAAATAGCAAAGAAATTGAGTACAAAATGTGTTATACGGACTTCTATTTGTTTTTCTTCTCTGTGAATGCAGATTTCTTAGAATGAGGGACTATGATCTTACAAAAGCAAAGAGTATGTTTTTGAACTATATGAAGTGGCGAGAGGAGTTTCATGTGGATGCAGTTTCCAAGGTAACTTCCAAATTTTCTTGTGTTTTGAAAGCCAACATTGCTAGTAGACTCATTCATTGCAAGTTTTCTTTGAAAAGGTCACTTTCAGGTGGAGCATAATGACTTCGCTTATATGCACAGTGACTTCTCTATGAATGTCTATGCCAACCTCTGAGATTTTGTATTGAATTCCCACAAACCATATCGAGCAAATTTCACTCTTCTGTCTTGCAGCATCTCCTCATTTCTCGTTTTGCTGGTATGGTTTACTGAATACTTGGACTTTACTTGTTCAAACTAATGGTACACATTTTATGGTTTTGGGGTATCCTTCTATTGTTACATGATTGAAAATATTATTTATGTTCAATAGCCTTAAGATTCTTTGCGACTTTATGCGCCAAATCATTCTGTAGGAACTCAAGTTTGAGGAATTCAATGATGTTAAAAAGTGTTATCCTCATGGCTTTCATGGAGTAGATGTTAGATTTCATAATTTCAGAAACCGTGGAACTATATGATTTTCACATCAATCACATAAAATAGTAATTTCAATCAAGAAAACATACCCGAATCCATGGTGTCTTCTTGATGAATCTTGAGCGGAAGTCTTTAATATTCTTGTTGTTGGAGTAATATGTTCTCTCTCTTTCCTTTACTTTTACTGAACAATTGTGATGGAAAACCTTATTCAAAAAACTGGCAGAGAGAGGACCCTTATACTTTGAGAAGTTATAAGCAGTTATCTACATGTTCCATCACGTGTAGAATTGGGGAGTTAAATAGTAATAGGTAACTTCTCTTAATAATATAATTTAGCTTTTATTAATATTAATTTATTAAACCAACTTAAATATGCCACGTGGGCCACACTTTACATAACGTGGCCACACTTTACATTCTCCCACTTGGCACACGTTAATTTACTTAATGGTTTAATAAATGTTTGTATCATTATGTGCACAGTTATAAAAGCTAAATCCGACTTCATTCGTTGTTATTGAGCATACCAACCAATATGAGTCATGGCGGTCATACACCACTCGACATAATCCCTTCCATGTACTACAATATTAGTCTACTACCCAACACAACCTTTAATACATAATGGGTCCAACAATAATGCTTAGAATATCTTTATCTAAGCTAAAACCTGTCATCATCATTCTCACATTATGTATACCAGAGAAACAGGTAAAACAGAAACATTTATATTAATGAGCTCAAAGTGTCAATACAATAAACATCATAAAGTCATTACATAAAGTCATACATTGCTATCAATAATGCCCATTCTTTCAACATGTTCTATAAATGCTTTAGGCGGTAATCCTTTCGTCAAAGGATCAACAATCATAATTTTGGTGCTAATATCTTCAACTGACACTCTATGTTCCTGAACTTCTTCCTTAAGTTTAAGGTACTTCAAGTCTATAGGTTTAGCACCCTTTGTGTACCTATCATTTTTAGGAAGAAGACTGCTGAGGAATTATCACAATAAATTTTCAGCGGCTTGGCAATACTGTCGACTAGTCCAAGTCCTGAAACAAAGTTCCTCAGCCACTTAGCCTGAACTGCGGCCTCAAAGCATGCCACAAACTCAGCTTCCATGGTAGATCCAGCTGTGATAGATTGCTTTGCACTCTTCCACGATATTGCTCCTCTAGCTAACAGGAACAAATAACCAAATGTGGATTTTCTTGTATCCTCACAACCACCATAATCTGAATCTGAATATCCAACCACATCAAGATGGTCAGATTTTCTATAAGTGAGCATATAATCTTTTGTTCCTTGCAAGTATCTCAATACTTTCTTTGCAGCTCTCCAATGATCCATTCCTGGATTGCTTTGATATCTGCCCAGCATTCCAACAGCAAAACTGATGTCTGGTCTGGTACATGTCTGGGCATACATTAAGCTCCCAACTACGGATGCATAAGGAATATCTTTCATTCGCTTACGTTCCAATTCATTCTTTGGACATTGATTGAGACTGAATTTATCTCCCTTCTGAATTGGAACGGGACTTGATGAGCAATTTTCCATTCTGAATCTCTCTAGAACTTTATTAATATAGGCCTTTTGAGACAACCCCAACAAACCTTGTGATCTATCCCGGAATATTTCTATCCCGATCACATAGGTTGCTTCTCCCATATCTTTCATTTCAAAGTTCTTAGAGAGAAATTTCTTGGTGTCATGCATCATACCAAGATCATTAGTAGCAAGCAAGATGTCATCAACATACAGGACTAATATTATAAACTTACTCCCACTGACCTTCAGATATATACACCGGTCAACGATGTTTTCCTTAAATCCAAAGGCGACAACAGTTTCATGAAACTTAAGATACCATTGTCGGGAAGCTTGTTTAAGCCCGTATATTGACTTCTTCAGTTTACATACCATGTGTTCCTTTCCTTTAATTTCAAAACCCTCTGGTTGATTCATGTAAACTTCTTCCTCTAAATTTCCATTCAGTAAGGCAGTTTTCACATCCATTTGATGTAGCTCTAAGTCATAATGAGCCACTAAAGCCATTATAATTCTAAGTGAATCCTTTTTAAAGACAGGTGAAAATGTCTCTGTATAGTCAACACCATGTTTCTGAGTGAAACCTTTTGCAACAAGTCTGGCCTTGTGACGTTCAATATTACCATTTGAGTCACGTTTGGTCTTAAAGACCCATTTACACCCGACTCTTTTACAACCTTCTGGTAATTCAACAAGGTCCCAAACTTCATTATGTTGCATGGATTTCAACTCATCTTTCATAGCATCTAACCACTTATCAGAATTATTACTTTCAATGGCCTGTGAAAACGAAACTGGATCATCATTGATTTCCAAATCATCCAAATCAATTTCCGGATCAATTTCTGACTCGTGTAGATATACCAAAAAATCATCAGAAATTGCATTTCTCCTTTGTCTTTGAGATTTTCTTAACGCTACTTCTTGCAGTACGTCTACAGCAGGTTCATTGATTATGTTTTCATTATGAATAGCAGGATCATTTTTGTTGTTCTTGTTGGTTGTTAGGCGGTACAACAACTTCGGGAACAACAATTTTAGGAGAAGTACAGGGTAAAGGAATTTGCACCTTAACTTCCCTAATTTCCACATTACGCGGTACTTCACTCCCACTAACTTCACCATTCTCAATGAACCTAGCATTTCCAGTTTCAACAATTCTCGTACAATGGTTAGGACAATAAAATCTATACCCTTTTGTTTTTTCTGGATAACCAATAAAGAAACCACTGATTGTTCGTGGATCCAGTTTTTTTTCTTGTGGATTATAAATTCTTACTTCTGCCGGGCAGCCCCAAACATGCAGGTGCCTTAAACTAGGTTTCCTACCAGTCCAAAGTTCAAAAGGTGTCTTTGGAACTGCCACACCTTTGGAACTGCCTTACTAGGAACCCTATTTAGTAAGTACACAGCAGTCTTTAAAGCATACATCCACAATGAAGCGGGTAAAGATGAATTACTTAACATACTCCTAACCATTTCAATTAATGTACGATTACGCCTTTCTGCCACACCATTTTGTTGTGGTGTGCCAGGCATTGTGTATTGGGCACATATGTCACGCTTTTCGAGGAATTTAGCAAATGGACCAGGGTGTTGTCCAGTTTCATCATATCTTCCATAATACTCACCACCTCTATCTGACCTAATTATTTTCACCTTTCTGTCTAATTGCCTTTCAACCTCATTAATAAATACCTCTAAAGCATTTAATGCTTGAGATTTTTCGTGCAACAAATAGACATAACCATAACGTGAAAAGTCGTCAATAAAGGTGATAAAGTATTTTTCCTTACTGAAAGATGGAATATCAAAAGGACCACAGATATCAGTGTGTATAATTTCAAGAAGCTGTGTGCTTCTTGTGGCTCCTTTCTTTGTATGTTTTGTTTGTTTTCCTTTAATACAATCCACACAAATATTTAGGTCTGTAAAATCTAAATCTGGAAGGATTTCATTCTTAACTAATCTTTCCAGTCTTTCTTAGATATGTGACCTAAACGTCTATGCCACAAGTAAGCAGAGTGTTGTAGTTTGGTTCCAACTTTATGATGCAGAGTTAAGAGGGTTTCAGCAAACAGATTATCAAGATTTAATTTGTATAAATCATCACAAAGAATACCAGAACCAATGAGATGATTATGTTTAAACAAACTAAAACATCCATTGCCGAAATTAAAAGAGTATCCAGTCTTGTCTAACTTAGACAAAGAAACTAAATTTCTAGAAATAGAAGGTACATAATAAGTTTCAAATAAGTCTAAGTGACGCCCAGTATCTAGGATTAAACGATAAGTCCCGATAGCTTGAACTGGAGCCTTCACTCTATTCCCCATGTACACAAATCTTTCATTCTGATTTATGGTTTGGGTTGTAAGGAATCCCTGCATCGTATTAGAAACATGAACAGTACAACCAGAGTCAATCCACCAAGTATTATAAGGAACTTCAGTTAAATTTGATTCGAGACACGTAAAAGCACAAGGCTTACCTTTCTTCTCGAACCATGCCTTACGTTTCAGGCAGTCTTTCTGAAAGTGTCCAGGTTTTCCACAGAAACGACACTTGTCATTCTTATGTTCCTTCTTACGTACTTGATGAGAGGATTCACTAACATTATGGTTTCTCTGTTTGCCCTTAACATGCTTCTTTCCTTTCTTTCCAGCTCCTTGATGGCCTACAAGGTTAATGGAGTGCGTTCCTTGGTTCTTTAGCCTTGTTTCCTCCTGAACCAGCATTCCGTGCAATTCATGCACGTTCCATTTGTCTTTCATGGTATTATAGTTCATTTGGAAAGGACCATACTCAGACGGTAATGAGTTGATGATGAAACTGCACAAGGAAATTTTCATCCATTTCCATTCCCAGAGTCTTAAGTCTTGCTAGTATGTTTGTCATTTCTATGACATGCTCATGCATGGTACGTGAACCATCAAACTTCATGGTGGTCAAAGTACCCATTAATGTCCCAGCAAGAGACTTGTTAGCAGTTTGAGAGCGTTCTTCTACAAGTCTTAAAAGCTCTTTCGCACTTTCAGTGTTGGGAAGAGCAGATTTAATGTTGCCCGCTATACTCATTCGTATGAACATTAGGCTTAATCTGTTAGACCTGTCCCACTGCTTAAAATAAGACTTTTCTTCAGCACTGCTAGTTGCAGTAATAGCAGCTGGCTTCTCAGTGTAGAGTGCAACATCAAGATCTAAAACTCCGAGATGGAATTTGATCTGTTCACACCACTCCGAGAAGTTCAGTCCGTTAAAAGTCGTAACAGAAGCAGAGTGCGAATGAAGAGCAATTGCTGCAAATAGAATATGTTCATTCGTTAACGCTTTGAGTTATAAACTAAACATATTATCAGATTCAGAATTATACTTGAAGTGTATCCCGATGTTCACCTTTGGGTAGAACGCCAAAATACTAAGACATTATGATGCTTAATATAATTTTAACATAATTTGATAATTTTTAATGTACCTATTAATTATATTTACTATCTTTGGATAAATAAAAAAAACTAATTGTACATATAAATTATTTCTTTAATGTCTCACGATTATAAGAACAAACAATCAACCTTTGGGTGATCCATAAATGTCCTATAACCGTGAATTTGAATTACCCAAAAATATTTATCTTTTATAAGCATCAGATTTATGGGTAGTTCAATATATGTTCAATCATTATTTTGGAATTAAACTTCATAAAATTCGACCACTTTGGTGATTAACAAATCATACATACTTAATTCCAAAGAATTTGAATCTGAGTCTCTTGGCCATTAATTTTTACTGCCAAGTTACTGATTCTTTAAATTGAATAGTTGGAACTTAATACAAGCTATAGCATGGATAATTATTCAAAGAATCTAAAAGTTATTTCATTATTCATAACTCATATTCTTTTATTAATAAATTATAATTCACATCTACCAACATAAAGAAACATGATGTTGGATATAGCAGAACCTTCACGAAAGTTGAACATACATTCTAAATATGATAGTTAAATAGAAAATAATGCTATAAACAGAGACCACATGGCAAGTTTCTAGCCAAAAACTAATTATGTCAACATATTGGAGCATTAAATTTAAAGTGTATCCAAGTATTATAAATGAAGAAACTTTAGACTTAATAAAATATACCATAATCAGACTACACATGATTATGACTCCAAGTCTCCAAGTCTTGACGTTGTTAAGCAATTTCGGTCAACTATTTTTAAGTGATGAACAATATGTTTATATCCCTAACTTTCATAATTAGGGTTCACAAAATTAGCATTCATTATGATGAAAAATCATTAGTTTCTTAACCTGACTCTGATACCACATGTTAGATTTCATAATTTCAGGAACCGTGGAACTATATGATTTTCACATCAATCACATAAAATAGTAATTTCAATCAAGAAAACATACCCGATTCCATGGTGTCTTCTTGATGAATCTTGAGCGGAAGTCTTTAATATTCTTGTTGTTGGAGAAATATGTTCTCTCTCTTTCCTTTACATTTACTGAACAATTGTGATGGAAAACCTTGTTCAAAAAACTGGCAGAGAGAGGACCCTTATACTTTGAGAAGTTATAAGCAGTTATCTACATGTTCCATCACGTGTAGAAGTGGGGAGTTAAATAGTAATAGGTAACTTCTCTTAATAATATAATTTAGCTTTTATTAATATTAATTTATTAAACCAACTTAAATATGCCACGTGGTCCACACTTTACATAACGTGGCCACACTTTACAGTAGATAGATATGGTCGACCAGATTACATTGAAAAAATAGAATGGTAAATCTTAATAGGTTACTTGAAGTAACTACTATGGAGAGATTTGTGTAATATCATGTGCCTGAACAAGAGAAAATATTGAACTGGAGATAGCGTGCATGTTCACTTACGAAGAAGCATATTGCTTCGACTGTCAGCATCTTGGATGTGGTAAAAATCTCCCTGTCTATCTTTTTATCTCACTTAAGGACATTCAAACTTTATGTGTGTGATCATGTGTTAGTCCATGTCTATATTCCTCAGTTTAAGGCTTGCAGCTCAGCTAAAGGTGGCTTATGGCTGTTGAGAAACAATACATTTACTGAATCTCAAAGCTGATGGAATCAATTATCTGTTTATTTTTTCCTGATGGTTAACTGAGCCATATTCCAGATGACAAAAACATTAGTCTTTGGAATCATGGAATATGAATGTATCTTTCTATCACAATACCAATACATTTTACTTTGCCTTAGTTTCACTATCTAGTTGCCAAATGGTATTAAAAATTCAGTAAACATCATTAAATCCTGTCGTTATTTTGCAGTTACATGAACTAGGATGATAGTCTATTAGCGACCCGTTATCTATGTCATGATTATACTTGTAGATGATGTGAAAAAAGAGGAGTGTTGCATTTCTCTACTCATGCTGCTGTCCATGCTTTTCAAACTGCATAGCTTTCACTGTCCCTGGCGTTTTATTAATGACTGTATTGCTTGGATTGGTCTCCTAGGCAATCTTGATGAAATAATTTGATCTTTGTCAACACATTGCACAACCATAAGACGCCTGAGTGGAACTATGGGAAGACTATTATTTTCCTCCTCTTTTTTTTTTTTTTTTTTTTTTTGTGGCAAATAAAAACGCCAAACTTGGGAACACATAGTAAGTTGGGGCTTTGGCATGGCAGGCCCTCTCAAGTTATTTTTGAATGGAAAAAGGCTCAAGTTTTAATCATGAAGTATAGGGTCCTCTAATTATTAATGGCATTAAAAACTTTTAATTATCTAACCTTCTCACCCCAAAGTTTTTTATGTTACACAATGGTCCAAGTATAAAAGGCCACTTTTTGCTAAATTTGGCCATAAACCTAGATCTACAACAGCCCTTCCCTCTCCTCTCCTCCATTTTTCCCTCTCTCAAATCCTTATTCGTATCATTCTTCTTGTTTCTTCAACCTACACTTCATTTTATGATTGTTTCTTCAATCTAAGCAATCCTAAACGAAATATAACACATATCCATTTCTTATTCTTCGTTAAGAAGATTTGTGAATGTTCATCATTTTCAAATATTGAAATTTTTGAAATGAGTTTTTAAAAATCAACCAAATTTTTGTACTGTTATCAAGTGGGTGTTGTTAGAATTGTTGGGAATAATAGTGAGAGGTTGAATATAAAATTTGAAATCATTTGGAGTTAATTTGGACTGGATTTGGTTAATTTTAGACTAAAAGCGATGTTGAAATTTTTTCTCAGCACGATGAACATCTATTAGGATGTTCAGAACATCCTGACGGGGAGACGCTTGAAACATCCTGACGGATGTTCCAAACATCTTGAACATCAATACAAATGTTCTGAACATCTTGAACATCTTGATAGGCAAGATGCTTCGAATATCTAGAGAGACGTCGTGAACATTGAGAGATATGTTACTATTAATATCCCGCCAAATGTTTTGATTATCTCTCATGATGTTTAGCAAATCTGTATTTTACCCGTCGAACTATTGTAGAAATGATGACAATTATCAGTAGTAATGACCAATTATACTTGTTAGAGTGATAAATGTTGACAATTATCAGTAGTGATGACCAATTGACTGATAAGTGATGATCATTTATCGTAGGGTTGTTTTAAACAACCTATTGATGTTCGTCGCATTAAACGGTCGTTCGGATCGCACAATTTTTAATGTTGCTATCTTCATCGTATGATGATCCATACATACTGGTTTCGAACATCAAATAGATGTTTGTCACATGTTATGTGTCGTTCCGAGCGCCATGTTCAATTTTTTCTATGTTCATCATACTTTTTCACAATTAGAGTAGTTAGCGCGACAAATTATGATGATTGTATAGCTATAAGTGACCAATTATACTTGTAAGAGTGATAGACTCATCCACTTTCATCACAAAGACCACTTAGAGTAGTTGGTGTGACAAATGATGATCATTATGAGTAGAAATGGACAACTAGAGTTGTCAGAGTGACAAATGATGATTATTATACCTATAAATGACCAACTATACTTGTAAGAGTGACAAATGATGATCACTATCACTATAAATGACCCACTATACTTGTAAGAGTGACAAATGATGATCATTATCACTATAAATGACCCACTATACTTCTTATAGGGAGAAATGATGATCACTATCACTATAATTGACCCACTACACTTGTTATAGAGAGAAATGATGATCATTATAACTTCAAATGACCCACTATACGTGTAAGAGTGACAGATGATGATTATTATGACTACAAATGACCCACTATGCTTGTAAGAGTGACAAATGATGATCACTGTCACTATAAATGACCAATTATACTTCTTATAGGGAGAAATGATGATCATTATACGTACAAATGACCAACTATACTTGTAAGAGTGACAAATGATGATCACTATCACTATAAATAACCAACTATACTTGTTATAGGGAAAAATAATTATCCATACATATACTCTAGTTTCGAACATCCACTAGACGTTTGTCACATGTTATGTGTCGTTTCGATCGCTATGTTCAATTTTTTCTATGTTCATCATACTTTTTCACAATTAAAGTAGTTAGAGCGACAAATTATGATGATTGTATGGCTATAAGTGACCAATTATACTTGTAAGAGTGATAAACTCATCCACTTTCATCACAAAGACCACTTAGAGTAGTTTGTGTGACAAATGATGATCATTATGAGTAGAAATGGCCAACTAGAGTTGTTAGAGTGACAAATGATGATCAATATGATAAGAAATGACCCACTATACTTGTTAGAGTGATAAATAATGATCATTATGAGTAGAAATGACCTACCATACTTGTAAGAGTTACAAATGATGATCATTATGAGTAGAAATGACCCACTATACTTGTAAGAGTTACAAATGATGATCATTATACCTACAAATGACCCACTATACTTGTTAGAGTGAGAAATGATGATCACTATTATTATAAATGACCAACTATACTTGTTAGAGTGATAAATGATGATCATTATACCTACAAATGACCCACTATACTTGTTAGAGTGAGAAATGATGATCACTATCACTATAAATGACCCACTATACGTGTAAGAGTGACAAATGATGATTATTACGACTACAAATGACCCACTATGCTTGTAAGAGTGACAAATGATGATCATTATCACTATAAATGACCAACTATACTTCTTATAGGGAGAAATGATGATCACTATACCTACAAATGACCAACTATACTTGTAAGAGTGACAAATGATGATCACTATCACTATAAATGACCAACTATACTTGTTAGAGTGACAAATGATGATCAATATGATAAGAAATGGCCCACAATACTTGTAAGAGCGACAAATGATGATCACTATCACTATAAATGACCAATTATATTTGTTATAGGGAGAAATGATGATCACTATCACTATAAATGACCAACTATACT
Organism: Petunia x hybrida; assembly: GCA_037355625.1. Lineage (NCBI taxonomy): Eukaryota > Viridiplantae > Streptophyta > Magnoliopsida > Solanales > Solanaceae > Petunia > Petunia x hybrida. Next base: position 7,717,134 of record JBBBVM010000090.1, on the reverse strand, counting down.
TGTTAGAGTGACAAATGATGATCAATATGATAAGAAATGACCCACTATACTTGTAAGAGCGACAAATGATGATCACTATCACTATAGAATGACCAATTATACTTGTTATAGGGAGAAATGATGATCCATACATATAGTCTTGTTACGAACATCCAATAGATGTTTGTCACATTATATGTGATGTTCCGCGCGAAATGTTCTATTGTTTCTATCGTCACATTATAATTAAAGGGCGATGATCATTATCACTCTAAATTACCAAGTATACTTGTTAGAGTGACAAATGATTATCCATCTATCTTTGTTGTTTCGAACATGCTGTTGATGTTTGTCACATGAACATCATGTTCGGAGCGCCATTTTTCGATGTTGCTATCTTCATCGTATTGTTTTTGAAAATATTCAGAACATATAGCGATATGATTGAAACATGAAGTGAGTCGTGCGGAACGACTTAGGGTACAATGGTAATTTACAGGACAAAATAACAATTTCAAATGAAATTTCTTGATCATTAGTACACAAAACATAACAATTGGAAATAAATAGAACCTAAAGTATGAACCAACACTTGATCCAACTTGTATTAAGTTATAATCATCTATATTTATCGCTCTAACTTGTATAATTGATTATTTTAAGTGATAATCTTTTATAAATATCACTTGAACATTATCAGTTGATCATATATTGTGCAGGCGTTGGGAATATCTATGAGTTGTTTCAAATGTAGAAGAGTTATAACTGCTAATATTTAGCCATATACTATGAAAGATTATTCATATATTACATACCTACAAGAAAGATTAATTGATTATCCTCTACTTCTTTTTCATTCTCTTTCGGAGTAATATGTGTGTGTGTGTGTGTATATATATATATATATATATATATATATATATATATATATATATATATATATATATATATATATATATATATATATATATATATATATATATATAAAAATACACAAGTTGATGTCTCATAAATAAGTATCTAATTCATATGATAGTACATAAGATTTTAACATCTACAATCACTCTGGTAGATATTTAAACATCGGTGGAAAGTGAAATATCTCACAAGAAGTTTCAAACATCATGTAGGAAGTTCAGAACATACTTGTAGTCGTTCAAAACTTTCAATATGTTTGAAACATCTTGAGTATCTTTTTTTCTTCAGAAAAATGATAAATAAATACACAAGGATGGTTATGTATATTGTGTGATAATATTTGATCTGTTGTTGTTGTTGTTGATTGTGGAGGTTGTGTATACAAATGAAATTTATAAAATCTGGTGCATTTGTTAAGGGGTTGTGTATAAAAAAAGGTATCTTGAGAATAAGATGAGTGTAGATAGACGAGTTGGATAGCTCGAATGTGAAAAAGTGTGAAAAAATTTATTAGTTTTCTAAGTTTAGTTCTCTAAATTTAGTTAAAGGTTGGAACATCACAAAGGATGCTTCGAACATCTTGAGTAATGGTAGGAACCTCCATCATGACATTTCATCTTTAATATGTTGGTACTGTTTTTTTTTTTTTTTTTTTTGAGTTCATCGCTTAAAGATAAATAATCCTAAATAAGGAGAGAGGTTTCTGAAGTTAACTCTACCATTTTTTCTTTTTTTAAAAAAAAGAAGAATGTTGAAAAAATTTATAGGTACATTAATTCTGTCTAATGATTGTCGCTTTCCTTATGTTTTCCATTTATCACTCACCGATTGAGTCTTACTTATTTTTATTTTTGAGGATCGAAAAATCAAATGATATTTTTATTTCAAATCTTATCTCAACGTCTAGATAAAAGATGCTTCCAACATCCAGACAGAGATGTTCCGAACATCATGATAGAAGATGTTTCGAACACCCTGGCAGTTGTTCTGAATTTCCTGATAGAAGATATTCCAAATACCGTAACAAATGTTCCGTACATTCTGACAGAAGATGTTCCGAACACCTAAAAAAAAAATATTTCAACCGCGAATTTTTGTTCAAAATTTATCCAAAGCAACTCAAATCAACACCAAATTATGTCAAATTTTATACTAAAGATCCAAATACCATTCTCAAGCATTTCAAACAGTACCCACTCCAAAATTACATAAAAATCATATTTGGATTTTTAAACCTACTACAAATTTTAAATTTTCTTTTGCATAAGAAGAAGAAGAAGACAAAGAAGAATGAGAGCAAGAAGAAGAAGAAAATGACTATGTAAACAACAAAAAGTAGTTGAAGAGTCTGACAAGAAAGATGAAGAAAATGAGAAGAATGTGAAGAAAAGAAAATAGAAGAGAAGGAAGATGAAGTAGATATGATGAACAAGAAGAGAAAAGAGAAAATTTTTATTCATTTATTTTAAAAATTTGTGGTATTTAATTTTGATCCCAAGAAGTTTAAAAGTTTTGTTACATTTAATTACAGCCCACAAAGTTTTAGTAATGCTAATCTGGTCCATGATTAGTCCTAATTGTACTTAGAATAAAAAGAAAATAGAAAAGAAAAGGCGAGACCCTTTTCTGCCAAAAAAGACTTGAGGGGTTCTGGAACACCACATCTCACTAGTAAATTAGATCTCTCGCTGCTTCTTATAACGGGGACAAGTCTCTGGCATAGCCTATCGAGTGTTCATTTCTAGGTATCATTATATATTTCAAAGCGATTGTTCCTTAAATTTAGAGTTTTCATGCGAATAGGAAAATTATACTCATAGCAAGTGGATGCTGACATTCATTACTATTTAAAGATATCGAGCTTAAGAGACCTATCCTCTTTTACAGGGAATGTCAAAATTTTCAAAGCCCGCAAGGTATCTCTTTCTTGAAATTAAGAAGATTGACAATCACTATTATCCAGAGGTATGCTAGATCATGCAAGTCTTTTTTATCCCTCTTAGACAGTAATAGAGTGAGGAAACTCTCAAAAGATCAATCTTTTCAGTTGCCACTCTTGCTCCTTATAAGAAAGTGTGAAGAAGGATCTTTTGTTAATTGATTTTTATTCTTTTCCTAATAACCCCTTTTCATTCATTTGTGTTGTTGCAGACGTTGCATCGCCTTTTTATCATTAATGCTGGATCTGGATTTAAGGTTCTGTGGAAAGCAATCAGGACATTTCTTGATCAACGCACCCTAGCAAAGATTCAAGTATGGACAATTTGTTCCAAGTGTTCTGTCTTCTTTCCCTTCCGTCCCCCGGCCACCCTGTGTCTATATTTTTAATCTAGGACAACCAGATTTTAAGGTATACACCAATATTTCAGGTGCTTGGGAGCAACTACACGAGTACCTTACTTGGAGTTATTGATCCAAGGTGATTAAGCAGCATAACATTTAACAACTTATGTAAATTCCTGAAAGGTTTGCTGTAGGAGTTATTTTATTCTCATGCATGAAATTGCTTCTTCAGTAACCTTCCAACTTTTCTTGGTGGAGCCTGCATGATACGAGGCTAGATATTGCTATATTTTACCTACTTTCGCCTCGTTTTCATGCTTCTACTTGTGTTATCTTATCATACTTTAAATGAAATTTCTCTCATTTTGTGTGTTTCATGTTGTAGGAATTATGTTGATGATATGAGGCATTCCTGGAGCAATGTTTAGTGAAAAGAAGAGTTTTGAAGTCTGAGTAGAAGCCTGACGGTCGAGCGAACGAAGGCGTGGATGAAAAACGATAAAAAATTGGAAGAGCAGTAAATTATGCTTGCCGCACCGCACTGAGTGCCGCATAGCGCAATGCGACAGGGTCGAAATTCAGAGATTTGAAATTTTGGAAAACTTGCAGAAAAAGTCTTACGACACCGCGTGATACAATGCGCTGCGCGGCGCTGTAGGCTTAATTTCCTGACATGTTGATTTCAGATTTATTTTGGATTTTCGATTTATGTGGGTCTATGGGGACGATATAAAAGCCCTAAAACACGCCCCAAAACAGAACTTTTGACCTATTCTATATCAAAAGGAGGCAAGGAAGAGAGAAGACCAAGATTCAAGGCTCTACTTCATTAATCTTTCCACCTTATTGTGATTTTTATGTACTTATAGTTATTTTTTGTCTTAGAACATGACTATGAGTGGCTAAATCACCAATTCTAGGGTTGATTAAACTACTCCACATGCTTGTGTGATGATATTTGTTGTTTTATGATCATGAGTTAGGGTTAAACACATAGCAATTGTATTGGCCTAATCTGATTAAGGATTACAAATCGAATTTGGGTCGTTAATACAAGCAAATATGAGTATCAAAGTCGAAATAATAACAAGAATAAGCGAAATTGCGATTAAATAAACGTGTTTTCAATATATATGTGAGTATAAAATTTGACAGAGCTTCTGTATGTATTTTATGAATGCCTACTACAAGGAAAATGAAGCTATTTATAGAAAAATAGGCTTGGGCCACGTTCTTCACATCTGCCCAATGCCCAGACCCATGTTCAGCACACTCAGTAGTGGAGTTAGTGGGTTGAGGTAGTGGGAGGTCGTGCTGAAGTTGTCCACCGAGGTTCATATTGGTAACCTCGATGGTGCGAGCTTGCTAATCGATCGGGGTGATGTTTCTTCGAGCTTCAACTTGAGACCTGTTTTCAGTGATTGACTTCGACCGACTTCGGTGACTTCATCATCCACTTCGATCTTCTGCATCCAAAATATCTGTTCGGTTGGCTTTACTTCATGCAAACGACATGCCATATATGCACACTGATTTTCACCCAATATATATAGTCCCTCTACTCCTTGGGTGAGTGCCAGAGTCACCGAGGAGTGGAATGAATTTGCACGGGAGAATGACATGGCTTAATCTTATCCAAGAATTTCAAAACATCACCAGTCATTTCAAGTTACTGTTGCGCATTATGTGGTGACTGGTCATTGGCTTTTGAACGGTCATTTGGAATTTTAATCCCAATTCTTGTGATCACTAAACAACAGTAGAGAAAGGAAAGAATTCTTATTCCAAACAATTCCTCCATATTCCAAGAAATCTTTGTTTCTCAACTTATAATCATGCCTGCAACACATTCTACCCAAGATTCCAGTGGTGATATGGTTTTACACACTGCTGCCATGATTGCCAGCGGCGAGTTCCTTGACGTCGTCCCACCTATGCAAGTCATCGAAGCAGCGAGTGGTGGTGGTGGTGAGGCGACGTATCTGGTGGGTAGTTCTAGGCGGCGCAAGGCTAAGGCGGGGCGTGATAGAGCTGAGGTAAGCAAGGATGTCGACATTGGAGGTGAGGATGACGTCGTTGGAGATGACGCCATGAATGATGACCCTGTGAACATTTCTGCTGTTGACGTTGAAGAGGTCACCAATAGGGATGATGGCGCCGAGGTGACGGGCGGTGCAGAGGTGAAAACCAAAGCTGATACTTCAGGGAGGTCTAAGAGGAAATTCCTATTGAGGAGGAAATTGATCCCCGGTTGGTCATCCTCTCAGATTTCAGTAATGACAAGGATCTCAAAGTTCAAGTTAGATCAGATGCTCAACGTAGCTTGAATAGGAACATTCTAGTTCACGTAACTCCGAGCATAATAACCAAAGGCTTGATTGAAGTTGTTCGGGAAGATTGACGGTGGGGCCCGAGGTTAAAGTATCCCAACACCGAACACCTTTGCTTCCAGCCACGTCCCTGGGTATTCTTTCACCTTTACCTACCCCTTCACCATAGGCTTCAATCTACCAGTTCACCACATAATAGATACTTTTTGTCGATCATACAACCTGTGCTTGGCGCAGTTGGGCACAGGGGTTTGGAGGATCGTGCAAGCCCTCGATTTCTTGAGTCGACAGGCAGGATTGCCTTTCACCTTTCAATATTTAGTTTCTCTCTATTACCCCTATTTTCATAAAGCCGGGGTTGTGGAGATGTTACCTCGGGGGGTCATGCACGATTTTGGCCAAGAGCGAAGACCATAGTGATCGGTGTTAATGCGATCGCTACGTTCTCATCTCGACGAGCTTGTTGTCAACCGAGCCTAATTTTCCTGTGGCATGGAATGCCCAACGTAAGTATCTTTCGATGTGGTTTTACTCTTCGATTGTTTTTCTCATCACTCAAACACCGTCACACTTGTTGAATGCAGCTAACAAGGTCCCAGTCAATCCACTGAAGGACCTACTTGCATGGGTCACAACAGTGATGGCCGTTCGGGAACACCGTCTCCGGCAGTGGATGGTTTTAGCTGTCGAGGATGACAGTTAATGGGCATGTAAAAGACATGGTAAGTTGTCGGCTATCTTCCAATCCTTTCTTAGTGTTTTCCTCTGTTTCTTTGACACTCTCTTCATTTTTCTCGAAGATTTCTCGAACAAAGCCGTTAAAGACCCCGAAGAGGAAGAGAGGGAGAAAGGCGAAAAGAAGGAAAAGAAAAACAAGGAGAAGAAATTGAAAAAAGAAAAATAGGTGATCGATGCTGGGAAGGGCGTTAGTGTCATGGCAGGCTTGGCGAAGCAGATCGCCGAAGACAAAAAATCCAAGGGCTCAGCTGGCCAAGGGACTTCAAAAGATGAAGATATCTTTGTTGGTAGATTTAAAATTATTTCTACTTCTTCCTCTACGTTTACCTACGAGCTTTCTCCCTCTCTCTACAGATTCAAAGAGGAAAAGAGCTGTTTCAAAGAGGCCGACCAAAGCGAAGAAGCCTCATGTCGAGGAGACAGTTGTTCCAGCTCCTGAAGTGGAAACCGAACGATGCCGAGGTCTAATTGACGAATTTGATGAAGAGATACCTGAGGTCGCTCCTGACGCGGCTCCTGGGTCTATTCCTGAGGTCCCTAAGAAGACCGAGGTGATTGACGTCGAGGAGTCTGACCAAGAGGCCTCCAAGAGGAAAGGCAAAGCCAAAGAGGGTGAAGGCCTAGTTTCGAACGTGGTTCGAGCCGCTCGTGATTCTGTTCAACCACCTTTAACTACCCCCTCTGATTTTGGAGCTTCCAGCTGATTCCAATTTATTGAAAGGCACCAAGGCTGATATCTTTAGTCTTGATGCGCTGCTTGGGCCTGCCGAAGAGCACGTTCTTAATAAGCTTAGCCCCATGGGTTATATGGGCACTTTGGCTGCTTCTGCTCTTCGCATATGTTTTCACATGCTCCAATGTTTATACTCCTATGCTTTTGCTCTTATCGCCTTTCCATACTTAGCACTGATAGTTTCCTTCTTCCTGTTCAGAGCTTGGTCCTCGCGTTGAAGGCTATTCATTTGGAATGTGAGCGAGCTGAATAGGTCCAAGCAGTGGAAAATGCTTGGGGAGAACAGAAGAAGGGATGTGTAGCAAAGATCGCCGAACTGGATGCGCGACTAGCTGTTTTGAACCAAGAGTTGGGGCGTGCTCGTGAAATCGCCGCCAAAGCCGAAGCAGACACTCGTTGATTTTGGGCATATTTGATGTATTTTAGATATATATTTCCCCTACTTTTTACTTAAATTCAATGCTAAAGAGTGCACAACATTGCTTATTTTGGATATTCTACTAACTTGGTGTGTTTGAATGACTTAGGTATGAATTGGTGAAATTTTGGAGCGAGATAGCTATACTTCTTGGAGAAGTCCGAAGTTAAAAATTGAAGTAGAAAAATGAAGAATGCTAGCGTAAAAGATCAGCGGACTAGGAGCTTTGTAAACTCTTTGTATGAACCTTATAACATCCATACATTATAAGAGATGCTGTGTGACCTGAGAGTAGAGCATATAGAAGATCTTACATTGTAAGAGTGGTTGTACGACCTGAAAGTTTTCCATCCGAATTAAGAATAGGTTAAAACATTTTTTATTACTCATTTTAATCCATATATAAGCAGCCTTAAACATAATTTTGGGTATCTTTGGACTTTTGGGAGGCAGAGAAACACCCGAGATGGATTAGAGCTCAACATCTACATTGAGTTTTCTTCTCTTTTCCTTTACATAGTTTGTTAGTTCTAATGTTGCGGGATTCTCCATGATTGTTGATATTTCTAAGTTAATTTGATTTTATTGATTTATTATATTGGGTTATTTATTCATATCCTGAGCTTAATTATTTAATTATTTGATCACCAATTGAATACTATTTATGAACCTAGGGTTGAACTCGAAAGTGGGAATCCGGAGTTGCAATAGGATTAGATAGAGCGTGTTCCTGAACCTGGGCATCGGGGAATGGTTTCGCGGTTAGAATAGAGATATATCTAACAGTCACGCTTAGTCAGTATACAGGAGAAGCACATGCATTCTTGTTAACTCTAACTCCATAGACATATAAGCGTTAGGTTAGCTTGAATAGGCGAGCAGGGTATCGAAAGAGCTCTGTGAGTATAATCAACCCTGTGATTAGCAACCCAGATAAATAAAGTTAATTCAATTAGCGGAGAAGTGCAACTGGATTGGTGAATAACCCATGACCCTGGAATATTTTCTCTCACTGAAATCTAAAACTCTTGAATTGTCTTGTATTTAATTTTACTTCAATTACTTTTAGTTAATTAGTTTTAATTAAAAACACTCGAAATTTGGTTGAACTCTGTTGAACAATATTTGAATTAAAGTTTGTCTATTTAATAGTTAATCGATAGTCCTCGTGGGAACGATACTTTCTTATCACTTTATTACTTGATCGACCGCATATACTTGCGTGTGCGTTTGAAGCGACAAGTTTTTGGCGCCGTTGCCGGGAACTTTGAATTAGCTATTTTTCTGGATTAGGCTTTTACTTTTGTCTATTAAAGTTTTTAGTTTAGCTAGTTTACTTTAGTTTATTTTATTGCTTGTTAACATGACATCTTTTAATAAAAACTGGTCGAAAGTTGGATGCTCATATTTTGGTTCTCCTTGTATAATTTTTAATGGACGTTACTTATGGGAAGATTGCCGACATCTTGATATCCTACAGAACTATTTATCTAGTAGTTCTTCTACAACCTTTGCTTGGAACTGTTGTCAATTGTGTGGTGGTCTGTGGAATGATTGTCCTAAGTGTCGTACTTCTTCCCCTAGTAATATTCATGATAATACTAATCTTTCTTGTGAGTTTTATAGGAGCAAAAATGTGCCGGATGCATCACGGTATGAGGAAAATTCTGAAGAAATGGAGATCGTGAGCAAAAATTGGCTAATGGAACAATCTCAACGATTAGATATATGTGGGGGTCTTCTAGATGATATTACAAGTTCAGTTAAGTGCTTTATAGAGTGGAAAAGTGTGCTCAAACAAGAGAACGATCGGTTTGGCTTGGCTATTCATGACTTGGAGGTAAATTTGATTGAAACGATTGAGTCGTCTAATGCCCAACCGCCAATTGTTATGGATATGGGATTTGTAGTTGAAGAGAGGGAAGAATTTAAGAGTCAATTTGAGGAGCTAAGTGTGAAGTACTAACAATTCGACCCAATAGTAGTTGATGATGCCAAAGTTGAGAAATTGGCATTGGAGTCAAGCGAAGAAGTGAAAAATATAATTTTTGACGACTTTAGTGTGTAAAGATGAGGATGTCAAGAATAATACAAACTTGGAGTTGGGGGGCATTGGACCGCATTCTATGCACTTTTCGATATTGTGTTTGGATGGCAACATGAAAATCGAGCCTTCCGAGCTAATAGAAGAGTCACGGGAGGAGGAACAAGGTGTCTATGTTCTAAAATTCGTGATGTCGAGGAGACAGAATAATATTCCTCATTTAAAAGCCAAGAGGTGCAAAATGTGGCATTTAATTCTTGGTTTCTTTGTGTTTGTAACACCACCCCAAAAGCATAGTCGTAAGCTCGAATTCAATTTGGGGAGAAAATTCATATCTTCGAGGCGGAGGAAAAAGTGATAGTTGCATCCTTGTCGTGCCGTGACGTTAAATCAAGCGCTTCATGGGAGGCAACCCATGTTTTATTATTTTCTTAAGTTAGTTAGTTTTTACATTTAAAACCAAAAGAAAAAATCAATAAAAAAATATAAAAAGAACATAACTTTGGAACTAACGTGGTTGTTTGATTGTGTTATAGCAGGGTATTAGTGAGGTGAACTTGGAGAATTAAGCACAGTGGATCAAAGCAAAAATGCAAAAAAAGAAAAAAGAAAAAAGAAGAAGCATAATTCAGTCCCTTACAACAGGTCTTACATTGTAAGACTTGATGTAAGGCTGTGGCGCTGGAACTATAAGCACAACCAGTGGACTAAGAATTTTGTAAGAAAATTTTTATCTCGAAGGACAAGTCTTACATTGGGCTTAGATTGTAAGAGTTTTGTAAGGTAAGTAAATAAGTCCTTAAACACACACAACAAAAACACAATAAGAACAGAAAAACAACATAAACACGCTGGGGAAAAAACCAGCGGCTTCTCTTTGTTTCTTCTTCAATGGGCAACACCAAAACTGCCACTTTGATTCAAAAATCCCAGGTATGAACTGCCCTCCTCGATTTCTCTCTTTCCTAAGGCGGATCCCTTTGTCCTTAGGCTGCTACGCATCAAGTTTTCCCCATCCCTTTTTCCCTTAGGCTTAAGTTTTAACTTCAAGTTTTACAGTGAAAACATGGTGTAAATTCAAAAATTTTGTGTTGTATCTGCTTGTGGGGGGGTGCGGTGATGCACTGTGATGAATATTACATAAAATCTCCCAGAGTTGGGAGGGTAAAATAAGAAACAAATTGCACACACAAGGTCTGCCAGAATTGTGCATACCACATGTTTGACAAAATTCTCCAATGAATGTTTAAATCATTCGACGAAGTCTTAGTAGTCGAATCTTTGATGGGGACAGTTGTAAGTCTGAATTGAGTAGGGAGAACGGTCGGGGCAGCGTTTAGAGCCATTGGATCACATGTTATGCACTTGACACGTTGCTCATACATGTCAAGTGTCAATTGTTCGCTCATCAATATTGGCTGCCTGTTTTGCTTATTAGGGCTGCCCCATTTCTGTGGATCTATTAATTGATATTCCATGTTTTCTTGATGTAGTCAAGTCTAAGTGTGGGGTGCTTGCACCCTGGTTGCATGCACTAGTTGGTTTAAATGAGTTTGTTTGCTTGAAATATAAATTGTGCACACTAGTGAGGGAAGTCTGAATACCTGGATTTACTACCACTTGTCCTTAGTGTCGTGTATTGAGGATAGTGCACCATTTTAAGTGTGGGGTGGGGAATCATTAAAAAAAAGTTAGTTAGTTTAGATTAGTGGTCGAGTCCTTGGATTTTCTTCAAGCCACGGTTCTTTTCCTAGGATGCCATTTCTTTTGAACCGGGTATTTTTAGGAGTAGTTGTAGTAATTAGGATTTAGAAAAATGAAATGAGAAGAAAATAAAGGGTGGTAAACTTTGCTCCTAGTCTTATGTGTGAGTTGTTTGATGCTTTCATATTTAGTCCCTTGCATGCGAGTTGAACTTTCCTATGGACTTTTGGTATGAGTTTTGCATTAGATTGAAAGATGATCTTGTTAGTGTCGCTTCGGCTCAGGTTTTTGACTCTGCTCATTGACTGAATAACATGACTTGTCTCACTGATTCTTGTTAGGAGTTGGAATTGTTCCGTCTTGAGTGGTTCATGTGCCATGTGTGGTGAGGTTTTAGTATTGTTTCATGTGCTTGCATTATTGGTCTAGATATTTCCCTGATTGTTTTCGAGGTGAAATCCTAGCTTCACCTGATTTAGAAAATGATTATAGGCCTTCTTTAGCCCGTTTGAATTTTTTGTAGCCTTCTGTGATGATTTGACCCTAGTCAGCCCCTTTGAACCTTTATCTTGTTTATTGGCAACTATATCAAAAGCGTTTACCTGTGTTTGTATTGAATTTCCTATCTTCTGAACACCTAGAGCACTTGTAAAAATTGTATAATGAGTTGAAAAACTAAAGTTGGAGAAAAAGGTTGGTTATATTGTGAATGTGGTGCCAGTTAGAAGTGAAAGAATTGATTGTGAAAAGAAAAAAAAAGTGAAAAATTGAAAGAAAAAAATTATTTGATTGTCTGGCCAACGATCAAGTAGAAAAAAAATTGAAACTTGGAAGAATAAAAAAAAAGAGGAAAAAAAAAGAGCATTCTTTGTGAGCCAAAAAAGTCCAATGGTGTAAATAAAAAGGGGAAGATTGGAGCTTGATTTATATTGAAGAAGGAAACGCATGGTTGAAAAGAAAGTGTGTAATTAAGGTTTAAATACGTTTTGTAAGTGCTTAGGGAGGTGTTAGTCACTTTTATCCATATATTTATCCTACCCATCCCCTAGCCAACATTACCACCTTGATAAAGTCCTATTTGATTCTAGACTGAGTGTACCTATATTAGTGGAGAATTACAAGACGTGCAAGCTTATGGTACCATTGTGTGGCACTTGAATTTCTTTGTGAGTGTGAGCGAATTCTTTCTATCTTAGGCGTCCCTTATAATAAATTTGATCTATTCGTGTGTGATTGGGACTAGGCTTTGATTGGTGAGGGTACATAGACTAAGAAAGATAGGAGCTTTTATTAGGTTGCCTAATTTTGAGCAAGTGAGCACGTTGTGAGTAAGTTGGTATGTGGAGTCGATTCTTGAGGCTTGGTTGTTGCTACTTGATTATTTTGATAATTCTTGCTTTTAAATGTATGAGTCATAAATATGAGGAAGTTTTGTGCTTGTATGTATGGTGATTAATTGGTGGTATCAACCAAACTCATAGGTGATTGAGTTAATTATTTAGAAGTATTGTTGGATTGAATTGTTCGAGGGTGAACAATAGTTTAAGTGTGGTGTGTTGATGTTGGCATATTTGATGTATTTTAGATATATATATTTCCCCTACTTTTTACTTAAATTCAATGCTAAAGAGTGCCCACATTGCTTATTTTGGATATTCTACTAACTTGGTGTGTTTGAATGACTTAGGTATGAATTGGTGAAATTTTGGAGCAAGATGGCTATACTTCTTGGAGAAGTCCGAAGTCAAAAATTGAAGTAGAAAAATGAAGAATGCTAGCGTAAAAGATCAGCGGACTAGGAGCTTTGTAAACTCTTTGTATGAACCTTATAAATCCATACATTGTAATAGATGCTGTGTGACCTGAGAGTAGAGCATACAGAAGGTCTTACATTGTAAGAGTGATGGTACGACCTGAAAGTTTTCCAACGAATTGGGATTAGGTTAAAACATTTTCTACTCATTGTAATCCATATATAAGCAGCCTTAAACATAATTTTAGGTATCTTTGGACTTTTGAGAGGTAGAGAAACACTGGAGATGGAGTGGAGCTCAACATCTACATTGAGTTTTCTTCTCTTTTCCTTTACATAGTTTGTTAGTTCTAGAGTTGTGGGATTCTCCATGATTGTTGATATTCCTAAGTTAATTTGATTTTATTGATTTATTATATTGGGTTATTTATTCATATCCTGAGCTTATTGCTTGACCACCAATTGAATACTATTTATGAACCTAGGGTTGAACTCGAAAGTGGGAATCCGGGGTTGCAATAGGATTAGATAGAGCGTGTTCCTGAACCTGGGCATCGCGGAATGGTTTCGCGGTTAGGATAGAAATATATCTAACAGTCACGCTTAGTCAGTATACAGGAGAAGGACATGCATTCTTGTTAACTCTAATTCCATAGACATATAGGCGTTAAGTTAGCTTGAATAGGCGAGCAGAGTATCGAAAGAGCTCTGTGAGTATAATCAACCCTGTGATTAGCAACCCAGATAAATTATTTAGTCAAACTAATGGAAGAATTCAATAGGATTAGCTGATATCTCATGACCCTAGGCTATTATCCTCTTGAAAACCAAAATCTTGTTATACTTCTTAATTGTGTTATTAATTTTATTAGTTAATTTTAGTTAGATAAATTCTCAACTCTTGAATCCTTGTTGCATAGATAATTAAGAATTGTCTGATTTAGTCGTAGTTAATCAAAAGTCCTCATGGGAATGATACTTTTCTTATCACTTTATTGCTTGATCGACCGCGTATACTTGTGTGTGCGTTTGAAACTCAAGCCGTTTCCGAGGTGCGATTGCAGGCTTTGTGAGATGTGTCACGACCCTTTTTTCACAAAAAAGAAAAACTTACTATGTTTAAAGGTCTGTGACTAGGTGTTTAAGGTACACAAATTATTAAGAGATTTTCGGAGTCGCCACTTGACAAGTTAAAGGTGTGCCAAGTCACCAAAGTGGTGTACCTAGAACACCTATGACTCGTAAATGGTCTACGTCAGAGTTCCGGGTAAGGATCTCGGTTGACTCGCGGGAAGGTGTTAGGCACCCTCGAGTCCTGTTCCAAGCACAATTGCTTTTATTGACGCATTTCGACTTTTGAAATTATATGTACATTTGCCTTGATTTTGTTACGCTTCAATTTATTATTTTTATCATTTGATAATTGAAACTCCAATCGAATATAATCGCGCGAGAACTTCACTCGTTCGAAATCTTTCGACTTAAGTCAATTAAATCACAGGTACTTCACCCGTTCGAAATCTCTCGACTTAAATGAGGTTCAAGTGAAAAAAGACTTATTTAATTTTTATTGAACTTAATTCGGCCTATTAGTTTGCCAACTCGCGTTTCGCTTGTCTAAAATACAAAATTGTCATGAACATGTGTTACAACATCAAAGATTTTATTTTTTGGCAGTATCTTTAAAAACTTGATGAATATAAATGTATAATATAAGCCATTTTGTTTTATATTCCCCTAAAGGGACGCTTATTCCGTTTCTATAAACGAAATTCACATGAATCGTCTTCTTTCTTTCATTTCTGTCAGCCCACAACTTTGCATTGCATATTTTGGTTTGCTTGCATTGTTTTAGCTTTAGCCACTTTTAACAATTATGAAGTCACAAGAAGTCCAACTTTAAAATACATCTACAATGGAAAACTTGCATATAAACTCTTATAAACATTCAATCAGTTTCAAGTGGTATAGATGTTTAGGCTCAAGTTATGTCTTAGGGACCAGACATGACTGAATTCAAAAGGGTCGAGCCTTAAAATGCCTTTTCAATTTCATTATCTAGTAAAAATGGCTCAAACAACTTAATACTATACCTTTCCATTTCAAGCAACAAACATTTCAATTTCATTATCTAGTAAAAATGGCTCAAACAACTTAATACTATACCTTTCCATTTCAAGCAACAAACATACTTATTAAGTAATGAACAATGACCAAAAATGAGAAAACATAGTTCTTAAGATTGTATTTCTAGTTTAACAGCCAATTCCATGCATCTTTCAAGCTATAATCATGGCTGAAATTTACATACCAGGAACAAAGGAACTAGAAAATTTACCTAAATGAAGCAAAATCCCAAGAGTTAAATACTAGAATCTTTCAAGCAGACAGCACCAAGTCCGGCAAAAAGCACCAGGGACAGCTACTAACCTGACCTCTAAGAATTCTTAGGTCAAATCTCTAGACTCTTTCTCTCTGTATATTTCAGTTCCTTACTTCTTTTTTCTCAGATTTAACTATTTTTGCTCTCCAAAATTTTCAGATCTGTCTGTTCTGTCTATGTGTTTTTCAGATCCCCTCTAAGTGAGAGTAGAACTCTCTTTAAATAGGCCAAAAAATAAGGTGAAAAGCTGGGGTAAAAAACAACCCCATGTGCCAATTTTCACCTTTCAGAGAAGTACAATTTCAGCATGCATTAGCTTGTACCAAAAACTAAAAAAGCCTTCAAAGGTGCTGCATTTTTTTGTCTTCTTATTTGACTTTTGACTCCCATAAATTTTTCAAAGTTACAGACCTTTACATTGCCCCAAAACTGACAGTAGACAACTCATGTTCACATTATTTAACATGTTTGCTAGACAACAAGAACCAGTTCATGCTTTGACAAACAAACATCTGAAATCAAATGTCACACGAGGCTAAAACAGTAGGAAGAAAACATATTCAATAACTGATGGAGATAAAACAAAGACTCATTCATTGAACAACCATATGCTTACAGATTACATGCTATTACTAACATCTTAAGAGTCATCCGCGACTAACAAGCTGAAATACTATTTTTATCGCAAACATGATCAAACTAAATAGGAAAGAAAACAACAAAATAGGGACGGATTTCAAACTAAGCTAACAACATAAACAGTGGCAACAAAGAAAACAAAGGGGTTTCTACTTTTAAGTCGTCAAGGCAATTACCAGCACTGTTGCGGCGTCTCAGTCCTCGACACACCCAGTAGCTAAACGATCATCACAACAATGCAAAGAACATCACAACGCCACTGTTAAATGCCAAGTAACACGGCTTCAAACCACACCACGTCACCGTAGTTCCAATACCATGAACTGCCCAAAACAATCAACCCCACAGCTGTTACACCACCGCAACTCTACCAGTGCTAAGCTAAAGAAACAATCCTCACTGTTCAGTCCCCTCATCAACACCCATTTCCCTCGTGTCAACACTGATTCAGTCCCACCCCGAGTTCAACGCTGCCTCGCTGCTATTAAACCACTATCGCAGCACCTCATCACCATTAGTCGCCTAAGTTTTCAGCGCCCATCTCAAACATACATCGCTGCACCATCACGCGAACACACTGCCTCGGATTCATTATTACGAAAACTGCAGCACCTCCACATCACACGCAAAGGCTGCCTCGTCGAGTCAACATTACCACCGCTGCCTCGCCAAGCCACTACTAGAGCCATTATCATGGTCATCATACCAAAGCCGATCAATACGAACACTCGAGCAAACTGCCTCGCTAAACAAAAAACAGAGTACAACAACCCCCCTCTCATTCAATCATCGCAGCCACCACTGCCCCGTCGCCTTATCAAAAACATCGTCATCACAGTTCCACACGCACAACAACTCCACCAAATGCTTCATCGACGCCAAACAATCAACTCCACTGCCTCGCCTCACACATCGATGCTGCAATCCAAACATCACCATCACTGATATCTCCATTACACAAAACAGCCCCCATCACTGCCTCGCCAAGCTGCACCATAGCCATAACTCCACCAAACAAAACCAATCTCGCCGTTTAACGCCTAATCGAATAGCCCCCGACCCTATTTGAACCCAATCGGATCCGTCACTTTCTTCTTCTAAATGAAACGATCCCATTTGGGGTCGTTTCATCTAGAAAAGAAAAGAACGGAAAGATGAGGAAGAGACAGTGCATACCCGTGAAATCAACAGAAAAATGAAAAGACTCACCGGAAAAGCTTCTGCCGCGTTTCGAACTCTGATTTACAACGATTCTTTGCAATTTTGGGGGAAACCATGGTTGGATCGGGGTAGAGGAGATCATGACGAGTTTAATGGTGTAAAAATTGGCCGGATAGTGGTGGTCGACGGTGAGGTCCTGCAGTGGCGGAGTTTCGCCATAGTGTCTCTTGATCTGATGAGGTTTTTTTTGTGAATTAAGGTGTATGGTGTAATTGGGAATTAAAGGGGGAAACGGGCCGGGTTTGGATCAACAAGTGGGCTGGGTATTTCTTTTAATTTTAGCCCCACGAAACAATTGCTTTCAAAATTAGTCAAACTTCAAACCTTAATTAATTAGCACCAACTCAATTAACTAAATCGAGAAAGATCCCACAAAATCAAGATAGATATTTAATTAACCAAATAACTATTGAACACAACAAATATTATTTTTGGTAATTTTTGATATTTTTGTCTTGATTATACAATTACAATAGTTAAACAAAGGATAAAAATCTAGCAAAACTACCAGATAATTAACGCTATTATTTCACATAATTTTTTTGTATTTTTATGCCAAAATTAGGTGATTACAGCTGCCCCTCTTTGTTCGAGAACACGAAGAGTTTTCGGACAAAGAAGTAATCAACAGCTAATTTTGGCTTTTGGTTCTAGCCAAGAGCATACAAAAGGTGACCGTACCTTGGATTTCGGTTCTAACCGAGAACAAGGTTACCTACATATCCCCGGACTAAGAAATCAGATCAGTGTAGTTCCTCCCGTGCGATAGCTGGGACTACCGCATTTAGACAGACACTGGACTCTCCTAGACTAACACTAAGCACTCTCTAGACATACACAGACTTACTCTAGACACTTTCAGAACTAACTGGGACTGACTCGACGCTCCTAGACTTACCCGGACTGACACACGACACTTTTGACACACTAGAGTTGTTGCTGCTGGTCACTGTCGCTGGTTGCTGACTAGCTGGCTGGTGGTCACTGCTTTACAAAGGAAAAATGAAAATACAACATTTGAAATGTAAAATTACAATTCCTAAGCTAACTTCTTCATGCTTCTCAAGCTGATAAACTGGTCCGAAGCTCCCACTACCAAAGTAGTCTTGAAAACTTGAAATTGCTGCTCGGGCGGGCTTTGCCTCTAAAGTTGAAACTGCCGCCTTGACGGGCTTTGACTTGAAAATAAAATTGCCGCTTTGACGGGCTTTGACTTGAAAGTAAAATTGCCGCTTTGACGGGCTTTGACTTGAAAGTAGAAATTGCCGCTTTGACGGGCTTTGACTTGAATGCTGAAATTGTCGCTTTGACGGGCTTTGAAATTGCCGCTTTGACGGTCTTGACTTGAAAATTGAAATTGCCGCTTTGACGGGCTTTGACTTGAATGCTGAGAGTGCCGCTTTGACGGGCTTTGACTTGAATGAAATTGCCGCTTTGACGGGCTTTGACATGAATAGAATTGCCGCTTTGACGGGCTTTGACTTGAAAGATAAAACTGGAATCACCACTCTGGTGGGTCTTGCCTTTTGCTGAAAATTAGAAATCATCACTCTGATGGGTCTTGTTCTTGCTGAATTAAAAACCATCACTCTGATGGATCTTGCTCTTGATGAATTGAAAAACCATCACTCTGATGGATCTTGCTTTGACTGAAAATTAAAAACCATCACTCTGATGGGTCTTGAATCTGCTGGAAATTGAAAACCATCACTCTGATGGGTTCTGCTTCTTCTGAAAATTGAAAACCATCACTCTGATGGGTCTTGCTTCTGCTGTAAATTGAAAACCATCACTCTGATGGGTCTTGCTTTTGTTGAAAATTAGAAACCATCACTCTGATGGGTCTTGCTTATGCTGGAAATTGAAAAACCATCACTCTGATGGGTCTTGTTCTTGCTGAATTGAAAGACCATCACTCTGATGGATCTTGCTCTTGCTGAATTGAAAACCATCACTCTGATGGGTCTTGTTCTTAAAGAGGAATCCCATTATCCCAACGGGTCTTGCGTTGAAACTTGAATCCCATCATCCCAATGGGTCTTGTGTTTAGAGTTGAAAATTCTATCCCATTATCCCAACGGGTCTTGCGCTGAAACTTGAATCCCATCATCCCAATGGGTTTTGTGTTTAAAGTTGAAAATTCTATCCCATTATCCCAATGGTTCTTGTCTTGAAAGTTGAAAACCACTGCTCCCTGCTCAGATGGTCCCTGATTTCTTTCTTTATTTCCCTTTCTGCTCTTCAAGTTTTTTCCCCGATGAGCAACTGACTTGATGTAGTTGTGTTCTCACACTTCCTAACCCAAAATCTCATATTGTTCTTTGGTCACATCTTGTAGAAATAACAAACCATTTCCTGGTGATCTTCATGGTACAATCTCGGTGTTGGACTCCCATTTTCGACTTTTCTGGTACAACTGAAACTTGTAGACAAGTTTTGCAAACCTTTCTGAATGTCCGAAAATAATGAGAAAGAAATAAAAGAAAAGGAAAGTGAAGAAACTCAAAAGGAGAGATCAAACGAAAGACGTCCCTAGTAGATAGAAGAAACTTATTTGGAGGTGAAACGACAACCTTAGTAAAACATGACATGCAATTAGAATCAACTCTTGATTAGTTCACACGGTCTAACCCTGACCTCTCTCCCAGATTGACAACCTTTCTTAACCCGAACTTGATGATGAATTCCATGACCCTCATTCGACTAGTAGTGCCCTTTCGGGTTTTCACCGACTAGCCTCTCTCTTTGTTCTTTTAACTCACAGTTGTCTTGCAGCGCCCTTTCAGGTTTTCACCGATAAGACTTCACTTTTTTTTCTCTTTTTTTTATTTTCATTTTTTGTCATTTTTCGCTCTTTCCCAATCGACCTCCGATCTCTCCTTGCTGCTCGACCCCGCCTTTCTTTTCTTCCTTCAATTTTGGCCTTTATCTTGATTCCCCGAAGAATTTCTCCTTTAATGACCTTGATGCTCCCAGCTCCTAAATGCGATTGTCGGCTTATAAGGATGCGACTTTACAGCGTGGAACTTATCCCCTGATACCCTACTCGGCTTGACATTCTCAATGATCGGTCAGAAGGGTCTTTATTTGGACTGTAACTTTGGATTTGCTTGGGCTATGAGGCAAGGGGTTTAACATAAAAGCTCAAAAACATCTCATGAGACGATCAGATGAATATCATAAACTATAAAATCACCACTTTTTAAAAATAAAACAAACTTATTTCCCCCAGTTTAGGCAAGTTGGGGATTATTTCTCTTTTTTTTTTTTTTGTGGTTTGAAAAGCGGTATGAAAGCATCTCATGAAATGACTTGATGAGAATGATACAACCCTTGGAATCATTTCTTTTAAAATATCAACAAAATGTAGCCCCAGTTTAGTGAAACCGAGGAATTATCTTTTGAATTTCCTGATCTGCAAACACATAAGGGAAATTGAGACTTTCCCCCAAAATGAACACAAAGAAAGCAAAAGGAATTGACTTTCTCCTTTTCTTTTAAAAATAAACTAAACTTCTGCCCCAGTTTATCCTAAACTGGGGCGCTTTGAGTTTCTTCCTCGATTTCGAGACTGATATCTCATGAAACATATGAATAGATGGTAAAATAACATAAAAGTTTGTTTTTATTTTATTTTATTTTTTTTTTAAAATAAAATAAAAACAAACTTCTGCCCCAGTTTAGCATAGAATGGGGAATAAAATTTCTTTTGACATTGGCCACAAACTTGGAGGCAAGTTTGCGTCAAGATGAACAGGGAAAAAAATGAACTTTCCCCTGTTATGACCGCACCAGAATGGTTGCCTACGTATCCTTTTGAGAGGAATCAGGTCAGACGTAGCTCTACCACTGAGGTAGATTTTGTTGTTTTTTGTTTTCTCTTTTCTCTTTTCTTTTCCTCTTTTTTTTTTTTTTTTTTTTTTTCTAATCACATCAAATTGATTCCAAGGGAGGGTAGGCCAAAGAAAAACCAAAACAAGACTAAAAAATGACTGACAAAAGGATATAGTGTTTGGGTAGAAGAAATGAAAGCCGTTCGTCATCCCGACCCGAGAATGCCTCGCACAAATAATGGTTCAATCAATTGACCTGGATTGATCCACATGTGTCCTCGACTTCTGCTTCAACGATGGTTCTCAAAATTGGTATTTCAAATTCGGTCAAAGCGACCGTGCATTGAACTTCTCACCGATTTCCCTTATCGGATGACTACAGATTAATTCCCAACTTATTCCGCTCCTTCTTCTTTACTACTCAAATAGCTCACAATGCCACAGCGTGTGTTTAGATCAAGACGTAAATTCCGCACACATGTCATGTTATTAAGGTCGACAAAACACAAAACAAAAAACTAAGAAACAAGATCAAGAAGAAAAATATGAGACATAATGTTGAGACGAGAAAAGGATCCCGCTTTTCATTGAATTAAAGATAGAAGGGTTTGAACATCAAAACAAGCAAAATAATGCACTTGGATTACAACCCTTAGACAACCAAGTACATAGAAAGATTAGCAAAACAAGCTACAATATTTCACAGCCACTCAATTGCAAGTCAGGGCTAGTTTTCCTGTGTTAAGCGTTGTTGAGCCTTTCACCAAAATGTACCATGCTGATACCAAAGAGATTCCCTAAATCTGGCAACATCTTCTGCTTTTCCTCATTTTGTCCAACTTCCATCAGGGTAGACTTCACTTCTTCGGGATTGATGAATGGAATTGGTTTCTCGAGAGACATGTTCATCCTCTTCATTTCTTCAAACCTTACTTTGTCTGCCACCCCAAGCACAATCTCAGGAGCACAGTTCATTGTCACTAGCATTTTATTGGCCCTAACTGACACCTCACCAACAGATATTATCGGCATTGCAGATTCAACTCTCAAATCTTCTACACCCACCATTCCCACCATATACACATCATCATGGACGGGCAATGAGTTCTGGTTGACATCTGGTACATCTGAACCCTCAACTTGAATCCGACCGTTATCAATCAAAGCTTGGATATCCTTCTTGAGAAAATGGCAATCCTCAGTGTCATGCCCCGGTGCACCTGAATGGTAAGCACATTGATGAGAGTCGTCAATCCTATCCCTAGGATGCATTCCTCCACTGATCGGTTTCAGTATGTCCAAATCTTGCAACTTTTGAAAAAGTTCGGCATAAGATTCTCCAATTGGCGTGAACTCATTCTTTTTCACCTGATGCACCCTTTTATACTCAGCCTTTGGACGAAAGCCTGGAGGACCTCTTGGTCGGTAGGGAAGGTTCGGTGGAGGCTGGAATTGGTTATGTGGAGCTTGGTGAATGGGATATATAGGATGTGGGGCTGGAGCGCGCCATTGCGGATAAGATGATATTGGAGCATATGGCTGCGCTGTTTGGATTAAGTATTGGGGTGGAGGGACGGAATACTGCGGATTTTGTGGGGTGTAGTAGTGTTGTGTAGGGTGCACTTGTGGAGCTTGGTATGAGTGGGTTTGATTGTATCTTTCCTCGCTCCACTTTTGTGAACCCGAACCCACCATGGCTACATCATCTTGATTCTTCTTCCCCAAGGCTTCTTCCTGGGCTCGCAAAGTTGTTTGGCTGACAATCTTGCCTGCCTTGATTCCTCTTTCAATCATTTCTCCCATCTTGACAACTTCACAAAACGGTTTCCCAAAGGCGGCGATCAATGCACCATAGAACGCCTCATCTTGTGCCTCGATGAACAAACGGACCATGTCGTCATCCGGTATTGCGGGGCTCACTCGAGCGGCCTGCTCGCGCCATCTGAGGGCGTACTCCCTAAAGCTTTCACTTGGCTTCTTTTTTATCGCATCCAAAGAGGATCGATCTGGCAAAACTTCAATGTGGTACTTGTACTGGTCGTAGAATGCCTGCGCCATGTCATCGAATGCCAACCATTTAGTTACATCCTGCCTCATGAACCATTCAGCAGCTGCACCCCCCAAGCTTTCAGAAAAGTAGGATAAGTGGGATCCTCAACTGCCGTAGATGTGCCCGGTGCTCGTTGTACCGCTGTCGGCACAATCCCATCTAGGTCGGTTGGAATAGGAGGAGGTGCCCGTCCTGTGGTCAGTGCGTGATGCATGTCGGCCACGAGTTGTTTCAAAGTATTAACCTCCCCAGTCAATCTCTCATTCTCCAGTGCTAAGAGTTCCTGGGCACCGGTCTCGGACCTCTCTCCATCAGATGGCATGGCTAGGGGTGAAGTCACAGGTCCCTTTGATTTAGTTCTGTACGGATGGGTCGATGCCAGGATTCCGTACCAAATCTCCAACTCCAAACTATTGAAACAAATCAGGTTAGCACAAAAGAATCACAGATTGCAGCCTAAGGTTGTTATGCGTCATCCCGAAACGGTTAACGGCGTAAGCCGAGTGTGCCGATCGTATCCCCGAAAGACTGCTTATGCGCCTTGATCAAAATTAGAACAAAATCACAAATGACATGTAATCCCAAACGAAGGCGAGCTTGGATTTTTTTTTTTTTTTTATATATATCAAAGTAATAGACAAATTTAAACTACGACACTAGACCGACTCAATAGACAAGCTTTTTTTTTCCCAATTTTCTTTCATTTGTTTGATTTTTTTTCAAAAATTCCTTTCTGATTCAACAAACATGATTTTAACAGACAGACTCAAAATAACATTTAACGCGACCCACGAATCAAAAGACGTAAGCAGACCGATGATAATGGGCGGGTCCACCCGGACTGTGAAAATAATGAGACTCGACTTTTTAGCGGAGTCAAATTATTCTACCAGGATCAACGCAAAATTCAACTTAACTAATTGCAATTTATCTATGCACCCTGACTTGACCTTAAACAAAACAAATAAAGTGGGACTCTGAAATAAACATTTTTTTTTTAGATGAAGACTCAACCGGAGATTCGAAACGGAACTTAAGAACAGATTATGAAACAAACTATTTTTCTTATCCGAAAGGTGACTCCAAAATCGGACATTACGACAACACAAAGACGGAGAAAACAATTTTTTTTTTTTTGAAACAAACTCTTTGATCTAATTCTAGAAAGAATCTTTAGAGTATTTACAAATCTGGCAATTAGGACGACACAAAATATTACACAAATTAGACACAAAATTGATTTCTAAAATTGGCCATTATGACGGCGAAAACCCGATAAATTATTTTCAAAATATGAACTTGAATTGGATACAAACTCAACACAAAAGATCCCAAAATTTCGCCATTATAACGGCGCAAAACTATGACACATTATTTTCTAATATTTGAGACCCAACCCGGACACAAAATTAGACTCTAAGAGTTCTTTAAAAAATTCGTCATTATAACGGTGCAAAATGACAACTAAAAAAATATTTCGAAACACGGGACTAAACCCAACCTTTCTATCATTTTCTCTCTTTTTTTTTTTTTTCAAAATTTGGCTCTCGCCCCTCGGTGATCGGTCAGCATAACAACCCTTAGACTAGAACAAATGCAACACATTATATGCTCATGATGTGTCTTTTGGGGACGTGGGCCCCATTATGACACGAGGGTGTCAGCCTAGACAAATGCGGTACCGGTGTACCGCACCTCACTAAGTCTAATGACATGCAAATAAATCGGCCTAGATAAAAGCACAGGCTCAACTCTAGGTGCCTCAATGGGTTCATGTTCTAGTGGTTCAGCAAATTGGAAGTGCCTCGGGGGTACCGGTCGACAACGTCTAACGGCCTAACCCAACGCACCTCCTCCTAAGAAGGGTTAACTTTTTGTGTCCTGAGACACGACAGAAATTCCAGACGCCGAAGCGAAACTGGCGTGCATGTGTGCAGTGTTCCAGAAGACTCAGAGGTGTACGAGAGAAGACAGTTGTGTATATACAGTTCAAACAATATCAAAGCAGTAACATTCAAGGCAATATATACAAACACTATTCAAAGCCGAAAGCGACAAATTTTAAAGCCTGAGACTCTTAGTTCTCACTTTCTTCCCCAGCGGAGTCGCCAAGCTGTCACGACCCTTTTTTCACAAAAAAGAAAAACTTACTATGTTTAAAGGTCTGTGACTAGGTGTTTAAGGTACACAAATTATTAAGAGATTTTCGGAGTCGCCACTTGACAAGTTAAAGGTGTGCCAAGTCACCAAAGTGGTGTACCTAGAACACCTATGACTCGTAAATGGTCTACGTCAGAGTTCCGGGTAAGGATCTCGGTTGACTCGCGGGAAGGTGTTAGGCACCCTCGAGTCCTGTGCCAAGCACAATTGCTTTTATTGACGCATTTCGACTTTTGAAATTATATGTACATTTGCCTTGATTTTGTTACGCTTCAATTTATTATTTTTATCATTTGATAATTGAAACTCCAATCGAATATAATCGCGCGAGAACTTCACTCGTTCGAAATCTTTCGACTTAAGTCAATTAAATCGCAGGTACTTCACCCGTTCGAAATCTCTCGACTTAAATGAGGTTCAAGGGAAAAAAGACTTATTTAATTTTTATTGAACTTAATTCGGCCTATTAGTTTGCCAACTCGCGTTTCGCTTGTCTAAAATACAAAATTGTCGTGAACATGTGTTACAACATCAAAGATTTTATTTTTTGGCAGTATCTTTAAAAACTTGATGAATATAAATGTATAATATAAGCCATTTTGTTTTATATTCCCCTAAAGGGACGCTTATTCCGTTTCTATAAACGAAATTCACATGAATCGTCTTCTTTCTTTCATTTCTGTCAGCCCACAACTTTGCATTGCATATTTTGGTTTGCTTGCATTGTTTTAGCTTTAGCCACTTTTAACAATTATGAAGTCACAAGAAGTCCAACTTTAAAATACATCTACAATGGAAAACTTGCATATAAACTCTTATAAACATTCAATCAGTTTCAAGTGGTATAGATGTTTAGGCTCAAGTTATGTCTTAGAGACCAGACATGACTGAATTCAAAAGGGTCGAGCCTTAAAATGCCTTTTCAATTTCATTATCTAGTAAAAATGGCTCAAACAACTTAATACTATACCTTTCCATTTCAAGCAACAAACATTTCAATTTCATTATCTAGTAAAAATGGCTCAAACAACTTAATACTATACCTTTCCATTTCAAGCAACAAACATACTTATTAAGTAATGAACAATGACCAAAAATGAGAAAACATAGTTCTTAAGATTGTATTTCTAGTTTAACAGCCAATTCCATGCATCTTTCAAGCTATAATCATGGCTGAAATTTACATACCAGGAACAAAGGAACTAGAAAATTTACCTAAATGAAGCAAAATCCCAAGAGTTAAATACTAGAATCTTTCAAGCAGACAGCACCAAGTCCGGCAAAAAGCACCAGGGACAGCTACTAACCTGACCTCTAAGAATTCTTAGGTCAAATCTCTAGACTCTTTCTCTCTGTATATTTCAGTTCCTTACTTCTTTTCTCTCAGATTTAACTATTTTTGCTCTCCAAAATTTTCAGATCTGTCTGTTCTGTCTATGTGTTTTTCAGATCCCCTCTAAGTAAGAGTAGAACTCTCTTTAAATAGGCCAAAAAATAAGGTGAAAAGCTGGGGTAAAAAACAACCCCATGTGCCAATTTTCACCTTTCAGAGAAGTACAATTTCAGCATGCATTAGCTTGTACCAAAAACTAAAAAAGCCTTCAAAGGTGCTGCATTTTTTTGTCTTCTTATTTGACTTTTGACTCCCATAAATTTTTCAAAGTTACAGACCTTTACATTGCCCCAAAACTGACAGTAGACAACTCATGTTCACATTATTTAACATGTTTGCTAGACAACAAGAACCAGTTCATGCTTTGACAAACAAACATCTGAAATCAAATGTCACACGAGGCTAAAACAGTAGGAAGAAAACATATTCAATAACTGATGGAGATAAAACAAAGACTCATTCATTGAACAACCATATGCTTACAGATTACATGCTATTACTAACATCTTAAGAGTCATCCGCGACTAACAAGCTGAAATACTATTTTTATCGCTAACATGATCAAACTAAATAGGAAAGAAAACAACAAAATAGGGACGGATTTCAAACTAAGCTAACAACATAAACAGTGGCAACAAAGAAAACAAAGGGGTTGCTACTTTTAAGTCGTCAAGGCAATTACCAGCACTGTTGCGGCGTCTCAGTCCTCGACACACCCAGTAGCTAAACAATCATCACAACAATGCAAAGAACATCACAACGCCACTGTTAAATGCCAAGTAACACGGCTTCAAACCACACCACGTCACCGTAGTTCCAATACCATGAACTGCCCAAAACAATCAACCCCACAGCTGTTACACCACCGCAACTCTACCAGTGCTAAGCTAAAGAAACAATCCTCACTGTTCAGTCCCCTCGTCAACACCCATTGCCCTCGTGTCAACACTGATTCAGTCCCACCCCGAGTTCAACGCTGCCTCGCTGCTATTAAACCACTATCGCAGCACCTCATCACCATTAGTCGCCTAAGTTTTCAGCGCCCATCTCAAACATACATCGCTGCACCATCACGCGAACACACTGCCTCGGATTCATTATTACGAAAACTGCAGCACCTCCACATCACACGCAAAGGCTGCCTCGTCGAGTCAACATTACCACCGCTGCCTCGCCAAGCCACTACTAGAGCCATTATCATGGCCATCATACCAAAGCCGATCAATACGAACACTCGAGCAAACTGCCTCGCTAAACAAAAAACAGAGTACAACAACCCCCCTCTCATGAAACATATGAATAGATGGTAAAATAACATAAAAGTTTGTTTTTATTTTATTTTATTTTTTTTTAAAATAAAATAAAAACAAACTTCTGCCCCAGTTTAGCATAGAATGGGGAATAAAATTTCTTTTGACATTGGCCAAAAACTTGGAGGCAAGTTTGCGTCAAGATGAACAGGGAAAAAAATGAACTTTCCCCTGTTATGACCGCACCAGAATGGTTGCCTACGTATCCTTTTGAGAGGAATCAGGTCAGACGTAGCTCTACCACTGAGGTAGATTTTGTTGTTTTTTGTTTTCTCTTTTCTCTTTTCTTTTCCTCTTTTTTTTTTTTTTTTTTTTTTTTCTAATCACATCAAATTGATTCCAAGGGAGGGTAGGCCAAAGAAAAACCAAAACAAGACTAAAAAATGACTGACAAAAGGATATAGTGTTTGGGTAGAAGAAATGAAAGCCGTTCGTCATCCCGACCCGAGAATGCCTCGCACAAATAATGGTTCAATCAATTGACCTGGATTGATCCACATGTGTCCTCGACTTCTGCTTCAACGATGGTTCTCAAAACTGGTATTTCAAATTCGGTCAAAGCGACCGTGCATTGAACTTCTCACCGATCTCCCTTATCGGATGACTACAGATTAATTCCCAACTTATTCCGCTACTTCTTCTTTACTACTCAAATAGCTCACAATGCCACAGCGTGTGTTTAGATCAAGACGTAAATTCCGCACACATGTCATGTTATTAAGGTCGACCAAACACAAAACAAAAAACTAAGAAACAAGATCAAGAAGAAAAATATGAGACATAATGTTGAGACGAGAAAAGGATCCCGCTTTTCATTGAATTAAAGATAGAAGGGTTTGAACATCAAAACAAGCAAAATAATGCACTTGGATTACAACCCTTAGACAACCAAGTACATAGAAAGATTAGCAAAACAAGCTACAATATTTCACAGCCACTCAATTGCAAGTCAGGGCTAGTTTTCCTGTGTTAAGCGTTGTTGAGCCTTTCACCAAAATGTACCATGCTGATACCAAAGAGATTCCCTAAATCTGGCAACATCTTCTGCTTTTCCTCATTTTGTCCAACTTCCATCAGGGTAGACTTCACTTCTTCGGGATTGATGAATGGAATTGGTTTCTCGAGAGACATGTTCATCCTCTTCATTTCTTCAAACCTTACTTTGTCTGCCACCCCAAGCACAATCTCAGGAGCACAGTTCATTGTCACTAGCATTTTATTGGCCCTAACTGACACCTCACCAACAGATATTATCGGCATTGCAGATTCAACTCTCAAATCTTCTACACCCACCATTCCCACCATATACACATCATCATGGACGGGCAATGAGTTCTGGTTGACATCTGGTACATCTGAACCCTCAACTTGAATCCGACCGTTATCAATCAAAGCTTGGATATCCTTCTTGAGAAAATGGCAATCCTCAGTGTCATGCCCCGGTGCACCTGAATGGTAAGCACATTGATGAGAGTCGTCAATCCTATCCCTAGGATGCATTCCTCCACTGATCGGTTTCAGTATGTCCAAATCTTGCAACTTCTGAAAAAGTTCGGCATAAGATTCTCCAATTGGCGTGAACTCATTCTTTTTCACCTGATGCACCCTTTTATACTCAACCTTTGGACGAAAGCCTGGAGGACCTCTTGGTCGGTGGGGAAGGTTCGGTGGAGGCTGGAATTAGTTATGTGGAGCTTGGTGAATGGGATATAGGATGTGGGGCTGGAGCGCGCCATTGCGGATAAGATGATATTGGAGCATATGGCTGCACTGTTTGGATTAAGTATTGGGGTGGAGGGACGGAATACTGCGGATTTTGTGGGGTGTAGTAGTGTTGTGTAGGGTGTACTTGTGGAGCTTGGTATGAGTGGGTTTGATTGTATCTTTCCTCGCTCCACTTTTGTGAACCCGAACCCACCATGGCTACATCATCTTGATTCTTCTTCCCCAAGGCTTCTTCCTGGGCTCGCAAAGTTGTTTGGCTGACAATCTTGCCTGCCTTGATTCCTCTTTCAATCATTTCTCCCATCTTGACAACTTCACAAAACGGTTTCCCAAAGGCGGCGATCAATGCACCATAGAACGCCTCATCTTGTGCCTCGATGAACAAACGGACCATGTCGTCATCCGGTATTGCGGGGCTCACTCGAGCGGCCTGCTCGCGCCATCTGAGGGCGTACTCCCTAAAGCTTTCACTTGGCTTCTTTTTTATCGCATCCAAAGAGGATCGATCTGGCAAAACTTCAATGTGGTACTTGTACTGGTCGTAGAATGCCTGCGCCATGTCATCGAATGCCAACCATTTAGTTACATCCTGCCTCATGAACCATTCAGCAGCTGCACCCCCCAAGCTTTCAGAAAAGTAGGCTATCAACAGCTTGTCTTTCTTGACCTCTCTCATTTTGTTGCAGTAGGTCTTCATATAAACTCTTGGATCTCCTTGCCCAATGTATAGATCGAACTTTGGCACCGTGAATCCCTCTGGCAATTGCAATTCAGGGAAAGGGCAGAGATCCTTGAAAGAAGTGTTGAAATGATCTCCATATCCCTGCATAATTCTCACAGCTTGTTCTAAACCCTTCACTTTGCGCAAAACCTCGCTCTCGTCCATTTTTTCCGACCGATCGAGCTCAACTTGAGACTCGTGATGGAAACCCTGATTATATGGACCACTTTGCCGGAAATTGGATTCGTGAGGGGGATCATAGTGTTGGTCCCCAACTTGAAGATGTGGGTCATTGTTGCACCTGGCCGTGACTGGCCTAGCTGGGCCCTGAAAAACTGGAACTTGTGCTGGAGGTGGGCCATATTGTCCCTCTGGTGGAGGTGGTGCCTGAGGACGCACTTCAACTTCATTTGTTACGCCACAGACAGGGGCAAGACCAGTAGGATAAGTGGGATCCTCAACTGCCGTAGATGTGCCCGGTGCTCGTTGTACCGCTGTCGGCACAACCCCATCTAGGTCGGTTGGAATAGGAGGAGGTGCCCGTCCTGTGGTCAGTGCGTGATGCATGTCGGCCACGAGTTGTTTCAAAGTATTAACCTCCCCAGTCAATCTCTCATTCTCCAGTGCCAAGAGTTCCTGGGCACCGGTCTCGGACCTCTCTCCATCAGATGGCATGGCTAGGGGTGAAGTCACAGGTCCCTTTGATTTAGTTCTGTACGGATGGGTCGATGCCAGGATTCCGTACCAAATCTCCAACTCCAAACTATTGAAACAAATCAGGTTAGCACAAAAGAATCACAGATTGCAGCCTAAGGTTGTTATGCGTCATCCCGAAACGGTTAACGGCGTAAGCCGAGTGTGCCGATCGTATCCCCGAAAGACTGCTTATGCGCCTTGATCAAAATTAGAACAAAATCACAAATGACATGTAATCCCAAACGAAGGCGAGCTTGGATTTTTTTTTTTTTTTTATATATATCAAAGTAATAGACAAATTTAAACTACGACACTAGACCGACTCAATAGACAAGCTTTTTTTTTCCCAATTTTCTTTCATTTGTTTGATTTTTTTTCAAAAATTCCTTTCTGATTCAACAAACATGATTTTAACAGACAGACTCAAAATAACATTTAACGCGACCCACGAATCAAAAGACATAAGCAGACTGATGATAATGGGCGGGTCCACCCGGACTGTGAAAATAATGAGACTCGACTTTTTAGCGGAGTCAAATTATTCTACCAGGATCAACGCAAAATTCAACTTAACTAATTGCAATTTATCTATGCACACTGACTTGACCTTAAACAAAACAAATAAAGTGGGACTCTGAAATAAACATTTTTTTTTAAATGAAGACTCAACCGGAGATTCGAAACGGAACTTAAGAACAGATTATGAAACAAACTATTTTTCTTATCCGAAAGGTGACTCCAAAATCGGACATTACGACAACACAAAGACGGAGAAAATAATTTTTTTTTTTTTGAAACAAACTCTTTGATCTAATTCTAGAAAGAATCTTTAGAGTATTTACAAATCTGGCAATTAGGACGACACAAAATATTACACAAATTAGACACAAAATTGATTTCTAAAATTGGCCATTATGACGGCGAAAACCCGATAAATTATTTTCAAAATATGAACTTGACTTGGATACAAACTCAACACAAAAGATCCCAAAATTTCGCCATTATAACGGCGCAAAACTATGACACATTATTTTCTAATATTTGAGACCCAACCCGGACACAAAATTAGACTCTAAGAGTTCTTGAAAAAATTCGTCATTATAACGGTGCAAAATGACAACTAAAAAAATATTTCGAAACACGGGACTAAACCCAACCTTTCTATCATTTTCTCTCTTTTTTTTTTTCAAAATTTGGCTCTCGCCCCTCGGTGATCGGTCAGCATAACAACCCTTAGACTAGAACAAATGCAACACATTATATGCTCATGATGTGTCTTTTGGGGACGTGGGCCCCATAATGACACGAGGGTGTCAGCCTAGACAAATGCGGTACCGGTGTACCGCACCTCACTAAGTCTAATGACATGCAAATAAATCGGCCTAGATAAAAGCACAGGCTCAACTCTAGGTGACTCAATGGGTTCATGTTCTAGTGGTTCAGCAAATTGGAAGTGCCTCGGGGGTACCGGTCGACAACGTCTAACGGCCTAACCCAACGCACCTCCTCCTAAGAAGGGTTAACTTTTTGTGTCCTGAGACACGACAGAAATTCCAGACGCCGAAGCGAAACTGGCGTGCATGTGTGCAGTGTTCCAGAAGACTCAGAGGTGTACGAGAGAAGACAGTTGTGTATATACAGTTCAAACAATATCAAAGCAGTAACATTCAAGGCAATATATACAAACACTATTCAAAGCCGAAAGCGACAAATTTTAAAGCCTGAGACTCTTAGTTCTCACTTTCTTCCCCAGCGGAGTCGCCAAGCTGTCACGACCCTTTTTTCACAAAAAAGAAAAACTTACTATGTTTAAAGGTCTGTGACTAGGTGTTTAAGGTACACAAATTATTAAGAGATTTTCGGAGTCGCCACTTGACAAGTTAAAGGTGTGCCAAGTCACCAAAGTGGTGTACCTAGAACACCTATGACTCGTAAATGGTCTACGTCAGAGTTCCGGGTAAGGATCTCGGTTGACTCGCGGGAAGGTGTTAGGTACCCTCGAGTCCTGTGCCAAGCACAATTGCTTTTATTGACGCATTTCGACTTTTGAAATTATATGTACATTTGCCTTGATTTTGTTACGCTTCAATTTATTATTTTTATCATTTGATAATTTAAACTCCAATCGAATATAATCGCGCGAGAACTTCACTCGTTCGAAATCTTTCGACTTAAGTCAATTAAATCGCAGGTACTTCACCCGTTCGAAATCTCTCGACTTAAATGAGGTTCAAGTGAAAAAAGACTTATTTAATTTTTATTGAACTTAATTCGGCCTATTAGTTTGCCAACTCGCGTTTCGCTTGTCTAAAATACAAAATTGTCGTGAACATGTGTTACAACATCAAAGATTTTATTTTTTGGCAGTATCTTTAAAAACTTGATGAATATAAATGTATAATATAAGCCATTTTGTTTTATATTCCCCTAAAGGGACGCTTATTCCGTTTCTATAAACGAAATTCACATGAATCGTCTTCTTTCTTTCATTTCTGTCAGCCCACAACTTTGCATTGCATATTTTGGTTTGCTTGCATTGTTTTAGCTTTAGCCACTTTTAACAATTATGAAGTCACAAGAAGTCCAACTTTAAAATACATCTACAATGGAAAACTTGCATATAAACTCTTATAAACATTCAATCAGTTTCAAGTGGTATAGATGTTTAGGCTCAAGTTATGTCTTAGGGACCAGACATGACTGAATTCAAAAGGGTCGAGCCTTAAAATGCCTTTTCAATTTCATTATCTAGTAAAAATGGCTCAAACAACTTAATACTATACCTTTCCATTTCAAGCAACAAACATTTCAATTTCATTATCTAGTAAAAATGGCTCAAACAACTTAATACTATACCTTTCCATTTCAAGCAACAAACATACTTATTAAGTAATGAACAATGACCAAAAATGAGAAAACATAGTTCTTAAGATTGTATTTCTAGTTTAACAGCCAATTCCATGCATCTTTCAAGCTATAATCATGGCTGAAATTTACATACCAGGAACAAAGGAACTAGAAAATTTACCTAAATGAAGCAAAATCCCAAGAGTTAAATACTAGAATCTTTCAAGCAGACAGCACCAAGTCCGGCAAAAAGCACCAGGGACAGCTACTAACCTGACCTCTAAGAATTCTTAGGTCAAATCTCTAGACTCTTTCTCTCTGTATATTTCAGTTCCTTACTTCTTTTCTCTCAGATTTAACTATTTTTGCTCTCCAAAATTTTCAGATCTGTCTGTTCTGTCTATGTGTTTTTCAGATCCCCTCTAAGTGAGAGTAGAACTCTCTTTAAATAGGCCAAAAAATAAGGTGAAAAGCTGGGGTAAAAAACAACCCTATGTGCCAATTTTCACCTTTCAGAGAAGTACAATTTCAGCATGCATTAGCTTGTACCAAAAACTAAAAAAGCCTTCAAAGGTGCTGCATTTTTTTGTCTTCTTATTTGACTTTTGACTCCCATAAATTTTTCAAAGTTACAGACCTTTACATTGCCCCAAAACTGACAGTAGACAACTCATGTTCACATTATTTAACATGTTTGCTAGACAACAAGAACCAGTTCATGCTTTGACAAACAAACATCTGAAATCAAATGTCACACGAGGCTAAAACAGTAGGAAGAAAACATATTCAATAACTGATGGAGATAAAACAAAGACTCATTCATTGAACAACCATATGCTTACAGATTACATGCTATTACTAACATCTTAAGAGTCATCCGCGACTAACAAGCTGAAATACTATTTTTATCGCTAACATGATCAAACTAAATAGGAAAGAAAACAACAAAATAGGGACGGATTTCAAACTAAGCTAACAACATAAACAGTGGCAACAAAGAAAACAAAGGGGTTTCTACTTTTAAGTCGTCAAGGCAATTACCAGCACTGTTGCGGCGTCTCAGTCCTCGACACACCCAGTAGCTAAACAATCATCACAACAATGCAAAGAACATCACAACGCCACTGTTAAATGCCAAGTAACACGGCTTCAAACCACACCACGTCACCGTAGTTCCAATACCATGAACTGCCCAAAACAATCAACCCCACAGCTGTTACACCACCGCAACTCTACCAGTGCTAAGCTAAAGAAACAATCCTCACTGTTCAGTCCCCTCGTCAACACCCATTGCCCTCGTGTCAACACTGATTCAGTCCCACCCCGAGTTCAACGCTGCCTCGCTGCTATTAAACCACTATCGCAGCACCTCATCACCATTAGTCGCCTAAGTTTTCAGCGCCCATCTCAAACATACATCGCTGCACCATCACGCGAACACACTGCCTCGGATTCATTATTACGAAAACTGCAGCACCTCCACATCACACGCAAAGGCTGCCTCGTCGAGTCAACATTACCACCGCTGCCTCGCCAAGCCACTACTAGAGCCATTATCATGGCCATCATACCAAAGCCGATCAATACGAACACTCGAGCAAACTGCCTCGCTAAACAAAAAACAGAGTACAACAACACCCCTCTCATTCAATCATCGCAGCCACCACTGCCCCGTCGCCTTATCAAAAACATCGTCATCACAGTTTCACACGCACAACAACTCCACCAAATGCTTCATCGACGCCAAACAATCAACTCCACTGCCTCGCCTTACACATCGATGCTGCAATCCAAACATCACCATCACTGATATCTCCATTACACTAAACAGCCCCCATCACTGCCTCGCCAAGCTGCACCATAGCCATAACTCCACCAAACAAAACCAATCCCGCCGTTTAACGCCTAATCGAATAGCCCCCGACCCTATTTGAACCCAATCGGATCCGTCACTTTCTTCTTCTAAATGAAACGATCCCATTTGGGGTCGTTTCATCTAGAAAAGAAAAGAACGGAAAGATGAGGAAGAGACAGTGCATACCCGTGAAATCAACAGAAAAATGAAAAGACTCACCGGAAAAGCTTATGCCGCGTTTCGAACTCTGATTTACAACGATTCTTTGCAATTTTGGGGGAAACCATGGTTGGATCGGGGTAGAGGAGATCATGACGAGTTTAATGGTGTAAAAATTGGCCGGATAGTAGTGGTCGACGGTGAGGTCCTGCGGTGGCGGAGTTTCGCCATAGTGTCTCTTGATCTGATGAGGTTTTTTTTGTGAATTAAGGTGTATGGTGTAATTGGGAATTAAAGGGGGAAACGGGCCGGGTTTGGATCAACAAGTGGGCTGGGTATTTCTTTTAATTTTAGCCCGACGAAACAATTGCTTTCAAAATTAGTCAAACTTCAAACCTTAATTAATTAGCACCAACTCAATTAACTAAATCGAGAAAGATCCCACAAAATCAAGATAGATATTTAATTAACCAAATAACTATTGAACACAACAAATATTATTTTTGGTAATTTTTGATATTTTTGTCTTGATTATACAATTACAATAGTTAAACAAAGGATAAAAATCTAGCAAAACTACCAGATAATTAACGCTATTATTTCACATAATTTTTTTGTATTTTTATGCCAAAATTAGGTGATTACAAGATGAATTTGTGGGAGAGCGCTCGAGGCTGAACTTAGAAGTTGAGCGAATCAAAGCTGAAGTATTTCGCGCTAAGACTGAGGTACTTGAGGCCTGTGAAAAATACTGTGATAAGTTGGAGGAATATACAACTCAACTTAGCGGATTGCGGGGCCAAGTGGATCAAGTGCCTGCCCTTAGAAGCGAGGTCACCAGACTTCGAGGGAAGATTGCGGACATCAAGCAGCGCGCCGAAGTCAAAGCCACAAGGGCAAAATTTAAGAAGGCATGGGCCGTCATCAAGACCAGGCTCGCTACACTGGAGCAAGTTAAGATTTTGGAAGATTGTCCTCGAGGAGGAGATTGTCAAAGCGCAGGGTGATGCCTCCGAATCTCAAAAGATAGTGGATGAGCTCCTATCAAGTGAAGGTTCGGATGATGGTGAATCCGAAGATGAGGAAGGTGGCAAGGAGAGCGCCGAAGAGGATAAGGAAAGCGCTCAAGAGGGGAATCCCGAGGGCAAGAATGGTCCCCAGCCTTAGCTTGTCCCTTATGTTCCCATCCTTAGATTTTTTTTTTTTTTTTTTTTTTTTTTTTTTTTTGCTTAGGCCTTCAGGCCTTTTGTTGTAAATAACCTTATGGCCCTCAGGCCTTTTGTGAATGAATATGCTTTTGCATTTAAGTGTTAGCTTTCATTTTGCTCTATGAACTTTTGTGCTGAACACTTAGAATAAATTTGCTTGCAAGAATTTGTTCATACAGTATTGATGCGAACTTGGAACGACATCTCACTCTTGAGCTAATGCATGTAAGAAATGACCTCGGTATATAGGGTCACAGAAACAAAGAGATATTGCATCAAGTTTATTTCATTGATAATATCAATGAGCCATGATTGGATTTTACATAGGGCCTAGTTCAAGTAGAACTTAGGCACAAAAACGAGTTAAAAATATGCCACTATCAGGCGAAAATACAAAGTACTGATCTATTCCTTGGGCGTTAGTCCCCGGTTATCAAAAAGATAGACTTCGGCAGGTGAGGTTCAAAGCCGATCTCGACTACATCCCACCCTCTTGATGAAGATCCGAGCACTGAAGATCGTCTTATCTGCTTACTGAAAAGGTCAAGCAAAGTAAAACGAGGAGTAAGTTCAAGTTATTCGACCAAAGCCTTTGGAGAGTTTTTGGGCTCGGGGCTGTAGGTGAACTTTAAATGATTAAGGAATGTTTACCTCGATGTTAGAAGTAGTACCGCTTCAAATTGGAAATATTCCAATTTAGGGGTTAGGGCTTGCCCTGCAAGTCTTCAATTTGATAAGATGCCTTTCCAACAATTGCCTTAACTTTGTGAGGTCCTTCCCAGTTCGCAATAAGTTTTCCACCATTCTTCTTCTTTGTTGATTGGTTCGAAGCCTTTAGTACATAGTCACCAACTTTAAAATCTCTAAGTTTGGCCTTTCTGTTGAGATACGCTTCGATTTGTTTTTTTGGTGCTGCTAGCCAAACCAAGGCCAATTCTCTTTTTTTTCCTCAAGCAAATCCAACTCTATGCGCATGGCTTGTTGATTAGAATCTTCGGTGGCGTGAGCGTACCAAAGACTTGGTTCGCCCACCTCCACGAGGATAAGTGAATTCGTGCCATACGCAAGGGAGAATGGGGTTTCACCGGTGTTGTTTTTCTCCGTGGTTCGCCTTGCCCATAATACCCCTGGTAACTCTTCAGGCCAAGGACCCTTTGCTTTATTAAGCCTTTTCTTGAGATTCTCAATTATCACTCTGTTCGAGAACTCAGCTTGACCATTGGTACTTGGGTGATAAGGGGTCAACATTATCCATTTTATTCCCCACTGTTTAAGAAAGACAGTGATAGCTGCCCCCATGAATTGTGGACCATTGTCACAAGTGATTTCCCTCGGAATACCGAACTTGTAGATTATGTTCTTTTTAATGAAGTCAATCACCTCTTTCTGCTTAACTTCGGTGAAAGCTCTTTCTTCTACCCATTTTGTGAAGTAGTCGGTTAGGACAAGAATAAACCAAATACTGCCTTTACCCTTCGGTAATGGGCCAATGATGTCCATTCCCCATTTCATAAAGGGCTATGGTGACACGACCGATTGTAGAGGTTCAGCCTGTTGATGAATCATTCGGGCATGACGTTGGCACTTGTCACATCTCTTCACGAAGGCTTTTGCATCTGCGCTGATAGTGGGCCAATAATACCCAGCTCGAAGTATTTTGCGCACTAAAGATTTATCCCCCAAGTGGTTGCCACACTCGCCCTTGTGCACCTCCATCATTATATATTTGGCTTCATCCGAACCCAAGCATTTGGCCATCGGGCCGCTGTACATTCTTCTATATAGCTTTCCCCAGATCATTGAGTATGAGGCCGCTTGAAACCTCAATTTCCTTGCTTCTCTCTTATCAGGGGGAAGATTCCCCGATTCAAAATAAGAGATAAACTTATTTCGCCAATCCCATTTGTGATCCACTGAGTTGACCTCCAGTTTTATCTCCTTTATTTGTGCAGAAAGCAACCTAACAACTGAGTCAGTCCCCGAGCGTTCTTCTTCCACAGCTAAACCTAAGTTAGCTAAGGCGTCGGCCTCAACGTTTTCTTCTCAAGGTACTTGTTTGACCTTCCACTCTTGGAACTGAGCCAAGATGTTTTGTGCTCGGGCTAAGAATTGTTGCATCTTGGGCTCGTGAGCGGAATATTCTCCGAGCACTTGGTTCACCTCTAATTGCGAATCACAACTCAACTCAATTCTTTCTACCCCCATATCTTTAGCCAGTTCCAAGCCTGCTAAAGCTGCTTCATATTCGGTCTCGTTGTTCCTTATTTTCTTGAACCGAATCAAATGTCTAACCTTCTCCCTGGTTGGCGCTTCCAAGACTATTCCTAACCTCGAGCCTTTAGAGTTGGTTGGCCCATCGGTGTAAAGTATCCATATTTTTGAGTCGATCCCTTCGACATCAAGTTCTTTCTTTCAGCTTCGGATAGAATTCCAACGCTAAAGTCAGCTACGAAGTCCGCCAAGACTTGGGATTTGATGGCTGTTCGGGGTTGGTAGGTAATATCATACTCGCTTAACTCTACCCATTTAGACAACCTTTCTGACAACTCTGGTTTGTGCAATATACTCGTTAAGGGGAAGGTGGTAACTACCGCTATTGGGTGACATTGAAAATACAGGTCGTAGTTTTCAAGCAGTAACAATTAAAGCAAGTGCTAGTTTTTCCAAATGTGGGCACCTGGTTTCAGCGAGGAGCATCTTGATCACATAATAGATGGTCCTATTTGACATCCTCCTCTCGAACTAGCACAGCGCTCACTGACACCTCGGACATGACCAGATAAACTAGCAAAGTCTCTCCCTCCTTTGGCTTGGCGATCAGCTGTAATCACCTAATTTTGGCACAAAATACCAAATATTGCGTAGAATAGTCATCTTAATTATCATGTGATATGTGCTTATTTTTTTTTGGATTTTATCTTTACTTATGAGAAAAAAAAGGTTATAAAAAATGTTGTCTTGTGTGAGTAATTTTTACTTGATGTTTTGTGCTAGTTAAAATATTTTCTTATATGCAGTTAAATTAATTTATTGTGCTAGTTTATTTAGCTTAAAGGGGTCACTTTAGTTACTAAGTACTAGTTTAATGGCCATTTAAGTAAATGATTTAATCAGAAAATAAAAGAAGAAGACCGGCCCAATACCAACTTTAACTCGGCCCAATTACATGATATATAAACCAAATCTTGCTATTTTGGTACAATTATTTTTCCCCCAAAATTGACAAAACACAGAATTTTGCCCCAAATTTCCCACGCTCACCGTAAATCGCCGCCAACGCTGGCGGTAACCACCTCCTCCGACCAAAATTTCATCGTCCCCAACTGTGTTTCGTCCCCTCTCTCCATTTGTGAGGTCCGTTTTCCTAGAAAACAAGCGGATCAGTGTACATTGAGGCTCAAGTTTCGGCCAAAATCCTAGCTCCGGCGAAGTCGACTTTATCCGATCAATATATATATATATATATATATATATATATATATATATATATATATATCAATGGGTTTGCCTCACTTTTCTCTACACATCCCTGAAGGTATTTTCCTAATACTCTTCTCTATTTTGCCCCGTCTTCTTCTATGATCCCACCACTGCCGTGGTGGACTGTGGGGTGGCGTACGGTGGTGGTGTGAGTTTGTTGCAGTGTTGAGTTGTCTGCAAAGTTGCTGGTGTTTGGGGGGGGGGGGTAACTGTTTCAGTGAA
Organism: Petunia x hybrida; assembly: GCA_037355625.1. Lineage (NCBI taxonomy): Eukaryota > Viridiplantae > Streptophyta > Magnoliopsida > Solanales > Solanaceae > Petunia > Petunia x hybrida. Next base: position 7,676,332 of record JBBBVM010000090.1, on the reverse strand, counting down.
CACGGTGGTGGGGGTGATGCTTTTGATGATTTTAATGTTTGTGTTCGGTGTTGTGAGACTATGACGATGTTGCTGGATTAGGGTCTGATTTATGACAGTTATGAATGTGGGGGAGGGGGGTGTATGGTGATGGCGAAGCAGCAACTTTGGTGTCGATGGTTAATTGATATTGCTCGGGGTGTTAGCGAGGCAATGATGGCTTGGACGAAGTGAAGCAACGATGAGGCGTTGGAGATGGCGATGGAGTAGCAGCGGAACAATGGTCAATCGGAGCTGAGGCAGGGCAGTTTGGTTTTTGGCGACACGAGAGCGGTTTGATGCTAGCGAAGCAGGAGCTGGTGGCATTGTGATGCTTGTTTACAGTCCGTAGTGGTAGCGTATCATAGGCGAGGCAGTGACGAGGTGGTGGCGAATATGGCTTTGACACGGGTTAGACAAAGCAGTTCTTGTTCTCTTTTCTGTTTATTTAGATAGTCAAGGGAAATTAAGTTAGTATACTGTTAAGATTAACTTGTGATGTTTGTATGTTCAACTTGCGTTTAGCATAATGAAATGGTGTGTCTGTTTAAATTAGTATTAATGTATGTATTGGTTAATTCACACTTATTCAATGTCAAAGCATGAATCAATGATAATGTTCTTGTTTGTGTCCTTTAACTTGTCAAACATGAGTCTGTTTGATGCCTTTGCCTTAGCCAATACCATCACTATTAGTGTATGTATGGATGTTATAGGCTTGTGTAGTGTTTGCTTTGTTCCTGTTGTATGCACCTGTGGGGGAGTTCATGAAATATTGTTTGTTTATATCAGGCTGTATGTTTGCTTCGATTCGAGTATGATTTGTTCCTTGTCTTAAGCATCTGTGAGAGAGTAGATGAGTCCATGAAGAGCTCAAAAATGCAGTGTGTTGAATTAGGTGTTGGTGTCTTTTTAGGCATGGAAGTTGTATCACTTTCTTTGAATGTCATTTGAAAAGGCCGAGTTTAGTTAAGAGGGCCTCGTTAAACTGGAAGCTGAGTTTTGGACCTTAAGTCCATTTAGTTTTGGGGCTGGGAGTTTCTTTCGGGTCTAGCCCAACAGGCCATTAAGTTCAAATTTTCAGATATTTTTGTGTCAAAAAGAGAGGGAAAGATGGTCAAATAATGGGACAAAGGCTTGCATAAATGAGGTAAAATGACAGACCTCTTTTTGGTTGGTGAGAGGGCAAGCACAAGAATGGTAAATAGGCATTAATTGCCTTGGTTATTGTATCAGGAAGGAGCTGTCCTAACAGCTCTATTTTTCTCCTTTAAAAGGAGACTCTTTTGGAAAAAAGAAAGGGGGAACATCTGAAACTTCACCCCTCTCACTAAAAAAAAAAAATAGATTTGAAGCACTTCACTTCTCACTCAATAACTTTCAGATCTGAAAATATTTGAGAAGTATAAAGAGTTGAAAAAAAATTAGAAAGAGCAAAAATCCAAAAGAAAAGAAAGAGAGGTAAACGAGTTAATAAAGTTTGAGGTTTCGAGTCTGAAAATTGACAGGTTTAAAGAGTGCTGTGTAGTTGTTTGGTACTGGTTGGTTTAGCTCGTTGCTGCTGCTGCTGGTGTTCCCTTCTTGATGCATTGTTGTTCTGGTTTAAGCAAAGGGACTTCATATTGTAGTATATCACTTCACTTTTTTGCATGTTTTATGTATTTGCCAACATGAAATGGAAATAGGCCTATTCATGGCCCAAACAGTTTGAAATCCAATTTAGTTAAGCATGTAAATAATTTGCATGCCCTAGTTTTCTAGTTCACATGCTTTGTTCTTGCTAAGAGAACTTGTTTAAATATTAAATATGCAGCTGATTTATATTTGGATACGAAGCTTTAGGCAACAAGAGACTCAACTTTTGAAACAAACTGAATGATACTGCTCAAATGATTAAAAGTAATAAATTGGATGACTTTGCAAACAATAGGCATGATAGAATATAAAAATGCAAATTATGATGAAGCGGTAGGGAACGTATAGATCAACTAAGTTTAGCTTAGCTTAACAAGATTGTATAAGAATGATGCATGCAAAAAGGGATAAGATTGAACAATAGGCAAAAATGAGATTTGATTTAAACTTGCAAAATGGTGCAGCAAGCAAGAAAGGTTAACACCAAATAATTTAAGTAAAGATTGGTCTACTTCCATGTCAAATACAAAGTGCATTAATCAATTTTACTAGTAGAAGAGATAACAAACGGCTAGGCGATCTTATTAGGCCGAATCTATTAAATAATAAAGTGTTCATGTGGAATTCATTTAAGTTAGGAGATTTCGAACAGGTGAAGTGCCTGTGCGATTTAACTGACTTAAGTCGGAAGATTTCGAACGAATGAAAGTGTTCGCGCGATCATATCTCGATTTGAATTTTCATTTGAACTGCAAATTAATTAAATCGAGCGTAACAAATCAAGGAAAAATATAATAAAAAATTTTCAAAGAGTCGAAATGCGTCAAAAAGCAACTGTGCTTGGCACAGGACTCGAGGGTGACTAACACCTTCCCGAGAGTCAACCGAGATCCTTACCCGAACTCAGACGCAAACCACTAAACGAGTCATAGGTGTTCGAGGTACACCACTTTGGTGACTTGGCACACCTTTAACTTGTCAAGTGGTGACTCCAAAAATCTCTTAATAATTCTTGTACCTTTAACACCGTCGCAACCTTTTAAATACTTAAGCTTCTCTTTTTAAGTTAAAAAAAAGGTCGTGACAGCAGCGACGCGTTAGCCAAATAGCATTTCAATTCCCTCAGCGCTTCTCTACACTCCGGTGTCCACTCGAAGTGGTTATTCTTCCTTAGAACTGAGAAGAATTTATGGCATCGCTCTGATGACTTCGAGATGAATCTACTCAAAGCAGCAACTCTGCCAGTTAAGCGCTGAAATTATTTTACCCCGATTAGCTCATCGGGGATTTGCTCGATTGCACTGATTTTTTCTGGGTTAGCCTCGATTCCTAGTTCGGAGACTATATATCCCAGAAATTTGCTCGAACCCACACCAAAGGCGCACTTTTCGGGGTTCAGCTTCATGTTATACTGCCTTAAAACTGCGAAGGCCTCTCTCAAATGGCTCAAATAGTCTTCCTCCCGAACATATTTAATCAGCATGTCATCTATGTGCACCTCAAAGATTTCCCAATGTAGTCTCTGAACATGCGACACACTAATCTTTGATATGTTGCCCCGGCGTTCTTCAGCCCGAAGGGCATCACCTTATAGCAAAAGGTACCTCGTTCAGTGATGAACGAGGTTATTTCTTCATCCTTCGGATCCATGAGAATTTGGTTATACCCCGAGTAAGTGTCTAAGAAGGTTAATAGTTTATGTCCCGCCATGGAGTCTATTAACCTATCTATTTGTGGCAATGTATAAGAATCATTTGGGCAAGGTTTGTTCAGATCCGTGTAATCCACGCACATTCTCCATTTGCCATTCTTCTTGGGCACAACTACAACATTGCCAACCATTCGGGGTACTCTACTTCTCTTATGAAGCCATTCTCCTGCAACTTCATGGTCTCATCTTCGATTGCTTTCTTTTTTACGCCGGCGTGCAGCCTTTTCTTCTGTTTCACCGGGGTAAAACGTGGATCTACATTCAGCTTATGGGTCATGATCTCCGGATCAATGCCGACCATATCTGAATGAGACTAAGCAAAGCAATCATCGTTGGACTTCAAAACTTGGATTATAGATTTCTTCGACTCTGGGTCCAACTCCGAGCCGACAAACACTTTCCTTTCTGGGAAATCCTTCGATAACATGAAAGATTCCAACTCCTCGATGGTTGAGTCCTCAGCTTTTTGTTTTCGAGGTTCTTGAATACACACTGGGATCTTTTCAATTTCTCCTCGGGGATCGTCTTGAGGACGTAACTCCCCCTCCTCGTTAGACCTCAGTTGTGTTGATTGTTATTTCTTTGGTCCTGACAGGACGACTCCACTCTTCAACGCAATCGAATAGCACTCCCCCGCTACTCGTTGCTCCCTCTTAATCGAACGAATTACCCATGGGGTTGGGAATTTGATGACTCGGTGGAGAGTGGATGAAACATCTTCCATAGAGTGAATCCACGGTCTCCCGAGGATCACATTATATACCATGTCCTCGGGCATAACTTGAAACTAGGTTTCCTTAACAACCCCTTCGGCATAAGTATTAAGCGTAATTTCACCCAACGTTTTTTCGATTGAGCTGTTGAAACCAGTCAATATGGTTGCTTTTGGGATAACCTTGCCCTTCAATCATATTTTCTTGACAGCCCCGTACCTGATTATGTTGACAGAGCTACCGGGATCGATCAAGACCCGTTTGATGTCCGAGTCATTGATCCTCAGCATGATGACCAAAGCATCGTGATGGGGAAACATCATCCCATCACAGTCATCATAGTCAAACACTATCTCTTTTTCCAAGCCTCCAACTCGAGTCATTTTCTCCATTGTTATTGACAACTTCGCAAATTTCTTGGCAGCTGCGAAGTTCACGCCATTCACTTTCGATCCCTCAGTAATTACATTCACAACTCTTTCAGGGGGTGGTCCCCTCGGTGGTTGTCCATCACCTCGATTCTTCGCATAATTTTCCTTCCCTTTATCAGTGAGAAATTCTGCCAACACACCATTCTTCAACAAATGCGGCACCTCGAGACGCAAAGCTTTGCAATCCTCGATGCGATGACCGTAGTCCGCGTGAAACTCACAATGCAGATTTTGGTATCTCTTATTCGAAGGGGTCCTCATGTCCTTCGGTACTCTTACTCCATCCATCCCCTTCACGATATTGACCAACTCCGAGGTTGATATGTTAAAGTTATAATCTGGTATCCGAGGTAACTCCTTATTCTTAAAATCTAGAGCTGGGCCCGAGGTGTTCCTTTGATTTGTGTTGGAATAGACTTTCCCACCGAGTCGTTGGCTCACGTGCAGATTTCCAAGCCTTTGGCTAACAGGCTGCCTCGGTGAGGTGTACGGTTCATACCTACCCTTTGAATTCCCTCGTTACGCCTTGGCGTGATATGAGGATTCAAATCGCTTCTTATAGTTAGAGGTTCGACCAGCAGCTTTCCACTCAGCTTCGTCCAATATTATTTTGGTATATGCTCTATTGTGTAAGTCATCCCACGTCAAGGTTTGGTATTGTTGGAGCTCTTTTCTCAATTCGGCAGCAGCCTCGAAATTGCGAACATTGATGTTCTTTTCAAATGCCATGATGGCTAAAGTGTCATCCATAGCAGGCAACTCCATCCGCTCGGCGTGAAAACGCTCGAGGAAATCTTTGATGGGCTCTCCGGGCCGCTGTTTGACTTCGAAGATGTCTTCCTTCATTTGGAGGATTTTTTGCGCCCCGGTGTGCGCCATGATGAATGCATCAACCAATTCATGAAAGTTAGAAACAGATCCTGCGGGCTAACGCATGTACCAACGTAGAGCTCCTTTCTCCAAAGATTCACCGAACTTCTTCAAGAACATTGACTCCTTTTCTATTTCTGATAAATCATTCCCCAAGCCATCGACATGAACTCGGTCACATGCTCAACGGGGTTGGTGGTTCCATCGTATTTTTTCAGCAGCCTCAGGCTTATAGGGCAATTGCATGTACTTTTCAATATCGAGCATTTTTTTGTCTTCATCACCCCGGGGACGCTTTCGAGCCGTTTCTCTACTCATGCCTCGACTCGAGCCTCGAAGTATGGAACCGTTTTTCAACATCAACCGAAGAGCTAGCCTTAGCCATGTTGGGAACCGTTTCGAAGTATGGCGTTGTGCTAGGTATTGTGACCGAACCCCCAGATGTGGCCCCGTTGGGAGGTCCCTCTCTTGTTGCACCCGTAGGAATGAAGGTCGGGATTCCTCCACTTGAAGCCATGGGTGGAATTCTATTTGGAGTAGAACTATTCCTTGCCTCCAACGGGGCGCGAAATTCAGCGTTAATAATAGTTTGCTCGGCTTGTTATTTTTTAAGAGCTTTCAAAGTTTGGATGGCGAAGGCTTGGAAGGCATCTTTGGACCCCGAAGATGAGGGTATTATAGGCGCATTGGAATTTGGATTCACATCAACACCAGTCTGTCCATCGGGAGTTGACTGAGGTTCAATGGAATTTCCATCACTGTTAACCATTTCTCAGGCGAAAATAAGAATTCGAATAGAAAGAATGTTCAACTTTGGAACAAAGCGTTGATGCTTGTATCCCCACAGATGACGCCAGTTTGTATTGGCCTAAACTGATTTAGGATTACAAATAAATTTGGGTCGTGAATACAAGCAAATCTAAGTATCAAAGTCGAAATAAGAACAAGAATAGGCGAAATAGCGAGTAAATAAACGTGTTTTCAATATATATATGAGCGAGTACAAAATTTGGCAAAGTTTCTGTATGTATTTTCTGAATGCCTACTACATGGAAAATGAAGCTATTTATAGAAAAATAGGCTTGGGCCATGTTCTTCACATCTGCCCAACGCCCAGACCCACATTCAGCACACTCAGTAGTGGAGTTAGTGGGTTGAGGTAGTGGGAGGTCGTGTCCTCGTAGCTGAAGTTGTCCACCGAGGTTCATATTGGTAACCTTGGTGGTGCGAGCTTATTGATCGATCGAGGTGATGTTTCTCCGAGCTTCCACTTGAGACCTGTCTTCGGTGATTGATTTCGACCGACTTCAGTGACTTCATCATCCACTTTGATTCTCTGCATCCAAAATATCTATTCGGTTGGCTCTACTTCATGTAACCGACGTGCCATGTATGCACACTGATTTTCACCCAATACAGCAATATGGCAGGATCCCCAATTAATTGCCCCCTTTATTCTTGTGATTATTAGGAATGGATTTATGAGTTAGGGTTAAACACATAGCAGTATTTCAACCTAAAATAAAGGCATTACTTAGGTTGTCAAAACGGTTAATTATGAATATTGATCCTTACTGTGAACCATAAGTGTAGTCCTCCCTATCTTCATTAGTTAATTAGAATAGTTAATGTAAGTTATGATTACTTAACGAAATTGGGCAGTTGTAAAATTGGAGCACTTGTTCAATAGGAAGACTCAAGGGAAATTGATAGCACAATACTTTAGCACAAGTTAGGAGTTAGTGAGTCAATCCTAGGTTTCACATCTCTTGAATCAAGTCTATCTCTCTATACTTGTTATTTACTTTCTTGTCTAGTAGTATTAATTTAAAACCAAATAAAGCATACATTATTGAAGTTGATTGGATAGATAGTTTAGCTAGATTATTTGCTAGGAGTCGTGTTCTCTGTGGAATTCGACCTTGGGACTTTAAATACCGAGCTATATTTGTTGGGACAACTTAGTACCTTTTATAGAGCGTAGTTGGACGTGATCAATGCACATGTTCTGACTATGGAGGTTGCCTCTTTAGCGACAAAGGGCCGTAGAATGACCCTATGATTACAAACATATATACTTCAGGTTTTCACCTGTTGCTATGCTGTTTTGGATTAAACGAGCTTGTGGTACATAGCTTAATGGTTGGTATGTAATGATATGTTCCGTAGACAGTGCTTGAAGCTGAAGAGGAGAACGGGAACGAAGAAATGAATGGTCTTCTGCAAAAGATGCCCCTGGTCGTGTTACTGTAAGCAGATTTACTGATAGCAAGTGTGACAAAATCTTGTAAATATCTAAGAGGTGATGATCTCATCTCGAGCTTTCTAACTGCAGGATAATGTACATATTAAGGACGTCTATGATGTAATTCCATCAAGGGATGATACATTTGGGTCCCATGAGGTAGTAAAACTTGCTGATGGGCCTTTTCTACAGAACATCTTAGCACTTCAAAGTGTTGTCAATGACACAAAAACAATGAGTTGTTTTATTTCAAAGGACTTTTTTCCTCTTCTGATTCTTTCTCTATACTAAAGTAAATAGGAGATTTATATAAAAATATACAACCCTAACATCATATTTACAAAAAAATAGCAATACTTTACCACTTTACAAAACATAGCAATAGTTTTTTTTACATAGCATATATAAGTTCTAACAAATACCTACAATTTAGGGCTTTATCTCCTTCCTACCTTCTCCACCCATCACTGCCCTGGGGGACTGCTGCCATTACTTGCCGCTGCTAGCCAGCCACCTCCGGCCCCCGGCTGCCGCCACCATCACCACCAAATTTATTTTTTATTTTTTTCGATATTCAAAACAAAACATACAAAAAATATACACATATACACTGAACGTTTAAAGATTAATATTTTGAAGATACATATAACCCAAACATACACACACATACAATAATATACACAAACAAACAAAGTTATTAAAAAAATATAAAAACAAATTTTCTAGTCTAGACATACATATACACATGAAAAAAATGTAGATAGACATTCAAATACAAAAAATACAAAAAATATACGTATTTATATATAAAAAATACAAAATATACTAATACATACATATTTATACACATACAAAAGGGAAAAAAAGTAACAATCGGAGATGGGAAAAAGCAGTAGCGACCGCTTGTAGTCGGCGCTAGACAGCAGCAGCGACCAGCAGCTGGTCGGAGAAAATAAAAACAGCAGTAGTGGCGCTGATCTGAGAAATCAAAGCAGCAGCGGCGAGGGACAGCGGTGGCGGCTTGCAGGTGATGGAGGAGGGGGCGGCGGGTGGGTAAACGCATGGAGGAGAGGGGAGAAAGAGAGAGGGGGAAGAAATTAGGGTTTTGTGGTTGGAAGATCGAGTGGAAAATGAAAAAAATGGTATTTAGGGTAATTTTTTAAAACTATTTTTATGTTTTGTAAATACAGTAAAAGTATTGATATTTTTTGTAATTTAGCTATTAGGGTAGTTATGTAGTATAATTTTTTCAAAGTAAATCTATACAATGTTTATGGCACAGAAAATCCAGGCCTTAGAAGCTACTCTTATGGACACAAAGTTAGTTAGTATGAAAAGAAATCCACTGCTAATTGTTGCTGTAAACATGAACCAGATGATCATTGCCTTTTCTTTCAGGTTATAGAAGGACTTGGGCAACCAATGGAAGAGCTGAAAAATCAAATTATAGTATCAAAGATAAGATCAAATAATAGTACCAAATGAAGAGTTTCAACCTTCTATTTCGTTTGGAAGATTCTTATTAGTGTTGTCAACTAACTTCAAGTAATAGGAGTAACATCATGTTAAATAAGGCAGCCTATATACAAAAAAAATCCAAGAGAGGCATAGTGTACCCCAAAGTAAGCTTAATTAGACATTCTTTTTATTGGAAAGTACCTTAATTACAATTTTAAATTTAGCAACAAGTTAATCAGAATATGTATTCGTCGCCATAAAAGAAAATCATTAAATGTAAGGCTTCTATGTGTTATTGGGTGACTTTTAGAGTTGCTTTTTAAATTAGTGGACAAGCCAAACAATTCTTTTATAAGTTTGCTGCTGAAATTACAGCATGATTTGAAAGTTGACGAAATGTAAAAGTGAAATTAAACACTACTAAGAGTCTAAGTACTATATAAGAACTTTTGAGAGAAATTTTATGGGCTTGTTGCAGAATGTACGGCTACTTTACTGTTGTTTTAGTTTAAGTGCATCCCGTTTTCTTTTGTTTTGAACTTTATGGATTGAATTTTGATTTTGACCGGGATTAAATAAAACTATTCATACTCATTACTACTACAGTATTATATAAGAGAAATTTCTCTTTTTTCTATAAAAAATCTTCTATCCTTCATGTTGTTAAATGAAAATGTCTAATTACATAGAAATTTGAATTTTCAACTCTATAAATAATACTCCAATATTTTATTAGCTACATAAGCAAGTCGAATAATATAAATGGAGAAAAATGTAAATAATATCTCATGATAAAATGAGGAGGAAGTTATAATTAGGGGAAAAATAGATATGCAGCATGGAAAATCACCAGCCAATTTCAGATTTTGAGAGAAGACAAAGAGAGGAGGACTATATAAACTTAAACTTTATTGGTTGGAGAAATCATTTCACCAAATGTAAAATACAGATTCTCTAGTTTCAAATTGCAATTATTGATTTCCCAACGAAGTAAATGCAAGCATATCTATAGGCTTTAATTTATTGTTCGAGATATCAATGATTTTAAACCAACATTAAATTAGTTTTTCCCAACAAAAATAACATGCAAAGACTAATAAATACAACTACCCATTCGTTGGCTATATAAATGAGAGAACTTCTGATTTCTTGGCATGAGCAAAAAAAACAAAAACACTAGAAAGACTTGACATGTACTCGAAATCAATGGCAAAGCTAAATGTATTCCTCTGCTTTCTAATGTTGTTATCTTTCATAAGTGTTTGTCAGGTAAAGTATCAATAGCAATTTGTTTGATTTCTAACATCATTTTGATGGTAGAAGCTTCATAAATACTATTGAGTTTTGGTTCCTTTTCTTCATGATCCATTTGGTAAAGAATGACATTAACAAGTTTAGTATAATAAATTAAAAGTAATGCAAGTCAATTTTCAAAGTTATTTTTCGTGTCAGATTTTAAAGCTGAGAATAATTTCATATAAAAGCAATGTTGTAGACTTATAAAGCATATCAAAAGTAAAAAGGCTAAATTGATCTGCCCGATCAAGTTTAAGGTATCAAATGAAGGTCACGGCTTGTTAAAAAATTGAATCGTGATAAAAGTGTCAGTAGCTAGTTATTTGATGTGTGGATATCATGTACTAGTATATTTCTTAGCGAGTAAAATAAATTAGTATCATACATTTTTTTCGGACAAGCAAATTAAATGAATTTTTCTTGCATATGCAGGGAGTTAAGCGGTGGTGTGTGGCAGATGAATGGGCAACAGATGAGACATTAGCAACATTCATGAATCAAGCATGTGAACGAGGCCACTGTGGATGTTGTGACGACTTACAACAAGGAAAACCTTGTTACTTGCCTTTAACCGTTCGTAGCCATGCTTCCTACGTTCTTAACGGTATATATAGGAAAACTGGCAAATGTCCTCCTCATTTGGGTATCATTATACAAAGGGATCCATGTAAGTTTCTCTCTTATTAACTTCATTCTATGCTAACCCTGATCCGGGTTGGATTCTTGGGAAGTCCATTTCAACAACACTTATTAGGAGCGGTACAAATGGAGATGATATCATATCCCAAGTTGGGTTGGCTTGCCAGCACTAGGTTGAGGTCTTTCACTAGACAAAATCCAAAAATATTTATTGTGCGATAATAAATTTAATTTTTATATTAAATATTATTTTCACACACACATATATATTAGATTGAACCCATCACCATCAATATAAGTCCTCCTTTACCCTTGACCTTCATTATAACTTTTTGTTTAAAAAGTTTTTTTAAAAAGAAATAAAAGCGATCGATTTCATATATATGACAAAAAATTAAGAGACAAAGGATAATGCAATAGGCTAATCTCAAGTACATTTTAATTTGCAACTTCACGTGCTGCTTTCTTGTTCCTTTTCCTTATGTATGACTATGAAGGACTTCACTATAGGTCCTTTTATGTCTTTTGGAGTTTTCCTTTAAAAACTTTTTGCAATTAACATCACCTAACATATGTTCACAAAATCTCCTTCTTGCTACCAAAAATGACTTGGTCTGTAGTTGTAGCGAAGTCTTTCAAACCTTAAAGAAAATTGTACTTATCTCATTTACGTCTATTCGGTAATCTTGCAGCTTATGGACAATGCATATATCCATAAACGGAGTTGTTCGACAGGAGAATTCTTCCAAGTAGAGGATGCAGAGTTGTTTTGTACGAATAGAGTAACTATATTATGAAGCATAATTGAATAGTGATTGCTTCCTAGCTCGTGTATCAATCATTTTAGCAAATGTTTAACAGATGCTCCTCTTTTTAAGTTTTTTTATGGAATATATTTGACATAATATGGTAGTCTCTCGATTTGAATTTTCTGAATATGATTTTAGATGAACGAAGGACTTTGATTTATAATTACTACGTATTCTCACAAAGTAACAAATGGGAGTAAAAATAGACAAAAATGACATGTTCTCCATCAACTTGCATCCTCATAGCTTAGGAAGGTGAAATTAATATGATTTTCAGCAGGGGCAGATTCAGAACTTGGAGGTATCAGATGCCACACAGATTTAAGCGTAGAGATGTTGGCAGTAACACAGCTCAAATAGGCTATAAATTAGATCCTATTTGAAGTTTGGTTCAAGCTATTCGTTTTTTCAATATATATTGACAAAACAAAATTTTTTATAACTATGAGTGTACGATTACTTGCAAATATTTGCGTTCTATTGTGCGTTCTACATAATAAACTAAATGATCATTTAAATGTTATAATAACTATTTCTTCATATTTCATTTTTCTTGCAACATCCACCTTCATTCTAAGCCAATAAAATTGCTCCTTAAGAATCTCCTTGGTCATGCCCATTCCAAAATGCCTCTATTAGTCCCCCACTCTGTGCCTCCCTCACTAACAACTCCCTCAGATGAACTAGGCAAACACAACTTTCTATTTCTAAACAAGAACCCTTCAAATTTGTCTCTTTTTCTCTACATCATCACTTGGCTCCTCCTCACTACACAAACTATTGATTCTTCTCTCTCTTTCCTCCAACTCACAATTAGCATAAAGTTCCCCAAACTCCGGGTCATTGGCATACATCTCCTTCATGCTTTCCAGACCCATAAACTTATGTCACGCCCTAAAAATTAATTAATGAGTTGTTTATTATTTAAAGGCTTGTGACTGGTGTTCAAAAAGGTACAAAATTATTTAAAGAAAACTCGGAGTCGCCACTTGACATAGTTTAAGGTGTGCCAAGTCACCAAAAGGTACCTTGGAACACCTCTGACTCGTCTAGTGGTCTGCGTTAGAGATTCGGGTAAGGTTCTCAGTTGACTCTCGGGAAGGTATTAAGCACCCTCGAGTTCTGTGCAAAGCACAGTTGCTTTATTGTCGCAATTTTAATTTATTAAATATGGTTGTTATCTTTTGCCGTTGATTGAATTTAAACTTGATTCAGAAAAATTTAAAAGTGTTAATTCTTTTCCAATCTCACAGAGGACTGGAAGAATTTACACTTTGATTCAAAAATAAAATAAAATGTATTGCGTATTTCCAACCTTACAAAAGACTGGTCTATTTTTTAAGAAAATTTAATTAACTTCAAAAATAATAATTAATTTAGAATTTAAATCAATTTAGTTTTTTTTTGGCCTAATAAGTAGATCACAAACCATACTTATAATATTGCCTAATTATGTAAGTTTTCTTAGTCCTATTAATTTGCTTAATCGCATATTCATCAATAAATAAGTATTGGTTTAAAGGCTTAATGAACAAAAACTAATTTGCCTAATCGCATTTTATTAAAACATAACCGCTAACTTTGTTAAGTGACAAATTGGAACTCCCAAATTTGCCTTTATTAAAATATGAATTACGAAAGTATATACATATAGTAGGTCATTTGTCAAATTGGGACAACTTTATGGGCTGTTTTTGATATTGAAAAGTTTACAGAAACTTCAATGGGAAATTTACCCCAGGTGAGAATTTATTTACTATTTCTAAACACATTTTAAGATTCTTTCTTTCTCTAGCCATACAGTAATTTATATAGTTTATTATATTATTAAACATTACATGTTTATCCCTTAATTAAAGGGATTACTTAATGCTATTTTTTTTAATTATTCTGGATTATCCCTTAATTAAAGGGATTACTTAATGTTAATTTTTTTAATTCTAATATGGAATAGCCTATAATTAAGGGACCGAAATTGTTGGCTCAATTAATTATATTCCTCCCCCCCTCCTCCCCCTCCAGGCGCTATATTTCTATTCTCTCTCCTCTTCATTTGTGTGTGTGTGTGTGTGTGTGTGTATATATATATATATATAGAATAAATATTAATTGAACAAAATATTAATACATAAAATATTATGTATATTTAATAAATAAATCGATATTGAATATATATATATATATATATATATATATATATATATATAGAATAAATATTAATTGAGCAAAATATTAATACATAAAATATTATGTATATTTAATAAAAAAATCGATATTGTGTATGTACGATAAATATTACATGCATAATATGTTAAAAATATTTAGTGAATAAGTATTATATATATTTATTTACCTAATATTTTAATATATTGTGCATGTAATATTTATTCAATTAATATCAATATATCATTTATGTACAATAATAATAATATAATTTCAATACATAAATACATAACAACATATAGATAGAATATATTTAATATATATCTACATATATTAACTAAATATGTATTTGATGAATGAAGATTAGCATGCATGAAAAGAAAAAATTCGTTCCACTTCTACGTCAATCCCTTGAATTTTGGAGTCATTTTCTTAATTAATAGGGTTGTTACTGATGCCTTAAATCGTGGGTGTTTGTTAATATCTACCTAATTAAGCGCCTAATGTAACTTTAGGTTTAATTGATATCCCTCTAATCTAGGACGTGAATATATAGAAATAATTAATAGTTATAATTTAATATTAATATAAGTATTACATATTTGGAGTAATATTGTGGCTACAAAAAGTAAGGGTTATTGAAAAGTAAATGTTTATATATGGACGGCTATTTATGTATTGAAAAGTAAATATTTATATATGGACGGCTATTTATTTTGGCTGAACTATTTTTGCAAGAGTGAGCTGCTTTAAGTTGTTTTCGCAAAATTAGTCACATTATGTTTATATTCAAGTGATGACTGTTCTTTTTTTAAATCAAAATCAAAAGTGGTCAGAATTTAAAAAAACGTCCTAAATCTGCAGCCTACTCATTCCAGAAAGCAGTGTTGCATTATACTTTGCGTTCATAGTCCTATTTTCAGCTCATTGTTTCCAAAAGAGATCCACTTTTAGATTCGAGTTTGTTAGAGTAGTCTTAAATTTGCCTACTAATTTAAAAATCTGTCCAAATTAATAAAACTGCATCATGTGTTTATCTTTGGTAAATAAGCGAAATTTAGCAAGCTAAAACATGTCATGAACTTGAACGCTAATGAAACTTCTTTGTAAGCAAACAAATGTGCAGAATATAAAGGAAAAAACTAACATCATGCATATTCACATTTTTTGGGCTTTAGCAATTTGATTTACTCACAAGGAAAGCAGTAAAACAAACAAATATAATTGTATTTACCTCTAAGCCAAATATCTTGTGCAAAAGAAGAAAATGATCCCACTAAAAGCAGACAAAAGGAGCAAGAAAACAACAGCAAGATCAGCACCAAACAGCCCTTAAACAAGCCCCTTAACACTCCTATTTAACCCTTAAACTTCAAGATTTATACCCCAAAAGGCCCTTGATGTAATGACTTTTGGTTCTAAATCCTACTTTCAAACTTTAACCTTTTTCTCAAATATTTTTTATGTTCTCCTTCAATGTATTTCACCTGATTTTTCTATTATTTTTCAGTTGGTAGATGGATGCCTTAAATGAGGAATAAAGGCTCCTATATATAGCTAAAAGGTGGGGTGTGGACTTGTACAAAAGTACAAGCCCATACCCCTATACTTAAGTGTACTTAGCCCTTATTTTCAACCAAAGTACAGCAGCTATAGGGCACTGTTACAGCCCTCTAAAACAGTCCTAAAGCTGAAAATACAACAAGTGGGGTCCTTTAAAAGGATATCCAATACTTATTACACTAACTAGAAGAAACTAGGACCAACTAGACAAACGAAATCAGCCCCAAACTAACTAAACTAGACTAGAGAGCAACCAAATTCTAACTAAATTGACTAAACTAAACCAAACTTAAAAAACAGCCCCCTAAACTAACTAAACTATACTAGAGGCAACCAGATTTTGAATTGACGACTAGGCTAAACTAAAACTCAATCTTTAACAATTCTGATAACTATATGATGCTCTTTATGCCTTAAGGGGAACAAACAGGCAGACATGTGTGTTACACTGTTAAACTTAACTAAACGGTTTTCAACAGCCAACATCTAGCATAAACAAAGAAAAATCTACAGAAACATATGGAGGGAATAACTAGTGTTCACACCTTTCCAAAGCAAGATTGAATCGGATACGACTAAACGATTTCATGCATATCTAATGAAGCTCACAAGTGAATCCAATTAATCTTAATTAAACGCTGAGGCACGTGACACAAACATAGGCAAACATACACATCTGATCTTTGCACCACCAGTGAAAACAAAACAAGATTTCCCATTTTCATTATCATACATATACAAGCTGAAGTTCAAAAGATTATGCAATGTTAACAACTACGTAATTGAACAATTAAGCAAGTAAATCAGCCTATAGTAGAAGGGAAAATACAATCTAGCTAACCGTCTAAGCCAATGCCAAGCAAGAAAAAACTCACTCGTCAATGCGAATACAACGTCGCTGCCATTGTTGAGCCACTGCCTTGGCACTCACGACTGCCTCAACCTCTTAGCCGCTCGCCATCAACTCAATATCACCATCGCTCGCTAAAAAAATCACCACCACAGCTGCCACGTCAAGTCGATCACTGTCTCGCTGTGCCACTGCCTCCGTTCACACTGTCTCGCAGCCATTGTTGCAGCTGCGTCACTACTTAGCCGTTGTCACAGTTTCCCTCGTCATCTCCATAACATCATCATCACAGTCTCGCACCCCTGCCTACAGATTCAAACCCCTAACGTCGTCGCCTAATATCACAACATCTACAAACAAATGAGCAAAAACAGGGACACCACTGCCCTTGGCTGTCGTCGCCACTGCCTAGCCTCCAATCCATCACCTCATCATCGCAGCCCCCCAAAAACACCATCACCACACCATAAGAAAAATAAAAGAAAATAAGAAGAAGAACGACAACAAGGAAAGCAGAAAGAGAAACAGAGAAAACGGGAAAAGGGAACGGGCAAAACGGAGAGGGATTTTGGTAAACCGGGTACAAGAGGTGAAAGGGGAAGGTGAGAGGAAGAGGGAAAAGCCAAAACATACCGGAAAAAATGGAAGTCGACGGAGTTGAAGTTTTGCAGCCGCTTTGAGCCTCGATCTACGAAAATCGGCTTAGCTTTTTAAGAATCTGAGTTGAGAAATGGAATAGGGGGTCGAGATCTTTCCGATGATATATTTTTTAAATTTTTCCGGCCACCACCTCCAGTGGCTGGCGGCGGAGCAGTGGTGGAGGAGCGGTGGCTCCACGGCGGAGGGTGTTTTCCGGCGAGGGGAGAAAATTTTTGCATGGCTTGGCCAGCTTTGAAGCTAAAGGGGTGTGAAGTGAGGAAATGGGGTGTTTTGAGTTTCTATAGGTGGGCTGTGGGCTTGGGTAATGAAGTGGGCTAACGGGCTGAAATAGTGGGCTATTATTTTGCACATATAGCCATTTTGAAGGCACTATACTATTTAAAATACACACAACTAACTACCATGATAAAACATAAATAATACTTATCACAATTAAACATAGAACCACAATTACATACATAACAAGTAATTTTTTCATATTTTCTTCCACGATTAATGACAAATTGAGTTAAAAATAAAAGACTAAAATTTTAGAAAAATTCGAACAAAATCCTTAAGATCTAACACGGCTATTTTGAGCGATTTTTTTTTGTATTCGTGCCAAAATTAGGTGATTACAGCTTAGACCCCAAAGTATTCAACAACACTCGTCTTCTTGATTGGAGCATAAACTTCATTGACAAGGCATCCGCCACCATATTTTCTTTTCCTTTTTTGTAATGGATGACATAAGGAAAAGTTTTAAGGAATTCTACCCATTTAGCATGTCTCACATTCAATTTCTCTTGGAATTTGAGGTGTTTCAAAGATTGGTGGTCAGTTTTAATAACAAATTCTTTTGACCAAAGATAATGTTGCCAATGAGCCAATGCTCTCACCAACGCATACAATTCTTTGTCATAAGTGGAGTATTTAGTGCTTCCTCCCTCAAGTTTTTCACTAAAATTGGCAATGAATTTTTGATCTTGCATCAACGCGGCTCCAATTCCTACCCCACTAGTATCACACTCAATTTCAAAGGTTTTATTAAAATTGAGTAGTTGAAGGAGAGATGTAGAGCTAAGTAGTTCTTTTAATTTTGCAAAGCCTCTTCTTGCTCCTTCCCTCACACAAATGCCTTATCCTTCTTTATCACTTCGGTTAATGGTACAACTATAGTACTAAATCCCCTCACAAACCTCCTATAAAAGCTAGCCAACCCATGGAAACTTCTCACATCACCAATGCTTTTAGGAGTGGGCCAATCCCTAATGACCTCCACTTTAGCCTCATCTACTTCCACACTATTTTCACTCACTACAAAACCAAGAAACACAACTTTTTCAATACAAAAGGAGCAATTTTCCAATGAAAGATTTAAGCACATGATTCATCAACCTCAAAAAGGTTGAAGGAGCATTGGACAAGCCAAAAGGCATGATAAGCCACTCATAAAGACCAAAGTTAGTCTTAAAGGCTGTCTTCCACTCATCACCTGGTTTCATCCAGATTTGGTCGTAGCTACTCCACAATTCAATTTTAAAGAACACATAAGAACCACACCACTCATCAAGCATATCATCTAACCTAGGGATAGGATGACGATACTTTACCATTATCTTATTGATGGCTCTACAATCCACACATATGCGCCAAGTCCCATCTTTCTTTTGTACTAGGATGACTGAGACTGCACATGGGCTCAAGCTTTCTTGCACAAGTCATCTTTCAAGCAACTCCTCGACTTGCCTTTGGAGCTCTTTAGTAGCCTCCGGGTTGCTTCTATGGGCGGCCTTGTTGGGTAATTGGGAGCCCGGAACAAGGTCAATTTGATGCTCAATGCCTCTTAGTGGTGGCAATCCACTAGGCAACTCCTCGGGAAAGATGTCTTCATAACCTTGCAAAAGAGAAGAAATAGAACTAGGCAAAGAAGTGGTTAGTTCATTAGTAAGCAAAACATAATCCTTGTGTAGGAGGAGAATCATGGGCATTCCCTCTTTCACATCATTCAAGCACTCCTTTTTTGACAAGAACATGCTCACTTCCTCTTTTGTTTCCTCACTCTTTTCTGTGACAACTCCCACTCTTTTCCCCCCATCAACTCCATCTTTCTTTTCTTTCTCTCTTTTCAACTTCAACTCTCTCATCTTTCTATATCCCTCACCCACTTGAGCCGGAGTCAATGGATTAAGAATATACTTTCGACCTTCCAACTGTAAGGCAAACTTGTTAGTCTTGCCATCATGCTTTGCTAAACGATCATATTGCTAAGGTCTACCAAGAAAAATGTGACAAGCTTCCATTGGAACTATATCAAATAAGAGCTCATCATGGTAGTCCCTAATCTTAAATTTGATCAAAGCTTGCTTGGTCACTTTTAATTCTCCACATTCGTTCAACTATTGTAGCTTATAAGATTGTGGACGTTTCTTAGTAGGAAGCTTGAGTTGATCAATCACAGTGGTGCTCACTACATTGACACAACTACCACTATTAATGATAACAGAACAAATGATTCCTTGGACCTTACAATAAGCATGAAATAAATTCTCCCTTTGATTTGATTCCTCCTTTACTTGCACTCACATTATTCTCCTTACCACAAGATTAGCGGCTATACCTTCCTCAAATTGCTCACCTTCCCCTTTTCTCCCATCAAAGTCATCATCACAAGGAATGTTCCCATCTACCTCCTCTACATCACTATCACTCGTTTGACAGCCACCATCACCTAAGGCAACAATGGTTCTTCTATTTGGACAATCCCTCATCATATGACCTCGGCCATTATATTTATAACATTGAATGTTAGACAAATTTTCAACTTTAGCTTTGTTACTTCCCACCTTTGGCTCTTCTTTGGGCTTGGCTTTGTCAAATTAGCCCTTGAACTCTCGCTTGGGCTCCTTTGCTTTGTTCCATGGGGAATAGGTCTTCATATTGTCTCTTCATTTGCTCCAATTGGTGGAGATGTTCTTGGACTTGTAGGACTTGTCCAACCTAAGCCCTTTCTCCACCTTAAGCGCCGCTAGAATAGCATCATACAAGGAATCAAATTGGTGCAATTCCATGGGAGAAGAAATTTTCCTATTCAAGCCCCCACAAAACCTTGGAATGAGGAGCCGGTCTCCATCATGACTGTTCAATTCCTTCAAGTTGCAGCTTCTAAAATCATCATTCAACAAGTGGTAACAAAAATTTTATCCAAAAGAAACCTAAACCGATGACTCTATTTTTGGACTTTTTGGTTTTTTATTTTTTTGTGATTTTTAAGATTTTGATATTCAAAACCTAGATAGTGTTTGTAAGAACAAAAACCAATCCATGCTCTGATACCAAATGATATAAACCAAATACAAGATATAAAAATAACAAAAATTGAAAAGATTAAAAGCAAGACCTACTTTTAATTAGAAAAGATTAAAGGAGTAGATTAGGGAAATAGGCATAATCATCCCCTTTAATTGTCTAACAAAAGGAACCTATACTAATTGATCCTCAATTGAATCAATGTCCAATTACAAATCAAGGATTAAAATGATTAAGCAACAAGCTTAGCCAAGTTTTCTCACACTCAATATTTATCAAAATCTAACCTTAATAAATGAAGATAAAGACCTTATATAGTCATTCCTAAAATGGCAAACAATGCCTTAATTGCCCTTGAAATGGGCTTCCAGCAAGTCATTAAACTAAAGATAGCGTTCTGGTTATCGCCACAGCGCTATCGCGCTAGGACACGTGCGATTGCGTGGCATGAGTAACCAGAGCTTCGTGGTCGCGGCTATGGTCACGCGATCTCGAAGACAATTGCTTTCACCCATTTTCAGCCTCCAGCGCGATCGTGTCTAACGTCTCGCGATCGCGATGTACACCTTCTTGACCTTGCGCGATCGCGTCAGAAGTCTCGCGATCGCGATGAGCATTTTCTGATTCTGAGGCAGTGAGCTTTCAAGCAGGTCCTGAAGCCTCCAAAATCTTCCCCAGCAGATCCAGTTGTGCAAAAGTGGCCTGCAACTGTTGCAACTCTCGTGCTTGGCTTATTGTAAATGGTTTGCTCACGAACCGGGTTGTATCATGATCATATTCAGAATGACCAGCAGGTTGATGATGATATTGTTGATGCTCCAGTTCCCGATAATGTGGTTCGCCAGCAACCAATCATTGTTGATGCTCCAAAGAGTTCACTCAGAAGATCTTCTAGAGTGAGTTTACCTTCATCTCGGTATCCTTCCGGTGAGTAGGTACTCTTGACTGACGGGGAAAAACCTGAATACTTCGAAGAGGTCATGAAAAGTGAAGAAAAAGAAAAGTTATTTGATCTATGCAAGATGAGATGAGTTCCTTGCATGTTAATCATACCTTTGATTTGGTTAAGTTTCCTAAAGATAGAAAAGCTTTGAAAAATATGTGGATTTTCAAGGTGAAACATGAAGATAGTAACTTAGTTCCACGGTACAAGGCTAGATTGGTTGTCAAGGGCTTTAATATGAAAAAGAGAGTTGATTTTAGTGAGATATTTGCTCCTGTTGTGAAGATGTCTTTCATTCGTATTGTTCTAGGCTTAACTACAAGTCTAGACTTAGAGGTTGAGCAAATGGATGTGAAAAGTGATTTTCTCCATGGTGATTTAAATGAAGAAATTTATATGGAGCAGTCTGAAGGCTTTGAAGTCAAGGGAAAAGAAAATTATGTTTGCAGATTGAAGAAGTGCTTGTATGGTTTGAAACAAGCTCCCAGGCAGTGGTACAGGAAGTTTGGATCTTTTATGCAGCATCAAGGTTTCAAGAAGACTTTTTCAGACCATTGTTTTTTTGTGCAAAAATTCTCTAAAGGTGACTTTATTATTTTATTGCTTTATGTTGATGACATGCTTGTTGTTGGTCATAATGCCTGCCGAATTCAGAAGTTGAAACAAAAGTTGAACAAGTCTTTTGCCATAAAAGACTTGGGACCGACGAAGCAGATTCTTGGCATGCGGATTGTTCGTGAGAGAGAGGCCAAGAAGTTATGGTTATCACTGGAGAACTACATTCAGAAGGTACTTCGCAGATTCAGCATAGATAAGGCAAAGGCTGTCAGTACACCTTTGGATATGCACTTCAAGTTGAGCAGAAAGCAGTGTCCTTCCAGTGTTTATGAGAAGGAAGATATAAAGAAAGTTCCTTATGCTTCAGTCGTTGGCAGTTTGATGTATGCAATGATTTGCCCAAGACCTGATATTCTCATGTTGTTGGTATTGCTAGCCGTTATCTTTCTAATCCAGGAAGAGAGCATTAGAATGCAGTGAAGTGGATAATGAGATATCTTTGTGGCACTACAAGTTAGAGTTTGTGTTTTGGTACAAGGAAACCTGTTCTTTGTAGTTACACTGATTCAGACATGACTGGTGATATTGATACTCGTAAGTCTACTTCAGTCTACTTGATTACTTATACAGGGGGAGCTGTGTCTTAGTAATCTAGGTTGTAGAAATGTGTCGGTCTATCTACTACAGAAACTGAGCTTATTGCTGTCGTTGAAGGTTGTAAAGAGTTGCTTTGGATGAAGCGATTCTTAAAGGAAATTGGCTTTGCTCAGAAGAAGTATGTGCTTTATTGTGATAGTCAGAGTGCTATTCATCTTGGCAAGAATTCTACATTTCATGGTAGGTCGAAGCATATTGATGTGAGGTACCATTGGATTTGAGATGTGTTGGATGCTAAGTTGCTTTTACTTGAGAAGATCCACACTAATGACAATAGTTCAAACATGCTTACTAAATTTTTACCAAGAGGTAAGTTTGAAGAATGATTTTTGATCACCGGGATGGCGATCTCCTCCACATAGTCGAGAGGGAGAGAATTGTTGGGTTTTTGGGTCTTTCACTTCCTATGTGGATAAATAAACACCCTTTTGGAGTAGCCCACTATATACCCTAAGCCCACTAATATTACCACATATAAAAGATCATCTTTAGATCTGGATTTGGTTAAGAACAAGAGATATAGCAGCCACATATTGAGAGAAAAGAGAGAAAGAGTGTAGCAGATTTTTCTGCACATATTCAGCCACTGTAGCCAACTTTGAAAGGCGATTTCAACTTTGTTTCTAGTCCGATTAAGCTGATTTTCTGACAGTAAATTTTTCTCAACTTGATCTTTGATTGAAAACTAGAAGGGGTTGATTAGGAGTTCTGTAGCCCCAAATTTTGGCACGTAACAATAGCTACATTTTGGTGAAATTTACTCCTTTCTTCTCTAGTTTTGGTGCTTTGGTATATGTATTTTTGCTCCATTTTTGGTACTTGTTGTGTAGTCATTTTTGAGAATATTTTGTACTCTTGTTGATTGATTAGTAGAGCTTTTGTGGACTTTGGTCCCGTGATTTTGTACCTCTTCACATTGAAGGGGTTTTCCACGTAAAAATTGGTGTCTCGGACAAAGAAGTAATCGACAACTAATTTTGGCTTTTCGGTTCTAGCCGAGAGCATGCTTTCCAAAATGGTGGCCGTACCTTGAATTTCAGTTCTAACCGAGAACAAAGTTACCTACATATCGCCGGACTAAGGAATCAGGTCAGTGTAGTTCCTTACGTGCGGTAGCTGGGACTACCGCATTCAAATAGACGCTAGACTCTTCTAGACTACTAAGACAAACTAGAGACTCTTCTAGACACGCTTGGGGCTGATACTAGACACTCTTAGGTACAAAAAGACTGTCGTTGCTGATTACTGGCCGCTTGCTGGTGGTCGTTGCTTTAGAAGGGATGGAAATACAAGGAAAAGTGTAAAATTACAATTCATAGACTACTCTAAATGCTTCCCAAGCTGATGAACTGTTCTGAAACTTGAAATTGCCGCTCGGGCGGGCTTTAACTTGAAAGTTGAAATTGCCGCTTTGACGGGCTTTGACTTAAATGATGAAATTGCCGCTTTGATAGGTTTTGACTTGAAGCTGGGGATAGTTGCTATCTTTGAGCGGGAATAAATTGAAAAGAAAGTTGTTGCTATCTTCTAGCGGAACTGACTCGAAAAGGAAATGGGTGCTATCTTTTAGCGGGACTGACTCGAAAAGGAAATGGGCGCTATCTTTTAGCGAAACTGACTCCAAAAGAAAATGGGTGCTATCTTTTAACGGGACTGACTCGAAAAGGAAATGAGTGCTATCTTTTAGCGAAACTGACTCAAAAGGGAAATGGTTGCTATCTTTTGGCAGAAATTGTCTCGGAAAGGAAATGGGCGCTATCTTTTAGCGAAACTGACTCAAAAGGGAAATGGTTTCCATCTTTTAGCAGAAATTGACTCGGAAAGGAAACGATCGCTATCTTTTAGCAGATCTTGACATGGAAAGGAAATGACGCTATCTTTGAGCGAAACTGACTCGAAAAGGAAATGATCGCTATCTTTTAGCGGAAACTGACTTTAAAAGGAAACTGACGCTATCTTTGAGCGGAAATTGACTCGGAAAGGAAATGATCGCTTTCTTTTAGCGGAAACTGACTTTAAAAGGAAACCGACGCTATCTTTGAGCGGAACTGACTCAAAAAGAAAATGGGCTTTCTTTTAGCCAAACTGACTCAAAAGGGAAATGGTTTCTATCTTTTAGCAGAAATTGATTCGGAAAGGAAACGATCGCTATGTTTTAGCAGATCTTGACATGGAAAGGAAATGACGCTATTTTTGAGCGAAACTAACTCAAAAAGGAAATGATCGCTATCTTTTAGCAGAAACTGACTTTAAAAGGAAACTGACGCTATCTTTGAGCGGAACTGACTCGAAAAGGAAATGGGCGCTATCTTTTAGCGGGACTGACTTGAAAAGGAAATGGGCGCTATCTTTTAGCGGGACTGACTCGAAAAGGAAATGGGTGCTATCTTTTAGCAAAACTGACTCGAAAGAGAAATTGTTGCTATCTTTTAGCATAAATTGACTCGGAAAGGAAAATGATCGCTTTCTTTTAGCAGATCTTGACATGGAAAGGAAATGACGCTATCTTTGAGTGGAACTGACTCGAAAAGGAAATGGAGTTCCATCTGACCTCTAGCGCAACTATCCCAATTCAAGTGGTCCCAGCTCTTTCTTGGCAACATAGCAGATGTAACACCAACTTTTTGTATCGTGGATACACCCTGTTTCTGATCTTGCAAATAACCTTGTGACACTTGTTCTATTATTCACAATAATGTGGGATGAACAACGCCTAAAGCTTCTCCCAAACATGTCCACTCTTCATGATACGATTTTGGTATGTCGTCCCTCCGCCTGATGTGCGGTGCTGGGCTCCAATTATCAATGTTGATCATGACTTGCTGAAAAACTTTTCCATTGTCGAGGGTGTGCCCTGCTTGCTGGAATTAAACCTGAATCCTGAAAGACAGAGTTTTGCAATTTTCTTTTGTTGCTCATGTGAGGTTAGCGCCGAAAGGGCGAGGAATTAATGATGAGGCAAGATGTACAAAATGGAATAAAAAAAAAGTTTAAGGGCGAAAGTCATTTGGACAGGGAACGTCTTTCTGAAAAAAGAAACTTATCCGGCAATATACTGGCGGCCTTGATGATCATGACATGTATCTTGGATGACCTCGTCCAACCAGTACCACTTGTTTGAGAGTTGCTCCACGGAAAATATAAACCATAACCAAGTTGAGGTGACTCTCAAGTCGACTAGTAGCGCCCTTTCGGATTTTCGCCAACTAGCCTCTCTCTCTTTAATCTTTTTCCTCACTGTTTGTCTTGCGGCGCCTTCTCAGGTTTTCACCGACACGACTTATTTTTTTTTCTTTTTCTTTTCTTCTTTTCTCTTTTTTTTTTCAATTCAATTTACAACACAAACATCTCTTTTGATGGCATCATCGCCTTGTCATAAAGGAGAATTTGACATAAGCTCTCCAAAACGCATCATGAGGTGACTGCGTACAATTCGCTCCCCTTTGGACATATTTTCTTCAAAAATAAAAACCTTTGTCCCACTGTTTAGAATAAACTGGGCGCTTTGTTTTTTTTTTCTTCCTCAACTTCGAGACTGGTATGCCAAATATCTCATGAAACATGCGAATAGATGATACAAAAAATAATAGAAGTTTGTTTTTATTTTATTTTATTTTATTTATGAGATAAAATAAAAACAAACTTCTGCCCCAGTTTAGCATACAAGGGGGATCTAAATTTCTTTTGATGTTGGTCGCAAACTTGGAGGCAAGTTTTGCGTCAATATGAAACAGGAAGAATGAACTTTTCACTGTTACGAACACAAGGAAAATGGGTAGGAATATTGAATTTCCTCAATTTTCTTAAAAAAAAATAACTTCTACCCCAGTTTAGGATAAACTGGGGTCTCTGATTTTCTTGACATATCCCACAAGCCTGGAGGCAAGCATTGCGCGGATAAAAGACACGGAAAGAGGAATTTTCTCTTCTTGTGACCGCACCGAAATGGTTGCCTACATATCCTTTTGAGAGGAATCAGGTCAGACGCAGCTCTAGGCAAATGCCCAGGTTTCTTTTTGATGCTTTTCAGTTTCATTTCATGTTGGTACAATTACATTGATTCCAATTGAGAACATGTCTCGAAAATGCAATGTTCAAAGTGCTAATAAGGGATACATTTTGGGATAGCAAAAGAGAACAAAAGCCTTGCATTCATCCCGAGTTGAAAGCCATCTTGGAGTCAAATGTAGTACCTCTTGACCGCGTCTGCATTGACGGGTATTTTGGTTGTCCTGCCTTCCGGATCTGTAAGGTACAAGGCGCCATTTGGCAATACTTTCTTTACCAGGTGTGGCCCTTTCCAATTTGGAGCAAATTTCCCTTTAGCTTCTTCCTGATGAGGAAAGATTCTTTTCAAGACTAATTGCCCTTCTTTCAAGTCGCGGAGGCGCACTTTCTTGTTGTAGGCTCGGGCCATTCTCTGTTGATACAATTGACCGTGACAAACTGCATTGAGCCTCTTTTCGTCAATGAATGACAACTGCTCCAATCGGGTTTTGGCCCACTCTGTGTCCTCAATTTCTGCTTCTACAATGATCCTGAGAGATGGTATTTCAGCTTCAGCGGGTATGACTACTTCAGTTCCATATACCAATGAATACGGGGTCGCACCGATGGAAGTACGCACAGTTGTGCCGGTAACCAAGGAGAGCGAAAGACAACTTCTCATGCCAATCACGAGATCCTTGTATCGTTTTCCTAAGGATCTTCTTGATATTCTTATTGGCTGCTTCAACCGCGCCATTTGCCTTTGGTCGGTAAGGTGTGGAATTTCGATGCATGATCTTGAATCTTTCACACACGTCATTCATTAAATGATTGTTCAGATTTGCCGCATTATCAGTGAAGATGGTACTTGGGATACCAAAGCGACAAATGATGTTAGAATGAACGAAATCGACCACGACTTTTTTGGTCACGGATTTGAGAGTGATGGCCTCAACCCATTTGGTGAAGTAATCTATTGTAACCAAAATGAATCTGTGCCCATTTGATGCTCTTGGTTCAAAAGGCCCGATAACATCCATCCCCCATGCTGTAAAAGGCCAATGGGCTGACATTGTGTGCAACTCTAAAAGGGGTGAATGTATCAAATCACCGTGTACTTGGCATTGATGACACTTTCGTACAAAAGTAATGCAATCATGTTCCATGGTAAGCCAGAAGTATCCTGCTGTGAGTACTTTCTTAGCTAGCACGTGCCCTCTCATGTGGGGTCCACAGATCCCCGAATGCATGTCATTGAGAATTTTCGTGGCTTCGGTTGCATCCATGCATCTTAACAGTCCCAGATCAGGTGTCCTTTTGTACACAACCCCTCCACTAAAAAAGAAACCACTTGCCAGTCGTCGAAGGGTTCTCTTTTGATTGTTTTCTGCCATTGGCGGATACGTCCCATCTTGAAGGAAATTCTTGACATCAGAATACCACGGTTGACCGTCAATTTCTTCTTCAACCACATTTCAGTATGCATGTTGACGTTGGACCTGAATCTCTAGCGGATCAATATGGGCTTTATCAGGATGGACAAGCATCGAGGCTAATGTAGCCAATGCATCAGCCAGCTCATTGTGTATTCTGAGAACGTGTCTAAACTTTAGAACATCAAACTTTTGGCGAAGATCGTCCATACACTGCTTGTACATGATCAACTTAAGGTCTCGAGTTTCCCATTCACCCTTCATTTGGCGTATCAAAAGATCTGAATCTCCGATCACCAGCAATTCTTTGATGTCCATGTCTAAAGCCATACGCAAACCCATTATGCATGCTTCATACTCAGATGTGTTATTAGTGCAACTAAAGCGAAGTTGGGCTGCGGCCGGATAATAATGTCCTGTGGGAGAAATGAGGACCGCTCCAATACCATGGCCTTTTGAGTTGGAAGCACCATCAAAGTACATTTTCCATACGTGTTCTTCTTCATTAATCAATTCTTCAAGCACATATACTTCCTTGTCAGGGAAGTAAGTCTTCAATGGCTCATAATCATCATCAACCGGATTTTCAGCCAAATGATCAGCTAAGGCTTGAGCTTTCATTGCAGTTCTGGTGACATAAACTATGTCAAATTCTGTGAGCAGGATCTGCCATTTTGCAAGTTTTCCGGTTGGCATAGGCTTCTGAAATATGTACTTCAATGGGTCCATCCGGGAAATCAGATAAGTGGTATAGGACAACAAATAATGTTTCAGCTTTTGTGCGACCCAAGTTAGGGCACAACCCGTCCTTTCCAACAAAGTGTATCTGGCCTCACAATCTGTGAACTTCTTGCTCAGATAATAGATCGCCTGCTCTTTCTTTCCCGAGGCATCATGTTGCCCCAGTACATAACTAAAGGAGCTTTCATTGACTGACAAGTACAAAAACAATGGTCGGCCAGGCTCAGGCGGAACCAAAACAGGAGGATTTGACAAGTATTGCTTGATCTTGTCAAAGGCTTCTTGGAACTCTCCGGTCCATGAAATTGATGCATTCTTTTTCAACAACTTGAGGATCGGCTCACATATTGTGGTAAGTTGACCAACGAACCTACTAATGTAATTTAGCCTGCCTAGAAAGCTTTTAACATCTTTCTTGGTCCGAGGCGGAGGTAATTCTTGTATTGCTTTGATCTTTGCGGGATCTAATTCAATACCTCGCCTGCTAACAATGAAACCTAATAATTTTCCAGTAGGCACACCAAATGCACACTTGGCTGGATTCAGCTTCAGATTGTACCTACGGAGCCTTTCAAAGAACTTTCTGAGATCTCTCACGTGTTCTTCAGCAGTTCTAGACTTGATAATCACGTTATCCACGTACACTTCTATTTCTTTGTGCATCATATCATGGAAGATGACAGTCATAGCCCTCACGTAGGTTGCCCCAGCATTTTTCAAACCAAACGTCATCACTCTATAACAATAAGTTCCCCAAGGTGTAGTGAATGCCGTTTTGTATGCATCATCTTCATCCATCTGAATCTGGTGATATCCGGCATAGCAATCAACGAAGGATTGTATCTCATGTTTGGCACAATTGTCTACGAGAGTGTGAATATTAGGCAACGGGAAATTGTCTTTGGGACTTGCCTTGTTCAAATCTCGATAGTCGACACATATCCTTGTTTGTCCATCTTTCTTAGGAACCGGGACAACATTTGCAACCCAAGTAGTGTACTGAACCGATTGAATTACTTTCGCATCCACCTTTTTCATTATTTCATAATGGATTTTCTTGATCATATCAGTTTTGAACTTCCGTTGCATTTGTCTCACTGGAGGGAAACCGGGTTGAATTGGAAATTCGTGTACTATCAATTCGGAGCTCAAACCCGGCATCTCATCATATGACCATGCAAAAACATCTCGATATTCAAAAAGCACCTTCCGAATATCGTTCTTCACTTCAGGTAGGGCATACATGCTTATCTTGGTTTCCCTCACATCATCAGGGCTCCCAAGATTAACATCCTCTGTATTAGCCAAATTGGGTTTAGGCTTGCCCTCATGGCGTTCAACTTCCAGGCCTATTTCAAAATCTGCCTGTTCCTCCATCATATTCAATCTCATTAACAAATTCCCCAATATTTTCTTCATCACTTTCAACCTCAACTATGGTTATGGAGCCAAAATCAAATTGCGGTCCCTGGATGGACGATAAGTTCCTTGAACATGTCATGATATCAGGACCGGTAGATATATCACTACAGATAAACAAAAATAGAATAAAATTAGGAATATGAACAGAGATTGAAGGAAAGCTTGGCTCTAAGGCCTTTCATTAATGAAAAAGGGTTTGAATTACAAAAAGAAAGATGAGCAAAATAATACACTTGGCATACAACCCTTAAAATATCCAAGTGTATTCAAAAGAAAACTGTAAAACAACAGTCTACCAAGACCCCTTCCTGACAGGGAAGGGAGTTGCATTCCAGTTAGTCAGGTGCACGTCCGGGCCAATGTACTGAATTGAAGCATTGCTGGAGCCTTCACCCGGCTGTACAATGCAGATTTCAAAAATGCCACCTAGATCAAATGGTGAATCCTGATTGTCTTCCACTGTGTTGACATTTGTAGCGACAACCTTTGGTTTCATGACATAACCCATAAAAGACTGAGCGAGACATGGAATTGGCTTTGGGAGAGACCAAACTTCCGACTTCTTTTTCTTTGCTTGCTTGCGATCAGCTGCTTTTGGCTTGAACCCTAGTCCCCACGTGCCTTGCACGCCATTTGGATAAACTGGATTTACCCTGCCTTGTAGTGATGCTCCCAAACCCTTTCCAAATTGGAAACCATGCTTTAATATTTCAGATGCCATCATAATAGACGTCTCTGACACTCTTGGGATGGGTATAGGTTTCCCTTCTGTTACCTTTTCCACATACACCACATCAGAGGTTTGATACATGATGGTCGGGCGTGTGGTGATGACTTCAAGGGCTGGTACGTCCAGGCTATTGTTAAACTCTAAGTCATCCTCTCTATAAACTACGATAGCTTGATTATCCCAAGTAAACTTGACCACCTGATGAACTGTAGAGGGTACAACACAAGCCATGTGGATCCATGGTCTGCCCAGTAACAGATTGTAAGATGCATCTGTTTCCATAACTTGAAACTCAATGCTGAAGGTAGCAGGACCAATGGTTAATTCAAGATTGATGATGCCTAAAGATTCTCGAACTCCACCATCAAAAGCACGAACAACAGAGGAACTTGCCCTGATTTTGTTCATATCCACCTTTAGACTCTTCAAAGTAGACAGAGGGCAAATGTTCAATCCTGCACCGCCATCTATTAGAACACGTGTGACATACGAGTCTTCACACTTAACTGAGACATGAAGCGCTCGATTATGACCGGTTCCTTCTGCTGGCAGTTCCTCATCGGTGAACATCACACGATTAGTCTCAAATACCCTGCCAACAAGTGCTTCCAGATTAGCCACAATAGTTTGTTCAGGAATATAGGCCTCATTCAACATTTTCAACAGAGCGTTGCGATGTGCTTCAGAGTTCATAAGTAGAGACAACAGTGATATCTGAGCTGGAGTCTTTCTCAATTGCTCGACGATAGAATAATCTGTCGATCTCATTTTCTTCAAAATTTCTTCAGCTTCTTTCTCAGACACCGGCTCTTTGATGGGTCCTTGGTCTTCTCGACCTGGCTTTGCCTTTCTCAATTCTTCCGGGGTAAAACATCTCCCAGACCGAGTTAGACCATTCACATCCGCAACAAAGTTCATGATTTCCTTCCAGTTGTAAGACACGATTGTCTTGTTGTAGTTCCAAGGAACAGCCTTTGTACTTTTGACAGGGAGTTGCACTGCCTGAGTGATGATAACCGGTTCACACTTCTTTGCCTTAACCTCGAAGAACGGAGTTTTCTGGCATGATGCCCCTTGCACAATAAATGCTGGTGCACTGTCATGAACTTTTTCCGGCTTTGCAGCCAGAATTGTGAAACTTAGCTCAAAATCTGCTTCTTGATTTGCTTTGTTGACAACAGACGCACTTGACTTTCCCCTGATTACAACGATAAATGGCTCGGGGCCTTTGATATCTGGGGAGGGACCAACTGCTACAATCTGTTTGGCGGCTTTCCCTTTCATGTCCTCTTCTATGCATACCATCCCTACCATGTGTACATTGTTTTGAACATCATGAGCTGGTAAAGGATTTTGATTCACATTTTGTGTCTCGTCCCCCACGACTTTTATCTGATTGTTGTCTATCATTGCATGGATTGCCCTTTTAAGTTCCCAGTAGGATTCTGTGTCATGTCCAGGTGCTCTAGAATGAAATGCACAATGGCGTGAATGATCAACTCTTCCATTGGGGTTCACTTTTCCCGGGATTGGTTTGAACAGATTGGCTTGTTGCAACTTTTCAAACAAATTAGTGTAAGTTTCCCCCAATGGGGTGAACTGCCTTTTCTCTTGTTGCATGTTTCTCTGTTGCATGTTTGGATGAAAACCCGGTGGACCTCGTGGTTGATAAGGCATCTCCTGCTGAGCCGGGAATTGAGCATGTGCCTGTTTATTGTTATACTGGACTGGAGCAGGGGGTGCACGCCACTGTGGACCAGATAGCGGCTGAACATAAGATGCTGCATTGACAGGGAATGAGAACTGCGACATGGCAAATTGTTGGCCATGAGGTGGATAGAATTGTTGTGGCGAGGGTGTCTGAATGTACCCTTGACAGTCATTGTATCTTCCATCATTTCTTCTCGGTACAGGACCAACCATTGCCACTTCATCTTTCTTTTCTTTCTTCTTCCCAAAAGTACCTGACCCTGATTGCAACGCTTGGGTAGTGGCTCTCAAAGTTGTTTGGCTAACAATCTTGCCTGCTTTGATTCCTTTCTCAATCATCTCCTCAATTTTTACTACTTCACTGAACTGCTTCCCAATGGCAGAGGCCATCGCTTGGTAGTATATTTCGTCGAGCAGTTCGACGAATTCTTCAACCATTTTATCATCTGGGATCAAAGGGCTCACACGCGCCGCCTGTTCGCGCCACCTGTAGGCATACTCTCTGAAACTTTCGCTTGGTTTCTTTATGATCATCTTCAAAGAAGAACGATCGGGAGCAGCCTCCATTTTGTAACCATAATGATTTAAGAAAGCGCTGGCCATGTCATCAAAGGTGACCCACTTCGAGACATCTTGCTGTACAAACCATTCTTTTGCCGGCCCTCCCAAATTGTCAGCAAAGTATGCCATCAACAACTCATCCTTCTCGATCCCCCTCATTTTGTTAAGGTAGATCTTCACGTGGATCTTTGGATCGCTTTTTCCGGTGTACGTATAAAATTTGGGCACAACAAAACCTTCAGGCAATGGCACATGAGGGAACAAACACATGTCTTTGTATGAAATATTGGTTTTACCCCCTTGCCCTTGTATGTTTTTCACAGTTTGCTCCAAGCTTTTCAATTTTTGAGTAAAATCATTCTCTTCTAGTTTTCCCAACTTCTCGATATCAGCATGCGACTCTGGGTGGTGTCCCTGATCATACGACTCGTTTTGGCGGAAGACATTACCCTGAGCTTGGTCAAATTGTTGATCATGGGCCCTTAACTGTGGGTCACTGTTCGATCTTTGCAAAGTGTGTCCTGCGGGAACGGTGAATGCTGCGGCAGGATCCTGGGGTTGGCCTTGTTGTCTATGCTGCAGGAATTGTGCCCCAAGTTGTACAGTAGAAGGTCCGGCTGCATTGTTAGTTGCCATATGTGGACCAAATCCCGGAGGGTAACGAGGGTCTCCTACCACTGTGGATTGCCCTTGCCCTGGTGGCTGAGTATTTGCCATGAAACCAGCAGCAGCTGGCGGAACAGGAGGTGCCTGAACCGCTGCCAAGTTACGAACCAACTGCATCATCATTCTTTCATATCCGTGAAGTCCTCGGCCATCTTAGCTAGTTGCTCAGCCAAACGAAGCAGCTCAGTGTTCTCAGTTTCCTCGGCCATCGTTGTTGGGGTGTTTTCCTGAAGAGGTGCTTCAACCACTTCTGGAACAGACAACAGTCCCTTGATTTTGGTGGAATAGGAATGTGGGGCCAGCACGGCAGTTGCTCAAGTTCTATTCAAATCAAAACACGTTAGTGCAATAAGATAGCATGGAACATGAATTTGCTCGTCGGCCTAACCAATGCCTAAGGTCGTTATGCGTCATCCCGAATTGGTTTAGATTAGATCCCCAAGTGTATTGTTTGATTTCTTCTTCTTTTTCTTCTTTCCCTTTTTTTTTAAGTGAGGCCAGAGGGTGAAATAAATTGACACATAAAAATAAGCAAAAGATTTTCATTACTAAAAAGAAAGAGTACATACAGTGCTCCGGAGCACAACCAAAAGAAAACCTACAAATGACTGAAAAATAAACTACAACATGCTAAATTCAAAAGCGAAATCAAGTACATCATGACAAGATGTTAAATAAATGACAAAAAGCAATAATCTGCATCATCCTGGCCTGGTGTATCTACTAAGGTGACCAGGGCACAAAGTCAGCTGGCTTCTCTGGGTCGAACTCGAATGGCTCCTCGGGATCTACTGGCGGGCCTTCTACTAAGGTGCGACACAATCCATCCAAATCTGCTGCAACTCTAGTGACGAAGGGAAGCACATGTGGGAGTAGGTCCTCCGCGGGCAGCCTCCTATAGTCATCGATGGACCGTGCAACATACATAGCAGAGTCATAAACCTGCCGATAAGCTACACTGATGGTCTGTCCTACAGCCTGTATATCTCGAAGTCGGTCCTGTGCTAGCCCTCTGAGCTGCTCACTCTGCTCTAATGCCCTGTCAAGTCGAGCTCGAGCATCTATGGCATCCTAGCGATGATAATCCTCCCTTCTCCTGCTCTCCACCAAAGCTGCCCTGTCGGCATCCCGCTCTATCAATGCCTCTGAGTGCATAACACGGAGTCGTCTGATTATGTCTAGGTGTTGATGCGCAAAACCCTCACTCTCTGACTGAGCAGCTCTGGCCGCGTCCCTCTCTGCAATTAAGCTTCGTATGGTAGCGCGGTATTCCTCCCCAATCTCACGCCTAGCAAGCTGAACCTGCATATCCAACCTAGCTTCAATGTCAATCATGCCTGCTCTCGACCTCGCAAGCATCTCTCTGGGTATGGGCTGGTGGTAATACCACAACTTGTACTCCCAAACTACCTCCCCCTTAAGTCCATCCTGAACCTGTGTATTTTCTGCGAGGCGCCTCCTAGTATCCCACAAGTGCAAGATATCACCTCTAAGAGTAGCTGGGTTGAGAGGATAGTCTGAGACATATGCACTCATGTCCTCAACTACTGGGATCTCCTGCTTTCGACCCAACTGCCTAAGTACACGTAGAGGAACATAAGGCTGGGATGCTGTCAAACCCATCAGAACGAGAAAAGGACGGTCCACACATCTGTGTACAACCTCCCTCTTAGGAAACCAGCTACACTGCCATAAAATCTTGTCCGGCGTGAGAGAGTTCAAGAAAGACCTCCAATCTGGCTCATACCCTGGGAATTTATACTTCTCGATGTATTCGAGATGGTACCCGAGATAATCGATGTCACAATGTTGACACCCAATTTTGTCCCGGTCGTGTAAATTAAAATCTAATTGTTCTCAATTAAAATTAATTATTTTGAAAATTCGAAGTAATTGAGTTGAATTTAAAAGAAAATGGCTAAATGTGTTAGACACGGCTTTAATTTTAGCTTACGTATGTAATTAGTTCAAGTTATTTAATTATATTAAAAGAGGTTAAAATCGTTTTAAAACCTAATTCTAGCCTACTTCTGCAACTACATATATATCACATATCCCTCTTCACGCTTTATTTCTTCAGCTTCCCGTTAACCCAAAGCCCTCTACCCGAACCCAATTCCCCAACCCGTTTCCCCTCGCGACCCGCGACAAAACCCGGCCAGCTGATCATCTTCTCCGTACAGGTCCTCACTGGACGAGTGACACTGTTCCAGCTGTGTCATTGCGGAAGTTTTTAACTTATTCCCAACGGATCTTCAATCTTGTCCGTTCGTTTGAATTCTCGATCAATATGAGCCCTTGATCGATTTTTGGGAGATAAAGATGAGAGAGGTGTAGTTTTACCTCTTTCACCCTTATCTCACAAGAAATTGATCAAAGGAAAGGAGGGTAATTCAGACGTTTCATCCAAGGTAAACCCTAAATTCTCCTATATATTTAGCATTTCTGTAAGGTTTAAGGGGTTCTGGGATTTTGACAAAAAAAACAAAAACGACAGCATCTTTTTTATTCTCTGGTTGTTTTAAGCAAAAATACATATAGTTTCAGTTGTTGTTCAGAAATTAAGGCAAGGTTAAAGTTCGATTGGTCGTATCGCTTCTTCACGGTTCGAGTCGCTTAGTCGAGTCGCGTCTATTTTTCAGTTCTCGCTCTTGTTCCCTGCGCTACAACAGGTAATACTCTAAAACCTCTACCATTTTTTTTATTGTGTTAACGAAAAAAATAACATTTTGTTCATGTTTATACTTGATGGATTTTACTGTTTTTTTAAGATAAAAGCCTAGTTCCCTCTGTGTGTGTTCAAATACAAAAGCTGTTAAAATATTGAATTTGTGACATTAGTTTTAGTCATTGTATGCGGTTAAATCCCTGTTCCAAAGCAGTTCCTACATATAGTCACATAGCTGAGATTTCAACCTTTAACATAAGTTTTATGCTGTGTGTTTAAAAGGCAACATATACAAATGATTAAGCTCATTTCACTTTATCCAAATTATATATGCTTAAGCTATGAGTTAAGGCTCTTGTTAGTTTGAAATAGGTTAAATGAGTTAATGAAAAAGCAAAAAATATGATTTTGAGATGTGAAGCTGCAAAATGAAGGTTTCTTGAGTTAGTGAAGATCATTTAGTTTGTTCTTGGCTTTGAAGTGAGGCAGGTGGTGTAGATAGATGTTCTGGTGGTTTGGCTATTGAGAGGAGTTGGTTTAATTGGTGTTTTTCTGTTTGGAAGGTTGCAGGCATGTGAGGGGAGTTAGTGAGTCTGTTCTGGGGTGTTTTGGGGATCAGGAAGTGGGCTTGTGAGCTTCCTGGTCTGCTTGGAATTCAAGAGCATGTGAGAGTATATGTGTGTAGGAGTTTGTTCAGGTTGAGTTTCTTGGTTGATTGCTTGCTGTGTGAAAGTAAAGGAGCTGTAGGTTGTTATAAGATGTCCTAGGAGGTAGCAGAATGCTCCCGGGCTGTTTGTTTTGTAAGCTGAGGGATGAGAGTTTTTTTTTAGGTGCGGCAGGGGGTTCAAGAAGAGTAATGCTGATAAGTTTGTTCTGGTAGTGCTTGGGTATGTAGGTGTAATGTTAGAAAGGGTGTTGGCAGTCCTGGAGAATGTCCTGGTTGTCTGAGGGAGTTAGAGTGAGGGTCTGGAGCAGTAATGGAGATAGTGTAGTCTGTGAGGTGAATGAAGGTAGTTGCCTAGGGATCTTAGGAGTTTGTCCAGGATGTTTTTGTGAGCTTCAGTTGCATTGATTTTATGCAATATGTATGTGCAGGCTGTTCAGGGAGTTCATTAGAAAAAATAGATGTTCAGGCCAATGAGTTTGAGAGTAGAAGCAGTTTCTGGTGGCTGTGCAGTTTAGTGAGGAAATCTGCGTGCATGTGGAGGTCTAATGTGTATGTAGGGGGTCCTGAAGTTGTTTTCCAGGTAGTTTCTTGGGTTGAAAAGGGTAGTATGGAGAATGGGGGCTTGGGTTCTTGTCTGATGGAAGGAGAAATAGAGATTGGAAGTGGGTTATGGCTGGTTCTTTGGTTGATGTTATTGTTTATCAAGAGAAGTCAGTGTTGAGTTGAGTTTTCAGTCTCAGAATGCCCTCCCTTTGTTAGTGGTGTTAAAACTTCTTATGAATGTGTTCATTTCTGGAAATCCTGTTTCCCATCATAAGTCGTTCTTTAGTTCAGTTTCTTTTAGTCAATTTCTTCATGTCTGTGTGTTTGAGTTGCTACTGCAACTTTAGTTTTCATGTTTTTTTTTTCTGTCAAAATGCAATCTGTCTTGAAGTATTTTGGTTGAAGCTAATTCCCTGGTGATTAGTTATCTTTAGTGTGTTCAAATGCAGAAACAAGCCTGTTTAATTAGTAAAAGTTTCTTCACTTATCACTTATCTTATAAGCCTAATGTTTAGTTTGTTTCCCTCTTTTATTGACCATGTTCATTTATCTTTTGAATGTCTTAGTTTAAGCATACATCAATCTGCAAAAGGCCTGTTCATTTATTTGGTTTGTTAGAATTTTACCTTCTTTGTTGTGACTTGCTTGTCTGCCTATTTCGTGATTAGAGAATATTTTTTCTTTTAGCATTTGGTTAAAAGTCAGACCTCATCGAACCTTTGTTATAATTTCATATGAGATTTTACTTTTAACTTTTGGATATATTTATGTTTAAGATGCATAGCAACACTTGTAACTTTGTAAATGGATCGAAAGGAGTTTATTCCGAAATAGTTGTTTCTGCTCTCTCATGTTAATGCACTCTTGTTCTGTTTGGACTGACAAGTCAAACACTTGTTAATCTTTTATCTTACTTTTCGTTGCATGAACCTTGGGACTGAGTTGAAATGAAAACTCACAAATGGGGTGGCGTGCATTTCGAAGTCACTTGAATCGCTCCGCATTTTCGGGACTTGATATCCCCAAAAATGTAAAACAAAAAGAAATGAATAAATGAAAAGCCTTGTGAAATACAGGGCTCGCATCGAGTTCGCTATCCCGGGTTCTACCTTCTAAACTCCCGCTTTCCCGTTCCCTTTAGAAAGCATGTTTTAGGAAGCCTTGAAACTGGACTAGGATTTGCATGTTAGAAACTTGGTAGGATAGTCGCTTTATTGAATTGTTAACTTATTGCATATTTAGAATGATTATATAATTGTTTATCCCATTTTTTTGGGACTCGCCAATTAGTTTAAGTTAATAGTAATCTAAGAATTATTATCGAGTGCAAAAGAAATTAAAATTTAATTAAATTATACATCTCGCCTATTATCTATATTTACGTATCCATCTATTAAATAGTTATTATCTA
Source organism: Petunia x hybrida (assembly GCA_037355625.1). Lineage (NCBI taxonomy): Eukaryota > Viridiplantae > Streptophyta > Magnoliopsida > Solanales > Solanaceae > Petunia > Petunia x hybrida. Next base: position 7,637,286 of record JBBBVM010000090.1, on the reverse strand, counting down.
TCTATTCATTTATTCTTTAATCTGTTTAATTATGCGATATTTATTTATTAATTTATTTAATTAATTTTATTTATTTATTTAATTTAATTAATCATTTATTTATTTATTTAATTCAGTTAATCATTTATTTATTCCTTTAATAATAATTATTTATTTATTTATTTATGTATTTAAATTATCATCAATTTATTCTTTATTTAATTAAATTAAAAAAAATGTTAATTTATTTAATTAAGTTATCTATTTATTTATCCATTTACTTAAGCGATCAACTGATCAATTATTTATCTAATTATTTACTTAGAGTATTTTATATTATATATTTATCCTATTTATTTAATCAACTAATTAATCAACCATGTTGTAATCCATCCATATATCTAATCTTAAGATTTCATCATTTATTTATCTAAGTATCGGCGTAATCTAAATCCTTATCTTATTTACATTATCTTTAGTTAAAATTAATTCTATTATCCTTAACAAATTCGTGAAAAACCGCCGGATTAACCGCATTTAGCGGATTTTTGAAAGTGCTCCCGCAAGGGATCTTCTTTCGAATTTAATAGAACCACTTACCTAAGAATCTCTGATTATAATTTAATTTCCTTTAAATAAAGAAATAAAATTGCACTCTTTAGTTAACTTAGGTTCCTAATAATCCTTAAATTAGGTGGCGACTCCAAAGAAACCCTTCGGAATCCCATTTTGTTGAATATTATACCCGAAACCTATCTTTTCTTAAAGAAAGGGTAATTTTGAAGTTCAACAGCGTGGCGACTTCGCTGGGGACTAGCAAATGGTTCTAACCAAAAGGCTTTCACGAATTTGTTTTGTTTGTATTGTTTGAATTGTATGCCAATATTAGTATGCGTGGCTTATTTATTTATTGTGGAAAATTAGCATGATTATATCTATTGTTTATTTGCTAGCATGCTTAGATTAATCTAATTGATTGCTGTGTGTCACGAAAGCATGTCACTACACCCTATTTGCGCACATATAAACTGGCATTCCGTTCATACTTCCCCCACTCCTGGGAACCTCTTGCATTCTCACTCAAATATCCGCGAGGTGTGTGCATACGCACCCGCAATTTCTTCCACTAAAGAACCCTTTGACGAGTTGGTGTACCGGCGGATTGTCGTGGGAGTTATTCGACCACGAAGCCGCCTGCCACTCACCTGTTAGCCTCAACCGTTAACCCACTCTTAGAAAAACCCTTTGACGAGTTGGTGTACCGGCGGATTGTCGTGGAAGTTATTCGACCACGAAGTCGCCTGCCACTCGTCTGTTAGCCTCAACCGTTAACCCACTTTTGATGGAGCTTTAGGAGCATGCATGCATTCACACCTTAGTCTGGACCCGGTCCTTGGTACCGCCTCCATAGTCAGGAATCCGCCCTTGTGTCAACGGGCCCTTATAACCCGTTGACCCGCATATTATGTGTTTTGTGATAACGAATCTCCAGTCCCAGCTGAATTTTGAGCACAATCAAATTTAGAATTTTGTTTTCATTATCTTGTAGGGTAGAGAATGGAACAACAGTTTGACAAAGTCTACATGGTTGTAGAGGTCCCAGAGAAGTTAAAATTATGGTGGGGTAACTTTTGTGAGGAGGAGAGAAAGACAGTTGAGGGGAAATTAGGAAGGTTGGTAGAGCTGATTGATGTTCATCCAAACCGTGATCTAGTCCAAGCTCTTATTGCGTATTGGCGCCCGACGCGAGCTGTATTCAGGTTCAAAGACTTTGAGTTGACTCCCACTTTAGGAGAAATAGTTGGGCTAACGGGATTGAAGTGTCTGGGCCAAGAGATAATCCTTCCAAACAGTCAAACAGGGAAGAAATTCCAAGAGAGACTAGGGTTGGTAAGGAATGATAGTTTGGGATGCATCGAAAACAAATGGGTTCATCTAGATTATCTGTACACCAGGTTTGGGCGCATAATGGGTTTTGATGATTTTGAGCAGGAGTTTAACTGTGGTGAGAAGACTTGGAGAGACCGGCGTGTAAGGGCTTTTGTCATTGCATTCTTAGGGACTTTGGTCTTCCCAAAAAAGAATGGACACATTAGGACTTGCATTGGTTCCGTAGTTCGGGTGATGTTTGAAGGGATCAATGGGAACAAATCTACCACCATCATTCCTATGATTCTAGCGGAAATATACCGGGCTCTAAATGAATGCAGAAGGGGTTCAAAATATTTCGAAGGTTGTAATCTTCTCCTTCAGGTATGGGCGATAGACCAAGTGTGCCATCGAAACCCCATGGTGGATATCTGTAAAATGTTAGATAGCCAGGAATTAATAAATCCTATTGCTACCCAAAACATAAGAACGAGGTGGTGTGAAAAACCTGAAAGTTTTGCGGGATGGTATGATTTCTTAGCCCGCCTTACTGATAAGAAAGTAATGTGGAAGTTAAGTTATGTTCCTAAAGATGAGATTGCGCTTAGGACTTCCAAGCGATACTACATCGAGTTGCCGGGTTTAACGGGGCTTCAACCGTACGCACCTTTGAGGGTCCTCCGTCAATTTGGGATAGAACAATTTATTCCCCTTTGTGCGGATATGTCGAAGTCAGAAACTCCTTTCAACCTGCAGAATGCAATTCCAAGGAAAAGAGAAATCCTCGAGGATTGGAAGGGTTTGCAACCGATAGAAGTGTCAACAAAGCACCAGAGCTGCACACCAGAATATCTCGTCTGGATCAAAGAAGAGCGGCGCTTAGGTCTCAGTCCTCCAGGAAGAGTTGGCTATGAAGACACTGATATGATGAAGAAAATGAGACAGGCAAGGGCAGAAACCAGTCTTGATGAAACATCCGCTCCAACAAGCAAGAAGATGAAGCAAGCGGGAACATGATGCATAACTTGGACAAATGGCAGTTTATTTATTTACTTTTGATGTATTTTCTATTATGCTTTCTGTTGTTGTATTTTCACTTATTATGTAATGATGATGTATTGAAAAAAAAAAGAAGAAAAAGAAGAAGGAAAAAAGAGAAAAGGGAAAAGAAGGCAGGAAAGAATGAAAGAAGTTGATTACAATGATGCAGACCTGATGATGAAAATGAAGCAAAGAAAGCAGGATTCAGTCACGACAATACACCTACACCGGCATGATGCAGTTGATTGGCAGAGTGGCGGCTTTTATTTTAGTTTTGATATATTCTCAATTATGTCTTTATATTTATTGTATTTTTCATTTGCTATGTAAGGATTATGTATGAAGAAAGAAAAGAAAGAAAAAGAAAGAAAAGAAAAAAAAAAAGAGAAAAAAAAGAAAGAAAGAAAGAAGAGGATGAAAGTATGATGTTATGTTATGAAAGACAATTTTGTATCAACTTTATCTATTTTAATGAAATATCTTACTCTAAATTTGAATTGCTCAAAAATGGCTGTGACTATTTTTCGTTATCATTTATTTGCGCGATTAGGCTCGCCTCTAGCATAAAGAGGCACCCTACAGGGTAGGACGCGTCCGCATTTTATTTTACGCACATTATTTGTGGTTGCCAGATGCCTAATTTATCGCCCGTTTAAAATGCAAAAGCGCTAGTGACGCGCGCTATGTGCTTACGTGCAAATTTTACCAACAACATGCAAACTAACACAGTTACTTTTTGAATTTTTCTTTTGTTTTGTTTATTCCCAAACAGAGGTTTGATTTGTGCTGATTGAGCTGATCCAAAGACTTTCCTCTGCACATTGATATACACTTCAGAATTCGACAAAATGTCTGGTGGCGATGATCAGCCTCCCGTTCTCAATGATAAGACTCTCGAAACTCCCGGATCTTCGAGGGGAAACATCCTCCTTGCTCAGGATGACCTTATTTTGAATCTGACCAAACAGATACAGATGCTGAGCGATGAGCTAGCAGCCATTAAAGGGCAAGCCCCTCAAAACATACCTTTAAATGCCAATCCTGTTCACAATGTACCCACATACCAAAACAACCCACTTAATCAAACACCACCACCACAAAACCGCCCACAAGTTAGTCAAAATACCCCGCCCGCTCAGCAAAATACCCAACCCACTGGTTATCCTTCATATTATCCATATCCTAACGACCCCACTCCTCCTCACTACCAATATTTGCCTGCTAAAGACACTCCCCGTCCTCCACAATCTCAAGCGCCCATTCCTGTAGCCGTTGCTCCTCCAAACGCCAATGATCCAAGACAGGGATATCCCGAGGCGTTATATTATGAGCATGACCCTAATGGCAAGAATGTGGACTTCGCAGACTATCAGCCACAGAATGAAATGCCCACAACTGTGGAAAAACAGGGAAAAACAAGCGAATAAGAGGAGATAATCCAAGCAATGAAAGTCATGCAACAATCTATTAAGGACTTGCAGGTGACTAAGAAATGCCAAAGCACTTCATACCGCAGTCTTTATCTATTTCCGGACATTACTCCTCCTCCCGGGTTTAAAGTGCCGAAGTTTGACATGTATGATGGTCATGGTGACCCATTTTCTCATTTAACCAAGTACCTCAACAGAATGAGGGTGGTGGGAGGCAAAGAAGAACTTCTGATGGCTTACTTTAGCCATAGTCTGGAAGGTATTGCTGCTGAATGGTTTGCCAGACAAGACATAAGCAAATGGCACGAGTTCGATGATATAGCTGGTGATTTCACAAAGCAGTTTGAATACAATGTGGCGATGGTCCCTGACCTCATAACCTTGGCCAATTTGAAGAAGAAACCAACAGAAACTTTTAGGGAATACGCCTTGAGGTGGCGTGAACAGGCTGCACGGGTGCAACCCCCGATGACTGAGAGGGATATGGTGAAGTACTTTATTCGTGCTCAAGACGACTCCTATTACATGCATATGCTTCCTATGATGGGTGCACCTTATGCTGAACTTCTCACAATGGGGGAGATGGTGGAAGAAGGCATCAAATCCGGTCGGATTGTGAGCTTTGCTGAAAAGAAGTCAAGTGCTCAAAATGCTCAAGCCAGCCCAAACAATTCTAGAAGAAGAGAGAAGAGGGAAGAAGTCACAGCTGTTGCCGCAGACATTGACCGCCGCCCGGCTAGGAGGTTGAACTTTGATAATCCACCAGCCTACCCTACTTACCAAAACGCCCCTCCTCATTACCTAAATGCACCTCCTCATTACCCAAATATTCCTTCTCCTTACCCAAATGCACCACCCCCAAATTACCCTAGTCACTATCAAATTCCTCCCGCTCCATATCCTGTCTATCAAGCACAACCCAGTTATTATCCACCACGAGCACCAGCACCACAACAATACCCTCCTCGCCAACAAAATTACCAACCCCGTGCTCCTATCCGTCCAAATATGCAAGGACCTAACCAAGGCTATGAAAGGAGAGCACCCAAAACCTATACTCCTATAGCTGAGTCTTATGGTCAATTGTTTGAAAGACTAAGAAGCGCCGGAGTTGTGCAGCCTGTTCTTGACAATACTCCAAATCCGCCTCCAAGGTGGTATGATGTTAATAAGCATTGTGTTTATCACTCTGGGGCTGCGGGCCATGATGTGGAGAGGTGTTATGCCTTCAAGGATAAAGTTGAAGCTTTGATCAAATCAGGCACTATCCAGCTTACTGGGACTCAACCAAATGTGCAAGATAATCCTCTTCCCACCTATAGAAACAATGCTGTCAATGTCATTTCCCTTGAGGAGGGGGTCGATTTGAAAGGGACCATTGTTCCCGTTAGCAATGTGAGGGTTGCTAACGAGGCCAAAGTATCTGTGCAAGTTAGAGCTCCCATTCTGGTGCAAACAGGTATCCCAAGGCCAACTGTCACCGTCATGCTTGCCTCACCCCTTCAATATGATAGCAAGAGGGTTCCTTGGAACTATTTTGAAGTGCCTATCGGAAGTGAAAAGGTAACTGTTACTGTTGCTGCTGCACAAGGCATGACCAGATCTGGTAAATTCTATACGCCTGAGAAGTTGGGTCAAAGCCTTGGAGAAAAGGAGGGCATTGTAAGAAGAGTGACTGACACCGAGGCTGAGGACTTCTGGAGGAAAATGCAGTCAAAAGAATACTCTATTTTGGAGCATTTAAAGAATACTCCTTCCCGGATATCCATCATGGCTTTGCTGATGAGCTCTGAAACACACATAAATGCATTGTTGAAAGTGCTCAAAGAAGCAGAGGTCCCTGCTGAGACCACGGGTGAGAGCTTGGCTGTCTTGGTTGGCCAAATCTTAGAACCTCACAAGGTGTCCTTCTTCAAAGAAGAGCTTCTACCAGAGGGTCTCGGACACAACAAAGCCTTGCATATTGTTGTCAAATGTAGGGATAAATTTGTTGGACGGGTACTGATCGACGGTGGTTCCGGGCTCAATATATGTCCGTTGGCAACTCTGAAGGAGCTTGGAATTGACGCTGGCAAAATTAGACAGAGCAATGTGAAAGCAAGGGCTTTTGATGGGGCTCAAAGGTGCACCTTTGGAGAGATTGATCTCGATATGCAAATAGGTCCTGTGAACTTCTCTGTGGAGTTTCAGGTATTCGACATCCCGTCTACCTATAATATGCTGTTAGGAAGACCTTGGATCCACATGGCCGGAGCCGTCCCTTCCACTTTGCATCAAAGTGTGAAATTTATATGGGATAATGAAGAAGTAGTGGTCAAGGGCGAGGGAAACAGCCCCATGCATGCTAGCACCACAATTCCTATGGTGGACAACGCCACAGAACTTGATGGGACTACTTTTCACACGGTTGAGCTAATGAATGTGACCCGAGCATCTAATGATGATTCAAAGAAAGGTACCCTACCCAGAGTCCCCAAGATGATTGCTGTGGAAATGTTGAAAATGGTTTCAAACCTGGTTCGGGATTGGGAGCAAATCTGAATGGCATTACTGAACCCATCTGCTTGCCCAAGAATCTGGGTACCTTTGGCTTGGGTTACTGTCCTACCAAAAAGGAGATTGAAAAGGCCAAAAGGAAACCAGCCATTGTTATGCCAGAACCCCTTCCTTCCTTATACCAGTCATTTGTCAAGGCACCGGAAGTCATTATACCGGATCTGATAGAGGGAGTTGGTAATCTGTTTCTGAGTGATGATTTGGAATGCGATGTTATTATTGAAGACTATGCTGAGGAATCACCTGTGCAGAATGTTGAGGCAAAGGATCCGATGGCCAATTGGACCTGTGTCCCAGTGGAAGAGACTTGCTTTCCACTTAACAAAACTGCCGAAACTTTGCTTGTGACATATAATGAAACAACTGAACAAGTTGGTACTGATGCATTGAGTATTGGGGAATTTGATGAAGATTTTGTTCCTGATGAAATAACAAGAGAAGTGGATCAATTTGAGAACAAACCAAAGCCTAACTTGGAAGAAACCGAGTCAATCAACTTGGGGACTTCAGAAGATGTTAGAGAAACCAGAATCAGTGTTCATTTGACCTCGGAAGAAAGAAGAGCTTATATCGAACTATTGAATGAGTATCGAGACATCTTTGCCTGGTCTTATGAGGATATGCCCGGTTTGAGTACCGATCTTGTCACTCACAAGTTGTCAACTGATCCTTCATTTCCGCCTGTTAAGCAAAAAAAGAGAAACTTCAAAACTTCCACAAGCAAACAAATATTGGAAGAAGTGCAAAAGCAATTGACCGCTAAGGTAATTCGATCTCTCAAATATCCCACTTGGTTAGCAAATATTGTGCCGGTGCCCAAGAAGGACGGAAAGGTTAGAGTTTGTGTTGATTATCGTGATCTCAACAAAGCAAGTCCAAAGGATGATTTTCCATTGCCAAATATTCATATCCTTATTGATAGCTGCGCAAAACATGAGCTTCAGTCTTTTGTCGATTGTTTTGCTGGTTATCATCAGATCCTAATGGATGAAGATGATGCTGAAAAGACCGCTTTCATCACGCCTTAGGGTGTGTTTTGTTATAGAGTTATGCCTTTCGGCTTGAAGAATGCCGGGGCAACATATATGAGAGCGATGACAACTCTTTTCCATGATATGATTCACAAAGAGATTGAAGTCTACGTAGATGATGTTGTTATCAAGTCAAAGAAAAAAGAAGAGCATTTGACCGATTTGAGAAAGTTCTTCAACGGCCTTCGGCGGTATAACTTGAAGCTTAATCCTGCGAAATGTGCATTTGGCGTTCCCGCCGGTAAGATGTTGGGTTTCATTGTAAGTCGGAGGGGTATAGAATTGGATTCGTCTAAAATCAAGACTATCCAAGACTTGCCTCCTCCAAAGAGCCGGAAGGATGTGATGAGCTTTCTTGGCCGCTTGAACTACATAAGCCGCTTCATTGCACAATCCACGATTATTTGTGAACCAATAATCAAGTTGTTGAAGAAAGATGCTGTTATTGAGTGGACGGAAGATTGTCAAAAGGCTTTTGATAGGATCAAAGAGTATCTATCTAATCCGCCTGTGTTAGTTCCTCCTGAACCCGGAAGACCATTGATCTTATATTTGTCTGTCTCGGAAAATGCATTTGGATGTGTCTTGGGGCAACATGACAAGACCGGGAAGAAAGAACAAGCTATCTATTATCTAAGCAAGAAGTTCACCCCTTATGAAGCCAGGTACACTCTCTTGGAGCGAACTTGTTGCGCTTTGACTTGGACCGCACAAAGGTTAAGGCACTATCTCTCATCATACACAACTTATCTTATCTCGAGGATGGATCCTTTGAAGTACATCTTCCAAAAGCCGATGCCCACGGGAAAATTAGCAAAATGGCAGATTCTGTTAAGTGAATTTGACATAGTTTATGTCACCCAAAAGGCGGTAAAGGCACAAGCATTGGCGGATCATTTAGCTGAAAATCCTGTTGATGACAACTATGAACCATTGAGAACTTACTTTCCCGATGAAGAGGTCTTGTTTCTGGGAGAAGACATCTCTTCTGAATATGATGGTTGGCGTCTTTTCTTTGACGGAGCAGCAAATTTCAAAGGTGTTGGTATTGGAGCTGTCTTAATTTCTGAAACGGGCCAGCATTATCCTGTTTCGGCCAAGCTCAGATTTCCATGCACTAACAATATGGCTGAATATGAAGCATGCATTTTGGGTCTTTGATTGGCGGTTGATATGAATATTCAAGAACTGTTAGTGATCGGGGATTCTGACTTGCTGATTCACCAAGTATAGGGCGAATGGAACACCAAGAATGCAAAGATTCTTCCTTATTTGCGTTGTGTCAAGGAATTGTGCAAAAGATTTGCAAAGATTGAGTTCAAGCATGTTCCAAGACTTCAAAATGAGTTTGCCGATGCTTTGGCAACTTTATCTTCTATGATCCAACATCCTGACAAGAATTATATTGATCCTATCGAAATTGAATTGCATGATAGGCCAGCTTATTATTTTCAAGTTGAGGAAGAGAGAGATGGCCATCCTTGGTATTTTGATATCAAGAATTATCTCAAGGTCGGGAGTTATCCCGAAAATGCAACAAGTGTCCAAAAGAAGAGCATCCGGAGGTTAGCAAATCAATTCTTTCTAAGCGGTGAAATCCTATATAGGAGGACCCCAGACTTAGGACTCTTAAGGTGTGTTGATGCAGTTGAAGCAAATAAATTGCTTACGGAAGTGCATGCGGGAGTTTGTGGGCCGCATATGAATGGTTTTGTATTGGCAAAGAAGATCTTGAGAGCCGGTTATTTTTGGCTAACTATGGAAACTGATTGTGTTCAGTTTGTGCGGAAATGCCATCAATGTCAAATTCACGGAGATATGATCAAAAGACCTCCTTCTGAACTTCATGCAATGAGTTCTCCCTGGCCGTTTGTTGCTTGGGGAATGGATGTTATTGGTCCTATTGAGCCGGCCGCTTCAAATCGACACCGTTTTATTTTGGTGGCTATTGATTACTTCACCAAGTGGGTGGAAGCAACTTCTCACAAGTCCGTAACCAAGAAAGTGGTGTCAGATTTCGTGCGCAACAATATCATTTGTAGATTCGGAGTTCCTGAATCAATCATCACTGATAATGGTGCAAACTTGAATAGTGATTTGATGAGAGCGACGTGTGATAATTTCAAGATTACTCATCGCAACTCTACTGCATACCGTCCTCAAATGAATGGAGCTGTTGAGGCGGCAAATAAGAACATCAAGCGTATTCTTCGCAAGATGATTGATAATTATAGAGATTGGCATGAAAAGTTTCCATTTGCACTTCTTGGGTACCGCACCACCACTAGAACTTCAACTGGGGCAACTCCCTATCTTTTGGTGTATGGCACAGAAGCAGTCTTACCCGCGGAGGTAGAAATCCCTTTCTTGAGAATTATTCAAGAAGCTGACTTGGAAAATGCTGAATGGATAAAGATCACATGTGAACAGTTGATGCTTATTGATGGGAAAGAATGAATGCAATTTTCACGGGCAACTTTATCAAAATCGCATGATCAAGTCTTTTGGCAAGAAAGTGAGAGTGAGAGACTTTAAACCGGGGCAATTGGTGTTAAAGAAGATCTTTCCTAATCAAGAAGAAGCAAGGGGCAAATTTGCACCAAATTGGCAGGGTCCATATGTGGTTCATCGGGTTTTATCCGGAGGAGCACTGATTCTGGCCGAAATGGATGGTCAAGTTTGGCCAAAAGCAATCAACGCAGATGCTGTCAAAAGATACTATGTTTGAGGCAATCGCAAGTTAGCATGGTTTTGAATGTAATCTTTGATGTAATACGAACTACGTGTGACCTGAATTCCAAGGCGGGATACGTAGTAACTCACATAGAGTTTGGTTGCATTGATATAAGAATTTCTCCTGTTTCCTCTTTTATGTAAGTTTGAGCTACTTCTGACCTGATTCCTGGAATGGCAATAGGATAAGTAGGCAATCCCCGTCGGATTCGGTCAAAATATTGTAACACTTTAGGCTTGTTTATCTTTTATGATGTAATGCCGAACTATGCATCTGGGCAGATGTGTGGATTTTCCAATCCGGATACGGCTTCGTACTTAGATTGCCATACTTTCCCAAAAATCTTTATGTAAGCAGAACTACGCACGGTCTGATTCCCATGGAGGGATACGTAGGCGCTCTTAACGGGCTCGACTCTATAATATTAAAATTTTCAGTCTCCCTTAAGGCAAGCAACTGGGGCAATTTTGCAAGATAATTTGAAGATATGGAAGATCGAAACTGGGGCAATTTTGCAAGATAATTCGAAGATCTGAAAGATATCAACTGGGGCAAATTTTGCAAAATGAGTTGAAGATTTGGAAGTTCATAACTAGGGCAGATCTTTGCAAAAAAATGGTTTGCTTATCAAAGGATGGAGCGGCAAGGTTCTAAAAATATTCAAGATTAGCACAAGTTGCAATACAAAGGACGTTCAGTTTGTTTCGGGATATGTCATGAGTTTGAGTTGAAGCAAGAATTTTAAATGCATTATAAACTTTTCATTTGCATATCAATGATTACTTGCTTACTATTTTATTGAATTACTTTATTTTGCCTCTATCTTAAGATGAGTTATACTATTGAGTTCATAAACCAAGTTTCCGAGGATGGTTTTCAAAGTCCAAGTCTCACGAAGAAAAGGAAGCGATAGCCGCGAATTCAAGATGAATCGGCACAAATCAAACACCCCTCCCCAAAACTAACAAATTTTTCTTTGAGAGCAGGAACCTGAAAGCTTGCAATGGAAGGATCATTCGCACTATGGATGAATAATTTATTGAATGCGCATTTAAAGAATTGAACATCAGATTCAATATGAACTGAAGAGAGCATTCAAAACTTTGCACCACTATCCATGCAAGCAACACCAATCAAGTTGACAATGCAAATGATTTGGCTTGACAGATCATTCAAATTTACTCTTGCGGCATCTCAGCATTACATTGATTATTGCCGAAAAGGCGGCGCTTTTCTTTTCTCAACATCTTAACATTGCGATAGAATTTACCTCGCGATATTTATAGACAAGTCGGCTGAAGCACCGCTTTCGGCGTGTTTCGCGATGTCGGTTGTCTTGCAATATTGACATTTTATATTTAAAATTTATTGATAGTTTAAGACAAGTCGGCTGAAACACCACTTTCGGAGTGTTTCGCGATGTCGGTTGTCTTGCAATATTGGCATTTATTAATAGCTTAAGACAAGTCGGCTGGAACACCGCTTTCGGAGTGTTTCGCGATGTCGGTTGTCTTGCAATATTGGCATTTTATATTTAAAATTTATTAATAGTTTAAGACAAGTCGGCTGGAACACCGCTTTCGGAGTGTTTCGCGATGTCGGTTGTCTTGCAATATTGGCATTTTATATTTAAAATTTATTGATAGTTTAAGACAAGTCGGCTGAAACACCGCTTTCGAAGTGTTTCGCGATGTCGGTTGTCTTGCAATATTGGCATTTTATATTTAAAATTTATTGATAGTTTAAGACAAGTCGGCTGAAACACCGCTTTCGAAGTGTTTCGCGATGTCGGTTGTCTTGCAATATTGGCATTTTATATTTAAAATTTATTGATAGTTTAAGACAAGTCGGCTGGAACACCATTTTCGGGGTGTTTCGCGATGTCGGTTGTCTTGCAATATTGGCATTTATTGATAGTTTAAGACAAGTCGGCTGGAACACCGCTTTCAGAGTGTTTCACGATGTCGGTTGTCTTACAATATTGGCATTTATTGATAATTTAAGACAAGTCGGCTGAAACACCTCTTCCGGAGTGTTTCGCGACGTCGGTTGTCTTGCAATATTGGCATATTGTATTTGAAATACATGATTCGGCTTGAGACATTATGTCTTGTTAGTCAAACTTATCTTATGAAAGCTTTGCATTTTTACAATTCATTTTCGCTTTACTTATTGTCTTACTTTACTGTTTCAGAATAATGATCAGCCTAGAGGTTCTCCGGGCGGAGCATCTCGTCGGTTGGTCGAAGGAAGAACTTGTTGATAGCATCACAACCAGCATTTACAATTTATATTATCATTTTATTTACTTCCTTATTCCAAAATTATCAAAGTTTATTAGCAGTTGCCCGCTCACCGTTTGTTGAGTCTTTACAGAATTTTAGCGGCATCACAGCAGCATTTGGAGCATAACGTGGAACTTTTTCTTAGCAGTGAACTGGGGCAATCGTTGATATAAACTTGACTCGTTAACGAGGATCTGAAGAATCGCACTCGAACAAGCAAGTTTTACCTAATCTTTCATTTCAGATTAGGCGCCAGTTTGAATTCTTTCCTATTCGTGCGTCCTTCTTTTGTCAATCGTGCGAGTCTTCGTGTCTAAGTGTCGTTGAATTACATATGGCCTGATTCTCTTTCAGCCCGAGATATGTAGGCAACTCGGAAACCGGAGTTCGGCCATACCCATAAGCCTCGCCTTTTGGTCCATGGAATCAGAAGTCCTTGGCTTTATCGCGTCAAAATTGGCTTTATGTCAACTTCTTTACCCTAAAAACTCTTTCATCCTTTTCCGGGTAAAGAGGGGCAGCTGTTGACACCCAATTTTGTCCCGGTCGTGTAAATTAAAATCTAATTATTCTCAATTAAAATTAATTATTTTGAAAATTCGAAGTAATTGAGTTGAATTTAAAAGAAAAGGGCTAAATGTGTTAGACGCGGCTTTAATTTTAGCTTACGTATGTAATTAGTTCAAGTTATTTAATTATATTAAAAGAGGTTAAAATCGTTTTAAAACCTAATTCTATCCTACTTCTGCAACTACATATATATCACATATCCCTCTTCACGCTTTATTTCTTCAGCTTCCCGTTAACCCAAAGCCCTCTACCCGAACCCAATTCCCCAACCCGTTTCCCCTCGCGACCCGCGACAAAACCCAGCCAGCTGATCATCTTCTCCGTACAGGTCCTCGCTGGACGAGTGACACTGTTCCAGCTGTGTCCTGACGGAAGTTTTTAACTTATTCCCAACGGATCTTCAATCTTGTCCGTTCGTTTGAATTCTCGATCAATATGAGCCCTTGATCGATTTTTGGGAGATAAAGATGAGAGAGGTGTAGTTTTACCTCTTTCACCCTTATCTCACAAGAAATTGATCAAAAAAGGAAAGGAGGGTAATTCAGACGTTTCACCCAAGGTAAACCCTAAATTCTCCTATATATTTAGCATTTCTGTAAGGTTTAAGGGGTTCTGGGATTTTGACAAAAAAAACAAAAACGACAGCATCTTTTTTATTCTCTGGTTGTTTTAAGCAAAAATACATATAGTTTCAGTTGTTGTTCAGAAATTAAGGCAAGGTTAAAGTTTGATTGGTCGTATCGCTTCTTCACGGTTCGAGTCGCTTAGTCGAGTCGCGTCTATTTTTCAGTTCTCGCTCTTGTTCCCTGCGCTACAACAGGTAATACTCTAAAACCTCTACCATTTTTTTTATTGTGTTAACGAAAAAAATAACATTTTGTTCATGTTTATACTTGATGGATTTTACTGTTTTTTTTTTTTAGATAAAAGCCTAGTTCCCTCTGTGTGTGTTCAAATACAAAAGCTGTTAAAATATTGAATTTGTGACATTAGTTTTAGTCATTGTATGCGGTTAAATCCCTGTTCCAAAGCAGTTCCTACATATAGTCACATAGCTGAGATTTCAACCTTTAACATAAGTTTTCTGCTGTGTGTTTAAAAGGAAACATATACAAATGATTAAGCTCATTTCACTTTATCCAAATTGTATATGCTTAAGCTATGAGTTAAGGCTCTTGTTAGTTTGAAATAGGTTAAATGAGTTAATGAAAAAGCAAAAAATGTGATTTTGAGATGTGTAGCTGCAAAATGAAGGTTTCTTGAGTTAGTGAAGATCATTTAGTTTGTTCTTGGCTTTGAAGTGAGGCAGGTGGTGTAGATAGATGTTCTGGTGGTTTGGCTATTGAGAGGAGTTGGTTTAATTGGTGTTTTGTTGTTTGGAAGGTTGCAGGCATGTGAGGGGAGTTAGTGAGTCTGTTCTGGGGTGTTTTGGGGATCAGGAAGTGGGCTTGTGAGCTTCCTGGTCTGCTTGGAATTCAAGAGCATGTGAGAGTATATGTGTGTAGGAGTTTGTTCAGGTTGAGTTTCTTGGTTGATTGCTTGCTGTGTGAAAGTAAAGGAGCTGTAGGTTGTTATAAGATGTCCTAGGAGGTAGCAGAATGCTCCCGGGCTGTTTGTTTTGTAAGCTGAGGGATGAGAGTTTTTTTTTAGGTGCAGCAGGGGGTTCAAGAAGAGTAATGCTGATAAGTTTGTTCTGGTAGTGCTTGGGTATGTAGGTGTAATGTTAGAAAGGGTGTTGGCAGTCCTGGAGAATGTCCTGGTTGTCTGAGGGAGTTAGAGTGAGGGTCTGGAGCAGTAATGGAGATAGTGTAGTCTGTGAGGTGAATGAAGGTAGTTGCCTGGGGATCTTAGGAGTTTGTCCAGGATATTTTTGTGAGCTTCAGTTGCATTGATTTTATGCAATATGTATGTGCAGGCTGTTCAGGGAGTTCATTAGAAAAAATAGATGTTCAGGCCAATGAGTTTGAGAGTAGAAGCAGTTTCTGGTGGCTGTGCAGTTTAGTGAGGAAATCTGCGCGCATGTGGAGGTCTAATGTGTATGTAGGGGGTCCTGAAGTTGTTGTCCAGGTAGTTTCTTGGGTTGAAAAGGGTAGTATGGAGAATGGGGGCTTGGGTTCTTGTCTGATAGAAGGAGAAATAGAGATTGGAAGTGGGTTATGGCTGGTTCTTTGGTTGATGTTATTGTTTATCAAGAGAGGTCAGTGTTGAGTTGAGTTTTCAGTCTCAGAATGCCCTCCCTTTGTTAGTGGTGTTAAAACTTCTTATTAATGTGTTCATTTCTGAAAATCCTGTTTCCCATCATAAGTCGTTCTTTAGTTCAGTTTCTTTTAGTCAATTTCTTCATGTCTGTGTGTTTGAGTTGCTACTGCAACTTTAGTTTTCATGTTTTTTTTTTTTTCTGTCAAAATGCAATCTGTCTTGAAGTATTTTGGGTGAAGCTAATTCCCTGGTGATTAGTTATCTTTAGTGTGTTCAAATGCAGAAACAAGCCTGTTTAATTAGTAAAAGTTTCTACACTTATCACTTATCTTATAAGCCTAATGTTTAGTTTGTTTCCCTCTTTTATTGACCATGTTCATTTATCTTTTGAATGTCTTAGTTTAAGCATACATCAATCTGCAAAAGGCCTGTTCATTTATTTGGTTTGTTAGAATTTTACCTTCTTTGTTGTGACTTGCTTGTCTGCCTATTTCGTGATTAGAGAATGTTTTTTCTTTTAGCATTTGGTTAAAAGTCAGACCTCATCGAACCTTTGTTATAATTTCATATGAGATTTTACTTTTAACTTTTGGATATATTTATGTTTAAGATGCATAGCAACACTTGTAACTTTGTAAATGGATCGAAAGAAGTTTATTCCGAAATAGTTGTTTCTGCTCTCTCATGTTAATGCACTCTTGTTCTGTATGGACTGACAAGTCAAACACTTGTTAATCTTTTATCTTACTTTTCGTTGCATGAACCTTGGGACTGAGTTGAAATGAAAACTCACAAATGGGGTGGCGTGCATTTCGAAGTCACTTGAATCGCTCCGCATTTTCGGGACTTGATATCCCCGAAAATGTAAAACAAAAAAATGAATAAATGAAAAGCCTTGTGAAATACAGGGCTCGCATCGAGTTCGCTATCCCGGGTTCTACCTTCTAAACTCCCGCTTTCCCGTTCCCTTTAGAAAGCATGTCTTAGGAAGCCCTGAAACTGGACTAGGATTTGCATGTTAGAAACTTGGTAGGATAGTCGCTTTATTGAATTGTCAACTTATTGCACGTTTAGAATGATTATATAATTGTTTATCCCATTTTTTTGGGGACTCGCCAATTAGTTTAAGTTAATAGTAATCTAAGAATAATTATCGAGTGCAAAAGAAATTAAAATTTAATTAAATTATACATCTCGCCTATTATCTATATTTACGTATCCATCTATTAAATAGTTATTATCTATCTATTCATTTATTCTTTAATCTGTTTAATCATGCGATATTTATTTATTAATTTATTTAATTAATTTTATTTAATTATTTAATTTAATTAATCATTTATTTATTTATTTAATTCAGTTAATCATTTATTTATTCCTTTAATAATAATTATTTATTTATGTATTTAAATTGTCATCAACTTATTCTTTATTTAATTAAATTAAAAAAATGTTAATTTATTTAATTAAGTTATCTATATATTTATCCTATTTATTTAATCAACTAATTAATCAACCATGTTGTAATCCATCCATATATCTAATCTTAAGATTTCATCATTTATTTATCTAAGTATTGGTGTAATCTAAATCCTTATCTTATTTACATTATCCTTAGTTAAAATTAATTCTATTATCCTTAACAAATTCGTGAAAAACCGCCGGATTAACCGCATTTAGTGGACTTTTGAAAGTGCTCCCGCAAGGGATCTTCTTTCGAATTTAATAGAACCACTTACCTAAGAATCTCTGATTATAATTTAATTTCCTTTTAATAAAGAAATAAAATTGCACTCTTTAGTTAACTTAGGTTCCTAATAATCCTTAAATTAGGTGGCGACTCCAAAGAAACCCTTCGGAATCCCATTTTGTTGAATATTATACCCGAAACCTATCTTTTCTTAAAGAAAGGGTAATTTTTGGGGTTCAACACACAGTACCTAAGCATATCCCGAGGTGGGCAAGGGCGTACATGCTCCAAGAACTAGACCTATAATGGAGGTTACACCCCTCAAAGAAATCGCTTTCTCCCTTGTGGCATCGAGTCAAAGCATGAAATATACTACTCAGAATCATCGGGATGATAGTGGCGTCCGGTGCTCCACCATATAAAGCTGTCATGATCCAACAGACCTTAATAGATATCGCTCTATCCGGTAGTGGGAAAACCAACAACCCTAGCAAAGCTAACACAAAGACCTTAGGACAAAGTTGCACCCAATCTTCATATTTCAGCTTGTCATGGAACTCAAATCCATGCCTTTTAAAACCATTATCGGCCCCAAAACGATCATAAAGGTAGTCAAATGAAATCCAGCCTCGACGAACACTAGCGATTGAGAGGTCTGTTCGTACCTAGATGTTACTAAAAAAATCATACTCATTAACCTTCTTCGGAGAAATCATGTTCTTTTTCTCAAAATCTAACTTAAGAAGCCCAGCTATCTCCTCGAGGGTCGGCGTCATCTCAAACCCCTTAAAACAGAAAATATTTTGGTTTGGGTTCCGAAACCCAACTAGTGCACTGATCAACTGTCGACGTGGGACAATAGGTTTAGTCACAAGGTCAGTCAGAAAACCAATCTTATCCTGGACTAAATCTTTCTGCATTTTATTCATTGTGTCCCACCAAGACTTCAGCGATTTATCTGATTTGGGTGGGCCATCAGTCATCATGATAGAGGGTGGAATGGCATCAACAGGGTATTTTCTCTTGACCGACCTAGAAGATGATGCAGCCATTGTACCTAATGAAAAAATGTGTCAAATGTTTGAAAGCCTGAAAACAACTTAAAACAACTGACCGACAGAGCAAAACAGATGCCTAAACTGCTAATTCGAAACTCCAATTTTCAACAAAACTTTTGTCATTGTAATGACGTAAAGTTGACCCTAAGAGAATTGAAAAATTTTTCCATCATAACGGCATCAGGACTGACTCCAGAAAATTACCAACATTGGTATTTAGATGTAATTTATAAAATAAAAGAAAAAAAAATCGACGTTACAACGACGCCACATTGACATCAAAACAAAAAATTCATTCTAGTGATGACACTATAATATATATTTTTTTTTGCAAAAAATTCGCCAACATAATGACGTGAAAAACTGGATCCCAAAAACTTCCAACATCGATATACGAGCCTTTTTTAAAAATTCTCCATTATAACGGCGTGAAAACTGACACCAAAATCTTTTCCGACTTTTTAACTACTAAGTATATATTTTTTTGTAAAATTTTCGTCATTATAACGACACAAAACTGACATCTACAAAAGACGGCCAATACTGGCGCTTTTCAGAAATTTGTCATTACAACAGTATGACTCGATCTTAAAAAAGTACAAGACATTTACATTTAAAACAAAAAATTCGCCCTGCTTCCTCACTTTTCCTTTCATTTTTCATTTTTTTTTCTTTTTTTTCCTTTTGAAATCCGTCTCTCTCTAGTTGGTCAGCATAACAATTTTTTCTAGGCGCATGCAACACATAAAATGCCTTTAGACAAGTCTTTCCCGGAAAGTGGGTCCCGCTTAGACAAAAAGGTAGTCAGCCTAGACAAGTGCAATACCGGTGTATCGCACCTCATTAAGTCAAATATGATGCAGATAATTGGGCCTAAAGGTTTAACTCTAGGTGACTCAACTGACTCAATGTCTAGACTGGCTGAAAACCCGGTGGACAAACCGGGCAGAAAGCGCATCAGGGCCATCCGGAGACAGTGTGTCCGGCCTAAAACCCCGTCACGCCTTTCTCCTAAATCATGGGCAATTAAGTAAGAAAGTCCCAGATGCCACAAGCAATCTGGTAAGTGCACGTGTGCGTGTATTTTAGAGACTCAGAGGGTTGCGGAGGAAGACAGTTTATATACCATTCAACAATATCAAAGCAGTAACATTCAACTTTTTATGTGATAACGGTAATAAAATATAACAACCAAATATTTAATAAATCAAAACATGCGATAATTTATCAAAGTCGGAGATTCTAGTTTTCACTAATTTCCCCAGCGGAGTCGCCAAGCTGTAACGCCCTAAAAATTAATTAACGAGTTGTTTATTATTTAAAGGCTTGTGACTGGTGTTCAAAAACTGTACAAAATTATTTAGAGAAAACTCGGAGTCGCCACTTGACATAGTTTAAGGTGTGCCAAGTCACCAAAAGGTACCTTGGAACACCTCTGACTCGTCTAATGGTCTGCGTTAGAGATTCGGGTAAGGTTCTCAGTTGACTCTCGGGAAGGTATTAGGCACCCTCGAGTTCTGTGCAAAGCACAGTTGCTTTATTGTCGCAATTTTAATTTATTAAATATGGTAGTTATCTTTTGTCGTTGATTGAATTTAAACTTGATTCAGAAAAATTTAAAAGTGTTAATTCTTTTCCAACCTCACAGAGGACTGGAAGAATTTACACTTTGATTCAAAAATAAAATAAAATATATTGCGTATTTCCAACCTTACAAATGACTGGTCTATTTTTTAAGAAAATTTAATTAACTTCAAAAATAATAATTAATTTAGAATTTAAATCAATTTAGTTTTTTCTTTTGGCCTAATAAGTAGATCACAAATCATACTTATAATATTGCCTAATTATGTAAGTTTTCTTAGTCCTATTAATTTGCTTAATCGCATATTCATCAATAAATAAGTATTTGTTGAAAGGATTAATGAACAAAAACTAATTTGCCTAATCGCATTTTATTAAAACATAACAGCTAACTTTGTTAAGTGACAAATTGGGACTCCCAAATTTGCCTTTATTAAAATATGAATTACGAATGTATATACATATAGTAGGCCATTTGTCAAATTTGGATAGCTTTATGGGCTCTTTTTGAAATTGAAAAGTTTACAGAAACTTCAATGACATGCGCTGAATTATTTTGACTGAACTATTTTTGCAAGAGTGAGCTGCTTTAAGGTGTTTTCGCAAAATTAGTCACATTGTATTTATATTCAAGTGATGACTGTTTTTTTAAATCAAAATCAAAAGTGGTCAGAATTTAAAAAAAAGGTCCTAAATCTGCAGCCTACTCGTTCCAGAAAGCAGTGTTGCATTATACTTTGCGTTCATAGTCCTATTTTCAGCTCATTGTTTCCAAAAGAGATCCACTTTTAGATTCGAGTTTGTTAGAGTAGTCCTAAATTTGCCTACTAATTTAAAAATCTGTCCAAATTAATAAAACTGCATCATGTGTTTATCTTTGGTAAATAAGCGAAATTTAGCAAGCTAAAACATGTCATGAACTTGAACGCTAATGAAACTTCTTTGTAAGCAAACAAATGTGCAGAATGTAAAGGAAAAAACTAACATCATGCATATTCACATTTTTTGGGCTTTAGCAATTTGATTTACTCACAAGGAAAGCAGTAAAACAAACAAAGATAATTGTGTTTACCTCTAAGCCAAATATCTTGTGCAAAAGAAGAAAATGATCCCACTAAAAGCAGACAAAAGGAGCAAGAAAACAGCAGCAAGATCAGCACCAAACAGCCCTTAAACAAGCCCCTTAACACTCCTATTTAACCCTTAAACTTCAAGATTTATACCTCAAAAGGCCTTTGATGTAATGACTTTTGGTTCTAAATCCTACTTTCAAACTTTAACCTTTTTCTGAAGTGTTTTTTATGTTCTCCTTCAATGTATTTCACCTAGTTTTTCTATTGTTTTTCAGCTGGTAGATGGATGCCTTAAATGAGGAATAAAGGCTCCTATATATAGCTAAAAGGTGGGGGCTAAAAGGTGGGGTATGGACTTGTACAAAAGTACAAGCCCACACCCTTATACTTGAGTTTACTTAGCCCTTATTTTCAGCCAAAGTACAGCAGCTATAGGGCACTGTTACAGCCCTCTAAAACAGTCCTAAAGCTGAAAATACAACAAGTGGGTCCTTTAAAAGGACATCCAATACTTATTACACTAACTAGAAGAAACTAGGACTAACTAGACAAACTAAATCAGCCCCAAACTAACTAAACTAGACTAGAGAGCAACCAAATTTTAACTAAATTGACTAAACTAAACCAAACTAAAAAAAACAGCCCCCTAAACTAACTAAACTATACTAGAGGCAACCAGATTTTGAATTGATGATTAGGCTAAACTAAAACTCAATCTTTAACAATTCTGATAACTATATGATGCTCTTTATGCTTTAAGGGGAACAAACAGGCAGACATGTGTGTTACACTGTCAAACTTTACTAAACGGTTTTCAACAGCCAACATCTAGCATAAACAAAGAAAAATCTACAGAAACATATGGAGGGAATAACTAGTATTCACACCTTTCCAAAGCAAGATTGAATCGGATACGACTAAACGCTTTCATGCATATCTAATGAAGCTCACAAGTGAATCCAATTAATCTTAATTAAACGCTGAGGCACGTGACACAAACATAGCCAAACATACACATCTGATCTTTGCACCACCAGTGAAAACAAAACAAGATTTTCCATTTTCATTATCATACATATACAAGCTGAAGTTCAAAAGATTATGAAATGTTAACAACTACGTAATTGAACAATTAAGCAAGTAAATCAGCCTATAGTAGAAGGGAAAATACAATCTAGCTAACCGTCTAAGCCAATGCCAAGCAAGAAAAAACTCACTCGTCAACGCGAATACAACGTCGCTGCCATCGTTGAGCCGCTCCCTTGGCACTCACGGCTGCCTCAACCTCGTAGCCACTCGCCATCAACTCAATATCACCATCGCTCGCTAAAAAAATCACCACCACAGCTGCCACGTCAAGTCGATCACTGTCTCGCTGCGCCACTGCCTCCGTTCACACTGTTTCGCAGCCATTATTACAGCTGCGTCACTACTTAGCCGTTGTCACAGTTTCCCTTGTCATCTCCATAACATCATCATCACAGTCTCGCACCCCTGCCTACAGATTCAAACCCCTAACGTCGTCGCCTAATATCACAACATCTACAAACAAATGAGCAAAAACAGGGACACCACTGCCCTTGGCTGTCGTCGCCACTGCCTAGCCTCCAATTCATCACCTCATCATCGCAGCCCCCCCAAAACACCATCACCACACCATAACAAAAATAAAAGAAAATAAGAAGAAGAAGAAGAAGAAGAAGAACAAGGAAAGCAGAAAGAGAAACAGAGAAAACGGGAAGGGGAAAACGGGAAAAGGGAACGGGCAAAAAGGAGAGGGATTTTGGGAAACCGGGTACAAGAGGTGAAAGGGGAAGGTGAGAGGAATAGGGAAAAGCCAAAACATACCGGAAAAAATGAAAGTCGCCGGAGTTGAAGTTTTGCAGCCGCTTTGAGCCTCGATCTACGAAAATCGGCTTAGCTTTTTAAGAATCCGAGTTGAGAAATGGAATGGGGGGTCGAGATCTTTCCGATGATATATTTTTTAAATTTTTCCGGCCACCACCTCCGGTGGCTGGGGGTGGAGCAGTGGTGGAGGAGCGGTGGCTCCACGGCGGAGGGAGTTTTCCGGCGAGGGGAGAAAATTTTGGCATGGCTTGGCCAGCTTTGAAGCTAAAGGGGTGTGAAGTAAGGAAATGGGGTGTTTTGAGTTTATATAGGTGGGCTGTGGAAATTAGGATTTTCACCCCGAAACATCCAGGTAATGATGTTAACTCATTATCTTAGCTTATTACGTGTGTTTAAATATATTTTTACGGTAAAAATAGGGATATTAGACATCGCCCTAATGATGTAAATTGATAGTTTAAAGGGTCAAATGGACCCCGATAATGAAATTGATTATATATTCATACTCAGTGAGTTATGAGCAACATATAAATGTAAATTATTTGGGGTTTGGCTATGTGACCTTAAACCCTGTATATAGGCCTGATCTGCGTATTGCGTATGCGAATAGGGTATCAAGTTCTTACCTGGATTGCCCTAAGATATGAGGAATGAAGCCTTTAGCCTAATGTGATATCTTTTTCTGCTTATTGATCACAGTGGGATCGTTTGGCAATGAATCCAAAGGACAAAGCGGTTACTGAGTGGCTGTACTAACTTTGTAACAAGGTAAGTGTTTATATCTATTTCTTTGGAGGCACCTGGCCTCGTGGATTTTCTACCACGTGTTTCTTACGTGTGTAGCTGCCGATAGGCGTACTCATTACACCTTAGCTTTGAATTTACATTGTATATTATTTGTTATGCCCTGTTGTTGGTACTGCATTGAGCATATGAGCATTGCATATACTTCCCGGTTGGCGATGAGAGTCCCGCACCGGTGAAGGGTACTTATTGCACATACTTCCCGATTGGCGATGAGAGTCCCGCACCGGTGAAGGGTCATTATTGCATACACTTCCCGGTTGGCGATGAGAGTCCCGCACCGGTGAAGGGTCATTATTGCATATACTTCCCGGTTGGCGATGAGAGTCCCGCACCGGTGAAGGGTCATTATTGCATATACTTCCCGGTTGGCGATGAGAGTCCCGCACCGGTGAAGGGTCATTATTGTATATACTTCCCGGTAATCGATGAGAGTCCCGAGCCGGTGAAGGGTCATTATTGCATATATCTCCTGGTAGACGATGAGAGTCCCGCGCCGGAGATGGGTATCAGGCATATGTGACTGCATTGCATCAAACCGCATTCATCCCATCCCATTGCACCGCATACTGACTATTATGTGTACTGTGTTGTGTTTTATGTATGCGGTATGTATACTATGACGTGGACATATCTTAGTTTGCCTATATATTTCTGGCTCGTATCCCGGGTTGCGGGAATCGAGTTGCACGTCGTAACGGTATAAATATATGGATCGGGTTACACGCCGCAATGGTATAAATCTATGGATCGGGTTGCACGCCGCAACAGGATGAATATATGGATTGGGTTGCACGCCGCAACAGGATATATTTCTGATTGTTGATGTGTTCGGGATACCTATATGTTTTGGTTATCTTACGTTCCTGGTTGTTAATGAGTTTGTCATCCCATACGTGTTTCTAGTTATTATCTGGCTCTGCATTTTTATAATTTAAATAAGAGGAATTTTGTTTATCTGTTTCTTCTCCCTGGCTAGCTATCCTATTCTTTGAGGTGGCTAGTCTGCCCCACTTATTGAGTCCTTTTGACTCACCCTTGTTTGTTGTTTGTTTCTTGTCTATCTATTTCGTTTCGGCAGATTCGCTCCAGGATTGAGTTCTCCACGTTGTGAAGGAGCGAAGACGACTTCAGCTGTCAGGGTGAGCCAGCTTTTATTCCGGATGGCCACCAGTTTATTGTTAATTATTTCAGCTGCATTTTGCTCCCTTCAGGAGGTATATGTCTTCTTTTGTACTCTTAGATGTCTAGTCTGGATAGCCCTAAACCTAGTATGTTGGGTAGTCAGCTGTAATATCTTTTGCACAGCTTAGAGGTATCAGTATGTCTGTGTTCTTTTAAGTCTTGTCCTTAATTATGAATTATTATATTTATTTTCCTAATTTAATTGGTAAGGGTTCGCCCGATGGGTCTAGGGGAGGATGTCGGGTGCCCGCACGGCCTAATCGGATTCCGGGTCGTGTCAATATGGCCTCGGCCATTATATTTATAACATTGAATGTTAGACAAATTTTCAACTTTAGCTTTGTTACTTCCTACCTTTGGCTCTTCTTTGGGCTTGGCTTTGTCAAATTAGCTCTTGAACTCTCGATTGGGCTCCTTTGCTTTGTTCCATGGGGAATAGGTCTTCATATTGTCTCTTTATTTGCTCCAATTGGTGGAGATGTTCTTGGACTTGAAGGACTTGTCCAACCTAAGCCCTTTCTCCACCTTAAGCGCCGCTAGAATAGCATCATACAAGGAATCAAATTGGTGCAATTCCATGGGAGAAGAAATTTTCCTATTCAAGCCCCCACAAAAGCTTGGAATGAGGAGCCGGTCTCCATCATGACTAATCAATTCCTTCAAGTTGCAGCTTCTAAAATCATCATTCAACAAGTGGTAACAAAAATTTTATCCAAAAGAAACCTAAACCTATGACTCTATTTTTGGACTTTTTGGTTTTTTATTTTTTTGTGATTTTTAAGATTTTGATATTCAAAACCTAGGTAGTGTTTGTAAGAAAAAAAACCAATCCATGCTCTGATACCAAATGATAAAAACCAAATAACAAGAAATAAAAATAACAAAAATTGAAAAGATTAAAAGCAAGACCTACTTTTAATTAGAAAAGATTAAAGGAGTAGATTAGGGAAATAGGCATAATCACCCCTTTAATTGTCTAACAAAAGGAACCTATACTAATTGATCCTCAATTGAATCAATGTCCAATTACAAATCAAGGATTAAAATGATTAAGCAACAAGCTTAGCCAAGTTTTCTCACACTCAATATTCATCAAAATCTAACCTTAATAAATGAAGATAAAGACCTTATATAGTCATTCCTAAAATGGCAAACAATGCCTTAATTGCCCTTGAAATGGGCTTGCAGCAAGTCATTAAACTAAAGATAGCGTTCTGGTTATCGCCACAGCGCTATCGCGCTAGGACACGTGCGATTGCGTGGCTAAGTAACCAGAGCTTCGCAGTCGCGGCTATGGTCATGCGATCTCGAAGACAATTGCTTTCACCCATTTTCAGCCTCCAGCGCGATCGTGTCTAACGTCTCGCGATCGCGATGTACACCTTCTTGACCTTGCGCGATCGCGTCAGAAGTCTCGCGATCGCGATAAGAATTTTCTGATTCTGAGGCAGTGAGCTTGCAAGCAGGTCCTGAAGCCTCCAAAATCTTCCCCAGCAGCTCCAGTTGTGCAAAAGTGGCCTGCAACTGTTGCAACTCCCGTGCTTGGCTTATTGTAAATGGTTTGCTCACGAACCGGGTTGTATCATGATCATATTCAGAATGACCAGCAGGTTGATGATGATATTGTTGATGCTCCAGTTCCTGATAATATGGTTCGCCAGCAACCAATCATTGTTGATGCTCTAAAGAGTTCACTCAGAAGATCTTCTAGAGTGAGTTTACCTTCATCTCGGTATCCTTCCGGTGAGTAGGTGCTCTTGATTGACGGGGGAAAACCTGAATGCTTCGAAGAGGTCACGAAAAGTGAAGAAAAAGAAAAGTTATTTGATCTATGCAAGATGAGATGAGTTCCTTGCATGTTAATCATACCTTTGATTTGGTTAAGCTTCCTAAAGATAGAAAAGCTTTGAAAAACATGTGGATTTTCAGGATGAAACATGAAGATAGTAACTTAGTTCCACGGTACAAGGCTAGATTGGTTGTCAAGGGCTTTAATCAGAAAAAGAGAGTTGATTTTAGTGAGATATTTGCTCCTGCTGTGAAGATGTCTTTCATTCGTATTGTTCTAGGCTTTACTACAAGTCTAGACTTAGAGGTTGAGCAAATGGATGTGAAAACTGATTTTCTCCATGGTGATTTAAATGAAGAAATTTATATGGAGCAGTCTGAAGGCTTTGAAGTCAAGGGAAAAGAAAATTATGTTTGCAGATTGAAGAAGTGCTTGTATGGTTTGAAACAAGCTCCCAGGCAGTGGTACAGGAAGTTTGGATCTTTTATGCAGCATCAAGGTTTCAAGAAGACTTCTTCAGACCATTGTTTTTTTGTGCAAAAATTCTCTGAAGGTGACTTTATTATTTTATTGCTTTATGTTGATGACATGCTTGTTGTTTGTCATAATGCCTGCCGAATTCAGAAGTTGAAACAAAAGTTATACAAGTCTTTTGCCATAAAAGACTTGGGACCGGCGAAGCAGATTCTTGGCATGCAGATTGTTCGTGAGAGAGAGGCCAAGAAGTTATGGTTATCACTGGAGAACTACATTCAGAAGGTACTTCGCAGATTCAGCATGGATAAGGCAAAGGCTGTCAGTACACCTTTGGATATGCACTTCAAGTTGAGCAGAAAGCAGTCGTTGGCAGTTTGATGTATGCAATGATTTGCCCAAGACCTGATATTCTCATGTTGTTAGTATTGCTAGCCGTTATCTTTCTAATCCAGGAAGAGAGCATTAGAATGCAGTGAAGTGGATAATGAGATATCTTTGTGGCACTACAAGTCAGAGTTTGTGTTTTGGTACAAGGAAACCTGTTCTTTGTAGTTACACTGATTCAGACATGACTGGTGATGTTGGTACTCGTAAGTCTACTTCAGTCTACTTGATTACTTATACAGGGGGAGCTGTGTTTTGGTAATCTAGGTTGTAGAAATGTGTCGCTCTATCTACTACAGAAACTGAGCTTATTGCTGTCGTTGAAGGTTGTAAAGAGTTGCTTTGGATGAAGCGATTCTTAAAGGAAATTGGCTTTGCTCAGAAGAAGTATGTGCTTTATTATGATAGTCAGAGTGCTATTCATCTTGGCAAGAATTCTACATTTCATGGTAGGTCGAAGCATATTGATGTGAGGTACCATTGGATTCGAGATGTGTTGGATGCTAAGTTGCTTTTACTTGAGAAGATCCACACTAATGACAATAGTTCAAACATGCTTACTAAATTTTTACCAAGAGGTAAGTTTGAAGAATGATTTTTGATCACCGGGATGGCGATCTCCTCCACATAGTCGAGAGGGAGAGGATTGTTGGGTTTTTGGGTCTTTCACTTCCTATGTGGATAAATAAACACCCTTTTGGAGCAACCCACTATATGCCCTAAGCCCACTAATATTACCACATATAAAAGATCATCTTTAGATTTGGATTTGGTTAAGAAGAAGAGATATAGCAGCCACATATTGAGAGAAAAAGAGAGAAAGAGTGTAGCAGATTTTTCTGCACATATTCAGCCACTGTAGCCAACTTTGAAAGGCGATTTCAACTTTGTTTCTAGTCTGATTAAGCTGATTTTTGGACAGTAAATTTTTCTCAACTTGATCTTTGATTGAAAAATAGAAGGGGTTGATTGGGAGTTCTGTAGCCCCAGATTTTGGCTCGTAACAATAGCTACATTTTTGTGAAATTTACTCCTTTCTTCTCTAGTTTTGGTGCTTTGGTATATGTATTGTTGCTCCGTTTTTGGTACTTGTTGTGTAGTCATTTTGGAGAATATTTTGTACTCTTTTTGATTGATTAGTAGAGCTTTTGTGGACTTTGGTCCCGTGGTTTTGTACCTCTTCACATTGAAGGGGTTTTCCACGTAAAAATTGGTTTGGTCCCGTGGTTTTGTACCTCTTCACATTGAAGGGGTTTTCCACGTAAAAATTGGTGTCTCGTGTGTTGATTACTTTACTTGCTATTCATTTGTATGTATGGTATTGTGGGCTGCCCAGATAACTATTTGTGCACATTAGTTAGCTCCTCGTGATAAAATAGTGTAGGAAGTTTTGACTTGGGTATTCTTCCGCTTTTACCTCGTCGTACAATTATTGTTATTGGTTGGTTTCTTCCCAACACTCTGCACCTCTACCCTTGAGAAACTTCAAACCCTTTAGTTTCATTACTTCTCTATGAATGTCTATGCCATCCTCTGAGATTTTGTATTGAATTCCCACTAACCGCATCGAGCAAATTTCACTCTTCTGTCTTGCAGCATCTCCTCATGTCTCGTATTGCTAGTATGGTTTAGTGAATACTTTGACTCTACTTGTTCAAACTAATAGTGCACATTTTACGGTTTTGGGGTATTCCTTTTTATTGTTACATGATTGAAAATATCCTTTATGTTCAATAGCCCTAAGATTCTTTGTGACTTTATGCGTCAAACCATTCTGTAGGAACTTAAGTTTGAGGAATTCAATGATGTTAAAAAGTGTTATCCTCATGGATTTCATGGAGTAAATAGATATGGTCGACCAGTTTACATTGAAAGAATAGGAATGGTAAATCTCAATAGCTACTTGAAGTAACTACTATGGAGAGATTTGTGAAATATCATGTGTCTGAACAAGAGAAAACATTGAACTGGAGATACCCTGCATGTTCACTTGCTGCGAAGAAGCATATTGCTTCGACTGTCAGCATCTTGGATGTCTATCTTTTTATCTTTCACTTAAGGACATTCAAACTTTATGTGTGATCATGTGTTAGTCCATGTCTATATTCCCCAGTTTAAGGCTTGCAGCTCAGCTAACGTTGGCTTATGGCTGTTGAGTAACAATACCACTTACTGATTCTCAAAGCTAATGGAATCAGTTATCTGTTTATTATTTCCTGATGGTTAACTGAGCCATGTTCCAGATGACAAAACCTTTAGCCTTTGGAGTCATGGAATATGAATGTATCTTTCCATCATACTACCAATACATTTTACTTTGCCTTTACTTTCACTACCTAGCTGCCAAAATGGTATAAAAAATTCAATAAGCTTCATATTAATTCTTGTCGTTATTTTTCAGTTACATGAACTAGGAAGCGACCTGTTATCTATTTCATAACAGAAAAATTTGGTCACATAGATCTTCTATACTTGCAGATGATGTAAAATAAGAGGACTATTTCATTTCTCTACTCATGCTGCTGCCCATGCTTTTCAAACTGCATAGCTTTCACTGTCCGTGGCCTTTTTCTTAATGAATGATGAAATAATTTGATCTTTGTTAACACATTGCACAACCATAAGATGCCTGAGTGGGATTGAGTTAGCTAAATAAGCATAACGTTAACCTTATTTTTATACGACTTGCTTCTATCTAATATATATATATATATATATATATATATATATATATATATATATATATATATATATATATATCTCAAATAGTCTTTAATAATATGTATCTAGTCAAATATATATTACTCAATAATATGGATTATATACGAACTAGTACCTATCATTAAGGACAAATGGAAGTTTGAGTAAAAAATGTTCAAACTTACCGAGCTTTTGTGTTTGGATGACACAGATTCGAAGAGGTCCAAGGACCTAATAGGTACGGGGCAATGTTGAGGGAGCCAAGTGACTTTACGCATTAAGTTACTTTTCCTGTCAAGTTTAGGAGCTATCAACCTATTCTGCCTATCAAATATAAGATCAAGTTATAGTACCAAATGAAGAGTTTCAACCTTTTCTTTCGTTTCGACAAGTGACTTCAAGCAATAGGAATAAAACTATGTTAAATAAGACAGCCTATAACAAATTCCAATAGAGGCATAGTGTACCCCAAAGTAAGCTTAATAAGACATTTTTTTCATTAGGAAGTACCCCGAGTACAATTGTATATTTAACGAAAGTTAATCAGAGCATGTATTCATCTCTTTAAAAGAGAATCATTAAATGTAAGGCTTCTATGTGTTATTGGGTGAATTTTAGAGTTGCCTTTTAAATTAGTGAACAAGCCAAACAAGTCTTTTATAAGTTTGCTGCTGAAATTACCGCATGATTTGAAAATTGACGAGATGCAAAAGTAAAATAATTAAACACTATATATAAGAACTTTTGAGAGAAATTTTATGAGCTTGTTGCAGAATGTACTTCTTCAGTATTGTTGTTTTAGTTTAACTGCATCCTTTTTCTTTTGTTTTCAACTTTATGAATTGAGTTTTGATTTTGATCGGCACTAAATAAAACTATTCATACTAATTACAACTACTATAAAAGAGAAATTTCTCTTTTTTGATTTTATTTTTTTGCTAGCTAAAAAAAATCTTCTATCCTTCATGTTATTAATGAAAATGTCTAATTACATAAAGATTTGAATTTTCAACTCTATAAATAATACTCCAATATTTGATTAGCTACATAAGCAAGTCGAATAATATAAATGGAGAAAAATGTAAATAATATCTTATGATAAAATGAGGAGGATGTTATAATTTGGGAAAAAATAGATATGCAATATAGAAAATCACCAGCCAATTTCAGATATTGAGAGAAGACAAAAAGGGTAGACTATATAAACTTCAAATTTATTAATTAGAGAAATCATTTCACCCAATTTAAAATACATAATCTCTAGTTTCAAATTGCAATTATTGATTTCCCAACGAAGTAAATGCAAACATATCTATAGGCTTTAATTACTTCTTCAAGATATCAATGATTTCCAACCAACATTAAATTAGTTTTTTCCAAAAAAAATAACAGGCAAAGAATAATAAATACAACTACCCATTCGTTCGCTATATAAATGAGAGAACTTCTGATTTCTTGGCATGGGCAAAAAGAACAAAAACACTAGAAAGACTTGACATGTACTCGAAATCAATGGCAAAGCTAAATGTATTCCTCTGCTTTCTAATGTTGTTATCTTTCATAAGTGTTTGTCAGGTAAAAGTATCAGTAGCAATTTGTTTGATTTCTCACATCATTTTGAAGGTAGAAGCTTCATAAATACTATTGAGTTTTGGTTTCATTTCTTCATGATCCATATGGTAAAGAATGACATTATTAAGTTTTGTATAATAAATTAAAAGTAATGCAAGTCAATTTTCAAAGTTATGTTTCGTGTCAGATTTCAAAGCTGAGAATAATTTCATATAAAATCAATATTGTATGACTTATAAAGTATATCAAAGGTAAAAAGGCTAAGTTGATCTGCCAGATCAAGTTTAAGGTATCAAATGAAGGTCACGACTTGTTAAAAAATTGAATCGTGATAAAAGTGTCAGTAGCTAGTTATTTGATCATGTGTGGATAGTATTATGCATTTTTCTTGGCGAGTAAATTAAAGTAGTATCATACATTTTTTTCTCCGACAAGAAAATTAAATGAATTTTTCTTACATATGCAGGGAGTTAAGAGGTGGTGTGTGGCAGATGAATGGGCAACAGATGAGACATTAGCAATATTCATGAATCAAGCATGTGCACGAGGCCGCTGTGGATGTTGTGACGAGTTACAACAAGGAAAACCTTGTTAGTTGCCTTTAACTGTTCGTAGCCATGCTTCCTACGTTCTTAACCGTATATATAGGAAAACTGGCAAATGTCCACCTCATTTGGGTATCATTATACAAAGGGATCCATGTAAGTATCTCTCTCTTATTAACTTCATTCTACGCTAACCCTGATCCGGGTTGGATTCTTGGGAAGTCCATTCCAACAGCGCTTATCAGGAGCGGTACAAACGTAGATGATATCATATCCCAACTTGGATTGGCTTGCGAGCACTAGCTAGATTGAGGCCTTACACTAGACAAGATCCAAAAATATTTATTGTACGATAATAAATTTTATTTTTATATTAAATATTATTTTCATACTCACACATATACTAGATTGAACCCACTACCATCAATGTAAGTCCTCCGTTACCCTTGACCTTCATTACAGCTTTTTTAAAAAAAGTTCTTATTAAAAAAGAAGAAAAAGCGATCAAATGGTTCGATTTCATATATACGAGAAAAAACAAGAGACAAAGGATTATGCAAGTGACTAATCTCAAGTACATTTAATTTGCAACTTCACGTGCTGCTTTCTTGTTCCTTTTCCTTTATGTATGAGTATGACTATGAAGGACTTCACTATAGGTCCTTTTATGTTTTTTTGGAGTTTTCCTTTATAAACTTTTTGCAGTTAACATCACCTAACATATATTCACAAAATCTCCTCCTTGCTACCAAAAATGACTTGGTCTGTAGTTGTTGCGAAGTCTTTTAAACCTTAAAGAAAATTGTACTTATCTCATTTACGTCTATTTGGTAATCTTGCAGCTTATGGACAATGCATATATCCATAAACGGAGTTGTTCGACAGGAGAATTCTTCCAAGTAGAGGATGCAGAGTTGATTTGTACGAATAGAGTAACTATATTATGAAGCATAGTTGAATAGTGATTGCTTCCTAGCTCGTGTATCAATTATTTTAGCAAATGTTTAACAGATGCTCCTCTTTTTAAGTTGTTTATGGAATATATTTGAGATAATATGGTAGTCTCTTGATTTGAATTTTCTGAATAGGATTTTAGATGAACGAAGGACTAATTTATAATTACTACGTATTCTCACAAAGTAACAAGTGGGAGTAAAAATAGACAAAAATGGCATGTTCTCCATCAACTTGTATCCTCGCATAGCTTAGGAAGGTGAAATTAATATGATTTTCAGCAGGAGCGGATTCGGAACTTGGAGGTATCGGGTGCCACACAGATTTAAGCATAGAAATGTGGCAGTAACACAGCTCAAATAGGCTATATATTAGATCCTATTTAAGGTTTGGTTCAAGTTATTTGTTTTTTCAATATATATTGACAAAAAAAAATTTTTTATAACTATGAGTGTACGATTACTTAGACCAAAACATAGAAATTCAAAAAATATTTGCAAATATTTTGCGTTCTATGTAATAAACTAAATGATCATTTAAATGTTATTATAACTATTTCTTCACATTTCATTTTCTTATTCTTGAGAAATACACTCAGCTCTATTCAAAAGAATTACTATGAATAGATAAATGTACTTCTACACAAGAAAAAAAAAGCATTTCACTATATTATATCATGTATTTTCGCATAGATTTTCAAGTTTTGTAAATAAATATGCTTGAGTTCTTCTCTTGGAATAAAATAAATTAATGTCATCTTTTGATAAATAATACTAATAAAGGATAAAAGTAAATTAGTGTAATGTTGAAATAAGGCTAAAACCTGGGAGAAAACAAAATAGAGATACTCATGGAGGATTGACGAGCACTGCTTAATTGTCCCTTCTTGGATTATCAAAACAAATAAGATTTAGAAAACCATGTAGCAACATCGAATCGAACCCAAGTCACTTGGGGAGAAATTCCAGAGCTTGCTTCAGTCCATAAAGAGCTTTGTGAAGTCGGCAGGCATATCCTGGATGAGCGGTATCCAAAAAACTAGGAGGTTGAAAAGCCTTCAACCAGTGGCATCATAGAGCCTTTTGTTACAGCAGCTGTCAGTTCCTATAATTGTATTATATCATCTGTATATACATAGTCTCGGCCGAGGCTAGCAAGTGTCGTAGCACCCCCTCGGTCCTATATAGATCCGCCCCTGATTTTCAATCTCATCTCATCCGATCATTAATTCGGCGAATGTAGGTTGATATGGTTAATTGTAAATGTCAAGACGTATAAAGTTTACCTACCATGTGCTAATTGTTTATATTTTAGGAATTTTATGTTTAGATTAAGTTCCGCGTCCAATTAATAATTAAATTCCTATTTCTCACAAATTCCACTCTACGGCAGCTAGCTAGCACAATGTGAACGGAAAACAATTTTTGTGACCAACGAACCAGAAATTGGCATAAAGCTTTCCCAAATTCCAAATTAATAACAATGAACCAAACAGGGAACAAGTACTCTCATTACGCAGGGCAGCATCGTCGATCACCGACAGCGACAGAGACATCTCCGACGAATCAAAAACACAAAAAATACTTTAGAAGGATTTGCATCGGTTTTCTCTAGTTGAGTTGTTGGAGGTGCAGCCACTGATCTGCCGGATCTTCCCGGAGAAGTAGAGTAAGCTGGTATGTGAAATTGGGAAGGGAGGAGGAGAACTGACATTGGCAGAAACGGGAGGAAGAATGTAGGATTTTTCTATGCTAGGCTATTTTTTGCTATGTTTTGTAATTAAGTTCTCCTTTTATCTATATTGAATAATTTTGCTAAAAACTCTGTATATTTTAAAAATAACTTTTCAAGAGTGTACTTTTATGTAAAAATTCCAATAAAAAAGGGGATTTTTATATGGAGAGAGGCCCAACCAATAAAAATTACCAAAATGGGCCACTTCTTTTTGTAACCTTACCTAACCTGTCACCTCTATTTTTTTTTTCACTCATAGCACCCACTATTTATAGATACAAAAAGCTCTAGCCCCCATTTTTCATCTCTTCTCCTTTCCTTGTTCTACTACCGCCGCCGCCTCCCACCACTGACTCACTTTCATCCCTTCTCCTCCAAACCACTGTCGTCGTCACTGTTACGCTGCCTCCATCGTTGTTTTGTCTTCTTCATCTTTTTTTTTTCTTTTTCGGAAGAACAATGTCGATTTTCAATGTAAATTCCGGTCAAAGGTCCGGCGAGGATTTGTTTATCATGTTTCTCATTTTTTCATAAAAATTCGGTGAGATCTACTAGTTCTTTTATTAAAAAGAAAAAAAAATTAATATTTAGATCTGGTATTTTTCTTGTAGAAAATTGTATAATTCTAGTCTTTTTATTAAGCTATTGTGTAAAAGCTGTCAGAAAAAGTGTATACTTCTTCTTTATGTTATAAATCACAATTTGTAAATGGATGTCTATTAGTTAGCATCAACTTGCAAACAAATTGTAATTCCTCTTGCATTTGCAAGTTGTAACCTTGTGTATTAGGAGGCAAGATTTTCTATAAATAGAGACCTTTGCCTCCTCATTTCAAAGACTTCAAATATAATTCTCTCTACATATTTCTCTAGCTACTCCTTTCAATATTGTGTCAATTTTAGTTTTATTTACAACACATTATCAGCATGAAGTTCTAATCTTCTCCAAAATAAAGTTTCAATCTCTTCCTTATTTGAGGTATGTTTCTACATCTTGAATTTATTATAGTTTTATAGTCTAAATTAAAATATGTAACAAACTAGAGACTAGTTTTAACTTCTATCCATGAAACACTTATCATGTCTTTGAGGTATTCTTATTGATTCACTCACATATGATTTCTTAACTAGAAAATAAATCTTAACATTTCATTTCAAACCTTGTAATTTATAGTGGTAAAACCTTAAAGATGAAATCATTAAAGACGTATGAATTCATTAGTAGAATCATGTGTAATACTTTTCTTATCATATTAACTTGCCATAGTCATTATAATTGTAGTATTCATATTGATAAAAAAAAATTATTATTTCTAATCCACTCATTTTATTTGATAGTTTTTCACTATATCGAATTTATCAAAGCTTGAATTTGTGGAACTTGACATATCCGAAAAGAATTATCTATCATGGGTGCTTGATGCCGAAATACACCTTGATGCAAATGGTCTTGGTGATACTATCAAAAATGAAAATAAAACATTAAGCCAAGATAAGGCAAAAGCCATGATTTTCCTTCGCCATCATCTTGATGAAGGGTTAAAAATTGAATATTTAACCGTCAAAGATCCATTTGAATTATGGAATAATTTGAAGGAACGATATGATCACTTGAGACTTACGGTATTACCGAAAGCTCGACATGAGTGGATGCATTAGATCATGTATTTTCGCATAGATTTTCAAGTTTTGTAAATAAATATGCTTGAGTTCTTCTCTTGGAATAAAATAAATTAATGTCATCTTTTGATAAATAATACTAATAAAGGATAAAAGTAAATTAGTGTAATGTTGAAATAAGGCTAAAACCTGGGAGAAAACAAAATAGAGATACTCATGGAGGATTGACGAGCACTGCTTAATTGTCCCTTCTTGGATTATCAAAACAAATAAGATTTAGAAAACCATGTAGCAACATCGAATCGAACCCAAGTCACTTGGGGAGAAATTCCAGAGCTTGCTTCAGTCCATAAAGAGCTTTGTGAAGTCGGCAGGCATATCCTGGATGAGCGGTATCCAAAAAACCAGGAGGTTGAAAAGCCTTCAACCAGTGGCATCATAGAGCCTTTTGTTACAGCAGCTGTCAGTTCCTATAATTGTATTATATCATCTGTATATACATAGTCTCGACCGAGGGTAGCAAGTGTCGTAGCACCCCCTCGGTCCTATATAGATCCGCCCCTGATTTTCAATCTCATCTCATCCGATCATTAATTCGGCGAATGTAGGTTGATATGGTTAATTGTAAATGTCAAGACGTATAAAGTTTATCTACCATGTGCTAATTGTTTATATTTTAGGAATTTTATGTTTAGATTAAGTTCCGCGTCCAATTAATAATTAAATTCCTATTTCTCACAAATTTCACTCTACGGCAGCTAGCTAGCACAATGTGAACGGAAAACAATTTTTGTGACCAACGAACCAGAAATTGGCATAAAGCTTTCCCAAATTCCAAATTAATAACAATGAACCAAACAGGGAACAAGTACTCTCATTACGCAGGGCAGCATCGTCGATCACCGACAGCGACAGAGACATCTCCAACGAATCAAAAACACAAAAAATACTTTAGAAAGATTTGCATCGGTTTTCTCTAGTTGAGTTGTTGGAGGTGAAGCCACTGATCTGCCGGATCTTCCAGGAGAAGTAGAGTAAGCTGGTATGTGAAATTGGGAAGGGAGGAGGAGAACTGACATTGGCAGAAACGGGAGGAAGAATGTAGGATTTTTCTATGCTAGGCTATTTTTTGCTATGTTTTGTAATTAAGTTCTCCTTTTATCTATATTGGGTAATTTTGCTAAAAACTCTGTATATTTTAAAAATAACTTTTCAAGAGTGTACTTTTATGTAAAAATTCCAATAAAAAAGGGGATTTTTATATGGAGAGAGGCCCAACCAATAAAAATTACCAAAATGGGCCACTTCTTTTTATAACCTTACCAAACCTGTCACCTCTATTTATTTTTTTCACTCATAGCACCCACTATTTATAGATACAAAAAGCTCTAGCCCCCATTTTTCATCTCTTCTCCTTTCCTTGTTCTACTACCGCCGCCGCCTCCCACCACTGACTCACTTTCATCCCTTCTCCTCCAAACCACTGTCGTCGTCACTGTTACGCTGCCTCCATCGTTGTTTTGTCTTCTTCATCTTTTTTTTTCTTTTTCTGAAGAACAATGTCGATTTTCAATGTAAATTCTGGTCAAAGGTCCGGCGAGGATTTATTTATCATGTTTCTCATTTTTTCATAAAAATTCGGTGAGATCTACTAGTTCTTTTATTAAAAAGAAAAAAAAATTAATATTTAGATCTGGTATTTTTCTTGTAGAAAATTGTATAAATCTAGTCTTTTTGTTAAGCTATTGTGTAAAAGCTGTCAGAAAAAATGTATAATTCTTCTTTATGTTATAAATCACAATTTGTAAATGGATGTCTATTAGTTAGCATCAACTTGCAAACAAATTGTAATTCCTCTTGCATTTGCAAGTTGTAACCTTGTGTATTAGGAGGCAAGATTTTCTATAAATAGAGACCTTTGCCTCCTCATTTCAAAGACTTCAAATATAATTCTCTCTACATATTTCTCTAGCTACTCCTTTCAATATTGTGTCAATTTTAGTTTTATTTACAACACATTATCAGCATGAAGTTCTAATCTTCTCCAAAATAAAGTTTCAATCTCTTCCTTATTTGAGGTATGTTTCTACATCTTGAATTTATTATAGTTTTATAGTCTAAATTAAAATATGTAACAAACTAGAGACTAGTTTTAACTTCTATCCATGAAACACTTATCATGTCTTTGAGGTATTCTTATTGATTCACTCACATATGATTTCTTAACTAGAAAATAAATCTTAACATTTCATTTCAAACCTTGTAATTTATAGTGGTAAAACCTTAAAGATGAAATCATTAAAGACGTATGAATTCATTAGTAGAATCATGTGTAATACTTTTCTTATCATATTAACTTGCCATAGTCATTATAATTGTAGTATTCATATTGATAAAAAAAAATTATTATTTCTAATCCACTCATTTTATTTGATAGTTTTTCACTATATCGAATTTATCAAAGCTTGAATTTGTGGAACTTGACATATCCGAAAAGAATTATCTATCATGGGTGCTTGATGCCGAAATACACCTTGATGCAAATGGTCTTGGTGATACTATCAAAAAGGAAAATAAAACATTAAGCCAAGATAAGGCAAAAGCCATGATTTTCCTTCGCCATCATCTTGATGAAGGGTTAAAAATTGAATATTTAACCGTCAAAGATCCATTTGAATTATGGAATAATTTGAAGGAACGATATGATCACTTGAGACTTACGGTATTACCGAAAGCTCGACATGAGTGGATGCATTTACGGTTTCAAGATTATAAAACTGTAAGCGATTATAATTATGTTGTTTTCAGAATAACTTCTCAGCTAAAATTATATGGTGAGACTATCACTGATGGAGACATATTGGAAAAAAACTCTTTCCACATTTCATGCCTCTAATATAGTATTGCAACAGCAGTACCACGAAAGAGGTTTTAAAAAATATTCTGAGCTGTTTACATGCCTACTTGTGGGTGAGCAGAATAATAATCTGTTGATGAAAAATCATGAATATGCTCCATTCCCTGAAGTGAATGTTGTAGCATCACATGATAAGTCTGAAAAAAGACGATAACTATTACCGCGGTCGTGGTAGAGGCTATGGTCGTGGGCGTGGACGTAGCAAGGGACGAAATAACTATCGTAACCCTGGAGCAAAAATACAGGAGAACTATAAGGGTTCTCAAAATAATCCTTCAAAGGTTAAAGAAAATATCTGCCATCAATGTGGCATGAAAGGTCATTGGGCACGTTTTTGCCGTACGGCTGAACATTTTATTAGGCTATATCAAGCCTCCCTGAAAAAGAATCAAAATAATGTGGAGGCACATTTGACCTTTAAAAATAATGATGATGAGGCGAATATTGAAATCAAGCCTGATGATGCTGAGGCAAGTCTTGAATATAAAAATGAGGTTTTTGAAGGCCTCGCAAATTAAACTCATTTGGAAGCTTAAGACTTCTTTGAGGATAATAACTGAAGATTGATAATATTACTAGAGATGCAATTATGTTATTTTTTATTTTATATTTTGAACTAATTTATCATTAAGTATGTTTTGCTAAGATATCATATGTCATTTGTTTCTACATTACTAGTTTAATTTCTAAGCACTTTTAGTATTGTAAGTCTTTTACATTTCTTTTAATGTACTCCTTATTTCTTTATGAAGAAAATGGAAATTTCTCAATCTTCAGTTGGACCAAAGAATAAAGATGATATATGTCTTCTGAATAGTGCTACAACACATACCATTTTAAAAGATAAGAAATATTTCACTTATTTGGTAATGAAAGAAGCAAATATTAATACAATATCTGGTAGTACAAAATTAATTGAAGGTTCCGGAAGAGCTAATTTATTACTCCCTTGGGGAACACATTTGGCTATTGATGAAGTATTATATTGTAGTAAGTCTCAAAGAAACTTATTAAATTTTAAAGATATTTTCCAAAATGGCTATCATATAAATAATGCAAATATTGAATTTCTTTATATTACTACAATAAAGTGGAGCAAGAAATATGTGCATGAGAAATTGCCCACTTATTCTTCCGGTTTGTACTATACAACTATTAACATGGTTGAATCACATGCCATAGTAAACAAGAAGTTTACTAGTCCAAATAATTTTACAATTTGGCATGACCAGTTGGGCCATCCCGGTTCTAATATGATGCACAAAAAAATTGAGAATTCACACGGATATTCAATGAAGAACCAGAAGATTCTTCAATTTAAAGAATTCTCTTTTGTTGCATGTTCTCAAGGAAAATTAATTATAAGACCATCAGTAACTAAAGTTGGGATTGAATCCCCTGCATTTCTGGAACGTATACAAGGTGATATATATGGACCTATTCACCCATCATGTGGACCATTTAGATATTTTATAGTTTTAATTGACGCATCAACAAGATGGTCACATGTGTGTTTGTTATTAACTCGCAACTTAGCATTTGTGAGATTGCTTGCTTAGATAATAAGATTAAGAGCACAATTTTCTTGATAATACCGGTGAGTTCACATCTCAAGCATTTAATGATTATTGTATCTCAACTGGACTAACAATTGAACATCCTGTTGCTCATGTTCATACACAGAATGGTCTAGCAGAATCATTTATCAAACGCCTCCAATTAATAGCTAGACCATTACTTATGACAACAAAACTTCTCATTTTAGTATGGGGACATGATGTTTTGCATGCAGCGGCACTTGTACGCATCAGGCCAACAAGTTATCATAAAGTCTCCCCATTACAGTAGGCTTTTGGTAAGGAGCCAAACATTTCCCATCTTAGAATTTTTGGATGTGCAGTACATGTTCTAATTGCTCCGTGACAACACACAAAGATGGGTCCCCAAAGAAGATTGGGAATATATTTTGGCTATGAATCTCCCTCCATTATTAAATATCTTGAACCAATAACGGAAGATTTATTTACGGCAAGATTTGTTGATTGCCATTTTGATGAATCAGTTTTCCTAACATTAGGGGGAGATAAAAAGCAGTCTGGAAAGGAGATTGATTGGAATGCATTGACATTATCTCATTTAGATCCTCGTACAAATCAATGTGAACTAGAAGTCCAAAAGATAGTGTATTTGTAAAATATTGCAAATCAGTGGCCAAATGCATTTATTGACCTATCAAGGATTACTAAATCTCATATTCCAACTGCAAATGCTCCAATTTGAGTTGATGTCCCAATAGGACAATCTATTTGTGCAAATGAGTCTAAGCCACACTCGAAGCATGGTGATTATTCGGTTCCAAACATAAAAATCCTCGAAAAAGAAAAGGAGCAAGTGATCAAGATAGTCATAATATGGAAGTAGTTGCTTTCAAGAAGAGTTTTGAGACATTGCAGTTAATAAAAACTCATTGGATGAGGATCAGATACCTGAAAATAATGAAAATGAAGAGATCTCAGTAAATTATGTCTCTACAAGAAAAAGATGGAACCGAAATAATATAATTGTTGACAATATTAATGTTGCTGTTGAAATAATCCAACAAGATGAGGATCTTGAACCAAAATCCGTCTTTGAATGTAGACAAAGAAATGATTGGCCAAAATGGAAAAATGCAATTCAAGCAGAATTGACTTCACTTGAAAAACGTGATGTTTTCGGACCTATTGTCCGAACACCTGAAAGTCTAAAGCCAGTGGGGGTATAAATGGGTATTTGTGCGTAAACGAAATGAGAAAAATGAAGTCGTTAGATATAAAGCACGACTTGTCGCACAAGGTTTTTCACAAAGACCTGGCATTGATTATATGGAGACATATTCTCCTGTGGTGGATGCAATTACCTTCAGATATCTTATAAGTCTAGAAGTGCGTGAAAAACTTGATATGCGCCTGATGAATGTTGTCACAGCCTATCTTTACGGCTCATTAGACAATGAAATATATATGAAAATCTTCGAAGGATTCAAAATGCCTGAAACATATAAAGGTTCTAAGGAAGCTTGTTCAATAAAGCTTCAAAATTCTTATACGGGTTGAAATAATCCAGCCGCATGTGGTATAATCGCCTTAGCAAATACCTGTTGAAAGATGGATACAGAAATGATCCAATTTGCCCATGTGTCTTTATAAAAGGATCTGGATCTGAGTATGTTAT
This sequence comes from Petunia x hybrida, assembly GCA_037355625.1. Classification (NCBI taxonomy): domain Eukaryota; kingdom Viridiplantae; phylum Streptophyta; class Magnoliopsida; order Solanales; family Solanaceae; genus Petunia; species Petunia x hybrida. The sequence continues at coordinate 7,594,446 of JBBBVM010000090.1, read as the reverse complement.
AATTGCTGTATATGTTGATGATTTGAATATTGTTTTTAAAGAAATAATTTGAAATAAAAGATCTTGTGAAGACAAAATTTTTGCTTGGCCTTTAGAGCATCTGGCAGATGGAATTTTTATCCATCAATCAACATATACTGAAAATATTTTGAACGATTTTATATGGATAAATCTCATCCATTGATTACTATTAGATCATGTATTTTCGCATAGATTTTCAAGTTTTGTAAATAAATATGCTTGAGTTCTTCTCTTGGAATAAAATAAATTAATGTCATCTTTTGATAAATAATACTAATAAAGGATAAAAGTAAATTAGTGTAATGTTGAAATAAGGCTAAAACCTGGGAGAAAACAAAATAGAGATACTCATGGAGGATTGACGAGCACTGCTTAATTGTCCCTTCTTGGATTATCAAAACAAAAAAGATTTAGAAAACCATGTAGCAACATCGAATCGAACCCAAGTCACTTGGGGAGAAATTCCAGAGCTTGCTTCAGTCCATAAAGAGCTTTGTGAAGTCGGCAGGCATATCCTGGATGAGCGGTATCCAAAAAACTAGGAGGTTTAAAAGCCTTCAACCAGTGGCATCATAGAGCCTTTTGTTACAGCAGCTGTCAGTTCCTATAATTGTATTATATCATCTGTATATACATAGTCTCGGCCGAGGCTAGCAAGTGTCGTAGCACCCCCTCGGTCCTATATAGATCCGCCCCTGATTTTCAATCTCATCTCATCCGATCATTAATTCGGCGAATGTAGGTTGATATGGTTAATTGTAAATGTCAAGACGTATAAAGTTTACCTACCATGTGCTAATTGTTTATATTTTAGGAATTTTATGTTTAGATTAAGTTCCGCGTCCAATTAATAATTAAATTCCTATTTCTCACAAATTCCACTCTACGGCAGCTAGCTAGCACAATGTGAACGGAAAACAATTTTTGTGACCAACGAACCAGAAATTGGCATAAAGCTTTCCCAAATTCCAAATTAATAACAATGAACCAAACAGGGAACAAGTACTCTCATTACGCAGGGCAGCATCGTCGATCACCGACAGCGACAGAGACATCTCCGACGAATCAAAAACACAAAAAATACTTTAGAAGGATTTGCATCGGTTTTCTCTAGTTGAGTTGTTGGAGGTGAAGCCACTGATCTGCCGGATCTTCCAGGAGTAGAGTAAGCTGGTATGTGAAATTGGGAAGGGAGGAGGAGAACTGACATTGGCAGAAACGGGAGGAAGAATGTAGGATTTTTCTATGCTAGGCTATTTTTTGCTATGTTTTGTAATTAAGTTCTCCTTTTATCTATATTGGGTAATTTTGCTAAAAACTCTGTATATTTTAAAAATAACTTTTCAAGAGTGTACTTTTATGTAAAAATTCCAATAAAAAAAGGGATTTTTATATGGAGAGAGGCCCAACCAATAAAAATTACCAAAATGGGCCACTTCTTTTTGTAACCTTACCTAACCTGTCACCTCTATTTTTTTTTTTCACTCATAGCACCCACTATTTATAGATACAAAAAGCTCTAGCCCCCATTTTTCATCTCTTCTCCTTTCCTTGTTCTACTACCGCCGCCGCCTCCCACCACTGACTCACTTTCATCCCTTCTCCTCCAAACCACTGTCGTCGTCACTGTTACGCTGCCTCCATCGTTGTTTTGTCTTCTTCATCTTTTTTTTTTCTTTTTCTGAAGAACAATGTCGATTTTCAATGTAAATTCTGGTCAAAGGTCCGGCGAGGATTTATTTATCATGTTTCTCATCTTTTCATAAAAATTCGGTGAGATCTACTAGTTCTTTTATTAAAAAGAAAAAAAAAATTAATATTTAGATCTTGTATTTTTCTTGTAGAAAATTGTATAAATCTAGTCTTTTTGTTAAGCTATTGTGTAAAAGCTGTCAGAAAAAATGTATAATTCTTCTTTATGTTATAAATCACAATTTGTAAATGGATGTCTATTAGTTAGCATCAACTTGCAAACAAATTGTAATTCCTCTTGCATTTGCAAGTTGTAACCTTGTGTATTAGGAGGCAAGATTTTCTATAAATAGAGACCTTTGCCTCCTCATTTCAAAGACTTCAAATATAATTCTCTCTACATATTTCTCTAGCTACTCCTTTCAATATTGTGTCAATTTTAGTTTTATTTACAACACATTATCAGCATGAAGTTCTAATCTTCTCCAAAATAAAGTTTCAATCTCTTCCTTATTTGAGGTATGTTTCTACATCTTGAATTTATTATAGTTTTATAGTCTAAATTAAAATATGTAACAAACTAGAGACTAGTTTTAACTTCTATCCATGAAACACTTATCATGTCTTTGAGGTATTCTTATTGATTCACTCACATATGATTTCTTAACTAGAAAATAAATCTTAACATTTCATTTCAAACCTTGTAATTTATAGTGGTAAAACCTTAAAGATGAAATCATTAAAGACGTATGAATTCATTAGTAGAATCATGTGTAATACTTTTCTTATCATATTAACTTGCCATAGTCATTATAATTGTAGTATTCATATTGATAAAAAAAAATTATTATTTCTAATCCACTCATTTTATTTGATAGTTTTTCACTATATCGAATTTATCGATGCTTGAATTTGTGGCACTTGACATATCCGAAAAGAATTATCTATCATGGGTGCTTGATGCCGAAATATACCTTGATGCAAATGGTCTTGGTGATACTATCAAAAAGGCAAATAAAACATTAAGCCAAGATAAAGCAAAAGCCATGATTTTCCTTCGCCATCATCTTGATGAAGGGTTAAAAATTGAATATTTAACCGTCAAAGATCCATTTGAATTATGGAATAATTTGAAGGAACGATATGATCACTTGAGACTTACGGTATTACCGAAAGCTCGACATGAGTGGATGCATTTACGGTTTCAAGATTATAAAACTGTAAGCGATTATAATTATGTTGTTTTCAGAATAACTTCTCAGCTAAAATTATATGGTGAGACTATCACTGATTGAGACATATTGGAAAAAAACTCTTTCCACATTTCATGCCTCTAATATAGTATTGCAACAGCAGTACCACGAAAGAGGTTTTAAAAAATATTCTGAGCTGTTTACATGCCTACTTGTGGGTGAGCAGAATAATAATCTGTTGATGAAAAATCATGAATATGCTCCATTCCCTGAAGTGAATGTTGTAGCATCACATGATAAGTCTGAAAAAAGACGATAACTATTACCGCGGTCGTGGTAGAGGCTATGGTCGTGGGCGTGGACGTAGCAAGGGACGAAATAACTATCGTAACCCTGGAGCAAAAATACAGGAGAACTATAAGGGTTCTCAAAATAATCCTTCAAAGGTTAAAGAAAATATCTGCCATCAATGTGGCATGAAAGGTCATTGGGCACGTTTTTGCCGTACGGCTGAACATTTTATTAGGCTATATCAAGCCTCCCTGAAAAAGAATCAAAATAATGTGGAGGCACATTTGACCTTTAAAAATAATGATGATGAGGCGAATATTGAAATCAAGCCTGATGATGCTGAGGCAAGTCTTGAATATAAAAATGAGGTTTTTGAAGGCCTCGCAAATTAAACTCATTTGGAAGCTTAAGACTTCTTTGAGGATAATAACTGAAGATTGATAATATTACTAGAGATGCAATTATGTTATTTTTTATTTTATATTTTGAACTAATTTATCATTAAGTATGTTTTGCTAAGATATCATATGTCATTTGTTTCTACATTACTAGTTTAATTTCTAAGCACTTTTAGTATTGTAAGTCTTTTACATTTCTTTTAATGTACTCCTTATTTCTTTATGAAGAAAATGGAAATTTCTCAATCTTCAGTTGGACCAAAGAATAAAGATGATATATGTCTTCTGAATAGTGCTACAACACATACCATTTTAAAAGATAAGAAATATTTCACTTATTTGGTAATGAAAGAAGCAAATATTAATACAATATCTGGTAGTACAAAATTAATTGAAGGTTCCGGAAGAGCTAATTTATTACTCCCTTGGGGAACACATTTGGCTATTGATGAAGTATTATATTGTAGTAAGTCTCAAAGAAACTTATTAAATTTCAAAGATATTTTCCAAAATGGCTATCATATAAATAATGCAAATATTGAATATCTTTATATTACTACAATAAAGTGGAGCAAGAAATATGTGCATGAGAAATTGCCCACTTATTCTTCCGGTTTGTACTATACAACTATTAACATGGTTGAATCACATGCCATAGTAAACAAGAAGTTTACTAGTCCAAATAATTTTACAATTTGGCATGACCAGTTGGGCCATCCCGGTTCTAATATGATGCACAAAAAAATTGAGAATTCACACGGATATTCAATGAAGAACCAGAAGATTCTTCAATTTAAAGAATTCTCTTTTGTTGCATGTTCTCAAGGAAAATTAATTATAAGACCATCAGTAACTAAAGTTGGGATTGAATCCCCTGCATTTCTGGAACGTATACAAGGTGATATATATGGACCTATTCACCCACCATGTGGACCATTTAGATATTTTATAGTTTTAATTGACGCATCAACAAGATGGTCACATGTGTGTTTGTTATTAACTCGCAACTTAGCATTTGTGAGATTGCTTGCTTAGATAATAAGATTAAGAGCACAATTTTCTTGATAATACCGGTGAGTTCACATCTCAAGCATTTAATGATTATTGTATCTCAACTGGACTAACAATTGAACATCCTGTTGCTCATGTTCATACACAGAATGGTCTAGCAGAATCATTTATCAAACGCCTCCAATTAATAGCTAGACCATTACTTATGACAACAAAACTTCTCATTTTAGTATGGGGACATGATGTTTTGCATGCAGCGGCACTTGTACGCATCAGGCCAACAAGTTATCATAAAGTCTCCCCATTACAGTAGGCTTTTGGTAAGGAGCCAAACATTTCCCATCTTAGAATTTTTGGATGTGCAGTACATGTTCTAATTGCTCCGCCACAACACACAAAGATGGGTCCCCAAAGAAGATTGGGAATATATTTTGGCTATGAATCTCCCTCCATTATTAAATATCTTGAACCAATAACGGAAGATTTATTTACGGCAAGATTTGCTGATTGCCATTTTGATGAATCAGTTTTCCTAACATTAAGGGGAGATAAAAAGCAGTCTGAAAAGGAGATTGATTGGAATGCATTGACATTATCTCATTTAGATCCTCGTACAAATCAATGTGAACTAGAAGTCCAAAAGATAGTGTATTTGTAAAATATTGCAAATCAGTGGCCAAATGCATTTATTGACCTATCAAGGATTACTAAATCTCATATTCCAACTGCAAATGCTCCAATTTGAGTTGATGTCCCAATAGGACAATCTATTTGTGCAAATGAGTCTAAGCCACACTCGAAGCATGGTGATTATTCGGTTCCAAACATAAAAATCCTCGAAAAAGAAAAGGAGCAAGTGATCAAGATAGTCATAATATGGAAGTAGTTGCTTTCAAGAAGAGTTTTGAGACATTGCAGTTAATAAAAACTCATTGGATGAGGATCAGATACCTGAAAATAATGAAAATGAAGAGATCTCAATAAATTATGTCTCTACAAGAAAAAGATGGAACCGAAATAATATAATTGTTGACAATATTAATGTTGCTGTTGAAATAATCCAACAAGATGAGGATCTTGAACCAAAATCCGTCTTTGAATGTAGACAAAGAAATGATTGGCCAAAATGGAAAAATGCAATTCAAGCAGAATTGACTTCACTTGAAAAACGTGATGTTTTCGGACCTATTGTCCGAACACCTGAAAGTCTAAAGCCAGTGGGGGTATAAATGGGTATTTGTGCGTAAACGAAATGAGAAAAATGAAGTCGTTAGATATAAAGCACGACTTGTCGCACAAGGTTTTTCACAAAGACCTGGCATTGATTATATGGAGACATATTCTCCTGTGGTGGATGCAATTACCTTCAGATATCTTATAAGTCTAGCAGTGCGTGAAAAACTTGATATGCGCCTGATGAATGTTGTCACAGCCTATCTTTACGGCTCATTAGACAATGAAATATATATGAAAATCTTCGAAGGATTCAAAATGCCTGAAACATATAAAGGTTCTAAGGAAGCTTGTTCAATAAAGCTTCAAAAATTCTTATACGGGTTGAAACAATCCAGCCGCATGTGGTATAATCGCCTTAGCAAATACCTGTTGAAAGATGGATACAGAAATGATCCAATTTGCCCATGTGTCTTTATAAAAGGATCTGGATCTGAGTATGTTATAATTGCTGTATATGTTGATGATTTGAATATTGTTTTTAAAGAAATAATTTGAAATAAAAGATCTTGTGAAGACAAAATTTTTGCTTGGCCTTTAGAGCATCTGGCAGATGGAATTTTTATCCATCAATCAACATATACTGAAAATATTTTGAACGATTTTATATGGATAAATCTCATCCATTGAGTACCCCCATGATTGTGAGATCGCTTGAAATAAATAAAGATCCATTTCGCCCTCATAAAAATGATGAAAAGATTCTTGGTGCTGAAACTCCATATCTTAGTGTAATTGAAGCATTAATGTATCTTGCAAATAATACGAGACCAGATATAGCCGTCGCTGTAAACTTGTTATCAAGATTTAGTTCTTTGCCAACACAAAGGCACTGGAATGGTATCAAGTATTTATACAGATACCTACAAGGAACAATTGATATGGGTTTATTCTACTCAAATAAATCCAATTTGCCACTAACTGGTTATGCAGATGCAGGATTTTTGTCTGATCCATATAAAGGTCGATCCCAGACAGGTTATTTATTTACATGTGGAGGTACAGCTATATCATAGCGCTCAACAAAACGGACTCTAGTTGCTACTTCCTCAAATCATGCAGAGATTATAGCTATTCATGAAACAAGTCGGGAATGTATTTGGCTAAGATTAATATCTCAGTGTATTCTGGAAATGTGTGGTTTACAATTGAAAAATAAGATCCCGACAACATTGTATGAAGACAATACTGCATGCATAGAACAACTTAAAGGAGGATACTATTGACACCCAATTTTGTCCCAAATTTTAATTAAATGTATAATTATTTTAAATTAAGTTCAATTTTAAAAATTGCAAGTAAATAGCTACTTTTAAAAGAGAAATGGCCAAAATCGCAAGTCATCCCTTCATTTGCGGCGTACTATGCAATTCTTTATTTAATTTAAGTGGAGGCTATATGGGTTATTAGACCTAAACTCAGCCTACCTTTACAAAGCCCTAATATATATATATATATATATATATATATATATACACACACACACACACACACACACACACACACACACACACACACACACACACACATTTATCCTAAAAACCCTAGCCACACAGACACTATTCATCTTCCTCACAAGAAAAAACCCATTACCACACCAAAAAAATCAGATCCAAAAAAAAAAAAAAAAAAAAAAAAAACCCCACCCCTCTCATCTTCTTCATTCCAACAACAAACCCACTCCGATCTGAAACAGAGAAGGGGATTCATCATCATCTTCCCATATACCTTACCCTCTTCAAACACACGACACCCATAGTTAAAACCATCGCCTGAAAACGGAGAGAGATTGGGATTTCTTGAGGTGAAATGGAGCCGTGATTTTACATAACCACCACCCCCGGAAAATTCGGCACTGTCGGAGATTTGATGTTTCTCCTCTTGTCTTGGTCGATTGGCGATTGAAACTAAAAGAGATTAGCAGAGTCGCAGTGACGCCGCAACGGCTGGCAGTCGCAGCGACGCCGCAACGGCTGGCAGTCGCTCCTCCCTATTGTCGCGCTGTTACTCTGTCTGTTAATGTCCACCGAAACTGCCATTACCGGCGATGTTGCTCAGGAAATCGCCTGAATATATTTGTTCTTGCGTGGTTTTGGATTAATTCTCTATTGCTTTTCATTAATTCTCTTTTGGTTAATATCGTTAATTGAGCTACTGCGGTTTGGTTCAATGATGTTCTGGTGTTATTTTACCAGTTTTGGTTATTGAATTTGGCCCATTACTATGGTTACGTTGACTCGTTGAATTGTACTGTGGGCACTTGTGATTGTTCAGTATCTGTTACTGATTTCATTCTAAAATGCAAGGCCAATGAAAATATTTGACAAGAAATCGATGGATATATAACGAATTGACAGATACTATACGTTAGAATTGACTGACTGATATTGAACCGATACTACACTGGTCAATAAAAAAATACATATACACGTATTGAAGCCTCGGGATTGATTTGAATATGATACTACACTTGAACAGTCCCGTCCCCGTGTCCCTAAAGCAAATAGGCGATGATGAATGTATGAATTTAATGCAAAGCAAGTCGAATAGAGTGGTCGATTTGGTACTTGGCATGGCAACCGGCCTGGGCTCCGTGTTTGCAGCCGTATCGATATCCCGAGCCTCTACGCGACACGCCATACAAATCTGAGCCTAAATTTTACAAAAAAAAAAAACCCCCATTATTATTATTATCATTATTATTACTTTATTATTATTATTTTATGTTTATTAGTTATTACACTTTATTATCGTACTAATCCAATCCATTTTGTTTGTTTTGCGAGGTACATTTGATTGAATGAACATGCCGCTCCCGGGTTCTGCCTTTTTAACTTATTCTCATTATTTATGTAGTTAGACTTAATAGAATTTGTACAATTTATTTGTAGATTGATTAGTCAGTGAACCTTTGATTTTATATGATTATTTGATTGTTTGTTTTGCCTTTATTTTCATTATCCTTATTTTGGAGTTGTTATTTAAGTACCGCAAATTGGGGTCATCTTAGCAAATGCGTGCAAGTAAAAAAATAAATTTTTGCAAAGAAGCTTTTATTCGATTAATTATTATTATTATTATTATTATTATTATTATTATTTATTACAATTTTTAAATAATCCTTTCGCATGAAAAGTGCACTTGTAAATATTTGGAAACCTGTCGGATTAACCGTTGTTAACGAAATTTCGAAAGTGTCTTAAAAACCTTCTTTTGAAATTAACAAAACCTCATACTTAGAATCTCTGAAAGAAAGACCGGCTTTTTTCCCAAAAATAGAGTTTTGCACGCATTTGCTTATTTGGTTCCCTGTTTTCCTTAAATTGGGTGGCGACTCCAAAAACTCTAAAAGAGTTGGTCCATTCAGTTGATATTCCGGAATTTATCCTTTTCGGGGTAATTTTTTGGGTTTCAACAGCATGGCGACTCCGCTGGGGAGCAATAAAGGTTTTGACCATAAAGGTTTCCAATTATTTGCAACTAGCATGCTTAATTTATTCTGCTTTATTATATTTGTCTGTTTGTGTGGCACGAAAAGTATGTCACTGCACCCCTTATTTGTGCACATATATAAACTGGCATTCCGTTCATATTTCCCCACTCCTGGGAACCTCTTGCATTTTCACCCCGAATATCCGTGAGGTACGCTCATGCGTACCCGCACTTTCTTCCACTAAAGAACCCTATGAAGAGTTGGTATACCGGCGGTTGTCGTGGGAGTAATTCAACTGTGAGGCCGCTTGCCCCTCACCTGTTAGCCTCAACCGTTAACCCACTCTTAGACGGAGCTTTAGAAGCATGCATGCATTTACACCTTAGTCTGGACCCGGTCCTTGGTACCGCTTCCAAAGTTAGGAAACCACCCTTACGTCAACGGGTTTTTGAAACCCAACGACAATGCATATTATGTGCTGTGTGATAACGAATCCTCACTAACCATGTTTTGAGCAAAATCAGATTTAGAATTCTGTCTCCTATGTTGTCTTTTAGGTTAGAAAATGGAAGAATTTAGCAGAATCTGCATGGTCATAGCAGTCCACGGAGAATTAGACATAATTGTGCAGAATTTTGTGAAGAAGACAGAATTGTAGTCCGGGGAAAGTTAGGCAGATTTGGTTCGTTTGTGTTTTAGAGATGGTCTGATATGGTGAGATCTAACAGGTGAAGCCCCTGGGATCTTTTAAAAGATCAGTGGGGTCCCTCTCGGGAATGGCTTTTTGTGTGTGCAGGCCTATGCCGATTATCCAGCTACAACTTTATGAAAATTGAAGTATGCTTGTCGCATACTAGGAGAGTGAAACCCCTGTGTCTTTAAATGACCAGTGGGGCCCCTCCTTTAAGACCAGTGAGGTCTTGGCTACCTAGAAAATTGAGAGGCTTGATCAAAGCCGAGGACCAGTGAGGAGCCCTATGAACAAGGTCTGTGAGCCTTGCAAAACCTAGGAAGCTGAGAGGCCTGATCAAAGCCAAGGACCAGTGAGGTTTTATTTGTAAAAGGTCAATTGGAACCTTTTATGATTTGTAGTCTGGTATTGTGAAAGCAGTTGGCACCTCTGGATGCTGTAAAATAATTGGGAGTTGTGCTTGGAGGAGCAAGGATGTTTGCAAAAGGTATGAAGATTGTTTCAGGCTTTAGGCATTTGGGTTTAAAATTTGGTGCAGATGTTGTGGAGAGCATGAGCCGTGTTAGAACCTCGAGTTGACACCCACTTTTGGTAGATAGTTGGGATAACGGAACTGCAGTGTCAAGGCGGAGAGATGATTGTTATCAATTATTGTTATTATTTATTGGTTACTCTAAATCTGAATTGCTCAGAACTGGCATGGACTATTTTTCGTTACCACTTTTTTGTGCGATTAGGCTTACCTCTAGCACAAAGAGGTACCTTACAGGGTAGGACGCATTTGCATATTTATTTACGCTCAACTACTTGTGATTGTCACATGTTAATTGCTTGCGTTGCTTTATTTGCTCAAAATGCGTTAAATACTAGGTGTTGCTTGCTTGTGTGCAATCTTACGAATGACATGCAAACTAATATAGTTACCCTTTGAGGTTTCTTCTGTTTTATTTATTTCTCTAGCAGAAGTTTGAATTGTAAAGTGTTTGACATGCAAATCATGCAAGATTCAAGATCTGATTGATAGTAGACGCTCTAGCTCGTGAACGATGCAATACCAGAAGCTAATGGCATTGTTTCAAAGAACTTGGCTATTGAACTTAGCAGCATTATTTTCAATTTTAATTCAGATTGAGCCCTGAATTGCATTGTACTTTAAAGTTTATGTTAATCTGAATCAACTCATTTTGAATTTATGAAAGTTGAAATAAAGTGCATTGCATTCTTATTGTATTATTGACGCTTTCGATTATGCTTATTTATGTTTCAAAATTAAAATTAATAAACCTGCCAAAGATTTGCTTGTGACGTATGACAAAGCAACTGAACAGTTTGAAAACGACGCATTGAAAAGTTATTTTCTGCGCTCTTTGGGATATCACACTACTGTTAGAACTTCAACTGGGGCAGCTTTTATCTGTTAGGATATGGCGCTGAAGAAGTGTTATTCGTATAAATGAAATTTCCTTCTTTAATAATCCTTCAAGAAGATGATTGAAAAGATACAGAATGCGTAAAGAGTATTTAATGCCTGCTGATAAGATGCAGTGCAGAACTACGCACGGTCTGATTCCCAAGGAGGGATACGTAGGCTCCCCCATCGGGCTCGATCCTTTAGCATTTAAATTTTTATTTTCCCACAAGAAGGTAATTGAAGCAATTTTGCAAAGTGAGTTGGAGATGCGAAAGATAATAACTGGGGCAGAATTTTGCAAGAAACAGCGTTGGTTATTAAATATGAGTTGGCAAGAAATCTGTAATCGGCTAAGCGAACAGTGCAAAGTCTAAGACAAAGGACGTTCAGTTTGTTGTAAAATATGTTACAAGTTTAAGTCAAGGCAAAATTTTCAAAATGCATCTTTGACTTCATTTGCATGCTTATTTCACTTGCTATATTGCATTAAAATATCTTATCTTGCCTCTATTTTTCAAAATCTATGCTATTTAAGTTCATGAGCCAAGTTTCTGAAAGCAATTTGCAAATCCAAGTCCAATGAAGACGAGGAAGCAGTAGAAGCAGCAAGATCAGGATGAGGAACATGAAAGCTTGCAATGAAAGGATCATTCGCATTATGAGTGAGCAATTTATTGAACGCGCATCCAAAGTTGCCTTGCAGATTGCGTCGCATTGCCCTTTTTCATAACTTAAAACATTATTATTTGTCACGAGTTATTGCCGAACAGGCGACATTTCTACCCCTATGACTTTCATTCCTAATAGGCGACAAAGCCGAGGCTTGTTTTGTGTTTTCAAAACTAAGCCAAATAGGGCATCGCTTTGTTTCAGGTGATAATCCGCACAAGGCCATCCTTGCGGGATTGTCTCGCCAATTGATTTATCAATGACTATCGCACTGACTACATTTCCGCATTACTTTTCTTTGCAATTGCTTTGAATTATGTCTTCGAACTTGCTTTAAAAATTGACGCCTTGCTTTAATCTTTCAGGTTGACCATCAGCTACGAGGATTCCCCTTGTTAGACTATCTCGCCTATTGATTCGCCAAATGGCTCTTGCATTGCTCTACATTCCCGCACTGCTTTTTTTTGCACTTGCTTTAAATTATGTCATCACACTTACTTTAAAATTGATGCCTTGCTTTACGTTTTTCAGGTTGACCACCAAACGGGGCTTCTCTCTTATTGGATTTTCACGCCTGTTGATTCGCTAAATCGCTTTTGCATTGCTTTACATTTCACCTTTAACAGGTTAATAGGTCAGCCCTGAGACCCTCCTTGCTTTGTGCCGGATCGGGTCACCAGCTGATTTGTAGACAATCAATTCCAAGACCCTCGTTGCTTCGTGCCCGACCGGCTTGCCAGTTGATTTGTCAAGATGTTTAAATTGCCTTGCACTTGCTTTCAATTATGACTTTGCACTTGCTTTATATTATGAACCGCTTCACTTTTAGCTCAACAGGTAGACATGTCAGCCCCAAGACCCTCCTTGCTTTGTGCCTGACCGGATTGCCAGCTGATTTGTCGGCAATCAATTCCAAGATCCTCCTTGCTTCATGCCCGACCGGCTTGCCAGTTGATTTATCAAGATTGTTCAAATTGCTTTGCACTTGCTTTAAATTATGCCTTCGCATTTGCTTTGTATTACGTCTTGTTTTACTTTTCAAGTAAACAGGTCAGCCCCGAGACCCTCCTTGCTTCCCACCGGACCGGTTCGCCAGCTGATTTGTTCGACAATCAACTCCAAGACCCTCCTTGCTTCGTGCCCGACCGGCTTGTCAGTTGATTTGTCATGATTGTTGAAAATGATTTGCACTATGCCTTCGCACTTGCTTTATTGCTTCGCCAGTTGATTGGAAGACAATTTATCAAAGATATCACAGCTTGCACTTACAAATTACGTCATGCCTACCGTAAGCAATCGAGGGCCTTATTATGAGTCTATCGTGAGCAAGCGAAGATATCATTATCATTTGAAGCCTACCATAAGCAATTGGAGGCATTATTTTGAAGCTTATCATAGACAATTGAAGGCTCTTTTGTTATTGATCCTACCGTAAGCAATCGGGGGTCTTATTATGAGTCTATCGTGAGCAAGCGAAGACATCATTATCATTTGAAGCCTACCATAAGCAATTGGAGGCATTATTCTGAATCCTATCATAGAAAATTAAAGGCTCTTTTGTTATTGATCCTACCGTAAGCAATCGGGGGTCTTATTATCAAGTCTATCGTGAGCAAGCGAAGACATCATTATCATTTGAAGCCTACCATAAGCAATTGGAGGCATCATTCTAAAGCCTACCATAGACAATTGAAGGCTCTTTTGTTACTGATCCTACCGTAAGCAATCGGGGGTCTTATTATCAAGTCTATCATGAGCAAGCAAAGACATCATTATCATTTGAAGCCTACCATAAGCAATTGCAGGCATCATTCTGAAGCCTATCATAGACAATCAAAGGGCGCTATTGTTATGGAGCCCATTGTAGGCTCGATCATGATTTATGACCGAAAGGCGGCATTTCTATCTCTTATAATTCTTGTAAATTTTAAACATATCTGTTTCATTTCTGTTCCTCTTTAAGAGAGCACTTACTAAAATCTCATTGTTGTGGTTTGCAGATATTGCTAAATTTGGAGAAGTGCCTGCTTTAATGAGCTTTGTGTCTTTTGCTTTACTTTAATTTTTTTTGTTTAGCTCGTCTTGTAGATGAACATTTCGGGTCCTTCCACCCACAAATAGGATATTCGGGTCCTTCCACCCACAAATAGGATATCTTCGGGTTCTTCCACCCACAAATAGGATATCTCGGGTTCTTCCACCCACAAATAGAATATCTCGGGTCCTTCCACCCACAAATAGGATATCTTCGGATTCTTCCACCCACAAATAGGATATCTCGGGTTTCTCCACCAACAAATAGGATATGCGGTTTTCTTTCAAGTAGATGATAGCGAAAGACAAGTCGGCTGAAGCACCGCTTTCAGAGTGTTTCGCGATGTCGGTTGTCTTGCAACATTGGCATATTATATTTGAAGTAGATGATAAAGATATGCAATTCGACTTGGGACATTATGTTTCGTTAGTCGACTTACCGTATGAAAGCATCACATTCTATAATTCATTCTCGCTTTACTTATTGTCTTACTTTACTATTTCAGAATAATGATCAGCCTAGAGGTTCTCCGGGCGGAGCGCCTCGTCAGTTGATTGAAGGAGAAGCTTTTGATGATATAACCACCCGCATTTACAATTTTTGTTATCAATTTATTTATTTCTTATTCCAATTATTATAGTTTATTAGCAGTTGCTCGCTTACCGTTTGTCGCGATTATTACAGGATTTTAGCAACACCGCAGCAGCATTTTGAGCATAACATGGGACTTTTCTTAGTGGTGAACTGGGGCAATCGTTGATATGAGCTAAATTCGTCAACGAAGACCTGAAGAATCGCACCCGCATAAGTCATCAACCCTAGAGGTAAGTCTCTTGTTAACCCTAGAGCATGAGGTTTGAGATTGAAGACAAGATGACTCGGTTATCGAGATGCAGTGGAAGCTATGTCCGTGTAAACCCCTCTTTATGGGTGTGTCGTCGACCACATTTTCATAAGTTGGGTGATTACAAGCCTCTTTTCCCGTGCTTGAGTAGTCGTTACTATCTCGTCTTTGATTTTAAAATCGCGTCGAACTTCATATGGCCTGATTCTCTTTCAGCCCGAGATATGTAGGCAACTCGAAAACCGAAGCTCGGTCATGTCCTTAAGCCTCGCATTTTGATCCCAGGAATCAGAGTCTTGGCTTTACCGTTACAAAACTGGCTTTCACGTCAACTTTCTTTACCTTAAAACTCTTTCATTCTTTTCCGGGTAAAGAGGGACAGTTGTTGACACCCAATTCTGTCCTGGATTTTAATCAAATATATAATTATTTTAAATTAAGTTCAATTTTAAAAAATTACAAGTAAATAGCTACTTTTAAAAGAGAAATGGCCAAAATCGCAAGTCATCCCTTCATTTGCGGCCTACCATGCAATTCTTTGTTTAATTTAAGTGGAGGTTATATGGGTTATTAGACCTAAACTCAGCTTACCTTTGCAAAGCCATATATATATATATATATATATATATATATATATATATATATATATATATATATATATATATACACACACATTTATCCTAAAAACCCTAGCCACACAGATACTATTCATCTTCCTCACTATTCATCTTCCTCAGAAAAAAAAAAAACCCCATTACCACACCAAAAAAATCAGATCAAAAAAAAAAAAACACCCCCACCCCTCTCATCTTCTTCATTCCAACAACAAACACACAAACCCACTCCGATCTGAAACAGAGAAGGGGATTCATCATCATCTTCCCATATACCATACCCCCTTCAAACACACGACACCCACAGTTAAAATCGTCGCCTGAAAACGGAGAGAGATCGGGATTTCTTGAGGTGAAACGGAGCAGTGATTTTACATAACCACCACCCCCGGAAAATTCAGCACTGTCGGAGCTTTGATGTTTCTCCTCTTGTCTTGGTCGATTGGCGATTGAAACTGAAAGAGATTAGCGGAGTCGCAGCGACGCTGCAACGGCTGGCAGTCGCTCCTCCCTATTGTCGCGCCGTTACTCTGTCTGTTAATGTCCACCGAAACTGCCATTACCGACGATGTTGCACAGGATATCGCCTGAATATACTTGATCTTGCGTGGTTTTGGATTAATTCTCTGTTGCTTTTCATTAATTCTCTTTTGGTTAATATCGTTAATTGAGCTACTGTGGTTTGGTTCAATGACGTTCTGGTGTTATTTTACCAGTCTTGGTTATTGAATTTGGCCCATTACTGTGGTTATGCTGACTCGTTGAATTGTACTGTGGACCCTTGTGATTGTTCAGTATTTGTCACTGATTTCATTCTAAAATGCAAGGCCAATGAAAATATTTGACAAGGAATCGATGGATATATAACGAATTGACGGATACTATACATTAGAATTGACGGACTGATATTGAACCGATACTACACTGGCCAATGAAAAAATACATATACACGTATTGAGGCCTCGGGATTGATTTGAATATGATACTACACTTGAACAGCCCCGTCCCCGTGTTCCTGAAGCAAATAGGCGATGATGAATGTATGAATTTAATGCAAGCAAGTCGAATAGAGTGGTGGATTTGGTACTTGGCATGGCAACCGGTCCGGGCTCCGTGTTTGCAGCTGTATCGATATCCTGAGCCTCTACGCGACACGCCATACAAATCTGAGCCTAAATTTTACAAAAACAAAACCCCATTATTATGTTTATTATTATTATTATTATTATTATTATTATTATTATTATTATTATCATTATTATTACTTTATCATTATTATTTTATTTTTATTAGTTATTACACTTTATTATCGAACTAATCTAATCCATTTTGTTTGTTTTGCGAGGTACATTTGATTGAATGAACATGCCACTCCCGGGTTCTGCCTTTTTAACTTATTCTCATTATTTATGTAGTTAGATTTAATAGAATTTGTACAATGTATTTGTAGAATGATTAGTCAATGAACCTTTGATTTTATATGATTATTTGATTGTTTGCTTTCCCTTTATGTTCATTATCCTTATTTTGGAGTTGTTATTTATGTACTGCAAATTGGGGCCATCTTAACAAATGTGTGCAAGTAAAAAAATATTTTTGCAAATAAGCTTTTATTCGATTAATTATTATTATTATTATTATTTATTACTATTTTTAAATAATCCTTTCGCAAGAAATGTGCACTTGTAAATATTTGGAAACCTGTCGGATTAACCGTTGTTAACGGAATTTCGAAAGTGCCTTAAAAACCTTCTTTCGAAATTAACAAAACCTCTTACTTAGAATCTCCGAAAGAAAGACCGCATTTTTTTTTCCAAAATTGGAGTTTTGCACGCATTTGCTTATTTGGTTCCCTGTTTTCTTTAAATTGGGTGGCGACTCCAAAAACTCCAAAAGAATTAGTCCATTCAGTTGATATTCCGGAATTTATCCTTTTCGGGGTAATTTTTTGGGGTTCAACAGATACATCAAAGGAGACAGAACAAAATATATTTCACCAAAATTCTTTTTCACTCATGAACATCAAATAAAATGGTGAAATAAATATTCAGCAAATTCGTTCAACTGACAATTTGGCTGATCTGTTTACTAAGTCATTACCAACCTCACCATTTAAGAAGCTGGTATACAAGATTGGAATGCATCGTCTCCGAGATATTAAGTGATGTTTTTATCAGGGGGAGTAAAATACGCGTTGTACTCTTTTTTCTTTAACCAAGGTTTTGTCCTATGAGATTTTCCTGGTAAAGTTTTTAATGAGGCAGCAAGCAATGCGTATTAGAAGATATTTGTACTCTTTTCTTTAACTAGGACTTTTTTCACGGGTTTTTCTTAGTAAAGTTTTTAAGGAAGGATATCATCTAGAAATAAACATTCAAGGGGTAGTGTTATAAATCACAATTTGTAAATGGATGCCTATTAGTTAGCATCAACTTGTAGGGAGATATTTGTAGAGAAAATTCAATTTGGCAAGTGCCAAGATTAGCTAGTTGGCAATTAGGTGTAATTCAACTTGCAAGCAAATTGTAATTCCACTTGCATTTACAAGTTGTAACCTTGTGTATTAGGAGGCAAGATTTTCTATAAATAGAGACATTTGCCTCCTCATTTCAAAGACTTCAAATACAATTCTCTCTACATATTTCTCTAGCTACTCCTTTCAATATTGTGTCAATTTTAGTTTTATTTACGACACATTACAATTTTATACATTTTTCTACTAGTTTATACAGTTCTATAAACGTTTATAAAATTATATAAATATGTATATGTGTGTATATACAATGAATAAGTATTATTTATACACTTCTGTAAATGTGTATAAAGCTCTATAAATCTGTATATGTGTATATAAAAAATGAATAAAGTTATATAAATTTTCAGATTTGTGCATTATATTGATGTTTGTATAAAGTTTAAGTTTTTTGTGCATAGTTTTATGTTTTTGTTCTTGCATACGCATTTTTCTATGTATATACATACATAATTTATTATTTTTTGATATATTTGTGTGTATATTAGACCAAAACATAGAAATTCAATAAATATTTGCAAATATTTTGCGTTCTACGTAATAAACTAAATGATCATTTAAATGTTATAATGACTATTTCTTCACATTTCATTTTCTTATTCTTGAGAAATACACTCAGCTCTATTCAAAAGAATTACTATGAATAGATGAATGTACTTCTACACAAGAAAAAAAAAGCATTTCACTATATTAGATCATGTATTTTCGCATAGATTTTCAAGTTTTGTAAATAAATATGCTTGAGTCCTTCTCTTGGAATAAAATAAATTAATGTCATCTTTTGATAAATAATACTAATAAAGGATAAAAGTAAATTAGTGTAATGTTGAAATAAGGCTAAAACCTGGGAGAAAACAAAATAGAGATACTCATGGAGGATTGACGAGCACTGCTTAATTGTCCCTTCTTGGATAATCAAAACAAAAAAGATTTAGAAAACCATGTAGCAACATGGAATCGAACCCAAGTCACTTGGGGAGAAATTCCAGAGCTTGCTTCATGACACGACCCGGAATCCGGTTAGTCCGTGCGGGCACCCGACATCCTCCCCTAGACCCGTCGGGCGAACCCTTACCAATTAAATTAGGAAAATAAATATAACAATTTATAAATAAGGACAAGACTTAAAATAAAAACACAGACATACTGATACCTCTAAGCTGTACAAAAGAAATTACAGCTGTCTACCCAACATACTAGGTTTAGGGTTATCCAGACTAGACATCTAAGAGTACAATAGAAGACAGATACCCCCTGAAGAGAGCAAAATGCAGCTGAAATAATAAACAATAAACTGGTGGCCATCCCGAATAAAAGTTGGCTCACCCTGACAGCTGAAGCCGTCTTCGCTCCCGAACAATGTGGCGAACTCAATCCTGGAGCGAACCTGCCGAAACGAAAGAGATAGACAAGAAACAAACAACAAACAAGGGTGAGTCAAAGGACTCAATAAGTGGGGCAGACTAGCCACCTCAAAGAATAGGATAGCTAGCCAGGGAGAAAAGAAACAGATAAACAAAATTTCTCTTATTTAAATTATGAAAACGCAGAGCCAGATAATAACTAAAAACACGTATGGAATCGCAAACTATTCAATAACCAGGAACGTAATACAGCCAGAACATATAGGTATTCCGAACACATCAACAATCAGAAATACATCTTGTTGCGGGGTGCAACCTGATCCATATATTTATACCGTTTCGGCGTGCAACCCGATCCCCGCAACTTAGAATACGAGCCAGAAATATATAGGCAAACTGTAATATGTCCACAACATGGTGTACATACCGCATACATAAAACACAATATAATACACACAATAGTCAGTATGCAGTGCAATGAGATGGGATGAATGCGGCATGATGCAATGCAGTCACATACTCTTGATACCTATCTCCGGCGCGGGACTCTCATCGTCTACCAGGAGATATATGCAATAATGACCCTTCACCGGCTCGGGACTCTCATCGATTACCGGGAAGTATATGTAATGATGACCCTTCACCGGTACGGGACTCTCATCGCCAACCGGGAAGTATATGCAATAATGACCCTTCACCGGTGCGGGACTCTCATCGCCAACCGGGAAGTATATGCAATAATGACCCTTCGCCGGTGCGGGACTCTCATCGCCAACCGGGAAGTATATGCAATAATGACCCTTCGCCGGTGCGGGACTCTCATCGCCAACCGGGAAGTATATGCAATAATGACCCTTCGCCGGCGCGGGACTCTCAGCGCCAACCGGGAAGTATATGCAATAATGACCCTTCGCCGGCGCGGGACTCTCATCGCCAACCAGGAAGTATATGCAATAATGACCCTTCGCCGGCGCGGGACTCTCATCGACAGCTGAAAAGTATATACCAACTCACAACCAAAGTACAATACTCAGATTCTCAATGCATTACCAATAACAGGACATAATATATAATATAGAATATAAATCCAAAGCTAAGGCGTAATGAGTACGCCTATCGGCAGCTACACATGTAAGGAACACGTGGTAGAAAATCTACGAGGCCAGGTGCCACCAAAGAAATGGATATAAACACTTACCTCTTCCAAAAGTTAACACAGCCTCTCAATAACTGCTTTGTCCTTTGGTTTCATTGCCAAACGATCCCACTCTATTCAATAAGTAGAAAAATATATCAAATTAGGCTAAAGACTGCATTCCTCACATCTTAGGGCAAACCGATTAAGAACCTGATACCCTATTCGCATACGCAATACGCAGGCCAGACCTATATACAGGGTTTAGGGTCACATGACCAAACCCTAAATAAATTACATTTATATGTTGCCCATAACTTACTGAGCACGAATATATAATCAATTTCATTATCGGGGTCCATTTGACCCTTTAAACTATCAATTTACGTCATTAGGGCGATGTCTAATATCCCTATTTTTACCGTAAAAATATATTCAAACATACGTAATAAACTCAAATAATATATTAAGATCATTACCTGAATGTTCTGGGGTGAAAATACTATTTTTCTCCGGCCCCTTTTCTCATTTTCTGGCATTTTTTTCCATTTCTGCGCCATTTTGTTTTTCTCTGCTTCTCTGTTTCGTTGTGTAGATAGGATGATCAGAATCATCCTCATTTTATATTAGGTAAGGTTCCACCGACCTTATATCTCATTTTCCTTTTCTTTTTTTTTTTTGTTTTATTTTATTTTATTTTATTTTCTTTTGTTAACGAAAATTAAAATAGTACCCTACGATATTCGAAATAATTCCAACTTTTGCATACGAGTTATAAAAAATATATATAACATACTCACAAAGACGGATCTCAAATTGGACTCCCGAAACTCAAGATGCGAATTTAAATAAAAAGAAGTCAAATTATTTAACTTTCGGCATTTTAGCGGAAACTAGCCGAACAACATCGAAATTCACTTTCGAAAGTTCACAAAAATCACAAATAATCATACAAACCCAACGGCGCTTTCGGATTTCGAATCAGAGCTCATTCGGCAAAACCGAGCTCAAAAATCTCTTTTTAATATTTATCGCCAATAAAAACTGAAACCTTCTTCCGATGCCTACCAAACGAGGTCTGATTTTGCTCAAATTTTACAGACAGGTTCTAATGGACATTACGAGTATTTTAAAATTACCGGCATGCCAATCAGAGTCCTAACTTCCGAAACGAATGACCGAGGTCGTTTCATTCTCCTCCACTTAAACTCTCGTTCGTCCTCGAACGAGCCTAAGACTAAAGCAAGATTCACGCAGATTATAAAAGAATTTTCACGACCTTTATGAGCTACTCCACGGGAATTATTTCCTGATTACAGGATCAAAATTATAACACGCATATCGAACTCTTGGATAAAAACATAGCTGGATAATATCATAACGTCGTTGCCCAACTTATTTTGACTAAACCGACCCTTTCTCAATCATGAGAGAGGAGTTTTATATTTTTGAAACAAAGATACACGAAACTTTGAATGGGTTAACATGATTCAGCCGATAATTACCTTTTCAATATACCTTTCGATATGGAACAGGTCGATGGAACTAAGAATTAACTTACGCTTCAGCAACGCCTTAGAGATTTAATATTATGATTCGGTATCAATTGGAGGAAGACTCCTCCACTTAGAGCATTAACTCATACCGCTAACTTGAATAGAAATAGTCATCCTCGCACAGTCTACCGGACTAAGGAAGACATAGCTAAAAGCTAAACATAGGCAGACCTAAACTACCAAACTACCCTTTCGAGTTGCCAACTAGCTGCAACTCTCGAGTTCACAACTCCATACCTTTGCCTTAAACACCACCGCCAGATGGATGGTACTTTTATATAAAAATTTCGGCAGAGTTTCTCTTGAAACTGGATGATCCGCAAAAACAGAACCAGCACTATACTATACATGGGAATGGATACCCGCATAAACTGATAACATAAACATGTTAAACGGATAGCAAGATGAGACAACTGGACCAAAACAATAATATGCTTCCAAAACAATAATATGCTTACCCGACCACAATAACACGTACTCTGGCTCAACACAGGGAACGTCACAAGCGGCTACCAATTGCCCAAGCTCGCTAGTGCCGGACGAAGAAGAAATGGAAATGGATCGAGGATAGAAATAATTAGAGCTTCAGGAAGTTCATCTTCTTATTTGCTTGGCTACCAAAGCTAGACTACTTACGAGTCAAAGTAGCCCAAGAATCGCAATTGAAGAAACAGATATTAACTGAGCTTTATGGAACAACATCCATGCCAATTTGACCTCCCAATAAGAAGGAAACTCTGACAATTTACCAGAAACTCTTTTTATAACCCAGACAAATTCATAGGATAACATGACTTAACTAGCGTTTTGAACCAAGAGGAGATACGTAGATCGAATATTACTTACTAATCACTTTGCACCGAAAGAAATGATAACACTTTCTGATGGTGACGAATTAGGATCCCATTATCCTACCAACACGAAATTCCGAGAAGAGAGGTAAACTTTTTTGACATAATAACAGAAGGTGGAACAACAAGATGCCAGGCAGGCAATAGCAATACTTACTGCCAAATCTCTCATATTTAGACCAGATAAACTAGTAGGGTCATCATAAATGCCAGGAATAAATCGTATCAGAAGCTCACCCCTCTACCGCAACCGATTCTTAATTACGACAATATCCATGGAAACTGTCGAAACATGATAAGACACACCATTTTCAGATCGATCGGAAAGATAAATCTTACTTACAGATAAGGGAAGAAGAAACACACTGGTCTACTACATCGGATGCCTCAGCATCCTGCCAGACTGGCAGTTCATAAAACTGCCTCTGCGGCTGAACTAAGCCGCTACACTGATAATTACCTTCTGAAGAATAACTGCCACCACGTTCTCAACCTTTACTGGATCGTGGTATTTCTCTGGTTGATTGAGATCTAACTGAAATTCCCTGCGACTGTGCAGGTACCTGATGACAAGAGAAAGGACGGCTGCTAACTTATCGGAATAAGGAAAAATCCTCAAAGAATAGCCAGACTCACGACAATGATAACAGGAAAACTCCTCAAAGGATAATCAGACTCACGACAATGATAACACCTTTTCACTGACTATAGGAGCTGGACAGATTGTTGATAGCTACAAAGAGAAAGCTAAGTCTAATCTTGATGAACTACCCGTGCACTCTGAGAATCGCGCTCTACAAGCTGAGATAACCTTGAAGGTGACCTCCCAAAATAATCAGAACTCTTACCTCAAAATGAGGTACCATGGTTACCCATTAGGGCCACGGGATCTCTTGCTTTCCTGCTCTAACTTATGGTATGCCTCGTACCTCTGAGCAATATTAACAACAACATCAACTGAAATTTCGGCCTCAATCTCTCGAGCCATCTGGGATCTTAAGGAAGGAGAAAGGTCAGCAATAAATTTTGAATCTCTCAAAAGGCTCATGGACTAGTTCTAATGCATATTCAGCCATTCTATAGAATTCAATCTCATATTATGAAACACCAACAGGCTAACCGACAGGCTACCCTGTCCAATCTACTCAAACTAGCGACACTTTTCATCTCGCTCGCTACTCGAAAGGAACTTTTCCATGAATCTAGAAGAAAAATCAAACCAAATAAGTTAATAAGAGAGTGGTCCACCAATTCAAGGCTGGACCCTGAAACTGGAAAGCAGAATAATCAACACCATATCGCTCGATATAACCAAGAGCCTGAAGGATACGCTGACATCATTTTATTTTTTTAAAAAAACTTACACAGGAATTATCTGATGCATGGCTTGAGAATATTGGAAGGTTCAATTGGGTAAAATAATACCTCTTCAGATACTCGGACCTAGCCATTACTCAGGCTAGCTAACCAGCCAGAATAACTGGAGGCACAACACATGCTGCCTTCGGTATATAATTTACTGCAGCAATATTAAGAACTGGAAAAGGAGCTCCCTGAGATCGAACGTCTGCACATGCGGCAACCTGATAGGCTGCACAGCGAATAATAGGTTCTTACGGTATCTTCGTCGCCAAGATTCTCGTAAAGCATCGTAGAGAGCCAAGGGAACTACAAGGCCCTGCTCCCTTGTCCATCGCGAGCTCGTACAACTGAGGCCTACGCAACTGGATCGTCAGCACGAAAATTCTTGGGGCTTCGTCAGTACTAGCCTCAGGCTAGACTGCTTCGTCTTAAACTCATACTGTTTGCTGATTTATCGCACGAGGGTTCACAATTAACACGAAGGAATTAAAAAATTAACGAAAATACTTTTGCATCCTAGACCGACGCACGATCAGAAATGAAGGAAGTGAAACTTCCTAAGTGCCATCATAGCCTCTCGTAGATAAGTACGGACGTCTACGTACCCATCACCGAGACTCTACTAGACACTGTCTTAGTCTGGATAGACTCTAAACTGGGCTCTGATACCAACTGACACGACCCGGAATCTGGTTAGGCCGTGCGGGCACCCGACATCCTCCCCTAGACCCGTCGGGCGAACCCTTACCAATTAAATTAGGAAAATAAATATAACAATTTATAAATAAGGACAAGACTTAAAATAAAAACACAGACATACTGATACCTCTAAGCTGTACAAAAGAAATTACAGCTGTCTACCCAACATACTAGGTTTAGGGTTATCCAGACTAGACATCTAAGAGTACAATAGAAGACAGATACCCCCTGAAGAGAGCAAAATGCAGCTGAAATAATAAACAATAAACTGGTGGCCATCCCGAATAAAAGTTGGCTCACCCTGACAGCTGAAGCCGTCTTCGCTCCCGAACAATGTGGCGAACTCAATCCTGGAGCGAACCTGCCGAAACGAAAGAGATAGACAAGAAACAAACAACAAACAAGGGTGAGTCAAAGGACTCAATAAGTGGGGCAGACTAGCCACCTCAAAGAATAGGATAGCTAGCCAGGGAGAAAAGAAACAGATAAACAAAATTTCTCTTATTTAAATTATGAAAACGCAGAGCCAGATAATAACTAAAAACACGTATGGAATCGCAAACTATTCAATAACCAGGAACGTAATACAGCCAGAACATATAGGTATTCCGAACACATCAACAATCAGAAATACATCTTGTTGCGGGGTGCAACCTGATCCATATATTTATACCGTTTCGGCGTGCAACCCGATCCCCGCAACTTAGAATACGAGCCAGAAATATATAGGCAAACTGTAATATGTCCACAACATGGTGTACATACCGCATACATAAAACACAATATAATACACACAATAGTCAGTATGCAGTGCAATGAGATGGGATGAATGCGGCATGATGCAATGCAGTCACATACTCTTGATACCTATCTCCGGCGCGGGACTCTCATCGTCTACCAGGAGATATATGCAATAATGACCCTTCACCGGCTCGGGACTCTCATCGATTACCGGGAAGTATATGTAATGATGACCCTTCACCGGTACGGGACTCTCATCGCCAACCGGGAAGTATATGCAATAATGACCCTTCACCGGTGCGGGACTCTCATCGCCAACCGGGAAGTATATGCAATAATGACCCTTCGCCGGTGCGGGACTCTCATCGCCAACCGGGAAGTATATGCAATAATGACCCTTCGCCGGTGCGGGACTCTCATCGCCAACCGGGAAGTATATGCAATAATGACCCTTCGCCGGCGCGGGACTCTCAGCGCCAACCGGGAAGTATATGCAATAATGACCCTTCGCCGGCGCGGGACTCTCATCGCCAACCAGGAAGTATATGCAATAATGACCCTTCGCCGGCGCGGGACTCTCATCGACAGCTGAAAAGTATATACCAACTCACAACCAAAGTACAATACTCAGATTCTCAATGCATTACCAATAACAGGACATAATATATAATATAGAATATAAATCCAAAGCTAAGGCGTAATGAGTACGCCTATCGGCAGCTACACATGTAAGGAACACGTGGTAGAAAATCTACGAGGCCAGGTGCCACCAAAGAAATGGATATAAACACTTACCTCTTCCAAAAGTTAACACAGCCTCTCAATAACTGCTTTGTCCTTTGGTTTCATTGCCAAACGATCCCACTCTATTCAATAAGTAGAAAAATATATCAAATTAGGCTAAAGACTGCATTCCTCACATCTTAGGGCAAACCGATTAAGAACCTGATACCCTATTCGCATACGCAATACGCAGGCCAGACCTATATACAGGGTTTAGGGTCACATGACCAAACCCTAAATAAATTACATTTATATGTTGCCCATAACTTACTGAGCACGAATATATAATCAATTTCATTATCGGGGTCCATTTGACCCTTTAAACTATCAATTTACGTCATTAGGGCGATGTCTAATATCCCTATTTTTACCGTAAAAATATATTCAAACATACGTAATAAACTCAAATAATATATTAAGATCATTACCTGAATGTTCTGGGGTGAAAATACTATTTTTCTCCGGCCCCTTTTCTCATTTTCTGGCATTTTTTTCCATTTCTGCGCCATTTTGTTTTTCTCTGCTTCTCTGTTTCGTTGTGTAGATAGGATGATCAGAATCATCCTCATTTTATATTAGGTAAGGTTCCACCGACCTTATATCTCATTTTCCTTTTCTTTTTTTTTTTTGTTTTATTTTATTTTATTTTATTTTCTTTTGTTAACGAAAATTAAAATAGTACCCTACGATATTCGAAATAATTCCAACTTTTGCATACGAGTTATAAAAAATATATATAACATACTCACAAAGACGGATCTCAAATTGGACTCCCGAAACTCAAGATGCGAATTTAAATAAAAAGAAGTCAAATTATTTAACTTTCGGCATTTTCGCGGAAACTAGCCGAACAACATCGAAATTCACTTTCGAAAGTTCACAAAAATCACAAATAATCATACAAACCCAACGGCGCTTTCGGATTTCGAATCAGAGCTCATTCGGCAAAACCGAGCTCAAAAATCTCTTTTTAATATTTATCGCCAATAAAAACTGAAACCTTCTTCCGATGCCTACCAAACGAGGTCTGATTTTGCTCAAATTTTACAGACAGGTTCTAATGGACATTACGAGTATTTTAAAATTACCGGCATGCCAATCAGAGTCCTAACTTCCGAAACGAATGACCGAGGTCGTTTCACTTCAGTCCATAAAGAGCTTTGTGAAGTCGGCAGGCATATCCTGGATGAGCGGTATCCAAAAAACCAGGAGGTTGAAAAGCCTTCAACCAGTGGCATCATAGAGCCTTTTGTTACAGCAGCTGTCAGTTCCTATAATTGTATTATATCATCTGTAGATACATAGTCTCGACCGAGGCTAGCAAGTGTCGTAGCACCCCCTCGGTCCTATATAGATCCGCCCCTGATTTTCAATCTCATCTCATCTGATCAATAATTCGGCGAATGTAGGTTGATATGGTTAATTGTAAATGTCAAGACGTATAAAGTTTACCTACCATGTGCTAATTGTTTATATTTTAGGAATTTTATGTTTAGATTAAGTTCCGCGTCCAATTAATAATTAAATTCCTATTTCTCACAAATTCCACTCTACGGCAACTAGCTAGCACAATGTGAACGGAAAACAATTTTTGTGACCAACGAACCAGAAATTGGCATAAAGTTTTCCCAAATTCAAAATTAATAACAATGAACCAAACAGGGAACAAGTACTCTCATTACGCAGGGCAGCATCGTCGATCACCGACAGCGATAGAGACATCTCCGACGAATCAAAAACACAAAAAATACTTTAGAAGGATTTGCATCGATTTTCTCTAGTTGAGTTGTTGGAGGTGAAGCCACTGATCTGCCGGATCTTCCAGGAGAAGTAGAGTAAGCTGGTATGTGAAATTGGGAAGGGAGGAGGAGAACTGACATTGGCAGAAACGGGAGGAAGAATGTAGGATTTTTCTATGCTAGGCTATTTTTTGCTATGTTTTGTAATTAAGTTCTCCTTTTATCTATATTGGGTAATTTTGCTAAAAACTCTGTATTTTTTAAAAATAACTTTTCAAGAGTGTACTTTTATGTAAAAATTCCAATAAAAAAGGGGATTTTTATATGGAGAGAGGCCCAACCAATAAAAATTACCAAAATGGGCCACTTCTTTTTGTAACCTTACCTAACCTGTCACCTCTATTTTATTTTCACTCATAGCACCCACTATTTATAGATACAAAAAGCCCTAGCCCCCATTTTTCATCTCTTCTACTTCCCTTGTTCTACTACCGCCGCCGCCTCCCACCACTGACTCACTTTCATCCCCTCTCCTCCAAACCACTGTCGTCGTCACTGTTACGCTGCCTCCATCGTTGTTTTGTCTTCTTCATCTTTTTTTTTCCTTTTTCTGAAGAACAATTTCGATTTTCAATGTAAATTCCGGTCAAGGATTCGGCGAGGGTTTGTTTATCATGTTTCTCGTTTTTTCATAAAAATTCGGTGAGATCTACTAGTTTTTTTGTAAAAAAAAAAAAAATAAATAAATAAATAAATTAATTAATTAATGTTTAGATCTGGTGTTTTTCTTGTAGAAAATTGTATAAATCTAGTCTTTTTGTTAAGCTATTGTGTAAAAGGTGTCCGAAACAATGTATAATTCTTCTTTACAATTTTATACATTTTTATACTAGTTTATACACTTCTATAAATGTGTATAAAATTATATAAATATGTATATATATGTATATAAAATGAATAAGTATTATTTATACACTTCTGTAAATATGTATAAAGCTTTATAAATCTGTATATGTGTATATAAAAAATGAATAAAGTTATATAAATTTTTAGATTTGTGCACTATATGGATGTTTGTATAAAGTTTAAGTTTTTTGTGCATAGTTTTATGTTTTTGTTCTTGCATACGCATTTTTCTATTCATATACATGCATAATTTATTATTTTTTGATATATTTGTGTGTAAAAAACTATCAAAAAATAATAATTTAAACAAAGCTAGCAATAATAAAGCTCCGGCGATATAAAATAATCAAGCCCGACTTATGTTTGGTATGTTGTACACATCAAAGGTATGTAAACTCGCTCTCATCGTCATGTGCACTGTTATTGTATATTGTCTTGATAGTAAAAGTTTTGTGCAGATCTGCTTGAAGCCTTTTTGTGTTGGACAATGTTAACGGAATTCCTACGACGGTGAAATAAGAGAGTGGTGCTCCAATGGCAAATGGTGTGTTTGTTGGTTCTGTAATGATTTTGGAACTCAAAGAGTTGGAAAAGAATGGAAGAGACACAGTCTTATTTTCATCGAATCAGTTTGACCGAACAATTGGGCCGGGTCGCTACGTTGGGCCACTTGGACAGGACAATAGAAGTGGGCTGATATTTATTCAGAATTCAATAACTTGGTTTTAGCCCACTTCAATATACAGCTGGAATTCTTGATCATTTGATGTATATATTCACATTTCTAGAATAATCTAGAATAGTCTAGACAATAGAAATTAGTTAGGCTATTTTGTTTGTTAACTAAATAGTTAGTTAGAGAAAAGATTCTCTTTACTTGTATATATACAAACGCATACTGTACAGTGTGACACAGATTGGAGATTTAATGAAAATTGCAATTTGATTGCTAAATTCTCTTCTTCTTTCATGGTATCAGAGCAAGTCTCTTTTACCGTCCCTCCAATCTTCGATCTCCTTCCATTTTTCTTTGATCCTTTGATCCTTTAAGCACTCATGGCAAATCCAGGTAATCCCTCTTTGTCTCAAGAGGATACCTCTTTGGTTGATGGATCTACATCTTCCAATCCTGTTTTGAGGGTCCTTGATGCTTGTCATCCTTATTTCTTAGCTGCTTCAGATTCACCTAGAATGAATCTGATTAACACTTGTTTTGATGGCTCCAGTTATGTGAACTGGAAAAGATGAGTCCTCATCTCCTTGTCAGCCAAAAACAAGTTAGGATTTATCACTGGGGAGTTTAAGAAACCTGATTCTGCTGACCCTCTATTTGATCAGTGGAGGAGATGTAATGATATGGTGTTGGCTTGGCTGTTGAATTCCCTGGTAAAGGAAATTGCTGAGAGTGTGTTATACTCCCAAACTGCACAAGAATTGTGGTTGGAACTAGAACAAAGATATGGACAGATTGATGGTACGAAAATGTACCAATTACAAAGAGAATTGAATAACATGTCACAAGGAACTAATGATGTGGCAAGCTACTTTAATAAACTGAAACGGATCAGGGATCAATTAAAGATGCTTAACACATTCATGATATGTACTTGTGAATGTAAATGTGAGGCTAAGACACATAATGTTAAGATGCAGGAAGATCAGCATTTGATTCAATTTTTAATGTGTTTGAATGAAGTTTATTCTGGAATAAGAGGCAACATCTTGATTATGAAGCCTCTTCCTAGTACTACTCAAGCCTATTCAATTGTGTTACATGAAGACACAAAGGGAGGTACATAACACCTCATCTATGAACAATGGTGCTGCTGCTTTCAACATTAACATACCCAGATACCAGAACTATAACAGTTAGAGATACCACAATGACAACAGAGGAAGAGTTCAGAATTATGCCAACAGGAACAACAACAACTATGACCAGAAAAGACCTAATAATGGGAACAAGTACTGCTCATATTGCAAGATACCAGGGGCATGTTAAGGATGACTGTCGCAAGCTTAAGGCTAAGAGAAACAATTAAAATGCTCAAGAAAATGCAGTAACAGAGGAAAATGGTCCACGACTAAGTGTGGTTGCTCAGACAAATACACAAGGTTCACCAGAGAACAATGTGAACACCTAATTCATCTGCTCCAGGCAGCACATACAGGAACCTCAAATGTTTCAGGATCTGAGGCTAATGGCAGTGGAAACTTTGTGGGTAAATATGCAGCTTATCACACTTATACCTCATGTTTTTCTAGCCTCACATCTAACCTTTGGATACTGGACTCAGGTGCAACCCAACACATGACCCATGACAAAACCATTCTGCATAATGTTAGGGAGCTAGCAACCCCTATCATGATTAATTTGCCTAATGCATACAAAATCAAAGTGACATGCATAGGATCAGTTACTTTATTTCCTGATATCACTCTTGGAACTGTTCTATATGTGCCATCATTCAAACATAACCTTTTATCAGTTAACCAGTTATGTCAAGAACATGAATGCAGTTTAACTTTTACTAAACTTAATTGTGTGATTCAGGTCCCTTCTCTGAGGAGGCAGATGGTATTTGGTAAAGCTCATGAAGGGCTCTATGTACTGGAGGAACCTCAATCAACAACCTTCAATATGTCTGGTTCTAGTGTTTCTAATATTGAGTCTTTGTTACCTAAGGATCCTGTATTATCCTACAATTCAGTGATTCCTGATTCTTTGTCTAAGTCAGTTAATGAGTCTATTGAGTCTACTGTAATGAACTTTGTTCCATCCAGTCCTGTTATGAATAAATTTTAGTTTCTGAAGCTTTGGATGACACTAAGTTATGGCATTTCAGACTTGGGAATCTTCCCTATCATGCAATGAGGACCATTCAATCTATACCTATGTGTCCTAAAGATAAACTGAGCATTCCTTGTGATATTTGTCCAATGGCAAGGCAGACCAAACTCCTTTTTCCCACAAGCACTATCAAGTCCAAGCAATATTTTGAACTAATACTCATAGACACATGGGGTCCTTACAATGAACCTACTTATAGGGGAGAGAGGTACTTTCTGACCATAGTTGATGACTATTCTAGAGCTACCTGGGCTTACTTGTTAGCCACTAAATCAAATGCTTTCAGCACTTTGAAAGCCTTCCTATCCCTAGTTGAAAGACAGTTTTCCACTAAAGTAAAAACCATCAGATCAGATAATGCTTATGAGTTAGGGGCAGGGAAAATACCATCAGAATATTTCTCTTCCTTAGGTATCATTCACCAGACCACTTGTGTTGCCACCCCTCAACAAAATGGGGTGGTAGAGAGAAAACACAAAGATTTATTGGAAACTTGTAGGGCCCTTCTCTACCAGTCCCATCTACCCAAGAAATATTGGGGAGATTGTCTCCTAACTGCCACCTATCTGACTAACAGGTTTCCATCTACAGTTCTAAACAACAAATCACCCTATGAAGTCATGTTCAACAAAATTACAGATTACTCTCATTTGAAGTCTTTTGGGTGTTTATGTTTTGCTTCTACTCTAGCTAGAAATAGGGATAAACTGATGCCTAGGGCTGTGCCAGGTGTCTTTTTGGGCTATCCTTTTGGCAAAAAGGGATACAAAGTGTTAAACATGCAGAAAAATCAGGTCTTTGTCTCCAGAAATGTAAAGTTTTATGAGTCAGTATTCCCATTCTCTTGTCCTGCACCTATGTCTAGGCTTTTCCCTGCTTCTTTCCCATCTAATGAAGAAGACACACAGGATTTTTCCAAGGACTCTACTCCCAAGTCTTCTAACAGACCACCATCACCCACCAGGTCTCCTAACAAAACATTTTATTTACCCACCGCTGTTTCCCCTTCCCTTTTAGAGTCTAGTCCTAGGTTGTCCACATATGCTCATCCAGTTTCCAGGCCTCCAGTACAAGAGTTACGCAGGAGCACCAGACTGTCAATGCCTCCGGCCTACTTATCTGATTTTATTTATGGAACAGCATGTTCAGTCATTTCACCTAATCCACCACTTATTCCTTTTCATTCCTATGCCTTCACTACATTTTTTCAACACAATCAGGATATCATAAACAACATTACACAAATACATGAACCTATATCTTACCAAGAAGCTGCATCACTCCCCGAGTGGCAAGCTGCCATGGCCAAAGAGCTCGAAGACTTGAGTTCCAACCACACCTAGGATGTGGTTCCTCTTCCCCCAGGCAAGAAGGCTTTGCCTGCAAATGGGTGTATAAGGTTAAGTTTAAATCTGATGGTAGTCTAGAGAGACTGAAAGCACGATTGGTTATTCGTGGTGATATCCAAAAATAGGGAATTGACTATACAGACACTTTCACCTGTTGTGAAGATGACTACCATCCGCTGCCTTTTGACTGTTGCCGTGAAGAAGGGTTGGGATTTGTTTCAACTCGACGTCAACAACGCCTTCCTTCATGGTGATTTGCACGAAGAGGTCTTTATGAAATTTCCTCCTGGCTTCCCCTCTCCTCCTTCTCATCATGCTTTCCTCCTTCGCAAGTCCCTTTATGGCCTTAAACAGGCCTCCCGTCAGTGGTATACCCGTCTCTCTGCTGCTTTGGGTACGAGAGGATTCCCTTCCTCCATGAACGATTATTCCCTGTTTCACAAGAAAGATGGACACTTGATTACGATAATTGCAGTATATGTTGATGATATTTTAATCACAGGGAACAATAAAACAGAAATTGCTGCAGTTAAATCTTTTCTACACTCTGAGTTTCGAATCAAGGATTTGGGGCAAGCGAGTTATTTTTTGGGGATGGAACTTCTGCACGAACCTGATGGTTTGGTTATTACTCAACGGAAGTATGCCATGGATCTCTTGAGTGAATTTGATACTTCCTCTTCTCGTTCTGTCACTACTCCTCTCGATCCAAGTTGCAAGCTTTCTGCAGATCTGGGGGATCTTTTGCCTGATCCATCTATGTACCGTCGCCTTTTGGGAAAGTTGAACTATCTCACCCACACACGGCTGGATCTTTCTTACGCCGTTCAAACTTTGAGCCAATACATGTAGAACCCTCGATCTAGTCATCTTCAGGCTGCTCTTCACACTATCCGCTATCTTCGCAATGATCCTGGCATGGGGCTTTTCATTCCTTCTGATCCATCTTTCCAGTTATTGGGTTTTTGCGATGCTGATTGGGCGTCTTGTTTCGACACCCATTGATCCGTTAGTGGTTTATTTTTATGTTTGGGTGGGGCTCCAATTTCTTGGAAATCCAAAAAACAACAGGTGGTCTCTTTATCATCGGCAGAGGCAGAGTATCAATCTCTTCGCCGTCTTGTTGCTGAAATATCTTGGCTTGTCCGTCTCCTTGCAGATCTCATTGTTGATTTTCTCTTCCTATCCCCGTTCGTTGTGATAACCCATCGGCAATTCATATCGCCAAAAACCCCATCTTTCACGAACGAACGAAGCACATCCAATTAGATTGCCACTTCGTTCGTGAAAAGTTGCTTGATGGGTTGGTTTCTCTGTCATTTACTCCCTCCTCCACCCAAATCGCCGACATTTTCACTAAAGCCCTTTCTGGTCCTCTTCACCGTCATTTTTTGAGCAAGATCGGAGTCCGATCACCGGACTCCACCTTGAAGGGGGGTGTTAACGGAATTCCTACGACGGTGAAAGAAGAGAGTGGAGCTCCAATGGCAAATAGTGTGTTTGTTGGTTCTGTAATGATTTTGGAACTCAAAGAGTTGGAAAGGAATGGAAGAGACACAGTCGTGTCTCCTTATTTTCATCGAATCAGTTTGACCGAACAATTGGGCCGGGTCGCTACGTTCGGCCATTTGGACAGGACAATAGAAGTGGGCTGATATTTATTCAGAATCCAATAACTTGGTTTTAGCCCACTTCAATATACAGCTGGAATTCTTGATCATTTGATGTATATATTCACATTTTTAGAATAATCTAGAATAGTCTAGACAATAGAAATTAGTTAGGCTATTTTGTTTGTTAGCTAAATAGTTAGTTAGAGAAAAGATTCTCTTTACTTGTATATATACAAAAGCATACTGTACCGTGTGACACAGATTGGAGATTTAATGAAAATTGCAATTTGATTGCTAAATTCTCTTCTTCCTTCAGACAATTGTTCAAATGTCGGAAGACAAAAAGGGAAGACTATATATAAACTTCAAATTTATTGATTGGAGAAATCATTTCACCCAATTTAAAATACATAATCTCTAGTTTCAAATTGCAACTATTGATTTTCCAACGAAGTAAATGCAAACATATCTATAGGCTTTAATTACTTCTTCAAGATATCAATGATTTTAAACCACCATTAAATTAGTTTTTCCCAACAAAAATAACAGGCAAAGAATAATAAATAGAACTACCCATTCGTTCGCTATATAAATGAGAGAACTTTTGATTTCTTGGCATGAGCAAAAAGAACCAAAAACACTTGAAAGACTTGACATGTACTCGAAATCAATGGCAAAGCTAAATGTATTCCTCTGCTTTCTAATGTTGTTATCTTTCACAAGTGTTTGTCAGTTAAAGTATCAGTAGCAATTTGTTTGATTTCTCACTTCATTTTGGTACCATAGAAGCTTCATAAATACTATTGAGTTGTGGTTTCTTTTATTCATTATCCATAAGGTTTAAGAATGACATTAATAAGTTTAGTATAATAAAAATAATTAAGTCAATTTTCAAAGTTATGTTTCGTGTCAGCTTGCTTGACTTATAAAGCATATCAAAGGTAGAGAGGCTAAATTGTTCTGCCCGATCAAGTATAAGGTATCAAATGAAGGTCACCGCTTGTTCAAAAATACGATTGTGATAAAAGTGTCAGTAGCCAGTTATTTGATGATGTGTGGATAGTATCATGCATTTTCTCTTTGCAAGTAGCCAGTTATTTGATGATGTGTGGATAGTATCATGCATTTTCTCTTTGCAAGTAAATTAAATTAGTATCATGCATTTTTCTCCGACAAGCAAATTAAATGAATTTTTCTTATATATGCAGGGAGTTAAGAGGTGGTGCGTGGCAGATGAATGGGCAACAGATGAGACATTAGCAACATTCATGAATCAAGCATGTGAACGAGGCCACTGTGGATGTTGTGACGACTTACAACAAGGTAAACCTTGTTACTTGCCTTTAACCGTTCGTAGCCATGCTTCCTATGTTCTTAACCATATATATAGGAAAACTGGCAAATGTCCTCCTCATTTGGGTATCATTATACAAAGGGATCCATGTAAGTTTCTCTCTTAACCCCCCCCCCCCCTTATTAACTTCATTATATTCTATGCTAACGCCCATCCGGGTTGGATTTTTGGGAAGTCCAGGAGCGGTACAGGCGTAGATAATATCATATCCTAAGTTGGGTTGGCTTGCCAGAACTAGATTGAGGCCTTTCACTAGACAAGATCTAAAAATATTTATTGTACGATACTAAATTTAAATTTTATATTAAATATTCTTTTCACATTCACACCTATATACTAGATTGAACCCATTACCATCAATATAAGTCCTCCTTTACCCTTGACCTTCATTATTTTAAAAAAGAAATAAAAGCGATCAAATGGTTTGCTTTCATACAGAAAAAATAAGAGACAAATGATAATGCAAGTGACTAATCTCAAGTACATTTTAATTTTCAACTTTGCGTGCTGCTTTTCCTTTTCCTTATGTGAAGGACTTCAATATAGGTCCTTTTATGTTTTTTGGAGTTTTCCTTTAAACTTTTTGCAGTTAACATCACCTAACATATGTTTACAAAATCTCCTTCTTGCTACCAAAAATGACTTGGTCTGTAGTTGTAGCGAAGTTTTTTAAACCTTAAAGAAAATTGTACTTATCTAATTTATGTCTATTTGGTGTAATCTTGCAGCTTATGGACAATGCATATATCCATAAACGGAGTTGTTCGACAAGAGAATTCTTCCAATTAGAGGATGCAGAGTTGTTTTGTACGAATAGAGTAACTATATTATGAAGCATAGTTGAATAGTGATTGCTTCCTAGCTCGTCTATCAATCATTTTAGCAAATGTTTAATAGATGCTCCTCTTTTTAAGTTTGTTTATGGAATATATTTGAGATAATATGGTAGTCTCTTGATTTGAATTTCCTGAATAGGATTTTAGATGAACGGAAGGACTTTGATTTATAATTAGTACGTATTCTCACAAAGTAACAAGTGGGAGTAAAATAGACAAAAATGACATGTTCTCCATCAACCTGCATCCTCGCATAGCTTAGGAAGGTGAAATTAATCGATGATTTTCACTTTTAGTCTAATCTCATCAGATCAATTAATTCGGCGAATGTAGGTTGATATGGTTTAATGTAATCGTTAAGATGCATAAAGTTTACCTACCATGTGCTAATTATTTATATTTTAGGAATTCTATGTTTAGATTAAGTTTAACGTCCAATTAATAATTAAATTTCTATTTCTCACAAATTCCACTCAACGGCAGCTACCTAGCACAATGTGATGGAAAATAATTTTTGTGACCAACGAACCAGAAATTCGTAGAAAGCTTTCCCAAATTCCAAATTAATAACAATGAACAAAACAGGGAACAAGCACTCTCATTATGCACGGCAGCATCGCCGATCATTGACGGCGACAGAGACATCTCCGACGAATCACAAAACAAAGAAAACGTACGCCCGCCTAGCCCCACCTACCTAGCTATTCTTTTAGTGGGTCCCTAATTTCTTTATCAAGCCTGACCCCCATCTATGGGTGTCAAACGGGTATACGGGTTCGGGTTCGAGTTGTAAAATTGTAACCCCGCAGGTTTCGGGTACGGGTACGGGTACGGGTTTAAATTACGGGTTCTTAATGGGTCCGGATTTTGGGTAGGAAAAAAAAAAAACCCGTGCGGGTTCGGGTCTTAGCAGGTACGGGTACGGGTTCGGGTCTTAACAAATCGAGTTTGAGTCCGGGTTTTAATTTTTTTTAATAATATTATTTTAAATACTTAAAAAAAAGATGAATGATAGGAAAAACTGAAAAACTTACTTTATTTAAGATACTTGAACTATTAAAGTATTGAACATTAAACTTCTAAATTTGAAAAGTGCAACATCAAAACTAGGTAATGAAAATTCAAATTACAAATTTAAATATGCCTATTTCTTTGTGTAATTTCTTCCATGTCATTTTCCTCATGCTCCGGTGTAGGTGCCATTTATAGTGCTTGATCACTTAACAGAATTTCTTCAAGGTTATCATCTTGTTCTAGTGAGTCTTCAATTCTTTGGTTTCTTCGCTCCGATTTAATCCAGTCTCGTAAACAAACTAGAACATCCAAAGCATTATTACCCAAAAGAGTGACGGGTATCACCTATTTGACGTATATATTGAAGTTAATAGTTGAAGTTCTATACCATATTTGAGTAATATATATTCAAATTGTTGATTTGTTATGGAATATCAAGTTTCTTTTATAATTAAACTTGTTTCTCTTGAATATATTTCACTAGTAACAATATGGACACAAAACGAATTAAACCATGAGTGGAGAACTTGTGTATACCTTTCTCTACACATACAAGTTTTATTACTCAGTTTATTTTAACGGATACGGATACGGGTATATCTAGTAATACCCCATAATTTTGACGGGTCTTAACGGATACGGGTATTCGTTAAGAAAAAAAAAAAACTCGTTCGGGTAGGGGTATTTTAGAAGGTTTACGGGTTCGGGTCCGGGTTTTTGCGGGTCCGGATGGAGTCCGGGTCCGGGTTTTGACGGGTAGACCCCTACCCGTTTGACACCCATACCCCCATCCTTCCTCATTAAGGGCAGCTGCACCAGCCCGACCCTCTTGACTACCCCACGTTGCCTCAAACGTTTTTGTTTATCATGATTTAGATGTGTGCCATGGGTGTTTACCAATCATGAAGATTCCTGTAACGCTGTTCCGATAATGTTTAGTAATATTAATTTGGAGGTATGCCGTAAGAAGAGTGTAAATCTATTAAAATAAATCTTACACGATTTAAATGTCTATACGAATATTTAACTCTAAACGCTGACATATTACATCTTGAAGTTGCCATTTTCGGCTTACAAGACGCATGTTTAGTTGTTTACATTTGGTCGCATCTTATATCCTAATTAAAGATTATATGATTGTCAATGCCTCTTAGTGGTGGAAATTCCAAAGGGGTGGAAGTTCTTGTCATTTTTATGGACTTTCAATATGGATCCTAATACTTTTGTGAACCCTATGGAATTTAATCCTTTAAGATGGGATGTAAGTGACATGCCTTAATTATGTTCTTGAAGCTTTTTCTATTAGCCAATGTCCATTTAATTATTATTCCGTTAGAATTAAATTACTTTCCAAAGAAGTTATAGTAGTAACTAGTGAAATATTCTACAGGATTTTGAAACCAAACCATCCTCGTATTTCCCCTTTGGAGTCGGCCCCAAAATGTGCCCAGGATCCAATGTCGCGAGGCTTGGAATTTCAATAATTCTTCATTACTTTCTTCTTTACTACAGGTAATAATGCTCGCCTGAAATTTATTATAATGGTTCATTGAAATTAAAAAAAAAAAGATTTCAATTACTGATTAAAGCATATTTCGATTTAATTGGTATGATATGCAGGCCTGAGCAGATTAATCCTGAGAAAAAAATTCAACCTGCAGAAAATTCTATTGTGAGATTCAAGAAGCTCAAAGCATCATATGAATGACCACTTCAGCGTCTTCCAGGATTGCTCTTTATCATGTGGATCTTAAATGACCCTTTTCATGCGACATCAAGTCATAGCAATATATGATATGTAATTTGAAAACGATGAGCATGAGTTTATATCATCAATAATTTTATCATCCAATGAAGTTGCAGTCTAATGGTTTCAACCTCAATAATCTGCAATTCAAGTGGTGCAAACTTAAGATTTAATTATCGACTTTGCACATTACGTTGAATTCTTTATAAAAGAAATTGACAAAAAAAAAAAATGATCAAGAGCTAGAAGACTACATCAGCATTTCTAGCTCGAATTGCTTGGCAGACGTACTCGGTTAGAACCGAAATTCAAGGTACGGTCACCATTTTGAAAAGCATGTTCTTGGCTAGAACCGAAAAGCCAAAATTAGTTGTCGATTACTTTTTTGTCCGAAAACTCTTCGTGTTCCCGAACAAAGAGGGGCAGCTGTAATCACCTAATTTTGGCACGAATACAGAAAAATTGCCCAAAATAGCCGTGT
This sequence comes from Petunia x hybrida, assembly GCA_037355625.1. Classification (NCBI taxonomy): domain Eukaryota; kingdom Viridiplantae; phylum Streptophyta; class Magnoliopsida; order Solanales; family Solanaceae; genus Petunia; species Petunia x hybrida. The sequence continues at coordinate 7,553,996 of JBBBVM010000090.1, read as the reverse complement.
TAGGTTCTTAGAATTTTTTGCCGAAATTTTCCTAAATTTTAGTCTTTATTTTAATTAAAATTGTCATTAATTAGGATAGAAAATATGAAAATTACCAAAAATTACTTGTTATGTGTTTAACTATGACTCTATGTTTAATTTTGATAATATTCTAAATTTATGTAGTTTTGTTGTAGTTAGTTGTGTTAGTTTTTAATAAGTATAGGCTTGTTAGTGGCCATAAGAGCAAAACAATGTGACCCAATTGCTCAACCCAATCAGCCCATTTTCCCTTGGCCCGTCCGACTTTGGATTGATCTTCACCCTTGGATCATTTGCAATCCAATGGCCATAATTCCTCCACCTTTGTAAGTATATATTCCCTTTATTCCACTTCATTTACACTCACACACCCTAAAGCCTCTTGGCTTGGGGGAACTCTGCCCATTTTTACACAGACCACCGGAAGTTCCCCCCCCCCCCCCCCCCCACCACTGTCCCGCCGGAGAACCACCACAGTTCCGCCGTTGGTCCGCCGGCGGCCACCACCTCCGGTGGCCGGAAAAATACAAAAATATACCATGTGAAAGATCTCGGCCCCTCCTTTCCATTTCCGCTATTGGTTTCTTCAAAAGGTGAACCATTTGGCGTAGATCGGGTCTCAAAGTTTCGGTCAAACTATAACTCCGGCGATCCTTGATTTTTCCGGTAAGTTTTTTGGTTCTTTTTCATCCCCTCTCTTTCCCTAGTACATCCCATACCCCAGTTTCTTCGTTCCTTTCTCTGCTGCCCATTTTCTCTCTTCTCATTTTTTTTCTTTCTTTCTTCTTGTTTGTCAATGAGGACTGTGAGGGTGATTTGTTTGGGGTGAAGGGGCTGTTTTCAATCTTTGAACGGAGGGGGCTGTTACGAGTTTGATTTGGTGCCTGGGATGATGATGGTTTGTTTGTTGATTCAAAATTGAGGCAGTGACGGGGAGGGGCTGTTAGGTTTAGTTTGTTTGTGTGATATTAGCCCTTTGACGTTTGGGATTTGGTTGAAGCTGAAACTGCTTTGGTGTTACTACAATGGTGTCGTTTTTGTTGAAGCTATAAGTATTCAACAACACTCGTCTTCTTGATTGGAGCACAAACTTCCTTGACAAGGCATCCGCCACCATATTTTCTTTTTCCTTTTTGTAATGGATGACATAAGGAAAAGTTTCAAGGAATTCTACTCATTTGGCATGTCTCACATTCAATTTCTCTTAGAATTTGAGGTGTTTCAAAGATTGGTGGTCGGTTCTAATGACAAATTCTTTTGACCAAAGATAATGTTGCCAATGAGCCAATGCTCTCACCAACGCATACAATTCTTTGTCATAAGTGGAGTATTTAGTGCTTTCTCCCTTAAGTTTTTCACTAAAATTGGCAATGAATTTTTGATCTTGCATCAACACGGCTCCAATTCCTACCCCACTAGCATCAAACTCAAATTCGAAGGTTTTATCAAAATTGAGTAGTTGAAGGAGAGATGTAGAGCTAAGCACTTTTTTTAATTTTGCAAAGCCTCTTCTTGCTCCTTCCCCCACACAAATGCCTTATCCTTCCTTATCACTTCGGTCAATGGTACGACTATAGTACTAAATCCCCTCACAAACCTCCTATAAAAGCTAGCCACCATGAAAACTTCTCACATCACCAATGCTTTTAGGAGTGAGCCGATCCCTAATGGCCTCCACTTTAGCCTCATCTACTTCCACACCATTTGCACTCACTACAAAACCAAGAAACACAACTTTTTCAACACAAAAGAAGTATTTTTTCAAGTTAGCAAATAATTGCTGCTTCCTCAAAACATCAAACACTTATTTCAAATGATTAGCATGTTCATCAATGGATTTGCTATAGACAAGGATGTCAGCAAAGTAAACTACAACAAATTTTCCAATGAAAGATTTAAGCACATGATTCATCAACCTCAAAAAGGTTGAAGGAGCATTGGACAAGCCAAAAGGCATGATAAGCCACTCATAAAGATCAAAGTTAGGTTTAAAGGTTGTCTTCCACTCATCACCTGGTTTCATCCAGATTTGGTCGTAGCCACTCCACGAGTCAATTTTAAAGTACAGATAAGAACCACACAACTCATAAAGCATATCATCTAACCTAGGGATAGGATGACGATACTTTACCATTATCTTATAGATGGCTCTACAATCAACACATATGTGCCAAGTCCCATCTTTCTTTGGTACTAGGATGACTGAGACTGCACATGGGCTCAAGCTTTCTTGCACAAATCCTCTTTCAAGCAACTCTTCCACTTGCCTTTGGAGCTCTTTAGTAGCCTCCGGGTTGCTTCTACATGCGGCCTTGTTGGATAATTGGGAGCCCGGAACAAGGTCAATATGATTGTCAATGCCTCTTAGTGGTGGAAATTCCAAAGGGGTGGAAGTTCTTGTCATTTTTATGGACTTTCAATATGGATCCTAATACTTTTGTGAACCCTATGGAATTTAATCCTTTAAGATGGGATGTAAGTGACATGCCTTAATTATGTTCTTGAAGCTTTTTCTATTAGCCAATGTCCATTTAATTATTATTCCGTTAGAATTAAATTACTTTCCAAAGAAGTTATAGTAGTAACTAGTGAAATATTCTACAGGATTTTGAAACCAAACCATCCTCGTATTTCCCCTCTGGAGTCGGCCCCAAAATGTGCCCAAGATCCAATGTCGCGAGGCTTGGAATTTCAATAATTCTTCATTACTTTCTTCTTTACTACAGGTAATAATGCTCGCCTGAAATTTATTATAATGGTTCATTGAAATAAAAAAAAAAAAAAAGATTTCAATTACTGATTAAAGCATATTTCGATTTAATTGGTATGATATGCAGGCTTGAGCAGATTAATCCTGAGAAAAAAATTCAACCTGCAGAAAATTCTATTGTGAGATTCAAGAAGCTCAAAGCATCATATGAATGACCACTTCAGCGTCTTCCAGGATTGCTCTTTATCATGTGGATCTTAAATGACCATTTTCATGCGATATCAAGTCATAGCAATATATGATATGTAATTTGAAAACGATGAGCATGAGTTTATATCATCAATAATTTTATCATCCAATGAAGTTGCAGTCTAATGGTTTCAACCTCAATAATCTGCAATTCAAGTGGTGCAAACTTAAGATTTAATTATCTGACTTTGCACATTACGTTGAATTCTTTATAAAAGAAATTGACAAAAAAAAAAATGATCAAGAGCTAGAAGACTACATCAGCATTTCTAGCTCGAATTGCTTGGCAGACGTACTCGGTTAGAACCGAAATTCAAGGTACGGTCACTATTTTGAAAAGCATGTTCTTGGCTAGAACCGAAAATCCAAAATTAGTTGTCGATTACTTTTTTGTCCGAAAACTCTTCGTGTTCCCGAACAAAGAGGGGCAGCTGTAATCACCTAATTTTGGCATGAATACAGAAAAATTGCCCAAAATAGCCGTGTTAGGTTCTTAGAATTTTTTGCCGAAATTTTCCTAAATTTTAGTCTTTATTTTAATTAAAATTGTCATTAATTAGGATAGAAAATATGAAAATTGCCAAAAATTACTTGTTATGTGTTTAACTATGACTCTATGTTTAATTTTGATAATATTCTAAATTTATGTAGTTTTGTTGTAGTTAGTTGTGTTAGTTTTTAATAAGTATAGGCTTGTTAGTGGCCATAAGAGCAAAACAATGTGACCCAATTGCTCAACCCAATCAGCCCATTTTCCCTTGGCCCGTCCGACTTTGGATTGATCTTCACCCTTGGATCATTTGCAATCCAATGGCCATAATTCCTCCACCTTTGTAAGTATATATTCCCTTTATTCCACTTCATTTACACTCACACACCCTAAAGCCTCTTGGCTTGGGGGAACTCTGCCCATTTTTACACAGACCACCGGAAGTTCCCCCCCCCCCACCACTGTCCCGCCGGAGAACCACCACGGTTCCGCCGTTGGTCCGCCGGCGGCCACCACCTCCGGTGGCCGGAAAAATACAAAAATATACCATGTGAAAGATCTCGGCCCCTCCTTTCCATTTCCGCTATTGGTTTCTTCAAAAGGTGAACCATTTGGCGTAGATCGGGTCTCAAAGTTTCGGTCAAATTATAACTCCGGCGATCCTTGATTTTTCCGGTAAGTTTTTTGGTTCTTTTTCATCCCCTCTCTTTTCCTAGTACATCCCATACCCCAGTTTCTTCGTTCCTTTCTCTGCTGCCCATTTTCTCTCTTCTCATTTTTTTTCTTTCTTTCTTCTTGTTTGTCAATGAGGACTGTGAGGGTGATTTGTTTGGGGTGAAGGGGCTGTTTTCAATCTTTGAACAGAGGGGGCTGTTACGAGTTTGATTTGGTGCCTGGGATGATGATGGTTTGTTTGTTGATTCAAAATTGAGGCAGTGACGGGGAGGGGCTGTTAGGTTTAGTTTGTTTGTGTGATATTAGCCCTTTGACGTTTGGGATTTGGTTGAAGCTGAAACTGCTTTGGTGTTACTACAATGGTGTCGTTTTTGTTGAAGCTATAAGTATTCAACAACACTCGTCTTCTTGATTGGAGCACAAACTTCCTTGACAAGGCATCCGCCACCATATTTTCTTTTTCCTTTTTGTAATGGATGACATAAGGAAAAGTTTCAAGGAATTCTACTCATTTGGCATGTCTCACATTCAATTTCTCTTAGAATTTGAGGTGTTTCAAAGATTGGTGGTCGGTTCTAATGACAAATTCTTTTGACCAAAGATAATGTTGCCAATGAGCCAATGCTCTCACCAACGCATACAATTCTTTGTCATAAGTGGAGTATTTAGTGCTTTCTCCCTTAAGTTTTTCACTAAAATTGGCAATGAATTTTTGATCTTGCATCAACACGGCTCCAATTCCTACCCCACTAGCATCAAACTCAAATTCGAAGGTTTTATCAAAATTGAGTAGTTGAAGGAGAGATGTAGAGCTAAGCACTTTTTTTAATTTTGCAAAGCCTCTTCTTGCTCCTTCCCCCACACAAATGCCTTATCCTTCCTTATCACTTCGGTCAATGGTACGACTATAGTACTAAATCCCCTCACAAACCTCCTATAAAAGCTAGCCACCATGAAAACTTCTCACATCACCAATGCTTTTAGGAGTGAGCCGATCCCTAATGGCCTCCACTTTAGCCTCATCTACTTCCACACCATTTGCACTCACTACAAAACCAAGAAACACAACTTTTTCAACACAAAAGAAGCATTTTTTCAAGTTAGCAAATAATTGCTGCTTCCTCAAAACATCAAACACTTATTTCAAATGATTAGCATGTTCATCAATGGATTTGCTATAGACAAGGATGTCATCAAAGTAAACTACAACAAATTTTCCAATGAAAGATTTAAGCACATGATTCATCAACCTCAAAAAGGTTGAAGGAGCATTGGACAAGCCAAAAGGCATGATAAGCCACTCATAAAGATCAAAGTTAGGTTTAAAGGTTGTCTTCCACTCATCATCTGGTTTCATCCAGATTTGGTCGTAGCCACTCCACGAGTCAATTTTAAAGTACACATAAGAACCACACAACTCATAAAGCATATCATCTAACCTAGGGATAGGATGACGATACTTTACCATTATCTTATAGATGGCTCTACAATCAACACATATGCGCCAAGTCCCATCTTTCTTTGGTACTAGGATGACTGAGACTGCACATGGGCTCAAGCTTTCTTGCACAAATCCTCTTTCAAGCAACTCTTCCACTTGCCTTTGGAGCTCTTTAGTAGCCTCCGGGTTGCTTCTACATGCGGCCTTGTTGGGTAATTGGGAGCCCGGAACAAGGTCAATTTGATTGTCAATGCCTCTTAGTGGTGGAAATCCACTAGGCAACTCCTCGGGAAAGATGTCTTCATAACCTTGCAAAAGAGAAGAAATAGAACTAGGCAAAGAAGTGGCTAGTTTATTAGTAAGCAAAACATGATCCTTGTGTAAGAGGAGAATCATGGGCATTCCCTCTTTCACATCATTCAAGCACTCCTTTTTTGAAAAGAACATGCTCACTTCCTCTTTTGTTTCCTCACTCTTTTGTGTGACAACTCCCACTCTTTTCCCCCCATCAACTCCATCTTTCTTTTCTTTCTCTTTTTTCAACTTCAACTCCCTAATCTTTCTATATCCCTCACCTACTTGAGCCGGAGTCAATGGATTAAGAATATACTTTCGACCTTCCAACTCTAAGGCAAACTTGTTAGTCTTGCCATCATACTTTGCTAAACGATCATATTGCCAAGGTCTACCAAGCAAAACGTGACAAGCTTCTATTGGAACTACATCGAATAAGAGCTCATCATGGTAGTCCCCAATCTTGAATTTGATCAAAGCTTGCTTGGTCACTTTTAATTCTCCACATTCGTTCAGCTATTGTAGCTTATAAGATTGTGGACGTTTCTTAGTAGGAAGCTTGAGTTGATCAATCACAGTGGTACTCACTACATTGATACAGCTACCACTATTAATGATAAGAGAACAAATGATTCCTTGGACCTTACAATAAGCATGAAATAAATTCTCCCTTTGATTTGATTCCTCCTTTACTTGCACTCACATTATTCTCCTTACCACAAGAGTAGCGGCTATATCTTCCTCAAATTGCTCACCTTCCCCTCTTCTCCCATCAAAGTCATCATCACAAGGAATGTCCCCATCTACCTCCTCTACATCACTATCACTCGTTTGATAGCCACCATCACCCAAGGCAACAATGGTTCTTCTATTTGGACAATCCCTCATCATATGGCCTCGACCATTATATTTATAACATTGAATGTTAGACAAACTTTCAAGTTTAGCTTTGTTACTTCCCACATTTGGCTCTTCTTTGGGCTTGGCTTTGTCAAATTGGCCCTTGAACTCTCGCTTGGGCTCCTTTGCTTTGTTCCATGGGGAATAGGTCTTCACATTGTCTCTTCCTTTGCTCCAATCGGTGGAGATGTTCTTGGACTTATAACACTTGTCCAACCTAAGCCCTTTCTCCACCTCAAGCGCAGCTAGAATAGCATCATACAAGGAATCAAATTGAAGAAGAAATTTCTCTATTCAAGCCCACACAAAACCTTGGAATGAGGAGCCGGTCTCCATCATGACTGTTCAATTCCTTCAAGTTGCAGCTTCTATAATCATCATTCAACAAGTGGTAACAAAAATTTTACCCAAAAGAAACCTAAACCTATGACTCTATTTTTGGAATTTTTGGTTTTTTATTTTTTTGTGATTTTTAAGATTTTGATATTCAAAACCTAGATAGTGTTTGTAAGAACAGAAACCAATCCATGCTCTGATACCAAATGATATAAACCAAATAACAAGAAATAAAAAAAATAAGAATTGAAAAGATTAAAAGCAAGACCTACTTTTAATTAGAAAGGATTAAAGAAGTAGATTAGGGAAATAGGCATAATCACCCCTTTAATTGTCTAACAAAAGGAACCTATACTAATTGATCATCAATTGAATCAATGTCCAATTATAAATCAAGGATTAAAATGATTAAGCAACAAGCTTAGCCAAGTTTTCTCACACTCAATATTCATCAAAAGCTAACCTTAATAAATGAAGATAAAGACCTTATATAGTCATTCCTAAAATGGCAAACAATGCCTTAATCACCCTTGAAATGGGCTTGCAGCAAGCCAATTAACTAAAGATAGCGTTCTGGTTATCGCCACAGCGCTATCGCGCTAGGACACGTGTGATCGCGTGGCATGAGTAACCAGAGCTTCGCGATCGCGGCTATGGTCACGCGATCTCGAAGAAAATTGCTTTCACCTATTTTCAGCCTCCAGCACGATCGTGTCTAACGTCTCGCGATCGAGATGTACAACTTCTTGACCTTGCGCGATCGCGTCTGAAGTCTCACGATCGCGATGAGCATTTTCTGATTTTGAGGCAGTGAGCTTGCAAGCAGGTCCTGAAGCCTCCAAAATCTTCCCCAGCAGCTCCAGTTGTGCAAAAGTGGCCTGCAACTGTTGCAACTCCCGTGCTTGGCTTATTGTAAATGGTTTGCTCACGGACCGGGTTGTATCATGATCATAATCAGAATGACCAGCAGGTTGATGATGATATTGTTGATGCTCCAGTACCTGATAATGTGGTTGGCCAGCAACAAATCATTGTTGATGCTCCAAAGAGTTCACTCAGAAGATCTTCTAGAGTGAGTTTACCTTCATCTCGGTATCCTCCCGGTGAGTAGGTACTCTTGACTGACGAGGAAAAACCTGAATGCTTTGAAGAGGTCATGGAAATTGAAGAAAAAGAAAAGTGGTTTGATGCTATGCAAGATGAGATGAGTTCCTTGCATGTTAATCATACTTTTGATTTGGTTAAGCTTCCTAAAGATAGAGAAGCTTTGAAAAACATGTGGGTTTTCAGGGTAAAACATAAAGATAGTAACTTAGTTCCACGGTACAAGGCTAGATTGGTTGTCAAGGGCTTTAATCAGAAAAAGGGAGTTGATTTTAGTGAGATATTTGCTCCTATTGTGAAGATGTCTTTCATTCGTATTTTTCTAGGCTTAACTACAAGTCTAGACTTAGAGGTTGAGCAAATGGATGTGAAAAGTGATTTTCTCCATGGTGATTTAAATGAAGAAATTTATATGGAGCAGTCTGAAGGCTTTGAAGTCAAGGGAAAAGAAAATTATGTTTGAAGATTAAAGAAGAGCTTGTATGGTTTGAAACAAGCTCCCAGGCAGTGGTACAGGAAGTTTGGATCTTTTATGCAGCATCAGGGTTTCAAGAAGACTTCTTCAAACCATTGTTTTTTTGTGCAAAAATTCTCTGAAGGTGACTTTATTATTTTATTGCTTTATGTTGATGACATGCTTGTTGTTGGTCATAATGCTTGCCGGATTCAGAAGTTGAAACAAAAGTTGAACAAGTCTTTTGCCATAAAAGACTTGGGACCGGCGAAGCAGATTCTTCGCATGCAGATTGTCCGTGACAGAGAGGCCAAGAAGTTATGGTTATCACAGGAGAACTATATTCAGAGAGTACTTCGCAGATTCAGCATGGATAAGGCAAAGGCTATCAGTACACCTTTGGCTATGCACTTCAAGTTGAGCAGAAAGCAGTGTCCTTCCAGTGTTGATGAGAAGGAAGATATAAAGAAAGTTCCTTATGCTTCAGTTGTTGGCTGTTTGATGTATGCAATGATTTGCACAAGACCTGATATTTCTCATGTTGTTGGTATTGCTATACGTTATCTTTCTAATCCAGGAAGAGAGCATTGGAATGCAGTGAAGTGGATAATGAGATATCTTTGTGGCAACTAAAGTCACAGTTTGTGTTTTGGTATAAGGAAACCTGTTCTTTGTAGTTACACTGATTCAGACATGACTAGTGATGTTGATACTCGTAAGTCTACTTCAGGCTACTTGATTACTTATGCAGGGGGAGTTGTGTCTTGGTAATCTAGGTTGCAGAAATGTGTCGCTCTATCTACTACAGAAACTGAGCTTATTGCTGACGTTGAAGGTTGTAAAGAGTTGCTTTGGATGAAGCGATTCTTAAAGGAAATTGGCTTTGCTCAGAAGAAGTATGTGCTTTATTGTGATAGTCAGAGTGCTATTCATCTTGGCAAGAATTCTACATTTCATGGTAAGTCGAAGCATATTGATGTGAGGTACCATTGGATTCGAGATGTGTTGGATGCTAAGTTGCTTTCACTTGAGAAGATCCACACTAATGACAATGGTTCAAACATGCTTACTGAATCTTTACCAAGAGGTAAGTTTGAAGAATGATATTTGATCACCGGGATGGCGATCTCCTCCACATAGTCGAGAAGGAGAGAATTGTTGGGTTTTTGGGCCTTTCCCTTCCTATGTGGATAAATAAACACCCTTTTGGACCAGCCCACTATATGCCCTAAGCCCACTAATATTGCCACATATAAAAGATCATCTTTAGATCTGATTTTGGTTAAGAACAAGAGATATAGCAGCCACATATTGAGAGAAAAGAGAGAGAGTGTAGCAGATTTTTCTGCATATATTCAGCCACTGTAGCCAATTTTGAAAGGCGATTTCAATTTCGTTTCTAGTCCGATTAAGCTGATTTTTAGACAGTAAATTTTTCTCAACTTGATCTTTGATTGAAAACTAGAAGGGGTTGATTAGGAGTTCTGTAGCCCCAGATTTTGGCTCGTAACAATAGCTACATTTTAGTGAAATTTACTCCTTTCTTCTCTAGTTTTGGTGCTTTGGTATATGTATTGTTGCTCCGTATTTGGCACTTGTTGTGTAGTCATTTTGGAGAATATTTGTACTCTTGTTGATTGATTAGTGGAGCTTTTGTGGACTTTGGTCCCGTGGTTTTGTACCTCTTCACATTGAAGGGGTTGTCCACGTAAAAATTGGTGTCTCGTGTGTTGATTACTTTACTTGCTATTCATTTGTGTGTATGGTATTGTGGGCTACCCGGATAACTATTTGTGCACATTAGTTAGCTCTTCGTGATAAAATAGTGTGGGAAGTTTTGACTTGATTATTCTTCCGCTTTTACCTCGTCGTACAATTATTGTTATTGCTTGGTTTCTTCCCAACCTCTACCCTTGAGAAACTTCAAACCCTTTAGTTTCATTACTTCTCTATGAATGTCTATGCCATCCTCTGAGATTTTGTATTGAATTCCCACTAACCGCATCGAGCAAATTTCACTCTTCTGTCTTGCAGCATCTCCTCATTTCTCGTATTGCTAGTATGGTTTAGTGAATACTTGGACTCTACTTGTTCAAACTAATAGTGCACATATTATGGTTTTGAGGTATTCCTTTTTATTGTTACATGATTGAAAATATCCTTTATGTTCAATAGCCCTAAGATTCTTTGTGACTTTATGCGTCAAACCATTCTGTAGGAACTCAAGTTTGAGGAATTCAATGATGTTAAAAAGTGTTATCCTCATGGATTTCATGGAGTAAATAGATATGGTCGACCAGTTTACATTGAAAGAATAGGAATGGTAAATCTCAATAGCTACTTGAAGTAACTACTATGGAGAGATTTGTGAAATATCATGTGTCTGAACAAGAGAAAACATTGAACTGGAGATACCCTGCATGTTCACTTGCTGCGAAGAAGCATATTGCTTCGACTGTCAACATCTTGGATGTCTATCTTTTTATCTTTCACTTAAGGAGATTCAAACTTTATGTGTGTGATCATGTGTTAGTCCATGTCTATATTCCCCAGTTTAAGGCTTGCAGTTCAGCTAACGTTGGCTTATGGCTGTTGAGTAACAATACCACTTACTGATTCTCAAAGCCAATGGAATCAGTTATCTGTTTATTATTTCCTGATGGTTAACTGAGCCATGTTCCAGATGACAAAACCTTTAGCCTTTGGAGTCATGGAATATGAATGTATCTTTCCATCACAATACCAATACATTTTACTTTGCCTTTACTTTCACTACCTAGCTGCCAAAATGGTATTAAAAATTCAATAAGCTTCATATTAATTCTTGTCGTTATTTTTCAGTTACATGAACTAGGATGATAGCCTATTAGCGACCTGTTATCTATTTCATAACAGGAAAATTTGGTCACGTAGATCTTCTATACTTGCGGATGATGTGAAATAAGAGGACTATTTCATTTTTTTACTCATGCTGCTGCCCATGCTTTTCAAACTGCATAGCTTTCACTGTCCGTGGCCTTTTTCTTAATGAATGTATTGCTTGGATTGGTTTCCTAGGCTATGTTGATGAAATAATTTGATCTTTGTCAACACATTGCACAGCCATAAGATGCCTGAGTGGGATTGAGTTAGCTAAATAAGCATAATGTTAACCTTATTTTTATACGACTTGCTTCTATCTAATATATATATATATATATATATATATATATATATATATATATATATATATATATATATATATATATATATATATATATATATATATATATATATATATATATATATATATATATATATATATATATATATAATATATATATATATATCTCAAATACAGTCTTTAATATTATGTATCTAGTCAAATATATATTACTCAATGATATGGATTATATACGAACTAGTACCTATCTGTAAAACCAAACACACTCACACGAGAGAAACAATATTTGGGTGAAAACTCTTGCTTTCATTGATGAGGGGAGTCCCCTATTTATACAAAAGAAACCTAAAGAATAACCCTAAACCTAACTTAGTGACTAAGTAAACCTAACCCTAACGGGCTTGGCCCAATATACATAATACATGACTAATCTATTATTTACATACAAGCCTATACGGGCAGAGCCTATACGGGCAGAGCCTATACGGGCAGATCCTATTTACAATACCCCCCCTCAAGTTGGAGCATGAGGGTTCCTTATGCCCAACTTGTTAAGGAAGAATTCAAACTGGGCGCGTCCCAGCGCCTTTGTAAAAATATCAGCGAGTTGCGTGGTCGTAGGCACATAGCTGGGACGAATGACCCCTCCGATGATTTCATTCCGAACAAAATGACAGTCAACTTCGATATGTTTAGTGCGTTCATGAAAGACAGGATTCCGAGCAATATGCAACGCCGCCTGACTGTCACACTTCAAATTCATCGGAGAATCGTGATCAATTCCAAGATTCCACAAAATCCCTTTCAACCACTTCAATTCACACACAGTCATCGCCATCGATCTATATTCTGCCTCAGCGGAGGACCTCGACACGATCTGTTGCTTCTTCATTCTCCAAGATATCGGCGAATCCCCTAACGACACATACCAACCTGTTAACGACCGACGTGTCAATGGACAGCCTGCCCAATCAGAGTCACACCACCCGTGCAATCTCAGATCACACCGAGAAGGAAAAACAATGCCTTGTCCCGGACAGCCCTTCAAATATCGAACAACCCTGAGGGCCGCTTCCATATGCTCAATACGGGGACTCTGCATGAATTGCGACAACACATGCACACTATAGGACAAATCCGGTCGCGTAAAACACAAGTAAATCAATCTACCAACCAGTCGCCGATAGCGTTCAGGATCTTTGATAAAACGACCAGTCGCAAGTGCCAAGCGATGGTTTTGTTCTATCGGTGTACCAACCGGTTTTGCCCCCAACAAGCCTGCCTCCGATATGATATCCAATGCATACTTCCTCTGACACAGGAAGATTCCTTTCGGAGCCCTTGCCACTTCAACTCCCAAGAAGTATTTCAAGGCACCTAAATCCTTCATATGGAAACATTTCGAGAGATACAGCTTAAAAATTCGTATTGCCTTCGAATCGTTACCAGATATAATCAGATCGTCCACATAAACGAGCACATTCAAATGCACATTTCCCTTCTTCATCGTAAATAATGAGTAATCCGAATATGATTGTCGAAACCCATATTGCTTAAGTGCAGCAGACAACTTCGCAAACCAACATCGGGGAGCTTGTTTTAATCCATACAATGATTTTCGAAGGCGACACACAGCTCCTCTCCCCGTCATGCGATGTCCCGGAGGCAATTTCATATATACTTCCTCGTGAAGATCACCATGCAAAAATGCATTGTGCACATCCATCTGATGCAATTCCCAATTTTTGGCAGCTGCTACGGCCAGAAAAACTCGGACAGTCACCATCTTTGCAACCGGTGCAAATGTCTCCGTATAATCAACCCCTTCGATTTGGTGATTTCCGAAAATCACAAGTCTTGCTTTGTACCTTTCAATAGTTCCATCCGAGTTGTACTTTATCTTGTATACCCATCGACATCCGAGGGCCTTCTTCCCGGTAGGCAAGCGAACTATCTCCCAGGTTCTATTCGCTTCCAGTGCCTTCAATTCTTCCCCCATGGCTGTTCTCCATTTGTCACTTTTTACCGCCTCTGAATAGGAGGTAGGCTCATGTCCTTGGGTTATAGCTGCAAGAAAACTCACATGTTTCGAAGAGAAATTATCACAATTGACATAGTGTGCTAGAGGATAGGGCTTACCAGAGGGTTGTTGAGAAACGGATGAACAAGCAGACTTTCGAACACAGGACGATACCCGGTGACTCATCTTTTGGACCGTATTAGTAACAAAGTCTCTCAGCAAGATATTCTCTTTCTTAGTTCGTTTTCCCCGACCCAACTCTTCGGGTTCAACTTCGGAAACCACCTCAGGTTCAGCTTCCGGAGTCACCACTTCGGGTTCAATCACCGGAGTCATGACTTCGGGTTCAACACCCCCCCTTCCTTGCACACTCTCCTCTTCCTCCTCCAATGCAACGGGGACAAAAGCGGTATCTTGTGTCCGTTTTTCGGCATCCGTCTCCTTTGATGCAAATGGAAATTCCTTTTCGTAAAACACCACATCCCTTGAGAACACAAACTCCTTTGCCTCCAAGTCATACATTTTCCACGCTCTCTTCCCATTTGGATATCCCAAAAACACACATCGACGACTCCTACTTTCAAACTTGTCACTTGTTCGTCCTTGATTGCGAGCATAACATAAGCAACCGAACACCCTCAAATGATCGTAGTTCGGTGTCACACCCATCAAGATATCGTAAGGTGTCTTCCCATTCAACAACTTAGTGGGTGTCCGGTTAATCAAGTAACATGCCGTCATCACACATTCTCCCCAGAAGTCAATCGGTAAATTAGCTTGAAAACGCAGAGCCCGTGCCACGTTTAAGATATGTCTATGTTTCCGTTCAACTCTTCCGTTTTGTTGGGGTGTCCCCACACATGAAGTTTGGAACAAGATCCCTTGTTCGAGAAAATACCCTTTCAGACTTACAAATTCGGTTCCATTATCACTCCGAACGCACTTAACCCGTTTATTGAATTGTCTCTCTACCATTGCAAAGAAACCCTTCAATTTTTGTCCGACCTCTTTCTTATCAACTAACAGGAACACCCATACTCCTCGCGAACAATCATCAACGACAGTCAAAAAATATGATGCACCACACGAAGACTCAGTTCTATAAGGACCCCACAAGTCACAATGAACTAAATCAAAAGGTTCATCAGCTTTATTATTACTCGAAGGAAATACATTTTTAGTTTGTTTTGCCCTAAGGCATACATCACATGCTTTCTCTTCTAAGCTACCTTTCCCACTACCTTCTAAGACGGAAAGAGATTTGGTTACTTGCATCGAAGGATGTCCCAACCTTTGATGCCATAAATCTACCCCATCGACCTTCACAGCTTTCACCACGGGTATCGTCCGAAAGTAGTAGAGTCCGTTCTTTTGTTCACCCGCTCCAATCAACCTCCCCGTAGCCTGGTCCTGCATAACACACAAATCATTAGTGAAATTTACACTGCAACCAACTTGATTAATTAATTGAGACACAGAAATCAAGTTGCAAGTCATTTCTGGCACATATAACACTCCGTGAAGAACCAGGTCTTCGTTAAATCTGATGGATCCTTCCTGAGTCGCCATCGTACTGCTTCCGTTCGGTAAACCTACCGGACACTTTGGTATTGTTCGTAAATTCTCCAACACACTTATCTGACCGGTCATGTGATTTGACGCCCCCGTGTCAATAATCCATGAAGGATAAGTTTTCTTACCGGTCGATGGTTCACTTGTGCTTGCCTTCTCCTTTTTCAGCAAATCGAACAGCATCTGCAACTGATCACCTGTTATTCCGGACAGGTTAGTCTGTCCGGGCACCCTCATGTGTCCGTTTTCTCCATTCTCGAGCTCAGCTTGAGCAGCGTTTGCTCGATTATTGCCACGTCCTCGACCAGCATTTGAACCAAACTGTTGATGTCCACGGCCTCTTCCACCTTTGTTACCTTCAGCTCTTCCTCTACCACGTCCTCCATTCGAAGTACCTTGCTTCGAATAATGTACCCACCCCTCCGGATAGCCAATGACTTCATAGCAGCGTTCCGGAGGATGTCCTCCTCGATCACACAGGTGACACTCCTTATAGCCTGTCTTCGGCGGTTGTGATCGTTGTGCAGCAAACGCCGTCACCTCCCCTCGTTCTTCCTGAGTTCGTGCCATCCCTTTGACCCGTTCATCTTGGATTACCTTTTGGTAGACTTGATTCATCGATGGCAACGGCTCCTGAGCCAAGAGATTGGAACGGACAGTTCCATAAAGACTTTCATCCAGGCCCATAAGGAATAAGTGAACCCTATCTTCTTCCCTTTTCTTCTCCAGTGCAACCGTTAGATTGCAAGTGCAGTTTCCACACGAGCAAGTTGGAAACTTATCACAATTTCCTAGTTCTTCCCACAACATAGCCAGTTTTCCATAATAAGCAGCAACAGTCAATCCCTTTTGCTTACAACTGGCCAAAGCCGCTTTCAATTCCTGAATCCGAGGTCCGTTTCCCACGGAGAAACGTTCTCGAATACTCTCCCACAGATCTTTCGCTACTTCCATGTGCGATATGGTGGTCCGAAGAGTAGGCTCGATCGAATTCCTAATCCACGACACCAGAAGAGAATTGATAGTCCACCAATCCTCATAATCGATCGACTTTTCATCGGGCATCTTGATCGATCCGTCAACAAAACCAAACTTCTTCCTTGCACGCAGCGCCGTTCTAACCGACCGCGCCCACTCCTCATAGTTTTCACTGGTCAACTGGACCTGTGTGATAATCAAACCAGGATTATCATTCGAAGTGATATCATACGGAGAGATTGTCTTCCGTACGGCTGCAACATCTCCTTTTGGAACCTCCATTACTTTTCTATTTGAAGAGCTTCACAATGGCTCTGATACCATGTAAAACCAAACACACTCACACGAGAGAAACAATATTTGGGTGAAAACTCTTGCTTTCATTGATGAGGGGAGTCCCCTATTTATACAAAAGAAACCTAAAGAATAACCCTAAACCTAACTTAGTGACTAAGTAAACCTAACCCTAACGGGCTTGGCCCAATATACATAATACATGACTAATCTATTATTTACATACAAGCCTATACGGGCAGAGCCTATACGGGCAGAGCCTATACGGGCAGATCCTATTTACAATACTATCATTAAGGACAAAAGGAAGTTTGAGTAAAAAAATGTTCAAACTTAGCGATCTTTTGTGTTTGGATAACACAGATTCGAAGAGGTCCAAGGACCTAATAGGTACGGGGCAATGTTGAGGGAGCCAAATGACTTTTCGTGTCAAGTTTAGGGAGCTATCAACCTATTCTGCCTATCAAATATAAGATCAAGTTATAGTACCAAATGAAGAGTTTCAACCTTTTCTTTCGTTTCGACAAGTGACTTCAAGCAATAGGAATAACACTATGTTAAATAAGACAGCCTATAACAAATTCAAATAGAGGCATAGTGTACCCCAAAGTAAGCTTAACAAGACATTCTATTCATTAGGAAGTACCCCGAGTACAATTGTATATTTAACAAAAGTTAATCAGAGCATGTATTCATCGCTTTAAAAGAGAATCATTAAATGTAAGGCTTCTATGTGTTATTGGGTGAATTTTAGAGTTGCCTTTTAAATTAGTGAACAAGCCAAACAAGTCTTATAAGTTTGCTGCTGAAATTATCGCATGATTTGAAAATTGACGAGATGCAAAAGTAAAATAATTAAACACTATATATAAGAACTTTTGAGAGAAATTTTATGAGCTTGTTGCAGAATGTACTTCTACAGTATTGTTGTTTTAGTTTAACTACATCCTTTTTCTTTTGTTTTCAACTTTATGAATTGAGTTTTGATTTTGATCGGCATTAAATAAAACTATTCATACTAATTACAACTACTATAAAAGAGAAATTTCTCTTTTTTGATTTTATTTTTTTGCTAGCTATAAAAAATCTTCTATCCTTCATGTTATTAATGAAAATGTCTAATTAAATAAAGATTTGAATTTTCAACTCTATAAATAATACTCCAATATTTGATTAGCTACATAAGCAAGTCGAATAATATAAATGGAGAAAAGTGTAAATAATATCTTATGATAAAATGAGGAGGATGTTATAATTTGGGAAAAAATAGATATGCAATATAGAAAATCACCAGCCAATTTCAGATTTTGAGAGAAGACAAAAAGGGTAGACTATATAAACTTCAAATTTATTGATTGGAGAAATCATTTCACCCAATTTAAAATACATAATCTTTAGTTTCAAATTGCAATTATTGATTTCCCAACAAAGTAAATGCAAGCATATCTATAGGCTTTAATTTATTGTTCGAGATATCAATGATTTTAAACCAACATTAAATTAGTTTTTCCCAACAAAAATAACAAGCAAAGAATAATAAATACAACTACCCATTCGTTCACTATATAAATGAGAGAACTTCTGATTTCTTGGCATGAGCAAAAAGAACAAAAACACTAGAAAGACTTGACATGTACTCGAAATCAATGGCAAAGCTAAATGTATTCCTCTGCTTTCTAATGTTGTTATCTTTCACAAGTGTTTGTCAGGTAAAGTATCAGTAGCAATTTGTTTGATTTCTCACTTCATTTTGGATGGTAAAAGCTTCATAAATACTATTGAGTTTTGGTTTCTTTTCTTCATGATCCATATGGTAAAGAATGACATTAATAAGTTTAGTATAATAAATTAAAAGTAATGCAAGTCAATTTTCAAAGTTATGTTTCGTGTCAAGTTTCAAAGCTGAGAATAATTTCATATAACCTCAATGTTGTATGAGTTATAAAGCATATCAAAGCTAAGATAAAAAGGCTAAATTGATCTGCCAGATCAAGTCTAAGGTATCAAATAAAGACCACGGCTTGTTAAAAAATTGAATCGTGATAAAAGTGTCAGTAGCTAGTTATTTGATCATGTGTGGATAGTATTATGCGTTTTTCTTGGCGAGTAAATTAAAGTAGTATCATACATTTTTTCTCCGACAAGCAAATTAAATGAATTTTTCTTACATATGCAGGGAGTTAAGAGGTGGTGCGTGGCAGATGAATGGGCAACAGATGAGACATTAGCAACATTCATGAATCAAGCATGTGAACGAGGCCACTGTGGATGTTGTGACGAGTTACAACAAGGAAAACCTTGTTACTTGCCTTTAACCGTTCGTAGCCATGCTTCCTACGTTCTTAACCGTATATATAGGAAAACTGGAAAATGTCCTCCTCATTTGGGTATCATTATACAAAGGGATCCATGTAAGTTTCTCTGTCTTATTAACTTCATTCTATGCTAATCCTGATCCGGGTTGGATTCTTGGGAAGTCCATTCCAACAGCGCTTATCAGGAGCGGTACAAACGTAGATGATATCATATCCCAAGTTGGGTTGGCTTGCCAGCACTAGCTAGGTTGAGGCCTTACACTAGACAAGATCCAAAAATATTTATTGTACGATAATAAATTTTATTTTTATATTAAATATTATTTTCACACTCACACATATACTAGATTGAACTCATTACCATCAATATAAGTCCTCCGTTACCCTTGACTTTCATTACAACTTTTTTTTAAAAAGTTTTTATTAAAAAAGAAGTAAAAGCGATCAAATGGTTCGATTTCATATATACGAGAAAAAACAAGAGACAAAGGATTATGCAAGTGACTAATCTCAAGTACATTTAATTTGCAACTTCACGTGCTGCTTTCTTGTTCCTTTTCCTTTATGTATGACTATGAAGGACTTCACGATAGGTCCTTTTATGTTTTTTGGAGTTTTCCATTATAAACTTTTTGCAGTTAACATCACCTAACATATATTCACAAAATCTCCTCCTTGCTACCAAAAAATGACTTGGTCTGTAGTAGTAGCGAAGTCTTTTAAACCTTAAAGAAAAATGTACTTATCTCATTTACGTCTATTTGGTAATCTTGCAGCTTATGGACAATGCATATATCCATAAACGGAGTTGTTCGACAGGAGAATTCTTCCAAGTAGAGGATGCAGAGTTGTTTTGTACGAATAGAGTAACTATATTATGAAGCATAGTTGAATAGTGATTGCTTCCTAGCCCGTGTATCAATCATTTTAGAAAATGTTTAACAGATGATCCTCTTTTTAAGTTTGTTTATCGAATATATTTGAGATAATATGGTAGTCTCTTGATTTGAATTTTCTGAATAGGATTTTAGATGAACGAAGGACTTTAATTTACAATTACTACGTATTCTCACAAAGTAACAAGTGGGAGTAAAAATAGACAAAAATGACATGTTCTCCATCAACTTGCATCCTCGCATAGCTTAGGAAGGTGAAATTAATATGATTTTCAGCAGGGGCGGATTCAGAACCTGGAGATATCAGGTGCCACATAGATTTAACCGTAGAGATGTTGGCAGTAACACAGCTCAAATAGGCTATAAATTAGATCTTATTTGAGGTTTGGTTCAAGCTATTCGTTTTTTCAATATATTGACAAAACAAAAATTTTTATAACTATGAGTGTACTATTACTTAGACCAAAACATAAAAATTCAATAAATATTTGCAAATATTTTGCGTTCTACGTAATAAACTAAATGATCATTTAAATGTTATAATAACTATTTTTTCACATTTCATTTTCTTATTCTTAAGAAATACACTCAGCTCTATTCAAAAGAATTATTATGAATAGATGAATGTGCTTCTACACAAGGAAAAAAAATAAGCATTTCACTATATTAGATCATGTATTTTCGCATAGATTTTCAAGTTTTGTAAATAAATATGCTTGAGTTCTTCTCTTGGAACAAAATAAATTAATGTTATCTTTTGATAAATTATACTAATAAAGGATGAAAGCAAATCTGTGTAATATTGAAATAAGGCTAAAACCTAGGAGAAAACAAAATAGAGATACTCATGGAGGATTGACGACCAGTGCTTAATTGTCCCATCTTGGATTATCAAAACAAAAAAGATCTAGAAAACCATGTAGCAACATGGAATCGAACCCAAATCACTTGGGAAGAAAATTCAGAGCTTGCTTCAGTCCATAAAGAGCTTTGTAAAGTCGGCAGGCATATCTTGGATGAGCGGTATCCAGAAAACCAGGAGGTTGAGAAGCCTTCAACCAGTGGCATCATAAGCCTTTTGTTACAGCAGCTGTCAGTTCCTATAATTGTATAATATCATCTGTATATACATAGTCTCGGCCGAGGCTAGCAAGTGCCGTGGCGCCCCCTCGGTCCTATGTAGATCCGCCCCTGATTTTCAGTCTCATCTCATCAGATCATTAATTCGGCGAATGTAGGTTGATATGGTTAATTGTAAACGTCAAGACGTATAAAGTTTACCTACCATATGCTAATTGTTTATATTTTTGGAATTTTAGGTTTAGATTAAGTTCCGCATCCAATTAATAATTAAATTTCTATTTCTCACAAATTCCACTCTACGGCAGCTAGCTAGCACAATGTGAACGGAAAACAATTTTTGTGACCAATGAACCAGAAATTGGCATAAAGCTTTCCCAAATTCCAAATTAATAACAATGAACCAAACAGGGAACAAGTACTCTCATTACGCAGGGCAGCATCGTCGATCACCGACAGCGACATAGACATCTCCGACGAATCAAAAACACAAAAAATACTTTAGAAGGATTTACATCGATTTTCTCTAGTTGAATTGTTGGAGGTGAAGCCACTGATCTGTCGGACCTTCCAGGAGAAGTAGAGTAAGCTGGTATGTGAAATTTGGAAGGGAGGAGGAGAATTGACATTGGCAGAAACGGGAGGAAGAATGTAGGATTTTTCTATGTTAGGCTATTTTTTGCTATGTTTTGTAATTAAGTTCTCCTTTTATCTATATTGGGTAATTTTGCTAAAAATCTCTATATTTTGGAAATAACTTTTCAAAAGTGTACTTTTATGTAAAAATTCCAATAAGAAAGGGTATTTTTACATGGAGAGAGGCCCAACCAATGAAAATTACCAAAATGGGCCACTTCTTTCGTAACCTTACCTAACCTGTCACCTCTATTTTTTTTTTCTTGCACTCATAGCACCCACTATTTATAGAAACAAAAAACCCTAACCCCCACTATTTATCTCTTCTACTTCCCTTCTTCTATTACCGTCGCCGCCTCCCACCACTGACTCACCTTCATCCCCTCTCCTCCAAACCACCGCCGTCGTCAATGTTATGCTGCCTCCGTCGTCGTTTTTTCTTCTTCGTCTTTTTTTTTTTTTGAAGAACAATGTCGATTTTCAATGTAAATTCCAGTCAAAGGTCCGGCGAGGATTTAATTATCATGTTTCTCATTTTTTTCATAAAAATTCGGTGAGATCTACTAGTTCTTTTATAAAAAAAAAAATTAATGTTTAGATCTTGTGTTTTTCTTGTAGAAAATTATATAAATCTTGTCTTTTTGTTAAGCTATTATGTAAAAGTTGTCAGAAACAATGTATAATTCTTCTTTATGTTATAAATCACAATTTGTAAATGGATGTCTATTAGTTAGCATCAACTTGTAGGGAGATATTTGTAGAAAAAAGTGCCAAGATTAGCTAGCTGGCAATTAGGTGTAATTCAACTTGCAAGCAAATTGTAATTCCACTTGCATTTGCAAGTTGTAACCTTATGTATTATGAGGCAAGATTTTCTATAAATAGAGACATTTGCCTCCTCATTTCAAAGACTTCAAATATAATTCTCTCTATATATTTCTCTAGCTACTCCTTTCAATATTGTGTCAATTTTAGTTTTATTTATAACACGTTATCAGCATGAAGCTCTAACCTTCTCCAAAATAAAGTTTCAATCTCTTCCTTATTTAAGGTATGTTTCTACATCTTGAATTTATTATAGCTTTATAGTCTAAATTAAATATGTAACAAACTAGAGACTAGTTTTAACTTCTATCCATGAAACACTTATCATGTCTTTAATGTATTCTTATTGATTCACTCACATATGATTTCTTAACTAGAAAATAAATCTTAACATTTCATTTCAAACCTTGTAATTTATAGTGGTAAAACCTTAAAGATGAAATCATTAAAGACGTATGAATTCATTAGTAGAATCATGTGTAATACTTTGCTCTATCATATTAACTTACCATAGTTATTATAATTGTAGTATTCATATTGATAAAAATTTTATTATTTCTAATCCACTCATTTTATTTGATAGTTTTTCACTATGTCGACTTTATCAAAGCTTGAATTTGTGGCACTTGACGTATCCGGAAAGAATTATTTATCATGGGTGCTTGATGCCGAAATACACCTTGATGCAAATGGTCTTGGTGATACTATCAAAAAGGCAAATAAAACATCAAGCCAAGATAAGACAAAAGCCATGATTTTCATTCACCATCATCTTCATGAAAGGTTAAAAATTGAATATTTAACCGTCAAAGATCCATTTGAATTATGAAATAATTTGAAGGAACGATATGACCACTTGAGACTTACGGTATTACCGAAAGCTCGACATGAGTGGATGCATTTATGGTTTCAAGATTATAAAAGTGTAAGCGATTATAATTCTGCTGTTTTCAGAATAACTTCTCAGCTAAAATTATGTGGTGAGACTATCACTGATGGAGACATATTGGAAAAAAACTCTTTCCACTTTTCATGCCTCTAATATAGTATTGCAACAGCAATACCACGAAAGAGGTTTTAAAAAATATTCTGAGCTGATTACATGCCTACTTGTGGGTGAGCAGAATAATAATCTGTTGATAAAAAATCATGAAGTTCGTCTTACTGGATATGCTCCATTCCCTGAAGTGAATGTTGTAGCATCACATGATAAGTCTGAAAAAAGACATAACTATTACCGCGGTCGTGGTAGTGGCCATGGTCGTAGGCGTGGACGTGGCAAGGACGAAATAACTATCGTAATCCTGGAGCAAAAATACAGGGAAACTATAAGGGTTCTCAAAATAATCCTTCAAAGGTTAAAGAAAATATCTGCCATCAATGTGGCATGAAAGGTCATTGGGCACGTTTTTACCGTACACCTGAACATTTTATTAGGCTATATCAAGCCTCCCTGAAAAAGAATCAAAATAATGTGGAGGCATATTTGACCTTTAAAAACAATGATGATGAGGCGAATATTGAAATCAAGCTTGATGATGCTGAGGCAAGTCTTGAATATAAAAATGAGGATTTTGAAGGCCTTGCAAATTTAACTCATTTGGAAGCTGAAGACTTCTTTGAGGATAATAACTGAAGATTGATAATATTACTAGAGATGCAATTATGTTATTTTTTTTTATATTTTGAACTAATTTATCATTAAGTATGTTTTGCTAAGATATCATATGTCATTTGTTTCTACATTTCTAGTTTAATTTCTAAGCACTTTTGGTATTGTAAGTCTTTTATATTTCTTTTAATGTACTCCTTATTTCTTTATGAAGAAAATGGAAATTTCTCAATCTTTAGTTGGACTAAAGAATAAAGATGATATATGTCTTCTGGATAGTGCTACAACACATACCATTTTAAAAGATAAGAAATATTTCACTTATTTGGTAATGAAAGAAGCAAATGTTAATACAATATCTGGTAGTACAAAATTAATTGAAGGTTCCGGAAGAGCTAATTTATTACTCCCTTGGGGAACACATTTGGCTATTGATGAAGCATTATACTGTAGTAAGTCTCAAAGAAATTTATTAAGTTTCAAAGATATTTGCCAAAATGGCTATCATATAAATAATGCAAACATTGAATATCTTTATATTACTACAATAAAGTGGGGCAAGAAATATGTGCATGAAAAATTGTCCACTTATTCTTCCGGTTTGTACTATACAACTATTAACATGCCATAGTAAACAAGAAGTTTACTAGTCCAAATAATTTTATAATTTTGCATGACCGGTTGGGCCATCCTGGTTCTAATATGATGCGCAAAATAATTGAGAATTCACACGGATATTCAATGAAGAACCAGAAGATTCTTCAATTCAAAGAATTCTCTTGTGTTGCATGTTCTCAAGGAAAATTAATTATAAGACCATCAGTAACTAAAGTTGGGATTGAATCCCCTGCATTTCTGGAATGACTACAAGGTGATATAAGTGGACCTATTCACCCACTATGTGGACCAGTTAGATATTTTATAGTTTTAATTGACGCATCAACAAGATGGTCACATGTGTGTTCGTTATTAACTCGCAACTTAGCATTTGCGAGATTGTTTGCTCAGATAATAAGATTAAGAGCACAATTTCCAGATTATGCAATTAAAATAATTGTCTTGATAATGTCGGTGAGTTCACATCTCAAGCCTTTAATGATTATTGTATCTCAACTGGACTAACAATTGAACATCCTGTTGCTCATGTTCATACACAGAATGGTCTAGCAGAATCATTTATCAAACGCCTCCAATTAATAGCTAGACCATTACTTATGAGAACAAAACTTCCCATTTTAGTATGGGGACATGTTGTTTTGCATGCAGCGGCACTTGTACGCAGAGGGCCAACAAGTTATCATAAAGTCTCCCCATTATAGTAGGCTTTTGGTCAGGAGCCAAACATTTTCCATCTTAGAATTTTTGGATGTGCGGTACATGTTCTAATTGCTCCGCCACAACGTACAAAGATAGGTCCCCAAAGAAGATTGGGAATATATGTTGGCTATGAATCTCCCTCCATTATTAAATATCTTGAACCAATAACGGGAGATTTATTTACGGCAAGATTTGCTAATTGCCATTTTGATGAATCAGTTTTCCTAACATTAGGGGGAGATAAAAAGCAGTCTCTAAAGGAGATTGATTGGAATGCATTGACATTATCTCATTTAGATCCTCGTACAAATCAATGTGAACTAGAAGTTCAAAAGATAGTGTATTTGCAAAATATTGCAAATCAGTTGCCAAATGCATTTACTGACCTATCAAGGATTACTAAATATGATATTCCAGCTGCAAATGCTCCAATTCGAGTTGATGTCCCAATAGGACAATGTATTTGTGCAAATGAGTCTAAGCCACACTTGAAGCGTGGTATACTATTTGGTTCCAAACATAAAAATCCTCGAAAAAGAAGAGGAGCAAGTGATCAAGATGGTCATAATATGGAAGTAGTTGCTCAAGAAGAGTTTTGAGACATTGCAGTTAATAAGAACTCATTGGATGAGGATCAGATACCTGAAAATAATGAAAAAGAAGAGATCTCAATAATTATGTCTCTACAGGAAAAAGATGGAACCGAAATAATATAATTGTTGACAATATTTTTACATATAATGTTGCTATTAAAATAATCCAACAAGATGAGGATCTTGAACCAAAATCCGTCTTTGAATGTAGACAAAGAAATGATTGGCCAAAATAGAAAAATGCAATTCAAGCAGAATTGACGTCACTTGAAAAACGTGATATTTTTGGACCTATTGTCTGAACACCTGAATGTGTAAAGGCAGTGGGGTATAAATGGGTATTTGTGCGTAAACGAACTGAGAAAAATGAAGTCGTTAGATATAAAGCACGACTTGTCGCACAAGGTTTTTCACAAAGACCTGACATTGATTATATGGAGACATATTCTCCTGTGGTGGATGCAATTACCTTCAGATATCTTATAAGTCTAGCAGTGCGTGAAAAACTTGATATGCGCCTGATGGATGTTGTCACAGCCTATCTTTACGGCTCATTAGACAACGAAATATATATGAAAATCCCCGAAGGATTCAAAATGCCTGAAACATATAAAGGTTCTAAGGAAGCTTGTTCAATAAAGTTTCAAAAATCCTTATACGGGTTGAAAAAATCCTGCTGCATGTGGTATAATCACCTTAGCAAATACCTGTTGAAAGATAGGTACAGAAATGATCCAATTTGCCCATGTGTCTTTATAAAAGGATCAGGATCTGAGTATGTTATAATTGTTGTATATGTTGATGATTTGAATATTGTTTTTAAAGAAATAATTTGAAATAAAAGATCTTGGGAAGACAAAATTTTGTCTTGGCCTTCAAATAGAGCATTTGACAAATGGAATTTTTATCCATCAATCAACATACACTGAAAATATTTTGAAGCGATTTTATATGGATAAATCTCATCCATTGAGTACCCCGATGGTTGTGAGATCGCTTGAAATAAATAAAGATCCGTTTCGCCCTCATGAAAATGATGAAAAGATTCTTGGTGCTGAAACTCCATATCTTAGTACAATTGGAGCATTAATGTATCTTGCAAATAATACGAGACCAGATATAGCCTTCGCTGTAAACTTTTTAGCAAGATTTAGTTCTTTGCCAACACAAAGGCATTGGAATGGTATCAACCATTTATTCAGATACCTACGAGAAACAATTGATATGGGTTTATTCTACTCAAATAAATCCAATTTGCCACTAACTGGTTATGCAGATGCAGGATTTTTGTCTGATCCACATAAAAGTCGATCCCAGACATGTTATTTATTTACATGTGAAGGTACAGCTATATCATGGCGCTCAACAAAATGGACTCTAGTTGCTACTTCCTCAAATCATGCAGAGATTATAGATATTCATGAAACAAGTCGGGAATGTATTTGGCTAAGATTAGTGTCTCGATATATTCTGGAAATGTGTGGTTTACAATTGAAAAATAAGATCCCGACAACATTATGTGAAGACAATACTGCATGCCTAGAACAACTGAAAGGAGAATACATCAAAGGAGACAGAACAAACATATTTCACCAAAATTCTTTTTCACTCATGATCTTCAAAAGAATAGTGAAATAAATGTTCAACAGATTCGTTCAACTGACAATTTGGCTGATCTGTTTACCTTACCAACCTCAATATTTGAGAAGCTGGTATACAAGATTGGAATGCGTCGTCTCCGAGATATTAAGTGATGTTTTTATCAGGGGGAGTAAAATACGTATTGTACTCTTTTTTCTTTAACCAAGGTTTTATCCCATTGGGTTTTTCTGGTAAAGTTTTTAATGAGGCAGCAAGCAATGCGTATTAGAAGATATTTGTACTCTTTTCTTTAACTAGGACTTTTTTCACGGGTTTTTCTTGGTAAAGTTTTTAAGGAAGGATATCATCTAGTAATAAACATCCAAGGAGGAGTGTTATAAATCACAATTTGTAAATGGATGTCTATTAGTTAGCATCAACTTGTAGGGAGATATTTGTAGAGAAAATTTAATTTGGCAAGTGCCAAGATTAGCTAGTTGGCAATTAGGTGTAATTCAACTTACAAGCAAATTGTAATTCCACTTCCATTTGCAAGTTGTAACCTTGTGTATTAGGAGGCAAGATTTTCTATAAATAGAGACATTTACCTCCTCATTTCAAAGACTTCAAATATAATTCTCTCTACATATTTCTCTAGCAACTCCTTTCAATATTGTGTCAATTTTAGTTTTATTTACAACACTTTACAATTTTATACAATTTTATACTAGTTTATACACTTATATAAACGTGTATAAAATTATATAAATATGTATATGTGTGTATATACAATGAATAAGTATTATTTATACACTTCTGTAAATGTGTATAAAGCTCTATAAATCTGTATATGTGTATATAAAAAATGAATAAAGTAATATAAATTTTTAGATTTGTGCACTATATGGATGTTTGTATAAAGTTTAAGTTTTTTTGCATAGTTTTATGTTTCTGTTCTTGCATACGCATTTTTCTATGTATATACATGCATAATTTATTATTTTTTGATATATTTGTGTGTATAAAATTATCAAAAAATAATAATTTAAATAAAACTAGCAATAATAAAGTTCCGCCGATATAAAATAATCAAGCCCGACTGATGTTTGGTATGTTGTACTCATCAAAGGTATGTAAACTCGCTCTCATCGTCATGTGCACTGTTATTGTATATTGTCTTGATAGTAAAAGTTTTCGTGCAGATCTGTTTGAAGCCTTTTTGTGTTGGACAATTGTTCAAATGTCGGAAGACAAAAGGGAAGACTATATATAAACTTCAAATTTATTGATTGGAGAAATCATTTCACCCAATTTAAAATACATAATCTCTAGTTTCAAATTGCAATTATTGATTTCCCAACGAAGTAAATGCAAACATATCTATAGGCTTTAATTACTTCTTCAAGATATCAATGATTTTAAACCAACATTAAATTAGTTTTTCCCAACAAAAATAACAGGCAAAGAATAATAAATACAACTACCCATTCGTTCGTTATATAAATGAGAGAACTTCTTGTTTCTTGGCATGAGCAAAGAGAACCAAAAACACTTGAAAGACTTGACATGTACTCGAAATCAATGGCAAAGCTAAATGTATTCCTCTGCTTTCTAATGTTGTTATCTTTCATAAGTGTTTGTCAGGTAAAGTATCAGTAGCAATTTGTTTGATTTCTCACTTCATTTTGGTACCATAGAAGCTTCATAAATACTGTTGAGTTGTGGTTTCTTTTATTCATGATCCATAAGGTTTAAGAATGACATTAATAAGTTTAGTATAATAAAAGTAATTAAGTCAATTTTCAAAGTTATGTTTCGTGTCAGCTTGCTTGACTTATAAAGCATATCAAAGGTAATGAGGCTAAATTGTTCAGCCCGATCAAGTCTAAGGTATCAAATGAAGGTCACCACTTGTTCAAAAATACGATAATGATAAAAGTGTCAGTAGCTAGTTATTTGATGATGTGTGGATAGTATCATGCATTTTCTATTGCAAGTTAATTAAATTAGTATCATGCATTTTTCTCCGACAAGCAAATTAAATGAATTTTTCTTACATATGCAGGGAGTTAAGAGGTGGTGCGTGGCAGATGATGTTATTCCTGCAACCAAATAAATCAGAAAAGACTGAAAAACAGAAGTATATTATCAGTTTGGTATGGGACGATCCCGAGCCCACAATTTACTTGTGTCTCCTTAAGAAATCTAACCCCCTCACAGTTGCCCAAGGTTCACGGGTTAATTTCTCCCAGGATGGAATGGGATAACAGTTCTACTGTAGCGGCACTTCAAACAGTAGAACACTGCGAACTCAAAGAAACGGAGCAAATCACACGACTTACTTAGTATGCAGAAAAGAGAGGGAATGCAGTAAGAAGTTTTGTATTTCTGTGTTTCAGTGTATGTTCAAAGGTTGATGACTGACCAGTTTATATAGCCTTTGGAAAGAGTGTGAAGAGTCACACTAATGGCCACTAACACCTGACTTCACTGCCACTAATGGC
Source organism: Petunia x hybrida (assembly GCA_037355625.1). Classification (NCBI taxonomy): domain Eukaryota; kingdom Viridiplantae; phylum Streptophyta; class Magnoliopsida; order Solanales; family Solanaceae; genus Petunia; species Petunia x hybrida. The sequence goes on along the minus strand of JBBBVM010000090.1, from coordinate 7,523,936 downwards.
ATCAGAATTCACTGCCACTAATGGCTGAATTCACTAAATGTCAGTAATGAATTATCCACTAATGGGAAAACGTGGGAGAACGTGGAGGAATAATTAATCTGGATTAATCTAATTAATCCATTCAGATTTCTGTTATACAAACAGATTAAATATTAAATATTAATAATAAATTATTAATTAATTAATATTTTTAGTTTTGTTGGTCCAAAAAATTAAGTCAATCAATCATATCAATTGACCGAAATCCGAAACCGAAGCCGAAGCCGAAGCCGAGACGAGCGAGCGACGACGACGGCGCGAGGCTTCCCTTCTTCTCAACCCTTTTAAGAGCTAAGAGAAGTGAATTTGTATTTAAACCCAACAAAAGTCTTTTCCTCTACCATTATGGGAGAAGGTGCATTTCCTTACAAAAAGGAACCTTTTCACCTTCCCACCCATTTCCCATTCACACTCTATTTATTCCAAAATCCCAACAATCCCCCACATGAATGGGGAATGGCTATATTGAAAATATGCATGACAGACTTGTGTGATTTGCAAGAAAGAATTAGTTGCATCGGGATAAGTAGGTTTCCCTTTGAACTTTCCGTAGTGAACATACATCGGATATACTCGGTCAATCGGTAGATTTGATATCTTTGAACCGTTGAGCTTTGGTGTATACCTAGACAACGTAAGTCACACAACTAATCCTTAACCGTCTTTGGTTCTCACTGTTGTGTTCGTTTCAGCCATGAACACCACCTGGTTTCATAAGTACTTAGAGAACTTGCCATACCGAATTCTCCTTGAAGCGGCTTCCACTTCACACTTACATAGGTGATTTCTAAATGTGTAATCCTATAGATGTACACTGTTTGATAATTAAAATATCAAACTTAGACAATCATTGAAAAATGCCTCTAGCATTTTACCCTTGGTACTTGAACATTGTCTAATCATGAGAATGGACCAAACATTAACTGACAATGTTGGACCGTCAAACACGACTTTGTATTCACCTTGAACCTAGTTCCTGGGATCTCCAGCCTCCTAGGTAGAGTTACCACCGTGATGACTTGTCCTTGGCCATAGTCCCATTCCCTTCGATGAACACTCAACCGCCTCTCTAGTTAAGCCTTTTGTAAGCGGATCCGCCACATTATCCCTTGACTTCACGTAGTCAATAGTGATAATTCCCCTAGAGAGTAGGTCCCTAACGGTTTTATGCCTTCGTCGTATGTGACGATTCTTACCGTTATACATGACATTCCTCGCTCTTCCTATAGCCGATTGACTATCACAATGTATACAAATTGGTGTCAACGGCTTAGGCCAAAACGGAATGTCTTCCAAAAAGTTCCGAAGCCATTCAGCTTCTTCACCGGCTTTATCTAAGGCTATGAATTCAGCTTCCATAGTAGAGCGGGCAATACATGTTTGCTTGGACGATTTCCAAGACACCGCTCCTCCACCAAGTGCGAAAATATATCCACTTGTGGACTTAGAATCAGTTGTGCCGGTGATCCAATTGGCATCACAATATCCTTCAATGACTGCAGGATACTTGTTATAATGCAATGCAAAGTCTTGAGTGTATTTTAAATACCCCAAAACACGTTTCATTGCCATCCAATGGGTCTGATTGGGATTACTCGTGTATCGACTTAGTTTACTTATAGCACAAGCTATATCTGGTCGAGTACAATTCATGACGTACATCAAACTTCTCAAAACACGTGCATAATCCCGTTGCAACGTGCTTTGACCTTTGTTCTTCTTAAGAGCAAGGTTTACATCAATAGGAGTCTTTGAAATTTTAAAATCCAAATATTTAAATATTTCAAGAACACTATTGATGTAGTGAGTTTGAGACAACGCCAGACCTTGAGGAGTTCTATGGATCTTAACACCCAGAATTAAGTCCGCAACTCCTAAGTCTTTCGTATCAAATTTGCTAGTCAACATGTGTTTCGTAACATTTATATTGGCAATGTTATTGCTCATTATCAACATGTCGTCCACATATAAGCAAACAATGACTATAAAATTAGGAGTGTTCTTAATGTAGACACATTTGTCACACTCGTTAATTTTAAAGCCATTTGACAACATTGTATGATCAAATTTCGCATGCCATTGTTTAGGTGCTTGTTTCAGTCCATAAAGTGACTTAACAAGTTTACACACCATCTTTTCTTTACCTGGAACCACGAACCCTTCAGGTTGTTCCATGTAAATTTCTTCCTCCAAATCCCCATTTAAGAACGCTGTCTTAACGTCCATTTGATGGATTTCCAGACCATACACGGCGGCTAACGCTATTAACATACGAATGGATGTAATTCTGGTTACCGGCGAGTATGTGTCAAAGTAGTCAAGACCTTCTTGTTGTCTATAGCCTTTAACAACAAGCCTTGCCTTGTACTTGTCAATAGTGCCATCAGCTTTCATTTTCCTTTTGAAAATCCACTTAGAACCTAATGGTTTGTTTCCAGGAGGAAGATCAACCAACTCCCAAGTATGGTTGCTCAAAATAGATTCTATTTCACTATTGACTGCCTCTTTCCAAAATGGAGAGTCTGAAGAAGACATTGCTTCTTTAAACGTCCGAGGCTCATTTTCCAACAGGAAAGTGACAAAGTCATCTCCAAACGAAGTAGAAGTTCTTTGACGCTTGCTTCGTCTTGGTTCTTCCTCATTTGGTGAATTTCCTTTGGTTCCTTCCCAAGGTCGTTTGGATCTTTCACCAACTGACTCACATTCCTTCTTATACGGATATATAGTTTCAAAGAATTCAGCACTGTCTGATTCCATCACCGTATTAACATGAATGTCGGGATTTTCTGATTTATGAACCAGAAACCGATATGCTTTAATGTTTATAGCATACCCAATGAAAACACAGTCAACTGTTTTCGGTCCAATCTTAACCCTTTTCGGTTTTGGAACTTGCACTTTTGCCAAACACCCTCACACTTTGAAGTAATTCAAGTTGGTCTTCCTTCCTTTCCGCTTATCATATGGAATGGAAAGCGTTTTGCTATGGGGGACTCGATTGAGTATTTGATTAGCCGTGAATATAGCTTCCCCCCCACAAGTTCTGGGGTAGACCCGAACTGATTAACAGGGCATTCATCATCTCCTTTAATGTCCGATTTTTCCTTTCCGCAATCCAATTAGATTGAGGCGTGTAAGGGGCAGTTGTTTGATGAATAATGCCATGTTCCTGTTCAAAAGGAGATTCATATTCTCCACCCCTATCACTTCCTATCATTTTGATCTTTTTGTTAAGTTGCGTTTCAACTTCATTTTTGTATTGCTTGAATGCGTCAATTGCCTCATCTTTACTACTAAGTAAATAAACATAGCAGTAACGAGTGCTATCGTCAATAAAATTTATGAAATACTTCTTTCCACCGCGAGATGGTATTGACTTCATGTCACAAATATCTGTATGAATCAAGTCTAATGGTCCAGACTCCCTTTCAATTGACTTGTAAGGGTGTTTAGCATATTTACACTCAACGCATATTTGAAATTTTGACTTAGCGCAGTCAAATTTAGGCAATACTTCCAAATTGATCATTTTTCGCAAGGTTTTATAATTGACATGTCCCAAACGAGAATGCCATAAATTATTTGACTCAAGTAAGTAAGAAGAAGCTGCAATTTTATTCATAGTGTCAACGACCATTACATTGAGTTTGAAAAGGCCCTCAGTCAGGTAACCTTTTCCTACATACAACTCATTCTTAGTTATTACAACTTCGTCAGAAACAAACACACACTTAAACCCGTTTTTAACAAGAAGTGCAGTAGATACCAAGTTCTTCCTTATTTCAGGAACGTGGAGAACATTGGTCAGAGCCACAACCTTGCCAGACGTCATCTTGAGGAATATCTTCCCATATCCTTCAATTTGGCCGTTGCAGAATTGCCCATAGAGAGCGCCTCATCAGGTCCAGCGGGAGCATATGAAGCAAAGGCTTCCTTCACAGCACAAACATGGCGGGTGGCTCCTGAATCAATCCACCATTCCTTAGGATTTCCAACTAAGTTGCATTCAGAAATCATAGCACATAAATCAATGTCTTGCACTCCTTGGGCCAATTTTGTCTCTTCAACCATGTTTGCTTGACCTTTTTCCTTTTTCCTGTCCTTCTTTGCAGCACGACAGTCTGCGGACTTATGTCCACTCTTGCCACAGTTGTAGCAATTTCCCTTGAACTTTTTCTGGTTGGGGTTGGTCTTCCCTCCAGAAGGCTTCTTTCTCTTATTTTGATTTGGAGTATGCTCAACAATATTTGCTCCCGCTATTGCAGCACTTCCACGAGCCTTCTTTTCAGCAGATTTGTTGTCCTCTTCAATCCTCAAGCGTACAATCAAATCTTCAAGGGTCATCTCCTTGCGCTTGTGTTTCAAGTAATTTTTAAAGTCCTTCCATGATGGAGGTAACTTTTCAATCATGGCTGCAACTTGAAACGCTTCATTAATCTTCAAACCTTCAAAGAAAAGTTTGTTAGCAACAATATAAATAATACTCTTAACAAAAGTATTAATCAGGATCAAACCTTCAGCAAGGAGATCATGGATAAGGACTTGAAGTTCTTGGACTTGGGACACAACAGATTTGTTATCCACCATTTTATAATCCAGAAATTTGGCAGCCACAAATTTCTTCAGTCCAGCGTCTTCAGTCTTATATTTCTTTTCTAGAACATTCCACAGTTTCTTAGACGTTTCAACATTACTGTAAACGTTGTATAGGTCATCTTCCAAGCCACTTAGAATGTAATTCTTGCATAGGAAGTCAGAATGCTTCCAAGCCTCAATCACAAGGAAGCGTTCGTTTTCAGGTGTTTCATCAGTCAGGACTGGAGCATCCTCCTTGATAAACCTTTGCAGGCTTAAGGTGGTCAGATAAAAGAACATCTTTTGCTGCCACCTTTTAAAGTCCACACCAGAAAACTTCCCCGGCTTTTCTGCAGGTGGCATAACCGTTTCAGCAGCACGGCTAGGCCCAACAGCACCAGAAACTGCGGTAGCATTCGTATTCACAGCAGGGACAGTTTGTTCCACTCCGTTTGTCATCTCTGTCAAGTGACACAAAACAGTATCAATAAACTGTTTAAACAATAGGAGTAGAAAAAACCACGAAGGCTTTTAGTCCCCACAAACAGATTATTTCACAGTAATTAGGAGTAGAAAAACCACGAAGGTTTTAGTCTCCACAGCAGATTAATATATTATATACGAGTAGAAAACCACAAAGGTTTTAGTCTCCTTAAGCAGTATTTATTTAAGTGCAGAAAATAAATAACATAAGATTTCTTAAGCTTGTTATTCCTGCAACCAAATAAATCAGAAAAGACAGAAAAACAGAAGTATATTATCAGTTTGATATGGGACGATCCCGAGCCCACAATTTACTTGTGTCTCCTTAATAAATCTAACCCCCTCACAGTTGCCCAAGGTTCACGGGTTAATTTCTCCCAGGATGGAACGGGATAACAGTTCTACTGTAGCGGCACTTCAAACAGTAGAACACTGCGAACTCAAAGAAACGGAGCAAATCACACGACTTACTTAGTATGCAGAAAAGAGAGGGAATGCAGTAAGAAATTTTGTATTTCTGTGTTTCAGTGTGTGTTCAAAGGTTGATGACTGACCAGTTTATATAGCCTTTGGAAAGAGTGTGAAGAGTCACCACTACTGGCCACTAACACCTGACTTCACTGCCACTAATGGCATCAGAATTCACTGCCACTAATGGCTGAATTCACTAAATGTCAGTAATGAATTATCCACTAATGGAAAAACGTGGGAGAACGTGGAGGAATAATTAATCTGGATTAATCTGATTAATCCATTCAGATTTCTGTTACACAAACAGATTAAATATTAAATATTAATAATAAATTATTAATTAATTAATATTTTTAGTTTTGTTGGTCTAAAAAATTAAGTCAATCAATTGACCGAAATCCGAAGCCGAGACGAGCGAGCGACGACGACGGCGCGAGGCTTCCCTTCTTCTCAACCCTTTTAAGAGCTAAGAGAAGTGAATTTGTATTTAAACCCAACAAAAGTCTTTTCCTCTACCAATATGGGAGAAGGTGCATTTCTTTACTAAAAAGAACCTTTTCACCTTCCCACCCATTTTCAATTCACACTCTATTTATTCCAAAACCCCAACAGATGAATGGGCAACAGATGAGACATTAGCAATATTCATGAATCAAGCATGTGAACGAGGCCACTGTGGATGTTGTGACGACTTACAATAAGGAAAACCTTGTTACTTGCCTTTAACCGTTCGTAGCCATGCTTCCTATGTTCTTAACCGTATATATAGGAAATCTGGCAAATGTCCTCCTCATTTGGGTATCATTATACAAAGGGATCTATGTAAGTTTTTCTCTTAATCCCCCCCCCCCCCTCCCCTCCATTAACTTCATTATATTCTATGCTAACTCCCATCCGGGTTGGATTCTTTGGAATTCAAGGAGCGGTACAGGCATAGATAATATCATATCCTAAGTTGGGTTGGCTTGCCATCACTAGATTGAGTTCACTAGACAAGATGAAAAAATATTTATTGTACGATAATAAATTTAAATTTTATATTAAATATTATTTTCACACTCACACCTATATACTAGATTGAACCCACTACCATCAATATAAGTCCTCCTTTACCCTTGACCTTCATTATTTTTAAAAAAGAAATAAAAGCGATCAAATGGTTCGCTTTCATACGAGAAAAAATAAGAGACAAATGATGCAAGTGACTAATCTCAAGTACATTTTAATTTTCAACTTTGCGTGCTGCTTTCTGGTTCCTTTTCCGTATAGGTCCTTTTATGTTTTTTGGAGTTTTCCTTTAAACTTTTTGCAGTTAACATCACCTAACATATGTTCACAAAATCTCCTTCTTGCTACCAAAAATGACTTGGTCTGTAGTTGTAGCGAAGTTTTTTAAACCTTAAAGAAAATTGTACTTATCTAATTTATGTCTATTTGGTGTAATCTTGCAGCTTATGGACAATGCATATATCCATAAACGGAGTTGTTCGACAAGAGAATTCTTCCAATTAGAGGATGCAGAGTTGATTTGTACGAATAGAGTAACTATATTATGAAGCATAGTTAAATAGTGATTGCTTCCTAGCTCGTCTATCAATCATTTTAGCAAATGTTTAATAGATGCTCCTCTTTTTAAGTTTGTTTATGGAATATATTTGAGATAATATGGTAGTCTCTTGATTTGAATTTCCTGAATAAGATTTTAGATGAACAGAAGTACTTTGATTTATAATTAGTACGTATTCTCACAAAGTAACATGTGGGAGTAAAAATAGACAAAAATGACATGTTCTCCATCAACTTGCATCCTCGCATAGCTTAGGAAGGTGAAATTAATCGATGATTTTCACTTTTAGTCTAATCTCATCAGATCAATTAATTCGGCGAATGTAGGTTGATATGGTTTAATGTAATCGTTAAGATGCATAAAGTTTACCTACCATGTGCTAATTATTTATATTTTAGGAATTCTATGTTTAGATTAAGTTTAACGTCCAATTAATAATTAAATTCCTATTTCTCAAAAATTCCACTCAACGGCAGCTACCTAGCACAATGTGATGGAAAATAATTTTTGTGACCAACAAACCAGAAATTCGTAGAAAGCTTTCCCAAATTCCAAATTAATAACAATGAACAAAACAGGGAACAAGCACTCTCATTATGCACGGCAGCATCGCCGATCATTGACGGCGACAGAGACATCTCCGACGAATCACAAAACAAAGAAAACGTGCGCCCGCCTAGCCCCACCTACCTAGCTATTCTTTTAGTGGGTCCCTAATTTCTTTATCAAGCCTGACCTCCATCTATGGGTGTCAAACGGGTATACGGGTTCGGGTTCGAGTTGTAAAATTGTAACCCCGCAGGTTTCGGGTACGGGTACGGGTTTAAATTACGGGTTCTTAACGGGTCCGAATTTTGGGTAGGAAAAAAAAAAATCCGTGCGGGTTCGGGTCTTAGCGGGTACGGGTACGGGTTCGGGTCTTAACAAATCGGGTTTGAGTCCGAGTTTTAATTTTTTTTAATAATATTATTTTAAATACTTAAAAAAAAAAGATGAATGATAGGAAAAACTGAAAAACTTACTTTATTTAAGATACTTGAACTATTAAAGTATAGAACATTAAACTTCTAAATTTGAAAAGTGCAACATCAAAACTAGATAATGAAAATTCAAATTACAAATTTAAATATGCCTATTTCTTTGTGTAATTTCTTCCATGTCATTTTCCTCATGCTCCGGTGTAGGTGCCATTTATAGTGCTTGATCACTTAACAGAATTTCTTCAAGGTTATCATCTTGTTCTAGTGAGTCTTCAATTCTTTGGTTTCTTCGCTCCGATTTAATCCAGTCTCGTAAACAAACTAGAACATCCAAAGCATTATTACCCAAAAGAGTGACGGGTATCACCTATTTGACGTATATATTGAAGTTAATAGTTGAAGTTCTATACCATATTTGAGTAATATATATTCAAATTGTTGATTTGTTATGGAATATCAAGTTTCTTTTATAATTAAACTTGTTTCTCTTGAATATATTTCACTAGTAACAATATGGACACAAAACGAATTAAACCATGAGTGGAAAACTTGTGTATACCTTTCTCTACACATATAAGTTTTATTACTCAGTTTATTTTAACGGATACGGATACGGGTATATCTAGTAATACCCCTAATTTTGACGGGTCTTAACGGATACGGGTATTCGTTAAGAAAAAAAAAACTCGTTCGAGTAGGGGTATTTTAGAGGGTTTACGGGTTCGGGTCCGGGTTTTTGCGGGTCCAGATGGAGTCCGGGTCCGGGTTTTGACGGGTAGACCCCTACCCGTTTGACACCCATACCCCCATCCTTCCTCATTAAGGGCAGCTGCACCAGCCCGACCCTCTTGACTACCCCACGTTGCCTCAAACGTTTTTGTTTATCATGATTTAGATGTGTGCCATGGGTGTTTACCAATCATGAAGATTCCTGTAACGCTGTTCCGATAATGTTTAGTAATATTAATTTGGAGGTATGCCGTAAGAAGAGTGTAAATCTATTAAAATAAATCTTACACGATTTAAATGTCTATACGAATATTTAACTCTAAACGCTGACATATTACATCTTGAAGTTGCCATTTTCGGCTTACAAGACGCATGTTTAGTTGTTTACATTTGGTGGCATCTTATATCCTAATTAAAGATTATATGTATGAAATAAGTAATTTATCCCTTTTAGTGTATGTGAACTTTTTTTATTTTTTCGGAGTCAATTTAACTAATCTTTCAAATTAAATTGGATTAGATTAATTTAGTAATATTTTAGAATAAAAATTTAAATATATAAAAACTATATTAAATAATGACTCTGAAGTCTACATAATATAACCTACTCAGTAAGAATTCGGAGAAGTTTCTTGACTAATAGAAATGGAGTTCGATTTAGTGTTCTTGTACACAGCTTTAGCAGTAGGGATTTTAACCATTTGGAATATACTAAAGAACGGAAATGATTGGTTTTATACAATCAAATTCAGTTCAAACAAGTATAGATTTCCTCCAGGTGATATGGGTTTGCCATTCATTGGCAACATGATTTTTCTCTTCAAATGTTTCAAAAATGTTGGTAATCCTTGTCCATTTGTATCTTACTTTGTTAATAGGTAAGTATCTCAACTTGATAGTCACTTTAGTCCTTTTATTTTTTTTCCTTGTTCTGTTCTTTTAATTTTGTTAGTTTATTTCTTAAAGGTTTGGGCAAGGAGGGATGTACAAGTCATTCATGTTTGGATCACCAAGCATTATTGTTACAAAACCTGAAATAATGAGGAAAATCTTTATGGATGATGAAAATTTTGACAGAGGAAAATTAGCGATAAAGATCGAGGGACAAGAACCAGTTGCTGAAATGTCAAACCAAGAAGAAAGGCAACTTCGTCGAATAACAACAACACATATAAGAAGTCAAGGATCAGTATCCTACTATTTTGATTGTATAAACGAAATTGTGAAGAATTCACTGGAGAAATTTGCTGCCATTGAAGAACCCTTCGTGTTATTCTCTGAGATGAAAAAACCTGCATTTGAGATGCTTATGCTAATTCTTATAGGTGGTAATCAGGTCGTTGATCAAGAATTGCTTGATGTTGTGTTCAAGGAGAATAGTTTCTTAATTCGTGGTTTTCATGGCTTGCCCATTAATCTCCCTGGATTTGCTTACAACAGAGCAATAAAGGTAAGATCGTCTAGAGATCATTAAATCCCAAACTCGAACAAGATTTTTTTGTTTAAAGTAACATTATAGCATGCAAAATTTGTTTGTTTAACTTCTCTGCTTCTGAATTTATCGTCCTATGGTTTCAGGCTCAGAAAGTAATTGTTAAGATGTTTCAACAAATATTACATGATAGAAAAGTCATGATCGCAGAAAATAAACCAAGGCCAATGGCTAACATGCTGGATATGATGCTGGAGTCTAAAGATGATGAAGGAAAAGGATTACGTGATGACATTATTGTTGTACTGCTGGTCCAATATACATTTGCCGGTTATGAATCTGTTGCTAAGGTTTCCTCAAAGACAATTATGCATTTGCAGAATCATCCTGAGTTCTTGCAGAAAGCGCGAGTATGTACTCAATTCAATACTCCTTCAATCTCAATTTTTGGTCTTAATTTGATGGAGCATGAAATACTTGTCATTAAGGGTAAAATGAGAATGTCACATAGTCTTCTTTATGTACTTGGTATGGGATGGTTTATTTAGCAATGAAAGCTAAGGGGATCGTTTAAAGTTATCTAACTGATAGAGTCAATTACTCATATCATGACAAATTTTCTCTCTTTTTAGGAGGAGCAAGAGGATATAGTTAAGAGAAGACCATCTTCAAATGCAGGTCTTAATTTCGACGAAATTAGACAGATGAAGTTTCTTACTAAGGTAAGAAATAATTCTTCTTTACTAGCAGCACTCAATTCACTATGTAGAAAATTTGATTTTCTTCCTAGTTCAAGATCAAACTCTTTTGGACTAACGTGGATTCTTGTTTGTACTAATCTCTTTTTTGTTTTTGAAAGGTACTTGATGAAACACTGCGTATTAATGCCCTCATACCATTCTTTCGAGTTGCAAAAGATACTATTAACTTAAATGGTTTGTACTATGAAGCCTTGACTTTTTTCTAGTACTCATCCTCAACTTCGTACTTGTTTTTTCTAAACAGTTTCTTTATGTCTTTTACAGGATACACCATACCAAAGGGGTGGAAGTTCTTGTCATTTTTATGGACTTTCAATATGGATCCTAATACTTTTGTGAACCCTATGGAATTTAATCCTTTAAGATGGGATGTAAGTGACATGCCTTAATTATGTTCTTGAAGCTTTTTCTATTAGCCAATGTCCATTTAATTATTATTCCGTTAGAATTAAATTACTTTCCAAAGAAGTTATAGTAGTAACTAGTGAAATATTCTACAGGATTTTGAAACCAAACCATCCTCGTATTTCCCCTTTGGAGTCGGCCCCAAAATGTGCCCAGGATCCAATGTCGCGAGGCTTGGAATTTCAATAATTCTTCATTACTTTCTTCTTTACTACAGGTAATAATGCTCACCTGAAATTTATTATAATGGTTCATTGAAATTAAAAAAAAAAAAAGATTTCAATTACTGATTAAAGCGTATTTTGATTTAATTGGTATGATATGCAGGCTTGAGCAGATTAATCCTGAGAAAAAAATTCAACCTGCAGAAAATTCTATTGTGAGATTCAAGAAGTTCTAAGCATCATATGAATGACCACTTCAGCGTCTTCCAGGATTGCTCTTTATCATGTGGATCTTAAATGACCCTTTTCATGCGATATCAAGTCATAGCAATATATGATATGTAATTTGAAAACGATGAGCATGAGTTTATATCATCAATAATTTTATCATCCAATGAAGTTGCAGTCTAATGGTTTCAACCTCAATAATCTGCAATTCAAGTGGTGCAAACTTAAGATTTAATTATCGACTTCGCACATTACGTTGAATTCTTTATAAAAAGAAATTGACAAAAAAAAAAATGATCAAGAGCTAGAAGACTACATCAGCATTTCTAGCTCGAATTGCTTGGCAGACGTACTCGGTTAGAACCGAAATTCAAGGTACGGTCACCATTTTGAAAAGCATGCTCTTGCCAGAACCGAAAAGCCAAAATTAGTTGTCGATTACTTCTTTATCCGAAAACTCTTCGTGTTCCCGAACAAAGAGGGGCAGCTGTAATCACCTAATTTTGGCACGAATACAGAAAAATTGCCCAAAATAGCCGTATTAGGTTCTTAGGATTTTTTGCCGAAATTTTCCTAAATTTTAGTCTTTATTTTAATTAAAATTGTCATTAATTAGGATAGAAAATATGAAAATTGCCAAAAATTACTTGTGATGTGTTTAACTATGACTCTATGTTTAATTTTGATAATATTGTAAATTTATGTAGTTTTGTTGTAGTTAGTTGTGTTAGTTTTTAATAAGTATAGGCTTGTTAGTGGCCATAAGAGCAAAACAATGTGGCCCAATTGCTCAACCCAATCAGCCCATTTTCCCTTGGCCCGTCCAACTTTGGATTGATCTTCACCCTTGGATCATTTGCAATCCAATGGCTATAATTCCTCCACCTTTGTAAGTATATATTCCCTTTATTCCACTTCATTTACACTCACACACCCTAAAGCCTCTTGGCTTGGGGGAACTCTGCCCATTTTTACACAGACCACCAGAAGTTCTCCCGCCACCACTGTCCCGCCAGAGAACCACCACGGTTCCGCCGTTGGTCCGCCGCCGGCCACCACCTCCGGTGGCCGGAAAAATACAAAAATATACCATGTGAAAGATCTCGGCCCCTCCTTTCCATTTCCGCTATTGGTTTCTTCAAAAAGTGAACCGTTTGGCGTAGATCGAGTCTCAAAGTTTCGGTCAAACTATAACTCTGGCGATCCTTGATTTTTCCGGTAAGTTTTTTGGTTCTTTTTCATCCCCTCTCTTTCCCTAGTACATCCCATACCCCAGTTTCTCCGTTCCTTTCTCTGCTGCCCATTTTCTCTCCTCATTTTTTTTTCTTTCTTTCTTCTTGTTTGTCAATGAGGACTGTGAGGGTGATTTGTTTGGGGTGAAGGGGCTGTTTTCAATCTTTGAACAGAGGGGGCTGTTACGAGTTTGATTGGTGCCTGGGATGATGATGGTTTGTTTGTTGATTCAAAATTGAGGCAGTGATGGGGAGGGGCTGTTAGGTTTAGTTTGTTTGTGTGATATTAGCCCTTTGACGTTTGGGATTTGGTTGAAGCTGAAACTGCTTTGGTGTTACTACAATGGTGTCGTTTTTGTTGAAGCTATAAGTATTCAACAACACTCGTCTTCTTGATTGGAGCACAAACTTCCTTGACAAGGCATCCGCCACCATATTTTCTTTTTCCTTTTTGTAATGGATGACATAAGGAAAAGTTTCAAGGAATTCTACTCATTTGGCATGTCTCACATTCAATTTCTCTTGGAATTTGAGGTGTTTCAAAGATTGGTGGTCGGTTCTAATGACAAATTCTTTTGACCAAAGATAATGTTGCCAATGAGCCAATGCTCTCACCAACGCATACAATTCTTTGTCATAAGTGGAGTATTTAGTGCTTTCTCCCTTAAGTTTTTCACTAAAATTGGCAATGAATTTTTGATCTTGCATCAACACGGCTCCAATTCCTACCCCACCAGCATCAAACTCAAATTCAAAGGTTTTATCAAAATTGAGTAGTTGAAGGAGAGATGTAGAGCTAAGCACTTTTTTAATTTTGCAAAGCCTCTTCTTGCTCCTTCCCCCACACAAATGCCTTATCCTTCCTTATCACTTCGGTCAATGGTACGACTATAGTACTAAATCCCCTCACAAATCTCCTATAAAAGCTAGCCAACCCATGGAAACTTCTCACATCACCAATGCTTTTAGGAGTGAGCCAATCCCTAATGGCCTCCACTTTAGCCTCATCTACTTCCACACCATTTGCACTCACTACAAAACCAAGAAACACAACTTTTTCAACACAAAAGAAGCATTTTTTCAAGTTAGCAAATAATTGCTGCTTCCTCAAAACATCAAACACTTATTTCAAATGATTAGCATGTTCATCAATGGATTTGCTATAGACAAGGATGTCATCAAAGTAAACTACAACAAATTTTCCAATGAAAGATTTAAGCACATGATTCATCAACCTCAAAAAGGTTGAAGGAGCATTGGACAAGCCAAAAGGCATGATAAGCCACTCATAAAGATCAAAGTTAGGCTTAAAGGCTGTCTTCCACTCATCATCTGGTTTCATCCAGATTTGGTCGTAGCCACTCCACGAGTCAATTTTAAAGTACACATAAGAACCACACAACTCATAAAGCATATAATCTAACCTAGGGATAGGATGACGATACTTTACCATTATCTTATAGATGGCTCTACAATCCACACATATGCGCTAAGTCCCATCTTTCTTTGGTACTAGGATGACTGAGACTGCACATGGGCTCAAACTTTCTTGCACAAATCCTCTTTCAAGCAACTCCTCCACTTGCCTTTGGAGCTCTTTAGTAGCCTCCGGGTTGCTTCTATAGGCGGCCTTGTTGGGTAATTGGGAGCCCAGAACAATGTCAATTTGATTCTCAATGCCTCTTACTGGTGGCAATCCACTAGGCAACTCCTCGGAAAAGATGTCTTCATAACCTTGCAAAAGAGAAGAAATAGAACTAGGCAAAGAAGTGGTTAGTTTATTAGTAAGCAAAACATGATCCTTGTGTAGGAGGAGAATCATGGGCATTCCCTCTTTCACATCATTCAAGCACTCCTTTTTTGACAAGAACATGCTCACTTCCTCTTTTGTTTCCTCACTCTTTTGTGTGGCAACTCCCACTCTTTTCCCCCCATCAACTCCATCTTTCTTTTCTTTCTCTTTTTTCAACTTCAACTCCCTAATCTTTCTATATCCCTCACCCACTTGAGCCGGTGTCAATGGATTAAGAATATACTTTCGACCTTCCAACTCTAAGGCAAACTTGTTAGTCTTGCCATCATACTTTGCTAAACGATCATATTGCCAAGGTCTACCAAGCAAAACGTGACAAGCTTCTATTGGAACTACATCGAATAAGAGCTCATCATGGTAGTCCCCAATCTTGAATTTGATCAAAGCTTGCTTGGTCACTTTTAATTCTCCACATTCGTTCAGCTATTGTAGCTTATAAGATTGTGGACGTTTCTTAGTAGGAAGCTTTAGTTGATCAATCACAGTGGTGCTCACTACATTGACACAGCTACCACTATTAATGATAAGAGAACAAATGATTCCTTGGACTTTACAATAAGCATGAAATAAATTCTCCCTTTGATTTGATTCCTCCTTTACTTGCACTCACATATTCTCCTTACCACAAGAGTAGCGGCTATATCTTCCTCAAATTGCTCACCTTCCCCTCTTCTCCCATCAAAGTCATCATCACAAGGAATGTCCCCATCTACCTCCTCTACATCACTATCACTCGTTTGATAGCCACCATCACCCAAGGCAATAATGGTTCTTCTATTTGGACAATCCCTCATCATATGGCCTCGACCATTATATTTATAACATTGAATGTTAGACAAACTTTCAAGTTTAGCTTTGTTACTTACCACATTTGGCTCTTCTTTGGGCTTGGCTTTGTCAAATTGGCCCTTGAACTCTCGCTTGGGCTCCTTTGCTTTGTTCCATGGGGAATAGGTCTTCACATTGTCTCTTCCTTTGCTCCAATTGGTGGAGATATTCTTGGACTTATAACACTTGTCCAACCTAAGCTCTTTCTCCACCTTAAGTGCAGCTAGAATAGCATCATACAAGGAATCAAATTGGTGCAATTCCATGGAAAAAGAAATTTCTCTATTCAAGCCCCCACAAAACCTTGGAATGAGGAGCCGGTCTCCATCATGACTGTTCAATTCCTTCAAGTTGCAGCTTCTATAATCATCATTCAACAAGTGGTAACAAAAATTTTACCCAAAAGAAACCTAAACCTATGACTCTATTTTTGGACATTTTGGTTTTTTATTTTTTTGTGATTTTTAAGATTTTGATATTCAAAACCTAGATAGTGTTTGTAAGAATAGAAACCAATCCATGCTCTGATACCAAATGATATAAACCAAATAACAAGAAATAAAAAAAAACAAGAATTGAAAAGATTAAAAGCAAGACCTGATTTAGGGTGATTTTTGAGATCTGCTTTTCCATGGTCAACGTCGCTGGGTTGTCCAGGTTCCTAATACTACTCCCAACCCTTCTTTAATATTACAAACACAACAACAATCCTATAAATCCATTTTAAACCCTAGTTTCACGTCTAAAGAAGCCACTGCCTCCGCGCCAATTTTCGAACTACATCATGGTGAGCCTTCTTTCCTTTGGGAGGACAAGGATGTGGAAAACATGGTGATGAGCGAAGATTTACAATTTGCTGTGGTTGGAAATTTTGCATACGGTATGCCGGAGTTCCAAGAATTAAAGAAGCAAATTCCTTTGCAACTGGAGCTTAAAGGTGCCTGTTGTATTGGCTTGTTAGATCCACGCCACATTCTAATTAAACTTTCAATTCTCGAGGATTATATTCATATACTTTCTAGGCCAGCCTTCTACGTTAAGATTGGTTCTACACTTCACCAAATGCGAGGCCTTAAGTATGAGGTTTGGTTTGATCCGAATGAAGAAACTTCGATTGGTGTTGCTTGGGTTTCTTTCCCTGGTTTGCCACCCGTCTTCTTTGGTAAGGAAACTGTTTTTTCCTTGGCAAGAGCTATTGGTCGACCACTTCAACTAGATGCTGCCACCAATTCTAAATCTCGACCTAGTTGTGCGAAAGTTAAAGTCGAGCTTGATCTTTTGGCGTCTCGTCCACAACGGGTTCGTATAGGAATCAAAAACTCATCTACGGGTGAAGCAAGGTTTAAGTGGGTTCGTATTAGATATGACTATGTTCCTAAATATTGTACGGAATGTAGGCTTCAAGGCCATTGTGAGAGTGAGTGCTATGTGCTGCATCCAGAGCTTGTGCAAAAGAATGATTTTGAAGGTTTGAAGGATGCGCCTGTGTGTGAAGAACCTGTTAAAATTTTAAAAAGTGGCAAGGTTGTAGGTAATGTTATTAGTGGACATGTTGAGCCTACACAGCCCACGCAAAAGAATGGTGATGGAAATCTTGTGGCTGCGCATTCTTCGCGTGGTCGTGGTAATCCAAAAAGGAATGGGGGAAGGGTTTTACACCCTAACATGAACCCCAATGCTTGGGTGCGTGTGGATCCCAAGAAGAAGCATGGCCAAGAAGCTGCACGACAAGTTGAAGGGGCTCCCAGTACAACTGCTACTCGTCTGAATCAAGAAGAAGAAATTATCACAACTAGGAATGCTTTTGATATTTTGGAAAATATTGACGAAGTTCCTGACAAGGAGTTGAATGTAAATCAACAATCTGTGGAGGAGAAGGGCCTTGAGAATGATGATGTTGATGTTTTTTTTCAAAAAGAGAAGGAATTTCAAGTCCCAACTGAGATGCGAGAGAATCAAGTTAAAACATCGAACTTGAACGTTGCAAACCCAGTTGCATACCAACAAGGAATTCAGACTAGGGAATGGGTTGAAGTTGCTTTTAAAAATCATCCTAAAGTCGTTGAGGTTGGTGTGTCTGCAGTTTCAGGTTCGCGTGTTGCTGTGGATTCACAAGGGGACGTGTTGGATGGTGTTATGCAGCCTTCAGCGTGTCCTAGTGATCTTGAATCTGAGAAGAACGTGCTTAATGCTTTGGAGTCTCGTGGGGAGTTTGAAAACCTACCCTCAGCTTCTCCTATAAGTTTTAAGTCGCATGCAGTAGTTGGTTCGCAGGCTATTGAAACTAAATGTTTATTGCAGTCAAAGCCTCAAGATCGTTAGGAATTTAAGGCTGGTATGGATGACGTTGTGAAGCCTTCAGTTTTAGTTCTCGAATCTGGGTTGCATGTGCATGAAGCTGCTACTTTTTTAGTGGACCAAAATTGTTCCCCTAGCTTAATTAATAATGGTTTAAATATTGTGGAGTCTCGAGGGGAGTTTAAGATTAAAGAGCAGCCTTCAGCTTTAATGTGTGGGAGTTCATGTGGGATTATTGAATCTGAAGGTTTAAGGCAGTCACGAGGGGAGGTGAGGATTATTGAGCAGCCGACAGCGTTAATTCCTTGTGCGCATGGGAATATTCCTTCTCAAAGTGCGTGTGGGATTAACAATTTGTTGGACGATTTTAATGCTGCGGAATCACGTGGTGGGAGTGCATTTATTGATCCAGCTAGTATTAATTTCAATGATGTTGTTGCTCCCCAGCCTTCATCTTTAATTGCACATGGGATTGATGCAACACTGGACAATGCTTCTCAAAGTGCGTTGGATGCTTCAACTGTTTTGGAGCATCGAGGGGAATTAATGCTGCCCTCAGCTTCTCTGAATGTATGTGGGAATGCATTACCAGCAGCTTCTCCTACTGATTTAGCAGCTGGAGTCAACGATGCCCAATCCCCAATCGATGTGGGAGAGCAGCTTGAGCAAATTAGTGAGCCCCTGGATGTAGCTGCTCGTACTTTGGGCACTAATGACTCAGTACTGGTTATAATGGAGGATGATGATGCTAATTTGAGTCAACGCACCTGTGTGGAAAATAAACAAGCTTTCACTATTCCTTCTCTCGAGGTTAGCACAATCTTGGAATCTGTGAGTGTCACCAAGCCAAAATTTTTTGGAAAAGATCTAATTCCAACTGCTCAACTTGAACGTTTGTGTAGAAGTGCTTCTCCTAATTTTGGTAAGTCTTTTTTGAACATAAATGCTCCATCTTTTGTGCCTAAATCATTGATGCAGCTTGTTCCCCATTCTAAGTGTTTACCCACGGATGATGAACTTGTCAAGCGAATGGATTTGTATGATACGAGGGGTATCTTGGCGCGGCAAGTAGGATCATTTCAAGAGAGGGTTCATCAAGGACATTATTTGGTGGAGGATGATGATTTATTTGAAGAAGAGGAATTTGAGGAAGAATCCACTGCACATAATTTTAGTATGGTGGCAAGAGAAGGAGATTTGTCGCCTAGGGAAATTCATGATAATGCACCAAAGAGAGTAAGGAGGGTAAGGCGCCCATTAGAGCCTACTAGGGTGCAACCTTTGAGGAGTACAAAATCAAAATCCAAGAGATCCAAGAAGTTGAAGAAATGATGGATAGCATATATGATCGTGATAGAGAGCCACTAATATCATTTTTTCAAGTTAGTATTGTAGGGCCTTTTTACATATTCCATTTCATCTCTTGTAGAAGGAAGTGCGGGTTGCATTATTCCACTTTCTTCCTAGCTTTTATATTATTTCATTATTTTAGTATTCTCATATGTAATATCATCATAGAGTGTATTATAAACTCTGTGATGATCATACTTTATTTGGTTCTTGCCAGTTCTTATTTTTTGCATTCTTGTTAGGAGCAAGGTCTCACCTCGATAGGATGATGTAAGGTATGGTATGGCCCTCCTTACTTTGTATTGTCCTCTTTGAGGCATTTATTATTTATAAAATTAGTCGCTAGGCACCCTGCCTAGTGATATTCGCTAAAAAAAAAAAAAAAAAAAAAAAAGCAAGACCTACTTTTAATTAGAAATGATTAAAGAAGTAGATTAGGGAAATAGGCATAATCACCCCTTTAATTGTCTAACAAAAGGAACTTATACTAATTGATCATCAATTGAATCAATGTCCAATTATAAATCAAGGATTAAAAGGATTAAGCAACAAGCTTAGCCAAGTTTTCTCACACTCAATATTCATCAAAAGCTAACCTTAATAAATGAAGATAAAGACCTTATATAGTCATTCCTAAAATGGCAAACAATGCCTTAATCACCCTTGAAATGGG
Source organism: Petunia x hybrida (assembly GCA_037355625.1). Classification (NCBI taxonomy): domain Eukaryota; kingdom Viridiplantae; phylum Streptophyta; class Magnoliopsida; order Solanales; family Solanaceae; genus Petunia; species Petunia x hybrida. The sequence continues at coordinate 7,503,908 of JBBBVM010000090.1, read as the reverse complement.
CTTGCAGCGAGCCATTATACTAAAGATAGCGTTCTGGTTATCGCCACAGCGCTATCGCGCTAGGACACGTGTGATCGCGTGGCATGAGTAACCAGAGCTTTGCGATCGCGGCTATGGTCACGCGATCTCGAAGAAAATTTCTTTCACCCATTTTCAGCCTCCAGCACGATCGTGTCTAACGTCTCGCGATCGAGATGTACAACTTCTTGACCTTGCGTGATCGCGTCTGAAGTCTCACGATCGCGATGAGCATTTTCTGATTTTGAGGCAGTGAGCTTGCAAGCAGGTCCTGAAGCCTCCAAAATCTTTCCCAGAAGCTCCAGTTGTGCAAAAGTGGCCTGCAACTGTTGCAACTCCCGTGCTTGGCTTATTGTAAATGGTTTGCTCACGGACCGGGTTGTATCATGATCATAATCAGAATGACCAGCAGGTTGATGATGATATTGTTGATGCTCCAGTTCCTGATAATGTGGTTGGCCAGCAACCAATCATTGTTGATGCTCCAAAGAGTTCACTCAGAAGATCTTCTAGAGTGAGTTTACCTTCATCTCGGTATCCTCCCGGTGAGTAGGTACTCTTGACTGACGGGGGAAAACCTGAATGCTTTGAAGAGGTCATGGAAAGTGAAGAAAAAGAAAAGTGGTTTGATGCTATGCAAGATGAGATGAGTTCCTTGCATGTTAATCATACTTTTGATTTGGTTAAGCTTCCTAAAGATAGAGAAGCTTTGAAAAACATGTGGGTTTTCAGGGTAAAACATGAAGATAGTAACTTAGTTCCACGGTACAAGGCTAGATTGGTTGTCAAGGGCTTTAATCAGAAAAAAGGAGTTGATTTTAGTGAGATATTTGCTCCTACTGTGAAGATGTCTTTCATTCGTATTTTTCTAGGGTTAACTACAAGTCTAGACTTAGAGGTTGAGCAAATGGATGTGAAAAGTGATTTTCTCCATGGTGATTTAAAAGAAGAAATTTATATGGAGCAGTCTGAAGGCTTTGAAGTCAAGGGAAAAGAAAATTATGTTTGCAAATTAAAGAAGAGCTTGTATGGTTTGAAACAAGCTCCCAGGCAGTGGTGCAGGAAGTTTGGATCTTTTATGCAGCATCAGGGTTTCAAGAAGACTTCTTCAAACCATTGTTTTTTGTGCAAAAATTCTCTGAAGGTGACTTTATTATTTTATTGCTTTATGTTGATGACATGCTTGTTGTTGGTCATAATGCTTGCCGGATTCAGAAGTTGAAACAAAAGTTGAACAAGTCTTTTGCCATAAAAGACTTGGGACCGGCGAAGCAGATTCTTCGCATGCAGATTGTCCGTGACAGAGAGGCCAAGAAGTTATGGTTATCACAGGAGAACTATATTCAGAAAGTACTTCGCAGATTAAGCATGGATAAGGCAAAGGCTATCAGTACACCTTTGGCTATGCACTTCAAGTTGAGCAGAAAGCAGTGTCCTTCCAGTGTTGATGAGAAGGAAGATATAAAAAAGTTCCTTATGCTTCAGTTGTTGGCAGTTTGATGTATGCAATGATTTGCACAAGACCTAATATTTCTCATGTTGTTGGTATTGCTAGACGTTATCTTTCTAATCCAGGAAGAGAGCATTGGAATGCAGTGAAGTGAATAATGAGATATCTTTGTGGCAACTAAAGTCACAGTTTGTGTTTTGGTATAAGGAAACCTGTTCTTTGTAGTTACACTTATTCAGACATGACTGGTGATGTTGATACTCGTAAGTCTACTTCAGGCTACTTGATTACTTATGCAGGGGAAGTTGTGTCTTGGTAATCTAGGTTGCAGAAATGTGTCGCTCTATCTACTATAGAAACTGAGCTTATTGCTGACGTTGAAGGTTGTAAAGAGTTGCTTTGGATGAAGCGATTCTTAAAGGAAATTGGCTTTGCTCAGAAGAAGTATGTGCTTTATTGTGATAGTCAGAGTGCTATTCATCTTGGCAAGAATTCTACATTTCATGGTAAGCCGAAGCATATTGATGTGAGGTACCATTGGATTCGAGATGTGTTGGATGCTAAGTTGCTTTCACTTGAGAAGATCCACACTACTGACAATGGTTCAAACATGCTTACTAAATCTTTACCAAGAGGTAAGTTTGAAGAATGATATTTGATCACCGGGATGGCGATCTCCTCCACATAGTCGAGAAGGAGAGAATTGTTGAGTTTTTGGGCCTTTCCCTTCCTATGTGGATAAATAAACACCCTTTTGGACCAGCCCACTATATGCCCTAAGCCCACTAATATTGCCACATATAAAAGATCATCTTTAGATCTGATTTTGGTTAAGAACAAGAGATATTGCAACCACATATTGAGAGAAAAGAGAGAGAGTGTAGTAGATTTTTTGCACATATTCAGCCACTGTAGCCAATTTTGAAAGGCGATTTCAATTTCGTTTCTAGTCCGATTAAGCTGATTTTTAGACAGTAAATTTTTCTCAACTTGATCTTTGATTGAAAAGTAGAAGGGGTTGATTAGGATTTCTGTAGCCCCAGATTTTGGCTCGTAACAATAGCTACATTTTGGTGAAATTTACTCATTTCTTCTCTAGTTTAGGTGCTTTGGTATATGTATTGTTGCTCCGTGTTTGGCACTTGTTGTGTAGTCATTTTGGAGAATAGTTTTGCTCTTGTTGATTGATTAGTGGAGCTTTTGTAGACTTTGGTCCCGTGGTTTTGTACCTCTTCACATTGAAGGGGTTGTCCACGTAAAAATTGGTGTCTCGTGTGTTGATTACTTTACTTGCTATTCATTTGTGTGTATGGTATTGTGGGCTACCCGGATAACTATTTGTGCACATTAGTTAGCTCCTCATGATAAAATAGTGTGGGAAGTTTTGACTTGGTTATTCTTCCGCTTTTACCTCGTCGTACAATTATTGTTATTGCTTGGTTTCTTCCCAACACTCTGCACCTCTACCCTTGAGAAACTTCAAACCCTTTAGTTTCATTACTTCTCTATGAATGTCTATGCCATACTCTGAGATTTTGTATTGAATTCCCACTAACCGCATCGAGCAAATTTCACTCTTCTGTCATGTTATTCCTGCAACCAAATAAATCAGAAAAGACAGAAAAACAGAAGTATATTATCAGTTTGGTATGGGACGATCCCGAGCCCACAATTTACTTGTGTCTCCTTAAGAAATCTAACCCCCTCACAGTTGCCCAAGGTTCACGGGTTAATTTCTCCCAGGATGGAACGGGATAACAGTTCTACTGTAGCGGCACTTCAAACAGTAGAACACTGCGAACTCAAATAAATGGAGCAAATCACACGACTTACTTAGTATGCAGAAAAGAGAGGGAATGCAGTAAGAAGTTTTGTATTTCTGTGTTTCAGTGTGTGTTCAAAGGTTGACAACTGACCAGTTTATATAGCCTTTGGAAAGAGTGTGAAGAGTTCACCACTAATGGCCACTAACACCTGACTTCACTGCCACTAATGGCATCAGAATTCACTGCCACTAATGGCTGAATTCAATTCACTAAATGTCAGTAATGAATTGTCCACTAATGGAAAAACGTGGGAGAATGGGAGAACGTGGAGGAATAATTACTCTGGATTAATCCATTCAGATTTCTGTTACACAAACAGATTAAATATTAAATATTAATAATAAATTATTAATTAATTAATATTTTTAGTTTTGTTGGTCCAAAAAATTAAGTCAATCAATCATATCAATTGACCGAAATCCGAAATCCGAAATCCGAAATCCGAAATTCGAAACCGAAGCCGAAGCCGAGACGAGCGAGCGACGACGACGGCGCGAGGCTTCCCTTCTTCTCAACCCTTTTAAGAGCTAAGAGAAGTGAATTTGTATTTAAACCCAACAAAAGTCTTTTCCTCTACCAATATGGGAGAAGGTGCATTTCCTTACTAAAAGGAACCTTTTCACCTTCCCACCCATTTCCCAGTCACACTCTATTTATTCCAAAACCCCAACAATCCCCCACATGAATAGGGAATGGCTATATTGGAAATATGCATGACAGACTTGTGTGATTTGAAAGAAAGGTTTCCCTTTGAACTTTCCGTAGTGAACATACATCGGATATACTCGGTCAATCGGTAGATTTGATATCTTTGAACCGTTGAGCTTTGGTGTATACCTAGACAACGTAAGTCACATAACTAATCCTTAACCGTCTTTGGTTCTCACTGTTGTGTTCGTTTCAGCCATGAACACCGCCTGGTTTCATAAGTACTTAGAGAACTTGCCATACCGAATTCTCCTTGAAGCGGCTTCCACTTCACACTTACATAGGTGATTTCTAAACGTGTAATCCTATAGATGTACACTGTTTGAAAATTAAAATATCAACCTTAGACAATCATTAAAAAATGCCTCTAGCATTTTACCCTTGGTACTTGAACATTGTCTAATCATGAGAATGGACCAAACATTAACTGACAATGTTGGACCGTCAAACACGACTTTGTATTCTCCTTGAACCTAGTTCTTGGGATCTCCAGTCTCCTAGGTAGAGTTACTGCCATGATGACTTGTCCTTGGCCATAGTCCCACTCCCTTCGATGAACACTCAACCGCCTCTCTAGTTAAGCCTTTTGTAAGCGGATCCGCCACATTATCCCTTGACTTCACGTAGTCAATAGTGATAATTCCCCTAGAGAGTAGGTCCCTAACGGTTTTATGCCTTCGTCGTATGTGACGATTCTTACCGTTATACATGACATTCCTCGCTCTTCCTATAGCCGATTGACTATCACAATGTATACAAATTGGTGTCAACGGCTTAGGCCAAAACGGAATGTCTTCCAAAAAGTTCCGAAGCCATTCAGCTTCTTCACCGGCTTTATCTAAGGCTATGAATTCAGCTTCCATAGTAGAGCGGGCAATACATGTTTGCTTGGACGATTTCCAAGACACCGCTCCTCCACCAAGTGCGAAAATATATCCACTTGTGGACTTAGAATCAGTTGTGCTTGTGATCCAATTGGCATCACAATATCCTTCAATGACTGCAGGATACTTGTTATAATGAAATGCAAAGTCTTGAGTGTATTTTAAATACCCCAAAACACGTTTCATTGCCATCCAATGGGTCTGATTGGGATTACTCGTGTATCGACTTAGTTTACTTATAGCACAAGCTATATCTGGTCGAGTACAATTCATGACGTACATCAAACTTCCCAAAACACGTGCATAATCCCGTTGCGATGTGCTTTGACCTTTGTTCTTCTTAAGAGCAAGGTTTACATCAATAGGAGTCTTTGAAATTTTAAAATCCAAATATTTAAATTTTTCAAGAACACTATTGATGTAGTGAGTTTGAGACAACGCCAGACCTTGAGGAGTTCTATGGATCTTAACACCCAGAATTAAGTCCGCAACGCCTAAGTCTTTCATATCAAATTTGCTAGTCAACATGCGTTTCGTAGCATTTATATTGGCAATGTTATTGCTCATTATCAACATGTCGTCCACATATAAGCAAACAATGACTATAAAATTAGGAGTGTTCTTAATGTAGACACATTTGTCACACTCGTTAATTTTTAAGCCATTTGACAACATTGTATGATCAAATTTCGCATGCCATTGTTTAGGTGCTTGTTTCAGTCCATAAAGCGACTTAACAAGTTCACACACCATCTTTTCTTTACCTGGAACCACGAACCCTTCAGGTTGTTCCATGTAAATTTCTTCCTCCAAATCCCCGTTTAAGAACGCCGTCTTAACGTCCATTTGATGGATTTCGTGACCATACACGGCGGCTAACGCTATTAACATACGAATGGATGTAATTCTGGTTACCGGCGAGTATGTGTCGAAGTAGTCAAGACCTTCTTGTTGTCTATAGCCTTTAACAACAAGCCTTGCCTTGTACTTGTCAATAGTGCCATCAGCTTTCATTTTCCTTTTGAAAATCCACTTAGAACCTAATGGTTTGTTTCCAGGAGGAAGATCAACCAACTCCCAAGTATGGTTGCTCAAAATAGATTCTATTTCACTATTGACTGCCTCTTTCCAAAATGGAGAGTCTGAAGAAGACATCGCTTCTTTAAACGTCCGAGGCTCATTTTCCAACAGGAAAGTGACAAAGTCATCTCCAAACGAAGTAGAAGTTCTTTGACGCTTGCTTCGTCTTGGTTCTTCCTCATTTGGTGAATTTCCTTTGGTTCCTTCCCGAGGTCGTTTGGATCTTTCACCAACTGACTCACATTCCTTCTTATATGGATATATAGTTTCAAAGAATTCAGCACTGTCTGATTCCATCACCGTATTAACATGAATGTCGGGATTTTCTGATTTATGAACCAGAAACCGATATGCTTTACTGTTTATAGCATACCCAATGAAAACACAGTCAACTGTTTTCGGTCCAATCTTAACCCTTTTGGGTTTTGGAAGTTGCACTTTTGCCAAATACCCCCACACTTTGAAGTAATTCAAGTTGGGCTTCCTTCCTTTCCACTTTTCATATGGAATGGAAAGTGTTTTGCTATGGGGAACTCGATTGAGTATTTGATTAGCCATGAATATAGCTTCCCCTCACAAGTTCTGGGGTAGACCCGAACTGATTAACAAGGCATTCATCATCTCCTTTAATGTCCGATTTTTTCTTTCCGCAATTCCATTGGATTGAGGCGTGTAAGGGGCAGTTGTTTGATGAATAATTCCATGTTCCAAACATATCTGTTCAAAAGGAGATTCATATTCTCCACCCCTATCACTTCTTATCATTTTGATCTTTTTGTTAAGTTGCGTTTCAACTTCATTTTTGTATTGCTTGAATGCGTCAATTGCCTCATCTTTACTACTAAGTAAATAAACATAGCAGTAACGAGTGCTATTGTCAATAAAAGTTATGAAATACTTCTTTCCACCGCGAGATGGTATTGACTTCATGTCACAAATATCTGTATGAATTAAGTCTAATGGTTCAGACTCCCTTTCAATTGACTTGTAAGGGTGTTTAGCATATTTAGACTCAACACATATTTGACATTTTGACTTAGCGCAATCAAATTTAGGCAATACTTCCAAATTGATCATTTTTCGCAAGGTTTTATAATTGACATGTCCCAAACGAGAATGCCATAAATTATTTGAATCAAGTAAGTAAGAAGAAGCTGCAATTTTATTCATAGTGTCAACGACCATTACATTGAGTTTGAAAAGGCCCTCAGTCAGGTAACCTTTTCCTACATACAGCTCATTCTTAGTTATTACAACTTTGTCAGAAACAAACACACACTTAAACCCGTTTTTAACAAGAAGTGCAGTAGACACCAAGTTCTTCCTTATTTCAGGAACATGAAGAACATTGGTCAGAGTCACAACCTTGCCAGACGTCATCTTGAGGAACATCTTCCCATATCCTTCAATTTTGGCCGTTGCAGAATTGCCCATAGAGAGCGCCTCATCAGGTCCAGCGGGAGCATATGAAGCAAAGGCTTCCTTCACAGCACAAACATGGCGGGTGGCTCCTGAATCAATCCACCATTCCTTAGGATTTCCAACTAAGTTGCATTCAGAAATCATTGCACATAAATCAATGTCTTGCACTCCTTGGGCCAATTTAGTCTCTTCAACCATGTTTGCTTGACCTTTTTCCTTTTTCCTGTCCTTCTTTGCAGCACGACAGTCGGCGGACTTATGTCCACTCTTGCCACAGTTGTAGCAATTTCCCTTGAACTTTTTCTTGCTGGGGTTGGTCTTCCCTCCAGAAGGCTTCTTTCTCTTATTTTAATTTGGAGTATGCTCAACAATATTTTCTCCCACTATTGCAGCACTTCCACGAGCCTTCTTTTCAGCAGATTTGTTGTCCTCTTCAATCCTCAAGCGTACAATCATATCTTCAAGGGTCATCTCCTTGCGCTTGTGTTTCAAGTAATTTTTAAAGTCCTTCCATGATGGAGGTAACTTTTCAATCATGGTTGCAACTTGAAACGCCTCATTAATCTTCAAACCTTCAAAGAAAAGTTTGTTAGCAACAATATAAATAATACTCTTAACATAAGTATTAATCAGGATCAAACCTTCAGCAAGGAGATCATGGATAAGGACTTGAAGTTCTTGGACTTGGGACACAACAGATTTGTTATCCACCATTTTATAATCCAGAAATTTGGCAGCCACAAATTTCTTCAGTCCGGCGTCTTCAGTCTTATATTTCTTTTCTAGAACATCCCACAGTTTCTTAGACGTTTCAACATTACTGTAAACGTTGTACAGGTAATCTTCCAAGCCACTTAGAATGTAATTCTTGCATAGGAAGTCAGAATGCTTCCAAGCCTCAATCACAAGGAAGCGTTCGTTTTCAGGTGTTTCATCAGTCAAGACTGGAGCATCCTCCTTGATAAACCTTTGCAGGCTTAAGGTGGTCAGATAAAAGAACATCTTTTGCTGCCACCTTTTAAAGTCCACACCAGAAAACTTCCCCGGCTTTTCTGCAGGTGGCATAACCGTTGCAGCAGCACGGCTAGGCCCAGCAGCACCAGAAACTGCGGTAGCATTCGTATTCACAGCAGGAACAGTTTTTTCCACTCCGTTTGTCATCTCTGTCAAGTGACACAAGCAGAAAAAATATCAATAAACTGTTTAAACAATAGGAGTAGAAAAAACCACGAAGGCTTTTAGTCCCCACAAACAGATTATTTCACAGTAATTAGGAGTAGAAAAACCACGAAGGTTTTAGTCTCCACAGCAGATTAATATATTATATACGAGTAGAAAACCACAAAGGTTTTAGTCTCCTTAAGCAGTATTTATTTAAGTGCAGAAAATAAATAACATAAGATTTCTTAAGCTTGTTATTCCTGCAACCAAATAAATCAGAAAAGACAGAAAAACAGAAGTATATTATCAGTTTGGTATGGGACGATCCGGAGCCCACAATTTACTTGTGTCTCCTTAAGAAATCTAACCCCCTCACAGTTGCCCAAGGTTCACGGGTTAATTTCTCCCAGGATGGAACGGGATAACAGTTCTACTGTAGCGGCACTTCAAACAGTAGAACACTGCGAACTCAAAGAAACGGAGCAAATCACACGACTTACTTAGTATGCAGAAAAGAGAGGGAATGCAGTAAGAAGTTTTGTATTTCTGTGTGTGTTCAAAGGTTGATGACTGACCAGTTTATATAGCCTTTGGAAAGAGTGTGAAGAGTTCACCACTAATGGCCACTAACACCTGACTTCACTGCCACTAATGGCTGAATTCAATTCACTAAATGTCAGTAATGAATTGTCCACTAATGGGAAAACGTGGAGGAATAATTACTCTGGATTAATCTGATTAATCCATTCAAGTCAATCAATCAATCATATCCGAAATCCGAAGCCGAGACGAGCGAGCGACGACGGCGCGAGGCTTCCCTTCTTCTCAACCCTTTTAAGAGCTAAGAGAAGTGAATTTGTATTTAAACCCAACAAAAGTCTTTTCCTCTACCAATACGGGAGAAGGTGCATTTCCTTACTAAAAGGTTAAAAGGGGAAATGGGTGGGAAATGGGTGGGAAGGTGAAAAGGTTCCTTTTTGTAAGAAAATGCACCTTCTCCCATATTGGTAGAGGAAAAGACTTTTGTTGGGTTTAAATACAAATTCACTTCTATTAGCTCTTAAAGGGGTTGAGAAGAAGGGAAGCCTCGCGTCGTCGCTCGTCTCGGATTTCGGATTTCGGATTTCGGATTGTCAAGTGTTAGTGGCCATTAGTGGTGACTCTTCACACTCTTTCCTATATAAACTGGTCAGTCATCAACCTTTGAACACACACTGAAACATAGAATACACAAACATATCTTACTGCATTCACTCTCTTTTCTGCATACTAAGTAAGTCGTGTGATTTGCTGTTTGAAGTGCCGCTACAGTAGAACTGTTATCCCGTTCCACCTTGGACAACTGTGAGGGGGTTAGATTTCTTAAGGAGACACAAGCAAATTGTGGGCTCGGGATCGTCCCATACCAAACTTATAATATACTTCTGCTTTTCTGTCTTTTCTTATTTATTTGGTTGCAGGAATAACAAGCTTAAGAAATCTAGTGTTATTTATTTTCTGCACTTAAAAATAAATACTGCTTAAGGAGACTAAAACCTTTGTGGTTTTCTACTACTATATTGTATATTAATCTGTTGTGGAGACTAAAACCTTCGTGGTTTTTCTACTCCTAATTACTGACAAATAATCTGTTTGTGGAGACTAAAAGCCTTCGTGGTTTTTCTACTCCTACTGTTTAAACAGTTTATTGATATTGTTTCTGCTTGTGTCACTTGACAGAGATGACAAACGGAGTGGAACAAACTGTCCCTGCTGTGAATACTAATGCTACCCGCAGTTTCTGGTGCTGCTGGGCCTAGCCGTGCTGCTGCAACGGTTATGCCACCTGCAGAAAAGCCGGGGAAGTTTTCTGGTGTGGACTTTAAAAGGTGGCAGCAAAAGATGTTCTTTTATCTGACCACCTTAAGCATGCAAAGGTTTATCAAGGAGGATGCTCCAGTCTTGACTGATGAAACACCTGAAAACGAACGCTTCCTTGTGATTGAGGCTTGGAAGCATTCTGACTTCCTATGCAAGAATTACATTCTAAGTGGCTTGGAAGATTACCTGTACAACGTTTACAGTAATGTTGAAACGTCTAAGAAACTGTGGGATGTTCTAGAAAAGAAATATAAGACTGAAGACGCCGGACTGAAGAAATTTGTGGCTGCCAAATTTCTGGATTATAAAATGGTGGATAACAAATCTGTTGTGTCCCAAGTCCAAGAACTTCAAGTCCTTATCCATGATCTCCTTGCTGAAGGTTTGATCCTGATTAATACTTATGTTAAGAGTATTATTTATATTGTTGCTAACAAACTTTTCTTTGAAGGTTTGAAGATTAATGAGGCGTTTCAAGTAGCAGCCATGATTGAAAAGTTACCTCCATCATGGAAGGACTTTAAAAATTACTTGAAACACAAGCGCAAGGAGATGACCCTTGAAGATTTGATTGTACGCTTGAGGATTGAAGAGGACAACAAATCTGCTGAAAAGAAGGCTCGTGGAAGTGCTACAATAGCGGGAGCAAATATTGTTGAGCATACTCCAAATCAAAATAAGAGAAAGAAGCCTTCTGGAGGGAAGACCAACCCTAGCAAGAAAAAGTTCAAGAGAAATTGCTACAACTGTGGCAAGAGTGGACATAAGTCCGCAGACTGTCGTACTGCAAAGAAGGACAGGAAAAAGGAGAAAGGTCAAGCAAACATGGTTGAAGAGACTAAATTGGCCCAAGGAGTGCAAGACATTGATTTATGTGCCATGATTTCTGAATGCAACTTAGTTGGAAATCCTAAGGAATGGTGGTTTGATTCAGGAGCCACCCGCCATGTTTGTGCTGTGAAGGAAGCCTTTGCTTCATATGCTCCCGCTGGACCTGATGAGGCGCTCTCATGGGCAATTCTGCAACGGCCAAAATTGAAGGATATGGGAAGATATTCCTCAAGATGACGTCTGGCAAGGTTGTGACTCTGACCAATGTTCTTCACGTTCCTGAAATAAGGAAGAACTTGATGTCTACTGCACTTCTTGTTAAAAACGGGTTTAAGTGTGTGTTTGTTTCTGACAAAGTTGTAATAACTAAGAATGAGCTGTATGTAGGAAAAGGTTACCTGACTGAGGGCCTTTTCAAACTCAATGTAATGGTCGTTGATACTATGAATAAAATTGCAGCTTCTTCTTACTTACTTGAGTCAAATAATTTATGGCATTCTCGTTTGGGACATGTCAATTATAAAACCTTGCGAAAAATGATTAATTTGGAAGTATTGCCTAAATTTGATTGCGCTAAGTCAAAATGTCAAATATGTGTTGAGTCTAAATATGCTAAGCACCCTTACAAGTCAATTGAAAGGGAGTCTGAACCATTAGACTTAATTCATACAGATATTTGTGACATGAAGTCAATACCATCTCGCGGTAGAAAGAAGTATTTCATAACTTTTATTGACGATAGCACTCGTTACTGCTATGTTTATTTACTTAGTAGTAAAGATGAGGCAATTGACGCATTCAAGCAATACAAAAATGAAGTTGAAACGCAACTTAACAAAAAAATCAAAATGATAAGAAGTGATAGGGGTGGAGAATATGAATCTCCTTTTGAACAAATATGTTTGGAACATGGCATTATTCATCAAACAACTGCCCCTTACACGCCTCAATCCAATGGGATTGCGGAAAGGAAAAATTGGACATTAAAGGAGACGATGAATGCCTTGTTAATCAGTTCGGGTCTACCCGAGAACTTGTGGGGGGAAGCTATATTTACGGCTAATCAAATACTCAATCGAGTTCCCCATAGCAAAACACTTTCCATTCCATATGAAAAGTTGAAAGGAAGGAAGCCCAACTTGAATTACTTCAAAGTGTGGGGGTGTTTGGCAAAAGTGCAAGTTCCAAAACCCAAAAGGGTTAAGATTGGACCGAAAATAGTTGACTGTGTTTTCATTGGGTATGCTATAAACAGTAAAGCATATCGGTTTCTGGTTCATAAATCAGAAAATCCCGACATTCATGTTAATACGGTGATGGAATCAGATAGTGCTGAATTCTTTGAAACTATATATCCGTATAAGAAGGAATGTGAGTCAGTTGGTGAAAGATCCAAACGACCTCGGGAAGGAACCAAAGGAAATTCACCAAATGAGGAAGAACCAAGACGAAGCAAGCGTCAAAGAACTTCAACTTCATTTGGAGATGACTTTGTCACTTTCCTGTTGGAAAATGAGCCTCGGACGTTTAAAGAAGCGCTGTCTTCTTCAGACTCTCCATTTTGGAAAGAGGCAGTCAATAGTGAAATAGAATCTATTTTGAGCAACCATACTTGGGAGTTGGTTGATCTTCCTCCTGGAAACAAACCATTAGGTTCTAAGTGGATTTTCAAAAGGAAAATGAAAGCTGATGGCACTATTGACAGGTACAAGGCAAGGCTTGTTGTTAAAGGCTATAGACAACAAGAAGGTCTTGACTAATTTGACACATACTCGCCGGTAACCAGAATTACATCCATTCGTATGTTAATAGCGTTAGCCGCCGTGTAAGGTCTGGAAATCCATCAAATGGACGTTAAGACAGCGTTCTTAAACGGGGATTTGGAGGAAGAAATTTACATGGAACAACCTGAAGGGTTTGTGGTTCCAGGTAAAGAAAAGATGGTGTGTAAACTTGTTAAGTCACTTTATGGACTGAAACAAGCACCTAAACAATGGCATGCGAAATTTGATCATACAATGTTGTCAAATGGCTTTAAAATTAACGAGTGTGACAAATGTGTCTACATTAAGAACACTCCTAATTTTATAGTCATTGTTTGCTTATATGTGGACGACATGTTGATAATGAGCAATAACATTGTCAATATAAATGCTACGAAACGCATGTTGACTAGCAAATTTGATATGAAAGACTTAGGAGTTGCGGACTTAATTCTGGGTGTTAAGATCCATAGAACTCCTCAAGGTCTGGCGTTGTCTCAAACTCACTACATCAATAGTGTTCTTGAAAAATTTAAATATTTGGATTTTAAAATTTCAAAGACTCTTATTGATGTAAACCTTGCTCTAAAGAAGAACAAAGGTCAAAGCACGTCGCAACGGGATTATGCACGTGTTTTGGGAAGTTTGATGTACGTCATGAATTGTACTCGACCAGATATAGCTTGTGCTATAAGTAAACTAAGTCGATACACGAGTAATCCCAATCAGACCCATTGGATGGCAATGAAACGTGTTTTGGGGTATTTAAAATACACTCAAGACTTTGCATTGCATTATAACAAGTATCCTGCAGTCATTGAAGGATATTGTGATGCTAATTGGATCACCGGCACAACTGATTCTAAGTCTACAAGTGGATATATTTTCGCACTTGGTGGAGGAGCGGTGTCTTGGAAATCGTCCAAGCAAACATGTATTGCCCGCTCTACTATGGAAGCTGAATTCATAGCCTTAGATAAAGCCGGTGAAGAAGTTGAATGGCTTCGGAACTTTTTGGAAGACATTCCATTTTGGCCTAAGCCGTTGACACCAATTTGTATACATTGTGATAGTCAATCGGCTATAGGAAGAGCGAGGAATGTCATGTATAACGGTAAGAATCGTCACATACGACGAAGGCATAAAACCGTTAGGGACCTACTCTCTAGGGTAATTATCACTATTGACTACGTGAAGTCAAGGGATAATGTGGCAGATCCGCTTACAAAAGGCTTAACTAGAGAGGCGGTTGAGTGTTCATCGAAGGGAATGGGACTATGGCCAAGGACAAGTCATCACGGCGGTAACTCTACCTAGGAGACTGGAGATCCCAAGAACTAGGTTCAAGGAGAATACAAAGTCGTGTTTGACGGTCCAACATTGTCAGTTAATGTTTGGTCCATTCTCATGATTAGACAATGTTCAAGTACCACGGGTAAAATGCTAGAGGCATTTTTTAATGATTGTCTAAGGTTGATATTTTAATTATCAAACAGTGTACATCTATAGGATTACACGTTTAGAAATCACCTATGTAAGTGTGAAGTGGAAGCCGCTTCAAGGAGAATTCGGTATGGCAAGTTCTCTAAGTACTTATGAAACCAGGCGGTGTTCATGGCTGAAACGAACATAACAGTGAGAACCAAAGACGGTTAAGGGTTAGTTGTGTGACTTACGTTGTCTAGATATACACCAAAGCTCAACGGTTCAAAGATATCAAATCTACCGATTGACCGAGTATATCCGATGTATGTTCACTACGGAAAGTTCAAAGGGAAACCTACTTATCCCGATGCAACTAATTCTTTCTTGCAAATCACACAAGTCTGTCATGCATATTTCCAATATAAGCCATTCCCCATTCATGTGGGGGATTGTTGGGGTTTTGGAATAAATAGAGTGTGAATGGGAAATGGGTGGGAAGGTGAAAAGGTTCCTTTTTGTAAGGAAATGCACCTTCTCCCATATTGGTAGAGGAAAAGACTTTTGTTGGGTTTAAATACAAATTCACTTCTCTTAGCTCTTAAAAGGGTTGAGAAGAAGGGAAGCCTCGCGCCGTCGTCGTCGCTCGCTCGTCTCGGCTTCGGCTTCGATTTCGGATTTCGGATTTCGGTCAATTGATATGATTGATTGACTTAATTTTTTGGACCAACAGAACTAAAAATATTAATTAATTAATAATTTATTATTAATATTTAATATTTAATCTGTTTGTGTAACAGAAATCTGAATGGATTAATCTGATTAATCCAGAGTAATTATTCCTCCACGTTCTCCCACTCTCCCACGTTTTCTCATTAGTGGAGAATTCATTACTGACATTTAGTGAATTCAGCCATTAGTGGCAATGAATTCAGGTGCCATTAGTGGCAGTGAAGTCAAGTGTTAGTGGTGTTAGTGGCCATTAGTGGTGACTCTTCACACTCTTTCCAAAGGCTATATAAACTGGTCAGTCATCAACCTTTGAACACACACTGAAACACAGAATACACAAACATATCTTACTGCATTCCCTCTCTTTTCTACATACTAAGTAAGTCGTGTGATTTGCTCCGTTTCTTTAAGTTCGCAGTGTTCTACTGTTTGAAGTGCCGCTACAGTAGAACTGTTATCCCGTTCCATCCTGGGAGAAATTAACCCGTGAACCTTGGGCAACTGTGAGGGGGTTAGATTTCTTAAGGAGATACAAGCAAATTGTGGGCTCGGGATCGTCCCATACCAAACTGATAATATACTTCTGCTTTTCTGTCTTTTCTGATTTATTTGGTTGCAGGAATAACAGTCCTTCACATATGGAAAAGAAACCAGAAAGCAGCACGCAAAGTTGAAAATTAAAATGTACTTGAGATTAGTCACTTGCATCATTTGTCTCTTATTTTTTCTCGTATGAAAGCGAACCATTTGATCGCTTTTATTTCTTTTTTAAAAATAATGAAGGTCAAGGGTAAAGGAGGACTTATATTGATGGTAATGGGTTCAATCTAGTATATAGGTGTGAGTGTGAAAATAATATTTAATATAAAATTTAAATTTATTATCGTACAATAAATATTTGTTGATCTTGTCTAGTGAACTCAATCTAGTGCTGGCAAGCCAACCCAACTTAGGATATGATATTATCTATGCCTGTACCGCTCCTGGAATTCCTATGAATCCAACCCAGATGGGGTTAGCATAGAATATAATGAAGTTAATGGAGGGGGGGGGGAGGGTTTAAGAAAGAAACTTACATGGATCCCTTTGTATAATGATACCCAAATGAGGAGGACATTTGCCAGTTTTCCTATATATACGGTTAAGAACATAGGAAGCATGGCTACGAACGGTTAAAGGCAAGTAACAAGATTTTCCTTGTTGTAAGTCGTCACAACATCCACAGTGGCCTCGTTCACATGCTTGATTCATGAATGTTGCTAATGTCTCATCTGTTGCCCATTCATCTGCCACGCACCACCTCTTAACTCCCTGCATATGTAAGAAAAATTCATTTAATTTGCTTGTCGGAGAAAAATGCATGATACTAATTTAATTTACTTGCAAATAGAAAATGCATGATACTATCCACACATCATCAAATAACTTGCTACTGACACTTTTATCACAATCGTGTTTTTGAACAAGTGGTGACCTTCATTCGATACCTTAGACTTGATCGGGTTGAACAATTTAGCTTCTTTACCTTTAATATGTTTTATAAGTCAAGCAAGCTGACACGAAACATAACTTTGAAAATTGACTTAATTACTTTTATTATACTAAACTTATTAATGTCATTCTTAAACCTTATGGATCATGAATAAAAGAAACCACAACTCAACAGTATTTATGAAGCTTCTATGGTACCAAAATGAAGTGAGAAATCAAACAAATTGCTATTGATACTTTACCTGACAAATACTTATGAAAGATAACAACATTAGAAAGCAGAGGAATACATTTAGCTTTGCCATTGATTTCGAGTACATGTCAAGTCTTTCAAGTGTTTTTGGTTCTCTTTGCTCATGCCAAGAAATAAGAAGTTCTCTCATTTATATAACGAACGAACGGGTAGTTGTATTTATTATTCTTTGCCTGTTATTTTTGTTGGGAAAAACTAATTTAATGTTGGTTTAAAATCATTGATATCTTGAAGAAGTAATTAAAGCCTATAGATATGTTTGCATTTACTTCGTTGGGAAATCAATAATTGCAATTTGAAACTAGAGATTATGTATTTTAAATTGGGTGAAATGATTTCTCCAATCAATAAATTTGAAGTTTATATATAGTCTTCCCTTTTTGTCTTCCGACATTTGAACAATTGTCCAACACAAAAAGGCTTCAAACAGATCTGCACAAAACTTTTACTATCAAGACAATATACAATAACAGTGCACATGACGATGAGAGCGAGTTTACATACCTTTGATTGCACAACATACCAAACATAAGTCGAGCTTATTATTTTATATTGCCGGAGCTTTATTATTTCTAGTTTTGTTTAAATTATTATTTTTTGATAATTTTATACACACAAATATATCAAAAAATAATAAATTATGTATGTATATACATAGAAAAATGCGTATGCAAGAACAAAAACATAAAACTATGCACAAAACACTTAAACTTTATACAAACATCAATATAATGCACAAATCTGAAAATTTATATAACTTTATTCATTTTTTATATACACATATACAGATTTATAGAGCTTTATACACATTTACAGAAGTGTATAAATAATACTTATTCATTGTATATACATACATATACATATTTATATAATTTTATGTAAGTGTATAAACTAGTATAAAATTGTATAAAATTGTAAAGTGTTGTAAATAAAACTAAAATTGACACAATATTGAAAGGAGTTGCTAGAGAAATATGTAGAGAGAATTATATTTGAAGTCTTTGAAATGAGGAGGCAAATGTCTCTATTTATAGAAAATCTTGCCTCCTAATACACAAGGTTACAACTTGCAAATGGAAGTGGAATTACAATTTGCTTGTGAGTTGAATTACACCTAATTGCCAACTAGCTAATCTTGGCACTTGCCAAATTAAATTTTCTCTACAAATATCTCCCAACAAGTTGATGCTAACTAATAGACATCCATTTACAAATTGTGATTTATAACACTCCTCCTTGGATGTTTATTACTAGATGATATCCTTCCTTAAAAACTTTACCAAGAAAAACCCGTGAAAAAAGTCCTAGTTAAAGAAAAGAGTACAAATATCTTCTAATACGCATTGCTTGCTGCCTCATTAAAAACTTTACCTGAAAAACCCAATGGGATAAAACCTTGGTTAAAGAAAAAAGAGTATAACACGTATTTTACTCCCCCTGATAAAAACATCACTTAATATCTCGGAGACGACGCATTCCAATCTTGTATACCAGCTTCTCAAATATTGAGGTTGGTAATGACTTAGTAAACAGATCAGCCAAATTGTCAGTTGAACGAATTTGTTGAACATTTATTTCACCATTCTTTTGAAGATCATGAGTGAAAAAGAATTTTGGTGAAATATGTTTGTTCTGTCTCCTTTGATGTATCCTCCTTTCAGTTGTTCTATGCATGCAGTATTGTCTTCATATAATGTTGTCGGGATCTTATTTTTCAATTGTAAACCACACATTTCCAGAATATATCGAGACACTAATCTTAGCCAAATACATTCCCGACTTGTTTCATGTATATCTATAATCTCTGCATGATTTGAGGAAGTAGCAACTAGAGTCCATTTTGTTGAGCACCATGATATAGCTGTACCTTCACATGTAAATAAATAACATGTCTGGGATCGACCTTTATGTGGATCAGACAAAAATCCTGCATCTGCATAACCAGTTAGTGGCAAATTGGATTTATTTGAGTAGAATAAACCCATATCAATTGTTCCTCGTAGGTATCTGAATAAATGCTTGATACCATTCCAATGCCTTTGTGTTGGCAAAGAACTAAATCTTGCTAACAAGTTTACAGCGAAGGCTATATCTGGTCTCGTATTATTTGCAAGATACATTAATGCTCCAATTGTACTAAGATATGGAGTTTCAGCACCAAGAATCTTTTCATCATTTTCATGAGGGCGAAACGGATCTTTATTTATTTCAAGCGATCTCACAACCATCGGGGTACTCAATGGATGAGATTTATCCATATAAAATTGCTTCAAAATATTTTCAGTATATGTTGATTGATGGATAAAAATTCCATTTGTCAAATGCTCTATTTGAAGGCCAAGACAAAATTTTGTCTTCCCAAGATCTTTTATTTCAAATTATTTCTTTAAAAACAATATTCAAATCATCAACATATACAACAATTATAACATACTCAGATCCTGATCCTTTTATAAAGACACATGGGCAAATTGGATCATTTCTGTACCTATCTTTCAACAGGTATTTGCTAAGGTGATTATACCACATGCAGCTGGATTGTTTCAACCCGTATAAGGATTTTTGAAACTTTACTGAACAAGCTTCCTTAGAACCTTTATATGTTTCAGGCATTTTGAATCCTTCGGGGATTTTCATATATATTTCGTTTTCTAATGAGCCGTAAAGATAGGCTGTGACAACATCCATCAGGCGCATATCAAGTTTTTCACGCACTGCTAGACTTATAAGATATCTGAAGGTAATTGCATCCAGATAATGAAAATTCAAATTACAAATTTAAATATGCCTATTTCTTTGTGTAATTTCTTCCATGTCATTTTCCTCATGCTCCGGTGTAGGTGTCATTTATAGTGCTTGATCACTTAACAGAATTTCTTCAAGGTTATCATCTTGTTCTAGTGAGTCTTCAATTCTTTGGTTTCTTCGCTCCGATTTAATCCAGTCTCGTAAACAAACTAGAACATCCAAAGCATTATTACCCAAAAGAGTGACGGGTATCGCCTATTTGACGTATATATTGAAGTTAATAGTTGAAGTTCTATACTGTATTTGAGTAATATATATTCAAATTGTTGATTTGTTATGGAATATCAAGTTTCTTTTATAATTAAATAGCTAAACTTGTTTCTCTTGAACATATTTCACTAGTAACAATATGGACACAAAACGAATTAAACCATGAGTGGAAAACTTGTGTATACCTTTCTCTACATATACAAGGTTTATTACTCAATTTATTTTAACGGATACGGATACGGGTATATCTAGTAATACCCCATAATTTTGACGGGTCTTAACGGATACGGGTATTCGTTAAGAAAAAAAAAACTCGTTCGGGTAGGGGTATTTTAGAGGGTTTACGGGTTCGGGTCCGGATGGGGTCGGATTTCAAGGAGCCCGGGTCCGGGTTTTGACGGGTAGACCTCTACCCGTTTGACACCCATACCCCCATCCTTCCTCATTAAGGGCAGCTGCACCAGCCCGACCCTCTTGACTACCCCACGTTGCCTCAAACGTTTTTGTTTATCATGATTTAGATGTGTGCCATGGGTGTTTACCAATCATGAAGATTCCTGTAACGCTGTTCCGATAATGTTTAGTAATATTAATTTGGAGGTATGCCGTAAGAAGAGTGTAAATCTATTAAAATAAATCTTACATGATTTAAATGTCTATACGAATATTTAACTCTAAACGCTGACATATTACATCTTGAAGTTACCATTTTCGGCTTACTAAGACGCATGTTTACTAGGGGTGGGCACTAAACCGAAAAAACCGAAATACCGAAGCGAACCGAAAAAATTCGGTATTTCGGTTCGGTTCGGTCCTAAAAATTTTGAAATTTCGGTTTTTCGGTTTCGGGATCCAAAAAACCGAAAAAACCGATTTTTTTTTTTTTTTTTTTTGTATCCCTGTGTGAGTCTGAAATTCAACTTTTTAAAAACTTTGTTTCGCAAAAGCATTTCAAACAAACAAGATTAATTTTAGGATCACATGAGCTACTTTTTGTTTTGACTGCTTTATGATTTTTCTCCTTTTACATATTTGGAAATGTGTATGTATAAGAATTGCAAAATGCAACGGAAAGAGAATCTTACACTAGAACAAAATAGCTAAGTTGGTTAAGATTTCAGTGAGATTTCCCTTTCAGTAGAGATTATATTTGCATATAGAATTTTCTTTTCTAGATTTACGAATATTGTATGTGATGCAATTCTGCTGGACTGAAGGATATTATTTGTTGAACGAACTAACTCTTTATTATGTTGAAGTGTTGCATACATTATGGGAGAAAAAACAATTAACTCTTTGATTTACATATATAAATCTATTATCAAGACTACTAGTATAAGTTTACATTCTCCTTTTCAAACTTTTTAACATAAATAAGCGTATACTAAATTATGGTGTGGTCGAGCTTTCGAGGGGACCAAATTATCCTAGTTAGTCATAGGCTATAAATTTTCTTGTTCGGGCTTTTTTTTGGCCATAAACTTTGGTTTAAACCGAAACACCGAAGTACCGAACCGAAGTACCGAACTAAAAAACCGAACCGAACCGAATTATAAAAATTACGGGTTTTTCTATACTTCAAACCGAACCGAAAACCGAAATACCGAACCGAAGTTTCAAAAAACCGAACCGAAATACCGAACGCACACCCCTAAATTGTTTACATTTGGTGGCATCTTATATCCTAATTAAAGATTATATGTATGAAATAAGTAATTTATCCCTTTTAGTGTATGTGAACTTTTTTTATTTTTTCGGAGTCAATTTAACTAATCTTTCAAATTAAATTGGATTAGATTA
Organism: Petunia x hybrida; assembly: GCA_037355625.1. Classification (NCBI taxonomy): domain Eukaryota; kingdom Viridiplantae; phylum Streptophyta; class Magnoliopsida; order Solanales; family Solanaceae; genus Petunia; species Petunia x hybrida. The sequence continues at coordinate 7,482,189 of JBBBVM010000090.1, read as the reverse complement.
ATTTAGTAATATTTTAAAATAAAAATTTAAATATATAAAAACTATATTAAATAATGACTCTGAAGTCTACATAATATAACCTACTCAGTAAGAATTCGGAGAAGTTTCTTGACTAATAGAAATGGAGTTCGATTTAGTGTTCTTGTACACAGCTTTAGCAGTAGGGATTTTAACCATTTGGAATATACTAAAGAACGGAAATGATTGGTTTTATACAATCAAATTCAGTTCAAACAAGTATAGATTTCCTCCAGGTGATATGGGTTTGCCATTCATTGGCAACATGATTTTTCTCTTCAAATGTTTCAAAAATGTTGGTAATCCTGGTCCATTTGTATCTTACTTTGTTAATAGGTAAGTATCTCAACTTGATAGTCACTTTAGTCCTTTTATTTTTTTTCCTTGTTCTGTTCTTTTAATTTTGTTAGTTTATTTCTTAAAGGTTTGGGCAAGGAGGGATGTACAAGTCATTCATGTTTGGATCACCAAGCATTATTGTTACAAAACCTGAAATAATGAGGAAAATCTTTATGGATGATGAAAATTTTGACAGAGGAAAATTAGCGATAAAGATCGAGGGACAAGAACCAGTTGCTGAAATGTCAAACCAAGAAGAAAGGCAACTTCGTCGAATAACAACAACACATATAAGAAGTCAAGGATCAGTATCCTACTATTTTGATTGTATAAACGAAATTGTGAAGAATTCACTGGAGAAATTTGCTGCCATTGAAGAACCCTTCGTGTTATTCTCTGAGATGAAAAAACCTGCATTTGAGATGCTTATGCTAATTCTTATAGGTGGTAATCAGGTCGTTGATCAAGAATTGCTTGATGTTGTGTTCAAGGAGAATAGTTTCTTAATTCGTGGTTTTCATGGCTTGCCCATTAATCTCCCTGGATTTGCTTACAACAGAGCAATAAAGGTAAGATCGTCTAGAGATCATTAAATCCCAAACTCGAACAAGATTTTTTTGTTTAAAGTAACATTATAGCATGCAAAATTTGTTTGTTTAACTTCTCTGCTTCTGAATTTATCGTCCTATGGTTTCAGGCTCAGAAAGTAATTGTTAAGATGTTTCAACAAATATTACATGATAGAAAAGTCATGATCGCAGAAAATAAACCAAGGCCAATGGCTAACATGCTGGATATGATGCTGGAGTCTAAAGATGATGAAGGAAAAGGATTACGTGATGACATTATTGTTGTACTGCTGGTCCAATATACATTTGCCGGTTATGAATCTGTTGCTAAGGTTTCCTCAAAGACAATTATGCATTTGCAGAATCATCCTGAGTTCTTGCAGAAAGCACGAGTATGTACTCAATTCAATACTCCCTCAATCTCAATTTTTGGTCTTAATTTGACGGAGCATGAAATACTTGTCATTAAGGGTAAAATGAGAATGTCACATAGTCTTCTTTATGTACTTGGTATGGGGTGGTTTATTTAGTAATGAAAGCTAAGGGGATCGTTTAAAGTTATCTAACTGATAGAGTCAATTACTCATATCATAACAAATTTTCTCTCTTTTTAGGAGGAGCAAGAGGATATAGTTAAGAGAAGACCATTTTCAAATGCAGGTCTTAATTTCGCCGAAATTAGACAGATGAAGTTTTTTACTAAGGTAAGACATAATTCTTCTTTACTAGCAGCACTCAATTCACTATGTAGAAAATTTGATTTTCTTCCTAGTTCAAGATCAAACTCTTTTGGACTAACGTGGATTCTTGTTTGTACTAATCTCTTTTTTGTTTTTGAAAGGTACTTGATGAAACACTGCGTATTAATGCCCTCATACCATTCTTTCGAGTTGCAAAAGATACTATTAACTTAAATGGTTTGTACTATGAAGCCTTGACTTTTTTCTAGTACTTATCCTCAACTTCGTACTTGTTTTTTCTAAACATTTTCTTTATGTCTTTTACAGGATACACCATACCAAAGGGGTGGAAGTTCTTGTCATTTTTATGGACTTTCAATATGGATCCTAATACTTTTGTGAACCCTATGGAATTTAATCCTTTAAGATGGGATGTAAGTGACATGCCTTAATAATGTTCTTGAAGCTTTTTCTATTAGCCAATGTCCATTTAATTATTATTCCGTTAGAATTAAATTACTTTCCAAAGAAGTTAGAGATAATAGTCAAAAACCCCCCCTAAACTATCATTTTTTTATTAATTTCATACTTAAACTATGGGTTGGTCACGCTACCCCCCCTGAACTATCAATTTTCATATTCAAAACCCCATGCAGTGTCAAGTGGCATGGAGAGTGACTTCACTCTCTTTGTTGTGTGTGGAAAAATAAAGTAGACCAATAAAAAACATCCATGTGGCATTTCTTTTCAATTTCTAAAATTTAAATATCCTTTTAGTTATTTATTGCTTATTTTTGTCTTTTTCGTGTCTTCTTTTCTAATTAATTATTTTCTTCTTCATAACTCTTTTTTTTTGCCAATAACAATAAACTAATTGAGACCCATTAACCTTAGAATAATAAGAATACTAAAAATAATTTAATCAAATGTGATATATTCTGATGTAATTTACAACCAAATTTTGTCAATAATGGTCATTTTAATATTTTAATACGCAAGTTCTCAATTGAGTTTATTATAGTTGAGTAAATTCAGTTCTACATAATAATTAAATTTACTATTGTTGGTTAATATTTATTATTTTAGAAATATGGGTTTTCAAGTAAGGTAAAGATTTTTTATTTTCACGGAAAATTAAAAGAAAAAATTAATAATTTTTTTTTTAAAAAAAAGATCAAATAAGAAATAAGAACAACTACTTTAAAAAATTAATTGTATAGATGCTCTACAAAGAGAGTGAAGTCACCTTCCATGCCACTTGGCACTGCAGGGGGTTTTGAATATGAAAATGGATAGTTCAGGGGGGTAGCGTGACCAACCCATAGTTTAAGTATGAAACTAACAAAAAAGTGATAGTTTGGGGGGGGGGTTTGACTATTATCTCAAGAAGTTATAGTAGTAACTAGTGAAATATTCTACAGGATTTTGAAACCAAACCATCCTCGTATTTCCCCTTTGGAGTCGGCCCCAAAATGTGCCCAGGATCCAATGTCGCGAGGCTTGGAATTTCAATAATTCTTCATTACTTTCTTCTTTACTACAGGTAATAATGCTCACCTGAAATTTATTATAATGGTTCATTTAAATTTAAAAAAAAAAAAGATTTCAATTACTGATTAAAGCATATTTTGATTTAATTGGTATGATATGCAGGCTTGAGCAGATTAATCCTGAGAAAAAAATTCAACCTGCAGAAAATTCTATTGTGAGATTCAAGAAGCTTTAAGCATCATATGAATGACCACTTCAGCGTCTTCCAGGATTGCTCTTTATCATGTGGATCTTAAATGACCCTTTTCATGCGATATCAAGTCATAGCAATATATGATATGTAATTTGAAAACGATGAGCATGAGTTTATATCATCAATAATTTTCATCCAATGAAGTTGCAGTCTAATGGTTTCAACCTCAATAATCTGCAATTCAAGTGGTGCAAACTTAAGATTTAATTATCGACTTCGCACATTACGTTGAATTCTTTATAAAAGAAATTGACAAAAAAAAAAATGATCAAGAGCTAGAAGACTACATCAGCATTTCTAGCTCGAATTGCTTGGCAGACGTACTCGGTTAGAACCGAAATTCAAGGTACGGTCACCATTTTGAAAAGCATGCTCTTGGCTAGAACCGAAAAGCCAAAATTAATTGTTGATTACTTCTTTGTCCGAAAACTCTTCGTGTTCCCAAACAAAGAGGGGCAGCTGTAATCACCTAATTTTGGCACGAATACAGAAAAATTGCCCAAAATAGCCGTGTTAGGTTCTTAGGATTTTTTGCCGAAATTTTCCTAAATTTTAGTCTTTATTTTAATTAAAATTGTCATTAATTAGGATAGAAAATACGAAAATTGCCAAAAATTACTTGTTATGTATTTAACTATGACTCTATGTTTAATTTTGATAATATTGTAAATTTATGTAGTTTTGTTGTAGTTAGTTGTGTTAGTTTTTAATAAGTATAGGCTTGTTAGTGGCCATAAGAGCAAAACAATGTGGCCCAATTGCTCAACCCAATCAGCCCATTTTCCCTTGCCCGTCCAACTTTGGATTGATCTTCACCCTTGGATCATTTGCAATCCAATGACTATAATTCCTCCACCTTTGTAAGTATATATTCCCTTTATTCCACTTCATTTACATTCACACATCCTAAAGCCTCTTGGCTTGGGGGAACTCTGCCCATTTTTACACAGACCACCGGAAGTTCTCCCGCCACCACTGCCCCGCCGGAGAACCACCACGGTTCCGCCGTTGGTCCGCCGCCGGCCACCACCTCCGGTGACCGGAAAAATACAAAAATATACCATGTGAAAGATCTCGGCCCCTCCTTTCCATTTTCGCTATTGGTTTCTTCAAAAAGTGAACCGTTTGGCGTAGATCGGGTCTCAAAGTTTCGGTCAAACTATAACTCCGGCGATCCTTGATTTTTCTGGTAAGTTTTTTGGTTCTTTTTCATCCCTTCTCTTTCCCTAGTACATCCCATACCCCAGTTTCTCCGTTCCTTTCTCTGCTGCCCATTTTCTCTCTTCTCATTTTTTTTTCTTTCTTTCTTCTTGTTTGTCAATGAGGACTGTGAGGGTGATTTGTTTGGGGTGAAGGGGCTGTTTTTAATCTTTGAACGGAGGGGGCTGTTACGAGTTTGATTTGGTGCCTGGGATGATGATGGTTTGTTTGTTGATTCAAAATTGAGGCAGTGACGGGGAGGGGCTGTTAGGTTTAGTTTGTTTGTGTGATATTAGCCCTTTGACGTTTGGGATTTGGTTGAAGCTGAAACTGCTTTTGTGTTACTACAATGGTGTCGTTTTTGTTGAAGCTATAAGTATTCAACAACACTCGTCTTCTTGATTGGAGCACAAACTTCCTTGACAAGGCATCCGCCACCATATTTTCTTTTTCCTTTTTGTAATGGATGACATAAGGAAAAGTTTCAAGGAATTCTACTCATTTGGCATGTCTCACATTCAATTTCTCTTGGAATTTGAGGTGTTTCAAAGATTGGTGGTCGGTTCTAATGACAAATTCTTTTGACCAAAGATAATGTTGTCAATGAGCCAATGCTCTCACCAACGCATACAATTCTTTGTCATAAGTGGAGTATTTAGTGCTTTCTCCCTTAAGTTTTCACTAAAATTGGCAATGAATTTTTGATCTTGCATCAACACGGCTCCAATTCCTACCCCACTAGCATCAAACTCAAATTCAAAGGTTTTATCAAAATTGAGTAGTTGAAGGAGAGATGTAGAGCTAAGCACTTTTTTTAATTTTGCAAAGCCTCTTCTTGCTCCTTCCCCCACACAAATGCCTTATCCTTCCTTATCACTTCGGTCAATGGTACGACTATAGTACTAAATCCTCTCACAAACCTCCTATAAAAGCTAGCCAACCCATGAAAACTTCTCACATCACCAATGCTTTTAGGAGTGAGCCAATCCCTAATGGCCTCCACTTTAGCCTCATATACTTCCACACCATTTGCACTCACTACAAAACCAAGAAACACAACTTTTTCAACACAAAAGAAGCATTTTTTCAAGTTAGCAAATAATTGCTGCTTCCTCAAAACATCAAACACTTATTTCAAATGATTAGCATGTTCATCAATGGATTTGCTATAGACAAGGATGTCATCAAAGTAAACTACAACAAATTTTCCAATGAAAGATTTAAGCACATGATTCATCAACCTCAAAAAGGTTGAAGGAGCATTGGACAAGCCAAAAGGCATGATAAGCCACTCATAAAGATCAAAGTTAGGCTTAAAGGTTGTCTTCCACTCATCATCTAGTTTCATCCAGATTTGGTCATAGCCACTCCACGAGTCAATTTTAAAGTACACATAAGAACCACACAACTCATAAAGCATATCATCTAACCTAGGGATATGATGACGATACTTTACCATTATCTTATAGATGGCTCTACAATCTACACATATGCGCCAAGTCCCATCTTTCTTTGGTACTAGGATGACTGAGACTGCACATGGGCTCAAGTTTTCTTGCACAAATCCTCTTTCAAGCAACTCCTCCACTTGCCTTTGGAGCTCTTTAGTAGCCTCCGGGTTGCTTCTATAGGCGGCCTTGTTGGGTAATTGGGAGCCCGGAACAAGTTCAATTTGAATCTCAATTCCTCTTCGTAGTGGCAATCCACTAGGCAACTCCTCGGGAAAGATATCTTCATAACCTTGCAAAAGAGAAGAAATAGAACTAGGCAAAGAAGTGGTTAGTTTATTAGTAAGCAAAACATGATCCTTGTGTAGGAGGAGAATCATGGGCATTCCCTCTTTCACATCATTCAAGCATTCCTTTTTTGACAAGAACATGCTCACTTCCTCTTTTGTTTCCTCACTCTTTTGTGTGACAACTCCCACTCTTTTCCCCCCATCAACTCCATCTTTATTTTCTTTCTCTTTTTTCAACTTCAACTCCCTAATCTTTCTATATCCCTCACCCACTTGAGCCGGAGTCAATGGATTAAGAATATACTTTCAACCTTCCAACTCTAAGGCAAACTTGTTAGTCTTGCCATCATACTTTGCTAAACGATCATATTGCCAAGGTCTACCAAGCAAAACGTGACAAGCTTCTATTGGAACTACATCGAATAAGAGCTCATCATGGTAGTCCCCAATCTTGAATTTGATCAAAGCTTGCTTGGTCACTTTTAATTCTCCACATTCGTTCAGCTATTGTAGCTTATAAGATTGTGGACGTTTCTTAGTAGGAAGCTTGAGTTGATCAATCACAGTGGTGCTCACTACATTGACACAGCTACCACTATTAATGATAAGAGAACAAATGATTCCTTGGACCTTACAATAAGCATGAAATAAATTCTCCCTTTGATTTGATTCCTCCTTTACTTGCACTCACATTATTCTCCTTACCACAAGAGTAGCGGCTATATCTTCCTCAAATTGCTCACCTTCCCCTCTTCTCCCATCAACGTCATCATCACAAGGAATGTCCCCATCTACCTCCTCTACATCACTATCACTCGTTTGATAGCCACCATCACCCAAGGCAACAATGGTTCTTCTATTTGGACAATCCCTCATCATATGGCCTCGACCATTATATTTATAACATTGAATGTTAGACAAACTTTCAAGTTTAGCTTTGTTACTTCCCACATTTTGCTCTTCTTTGGGCTTGGCTTTGTCAAATTGGCCCTTGAACTCTCGCTTGGGATACTTTGCTTTGTTCCATGGGGAATAGGTCTTCACAGTGTCTCTTCCTTTGCTCCAATTGGTGGAGATGTTCTTGGACTTATAACACTTGTCCAACCTAAGCCCTTTCTCCACCTCAAGCGCAGCTAGAATAGCATCATACAAGGAATCAAATTGGTGCAATTCCATGGAAGAAGAAATTTCTCTATTCAAGCCCCACAAAACCTTGGAATGATGAGCCGGTCTCCATCATGACTGTTCAATTCCTTCAAGTTGCAGCTTCTATAATCATCATTCAACAAGTGGTAACAAAAATTTTACCCAAAAGAAACCTAAACCTATGACTCTATTTTTGGACTTTTTGGTTTTTTATTTTTTTGTGATTTTTAAGATTTTGATATTCAAAACCTAGATAGTGTTTGTAAGAACAGAAACCAATCCATGCTCTGATACCAAATGATATAAACCAAATAATAAGAAATAAAAAAAAAATAAGAATTGAAAAGATTAAAAGCAAGACCTACTTTTAATTAGAAAGGATTAAAGAAGTAGATTAGGGAAATAGGCATAATCACCCCTTTAATTGTCTAACAAAAGGAACCTATACTAATTGATCATCAATTGAATCAATGTCCAATTATAAATCAAGGATTAAAATGATTAAGCTACAAGCTTAGCCAAGTTTTCTCACACTCAATATTCATCAAAAGCTAACCTTAATAAATGAAGATAAAGACCTTATATAGTCATTCCTAAAATGGCAAACAATGCCTTAATCACCCTTGAAATGGGCTTGCAGCAAGCCATTAAACTAAAGATAGCGTTCTGGCTATCGCCACAGCGCTATCGCGCTAGGACACGTGTGATCGCGTGGCATGAGTAACCAGAGCTTCGGGATCGCGGCTATGGTCACGCGATCTCGAAGAAAATTGCTTTCACCCATTTTCAGCCTCCAGCACGATCGTGTCTAACGTCTCGCGATCGAGATGTACAACTTCTTGACCTTGCGCGATCGCGTCTGAAGTCTCACGATCGCGATGAGCATTTTCTGATTTTGAGGCAGTGAGCTTGCAAGCAGGTCCTGCGCGATCGCGTCTGAAGTCTCGCGATCGCGATGAGCATTTTCTGATTTTGAGGCAGTGAGCTTGCAAGCAGGTCCTGAAGCCTCCAAAATCTTCTCCAGCAGCTCCAGTTGTGCAAAAGTGGCCTGCAACTGTTGCAACTCCCGTGCTTGGCTTATTGGAAATGGTTTGCTCACGGACCGGGTTGTATCATGATCATAATCAGAATGACCAGCATGTTGATGATGATATTGTTGATGCTCCAGTTCCTGATAATGTGGTTGGCCAGCAACCAATCATTATTGATGCTCCAAAGAGTTCACTCAGAAGATCTTCTAGAGTGAGTTTACCTTAATCTCGGTATCCTCCCGGTGAGTAGGTACTCTTGACTGACGAGGGAAAACCTGAATGCTTTGAAGAGGTCATGGAAAGTGAAGAAAAAGAAAAGTGGTTTGATGCTATGCAAGATGAGATGAGTTCCTTGCATGTTAATCATACTTTTGATTTGGTTAAGCTTCCTAAAGATAGAGAAGCTTTGAAAAACATGTGGGTTTTCAGGGTAAAACATGAAGATAGTAACTTAGTTCCACGGTACAAGGCTAGATTGGTTGTCAAGGGCTTTAATCAGAAAAAGGGAGTTGATTTTAGTGAGATATTTGCTCCTATTGTGAAGATGTCTTTCATTCGTATTTTTCTAGGCTTAACTACAAGTCTAGACTTAGAGGTTGAGCAAATGGATGTGAAAAGTGATTTTCTCCATGGTGATTTAAATGAAGAAATTTATATGGAGCAGTCTGAAGTCTTTGAAGTCAAGGGAAAAGAAAATTATGTTTGCAGATTAAAGAAGAGCTTGTATGGTTTGAAACAAGCTCCCAGGCAGTGGTACAGGAAGTTTAGATCTTTTATGCAGCATCAGGGTTTCAAGAAGACTTCTTCAAACCATTGTTTTTTTGTGCAAAAATTCACCGAAGGTGACTTTATTATTTTATTGCTTTATGTTGATGACATGCTTGTTGTTGGTCATAATGCTTGCCGGATTCAGAAGTTGAAACAAAAGTTGAACAAGTCTTTTTCCATAAAAGACTTGGGACCGGCGAAGCAGATTCTTCGCATGCAGATTGTCCGTGACAGAGAGGCCAAGAAGTTATGATTATCACAGGAGAACTATATTCAGAAAGTACTTCGCAGATTCAGCATGGATAAGGCAAAGGCTATCAGTACACCTTTGGCTATGCACTTCAAGTTGAGCAGATAGCAGTGTCCTTCCAGTGTTGATGAGAAGGAAGATATAAAGAAAGTTCCTTATGCTTCAGTTGTTGGCAGTTTGATGTATGCAATGATTTGCACAAGACCTGATATTTCTCATGTTGTTGGTATTGCTAGACGTTATCTTTCTAATCCAGGAAGAGAGCATTGGAATGCAGTGAAGTGGATAATGAGATATCTTTGTGGCAACTAAAGTCACAGTTTGTGTTTTGGTATAAGGAAACCTGTTCTTCATAGTTACACTGATTCAGACATGACTGGTGATGTTGATACTCGTAAGTCTACTTCAGGCTACTTGATTACTTATGCAGGGGGAGTTGTGTCTTGGTAATCTAGGTTGCAGAAATGTGTCCCTCTATCTACTACAGAAACTGAGCTTATTGCTGACGTTGAAGGTTGTAAAGAGTTGCTTTGGATGAAGCGATTCTTAAAGGAAATTTGCTTTGCTCAGAAGAAGTATGTGCTTTATTGTGATAGTCAGAGTGCTATTTATCTTGGCAAGAATTCTACATTTCATGGTAAGTCGAAGCATATTGATGTGAGGTACCATTGGATTCGAGATGTGTTGGATGCTAAGTTGCTTTCACTTGAGAAGATCCACACTAATGACAATGGTTCAAACATGCTTACTAAATCTTTACCAAGAGGTAAGTTTGAAGAATGATATTTGATCACCGGGATGGCGATCTCCTCCACATAGTCGAGAAGGAGAGAATTGTTGGGTTTTTGGGCCTTTCCCTTCCTATGTGGATAAATAAACACCCTTTTGGACCAGCCCACTATATGCCCTAAGCCCACTAATATTGCCACATATAAAAGATCATCTTTAGATCTGATTTTGGTTAAGAAGAAGAGATATAGCAGCCACATATTGAGAGAAAAGAGAGAGAGTGTAGCAGATTTTTCTGCACATATTCAGCCACTGTAGCCAATTTTGAAAGGCGATTTCAATTTCGTTTCTAGTCCGATTAAGCTGATTTTTAGACAGTAAATTTTTCTCAACTTGATCTTTGATTGAAAACTAGAAGGGGTTGATTAAGAGTTCTGTAGCCCCAGATTTTGGCTTGTAACAATAGCTACATTTTGGTGAAATTTACTCCTTTCTTCTCTAGTTTTGGTGCTTTGGTATATGTATTGTTGCTCCGTGTTTGGCACTTATTGGGTAGTCATTTTGGAGAATATTTGTACTCTTGTTGATTGATTAGTGGAGCTTTTGTGGACTTTGGTCCCGTGGTTTTGTACCTCTTCACATTGAAGGGGTTGTCCACGTAAAAATTGGTGTCTCGTGTGTTGATTACTTTACTTGCTATTCATTTGTGTGTATGGTATTGTGGGCTACCCGGATAACTATTTGTGCACATCAGTTAGCTCCTCGTGATAAAATAGTGTGGGAAGTTTTGACTTGGTTATTCTTCCGCTTTTACCTCGTCGTACAATTATTGTTATTGCTTGGTTTCTTCCCAACACTCTGCACCTCTACCCTTGAGAAACTTCAAACCCTTTAGTTTCATTACTTCTCTATGAATGTCTACGCCATCCTCTCAGATTTTGTATTGAATTCCCACTAACCGCATCGAGCAAATTTCACTCTTCTGTCTTGCAGCATCTCCTCATTTCTCGTATTGCTAGTATGGTTTAGTGAATACTTGGACTCTACTTGTTCAAACTAATAGTGCACATATTATGGTTTTGGGGTATTCCTTTTTATTGTTACATGATTGAAAATATCCTTTATGTTCAATAGCCCTAAGATTCTTTGTGACTTTATGCGTCAAACCATTCTGTAGGAACTCAAGTTTGAGGAATTCAATGATGTTAAAAAGTGTTATCCTCATGGATTTCATGGAGTAAATACATATGGTCGACCAGTTTACATTGAAAGAATAGGAATGGTAAATCTCAATAGCTACTTGAAGTAACTACTGTGGAGAGATTTGTGAAATATCATGTGTCTGAACAAGAGAAAACATTGAACTGGAGATACCCTGCATGTTCACTTGCTGCGAAGAAGCATATTGCTTCGACTGTCAGCATCTTGGATGTCTATCTTTTTATCTTTCACTTAAGGACATTCAAACTTTATGTGTGTGATCATGTGTTAGTCCATGTCTATATTCCCCAGTTTAAGGCTTGCAGCTCAGCTAACGTTGGCTTATGGCTGTTGAGTAACAATACCACTTACTGATTCTCAAAGCCAATGGAATCAGTTATCTGTTTATTATTTCCTGATGGTTAACTGAGCCATGTTTTAGATGACAAAACCTTTAGCCTTTGGAGTCATGGAATATGAATGTATCTTTCCATCTCAATACCAATACATTTTACTTTGCCTTTACTTTCACTACCTAGCTGCCAAAATGGTATTAAAAATTCAATAAGCTTCATATTAATTCTTGTCGTTATTTTTCAGTTACATGAACTAGGATGATAGCCTATTAGCGACCTGTTATCTATTTCATAACAGGAAAATTTGGTCACGTAGATCTTCTATACTTGCGGATGATGTGAAATAAGAGGACTATTTCATTTCTTTACTCATGCTGCTGCCCATGCTTTTCAAACTGCATAGCTTTCACTGTCCGTGGCCTTTTTCTTAATGAATGTATTGCTTGGATTGGTTTCCTAGGCTATGTTGATGAAATAATTTGATCTTTGTCAACACATTGCACAGCCATAAGATGCCTGAGTGGGATTGAGTTAGCTAAATAAGCATAATGTTAACCTTATTTTTATACGACTTGCTTCTATCTAATATATATATATATATATATATATATATATATATATATATATATATATATATATATATATATATCTCAAATACAGTCTTTAATATTATGTATCTAGTCAAATATACATTACTCAATGATATGGATTATATACGAACTAGTACCTATCATTAAGGACAAAAGGAAGTTTGAGTAAAAAAATGTTCAAACTTAGCGAGCTTTTGTGTTTGGATAACACAGATTCCAAGAGGTCCAAGGACCTAATAGGTACGGGGCAATGTTGAGGGAGCCAAGTAACTTTTCGTGTCAAGTTTAGAGAGCTATCAACCTATTCTGCCTATCAAATATAAGATCAAGTTATAGTACCAAATGAAGAGTTTCAACCTTTTCTTTCGTTTCGACAAGTGACTTCAAGCAATAGGAATAACACTATGTTAAATAAGACAGCCTATAACAAATTCAAATAGAGGCATAGTGTACCCCACAGTAAGCTTAACAAGACATTCTATTCATTAGGAAGTACCCGGAGTACAATTGTATATTTAACAAAAGTTAATCAGAGCATGTATTCATCGCTTTAAAAGAGAATCATTAAATGTAAGGCTTCTATGTGTTATTGGGTGAATTTTAGAGTTGCCTTTTAAATTAGTGAACAAGCCAAACAAGTCTTATAGGTTTGCTGCTGAAATTATCGCATGATTTGAAAATTGACGAGATGCAAAAGTAAAATAATTAAACACTATATATAAGAACTTTTGAGAGAAATTTTATGAGCTTGTTGCAGAATGTACTTCTACAGTATTGTTGTTTTAGTTTAACTACATCCTTTTTCTTTTGTTTTCAACTTTATGAATTGAGTTTTGATTTTGATCGGCATTAAATAAAACTATTCATACTAATTACAACTACTATAAAAGAGAAATTTCTCTTTTTTGATTTTATTTTTTTGCTAGCTATAAAAAATCTTCTATCCTTCATGTTATTAATGAAAATGTCTAATTAAATAAAGATTTGAATTTTCAACTCTATAAATAATACTCCAATATTTGATTAGCTACATAAGCAAGTCGAATAATATAAATGGAGAAAAGTGTAAATAATATGTTATGATAAAATGAGGAGGATGTTATAATTTGGGAAAAAATAGATATGCAATATAGAAAATCACCAGCCAATTTCAGATTTTGAGAGAAGACAAAAGGTAGACTATATAAACTTCAAATTTAATGATTGGAGAAATCATTTCACCCAATTTAAAATACATAATCTTTAGTTTCAAATTGCAATTATTGATTTCCCAACAAAGTAAATGCAAGCATATCTATAGGCTTCAATTTATTGTTCGAGATATCAATGATTTTAAACCAACATTAAATTAGTTTTTCCCAACAAAAATAACAAGCAAAGAATAATAAATACAACTACCCATTCGTTCGCTATATAAATGAGAGAACTTCTGATTTCTTGGCATGAGCAAAAAGAACAAAAACACTAGAAAGACTTGACATGTACTCGAAATCAATGGCAAAGCTAAATGTATTCCTCTGCTTTCTAATGTTGTTATCTTTCACAAGTGTTTGTCAGGTAAAGTATTAGTAGCAATTTGTTTGATTTCTCACTTCATTTTGGATGGTAGAAGCTTCATAAATACTATTGAGTTTTGGTTTCTTTTCTTCATGATCCATATGGTAAAGAATGACATTAATAAGTTTAGTATAATAAATTAAAAGTAATGCAAGTCAATTTTCAAAGTTATGTTTCTTGTCAAGTTTCAAAGCTGAGAATAATTTCATATAACCTCAATGTTGTATGAGTTATAAAGCATATCAAAGCTAAGATAAAAAGGCTAAATTGATCTGCCAGATCAAGTCTAAGGTATCAAATAAAGACCACGACTTGTTAAAAAATTGAATCGTGATAAAAGTGTCAGTAGCTAGTTATTTGATCATGTGTGGATAGTATTATGCGTTTTTCTTGGCGAGTAAATTAAAGTAGTATCATACATTTTTTCTCCGACAAGCAAATTAAATGAATTTTTCTTACATATGCAGGGAGTTAAGAGGTGGTGTGTGGCAGATGAATGGGCAACAGATGAGACATTAGCAACATTCATGAATCAAGCATGTGAACGAGGCCACTGTGGATGTTGTGACGAGTTACAACAAGGAAAACCTTGTTACTTGCCTTTAACCGTTCGTAGCCATGCTTCCTACGTTCTTAACCGTATATATAGGAAAACTGGCAAATGTCCTCCTCATTTGGGTATCATTATACAAAGGGATCCATGTAAGTTTCTCTCTCTTATTAACTTCATTCTATGTTAACCCTGATCCGGGTTGGATTCTTGGGAAGTCCATTCCAACAGCGCTTATCAGGAGCGGTACAAACATAGATGATATCATATCCTAAGTTGGGTTGGCTTGCCAGCACTAGCTAGGTTGAGGCCTTACACTAGACAAGATCCAAAAATATTTATTGTACGATAATAAATTTTATTTTTATATTAGATATTATTTTCACACTCACACATATACTAGATTGAACTCATTACCATCAATATAAGTCCTCCGTTACCCTTGACTTTCATTACAACTTTTTTTTAAAAAGTTTTTATTAAAAAAGAAGTAAAAGCGATCAAATGGTTCGATTTCATATATACGAGAAAAAACAAGAGACAAAGGATTATGCAAGTGACTAATCTCAAGTACATTTAATTTGCAACTTCACGTGCTGCTTTCTTGTTCCTTTTCCTTTATGTATGACTATGAAGGACTTCACTATAGGTCCTTTTATGTTTTTTGGAGTTTTCCATTATAAACTTTTTGCAGTTAACATCACCTAACATATATTCACAAAATCTCCTCCTTGCTACCAAAAAATGACTTGGTCTGTAGTTGTAGCGAAGTCTTTTAAACCTTAAAGAAAATTGTACTTATCTCATTTACGTCTATTTGGTAATCTTGCAGCTTATGGACAATGCATATATCCATAAACGGAGTTGTTCGACAGGAGAATTCTTCCAAGTAGAGGATGCAGAGTTGTTTTGTACGAATAGAGTAACTATATTATGAAGCATAGTTGAATAGTGATTGCTTCCTAGCTCGTGTATCAATCATTTTAGAAAATGTTTAACAGATGATCCTCTTTTTAAGTTTGTTTATGGAATATATTTGAGATAATATGGTAGTCTCTTGATTTGAATTTTCTGAATAGACAAAAATGACATGTTCTCCATCAACTTGCATCCTCGCATAGCTTAGGAAGGTGAAATTAATATGATTTTCAGCAGGGGCGGATTCAGAATCTGGAGATATCAGGTGCCACATAGATTTAACCGTAGAGATGTTGGCAGTAACACAGATCAAATAGGCTATAAATTAGATCTTATTTGAGGTTTGGTTCAAGCTATTCGTTTTTTCAATATATATTGACAAAACAAAAATTTTTATAACTATGAGTGTACGATTACTTAGACCAAAACATAAAAATTCAATAAATATTTGCAAATATTTTGCGTTCTACGTAATAAACTAAATGATCATTTAAATGTTATAATAACTATTTCTTCACATTTCATTTTCTTATTCTTGAGAAATACACTCAGCTCTATTCAAAAGAATTATCATGAATAGATGAATGTACTTCTATACAAGGAAAAAAATAAGCATTTCACTATATTAGATCATGTGTTTCGCATAGATTTTCAAGTTTTGTAAATAAATATGCTTGAGTTCTTCTCTTGGAACAAAATAAATTAATGTTATCTTTTGATAAATTATACTAATAAAGGATGAAAGCAAATTTGTGTAATGTTGAAATAAGGCTAAAACCTAGGAGAAAACAAAATAGAGATACTCATGGAGGATTGACGAGCAGTGCTTAATTGTCCCATCTTGGATTATCAAAACAAAAAAGATCTAGAAAACCATGTAGCAACATGGAATCGAACCCAAATCACTTGGGAAGAAAATTCAGAGCTTGCTTCAGTCCATAAAGAGCTTTGTAAAGTCGCAGGCAAATCTTGGACGAGCGGTATCCAGAAAACCAGGGGGTTGAGAAGCCTTCAACCAGTGGCATCATAAGCCTTTTGTTACAGCAGCTGTCAGTTCCTATAATTGTATTATATCATCTGTATATACATAGTCTCGGCCGAGGCTAGCAAGTGCCGTGGCGCCCCCTCGGTCCTATGTAGATCCGCCCCTGATTTTCAGTCTCATCTCATCAGATCATTAATTCGGCGAATGTAGGTTGATATGGTTAATTGTAAATGTCAAGACGTATAAAGTTTACCTACCATATGCTAATTGTTTATATTTTTGGAATTTTAGGTTTAGATTAAGTTCCGCATCCAATTAATAATTAAATTTCTATTTCTCACAAATTCCACTCTACGGCAGCTAGCTAGCACAATGTGAACGGAAAACAATTTTTGTGACCAATGAACCAGAAATTGGCATAAAGCTTTCCCAAATTCCAAATTAATAACAATGAACCAAACAGGGAACAAGTACTCTCATTACGCAGGGCAGCATCGTCGATCACCGACAGCGACATAGACATCTCCGACGAATCAAAAACACAAAAAATACTTTAGAAGGATTTACATCGATTTTCTCTAGTTGAATTGTTGGAGGTGAAGCCACTGATCTGTCGGACCTTCCAGGAGAAGTAGAGTAAGCTGGTATGTGAAATTTGGAAGGGAGGAGGAGAACTGACATTGGCAGAAACGGGAGGAAGAATGTAGGATTTTTCTATGTTAGGCTATTTTTTGCTATGTTTTGTAATTAAGTTCTCCTTTTATCTATATTGGGTAATTTTGCTAAAAAATCTCTATATTTTGCAAATAACTTTTCAAAAGTGTACTTATATATAAAATTCCAATAAGAAAGGGGATTTTTACATGGAGAGAGGCCCAACGAATGAAAATTACCGAAATGGGCCACTTCTTTCGTAACCTTACCTAACCTGTCACCTCTATTTTTTTTTTCTTGCACACATAGCACCCACTATTTATAGAAAAAAAAAAGTCTAGCCCCCACTTTTTATCTCTTCTACTTCCCTTCTTCTATTACCGTCGCCGCCTCCCACCACTGACTCGCCTTCATCCCCTCTCCTCCAAACCACCGCCGTCGTCAATGTTATGCTGCCTCCGTCGTCGTTTTTTCTTCTTCGTCTTTTTTTTTTTGAAGAACAATGTCGATTTTCAATATAAATTCCAGTCAAAGGTCCGGCGAGGATTTGTTTATCATGCTTCTCATTTTTTTCATAAAAAATCGGTGAGATCTACTAGTTCTTTTATAAAAAAAAAAAATTAATGTTTAGATCTGGTGTTTTTCTTGTAGAAAATTATATAAATCTTGTCTTTTTGTTAAGCTATTATGTAAAAGTTGTCAGAAACAATGTATAATTCTTCTTTATGTTATAAATCACAATTTGTAAATCGATGTCTATTAGTTAGCATCAACTTGTAGGGAGATATTTGTAGAAAAAAGTGCCAAGATTAGCTAGTTGGCAATTAGGTGTAATTCAACTTGCAAGCAAATTGTAATTCCACTTGCATTTGCAAGTTGTAACCTTGTGTATTATGAGGCAAGCTTTTTTATAAATAGAGATATTTGCCTCCTCATTTCAAAGACTTCAAATATAATTCTCTCTACATATTTCTCTTGCTACTCCTTTCAATATTGTGTCAATTTTAGTTTTAATTATAACACGTTATCAGCATGAAGCTCTAACCTTCTCCAAAATAAAGTTTCAATCTCTTCCTTATTTAAGGTAGTGGTACAGGAAGTTTGGATCTTTTATGCAGCATCAGGGTTTCAAGAAGACTTCTTCAAAACCATTGTTTTTTTGTGCAAAAATTCTCTGAAGGTGACTTTATTATTTTATTGCATTATGGTGATGACATGCTTGTTGTTGGTCATAATGCTTGCCGGATTCAGAAGTTGAAACAAAAGTTGAACAAGTCTTTTGCCATAAAAGACTTGGGACCGGCGAAGCAGATTCTTCGCATGCAGATTGTCCGTGACAGAGAGGCCAAGAAGTTATGATTATCACAGGAGAACTATATTCAGAAAGTACTTCGCAGATTCAGCATGGATAAGGCAAAGGCTATCAGTACACCTTTGGCTATGCACTTCAAGTTGAGCAGATAGCAGTGTCCTTCCAGTGTTGATGAGAAGGAAGATATAAAGAAAGTTCCTTATGCTTCAGTTGTTGGCAGTTTGATGTATGCAATGATTTGCACAAGAGCTGATATTTCTCATGTTGTTGGTATTGCTAGACGTTATCTTTCTAATCCAGGAAGAGAGCATTGGAATGCAGTGAAGTGGATAATGAGATATCTTTGTGGCAACTAAAGTCACAGTTTGTGTTTTGGTATAAGGAAACCTGTTCTTCATAGTTACACTGATTCAGACATGACTGGTGATGTTGATACTCGTAAGTCTACTTCAGGCTACTTGATTACTTATGCAGGGGGAGTTGTGTCTTGGTAATCTAGGTTGCAGAAATGTGTCCCTCTATCTACTACAGAAACTGAGCTTATTGCTGACGTTGAAGGTTGTAAAGAGTTGCTTTGGATGAAGCGATTCTTAAAGGAAATTGGCTTTGCTCAGAAGAAGTATGTGCTTTATTGTGATAGTCAGAGTGCTATTTATCTTGGCAAGAATTCTACATTTCATGGTAAGTCGAAGCATATTGATGTGAGGTACCATTGGATTCGAGATGTGTTGGATGCTAAGTTGCTTTCACTTGAGAAGATCCACACTAATGACAATGGTTCAAACATGCTTACTAAATCTTTACCAAGAGGTAAGTTTGAAGAATGATATTTGATCACCGGGATGGCGATCTCCTCCACATAGTCGAGAAGGAGAGAATTGTTGGGTTTTTGGGCCTTTCCCTTCCTATGTGGATAAATAAACACCCTTTTGGACCAGCCCACTATATGCCCTAAGCCCACTAATATTGCCACATATAAAAGATCATCTTTAGATCTGATTTTGGTTAAGAAGAAGAGATATAGCAGCCACATATTGAGAGAAAAGAGAGAGAGTGTAGCAGATTTTTCTGCACATATTCAGCCACTGTAGCCAATTTTGAAAGGCGATTTCAATTTCGTTTCTAGTCCGATTAAGCTGATTTTTAGACAGTAAATTTTTCTCAACTTGATCTTTGATTGAAAACTAGAAGGGGTTGATTAAGAGTTCTGTAGCCCCAGATTTTGGCTTGTAACAATAGCTACATTTTGGTGAAATTTACTCCTTTCTTCTCTAGTTTTGGTGCTTTGGTATATGTATTGTTGCTCCGTGTTTGGCACTTATTGGGTAGTCATTTTGGAGAATATTTGTACTCTTGTTGATTGATTAGTGGAGCTTTTGTGGACTTTGGTCCCGTGGTTTTGTACCTCTTCACATTGAAGGGGTTGTCCACGTAAAAATTGGTGTCTCGTGTGTTGATTACTTTACTTGCTATTCATTTGTGTGTATGGTATTGTGGGCTACCCGGATAACTATTTGTGCACATCAGTTAGCTCCTCGTGATAAAATAGTGTGGGAAGTTTTGACTTGGTTATTCTTCCGCTTTTACCTCGTCGTACAATTATTGTTATTGCTTGGTTTCTTCCCAACACTCTGCACCTCTACCCTTGAGAAACTTCAAACCCTTTAGTTTCATTACTTCTCTATGAATGTCTACGCCATCCTCTCAGATTTTGTATTGAATTCCCACTAACCGCATCGAGCAAATTTCACTCTTCTGTCTTGCAGCATCTCCTCATTTCTCGTATTGCTAGTATGGTTTAGTGAATACTTGGACTCTACTTGTTCAAACTAATAGTGCACATATTATGGTTTTGGGGTATTCCTTTTTATTGTTACATGATTGAAAATATCCTTTATGTTCAATAGTGACTTTATGCGTCAAACCATTCTGTAGGAACTCAAGTTTGAGGAATTCAATGATGTTAAAAAGTGTTATCCTCATGGATTTCATGGAGTAAATACATATGGTCGACCAGTTTACATTGAAAGAATAGGAATGGTAAATCTCAATAGCTACTTGAAGTAACTACTGTGGAGAGATTTGTGAAATATCATGTGTCTGAACAAGAGAAAACATTGAACTGGAGATACCCTGCATGTTCACTTGCTGCGAAGAAGCATATTGCTTCGACTGTCAGCATCTTGGATGTCTATCTTTTTATCTTTCACTTAAGGACATTCAAACTTTATGTGTGTGATCATGTGTTAGTCCATGTCTATATTCCCCAGTTTAAGGCTTGCAGCTCAGCTAACGTTGGCTTATGGCTGTTGAGTAACAATACCACTTACTGATTCTCAAAGCCAATGGAATCAGTTATCTGTTTATTATTTCCTGATGGTTAACTGAGCCATGTTTTAGATGACAAAACCTTTAGCCTTTGGAGTCATGGAATATGAATGTATCTTTCCATCTCAATACCAATACATTTTACTTTGCCTTTACTTTCACTACCTAGCTGCCAAAATGGTATTAAAAATTCAATAAGCTTCATATTAATTCTTGTCGTTATTTTTCAGTTACATGAACTAGGATGATAGCCTATTAGCGACCTGTTATCTATTTCATAACAGGAAAATTTGGTCACGTAGATCTTCTATACTTGCGGATGATGTGAAATAAGAGGACTATTTCATTTCTTTACTCATGCTGCTGCCCATGCTTTTCAAACTGCATAGCTTTCACTGTCCGTGGCCTTTTTCTTAATGAATGTATTGCTTGGATTGGTTTCCTAGGCTATGTTGATGAAATAATTTGATCTTTGTCAACACATTGCACAGCCATAAGATGCCTGAGTGGGATTGAGTTAGCTAAATAAGCATAATGTTAACCTTATTTTTATACGACTTGCTTCTATCTAATATATATATATATATATATATATATATATATATATATATATATATATATATATCTCAAATACAGTCTTTAATATTATGTATCTAGTCAAATATACATTACTCAATGATATGGATTATATACGAACTAGTACCTATCATTAAGGACAAAAGGAAGTTTGAGTAAAAAAATGTTCAAACTTAGCGAGCTTTTGTGTTTGGATAACACAGATTCCAAGAGGTCCAAGGACCTAATAGGTACGGGGCAATGTTGAGGGAGCCAAGTAACTTTTCGTGTCAAGTTTAGAGAGCTATCAACCTATTCTGCCTATCAAATATAAGATCAAGTTATAGTACCAAATGAAGAGTTTCAACCTTTTCTTTCGTTTCGACAAGTGACTTCAAGCAATAGGAATAACACTATGTTAAATAAGACAGCCTATAACAAATTCAAATAGAGGCATAGTGTACCCCACAGTAAGCTTAACAAGACATTCTATTCATTAGGAAGTACCCGGAGTACAATTGTATATTTAACAAAAGTTAATCAGAGCATGTATTCATCGCTTTAAAAGAGAATCATTAAATGTAAGGCTTCTATGTGTTATTGGGTGAATTTTAGAGTTGCCTTTTAAATTAGTGAACAAGCCAAACAAGTCTTATAGGTTTGCTGCTGAAATTATCGCATGATTTGAAAATTGACGAGATGCAAAAGTAAAATAATTAAACACTATATATAAGAACTTTTGAGAGAAATTTTATGAGCTTGTTGCAGAATGTACTTCTACAGTATTGTTGTTTTAGTTTAACTACATCCTTTTTCTTTTGTTTTCAACTTTATGAATTGAGTTTTGATTTTGATCGGCATTAAATAAAACTATTCATACTAATTACAACTACTATAAAAGAGAAATTTCTCTTTTTTGATTTTATTTTTTTGCTAGCTATAAAAAATCTTCTATCCTTCATGTTATTAATGAAAATGTCTAATTAAATAAAGATTTGAATTTTCAACTCTATAAATAATACTCCAATATTTGATTAGCTACATAAGCAAGTCGAATAATATAAATGGAGAAAAGTGTAAATAATATGTTATGATAAAATGAGGAGGATGTTATAATTTGGGAAAAAATAGATATGCAATATAGAAAATCACCAGCCAATTTCAGATTTTGAGAGAAGACAAAAGGTAGACTATATAAACTTCAAATTTAATGATTGGAGAAATCATTTCACCCAATTTAAAATACATAATCTTTAGTTTCAAATTGCAATTATTGATTTCCCAACAAAGTAAATGCAAGCATATCTATAGGCTTCAATTTATTGTTCGAGATATCAATGATTTTAAACCAACATTAAATTAGTTTTTCCCAACAAAAATAACAAGCAAAGAATAAT
The DNA here is from genome assembly GCA_037355625.1 of Petunia x hybrida. Classification (NCBI taxonomy): domain Eukaryota; kingdom Viridiplantae; phylum Streptophyta; class Magnoliopsida; order Solanales; family Solanaceae; genus Petunia; species Petunia x hybrida. Next base: position 7,459,575 of record JBBBVM010000090.1, on the reverse strand, counting down.
AAATACAACTACCCATTCGTTCGCTATATAAATGAGAGAACTTCTGATTTCTTGGCATGAGCAAAAAGAACAAAAACACTAGAAAGACTTGACATGTACTCGAAATCAATGGCAAAGCTAAATGTATTCCTCTGCTTTCTAATGTTGTTATCTTTCACAAGTGTTTGTCAGGTAAAGTATTAGTAGCAATTTGTTTGATTTCTCACTTCATTTTGGATGGTAGAAGCTTCATAAATACTATTGAGTTTTGGTTTCTTTTCTTCATGATCCATATGGTAAAGAATGACATTAATAAGTTTAGTATAATAAATTAAAAGTAATGCAAGTCAATTTTCAAAGTTATGTTTCGTGTCAAGTTTCAAAGCTGAGAATAATTTCATATAACCTCAATGTTGTATGAGTTATAAAGCATATCAAAGCTAAGATAAAAAGGCTAATAGCCTGTTTGACATTGCTTCTCCAAAGTCAAAAGTGCTTTTTTTTCAATAAAAGTACTTTTTTTGGAATTTTGAGGTGTTTGGCAACTAAAAAAAAGTACTTTTAGGTAGAAGCAGAAGCAGTTTTTCTGCTGTTGGGGGGAAGCTACAAATATCTGCTTCTTGGAAGACGCAGAAGCAGAAGCAGTTTATTAATTTTTTCAAGACAGAAATATCCTTACCAAGAATTCATATTTACCATATTATTCCTTATAAATTAACCATATCTCTCTCAAAATATAATTATATTTTTTTTTCTATTTTTTTCTATTACGTACTTTTACAAATCTTCTTCCTCTAGGACTAATTTTTATTTCTAGGTATTACTATCAACCATATATAGGATGTCTTACTCTTTAAATCATCTTTTAAAAATAATTGATTACTAGAAATTCCTAATTCCATTATCACTTTGATTTAACTATGTTTTATGTTGTTCAATAGCTTAAATTTATATCTTTTACGTTATGTTTTACATTTAACTAAATAAATTTTCTAATTAAAGTCTTTTATGATAAATATTCAAAATTATTTTTTTGTTTTTATTAATCCAAATGTAAAATGAACTTCGATGTCCTTTTCGTAATTTGACACTGAAAAGTACTTTTCGTAACGATTAACCAAACACAAATTATTTATCAAAAGTACTTATCCAATGAGTTGTCCAAACACAAACTGCTTATTATCCAAAAGTACTTATTTAAAAAGTACTTATGTCAAAAGTACTTCTCAAAATAAGCAGTTTTTGGCAGCAATCCCAAACATGCTATAAATTGATCTGCCAGATCAAGTCTAAGGTATCAAATAAAGACCACGACTTGTTAAAAAATTGAATCGTGATAAAAGTGTCAGTAGCTAGTTATTTGATCATGTGTGGATAGTATTATGCGTTTTTCTTGGCGAGTAAATTAAAGTAGTATCATACATTTTTTCTCCGACAAGCAAATTAAATGAATTTTTCTTACATATGCAGGGAGTTAAGAGGTGGTGCGTGGCAGATGAATGGGCAACAGATGAGACATTAGCAACATTCATGAATCAAGCATGTGAACGAGGCCACTGTGGATGTTGTGACGAGTTACAACAAGGAAAACCTTGTTACTTGCCTTTAACCGTTCGTAGCCATGCTTCCTACGTTCTTAACCGTATATATAGGAAAACTGGCAAATGTCCTCCTCATTTGGGTATCATTATACAAAGGGATCCATGTAAGTTTCTCTCTCTTATTAACTTCATTCTATGTTAACCCTGATCCGGGTTGGATTCTTGGGAAGTCCATTCCAACAGCGCTTATCAGGAGCGGTACAAATATAGATGATATCATATCCTAAGTTGGGTTGGCTTGCCAGCACTAGCTAGGTTGAGGCCTTACACTAGACAAGATCCAAAAATATTTATTGTACGATAATAAATTTTATTTTTATATTAGATATTATTTTCACACTCACACATATACTAGATTGAACTCATTACCATCAATATAAGTCCTCCGTTACCCTTGACTTTCATTACAACTTTTTTTTAAAAAGTTTTTATTAAAAAAGAAGTAAAAGCGATCAAATGGTTCGATTTCATATATACGAGAAAAAACAAGAGACAAAGGATTATGCAAGTGACTAATCTCAAGTACATTTAATTTGCAACTTCACGTGCTGCTTTCTTGTTCCTTTTCCTTTATGTATGACTATGAAGGACTTCACTATAGGTCCTTTTATGTTTTTTGGAGTTTTCCATTATAAACTTTTTGCAGTTAACATCACCTAACATATATTCACAAAATCTCCTCCTTGCTACCAAAAAATGACTTGGTCTGTAGTTGTAGCGAAGTCTTTTAAACCTTAAAGAAAATTGTACTTATCTCATTTACGTCTATTTGGTAATCTTGCAGCTTATGGACAATGCATATATCCATAAACGGAGTTGTTCGACAGGAGAATTCTTCCAAGTAGAGGATGCAGAGTTGTTTTGTACGAATAGAGTAACTATATTATGAAGCATAGTTGAATAGTGATTGCTTCCTAGCTCGTGTATCAATCATTTTAGAAAATGTTTAACAGATGATCCTCTTTTTAAGTTTGTTTATGGAATATATTTGAGATAATATGGTAGTCTCTTGATTTGAATTTTCTGAATAGACAAAAATGACATGTTCTCCATCAACTTGCATCCTCGCATAGCTTAGGAAGGTGAAATTAATATGATTTTCAGCAGGGGCGGATTCAGAATCTGGAGATATCAGGTGCCACATAGATTTAACCGTAGAGATGTTGGCAGTAACACAGATCAAATAGGCTATAAATTAGATCTTATTTGAGGTTTGGTTCAAGCTATTCGTTTTTTCAATATATATTGACAAAACAAAAATTTTTATAACTATGAGTGTACGATTACTTAGACCAAAATATAAAAATTCAATAAATATTTGCAAATATTTTGCGTTCTACGTAATAAACTAAATGATCATTTAAATGTTATAATAACTATTTCTTCACATTTCATTTTCTTATTCTTGAGAAATACACTCAGCTCTATTCAAAAGAATTATCATGAATAGATGAATGTACTTCTATACAAGGAAAAAAATAAGCATTTCACTATATTAGATCATGTGTTTCGCATAGATTTTCAAGTTTTATAAATAAATATGCTTGAGTTCTTCTCTTGGAACAAAATAAATTAATGTTATCTTTTGATAAATTATACTAATAAAGGATGAAAGCAAATTTGTGTAATGTTGAAATAAGGCTAAAACCTAGGAGAAAACAAAATAGAGATACTCATGGAGGATTGACGAGCAGTGCTTAATTGTCCCATCTTGGATTATCAAAACAAAAAAGATCTAGAAAACCATGTAGCAACATGGAATCGAACCCAAATCACTTGGGAAGAAAATTCAGAGCTTGCTTCAGTCCATAAAGAGCTTTGTAAAGTCGCAGGCAAATCTTGGACGAGCGGTATCCAGAAAACCAGGGGGTTGAGAAGCCTTCAACCAGTGGCATCATAAGCCTTTTGTTACAGCAGCTGTCAGTTCCTATAATTGTATTATATCATCTGTATATACATAGTCTCGGCCGAGGCTAGCAAGTGTCGTGGCGCCCCCTCGGTCCTATGTAGATCCGCCCCTGATTTTCAGTCTCATCTCATCAGATCATTAATTCGGCGAATGTAGGTTGATATGGTTAATTGTAAATGTCAAGACGTATAAAGTTTACCTACCATATGCTAATTGTTTATATTTTGGAATTTTAGGTTTAGATTAAGTTCCGCATCCAATTAATAATTAAATTTCTATTTCTCACAAATTCCACTCTACGGCAGCTAGCTAGCACAATGTGAACGGAAAACAATTTTTGTGACCAATGAACCAGAAATTGGCATAAAGCTTTCCCAAATTCCAAATTAATAACAATGAACCAAACAGGGAACAAGTACTCTCATTACGCAGGGCAGCATCGTCGATCACCGACAGCGACATAGACATCTCCGACGAATCAAAAACACAAAAAATACTTTAGAAGGATTTACATCGATTTTCTCTAGTTGAATTGTTGGAGGTGAAGCCACTGATCTGTCGGACCTTCCAGGAGAAGTAGAGTAAGCTGGTATGTGAAATTTGGAAGGGAGGAGGAGAACTGACATTGGCAGAAACGGGAGGAAGAATGTAGGATTTTTCTATGTTAGGCTATTTTTTGCTATGTTTTGTAATTAAGTTCTCCTTTTATCTATATTGGGTAATTTTGCTAAAAAATCTCTATATTTTGGAAATAACTTTTCAAAAGTGTACTTATATATAAAATTCCAATAAGAAAGGGGATTTTTATATGGAGAGAGGCCCAACGAATGAAAATTACCAAAATGGGCCACTTCTTTCGTAACCTTACCTAACCTGTCACCTCTATTTTTTTTTTCTTGCACACATAGCACCCACTATTTATAGAAAAAAAAAACTCTAGCCCCCACTTTTTATCTCTTCTACTTCCCTTCTTCTATTACTGTCGCCGCCTCCCACCACTGACTCGCCTTCATCCCCTCTCCTCCAAACCACCGCCGTCGTCAATGTTATGCTGCCTCCGTCGTCGTTTTTTCTTCTTCGTCTTTTTTTTTTGAAGAACAATGTCGATTTTCAATGTAAATTCCAGTCAAAGGTCCGGCGAGGATTTGTTTATCATGTTTCTCACTTTTTTATAAAAAATCGGTGAGATCTGCTAGTTCTTTTATAAAAAAAAAAAATTAATGTTTAGATCTGGTGTTTTTCTTGTAGAAAATTATATAAATCTTGTCTTTCTGTTAAGCTATTATGTAAAAGTTGTCAGAAACAATGTATAATTCTTCTTTATGTTATAAATCACAATTTGTAAATCGATGTTTATTAGTTAGCATCAACTTATAGGGAGATATTTGTAGAAAAAAGTGCCAAGATTAGCTAGTTGGCAATTAGGTGTAATTCAACTTGCAAGCAAATTGTAATTCCACTTGCATTTGCAAGTTGTAACCTTGTGTATTATGAGGCAAGATTTTCTATAAATAGAGACATTTGCCTCCTCATTTCAAAGACTTCAAATATAATTCTCTCTACATATTTCTCTTGCTACTCCTTTCAATATTGTGTCAATTTTAGTTTTATTTATAACACGTTATCAGCATGAAGCTCTAACCTTCTCCAAAATAAAGTTTCAATCTCTTCCTTATTTAAGGTATGTTTCTGCATCTTGAATTTATTATAGCTTTATAGTCTAAATTAAATATGTAACAAACTAGAGACTTGTTTTAACTTCTACATGAAACACTTATCATGTCTTTAATGTATTCTTATTGATTCACTCACATATGATTTCTTAACTAGAAAATAAATCTTAACATTTCATTTCAAACCTTGTAATTTATAGTGGTAAAACCGTAAAGATGAAATAATTAAAAACGTATGAATTCATTAGTAGAATCATGTGTAATACTTTGCTCTATCATATTAACTTACCATAGTTATTATAATTGTATATTCATATTGATAAAAAATTTATTATTTATAATCCACTCATTTTATTTGATAGTTTTTCACTATGTCGACTTTATCAAAGCTTGAATTTGTGGCAGTTGACGTATCCGGAAAGAATTATTTATCATGGGTGCTTGATGCCGAAATACACCTTGATGCAAATAGTCTTGGTGATACTATCAAAAAGGCAAATAAAACATCAAGCCAAGATAAGACAAAAGCCATGATTTTCCTTCACCATCATCTTGATGAAAGGTTAAAAATTGAATATTTAACCGTCAAAGATCCATTTGAATTATGAAATAATTTGAAGGAACGATATGACCACTTGAGACTTACGGTATTACCGAAAGCTCGACATGAGTGGATGCATTTATGGTTTCAAGATTATAAAACTGTAAGCGATTATAATTCTGTTGTTTTCAGAATAACTTCTCAGCTAAAATTATGTGGTGAGACTATCACTGATGGAGACATATTGGAAAAAAACTCTTTCCACTTTTCATGCCTCTAATATAGTATTGCAACAGCAATACCACGAAAGAGGTTTTAAAAAATATTCTGAGCTGATTACATGCCTACTTGTGGGTGAGAAAAATAATAATCTGTTGATAAAAAATCATGAAGTTCGTCTTACTGGATATGCTCCATTCCCTGAAGTGAATGTTGTAGCATCACATGATAAGTCTGAAAAAAGACATAACTATTACCGCGGTCGTGGTAGTGGCCATGGTCGTAGGCGTGGACGTGGCAAGGGACGAAATAACTATCGTAATCCTGGAGCAAGAATACAGGGAAACTATAAGGGTTCTCAAAATAATCCTTCAAAGGTTAAAGAAAATATCTGCCATCAATGTGGCATGAAAGGTCATTGGGCACGTTTTTACCGTACACCTGAACATTTTATTAGGCTATATCAAGCCTCCCTGAAAAAGAATCAAAATAATGTGGAGGCATATTTGACCTTTAAAAACAATGATGATGAGGCGAATGTTGAACCCCAAAAATTACCCCTTTCGAAAAGGGATAAATTCCGGAATATCGACAGGATGGACTAACTCTTTTGGAGTTTTTGGAGTCGCCACCCAATTTAAGGAAAACAGGGAACCAAATTAGCAAATGCGTGCAAAAACTCCGTTTTTATAAAAAAGACGGTCTTTCTTTCAGAGATTCTAGAGGTAAGAGGTTTTATTAATTTCGGAAGAAGGTTTTTAAGGCACTTCCGAAATTCCGTAAAATACGGTTAATCCGACAGGTTTCCAAATCATTTGCAAAATATGCTTTTCTAGAAAATTTATCTAAAATAATTAATTGAAATAAAACTTGTTTATGAAAAATATTTTAATTTGCACGCATTTTGCTAATTTGCCCCAGTTTGCAATAAATTAAATAACGACTTCAAAAATAAAAGGCAATGAACATAAAGTAAAGCAATCAATCAAATAATCAGATATTATTGACAAATAAAATAATTCATACATTTTATTTACGTAAATGTCTAAGGAAAGAAATGCGAAGTTAAAGATAGAACCCGTGATATTGATCAACTCGCGGGAGCCTTGGTTTTTCTAAATTTCTAAGTTTTATTTCTGAATGCTCGGGTCCGGATTCAATCCGCAAATGCCTTTAATGCAATGGGTTATTCTCGTTCGTGAGTTAGCCAAACTCGTCCATAAATTATTCGTGTCAATATGTACCTCGCAAAATAAATAAGCAAAATAGGATTAGTACAATAATAAGGTGTAATAATTTATGAAATAAAATAACAATAATAAAGTAATAAAGTAATAATAATAATAATAATAAATAAATAAATATATATATATAATAATAATAATAATAGAATAAATAATAATAATAATAATAATAATAATAATAATAATAATAATAATAGAATAATAATAATAGTAGGGGAGGGTTTGTTTTTGCAAAATTTAGGCTCAGGTGCGTATGGCGCGTCGAATAGAGGCTCGGAATTTGGTACGGTTGCAAACACGGAGCCCGGACCGTGTTGCCGTGCCAAAGCACCAAACCCACTACTCTATTCAACTTGCGTGGCATTAAAATGCACTCATCCTCGCCTTTTGCTTTAGGGACACGGGAACGGGACGGATCAAGTGTAGTATCGTGTTCAAAATCCGTCAATTCATTATCCGTCAATTCCTTGTATAGGCCTCAATACGTGTATTACACGTATTTTTTCATCGGCCATGGGGTGTAGTATCCGTTCGAATCAGTCCGTAAGCCTCAAATTAAATGTTTTTTCATAGGCCTGATAATGTTGTAACATTGTTCCAGATTAGTCCAAACACTCTGAATGGATAAAATTAGTCATCGCATTTCAATAAACACAGTGACCATAAGCGATACAATTCCGTTCAAAAGCCGATGAAACCCCAAGAACCCAAGGCTCCAATTAAACTGCAAGGGCATAGGGACAAACATTGGTCCGAGAAACAGCGGTCATAAGTCAGCACCAATGATCCAGAGTAGACAATTGGATTTTGAAATTATAATAGATCTGCAGAACCATAGATCAGGATAAAACCCAGAACAACACTGCACCAAAAATCTCAAACCAAACGGCACAACGAACAAGCAGATCTTATTCAAGACAAACGAACAACAGGAGAAAATAGTGACACGACCCAGAATCCGGTTAGGCCGTGCGGGCACCCGACATCCTCCCCTAGACCCGTCGGGCGAACCCTTACCAACAAAATTAGGAAAATAAATATAATAATTCATAAATAAGGACAAGACTTAAAAAAATACAGACATACTGATACTTCTAAGCTGTACAAAAGAAATTACAGCTGACTACCCAACGTACTAGGTTTAGGGCTATCCAGACCAGACATCTAAGAGTACAAAAGAAGACAGATACCTCCTGAAGGGAGCAAAATGCAACTGAAATAGTGAACAATAAACTGGTGGCCATCCGGAATAAATCTGGCTCACCCTGACAGCTGAAGTCGTCTTCGCTCCTGAACAACGCGGCGAACTCAATCCTGGAGCGAACCTGCCGAAACGAAATAGATAGACAAGAAACAAACAACAAACAAGGGTGAGTCAAAATGACTCAATAAGTGGGGCAGACTAGCCACCTCAATAAATAGGATAGCTAGCCAGGGAGAAAAGAAATAAATAAATCAAATTCCTCTTATTTAAATTACAAAAGGCAGAGCCAGATAATAACTAGAAACACGTATGAAACCTTAAACTCAGCCAGGAATACGAGCCAGAAACATATCAACAATTAAGCAATGCACGTATGAGCAGAACAGTAGTTATGTACCACAAGTCTACGCAATGGTATGAAAATGAAATGAAATGAGATGAAATGAAATGAAATGAAATCTGATGCAAAGGGTCACATGTGCCCGTCCTCCCATCTCGAAGCGGAATACTCCTGCACTCGAGGGGAATCCAATCTGATAACCAACTGGAGCGGAATACTCCTGCTCCTGGGGCGGAATACTCCTGCACCCGATATAATATAAACCAGAGGCGGAATACTCCTGCACTCTCTTGGGGCGGAATACTCCTGCACCCGATATAATACAATGGAGCGGAATACTCCTGCTCCTGGGGCGGAATACTCCTGCCCTCAATATGATACAATGGAGCGGAATACTCCTGCTCCTGGGGCGGAATACTCCTGCCCTCAATATGATATGCAATGTAATGCATATGAATGACATATAATGCATATGAATGCAATGTGATGCAATAATAACCTTTCACCGGCGCGGGACTCTCATCGACAGCCGGGAAGTAGATGCCAACTTACAGCCAGGGTACAATGCTCAGATCCTCATTGCAATATCAACAATAGGACATAACATATAATATACAATGTAAATCCAAAGCTAAGGCGTAATGAGTACGCCTATCGGCAGCTACACACGTATGGAACACGTGGTAGAAAATCCACGAGGCCAGGTGCCTCCAAAGAAATGGATATAAACACTTACCTCTCTCAAAAGTTAGCATTGCGACCAACAACCGCGTTATTCTTTGAATTCATTGCCAAACGATCCCACTGTGATCAATAAGCAGAAAAATATATCACATTAGGCTAAAGGCTTCATTCCTCACATCTTAGGGCAATCCAGGTAGGAACCTGATACCCTATTCGCATACGCAATACGCAGGCCAGGCCTATATACAGGGTTTAAGGCCACATAACCAAACCCCAAATAAATTATATTTATATGTTGCCCATAACTCACTGAGTACGAATATATAATCAATTTCGTTATCGGAGTCCATTTGACCCTTTAACTATTAATTGAACTTATTAAAACGGTGTCTAATATTCCAAATTTTACCGTTAGAACAGATTCAAACACACGTAATAAACTCAAATAATATATTAGGATCATTACCTGAATGTTCCAGGGTGAAAATTCTACTTTTCTCCGGCCCCTTTTCTCATTTTCTGGCATTTTTTTCCATTTCTGCGCCATTTTGTTTTTCTCTGCCTGTGTTACGTTTTTTGCTGCTTCCCTTAAAGAAGATGAGCTTAGATGAGCTTATATAAGCTCATATTCACAACCGCCATTCATTTCAATTTTTTTTTGTCTTTTTGTGTTTTGTGTTTTCTCTTTTTTTTTTTTTTTTTTTTCCTTTAAAATTCGCTGCTATGGTAAAAATTAAAACAGTACCCTACGATATTCGAAATAATCCCAACTTTTGCATACAAGTTATACAAAATATATGTAACATACTCGCGAAGACGGATCTCAAATTGGACTCCCGAAACTCAAGATGCGAATTTAAATAAAAAGAAGTCAAATTATTTAACTTTCGGCATTTTAGCGGAAACTAGCCGAACAACATCGAACTTCATTTTCGAAAGTTTAAAAAAATCACAAATAATCATACGAACCTAATGGCGCTTTCGGATTTCGAATCGGAGCTCATTCGGCAAAACCGAGCTCGAAAATCTCTTTTTAATATTTATCGCCAATAAAAACTGAAACCTTCTTCCGATGCCTACCAAACGAGGTCTGATTTAGCTCAAATTTTACAGACAGGTTCTAATGGACATTACGAATATTTTAAAATTATCTGCACGCCAATCGGAGTCCTAACTTCCGAAACGACTGACCGAGGTCGTTTCATTCTCCTCCACTTAAACTCTCGTTCGTCCTCGAACGAGCCTAAGTCTAAAGAAAAATTCGCACCGATAACAAAAGAACTTGCACGACCTTCATAAGCTACTCCACGGACCTTATCTCTTGATTACTGGATCAGAATTATAACACGCATATTGAACTTTTTAAAATAAAATATATCTGGATAATATGATAACATCATTGCCCAGATTATTCTGACTAAGATGATCCTTCCTCGATCACGATAGGAGAGTTCTACATTTTTGAAATAAAGTTACACGGAACTTTGAATGGGTTAACATGACTCAGCCGATAATCCCTCTTCGATATACCTTTCGATATAGAACAAGTCGATGAAACTAGGAATTAACTCACGCTTGATGCAATAGGGAAGCTTTTGATGTGCCTTGTCATTACACACTATAGAAGATTTAATGCAAGCTATATCATATTTTTACGAACGCACTATGCAACATCTCAGCTGATGTTAGTGTTGTTCCGCAAGCTCCTTGTGGGAATGTAGTTACTCATATTCTAATGTATGCCAAAGGCTTATCTGAACAGGGTCTATCGTATAAGGATAAGGATCATGCAACTACTACTGGATAGTATGATGCAGACCAGGAATGACCTTCAGACCGACCATCTACTTCAGGGTATTGTCTTTGGATTGGAAATATTATAACTTGAAAAAGTGCAAATAAAATAGACATGTAGTTGGATCTTCATCTGAGGCAGAATACCAGCAATAAAGTTGATTACATGTGCATTTATAACGCTAAAGTAACTTCTCAAAGAGTTGAGGTGTGATAAAGATGTATGATGGATTGTCGACAAGCTGCACTAAACCTTTAACTCTAAATTTCAATGAAGTAAAACAGCGTCAGTATGAGGATCCACTTCTAGTTGAATACAGACAGATAGCCAGAAGAAAACCGGAGTCACCATACAGGATTACTACTGACAGTGTTCTCATGTATAAAGATAGATTTTGTGTTCCTGATGTTGCAGATTTACATGGACAGATTATGATAGAGGCACATTATTCCAAATACACTGTTCATCCAAGTTCGACTAAGATATACCATGATCTTAAGAAGATTTATTGGTGGGACGGAATGAAGTGCGACATAGCAGAATTTGTGGCTCAGTGTTCTAATTGTCAGCAAGTTAAAGTCGTGTCATCTTTCCAGACTTTATGCCTTCAGCAGATGGATACGTATATATGATCAGGTTGCCAGCTTATCTCGAGCGTTAATAGATTATTAGTGGGTTTAGCAATGATCGACAGTCATTGTAGGTTTCTGTCGTGGCCTTAATTTGGTCGAGAGAAAAGTGGTATCAACACTTTAGAGATTTAATATTACCATTCAGTATTTGGAGGAAAACTCCTCCACTTAAAGCACAAACTCATGCAGCCATTTGAATAGGAATAACCATCCTCGCACAATCTACTGGACTAAAGAAAATTTAGCTAAAAATTGAACGTAGACAGACCTAAGCTACCAACTACCCTTTCGAGTTGCCAAACATCTGCAACTCTCAAGTTCACAGCTCCATACCTTTGCCGTAAACACCACCGCCCGATGGATGGTACTTTTATATAAAAATTTCGGCAGAGTTTCCCCTAAAACTGGATGATCCGCAAACAAAACCAGTACTATACTATACATGGGAAGGGATACCCGGATAACTGATATCCAAAATAATAATATGCTTACCTGGCTATAATAATATGTACTCTGGCTCAACACAGGGAATGTCACAAGCGGCTACCAATCGCCCAAGTTCATTAGTGCCGGACGAAGAAGAAATGGAAATGGTTCGAGGATAGAAATAATTGGAGCTTCAGAAAGTTCATCTTCGTATTTGCTTGACTACCAACGCTAGACTACTTCCGAGTCAGGCGAGCCAAAGAATCGCAATTGAAGAGATAGATATTAAATAAGCTTTATGGAAAAACATCCATACCAATTTAACCTTCCAATAAGAAGGAAACTCTGACAATTTACCAGAATACCCTTTTATAACTAAGACAAGCTCATAGAATAACATGACTCTACTAGAATCTCGAACCAAGAGGAGACACATAGATCGAGCATTACTTACTAACCACTTTACACCAGAAGAAACAATGACACTTTCTGATGATGACAAATAAGAATCCCATCATCCTACCGACACTGAGTTCCAAAGAGAGGTAGACTGACTTGACATTATAACAGAATGAGGCATAACAAAATGCCAAGCAAACAATACCGATACTCATTCACAAAACTCTCGCATATAAACCAGATAAACTAGTAGGGTCATCATAAATGCCAGGAATAAATCATATCAGAAGCTCACCCCTCCACCGCTACCGATTCTTAATAAAAACGACATCCAAGGAAACCATCGAAACATGATAAGACACACCATTTTCGGATCGATTGAAAAAATCAAATCTTACTCACATTTAAGAGAAGAAGAAATCTCAGGGTCTACTATATCGGATACATCAGCATCCTGCCAGACAAGCAGTTCATAGAACTGCCTCTGCATCTGAGCCGAGCCGCTACACTGATAATTACCTTCTGAAGAATAATTGCCACCACGCTCTCAACCTTTACTGGATCGTGGCATTTCTCTGGTTGATTGAGATCTAAATAAAATCCCCTGCGACTGTGCAGGTGCCTGACGAGAGAAAAGACGACTGCTTACCTGTTGGAGTAACAGAAAACTCTTTAAAGGATAGCCAGACTCATGACAATAATACCACATTTTCGCTGAAAATGGAAGCTGGAAAGATTGTTGATAGCTTTAAAGAGAAGACTGAATCTGATCTTGATGAGCTACTGGCGCACTCTAAGAATCAAGTGACACAAGCTGAGATAACCTGGAAGGTGACCTCCAAAAATAATCAGAACTTTTACCTCCAAATGAGGTACCATGGTTACCCACCAGGGCCGTGGGATCTCTTACTTTCCCGCTCTAACTCTTCCCGATCTAACTTATGGTATGCCTCGAACCTTCAAACAATATTAACAACGACATCAAATGAAGTCCCAATCTCAATTTCTCGAGCCATCCGGGATCTCAAGGAAGGAGAAAGGTCAGCAATAAATTTTTGAATCTCTCAAAAGGCTCATGGACTAGTTCTAATGCATATTCAGCCATTCTACAGAATTCATACTCATATTCTGGAACACCAACAGGCTAACCGACAGGCTACCCTATCCAATCCACTCGAACTGGCAACACTTTTCATCTTGTTCGCTTACTCCAAAGGAACTTTTCCACGAATCTAGAAGAAAAATGGAACCAAGTTGGCTAATAAAGAGCGGTCCACCAATTCAATGCTGGATCCCTGAAACTGAAAAACAGAATAATCGACACCATACCGCTCGATATAACAAGAGCCTGAAGGATATGCTGACATCATCTTATTTTAAAAAAACTTACACAGAGATTATCTAATGCATTGCTTGGGAATATCGGGATGTTCAACCGCGTAAAATAATATATCCTCTTTGGGTACTCGAACCGAACTGTTACCTCAGCTAGCTAACCAGCCAGCACAATTGGTGGTACAACACATGCTGCATTTGGAACATATTTTACTGCGGCAATATTAAGAACTAGAATAGGAACTCTCTGATATCGAACGTCTGCACATGCGGCACCCTGATAGGCTGCCCAGCGAATAATAGGTTCTTACAGTATTTGCGTCGCCAAGTTTCTCGTAAAAGTATCGTAGAGAGCCAAGGGAATCACACGGCCTGTTCCCTTGCCCATCGCGAGCTCGTACAGCTGGGGCCTCCGTAACTGGATCGCCAGCACGATCAAAAACTCTCGGGGCTTTGTCAGTGCTAGCCCAGGCTAGACTGTTTCGTCCTGAACTCCTTCCGTTTGTTGATTTGTCGTACGAGGGTTCACAATTACCACGAACGAATTAACGAAAATGCTTTTGCATCCTAGACCGACGCACGATAAGAAAAGAAGGATGTGAAACTTCCTAAATGCCATCATAGCCTCTCGTAGATAAGTACGGACGTCTACGTACCCATCAGCGAGACTCTACTAGACACTGTCTTAGTCTGGATAGATTCTAAACTGGGCTCTGATACCAACTGACACGACCCAGAATCCGGTTAGGCCGTGCGGGCACCCGACATCCTCCCCTAGACCCGTCGGGCGAACCCTTACCAACAAAATTAGGAAAATAAATATAATAATTCATAAATAAGGACAAGACTTAAAAAAATACAGACATACTGATACTTCTAAGCTGTACAAAAGAAATTACAGCTGACTACCCAACGTACTAGGTTTAGGGCTATCCAGACCAGACATCTAAGAGTACAAAAGAAGACAGATACCTCCTGAAGGGAGCAAAATGCAACTGAAATAGTGAACAATAAACTGGTGGCCATCCGGAATAAATCTGGCTCACCCTGACAGCTGAAGTCGTCTTCGCTCCTGAACAACGCGGCGAACTCAATCCTGGAGCGAACCTGCCGAAACGAAATAGATAGACAAGAAACAAACAACAAACAAGGGTGAGTCAAAATGACTCAATAAGTGGGGCAGACTAGCCACCTCAATAAATAGGATAGCTAGCCAGGGAGAAAAGAAATAAATAAATCAAATTCCTCTTATTTAAATTACAAAAGGCAGAGCCAGATAATAACTAGAAACACGTATGAAACCTTAAACTCAGCCAGGAATACGAGCCAGAAACATATCAACAATTAAGCAATGCACGTATGAGCAGAACAGTAGTTATGTACCACAAGTCTACGCAATGGTATGAAAATGAAATGAAATGAGATGAAATGAAATGAAATGAAATCTGATGCAAAGGGTCACATGTGCCCGTCCTCCCATCTCGAAGCGGAATACTCCTGCACTCGAGGGGAATCCAATCTGATAACCAACTGGAGCGGAATACTCCTGCTCCTGGGGCGGAATACTCCTGCACCCGATATAATATAAACCAGAGGCGGAATACTCCTGCACTCTCTTGGGGCGGAATACTCCTGCACCCGATATAATACAATGGAGCGGAATACTCCTGCTCCTGGGGCGGAATACTCCTGCCCTCAATATGATACAATGGAGCGGAATACTCCTGCTCCTGGGGCGGAATACTCCTGCCCTCAATATGATATGCAATGTAATGCATATGAATGACATATAATGCATATGAATGCAATGTGATGCAATAATAACCTTTCACCGGCGCGGGACTCTCATCGACAGCCGGGAAGTAGATGCCAACTTACAGCCAGGGTACAATGCTCAGATCCTCATTGCAATATCAACAATAGGACATAACATATAATATACAATGTAAATCCAAAGCTAAGGCGTAATGAGTACGCCTATCGGCAGCTACACACGTATGGAACACGTGGTAGAAAATCCACGAGGCCAGGTGCCTCCAAAGAAATGGATATAAACACTTACCTCTCTCAAAAGTTAGCATTGCGACCAACAACCGCGTTATTCTTTGAATTCATTGCCAAACGATCCCACTGTGATCAATAAGCAGAAAAATATATCACATTAGGCTAAAGGCTTCATTCCTCACATCTTAGGGCAATCCAGGTAGGAACCTGATACCCTATTCGCATACGCAATACGCAGGCCAGGCCTATATACAGGGTTTAAGGCCACATAACCAAACCCCAAATAAATTATATTTATATGTTGCCCATAACTCACTGAGTACGAATATATAATCAATTTCGTTATCGGAGTCCATTTGACCCTTTAACTATTAATTGAACTTATTAAAACGGTGTCTAATATTCCAAATTTTACCGTTAGAACAGATTCAAACACACGTAATAAACTCAAATAATATATTAGGATCATTACCTGAATGTTCCAGGGTGAAAATTCTACTTTTCTCCGGCCCCTTTTCTCATTTTCTGGCATTTTTTTCCATTTCTGCGCCATTTTGTTTTTCTCTGCCTGTGTTACGTTTTTTGCTGCTTCCCTTAAAGAAGATGAGCTTAGATGAGCTTATATAAGCTCATATTCACAACCGCCATTCATTTCAATTTTTTTTTGTCTTTTTGTGTTTTGTGTTTTCTCTTTTTTTTTTTTCCTTTAAAATTCGCTGCTATGGTAAAAATTAAAACAGTACCCTACGATATTCGAAATAATCCCAACTTTTGCATACAAGTTATACAAAATATATGTAACATACTCGCGAAGACGGATCTCAAATTGGACTCCCGAAACTCAAGATGCGAATTTAAATAAAAAGAAGTCAAATTATTTAACTTTCGGCATTTTAGCGGAAACTAGCCGAACAACATCGAACTTCATTTTCGAAAGTTTAAAAAAATCACAAATAATCATACGAACCTAATGGCGCTTTCGGATTTCGAATCGGAGCTCATTCGGCAAAACCGAGCTCGAAAATCTCTTTTTAATATTTATCGCCAATAAAAACTGAAACCTTCTTCCGATGCCTACCAAACGAGGTCTGATTTAGCTCAAATTTTACAGACAGGTTCTAATGGACATTACGAATATTTTAAAATTATCTGCACGCCAATCGGAGTCCTAACTTCCGAAACGACTGACCGAGGTCGTTTCAAATAGTTAGGCAGCATCATAATCAAAACAAACCATAGGTTTACACAGCCTTTAACGAAACAATGTACAGAACACCGGTCAAATTCTGTAATGCAGAGTGAAATATTCTAGTAAATGAAATCAAACCCAGAACCAGTCAACGCCAATAAATCAACCATAACAAGGCAAGCCAATGGTTCCATCAGTCTTCTCCGGCGAAGAAGTCCGGTAACAGTAGCAACTTCACGAATAAAATCATCATACCCAGTGAATCGAAGAACCATCTTTATGCACTCGCCGGAGGTGGAGGAGCGACAGCCGGTCGATTTCACGACGGCGTCACTACCACCCCACCCCCTGATTCTTTAACTTCGTTTTCTGTCACAGCCTATATGAATAACGATGTCACCGGATCTGCACCCCCTTTTCAAAACACCCTTCCCCGATCTATTTCTGTCTGCTTTGATTTGTTTTGGTGTGATGGAGATGGGTGTTCCCGGTGTGAGATTTGCTTACTGTGGAGGACGAGTGAAGGGTGTTGATGGGGGAGATGGGGGAGATCGTGAATAGTGATGAGGGGTGTGGAGAAGACGAAGGGAAAAGGAGAGGGGCGCCGCTGGTCTCCTCTAATGGGTGTTGCGGCTGATTTTTTATGTGGATGGGTGTAGGGTTTTTTTTTAGTAGGGGGAGATGAATAAATGGGTGTGTAGTGGGAATGGGCCGAAAAAATGAGAATTACAGGTGTGTGTGTATATGAGTTTGCAAAGGTGAGCTGATTTTGAAAGAAAGAACGAATTCAGCCTTCTATTAAATTGAGCAAATATTTATATAGTACGCTACAAATGAAGCCATTTCCTTTAAAATTAGCTATTTATTTGCAATCTTTAAAATTGACCTTAATTTTAAAATAATTATAAATTTAATTAAAATCCGGGACAAAATTGGGTGTCAACAGCTGCCCCTCTTTACCCGGAAAAGATGAAAGAGTTTCCAGGGTAAAGAAGTTGACGTGAAACCCAATTTTGTCACGGTTAAGCCAAGATTCCGATTCCTGGGATCAAAATGCGAGGCTTCTTGACATGGCCGAACTACGGTTTCCGAGTTGCCTACATATCTCGGGCTGAAAGAGAATCAGGCCATATGTAGTTCGACGCGATTTGAAAATCAAAGACGAGATAGTAACGACTACTCAAGCGCGGGAAAAGAGGCTTGTAATCACCCAAGTTATGAAAATGTGGTCGACGACACACCCATAAAGAGGGGTTTACACGGACATAGCTTCCACTGCACCTCGATAACCGAGCCATCTTGTCTTCAATCTCAAATCTCAGACTCCGGGTTAACAAGAGACTTACCTCTAGGGTGGATGACTTATGCGGGTGCGATTCTTCAGGTCTTCGTTGACGAGTCTAGCTCATATCAACGATTGCCCAGTTCACCGCTAAGAAAAGCTCCACGTAATGCTCCAAATGCTGCTGCGGTGCTGCTAAAAATCCTGTAATAATCTCAACAAACGGTAAACGTGCAACTGCTGATAAACTGTAATAATTGAAATAAGAAATAAATAAAGTGATAACAAAAAATTGTAAATACGGGTGGTGATATCATCCAAAGTTCTTCCTTCGATCAACTGCCAAGGTACTCCGCCCGGAGAACCTCTAAGCTGATCCTTATTCTGAAACAGTGAAGCAAGACAATAAGTAAAGTGAGAACGAATTGTAAAATGCCAATATTGCAAGACAACCGACATCGCGAAGCACTCCGAAAGTGGTGCTCCAGCCGACTTGTCTTAAACTATCAATCTACTTTGAATATAAAATGCCAATATTGCAAGACAACCGACATCGCGAAAACACTCCGAAAGTGGTGTTTCAGCCGACTTGTCTTAGATTATCATTAAATGCCAATATTGCAAGACAACCGACATCGCGAAACACTCCGAAAGCGGTGTTTCAGCCGACTTGTCTTAAACTATCATTAAATGCCAATATTGCAAGACAACCGACATCGCGAAACACTCCGAAAGCGGTGTTTCAGCCGACTTGTCTTAAACTATCATTAAATGCCAATATTGCAAGACAACCGACATCGCGAAACACTCCGAAAGCGGTGTTTCAGCCGACTTGTCTTAAACTATCGCGAGGTAAATTCTATTGCAATGTTAAGATGTTGAGAAAAGAAAAGCATCGCCTTTTCGGCAATAATCAAATGTAATGCTTAGATGCCGCAAGAGTAAATTTGAATGATCTGCCAAGCGGAATCGCATATGCTGTCAACTTGATTGGTGTTGCTTATATTGATAGTGGTGCAAGGTGTTGAATGCTCCTTTCAGTTCATATTGAATCTGACGTTCAATTTGGTAGGATCAATGATAAAAGAGCCATCAATTGCTTATGATAGGCTTCATAATTTGTAAGTGCAAGCTGCAGTATCTTTGATAAATTGTCTTCCCATCCACTGGCGAAGCAATAAAGCAAATGCGAAGGCATAGTGCAAGGCATTTTCAACAATCTTGACAAATCAACTGGCAAGCCGGTCGGGCATGAAGCAAGGAGGGTCTTGGGGTTGATTGTCGAACAAATCAGCTGGCGAACCGGTCCGGCACAAAGCAAGGAGGGTCTCAGGGCTGACCTGTTAACTAAAAGTAAAGCAAGTCATAATATAAAGCAAGTGCAAAGGCATAATTGAAAGCAAGTGCAAAGGCATAATTGAAAGCAAGTGCAAGGCAATTTGAATATCTTGACGAATCAACTGGCAAGCCGGTCGGGCACGCAGCAAGGAGGGTCTTGGAATTGATCGTCTACAAATCAGCTGGTGATCCGGTCCGGCACAAAGCAAGGAGGGTCTCAGGGCTGACCTGTTATACTAAAAGTAAAGCAAGTCATAATATAAAGCAAGTGCAAAGGCATAATTGAAAGCAAGTGCAAAGGCATAATTGAAAGCAAGTGCAAGGCAATTTGAATATCTTGACGAATCAACTGGCAAGCCGGTCGGGCACGCAGCAAGGAGGGTCTTGGAATTGATCGTCTACAAATCAGCTGGTGATCCGGTCCGGCACAAAGCAAGGAGGGTCTCAGGGCTGACCTGTTATACTAAAAGTAAAGCAAGTCATAATATAAATCAAGTGCAAAGGCATAATTGAAAGCAAGTGCAAGGAAATTTAGCGTGAAATGTAAAGCAACGCTAAAACGATTTAGCGAATCAACAGGCGCGAAAGTCCAACAAGAGAGAAGCCCCGCCTGGCGGTCAACCTGAAAAATGTAAAGCAAGGCATCAATTTTAAAGCAAGTGCGACGACGTAATTCAAAGCAATCGCAAAGAAAAGCAATGCGGGAATGTAGAGCAATTCAAGAGCCATTTGGCGAATCAATAGGCGAGATTGTCCAACAAAGGGAATTCTCGTAGCCGATGGTCAACCTGAAAGGGTAAAGCAAGGCGTTAATTTTTGAAGCAAGTGCAAAGTAAAGTAATGCAGAGATGTAGTCAGTGCGATAGCCATTGATAAATCAATTGGCGAGGCAATCCGGCAAGGATAGCCTTGAGCGGATTATAACTTGCAACACAGTGATGCCCTGTTTGGCTTAGTTTTGAAAACACAAAATAAGCCTCGGCTTTGTCGCCAATTAGGAATGAAAGTCATAGGGTAGAAATGCCGCCTGTTCGGCAATAACTCATGACAAAGCATAATGCTTTAAGTTATGAGGAGTCAATTTGAAGGCAATCATGGATTGTAATGCGTCTGGAATATTCACATTATCCTGCATGTCTTAATAAACTTATCAGCGACGTAAGGCCATTAAAATATGTATAACAAATGTATAAACGCCTAAGGAGGCTGCAAAATGTGATTAAGAAAGTGTAAAGTATTAACACCTATTGAGTCCATAAAATTACGCCTTAGAGGCATTCAAATAATAAATACCTTCGAGGTGACATAAATACGCCTCCGGGGCAACAAAATTACGCCTTCGAGGCATGCAAATAATTAACACCTTCGAGGTGACACAAATACGCCTCCGGGGCAACAAAATAATGCCTTCGAGGCATGCAAATAATTAACACCTTCGAGGTGAGATAAAGACGCTTACCGGAAGCGTGAACACATAAAGACGCTTACCGGAAGCGTGAAATATAAAAGACGCTTATCGAAAGCGTAAACGCATGACTACGTTATACTCTTTGAACTCTTCCGCGGAGGAATGGTCTCGTCTACAAAATAAAGTGAGCCCCCCAGGATCGACAATATTTGTAAAATAAATGGTAGAATAGCCTTGAGAAAAACTGAGTTAATGCTTAATTCCTGCAAAGTGTAAAGTAAAGTTGTCAATAAAGCAGTGAATTTTGATTAGGCAAGGGCAGAAATAGAGAGAAAATAAAATCATTTCGCGTATGCGATGAATCAGATAACGCTTCCAATCTCGGTCGGTTATCTTGGCAACATTATTCAATGTGTACGACAAATACTCTATGAGGAATTGATAGTTGCTAGTTTCCTCATCTTGTTGCTTTGAAAATTCCTGCACTCAAAGAAAAATCATTAGTTTTGGGAGGGAGGGGGAAGCGTTTGATTTGCAGACTTCATCCTGATCTTGCCACTTTCGCTGCTTCCTCGTCTTCATTGGACTTGGATTTGCAAATTGCTTTCAGAAGCTTGGCTCATGAACTCAAATAGCATAGACTTTGAAAAATAGAGGCAAAATAAAATATTTTAATGCGCATGCAAATGAAGTCAAAGATGTATTTTGAAAATTTTGCCTTGACTTAAGCTTGTGACATATTTTAAAACAAACTGAACGTCCTTTGCCTTGAACTTTGCACTGTTTGCTTAACCAATTTCAAAATTCTTGCCAACTCAACTTTAATACTCAACGTCGCTTCTTGCAAAATTCTGCCCCAGTTATAATCTTCCGCATCCCTAACTCGCTTTGCAAAAATTGCCCCAGTTGCTATCTTTCGCATTTCCAACTTATTTGCAAAAATTGCCCCAGTTGCCCTTCTTGGGGAAGAACGAAAACTTAAATGCTAAAGGGGTCGAGCCCGATGTGGGAGCCTACGTATCCCTCCTTGGGAATCAGACCGTGCGTAGTTCTGCATCACTGCTTCAACGCCATATACCAACAAATAAAGCTGCTCCAGTTGAGATTCTAACAAATAATGCGGTATCCAAAGAGCGCAAACAATAACTTTCAGTGCATCGCTTAAATTGTTCAGTTGTTTTGCCATACATCACAAGCAAAACTTTGGCATGTTTTATCAATTTTAATTTTGAAATAGAAACAAATGCAAGCGTAAATAATATAATAAGAATGAGATGCATTTTATTTCAGCTTTCATAAATTCAAAATGAGTTGATTCAGATTAACATAAGCTTTTAAGGTACAATGCAATTCAGAGCCTCAATCTGAATTTAAATTGAAAATAATGCTACTAAGTTCAATTGCCAAGTTCTTTCAAACAATGCCATTAGCTTCTGGTGCTGCATCGTTCACGAGCTAGAGTGTCTGCCATCAATCAAATCTCGAAACCTTTGCATGGTGGATGGTCTGCCACTTCACAAATCCAACACTTGATAGAGAAGTAAACAAAACAAAAGAAACCTCATAAAGGGTAACTAAGATGGTTTGCATGTCACTCATAGGATTGCACACAGGCAAGCAACACCTAGTATTTAACGCATGTTGGGCAAATAAAGCAAGGCAAGCAATTAACATTTTAACACAGCTCATGCTCTCCACATCATCTGCACAAAATTCTAAACCCAAATGCCTAAAACCCGAAACAATCCGCCATAGCTTCTGCAAACATCCACGCTCCTCCAAGCACAACTCCTAATTATTTCACAACATCCAAGGGTGAGACTGCAAATCATGAAAGGCGCCAATTGGCCTTTCAAAATAAAACCTTACTGGTCCTCGGCTTTAGACAAGCCTCTCAGCTTCATAGGTTTCGCAAGGCTCACCGACCTTGTTCATAGGGCTCCTCACTGGTCCTCGGCTTTAATCAAGCCTCTCAGTTTCCTAGGTAGCCAAGACCGCACTGGTCTTCAAGGAGGGACCCCACTGGTCATTCAAAGACACAGGGGCTTCGCACTCCTAGCATGCGACAAGCATACTTCAATTTTACAAAGTTGCAGCTGGATAATCAACATAGGCCTGCACACACGCAAAGCCATTCACGAGAGGGACCCCACTGATCCTTTCAAAGACACCAGGGGCTTCGCCTCTTAGATCTCACTACACCCAAGTCATCTCCAAAACACAAACCAACCAAATCTGCCGAACTTCCTCCAAACTAAGGTGCATATGCATGCATGACCTAATCTCCTTCTAAGAGTGGGCTAACGGTTGAGGCTGAATCGACCTATGCGGGATAGACCTGGCCTCACAACGCAGTAGAACTGGCCATGACAAAACCAGGCAATCTCAATATCCCGAACTAACTTTTGGTGACACGAAAGAAGTGTGAAAGAGTGAGGTAAGGGCAATGCCCTTCCTGCATAACTACCCGTCAAGCGGGTACCCCGTGATGAAATCGAGGAGGTGAAAGAGAATTGACAGGCTCCATGAGGGAGGAAATATGAACGGAACGCAGATTATGCACAAATTAATATAATGCATGCTTTATGAGGCAAACCAAACAAACAGACATAATAAAGCAAATAAATTAGGCATGCTAGTTGCAAACAATTGGAAATCTTTATGGTCAAAACCTTTATTGCTCCCCAGCGGAGTCGCCATGCTGTTGAACCCCAAAAATTACCCCTTTCGAAAAGGGATAAATTCCGGAATATCGACAGGATGGACTAACTCTTTTGGAGTTTTTGGAGTCGCCACCCAATTTAAGGAAAACAGGGAACCAAATTAGCAAATGCGTGCAAAAACTCCGTTTTTATAAAAAAGACGGTCTTTCTTTCAGAGATTCTAGAGGTAAGAGGTTTTATTAATTTCGGAAGAAGGTTTTTAAGGCACTTCCGAAATTCCGTAAAATACGGTTAATCCGACAGGTTTCCAAATCATTTGCAAAATATGCTTTTCTAGAAAATTTATCTAAAATAATTAATTGAAATAAAACTTGTTTATGAAAAATATTTTAATTTGCACGCATTTTGCTAATTTGCCCCAGTTTGCAATAAATTAAATAACGACTTCAAAAATAAAAGGCAATGAACATAAAGTAAAGCAATCAATCAAATAATCAGATATTATTGACAAATAAAATAATTCATACATTTTATTTACGTAAATGTCTAAGGAAAGAAATGCGAAGTTAAAGATAGAACCCGTGATATTGATCAACTCGCGGGAGCCTTGGTTTTTCTAAATTTCTAAGTTTTATTTCTGAATGCTCGGGTCCGGATTCAATCCGCAAATGCCTTTAATGCAATGGGTTATTCTCGTTCGTGAGTTAGCCAAACTCGTCCATAAATTATTCGTGTCAATATGTACCTCGCAAAATAAATAAGCAAAATAGGATTAGTACAATAATAAGGTGTAATAATTTATGAAATAAAATAACAATAATAAAGTAATAAAGTAATAATAATAATAATAATAAATAAATAAATATATATATATATAATAATAATAATAATAGAATAAATAATAATAATAATAATAATAATAATAATAATAATAATAGAATAATAATAATAGTAGGGGAGGGTTTGTTTTTGCAAAATTTAGGCTCAGGTGCGTATGGCGCGTCGAATAGAGGCTCGGGATTTGGTACGGTTGCAAACACGGAGCCCGGACCGTGTTGCCGTGCCAAAGCACCAAACCCACTACTCTATTCAACTTGCGTGGCATTAAAATGCACTCATCCTCGCCTTTTGCTTTAGGGACACGGGAACGGGACGGATCAAGTGTAGTATCGTGTTCAAAATCCGTCAATTCATTATCCGTCAATTCCTTGTATAGGCCTCAATACGTGTATTACACGTATTTTTTCATCGGCCATGGGGTGTAGTATCCGTTCGAATCAGTCCGTAAGCCTCAAATTAAATGTTTTTTCATAGGCCTGATAATGTTGTAACATTGTTCCAGATTAGTCCAAACACTCTGAATGGATAAAATTAGTCATCGCATTTCAATAAACACAGTGACCATAAGCGATACAATTCCGTTCAAAAGCCGATGAAACCCCAAGAACCCAAGGCTCCAATTAAACTGTAAGGGCATAGGGACAAACATTGGTCCGAGAAACAGCGGTCATAAGTCAGCACCAATGATCCAGAGTAGACAATTGGATTTTGAAATTATAATAGATCTGCAGAACCATAGATCAGGATAAAACCCAGAACAACACTGCACCAAAAATCTCAAACCAAACGGCACAACGAACAAGCAGATCTTATTCAAGACAAACGAACAACAGGAGAAAATAGTTAGGCAGCATCATAATCAAAACAAACCATAGGTTTACACAGCCTTTAACGAAACAATGTACAGAACACCGGTCAAATTCTGTAATGCAGAGTGAAATATTCTAGTAAATGAATTCAAACCCAGAACCAGTCAACGCCAATAAATCAACCATAACAAGGCAAGCCAATGGTTCCATCAGTCTTCTCCGGCGAAGAAGTCCGGTAACAGTAGCAACTTCACGAATAAAATCATCATACCCAGTGAATCGAAGAACCATCTTTATGCACTCGCCGGAGGTGGAGGAGCGACAGCCGGTCGATTTCACGACGGCGTCACTACCACCCCACCCCCTGATTCTTTAACTTCGTTTTCTGTCACAGCCTATATGAATAACGATGTCACCGGATCTGCACCCCCTTTTCAAAACACCCTTCCCCGATCTATTTCTGTCTGCTTTGATTTGTTTTGGTGTGATGGAGATGGGTGTTCCCGGTGTGAGATTTGCTTACTGTGGAGGACGAGTGAAGGGTGTTGATGGGGGAGATGGGGGAGATCGTGAATAGTGATGAGGGGTGTGGAGAAGACGAAGGGAAAAGGAGAGGGGCGCCGCTGGTCTCCTCTAATGGGTGTTGCGGCTGATTTTTTATGTGGATGGGTGTAGGGTTTTTTTTTAGTAGGGGGAGATGAATAAATGGGTGTGTAGTGGGAATGGGCCGAAAAAATGAGAATTACAGGTGTGTGTGTATATGAGTTTGCAAAGGTGAGCTGATTTTGAAAGAAAGAACGAATTCAGCCTTCTATTAAATTGAGCAAATATTTATATAGTACGCTACAAATGAAGCCATTTCCTTTAAAATTAGCTATTTATTTGCAATCTTTAAAATTGACCTTAATTTTAAAATAATTATAAATTTAATTAAAATCCGGGACAAAATTGGGTGTCAACAGCGAATATTGAAATCAAGCTTGATGATGCTGAGGCAAGTCTTGAATATAAAAATGAGGATTTTGAAGGCCTCGCAAATTTAACTCATTTGGAAGCTGAAGACTTCTTTGAGGATAATAACTGAAGATTGATAATATTACTAGAGATGCAATTATGTTATTTTTTATTTTGAACTAATTTATCATTAAGTATGTTTTGCTAAGATATCATATGTCATTTGTTTCTACATTTCTAGTTTAATTTCTAAGCACTTTTGGTATTGTAAGTCTTTTATATTTCTTTTAATGTACTCCTTATTTCTTTATGAAGAAAATGGAAATTTCTCAATCTTCAGTTGGACTAAAGAATAAAGATGATATATGTCTTCTGGATAGTGCTACAACACATACCATTTTAAAAGATAAGAAATATTTCACTTATTTGGTAATGAAAGAAGCAAATGTTAATACAATATCTGGTAGTACAAAATTAATTGAAGGTTCTGGAAGAGCTAATTTATTACTCCCTTGGGGAACACATTTGGCTATTGATGAAGCATTATACTGTAGTAAGTCTCAAAGAAATTTATTAAGTTTCAAAGATATTTGCCAAAATGGCTATCATATAAATAATGCAAACATTGAATATCTTTATATTACTACAATAAAGTGGGGAAAGAAATATGTGCATGAGAAATTGTCCACTTATTCTTCCGGTTTGTACTATACAACTATTAACATAGTTGAATCACATGCCATAGTAAACAAGAAGTTTACTAGTCCAAATAATTTTATAATTTTGCATGACCGGTTGGGCCATCCTGGTTCTAATATGATGCGCAAAATAATTGAGAATTCACACGGATATTCAATGAAGAACCAGAAGATTCTTCAATTCAAAGAATTCTCTTGTGTTGCATGTTCTCAAGGAAAATTAATTATAAGACCATCAGTAACTAAAGTTGGGATTGAATCCCCTGCATTTCTGGAATGACTACAAGGTGATATATGTGGACCTATTCACCCACTATGTGGACCAGTTAGATATTTTATAGTTTTAATTGACGCATCAACAAGATGGTCACATGTGTGTTCGTTATTAACTCGCAACTTAGCATTTGCGAGATTGCTTGCTCAGATAATAAGATTAAGAGCACAATTTCCAGATTATGCAATTAAAATAATTGTCTTGATAATGTCGGTGAGTTCACATCTCAAGCCTTTAATGATTATTGTATCTCAACTGGACTAACAATTGAACATCCTGTTGCTCATGTTCATACACAGAATGGTCTAGAAGAATCATTTATCAAACGCCTCCAATTAATAGCTAGACCATTACTTATGAGAACAAAACTTCTCATTTTAGTATGGGGTCATCTTGTTTTGCATGCAGCGGCACTTGTACGCATCAGGCCAACAAGTTATCATAAAGTCTCCCCATTACAGTAGGCTTTTGGTCAGGAGCCAAACATTTCCCATCTTAGAATTTTTGGATGTGCGGTACATGTTCTAATTGCTCCGCCACAACGTACAAAGATAGGTCCCCAAAGAAGATTGGGAATATATGTTGGCTATGAATCTCCCTCCATTATTAAATATCTTGAACCAATAACGGGAGATTTATTTACGGCAAGATTTGCTAATTGCCATTTTGATGAATCAGTTTTCCTAACATTAGGGGGAGATAAAAAGCAGTCTGAAAAGGAGATTGATTGGAATGCATTGACATTATCTCATTTAGATCCTCGTACAAATCAATGTGCACTAGAAGTTCAAAAGATAGTGTATTTGCAAAATATTGCAAATCAGTTGCCAAATGCATTTACTGACCTATCAAGGATTACTAAATCTCATATTCCAGCTGCAAATTCTCCAATTCGAGTTGATGTCCCAATAGGACAATTTATTTATGCAAATGAGTCTAAGCCACACTTGAAGCGTGGTAGACTATTTGGTTCCAAACATAAAAATCCTCAAAAAAGAAGAGGAGCAAGTGATCAAGATGGTCATAATATGGAAGTAGTTGCTCAAGAAGAGTTTTGAGACATTGCAGTTAATAAGAACTCATTGGATGAGGATCAGATACCTGAAAATAATGAAAAAGAAGAGATCTCAATAATTATGTCTCTACAGGAAAAAGATGGAACCGAAATAATATAATTGTTGACAATATTTTTACATATAATGTTGCTATTAAAATAATCCAACAAGATGAGGATCTTGAACCAAAATCCGTCTTTGAATGTAGACAAAGAAATGATTGGCTAAAATGGAATAATGCAATTCAAGCAGAATTGACGTCACTTGAAAAACGTGATATTTTCGGACCTATTATCCGAACACCTGAATGTGTAAAGCCAGTGGGGTATAAATGGGTATTTGTGCGTAAACGAACTGAGAAAAATGAAGTCGTTAGATATAAAGCACGACTTGTCGCACAAGGTTTTTCACAAAGACCTGACATTGATTATATGGAGACATATTCTCCTGTGGTGGATGCAATTACCTTCAGATATCTTATAAGTCTAGCAGTGCGTGAAAAACTTGATATGCGCCTGATGGATGTTGTCACAGCCTATCTTTACGGCTCATTAGACAATGAAATATATATGAAAATCCCCGAAGGATTCAAAATGCCTGAAACATATAAAGGTTCTAAGGAAGCTTGTTCAATAAAGTTTCAAAAATCCTTATACGGGTTGAAACAATCCAGCTGCATGTGGTATAATCACCTTAGCAAATACCTGTTGAAAGGTAGGTACAGAAATGATCCAATTTACCCATGTGTCTTTATAAAAGGATCAGGATCTGAGTATGTTATAATTATTGTATATGTTGATGATTTGAATATTGTTTTTAAAGAAATAATTTGAAATAAAAGATCTTGGGAAGACAAAATTTTGTCTTGGCCTTCAAATAGAGCATTTGACAAATGGAATTTTTATCCATCAATCAACATATACTAAAAATATTTTGAAGCGATTTTATATGGAAAAATCTCATCCATTGAGTACCCCGATGGTTGTGAGATCGCTTGAAATAAATAAAGATCCGTTTCGCCCTCATGAAAATGATGAAAAGATTCTTGGTGCTGAAACTCCATATCTTAGTACAATTGGAGCATTAATGTATCTTGCAAATAATACGAGACAAGATATAGCCTTCGCTGTAAACTTGTTAGCAAGATTTAGTTCTTTGCCAACACAAAGGCATTGGAATGGTATCAACCATTTATTCAGATACCTACGAGGAACAATTGATATGGGTTTATTCTACTCAAATAAATCCAATTTGCCACTAACTGGTTATGCAGATGCAGGATTTTTGTCTGATCCACATGAAGGTCGATCC
This sequence comes from Petunia x hybrida, assembly GCA_037355625.1. Lineage (NCBI taxonomy): Eukaryota > Viridiplantae > Streptophyta > Magnoliopsida > Solanales > Solanaceae > Petunia > Petunia x hybrida. The sequence goes on along the minus strand of JBBBVM010000090.1, from coordinate 7,429,769 downwards.
CAGACATGTTATTTATTTACATGTGAAAGTACAGCTATATCATGGCGCTCAACAAAATGGACTCTAGTTGCTACTTCCTCAAATCATGCAGAGATTATAGATATTCATGAAACAAGTCGGGAATGTATTTGGCTAAGATTAGTGTCTCGATATATTCTGGAAATGTGTGGTTTACAATTGAAAAATAAGATCCCGACAACATTATATGAAGACAATACTGCATGCATAGAATAACTGAAAGGAGGATACATCAAAGGAGACAGAACAAACATATTTCACCAAAATTCTTTTTCACTCATGATCTTCAAAAGAATGGTGAAATAAATGTTCAACAGATTCGTTCAATTGACAATTTGGCTGATCTGTTTACCTTACCAACCTCAATATTTGAGAAGCTGGTGTACAAGATTGGAATGCGTCGTCTCTGAGATATTAAGTGATGTTTTTATCAGGGGGAGTAAAATACGTATTGTACTCTTTTTTCTTTAACCAAGGTCTTATCCCATTGGGTTTTTCTGGTAAAGTTTTTAATGAGGCAGCAAGCAATGCGTATTAGAAGATATTTGTACTCTTTTCTTTAACTAGGACTTTTTTAACGGGTTTTTCTTGGTAAAGTTTTTAAGGAAGGATATCATCTAGTAATAAACATCCAAGGAGGAGTGTTATAAATCACAATTTGTAAATGGATGTCTATTAGTTAGCATCAACTTGTAGGGAGATATTTGTAGAGAAAATTTAATTTGGCAAGTGCCAAGATTAGCTAGTTGGCAATTAGGTGTAATTCAACTTACAAGCAAATTGTAATTCCACTTCCATTTGCAAGTTGTAACCTTGTGTATTATGAGGCAAGATTTTCTATAAATAGAGACATTTGCCTCCTCATTTCAAAGACTTCAAATATAATTCTCTCTACATATTTCTCTAGCAACTCCTTTCAATATTGTGTCAATTTTAGTTTTATTTACAACACTTTACAATTTTATACAATTTTATACTAGTTTATACACTTATATAAACGTGTATAAAATTATATAAATATGTATATGTGTGTATATACAATGAATAAGTATTATTTATACACTTCTGTAAATATGTATAAAGCTCTATAAATTTGTATATGTGTATATAAAAAATGAATAAAATTATATAAATTTTCAGATTTGTGCACTATATGGATGTTTGTATAAAGTTTAAGTTTTTTTGCATATTTTTATGTTTCTGTTCTTGCATACGCATTTTTCTATGTATATACATGCATAATTTATTATTTTTTGATATATTTGTGTGTATAAAATTATCAAAAAATAATAAATTAAATAAAACTAGCAATAATAAAGTTTCGACGATATAAAATAATCAAGCCCGACAGATGTTTGGTATGTTGTACTCATCAAAGGTATGTAAAATCGCTCTCATCGTCATGTGCACTGTTATTGTATATTGTCTTGATAGTAAAAGTTTTCGTGCAGATCTGTTTGAAGCCTTTTTGTGTTGGACAATTGTTCAAATGTCGGAAGACAAAAAGGGAAGACTATATATAAACTTCAAATTTATTGATTGGAGAAATCATTTCACCCAATTTAAAATACATAATCTCTAGTTTCAAATTGCAATTATTGATTTCCCAACTAAGTAAATGCAAACATATGTATAGGCTTTAATTACTTCTTCAAGATATCAATGATTTTAAACCAACATTAAATTAGTTTTTCCCAACAAAAATAACAGGCAAAGAATAATAAATACAACTACCCATTCGTTCGTTATATAAATGAGAGAACTTCTTATTTCTTGGCATGAGCAAAGAGAACCAAAAACACTTGAAAGACTTGACATGTACTCGAAATCAATGGCAAAGCTAAATGTATTCCTCTGCTTTCTAATGTTGTTATCTTTCATAAGTGTTTGTCAGGCAAAGTATCAGTAGCAATTGTTTGATTTCTCACTTCATTTTGGTACCATAGAAGCTTCATAAATACTGTTGAGTTGTGGTTTCTTTTATTCATGATCCATAAGGTTTAAGAATGACATTAATAAGTTTAGTATAATAAAAGTAATTAAGTCAATTTTCAAAGTTATGTTTCGTGTCAGCTTGCTTGACTTATAAAGCATATCAAAGGTAAAGAGGCTAAATTGTTCAGCCCGATCAAGTCTAAGGTATCAAATGAAGGTCACCACTTGTTCAAAAACACGATTGTGATAAAAGTGTCAGTAGCCAGTTATTTGATGATGTGTGGATAGTATCATGCATTTTCTATTTGCAAGTTAACTAAATTAGTATCATGCATTTTTCTCCGACAAGCAAATTAAATGAATTTTTCTTACATATGCAGGGAGTTAAGAGGTGGTGCGTGGCAGATGATGTTATTCCTGCAACCAAATAAATCAGAAAAGACAGAAAAACAGAAGTATATTATCATTTTGGTATGGGACGATCCCGAACCCACAATTTACTTGTGTCTCCTTAAGAAATCTAACCCCCCTCACAGTTGCCCAAGGTTCACGGGTTAATTTCTCCCAGGATGGAACGGGATAACAGTTCTACTGTAGCGGCACTTCAAACAGTAGAACACTGCGAACTCAAAGAAACGGAGCAAATCACACGACTTACTTAGTATGCAGAAAAGAGAGGGAATGCAGTAAGAAGTTTTGTATTTCTGTGTTTCAGTGTGTGTTCAAAGGTTGATGACTGACCAGTTTATATAGCCTTTGGAAAGAGTGTGAAGAGTCACCACTAATGGCCACTAACACCTGACTTCACTACCACTAATGGCATCAGAATTCACTGCTACTAATGGCTGAATTCACTAAATGTCAGTAATGAATTATCCACTAATGTGAAAACGTGGGAGAACGTGGAGGAATAATTAATCTGGATTAATCTGATTAATCCATTCAGATTTCTGTTACACAAACAGATTAAATATTAAATATTAATAGTAAATTATTAATTAATTAATATTTTTAGTTTTGTTGGTCCAAAAAATTAAGTCAATCAATCATATCAATTGACCGAAATCCGAAATCCGAAATCCGAAACCGAAACCGAAGCCGAAGCCGAAGCCGAGACGACGACGGCGCGAGGCTTCCCTTCTTCTCAACCCTTTTAAGAGCTAAGAGAAGTGAATTTGTATTTAAACCCAACAAAAGTCTTTTCCTCTACCAATATGGGAGAAGGTGCATTTCCTTACTAAAAGGAACCTTTTCACCTTCCCACCCATTTCCCATTCACACTTTATTTATTCCAAAAACCCAACAATCCCCCACATGAATGGGGAATAGCTATATTGGAAATATGCATGACAGACTTGTGTGATCTGCAAGAAAGAATTAGTTGCATCGGGATAAGTAGGTTTTCCTTTGAACTTTCCGTAATGAACATACATCGGATATACTCGGTCAATCGGTAGATTTGATATCTTTGAACCGTTGAGCTTTGGTGTATACCTAGACAACGTAAGTCACACAACTAATCCTTAACCGTCTTTGGTTCTCACTGTTGTGTTCGTTTCAGCCATGAACACCACCTGGTTTCATAAGTACTTAGAGAACTTGCCATACCATATTCTCCTTGAAGCGGCTTCCACTTCACACTTACATAGGTGATTTCTAAACGTGTAATCCTATAGATGTACACTGTTTGATAATTAAAATATCAAACTTAGACAATCATTGAAAAATGCCTCTAGCATTTTACCCTTGGTACTTGAACATTGTCTAATCATGAGAATGGACCAAACATTAACTGACAATGTTGGACCGTCAAACACGACTTTGTATTCACCTTGAACCTAGTTCTTGGGATCTCCAGTCTCCTAGGTAGAGTTACCACCGTGATGACTTGTCCTTGGCCATAGTCCCATTCCCTTCGATGAACACTCAACCGCCTCTCTAGTTAAGCCTTTTGTAAGCGGATCCGCCACATTATCCCTTGACTTCACCTAGTCAATAGTGATAATTCCCCTAGAGAGTAGGTCCCTAACGGTTTTATGCCTTCGTCGTATGTGACGATTCTTACCGTTATACATGACATTCCTCGCTCTTCCTATAGCCGATTGACTATCACAATGTATACAAATTGGTGTCAACGGCTTAGGCCAAAACGGAATGTCTTCCAAAAAGTTCCGAAGCCATTCAGCTTCTTCACCGGCTTTATCTAAGGCTATGAATTCAGCTTCCATAGTAGAGCGGGCAATACATGTTTGCTTGGACGATTTCCAAGACACCGCTCCTCCACCAAGTGCGAAAATATATCCACTTGTGGACTTAGAATCAGTTGTGCCGGTGATCCAATTGGCATCACAATATCCTTCAATGACTGCAGGATACTTGTTATAATGCAATGCAAAGTCTTGAGTGTATTTTAAATACCCCAAAACACGTTTCATTGCCATCCAATGGGTCTGATTGGGATTACTCGTGTATCGACTTAGTTTACTTATAGCACAAGCTATATCTGGTCGAGTACAATTCATGACGTACATCAAACTTCCCAAAACACGTGCATAATCTCGTTGCGACGTGCTTTGACCTTTGTTCTTCTTAAGAGCAAGGTTTACATCAATAGGAGTCTTTGAAATTTTAAAATCCAAATATTTAAATTTTTCAAGAACACTATTGATGTAGTGAGTTTGAGACAACGCCAGACCTTGAAGAGTTCTATGGATCTTAACACCCAGAATTAAGTCCGCAACTCCTAAGTCTTTCATATCAAATTTGCTAGTCAACATATGTTTCGTAACATTTATATTGGCAATGTTATTGCTCATTATCAACATGTCGTCCACATATAAGAAAACAATGACTATAAAATTAGGAGTGTTCTTAATGTAGACACATTTGTCACACTCGTTAATTTTAAAGCCATTTGACAACATTATATGATCAAATTTTGCATGCCATTGTTTAGGTGCTTGTTTCAGTCCATAAAGTGACTTAACAAGTTTACACACCATCTTTTCTTTACCTGGAACCACGAACCCTTCAGGTTGTTCCATGTAAATTTCTTCCTCCAAATCCCCATTTAAGAACGTTGTCTTAACGTCCATTTGATGGATTTCCAGACCATACACGGCGGCTAACGCTATTAACATACGAATGGATGTAATTCTGGTTACCGGCGAGTATGTGTCAAAGTAGTCAAGACCTTCTTGTTGTCTATTAGCCTTTAACAACAAGCCTTGCCTTGTACTTGTCAATAGTGCCATCAGCTTTCATTTTCCTTTTGAAAATCCACTTAGAACCTAATGGTTTGTTTCCAGGAGGAAGATCAACCAAGTCCCAAGTATGGTTGCTCAAAATAGATTCTATTTCACTATTGACTGCCTCTTTCTAAAATGGAGAGTCTGAAGAAGACATTGCTTCTTTAAACGTCCGAGGCTCATTTTCCAACAGGAAAGTGACAAAGCCATCTCCAAACGAAGTAGAAGTTCTTTGACGCTTGCTTCGTCTTGGTTCTTCCTCATTTGGTGAATTTCCTTTGGTTCCTTCCCAAGGTCGTTTGGATCTTTCACCAACTGACTCACATTCCTTCTTATACGGATATATAGTTTCAAAGAATTCAGCACTGTCTGATTCCATCACCGTATTAACATGAATGTCGGGATTTTCTGATGTATGAACCAGAAACCGATATGCTTTACTGTTTATAGCATACCCAATGAAAACACAGTCAACTGTTTTCAGTCCAATCTTAACCCTTTTGGGTTTTGGAACTTGCACTTTTGCCAAACACCCCCACACTTTGAAGTAATTCAAGTTGGGCTTCCTTCCTTTCCAGTTTTCATATGGAATGGAAAGCATTTTGCTATGGGGAACTCGATTGAGTATTTGATTAGCCGTGAATATAGCTTCCCCCCACAAGTTCTGGGGTAGACCCGAACTGATTAACAAGGCATTCATCATCTCCTTTAATGTCCGATTTTTCCTTTCCGCAATCCCATTGGATTGAGGCGTGTAAGGGGCAGTTGTTTGATGAATAATGCCATGTTCCAAACATATCTGTTCAAAAGGAGATTCATATTCTCCACCCCTATCACTTCTTATCATTTTGATCTTTTTGTTAAGTTGCGTTTCAACTTCATTTTTGTATTGCTTGAATGCGTCAATTGCCTCATCTTTACTACTAAGTAAATAAACATAGCAGTAACGAGTGCTATCGTCAATAAAAGTTATGAAATACTTCTTTCCACCGCGAGATGGTATTGACTTCATGTCACAAATATCTGTATGAATTAAGTATAATGGTTCAGACTCCCTTTCAATTGACTTGTAAGGGTGTTTAGCATATTTAGACTCAACGCATATTTGACATTTTGACTTAGCGCAGTCAAATTTAGGCAATACTTCCAAATTGATCATTTTTCGCAAGGTTTTATAATTGACATGTCCCAAACGAGAATGCCATAAATTATTTGACTCAAGTAAGTAAGAAGAAGCTGCAATTTTATTCATAGTGTCAACAACCATTACATTGAGTTTGAAAAGGCCCTCAGTCAGGTAACCTTTTCCTACATACAGCTCATTCTTAGTTATTACAACTTTGTCAGAAACAAACACACACTTAAACCCGTTTTTAACAAGAAGCGCAGTAGATACCAAGTTCTTCCTTATTTCAGGAACGTGAAGAACATTGGTCAGAGTCACAACCTTGCCAGACGTCATCTTGAGGAATATCTTCCCATATCCTTCAATTTTGGCCGTTGCAGAATTGCCCATAGAGAGCGCCTCATCAGGTCCAGCGGGAGCATATGAAGCAAAGGCTTCCTTCACAGCACAAACATGGCGGGTGGCTCCTAAATCAATCCACCATTCCTTAGGATTTCCAACTAAGTTGCATTCAGAAATCATAGCACATAAATCAATGTCTTGCACTCCTTGGGCCAATTTTGTCTCTTCAACCATGTTTGCTTGACCTTTTTCCTTTTTCCTGTCCTTCTTTGCAGCACGACAGTCTGCGGACTTATGTCCACTCTTGCCACAGTTGTAGCAATTTCCCTTGAACTTTTTCTTGCTGGGGTTGGTCTTCCCTCCAGAAGGCTTCTTTCTTTTATTTTGATTTGGAGTATGCTCAACAATATTTGCTCCCGCTATTGCAGCACTTCCACGAGCCTTCTTTTCAGCAGATTTGTTGTCCTCTTCAATCCTCAAGCATACAATCAAATCTTCAAGGGTCATCTCCTTGCGCTTGTGTTTCAAGTAATTTTTAAAGTCCTTCCATGATGGAGGTAAATTTTCAATCATGGCTGCAACTTGAAACGCTTCATTAATCTTCAAACCTTCAAAGAAAAGTTTGTTAGCAACAATATAAATAATACTCTTAACAAAAGTATTAATGAGGATCAAACCTTCAGCAAGGAGATCATGGATAAGGACTTGAAGTTCTTGGACTTGGGACACAACAGATTTGTTATCCACCATTTTATAATCCAGAAATTTGGCAGCCACAAATTTCTTCAGTCCAGCGTCTTCAGTCTTATATTTCTTTTCTAGAACATCCCACAGTTTCTTAGACGTTTCAACATTACTGTAAACGTTGTACAGGTCATCTTCCAAGCCACTTAGAATGTAATTCTTGCATAGGAAGTCAGAATGCTTCCAAGCCTCAATCACAAGGAAGCGTTCGTTTTCAGGTGTTTCATCAGTCAGGACTGGAGCATCCTCCTTGATAAACCTTTGCAGGCTTAAGATGGTCAGATAAAAGAACATCTTTTGCTGCCACCTTTTAAAGTCCACACTAGAAAACTTCCCCGGCTTTTCTGCAGGTGGCATAACCGTTGCAGCAGCACGGCTAGGCCCAGCAGCACCAGAAACTGCAGTAGCATTCGTATTCACAGCAGGGACAGTTTGTTCCACTCCGTTTGTCATCTCTGTCAAGTGACACAAAACAGTATCAATAAACTGTTTAAACAATAGGAGTAGAAAAAACCACGAAGGCTTTTAGTCCCCACAAACAGATTATTTCACAGTAATTAGGAGTAGAAAAACCACGAAGGTTTTAGTCTCCACAGCAGATTAATATATTATATACGAGTAGAAAACCACAACGGTTTTAGTCTCCTTAAGCAGTATTTATTTAAGTGCAGAAAATAAATAACACTAGATTTCTTAAGCTTGTTATTCCTCCAACCAAATAAATCAGAAAAGACAGAAAAACAGAAGTATATTATCAGTTTGGTATGGGACGATCCCGAACCCACAATTTACTTGTGTCTCCTTAAGAAATCTAACCCCCTCACAGTTGCCCAAGGTTCACGGGTTAATTTCTCCCAGGATGGAACGAGATAACAGTTCTACTGTAGCGGCACTTCAAACAGTAGAACACTGTGAACTCAAAGAAACGGAGCAAATCACACGACTTACTTAGTATGCAGAAAAGAGAGGGAATGCAGTAAGAAGTTTTGTATTTCTGTGTTTCAGTGTGTGTTCAAAGGTTGATGACTGACCAGTTTATATAGCCTTTGGAAAGAGTGTGAAGAGTCACCACTAATGGCCACTAACACCTGACTTCACTGCCACTAATGGCATCAGAATTCACTGCCACTAATGGCTGAATTCACTAAATGTCAGTAATGAATTATCCACTAATGGGAAAACGTGGGAGAACGTGGAGGAATAATTAATCTGGATTAATCTGATTAATCCATTCAGATTTCTGTTACACAAACAGATTAAATATTAAATATTAATAATAAATTATTAATTAATTAATATTTTTAGTTTTGTTGGTCCAAAAAATTAATTAAGTCAATCAATTGACCGAAGCCGAAGCCGAGACGAGCGAGCGACGACAACGGTGCGAGGCTTCCCTTCTTCTCAACCCTTTTAAGAGCTAAGAGAAGTGAATTTGTATTTAAACCCAACAAAAGTCTTTTCCTCTACCAATATGGGAGAAGGTGCATTTCCTTACTAAAAAGAACCTTTTCACCTTCCCACCCATTTCCCATTCACACTCTATTTATTCCAAAACCCCAACAGATGAATGGGCAACAGATGAGACATTAGCAACATTCATGAATCAAGCATGTGAACGAGGTCACTGTGGATGTTGTGACGACTTACAACAAGGAAAACCTTGTTACTTGCCTTTAACCATTCGTAGCCATGCTTCCTATGTTCTTAACCGTATATACAGGGAAACTGGCAAATGTCCTCCTCATTTGGGTATCATTATACAAAGGGATCCATGTAAATTTCTCTCTTAAACCCCCCCCCCCCCCCCCTCCATTAACTTCATTATATTCTATGCTAACCCCCATCCGGGTTGGATTCTTAGGAATTCCAGGAGCGGTACAGGCATAGATAATATCATATCCTAAGTTGGGCTGGCTTGCCAGCACTAGATTGAGTTCACTAGACAAGATCAAAAAATATTTATTGTACGATAATAAATTTAAATTTTATATTAAATATTATTTTCACACTCACACCTATATACTAGATTGAACCCACTACCATCAATATAAGTCCTATTTTTAAAAAAGAAATAAAAGCGATCAAATGGTTCGCTTTCATACGAGAAAAAATAAGAGACAAATGATGCAAGTGACTAATCTCAAGTACATTTTAATTTTCAACTTTGCGTGCTGCTTTCTGGTTCCTTTTCCGTATAGGTCCTTTTATGTTTTTTGGAGTTTTCCTTTAAACTTTTTGCAGTTAACATCACCTAACATATGTTCACAAAATCTCCTTCTTGCTACCAAAAATGACTTGGTCTGTAGTTGTAGCGAAGTTTTTTAAACCTTAAAGAAAATTGTACTTATCTAATTTATGTCTATTTGGTGTAATCTTGCAGCTTATGGACAATGCATATATCCATAAACGGAGTTGTTCGACAAGAGAATTCTTCCAATTAGAGGATGCAGAGTTGATTTGTACGAATAGAGTAACTATATTATGAAGCATAGTTAAATAGTGATTGCTTCCTAGCTCGTCTATCAATCATTTTAGCAAATGTTTAATAGATGCTCCTCTTTTTAAGTTTGTTTATGGAATATATTTGAGATAATATGGTAGTCTCTTGATTTGAATTTCCTGAATAAGATTTTAGATGAACAGAAGTACTTTGATTTATAATTAGTACGTATTCTCACAAAGTAAAAAGTGGGAGTAAAAATAGACAAAAATGACATGTTCTCCATCAACTTGCATCCTCGCATAGCTTAGGAATTCTATGTTTAGATTAAGTTTAACGTCCAATTAATAATTAAATTCCTATTTCTCACAAATTCCACTCAACGGCAGCTACCTAGCACAATGTGATGGAAAATAATTTTTGTGACCAACGAACCAGAAATTCGTAGAAAGCTTTCCCAAATTCCAAATTAATAACAATGAACAAAACAGGAAACAAGCACTCTCATTATGCACGGCAGCATCGCCGATCATTGACGGCGACAGAGACATTTCCGACGAATCACAAAACAAAGAAAACGTGCGCCCGCCTAGCCCCACCTACCTAGCTATTCTTTTAGTGGGTCCCTAATTTCTTTATCAAGCCTGACCCCCATCTATGGGTGTCAAACGGGTATACGGGTTCGAGTTCGAGTTGTAAAATTGTAACCCCGCAGGTTTCGGATACGGGTACGGGTACGGGTACGGGTTTAAATTACGGGTTCTTAACGGGTCCGGATTTTGGGTAGGAAAAAAAAATCCGTACGGGTTCGGGTCTTAGCGGGTACGGGTACGGGTTCGGGTCTTAACAAATCGGGTTTGAGCCCGAGTTTTAATTTTTTTTAATAATATTATTTTAAATACTTAAAAAAATAGATGAATGATAGGAAAAACTGAAAAACTTACTTTATTTAAGATACTTGAACTATTAAAGTATTGAACATTAAACTTCTAAACTTGAAAAGTGCAACATCAAAACTAGATAATGAAAATTCAAATTATAAATTTAAATATGCCTATTTCTTTGTGTAATTTTTTCCATGTCATTTTCCTCATGCTCCGGTGTAGGTGCCATTTATAGTGCTTGATCACTTAACAGAATTTCTTCAGGTTATCATCTTGTTCTAGTGAGTCTTCAATTTTTTGGTTTCTTCGCTCCGATTTAATCCAGTCTCGTAAACAAACTAGAACATCCAAAGCATTATTACCCAAAAGAGTGACGGGTATCACCTATTTGACGTATATATTGAAGTTAATAGTTGAAGTTCTATACCTTATTCGAGTAATATATATTCAAATTGTTGATTTGTTATGGAATATCAAGTTTCTTTTATAATAAAATAGCTAAACTTGTTTCTCTTGAACATATTTCACTAGTAACAATATGGACACAAAACGAATTAAACCATGAGTGGAAAACTTGTGTATACCTTTCTCTACACATACAAGTTTTATTACTCAGTTTATTTTAACGGATACGGATACGGGTATATCTAGTAATACCCCATAATTTTGACGGGTCTTAACGGATACGGGTATTCGTTAAGAAAAAAAACTCGTTCGGGTAGAGGTATTTTAGAGGGTTTACGGGTTCGGGTCCGGATTTTTGCGGGTCCAGATGGTGTCGGGTTTTAAGGAGTCCGGGTCCGAATTTTGACGGGTAGACCCCTACCCGTTTGACACCCATACCCCATCCTTCCTCATTAAGGGCAGCTGCACCAGCCCGACCCTCTTGACTACCCCACGTTGCCTCAAACGTTTTTGTTTATCATGATTTAGATGTGTGCCATGGGTGTTTACCAATCATGAAGATTCCTGTAACGCTGTTCCGATAATGTTTAGTAATATTAATTTGGAGGTATGCCGTAAGAAGAGTGTAAATCTATTAAAATAAATCTTACACGATTTAAATGTCTATACGAATATTTAACTCTAAACGCTGACATATTACATCTTGAAGTTGCCATTTTCGGCTTACAAGACGCATGTTGAGTTGTTTACATTTGGTCGCATCTTATATCCTAATTAAAGATTATATGTATGAAATAAGTAATTTATCCCTTTCAGTGTATGTGATTTTTTTTTATTTTTTCGGAGTCAATTTAACTAATCTTTCAAATTAAATTGGATTAGATTAATTTAGTAATATTTTAAAATAAAAATTTAAATATATAAAAACTATATTAAATAATGACTCTGAAGTCTACATAATATAAGCTACTCAGTAAGAATTCGGAGAAGTTTCTTGACTAATAGAAATGGAGTTCGATTTAGTGTTCTTGTACACAGCTTTAGCAGTAGGGATTTTAACCATTTGGAATATACTAAAGAACGGAAATGATTGGTTTTATACAATCAAATTCAGTTCAAACAAGTATAGATTTCCTCCAGGTGATATGGGTTTGCCATTCATTGGCAACATGATTTTTCTCTTCAAATGTTTCAAAAATGTTGGTAATCCTGGTCCATTTGTATCTTACTTTGTTAATAGGTAAGTATCTCAACTTGATAGTCACTTTAGTCCTTTTATTTTTTTTCCTTGTTCTGTTCTTTTAATTTTGTTAGTTTATTTCTTAAAGGTTTGGGCAAGGAGGGATGTACAAGTCATTCATGTTTGGATCACCAAGCATTATTGTTACAAAACCTGAAATAATGAGGAAAATCTTTATGGATGATGAAAATTTTGACAGAGGAAAATTAGCGATAAAGATCGAGGGACAAGAACCAGTTGCTGAAATGTCAAACCAAGAAGAAAGGCAACTTCGTCGAATAACAACAACACATATAAGAAGTCAAGGATCAGTATCCTACTATTTTGATTGTATAAACGAAATTGTGAAGAATTCACTGGAGAAATTTGCTGCCATTGAAGAACCCTTCGTGTTATTCTCTGAGATGAAAAAACCTGCATTTGAGATGCTTATGCTAATTCTTATAGGTGGTAATCAGGTCGTTGATCAAGAATTGCTTGATGTTGTGTTCAAGGAGAATAGTTTCTTAATTCGTGGTTTTCATGGCTTGCCCATTAATCTCCCTGGATTTGCTTACAACAGAGCAATAAAGGTAAGATCATCTAGAGATCATTAAATCCCAAACTCGAACAAGATTTTTTTAACATGCAAAATTTGTTTGTTTAACTTCTCTGCTTCTGAATTTATCGTCCTATGGTTTCAGGCTCAGAAAGTAATTGTTAAGATGTTTCAACAAATATTACATGATAGAAAAGTCATGATCGCAGAAAATAAACCAAGGCCAATGGCTAACATGCTGGATATGATGCTGGAGTCTAAAGATGATGAAGGAAAAGGATTACGTGATGACATTATTGTTGTACTGCTGGTCCAATATACATTTGCCGGTTATGAATCTGTTGCTAAGGTTTCCTCAAAGACAATTATGCATTTGCAGAATCATCCTGAGTTCTTGCAGAAAGCGCGAGTATGTACTCAATTCAATACTCCTTCAATCTCAATTTTTGGTCTTAATTTGACGGAGCATGAAATACTTGTCATTAAGGGTAAAATGAGAATGTCACATAGTCTTCTTTATGTACTTGGTATGGGATGGTTTATTTAGCAATGAAAGCTAAGGGGATCGTTTAAAGTTATCTAACTGATAGAGTCAATTACTCATATCATGACAAATTTTCTCTCTTTTTAGGAGGAGCAAGAGGATATAGTTAAGAGAAGACCATCTTCAAATGCAGGTCTTAATTTCGACGAAATTAGACAGATGAAGTTTCTTACTAAGGTAAGAAATAATTCTTCTTTACTAGCAGCACTCAATTCACTATGTAGAAAATTTGATTTTCTTCCTAGTTCAAGATCAAACTCTTTTGGACTAACGTGGATTCTTGTTTGTACTAATCTCTTTTTTGTTTTTGAAAGGTACTTGATGAAACACTGCGTATTAATGCCCTCATACCATTCTTTCGAGTTGCAAAAGATACTATTAACTTAAATGGTTTGTACTATGAAGCCTTGACTTTTTTCTAGTACTTATCCTCAACTTCGTACTTGTTTTTTCTAAACACTTTCTTTATGTCTTTTACAGGATACACCATACCAAAGGGGTGGAAGTTCTTGTCATTTTTATGGACTTTCAATATGGATCCTAATACTTTTGTGAACCCTATGGAATTTAATCCTTTAAGATGGGATGTAAGTGACATGCCTTAATTATGTTCTTGAAGCTTTTTCTATTAGCCAATGTCCATTTAATTATTATTCCGTTAGAATTAAATTACTTTCCAAAGAAGTTATAGTAGTAACTAGTGAAATATTCTACAGGATTTTGAAACCAAACCATCCTCGTATTTCCCCTTTGGAGTCGGCCCCAAAATGTGCCCAGGATCCAATGTCGCGAGGCTTGGAATTTCAATAATTCTTCATTACTTTCTTCTTTACTACAGGTAATAATGCTCACCTGAAATTTATTATAATGGTTCATTGAAATTTAAAAAAAAAAAAAAAAAAAAAAAAAAAAAAAAAAGATTTCAATTACTGATTAAAGCATATTTTGATTTAATTGGTGTGATATGCAGGCTTGAGCAGATTAATCCTGAGAAAAAAATTCAACCTGCAGAAAATTCTATTGTGAGATTCAAGAAGCTCTAAGCATCATATGAATGACCACTTCAGCGTCTTCCAGGATTGCTCTTTATCATGTGGATCTTAAATGACCCTTTTCATGCGATATCAAGTCATAGCAATATATGATATGTAATTTGAAAACGATGAGCATGAGTTTATATCATCAATAATTTTATCATCCAATGAAGTTGCAGTCTAATGGTTTCAACCTCAATAATCTGCAATTCAAGTGGTGCAAACTTAAGATTTAATTATCGACTTCGCACATTACGTTGAATTCTTTATAAAAGAAATTGACAAAAAAAAAATGATCAAGAGCTAGAAGACTGCATCAACATTTCTAGCTCGAATTGCTTAGCAGACGTACTCGGTTAGAACCGAAATTCAAGGTACGGTCACCATTTTGAAAAGCATGCTCTTGGCTAGAACCGAAAAGCCAAAATTAGTTGTCGATTACTTCTTTGTCCGAAAACTCTTCGTGTTGCCGAACAAAGAGGGGCAGCTGTAATCACCTAATTTTGGCACGAATACAGAAAAATTACCCAAAATAGCCGTGTTAGGTTCTTAGGATTTTTTGCCGAAATTTTCCTAAATTTTAGTCTTTATTTTAATTAAAATTGTCATTAATTAGGATAGAAAATATGAAAATTGCCAAAAATTACTTGTTATGTGTTTAACTATGACTCTATGTTTAATCTTGATAATATTGTAAATTTATGTAGTTTTGTTGTAGTTAGTTATGTTAGTTTTTAATAAGTATAGGCTTGTTAGTGGCCATAAGAGCAAAACAATGTGGCCCAATTGCTCAACCCAATCAGCCCATTTTCCCTTGGCCCGTCCAACTTTGGATTGATCTTCACCCTTGGATCATTTGAAATCCAATGGCTATAATTTCTCCACCTTTGTAAGTATATATTCCCTTTATTCCACTTCATTTACACTCACACATCCTAAAGCCTCTTGGCTTGGGGGAACTCTGCCCATTTTTACACAGACCACCAGAAGTTCTCCCGCCACCACTGTCCCACCGGAGAACCACCACGGTTCCGCCGTTGGTCCGCCGCCGGCCACCACCTCCGGTGGCCGGAAAAATACAAAAATATACCATGTGAAAGATCTCGGCCCCTCCTTTCCATTTCCGCTATTGGTTTCTTCAAAAAGTGAACCGTTTGGCGTAGATCGGGTCTCAAAGTTTCGGTCAAACTATAACTCCGGCGATCCTTGGTTTTTCCGGTAAGTTTTTTGGTTCTTTTTCATCCCCTCTCTTTCCCTAGTACATCCCATACCCCAGTTTCTCCGTTCCTTTCTCTGCTGCCCATTTTCTCTCTTCTCATTTTTTTTTTCTTTCTTTCTTCTTGTTTGTCAATGAGGACTGTGAGGGTGATTTGTTTGGGGTGAAGGGGCTGTTTTCAATCTTTGAACAGAGGGGGCTGTTACGAGTTTGATTTGGTGCCTGGGATGATGATGGTTTGTTTGTTGATTCAAAATTGAGGCAGTGACGGGGAGGGGCTGTTAGGTTTAGTTTGTTTGTGTGATATTAGCCCTTTGACATTTGGGATTTGGTTGAAGCTGAAACTGCTTTGATGTTACTACAATAGTGTCGTTTTTGTTGAAGCTATAAGTATCCAACAACACTCGTCTTCTTGATTGGAGCACAAACTTCCTTGACAAGGCATCCGCCACCATATTTTCTTTTTCCTTTTTGTAATGGATGACATAAGGAAAAGTTTCAAGGAATTCTACTCATTTGGCATGTCTCACATTCAATTTCTCTTGGAATTTGAGGTGTTTCAAAGATTGGTGGTCGGTTCTAATGACAAATTCTTTTGACCAAAGATAATGTTGCCAATGAGCCAATGCTCTCACCAACGCATACAATTCTTTGTCATAAGTGGAGTATTTAGTGCTTTCTCCCTTAAGTTTTTCACTAAAATTGGCAATGAATTTTTGATCTTGCATCAACACGGCTCCAATTCCTACCCCACTAGCATCAAACTCAAATTCAAAGGTTTTATCAAAATTGAGTAGTTGAAGGAGAGATGTAGAGCTAAGCACTTTTTTTAATTTTGCAAAGCCTCTTCTTGCTCCTTCCCCCACACAAATGCCTTATCCTTCCTTATCACTTCGGTCAATGGTACGACTATAGTACTAAATCCCCTCACAAACCTCCTATAAAAGCTAGCCAACCCATGGAAACTTCTCACATCACCAATGCTTTTAGGAGTGAGCCAATCCCTAATGGCCTCCACTTTAGCCTCATCTACTTCCACACCATTTGCACTCACTACAAAACCAAGAAACACAACTTTTTCAACACAAAAGAAGCATTTTTTCAAGTTAGCAAATAATTGCTGCTTCCTCAAAACATCAAACACTTATTTCAAATGATTAGCATGTTCATCAATGGATTTGCTATAGACAAGGATGTCATCAAAGTAAACTACAACAAATTTTCCAATGAAAGATTTAAGCACATGATTCATCAACCTCAAAAAGGTTGAAGGAGCATTGGACAAGCCAAAAGGCATGATAAGCCACTCATGAAGATCAAAGTTAGGCTTAAAGGCTGTCTTCCACTCATCATCTGGTTTCATCCAGATTTGGTCGTAGCCACTCCACGAGTCAATTTTAAAGTACACATAAGAACCACACAACTCATAAAGCATATCATCTAACCTAGGGATAGGATGTCGATACTTTACCATTATCTTATAGATGGCTCTACAATCCACACATATGCGCTAAGTCCCATCTTTCTTTGGTACTAGGATGACTGAGACTGCACATGGGCTCAAGCTTTCTTGCACAAATCCTCTTTCAAGCAACTCCTCCACTTGCCTTTGGAGCTCTTTAGTAGCCTCCGGGTTGCTTCTATAGGCGGCCTTGTTGGGTAATTGGGAGCCCGGAACAAGGTCAATTTGATTCTCAATGCCTCTTAGTGGTGGCAATCCACTAGGCAACTCCTCGGGAAAGATGTCTTCATAACCTTGCAAAAGAGAAGAAATAGAACTAGGCAAAGAAGTGGTTAGTTTATTAGTAAGCAAAACATGATCCTTGTGTAGGAGGAGAATCATGGGCATTCCCTCTTTCACATCATTCAAGCACTCCTTTTTTGACAAGAACATGCTCACTTCCTCTTTTGTTTCCTCACTCTTTTGTGTGACAACTCCCACTATTTTCCCCCCATCAACTCCATCTTTCTTTTCTTTCTCTTTTTTCAACTTCAACTCCCTAATCTTTCTATATCCCTCACCCACTTGAGCCGGAGTCAATGGATTAAGAATATACTTTCGACCTTCCAACTCTAAGGCAAACTTGTTAGTCTTGCCATCATACTTTGCTAAACGATCATATTGCCAAGGTCTACCAAGCAAAACGTGACAAGCTTCTATTGGAACTACATCGAATAAGAGCTCATCATGGTAGTCCCCAATCTTGAATTTGATCAAAGCTTGCTTGGTCACTTTTAATTCTCCACATTCGTTCAGCTATTGTAGCTTATAAGATTGTGGACGTTTCTTAGTAGGAAGCTTGAGTTGATCAATCACAGTGGTGCTCACTTCATTGACACAGCTACCACTATTAATGATAAGAGAACAAATGATTCCTTGGACTTTACAATAAGCATGAAATAAATTCTCCCTTTGATTTGATTCCTCCTTTACTTGCACTCACATTATTCTCCTTACCACAAGAGTAGCGGCTATATCTTCCTCAAATTGCTCACCTTCTCCCATCAAAGTCATCATCACAAGGAATGTCCCCATCTACCTCCTCTACATCACTATCACTCGTTTGATAGCCACCATCACCCAAGGCAACAATGGTTATTCTATTTGGACAATCCCTCATCATATGGCCTCGACCATTATATTTATAACATTGAATGTTAGACAAACTTTCAAGTTTAGCTTTGTTACTTCCCACATTTGGCTCTTCTTTGGGCTTGGCTTTGTCAAATTGGCCCTTGAACTCTCGCTTGGGCTCCTTTGCTTTGTTCCATGGGAAATAGGTCTTCACATTGTCTCTTCCTTTGCTCCAATTGGTGGAGATGTTCTTGGACTTATAATACTTGTCCAACCTAAGCCCTTTCTCCACCTTAAGTGCAGCTAGAATAGCATCATACAAGGAATCAAATTGGTGCAATTCCATGGAAGAAGAAATTTCTCTATTCAAGCCCCCACAAAACCTTGGAATGAGGAGCCGGTCTCCATCATGACTGTTCAATTCCTTCAAGTTGCAGCTTCTATAATCATCATTCAACAAGTGGTAACAAAAATTTTACCCAAAAGAAACCTAAACCTATGACTCTATTTTTGGAATTTTTGGTTTTTTATTTTTTTGTGATTTTTAAGATTTTGATATTCAAAACCTAGATAGTGTTTGTAAGAACAGAAACCAATCCATGCTCTGATACCAAATGATATAAACCAAATAACAAGAAATAAAAAAAAAACAAGCATTGAAAAGATTAAAAGCAAGACCTACTTTTAATTAGAAATGATTAAAGAAGTAGATTAGGGAAATAGGCATAATCACCCCTTTAATTGTCTAACAAAAGGAACCTATACTAATTGATCATCAATTGAATCAATGTCCAATTATAAATGAAGGATTAAAATGATTAAGCAACAAGCTTAGCCAAGTTTTCTCACACTCAATATTCATCAAAAGCTAACCTTAATAAATGAAGGTAAAGACCTTATATAGTCATTCCTAAAATGGCAAACAATGCCTTAATCACCCTTGAAATGGGCTTGCAGCAAGCCATTAAACTAAAGATAGCGTTCTGGTTATCGCCACAGCGCTATCGCGCTAGGACACATGTGATCGCGTGGCATGAGTAACCAGAGCTTCGCGATCGCGGCTATGGTCACGCGATCTCGAAGAAAATTGCTTTCACCCATTTTCAGCCTCCAGCACGATCGTGTCTAACGTCTCGCGATCGAGATGTACAACTTCTTGACCTTGCGTGATCGCGTTTGAAGCCTCACGATCGCGATGAGCATTTTCTGATTTTGAGGCAGTGAGCTTGCAAGCAGGTCCTGAAGCCTCCAAAATCTTTCCCAGCAGCTCCAGTTGTGCAAAAGTGGCCTGCAACTGTTGCAACTCCCGTGCTTGGCTTATTGTAAATGGTTTGCTCACGGACCGGGTTGTATCATGATCATAATCAGAATGACCAGCAGGTTGATGATGATATTGTTGATGCTTCAGTTCCTGATAATGTGGTTGGCCAGCAACCAATCATTGTTGATGCTCCAAAGAGTTCACTCAGAAGATCTTCTAGAGTGAGTTTACCTTCATCTCGGTATCCTCCCGGTGAGTAGGTACTCTTGACTGACGGGGGAAAACCTGAATGCTTTGAAGAGGTCATGGAAAGTGAAGAAAAAGAAAAGTGGTTTGATGCTATGCAAGATGAGATGAGTTCCTTGCATGTTAATCATACTTTTGATTTGGTTAAGCTTCCTAAAGATAGAGAAGCTTTGAAAAACATGTGGGTTTTCAGGGTAAAACATGAAGATAGTAACTTAGTTCCACGGTACAAGGCTAGATTGGTTGTCAAGGGCTTTAATCAGAAAAAAGGAGTTGATTTTTGTGAGATATTTGCTCCTATTGTGAAGATGTCTTTCATTCGTATTTTTCTAGGCTTAACTACAAGTCTAGACTTAGAGGTTGAGCAAATGGATGTGAAAAGTGATTTTCTCCATGGTGATTTAAATGAAGAAATTTATATGGAGCAGTCTGAAGGCTTTGAAGTCAAGGGAAAAGAAAATTATGTTTGCAAATTAAAGAGGAGCTTGTATGGTTTGAAACAAGCTCCCAGGCAGTGGTACATGAAGTTTGGATCTTTTATGCAGCATCAGGGTTTCAAGAAGACTTCTTCAAACCATTGTTTTTTTGTGCAAAAATTCTTTGAAGGTGACTTTATTATTTTATTGCTTTATGTTGATGACATGCTTGTTGTTGGTCATAATGCTTGCCGGATTCAGAAGTTGCAACAAAAGTTGAACAACTCTTTTGCCATAAAAGACTTGGGACCGGCGAAGCAGATTCTTCGCATGCAGATTGTCCGTGACAGAGAGGCCAAGAAGTTATAGTTATCACAGGAGAACTATATTCAGAAAGTACTTCGCAGATTCAGCATGGATAAGGCAAAGGCTATCAGTACACCTTTGGCTATGCACTTCAAGTTGAGCAGAAAGCAGTGTCCTTCCAGTGTTGATGAGAAGGAAGATATAAAGAAAGTTCCTTATGCTTCAGTTGTTGGCAGTTTGATGTATACAATGATTTGCACAAGACCTAATATTTCTCATGTTGTTGGTATTGCTAGACGTTATCTTTCTAATCCAGGAAGAGAGCATTGGAATGCAGTAGAGTGAATAATGAGATATCTTTGTGGCAACTAAAGTCACAGTTTGTGTTTTGGTATAAGGAAACCTGTTCTTTGTAGTTACACTGATTCAGACATGACTGGTGATGTTGATACTCATAAGTCTACTTCAGGCTACTTGATTACTTATGCAGGGGGAGTTGTGTCTTGGTAATCTAGGTTGCAGAAATGTGTCGCTCTATCTACTACAGAAACTGAGCTTATTGCTGACGTTGAAGGTTGTAAAGAGTTGCTTTGGATGAAGCGATTCTTAAACGAAATTGGCTTTGCTCAGAAGAAGTATGTGCTTTATTGTGATAGTCAGAGTGCTATTCATCTTGGCAAGAATTCTACATTTCATGGTAAGTCGAAGCATATTGATGTGAGGTACCATTGGATTCGAGATGTGTTGGATGCTAAGTTGCTTTCACTTGAGAAGATCCACACTAATGACAATGGTTCAAACATGCTTACTAAATCTTTACCAAGAGGTAAGTTTGAAGAATGATATTTGATCACCGGGATGGCGATCTCCTCCACATAGTCGAGAAGGAGAGAATTGTTGGGTTTTTGGGCCTTTCTCTTCCTATGTGGATAAATAAACACCCTTTTGGACCAGCCCACTATATGCCCTAAGCCCACTAATATTGCCACATATAAAAGATCATCTTTAGATCTGATTTTGGTTAAGAACAAGAGATATAGCAGCCACATATTGAGAGAAAAGAGAGAGAGTGTAGCAGATTTTTCTGCACATATTCAGCCACTGTAGCCAATTTTGAAAGGCGATTTCAATTTCGTTTCTAGTCCGATTAAGCTGATTTTTAGACAGTAAATTTTTCTCAACTTGATCTTTGATTGAAAACTAGAAGGGGTTGATTAGGATTTCTGTAGCCCCAGATTTTGGCTCGTAACAATAGCTACATTTTGGTGAAATTTACTCATTTCTTCTCTAGTTTTGGTGCTTTGGTATATGTATTGTTGCTCTGTGTTTGGCACTTGTTGTGTAGTCATTTTGGAGAATATTTGTACTCTTGTTGATTGATTAATGGAGCTTTTGTAGACTTTGGTCCCGTGGTTTTGTACCTCTTCACATTGAAGGGGTTGTCCACATAAAAATTGGTGTCTCGTGTGTTGATTACTTTACTTGCTATTCATTTGTGTGTATGGTATTGTGGGCTACCCGGATAACTATTTGTGCACATTAGTTAGCTCCTCGTGATAAAATAGTGTGGGAAGTTTTGACTTGGTTATTCTTCCGCTTTTATCTCGTCGTACAATTATTGTTATTGCTTGGTTTCTTCCCAACACTCTGCACCTCTACCCTTGAGAAACTTCAAACCCTTTAGTTTCATTACTTCTCTATGAATGTCTATGCCATCCTCTGAGATTTTGTATTGAATTCCCACTAACCGCATCGAACAAATTTCACTCTTCTTTCTTGTTATTCCTGCAACCAAATAAATCAAAAAAGACAGAAAAACAGAAGTATATTATCAGTTTGGTATGGGACGATCCCGAGCCTACAATTTACTTGTATCTCCTTAAGAAATCTAACCCCCTAACAGTTGCCCAAGGTTCACGGGTTAATTTCTCCCAGGATGGAACGGGATAACAGTTCTACTGTAGCGGCACTTCAAACAGTAGAACACTGCGAACTCAAAGAAACGGAGCAAATCACACGACTTACTTAGTATGCAGAAAAGAGAGGGAATGCAGTAAGAAGTTTTGTATTTTTGTGTTTCAGTGTGTGTTCAAAGGTTGATAACTGACCAGTTTATATAGCCTTTGGAAAGAGTGTGAAGAGTTCACCACTAATGGCCACTAACACCTGACTTCACTGCCACTAATGGCATCAGAATTCACTGCCACTAATGGCTGAATTCAATTCACTAAATGTCAGTAATGAATTGTCCACTAATGGGAAAACGTGGGAGAGTGGGAGAACGTGGAGGAATAATTACTCTGGATTAATCAGATTAATCCATTCAGATTTCTGTTACACAAACAGATTAAATATTAAATATTAATAATAAATTATTAATTAATTAATATTTTTAGTTTTGTTGGTCCAAAAAATTAAATCAATCAATCATATCAATTGACCGAAATCCGAAACCGAAGCCGAAGCCGAGACGAGCGAGCGACGACGACGGCGCAAGGCTTCCCTTCTTCTCAACCCTTTTAAGAGCTAAAAGAAGTGAATTTGTATTTAAACCCAACAAAAGTCTTTTCCTCTACCAATATGGGAGAAGGTGCATTTCCTTACTAAAAGGAACCTTTTCACCTTCCCACCCATTTCCCATTCACACTCTATTTATTCCAAAACCCCAACAATCCCCCACATGAATGGGGAATGGCTATATTGGAAATATGCATGACAGACTTGTGTGATTTGCAAGAAAGAATTAGTTGCATCGGGATAAGTAGGTTTCCCTTTGAACTTTCCGTAGTGAACATACATCGGATATACTCGGTCAATCGGTAGATTTGATATCTTTGAACCGTTGAGCTTTGGTGTATACCTAGACAACGTAAGTCACACAACTAATCCTTAACCGTCTTTGGTTCTCACTGTTGTGTTCGTTTCAGCCATGAACACCGCCTGGTTTCATAAGTACTTAAAGAACTTGCCATACCAAATTCTCCTTGAAGCGGCTTCTACTTCACACTTACATAGGTGATTTCTAAACGTGTAATCCTATAGATGTACATTGTTTGATAATTAAAATATCAAACTTAGACAATCATTAAAAAATACCTCTAGCATTTTACCCTTGGTACTTGAACATTGTCTAATCATGAGAATGGACCAAACATTAACTGACAATGTTGGACCGTCAAACACGACTTTGTATTCTCCTTGAACCTAGTTCTTGGGATCTCCAGTCTCCTAGGTAGAGTTACCGCCGTGATGACTTGTCCTTGGCCATAGTATCATTCCCTTCGATGAACACTCAACCGCCTCTCTAGTTAAGCCTTTTGTAAGCGGAACCGCCACATTATCCCTTGACTTCACGTAGTCAATAGTGATAATTCCCCTAGAGAGTAGGTCCCTAACGGTTTTATGCCTTCGTCGTATGTGACGATTCTTACCGTTATACATGACATTCCTCGCTCTTCCTATAGCCGATTGACTATCACAATGTATACAAATTGGTGTCAACGGCTTAGGCCAAAACGGAATGTCTTCCAAAAGTTCCGAAGCCATTCAGCTTCTTCACCGGCTTTATCTAAGGCTATGAATTCAGCTTCCATAGTAGAGCGGGCAATACATGTTTGCTTGGACGATTTCCAAGACACCGCTCCTCCACCAAGTGCGAAAATATATCCACTTGTGGACTTAGAATCAGTTGTGCCGGTGATCCAATTGGCATCACAATATCCTTCAATGACTGCAGGATACTTGTTATAATGCAATGCAAAGTCTTGAGTGTATTTTAAATACCCCAAAACACGTTTCATTGCCATCCAATGGGTCTGATTGGGATTACTCGTGTATCGACTTAGTTTACTTATAGCCAAGCTATATCTGGTCGAGTACAATTCATGACGTACATCAAACTTCCCAAAACACGTGCATAATCCCGTTGCGACGTGCTTTGACCTTTCTTCTTCTTAAGAGCAAGGTTTACATCAATAGGAGTCTTTGAAATTTTAAAATCCAAATATTTAAATTTTTCAAGAACACTATTGATGTAGTGAGTTTGAGACAACGCCAGACCTTGAGGAGTTCTATGGATCTTAACACCCAGAATTAAGTCCGCAACTCCTAAGTCTTTCATATCAAATTTGCTAGTCAACATGCGTTTCGTAGCATTTATATTGGCAGTGTTATTGCTCATTATCAACATGTCGTCCACATATAAGCAAACAATGACTATAAAATTAGGAGTGTTCTTAATGTAGACACATTTGTCACACTCGTTAATTTTAAAGCCATTTGACAACATTGTATGATTAAATTTCGCATGCCATTGTTTAGGTGCTTGTTTCAGTCCATAAAGTAACTTAACAAGTTTACACACCATCTTTTCTTTAC
This sequence comes from Petunia x hybrida, assembly GCA_037355625.1. NCBI lineage: Eukaryota > Viridiplantae > Streptophyta > Magnoliopsida > Solanales > Solanaceae > Petunia > Petunia x hybrida. The sequence goes on along the minus strand of JBBBVM010000090.1, from coordinate 7,404,874 downwards.
CTGGAACCACGAACCCTTCAGGTTGTTCCATGTAAATTTCTTCCTCCAAATCCTCGTTTAAGAACGCTGTCTTAACGTCCATTTGATGGATTTCCAGACCATACACGGCGGCTAATGCTATTAACATACGAATGGATGTAATTCTGGTTACCGGCGATGATGTGTCAAAGTAGTCAAGACCTTCTTGTTATCTATAGCCTTTAACAACAAGCCTTGCCTTGTACTTGTCAATAGTGCCATCAGCTTTCATTTTCCTTTTGAAAATCCACTTAGAACCTAATGGTTTGTTTCCAGGAGGAAGATCAACCAACTCCCAAGTATGGTTGCTCAAAATAGATTCTATTTCACTATTGACTGCCTCTTTCCAAAATGGAGAGTCTTAAGAAGACATCGCTTCTTTAAACGTCCGAGGCTCATTTTCCAACAGGAAAGTGACAAATTCATCTCCAAACGAAGTAGAAGTTCTTTGACGCTTGCTTCGTCTTGGTTCTTCCTCATTTGGTGAATTTCCTTTGGTTCCTTCCCGAGGTCGTTTGGATCTTTCACCAACTGACTCACATTCCTTCTTATACGGATATATAGTTTCAAAGAATTCAGCACTGTATGATTCCATCACCGTATTAACATGAATGTCGGGATTTTCTGATTTATGAACCAGAAACCGATATGCTTTACTGTTTATAGCATACCCAATGAAAACACAGTCAACTGTTTTCGGTCCAATCTTAACCCTTTTGGGTTTTGGAACTTGCACTTTTGCCAAACACCCCCACAATTTGAAGTAATTCAAGTTGGGCTTCCTTTCTTTCCAATTTTCATATGGAATGGAAAGTGTTTTGCTATGGGGAACTCGATTGAGTATTTGATTAGCCGTGAATATAGCTTCCCCCCACAAGTTCTGGGGTAGACCCGAACTGATTAACAAGGCATTCATCATCTCCTTTAATGTTCGATTTTTTCTTTCCGCAATCCCATTGGATTGAGGCGTGTAAGGGGCAGTTGTTTGATGAATAATTCCATGTTCCAAACATATCTATTCAAAAGGAGATTCATATTCTCCACCCCTATCACTTCTTATCATTTTGATCTTTTTGTTAAGTTGCGTTTCAACTTCATTTTTGTATTGCTTGAATGCGTCAATTGCCTCATCTTTACTACTAAGTAAATAAACATAGCAGTAACGATTGCTATTGTCAATAAAAGTTATGAAATACTTCTTTCCACCGCGAGATGATATTGATTTCATGTCACAAATATCTGTATGAATTAAGTCTAATGGTTCAGACTCCCTTTCAATTGACTTGTAAGGGTGTTTAGCATATTTAGACTCAACACATATTTGACATTTTGACTTAGCGCAATCAAATTTAGGCAATACTTCCAAATTGATCATTTTTCGCAAGGTTTTATAATTGACATGTTCCAAACGAGAATGCCATAAATTATTTGACTCAAGTAAGTAAGAAGAAGCTACAATTTTATTCATAGTGTCAACGACCATTACATTGAGTTTGAAAAGGCCCTCAGTCAGGTAACATTTTCCTACATACAGCTCATTCATAGTTATTACAACTTTGTCAGAAACAAACACACACTTAAACCCGTTTTTAACAAGAAGTGCAGTAGACACCAAGTTCTTCCTTATTTCAGGAACATGAAGAACATTGGTCAGAGTCACAACCTTGCCAGACGTCATCTTGAGGAATATCTTCCCATATCCTTCAATTTTGGCCGTTGCAGAATTGCCCATAGAGAGCGCCTCATCAGGTCCAGCGGGAGCATATGAAGCAAAGGCTTCCTTCACAGCACAAACATGGCGGGTGGCTCCTGAATCAATCCACCATTCCTTAGGATTTCCATCTAAGTTGCATTCAGAAATCATTGCACATAAATCAATGTCTTGCACTCCTTGGGCCAATTTAGTCTCTTCAACCATGTTTGCTTGACCTTTTTCCTTTTTCCTGTCCTTCTTTGCAGCACGACAGTCGGCAGACTTATGTCCACTCTTGCCACAGTTGTAGCAATTTCCCTTGAACTTTTTCTTGCTGGGGTTGGTCTTCCCTCCAGAAGGCTTCTTTCTCTAATTTTGATTTGGAGTATGCTCAACAATATTTGCTCCCGCTATTGCAGCACTTCCACGAGCCTTTTTTTCAGCAGATTTGTTGTCCTCTTCAATCCTCAAGCGTACAATCAAATCTTCAAGGGTCATCTCCTTGCGCTTGTGTTTCAAGTAATTTTTAAAGTCCTTCCATGATGGAGGTAACTTTTCAATCATGGCTGCAACTTGAAACGCCTCATTAATCTTCAAACCTTCAAAGAAAAGTTTGTTAGCAACAATATAAATAATACTCTTAACATAAGTATTAATCAGGATCAAACCTTCAGCAAGGAGATCATGGATAAGGACTTGAAGTTCTTGGACTTGGGACACAACAGATTTGTTATCCACCATTTTATAATCCAGAAATTTGGCAGCCACAAATTTCTTCAGTCCGGCGTCTTCAGTCTTATATTTCTTTTCTAGAACATCCCACAGTTTCTTAGACGTTTCAACATTACTGTAAACGTTGTACAGGTCATCTTCCAAGCCACTTAGAATGTAATTCTTGCATAGGAAGTCAGAATGCTTCCAAGCCTCAATCACAAGGAAGCGTTCGTTTTCAGGTGTTTCATCAGTCAGGACTGGAGCATCCTCCTTGATAAACCTTTGCAGGCTTAAGGTGGTCAGATAAAAGAACATCTTTTGCTGCCACCTTTTAAAGTCCACACCAGAAAACTTCCCCGGCTTTTCTGCAGGTGGCATAACCGTTGCAGCAGCACGGCTAGGCCCAGCAGCACCAGAAACTGCGGTAGCATTAGTATTCACAGCAGGGACAGTTTGTTCCACTCCGTTTGTTATCTCTGTCAAGTGACACAAGCAGAAACAATATCAATAAACTGTTTAAACAATAGGAGTAGAAAAAACCACAAAGGCTTTTAGTCCCCACAAACAGATTATTTCACAGTAATTAGGAGTAGAAAAACCACGAAGGTTTTAGTCTCCACAGCAGATTAATATATTATATACGAGTAGAAAACCACAAAGGTTTTAGTCTCCTTAAGCAGTATTTATTTAAGTGCAGAAAATAAATAACATAAGATTTCTTAAGCTTGTTATTCCTGCAACCAAATAAATCAGAAAAGACAGAAAAACAGAAGTATATTATCAGTTTGGTATGGGACGATCCCGAGCCCACAATTTACTTGTGTCTCCTTAAGAAATCTAACCCCCTCACAGTTGCCCAAGGTTCACGGGTTAATTTCTCCCAGGATGGAACGGGATAACAGTTCTACTGTAGCGGCACTTCAAACAGTAGAACACTGCGAACTCAAAGAAACGGAGCAAATCACACGACTTACTTAGTATGCAGAAAAGAGAGGGAATGCAGTAAGAAGTTTTGTATTTCTGTGTTTCAGTGTGTGTTCAAAGGTTGATGACTCACCAGTTTATATAGCCTTTGGAAAGAGTGTGAAGAGTGCACCACTAATGGCCACTAACACCTGACTTCACTGCCACTAATGGCTGAATTCAATTCACTAAATGTCAGTAATGAATTGTCCACTAATGGGAAAACGTGGGAGAGTGGGAGAACGTGGAGGAATAATTACTCTGGATGAATCTGATTAATCCATTCAAGTCAATCAATCATATCCGAAATCCGAAATCCGAAATCCAAAATCCGAAGCCGAGACGAGCGAGCGACGACGACGGCGCGAGGCTTCCCTTCTTCTCAACCCTTTTAAGACCTAAGAGAAGTGTATTTGTATTTAAACCCAACAAAAGTCTTTTCCTCTACTAATATGGGAGAAGGTGCATTTCCTTACTAAAAGGAACCTTTTCACCTTCCCACTCATTTCCCATTCACACTCTATTTATTCCAAAACCCCAACATGTCTTGCAGCATCTCCTCATTTCTCGTATTGCTAGTATGGTTTAGTGAATACTTGGACTCTACTTGTTCAAACTAATAGTGCACATATTATGGTTTTGGGGTATTCCTTTTTATTGTTACATGATTGAAAATATCCTTTATGTTCAATAGCCCTACGATTCTTTGTGACTTTATGCGTCAAACCATTCTGTAGGAACTCAAGTTTGAGGAATTCAATGATGTTAAAAAGTGTTATCCTCATGGATTTCATGGAGTAAATAGATATGGTCGACCAGTTTACATTGAAAGAATAGGAATGGTAAATCTCAATAGCTACTTGAAGTAACTACTATGGAGAGATTTGTGAAATATCATGTGTCTGAACAAGAGAAAACATTGAACTGGAGATACCCTGCATGTTCATTTGCTGCGAAGAAGCATATTGCTTCGACTGTCAACATCTTGGATGTCTATCTTTTTATCTTTCACTTAAGGACATTCAAACTTTATGTGTGTGATCATGTGTTAGTCCATGTCTATATTCCCCAGTTTAAGGCTTGCAGCTCAGCTAACGTTGGCTTATGGCTGTTGAGTAACAATACCACTTACTGATTCTCAAAGCCAATGGAATCAGTTATCTGTTTATTATTTCCTGATGGTTAACTGAGCCATGTTCCAGATGACAAAACCTTTAGCCTTTGGAGTCATGGAATATGAATGTATCTTTCCATCACAATACCAATACATTTTACTTTGCCTTTACTTTCACTACCTAGCTGCCAAAATGGTATTAAAAATTCAATAAGCTTCATATTAATTCTTGTCGTTATTTTTCAGTTACATGAACTAGGATGATAGCCTATTAGCGACCTGTTATCTATTTCATAACAGGAAAATTTGGTCACGTAGATCTTCTATACTTGCGGATGATGTGAAATAAGAGGACTATTTCATTTCTTTACTCATGCTGCTGCCCATGCTTTTCAAACTGCATAGCTTTCACTGTCCGTGGCCTTTTTCTTAATGAATGTATTGCTTGGATTGGTTTCCTAGGCTATGTTGATGAAATAATTTGATCTTTGTCAACACATTGCACAACCATAAGATGCCTGAGTGGGATTGAGTTAGCTAAATAAGCATAATGTTAACCTTATTTTTATACGACTTGCTTCTATATATATATATATATATATATATATATATATATATATATATATATATATATATATATATATATCTCAAATACAGTCTTTAATATTATGTATCTAGTCAAATATATATTACTCAATGATATGGATTATATACGAACTAGTACCTATCATTAAGGACAAAAGGAAGTTTGAGTTAAAAAATGTTCAAACTTAGCGAGCTTTTGTGTTTGGATAACACAGATTCGAAGAGGTCCAAGGAACTAATAGGTACGGGGCAATGTTGTGGGAGCCAAGTGACTTTTCGTGTCAAGTTTAGGGAGCTATCAACCTATTCTGCCTATCAAATATAAGATCAAGTTATAGTACCAAATGAAGAGTTTCAACCTTTTCTTTCATTTCGACAAGTGACAGCTTATAACAAATTCCAATAGAGGCATAGTGTACCCCAAAGTAAGCTTAACAAGACATTCTATTCATTAGGAAGTACCCCGAGTACAATTGTATATTTAACAAAAGTTAATCAGAGCATGTATTCATCGCTTTAAAAGAGAATCATTAAATGTAAGGCTTCAATGTGTTATTGGGTGAATTTTAGAGTTGCCTTTTAAATTAGTGAACAAGCCAAACAAGTCTTATAAGTTTGCTGCTGAAATTATCGCATGATTTGAAAATTGACGAGATGCAAAAGTAAAATAATTAAACACTATATATAAGAACTTTTGAGAGAAATTTTATGAGCTTGTTGCAGAATGTACTTCTACAGTATTGTTGTTTTAGTTTAACTACATCCTTTTTCTTTTGTTTTCAACTTTATGAATTGAGTTTTGATTTTGATCGGCATTAAATAAAACTATTCATACTAATTACAACTACTATAAAAGAGAAATTTCTCTTTTTTGATTTTATTTTTTTGCTAGCTATAAAAAATCTTCTATCCTTCATGTTATTAATGAAAATGTCTAATTAAATAAAGATTTGAATTTTCAACTCTATAAATAATACTCCAATATTTGATTAGCTACATAAGCAAGTCGAATAATATAAATGGAGAAAAGTGTAAATAATATCTTATGATAAAATGAGGAGGATGTTATAATTTGGGAAAAAATAGATATGCAATATAGAAAATCACCAGCCAATTTCAGATTTTGAGAGAAGACAAAAAGGGTAGACTATATAAACTTCAAATTTATTGATTGGAGAAATCATTTCACCCAATTTAAAATACATAATCTTTAGTTTCAAATTGCAATTATTGATTTCCCAACAAAGTAAATGCAAGCATATCTATAGGCTTTAATTTATTGTTCGAGATATCAATGATTTTAAACCAACATTAAATTAGTTTTTCCCAACAAAAATAACAAGCAAAGAATAATAAATACAACTACCCATTCGTTCGCTATATAAATGAGAGAACTTCTGATTTCTTGGCATGAGCAAAAAGAACAAAAACACTAGAAAAACTTGACATGTACTCGAAATCAATGGCAAAGCTAAATGTATTCCTCTGCTTTCTAATGTTGTTATCTTTCTCAAGTGTTTGTCAGGTAAAGTATCAGTAGCAATTTGTTTGATTTCTCACTTCATTTTGGATGGTAGAAGCTTCATAAATACTATTGAGCTTTGGTTTCTTTTCTTCATGATCCATATGGTAAAGAATGACATTAATAAGTTTAGTATAATAAATTAAAAGTAATGCAAGTCAATTTTCAAAGTTATGTTTCGTGTCAAGTTTCAAAGCTGAGAATAATTTCATATAACCTCAATGTTGTATGAGTTATAAAGCATATCAAAGCTAAGATAAAAAGGCTAAATTGATCTGCCAGATCAAATCCAAGGTATCAAATAAAGACCACGACTTGTTAAAAAATTGAATCGTGATAAAAGTGTCAGTAGCTAGTTATTTGATCATGTGTGGATAGTATTATGCATTTTTCTTGGCGAGTAAATTAAAGTAGTATCATACATTTTTTCTCCGACAAGCAAATTAAATGAATTTTTCTTACATATGCAGGGAGTTAAGAGGTGGTGCGTGGCAGATGAATGGGCAACAGATGAGACATTAGCAACATTCATGAATCAAGCATGTGAACGAGGCCACTGTGGATGTTGTGACGAGTTACAACAAGGAAAACCTTGTTACTTGCCTTTAACCGTTCGTAGCCATGCTTCCTACGTTCTTAACCGTATATATAGGAAAACTGGCAAATGTCCTCCTCATTTGGGTATCATTATACAAAGGGATCCATGTAAGTTTCTCTCTCTTATTAACTTCATTCTATGCTAACCCTGATCCGGGTTGGATTCTTGGGAAGTCCATTCCAACAGCGCTTATCAGGAGCGGTACAAACGTAGATGATATCATATCCCAAGTTGGGTTGGCTTGCCAGCACTAGCTAGGTTGAGGCCTTACACTAGACAAGATCCAAAAATATTTATTGTACGATAATAAATTTTATTTTTATATTAAATATTATTTTCACACTCACACATATACTAGATTGAACTCATTACCATCAATATAAGTCCTCCGTTACCCTTGACTTTCATTACAACTTTTTTTTTAAAAAGTTTTTATTAAAAAAGAAGTAAAAGCGATCAAATGGTTCGATTTCATATATACGAGAAAAAACAAGAGACAAAGGATTATGCAAGTGACTAATCTCAAGTACATTTAATTTGCAACTTCACGTGCTGCTTTCTTGTTCCTTTTCCTTTATGTATGACTATGAAGGACTTCACTATAGGTCCTTTTATGTTTTTTGGAGTTTTCCATTATAAACTTTTTGCAGTTAACATCACCTAACATATATTCACAAAATCTCCTCCTTGCTACCAAAAAATGACTTGGTCTGTAGTTGTAGCGAAGTCTTTTAAACCTTAAAGAAAATTGTACTTATCTCATTTACGTCTATTTGGTAATCTTGCAGCTTATGGACAATGCATATATCCATAAACGGAGTTGTTCGACAGGAGAATTCTTCCAAGTAGAGGATGCAGAGTTGTTTTGTACGAATAGAGTAACTATATTATGAAGCATAGTTGAATAGTGATTGCTTCCTAGCTCGTGTATCAATCATTTTAGCAAATGTTTAACAGATGATCCTCTTTTTAAGTTTGTTTATGGAATATATTTGAGATAATATGGTAGTCTCTTGATTTGAATTTTCTGAATAGGATTTTAGATGAACGAAGGACTTTAATTTACAATTACTACGTATTCTCACAAAGTAACAAGTGGGAGTAAAAATAGACAAAAATGACATGTTCTCCATCAACTTGCATCCTCGCATAGCTTAGGAAGGTGAAATTAATATGATTTTCAGCAGGGGCGGATTCAGAACCTGGAGGTATCAGGTGCCACATAGATTTAAGCGTAGAGATGTTGGCAGTAACACAGCTCAAATAGGCTATAAATTAGATCTTATTTGAGGTTTGGTTCAAGCTATTCGTTTTTTCAATATATATTGACAAAACAAAAAATTTTATAACTATGAGTGTACGATTACTTAGACCAAAACATAAAAATTCAATAAATATTTGCAAATATTTTGCGTTCTACGTAATAAATTAAATGATCAATTAAATGTTATAATAACTATTTCTTCACATTTCATTTTCTTATTCTTGAGAAATACACTCAGCTCTATTCAAAAGAATTATTATGAATAGATGAATGTACTTCTACACAAGGAAAAAAATAAGCATTTCACTATATTAGATCATGTATTTTCGCATAAATTTTCAAGTTTTGTAAATAAATATGCTTGAGTTCTTCTCTTGGAACAAAATAAATTAATGTTATCTTTTGATAAATTATACTAATAAAGGATGAAAGCAAATTTGTGTAATGTTGAAATAAGGCTAAAACCTAGGAGAAAACAAAATAGAGATATTCATGGAGGATTGACGAGCAGTGCTTAATTGTCCCATCTTTGATTATCAAAACAAAAAAGATCTAGAAAACCATGTAGCAACATGGAATCGAACCCAAATCACTTGGGAAGAAAATTCAGAGCTTGCTTCAGTCCATAAAGAGCTTTGTAAAGTCGGCAGGCATATCTTGGATGAGCGGTATCCAGAAAACCAGGAGGTTGAGAAGCCTTCAACCAGTGGCATCATAAGCCTTTTGTTACAGCAGCTGTCAGTTCATATAATTGTATTATATCATCTGTATATACATAGTCTCGGTCGAGGCTAGCAAGTGCCGTGGCGCCCCCTCGGTCCTATGTAGATCCGCCCCTGATTTTCAGTATCATCTCATCAGATCATTAATTCGGCCAATGTAGGTTGATATGGTTAATTGTAAACGTCAAGACGTATAAAGTTTACCTACCATATGCTAATTGTTTATATTTTTGGAATTTTAGGTTTAGATTAAGTTCCGCATCCAATTAATAATTAAATTCCTATTTCTCACAAATTCCACTCTACGGCAGCTAGCTAGCACAATGTGAACGGAAAACAATTTTTGTGACCAATGAACCAGAAATTGGCATAAAGCTTTCCCAAATTCCAAATTAATAACAATGAACCAAACAGGGAACAAGTACTCTCATTACGCAGGGCAGCATCGTCGATCACCGACAGCGACATAGACATCTCCGACGAATCAAAAACACAAAAAATACTTTAGAAGGATTTACATCGATTTTCTCTAGTTGAATTGTTGGAGGTGAAGCCACTGATCTGTCGGACCTTCCAGGAGAAGTAGAGTAAGCTGGTATGTGAAATTTGGAAGGGAGGAGGAGAACTGACATTGGCAGAAACGGGAGGAAGAATGTAGGATTTTTCTATGTTAGGCTATTTTTTGCTATGTTTTGTAATTAAGTTCTCCTTTTACCTATATTGGGTAATTTTGCTAAAAAATCTCTATATTTTGGAAATATCTTTTCAAAAGTGTACTTTTATGTAAAAATTTCAATAAGAAAGGGGATTTTTACATGGAGAGAGGCCCAACCAATGAAAATTACCAAAATGGGCCACTTCTTTCGTAACCTTACCTAACCTGTCACCTCTATTTTTTTTTTCTTGCACTCATAGCACCCACTATTTATAGAAAAAAAAAACCCTAGCCCCCACTTTTTATCTCTTCTACTTCCCTTCTTCTATTAGCGTCGCCGCCTCCCACCACTGACTCATCTTCATCCCCTCTCCTCCAAACCACCGTCGTCGTCAATGTTATGCTGCCTCCGTCGTCGTTTTTTCTTCTTCGTCTTTTTTTTTTTTTTTTTGAAGAACAATGTCGATTTTCAATGTAAATTCCAGTCAAAGGTCCGGCGAGGATTTGTTTATCATGTTTTTCGTTTTTTCATAAAAATTCGGTGAGATCTACTAGTTCTTTTATAAAAGAAAAATTTAATGTTTAGATCTGGTGTTTTTCTTGTAGAAAATTATATAAATCTTGTCTTTTTGTTAAGCTATTATGTAAAAGTTGTCAGAAACAATGTATAATTCTTCTTTATGTTATAAATCACAATTTGTAAATGGATGTCGATTAGTTAGCATCAACTTGTAGAGAGATATTTGTAGAAAAAAGTGCCAAGATTAGCTAGTTGGCAATTAGGTGTAATTCAACTTGCAAGCAAATTGTAATTCCACTTGCATTTGCAAGTTGTAACCTTGTGTATTATGAGGCAAGATTTTCTATAAATAGAGACATTTGCCTCCTCATTTCAAAGACTTCAAATATAATTCTCTCTACATATTTCTCTAGCTACTCCTTTCAATATTGTGTCAATTTTAGTTTTATTTATAACACGTTATCAGCATGAAGCTCTAACCTTCTCCAAAATAAAGTTTCAATCTCTTCCTTATTTGAGATATGTTTCTACATCTTGAATTTATTATAGCTTTATAGTCTAAATTAAATATGTAACAAACTAGAGACTAGTTTTAACTTCTATCCATGAAACACTTATCATGCCTTTAATGTATTCTTATTGATTCACTCACATATGATTTCTTCACTAGAAAATAAATCTTAACATTTCATTTCAAACCTTGTAATTTATAGTGGTAAAACCTTAAAGATGAAATCATTAAAGACGTATGAATTCATTAGTAGAATCATGTGTAATACTTTGCTCTATCATATTAACTTACCATAGTTATTATAATTGTAGTATTCATATTGATAAAAATTTTATTATCTCTAATCCACTCATTTTATTTGATAGTTTTTCACTATGTCGACTTTATCAAAGCTTGAATTTGTGGCACTTGACGTATCCGGAAAGAATTATTTATCATGGGTGCTTGATGCCGAAATACACCTTGATGCAAATGGTCTTGGTGATACTATCAAAAAGGCAAATAAAACATCAAGCCAAGATAAGACAAAAGCCATGATTTTCCTTCACCATCATCTTGATGAAAGGTTAAAAATTGAATATTTAACCGTCAAAGATCCATTTGAATTATGAAATAATTTGAAGGAACGATATGACCACATGAGACTTACGGTATTATCGAAAGCTCGACATGAGTGGATGCATTTATGGTTTCAAGATTATAAAACTGTAAGCGATTATAATTCTGCTGTTTTCAGAATAACTTCTCAGCTAAAATTATGTGGTGAGACTATCACTGATGGAGACATATTGGAAAAAAACTCTTTCCACTTTTCATGCCTCTAATATAGTATTGCAACAGCAATACCACGAAAGAGGTTTTAAAAAATATTCTGAGCTGATTACATGCCTACTTGTGGGTGAGCAGAATAATAATCTGTTGATGAAAAATCATGAAGTTCGTCTTACTGGATATGCTCCATTCCCTGAAGTGAATGTTGTAGCATCACATGATAAGTCTGAAAAAAACATAACTATTACCGCGGTCGTGGTAGTGGCCATGGTCGTAGGCGTGGACGTGGCAAGGGACGAAATAACTATCGTAATCCTGGAGCAAAAATACAGGGAAACTATAAGGGTTCTCAAAATAATCCTTCAAAGGTTAAAGAAAATATTTGCCATCAATGTGGCATGAAAGGTCATTGGGCACGTTTTAACCGTACACCTGAACATTTTATTAGGCTATATCAAGCCTCCCTGAAAAAGAATCAAAATAATGTGGAGGCATATTTGACCTTTAAAAACAATGATGATGAGGCGAATATTGAAATCAAGCTTGATGATGCTGAGGCAAGTCTTGAATATAAAAATGAGGATTTTGAAGGCCTCGCAAATTTAACTCATTTGGAAGCTGAAGACTTCTTTGAGGATAATAACTGAAGATTGATAATATTACTAGAGATGCAATTATGTTATTTTTCATTTTATATTTTGAACTAATTTATCATTAAGTATGTTTTGCTAAGATATCATATGTCATTTGTTTCTACATTTCTAGTTTAATTTCTAAGCACTTTTGGTATTGTAAGTCTTTTATATTTCTTTTAATGTACTCCTTATTTCTTTATGAAGAAAATGGAAATTTCTCAATCTTCAGTTGGACTAAAGAATAAAGATGATATATGTCTTCTGGATAGTGCTACAACACATACCATTTTAAAAGATAAGAAATATTTCACTTATTTGGTAATGAAAGAAGCAAATGTTAATACAATATCTGGTAGTACAAAATTAATTGAAGGTTCCGGAAGAGCTAATTTATTACTCCCTTGGGAACACATTTGGCTATTGATGAAGCATTATATTGTAGTAAGTCTCAAAGAAATTTATTAAGTTTCAAAGATATTTGCCAAAATGGCTATCATATAAATAATGCAAACATTGAATATCTTTATATTACTACAATAAAGTGGGGCAAGAAATATGTGCATGAGAAATTGCCCACTTATTCTTCCGGTTTGTACTATACAACTATTAACATAGTTGAATCACATGCCATAGTAAACAAGAAGTTTACTAGTCCAAATAATTTTATAATTTGGCATGACCGGTTGGGCCATCCTGATTCTAATATGATGCGCAAAATAATTGAGAATTCACACGGATATTCAATGAAGAACCAGAAGATTCTTCAATTCAAAGAATTCTCTTGTGTTACATGTTCTCAAGGAAAATTAATTATAAGACCATCAGTAACTAAAGTTGGGATTGAATCCCCTGCATTTCTGGAATGACTACAAGGTGATATATGTGGACCTATTCACCCACTATGTGGACCAGTTAGATATTTTATAGTTTTAATTGATGCATCAACAAGATGGTCACATGTGTGTTCGTTATTAACTCGCAACTTAGCATTTGCAAGATTGCTTGCTCAGATAATAAGATTAAGAGCACAATTTCCAGATTATGCAATTAAAATAATTGTCTTGATAATGTCGGTGAGTTCACATCTCAAGCCTTTAATGATTATTGTATCTCAACTGGACTAACAATTGAACATCCTGTTGCTCATGTTGATACACAGAATGGTCTAGCAGAATCATTTATCAAACGCCTCCAATTAATAGCTAGACCATTACTTATGAGAACAAAACTTCCCATTTTAGTATGGGGACATGTTGTTTTGCATGCAGCGGCACTTGTACGCATCAGGCCAACAAGTTATCATAAAGTCTCCCCATTATAGTAGGCTTTTGGTCAGGAGTCAAACATTTCCCATCTTAGAATTTTTGGATGTGTGGTACATGTTCTAATTGCTCCGCCACAACGTACAAAGATAGGTCCCCAAAGAAGATTGGGAATATATGTTGGCTATGAATCTCCCTCCATTATTAAATATCTTGAACCAATAACGGGAGATTTATTTATGGCAAGATTTGCTAATTGCCATTTTGATGAATCAGTTTTCCTAACATTAGGGGGAGATAAAAAGCAGTCTGAAAAGGAGATTGATTGGAATGCATTGACATTATCTCATTTAGATCCTCGTACAAATCAATGTGAACTAGAAGTTCAAAAGATAGTGTATTTGCAAAATATTGCAAATCAGTTGCCGAATGCATTTACTGACCTATCAAGGATTACTAAATCTCATATTCCAGCTGCAAATGCTCCAATTTGAGTTGATGTCCCAATAGGACAATCTATTTGTGCAAATGAGTCTAAGCCACACTTGAAGCGTGGTAGACTATTTGGTTCCAAACATAAAAATCCTCGAAAAAGAAGAGGCAAGTGATCAAGATGGTCATAATATGGAAGTAGTTGCTCAAGAAGAGTTTTGAGACATTGCAGTTAATAAGAACTCATTGGATGAGGATCAGATACCTGAAAATAATGAAAAAGAAGAGATCTCAATAAATTATGTCTCAACAGGAAAAAGATAGAACCGAAATAATATAATTGTTGACAATATTTTTACATATAATGTTGCTATTAAAATAATCCAACAAGATGAGGATCTTGAACCAAAATCCGTCTTTGAATGTAGACAAAGAAATGATTGGCCAAAATGGAAAAATGCAATTCAAGCAGAATTGACGTCACTTGAAAAACGTGATATTTTCGGACCTATTGTCCGAACACCTGAATGTGTAAAGCCAGTGGGGTATAAATGGGTATTTGTGCGTAAACGAACTGAGAAAAATGAAGTCGTTAGATATAAAGCACGACTGGTCGCACAAGGTTTTTCACAAAGACCTGACATTGATTATATGGAGACATATTCTCCTGTGGTGGATGCAATTACCTTCAGATATCTTATAAGTCTAGCAGTGCGTGAAAAACTTGATATGCGCCTGATGGATGTTGTCACAGCCTATCTTTACGGCTCATTAGACAACGAAATATATATGAAAATCCCCGAAGGATTCAAAATGCCTGAAACATATAAAGGTTCTAAGGAAGCTTGTTCAGTAAAGTTTCAAAAATCCTTATATGGGTTGAAACAATCCAGCTGCATGTGGTATAATCACCTTAGCAAATACCTGTTGAAAGATAGGTACAGAAATGATCCAATTTGTCCATGTGTCTTTATAAAAGGATCGGATCTGAGTATGTTATAATTGTTGTATATGTTGATGATTTGAATATTGTTTTTAAAGAAATAATTTGAAATAAAAGATCTTGGGAAGACAAAATTTTGTCTTGGCCTTCAAATAGTGCATTTGACAAATGGAATTTTTATCCATCAATCAACATATACTGAAAATATTTTGAAGCGATTTTATATGGATAAATCTCATCCATTGAGTACCCCGATGGTTGTGAGATCGCTTGAAATAAATAAAGATCCGTTTCGCCCTCATGAAAATGATGAAAAGATTCTTGGTGCTGAAACTCCATATCTTAGTACAATTGGAGCATTAATGTATCTTGCAAATAATACGAGACCAGATATAGCCTTCGCTGTAAACTTGTTAGCAAGATTTTGTTCTTTGCCAACACAAAGGCATTGGAATGGTATCAAACATTTATTCAGATACCTACGAGGAACAATTGATATGGGTTTATTCTACTCAAATAAATCCAATTTGCCACTAACTGGTTATGCAGATGCAGGATTTTTGTCTGATCCACATAAAGGTCGATCCCAGACATGTTATTTATTTACATGTGAAGGTACAGCTATATCATGGCGCTCAACAAAATGGACTCTAGTTGCTACTTCCTCAAATCATGCAGAGACTCGATATATTCTGGAAATGTGTGGTTTACAATTGAAAAATAAGATCCCGACAACATTATATGAAGACAATATTGCATGCATAGAACAACTGAAAGGAGGATACATCAAAGGAGACAGAACAAACATATTTCACCAAAATTCTTTTTCACTCATGATCTTCAAAAGGATGGTGAAATAAATGTTCAACAAATTCGTTCAACTGACAATTTGGCTGATCTGTTTACTAAGTCATTACCAACCTCAATATTTGAGAAGCTGGTATACAAGATTGGAATGCGTCGTCTCCGAGATATTAAGTGATGTTTTTATCAGGGGGAGTAAAATACGTGTTGTACTCTTTTTTCTTTAACCAAGGTTTTATCCCATTGGGTTTTTCTGGTAAAGTTTTTAATGAGGCAGCAAGCAATGCGTATTAGAAGATATTTGTACTCTTTTCTTTAACTAGGACTTTTTTCACGGGTTTTTCTTGGTAAAGTTTTTAAGGAAGGATATCATCTAGTAATAAACATCCAAGGAGGAGTGTTATAAATCAAAATTTGTAAATGGATGTCTATTAGTTAGCATCAACTTGTAGGGAGATATTTGTAGAGAAAATTTAATTTGGCAAGTGCCAAGATTAGCTAGTTGGCAATTAGGTGTAATTCAACTTACAAGCAAATTGTAATTCCACTTCCATTTGCAAGTTGTAACCTTGTGTATTAGGAGGCAAGATTTTCTATAAATAGAGACATTTGCCTCCTCATTTCAAAGACTTCAAATATAATTCTCTCTACATATTTCTCTAGCAACTCCTTTCAATATTGTGTCAATTTTAGTTTTATTTACAACACTTTACAATTTTATACAATTTTATACTAGTTTATACACTTATATAAACGTGTATAAAATTATATAAATATGTATATGTGTGTATATACAATGAATAAGTATTATTTATACACTTCTGTAAATGTGTATAAAGCTCTATAAATCTGTATATGTGTATATAAAAAATGAATAAAGTTATATAAATTTTCAGATTTGTGCACTATATGGATGTTTGTATAAAGTTTAAATTTTTTTGCATAGTTTTATGTTTCTGTTCTTGCATACGCATTTTTTTATGTATATACATGCATAATTTATTATTTTTTTGATATATTTGTGTGTATAAAATTATCAAAAAATAATAATTTAAACAAAACTAGCAATAATAAAGTTCCGACGATATAAAATAATCAAGCCCGACTGATGTTTGGTATGTTGTACTCATCAAAGGTATGTAAACTCGCTCTCATCGTCATGTGCACTGTTATTGTATATTGTCTTGATAGTAAAAGTTTTGTGCAGATCTGTTTGAAGCCTTTTTGTGTTGGACAATTGTTCAAATGTCGGAAGACAAAAAGGGAAGACTATATATAAACTTCAAATTTATTGATTGGAGAAATCATTTCACCCAATTTAAAATACATAATCTCTAGTTTCAAATTGCAATTATTGATTTCCCAACGAAGTAAATGCAAACATATCTATAGGCTTTAATTACTTCTTCAAGATATCAATGATTTTAAACCAACATTAAATTAGTTTTTCCCAACAAAAATAACAGGCAAAGAATAATAAATACAACTACCCATTCGTTCGTTATATAAATGAGAGAACTTCTTATTTCTTGGCATGAGCAAAGAGAACCAAAAACACTTGAAAGACTTGACATGTACTCGAAATCAATGGCAAAGCTAAATGTATTCCTCTGCTTTCTAATGTTGTTATCTTTCATAAGTATTTGTCAGGTAAAGTATCAGTAGCAATTTGTTTCATTTCTCACTTCATTTTGGTACCATAGAAGCTTCATAAATACTGTTGAGTTGTGGTTTCTTTTATTCATGATCCATAAGGTTTAAGAATGACATTAATAAGTTTAGTATAATAAAAGTAATTAAGTCAATTTTCAAAGTTATGTTTCGTGTCAGCTTGCTTGACTTATAAAGCATATTAAAGTAAAGAGGCTAAATTGTTCAGCCCGATCAAGTTTAAGGTATCGAATGAAGGTCACCACTTGTTCAAAAACACGATTGTGATAAAAGTGTCAGTAGCCAGTTATTTGATGATGTGTGGATAGTATCATGCATTTTCTATTTGCAAGTAAATTAAATTAGTATCATGCATTTTTCTCCGACAAGCAAATTAAATGAATTTTTCTTACATATGCAGGGAGTTAAGAGGTGGTGTGTGGCAGATGAATGGGCAACAGATGAGACATTAGCAACATTCATGAATCAAGCGTGTGAACGAGGCCACTGTGGATGTTGTGACGACTTACAACAAGGAAAACCTTGTTACTTGCCTTTAACCGTTCGTAGCCATGCTTCCTATGTTCTTAACCGTATATATAGGAAAACTGGCAAATGTCCTCCTCATTTGGGTATCATTATACAAAGGGATCCATGTAAGTTTCTCTCTTAAACCCCCCCCCCCCTCCCCTCCATTAACTTCATTATATTCTATGCTAACCCCCATCCGGGTTGGATTCTTAGGAATTCCAGGAGCGGTACAGGCATAGATAATATCATATCCTAAGTTGGGTTGGCTTGCCAGCACTAGATTGAGTTCACTAGACAAGATCAAAAAATATTTATTGTACGATAATAAATTTAAATTTTATATTAAATATTATTTTCACACTCACACCTATATACTAGATTGAACCCATTACCATCAATATAAGTCCTCCTTTACCCTTGACCTTCATTATTTTTAAAAAAGAAATAAAAAGCGATCAAATGGTTCGCTTCCATACGAGAAAAAATAAGAGACAAATGATGCAAGTGACTAATCTCAAGTACATTTTAATTTTCAACTTTGCGTGCTGCTTTCTGGTTTCTTTTCCGTATGTGAAGGACTGTTATTCCTGCAACCAAATAAATCAGAAGAGACAGAAAAGCAGAAGTATATTATCAGTTTGGTATGGGACGATCCCGAGCCCACAATTTGCTTGTGTCTCCTTAAATCTAACTCCCTCACAGTTGCCCAAGGTTCACGTGTTAATTTCTCCCAGGATGGAACGGGATAACAGTTCTACTGTAGCGGCACTTCAAACAGTAGAACACTGCGAACTCAAAGAAACGGAGCAAATCACACGACTTACTTAGTATGCAGAAAAGAGAGGGAATGCAGTAAGATATGTTTGTGTATTCTGTGTTTCAGTGTGTGTTCAAAGGTTGATGACTGACCAGTTTATATAGCCTTTGGAAAGAGTGTGAAGAGTCACCACTAATGGCCACTAACACCACTAACACTTGACTTCACTGCCACTAATGGCACCTGAATTCATTGCCACTAATGGCTGAATTCACTAAATGTCAGTAATGAATTGTCCACTAATGAGAAAACGTGGGAGAGTGGGAGAACGTGGAGGAATAATTACTCTGGATTAATCAGATTAATCCATTCAGATTTCTGTTACATAAACAGATTAAATATTAAATATTAATAATAAATTATTAATTAATTAATATTTTTAGTTTTGTTGGTCCAAAAAATTAAGTCAATCAATCATATCAATTGACCGAAATCCGAAACCGAAGCCGAAGCCGAAGCCGAGACGAGCGAGCGACGACGACGGCGCAAGGCTTCCCTTCTTCTCAACCCTTTTAAGAGCTAAAAGAAGTGAATTTGTATTTAAACCCAACAAAAGTCTTTTCCTCTACCAATATGGGAGAAGGTGCATTTCCTTACTAAAAGGAACCTTTTCACCTTCCCACCCATTTTCCATTCACATTCTATTTATTCCAAAACCCCAACAATCCCCCACATGAATGGGGAATGGCTATATTGGAAATATGCATGACAAACTTGTGTGATTTGCAAGAAAGAATTAGTTGCATCGGGATAAGTAGGTTTCCCTTTGAACTTTCCATAGTGAACATACATCGAATATACTCGGTCAATCGGTAGATTTGATATCTTTGAACCGTTGAGCTTTGGTGTATACCTAGACAACGTAAGTCACACAACTAACCCTTAACCGTCTTTGGTTCTCACTGTTATGTTCGTTTCAGCCATGAACACCGCCTGGTTTCATAAGTACTTAGAGAACTTGCCATACCGAATTCTCCTTGAAGCGGCTTCCACTTCACACTTACATAGGTGATCTCTAAACGTGTAATCCTATAGATGTACACTGTTTGATAATTAAAATATCAAACTTGGACAATCATTAAAAAATGCCTCTAGCATTTTACCCTTGGTACTTGAACATTGTCTAATCATGAGAATGGACCAAACATTAACTGACAATGTTGGACCGTCAAACACGACTTTGTATTCTCCTTGAACCTAGTTCTTGGGATCTCCAGTCTCCTAGGTAGAGTTACCGCCGTGATGACTTGTCCTTGGCCATAGTCCCATTCCCTTCGATGAACACTCAACCGCCTCTCTAGTTAAGCCTTTTGTAAGCGGATCCGCCACATTATCCCTTGACTTCACGTAGTCAATAGTGATAATTCCCCTAGAGAGTAGGTCCCTAACGGTTTTATGCCTTCGTCGTATGTGACGATTCTTACCGTTATACATGACATTCCTCGCTCTTCCTATAGCCGATTGACTATCACAATGTATACAAATTGGTGTCAACGGCTTAGGCCAAAACGGAATGTCTTCCAAAAAGTTCCGAAGCCATTCAGCTTCTTCACCGGCTTTATCTAAGGCTATGAATTCAGCTTCCATAGTAGAGCGGGCAATACATGTTTGCTTGGACGATTTCCAAGACACCGCTCCTCCACCAAGTGCGAAAATATATCCACTTGTGGACTTAGAATCAGTTGTGCCGGTGATCTATTGGCATCACAATATCCTTCAATGACTGCAGGATACTTGTTATAATGCAATGCAAAGTCTTGAGTGTATTTTAAATACCCCAAAACACGTTTCATTGCCATCCAATGGGTCTGATTGGGATTACTCGTGTATCGACTTAGTTTACTTATAGCACAAGCTATATCTGGTCGAGTACAATTCATGACGTACATCAAACTTCCCAAAACACGTGCATAATCCCGTTGCGACGTGCTTTGACCTTTGTTCTTCTTTAGAGCAAGGTTTACATCAATAGGAGTCTTTGAAATTTTAAAATCCAAATATTTAAATTTTTCAAGAACACTATTGATGTAGTGAGTTTGAGACAACACCAGACCTTGAGGAGTTCTATGGATCTTAACACCCAGAATTAAGTCCGCAACTCCTAAGTCTTTCATATCAAATTTGCTAGTCAACATGCGTTTCGTAGCATTTATATTGGCAATGTTATTGCTCATTATCAACATGTCGTCCACATATAAGCAAACAATGACTATAAAATTAGGAGTGTTCTTAATGTAGACACATTTGTCACACTCGTTAATTTTAAAGCCATTTGACAACATTGTATGATCAAATTTCGCATGCCATTGTTTAGGTGCTTGTTTCAGTCCATAAAGTGACTTAACAAGTTTACACACCATCTTTTCTTTACCTGGAACCACGAACCCTTCAGGTTGTTCCATGTAAATTTCTTCCTCCAAATCCCCGTTTAAGAACGCTGTCTTAACGTCCATTTGATGGATTTCCAGACCATACAAGGCAGCTAACGCTATTAACATACGAATGGATGTAATTCTGGTTACCGGCGAGTATGTGTCAAAGTAGTCAAGACCTTCTTGTTGTCTATAGCCTTTAACAACAAGCCTTGCCTTGTACTTGTCAATAGTGCCATCAGCTTTCATTTTCCTTTTGAAAATCCACTTAGAACCTAATGGTTTGTTTCCAAGAGGAAGATCAACCAACTCCCAAGTATGGTTGCTCAAAATAGATTCTATTTCACTATTGACTGCCTCTTTCCAAAATGGAGAGTCAGAAGAAGACATCGCTTCTTTAAACGTCCGAGGCTCATTTTCCAACAGTAAAGTGACAAAGTCATCTCCAAACGAAGTAGAAGTTCTTTGACGCTTGCTTCGTCTTGGTTCTTCCTCATTTGGTGAATTTCATTTGGTTCCTTCCCGAGGTCGTTTGGATCTTTCACCAACTGACTCACATTCCTTCTTATACGGATATATAGTTTCAAAGAATTCAGCACTGTCTGATTCCATCACCGTATTAACATGAATGTCGGGATTTTCTGATTTATGAACCAGAAACCGATATGCTTTACTGTTTATAGCATACCCAATGAAAACACAGTCAACTGTTTTCGGTCCAATCTTAACCCTTTTGGGTTTTGGAACTTGCACTTTTGCCAAACACCCCCACACTTTGAAGTAATTCAAGTTGGGCTTCCTTCCTTTCCACTTTTCATATGGAATGGAAAGTGTTTTGCTATGGGGAACTCGATTGAGTATTTGATTAGCCGTAAATATAGCTTCCCCCCACAAGTTCTGGGGTAGACCCGAACTGATTAACAAGGCATTCATCATCTCCTTTAATGTCCGATTTTTCCTTTCCGCAATCCCATTGGATTGAGGCGTGTAAGGGGTAGTTGTTTGATGAATAATGCCATGTTCCAAACATATTTGTTCAAAAGAAGATTCATATTCTCCACCCCTATCACTTCTTATCATTTTGATCTTTTTGTTAAGTTGCGTTTCAACTTCATTTTTGTATTGCTTGAATGCGTCAATTGCCTCATCTTTACTACTAAGTAAATAAACATAGCAGTAACGAGTGCTATCGTCAATAAAAGTTATGAAATACTTCTTTCCACCGCGAGATGGTATTGACTTCATGTCACAAATATCTGTATGAATTAAGTATAATGGTTCAGACTCCCTTTCAATTGACTTGTAAGGGTGTTTAGCATATTTAGACTCAACGCATATTTGACATTTTGACTTAGCGCAGTCAAATTTAGGCAATACTTCCAAATTGATCATTTTTCGCAAGGTTTTATAATTGACATGTCCCAAACGAGAATGCCATAAATTATTTGACTCAAGTAAGTAAGAAGAAGCTGCAATTTTATTCATAGTGTCAACAACCATTACATTGAGTTTGAAAAGGCCCTCAGTCAGGTAACCTTTTCCTACATACAGCTCATTCTTAGTTATTACAACTTTGTCAGAAACAAACACACACTTAAACCCGTTTTTAACAAGAAGCGCAGTAGACACCAAGTTCTTCCTTATTTCAGGAACGTGAAGAACATTGGTCAGAGTCACAACCTTGCCAGACGTCATCTTGAGGAATATCTTCCCATATCCTTCAATTTTGGCCGTTGCAGAATTGCCCATAGAGAGCGCCTCATCAGGTCCAGCGGGAGCATATGAAGCAAAGGCTTCCTTCACAGCACAAACATGGCGGGTGGCTCCTGAATCAATCCACCATTCCTTAGGATTTCCATCTAAGTTGCATTCAGAAATCATTGCACATAAATCAATGTCTTGCACCCCTTGGGCCAATTTAGTCTCTTCAACCATGTTTGCTTGACCTTTTTCCTTTTTCCTGTCCTTCTTTGCAGCACGACAGTCGGCGGACTTATGTCCACTCTTGCCACAGTTGTAGCAATTTCCCTTGAACTTTTTCTTGCTGGGGTTTGTCTTCCCTCCAGAAGGCTTCTTTCTCTTATTTTGATTTGGAGTATGCTCAACAATATTTGCTCCCGCTATTGCAGCACTTCCACGAGCCTTTTTTTCAGCAGATTTGTTGTCCTCTTCAATCCTCAAGCGTACAATCAAATCTTCAAGGGTCATCTCCTTGCGCTTGTGTTTCAAGTAATTTTTAAAGTCCTTCCATGATGGAGGTAACTTTTCAATCATGGCTGCAACTTGAAACGCCTCATTAATCTTCAAACCTTCAAAGAAAAGTTTGTTAGCAACAATATAAATAATACTCTTAACATAAGTATTAATCAGGATCAAACCTTCAGCAAGGAGATCATGGATAAGGACTTGAAGTTCTTGGACTTGGGACACAACAGATTTGTTATCCACCATTTTATAATCCAGAAATTTGGCAGCCACAAATTTCTTCAGTCCGGCGTCTTCAGTCTTATATTTCTTTTCCAGAACATCCCACAGTTTCTTAGACGTTTCAACATTACTGTAAACGTTGTACAGGTCATCTTCCAAGCCACTTAGAATGTAATTCTTGCATAGGAAGTCAGAATGCTTCCAAGCCTCAATCACAAGGAAGCGTTCGTTTTCAGGTGTTTCATCAGTCAGGACTGGAGCATCCTCCTTGATAAACCTTTGCAGGCTTAAGGTGGTCAGATAAAAGAACATCTTTTGCTGCCACCTTTTAAAGTCCACACCAGAAAACTTCCCCGGCTTTTCTGCAGGTGGCATAACCGTTGCAGCAGCACGGCTAGGCCCAGCAGCACCAGAAACTGCGGTAGCATTAGTATTCACAGCAGGGACAGTTTATTCCACTCCGTTTGTTATCTCTGTCAAGTGACACAAGCAGAAACAATATCAATAAACTGTTTAAACAGTAGGAGTAGAAAAACCACGAAGGCTTTTAGTCTCCACAAATAGATTATTTGTCAGTAATTAGGAGTAGAAAAACCACGAAGGTTTTAGTCTCCACAACAGATTAATATACAATATAGTAGTAGAAAACCACAAAGGTTTTAGTCTCCTTAAGCAGTATTTATTTAAGTGCAGAAAATAAATAACACTAGATTTCTTAAGCTTGTTATTCCTGCAACCAAATAAATCAGAAAAGACAGAAAAGCAGAAGTATATTATCAGTTTGGTATGGGACGATCCCGAGCCCACAATTTGCTTGTGTCTCCTTAAGAAATCTAACCCCCTCACAGTTGCCCAAGGTTCACGGGTTAATTTCTCCCAGGATGGAACGGGATAACAGTTCTACTGTAGCGGCACTTCAAACAGCAAATCACACGACTTACTTAGTATGCAGAGACGGGATAACAGTTCTACTGTAGCGGCACTTCAAGACTTACTTAGTATGCAGAAAAGAGAGGGAATGCAGTAAGATATGTTTGTGTATTCTGTGATTCAGAGTGTGTTGTGTTCAAAGGTTGATGACTGACCAGTTTATATAGGAAAGAGTGTGAAGAGTCACCACTAATGGCCACTAACACTTGACAATCCGAAGCCGAGACGAGCGACGACGACGGCGCGAGGCTTCCCTTCTTCTCAACCCTTTTAAGAGCTAAGAGAAGTGAATTTGTATTTAAACCCAACAAAAGTCTATTCCTCTACCAATATGGGAGAAGGTGCATTTCCTTACAAAAAGGAACCTTTTCACCTTCCCACCCATTTCCCATTCACACTCTATTTATTCCAAAACCCCAACAAGAACTTCACTATAGGTCCTTTTATGTTTTTTGGAGTTTTCCTGTAAACTTTTTGCAGTTAACATCACCTAACATATGTTCACAAAATCTCCTTCTTGCTACCAAAAATGACTTGGTCTGTAGTTGTAGCGAAGTTTTTTAAACCTTAAAGAAAATTGTACTTATCTAATTTATGTCTATTTGGTGTAATCTTGCAGCTTATGGACAATGCATATATCCATAAACGGAGTTGTTCGACAGGAGAATTCTTCCAATTAGAGGATGCAGAGTTGTTTTGTAGGAATAGAGTAACTATATTATGAAGCATAGTTGAATAGTGATTGCTTCCTAGCTCGTCTATCAATCATTTTAGAAAATGTTTAATAGATGCTCCTCTTTTTAAGTTTGTTTATGGAATATATTTGAGATAATATGGTAGTCTCTTGATTTGAATTTCCTGAATAGGATTTTAGATGAACGGAAGGACTTTGATTTATAATTAGTACGTATTCTCACAAAGTAACAAGTGGGAGTAAAAATAGACAAAAATGACATGTTCTCCATCAACTTGCATCCTTGCATAGCTTAGGAAGGTGAAATTAATGGATGATTTTCACTTTTAGTCTAATCTCATCAGATCAATTAATTCGGCGAATGTAGGTTGATATGGTTTAATGTAATCGTTAAGATGCATAAAGTTTACCTACCATGAGCTAATTATTTATATTTTAGGAATTCTATGTTTAGATTAAGTTTAACGTCCAATTAATAATTAAATTCCTATTTCTCACAAATTCCACTCAACGGCAGCTACCTAGCACAATGTGATGGAAAATAATTTTTGTGACCAACGAACCAGAAATTCGTAGAAAGCTTTCCCAAATTCCAAATTAATAACAATGAACAAAACAGGGAACAAGCACTCTCATTATGCACGGCAGCATCGCCGATCATTGACGGCGACAGAGACATCTCCGACGAATCACAAAACAAAGAAAACGTGCGCCCGCCTAGCCCCACCTACCTAGCTATTCTTTTAGTGGGTCCCTAATTTCTTTATCAAGCCTGACCCCATCTATGGGTGTCAAACGGGTATACGGGTCCGGGTTCGGGTTGTAAAATGGTAATCCCGCAGGTTTCGGGTACGGGTACGGGTACGGGTTTAAATTACGGGTTCTTAACGGGTCCGGGTTTTGGGTAGGAAAAAAAACCCGTGCGGGTTCGGGTCTTAACGGGTTCGGGTCTTAACAAATCGGGTTTGAGTCCGGGTTTTATTTTTTTTAATAATATTATTTTAAATACTTAAAAAAAAGATGAATAATAGGAAAAACTGAAAGACTTACTTTATTTAAGATACTTGAACTATTAAAGTATTGAACATTAAACTTCTAAATTTGAAAAGTGCAACATCAAAACTAGATAATGAAAATTCAAATTACAAATTTAAATATGCCTATTGCTTTGTGTAATTTCTTCCATGTCATTTTCCTCATGTTCCGGTGTAGGTGTCATTTATAGTGCTTGATCACTTAACAGAATTTCTTCAAGGTTATCATCTTGTTCTAGTGAGTCTTCAATTCTTTGGTTTCTTCGCTCCGATTTAATCCAGTCTCGTAAACAAACTAGAACATCCAAAGCATTATTACCCAAAAGAGTGACGGGTATCGCCTATTTGACGTATATATTGAAGTTAATAGTTGAAGTTCTATACCATATTTGAGTAATATATATTCAAATTGTTGATTTGTTATGGAATATCAAGTTTCTTTTATAATTAAATAGCTAAACTTGTTTCTCTTGGACATATTTCACTAGTAACAATATGGACACAAAACGAATTAAACCATGAGTGGAAAGCTTGTGTATACCTTTCTCTACACATACAAGTTTTATTACTCAGTTTATTTTAACGGATATGGATACGGGTATATCTAGTAATACCCCATAATTTTGACGGGTCTTAACGGATACGGGTATTCGTTAAGAAAAAAAACTCGTTCGGGTAGGGGTATTTTAGAGGGTTTACAGGTTCGGGTCTGGGTTTTTACGGGTCCGGATGGGGTCGGGTTTTAAGGAGTCTGGGTCCGAGTTTTGACGGGTAGACCCCTACCCGTTTGACACCCATACCCCCATCCTTCCTCATTAAGGGCAGCTGCACCAGCCCGACCCTCTTGACTACCCCAAGTTGCCTCAAACGTTTTTGTTTATCATGATTTAGATGTGTGCCATGGGTGTTTACCAATCATGAAGATTCCTGTAACGCTGTTCCGATAATGTTTAGTAATATTAATTTGGAGGTATGCCGTAAGAAGAGTGTAAATCTATTAAAATAAATCTTACACGATTTAAATGTCTATACGAATATTTAACTCTAAACGCTGACATATTACATCTTGAAGTTGCCATTTTCGGCTTACAAGACGCATGTTTGTTTACATTTGGTCGCATCTAAAGATTATATGTATGAAATAAGTAATTTATCCCTTTCAGTGTATGTGAACTTTTTTTATTTTTTCGGAGTCAATTTAACTAATCTTTCAAATTAAATTGGATTAGATTAATTTAGTAATATTTTAAAATAAAAATTTAAATATATAAAAACTATATTAAATAATGACTCTGAAGTCTACATAATATAACCTACTCAGTAAGAATTCGGAGAAGTTTCTTGACTAATAGAAATGGAGTTCGATTTAGTGTTCTTGTACACAGCTTTAGCAGTAGGGATTTTAACCATTTGGAATATACTAAAGAACGGAAATGATTGGTTTTATACAATCAAATTCAGTTCAAACAAGTATAGATTTCCTCCAGGTGATATGGGTTTGCCATTCATTGGCAACATGATTTTTCTCTTCAAATGTTTCAAAAATGTTGGTAATCCTGGTCCATTTGTATCTTACTTTGTTAATAGGTAAGTATCTCAACTTGATAGTCACTTTAGTCCTTTTATTTTTTTTCCTTGTTCTGTTCTTTTAATTTTGTTAGTTTATTTCTTAAAGGTTTGGGCAAGGAGGGATGTACAAGTCATTCATGTTTGGATCACCAAGCATTATTGTTACAAAACCTGAAATAATGAGGAAAATCTTTATGGATGATGAAAATTTTGACAGAGGAAAATTAGCGATAAAGATCGAGGGACAAGAACCAGTTGCTGAAATGTCAAACCAAGAAGAAAGGCAACTTCGTCGAATAACAACAACACATATAAGAAGTCAAGGATCAGTATCCTACTATTTTGATTGTATAAACGAAATTGTGAAGAATTCACTGGAGAAATTTGCTGCCATTGAAGAACCCTTCGTGTTATTCTCTGAGATGAAAAAACCTGCATTTGAGATGCTTATGCTAATTCTTATAGGTGGTAATCAGGTCGTTGATCAAGAATTGCTTGATGTTGTGTTCAAGGAGAATAGTTTCTTAATTCGTGGTTTTCATGGCTTGCCCATTAATCTCCCTGGATTTGCTTACAACAGAGCAATAAAGGTAAGATCGTCTAGAGATCATTAAATCCCAAACTCGAACAAGATTTTTTTGTTTAAAGTAACATTATAGCATGCAAAATTTGTTTGTTTAACTTCTCTGCTTCTGAATTTATCGTCCTATGGTTTCAGGCTCAGAAAGTAATTGTTAAGATGTTTCAACAAATATTACATGATAGAAAAGTCATGATCGCAGAAAATAAACCAAGGCCAATGGCTAACATGCTGGATATGATGCTGGAGTCTAAAGATGATGAAGGAAAAGGATTACGTGATGACATTATTGTTGTACTGCTGGTCCAATATACATTTGCCGGTTATGAATCTGTTGCTAAGGTTTCCTCAAAGACAATTATGCATTTGCAGAATCATCCTGAGTTCTTGCAGAAAGCACGAGTATGTACTCAATTCAATACTCCCTCAATCTCAATTTTTGGTCTTAATTTGACGGAGCATGAAATACTTGTCATTAAGGGTAAAATGAGAATGTCACATAGTCTTCTTTATGTACTTGGTATGGGATGGTTTATTTAGCAATGAAAGCTAAGGGGATCGTTTAAAGTTATCTAACTGATAGAGTCAATTACTCATATCATGACAAATTTTCTCTCTTTTTAGGAGGAGCAAGAGGATATAGTTAAGAGAAGACCATCTTCAAATGCAGGTCTTAATTTCGACGAAATTAGACAGATGAAGTTTCTTACTAAGGTAAGAAATAATTCTTCTTTACTAGCAGCACTCAATTCACTATGTAGAAAATTTGATTTTCTTCCTAGTTCAAGATCAAACTCTTTTGGACTAACGTGGATTCTTGTTTGTACTAATCTCTTTTTTGTTTTTGAAAGGTACTTGATGAAACACTGCGTATTAATGCCCTCATACCATTCTTTCGAGTTGCAAAAGATACTATTAACTTAAATGGTTTGTACTATGAAGCCTTGACTTTTTTCTAGTACTTATCCTCAACTTCGTACTTGTTTTTTCTAAACAGTTTCTTTATGTCTTTTACAGGATACACCATACCAAAGGGGTGGAAGTTCTTGTCATTTTTATGGACTTTCAATATGGATCCTAATACTTTTGTGAACCCTATGGAATTTAATCCTTTAAGATGGGATGTAAGTGACATGCCTTAATTATGTTCTTGAAGCTTTTTCTATTAGCCAATGTCCATTTAATTATTATTCCGTTAGAATTAAATTACTTTCCAAAGAAGTTATAGTAGTAACTAGTGAAATATTCTACAGGATTTTGAAACCAAACCATCCTCGTATTTCCCCTTTGGAGTCGGCCCCAAAATGTGCCCAGGATCCAATGTCGCGAGGCTTGGAATTTCAATAATTCTTCATTACTTTCTTCTTTACTACAGGTAATAATGCTCACATGAAATTTATTATAATGGTTCATTGAAATTTAAAAAAAAAAAAAAAAAAAAAAAAAAAAGATTTCAATTACTGATTAAAGCATATTTTGATTTAATTGGTATGATATGCAGGCTTGAGCAGATTAATCCTGAGAAAAAAATTCAACCTGCAGAAAATTCTATTGTGAGATTCAAGAAGCTCTAAGCATCATATGAATGACCACTTCAGCGTCTTTCAGGATTGCTCTTTATCATGTGGATCTTAAATGACCCTTTTCATGCGATATCAAGTCATAGCAATATATGATATGTAATTTGAAAACGATGAGCATGAGTTTATATCATCAATAATTTTATCATCCAATGAAGTTGCAGTCTAATGGTTTCAACCTCAATAATCTGCAATTCAAGTGGTGCAAACTTAAGATTTAATTATCGACTTCGCACATTACGTTGAATTCTTTATAAAAGAAATTGACAAAAGAAAAAAAAATGATCAAGAGCTAGAAGACTACATCAGCATTTCTAGCTCGAATTGCTTGGCAGACGTACTCGGTTAGAACCGAAATTCAAGGTACGGTCACCATTTTGAAAAGCATGCTCTTGGCTAGAACCGAAAAGCCAAAATTAGTTGTCGATTACTTCTTTGTCCGAAAACTCTTCGTGTTCCCGAACAAAGAGGGGCAGCTGTAATCACCTAATTTTGGCACGAATACAGAAAAATTGCCCAAAATAGCCGTGTTAGGTTCTTAGGATTTTTTGCCGAAATTTTCCTAAATTTTAGTGTTTATTTTAATTAAAATTATCATTAATTAGGATAGAAAATATGAAAATTGCCAAAAATTACTTGTTATGTGTTTAACTATGACTCTATGTTTAATTTTGATAATATTGTAAATTTATGTAGTTTTGTTGTAGTTAGTTGTGTTAGTTTTTAATAAGTATAGGCTTGTTAGTGGCCATAAGAGCAAAACAATGTGGCCTAATTGCTCAACCCAATCAGCCCATTTTCCCTTGGCCCGTCCAACTTTGGATTGATCTTCACCCTTGGATCATTTGCAATCCAATGGCTATAATTCCTCCACCTTTGTAAGTATATATTCCCTTTATTCCACTTCATTTACACTCACACACCCTAAAGCCTCTTGGCTTGGGGGAACTCTGCCCATTTTTACACAGACCACCGGAAGTTCTCCCGCCACCACTGTCCCGCCGGAGAACCACCACGGTTCCGCCGTTGGTCCGCCGCCGGCCACCACCTCCGGTGGCCGGAAAAATACAAAAATATACCATGTGAAAGATCGCGGCCCCTCCTTTCCATTTCCGCTATTGGTTTCTTCAAAAAGTGAACCGTTTGGCGTAGATCGGGTCTCAAAGTTTCGGTCAAACTATAACTCCGGCGACCCTTGATTTTTCCGGTAAGTTTTTTGGTTCTTTTTCATCCCCTCTCTTTCCCTAGTACATCCCATACCCCAGTTTCTCCGTTCCTTTCTCTGCTGCCCATTTTCTCTCTTCTCATTTTTTTTCTTTCTTTCTTCTTGTTTGTCAATGAGGATTGTGAGGGTGATTTGTTTGGGGTGAAGGGGCTGTTTTCAATCTTTGAACGGAGGGGGCTGTTACGAGATTGATTTGGTGCCTGGGATGATGATGGTTTGTTTGTTGATTCAAAATTGAGGCAGTGACGGGGAGGGGCTGTTAGGTTTAGTTTGTTTGTGTGATATTAGCCCTTTGACGTTTGAGATTTGGTTGAAGCTGAAATTGCTTTGGTGTTACTACAATGGTGTCGTTTTTGTTGAAGCTATAATAATGGTGAGAAGGTTCGGGGAGTTTGTGATGGTGACGATTCAACATAGCTGTGATGATGGCGTACGAACAGCAGTAAGGCAGTGAGGACTTAGCAAGGCAGCAACGCAGCTGTGGTGACGCTGTTTCAATGGCGAGGCGGCAGCTTTGCTTCGGCTTCAATGATTTAAACGAAATTGTGAGCACTGTTTTCTGCCGTCTGTCTGGTTAGTTTAGGTGAGTGTCAATTGTAAGGTTAGCTTTGTTAGAATGTTTGATTGAAAAATTAAAAATCAGGTTTAATAGCAATTTAGTATATGCCTACTTCATGTCGCTCAATAAGTTCGTAAAAGTTTGGAAATGTTTATGTTGTTTCAATACTTTCAAAGTGGAATTTGATTAGTATACCATTAATAGTGTTTGCTGTGATGTTTTGTTGGCTTAAGTGTAAAAGTTTACTTGATCTTTTATAACATGAAATGAATTGAAGTTGTTGTCCATTGAATTGAATATGAAAGCCGTGGCTGATGCACTCTGTATGCTCTTTCTTATAACTTGGTTCAAGTAGTGTATGTACTACTAGTTTATATTTGGTGTGTTGAAATGTTTCCAGTTAGCATAAGTTAGTGTTTCTTTTGCTTCAAGTTAATGTTCAACCATGGGATGAGTTTTGCTAGCTTAGATTTTTTGTTCCTTTCTTTGGACTGAGTTTGGCTTAATTAGTCAAATTATGGATGATAAATTTGTAGTTTAGTTGGCCTTTAGCTAGAAGTTTGGACCCTGGGGATGGTCTTTGGTCAGCTTGTAGACTCTGGTTAATCTTTGGTTATTTTGCAAGTCTTAGTTGGTTTAGTTAATTTAGGAAGCACAACTTAGTTAGAATCTGGTTGCATTTGGTTCAGTTTCAACTTAGTTTGGGGCTGATTTAGTTTGTCTAGTTTGGTCCTAGTCCTTTAGTTGCTATAATGAGTAATGGGTGTCCTTTTAGAGGGCCCAACTTATACATTATTTTCAGATTTTAGGGACAAATAGGGTGGCTGGAATAGTGAGAAAATAGTGCCAAAAAAGCCTTAGAAGATGTGATGTGAAAGGTACTCAAGTGGGGGGGGGGGGTATGGGCCTTGTACCTTTGATGCAACTTCTCACTCAACCTTTTGGCTATATAATAGAGCTTTTGCTCTCATTTAAAGGCATCAGATCCGGAACTCTAAAACACACAAAAACAACAGAGAATAACCAGCTGAAACAAGGCTGAAAATAGAGAGCAAAACACATAAAAAAAGGGTTTAGTTTGAGAGTAGGATTTAGAACCAAAAGCCTTTACACTAAGGGTCTTTCGGGGTATAAATCTACAAGTCTTTGAGGTTAAATAGAGGTTAAAAGGGGATGTCCCGGTGGCTGTTTTGGAGTACTAAGTTGCTGCTTTGGTTTGGTTTTGCTATTTCCTTTGCTCCCTGACTTGGGAATTTTCTACACTAGGTAAATCTTCCGAAACTTTGACACTTTTTATGTATTTTTTTTTCATGTTTAAAGTATGACTATTAACATGAATTGTTAGCCTACAAAGGCCAAAGAGCCGTTCATGTTTCTGTTTATGTTCATAGCTTAGCAAATGTATGTTTACACCGTTGTAAAGATGGAAAATCATGAAATCGTCAAGTTTTGCGCAGCCATATGTTTTCTTTTATAGGCCAGCGTATAGAAGCACCTGTATGTATGAGTTTTGTAGAGTTAGGATATTTCTCTTGATTTCTTTAAAGATTGGCCGTGTATTTTTATTAAATCATGTAAACTTGCTTAAATCTAGACAATATTAAAATAAGTAGGCAATTTAGGACATTTTGCAAACAATCAGATCTGAAAGGAAATGGGCTGCAACTTAGAGAACTAATATTTAGAAATTTACAAATCGTGATAGATGTGAAATTTGACTAAACCAGTGGCCAACTTTGCAAATTTTTCCACGCACGTAAGAAATGAACTGTGCGCTTAGTTTCTCATTTTGACAAATAACCTCTCTTTTAATGAGGTAGCCAACCCCTTAACAAACAATCCTTTCTTTCACAAACAATCCCTTACTTTTAGTAAATAGTTCTAACATCTAGTTCTTTCTTTTAATGTAATAAAGATGGTTCAATATTCTTGTTTTCTGTGAAATAAATTATCACACTCTGAATTTGGCAATAAATCGATTAAAGCTCATTTCAACATATTGGAAAACGATTAGGCAAATTAGATAGGAGCGAGAAGATTCATGCGATTAGGCAAGTATATAAGTATGATTTGTGATCTACTTATTAGGTAAAAAGAAAAACCAAATTGAGACGAGCCAAATTAAATTGAGAGAAGTTAATGATGAATCTTGCGACAAAATATGGTTTCGAATCTAATTAGGCAATATTATAAGTATGATTTGTGATCTACTTATTAGGCCAAAAGAAAGAGCTAAATTGATTTAAACTAATTCTAAATTAATTATTTTTTGAAGTTAATTAAATTCTTTTAAAAAATGTGCCAGTTCCTTTGTGAGGTTGAAATACGCAATACGTTTTATTTATTATAAATCGAAGTGTAAATTCGTCCAGTCCTTTGTAAGGTTGGAAAAGAATGATACACTTTAATTTCCTGAATTATAGTATAAACCAGTCCTCTGTAAGGTTGGTTAAGAATAAACGCTTTTAAATTTTCTGAGTCAAATTGTAATTTCAAATCAACGGCAAAAGATAACAACCATATTTAGTAAATTAAAATGTGACAATAAAGCAACTGTGCTCGGCACAGGACTCGAGGGTGCCTAATACCTTCCCGAGAGTCAACTGAGAACCTTACCCAAAATCTCTGACGCAGACCATTAGACGAGTCAAAAGGCGTTCTAGGTACACCACTTTGGTGACTTGGCACACCTTTAACTATGTCAAGTGGCGAATCTGAGTTTTCTGTAAATATTTGTGTACCTTGGAACACCAGTCACGAGCCTCTAAATAACACCTCCCCACAGGGAATTTAATTTTTTTAGGGTGTGACAAGTCTCAAAGGAACTTGTTAAGTTTCCAAGACATTTGCCAAAACGGCTATCATATTGAGACAACAAGTGTTGAAAGATTTAATATCTTTATATTGCCACAATAATATCGGGTGAGGAATATGTTCTTGAAAAGCTCCCCGACTCTTCCTCTGGTTTGTATTATGAAGAAGCATGGTGAAATCACAATAAATTTATTGATACCAAAGCTCATGCTATAGTAAACTAAAATTGTTTACAAAAACAAATAATTTGCAATTGGCATGACTGGTTTGACCATCCTGGTTCAAATATGATGCACAAAATATATAATTGAGAATATACATAGGTGTATACTGAAGAATCAAGAATTCTCTTTGTGCTGCTTGTTCTCATGATAAATTAATCATTAAGACCAGCTAAATTTGGGACCTGGATCCCCCTATTTCTAGAATATATAAAATGTGAATATGGGTCTGTTCACCCTGCCATGTGGACCATATATTTTTTTATATGATTTAAAATAGATGCGCATCTATGATAAGGCCACATGTACGTTTATTATAAACCCGTAATGGTACTTGCGAGGTTAGATATTTGCTCAAATCATTTGATTGAGCTTAATTCCAGATTATGCAATCAAGACATCTATCTTGATAATACTGGCAAGCTGGTTTAGCAGATTCATATATATCAAAAGCCTCCAATTAATGTTAAACCATGCATATGAGAACAAATCTACCTAAATCAGGTATGAAATATGGCATATTTTCCATAAAGCAGCATTTGTACGCATCATGCCAACATATGAATTCTCCCCTCATAATTGGTTCAGGGTCAGGAACCAAGTGTTTTCATGTAATAGTTTTGATGTGCGATATAATATTAATTACTCCACCACAATGCACAAAGATGGATTCCCTAAGTATGTTGGGATGAATATTAGGTTTATCTAATATTAGGGAGAGAGAATATCTGAAGCAGCTGAGGAATAAATGAAATGAATTATCATTTATATGATCCTCATTTAACAATACATCACTGTCATACGCACATGCTGACCCAAAATAAATATCATATTCCAGCTGCAAATACTCCAATTTGAATTTATTGGTAGGACAATTTATTTATGCAAATGAGTCTATGAGACGCCTGAAGCGTGGTAGACCTTCGGTTCCAAATATGAAAGGATCAAATATTTGAAGATGGTCAAATAACGAGGAAAGGCTCTTGAAGAACCCACGACATAACACTTCATAAAACCTCATCAGGAGAGGTTCAGGTACCTGAAAAATAATGAATATGAAGAGATCTCATTAAGTTATGTCGTGTCTGAAATTGATCTAAAATAATCGTCGATGATATCTTGCATAAATTATAAAACATTTTATGAATGATTATGAGGATCTTGAGCTTATGTCTGTTCGGAATACAGATAGAAATTATTGGCCAAAATAGAAAAATACAATTCAAGTAGAATTGGCTTCACTTGAAAAATGTGAAGTTTTTGGATCTTTTTCGAGCACCTGAAGGGGTAAAGTTAGTGTGGTGCAAAAGAGTTTTTGTGCGAAAATGAATATAAGAAAAATCAAAGTCGTTAGATGAAAGTCACGACTTGTAGCACAATGATTTTCGTAAAAACCTGGCGTTGATTATAAGGAGACATATTCTCCTGGTGGTGTGGAAAATGCAATCACCTTCAGGTATCTTGTACGTCTGGCAGTGCCTGAAAAACTTGATGGATGTTGTTAAATCCTATTTATATGGCTTATTGAACAGTAAAATAATTATGAAAATCCTTGAAGGATTCAAAATGCATAAAACATTTAAAGGTTTCCGAAAATCTGTTCAAATACGGATTAAATCAATCCGACCACATGTGGTATAAATCGCTTTAACGAGTTTCTTGATATCGAAATATTATATCGTAGCGCAATTGATACATTGAAGCATCTTGCTAATAATATTTCACCAGATATAGCTTTTGTTATAAGCTTATCAACAAGATTTAGTACTTCCCCACTGCAAAGATATTGGAAGGGTACAAGATATTTGTTTGATCCTCGTGAAGCCTGATCTCAACAAGCTCTTTATTCACTTGTGGAGGCACAACTATATTATGGTGTTCTACAAGACAACTATAGTTGCTATATCTTTAGATCATGAAAAGATAATAGTCATTCATGAAGCTAGCCAGGCGAGAATATGAATGATTGAGATCAATGACTCAACATATTTAACTATAGTGTATCTTTCTTTGAAGACAAAGATCGCAACAATATTATATAGAGATAATATTGAATGGGTAATTCAGCTAAGATGGAGATAGATGGAAGCTAAATTCAACAAAATTCCTTTCCAATCGTGATCTTCAAAAGAATGGTGGAATAAATATTCAACAATCTATTCCAGTTACAATTTGACATATTTGTTCACTAAGTCATTACCAATTTCAATATTTGAGGAGTTGATATATAATACTGGAATATATCGTCTTTGAGATATTAAATGATATTCCATTAGGGGGAGTAAATACGCGCTGCACTCTTTTTTCCTTAACCAAGATTTTGTCTCATTGGATTTTACTAGTAAGATTTTTAATGAGGCAGCTATATATGCGTATTATAAGATGTGTGTACCCTTTTTCCCTCACTAGGCTTTTTCCCACTGGGTTTTTCCTAGTAAGGTTTTTAACGAGGCACATCATCTATATCAATGGACACCCAAGGGGGATGTTATAAATCCACATAATGTGCATGTCCACTTATGAACGGTTATGTTCGTTTCTTCATTCATCGAACTACCTATTAATGTATATATTAAATGAATCATTTAGTTTGTGTAACTCTTAGGATGAATTTCACGTCCTATATAAGAGAGTTCCTTATCTTGTAATAAATATACTCATAAGAGAATAATGAAACATTTATATTTCTCTCTCCATTTATTGTCTAATTCTTGTTCTTTTGTATTTTATTTACAACAAACACAATATCCTCGTATGTTTTTTTAGTATAAAAATCAGCATGTTTGAACGCAAATTCTGCTTTAAGGTATTCTATATTAGCCTCTTATTGAGCCTGTTGGTTGTGCAAAAAAATAAAGTAAATGGGAGTCATTGCTGGTGTATTCAACAAGTTTGAAATTAATATTATTAAGCCATAAATATATGAGAAAATGACAGGTATAGTGGAAAATTGATTGAAAAAAATTGTAAACTCAAACCCACTTTTTCAGCAAGTTGACAGTCTTAAATCTGGACGGTTTTGATAAAATGGCCATGTAGTGCAATTTTCTTAAATCTGGATGTGTGCTGCAATTGTTTAAGTTTTGAACAAATTTGAAAGGATATGCTGAAAGTAGGACTGTTAATGCAAAGTGAATCAAATCTTGTGTTCTGGAACGTGTAGGCAGTTGGATTAGATCGTTTAAAATTTAGCCACACTTTAATTTTGCAAAACACTTGGATAAAAATAAAGTGTAATATTCTTGCAAAACAACCTCTAAAGCAGCTTATTTTCGCAAACAAATGAGCCCGCTAAACTAACAATTTGCAAAAAAAAATTTATCATGTGCCCTCCATAAGGAGTGGTTTTGCAAAAATGCTCGCGCTAAGTAATGTTTTAGCAAAATGCCCTTTTTAGCCCGGAGCCAAGACTTCAAGGCAAAAATCTTGTAAGTCTTAGCAATTGCCAATATTTCAAGTGCAAGTATTGTTTTTCCAATACTTCAAGTTATATGGCGAGAATGCAGGGAAAGATTGGAAGGGGGCAAGTCTTGACAATTTCCAAGACTGTTGCCAAGACTTACGACCAAGTACGGCAAGTGTTGCCTTTTGCCAACACTTTAAAGGTAAGTGTAAAGTGTTGGCAAATAGAGAGGGGTCAAAGGCAAGTCTTGGCATTTGCCAAGATTTACGACCAAGTGCGGCAAGTATTGCCTTTTGCCAACATTTGAAGGGATAAATATTGAAAAGCAGAGAGGTATAAAGGCAAGTCTTGGCCCCAACCTAAAAGCTTGACAAGGGTGTTTCCATCCAAATTTTTTTCATTAAACCTTAATGGAGGCATTTTTGCAAAACTCCTGCTAGCACAGGTAAAAAGGCAAACCATTACTTATGGTGTCATATTTTTGCAAATAGGCCAACAATTTGAGTCGCCACTAACTGGACAACAGCCCATTACCTTGCAGAAACGTGGGGATTTGATGCGTAGCCATTTTTGGACGCATTCAAAGAGTTTTATCCACCGTTTTAAAATTCATTGAGAAATAGCCAAAAATTTACGCGCACACCTACGCTCCATTAGTGTTGGAAAAACACCCCAGACTAGTCCCATAACAAAATATTTGGGCTTTTTTTAACAAACTTGTTCAAAGCCCCAGTATTTTGTTATGAGACTGAAGCTTTATACAAAGTCACATAACAAAATAATGGGACCTTGAACTAACATGTTCAAAGGTCCCATCCCATAACAAAATAATGGGATTTATCCCATAACAAAGGTCTCATCAAAGGGATAAATCCCATTATTTTGTTATGAGACTTTATATACAAAGCTTCAGTCTCATAACAAAATGCTGGGGCCCCAGTATTTTATACTGGGGTTAGTTTACTGAAGCTTCTCAGTATAAATACTGGAGACTTGTCCGGAGGTGGCTATTTCTCAGCGAGTTTGTTTTTGACGGCTACAAATCAATTAGCACCCACTAAACAGGCCCCTGCGCGAAATTTTTACTGCAGAAACTGCCCCCTCTTTAATAAATATACTACATGCATAACCTTAGTCCAAAAGTAGCACCAGTAGTATCTTCAAACCAAAGCCTCTTGTTTAACTCTTTAAAATATGCTCTATTAATGTGCCTAACTGCCAAACAATGTCACTTATGCAAGATTTCTCATTTCATGTTTTCAGTAACTTTCCTTAAGCTTGTTTAAGCATCAAAATAATGGAATGCTGATCTATGGTATTATCTTTCACTCAGTAAGGCAAATACTGAAAACTTTTACTTACTTCCCCCCCCCCCCCCAAAAAAAACCCCAGGTCCCCACTCCCGACCCTTTTTATCACTCTATATATAGTTCAAAGATTCGTAATGAAAGTATCAACTAACAATTCTTGCAGCTAGTGCTAAACTGCCACCATACTAAAAATACAATGGTTTTCCTTTTAGTGCACATCCTCGCAGCTGCAGTAGTATTTACCTTCATGGTTAATCCTACTGCTGCGATTATTGATGTTGATAAGCTGATTAAGAGTCCAGCTTTGTACACGACGGCGGGGGTTGTCATAAGTATTGCTGAGGTGAGTGTCATGTCCTGGGCTCTCCACTGGTGCATAGTGGTGAGGGGCCGCATCCTGGGCTCACCGGTGGTGCCTATAGCCGACCAAACATAGTTCAATATTGGTCTGGATATTTATCTATTTTTGTTTACGTAAGTTGTCCACACGTATGTACTAATTATCGTATCATGCATGTGTAAGTTTATGCAAGTAAAAATTAAAAATGTTATTAGGCCATTAGATTTACTTCTGATGTTAATAGATAGTCAAAATTGTACTTAGCACATCTCCCTGCGTGGCACGATTAAATTGGTTAAACTAGTACTTTAGGTAATATAATTTGAGCTACAATATTTCTGTCTATGTGGGCAAATTCAGCCGCTTCTTTTCCTTTCATTTTTAGAAACTTTACCGAATTAAATAACCGCTCTAATCAATATGCATAAATTATGGTCAAATTATACACATGTTATGCACAAAGTTATAATGCACATATTATACTTAATTGACACACATATTATGCACAGAGTATGATGCACATATTATGCACAATGCATAAAATATGTACGAAATTTACAAAGAAAATAAATATTATTTTTTGTTTAAGTAAACTAGCACATGTTCAGGCTCGACCTTAGACATGGCAGGAATCTGCCATTTTTTACGCACAAACTCTTCTTTTAAATAAGGAAAAAGGAAGTGGTGAAATAAGGTATTCCTTCCGTTTCAGAAATGATGAACTTTTTCACTTTTTGAGAGTCAATTTGACTAATTTTTGAATCTAAATTAGACTATATCAAATTAATATTTTCAAATGAAATTTGCATATTCAAAAACAATACGAAAAGTACTATAACATACAACTCTTCCTATATCAATATGATAAAAAAAATCATCTTAAATTATTAGTCAAAGTTCATCTAGTTTGACTCTCAAAAAGCGAAAAGGTTCATCTACACTGGAATGGAGGGAGTATATATGTAACTTCATTACATGAATAGTTTATTCATTTGATAGAGATTGGTTTTGGAGTGTTATGGTGGAATATAGTTCTTGGAATATGTATTTGTGCATCGGTAATGTGTTGATTTAATTTTGGCTTGACATTTTTAAAATTTATCGAGCTTTATTTTTATTTAAATATTAAAATATAAAAATTGTAGGCTATGTAAAGCCAAAGAATTAGTAAAAATTTCACACACAGAGGCCACTTTTACCAGTGGTCTTTGGTTTGAGGCCATTTTTTTTATTGGTTTATATGAGAGTCCACTTTTTGGAATTTCAATCCTTGTGGGTTGAACTTCACACAGGTTCAACCCACAAGGATTGAAGTTCAACTTCAGCCCACCACTCAACTTCAGCCCACTACAAGGAAAAGTTGAAGTTTACGCATCTATGCCTAAAAGTTCAGCCCTTATAGGTTGAAGGTGAACTTCATACCTTGAGCATGAAGTTCAGCCTACAAGGTTTGAACTTCAGCCCACAAGGATTGAAGTTCCAAAAAGTGGCTTCTCATGTAAAATCATTAAAAAAAGTGGCCTCAAACCAAAGATCACTGGCAAAACTGGTTATTCGTGCACTTTGCTCAAAGAATTGTGAAGTTTTAATTTTGGCCATAATATGGCTAATTCTGCAAATATTAGTTTTTTTTTTTAACAAATGTAGATATTTTTATAATTTAGAAAGTAAGCAAGCTTTTGTCGCCTTTTGAATTAATATCGTCATTTTATCATGTTTTTATAAGCACTAGCTTTTAATTTTATTTTTAGCCTTTTAAGCGAATCAATTTGCAATTTGTCGTATTTTTCAAATTTCTATTTTTTGACAAATCGGCTTTATAGTATTTACGACATTTCCAATATTGTGAGCCTTTATTTAACTATGAAACAGTTGACATTAATTGCGAAAATTAATTCGATGAATTGGTTAATTCTAAAAAAAGGGCTGGATTTGCAATTTGGACTCAATTCCAGCCTTGGCACTGACTAGTCATCATACTATTCTAAAAGAGTCAAACCCTTTAAGTAAAAAGTAAGTGACCATTTTACCCTTTAAATGTTGTTAGACCTTTCAATTATTATTTACAAAGAAAATAGTTCAATAAAGAAAAAAAAAGTATAATCAGATTAAAGATTAGCTATTTAGGAAGTTTGTATCTCAAATCTAATTTAATTTATAAGGGTCCACGCGCAAAGTGCGTGTCCAAAAACTAGTACTAAAGAAATTCACTCAATTTGGGCAATTAACCATGAAAGCCATCTTTTTCTTATTTGTCATTCAAAAGTCATATACCTTTATCAATTAACTCAAATAGTC
The DNA here is from genome assembly GCA_037355625.1 of Petunia x hybrida. Taxonomy (NCBI): domain Eukaryota; kingdom Viridiplantae; phylum Streptophyta; class Magnoliopsida; order Solanales; family Solanaceae; genus Petunia; species Petunia x hybrida. Next base: position 7,362,794 of record JBBBVM010000090.1, on the reverse strand, counting down.
AGCTCCACCTATATTTGGTATCTTTTGGTCAAGAAAATATGACGTGAAATTCTGTTTACTTTTTTATTATTAAAACTACTAAATTCAAATCTAAATCATTTAGGACTTAGACTCAGGGTGCGTTTGGTATGTGGAAAACATTTTTTGAAAAATGTTTCCCCATTTTTGATTGACATGTAAGACTTTGAAAAATATTTTCTTAAACTACTCATTTTCTTCTAAATAGAGAAAAATATTTTCTTAAAATTTGAAAGGAAAACATTTTTCTAAAAAATAAAACAAACCCTAACCCAAAAATCCCTCAACTCTCTACCCCCAACACCGGCCTACCTCCCTAACCCATCACTGGACGTCGGCGACCCCGCTAAACCCAGTCACCAAATGCCATGGAATCCCCACCCTCTGTCACCAGATGTCGGCGAACCCCTAACCCCTGTCCCCAGACTCAGGCGACCTCCGAATTCCTGTCACCACATTCACCTCCTTTTCTCACCCCCAACTCCACCTCTAATCCCTACCCCACCCCGTCGTCAGATTCGAATTCCTCTGCTTTCCGGCATCAACGCGGCGAACCCTCATCCTCAGCTTCTTTTCACTGGGATATCCGCCCCTCGCCACATACGAAACTCCGTCGAGTTGGGTGAGCTTTTAGGTTAAAGGGAGGGGGCAATTATGGGTGGGTGGGGTTTTGAGGTTGGGGCTGAGGTGTTGGGTGGTTGATTGGGTCAAAGTGGGATAAGGAAAGGGTTAAATTTTCTCCTTTTTTTTTCCTATCAAATAGTGAAAAATTAGTAGAAAATGACTTATTTCTCAAAAAAAAAAATTCATGGAAAGAAAATATTTTCCTTCATACAAAATACACCCTCAATATAAACTAACCTAACGCGGATTAGCCCATTTCTATGAGTTCACTATATAAGAGATGTCGTTTTTAAATTATTCAGCTATGGCTAGCATTACACGAAATCATTAAATTATTATTAGTACTTTATTTGGTAATAAACAAATTATTATTCAATTTAATGTATGCATCACATAATAAAAAAGGTGATGCAACCATTAAAGCAATAACTATATGGTATATTTTGGTGAAATTGAGTATATGATAGGATAAATGATTAATACTAACATTTTGGCTTTGAAAATATAACGGATATGTCTACTACTCTCTCGAAACTTCCTTCAAAAAATCTGAACTCCACGGGGTCTCGAACTTTCTACTAAAAAATGGTTCCATGACTTTCTCGAATCTTTATTTTCCCCTTCTCCAAGTCACTAACTCAATATAAATACCACCTTACATACAGTACTTATCCAACAATATATACAACGTAAAGCTAACTCAGCAAATTCACAAAACATTTTCAGCAATCTTGTGATCATGGCAACTTCACTTGCACTTAGAAGGGCTGCTGGTTCAGCACTTTTTAACAGACTTGTTAACCCTGTTCGTTCTACCTCTGTTGTTCCTTCTGTTTTCAGGTCTTTTAATACTAATGCACAAATGACTACTTTTGATGATGATGATCGTGGGGTTGATATTGATCGTCGCTCTGATCGTGCCGTCTCTCGTACACGTGATTCTTTCCCCGGTTTCTTCTCAGGTTAGTCTTTTAATTTACATACTGTGTTTGTGTGATTTTAGTTACTCCTTATGCCAATAGTGTAAAGGTCGTTTTATATTGTTAGTGTGTTTTAATGTGTCACAGCATGTTAGTTGAAATTGTTACTATTAGATTGCTAATTAATTGACTATGTATCAAATGATACACCTACAATGATATATTTAGTGACCTGATTGTGTGATTTATGTCGTCAGTGTGCAAATTTAATCTCTTAATTTTGAGCTTTTTGTTGTTGGTACAAATCGTTGTGTACTTGATTCACTCCATTTGAATTTATGCGAACGTTTTTCGACCAACATTTTGAGATGTGTTTTTTTCACTATTTTGAATTGGAAAAAAAAATTGCAAACTTGTAGTACTCTTCATATATAGTTTTTGAATACTTAAATTGTGGTTTTAAATATTGAATTAATCAGAGATAATCTACTCTAGCTTTTAGGATCAATCAATTTGACTCTTGAAAAGGGAGAATAATCACATAAAGTACTAGACAAATATATGTGTTATAATAATATCTACATTACTTCTTTAAGACAGAATTATGTATACCAATTGTTCATGTCAATTAGGAATTCTGACTCCGAAATTACTAAGCATACTGGATTATGTGATGAACCAATGATGATTAATAGGAACTTTTTTGTTTTGATTAAACAGATGTGTTTGATCCATTTTCACCAACAAGGAGCGTAAGCCAGCTACTAAACATGATGGATCAGATGATGGAGTCTCCCTTTATGGCTACCGCACCACGCGGTGTTGGCACCGGACTTGGAGCACGAAGAGGATGGGACGTGAGGGAGGACGATAACGGCCTGTATATTAAAATGGACATGCCTGGAGTTGACAAGGAAAACGTGAAGGTAGCAGTGGAAGAGAATACCTTGATTATTAAAGGAGAAGCGGAGAAAGAATCAGAGGATGAAGAGTATGCAAGGAAGTATTCTACTAGATTGGAAATTCCACAGAACCTTTACAAATTGGATGGGATCAAGGCTGAGATGAAGAATGGAGTGTTGAAAGTTGCTGTTCCTAAGGTGAAACAAGAAGAGAGGAAGGATGTTTTCCATGTTCAAGTTGAGTGAGCCGAGTGTTTAGCTTGTTTTAGGCTAGGTTGAATTTTGGAGTTTCTGTTTGATAAATAAACGATGAAAATGGGACTATGGTTGTAAGTCGTTTTTATATCATAATGTTGATTTCCTTTTAGCCACTTAAGTCTTTTGGATTCATATCTTGTCCTACAATTCTGAAATGTGAAATCCTTAAAATTACTCCTCAAATTAGCTATCACTTGTATTATGTTTTATGAGATAAATTGTTCAAAGGCTCACTTACGGTTAGCTCTCTATGGCTCTAAGTTTGTTCCGCCCGAGTGTCCTTTTCATGGTTCTGGGCGTTGATTTGGACAAATGATAAAAAAGAAATGGCTGAAAGAAGACTCTGAAGAACAATGGACTTAAATTTAAGCACCCTACTCAAGGGTACTGCACAAGTCGAATATATATATATATATATATAAGGCTTTGGTTCCAAATATGAAACGACCTAACAGTTGAATTCCAAAGTTTAAGATTAGTTACATAATCAAGGATGCAACTCTTTAAGAACGGTGCTCTTTTAGACGGCCACAATTAGGAATCAATGTTGGACAACACCACTCCATGAGCTTTACAATCCAATTCCAAGACTAATGTGCAGATTACAAGTGACAAATGAGGTAGCACATGAAACATTCATGCAAAACCTTTCGTGATTTAACTTTGCAAATGCCGGCTATTTATTGATTAGTCTCAGACGTGGCTATTTAAAGGTAGTTCGCTAAAATTTGTTCGCGAGCTACCTATTTGACAAAGAGCCACTTTTTGTTGTTTGCGCATAAAATAGTGAACTACTCATAGACTGTTCATCAACAGAAAGCCAGTATTTTCGATATCCCCGACCTCCAGAAGAATATCCCTACAACCCCAATCTATTGTATATTTCAACTTTTATTTATTTAAGAAAAATGATTTGCTTGTGGATGCTTAATGCTTAATGCTTAATTCAACTCATTTTAAGCCCCTTCAATTTTTTTACATTTGACTAAAGTTGATAAATTCTTATGTTGAAAATTTCTCTTTTACTTTTTTTGGTCGCTTTACCTAAAAAGTAACTTGAATAAATTCATTCGATTTGTTTCTAACTACAATCTAATACATATATTTGTGCTAATTTTGTAGCTTATTCTACATTTTCCTATGATTCTTTAGGTTTGCTCTATTGTAGCATTTCTGTTATTATCTCTCGTATAAACATTAATTTGGTAATAAACTCAAATTGAATTAGTTCGCTATAATGAGCTTTCAACAATTCCAACATCCATCTGAAATACCAATATTGCGGATAAATACTTGAAATCATAGGGGAGTACTTTAACAACTCAGCAAATACTTGTAATTAACAATCTAAAAATTAGTGATTTGTAGGTAGTTCGGGCATAACTAGTGAACAATCTATTTTGATAAATAGCTACTTTATAGACTTTTCATCAACAAACAACCAGCATCTATCACTTGTGTACAAAATTTTCATAATATATAAAAGGACGAAAAAGTGCTAAAGAGCACAATTAAAGGACTAGTTTAGCCTAAACCAAAACATATGGGACTAGTTCTGTCAATTTCCCCACATTTTGAGCGTGAATAGTGTTAGCTGGCTTGAAGGACAAGAAAATATATATTGTGCATAATGATCCTATAGACTACAGTGTTTGTTACCAAACCAAAATTGCTGCAAATAACAAACAAATAATGGCGTTACGTAGTGCTTTAATGAGAATGAGCTCTTCATCAAACCTTGTTTCCAATTTCTTTAATTCTTCCAAATCCATTACACCATTATTATTAAATTCTTCACGTTTGTTAAGCTACTCGAGTAGTGTACCAGTTGTTGACTCTAATGATGAAAATTGTACCATTAATGCTTTTGGTGGCTCCTTTACTCGCTCTGATCAGTTCCCTATTCAACGTGGTATGACCCTACTTCATTTCTGCAACATTCTTTAATCCTTTATTTTATTTTATTATGTGATCAGTTCTTAGATTGTATTTATTTTATATGTATCTCTAACACGTTTCACCACGGGACATTGATTTATTTATTTGTAATGGTGAAATTGAAATTCAGACGTTACTCATTGTTAAATTGTGTGACCTAGTAAAAAAGTTTACTCGATATCTGTACTGGTGGGAGTGGTACTGCAAAGGCGGATACGGGTCTATCAGAACTCAGTAGCTTTGGTGCAAAGTGCAAACCTTGTATTTGTGTTAAAAGATTCACTGAATTTGTATATTAATTTCGGAATCCACTAAGCAGGAAGGGCAATGGTCCACGTCCCATAAACTTAAAATCCTGGATCCGCCTATGATCGGTAGAATAGCCGAGTTACAAAAATTGTTTAGGCTATTAGAGAATGAACATATCCAATTTATTTATTCAGTGTCAAGGAACTTTTGCATCTTGCCATTTTTAATTCAGCAGTGTTGGATGATTTTATTGACTGAGACTCAAGCTCAAGACCTGTTGTTAATACTAATTTATAATTTTTGTGACCTTTTTGTTTATAATTTTGGGAACATCCTGATGATATTACATTATTGCTGTGAAGGTGTATGTGATCAAATAACTGTTTAAACTATTAGAGATGTGGCATTTTTTACAATTAAATTGTGTATTGTCGCGGTAAACTTCTGCATTATGCACTTTGAGTCCAGAAATGTTGGTTGATTTTGGTGTCAATACATCCTATGAAGGTGTTTTGGATCAACACGGTTAAGTTCACCGGTGGTCATATGATTAGTTTTGTTTGATTATTTTATCTAAATGATTCAAAGATGGAGTACTTTTACTTGCTTTTTTAGGTTGTAGCATGTCTACGGAGTGTGGCTTTATTCTTTCCTTGGCTAAGCATGTGAAATAATTTGTCAACTGAAACTCAAATCCAAAATCCCATTTTAAAACTTCTATGATTTGTCAGAGAGAGTTGAGTTTATGATTTATCTTATGTCTGGAAAGATTTTTCGTTCCCATTTTCAATTATGGAATACCTGATGATGTTTCTCATAATTGATGTGAAGGTATAAGTGATCAGTACATGGAGAATCCGTTTCAAATTTCTGGTCCTCGAGGGGCATACGAGGCTAAGAAAGTGGCTGAGGGTCTGTACTTCAGAATGGAAATGCCAGGTATTGATAAAGATGATGTGAAGGTGTGGGTGGAATATAAGAATGTCTACATAAAAGGTGAAGGAAAGAAAGAATCTAAGCATGAGGACAGTGGAAGAACCTATAGTGCCCACATTGAGATCGATTCACATTCGTTTCAGCCCGAGTTTACTGAAGCAGAGATGAAGAATGGTGTTCTTAGGATGGTAGTCCCTAAGTCCAAGACTTATCAGGGGGTGGCTAGCTCTAATGAGATAAAGGTTAAGTAATGTTTTCTTTTGGATGTCATATCATTGATCTCGTTAATTAGGTGAATAGTACTGAACTATAGGTTTGCAAAAGATTATTGAAGAACTATTACTTGGTTTGCTGGAAAAACCAACTGTTGTCGACTAGTTTTAGTTAAATTTTGAGTAACTCTTGTGGATTTTGTGATATCAACTGCTCGTTTAGCTTGATATTTTGTGCTCACTCTCACTTAGAGGATGTCGACGTGCTGATTAGAATCTCTGTGTGCATTGTGCTGCTATATGCTTATTTTGAAATATGTTGCTTTAGAAATTTGTGTCATATACAGATTGATTGTTGGTTGAAACTTAGTTGAGGAGATTTGATTGATTTTGAATTCTTTAATTCAGGACAAAGAGACATGTTTTGCCCGTTAAGTGTAGGTAATCTGTTCTTAGTTTTTGTTTTCCGTTGCAATCTATCTCATCCCTTTACATTCTGTTGGTGGGATTAGTCCATTTTTTTATTATTCTCAAAGGATATGCACTATTTCCTTTACCAAAAATGCAGATCCAATAGCGATTTGATATATAAAGAACAAAAGATCTTTGTTGATCATTCAAGTGTTTTTGAGTACTGGAGGTGGTAGATTCTTTTATTTTGTTAGTTTTCTGTTATTTTATTAATCAGTAAAGAGAGAATGCACCTTGGGCGAGATCCAAGTTCTCTACCTTTGGTAGGTTAGGTGTTATGGGGAAAGACTTATCAGCCAATGGACCCTCCACTTCCTATGTTACTTCAGGTAGCATTGGTTAGTTCTGTTTTAGCATCTCAAGCATTTCTAGTGAAGAACTTTTGAGTATTTAAGATGGAAGATTGTTTTCTTTTGGAAGTGATATCTATTGAGTACAATTGAGTTTTCAGGTAGTATTAATATAAAAGCACTGCCTCTACAAAAACCAAGCCTTCTATTCCGAAGCTTGTTATTCCATAACTAACACAGTGAAAATCTGTTAATTTTCTTATTCAAAGTTCAAAATGTTTGCTAAGCTGAAATGAACTAGGTCGTTGCTTAGCTGTTGTTTTTGGTCCTGCTACCATCTAACTTTGTGAAAAATGAAAATGGGTATACCCAGAAGTGTTTGAAAAATATTGATAACAGCTCAGTTGTAGCTATGATCTCAGTGGCTTCTTTCTCTCTTCTAAAGGCTTTAGCTAGGTTGCCTAATTGCAAACTCAACATTTTTATAGATTCACCTGTGTTGGATGCTTGTGCTATCAACGTGGTCGTGGGGAATGTCATACCTCTGGTTGTTTTATGATTGCAAAACACGCCTATGCCTTACTTTTGAATTTACTGCCAAAATGTCTGAACTTGCACCCTGTTAGAGAGCAATAGGGCATTGGTGGTGAGAGATCTCCTGCGTTGCCTTCTGCTCTTGAATATTTGCCTTATTCAGGGGATTATAGTGTACATGCTTTAAGCTTCTAGTTTTGGAGAATGTGGTAAAAGCTGGGTGCAGCTTTTATTTTGCAACATAGTCATCATCAGCTTTTATTTTGCAATATAGTCCTGACAATGCCTATTCAGTTTGTGTACATGTTTTCTTGGTATGGCTCTTTGATGTGGGAAATGCTCCAAATCTTGCATTCAGCAACTTCTGATGAATGTTGGTTTGAATTCTCTGCCCTTCAGTGTATAGTTTGATCTCTTCCAATATTTGTCAAGACAGATTATTTGTGTCACATTAGACATCTTAGTCCAAATTGCTCAATGCAAGCCTTAGCTGGTGACGCCAATTAGCTTGATTCATAATAGTCAATTTACAAGTTGAGTGCATAAAGCTGGGGGCATATTCTTCTTAGTTTCTAGATCTTACTGATGTTACCTAATTCATATGACCTTTCTGCTTTCCCCCCTTGCGCAGTATGCTTCTCAGTTTGGTAATGACCTGAGACAGATTGTCAAACTTATGGAATAAAAAAAATTCATCACTTTTCTACCCAAATACTTTATTACGAGTTAGTTTGCTCTTATTTAAAGTCAATTTGATCATCTATTCATTTCGAGAAAAAAAGTCAGCTCGGTGCACAAAGCATATCGCTTACGCATGGTCAAGAACTGTTATCAAAATAGATGTTATATGAAAATATAAAAGGAACTTATAGTTTTAGTGATGGATGTTCAAGCAGGGAGAAGTAGAAGGGTCGATAAAGATCGAACTTTTGCACCTTTAAAACAAAATTCAGCTGTCATTCTCAATTATCAAATTTGTCTCTTTTCTCTCAATCAATCTAAAGAGAATAGTATTATTATCTAGTCAAACTTTCGAACCTTTAATAAATTATAAAGAATGGTGACTGATTCTTTTTCTTTTTTTTTTCTTTGGAGGGGAGGAGGGCGAAATTGAGTTTTGCAGAAACAGTCACCCTAATCAAGTACATAGATTATAGATTTATTATACTATGTCATACACGGACATGAATAAAGGTTCTTTTGTTCAAGTGATCTAACTAGTGTAAAATATTGTGAAATTTGTGCCCAATAGCCACTTTTTATATCGAGGATAAGTCAATATTTGCAAAGTTTTAGCTAGCGTTTGGACATAGATTTCCAAATATTTTTTGGGAAATACTTTTTGGGTGAAGTTTGATATGAAAATGAAAAAGTGTTTGGACATACTTTTTGGGAACAAATTTTTTGGCTCAAAAGATACTTTGAGCTCTTATGAAAATGAAATTTGATGTGTAAATATTAATTTTTGGCCCAAAAACAGCTCAACGCCAGTTTTTGAGTTTTTGAGACAAGTTTTGCTCAAAAAGCATAAACAAACACTTTTTGTCCCAAAAACTCCCAAAAAATCACTCCAAAAACTATGACCAAACGGGAGCTTATATGAATAGCTACAGCCACAAAAAAGGTCAGATTCTTTTCATGGATTTCAATTCAAAATCTCATGTCACGATATTGAAGTATTACATGAAAAATCCCCAGGAGAAAATACTGGAATGAGATACTTTTCTAGAAATGGTGCCAACTCATTGCAACTTTTGCAATATACTGAATCTCCTAGAGTTTTATCCCATCAGGCTGTTCATCTAAAACGCTGCAAATTCTGACTATTCATCACTTAGCGGTCTAAATTGTGGTTATTCGTCAAACACGTGAAGTTCCAAATTTGTGTTTCTGACGATGGGCCGCTGTGAAAAAATCTTGGGAAAATTTCATAACTAACCAAGTATCTTACATAGCCCTACTAGATAATAGACATATTAATATATATCAATAGCTAACCAAAATTGATGCTAAATAATAGGTACATGGATATCCTAACTTCTAAAAGATATGCGTGAAGATCTCCTAAATACTAGCGTCGATTGTGTTAACTATCAGCAGCCGAAAAATCTGCAAACTAATGGACACGTGAAAATTCAGGACAGTATGCAAGGGATATGCATGCAATATCAACAAAACAGTTAAAAGGAAATAGTCAGGACTGTATGGAAATTCACTGTATATGCAAATATAAGGACTGTGTGCAAGGTATATGCATGAAATATTCCAGAAATATAAGCATACTATTTAAATTAATTGACAATATGCTAGGTAAATATCAACAATATGCAAAAAAATATAAAAATAATATGTAAATTCAGAGACAGTATGCAAGGTATACATGCAAAATATCAACATAAATAGTTAAAAGGAAATAGACAAACCTGCCGTTTCTTTAGGCTAAAAAACCCTAACGGTTTAAATTACAAATGAATAATTAGAAGTTGAGGAAGATAAAAAGGGAAGTTTGATTTTATCTTAGATTTCGAAATTTAAAAAATTTATTTTACCGCTTAAGTTTTGATATACCGAAAAAATAGGATAATTTTCATAATCAGTGAGTAGTAATTGAGAAGTGGTAAAACTAATAAATGCACAGTTAAAAAATTGCTCATTCCCATGATAATAGGCACGCTGATAGGGAGTTAAAGAGTTTTTAAAAGTGATTATTAAATGATTAGTAAATAAGTCTAAAAGTCTATTTAAAATAATTTAGATAAAATGTATCTATTTTCTGATAAAGTCCCTCTCAAATGTCTATACAGTGTAAAAATTCCAAAAATCTTTTGAAAATAGCCATTTTTTTACCTACTTAACAATAAATGTCCATTGTCTCAAAGTTAATTAACAAGCAGCCATTAATTTATGGGAGGTTTACGAAAATACCCATCAAAATCAAAATATTTACCCACCTCTACCCATAAGTTTCATATTTACAAGCTCTACCCATAAACTATTTACATGTCATACCCATCTAGACTTGTATATTATTATTTATACAGTATACATTAAAGGTATACATCTATATCTAGATTTGTATACTATTATTTATGCAGTATATGTATACACCTATAAGGTATAACAAAGGTATACAGTAATAAATGAGTAATTGAGTAAATACTTTTAATTTCATGGATAGTGTAATTTTTAATGGGTATGACTTATAAATACTTTGTATTTTATGGGTATATAGGGTAAAAAATCCTTAATTTATACTAACATAACTATTTGATGAAAAATGCCTGTCCATATCATCTTGGGGTAGCTATTGACCTCGCCATTTTCGGTAGCTACAATACTGGCTGGTCAACTAACGACACTTTATTTTTTGTAGCCATTTTTCTATATTATATATAAGTGACTAACGGATGTACGAACACCAGCATAAGTCAGTGGTACATTAAGCAATACCAACTACACGTATGGTTGTCCTTATCTACTTTTTCACCTTTTGCCTTAAACACGTGTGCTAACCCTTTTTCTTTGCCACCTGTGCTTAACTTTAATACGTATATTCATGTGGGACATCAGTCTTCCACTTTCATTCCACTTCTTACCCAAATTCTTCCATTTTCTATCTATTCATCCATTTTCTTGCAGTTCTTGCGGCTCGGATTACTGCTGTTTCAGGTGCAAAATTTTAAGGCTTTCTTTACGTTTTCCTTTTAACTTGCAGCATAAACTGAATTTTAGTGTCTTCTCTATGTTCCTTTTCACTTTGTTGATAGTTCAAATTGTGTGTTTTTAAGGCATAGCATTCACTAAGTTGTAGCGTCATGGTTCTAGGTTAGTTTGTCATTATTTTTAATAATTTTAGTTGCTTGATCTGTAACCTTGATGCATGTATAAATCAGGGCGAGCTACGTGGGTAGAGTTATTTTTTCTTTGTGGGATTTTGCTTACACGATTGTGTGATGAACAAATTTTCATTAACAGGGCTTCTCTCGGCCAAGGGGAAGAAGCTTACTATGTGTGTGTAATTATACTTCAAAGAATGGGCAGCTGAGGGAATTTCCTTTGAGTTACGAATGGTTGTTTAGATAAATTTTACGAAAAAATTATAACTCTCTCTTGCTGCGAATTAAGGTGTTTACTTTTTACATCTATAACTTACATCTATGGAGGTGCCGTGTCTCTTTAAATTTGCAACTCAATTACTCCCACCATTTGATGTTTAGATTTATTCATAATATACCTTATGATGTAGCTGCTTTTAAAGATCAGGAGGATTCATTACTATGAGTTATGGTGAGAACGCCAACATTGTTTGGTTCGTCCTCCTAAGGACTAAAGATTCCACTGACTTGGCCTGTAGGTAGGGATGTCAATGGAGTGAAAATATGAAGCTAACCTTACCAGCTAACGTGTGGCTGTGAAGGTTCTAGGTACTAGGGGGTTCTAGTTCCTTGATTACATTACGTTGTAGTCTAAAACTTGCTCGGGTTTTTCTTTAGTGGAAGAGTTGAAATCTCAAGAGTTTGGGTCGTGGTTTTTTATCCCTTGAGCAAGGATTTTTCCACGTAAAGATATCTGTACTCTTTACGTTTCCGCAATTTGTTTAGTTTCAGAGATAGGTAAAACTTACAATGAACCTGGTTCTTTGTAAGTTAGGCGCTGAAAGTTAAAAGCAAGTTTTAGGATTTAAAAATCGGGTAAGGACACTATTCACCCCCCTCTAGTGTCATACATAGGTGCACCAAGTGCAACAGTTTTTTTTTTTTTTGGGGTTTCCCACCTAGTGTCCGGTACCATCATTGGAGCCCCGACTAATCCAGATTCGCGCCGCGTAGGGCCCCATTCGAGGGGAAGCGCTCCCTACTAGTGATTTTTCCATACCCAGGACTCGAACCCGAGACCTCTAGTTAAGGGAGGAGCAGTCTCATCCACTGCACCACATCACTTGGTGGTAAAGGGTATGATATTTATATGTATATAGGAAACTACTAATTTGAAATTTTATGTAAGGGAAAGAGTAATAATGGTTAACACATGCTAGGCACCACCATATAACGCAAACGAAATCTCACTTTCCTCTATAGTGGCATCAATTATCTTAAAAAGACCAGGTCCCTCCATTTAGGCACATTTACAGTGATACCTGTTGATGTCCTTGAACAATCCACAATCTTTTTAACATGCCAAATTAGTTAAACATTTCAAGACCCATTATTTCCTTCTATTTTCAAAAATCAAACTCTTCAACAAAAGGAGGTGGCGCTATTTTATTGGATTTTAAAAAGCTTCTTAACCATTCGTATGTAGAATAAGTGTAATAGCGTACGCTAAAATGAAAACACCAGTTCTTTTATCTACTCTCATAGCTAATGGAAAATGAAAGAAAATGTAAAGGAAAAGACATGATGGAGCATATAAAATCAAGTATAATTATAACTGGCTAAAACTTTATATTTTTTTAGAAATAGATTAAATATTGTGGTGGTAGTAATCCACACGACCTAGACTCTTTTATTCTCACCAGGTCCACCATATAGTACCCAATGTTGATACTTTCCACGTCTAAATCGAGGATAATCTATAACATCGTATAAATATGAATTGTCGACATGTGTGATCGTGTTCTCTACATTTATGGTGTCACCTTTATCATTCAAAACTGTAATTCCCCTACAATAAGCTGAACGACTAGCGTCTATCGAGGGAAATTGGCCACATCCCATTGGAGGTTCAGGTACACCCGGTGGACTATATACTACTCCACCCCATTCAACATTTGTAGCAAAGCTTTTCAAGCCAGTGAAAATCCTTTGAGGCCAAAAACCAATTTGTATATAGTTTCTCTCGAGCAAGAGCCACCAGTTTCCATTGACTAAATCCTTTAGCAAAAAGTGTCGATGAGTATTTTGTAGATATATCAAGAAATTAAAAGACATTCCATAAACTTAATAAAGAATGTACCCGATCGATGGAAATTGTCTCCGACCAAATACTTGGTGTTCCAATTTGTGAATAAGGTTCGAGTGATATATCAATAGGAATATCTTTGTTTACCAGTACAAAACCAGGGCATAGTATATTGAAGCAATGTGTATTACCCGCCTACAAAATATAGACAAATATTTTATAAGCAATTGAGGTGCATAAATTAACTAAGAGATCTTAAAAATTGCTTATTTTGAAAAGTGATTTTCAAAGAAGTAATTTTGAATAATAAACAATTTGGGCTTGACCAACAGTTTGGGTTTGGCCAACTTATTGGAGAAGAACTTTTTTCTAGTTAATAAATAGTTTGCATTTGACCAATCTTTCCGAAAAGTACTTTTGTGTGTCAAATTACAAAAAAGGACATCCAATTTTATTTTACATTTGGATTATTTAAAACAAATAGAATTATTTTAAATATTTATGATGAAAGACTTTAATTAAGTTTTTATGTTTATTCAGTTAAAATATAAAACATAAAGTAAAAGATATAAGTTAAAGATTTTTTTAAGTAACACAAAATATAGTTAAATCAAAGCGATAATAGCATTAGGAATTTGTGGTAAGTATGTAGAAATAAAAAATAGCAAAAGAGAAATATAATTTTATTTTGAGGGAAATATGAGTTTAACTAATGAGGGAAAGTTTGGTAAATTTGAATTTTTGGTAAGGATATATTTGTCTTGAAAAAATTAATAGACTGTTTCTACTTCTTGGAAGAAGCAAAAATTTGTAATTTCTCCTCAACAACAGAAAAACTGCTCCTGATGTTACAGAAAAGTACTTTTTTTGTTGGCCAAAAAAATCAAAATTCTAAAAATTATTTATTAAAAAAAGCACTTTTGGCTTTGAAGAAGCAGGGCCAAACACGTTGTAAAAGATCTATATATACTAGTTTCATTAACGTGGGATGGAAATTGTTGGGGGTATATAAGCTAACTTACCTGGAAATGTATAAAAAGCCTAGTTTTAGTATCTCCATAAAGTGTTGGGTCTACCTAGAGCACGAAATAAAAAGATATTAGGATAAAGCAGAAGTTTATGGATTACAATTCGGCTTGCATCTAGAATACACTATCCATTCCAGTCTCATTATCCTTTATGTTTTTTCCCTCTCCCCATCCTACTCAAAACATATAAAAATAAAAGATGTAATAATGATATTGCAACTAAAAGAGGATAACTAGAATATTAAATGATAAGTCGTTAAACTTACTCTCCAGCCAGCTTGTAGAATATCTGAACCCTTTTGAATTTTCAATCTAAATGCACTATGTTGCTGACCTTCAACATGAGGATTCCATATACTAGTCGTCATTGTAGCTCCGCCAAACTTATTCTTTGGATCATCTGGAGTTCGAACTATTGCAACCTGAATATAGTAAATAAATTTGTCTAAGTCGTGATAAAAAGTCTGTCCAAATTGAACATGCATTTTTTTTGCTTGAAATACGAATCTGTTTTCATAGGAAACTATAAGAGTCTAGGAAAAAAATAAAAATAAGAGCTTAAGTGAGATTAATTCTCAGGAATTTAGCGATACTGCATAGGTGAGCATATCAAACTTTCACCACATAGGTGGGGTTTGAATATCCATTCCCCTTCTTCCTATCCCTATATATCCCCCTGTGTAAACAAAATAATAATAATAAAAGTGAGCCGACATTTGAAAGTCTTAACTTTATGTATATATAACTTCAGGGGATGCAAATATTGAGCGAGCTTCTTGGCTTGTTCAAAAGATTTTCAAGGTCAAGGTTTATATAGAAAATGCTGGTTGCTCTATTGAGGAACTCCAGAACTTTCACCACTTCTCCTAAGTGATTATTCATTGTAATCTATAATGTTGGTAGCTTATAAAAAATTATACCCAAAAGATAGAATGGCGCAATGGGGTATTAATGCAGACACTATTACTCCCGTATATAACTTGGGGCAAGAATCCATTCCAATTCTCAACTTCAACAATTGTTTGAAACAAGATGTTGCAATGAATGGGATTAGAAGAAAAGCAATGGACCGGGTAGAAGAACTTCAATGGGCAATGGAACATTCCAATGTAAAAACTGCAAAAGCTATTATGTATTACCTCCATTCCAAAATGGTTGTCATAGTTTCCTTATTAGTTCGTTCCAAAAAGAATGGCACAATTCTAAATTTGGAAACATTTTTTAATTGAAACTACTACTTTACCCTTAATAAAATGCTTTATAGCCACATATTTATGTATGACTTATTTTGGACCACAAGTTTCAAAAGTCTTACCACATTTCTTAAACTCCGCTCCAAGTCAAACTATGACAACCATTTTGGAATGGAGGGAGTATAATATAGCTCTAGCTGGTTGCATCTATTATATGTGGCAAGAGAGGAATCATGTTGTGTTCGAGAAGAAGAGGGGATCTACATAAATTTTAGTTAGAAGTATCATACTAGAAGTGTACTTTAGAGGTAGTATGAAGCCGAAACTACATAGTTTCTTGACATCCTATTTTGTAGGTGAGCGATGATCGGTAGGGTGAAGTTATTTTACTAGGTGCTGGGATTTTCCAGCTATTTGATTCTTCTTCTTTTCTTGAGTATTAGATACTTCTATTTGGTAATAAAATTGTTTAGTTACAGAAAAGAAAAAAATAATTTTCTAAAGATCAAGTAAGCCAAGCTCAAGTAACCAAAAACAATGATTTAGGAAGCACAACGCAATAATCAGAATAATTAGCTTAGGTCATTGATTGCAAAGACATAAAGTAAATACTTATTTATATATATCAACTCTCTATTTCCGAGGAGATGATAAATTTTCAAACTCATGTATACCTTGTATCCTCCATACAATGATCTGTATTTACTTTTTGACATACTATTGTTAGCCTGTGAACAAGCAGTAATATATACACATTAGATTCAAGATGCAACTTGAAATAAAATAACAGATGTAAATTATTTAAAATAAAGTTACTAATAAGTGTAAACATCATCTTACCGTAGACTGAGCATCAAATGTGACATCTTCTGATGGTGGCATATGCTTTTGTCTAATAAGATCATCTTTGGTAATTCTTTTAATAGGAACTGTTCCAAAGGGACAACCTTCACCCTTTAACCATATTGTCGGTAACCCACTAGTTGTTGAATTTTTTAAATTTTCCTTAGTCCTTGGTAAGGTAGATTTTGTCTGTTCATCAAAAACTAAGATTGTGCATCACAAGTTCATATCTTTATAAGCTCAATGTTAAATGGAGAGATTGATGACTTGCCTCGGGATGAAAATGATGATTCCTCAATAATGGGTGATCAAATGCAGGTTGTTTGTAGAAATCCACACAACCATAAAAATCTCCATATATAGTCTGAACCGAAAACTTTATAAAATAAATAATTTTGATTCTATTGATTAAAAATATCTTGCTATCCAATATGTAACTTTTGAATACATAAAAATTCAATAGGAAAATATAATCAGTCTCATGATTTATCTATATTTGAGTTTCAATGCTCAAAATAGCATATTACCGAAGCCATTAACTTGCCATAATTCCGTTTTGACGAGATAAAATCAAGAGATTAATAAACACATTAAAAGTATTTTGATGCAGCAGGTTCATCATTTCAATAAAGCATCAATTTTATTAAATGAAAGAATAAAAATAAAATAAAATCACCAATAGTTAGTTTGATATTTTATCAACTTCATAGTCAATGATAAATTATTGAACTATATTTTTTTTTCTCCTAACAAAGAAAATCTTAGCACACAAAGTGCAAATACCATTATGACTCTGTAGAACTTATGACTCAAATGATTGTTACCCAAAAATATATGTTACCTTAAATATTTTGATTACTGGTTTGTTCAAAAGTTTAAGTTGTTTTTCTAATAGAAAAAAAATAATCAATCTCATAATTTACCTATATTTGAGTTTCAAAGCTCAAAATACATTTTTACCAAAGCCATGATTTGCCTTAGATCCGTTTTGACGAGATAAAATCAAGAGATTAATAAAAAATTAAAAGTATTGTGATGCAGTAAGTTCATCATTTCAATAAACCATGAATTTTACAAAACAAAAGAACAAAAATAAAATAAAATCACCAACAGTTAGTATAATATTTTTAAACCTTCTTAGTCAAAGATGAATTAATGGAAGTATATTTCTTCTCCTAATAAAAGGAATCTTAGCACACAAAGGAAAATACAATTATCATTTCCAGAGACTTATGACTGCAATGATTTTTACCGCAAAATATATGTTAATTACCTTAATTATTTTGATTGCTGGTTTGTTCAAAATTTTAAGTTGTTTCTCCAACTCCAATTCATCTAATTTGGATTCCGATGTTTCTCCTCGGACCCCGTTATAACTCAGAAGCAAATATAGCACCAAAAAATTTTTGTGCATCAACATCGCCTGACTTCATGAAATTAGTTTTATAGGCATCAATGTCAAATATATATATATATATATATATATATATATATATATATATATATATATATATATATATATATATATATATATATATATATATATACACATAAAAAATTTATGTTTAAGGAACCAAATTAATTAACTCTAGAAATCACTAATAGAACAAGCTAATTTCAAATTAAAACAACATGAAAACAATAAAATGGACTTACTTAATTCACTAGGTGTATCCGATCTTAGGTTTCGAGCACCTATCACTGGCACTATATATGTGATATTATGTGGAATTGTAACGAGTTTAAAGTGACAACTACACAAGGTATTATGTTAATGTAATTTTCTAAAGCACGATTTATAGAATCCACAAAGAAATAGATTTTATGTTGATAAATGTCAAATGCTCATTTTCCAGTAAAATCCAAAAAATAATTTGAATATAAATAATTACATGCAAGATTAACAAAATCTACACAGATTTCTTGTTAGTAATTATTGATTGTTCACATTCAAGTAATATCAAAACAGACAATTTGACCATAGATTATATTTACTCTTTGTGACAAAATTAATTTTTTATGAGTTTTTCCTTTAACGTCACTCCCTCACCTCTTTTGGAACAAATAATAGCCTTCCAACTTTTTGTTCCTATTTTGACTCGAATCCACAAGTTCTTGGTTGTGCATTTACTTTACCCTTGTTTTAATTTTAATTGTGTTGTTGGGCTAAAATTGCATACATTTTATCGTGTTCTAGTGTTTTTAAAGATAATAAATGTATTTTATCCTTAACGGTGTGTTTTTGACATGTAGGAATAAAAAAATGTTAAATCAACTGATCAGCTAAATACAATTGAATACGGGACTTTAAAAACTGAGTAGAAGACCGAAAAATGGAAGAAATCAATTTTGAAGGCTAAGATATGTGATGCTCCCAAACGCACACGCAAGTATACGTGATCGACAAGTAATAAAGTAGTGAGTCGAGTATCGTTCCCATGAGGACTATTGTTACGACTGAATCCTAGCAAACAATTTCTTAAAAACTATTCAGGGATCTTTTTTAAATGATGGTTGAGATTTTTACTAACTAAATTAAAAAGGAGTAATTGAAGTCAAGTAATAGAGAGCAAATTATAGGTTGTTATCAATAAAAGAGAAACGGTCCAGGGTCAGAGCTACAAACAATCCAGTTGAGTTTTCTAGTTGATTCTACTTCTTGATTTCCTAGATTGCTAACTAACAGGTTAATTATATTCGTGAAAACCTGTCGATTCTTTACGAGTCTATGCAAGATACTCTAACGCCTATATTTCTATGGAATTAAATCACATGCATGCATTAAAGAACTCTGTATTTAGCTAAGTAGGGCGAATAGGTATATGTCTATCCTACCCGCAAATCGATTCCCTGATGCCCAGGTTCACAATCAAGCCCTATTCTTTCTTATTTGCATTCACAAGTTCCCTCTGTCGAGTTCAACTTGTAAACCGTAGATAGTGTTCAATTATCAGGCCTCAATAACCAAACAATTAGGCTCAAGAAGGAATAAACAATCCGTAATGGTAAATTAATTGGTAGAAATCAACTTTCAAACATCAACCTTCATGTATTTGCTCTAACCCTAGAACGATGTATTTAGCTATGCATATTCATAATAACATCACAAGAATTCATGGAAGAAATATGAAAGATTGTAATTTATTAAGTAAAGGAATTAAACCCTTGGTTCAATGTTTTAGGAACTCACAACTTGCTCCCAAAATCTGACCTGGTCTACAAAGTTGGAAGGCTATTATTTGTCTTCTCATAAGTTAATCCCAAGCCTAAACTAACTGAAAAAATTGGGGTCGCTGAACTAAAAGCCACAGTGCAAGCATCGCATGGCTCATGGCTTTTGGATGTCGTGCACTATAGCCCACGCGTCGCATGGCTTTCCAAAGCCTGAAGTTGTGACAGATCCATAGCTCGCTCCATAGCTTTACCCTCTAATGCCATATCCCAAAATTAGCTAAGTTCATCAACTCTTGCTCGATTATATCCATCTTCACTCCGTTTGCACTCGTATTCATCCAAACCATTCCTACAATCACAAACACACTAAGTGAGCGCAACAATCACAATTATTTCGTGCAATGGGCGAATAACGTATGAAAATGTGAGGAAATATTAAGGTAAAATAGGCAAATATTGCCAAACATCAATATGTAGAAATGGTAGAGACAAAATAAAAGAAGGAAATAATACAATAAGAAGAAAATAGATAGTGGCCGATAAAGATTGTTGCGGCGCATCGCGGCAAGCCAAAAGTTGGCTGAATTGATATTATGCATGTGTTGACACCCAATTTTGTCCCTCCTATTTTCAAAATCAATAGTTTTCAAATTTTATACACGATTGTGTATCCACTCGTGCCTCGTCCATTCCTTCAAATTACCTTCTCATAATAGCCTGACAATTGAGGCCATTTTCAAAAGTACCGTCTCAAACCATATCTATTTTTACAATCTCTGCAATTACCTCTATTTTTGACAAAATTATCCAAGTTGTTTAAAAAATCTCAAAATTACAATTTTATGCATTTCCTAGCCATTCTATTGTGTTAAAATTGATTTCCTAAATTTCCTATGTTTTTACACCTATCTCATACCATTTTTATACCTATATTATGCTTAATATACACTATGTATACATTATGCATACATATATACATATTACACCTCACATTTTAAATATATACACGCTTATACACATCAACGCTTATGTGTATTGATCTCAGCCGTCCACGTGTGACAATTGACGGCTGAGATCAAATCTTCCAGCCCTTTCCTTAAACGACCCTAAAGAATTTCTCCTACCCTCATTTTCCACTCTCATCCCCCTGACTTGACTCTCTCTTCGGTGACAAAAATCGCCACCAGTGTCGAGGGCTTTTCCGGCCAAGATGTCCGGTGGAATTTGGGGAAATTAATGTCATTGGATTCCCCTCGTCGTCCGCTACATAACCTATACACTTTCGATGGGGTTTGGGCGAGGGCAGAAACTCGACCCTTTGTCAACTGAATCGCCACCGCCGGGAAAGGCCTCCGGCGGGGCTCCGATTGTGAATGATATTGTCACTGGGAAAGGGTAAGATTTTCTCCCTACAACCCTAATTTAAGACGGGTCGACTCGACCCGACCCGGTTCGAAAATAGGTAAATCCTAATCCCTGAAATTTATTCTTCCTATGTGTTTGCCTACGCTTAGATATGTTCAACACGGTCGTTTGTCGATTAACTAGCATAAAAGTGTCGATTTTTGGTTTCACTGTCTCGATAATGTGTTTATGCTCAAGTCTGCTTGATTTTATCTGCGTATAACATTGTTTAAGTATTCTTAACTAAGTGATTAGAGTAAAGAACTATGGGGTTTTAATTATTTTGCTTATAGTTCATTAGGTGAAACTCTGTTCTTAATTCATTTACACTAAATGTGACACTTTCACGGCCTGTTATGCCTTATCGCCATTGCTGAAAATATAGATTAATACCCACGACAATGTTTGCATCTTTAACAGTGAATGGCAACCTTTACTTTGGTTAAATGCATGATTAGTTGTTTGAAACTAGACTGGTTAACTTTGAATTGGGATTGGAAGTTAGTTTTGGGATCAGATTGACTCAGGGCTAATTAAAAGGTGATTGAAATCTGTTAAAGGATGGATTGGCTTCTGATTTTTATTATTGTTGAACCTAGACTATGTTGGGTTAAGGGGGGAATCCAAATCAATTTAGGATTGATTTGCCTTATATTTGGGGATTGATTGCTCTATTTTTGGAAGGATACTCAAATTTTTCCCCTGTTATTCTTGGAAGACTATATTTCTTGCCTTATGAGGACTTACCCGTTTGCCTTTCAAGTCCCCACCCCTCACCTATATAAACTCCTCTCTTTTCAACTAGAGAAAACAGTTTTTCTGAATATAAAAAATCTAGAGAAAAACACTGAGACACTTAGAGAATTCTGCATAGCTTCTCTGGCATTCAATCCTCTGTTTGCTTGCTCTCCTGAGGAGTTACTGCTTGTGTGTGTGCTGATCTTGCTTCTCCTCTCCCCTGTCTGCATTCTGTTTACTTCACAGTGCTTAAAGGTATTCTTTTCACCTATAATCACTTATTACATCTATGTGTTTGCTTAGCATATGCTTATCCTGATCCTGTTTCGTTTGAACTGCTTGTATACTTTTGTTTTGCTTTGGTTCTGGGTGTTTTGCTAAGCCCAAGTGATCTCTGCACATTTAAAATCATGCCAGTGTTATTAAGAAGGTGTAGTTAGAATTGTAATGCCGCTCTTCACTCTTGATCACCTGTGACATCTATATGTGTGTGTGTCTGCCTAGCATGCTTTTATCCTATCTTTGTTTTTCTTAAACTGTTGGTACTTTGTTTTGCTTTGGGTCTGGAGGTCCTGTCTAAGCCTAAGAGAACCTCTGCACTCCTATGATCCATAAGAATCATGGTAGTTCAGTACAAAAGGTTATGATCCTCTTTATGGTTTGCCTTGACTTAAGCTGCTGCTGTCTAAAGTCATTATGGTATAACTGTTACCTGTTTGTTACCTCTTGTCTGGGCTTAGTTCATGGCCCTGCTAACTCCTTTTCTTGCAGCATATGGGGGTTATACCAGGTTGCATTTGCAATCCTCTTTGTGTATTAGAAGGGCTGGGAAGAAATTATTTCTCCTTTGAGTGGAAGCTATGCCTAAACATGCTACCAGTGCAGAACTAGACCTTTGCCTTTTCTTTGTGCTTTTCCCCTAGGAACTGCCCCAACTTATGTATATTCTAGGACTTCCTGCCTGTATCCTTTTAACACAGGGGTGCACAGTTTGCTACAGCCATCCAGGGGCTCTTCCTTTAACCCTTTACTCTTATGTGTTGCAAAGCATGCCATTTAAGAATCTGCACAAGCATCCTTTGCTTTTAAAACTGACAGCTGCATGCTATCTCTTTAAACTGCATGTCCTACCAGTGATAACCCTATACTAAACTTGAAATATTAGGAGAACTCAGTGCTCTAAATGCTAGAATCTTAAATCCACTTGACAGGGGCTACCTGTGCTATTTGTGTCTAAAAGTAATCTGTTTCTGAAAATAGAATCTGCCCCTCTTTTACATAAATGATATGGGCCCAAAATTATTTTCAAAAAAGGGTCCTTTACGTGCATAAACTGATTTTGTCCATTACTTATGCTCTTATCCACTAATCTAATAGTGTATAGGGGTGTATAAAGTACTTGGGGTCCCTTATACACTTTAAAATATTTTTTCTAAAAGATATAACTATCATTTAGTCATGTATTTGCATGTTTATACCTGTATATGTATATTATTACGTGTGACAGCCTCTTATCTGCCTTGCATCTCTGTGAACCCATTTTCAAAAAACAACCTCTTCGCCTATCTATTTCTCGAAATATGACCCCTACACAAAAGCTGGCCATGAAGGTAAGGGCTCGAAAATTAATGACGAGTCACACCGACCCTAAATGGCCAATATTTTATTTTAAAATAAACTCCCTTTTGGTTTTTTGCTAAAATCTGAATTTTATTTGCAAAATAGACTATTTATGCAAATTGTTTTAGGGCTGATTACAAAAATATACCAGTTTAGGACTGAAATTACACAAAATACCGATACAAATACAATTTACAAAAACTACCGATATTTTTTTTCAAAACCTATACAACTATATAAAGCAACAATTTCAAAGGAAAAAGCTTAACAGAAACAGAGAGTTCACCCCACCCGCTAAACCTAATCACTACACTTCCACTTCTTCAGTAATTGGCGATTCAAAATGAGATTCAAAATACAATTACACATTCCAATTCAAACATCAATTTGCTATAGTTTACATTCAAAATCAATGCGATTTTGAATCGCAATTCAAATTTGAAGGTTTTACATCTATTTCATACACAAATTGTCTCTCGCATTGAAAATTGAAGCCGTTTGATCGGTTTCATACACTAATCAGCAGTCGCGATTCAAAATTGAAGCTGTATATTGATTTTTGATCTGTTTTCGTAAACAAATTAGAAAGTTCTAATGTCAAGAGTAACAATTCTTCTCCAACACAAAGGTCGCTGGGATAAAACAGGAGAATACGTTGATTTTTGTGCTGATGCAATAGTAATAAGCACTGATTGTACGTTTGATGATCTAGAATATACAATTTCAAAACAAATTCGTGTTGATACTATTACTAATCACATGGAAATCAAGTACGAGGTGAATGCGACATGTCCTGCCATAGAGATACACAACGATATGGGGGTGAATGTGTATGTCGAGCTAAAAAAGGATAAGGATTTTGGAAAATATCTTTTGTGTATAACAGTAACAGAGAAATCATTCAGCGAGGCAGTTAATGCAAATTCATTGGTTATATCACCTAGATATACAGAAGGAACTCACACACACGCAATAGAAGATGATGATATAGTGAAATTGATAAATGATGATGAATATTTTGATGATTATGATGAAACTGTTGGAATAATTACCGACCCTACGCATGAAGTTATTGCAGAAGGACAGGTTTTCGAAAGCAAGGAGACGATTGTTACTGCAATGAAACACTATGCATTAAGGAAAAAGTTTCAGTTTAAGGTGAAAAGATCGAGTTCGAAATGGTATGAATTTTAAAAGCTTTGTCTATTTGTGTATGAGGCTGTATATCTATGTGTTTATGTATAAAATCATGTATGTCTGTATAAAAGCTTTTAAACTTTTCATATTTATTTGTGTATTTATGTATGAAAATGTGTTTGCGTATGAAGAAGTATGTCTGCGTATTTGTGTATGAAGTTTTATATGCGTGTATGAAGGTGTAAGTTTATGTATTACGTATGAAAGTGTGTTTGTGTATGAAGCTGTATGTCTGTGTATTTTTTGTATGAAGCTGGACTTATGTGTATGAAGCTGTATATGCGTGTATGAAGCTGTAAGTTTATGTATTTATGTACGAAAGCGTGTTTGTGTATGAAGTTTTATGTCTGTGTATTTTTTGTATGAAGCTGCACTTATGTGTATGAAGTTCTACTTGTGTGTATTAAGCTGTAGGTTTATGTATATGTGTATGAAAGCGTGTTTGTGTATGGAGCTCTATGTCATTGTATTTCCTGTATGAAAGCTGTAGTTGCATGTGTATGAAACTATACTTGCCCATTATTCTATTAAAATCTATTTTCAGTTATGTATGTCTATAGACAATTTTGTATGTATTGTTTTATTCTGTTTCACTATGTATATGTGTATTTATGACTAAGTTATAGTGTGTATCTAATTGTATATCACAAAGCTCTAATTTGTTCGTAATTTGTATAGCTACTGCCTAAAATGCATAAGGGATGATTGTACATGGTTGTTTAAGTCTTCAAGTTTACATGAATCTGGTCTGTTCAAAGTTAGAAAATTCATCGACGAGCACTCATGCCCATTGAAGGACAGAATTTACGAGCTGCGGCAAGCAAGTGCAACAATCATTGGCAGTATAATTCAACACATGTATATCAACCCCAAGAGAGAGTACAGACCAAAGGATATAATTGAAGACATGCACAAAAGCTTAGGCATTGAACTTCCATACATGAAGGCGTGGAGATCAAAAGAAAAGGCACTTGAATTTGTAAGAGGGGATCCTACAAAGTCCTACACCAAGTTACCTAGCTATCTGTATATGTTGCTGAAAGCCAATCCAGGGTCACTTGTAGACTTGGTTAAAGATGAAGATGATTGCTTCATGTATGTCTTTGTGGCGCTCTATGCATCTACGAAAGCTTGGGAATATTGTAGGCCTATTGTGGTGGTCGATGGCAGCTTTCTTTCAGCTGCTCACAAGGGAACTTTCCTT
Organism: Petunia x hybrida; assembly: GCA_037355625.1. Lineage (NCBI taxonomy): Eukaryota > Viridiplantae > Streptophyta > Magnoliopsida > Solanales > Solanaceae > Petunia > Petunia x hybrida. The sequence continues at coordinate 7,337,140 of JBBBVM010000090.1, read as the reverse complement.
GCTGCAACAACAACGGATGCATCAGGTAAATTCCACAACATCAACTATATTCCCTGTTGTGCCATGTATAAATGTAGTAAAAGTTTTATGTACATGTATATGAATGTATGCATGTGATGAGGGAAATTTGTTTAAACTTTTTGTTAACATTTATACAGGCAGCATCTTACCCCTTGCCTATGCTGTAGTAGATTTAGAGAATGATAATGCATGGGGATGGTTTTTCGATAGGTTAAGACAAGCCTATAGTCAAAGAAAGGGTATGTGTATTGTGTCAGACAGGAACGAGAGCATCATAAAAGCAGCATCTATTGTGTATCCAGATGTCCCTCACTATGCTTGCATTTGGCATTTATGGAACAACGTAAAAATAAAATTCAAGAGGGGAGAAGAGAAGCTACATGAGGTATTCTTTAGCATGGCTAAGGCATACACAATTAAGGAGTTTGATAGTTGTATGACAAAGGTAGAAAATATGGATGTACGTATTAAGCAATACTTGTATAATATTGGGTATCAAAGGTGGGCACGAGCTCATTCTACTGCGAATCGAGGTTTCACAATGACTTCGAACATCACTGAATCATTGAATGCAGCTAGCAAAGATTCACGAGATATGCCAGTACTTGCCTTCATGGAATCCATGAGAAATTTGGTTGAAAGATAGAATTATAACAACAATGAAGCTGCAAAAAACAGGTTCAGGAAGCTTGGTACAAAGTATCACGACATTCTGGATACACATCGAAAATTGGCAGTCCAGATGACGGTAAAAATACATTTGTAGTTCATCATTAATGTGTGTTTGGCATCACTGTTTCATATTTGTGTATCAACTGTATAACATCAATTATTCATAGTTATGTGTAGTTGTTCGTAGTTTACTAGTTGAATATATTGTATGAAAGTTAACAAAAGATCTAATTGTGCAATTATAGGTAAAACCTACAACAAACATGTATACAGTGATGCATGGGGAGCGTAAATTCTTAGTATCCTTGACTGATCGAACATGTTGCTGTGGAAGATTCCAAATGGATGAGCTACCATGTCCACATGCAGTGGCTGTTTTAAAGTCAAAGCACATAGAGAAGGAAGATTATGCATCTGCATACTACACAACAGAGTACTTGCTGAAGACCTATGAAGTATCAGTGAATCCCATTCCAGATGAGAGTAATTGAGATGTTCCTACATATATTTCTGAAGAAGTGGTACTGCTTCCAACTGGAAAAAGGCCTCCAGGAAGACCAAAAAGAGAAGATACAAGCCATCTTGGGAGATACATTCTAAAAAATCAAAGATTACCTGTGGAAATTGTGGACGGGAAGGACACAACAGAGCTACTTGTAGGAATCCCTCCACCAAAAAATAAACAAGCTTCTCGAAAAAGTATTTCTATTGTTTCAGGATTTAAACAAAACACAAAGCATACATATTAAATTCAAAATGCACAAAACTTTTACATGTTATTAAATAGGTACTGTTATGGCAATTATATTACATATGTTGTTGGAAATGACATAAAGCAGAAATAAGTTGTTGAATAATTTGTGTATGAGGCTATATACGTGTCTATTTGTCTATTTGTTTATGTATGTATGTCTCTAGTTGCGTGTATGAAACTATAGCTTTATGTATTTATGTATGAAAGAGAGAGAGAGTGTGTGTGTGCGTGTGTGTGTATGAAAGTGTATGAAGATGTATGTCTGAAAATTTGTGTATGAAGTTGTACTTGTATGTATGAAAGTGTGTTTGTTTAAGTGTTTATGTATGAAAGTGTATGAAGATGTATGTCTGAAAATTTGTGTATGAAGTTGTACTTGTATGTTTGAAAGTGTGTTTGTTTAAGTATTTATGTATGAAAGTGTATGAAGATGTATGTCTGCAAATTTGTGTATGAACCCGTACTTGCATGTATAAAGTTGTACTTCCATATATGAAACTGTAGGTTTATGTATTTATGTATGAAAGAGTGTGCGTGTGCTTGTGTGTGTATGTGTGCATGAAGATGTATGTCTGCGTATTGACTTATTTTATAAATTTGTTTAAGTATTTATGTATGAAAGTGTATGAAGATGTATATCTGAGTATTGACTTATTTTATCTATTTCTTTGAGTATTTATGTATGAAAGTGTATGAAGATATATGTTTATGTATTTATGTATGAAAGAGTGTGTGTGTGTGTGTATGAAGATATGTGTTTGCGTATTGTATAAGTTTGTACCTGTGCAAATACATAAACATGTGTATTTTCAGAAAAAGTACTACGACATGTTGTAATATCTAAGTTTGTACATGTGCAAATACATACATACAGTCACACCGTTAAAAAGTTATATAAAATGAAATGTCAGGCAACACAACAAATATAGTAACATCCAAAACTTATATAGATTTTCATCAGTCATACACTAAAAAACACAAACCATACAAAGTATTTATCGTAAGTAACATCCAGCTTAAAACAAAACGTAAATGGTGATATTATCATCCAACAGCCCAAGTATCTAAAAAGGTTATTACAAAAGCTACTAAAACTACTTAACAATGCACTTCTCCCCTTTTCGGACCACCCTTCTTCCTAAAATGATTTCCTGTGACCTCAGGTGCGCTAATTGCTCCTTCTGCCTGCTTTTGTGTTGAATACTGCCAAAGAAGTGTCCCCAACTTCATACGATACATATCAACATCAAAATCAACAGGGGGTGCAAGCAGTCCACATGCAAATGACTTTGCATATGCAGCAACGAATATACCACAGTCGCTGTAACAACAACTAAAAGTCAGCCACATACAAAATACATCAAATTTAACAACAACAAAAAAACACACATACAGCGATTCAGGATTTTGCTGAGGCAGGTTTGGAACTATGACAACATTGTATGGATCTGTCACAACTTTATCTTTGCATGGATTTGACTTCCAATCAATGTCAATTCTCCCACCGTAAAAACCAGTTACTGACAGGTACAAAGGCAAGATAACAGCAAATTTCTGAACCACACCACGAACAACGGCACTACAACCACTATTCCTTCCAAGTAGAGAGTCATACACCCAAATACACCTATCAATAAATGAGACAATTCACAATACCCAATGATTTTTTTCTCTGATATGTATAGGCATCATAACATAGTCAACATGGATTCAGGGGGTGTTGGCACGCAATTTAAAACCCATAATATACTCACTAACAACATCATCCTTGGAAACCACACTACCATCCCTGTTTCTGGCCTCATACAAGTTAAACGCTTCTTCAACCCTTGTTTTGAAACAACAATCAGTACATGTGAACCTAAAAGGTACATTCGGACCATACTTGCCTTTTTTTCACAAGTAGTAAAAGATCACATCAATGTGCTGGAAAAAAAATAAAAACATAACTATAATTAAAAAACATGTGGCATACCAAAAATATATACAACATCCATGTGGCATACAAAAATATACACAACACCCTAGTTCATACAGACTTTGTATCAAACTGTATGTGTGTGTATGAAAGTCTCAATTTGTGTATGCAAGTGCATATTTGAGTATAAAAATCCTATGTATTTCCTTACAGTTAGAAATAATTATAAATAACTACATACATACCCCATCATTCAAACACGTTCCAGCATGTACCAATGTGCGGAACCAGTCCTTCCACTCAACTTTCAACACTCCTAAATTCAAAGCCTCCTGAAGTCTATTGGCTACTCTTGGATAAACTGATTTCCTAAGGAATTCATATAAATTCAATGAATTAGATACATGTAAATACCAAAAATACAAAGAACAAAAAATCAACCAAAGACATTACCTTCTTTTACTTGGACAGACCCCTTCATCAAGCCATACAGAAAATGCATTTTGTAGATCTTCATCAACCTCAACACCAATTTGACTCGTAAATGGATGTTTTGTTCCAAAATATTTTGGTCCTGGTGTTTTTCGTGTTGCAACAACCCAAGGAGAATTAGCATACCTCCCTGGACGCCTCAGTCGGGCAATTAACTGCTCAGGTGTAACAGCACCTTCTTCTTCATCAGGCTCAACCAAAACAATTTGAGACTCAGTAGCAACAAGATCATTACCATCACGGTGGCTTTGAACTTCTGAACCAACATCTTCAGAATCTATTTCTTTAGAATTACAAGCAACATCTATTAACAAAAACAAGATTATAAAGTAAAATGAGTGACATCAATAACAAATGTAACAACAACAAAAGATGTCAGGTATACCTTGCTTTTTAAGATTTTCAACCGACCCACTTTTAGACTTAAGTACACCTGCCACAACATCATCAATTATCGCAAGGTGCGTAGCACTAAAAAAGGCATCATCGTCATCAAGAGTACCCTACTTGCTTGATTCACCAACTTTTGTATCCATACCAGAAGCATGGACTGATCCAGCACTAGCTACCTGCTATGAAAATGACATACAGTTTATTTCATATACAAAATTTAAAAAATGTATGAATTTATATAAAATATACCTGATCATCCGGATGGACAATACCACCACTATTGTTTGCAGCAGGAGCTGGATCGTCATCTTCTTCACTAAAACCAAGAGAAAAGCTTGGACAACCATCATCTTCACGAAGTTTGCAATGAGGATCTTCAGCAGGCACATGACTGCCCTCGCTGTGTGTTGGAGCAGACTGGTCAGTCCGTTCAGTTGCAACGTCTATAGCCTCGGCTTCTGTCCCAACACCCTGCTCCAATGAAAGTTTAGAAGCAGGATCTGCAAAAAGCTCATGACTGCCCTCACTGTGTATACAAGCAGGCTTTTCAGTTCGGACATCTATAACATCGGGTACATCTGAAACAGCAGATGGTATTGAAATTTTAGAAGCAGCGTCTTCATCAGGAAGAGGCTCGGCTGCATCTGCAATAGCAGGTAGTACTGTCCCAACACCCTTCAACAAACAAAAAAGTTTAAATAGTTAAAAAATTTTAACATCTAATGAATTAAAATTCAAATAAAGACACATACAGAAACATGGACAACAGTGTCAACTGTGTCATTTCCCAATATAACAGGGCTTCCATCAAAGAAATTGCCGACTTGTTGTAACTGTTCATCTGTGACAACGGCACTTCCAAGTACCTGGTTGCAAAAAAGGTAAATAGAGCACATTTAAATATGTGGATATACAGTTCTATAAACATAAAACATACTAATACAAATATATAAACAGTAAAATAATTTTAAAACATCTCTAAACACATAAAATGCAAGTCCATACACATAAATGGAACTACATACATATAAATATAAGTATGCAGTATATGCATACAAAAATAATGTACATACAGGTTCTCCCCAAACAACCCGTGAAAAAATTGCTATACACATTTAAGTTATCTCTAAACACATAAATATAAGGCTATACACATAAAATTCAAGTCGATACATATAAGTATGCATTTTATCTCTAAACACAAAAATAATGCATGTTATCTCTAAACACATAAAATGCAAGTCCATACACATAAATGGAACTACATACACATAAATATAAGTATGCAGTATATGCATACAAAAATAATGTACATACAGGTTCTCCCCAAACAACCCGTGAAAAAAAATTGCTATACACATTTAAATTATCTCTAAACACATAAATATAAGGCTATACACATAAAATACAAGTCGATACATATAAAAACAATGTATATAAAGGTTTCCCCCAAATAAATCTGTGAAATAATTGCTATACACATAAAAAATATTCCTAGACACATAAAAGACATTCCTATACAGATAAAAATACATGTCTAGACACCTAAATACAAATGACATAAAGTTTAGACATGGATTCATAAAAAGAGTGCACGTACATGATCGTTCACAAACATCTCCTTCTGTTGCACCAAATGTCCAGGGTCAAAAGGGCTGCCAAAGCTGAAATCAGTGCATGCTCTATCAGGATCTACAACAGGGTCGCCTCCGCCAATCTTTTAAAAAGGAACAACAAAATCATTATATAAACAAAAACAATCTTGTTTAAAAATATAAAAATGTAGAAATATTACCTTTAGGTGATCAAACAGTTTCTTAAATGTTTCAGTCATAAAGCTCTTAAGATCAGTAAACTTACAATCAACCTACAAACAAACAAGAAACATTAGTTTGATTAAAAGTATTGGAAAAGTCTCTTATGGTAAAAATAGAAAATACAAAAATACCTGCGTCTTATGTGTTACAAACTCATTGTTCAATCGCTGCAACTCATTCCCAATGAAAGACAACTGCACAGACATGGAAGGATCGGTTGAAGATACACAAAATTGGTGCGAATCCTTGGCAGGATTACTTGAAGAGGCACCAAATTATTGTGATCCCTTGGCAGCAGCATGTTGTGAGTTCTTGGTAGCTTCGGAGGGATTACTCGTAGATTTACCATGAGGGACTTCAACACTACTAGTATGGACAACAGGCTGCTCAAGTTCAATGCTAGAATCTGCTAGTGCATCCAAGTTGAAGGTTCGCACCTCATCAGCGGTTGGAATAATATTGTTAAACACAACCTATAAAAACAGTAAAACAAAAGGATATAAAGACAAAAAACAGTAAATACACTAAAGTAATAGGAAAAGTAATACAACTACATACAACTAGTTTTTGTGCATACAACATACATACAAAAAAAGGTGTGGAGTGAATTTACCCGACTTCCTTTTCCTCTAAAAATTCCCACATACAACTTGCGGAAAGATGGTTGTCGTACAATCACTTTCCAATTCAAAATCCCAGGGATTCCATTACCAGTACAAACCGCGATACTGCCATCAACTCTTGAACAACATTCGTAAAACCAAACTTGTAAAGCAAGTGGCAGCCCACCAATCCTATAAAATTTCCCTTTTGGATGTAACTTTTTGCTAATGGTTTCAAGTAATGCAGAAAATGAAGCTTTACCCCACGGATACGTAAGATATGCACCGGATTCTACTAAATCAAAGTGCGCCTTTGGTATGTATGATTTAGCCCCATTATCTGTTGACAACACAAAAAAGTGTATAAAGAATAATGCAGCAATCTTCACTGCATCTTCATCACAGATCCATCTCTTCTAAAAAATGCAGTGCAACAGTTGAATCCTCGACACTTTAGACTGATTTGGGAAGTACGATGAGATAAGCCTATTCGGTGCAGGATCATCAACAAGAGTATCATCGCCTAAACAATTTAAACCAGTGATTGCTGCAGATTCTTTAATACCAAAATGCAGCTGTGTTCCGTTCATCATAATTTTAAAAATATTTGAGTCCACTGACACAAACTTTCGCAACATAAGATGATGAATAAGCTGATTTTGAATGTGTACTAGTGGTAGACGCAAAAAATACCCAAAACAAGTCTCCTTGAACATATCCAGCTGGGTGTCACTCAGTTTCTGCTTTAACAGAGAAATAATATGACACTGGGTGGTGGCAATCCAATGACTGGTAACAAAAGGTTCATTGGTTGAGACACAGTACGTGCAAGGCTGAACATGGACAGAAAGACAAAAACATACATCACAACTAAAATTCAACTATAATATAACAAGATATAACTCAAACAAATACAGCTATACAAAACACAGGGCCGCCTCGCACATCCCAAATATTTTCAAGTGCATTACTACAAAATAACTTAAAAAATCTTCATGTATACATATAAAATAAACTAGACAGAACTACAAAAAGTAAACTAAATATGGATAAATATGTGGATATACAGTTCTATATACATAAAACAAACATATACACAGTAAACATAATTGTGAAAGCAGTTGTAAAAAACAACTCTAAACACAGAAATACAAGTCTAGACTCATAAATACAATGTACATACAGGTTTTTCCTAAAAAAAGGCGTGAAAAAATTGCGAAACATATTTAAAAGTACATGTAAACACATAAATATAAAGCTATACACATAAATACAGTGCTATACATATTTAAACAATATAAATACAGGTTTCCCCCAAAAATCCGTGGAAAAATGCTATAAACAGAAAATATTCCTATACACATAAAATACATGTCTATACACATAAGTACAATGTACATACAGGTTTTCCCCAAAAAAAAGCATGAAAAGATTGCGATACAAATTTAAAAGTATATCTAAATACATAAATACAAAGCTATACACATAAATATAAGGCTATACATATAAACACAATGTAGATACAGGTTTCCCCCAAAAATCCGTGGAAAAAATGCTACACACGGAAATACATTCCTATACACATAAAATACATGTCTATACACATAAGTACAATGTACATACAGGTTTTCCCCAAAAAAAGGCGTGAAAAGATTGCGATACATATTTAAAAGTATATCTAAACACATAAATACAAAGCTATACACATAAATACAAGGCTATACATATAAAAACAATGTAGATACAGGTTTCCCCCAAAAATCCGTAAAAATGCTATACACAGAAAATACATTACTATACACAAAAAATACATATCTATACACATAAAAATTCAAATGACATACAGTTTTTTCTCATAAAAATCATCAAAAGATAATGTCACTAACAAAATACAAATTCAATACAAGTACACACACTAAAAATACTTTTAACATACATTTTATACATATATTTGAGCACAAAAAAATATAAATAAAAAAATATGTAAATACCTGTTCGGAACACTGATTGTTAGCGAGAATTTCACGACGGTCAATTTTCTTCTTTGTGCATGCAACATCAACACTGATTTCATCAACAAAATCATCATCTACAATGGTTTTCCCTTTAACATCAGAAATCGATGCCGTAGACTTCTTTTTACCAGTTTTTGGTACCGAACCTTCACAAAGCTTCTTCTGTACTGACCGATGTCCTTCTTGATTTAATGTTAGGGATTTCCTATAATGTCGTGCTTTTGATCGAATTTCAGGAAGTGATGGAGGAGTACCTTTGTTTGTTGACATTTTGTATACAATAATATGCTAAATTGTAGGTAAAACGTATGGTAATTGCAGAGAAGAAGACGGAAAAATGATTACATTTGAAGAATCGTCAAGAGACGCGATGGAACGAGAAGACGCGATGGAACGAGAAGAGCTAAAACTGAAAGAAACGTGAAAAGCTGTGAGGTTTGGTAAAATTTAGAGAAAAGGGAAAAAGTTAGGTTTCTGGTATGATTTATAATAAATTTAAAAATATTGATATTTTTTGTAAAATTTTGAAAATATTGGTATATTGTGTAATTTTGGTGCCTAGGGTGACAACTAGCGTAAAAATAAGTATGCGAATTGCATAGATAAGCTGAAATTGAATACCCTTTGCATGTTAAAACTTGTTTACGATTGGCATTATATTAACAGGCCCTAAAATGTGATTAGGCTTACATGTAGGTCGTATATGAACTCTATTTGTATAAGTGTAAGTTTAAACTGTATAGACATATTACATTGTTTGAAATAAGTGTTAAATTAATTCCCAAGTTAGTATTTATGATAATATACTATATTTTTATCCCAAAACATAGACTCGGACGGGAACCACCTTTCGTGGGACTCAGGAAAGTGCCTAACACCTTCTTCCCAGAGTCATTTGGACTTCTTACCATATAGAATCTCTGGAACTGACTATCTGACTTATTGAACTTGACCTTAGACACTTAGGTGACCTAATACGCCTTAGAAACTATATTAGGTGGCGACTCCAACATCTAAATTCAAACGAGTTCACTCAGTCAAATCCGAAACCCGACCCGCCTCGAGTTGAGTCCAAAATCGGGTATGACAGCATGTACGTCTTGAAAGTGGACTCTAGATTTTTAGCCTATTCACAGTCACAGGGTCTCCCACCTAGCAACGTGATAAGCCATTTCGACCTAGTTTTTGCAATCCCACTCTGATGTTCAGGATTCCTTAATCATTGCGGTTTATGGGGTTATTAGTAAGGCCTCTAAACACGTCCAATAATATAGCTCTTGACTTGAGAGAGGAAAGCAAGTTCAAGCTTGAAATATTTTTCAAGCCAATTCATAAGACGAATCAAAGAGTTTTTCTATATTCTTCTCTTACCAATCTTGTTTTATTAGCTGATTTTGTGTTTTTTAATTAAGCATGAGAAACTAAATTATGTATCCTAGAGTTTTGATGGAACCACTTGTTGGTTGAATATTTTCACAGTTTCTTTATATTGAACAGTTCTCTATGATTCTTTTGCTCATCTAGGTTGTTATCTTAAGTAGTTCTTGGAATTGTCCATAATTTCTGTAGAGATAGCAACAATGGAAGTATCTAAGTATTTCAAAATGAATATTACCGATACGAAAAAAAAACAATGTCTTGCATTTAGTTACATAAACTTTAATCAACTTGTGATTCTTTTATTTTCCTTAAAGGCCAAAAATAGAGATGTTAGTAATTGCGTAGCATTTAGAAGATGCAGCAACACATATAAACGAAAATAAAAAAATTAAAAGGACATAGAAGTATGAGAAAATATTACCTAGTCAATGTAATGAACCAAAGCACGCATAGCCCTGGTTTCCTAATTGCTCAAATAATCATAGTCCGGCTTACTGCATTGGTCTCAATGAGAGCCTGACCCCTATTTGAGTCTCACTAAATGTGATAGTGCGTTTCTCCTTGTACCAAACAACTATTGACACCACTAAGCAAGTTCCTTAGTTCTTTATAGTGTGCGGCTTTGTCATTATATAGTTCTTTCTTGGTTGGTGTTCTTTGGACTTCCCTTTCACAAATTTATTGATGAAATCAACCTGCATTTCATTGCTAACTCTTCAAATTCTTCAGTTATTTTTTTTTTTAAGAAAAAAGAAAGATAAAAAGTCTTCTAAGTGATCAGTTTGGTTAATGTATTGGTTGATGAAAGAATAAATTACTTGAAAGAGTGGCCCCTAATACAATGTTTTCACCTTGTTGTAGTTAATTAATGAAGTTAATATACTCCATCATTTAACCTCCATTATCAATGCAATCACAATTATATTTATAAATTAATTTTTTATGTTGTATTTAGTTTATTTATTTCACTGTGTATTTACCTTTGTGTACACAAAATGGTACTTAAAAAAAAAGGTTTTGCTTGAGAGATAAAAAGGTCGTTCACTTTTATATATGGATGGTTCCCACTTTTAGGATAAAATATAGATTAGTTGAAGGTCCCTCAATCAATTTTGTCGGCATACTTTGTGTTGTTTGGAAAAGAACATAGGGCCGGGTAATTGATTAGCAACGAAACTTCTAACTTTATCAGAAGATAATAATGAGATTTAAAAGTAAAATTAGAAATAATAAAGTTTTATTGGGGTCATTGTGAGTCGTTTACTTTAGCACCTAGGGTTAGTTCAGAAGAATAAAGCCAAAGCGATCGTGGATATTATAGACTTGTTACAAAAGAATATGTTTAATTAGACTTATGGAGTGGATTATTCAGACACCTTTTCTCTGGTGGACAAGCTCACCCATGTTCGCTTGTTTATCTCTCTAGCTACTTCTCAACATTGACCTTTAACATCAATTGGATATCAAGAAGACTTTTCTTCATAGTGATCTCCAACAAGAAGTCTATACAAAGCAACTACCTTGTTTTATTGTTCATGAAGAGTATGGAAAAGTCTGTCATTTGAAGAAATTATTATACCCGCTTGAAGCAGCGCCCCCCAAGCTTGATTTGGAATGTTTAGTAAGGTTGTTTGTAAATTTTTGCTAAATAAGAGCGAATGTGATCACACCGTCTTTTATAGGCGATCATTAATTGGAATTATTTTCCTTGTTGTATATGCCGATGACATAATTATTACAGGTAGTGATTCGGCGGAGATCTCTTCACTCAAGCCTTTCTTGCATACTAGGTTTCATAAGAAAGACTTGAAGTAGCTGAAATACTTCATGGGAATAGAAGTCTATAGGATTTCTTTTTTAATCTCATAGAAATTATATTCTCGACTTGCTTGCAGAGACTAGAAAGTGGGGAGCTAAGCTATCCAGTACTCTAATGATTCCCAATATGCAACTTATGAAAGATGATGGCGATTCTTTTGATGATCTAAAGAGATATAAGAGACTACTTAAAAAGTTAAATTATCTCACTGGTCCAGACATTGCCGTTGCAATAAGTGTATTAGTCAGTTCATATCCATACCCACAATCAAACATTGGGTAACTTTGGAGCAGATCTTATGTTACTTGAAAGGAGTACCTAAACTTGACATATTTTTATAGTGATAACGGATATTCTCGCATTGAATATTTTGCAGATTCAGATTAGACTGGATTGAAGATTGATAGAAGTTTCGTTACAAGATACAATGTCTTCATTGGTGGGAACTTGGATCATAGAGAAGCATGAAACAAAATATTGTATCTCATTCCAGTGCAGAATCGGAGTGCAGAACTATGGCAAAGTCTACATGTGAGATTATATAGATACGTGATCTTTTAACTAAAATTGGGTTTAAGCATGAAATTACAGCTAAACTATGGTGTGATAATTAAGCTGCCTTCCATATCACCCCAAATCCAGTGTATCATGAAAGACCCAAACATATTGAGATTGATTGTCATTTTGTTCGCGAGAAGATTGAGAAAAATCTTATCTCGGCAGGTTATGTGAGGACAGGAGAGCAACTAGTAGATTTGTTCACAAAAACGTTGAATGGGACTCTAGTTAATTATGTTGTAACAAATTGAGCCTGATTAATATCTATGCTCAAACTTGAGAGCAGTGTAACAAAATGCACCTAGACACATTTTCATATAGCATACATAATATATTAATCGATAGAGATATGTAGGGTTTAGTTTGATTTATTTCCTTAATTAGATAGATTCACATGCACATGTATTGGTAGCTCGTATTCTTGGAAGAGATTTTTACACAAAAGTACAATTTTTTGAAGTTAATTACCAAACATAGCAACATTTTAGCAAAATTACCCTTATAGAGGAAAACAAAAGTTAATTACAAATATAGCAACAACATAGCAATATTTTTCCATAACATACCAAACCCTTACATTCTTCTTCCTATTTCTCCCACTATCACTTTTGCTCCTCCCATTCCCTCATATTTCACTGTTCCTCCCACCATTTCCCCCAATTTCACTTTTACTCCTCTTATTTCACTTTTACTCCCATTTTAGACTGTATCAACTCCGTTTCAGACTGTATCAGACTGTTTTAAACTGTATCATGTCCCATTTCAGACTGTATCACACTGTTTTAAACTGTATCAACTCCCGTTTCAGACTGTATCAACCCCGTTTCAGACTGTAACAGACCGTTTTAAACCGTATCAAGTCCCGTTTCAGACTGTATCAGCCTGTTTTAAACTGTATCAAGTCCCATTTCAGACTGTATCATATTATTTTAAACTGTATCAACTCCCGTTTCAGACTCTATCATACTGTTTTAAACTGTATCAACTCCCATTTCAGACCGTATCAGACTGTTTCAACAATTATTTTAGATTGTTTCAATGCCATTTCAGACCGTATCATACTATTTCAACATCGTTTCAGATGTATCAAACTGTTGCAACAACTGTTTCAATATTTCAACAATATTTCAAACTGTACATATTGTTTCAATGCCATCAGTCATGAGCAATAGAGAAGGAGTTCAAATTTATTAATCTGACAAATATGTACAAACAGGAACAGAAATAGAAACGAAATATGAACAATTCTAGAGAAACAAAAACGGAACAAAAATGAAACAAATCTAAATAACAGAAAATGATACTGTTTCAAAAATCAAAACTTTAAATCAAGCTCCGTCTTAAGAGTGTTTCAGCACTGTTCACTTTCATATACATCACCACTTAGTGGACCAAAAGTGAAAATGATCTTTTAGGAGGGGTCATAAATGTAACAGTGCCACTGAAGTGTCCTATCTCTGTAAATCTTCACTAACAAAAGCAATCTCCCTGTCGACTTAGACATATGCCGCCGCCATCAGTACAATATGTAACAGAAACGGAGGAGACATATCGTAACAGAAACGGATGAGACAGATCGTAAAGGGGAAAGGATAATCGGCTCTTCGTCGTGTTGTAGCTGGTTTCCGGTGGAGATCCGGTGAAGATGATGATGGTAATGGGCCGATTTTTGTGAGTTCGTTTGAATCGGAATCAGTGACGGATCGAGTGAATCCATCACTGATGGTGGTGGCTGTGTGTATCCGGCAGCGAAGATGGCGGAGATAATGGTGGAGACGAAAATGGGGTGTAGGAAGAGAGAAGGGAATTGGGGGTGGGGCTGATTTGGTTTAGGGGAAGTGGAGTAAATGTTTTAGGGTTTTTAGGAAAGTGGGTGTAAGTGTGTATATTAAATGTTGTCATTTTGCTAGGAAAAATATTGCTATGGCTTGTAATTTGAAAAGTATTGCTATTTTTTCGTAATTAAGTGTTTAAATTTGTACATCTTTTTAAAAAACCCCTTCTTGGAATAATATGATAAGGAAATTCCTCCGTACTTCGTTTACTTATGTAGGAAAAACAAAACAATCTCCAGTAAGCAAATTCGGACTAAACAAGTGATTTGAGGAGTCAACAAATCCCCAAGAAGTGAACCCTTAAGCAATATGGTGACTTCTGAAGCTTGAGGCTGAGAATGAGAGGGCACGAGACTATTTCCACGGATGTCTATTTATGCCACAGTTAGTCCTTAAGTATTTAGTCCTTTAAGTATTCATGCCTGCCAAATTGAAAGTGGTAGTTATTATTACATTGAAACCAAGCATTAAGCCAATGTTACCTGGCCTGGATAATGATGATGTTGTAAAATGGGGAGGAACGACAAGGTTTGGATTAATACATGCATGGCACACCATTGTAATAGAAATTTTAAGTTGTGATTTTATTGGTATCAGCTACACAATAGTCTTGTAGTGGATCCGAGTCGGATCCGACCAAGCCCAATTAATTGGGGCGAAGCGCACCAAAGGCCACTTTTGGTAGTGGTCTTTGGTTTGAGGCCACTTTTTGTATTAGTTTTATATTAGATGCCACTTTTTGGAACTTCAATTCTTTTGGGCTGAACTTGTGCTTTTGGGTTGAACTTCACACAAGTTCAGCCCAAAAGGATTGAAGTTCAACTTCAGCCCACCACAAGGATTGAAGTTCAACTTCAGCCCATATGGGTTGAAGTTTACGCATCTATACCTAAAAGTTCAATCCTTATAGATTGAAGTTGAAACTTCATAATTTAAGCATGAAATTCAACACACAAGGTTTGAACTTCAGTCCACAAAGATTGAAGTTCCAAAAAGTGGCCTCTCATGTAAGACCAGTAAAAAAAGTGGCTTCAAACTAAATATCAGTGACAAAAGTGGCATGTGAGTGAAAATTTTACAATTAATTGTGCTTAGGATTTTTTACATAAAAGTACAAGTTTTAGAGCTTAATTACCAAACATAGCAACATTTTAGTAAAATTACCCTATATAGAGGAAAACACAAGATAATTACAAATATAACAACAACATAGCAATATTCTCATAACATACCAAACCCTTACATTCTTCCTCCTATTTCCTCCACTATCACTTTTGCTCCTCCCATTTCTCACTATTTCACTTTTCCTCCCACCATTTCTCCCAATTTCACTTTTATTCCTATCATTTCCCCCCAATTTCACTTTTCCTCATCCCATCCTCGATGTATCTCGTTGTATCTCACCGTATCTCAACTGTTTCTGCACCGCTTCAATTGTTTTCTGCAGCACCGTATCTAACTGTTTCTGCACTGTTTCAACTGTTTCTGCAGCACCGTATCTAACTATTTTTGCACCGTTTCAACTGTTCTAACTGTTTCTGCACCGTTTCAACTGTTTCAGTAGCACCGTATCTAACTGTTTCTGCACCGTTTCAACTGTTTCTAACTGTTTTTGCACCGTTTCAACTGTTTCTGCAGCACCATTTCTAACTGTTTCTGCACCGTTTCAACTATTTCTGTTGCACCATATCTAACTGTTTCTGCACCGTTTCAACTGTTTATGTTGCACCGTATCTACCTGTTTCTGCACCGTTTCTAACTGTTTCTAAATCAGTAGGAGAACACACACAGGGGAATAGTTGTGATAAAAGTACAAATTCACACCCACAAAGTTGTAATATTGAATGCCAGAGGTCCAATCTGTTGGCTTAGCGATAAAAATATTTCTGCTGACAAGAAAATTACTACAGTAGTTCAAATTAAAATAAGCGTTAACTAGTTGTCCAAATTAAAAAGAACAAGGAACATAATTAAGTATAATAAATAAGTTCAACTGGATTTGATTAGTCATATTTCATTCACTTCCTTGCAATTCGTGCCTAAAGGGAAATCATATTTTCATGAATGAATAACCATTCTTGTGTTTGACACCCATTTCCAAAATTCCCAATTCCACTATTTGTTAAGCAAAAAGGGGAAAGAGAATCCAATTTTGGGCCTCCCAACTTGACTTTTTAATCCGATGGAGAACAAAAAAGTTAGAGTTCCGGTAATCTTTCGGAAGTAGTGCAGCGAGGATACTAAACATCTCCGGCTGATGAAATGACTTACGCTGTTGAGATGACGTCACTTTCAGTCCAAAGCACGTCATCTTCGTTGTACAGAGAAGGCCGAGAGAAGTGAGTAGGTGTTCAGGTACAGGTTGCCGGAGGTAAGTGATGGCGCTGGGTGGTGGGGGTGGGTTGATGGCAGCGTCGGGGGTGTATCTTTGTTTTATTTTTGGAGGAGAGAGTAAAAGTGAGATATTTTGTAATTTGGGGAAAGGAAAGTGAAATATGTTAGTTTATTGTTGAATGTGTTAGAAAATAATGCTATGCATTATAATTAGAGAAATATTGCAATTTTTTTGTAATTAAGGGTGAAAATTTGTATATTTGTGTAAAAAACCCTTGGGCTTATACTGAATTTTGTAGACTTATACTAGTTTCCATCTTGGTCAAACCTTAAAAATTAACTTTGAACATCACTAACTAAGAAATGACACTTTATATATAAGTCCTGTCAATTGTTCTAAGTACATATCATATTGTCCACTTGACCAGTGATTGAGTGGCTTAAGAGCATTAGAGGAGCAAAATCTTTTGTGAAGTACAATATGTGTGTCTTTAGATTTATATGTGTGTCTTTAGATCTTTTGCTTCTTATTAGATCATAGCACATCTTTAGATAAAGATCACCAAAATTCAATAGTGAGCTAGTAAAGTGAGGACTGAAGTAGGTCAACAGGGAGTACACTTGGCCCAACTCCAATCTAGTCTTTATCACATCTATATCTGGTGATGAAAATGGTAGTTATATGGTTTTCACTTGTTGCTAGTTTCAACAAGCCATCTATTGGTTCTTATTAGGGGTGTTCACGGTTTGATTTGGTTGGATTTTTATCAAAATTATAACTAAATCAATATATACGATTTTAAAATTTTTAAAACAAAACCAATCCAAGTAAAAATAAAACCATCGGTTTGGTTATTGACAATTTAGTTTCGGTTTGGTTCGATTTGTCGATTTTTTACAAATAAAATAGCAATGAACGTAAGAAGGATGATAGAGAGAACTATTCTTATTAAAGAATGATAAAGATGACCATAAATATATTTTTTACTCATTTGAAACACTCATATATATAATAAAAAGGAAATACTAGTAATTCAACAAGCACTAGAAATTAAGTATCATGTTTTGCATATCATTAAGAGAAGCGGAATAATATAAAATAAATTTATCCACGGCTAGTCGGGCGATATTATCATATCATGAGCAATACCATATCATGTCCATATACAAGTCGAAATGGTAATTACAATTTATCTACACTTTTATGAAATTAAAGTTCAAATCGAGAGTCACGCTAGTGTTACTGACGGACAAGGGTAATTATAGTAAATAATAAGTAATATAAAGATGTGAGAACCTTATTTACTACACATGGATCACCTTATTTTTACTAAGTTGTTGCATTGTTAGATTTTCGTTGGGCTTAAGAACACAATTAGTTAAGTCCAATTATTTACTCTACTTCAAGTCTTGTTGAAGTTAGATTTCAACCATTGTTAATTTTAAGTTTTCGATATCGGTTCGGTATTTCTTCGGTTATTTTTTCTAAAACCAAACCCAAACCAAATATTATTGATTTTTAAAAATTAAAAACCAAACAAAAACTAATAAAGTATCGGTTATATTAATCGATTTGGTTTGATTTTCGGTTTGGATCAGTTTTTAACCAAACCGTACACCCCTAGTTCTTATAGAAACAAAAATTGCAAATTACATGAAGGTAGATTTCAACCATTGTTGAGTTAAATTTATAATTTTTTGAAATAATATGGAACTTAAGTTATGATTTTCTGAACTTGGGTTAGTTATAACCTAATATGGCTTGATAATGATATATCAGGGCCAAAATCACATGTGGTTCTTGAAATTATCAATCTTTTCTTCTCCATTTTTTTCAATCATTTTTACATGGTAAACTCATGCGAGAAAATCTCTATACTAAATTGCCATACAATAGGGAGGTCTTTCGTTTGACTTGTTAGCCTACCAACATTTATAAGATTTTTATTCAAGAAAGAGGCCAAATAGGTGTAGTGAAGTTTTGTGCAGTAAATTTTTAGTAATTAGGATCAGCTTTTAGAGATTTTATAACACGGAGTAAAAGTTCAAAACCATTCTTAGGGACAGCTCGAACAATTTGCAGGGATCATATGTTAAAGATCTTTCAATTGAACAATCTCTTTGTAGTGTTTATGGGTCCAAAAGGTGGAATTGACACTAGGTAGCCACTCTAACTGCTGCTATTTACGATTTACTTTTTTTATGCATGAGTGTGCAATGTATTTAAAGTTTCTTCACACGTTAAAAAGAGGGTAAAGACTTCATGGACATTGTGGCTTGAAATGGGAAATTTTGATGCGTAGCCATTTTTGGACGTACTCAAAGAATTTTATCCATCATTTAAAAATTAATTGAGAAATAACCAAAAATTTGCGCGCACACTTAGGTTTCATTAGCGCCGGAAAAACACCCCAGACTAGTCCCATAACAAAATACTAGGGCTTTGAACAAGTTTTGTTCAAAGCCCCAGTATTTTATTATGGGACTGAAGCTTTATATATAAGATCCCTTAATGGGACTTTGAACTAACATGTGTCAAAGTCCCATTATTTTGTTATGAGACTTTATCCCATAACAAAATAATGGAATTTATCCCTTTGATGGGACCTTTGTTATGGGATAAATTCCATTATTTTGTTATGGGACTTTATATATAAAACTTCAGTCCCATAACAAAATACTGGGGCTTTGAACAAGTTTTATACAAAGTATTACACAAAGTCCCATACAAAGTATTATACAACCCCAGTATTTTGCTATGAGACTAAAGTTTTATACAAAGTCCCATAACAAAATAATGAGGCCTTGAACAAAACTTGTTCAAAGCCGCAGTATAAGTATTTTATACTGGGGTTAGTTTACTGAAGCTTTATATAAAGTCCCAGTATAAATATTGGGGCTTTGAACAAATGACTTGTCCGAAGGTGGCTATTTCTCAGCGAATTTATTTTTGACGGCTATAAATCAATTAGCGCGCGCCAAACAGGCCCCTACGCAAAATTTTGACGCTTGAAATTCATTTTTACGTATTAAAAACTTGGGCTAATTACAAATATATACAACCCTAATACTAAAATTACAAAAAATAACAACATTATTCTACTTTACAAAAAATACCAATATTTTTTTACACATTACATACAAAAACAACAAAATTAACAAATTAGGGTTTGTTCATCCTTCTTCCCACTGCCCCCTCCCACTGCTACCACCCCAGTCGACGCCGCCAACTACTCACCGCCGGCCGCCGCTGGCCAACCGCCGATTTTTTTTTTTTTTTGGATCTAAAATATGGAAAACACCAAAATACACTTATAGACATTGTTTTTTTAGAAAAAAAAATTACAATTATAAAATACATTTAAACAAAAAATACATATACATACACAAAAAAATATGTTATACATATACTAAACACTCACATACATACGCGGATCTACAGATCTATGAACTATACATACAAATTTATGTTTGTCAAGCTTGGACTTACATACACACACATAAAACATACAAAAATATAAAATATATACTCAGGAATACACATTCATACAGTGATATACACATACATACATTCTGCACTTGTAAAAGATATTCATGTATATACAGATATATACACCTGCATAAAACTAAATATACACTTACTTCCCACTTTCAAACAACCATCAACAATCACCAACAACCACCCAGGCATACACATACACAGACATACAAAAGTATATACGAACCTAAACAAAAAAAAAGAAGAAGAAGAAGAAGAAGAAGAAGAAGAAGAAGAAGAAGAAGAAGAAAGAAGAAGAAGAAGAAGAAGAAGAAGAAGAAGAAGAAGATCGGAGCAACACAGTAGCAGATCGGAGTAGTTGCTCGACAGCGGAGCGACATTGGCGGTGGAGGAGGTCTGGCGGGTGGGTGGGTGGAGGAGGAGAGAGAGAGGGAAAGATAGGGTTTTGTTTTGGGAAGAGTGGAAATGAAAGATAGTATATGTGGGGTAATAAATTGAAAAATATTGGTATATTTTGTAAATATTTGAAAATATCGGTATATTTTATAATTTTGGGGTTTAATATGTCAACTAGCCTAAAAATTTCTAAAAACTTCTAAGACATTAGTTTAATGTAAAAGTTTGACCCCGTAGCTTGTTTCCATCGCGTTAAATGAAAACTAGTCAGCATTTCTAACCTTTAGAAGACTGGCTAGAATTTAAAACACGAAAAGATTTCATTATTTTATACTGGGACTTTTGAACTATAATTTCTAAATCCCAGTATTTTGTACTGGGACTTGCTAAATATGAAGTCCCAGTATTTTGTATTGGGACTTTGAACATATTAGTTCAAAAGTCCCTGTACAAAATACTTGGGAATTTCTAAATATGAAATTCCAATGAAAAATACTTAAACTTTTGAAAATTTGCTAGGGTTTAGTTAAATATCTCAGATTTTGTTTCGTGGCTAGTTTTAAAGAAGTGTGTGTTCCTAAAATGTGGCTACTTTTTTAAATTTTTTAATTATTGGCTGATTCTTTTTAAATGGTGCAAAAACTAGCTATCAAAATTATCCAAGTTTAATTTATTCTAAAGTTGACATTGTAGTAAAAATTTGCCCCGTTGCCTGTTTGCACCGCATTAAATGAAAATTAACCAGCAGTGTAAAATTCTTTGAAGACTAGCTAGATTCGGATATACTGGGATTTATGAACAAAACTTCGAAATACCAGTACAAAATATTAGAATTTTGAACATGTTAGTTCAAAGTCCCAGTATCAAATACTGAGAGTTTAATATGAATAATTTCCTTACACATGAATCTCAGTAAAAAATACTGAGACCAGTCTAGGTGTTTGTCAACGGTCATAGACTATAAGTGTGTGCGCAGATATTTAGCTATTTCTCAATTAATTTGAAATAATGGAAAAAACCTACATAGGGCATCCAAAAATGGATACTTATTAATTTTTCACGGCATTGTATACTTAAGCCCCTATCTTAAGTAGCGCAAAACTTTAAGCGCATTGTAACTACTGGTAAATATTTAAATTGGAGCCATAAGAGTGGCTATTGCTTCTCCATGGGCCAACGTTTTGGGTTCTTCTCCTCTTGAGCATACAGGAGCTGCACAAATAGCCTATTCAACTGCCACATTTAAGGTCTAGGGCTATTGAATACACTTTGCAAGTCCTGCCACCTTGCAAAAATAAACCCTGTATGTAAGCCTAACTTCATAACCCCAATCCCGTCTCATGGTCTCAAGTTCAGCTTTGAGTATTATTTTTTTCTTAAGTTGAAGTTCGGCTCAACT
The DNA here is from genome assembly GCA_037355625.1 of Petunia x hybrida. Lineage (NCBI taxonomy): Eukaryota > Viridiplantae > Streptophyta > Magnoliopsida > Solanales > Solanaceae > Petunia > Petunia x hybrida. Next base: position 7,315,236 of record JBBBVM010000090.1, on the reverse strand, counting down.
TTCTATTTCGGAGGATTTACAAATGTAGGACACTTTCTGGCGTCTATCGGGGATTTGATCCCGTAAAGAAAAGGTCTTACAAAAATCGATCTTTCTGGCAATCAGCACATCTTCATATTATCAAAGACCTTACAATTTCCAGCATAGTGGTCGCCAAACCTTTGCTAATATAAAGATTTGGAGATTGCCAGAAAAGCCATTTTCATAATATTTTCTTACGAGAGTCACAATTATAAGAACGGCTAAAAAATGTCCATCTCACTCAAAACTTCTCAAACTTTTTAGGAATTATTACACCACATAGTCATTGCCAACCGTTTTTCATTTTTTGTAATCATATTTTGTCTTTTTTTTTCTAAAACTATATATTTTATTTAAATAAAATTGAGTAATATGCCCCATATTTATACACACACATAAATATATAAAAATATATATAGAAAATATAGTACAAATATTTATTAGATATAATTATATATATATATATATATATATATATATATATATATATATATAAAATTTGATGACATAAATATATAAAAAAAATATAAGACAAATATGTATATGCGTGTGTGCGCGTGTGTAGACGCTATATAAGAAATATCGATTTAATTATATGTCATATTTTAAATATAAATTAATTTTTAAATATAAATATTGTGGCTAGATTATATTAGGGCTAGGTGCTTTGTTAATATGCTATATTGGGGTATATTTATGTAAAAATCCTTTGGTTGGGATAAAGCCCGCTTAACTTTGGAGCAACAATTAAAAGTTGGGATTTTTTTACATAAAAGTACAAGTTTTAGACCTTAATTACCAAACATAGCAACATTTTAGCAAAATAACTCTATATAGAGGAAAACACAAGTTAATTACAAAAATAGCAAAAACATAGCAATATTTTCCCATAACATACCAAACCCTTACATTCTTCCTCCTATTTCTCCCACTATCAGTTTTGCTCCTCCCATTTCTCCCTATTTCACTTTTCCTCCCACCATTTCCCCCAATTTCACTTTTATTCCTATCATTTCCCTCAATATATCACCGTATCTCAACTGTTTCTGCACCGTTTCAACTGTTTCTGCAGCACCGTATCTAACTGTTTCTGCACCGTTTCAACTGTTTCTGCAGCACCGTTTCTAACTGTTTCTGCACCGTTTCAACTGTTTCTGCAGCACCGTATCTAACTGTTTCTGCATCGTTTCAACTGTTTCTGCACCGTTTCAACTGTTTCTGCAGCACTGTATCTAACAGTTTCTGCATCGTTTCTACTGTTACTGCAGCACTGTATCTAACAGATTCTGCACCGTATCTAACTTTATCTCACTGTATCTACGTTGTTTCAGCACTGTTTCAGATTATTTCAACACCGTATCTAACTATTTCACGACTGTATCAAGCTGTTTCTTGACTGTTTCAGCACTGTTTCGTCTCATTTGTGCATTGTTTCTTACTGTTTCTAAGCTGTTTTCACATTTTTAGCATTATTTTCATATTAGTTGAAACTATTTTAATGTTTCTGTAGATTTATATACACTGTTAGAATATACTAGGTTCAGCTGAACCTATGCAAACATGTTACGTTCGCCTCTGTGCCATTGTTTGTGACTTATTCGTCATGGTTTGTTGCTCTATTAGTGCTACTGCTACACTACTGTTACTAATGTGCTGGAGAAGCAGTGAAAATGGATAGAGTTTAACTTCAACTTTAGACGTGAACCTTGCCATCTTTACCCGTGTAATACGAAACTAATCAGGTGAGACCTTCAGTTCTCGAATTCACAGCAGGTTCCCTAATTAGAGAGCACCACAATACTGATAAATTTAATCACAACAAATTGGACATCGTATAAGTCCATTCTCATTGCAATCTGGGCATCTTTGGAAGCAATCTAGTGGAGGATTTGATAGAGTTTGAAGAAGACAAATATTCTGTTTGTTATAAAAGAGGAAGAAAGGGTTGAATAGAGGATCGGGGGTGATAGCGCTGGAGGAGGTGGGGGTGGGGGTGGCGGCTGTTTGTTTGGGGAGAAAGTGGGAGAAAGTGTTTTAGGGTTTTTTGGAGAGTGGGGTGTAAATGTAGCTATCAAAAATAAAATGTGTTGATTATTGAAGAAATGTGATAAAAAAGTATTGTTATGTTTGGTAATTTTAAAAATATTGCTATTTTTGTGTAATTAGGGGTGTATTTTTGTATATATGTGTAAAAATCCCTAAAAGTTGAGTGAATAGGGACTGTAGTTTGCCTCGAATCAAATTCCGAGGCCTGAAATTGATTAGCTACGATTACAAAGCTTTTACAAACACATTTTTCAAAACTCATAATTGACTACGTGAAATTTGATCACGTCTCACGAGTTTGAATTTACTTAAACTTACAATTATTGTGTTATACTTTATGCACCTCCTAGAGACACTAGAAGGAGGGGGGGCTGAATAGTGTCCTCCGATTTTTCGTTGCAAGAACCTTGTTCTTCTGGTGTAGAACAGGGTTCTTCAGTTCTCTTTTATGCAGCCTTCTACTTTAGAACACACTTTAAAACATACACCAAAGACACGAGGATTTTACGTGGAAAACTCCTTGCTCAAGAGAGAAAAACCACGACCCACACTCTGGGATTTTTGCACTGAATCCACTAACACAAGAGCAAACGTTTCTGATTACAAACTCTGTAACCAAGGGGCTACACTCTAGACCCTAACCACTAAACAAAGCTAAACTCTAGCTTGTTCTAGTAATCACAAAGTAGTTTGCCTAATACATATGCTTCTGAGATAAGCTAATAGACAAAACAATGAATACTCGTTACAAAGACAACTTACAACTCGATGAACCTAGACAAGAGATCTAGACTCAAATACTCTGCATGCGAATAAGTTGTCTTCTCCAGTTTTCCCACGTAGACAGTTCTTCAGATCGCCTCTGTATGCTCTCAACTCTCTATGTGTGAATAACTGATTTTGGCTGTCTCTTCTACTTGCTTTTATACGAGTCTTGCAACCCTAGTTGAGTCCTACTGGGAATCCTCTTCAATTATGGTAATTGAAGATTCGCAGTAACTCTTTTCCATGTTGAAGTCTAACTCTTGTCCACACTTCAAAGACACAGCCTGGACACCGCCTCTTTTAGTCTGACTAGGATATGTCTTCAACCACGCGCCACTACTCCTAGTTTCACAGGGATTTGCAACCCGTAATCTTTTCGATCAAGCGTGCCCTTCATCTCAAGGACTAGGTTCTTCTCATGAACCTCAGTGTCCTTCCTGTTTGTCATACTTCAAAACCAGCTCTCAACAAATTCCCCCTTTTTGATGATGACAAACAAATGTTGCCCAAGAACCTGAATAGACACAAACCAAAAAACAAAAACAAAATTAACAGAACAATAAAAACAGATGAGTTAGGTCACAAACACCCCAACATTCCTTCTTCCCCCTTTTGGCATCATCGAAAAGATTCAAAGACCTGCAGGAACCTGTCAGTTTTATCTAGTCTAGAGCACAAGGCAACTCATCAGTGTCAAGAACACAGGTATATCAAAATAAGGGCCCAACAAGAAACCAAATACTTAAACAAGAAACAGTCATAAACATAAGAAATTTAAAACCAACATCCAGAGTGTGACAGCAGCACAACTCCATTCATAGTTACACAACCAAATAAAAATTGTCTTAAACATCCAAATCATGCAATCAAAGGAGAGTAGGAAGGGGTGGAAATCAGATAGAGTAGGAAGGGGTAGAGATAGGAGGACAAGACTGGAAGAATCACAGCTGAAGGTTGAAGTGCTTGACGAGTGCCTCAAGTTGCTTCGTATTCTTGGCCCTCTCCATCACCAGCAGTGTCCTCCGATTTTTCGTTGCAAGAACCTTGTTCTTCTGGTGTAGAACAGGGTTCTTCAGTTCTCTTTTATGCAGCCTTCTACTTTAGAACACACTTCAAAACATACACCAAAGACACGAGGATTTTACGTGGAAAACTCCTTGCTCAAGGGAGAAAAACCACGACCCACACTCTGGGATTTTTGCACTGAATCCACTAACACAAGAGCAAACGTTTCTGATTACAAACTCTGTAACCAAGGGGCTACACTCTAGACCCTAACCACTAAACAAAGCTAAACTCTAGCTTGTTCTAGTAATCACAAAGTAGTTTGCCTAATACATATGCTTCTGAGATAAGCTAATAGACAAAACAATGAATACTCGTTACAAAGACAACTTACAACTCGATGAACCTAGACAAGAGATCTAGACTCAAATACTCTGCATGCGAATAAGTTGTCTTCTCCAGTTTTCCCACGTAGACAGTTCTTCAGATCGCCTCTGTATGCTCTCAACTCTCTATGTGTGAATAACTGATTTCGGCTGTCTCTTCTACTTGCTTTTATACGAGTCTTGCAACCCTAGTTGAGTCCTACTGGGAATCCTCTTCAATTATGGTAATTGAAGATTCGCAGTAACTCTTTTCCATGTTGAAGTCTAACTCTTGTCCACACTTCAAAGACACAGCCTGGACACCGCCTCTTTTAGTCTGACTAGGATATGTCTTCAACCACGCGCCACTACTCCTAGTTCTACAGGGATTTGCAACCCGTAATCTTTTCGATCAAGCGTGCCCTTCATCTCAAGGACTAGGTTCTTCTCATGAACCTCAGTGTCCTTCCTGTTTGTCATACTTCAAAACCAGCTCTCAACAAATTCCCCCTTTTTGATGATGACAAATAAATGTTGCCCAAGAACCTGAATAGACACAAACCAAAAAACAAAAACAAAATTAACAGAACAATAAAAACAGATGAGTTAGGTCAAAAACACCCCAACATTCCTTCTTCCCCCTTTTGGCATCATCGAAAAGATTCAAAGACCTGCAGGAACCTGTCAGTTTTATCTAGTCTAGAGCACAAGGCAACTCATCAGTGTCAAGAACACAGGTATATCAAAATAAGGGCCCAACAAGGAACCAAATACTTAAACAAGAAACAGTCATAAACATAAGAAATTTAAAACCAACATCCAGAGTGTGACAGCAGCACAACTCCATTCATAGTTACACAACCAAATAAAAATTGTCTTAAACATCCAAATCATGCAATCAAAGGAGAGTAGGAAGGGGTGGAAATCAGATAGAGTAGGAAGGGGTAGAGATAGGAGGACAAGACTGGAAGAATCACAGCTGAAGGTTGAAGTGCTTGACGAGTGCCTCAAGTTGCTTCGTATTCTTGGCCCTCTCCATCACCAGCTCGGCCTCATACTTGTGGCAATCAATCTTCAAGCGATCAATTTCTTGATCCTTCACCTTCAACTGTCTGTGCAGCTCTGCATTTTCTTCATTAACTTCAAGAACCATTTTCTCCAGTTCCTGCACAGCACCAATGGCCTCATCAGGTCCATATTCTTCACTGTCCTCTGACTGCTCCTGCTTTACCTGCATTGGCCTTTTGGAAGCCCTGCTTTCTTGGAAGAAGTCACAGTTTTTCAGCACATTAACCCCAAACCTCTGATGGATGGTCGGCTTCTTCCCTGCATCTAAAGGCACTCCAAAATGCTCAAGAATCTGATTGATGATGTAAGAATGCACAAGAGAGTGTGGCTTCTGATCAGTATCACAGATTCTCTTTATGTGCCTAATAATGAGCCCAGGCAAATTTATTTTCACCCCTCTGTCCATCAGATCCATATAGGTCAAGTCAAGAGCACTAGCCTCACAATTTCTTTCCCCCCTAGGCAGAAGAAACCTATGCACAAACTCAAACAACAGCTGATGTGCAGGCTCTATCTCCTTCTTCTCAACCTTTCTCTCCTTCCTTAGTCTGGGTTTCCCTGAAAACTTTCTAACAACATCTAAGGGAGTAACTCTGTCAGTTCTTTTTGGCCATTTCAGCTTAACATACCTGCAATAACCTTCTGCAGGTACATCCAGAATCACTCCCAATTCAGATCTCCCAAACTCAATTTCCACACCTCTCACAGTAGTAAACACCCTCCTGGCTACTATCCTGCAATTCGTATAAAACTCTCTAACTTCATCCACAAACAGCTTCCCGTCTTGTTGGCAAACAAACTCAGCCAACCTTGATCTCCAATCATTCTCAACAAGGATTTCATATGAAACTCCTTTTCATCATACAGAATGCTGCCTGGCAAATCCTGATGTCTAGAAAAGAAGGCTTCCCTATCCACTTCTTTTCTTTTCTTCTTGCTCTCCATCTCACTGTCAGTGTTAGAATCACTGGGTTCCACATAGCTCCCAGCTTCACTCTCCTGCTCTTCTTCACCAGCTATCTTCTCCTCTTCTTCTTCCTTCTTCTTTTCTTCCCTCTCTTTCACTTTGGCTACTGTCCTTCCCAGCTTTTCAACCTTCTCCATCTGCATCTTCAAAGCAGACCTAGTACCCATTCTTCTGACAACAGGCTCACTAGCCTCTTTGTCACCTCCTTCTTCACTGTCTTCATCTACCAATCTGGATTTTAACACTGGCTTCCCATCTCTCACCAACCTTCTTCTTTTTTCAGGCTCTGCTCTATTTTCTCTTACAAACACCACCTCATCCTCTACTTCCTCACCAGTCATCTTTTCATCCTCTGCCCCAAATTTTCTTTTTCTTTTTAATTTTTTCACTTCCTTGTCACTCTCTTGCTTTTCAACAACAACTTTCTTGTTCCCTTCCTCATCAGATTCTGTCCAGCTAAAATCTGCATCCTCAGCTCCAGTAGGGTTTGGGCAAGCAACAGGCTCTTGTCCCACACCCTCTGAAGCTTCAGCAGTAGCAAGTCCACCACACTCTGGACTTTTAGCCACAGAACCCTCTATACACCCCCCTGTTCCACTTACATCCTTACTTGACTCACCAGCATCTTTTCTCAGAGTTTCAACATTATCTAGTTCCCTAAACTGTTCTTCAATTCTTTCCGCTACATTCAACTCGCCTCTAGTCACACTATCTACAATTCCCTGCGCATCTTCCCTGAGTTCATTCTCTTTATCTTCTTGTTCCTTCTCACATGGGTTCCCCCAATCTATTCTGTCTCTCTGCTCATCACCCATAATCTTATCTAGTTAAGCGACTAGGGTTTCAATTTCTACAATGCCAGGACTGGCTATATCAACTGAACCAACAGGTGTAGATGAAATAGGGTCAGGAATTACCTCATGCAACGGTTGAGACGAACTTTGAGTATTGGGTGTCGAGAGAACAGCTCTTGACTTTAACTTCTTGACCAGTTTCTTGTCCCCCTTTTTGAGAAATTTGATGCGAGCCCTTGCAATTCTTTCAGCAAGAGTGGAAGGAGGTGGTCTTTCAGACATCTTGAAGGATTTTGTAAAGATTTCTGAGTTTTGTTGAAGGATTTTCTATTTTAGGGCTTGAGAGAATTTTGATGTTCAATCGGAAGTGGTGGGTGAGATTATGAGAGATTGAAGGAGTGCTGTAGAAAGAGAAGGGTTTTTGGTGATGTGACAATGTCTAGGGAAGGCAAGAGGTAATGAGTATAAAGAAAGGCAGCTTTTTGAACTTTTTGAGAACTGGGAGAAGTTAAGAGATTTGACGGTTATGAACTTATTTTAAATAAGCCCTTTTCAAGAAGTGGGGTCCAAGCAATTTAAAAGGAGTTCTATCCTAAAAAGGAATGTGTTCCTATAATTTTGGACAAGTTATGAGAATATGGAAAATCTCCCATGATGCACGTACAATAGACAATTTTAATTCCAGTTGTGACAACTAACAAACAGAGTAGGTTGACTGTACCTGGACACGATTCCTCATGTTCAGACTGGTTCCTCCTCAGTACATAGTAGGTTCTTCATGGGATCACATTATTTGTACCTAGTGCTCAAAACAACTAAACGAGTGTACTTATTCAAGTACAAATTTAGCTCAGATAGTAATGACAAGTTTCTAACAGACACTTTTACTACTAAACTAGCCAATCACAAGGGGATTACCTGCTGGGTCATCCGTGTATTTTGGTCATCCCTAACTCCAACCTGTTCCTCTCGAACTGCACCTTGTTCAAAGCTTTGGTAAATATGTCAGCGATTTGATCTTCAGTCCTGCATGAGTCATAGTAATTAGACCCTTTTCTACATTGTCTCTCAGGAAATGATGTCTAATATCAATGTGCTTTGTCCTTTTATGTTGGACTGGGTTCTTGGCAATGTTCACAGCACTAGTATTATCACAGAAAATTGGCACAGCCCCACACTTGATACCAAAATCCTCTAGTTGTTGCTTGATCCAAAGCAGTTGTGAACAACATGAAGCAGCTGCCACATACTCAGCTTCAGCAGTTGACAAGGCAACTGAGTTTTGTTTCTTTGTAGCCCAGGATAACAAGCAAGGACCTAGGAAATGTGCCATTCCTGAAGTGCTTTTCCTGTCCACCAAATGACCTGCATAATCTGCATCAGCAAAACCAATTAGTTCAAAAGTTCCTCCTCTGGGATACCAAAGGCATAAATCTTGAGTTCCCTTCAAGTATCTCAGGATTCTCTTCACAGCTGTCAGATGTGATTCCTTGGGTTTCGACTGAAATCTGGCACACAGTCCTACACTGTATACTATGTCAGGTCGACTTGCTGTGAGATAAAGAAGCGAACCAATGATTCCTCTATACTTCGTCTCATTTGTCGAAGGACCGAGTTCATCCATATCCAGCTTTGTTCCAGGAGCAATAGGGGTAGTCATCTCCTTTGCTCCTTCCATGTTAAACTTCTTCAGCAATTCCTTGACATATTTTTGCTGGTGAATCATAGTTCCTTCCGGTGTTTGCTTTATCTGCAGCCCAAGGAAGAAATTCAATTCACCCATCATGCTCATCTCAAACTCACTTCCCATCAAGTCAGCAAACCCTTTGCTCAGCTCCTCATCAGTGGCTCCAAAGATGATATCATCAACATACACTTGAACTACCAGTAGATCCTTTCCTTGCTTCTTGAGAAATAGTGTGTTGTCAATTTTACCTCTTGAAAAGCCATTTTTCATCAAGAATCCTGAGAGTCTTTCATACCAGGCTCTAGGAGCTTGCTTCAAACCGTATAAAGCCTTGTCCAGTTTGTACACATGATCAGGGAATTCATTGCTCACAAAACCTGGAGGCTGCACCACATAAACTTCTTCATTCAGGTAGCCATTCAAGAAGGCGCTCTTCACATCCATCTGATACAGTGTGAATTCCATGTATGTAGCAAAAGCAATCAGCATTCTAATAGCTTCCATTCGTGCAACTGGTGCAAAGGTTTCATCATGGTCTATTCCTTCTTCCTGACTGTACCCTTGGACAACCAACCTTGCCTTGTTTCTTGTAACTATGCCATGTTCATCCAGCTTGTTTCTGAACACCCATTTAGTTCCAATTATGGATCTGTCCTTCGGCGTAGGAACCAGGTGCCACACCTTGCTTCTTTCAAATTGATGGAGTTCCTCCTGCATAGCCATAATCCAGTCTGGATCTTCAAGAGCTTCTTTTACATTCTTTGGTTCCAAAGATGAGAGGAAGGCAAAGAATGAACAGAAGTTCTTTAATGCTGACCTGGTCATAACTCTTGTATCTAGTTCAGATAAAACATTCTCCAGGGGGTGAGAACTTTGATGTTTCCATGGCTTGATCTTAAACTGATTTGAAGAACCTGCAGCATCGTCTTGGGTGGATTCTTCTTGACTTTCCTGATCTTCAGCTTCATCAAAAGTTCCCCCTGTCAGGTTGACTCCTTCATCTGATGTAACCGTATTCTCCTTTTCATCTGAGTCTTCCAGTTCATCTATGCTTTCTTCTCTCCTTAAGCCAATCACTTGATCATCTGCATCAGTTTCTCCTATTTCCTTATCTGATTCATCAAACACAACATGCATACTTTCTTCTACTACTTGAGTTCTTCTGTTGAGTACCTTGTATGCCTTACTTTGAGTAGAATACCCCAAGAATATTGCCTCATCACTCCTAGCATCAAACTTTCCCAAGGGTTCCTTCCCATTGTTGTGAACAAAGCATTTGCAACCAAAGGGCCTTAAGTGGGCAATACTTGGCTTTCTACCTCGGAGTAGCTCATATGGAGTTTTGTCAAGGATTGCTCTGATGGAACACCTATTCAGCAAGTAACATGCAGTATTTACAGCTTCAGCCCAGAAGTTTCTTGCTAGTCCACTTGACAGCAACATGGTTCTAGCCATATCCTCCAATGACCTGTTCTTCCTCTCGACCACCCCGTTTTTTTGGGGAGTTCTTGGTGCAGAAAAGTTGTGATCTATGTTGTTCCTTGCACAGTACTCAGAAAATTTTGAGTTCTCAAACTCAGTTCCATGATCAGATCGAATACTGATGAGTTCAAGACTTAGCTTTTTCTGAACCACACCAGCCCAGTCTTTGAAACTCTCAAAAGCTTCATCCTTAGAAGTCAAGAACAAGGTCCATGTATACCTTGAGTAGTCGTCAACAATAACGAACACAAACCTCTTACCTCCTCTGCTCTTGACCCTCATAGGTCCACACAGATCCATATGCACCAGCTCCAGTGGCTTTGATGTACTGACCACTTTCTTTGATTTGAATGACGTTCTCACATGCTTTCCCTTTACACAGGCATCACACATTTTTAAGTTTTCAAACTTCTTGCCTGGCAATCCACGGACAAGTTCCTTCGAGGCCAGCTTATTTAATTGAGTGAGACTTGCATGACCCAATCTTTTGTGCTACAGCTGTGAGTCACTTTCTTGCACATTCAAGCATGTCAGATTGTTTTCAGGTAAGGACTTTATTGATGCCTTGTACACATTGTTCACCCTTTTTCCTTCCATTACCACTTCTCCACTCTGTAGGTTCTTCACGATGCACCCTACAGATGAGAAGCTCACTTCGTTTCCTCTGTCACATAGTTGAGAGATGCTTAGTAAATTGTGCCTAAGACCATCCACACAATAAATATTTTCAATTGCATGCTCCAGAGATCTCCCAATCTTCCCAATGCCTACTATCTGTCCACTTTTTCCTCCTCCGAAGGCAACACTGCCTCCTTGAAATGCTGCGAGTGAGAGAAAATTTCTTCTATCTCCTGTCATGTGCCTGGAACAACCGCTATCAAGAATCCAGCTTGAGTTGTTCTCCCTCACTCCAGCCTGCAAGACAATTAGAGGTTAGCCTTAGGAACCCAGACAAGCTTGGGTCCCTTCTTATGAGGGAATGGATAAATCAGATCTTGTTTGGCCCATTTGGGTAAAGCACATTTTTTATTTTTGGCCCTTGCCTTGACAATATTAACACACCTTTGTTTAGTATGACCAGTTTCACCACAGAAAGTGCATAACATGTTACAAGGTAATCCTACATATTTGCTTTTAGGATTATATGGAGGCAGGGGCTTCTTGAATCCTAATCCTTGTTTCCCTTTGTTTTGATTTTCAAGAACCCAATTCATTGCCTCTGAAGATTTATTCCATTTTGTAAGTCTGGTAAGTTCAAGTTTTGAGTTTTCAACCTTTTGATTTAACATCCTATTTTTCTTAATTTCTTGATACAACATCTCATTTGCCCTTTTCAATTCATCTTCCAGAAAGGTTTGAACTTCACTCATAACTTGCTTACCATTCTTACTCTCTCTCAACTGATTACATTCCAATTCAAGCTCAGTGATCTTGGAGTTTGACACAAGAGTCTGTCCTTTCAAGATGGCATTAGTTTCTTCAAACTCAATGTTCTGTTCTAGGAGACTCTTGTGCTTAGTTCTAAGATCACTCAGTTCTTCAATTAATTTATCTTTTTCAAGCTTTTCTTTTTCATAACCTTCAATCAATGTGGCTGTGATTAGAATTAAATTTTCAGAAGAGTATGTATGTAAAGTTTCCTTTAGATCAGATAAACATATCTCTGCTGAACAGCCAGCTTCCTCTCCATCAGTTGCCATGAGAGCAGAGTCCTTCTTGGTGTTGTCAGCTATGTACAACTCCTTCAGTTTCTTCCATATCTCCTTGGCTGCCCTCAGCCTTGGAGTTTGCTTGTAGCCAGTCCAGATCTTGAGGATCTAGTTCTTCTACTTTCTTGGGTACCAGAACTCCATTTGCTGCTTTTTTTACTGGAACATGAGGTCCTCTTTTCACAATTAGCCACAGACTATAATCAGTTGCCTGCAAGAAATTTTTCATTTGTTTCTTCCAGTAATTGTAATGAGTCCCATCGAACATTGGTGGCTTTGATGGATCTCTTCCCCATCTGACTTCTCGAGGATTTTCTTCATCAGAACTAACGTCTGTCATCCCTGCTAGTGCTAGTGGTGAGTCATCATCAGCTTCCTTCTCGTGATCAGACTCACTATCAGTTGGTCCCCATGTGGCATAGAAGGCTTCTTTTCTTTTCCTTCGTTCCGCTCTAAAGTTTGGAGGCCGTCTTGACTTTTTCTTGTCTGCATCAAAATCCTTTGTGGCTTCCCTTTCCTTTTCCTTAGCAGCTCTGTTCTTCATCCATTCTATTTCCCACATCGGGCAATCCATAACAGCATGATCCTTTTTGAAGCATTTGAAACATCCAGAATAGTCCGGACTGTCAACTATGTTCTTCCTGCTAGAGCTCTCCTTGTTCCCTCGTTTAAATCCTTTAAACCTTCCAAGATTGAGTTTCTGTCTTAGAGCACTTACCATCGCAGCTTCCACTGATTGAAGATCAACATATTCATCAGTTTCTTCTGTTGCTTCCAGTGCAAGGGTCTTTTCCTTCTTTGCTGCAGGTTTAGCCCTTGAGTCTTTCATCATCTCATGCGTCTTCAGACTTCCAACCAGTTCCTCAAGCTTAATGGATTTCAAGGGTTTTGATTCAATGATAGCTGTCATTTTTGGTTCCCATGCTTCAGGCAGCACATTTAGGATTTTGTCGACCATCTCTACTTCAGGTAATTCCATCTCCAACGATCTCATTTCATTTGTGATCATGGTCAGTCTGGTCATCATATCCTGAATTGACTCCTTCTCACCCATAGTAAACAACTCAAATTGTCTTTTCAACATTCTTCTTTTTGAGTCCTTTACTTTTGTGGTTCCTTCGTGTGCAACCTGCAAGGCATCCCATATTTCCTTAGCCGTCTTGTATGATGATACTCGATTGAACTCTTCTGGACCAAGACCACATATAACCAACCGCTTGGCCTTGTGGTTCTTTTCGATCATCTTGTAATCCGTCTCATCAAACTCTTCTTTCAGCTTGGGTTCTTTTGTAGCAGTGGTTCCTTCACCGACTATTTTGGTGGGAATCAGATTTCCTTCTGAGACTATCAGCCAGAGTTGATAATCTTCAGCACATATGTAATTCTCCATCCTATTCTTCCACCATGCGTAGTATTGCCCATTGAACTGTGGAGGCCTCAGAACCGACTGTCCTTCAGTAATAGTAGGTGGTGCGCTCATTCTGATCCTTCTCAAGGTGTTAGCCTTACAAGAGAAGACCCGCTCTGATACCACTTTTTATACTTTATGCACCTCCTAGAGACACTAGAGGGGGAGGGGGGGTTGAATAGTGTCCTCCGATTTTTCGTTGCAAGAACCTTGTTCTTCTGGTGTAGAACAGGGTTCTTCAGTTCTCTTTTATGCAGCCTTCTACTTTAGAACACACTTCAAAACATACACCAAAGACACGAGGATTTTACGTGGAAAACTCCTTGCTCAAGGGAGAAAAACCACGACCCACACTCTGGGATTTTTGCACTGAATCCACTAACACAAGAGCAAACGTTTCTGATTACAAACTCTGTAACCAAGGGGCTACACTCTAGACCCTAACCACTAAACAAAGCTAAACTCTAGCTTGTTCTAGTAATCACAAAGTAGTTTGCCTAATACATATGCTTCTGAGATAAGCTAATAGACAAAACAATGAATACTCGTTACAAAGACAACTTACAACTCGATGAACCTAGACAAGAGATCTAGACTCAAATACTCTGCATGCGAATAAGTTGTCTTCTCCAGTTTTCCCACGTAGACAGTTCTTCAGATCGCCTCTGTATGCTCTCAACTCTCTATGTGTGAATAACTGATTTCGGCTGTCTCTTCTACTTGCTTTTATACGAGTCTTGCAACCCTAGTTGAGTCCTACTGGGAATCCTCTTCAATTATGGTAATTGAAGATTCGCAGTAACTCTTTTCCATGTTGAAGTCTAACTCTTGTCCACACTTCAAAGACACAGCCTGGACACCGCCTCTTTTAGTCTGACTAGGATATGTCTTCAACCACGCGCCACTACTCCTAGTTCCACAGGGATTTGCAACCCGTAATCTTTTCGATCAAGCGTGCCCTTCATCTCAAGGATTAGGTTCTTCTCATGAACCTCAGTGTCCTTCCTGTTTGTCATACTTCAAAACCAGCTCTCAACATATTGCTTTTCAATCGGACTTTACCAATTTCATTGTTAACTATGTGAAAGAAAATGAGCGAAAACAATCACTTTTTTTTCCCTAAAAAACCTGCTATTATTAGTAAGATAAAAGACAATTAATTTATAGGAAAATATGTTAGTAAACTTAGTAATTCCTCCTCCTCCTGCCCTTGATTCTAGATTATCAGTAGATAAGGATGTAATATTATATACTAAGTCTATGTATGAATATGTTTGTACTGATCTTGCCAACTTCTGCAATTTAAATGCTCTACGAAGCATTACTATGGGTTGTAATATTTCTGAACAACTCTAGTAGTAATATAAATATTCCAATATCTCAAAAACAAAGTATTAATTTGCGTACTAAGCGACATTATATAAATATTATTCTAGAGTTTATGAGCCTCTAATTAATGCTTTCATGATTTAATCTTCATTGATCCAAACTTCAGTCTCGTTGTGTATCATCAAAATTTACATCCATGAGCTTCTGCACCATGCATGATAGCACGAAACATTGACCTTTAGTTCTATCCGTATATATGTTTGTGTGTGTGCTGAGGTGAGAACCCATGGACGGTGTACAAAAATATCCAAGTTGTTTATATCTTTCATTGAAAACGATCGACCTTTCAGTGGGTTTGCTAGGAGGCGGATCGAAAGATGGTATGCGAAGGGGAATTTTCTGTCACATAGTTATGTTGGTATAAAATAGTGGCGGCTTGTTAATTAATTTTGAGAAAGTTTAAAAATGACTATTTGTCAACACATCACTAATAAACTAGCTACTGGGCATAATCTTTACAAAAGCCTCAAGTCTAAACTTTAGTGGCCCAAGAATGGAACCAAAAGTTTGCACAAAAAATTCTATTACCTGAGATTCGAACTAAAAACCGTACGCACTCAAGCTTTGTGTTCAACCACTACACCGGTTTGGATTATTAGTCAACTTACGCTGTTTTTGCATAAATATTCAAACTGCTTGTAGACCTCTCCCCGATGGTCTGGTCTTCCTAAACACCAAAAGTTGCAGAGGTGTTTTTTCTAATTCCAGTAGTTGAGTGAATCAGCTTCCTTCATTTTTTGCTTTCTTGAAGAAATTGAGGCTGAATTCATGCAGTAATGGCAGTGCACAGTGAAACTAGTGGAGCTTGACATGGAGTGCATGTAGAAGAGATCAGTGTGCAAGCTACATACACTTAAATGCTGGAATTATGTTACAATAAGTTCTAAATTGAAGATAAAAATCATGGCAACTTTAATTTGTCACTGGAAATCAAAAACTACTCCATTTGAAGCAAATCAAAATTCAAACAACAAGTTTCAAGAAGAGCCTATTTTTCCAGATTAATTAACACGTTTTCACAATTTGTTGTGGTGTATATATAGATGCATATGCAGAATACAATTGCTTCAATCCAATAGTACCGAATTCTCCATCTCCCACATACTCCCCTGTTTCTCTGAAGACTTGCTCTGTTTTTGTAACTTCTTTCTATGGCTAGATTAATGTTATTTGTGTACACTGTAAGTTCGCTTCCTCAATTACTCTCTACTTTACGTTCAGTTTTCTGAGCTTAACTAATCTATTCGTTTCCTTTTTATTTTCAGGTTATTTTTGCCGTTATCATCAATCCGGTAACGGCAAACCAAAATGATGGAGGTTTTCTGGGAAGTCAAGCATTCTTGACGATAGCCTTAGTAATCGGGATGCTTGCGCTGGTGGCGTTAGTTGCGTGGGCGATACGCTGGTGCTTGGATGTCACGCAGGGCATCAATGGCGAACCAGTGGTGCCAGTCATGGAAGCTGAGCTAGCACCACCACCAGTATGAAGACAAAGACGTTTACTTGTTGTTTCTTCTGTTTATGGGAATATTTATTCTATGTAGTTCTTGTTGGTTCCTGCACTTGAAATAAGTTAGGAGATACAAAACCTGCAGTAAATAATCTGTTAGTATAGGACAATCCCGAGCCCACAAGTTACTTGTGTCTCCTTAAGAAATCTAACCCCCTCACGATGCCCAAGGTTCACGGGTTAATTTCTCCCAGGATGGAACGGGATAACAGTTCTACCGTAGCGGCACTTCAAACGGTTAGAACACGGCGAACACAAAGGAACGGAGCAAATCACACGACTCACTTAATATACAGAAAGGAAGGGGATGCAGTGAGATATGCTTTCTGTCAGTGATTTTCTCTGCCCGAGTGTTTCTATCTTCTGCCCGAGGTACTGACTATCTGTCCGAGTTTGAGTCTATACCTCTGTCGGAGCTTGAGTCTCTCTTCTCAGAGTTTCAGTCTATATCGTCTATCTATATTGTCTATCTTCTGTCTGTCGTGATCAAGGACTGACAAATGATCAGTTTATATAGACATCCAAGGGCGGTGAAGAGACACACCTGGTGATTAATGAGAAAACGTGGGAGACTTAATTGTCCACTAAAGACTGACTTTAATGTGGAGCAATTAATCCACCAATAATGACTGACTTTAATGTGGAGGAATTAATTCTACCACTAATGACCGACATTAATGAGAAGACGTGGAAGGAAAACGTGGAGGAACTAATCTGCTGATGTTGCTTCAGCTGCCCGGGTACTGAACTCACTTCAGCTGCCCGTTGCTGACTCACTTCAGCTCCCCGTTACACAAACGGAGCTGCCCGTTACACAAACGGATAAAATATTAATTAATTAATATTTAGTTTTGTTGGTCCAAAAATTTAATTCAATCAATCATATCAATTGACCAAATCCAAATCCGAATCCGAATCCGAATCCGAAGCCGAGACGAGCGAGCGACGACGACGGCGCGAGGCTTCCCTTCTTCTCAACCCTTTAAGAGCTAAGAGAAGTAAATCTCTTTTTAAACCCAACAAAATCCTTTTCCTCTACCAATGTGGGAGAAAGTGCATTTCCCTACAAAAGGGAACCTTTTCACTTTTTACCCATTTCCCATTCACACTCTTCCATTAAACCCAACAATCCCCCACATGAATGGGGAATGGCTGAATGGACAAATGCATGACAGACTTGTGTGATTTGCAAGAAAGAATTAGTTGCATCTGGATAAGTAGGTTTCCCTTTGAACTTTCCGTAGTGAACATACATCGGATATACTCGATCAATCGGTAGATTTGATATCTCTGAACCGTCAAACTTTGGTATATACCTAGACAACGTAAGTCACACAACTAACCCTTAACCGTCTTTGGTTCTCACTATTGTGTTCGTTTCAGCCATGAACACCGCCTGGTTTCATAAGTGCTTAAAGAATTTGGCCATACAAAATTCTCCTTGAAGCGGCTTACACTTCACACTTACATAGGTGATTTCTAAACGTGTAATCCTATAGATATACACTGTTTGATAAACACAATATCAAACTTAGATAATCATTAAAAAATGCCTCTAGCATTTTATCCTTGGTACTTGAACATCGTCTCATCACGAGAATGGACCAAACATTTAATTGACAATGTTGGACCGTCATACACAACTTTGTATTCTCCTTGAACCTAGTTCTTGGGATCTCCAGTCTCCTAGGTAGAGTTGCCGCCGTGATGACTTGTCCTTGGCCATAGTCCCATTCCCTTCGATGAACATTCAACCGCCTCTCTAGTTAGGCCTTTTGTAAGCGGATCCGCCACATTATCCCTTGATTTCACGTAATCAATGGTGATAATTCCTCTAGAGAGTAGGTCCCTAACGGTTTTATGCCTTCGTCGTATGTGACGATTCTTACTGTTATACATGACATTCCTCGCTCTTCCTATAGCAGATTGACTATCACAATGTATACAAATTGGTGTCAACGGCTTAGGCCAGAACGGAATGTCTTCCAAAAAGTTCCGAAGCCATTCAGCTTCTTCACCGGCTTTATCTAAGGCTATGAATTCAGCTTCCATAGTAGAGCGCGCAATACACGTTTGCTTGAACGATTTCCAAGAAACCGCTCCTCCACCAAGTGCGAAAATATATCCACTTGTGGACTTAGAATCAGTTGTGCCGGTGATCCAATTGGCATCACAATATCCTTCAATGACTGCAGGATACTTGTTATAATGCAATGCAAAGTCTTGAGTGTATTTTAAATACCCCAAAATACGTTTCATTGCCATCCAATGGGTCTGATTGGGATTACTCGTGTATCGACTTAGTTTACTTATAGCACAAGCTATATCTGGTCGAGTACAATTCATGACGTACATCAAACTTCCCAAAACACGTGCATAATCCCGTTGCGACGTGTTTTGACCTTTGTTCTTCTTAAGAGCAAGGTTTACATCAATAGGAGTCTTTGAAACTTTAAAATCCAAATATTTAAATTTTTCAAGAACACTATTGATGTAGTGAGTTTGAGACAACGCCAGACCTTGAGGAGTTTTATGGATCTTAACACCCAGAATTAAGTCCGCAACTCCTAAGTCTTTCATATCAAATTTGCTAGTCAGCATGCGCTTTGTAGCATTGATATTGACAATGTCATTGCTCATTATCAACATGTCGTCCACATATAAGCAAACAATGACTACAAAATTATGAGTGTTCTTAATGTAGACACATTTCTCACACTCGTTAATTTTAAAGCCATTTGACAACATTGTATGATCAAATTTTGCATGCCATTGTTTAGGTGCTTGTTTTAGTCCATAAAGCGACTTAACAAGTTTACACACCATCTTTTCTTTACCAGGAACCACAAACCCTTCAGGTTGTTCCATGTAAATTTCTTCCTCCAAATCCCCGTTTAAGAATGCTGTCTTAACGTCCATTTGATCGATTTCAAGACCATACACAGCGGCTAACGCAATTAACATACGTATGGATGTTATTCTGGTTACCGGCGAGTATGTGTCAAAGTAGTCAAGACCTTCTTGTTGTCTATATCCTTTAACAACAAGTCTTGCCTTGTACTTGTCAATAGTGCCATCAGCTTTGGTTTTCCTTTTGAAAATCCACTTAGAACCTAATGGTTTGTTTCCAGGAGGAAGATCAACCAACTCCCAAGTATGGTTGCTCAAAATAGATTCTATTTCACTATTGACTGCCTCTTTCCAAAATGGAGAGTCCGAAGAAGCCATAGCTTCTTTAAACGTCCGAGGCTCACTTTCCAAAAGAAAAGTGACAAAGTCATCTCCAAATGAAGTAGAAGTTCTTTGACGCTTGCTCCGTCTTGGTTCTTCCTCATTTGGTGACTTTCCTTCCCGAGGTCGTTTGGATCTTTCACCAACTGACTCACATTCCTTCTTATACGGATATATGGCTTCAAAGAATTCAGCATTATCTGATTTCACCGTATTAACATAAATGTCGGGATTTTCTGATTTATGAACCAGAAACCGATATGCTTTACTGTTTCTAGCATACCCAATGAAAACACAATCAACTGTTTTCGGTCCAATCTTAACCCTTTTGGATTTTGGGACTTGCACTTTAGCCAAACACCCCCACACTTTGAAGTAATTCAAGTTGGGCTTTCTTCCTTTCCACTTTTCATAAGAAATGGACAGTGTTTTGCTATGGGGAACTCAATTGAGTATTTGATTAGCCGTGAATAAGGCTTCCCCCCACAAGTTCTGGGGTAGACCCGAACTTATCAACAAGGAATTCATCATCTCCTTTAAGGTTCGATTTTTCCTTTCCGCAATCCCATTAGATTGAGGCGTGTAGGGGGCAGTTGTTTGATGAATAATACCATATTCCAAACACACTTGTTCAAAAGGAGATTCATATTCTCCACCCCTGTCACTTCTTATCATTTTGATCTTTTTGGTAAGTTGCGTTTCAACTTCATTTTTGTATTGCTTGAATGCGTCAATTGCATCATCTTTACTACTAAGTAAATAAACATAGCAGTAACGAGTGCTATCGTCAATAAAAGTTATGAAATACTTCTTTCCACCGCGAGATGGTACTGACTTCATGTCATAAATGTCCGTATGAATTAAGTCTAATGGTTCCGAATCCCTTTCAATTGTCTTGTAAGGGTATTTCGTATATTTAGACTCAACACATGTTTGACATTTTGACTTCACGCAATCAAATTTAGGCAATACTTCCAAATTGATCATTTTCCGCAAGGTTTTATAATTGACATATCCCAAACGAGAATGCCACAAATCATTTGACTCAAGTAAATAACAAGAAGCTGCAGTTTTATTCATATTGTCAATGACCATTACATTGAGTTTAAAAAGGCCTAAGTCAGGTAACCTTTTCCTACATACAGCTCATTCTTAGTTATTACAACTTTGTCAGAGACAAACACACACTTAAACCCGTTCTTAACGAGAAGTGCAGTTGACACCAAGTTCTTCTTTATTTCAGGAACGTGAAGAACATTGGTCAGAGTCACAACCTTGCCTGACGTCATTTTGAGGAATACCTTTCCATATCCTTCAATTTTGGCCGTTGCAGAATTGCCCATAGAGAGCACCTCATCAGGTCCAGCGGGAGCATATGAAGCAAAGGCTTCCTTCACAGCACAAATATGGCGGGTGGCTCCTGAATCAATCCACCACTTTTTAGGATTTCCAACTAAATTGCATTCAGAAATCATAGCACATAGATCAATATCTTGCACTCCTTGAGACAAGTTATTGTCTTCAACCATGTTTGCTTGACCTTTTTTCCTTTTTCCTGTCCTTCTTTGCAGTACGACAGTCTACGGACTTATGTCCACTCTTGCCACAATTGTCGCAATTTCCCTTGAACTTTTTCTTGGCAGGGTTGGTCTTCCCTCCAGAAGGCTTCTTCCTCTTATTTGGATTATGCTCAACAATGTTTGCTCCTGCTATTGTAGCATTTCCACGAGCCTTCTTCTCAGCTGATTTGTTGTCCACTTCAATTCTTAAGCGAACAATCAAATCTTCAAGGGTCATCTCCTTGCGCTTATGTTTCAAGTAATTTTTAAAGTCCTTCCACAAAGGAGGTAACTTTTCAATCATGGCTGCAACTTGAAACGCCTCGTTGATCTCCAAACCTTCAAAATAAAGTTTGTTAGCAACAATATAATTAATACTTTCAACATAAGTATTAATCAGGATCAAACCTTCAGCAAGGAGATCATGTATAATGACTTGAAGTTCTTGGACTTGGGACACAACAGATTTGTTATCCACCATTTTATAATCCAGAAATTTGGCAGCCACAAATTTCTTCAGTCCAGCATCTTCAGTCTTATACTTCTTTTCCAACGCATTCCACAGTTTCTTAAACGTTTCAACGTTACTATAAACGTTGTACAAGTCATCTTCCAAGCCACTAAGAATATAATTCTTGCATAGGAAGTCAGAATGAGTCCAAGCCTCAATCACGAGGAAGCGTTCGTTTTCAGGTGTTTCATCAGTCAAGACTGGAGCATCCTCCTTAATAAACCTTTGCAGGCTTAAGGTGGTCAGATAAAAGAACATCTTTTGCTGCCATCTCTTAAAATCCACACCAGAAAACTTCCCCGATTTCTCTACAGGTGGCATAACCGTTGCAGCAGCACGGCTAGGCCCAGCAGCACCAGAAACCGTGGTAGCATTAGTATTCCCAAGAGGGACAGTTGGATCCGCTCCGTTTGTCATCTCTGCAAAGTGACACGGACAGAAACAATATCAATAAACTGTTTAAACAATTGGAGTAGAAAATACCACGAAGGCTTTTAGTCTCCACAAACAGATTATATCACAGTAATTAGGAGTAGAAAAACCACAAAGATTTTAATCCCCACGAGCAAAGTAATATGCTGTACATGAGTAGAAAACCACAAAGGTCTTTAGTCTCCCCGAGCAGATTATTATGCAGTTTAGGAGCAGAAAAACCACAAAGGTTTTAGCCTCCTCAACCAGTCTCCTTAAACAATATTTATTTAAGCGCAGAAAATAAATATCATGAGATTTCTTAAGCTTGTTGGTTCCTGCACTTGAAATAAGTTAGGAGATACAAAACCTGCAGTAAATAATCTGTTAGTATAGGACAATCCCGAGCCCACAAGTTACTTGTGTCTCCTTAAGAAATCTAACCCCCTCACGATGCCCAAGGTTCACGGGTTAATTTCTCCCAGGATGGAACGGGATAACAGTTCTACCGTAGCGGCACTTCAAATGGTTAGAACACGGCGAACATAAAGGAACGGAGCAAATCACACGACTCACTTAATATGCAGAAAGGAAGGGGATGCAGTGAGATATGCTTTCTGTTAGTGATTTTCTCTGCCCGAGTGTTTCTATCTTCTGCCCGAGGTACTGACTATCTGTCCGAGTTTGAGTCTATACCTCTGTCCGAGGTTGAGTCTCTCTTCTCAGAGTTTCAGTCTATATCGTCTATCTATATTGTCTATCTTCTGTCTGTCGTGATCAAGGACTGACAAATGATCAGTTTATATAGACATCCAAGGACGGTGAAGAGACACACCTGGTAATTAATGAGAAAACGTGGGAGACTTAATTGTCCACTAAAGACTGATTAGTTTTGTTGGTCCAAAAATTTAATTCAATCAATCATATCCGAAGCCGAGACGAGCGACGACGGCGCGAGGCTTCCCTTCTTCTCAACCCTTTAAGAGCTAAGAGAAGTAAATCTCTTTTTAAACCCAACAAAATCCTTTTCCTCTACCAATGTGGGAGAAAGTGCATTTCCCTACAAAAGGGAACCTTTTCACTTTTTACCCATTTCCCATTCACACTCTTCCATTAAACCCAACAGTTCTGTTAATTCACTTTATTTCCTAAAGTTTTTTATATAATTGTATTTACGATTGGCCAATATGTTTCTTTATTTTCAGAAGATAATTTTATGTTTGGTTTACATTGTGGTTTATTCTAAGCTAATTTTTGTGTTTTGGCCCGTTGTTATTTTCTTGTTCTGTTACATTGTGGTTTATTCTTAATTTTATCAAATCTTCTAAACTGATGCAAGAAGTACATAGTATTTCAGTTATTTATGTATCAAGTGTTTGATTTGTTCACCACTGACTCATTGAGAGATTGCAAAAAAAGTGTGGGAATTGGAAGATCAGAAGACGTGCAGCTGATATTTGAACATAATGGTGAAGTAAGCCTGTTTCTGGTTTTAAATAAGGAAAATTTGCAAGAAGATGGATTCTTCTCTACTTAAATGGATCTGATGATATGGTGAAATCTGCTTCCTCTAACATGTGCATCAGTTCCTCTCTCTGTGTGGCACACACAGACGAAGTCGAAGAGCTAGAAGTTGGAAAATATCCAAAAGGTTTATTTTATATGGTTTGTCAGTAGATAATTCTGATCAGTTTATCATTGATTGTTCTTCAGGTTACATACTGACTTTAATTGATTTTGGCAGATCGGGAAGAGAACGAACCACACCAAATATAACTGGTCATTCGTCAAATTATTCCTAGCGATGGAGCAAATTATGGCTCTTAAGTTTCCAAGATGCAGCAACACATACAATTCTCGAGAGTCCTCCCTATTGGTGTACTATTTCTGGTATCAAGTAGTGATCATATTGTTGCTATTTCCCCTACCGTATTCATGTTAAGTGAAAATTGTGATGACATGTGTTCTTTTGTAACAAGCGCGACTTGCATTCACTAATCCATGAGGAACTTTGATTTTTCTCTACGATGTTGTGTAATTTTTATACTGTGATTGACTTGTACAACAAGCAGGATGTACCGAGTTTCTGGTAAAAGAAGTGGGAGCTGACTGTGCCAAGGAAGTTTATAAAGAATTTGGAGAAATCAACCTAATAAATTGCAGGGAAGCACTGACAACCTGGTCTGAACATTTCAATCTGTCTGATATGCATATTTAATGACTTTTGAAGATATACTTGTAAAGCTCAAGTTTGTAGAGATTCAGAATGATGGTACATATGAAGTACTTATGTATGTTACTTTTACTAAAACTCAAGTTTGTAGAGATTCAGAATGATTGTACATATGAACTACTTATGTTACTTTAACTAAGTGAAATTTAATACTAGATTGTTTTCACTAATGTTGGGCCTGTGCAATTCACGGCGAAGCCTTCTAATCTCTAACTATATATAAATGACATAGGGTGTACGAACCAACAATAAGCCTTCTAATCAGATATCCATATCACTTCATCAGTCATCATCAACTGATATGATCATTCATGGTAGAGGGAACTTTCTTTACTCAAAGTAGAGGATTTGTGATGTTTGATATTTTATGTCTATGTTTCCTTAATATTTCCTCACGTTTGAGTATTTTATTCGCCTGTTTTCTAGTTAATGAATGTGATTTTGCACTGATTCTATGTCGTATGTGTGTAGGTTGTTATGAAGTGCAATTGAAGCTTTAAAGAGCATGATCGAGCAAGAAAAGATTGGATTTTGATTAAGGATTGGATCGAACACACGAAGGCACAAAGCGACGCGAGCTGCAGACGAAGGAAGCAAGAAATTGGCCTGGCGCCCCAGGTGGCGCGCCGCGCCAGGCACCGCGCCCAGCTTCTGGCGCGTTTGGCTGCGCGGCGCGGGGCAAGGCCGTGTGGAGTTCGACGGTCTCTGACTTGTTGAGCGCGTTCGGGGGCGCGGGGCGCCAGCTACAGCGCCCCTGGAGCGGGTTTTGGAGTCCTATTTCGTCTAGGCGTAGGCGTAACTTATTTCTAGGCCTTTCTAAACCCTATAAATACTATTTTACTTCATTTTTCATAAGAGTTTAGACTTTGGAGCAAGTTTTGGAGGAGAGGGGAGGAGCCCTAAATGTCTTCTAAACAAGTTCTTTCTCTCTTTCTCTTATTCTTCTCCTTAATTCTATAGTTTGTTCGTTCTAGGGTTAGAGTAAATACATGAAGGTTGATGTTTGAAGTTGATTTCTATATATTGATTTACCATTACAGATTGTTTATTCTTTCTTGATCCTAATTGTTTGGTTATTGAGGCCTGATAATTGAACACTATCTACGGTTTACAAGTTGAACTCGACAGAGGGAACTTGTAAACGCAAATAAGAAAGAATAGGGCTTGATGGTGAACCTGGGCATCAGGGAATCGATTTGCGGGTAGGATAGACATATACTTGCTCGCCTAGCTTAACTAATCACAGAATTCGTTAATGCGTGCACGTGATTCAACCCATAGACATATAGGGATTGGAGTAGCCTGCATAGACCGTGAAGAATCGAAAGGTTTTCACAGGTACATTTAACCTGTAGTTAGCAATCTAGGAAATCAAGAAGTAGAATCAACTGAAAAACTCAACTGGATTGTTCGTAACTCTGATCCTGGACCGTTTCTCCATTATTGATAATGATTATTGACTTTAATTACCTGTTTTTAATTATTTCCTTTAGTTAGTAACTTTCACAACCATCATTGAAAAAGATCCCTGAATAGTTCTTAAGAAATTGTTTGCTAGGATTCAGTCTGAATAGTTCTCGTGGGAACGATACTCTACTTATCACTTTATTACTTGTCGACCACGTATACTTGCGTGTGCGTTGGGAGCAACAATTTGAAATACACTGGAAGTACTTTCTGAATTTTATTAAGGAAGAACTGCTTTTTCCTCTAATTGCACAACAAGTCTAAAAATTAAAGAGATATTGATCCAGTATTGATCTTTCATTCTACTTGCTGGAAGTTAGGAGTTGGGTTCCTCCTTTTATAGTGCCTTACGTTTTGATCATGCTGCCAACTCAAATGGTAAAGTCCACATATTTAACTTTGTTTATATATAAGTTTATGGGATGCAAATATCAAGGAGGCTTCTTGTGTTGTTCAAATTATATTTTCAAAGCCAAGGTTTATATGGAAACCGATGTTTACTCAAATAGGAACTCCAGAACTTGCACCACTTCTCTGTAAAGAAAATTTGCCAGCGGATGCTGAAGTATTTTCAAAGGTTAGAGAAAGCTTATGCCCAATACACTTAGGAACTCCGAAGTGGTTGTTCATTGTAATGTTGGTGGCTCACAAAATATAGAATGGTACAATGGGGATCAATGTAGACATTGTTTGTCCCTTGTTTAACTTAGGGCCAAAATCCATTTAAATTATAAAGAATGGTAGATAAAGATCGAACTTTCGCACCTTTACATTATAAAGAATCAGTCACCATGACTCAACATGTGATCTTTTTTTTTCCTTGGAGGGGAGGAGGGTGAAATTGAATTTTGCAGAAACAATCGCCCTAATCAAGATACATAGATTATAGATTTATCATACTCATGTCATACACATATACGAATAAAGGCTATTTTGTTTAAGATCTAACTATTGTTTAGGGAAAAGTGCCTGAGATGTCACTTTTGACAGTGATCTTTGGTTTGAGACCACTTTTTTTATTAGTTTTGTATAAGAGGCCACTTTTTGAAACTTCAATCCTTGTGGGTTGAAGGATTGAAGTTCAACTTTAGCCCACCCCAAAGGTTGAAGTTCAATTTCAGCCTACAAGAGTTGAAGTTTACGCATTTATACCTAAAAATTCATCCATTATGGATTGAAGTTGAACTTCATAACATAGGCATGAAGTTCAATCCATAAGGTTTGAACTTCAGCCCACAAAGATTTAAGTTCCAAAAAGTGGCTTCTCATGTAAAACCAATAAAAAAAAGTGGCTTCAAACCAAATACCAGTGGCAAAAGTGGCCTGTAGGCTAAATTTTTACTATTGTTTAGGTAGTGTAAAAGATTGTGAAATTTGCGCCGAATAGCCACTTTTTAGAGCGATAAATGAGGATAAGTCAATATTTGCAAATTTTTTTAAGAATAGTCACAACCACAAAAAAGGTCAGATTCTTTTCATGGATTCCGGTTCAAAATCTCATGTCAAAATACTAAAGTATCAAGTGAAAAATCCCCAGTAGAAAATACCGGAATGAGATACTTTTCTTGAGATAGTGCCAACTCACTACAAACAAACAAAAAACACCAGTCTTTCATAAATCACCCAAACAAACATAAAACACCAGTCTTTCATAAATCACTCAAACAAACAAAACATACCAGTCTTTCATTTACGCACCAGAGAAACCCATAACATTAAGCTTAATATCTTCACAGTCGCGAAACCCACAACATTAAGCTTATTCCAGTATAAATTTCTGAAATTTGAACTTGAATAACTGAAAATTCCAGGATAATTTCTTGAAAATTTGAACTTGAACAAGTTAGAATTTCAGGATAATGTCCTTGTTAGTTTTTTAAGTAGCAAACAAGAGGAAGGGAAATAATAGAGGACGAAGAAAAAGCTCTAGGAGAGAAAAGTTTGTACTAAAAAATATGTTGTGAAATAGAACTTATTTTATTAATTAGGAATACAACTATTTAAAGACTTAGTGTTAATTCAAAAGTAGTTCAAATCACCTAAAATAATGTAACTCTAATCTTAATCCTGCAATTCAAATCTACTAACAAACTCCTTCACAGTGGAAGTAGTTATTAACTAAGAATAAAGTAACTGCAGTAAAACTAATTTATTCAAAAAATATTGTGAAGTATTTTTCAAACACTCCCCCTTGCTTTAGAATTTGTAAATTTCAGATTTATGCATTGAAAGCTTTTTACAGGAAGTGACTTCTTAAACAAATCTGCCAACTGGTCTTCGGACTTGCAACAAAGTGAATAAACTTTCCCATTTTGTTTCACCTCAATATTGTCAACAATAAAATTGGTGTCTCAATATTGTCAACAATAAAATTGGTGTTATCTTCCTGCTCCATATGCATTTTAACTTCATACTTTTCATTTTGCTTGAAAATTTTATTTTTCTGAAATTTTGATATCTCATCCTCTAAGGTTTTCTTCCACTTTGGTTCTTTGATATCTTTCTCATAACCAATAGATTTTTTACTGCCTCACTTTGAGAACCAGCTACCAAGTTTTTCTACATTTCATCTTTTGCTTGTTCCACTTGAACATCTTCTTTTAAAACTTGTAAAGATCCATCTTCAGTTTGTAGATACTTCTGGTTCCATTGTTCATCTTCTATTGGATCAAATGAGAAGTTTTTACCTCTCATCGTAATTTTGAAATTTTCTTTTCCAGCAGCATTATTGATGAAATAATGTTTATCTTCATAGGATACCTTGAATCTTTTTTCTACTAACTGACTAATACTCAACAAGTTCTGATCAATATTAGATACATAAAGAACATTTGAAATTGTCTTAGTACATGAACTGGTTTTGATAGCAAAAATTCCTTTTCCTTTTGCAGAATATAATCATCGTTCTCAATTTCAGACTTTTTGCTTTCAATAGACTTGAATTCTTTGTAAAATTCTTTATCTTTGGTCATGTGGTTTGTACAACCACTATCAATCAACCATAATTTAGAAAATCTTTTGGTTGAAAGAAATGTTGCCATAAATAAGTAATCTTCTTCATCTTCATCGTCTACTTGGGCAGTTGCTTCTTGCTTTTGGAGCTTGCTTTTGCAAATTACAGCTTCATGACCAAGTTGGTTACAGATGTTGCGCTTAGCATTAGGCATTTTCTAACATTTAAACGGAGGACAACCTTTTCTACCACAGTGCTAACAAGGTGGGTAATTTTTTTTTGAATTATTACCCTTGCTTTGAGTCTTGTGGTTGGCTGCCAAGGCTCTTTCAACCATACCATCTTGCCTCATAAGCCTCCTTTGTTCTTGAGCATGCAAAGTACTTAAGAGTTCTCCCAAAGTAATTTTAGACATATCTTTTGTGTTTTTCAAGGTAGTAATACATGCTTCATATCTTTCTGGCACTGTTACAAGAATTTTTTCAATAATTCTTGAATCTTTGAATTTAGTGCATAGCAATCTAACCTTGTTAACAATACCGAGCAATCTGTCTAAATACTCTTTGACGATTTCAGACTCTTTCATTCTTTGCAACTCAAATTCTCTAATTAAATTTAACACTTGCATCCCTCGTATTCTTTCATCTCCAGCATATGCTTCCTTTAGATAATCCCAGATTTCTTTTCCTAACATAATTCTTGTGAACATTGTGGTTGAAACGGCACTAAATAGATATGCTTTTGCCTTTGAGTTCCTAGTTTTTCTTTCCTTGTGACTTTTGATCTAAGCCACAATAGGATTATTTGGTAGTGGAAGGACTTCTTCCACAGCTTCCTACAGATCTAAAGCCTTTAGGTGCGTCTCCATTCTAACTGCCCAAAGTTGATAATTTTCTCCATCAAAGACAGGAGGAGCAATTGATGAAAAACTAGTTTCTAAATCAATTTATTTACTCACAATTTTTTACTCACATGTCCCTTAAGAAAAAAGCTTAGGATAACAACTTTTAGTTTTTTAAGTAGCAAAAAACAAGAACGGAAATAATATAGGAAGAAGAAAAAGCTTTAGGAGAGAAAAGTTTTGTACTAAAAAATATGCAGTGAAATAGAACTTATTTTATTCATTAAGAATATAGCTATTTAAAGACTTAAAGCTAGTTCAAAAGCAGTTCAAAAGCAGTTCAAATCTCCTAAAATAACGTAACTCTAATCCTAATTCTAATCCTGCAATTCAAATCTACTAACAATCTCCTTCACAATAGGAGTAGTTACTAACTAAAAATAAAGTAACTGAAGTAAAACTAATTTATTCAAAAAGGATTCTAAACTATTTTTCAAACAGTCATGGAGTTTAAAAATTGAACAAGTGAAATAATCAAGATAGAGTCGTGAGATTGAGGAAGCTTTAGGATAATGCAGATACTTTTTTTTTTTTTTTTTTTTTTTTAATATTTCCACCCATTTTTGGAGGATCTATAGTGTTTCCACACTTTCCCTCCAGCGTGACTCGAACCCGGAACCTACCGATCGTGGGTGGAGGTGCTTTACCAACTTAGCAACCCTCACTTGTCATGCAAATGCTTTCATTTGAGGCTCATCAGGTTTGATATACATTTTGTGAAATTCATCATCTTAGTTTGTACGGAGGAAAAACACAAATACAGAGAGATAAAACTACTTCTAAAGAGAGTAAAATTAAAGTTTATTTCTACGTGCAACTTTTTTTTTTTTAAGCTTTATTAGAGAGAGAGAATGTAAGGGCAAATTTGTCCTTCTGTTGGTGTTCTTAATGAAAAACAGGCTATTTTTCAACTCTCCGTCCTAATTTATATGACACTTTTTGCTTTTTGAAGGTCAAACAAGAAAATCTTTGACCGCAATTGTTTTATATGCACTTTAAATATTTTTAATTATTAATTATTGTGACTTATAATATTTTTTATAGTTTCTAAATATGTACTATTATTATTTAAAAAATTTAAATATTGTATGTTCAAATTCACAGTCAAAATAAAGCATTTTGACTGTTGAAATCCTATCACATAAATTGAGATAGAAGGTGTAAAAATGTGGCTAACTTGTAAGAATTTTATCATCTTATGGTCTAAAATAAACCTTATATTTTAAAGGTTGCCAAATATGAAAAGATACAGTTTTTTTAGTACAGATTATTTAAAAAAAAGAGAAATTTACGTTGTATAGACATTCAGAGGAGTGCCTAACAAAAAATAGACCTATTTTACCTTTATTATGTTTTATAGACATTTAACAATATGTATGTTACTTATTATAGACCTTTTTATTTTGCTGATTCTTTTTCCCATTTAATGCCTATTTTTAGGGGATGTGAAAGATCAGGTTAGTTCTATTAATTAAAGATATTTATTAAATATTTGAAATTGATATCAAATAACTGAATTATCTCCTTAATTTAAGATATACAAATCACTTGGCGGTATTCTAAAAGTCAAAAACATTTACTGGGTGTAAAAATTGGGAATACACGGTGAATATTCATGAGAAGTCAGTAATATCACTCTCTCTCTTTATTGGAAAGTTAAAAACTCCATTTTTCCTAAACCTTTCTTCTTCTCCGATCGTCCTCTTTATTGGGAAGTTAAAAACTTCATTTTGTCTCAACGTTTCTTCTTCTCCATTTCTTTTTCCCTGTTCTGCACTAAAATTCATTTTTTCCTCTTAGTCGATTTGAATCAATTTATTTTGTATGCTGTTTCAAACTTTATAATGGTTAAACGGGCGGGTAACAGTGTCTCAAAAGTCATGCATGGCACCGATGATGATGATTTTGAGGATTTTGATGTGGGTTCTGCCAAGATTAATTCGAGAAAATCTCCTAGGAAGCAATCCACTAAAAATTGTGTTGATAGTCAAGAGAATTCTCCAAGTCAGAATACTAGATCAAAAGTTATTTCTCTAAAAAATAAGAGGCCTCGGAAAAATGTCTTGGTTAAGCAAAAGAAGAAGAATATTTCTGTTGATAAGGGTAAATCTGTAAGAATTGATTCTTCATCTGATGATTCGGACAACAACTCTCCAGTTAAGAAGAAGAAGAAGTTGTCTAGTGGTCCCTCTTCATGTACCCTTAAGAGGAAGTTATTTGATGTCAAAATGAAGAAGAAAGCAGTTATTTCTGTTAAAGATGACTTTCCTTGTGTAGATGTGGAGGTATATTCTGTTTATACTCCGCACGTATTTTTTTAATATTTTTCAGTTTTTTTTATTACATGTTTAATATTCGACACATACAACTGTGATACCACATGCATATTACATGCGTTTTATATATTTTGATCTGTTTCATTGTTGATTATGCTCTCTTGGTGGTGTGATTTGCATATTTTAAGTATATCAACTTCACAGTCAGTACTGTACTTGCATAATATGCATTGACTTTATATAAACTTGTTTTATTTTTTAAATATGCCGCCAGTATCCATTAAATATGCACTCTTCTATTTATATAGTTGGTGTAATATATATTCCATGTTAATATCCATGTTGAATATGCAGTAAATATGCATTAAATATGCACTCTTTTATTCATATATATTTGACATTCAATATTTTGCTATGATATATTAGGGATCTAATTTAACTTAATGTAGTTTAGTTTTTTAAAATATGCAGTCAGTATGCTTTGAATATGCTCTATTGCAAATAAAAATATGCACTCTTTATGTATATAGTTTACAGCTGCCTTTTTTACATGACACCTGTAAAATAGTTTGTTGTTTCTTAACTCATTCAAAAAGGTGACATTAACTAAATTTCCGTTTATATTGTGTATTAGCCTTTGGAACTGTACTTTCGTCCAGACCAACACCGAAGCCGTAGAATTTGTACGCATACATCTGTTGAAACTGTCTCAGCTATTAAGAACCTTCTTGATGACAGATTGCTTGAAGTTTTTAGGAATACATGTTTTGGATATTTCCTTGATATGCCTCAATTTGTAACCTGCAACAAATTGCTAAATGTGCTGTTGATGCGAGAGATTTGCCCGCCAACGGATGATCCTGATTCTTTGTGGTTCAATTTTAATGGTAATAAGTTGAGGTTTGGTCTTTTGGAGTTTGGGTTGGTAACTGGACTGAGCTGCATTGGTGATTATTTAAAGGAGTACCATTCCAATGAGCCTAATCGACTCCTTCAATTGTACTTTGGTGGTGCTAAAAAGATTACAAAGAGTGCATTAGTAGAGTGTTTTGTTAGCAAGAAGTGGCAAAGTGATGAAGATGCAATTAAGCTAACAGTTTTGTTTTTCATTCATACATTCTTGTTTTCCACAAAGAATTCAACCAATCATGATACCTTGATTGTTGAGAAGGAATTCAATATTGTTCAGTCTGGTGCGTGGCAGACATATCCGTGGGGTGCAAAGATGTTTCTTGCTACAATAACATCAATGCATGACAAGCTGCGACCTTATAATCAGTGTTATCGTTTTGGAGGCTTGCCGTATGGTTCTATGAAATATGTCCAACTGTGAATGATAAGATTGCATATAGGGTCGCAAACACCTCTCCACGAATCCTTAATTGGAATGTTAAGAGGACTCATGGTTTTGAAGAATTGCAGAAAGGCTTTTTCAGTTTAAAGCACCACCACGTAAACTTACCTTTAAAATTTTGCGTATATATTCAATACTCGTTTATTTTTAATTTTCCTTTTACAATTTTTGGTTTCTGATTGTGTTTATTATATTGAAGGTCATCTTTACGAAGATTGTACCGTCCGAAGCAGAACTATCTTCACTAAAACTGCCACAGTCAACAACAGCGGTCCATGATCCTGAGATCGGAGTTGATTGTTCCTCGGATCAGCCTTTTGATGGCCGTCAAGATGTACCGGATGTAGCTGTTGAACAAGATGCATCTTCTTCTCGTTCCAAACATAATCCATCAAGAGATATGCAGCGTTTGTTTGATCAACAGAAAGTTATGCAAGATGAAATGTCTGGGATGAAGCTGTATATGGTTGCTTGCTTTGAAATTTTTTTCAAGAAGCTTAATATTGATCCTGATGATACTAATGAACCCGTTGGGTTTAATGCTGTATGTTTTTTTGTTTATAAGTATTTGTTCTATTACTTTTCTTGTTGCTGCTATTGTTTGTTTTTAATTTGTTTACTTTTCAAGGTTTCTGATGTTGATCGTGATCAATATCAAAATGTTCATGATAATATGGAGGAAGGGAGTTTTGCTGCTCAATTCAATGGTATGTGTACATTTATATGAAACCATTTATTTTTTCATGTGTTTACCTCTTTTTTCAATCTTTTATTTGGTGGTTAGGACATGATGAAGATGGACAAGGAATAAATCTTGACCAGGGATCCAAGTCTGATGGATTGCAAACAGAAATTGCACCTGGTATCCTTACAATATACTCCAAATATACTATGTGATGCATCCATTAATTTAGTCTAATAAATGGTTTTTTATTTATTTATTACAGTATTCAAATAAAATGACAATCAAGATATGTTTGTGGAATACGAGAATGATATCCGCGATGAACTGAGATTTGATGACATTGAATTCATAAATCCCAATATGGCTGCTGCAAAGACCGTGTCTGTCGACGCTACGGATAACAGTGTTGGTATGTTGGTTGATAAATGTGCTGTCATACCACATGATTCTACTAGTCGCACACCTACTAGATGTATTTTAAATGTGTTGTTCAGGTCACAGCCATGAAGGGTCTCCACAGAATCCAGACCTGGTGTCTAAAATAGTTGGGTCGCCTTTGGGTAAATCTAAAGGTATTCATCAAATATATGACCATATTTATGCAATATGCCTATCAAACCTTTTGTGATAGATTTGTGCCCATCTTACTGCTACACAGGTGGCTATGAAGCAGGAAAGGCTGATATGCTTATTGATGATGGATATGATATACGAGATGCTTTTCGATTGGGTGATATTGAGTTCACCAATCCGAATGTGGCTCCTCAGACTGGTGCTCCATTAGATGCCAGTGTAATTGGAGGTATTACTACAGGGGTCAAGTCTATGCCTTTTGAAGCTAATGTAATCATTTCTGGGATTTCAGTTGATGAAGGGGCTTATGTCCCTGAATTGCATTGCCATGATCAAGGAAAATTTAATGAGCAGGGAGGTAATGCAGTTATACTAAATAATTTTAAATTGCAGTTATAATTTAATGCAGACTTGTTTTTGGCCTAATTTTTTTTTAAGTTCACTCCACTGATTGCCAACAAGAGAATGAAGGTCAGGCTGCTAAAACAGATGCCCCGCCTTCCGATAATAATAAAGGTAAGTGTTTCCAAAATATACTTGGAATATGCATGAGCTTAGTTGAAATTGTATAGACATTCAGAGGCGTTACAGTAATACTAACTGCATTTCTATTTTTGGTACTTCATTTTTATTTAGTTCCCACCATTGTAAGCCCTGAAGAGACTGAGGATCAGGCCCCTAAAACAGATGCCGGGACTTCTAAAAAATCAAAAGATATTCACAAGTATATGCAAAGCATTCCAGAAATATGCATAAAATTAATTGAGGCTCATAGTCATTCAAAGGCGTTGCACTAATACTAAATGCTGACCACTTTTTTTATACTTAATTCTATTAGTTCCCACCACTGTTAGCCCTCAAGAGACTGAGGATCAGGCTGCTAAAACAGATGACGGATCGTGTACGGATGGGGTGCTAACTCAGTTAAATGAATCCCAATGGCATGAACTTACTGCTAAGGCTCGAGAAGAGGTTTCAAGTCGTGTACCAATTGTGGAACAGGTCCAACCAAATATATATGCTCAAAATATGGATCACGCTGATCTTATTGGACCTGGTAGTACAGTGGGTGGTGTGGAGTTACCTCCCAATGCACCAGATGTGACCCCTCAGGTTTCAGTTCGTACAAGAAAGCCGACAAAATTTAATAGATCACCTTTTGTCAATGATTTTGGTTCTGGTGAAACAAGTTCACCTATTGTGAATGATTCTTACTCTGAAATGTAGATTACATTGTGTCTATGAGCCATTTCAGCTGTACTAGTCTACTAACTATGTGCGTTATTTCTATAGCATATGGATGTTTTGTTTTACTATCTCCGTAAGAAGGCAAAGTATGATCGTGACATTGCTGTTAGAGTCACCACCACAGATTGTTTGTTTGATGCCACCATTAGGGAGGTATATAATGAATTCATAAGGACTGGCAAACAGATGAGTATTGTCGATTCGACGACATTGATTAATGAATATATATGTGGCCGTACTTTGAGATGCAATACACCGTGGGCACTTGTTGATGGTATATTGTTCCCTGTGATGGTTGTTCACGATTGGCATTGGATATTGGCTAGATTGTCCTTTAAGGCCCGGCGTATTTATGTGTATGACTCCAGGCCTCATTTACCTGCTGCATACAATGAAGAAATAATTCAGGCGATGGAGCCATATGCAACAATGCTACCACTCTTTCTTACTAACACAGAATTTTTTAAAAGAAGACCTGAGTTGTTCTACAAGGGATCTCCTTATGAGGATAAACCTGTGGCTGATCCTTTTATGTTGGACTTTAGTATAAATGTCCCATCGCTGATGAAAAGGTAACTTGCATTTCAATAATGTTATACTGGACACTGATTTAAATGTCATCTATAGTTTTTAATTCTACCTTTCTTTTTTTTCCAGTGACTATGGTTATGCGGCTGCATTCGCCGAGTATTATATCCAGTACCAGTGCATGCCTTCTGTTGACGATGATCTTTCTGGTGTGCGAGGTCGTTGGCATTATGGGAAGTCAAAACACTTGGCTGGGGCAGTTAGTGATGAGGACAATTGAGAAGCTGCTGATATGTCTTTTTTGTTTTGTTAAACAATAGAAATAGTTTTTGGGTAATTGTGTCTGTTTTTAAGAATACATGACTGTTAATATCAGTATACATTTAACTGATATTTAATTTTTGATGTGTTATTGTCAGCCATGACAAAGTACTATTTATTAATAGTATGGTTTTCATTTTGGTATTACAAGGTTGATGCTATTAAAGTTGGTCATATTTTGCTTCAATTGCCTATTATTTTATTTCTTTTTATATTTTTTAGATGTGCATCACAGATGCATTATTCATGAAGCTATATGTTGATCAACTATCTACAATTACTACCTGGATAATATGCAAGTAGGAGAAATATGTTAAGGTTCATATAAACTATTAAATCTGCATAACTATAGTGCAAACAGTTGACCAAAAAACATATTAAATCTGTAAATTTTTTTGACTGATATGTTGCATATCAGTTCCATATTTACAGTATATTAATTTGTAGAAGATATTTAAATATCTGTTGCATATCAAAGACTTACTAAGCAATTTTTTAGGTGTTATAGATGCATATCAGGTACATATTATGTTATTGAATGCCTTTTACAATATTATATTCAAGTAATATGCACGTAATATGTAATGTCACTTTTTAATTTTATTTTATTTATTGTCTGCTGATGTTAACAGTAATCACATCTTATCAAGCGACAGAATATGCTTCTCTGAAACTGAAATCTTTATAACTTAAATTTTAACTTTGTTTTCTGCCATGTGGATTCATGTTTTTTTCTTCAACACAATGTCTATAGTAAAATGGCGGGGTTATATATTACTAGAATATATACATAAACAAAGACATATCAGCATAATTAAGAAGTGCATATTCATTCTAAAAAACGAGGTTTAATTTAATAAACAAGAAAATGTAAAAAAAAAATAGAAAATAACATAAATCCATGGAAGATATTAGTCACTAAAAAAATATTTATTTAAAATCTCATTGGCGCATTTTTGCAGGTCTTGCGGTCAGGGGCGGATGTACATAGAGGGTTGCGGGTGCCACGGCACCCGCTACCCTCGGTCGAGCCAGTGTATGTATATGTATATATATCGAAAAAAACTATAAAGAACATAAAGTGGCACCCACTATAATTTAATGCCTCATGGTGCCACTTGTCGTAGGTCAAAAGTTTTGATGCTAGTGTCTTAGGTTCGAATCTTCCCAAGAACGTAAAGTTTATATTTTATTATTTTGCTGCAGCAACAATTCCGATGTTCAGAGAATCAAGGGTTCCTTCTTTACTTTTTAAATTAGTTGCCTTGCTATACTTTTTTTATAATTTCTTTTTCTTTGTAATTAGTAAAATGTAAAGACATAATTTGTTCATAGATATTATTTTAAATATTTAAATTTTTTCATAACTACAATTTTAAATTTCAACTGTCCTATTTAACTTCGAATTCATTTTTTTTTTCAAATTTCAATTAAATCATGTCTAAAAATGGTTCTAAAAATATATTTTTTTCAAAAAAAAAAAATCTCTCATGCTTCTGACCATCTCTCTGCCTTCTAGTCTGCCAAGGCTCAGCAAGTTGAAAAATTAGACTATGTAAATAGAGTAGAAAAGTAAATATTTGTGGTATAATTTTAATTTTTAACCTCTAGACTTAAGGCAAAATTCTACTAAAGTGATAAAGATATTTGAGGAATTTCTTTAGGGTATTAGTTTAAATCTTATATATGATATTCTTAGTACTTTTTTGAGTCCCATTGTATAATATTTGGGTTCCGCTCCTAACGCCCAGCCACCGTACGCTCTTATTATATTTGGCACCCGATACTCCTAAATTCTGGATCCGCTCCTGCTTGAGGTTGTGCCCTTGGTGTCCACAACATGCACATGTTATTCGAGCCCTCTTAAGTGGCCTCTCCCAAGAAGACTGTATTCTTGATGTTTTTGGTTTGCCTGGTTGTTTCTTGCCATGTGGTTGCAAAACTATTTCTTTTGATATCTCCTCCGGCACCTTCCAGGCATTCTCACCTTGAATAGGAAATACTGGTACGTCTTATGTCTTTACTGCTGCTTCCTTTTTATAGTATTCAGCACAGTATTCAGCTGGTTTAATGTGCAAATAATCCAACGCTGCGATGGTATGTTGACAAGTTAATTCATCTAGCTGAAACCTTCCACACGTGCACGTTTTTTGTTGAAGATCAACTATGTGCTTCACTGCGCCATTTCTAACGGCATACAACAATCCAGTAGAAGGAATAACCTGCATATATTTTAAATTAGAGGTCTGTACTTGTTGCATATTTGCAATTGAAAAAGGTAAGTAATTGTATGCAGGCAGTATCCACAATATGCAGGCAGTATGTAACAAGTATGCACGTTAAATAACTGACTATATATAAATCTTACTGTCCATTTTTGTGAATCAACAATGTTGTCATTTAGGAGTTCTTGAAATTTCTCCCCCAATGGTGTGAATGTCTCCATACCAAATTTCCTATTCTTTACAGTCCACATTTGGAACATATCAGTCTTTACATATACTCAAGCAATGACAAAATTGGGAGTCTCCTAGCTTGCTTATTTGCTGCATTAACTGACTCGGCAATGTTTGATGTCATAAAAAATGTACGCTTTATCATTGCGTGAGCTATTGACCACCTGTGATAACCAATTTTGAATAAGTAATCCTTCACTCTACTATCAATACACACAATTTCTTTCATTGCAGTATCAAATTCTTTAATTGTGTACGCCATTGCAGCACTGAAATAAATATCTTTCAACTTTTTCTGACTTTTCTTGAATTTGAGCTTAATGTTTGTCCACAAATGAAAGACGCATACACAATGAGGAATTTCTGGATACACCTTTCTTGCTGCCCGAGCAATGCTTTCGTGCCTGTCTGAAACTATGGTATTCCATAGGCTTCTCTAAAACATCGGAAGAACCACTGCCATGAAGCGTCGTTCTCCGAATCAACAACTGCATAAGCTAGTGGTAGAATATGACCTACAATACCAAATAGTTGACGTATGGTCATTTTTTAACATACAGTAATCATGGTACTAGTATTCATATTTCAGTAATATAATCTGCATATCCTATTAAATAAGCTCCTGTAATCTGCATATTGTAATACATATTCACTATGCATTTAAAGTAAAATACAATAAACTTTTAATATGCAGAAATTATACAGTGAATATCATATGTTCTACCTTACAATTATCATCCATTTTAATTTTGTGGAATATTTTACATTCAATTATCATGGTACTAGTATGCATATTTTAGTATTATAATCTACATATCCTAATAGAAAAGCACTAATAAATCTGCATTTTATTTTACATAATTCAGTATGCATGTACTATGCCGAACAATAAAGGTTTTAACGAAATATATTATTTTAATATGCAGGAATTATGTCTTGAATATCATTTGTTCCAACTTACCCGAGGCATCTAATGTGCAAGCTGTTATCATTGTTCCTCCATATGGCCCACTCAAGAAACTTCCATCTAGAACCACTACTGGTCTGCAGTGTTGCCAACCTGATATGAAGGCATACAATGCAATGAATACTTAAAGGAAAGAACCATCTTCTTATTTTTCAAGCCTTGTTACCGATCCTGGGTTTGCCTTGTTCAACACATGAAGGTAACTGAGAATCTTTCCATATGCTTTGCTGGGGTCTCCTCTCAGTAGTTGCATCGCATTTTTTTTTATCGCCATGCAGTTATGTAGTTGACTGTTACGCCGTACATTTTTTTCACGTCCTTGATGATGTCATTTGGAGTGTAGATTCTTTTTGGATCAGAAAACTTATCTTTCATTAGGTTTCCAATTACATTAGAACTCGCACGACGGTGAAAATCAGTCTTTCTTCCAATGGGAAAGTGTGTAAATTGATAAATTTTCTGATCATGAAGACTCTTGAACCATTCAAGCTTGAAGACCGAAGCATCCAACTACATCCACTGTTCACACATACTACTGAATACCTGCGTCAATGTTAAAAATACATGAGTTACGGATATGTAATAAATATTCACTCAATACACAATGTAATCACGACATAATCAGATGAGAAAATATGTAAAAGGGATGATGATATATATTTTAATAAATTAATATTAATTGTTGAACCCCAAAAATTACCCTTTCTTTAATGAAAAGATAGGTTTCGGGTATATGTTCAACAATGTGGGATTCCAAAGGGCTTTCTTTGGAGTCGCCACCTAATTTAGGAGAATTAGGAACCAATTAAATAATGCGTGCAATTCCTCCGTTTTAAGGAAAATGGTCTGTTTCAGAGATTCTAAGTAAGAGGTTCAGTTATTTTCGAAAGAAGGTTTCGATTTGAAAGCACTTTCGAAAATCCGTAAAATTACGGTTAATCCTTCGGTTTTCACAAAATAGCTCAAAATGCAACTTTCGAAAATTAATCTAAAAGTCTTAAAATTAATGCCAAAATTCTAAAATTACATTAAATTATGCTTTAAAGAGATAGGGATTTGAATGAACTTAGACTTGAAAAGGTTGCAATTTTGCTAACATAGAAAATCTAATTAATTGGAAAGAAGTTGCAATTTATTGAATTTTGTTAGAAAATCTAATTAATTGGAAAGAAGTTGCAATTTATTGAATTTTAAAATCAAGTTATTTGCTTAATCATTTTC
Source organism: Petunia x hybrida (assembly GCA_037355625.1). NCBI lineage: Eukaryota > Viridiplantae > Streptophyta > Magnoliopsida > Solanales > Solanaceae > Petunia > Petunia x hybrida. The sequence continues at coordinate 7,274,125 of JBBBVM010000090.1, read as the reverse complement.
GGATTCAATTGCACGCGCTATTTAACTAAAAGGTTCACAATTCATAAATAAGATGGAGATTCTAAAGAAATAAACTATTCACAAAATAACTCAATAACTGACTAATTATTCATTCATAAACAATCAAACAAATTATTCAATAACAATTAATTATCTACGGGGAATTCCTAAAGACATGCAATTTCTAAGGATGGGAAAAGAGGAGGTTTAGAAGAAGAACCCGAAAATTGGCAAACTCATGGGAGCCTTGAATTTTATTTTTTATACATTATGCCCATGAGTCGAAACATCACATGACTCAACAAAGCATTTTTTTTTTTAACATTTTCTTAGATCTTCGCTTCCTTGAAAGCTTGAGCCTGACTTGAACCCAACGGCTCCAATGCAATGCAAGCAATCCCCAATTGAGTTTTAACCAACTCGTACCCAAGTGTTCGTGCCAAAATACACCTCGCAAAACAAACAAATAATATTGAATTAGTACGATAGTAAAGTGTAATAACTAATGAAAATAAAATAATAATACTAAAATAATAAAGTAATAATAATAATAAATTAAATAATAATGATAATAATAATAATAATAGTAAGGGGGGTTTGTTTTTGCAAAATTTAGGCTCAGGTTCGTATGGCGCGTCGAATAGAAGCTCGGGATTTGGTACGGTTGCAAACACGGAGCCCGGGCCGTGTTGCCATGCCAAAGCACCAAATCCACTACTCTATTCAACTTGCTTAGCATTAAAATGCACTCATCATCGCCTTTTGCTTTAGGGACACGGGAACGGGGCGGATCAAGTGTAGTGTCATGTTCAAAATCCGTCAATTCATTATCCGTCAATTCCTTGTGTAGCCCTCAATACGTGTATACGTATTTTTTCATTGGCCACGTGTAGTATTTGTCCAAATCAGTCCAATATTCCATAATGTATAAATTTATCCAAAATGGATTTCGGGTCAAGCAATCCAAAAGCCAAGTAACGGGTCAAACCAACAGGAACCAGTAACGGGTCAAACACCAGTAAGATAACCATTACAACACAGTAAGAGAGCCATAACCAGACAACTTGAAGGAACCAACACCGATGAACAATTTTTCCGGCCAAGCAAAACACAAGCAACACCACCAGACACAGTGGAGGAGCGACGCCAAGCCCTAGCAGCGTCACTGCAACCCCACCACCCCTTTTAAATTCAGTATCAAACACCAAACCACCAGAAATGGAGGAAAAAAAAAAAGAGAAACAGGGACCCGATGGTGTAATCAATTAAGCCAAACCCATCATCCAACACCAGTGAAAAAAATATTAGCAACAATCAGTGAGTATCAAGAACTCAAACGGCGGGATTGTAAGGCAACGGAACAAAATAACCAGAGGAGGAGAAGGGAGCGACGCCGACTCGATTTCCGGTGGCGTCGATGCAACCGTTTCCTCCGTTTCCATCACTAATCAACCAAAAGAAACAGTAGGACTTCAACGGTATTGAAGTTTCCGGTCAAGATCCAACAGAAATTTTCCGATCTAAGCTCCGACGGTGGTGGCGATTCTGCTTGCCAAGTTTCCTTTACCCCCTTTCCCCTGTTTTTGTTATAGATAGTACAGAAACAGCTCTCTTGATTCGATAAACTCCTTGAAGGCTGAATAACCATCCGGTTTCCACAAATCAACTCAAAATCTAAACTTTAACACGTTTACAAACATGAAAATGACAGTTCTCGTAGTACTGAAAGTGAAAGAAGATTGGAAATTGCTTGTTGGGTTGATTGAATCTGACCAAAAATGAAAAAGGGGGGTGGGTATGTGGTGTGTGTTATGAGTGTAATGGTGAGGAAAAGTGAGAGTCAGATGCGTGTCCTTCTGTAGATCTGAACATTTTTTGGTTATAATGTATGTAGTGAAAATGATGATGGTAACGGCTGATGGGTCAAAATGGGTGTGAGGGTTTTGTGAGTGGTGAGGGGAATCAAAAAATGAGAGTGGGGGGTTTAAGGGAGATAAGTGGCATTGATAAAAAAAATGTGGGTAATGTCTGTTGGTACCAAAATGGGTATTTTTGTGTGATTTTCATGGTGGTGGAGTATAGGAGAGGGGAGTAAGGGAGATGAAGTGTGGAGTGTGGAATGAGGGAGATGAAAAAAATTAGAGGGTGCCGCGGCTGATCTTAGTGATATGGGTGTAGGGTTTTTTGTGTAGTGTGTATAAGATAATAGTGGGTTGTGTATGTGTGATATGGGCTTTGCAAATATAAGCTGGATTTTAAATGAAGGAACGATTTTGACCTCAATTTAGGATTCAAATGAGATAATCGGGTGATTGCACGGGTAGGGTAGAAATTAGGCTATGCATTGCAAAATTTGACCCTTTTACTCAGAAATTAACTAATTATATTTAATTTTCAAAATTATCCTCAATTATAAAATATTGCCATAATTTATTAAATTTTAAAAAAATTCGGGACAAAATTGGGTGTCAACAGCTGCCCCTCTTTATCCGAAAAGGATGAAAGAGTTTTCAGGGTAAAGAAAGTTGACGTGAAACCCAATTTTGTCACGGTAAAGCCAAGACTCTGATTCCTGGGATCAAAATGCGAGGCTTATGGACATGGCCGAGCTGCGGTTTCCGAGTTGCCTACATATCCCGGGCTGAAAGAGAATCAGGCCATATGTAGTTCGACGCGATTTGAAAATCAAAGACGAGACAGTAACGACCGCTCAAGTACGGGAAGAGAGGCTTGTAATCACCCAAGTTATGAAGATGTGGTCGATGACACACCCATAAAGAGGGGTTTACACGGACATAGCTTCCACTGCATCTCGATAACCGAGCCATCTTGTCTTTAATCTCAAACCTCAGACTCAGGGTTAACAAAACTTACCTCTAGGGCGGATGACTTATGCGGGTGCGATTCTTCAGGTCTTCATTGACGAGTCTAGCTCATATCAACGATTGGCCCGGTTCGTTACTAAGAAAAGCTCCATGTTATGCTCCAAACGCTGCCGCGGTGCTGCTAAAAATCCTGTAATAATCTCAACAAACGGTAAGCGTGCAACTGCTAATAAACTGTAATAATTGGAATAATAAATAAATCAAGTGATAACAAAAATAGTAAATGCGGGTGGTGATATCATCAAACGTTCTTCCTTCGATCAACTGCCAAGATACTCCGCCCGGAGAACCTCTAAGCTGATCCTTATTCTGAAACAGTAAAGCAAAATAATAAGTAAAGCGAGATCGAATAGTAAAATGCAAGGCTTTCATAAAATAAGTCGACTAACAAGACATAATATCTCAAGTCGACTTGGCTAATCTATATCCTACGCAGGTAACATAACGTTCATTTATAAGGCGAACGAGCCCAAACATTCAATTATAAGGCGAATGAGCCTAAAACGTTCGATTATAAGGCGAACGAGCCTAAAACGTTCGATTATAAGGTGAACGAGCCTAAATTTGATAGCATCCTGCAAAACAAATAAGCAAAGTTGGGTCTTGATATCATCCAAAGTTCTTCCTTCGATCAACTGACAAGATACTCCGCCCGGAGAACCTCTAAGCTGATCCTTATTCTGAAACAGTAAAGCAAGACAATAAGTAAAGCAAGAACGAATTGTAAAATGCAAGGCTTTCATAAGATAAGTTGACTAACGAGACATAATGTCTCAAGTCGGCGTGGCTAATCTATATCCTATTTGTGGGTGGAAGGACCCGAGATGTCCTATTTGTGGGTGGAAGGACCCGAGATGTTCATCTACAAGACGAACTAAACAAACAAAAATTAAAGTAAAGCAAAAGAGACAAAGCTCATTAAAGTAGATACTTCTCCAAATTTAGCGATACCTGCAAATCACAACAATGAAATTTTAGTAACTGCCTTCTTAAAGAGAAATAGAAATGAAACAGATATGTTTAAAATGTATAAGAATTATAAGAGATACAAATGCCGTCTTTCGGCCATAAATCATGATTGAGCCTACAGTGGGCTCTATAACAATAGCGTCCTTTGATTGTCTGTGATAGGCTTCATAATAATGCCTCCAATTGCTTATGGTAGGCTTCAAATGATAATGATGTCTTCGCTTGCTCACGATAGACTTGATAATAAGACCCCTGATTGCTTACGGTAGGATCAATAACAAAAGAGCCTTCAATTGCTTATGAAAGGCTTCAAAATAAGGCCTCCAATTGCTTATGGTGGGCATGAATGCTAATGAAGTCTTCGCTTGCTCACGATAGACATTGATAATAAGATCCCCCGATTGCTTACGGTAGGATCAATGATAAAAGAGCCTTCAATTGCTTATGATAGGCTTCAAAATAAGGCCTCCAATTGCTTATGGTAGGCATGAATGCTAATGAAGTCTTCGCTTGCTCACGATAGACTTGATGATAAGATCCCCCGATTGCTTACGGTAGGATCAATGATAAAAGAGTCTTCAATTGCTTATGATAGGCTTCAAAATAAGGCCTCCAATTGCTTATGGTAGGCATGACGTAATTTGTAAGTGAAAGCTGCAATATCTTTGATAAATTGTCTTCCCATCCACTGGCGAAACAATAAAGAAAGTGCGAAGGCATAGTGCAAATCCTTTTCAACAATCATGACAAATCAACTGGCAAGCCGGTCGGGCACGAAGCAAGGAGGGTCTTGGGGTTGATTGTCGAACAAATCAGCTGGCGAACCGGTCCGGCACAAAGCAAGGAGGGTCTCGGGACTGACCTGTTAACCTGCTAAGCTAAAAGTAAAGCGGTTCATAATATAAAGCAAGTGCAAAGGCATAATTGAAAGCAAGTGCAAGGCAATTTGAACATCTTGACAAATCAATTGGCAAGCCGGTCGGGCACGCAGCAAGGAGGGTCTTGGAATTGATTGTCTACAAATCAGCTGGTGAGCCGGTCCGGCACAAAGCAAGGAGGGTCTCAGGGCTGACCTGTTAAACTAAAAGTAAAGCAGGTCATAATATAAAGCAAGTGCAAAGGCATAATTGAAAGCAAGTGCAAGGCAATTTGAACATCTTGACAAATCAATTGGCAAGCCGGTCGGGCACGCAGCAAGGAGGGTCTTGGAATTGATTGTCTACAAATCAGCTGGTGAGCCGGTCCGGCACAAAGCAAGGAGGGTCTCAGGGCTGACCTGTTAAACTAAAAGTAAAGCAAGTCATAATATAAAGCAAGTGCAAAGGCATAATTGAAAGCAAGTACAAAACAATTCAGCGTGAAATGTAAAGTGACGCAAAAGCGATTTAGCGAATGAACAGGCGTAAAAAGTCCAACAAGAGAAAAGCCCGCCTGGTGGTCAACCTGAAAAACGTAAAGCAAGGTATCAATTTTAAAGCAAGCGAAATGACATAATTTAAAGCAAGTGCAAAGAAAAGCAGTGCGAGAATGTAGAGATTGGCAAGAGCCATTTGGCGAATCAATAGGCGAGATAGTCCAACAAAGGGAATCCTCGTAGCCGAGGGTCAACCTGAAACAAAGCGATGACCTATTTGGCTTAGTTTTTTGAAAACACAAAACAAGCCTCGGCTTTGTCGCCTAGTAGAAATGAAAGTCATAAGGGTAGAAATGCCGCCTGTTCGGCCATAACTCATGACAAAGCATAATGCTTTAAGTTATGAGGAGTCAATTTGAATGCAATCTCGGATTGTAATACGTCCAGAATATTGACATTATCCGGAAGCGTGAAATAAAGAGACGCTTATCGAAAGCGTGAGGTATAAAGACGCTTCTCGAAAGCGTGGAATATAATGATGCTTCTCGGAAGCGTGAACAAGTGAATACGTTGCACTCTTTGAACTCTTCCATGGAGGAATGGCCTTGACTATGAAATAAAGTGAGCTCCCAGGATTGGCAATATCTGTAAATCATAAAAAATGAAACTTTAGTAAGCGCCCTCATAAGGCGAATGAGAAATGAGATGGATATGTTTAACAATTTGCAATAGTTATGGGAAATAGAAATGCCGCCTTTCGGCAATGACTCGTGATCGAGTCTCCAGTTTTCTACGGTAGGTTTCTTTACAATAGTGCCTTCGATTGTTTACGATAGGCTTCATAATAAGGCCTCCAACTGTATATGGTAGGCATCATGATAGTGACGTCTTCGTTTGTCACGAATAGAGATGTTGATACTTGTAAAATAAATGGTAGAATTGCCTGCAAAAATAAATTTTCATTAAATTCAGATAGACAGGAAAATATCAAAGATAAAGGAGATATAAAGTGAGAGTTTAAGCCGTCTGGCTTATATCTGGTAAAGCCATAAAGAGTTGAGTGTCATCCTTGAGAAAAACTGAGTTAATGCTTAATTCCTGCAAAGTGTAAAGTAAAGTTGTCAATAAAGTAATAAAGTTTTGATTTTGCAAGGGCAAAATTAGAGAGAAAAATAAGATCGTTTTTGCATATGCAATGAGTCAGATAACGTCTCCAATCTCGGTCAGTTATCTTGGCAACATTGTTCAATGTGTATGACAAATACTCTATGAGGAATTGATAGTTGCTAATCCTCATCTTGTTGCTTTGAAATTCCTGCACTCAAAGGAAAATCGTTAGTTTTGGGAGGGAGGGGAAAACGTTTGATTTGTGCAGACTTCATCCTGATCTTGCTGCTTCCGCTGCTCGTCTTCATTGGACTTGGATTTGCGAATTGCTTTCAGAAACTTGGCTCATGAACTCAAATAGCATAGACTTTGAAAAAACAGAGGCGAGATAAAATATTTTAATGCAATATAGCGAGTGAAATAAGCATGCAAATGAAGTTAAAGATGCATTTCAAAAAAATTTGCCTTGACTTAAACTTGTAACATATTTTAAAACAAACTGAACGTCCTTTGCCCTAGACTTTGCACTGTTTGCTTAACCAATTTCAAAGTTAGTGCCAACTCATCTTTAATACCCAACGCCGCTTCTTGCAAAATTCTGCCCCAGTTATAATCTTCTGCATCCCTAACTCGCTTTGCAAAAATTGCCCCAGTTGTCCTTCTTGGGGGGAAAATGAAAACTTAAATGCTAAAGGGTCGAGCCCGATGTGGGAGCCTACGTATCCCTCCTTGGGAATCAGACCGTGCGTAGTTCTGCACCATTGCTTCAATGCCATATACCAACAAATAAAGTTGCCCCAGTTGAAGTTCTAACAGATAGTGCGATATCCAAAGAGCGCAAACAGTAACTTTCCAGTGCGTCGATTTAAATTGTTTAGTTGTTTTGCCATACGTTACAAGTAAAGCTTTGGCAGGTTTATCAATTTTAATTTTGAAATGGAAACAAATGCAAACGTAAATAATATAATAAGAATGAGATGCATTTTATTTCAACTTTCATGAATTCAAAACGAGTTGATTCAGATTAACGTAAGCTTTAAAGTACAATGCAATTCAGAGCCTCAATCTGAATTAAAATTGAAAATAATGCTACTAAGTTCAATCGCCAAGTTCTTTCAAGCAATGCCATTAGCTTCTGGTACTGCATCGTTCATGAGCTAGAGCGTCTACCATCAGTCATATCTCGAAACCTTAGCATGGTGGATGGTCAGCCACTTCACAAATCCAACATTTGCGGGATATAAACCAAACAAAAGAAACCTCACAAAGGGTAACTAAGATAGTTTTCATGTCATTCATAAGATTGCACACAACCAAGCAACACCTAGTATTTAACGCATGTTGGGCAAATAAAGCAAGGCAGGCAATTAACATTTTAACACAGCTCATTCTCTCCACAACATCTGCACAAAATTCTAAACCCAAATGCCTAAAAACCCGAAACAATCCTCCATAGCTTTTGCAAACATCCACACTCCTCCAAGCACAACTCCCAATTGCTTTACAACATCCAGGGAAAAATTTCCAACTGCCTCCACAATACCAGACTGCAAATCACGAAAGGCGCCAATTGGCCTTTCAAAAAATAAAACCTCACTGGTCCTCGGCTTTAATCAAACCTCTCAGTTTCCTAGGTTTTGCAAGGCTCACAGACCTTGTTCATAGGGCTCCTCACTGGTCCTCGGCTTTAATCAAGCCTCTCAGTTTCCTGGGTAGCCAAGACCGCACTGGTCTCCAAGGAGGGACCCCACTGGCCATTCAAAGACACAGGAGCTTCGCTCTCCTAGTATGCGACAAGCATACTTCAATTTTTACAAAGTTGCAGCTGGAATAATCAACATAGGCCTGCACACACGCAAAGCCATTCATGAGAGGGACCCCACTGATCCTTTTAAAGACACCAGGGGCTTCGCCTCTTAGATCTCACTACACCAGGCCATCTCCAAAACACAAACCAACCAAACCTGCCGAACTTTTCCCCAAACTAAGGTGAATATGCATGCATGACCTAATCTCCTTCTAAGAGTGGGCTAACGGTTGAGGCTGATTCAGACCTATGCGGGATAAACCTGGCCCCATAAACCAGTAAAACCGGCCATGACAAAACCAGGCAAACCATACCCCAACTAACTTTGGTGACACGAAAGAAATTCAGAGACCTAGGAAGGACAATACCCTTCCTGTATTATTGCCCATCATGCGGGCCCCCCGTGATGAAATCGAGGAGGTGAAAGAGAATTGACAGGCTCCATGAGGGAGGAAATATGAACAGAATGCAGATTATGCACAAATAAATATAATACATGCTTTATAAGGCAAACCAAACAAACAGATATAATAAAGCAAATAAATTAAGCATGCTAATAGCAAACAATTGGAAACCTTTATGGTCAAAACCTTTATTGCTCCCCAGCGGAGTCGCCACGCTGTTGAACCCCAAAAATTACCCTTTCTTTAATGAAAAGATATGTTTCGGGTATATGTTTAACAATGTGGGATTCCAAAGGGCTTTCTTTGGAGTCGCCACCTAATTTAGGAGAATTAGGAACCAATTAAATAATGCGTGCAATTCCTCCATTTTAAGGAAAATGGTCTGTTTCAGAGATTCTAAGTAAGAGGTTCAGTTATTTTCGAAAGAAGGTTTCGATTTGAAAGCACTTTCGAAAATCCGTAAAATTACGGTTAATCCTTCGGTTTTCACAAAATAGCTCAAAATGCAACTTTCGAAAATTAATCTAAAAGTCTTAAAATTAATGCCAAAATTCTAAAATTACATTAAATTATGCTTTAAAGAGATAGGGATTTGAATGAACTTAGACTTGAAAAGGTTGCAATTTTGCTAACATAGAAAATCTAATTAATTGGAAAGAAGTTGCAATTTATTGAATTTTGTTAGAAAATCTAATTAATTGGAAAGAAGTTGCAATTTATTGAATTTTAAAATCAAGTTATTTGCTTAATCATTTTCGGATTCAATTGCACGCGCTATTTAACTAAAAGGTTCACAATTCATAAATAAGATGGAGATTCTAAAGAAATAAACTATTCACAAAATAACTCAATAACTGACTAATCATTCATTCATAAACAATCAAACAAATTATTCAATAACAATTAATTATCTACGGGGAATTCCTAAAGACATGCAATTTCTAAGGATGGGAAAAGAGGAGGTTTAGAAGAAGAACCCGAAAATTGGCAAACTCATGGGAGCCTTGAATTTTATTTTTATACATTATGCCCATGAGTCGAAACATCACATGACTCAACAAAGCATTTTTTTTTAACATTTTCTTAGATCTTCGCTTCCTTGAAAGCTTGAGCCTGACTTGAACCCAACGGCTCCAATGCAATGCAAGCAATCCCCAATTGAGTTTTAACCAACTCGTACCCAAGTGTTCGTGCCAAAATACACCTCGCAAAACAAACAAATAATATTGAATTAGTACGATAGTAAAGTGTAATAACTAATGAAAATAAAATAATAATACTAAAATAATAAAATAATAATAATAATAAATTAAATAATAATGATAATAATAATAATAATAATAGTAAGGGGGGTTTGTTTTTGCAAAATTTAGGCTCAGGTTCGTATGGCGCGTCGAATAGAAGCTCGGGATTTGGTACGGTTGCAAACACGGAGCCCGGGCCGTGTTGCCATGCCAAAGCACCAAATCCACTACTCTATTCAACTTGCTTAGCATTAAAATGCACTCATCATCGCCTTTTGTTTTAGGGACACGGGAACGGGGCGGATCAAGTGTAGTGTCATGTTCAAAATCCGTCAATTCATTATCCGTCAATTCCTTGTGTAGGCCTCAATACGTGTATACGTATTTTTTCATTGACCACGTGTAGTATTTGTCCAAATCAGTCCAATATTCCATAATGTATAAATTTATCCAAAATGGATTTCGGGTCAAGCAATCCAAAAGCCAAGTAACGGGTCAAACCAACAGGAACCAGTAACGGGTCAAACACCAGTAAGATAACCATTACAACACAGTAAGAGAGCCATAACCAGACAACAAGAAGGAACCAACACTGATGAACAATTTTTCCGGCCAAGCAAAATACAAGCAACACCACCAGACACAGTGGAGGAGCGACACCAAGCCCTAGCAGCGTCACTGCAACCCCACCACCCCTTTTAAATTCAGTATCAAACACCAAACCACCAGAAATGGAGGAAAAAAAAAAAGAGAAACAGGGACCCGATGGTGTAATCAATTAAGCCAAACCCATCATCCAACACCAGTGAAAAAAATATTAGCAACAATCAGTGAGTATCAAGAACTCAAACGGCGGGATTGTAAGGCAACGGAACAAAATAACCAGAGGAGGAGAAGGGAGCGACGCCGACTCGATTTCCGGTGGCGTCGCTGCAACCGTTTCCTCCGTTTCCATCACTAATCAACCAAAAGAAACAGTAGGACTTCAACGGTATTGAAGTTTCCGGTCAAGATCCAACAGAAATTTTCCGATCTAAGCTCCGACGGTGGTGGCGATTCTGCTTGCCAAGTTTCCTTTACCCCCTTTCCCCTGTTTTTGTTATAGATAGTACAGAAACAGCTCTCTTGATTCGATAAACTCCTTGAAGGCTGAATAACCATCCGGTTTCCACAAATCAACTCAAAATCTAAACTTTAACACGTTTACAAACATGAAAATGACAGTTCTCGTAGTACTGAAAGTGAAAGAAGATTGGAAATTGCTTGTTGGGTTGATTGAATCTGACCAAAAATGAAAAAGGGGGGTGGGTATGTGGTGTGTGTTATGAGTGTAATGGTGAGGAAAAGTGAGAGTCAGATGCGTGTCCTTCTGTAGATCTGAACATTTTTTGGTTATAATGTATGTAGTGAAAATGATGATGGTAACGGCTGATGGGTCAAAATGGGTGTGAGGGTTTTGTGAGTGGTGAGGGGAATCAAAAAATGAGAGTGGGGGGTTTAAGGGAGATAAGTGGCATTGATAAAAAAAATGTGGGTAATGTCTGTTGGTACCAAAATGGGTATTTTTGTGTGATTTTCATGGTGGTGGAGTATAGGAGAGGGGAGTAAGGGAGATGAAGTGTGGAGTGTGGAATGAGGGAGATGAAAAAAATTAGAGGGTGCCGCGGCTGATCTTAGTGATATGGGTGTAGGGTTTTTTGTGTAGTGTGTATAAGATAATAGTGGGTTGTGTATGTGTGATATGGGCTTTGCAAATATAAGCTGGATTTTAAATGAAGGAACGATTTTGACCTCAATTTAGGATTCAAATGAGATAATCGGGTGATTGCACGGGTAGGGTAGAAATTAGGCTATGCATTGCAAAATTTGACCCTTTTACTCAGAAATTAACTAATTATATTTAATTTTCAAAATTATCCTCAATTATAAAATATTGCCATAATTTATTAAATTTTGAAAAAATTCGGGACAAAATTGGGTGTCAACATTAATCACGCACCTTTTTGAAGAAGAACGATCTACCCTCATATCAAACTTTTCCTTGAGTGCATAATTTTTCATCACAGTTTGAAGGGTTTTCTTATTTTTGTATACTTGATTTTCTTCAATTTCGTCATGCTCTGGATTGTCAATAACCCCCACATCGTCTAATGATACACCTTCTATTTCTTCATTGGTACCTGACAGTATCATGTCTACCACTTCAGATATGTTAATATTATGTTGTGAATCACAATGAATCAACTCGTTAGAAGTGATAACACGTGCATTTGTGCTTGAACCAACATCAACAACTTTCTCTTTTGTTATGATGCAAAGTGGATATTCACTCATCTTGGTGGATTTTTTTTTGCTCTACATAGAGTTCAACACCCATGTCGTTCTTCACTGATAATGGTTGGTACCCTTCTTCAATTTGATACTTGATATCCAACGAATATTTAGATGTGTCAACCCCTAGTTGTTTCACAATTGCACCCAAAAAGTCCACGTAACAACAGTCTTCCTTGAGCAGAAAACCATCAGCCTTATAGTTGACGAATTTGAAATCATCAACCCATTCGCCACCATATTGAAGCAAAACCTTAATTGGAGACATACCTGTTAAGAAGTTTAATTAGAAATATACAATAATATCTTAAGAATATGCAACGTTCTTTTGTTGGAGATTAACTTCAGACGTATATGGAGAGTACTGCTGTAACCGTATACCCTTTCCTACTTATATGGTATGATGGGATACGACTGATTTAGTTTCCTACTTATATGGGATGATGGTCTATATAATAGGAAAAAACACTACAAGAAAAGAGGTTTTTCGTGGCAAATATCTGTGGCGACCTTTTTAGTCGCCACAAAATTAAAGGCCTTTTGTAGCGACACCATTGAGTCGCCACAAAATAAAGTACTTTTAGTAGCAACCCTTATAGTTGACACAAAAAGTAATGTTTTAGTGACAACAATTCTTAAGTTGCCACAATATGATTTAGATGTTCTCTTTCCGTGAAGAAAAGAATTTGGCTGAACTAGTATTTGTTGCAACTTATGAGAAATCGCCACAAAATCTTTTCTGCCGCGACGTTGTCGCCACGGAAAGTGAAGCTTGTGTAGCAATTTTTCTCAATCGCCACGAATTCTTTTTTTTATTCATTTAAAGTATTTAATACACGAGTTAAATTGTATTATGACTGCTGCTTGCCAGCTACTTCTGTTTTATAAAAATAAAAAGTAAATAAATAATGACTTTGATTGCACTCTTAAAAAAAAACCCTAACTCTCATTTACTTCCCAGCCCCCTCCTCCTTTAATTTCCACGGAAGAACAACTCTTCATAAAACTGCTCTTCTTCCTTGCGTACGCAGTGGTCAATTAGCACTGTAGTTGACAGTACATACACATGGTTCGTTTTGCGGAGAATGCCAAAAAGATTATTTGACCATTCGAATATATAATTGTACGATTCTCTCTTTTCTATTTATTGGTTTTGATTTTAGGGTTCTTTACTGGTTCTTATTTTAGGGCACTTGAATGGTTCTAATTTTCACTCACTTCAAATATAAAATTGGTAATTTTTGAGATAATGATTCTTCTAGCATTTTGTTTTCTATGTATTTGAACCGTGGGTAATCATTTGATGAGAAGTTATGACTTACTGTGATTAAATTTACAGGGCATGAAGGTTGTGAAAGATTTATTAGAAGTTAATAGCGAAAACTTTCTTCGAAGAGCCATGGGGAATTAAGGCTTTGAAGGATTAGCAAGAAAAATGGTACTCCATAGCTTTCTTCCTTTTTTAAAATTGTTACTGATAGTTCACATTGTCTATTTAATTATTTGAAATTTCTTATATGGTTTTGATTGGGGCTTTATTATTATGTCTCATTTCAAGCACTGCGCAAAATGTTGGGTTCTTCTTTATGGCTTATGATTTGGTCTGAAGCATTGTAAATATATTATGAAATATTTAAGCTTTAGATTTTTGTGAGCTTAACTATCTTTGGTTTAAATTAATTTAATTGGTTAAATTTGGTTTGGCTGTGTTTAGGCATAGTGTTCTTCTTATCAAAATGTACAAAGCAATGATTAGGATTAAATTTAAATCAATAATTTCACAGTGACCGCAAATAGTGGCACACTTGAACTCATAGATTGTTTTAATAAAAGAGCTTCATTCATAAGTCATAATGGGAATAACCGAACCACGTCTACAAAATGTCAGTACCATGCAGCTGCTTCAATAGCTATACAACTAAAGTTCAAAAGTAGTTTCACTCATAGCCAGAGAAGTTCCACCAGTAAGCAACAATCAAAACTAAGTTTCACCAGTAGTTCAATGGCATTGATTTGGTAAAGTTAAACTTACCGGGGATTAAGGCTGTGAGCTTGGCATACTATGATTTAAGTACAAATTTGGTGAAACTTTGTTCAGCAAATACTCAAGTAATGTTGCTTCATCACAAAGTGTATTACCTGGCCAGAAACTTGCTATGTCATGCCATTGCTTTGAGGCGTACTCTAGCGGTACTGGACAATTGCTAGTTTCTCAATCTTTGATATGTTGGTGTAGCTCAATTTTATTCTGTTCATGTTTGAGTTCAGTGAGCGATTATCAGTAAATTGAAAGATTCTAGGTTTCCTTTGGCTTCTAGATTAGAATAATAACCTGCATATCTTTTTGCACATTGCATTAGCAATTTTGTTGTGATTAGGTCTTGTCATTCATATTTTATAAGACTAATTAGCATTGGCTTTCTCAAATACAAATCTTCCTACAGTGATAAAGAAACTTTCTCAAATACTCATCTTCCTACAATGATAAAGAAATCGTGATTTGATAAACTAGTTGAAAACTTATCAAGTCCCAATTATGTTTTCTACTTAAGCATGTGATTTTTTTTCCTTTTCGCACTCTTGAAAAGTCTATCTCCATAAATGGACTAAACTTAGCCTGTAATTTTTTTTTCCATATTTTTGCTTTCTTTTTGTGTGGAGGACATCTTTAGTTTAATTAAGCGTATCTTTTTATACTAAGTTGGTCTTCTATTTAGAAATAATCCTAGTACAAATATACACTTGGTTTTAACTTGATAAATTAATTCCTTATCTTACTATTTGGAAATAGTGCAAACATATACTTGGTTTTAGCTTGATAAATTGGTTCCTTATCTTTCTATACAGTTTGGTATGTCATTTTCCTGTTAAGAGTAAAATACACTATGCATGACTGCTTCATTTTGCTTTACAGATTCATTTTGTATGTCATTCTCAGAATTAAACATCTTACTAGTGCTAGTTCACTTTGGTAATAAGAGGAAAGCCCCACTTTTCAATTATGTATGCAGAATGCCAATGACGCCAAAAACTATTGATTGAGGCAAACTATGGAGTGCATCTCCCAAGAGAAATGATGGACAGATCAACATGGATGAGAAGTTGCTCAAGCATCCGTACTTTTAAGACAATCTTATTTTATTTTTCTTTATGGTAGAAGACATTGAAATATATTTGAAGACGTTTTAATATTGTGTTCGTGCAAAAATGTATTGAATGTCTTATGCCATGTACGTAGACTTTTTAGCAATGTAAAGATTCAGTAGAATTATAGTTTAAGGAATGTCTTATATACTGGAATATTAATGGATTGTTTTATCATTATTAAGAGACTAATAATATTATAGCTGTGAATTAAATTTTATTTTTTGTATCAAGAATAACTATTGTGGCAACTAATGTTTCCACAAAAGCTATGGACCATATGTAGCAACCTTATTCTCGCTAGAAAATGTGTATCGTGGCAAGTAAAAGTCGCCACCAAAGATTAAATTCAGTGGCGACACAGTTCTCAAAAGTGTCTTTATGTAGCAATCCTAATTAACATTTGTGGCACCAAAAGTCGCCACGGAAAGTGGACTTTTTGTGGCGACCTATTAGGTCGCGACGGATGAGTATTATAGCCAACGACTATTAGGTCGCCACTAATAGTTATTTGTGGCGACTTTTAAACTTTTAGTCGCCACAATAGGACCCATTTCTTGTAGTGAAATAAGGATTACTATTAATATTAGGATTCCTATTTATACGCATAAACTGTTAGAGATTAAGCGATACACACGTTGAGTTTCAGTAAAAATATCTCTCTAACCATATTTTTTAGGCGTGATTTTTGTCTAGATTTTGTTAATCAGATCTAGTGTCTATTTTAATGTAGGGCTAGGCTTGTTTTTGTCTAGATATATTTTTTTCTCTTATATATTTTTGCAACTCACTTTATTGGGCCCATTTAGACAGTATTCATTTACTTAGCAATTCCACACACACACAATGACTTTTGCTTTTGATTCAATTTAATTATACTTATAGTATGCTCCTCCAAATCATATACGGTAGGTTTTTTGTCCAACTATGTCGTATAAATTAGGCCAATTCGGTCTTACAGTATGTCATAACAAACTAAACGTGTTTTGTCACGAATTTCATAAAATTTGGTTGGGGTGGATACTTTAAAAAATCGTATAAAAAGAGATACTCCCTCCTTTTTAATTATTTGTCATGTTTACCTTTAACTTTCCCCTTAAGAAAATATTAATAAAAAGTTTTTTTTTTTACAATTATACCCATTTTATATTTCTAATCTTCTACTATAATAATCACTGTTCAATAAATGTTCAATGTATTTTTTACTTTCAAAAACAATTAATACTAAAGACAAAATGAGCAAAAATAATTAATTCTATCTTGAACTTCTAAAATACTAAATATTTTAAGACATATATTTTTAGTACTCATGATGAGTTATTTGAAATTTTAGGTGGTAATTCATTTGTGACATAAAATCATTTGAAAGTTGTCAAATTATTACATGCTAAATCCGTCCTTTATTTGATATCATCCTTTTTTTTTAAGTCCTTATTTTAAAGCTTATTAATTTTTGTAGTAAAAGGGTGTGATATTTATATGTACGTAGGAAACTATTAGTAATTTGAAATTTTATGTAAGGGAAAGAGTAACAACTGTTAACATATGCTAGACACCACCATTTAACGTAAACAAACTCTCACTTTCCTCTATAGTGGCATCAATTATCCTAAAAAGGCCAGGTCCCTCTAGTTAGGCACATTTATAGTGATACCTATTAATCACTGTTGATGTCCTTGAACAATCCACAATCTAGGGAAAATTTACGCCAGTTGACAACTCTAATAGCTAAATTACAAAAAATGACGATACTTTTACAATATTGACAAAATATATCAATAGTTTTCAATAAGTACTCTATATACCATTTTTTCATTTCCCACTCTCCCTCAAATAGCAATTTTCAATAATTACCCTATCCATCCACCCACCACCGTTGTTCCCCTCTCCTTTACCGTCCTCCTCCACCATCGTCGTCCTCCTCCACCATCGCCGTTGTTTTGCTGCCACGCGCCGCTGCCCCAGCGGATTTTTTGTTCCAGATCTGTCCTCTGCCCTACATCATTGTTATTGTTGTTGCAGTGCAGCAGCGTCGCTCCTTTGCGGTGGAGTGCTGCACAGCGCCGGCTGCTCCGATCTGCGATTTCCCGATTTTCTCCTCCTCTTTTTTTCTTTTTTCCTTTCCTTTTGTGTGTGTATGTTTGATGTATATATTTGTATTTTTTGTATATATATACGTATATCTTTGTATTTTTTGTGTATAAATATTTATCTCCACTTTTGTATGTGTATGTTTTTGTATATATGTGTATGTTTTTGTATATATGTGTATGTTGTTTTATGCTTGTGTATGTATATGTCTAGAATAGAAAAGTTATTTATATGTATTTTTTTGTATATCTTTTTATGTTTGTGTATATTTTTTGTATGTTTGGTTATGTGTAGTTTCAAAACATTAGTTTTTAAAAGTTTCAGTATATATATGTATATTTTTTGTATGTTTCATTTTGTAGATCCAAAATATTTTTAAAAAAAATAATTCCGGTGGTGGTGGCAGTGGCCGGCGGTGGCTAGCTGACGGCGGTGAGTGATGGCAGCATCCCCCAGGGAAGTGATGAGTAGAGAAGGTAAGAAGAAGGAGATAGAACCCCAAAATTGCAGGTATTTGTTGAAATTTGTATATGCCATGTAAAAAATTATTGCTACGTTTTGTAAAGTGGTAAAATATCAGTATTTTTATAAATATGGTGTTACGGTTGTATATTTTTGTAATTGTCCCATTTTTTTTAACATGCCAAATTAGTTAACCCATTATCTCTTTCTATTTTCATGAATCAAACTCTTCAACAAAAGGAGGCGGCGCTATCTTATCAGACTTTAAAAAAAATTTAACCGATCGTATGTAATATAAGTGTAATGATGTACGCTAAATTGAAAACACCAGTTCTTTTGTCTACAAACATAGCTAATGGAAAATGACAGAAACTGTAAGGGAAAAGATATGATGAAGCATATAAAATCAAGTATAATTATAACTGGCTAAAACTTTATATTTTCTTAGAAATGGATTAAATATTGTGGTGGTAGTAATCCACACGACCTAGACTCTTTTATTCTCACCAGGTCCACCATATAGTACCCAATGTTGATATTTTCCAGGTCTAAATCGAGGATAATCTATAACATCGTATAAATGTGAATTGTCGACATGTGTGATCGTGTTCTCTACATTTATGGTGTCACCTTTATCATTCAAAACTGCAATTCCCCTACAATAAGCTGAACGACTAGAGTCTATCCCGGGAAAATGGCCACATCCCATTGGAGGTTCAGGTACACCCGGTGGACTATATACTACTCCACCCCATTCAATATTTGTAGCAAAGCTTTTCAAGCCAGTGAAAATCCTTTGAGGCCAAAAACCAATTTGTATATAGTTTCTCTCGAGCAAGAGCCACCAGTTTCCATTGACTAAATCCTTTAACAAAAAGTGTCAGATGAGTGATTCGTAGATATATTAAGAAATTGAAAGACATTCCATAAACTTAATAAAGAATGTACCCGATCGATGGAAATTGTCTCCGACCAAATATCCTGTGTTCCGAATTGTGAAATATGTTTGAGTGCCATATCAATCGGAATATCTTTGTTTACCAGTACAAAACCAGAACATAGTATATTGAAGCAATGTGTATTACCCGCCTACAAAATATAGAATATTTTATAAGCAATTGAGGTAAATAAATAAACTAAGAGCTTGTTTGGCCTTGCTGTCAAAAACTTCTTATTTTGAAAATTCTTTTCAAAGAAGTACTTTTGAATAATAAACAGCAGTTTGTGTTTGGCCAACTTGTTGAAGAAATATTTTTTTTTGTAGTTGATAAACAGTTTGTGTTTCACCAATCTTTCCGAAAAGTACTTTTGTGTGTCAAATTACAAAAAAAGATATCCAAATTTATTTTATATATTTGGATTATTTAAAATAAAAATAGTTTTAATTATTTATTATGAAAGAGTTTAATTAAGTTTTTATTTTTATTCAGTTAAAATGTAAAACATAAAGTAAAATATAAATTAAAGTTTTTTAAGCAACATAAAATATAGTTAAATCAAAGCGATAATAGCATTGAGAATTTGGGGTAAGTACGTAGAAATAAAAAATAGGAAAAGAGAAATAGAATTTCATTTTGAGTGAGATATGAGTTTAATTAATGAGGGATATTTTTATAAATATAAAGTTTTGGTAAGGATATTTTAGTCTTAAAAATTTAATAGATTGTTTCTGCTTCTTTGAATAAGCAAAAATTTATAACTTCTCCTCAACAATAGACTAACTGTTTCTGCTGCTACACAAAAGTGTATTTTTTCTTTTGTTGGCCAAGCACCTCAAAATTCCAAAAAAAAATTTATTTTTTATTGAAAAAAGCACTTTTGGCTGAGGAGAAGCAGGGACAAACATGCTATAAATTAAAGATTTATATATACTAATTTCATTAACTTGAGATGGAAATTGTTGGGGGTATATAAGCTAACTTACCTGGAAATGTATAAAAAGCCTAGTTTTATTATCTCCATAAAGTGTTGGGTCTACCTAGAGCACGAAATAAAAAAATGTTAGGATAAAATAGAAGTTTATCAATAACAATTCGACTTGCATCTAGAGTACACAATCCATCCCATTCTCATTATCCTTTATGTTTTTCCTCTCTCCCCGGAATAGAATCCCCTCCGGTTAAAGTTTGTGCAGTACTATTCAATATACATAGATTGTTGCCACGTGTCATGCTAACTAATTCATGGCTATCATTATTTTATTACTAGTAAACAACTTAAAATGGCAATGCAAATTTTGAAACAAAAAATTAAGGAAAAGCCCATCAACTAACGGCAGCCGTTAACATAACGATAATAGTAGAAGTATCTTTTGTTTTATGTTCAGTTGTTGACTCAAAGCTCTTCAATATGATATGGCGTACGCAGGATTTTTTGCCAGCGGTGTCACTTCCATATAGAGACAACAGATCTAGAAATTTTTCCTAAAGATCCCAATTAGCTTTCAAAGTCAAGGGTTTTATTTTAAGTGTAGTGCTCTTATTTTATACATGGACATTTTACTGTTAAATTTAGTAAAAGATTGTACCTAACATAAGCGGTTTTATACCTCTTAAATTTGTTGAAGATCTAAGGATCGATCCTCACTATCACCAAATTTTTTTAATCGAATACTAAACGATACACAAAAAGTGATTAAAGTGCAGCTATGGGGATTCGATCTCACATCATCAAGGAGGATAGCTACACTCCCAACCACTATATCACCAAGACCCTTTAGTTCAAGCAGTGTCACACTTCATTTTTGTAGCAGTATATTGCAGTTTTTTCATTTATGTATATATGCACTCGGTAAAAATTTTCGATGAAGCAGTGTCCCGTGACCCCCCTACCTCTAAGGTAGTTTCGCCCCTGAGTCAACAAAGTTGTTTAAAAAAGAAAAATAATATGTTTCTGATCATACAATTGCTTCTAAGTTTGAAGATGTAACGACATTTGCTAAATGAAATGTCTAGTGTTTTATATACTAGACCTGTTTCATTTGAAGTATCCATTGTTTTATGTTTATTAAAAAATGTTAATATTATATATTTTACATAATTTTTCTTATTTATTAATTTCGATAATTAAATTCGAGTACAACTAATCATGTTTACCCTCTAATTGAATGGTAAAATAAGAAAAAAATTATTAATTATACATTGATTTTCTAAATTGAAACTTATTTTTAGACAATTAAAAAAAATTATACAATTATTAAGGGATGTAATTAGTATAATAATTTAAAGAAAAGCTACAAAAACAAAACAACGATCATATCAAATTTTAATAATCTTGAAAAGATTTTGCTCCTACGTGAACTATATGTAGTGAAATAATAAAACATAGAAAAGGCAAGGACAAGTTATGTAGACGGTTGCCGTTAGTTGATGGGCTCTTTCTTAATTTTTTGTTTAGAATTTGCATTGCCATTTTTAGTTTTTTGCTAATTAAATACTCTTAACCATCAATTAGCCAGAGTGACACATGGCAACAAAGTATATATCAATTGAATAATACTGCACAAACTTTAACTGGAGGGGATCCCGTTCCCCTCTCCCCATCCTACTCAAAAGATATAAAATAAAATATGTAATAATGACATCACAACTAAAAAAGATAACTAGAATATTAAACGATAAGTCGTTAAACTTACTCTCCAGCCAGCTTGTAGAATATCTGAGCCCTTTTGAATTTTCAATCTAGATGCACTATGTTGCTGACCTTGAACATGAGGATTCCATATACTAGTCGCCATTGTAGCTCCGCCAAACTTATTGTTTGGATCATCTCGAGTTCGAACTATTGCAACCTGAATATAGTAAATGAATTTGTCGATTCCTGATAAAAGTCTATCCAAATTTAACATGTTTATTTTTTTTTGTTTTTGATGAAATCTGAGTCTGTTTTCATAGGAAAACTATAAGGGTCTAGGAAAAGTTAAAAATAAGAGCTCAAGTGAGATTAATTCTTAGGGATTTAGGGTTACAGCAGAGATGAACATATCAAGCTTTCACCATGTAGGTGGGGGTTTGAATCTCCATTCCCCTTCTCTCTATCCCTATCCGTATCCCCCAATATAATAATAATAATAATAATAATAATAATAATAATAAAAAAAAGTGAGCTGCATTGAAAAGTCAACTCAAATGGTAAAGTCCATTTAACTTTATGTATATATAACTTTATGGGATGCAAATTTTGCGCGAGATTCTTGGCAAAAGATTTTCAAGGCCAATGTTTATATTGAAAGTGTTGGTCGCTCTATTGAGGAACTTCAGAACTTGCACTACTTCTCCTAAGTGAATATTCATTGTAATGTTGGCGCAACGGGGGATCAATGCAGACACTATTTTTCCAATTCTCAACTTCAACAGTTGTTTGAAACAAGATGTTGTAATGGATGGGATTAGAAGATAATCAATTGACCAGGTAGAAGAACTTCAATGGGCAATGGAAGTTCCAATGTAAAAACTGCAAAAGCTATTATGTATAGCATAGCTCTAACTGGTTGCATCTATTATATGTGGCAAGAGAGGAATCATGTTGTGTTCGAGAAAAAGAGGAGATCTACACAAATTTTAGTTAGAAGTATCAGACTAGAAGTTTACTTTAGAGGTAGTATGAAGCCGAAACTACATAGTTTCTTGACTAGGCTGAATTGCTATCCTATTTAGTAGGTGAGCGATGATCGGTAGAGTGAAGTTATTTTAGTAGGTGCTGGGTTTATCCAGCTAGTTGATTCTTCTTCTTTTCTTGAGTTCTAAATACTTCTATTTGGTAATAAAATTGTTTAGTTAAAAAAAAAAAAACTGATTTTTTTAAAGATCAAGTAAGCCAAGCTCAAATAACCAAAAATAATGATTTAGGAAGCACAACGCAACAATAAGAATAACTAGTTCATTGATTGCAAGACATAAATGAAATACTTATATATATCAACTCTCTATTTTTGAGGAGATGATAAATTTTCATACTCATGTATACCTTGTATCCTCCTTGCAATGATCTGTATCTATTTTTTGACATACTATTGTTGTTAGCCTGTGAACAAGCAGTAATATATACACATTAGATTCAAGATGCAACTTGAAATCTATAAACTTTTAATCTCTAAACACCTGAAATTTCGTCTTATAATTTATGACTTAAGTTGTTACAAATTCTAGAAATAAAATAACAGATGTGAATTATTTAAAATAAAGCTACTTTATAAGTGTAAACATCATCTTACTGTAGCATGAGCATCAAATGTGACATTTTCTGGTGGTGGCATATGCTTTTGTCTAATAAGATCATCTTTGGTAATTCTTTTAATAGGAACTGTTCCAAAGGGACAACCTTCACCCTTTAACCATATTGTCGGTAACCCACTAGTTGTTGAAGTTTTTGAATTTTCCTTAGTCCTTGGTAAGGTAGGTTTTGTCTGTCCATCAAAAACTAAGATTGTGCGTCACAAGTTCATATCTTTATAAGCTCAATATTAAATGGAGAGATTGGTGGCTTGCCTCGAGATAAAAATGATGATTCCTCAATAATGGGTGATCAAATGCAGGTTGTTTGTAGAAATCCACACAACCATATAAATTTCCATATATGGTCTGAACCGAAAATTTTATAAAATAAATAATCTTGATCGTAGTGATTGAAAATATCTTGCTATCCAATATATATGTAACTTTTGAATATATAAAAATTCAATAGGAAAATATAATGAGTGTCATGATTTATCTTTATTTGAGTTTTAATGCTCAAAATAGAATATTACCGAAGCCATTAACTTGCCTAAATTCTGTTTTGACGAGATAAAATCAAGAGATTAATAAACACATTAAAAGTATCGTGATATAGCAGGTTCATCATTTTAATAAAGCATCAATTTCATTAAACGAAAGAAAAATAAAATAAAATCACCAATAGTTAGTTTGATATTTTAAAAACTTCATAGTCAAAGATAAATTAAAGGAAGTATATTTTTTTCTCCTAACAAAGAAAATCTTAGCACACAAGTGCAAATACAATTATCACTCTGTAGGAGTTATGACTCAAATGATTGTTACCCCAAAATATATGTTACCTTAAAATTTCTGATTACTGATTTGTTCAAAACTTTAAGTTATTTCTCCAATAGAAAAAAATAATCAATCTCATAATTTATCTTTATTTGAGTTTCAAAGCTCAAAATAAATTTTTACCAAAGCCATGAATTTGCCTTAAATCTGTTTTGACGAGATAAAATCAAGAGATTAATAAAAAATTTAAAGTATTGTGAGGCAGTAAGTTCATCATTTCAATAAAGCATGAATTTTACCAAACACAAGAATAAAAATAAAATAAAATCACCAGTAGTTAGTTTAATATTTTTAAACCTTCTTAGTCAAAGATGAATTAATGGAAGCATATCTCTTCTCCTAACAAAAGGAATCTCAGCACACATGTGGTGTAGTGGATGGGACTACTCCTCCCTTAACCAAAGGTCTCGGGTTCGAGCCCTGGGTATGGAAAAATCACTGGTAGGGAGCGCTTCCCCCCCCTATGCGGCGCGAATCCGGATTAGTCGGGGGCTCCAATGAGGGTACCGGACACCGGGTGGGAAACCAAAAAAAAAAAATTATCATTTCGAGAGACTTATAACTACAATGATTTTTACTCCAAAAGTATATGTTACCTTAATTATTTTGATTGCTGGCTTGTTCAAAAGTTTAAGTTGTTTCTTCAATTCCAATTCATCTAATTTGGATTTCGTTGTTTCTCCTTGGACCCCATTATAACCCATAAGCAAATATAGCACCAAAAAAGTTTTGTGCATCAACATCGCCTGACTTCATGAATTTAGTTTTATAGGCATCAATCTCAGATGTCTATGTACATAAAAGATTAATGTTTAAGGAAACAAATTAAATAACTCTAGAAATCACTAATAGAACAAGCTAATTTCAAATTAAAACAACATGAAAACAATAAAATGGACTTACTTAATTCACTAGGTGTATTCGATCTTAGGTTTCGAGCATCTATCACTGGCACTATATATGTGATATTATGTGGGTTGTAACGAGTTTAAAGTGGCAATTATACAAGGTATTATGTTAATGTAATTTTCTAAAGTACGATTTATAGAATCCACAAAGAAATAGATTTTATGTTGATAAATGTCAAGTGCTCATTTTCCAGTAAAATCTAAAAAATAATCTGACTATAAATAATTACATGCAAGATTAACAAAATCCACACAGATTTCTTGTTAGTGATTATTGATTGTTCACATTCAAGTAATATCAAAACCGATAATTTGACCATAGATTATATTTACTTTTTCTGACAAAATTATTTTTTATGAGTTTTTCCTTTAACGCCACTCCCTCACCTCTCTTGGAACAAATACTAGCCTTCCAACTTTTTGTTCTAACTGTGGCTCGAATCCACAAGTTCTTGGTTGTGCATTCACTTTACCCTTGTTTTAATTTTAATTGTGCTGTTGGGCTAACATTGCATAAATTTTATTATGTTCTAGTGTTTTTAATGATAATAAATACATTTTATCCTTAACTATGTGTTTTTGACATATAGGAATGAAAAGACGTTGAAATCAACTGATTTGCAGCTAAATGCAATTGAATACGAGACTTTGAAAACTGAGTAGAAGACTGAAAAATGGATCAAATGAAATTTGAAGGCCAAGATATGTAGAAACTGTAGAGACAAAATAAAAGAAGAAAATAATACAATAAGAAGAAAATAGATAGTGGCCGATAAAGATTGCTGCGGCGCGTCGCGGCAAGCCAAAAGTTGGCTGAATTGAGATTTTGCATGTACGTCTTGAAAGTGGACTCTGGATTTTTAGCCTATCGCAGTTCACAGGGTCTCCCGCCGAGCAAAGCGATAAGCCATTTCCACCTAGTTTTTGCAATTCTACTCTGATGTTCAGGATTCCTTAATCATGGTGGTTTATGGGGTTATTATTAAGGACTCTAAACACGTCCAATAATATAGCTCTTGACCTGAGAGAGGCTACAAATACATTGGAGAAGCAAGTACAAGCTTGAAATATTTTTCAAGCCAATTCATAAGACGAATCGAAGAGCTTTGCTCTACTCTTCTCTTTCCAATCTTGTTTTATTAGCTGATTTTGTGTTATTTAATTAAGCATGAGAAACTAAATTATGTACCTAGAGTTTTGATGAACCACTTGTTGGTTGAATATTTTGACAGTTTCTATATATTGAACAGTTCTCTATGATTCTATTTGCTCATCTAGGTTGTTATCTTAACTTGTTCATGGAATGGTCCATAATATCCTATAGAAATAGTAACAATGGAAGTCGCTAAGAATTGAAAAATGAATATTACCTATAGGAAACAAAAACAATGCCTTGCTCTTAGTTACATAGACTTTAATCAACTTGTGATTCTTTTATTTTCTTTAAAGGCCAAAAATAGAAATGTTAGTAATTGCGTAGCATTTAGAAGCAACAACACATATGTGAATCCATTGAAAAGGCTAAACGAAAATAAAATATTTAAAAGAACATAGAAGTATGAGAAAATATTACCTAGTCAATGTAATGATCAACCAAGCCCTGGTCTCCTAATTGCTCAAATAATCATAGTCCGGCTTACTGCATTGGTCTCAAATATGAGAGCCTTACCCCTATTTGAATCTCACTAAATGTGATAGTGCGTTTCTCCTTGTAACAAACAACTATTGACACCACTAAGCAAGTTCTTTCCGTTCTTTATAGTGAGCGGCTTTGCCATTATATAGTTCTTTCTTGGTTGGTGTTCTTTGGACTTCCCTTTCACAAATTTTATTGATGGAATCAACCTGCATTTCATTGCTAACTCTTCAAATTCTTCAATTCTTTTTTTTTTTTAAAAGAAAAAGAAAGATAAGAAGTCTTCTAACAGCTTGTTTGGATGGTTGTAACCCATTGTATCGTATTGTATTGTTACTATGAGTACTACGTTTGTTTTTATTGTTATTCTAATTACTATTGTATTGTATCGTTAAATCCATGGTTATATAACCATGAAAATCATCAATTTATGTAACGACCAATTTAGTGGGATCACGTCGTTACTTGTTTTTCTTTCCCATCATGCCCTCACTTATTATTACCTATTTTCGTTTTACTCTTTACCTTATATTCACTTATTAAACCATAGTAAACAATACAACATATCCAAATATTGTACAATACAATACGATACAGTACAACACGATACAATACAATACCATACATTATAAAACAATGGGTAACAACTATCCAATCGGAGTGTAAATGATCAGTTTGGTTAATGTTTTGGTTGATGAAGGAGTAAATTACTTGAAAGAGTGGCCCCTAATACAATGTTTTCACCTTGTTGTAGTTAATGAAGTTAATGTATCATTTAACCTCCATGTATCAATTCAACCACAATTGTATTATAAATTAATTTTTTATGTAATATTTAGTTTACTTATTTAACTGTGTATTTATCTTTGTGTACACAAAAGAGTATTTAAAAAAAAGGTTTGCTTGGGGATAAAAAGGTCGTTCACTTTTTTATATTGTCGATTCCCATTTTTAGAATAAAATATAGATTAGTTGAAGGTCCCTCAACCAATTTTGTAGGCGTACTTTGTGTTGTTTGGAAAAGAACATAGGGCCGGGTAGTTGATAAGCAACGACAATTCTAATTTTATCAGAAGATAATTATGAGAGTTAAAAGTGGAAGTAAAAATAATAAAGCCTTATCGTGGTCAGTGTGAGTCGTTTACTTTATCACCTAGGGTTAGTTCAAAAGAATAAAGCCAAAGCGACCGTGGATATTGTAGACTTGATACTAAAGAATATGCTTAATTAGACTTATGGAATGAATTATTCAAGACACTTTTTCTCTAGTGGACAAACTCACCCATGGTCGCTTGTTTATCTCTCTACCTACTTCTCAACATTGACCTTTAGCATCAATTGGATATCAAGAAGGAGGAGGGCCAGGACTTACTGATCTTGCTTTTATTTAGCAACTAGTAGCTTCTTCTTGTCCAGTCTTCATTGCCTTGGCGTTTTTCCTTTTAACTTCCTTTTTTTTTTTTTTTTTGGGTTCCATCCCTTTGCTTTCCTTATTTTTCTTAGCAATTTTTCCTTTATTCTTTTACACTAGATTTTTTCCTTCCTAAGCTTTCGTTTACTTTTTATTTTCCTTATATTTATTCTTTTTTTTCTAAGCCTTTGTTTTAATTTATTATTTTCTTTACATTTTTACTTTTTTTACACTGCCAACTAGCTTTTAATCTTCGTTGGAATATAGGATAAATTGAGTTGAATTGTTCATAAATCTAGTGGATGTAATAAGTTAATGTGTCTTTATTTACTTTCGATTTGATTAAACTCCAAGATTATGGTATATATAATTCATTTTCTCAATATTTATATAAGCAAGGATATTTACGTAAATAGAGGCCCTTAACAATTAAAATAATATTAATAATTTTTTTAATCAAACAACTTTTTGAGGTACTCTTTCAATACATAGAAAATATACATAAAAGGGTGATAAATTCCTAGATCCCCCTCTTATATTATAAATTATACAACCCCCAGCAGACCCCCGTGATTGCCGCTGCCTCCGAAAAATATTTTTTAGTGTTTTTTTTTAATGTGTGTGTATTTTCATTGTATGGACAATGATACACTGTGCATACAGTGAAAATACAGTAAGCATACATCTCATACGATTATTGTATATTTTTATATTCGGTGTATGGTTACCAATATTTTAAAAGGCGAGGCGTTTTACTTACAACGGGGCGAGGCGTAAGCCTCAAGACGTGGGGCGTAAGCCCCATGGATCTAATTTTTTTAATTAATTTTAATTAATAAATAGCATAATGAGCCAAAAAAATATCGAAAATACATAAAAAAAAACAGTTAAGAAAATTAAAATAAGAAAAAAATTATAGTAACAAACAATCTAACATTTTTTACAAGTATAAGAAATTGAATAATGTTACAGTTTTTATGAGACAAATAAACTATATTAATTTTCAAATAATTAAAAAATTAAAATTTTGTTAATATAAAAGTGAATAACAATAAAATTTATTACTATTATAATTTAAAACATTAATTCTTCATTGATCAATATAAATTGCTTCTAAATTATAAAATAATTTACGTCTAATTTTGAGTGATAGAAATAAAACATGAAGACTACTAACAAGTGATGATATATACCTCGACTACGTATTTTCAGATTAAGTATACAGATGAAATATGTCTCGTTAATTGAGCTACACTCAATTTCTCGATTTCTATAAATGAATACAACTTGTATCAATCATTTTAAAGAAAATTGTGGATGAACAATCTTAATTAGGGAATTTGACAGATTATTTGCATAGGTTCTGTAAGGCGAGTCCCGAGCGTTGGGCGTGCTCTGGGCGCACTGCCGGGCGCTTGAGGCGTAAGTCTCACGGATCTAAGCCCCGCCCGAGAGCCTCAGAGAGTTTTGCAAGTGCCCCGCCCCAGGGCGAGTCCCAAAACTGCCTTTAAAACAGAGATGGTTACTGTATGCACTGTGTATACATGTTCATACACCGGACATATACATCATATATAAATGGAAACCAAAATGTATTCTATACAGTTATTGTATGTCAAGTGTGTACCCATTGTAGTATATACAGTGCATACACCGCACATATAATGAGAATATGCATATAATAGATTTCCTACAGCCAACAACCACCGTAATTCCGCTGTATCCCACCGAAAAATTTAAAAAATAAAAAATTAAAAAAAAAAGAAAAAAAAGTAGCAAAGCAGCAGCGTCGTCGGGTACATGCCGAAAATACCTCTGCTGCAACAGATCTGTTGTGCACCAAATCAGAGCAGATCTCCGACGACTGGGAGCAGCGGCAACACAAAACAGTGATAGATCGGGATCTACAAAGCCACGACAGGTGCAGCGCGGCGTCGACGGGATCTACAAGCCACGATGGGGGAAGGGGTTTGGGGAGGAACCATGATGACTAAAAGTCGCTTGGAGTCCGGCAAACGGCGGCGGTGAAGAGGGGAAGGGGAGAGAGAACAGGGAAAGAAGAGAGAGAAGAAAGTTAGGGTTTTTTCTAATTATGCTGTATTCGATAGCATTTCAAAAAGTGTTGTTACGCTTTGAAAAAAAGGAAAAATGTGGGTATGTTTTTTAAAAAAGACCCATACAATGACACATGGTGTAATTTTTCCTTTTTACAATATTAGAAATAATGGTCTCAAAATAATTTATGGCTCTTTCATAAACGAACTACATATAAAAGACATCACGCACCTCCAGATTATCGAGGATTTGACCCTGAATATGAAAATATGGAGGGCGAAGGTTAGATAGTAGCTGAGTGATTTCTATCATATTATATATGTTATTTCTATATTATTGTTCCTCGTTAGTATTGGTGTCTTTTTGTTTAGTTTTGAGTTTATGCCATCACATTTTTCATTATGATATTTGCATCTTGTTTTTTTAACATGTTTTCAAAGTATTCGTCTCTAGCCGAAAGTCTACCAAAAATATTCTTTCTACCTTGGTAGGGGTAAGGTCTGTGTACATCTCACTCGCTCCCGATCCTACTTGTGAGATATCACTAAGAATATTGTTGTTGTTGTTGTTTATAGGGAGGTTTACGAAAATACCCATCCAAATCAAAATATTTACCCACCTCTATCCATAAGTTTCATATTACCAGCCCTACCCATAAACTATTCACATGTCCTATCCATCTAGACTTGTATACTATTATTTATGCATTATAACTTAAAGGTATACACTCATAATGTATAACAAAGATATACAATAATAAATGGATAGGTTGGGTAAATACTTTTAATTTCATCGGTACATAGTGTTAAAAACCCTTGTTTATATGTACAAATGATAAAATGGCCCAAAGGAAACTATGCCAGAAAATGGTGAACAAAATGTTTTTGCGCAAATAGACAGAATTGGCGTTATGGTTATAAAATTACTGACACGACCCGGAATCCGGTTAGGCCGTGCGGGCACCCGACATCCTCCCCTAGACCCGTCGGGCGAACCCTTACCAATTAATTTAGGAAAATGAATACAATTCAATTCATAAATAAGAAGAAGACTTAAAAAAAAACACTGACATACTGATACCTCTAAGCTGTACAAAAGAAATTACAGCTGACTACCCAACATGCTATGTTTAGGGCTATCCAGACCAGACATCTAAGAGTACAAAAGAAAATAGATACCTCCTGAAGGGAGCAAAATGCAACTGAAATAATGAACAATAAACTGGCGGCCATCCGGAATAAAAGCTGGCTCACCCTGACAGCTGAAGTCGTCTTCGCTCCTTCACAACGTGGCGAACTCAATCCTGGAGCGAACCTGCCGAAACGAAATAAATAGACAAGAAACAAACAACAAACAAGGGTGAGTCAAAAGGACTCAATAAGTGGGGCAGACTAGCCACCTCAAAGAATAGGATAGCTAGCCAGGGAGAAAAGAAATAGATAGAGCAAATTCATTTTATTTAAATTATAAAAAGGCAGAGCCAGATAATAACTAGAAATACGTATGGAATCACAAACTCATTAACAACCAGGAACGTAAGATAGCCAGAACATCTAGGTATCCCGAACATATCAACAATCAGAAGTACATCATACTGTCGCGGTGTTCAACCCGATCCATATATTTATACTGTTGCGGCGTGCAACCCAATTCATATATTTATACTATTGCGGCGTGCAACCCGATCCGATCCATGTATTTATATTGTCGCGACGTGCAACCCGGGATACGAGCCAGAAATATATAGGCAAACTGAGATACGTTCACAACAGGGTATACATACCGCATATATAAAACCCAACACAATACACATAATAGTCAGTATGCGATGCAATGAGATGGGATGAATGCGGTATGATGCAATGCAGTCACATATGTCTGATACCTATCTCCGGCGCGGGACTCTCATCGTCTACCAGGAGATATATGCAATAATGACCCTTCACCGGCTCGGGACTCTCATCGATTACCGGGAAGTATATGACCCTTCATCGGTGCGGGACTCTCATCGCCAACCGGGAAGTATATGCAATAATGACCCTTCGCCGGTGCGGGACTCTCATCGCCAACCGGGAAGTATATGCAATAATGACCCTTCACCGGTGCGGGACTCTCATCGCCAACCGGGAAATATATGCAATAATGACCCTTCGCCGGTGCGGGACTCTCATCGCCAACCGAGAAGGATATGCAATGCTCAAAACCAGAGTGCAATGCTCATGTGTTCAATGCAATACCAACCACAGGGTATAACATATAATATACAATGTAAATTCAAAGCTAAGGCGTAATGAGTACGCCTATCGGCAGCTACACACGTAAGAAAATACGTGGTAGAAAATCCACGAGGCCAAGGGCCTCCAAAGAAATGGATATAAACACTTACCTCTCTCAAAAGTTAGCATTGCGACCAACAACCGCGCTATTCTTTGAATTCATTGCCAAACGATCCCACTGTGATCAATAAACAGAAAAATATATCACATTAGGCTAAAGGCTTCATTCCTCACATCTTAGGGCAATCCAAGTAGGAACCTGATACCCTATTCGCATACGCAATACGCAGGCCAGGCCTATGTACGGGGTTTATGGTCACATAACCAAACCCTAAATAAATTACATTTATAAGTTGCCCATAATTCCCTGAGTACGAATATATAATCAATTTCATTATCGGGGTCCATTTGACCCTTCAAACTATCAATTTACGTCATTAGGGCGATGTCTAATATTCCTATTTTTACCGTAAAAATATATTCAAACATACGTAATAAACTCAAATACTATATTAGGATCATTACCTGAATATTTCAGGGTGAAAATTCTACTTTTCTCCGGCCCCTTTTCTCATTTTCTGGCATTTTTTTTCCTTTCCTTGCTTTCGTTTCGTTTTCTGCTTTCTGCTCAATTGTGATGATGTTTCTCTCCTACTGTTAATATTATACTTGGTACTTAGCCCACCGCCCAAATTTATTTTTGTTGTCTTTTTTTTTTTTTTTTTTTTTGTTTTCTTTATTTTATTTTCTTTTCTTAACGAAAATTAAAACGGTGCCCTACGATATTCGAAATAATTCCAACTTTTGCATACCAGTTATACAAAATATATGTAACATACTCGCGAAGGCGGATTTCAAATCGGACTCCCGAAACTCAAGATGCGAATTTAAATGGAAAAGAAGTCAAATTATTTAACTTTCGGCATTTTAGCGGAAACTAGCCGAACAACATCGAAATTCACTTTTGAAAGTTTACAAAGGTCATAAATAATCATACGAACCCAACGGCGCTTTCGGATTTCGAATCGGAGCTCATTCGGCAAAACCGAGCTCGAAAAATCTCTTTTTAATATTTATCGCCAATAAAAACTGAAACCTTCTTCCAATGCCTACCAAACGAGGTCTGATTTAGCTTAAATTTTACAGACAGGTCCTAATGGACATTAAAAATATTTTAAAATTATCGGCACGCCAATCGGAGTCCTAACTTCCGAAACGACTGACCGAGGTCGTTTCATTCTCCTCCACTTAAACTCTCGTTCGTCCTCGAACGAGCCTAAGTCTAAAGCAAGATTCACGCAGATAACAAGAGAACTTGCACAACCTTCATGAGCTACTCACTGGCATTATCTCCTTTATTACAGGATCAGAATCATAACACGCATATCGTACATTTGGAATAAAATATATCTGGATAATATGATAATACCATTGCCCAGCTTATTTTGACTAAACTGACCCTTCCTCGATCACGAGAGGAGAGTTTTACTTTTTCGAAGCAAAGATATACGAAATTCTGGATGGACTAACATAATTCAGCCGAGAATCACCTTTTCGATGTACCTTTCGATATAGAACAGGTCGCTAAAATTAAGAATTAGCTCACGCTTGATGCAATAGGGGGAGCTTTTGAAGTACCTTGTCACTACACACTATAGAAGATTTGATGCAAGCTATATTATTTTTACGAACGCACTATACACATCTCAGTTGATTTAGTATTACCATTCAGTATTTGGAGGAAGACTCCTCCACTTAAAGCACAAACTCATGCAGTCATTTGAATAGGAATAACCATCCTCGCACAGTCTGCTGTACTAAAGAAGATTTAGCTAAAAGCTAAACGTAGGCAGACCTAAGCTACCAACTACCCCTTTTGAGTTGCCAAACAGCTGTAAGTCTCAAGTTCACAACTCCATACCTTTGCCATAAAAACCACCGCCTGATGGATGGTACTTTTATATAAAAATTTCGGCAGAGTTTCCCCTGAAACTGGATGATCCGCAAAAACAGAACCAGCACTATACTATACATGGAAATGGATACCCGGATAAACTGATAACATAAACATGTTAAGCGGATAACAAGATGAGACAACTGGATGACATAACAAATCTGCAGATAGAATGTCTGGACAGCACCACTGTCCTGATTTTCAACCTAAACAATAATATGCTTACCCGGTTACCTTAACATGCACTCTGGCTCAACACAGGGAACATCACAATAGGTTACTGATCGCCTAAGCTCACTAGTGTCGGACGAAGAAGAAATGGAAATGGATCGAGGATAGAAATAATTAGAGCTTCAAGGAGTTCATCTTTTTATTTGCTTGGCTCCCAGAGCTACACTACTTCCGAGTCAGGCTAACCAAAGAATTGCAATTGAAGAAATAGACATTAAATGAGCTCTATGGAGCAACATCCATATCAATTTAACCTTCCAATAAGAAGGAAACTCCGACAATTTACCGAAAAACCCTTTTATAATCCAGATAAGCTCATAGAATAACATGACTCTACTAGAATCTCGAACCAAGAGGAGACACATAGATCGAGCATTACTTACTAACCACTTTACACCGGAAGAAACAACGACACTTCCTGATGGTGATGAATAAGAATCCCATCATCCTACCAACACTGATTTTCGAGGAGAGAGGTAAAATGACTAGACATAATAACACAAGGTGGCATAACAGGATGCCAAGCAGGCAATAGCAATACTCACCGTCAAATCTCTCATATTTAGATCAGATAAACTAGTAGGGTCTCATAAATACCAGGAATAAATCGTATCAGAAACTCACCCCTCTACCGCAACCGATTCTTAATTACGACAATATCCAAGGAAACCGTCGAAGCATGATAAGACACACCATTTCCAGATCGATCGGAAAGATAAATCTTACTTACAGATAAGGGAAGAAGAAACACACGGGTCTACTACATCGGATGCCTCAGCATCCCGCCAGACAAGCAATTCATAGAACTGCCTCTACAGCTGAGCTGAGCCACTACCCTGACAATCACTTTCTGGAGAACCACTGCCACCACACTCTCAACCTCTACTGGATGGTGGCATATCTCTACTTGATTAAGATCTAAATGAAATTCCCTGCGACTGTGCAGGTACCTGATGACAAGAGAAAGGACGGCTGCTAACTTATCGGAATAAGGAAAAATCCTCAAAGAATAGCCAGACTCACGACAATGATAACACCTTTTCACTGACTATAGGAGCTGGACAGATTGTAAATAGCTGTAAAGACTGAATCTGATCTTGACGGGCTACCGGTGCACTCTAAGAATTACGGGACATAAGCTGAGATAACCTGGAAGGTGACCTCCCAAAATAATCAGGACTTTTACCTCCAAATGAGGTACCATGGTTACCCACCAAGGCCATGGGATCTCTTACTTTTCCGCTCTATCTCTTCCCGCTCTAACTTATGGTATGCCTCATACCTCTGAGAAATATCAACAACGACATCAAATAAAGTCCCAACCTCAATTTTTCGAGCCATCTGGGACCTCAAGGAAGGAGAAAGGTCACTAATAAATATTTGAATCTATCGAAAGGCTCATGGACTAGTTCTAATACATATTCAGTCATTCTATAAAATTCAATCTTATATTCTGGAACACCAACAGGCTAACCGACAGGCCACCCTATCCAATCCACTCAAACTGGAAACACTTTTTATCTCCCTCGCCACTCAAAAGGAACTTTTTCCACGAATCTAAAAGAAAAATCGAACCACGTTAGCTAATAAAAGAGAGGCCCACCAATTCAAGGCTGGACCCCTGAAACTAGAAAGAAGAATAATCAACACCATATCGCTTGATATAATCAAAAGCCTAAAGGATACGCTGGCATTATTTTATTTTTTTAAAAAAATCACGAGGTTTATCTGATGCATTGCTTAAGAATATCGGAAGGTTCAACCGCGTAAAATAATCCAACCTCTTTAGGTACTCGGACCGAACTGATACTTCGGCTAGCTAACCAGCCAGAACAACTAGAGGCACAACACATGCTGCCTCCGGAACATACTTTACTGTGGCAATATTAAGAACCAGAAAGGAGCTCCCTGAGATCGAACGTCTGCACATACGGCAACCTGATAGGCTGCCCAGCGAATGATAGGTTCTTACGGTATCTGCGTCGCCAAGATTCTCGTAAAGCATCATAGAGAGCCAAGGGAACTACAAGGCCATGCCCCCTTGCCCATCGCGAGCTCGTACAACTGGGGCCTCCGTAACTAGGTCATCAGCACGATAAAAAAAAACTCTCGGCGCTTCGTCAGTGCTAGCCCCACGCTAGACTGCTTCGTCTTAAACTCATACCGTTTGTTGACTTATCGCACGAGGGTTTCACAATTACCACGAAGGAATTAATGAAAATAATTTTGCATCCTAGAACGACGCACGATCAGAAAAGAAGGAAGTGAAACTTCCTAAATGCCATCATAGCCCCTCGTAAATAAGTACGGACGTCTACGTACCCATCAGCGAGACTCTACTAGACACTGTCTTAGTCTGGATAGACTCTAAACATGGCTCTGATACCAACTGACACGACCCGGAATCCGGTTAGGCCGTGCGGGCACCCGACATCCTCCCCTAGACCCGTCGGGCGAACCCTTACCAATTAATTTAGGAAAATGAATACAATTCAATTCATAAATAAGAAGAAGACTTAAAAAAAAACACTGACATACTGATACCTCTAAGCTGTACAAAAGAAATTACAGCTGACTACCCAACATGCTATGTTTAGGGCTATCCAGACCAGACATCTAAGAGTACAAAAGAAAATAGATACCTCCTGAAGGGAGCAAAATGCAACTGAAATAATGAACAATAAACTGGCGGCCATCCGGAATAAAAGCTGGCTCACCCTGACAGCTGAAGTCGTCTTCGCTCCTTCACAACGTGGCGAACTCAATCCTGGAGCGAACCTGCCGAAACGAAATAAATAGACAAGAAACAAACAACAAACAAGGGTGAGTCAAAAGGACTCAATAAGTGGGGCAGACTAGCCACCTCAAAGAATAGGATAGCTAGCCAGGGAGAAAAGAAATAGATAGACCAAATTCATTTTATTTAAATTATAAAAAGGCAGAGCCAGATAATAACTAGAAATACGTATGGAATCACAAACTCATTAACAACCAGGAACGTAAGATAGCCAGAACATCTAGGTATCCCGAACATATCAACAATCAGAAGTACATCATACTGTCGCGGTGTTCAACCCGATCCATATATTTATACTGTTGCGGCGTGCAACCCAATTCGTATATTTATACTATTGCGGCGTGCAACCCGATCCGATCCATGTATTTATATTGTCGCGACGTGCAACCCGGGATACGAGCCAGAAATATATAGGCAAACTGAGATACGTTCACAACAGGGTATACATACCGCATATATAAAACCCAACACAATACACATAATAGTCAGTATGCGATGCAATGAGATGGGATGAATGCGGTATGATGCAATGCAGTCACATATGTCTGATACCTATCTCCGGCGCGGGACTCTCATCGTCTACCAGGAGATATATGCAATAATGACCCTTCACCGGCTCGGGACTCTCATCGATTACCGGGAAGTATATGACCCTTCACCGGTGCGGGACTCTCATCGCCAACCGGGAAGTATATGCAATAATGACCCTTCGCCGGTGCGGGACTCTCATCGCCAACCGGGAAGTATATGCAATAATGACCCTTCACCGGTGCGGGACTCTCATCGCCAACCGGGAAATATATGCAATAATGACCCTTCGCCGGTGCGGGACTCTCATCGCCAACCGGGAAGGATATGCAATGCTCAAAACCAGAGTGCAATGCTCATGTGTTCAATGCAATACCAACCACAGGGTATAACATATAATATACAATGTAAATTCAAAGCTAAGGCGTAATGAGTACGCCTATCGGCAGCTACACACGTAAGAAAATACGTGGTAGAAAATCCACGAGGCCAAGGGCCTCCAAAGAAATGGATATAAACACTTACCTCTCTCAAAAGTTAGCATTGCGACCAACAACCGCGCTATTCTTTGAATTCATTGCCAAACGATCCCACTGTGATCAATAAGCAGAAAAATATATCACATTAGGCTAAAGGCTTCATTCCTCACATCTTAGGGCAATCCAAGTAGGAACCTGATACCCTATTCGCATACGCAATACGCAGGCCAGGCCTATGTACGGGGTTTATGGTCACATAACCAAACCCTAAATAAATTACATTTATAAGTTGCCCATAATTCCCTGAGTACGAATATATAATCAATTTCATTATCGGGGTCCATTTGACCCTTCAAACTATCAATTTACGTCATTAGGGCGATGTCTAATATTCCTATTTTTACCGTAAAAATATATTCAAACATACGTAATAAACTCAAATACTATATTAGGATCATTACCTGAATATTTCAGGGTGAAAATTCTACTTTTCTCCGGCCCCTTTTCTCATTTTCTGGCATTTTTTTTCCTTTCCTTGCTTTCGTTTCGTTTTCTGCTTTCTGCTCAATTGTGATGATGTTTCTCTCCTACTGTTAATATTATACTTGGTCCTTAGCCCACCGCCCAAATTTATTTTTGTTGTCTTTTTTTTTTTTTTTTTTTTTTTTTTTCTTTATTTTATTTTCTTTTCTTAACGAAAATTAAAACGGTGCCCTACGATATTCGAAATAATTCCAACTTTTGCATACCAGTTATACAAAATATATGTAACATACTCGCGAAGGCGGATTTCAAATCAGACTCCCGAAACTCAAGATGTGAATTTAAATGGAAAAGAAGTCAAATTATTTAACTTTCGGCATTTTAGCGGAAACTAGCCGAACAACATCAAAATTCACTTTTGAAAGTTTACAAAGGTCATAAATAATCATACGAACCCAACGGCGCTTTCGGATTTCGAATCGGAGCTCATTCGGCAAAACCGAGCTCGAAAAATCTCTTTTTAATATTTATCGCCAATAAAAACTGAAACCTTCTTCCGATGCCTACCAAACGAGGTCTGATTTAGCTTAAATTTTACAGACAGGTCCTAATGGACATTAAAAATATTTTAAAATTATCGGCACGCCAATCGGAGTCCTAACTTCCGAAACGACTGACCGAGGTCGTTTCAATTACCCTCTTAAGGAAGTCTTAAAATTATAGCCTGAGAAGAAAACTCCTAGTGAAAATCAGGTCTTCTAGTAGAAAGATCTTACAATCGCAATGAAATTTCATATGGGAGCTAAATTTATAATATTTTTCTTATGGGGGACAAATCTTGATGAGGTGCTAGAAGTGGGGGACAAATCTTGATGAGGTGCTAGAAGTGTCCTATTTCTGTAAATTACCATGAAGGCAAAAGAGGGGAAAGTGCTGAAATAGCCACGTTTTGACCCACGATTACAGTTTAATTAAATTCCTGGGCGAATTTTTACATGATTAGTCACTTTTCCTATCTACAGACCAATAACTATAAGGTTGAAATTCAATCCAAACTAACTAACTTCAACCCCTATTGCTCTAAAGTTAGCTTAAGTTCAAATCAAATGTTTTGATTTGGTTTGAGGTTGAGCCCAACTTCTCACTTTTGATCATAATGTGGTTTATTTTCAGACCAGTAAAATAAAATTGAGTTAACTTCAAATCATGACCTCATAACTTCAATCTCTCACGGTTTGAAAGTGAGTGGTTAACTTGCAAATAAATTTTTGAAAATAACTAAAATTAAATGGGAAAGTTAAATAGGCTGCACAGTAAAAAGTTTACCCAAAAAGAACATGATGTGTCCAATTATCAAAACCCTCCCTAAAACCCTTTGATTTAGAACATCACAAAGTGAACCCTGTCCCTACAATCATGTCTTCTTCAATGGCTCTAAGTCTCAGAAAAGCAGCCGGAGCTTCAGCACTGTTCAAAATCCTCAGCCCCAAGTCCCATTATACCACCGTCCCATGTTCAATCACACGCTTTTTTTCCTCAGATTCAAATGACCAGATAAAGTCTCAAGAGCCAAGTAAGTGATTCAGTCTTTGTTCTGCTTTGTATTGTATATACAATATTATCGCATTTTCATGTAGATATCTAAGTAATAATTTAGTTGATTATCTGCACATATTTACAATATGTCTAGTCTTTTTTTAGTTTACTTAGAAATTTGGTACTAGTATAGAAATCGGTGTGTGATTAGAAAATTGCTCCTAAAGATGTTAGGAGTACAATTGAACCGTAATCTTATGTGGCGAAATTTGTAGTTTAAGAAATAGATGTTGATCTTGTAACGTTTCAAAATTACCTATGTTAGATGAAAAGAATAAATAAGAAAGAGAATATTAGAGTAATTAAAAAGTTGTTTGGTATCTTTTAAAGTAAATAGGATCCAACAAAGTTAATATAGAAATATTGCCATAAAATAGTTGTCAAATAAGTGTAACATTTTTCTTGGAACGGATTAAAAAGAATAGTGTGTCATATAAATTGGGACAGAGTTAATATTTACTATTACGTTTTTTTTTTAAGTTATGTTTTTCAGTTTCCTTGTGTTAGTTAGAGATTGATAGTAGTATTGAAGTTAGTGTTAGATTTAGACAGTAGTACTAAATTTTCATTAAAATGGAAAGACACAAACCAAATATGTTAGCTATAGATGATTCATGCTGTGAATCATAATTAGTTGTTCGTTTTTACCATTTATTATCGAAGTTCCTTATTTTCTTTCAATTTCCTTGCGTTAATTTGCAGTAATGGTAAAGGGTGCGCCACAAGAATTCAAGATGGAGAACCCGTTTCAGTCAGCAGGACCAAAGGAAGTGCTAGAAGTGGATACAGCGAAGGATGGTATACTAGTCAGAGTGGCAATGCCTGGTGTTAGTGAAGATGGGATCAAGGTATGGTTAGAGAACAACACAGTTTACTTCACTGGCAGAGGAGAAATTGAAGTGGAGGGTGAGGAATCAGGGAGGAAATATGGAGGGAGTCTTGAGTTTAGCACTGATTGTTGTAAAGCTGACAAAGTTGAAGCAGAAATGAAGAATGGTATTCTTAGAATGGTAGTTAAAGGTGATATGGGACAAGATTGACTCTGATAATGTTCTTTAAGACACGGTATATGTAAACTTGAATAGGAACCTTTAATTCTCTGCCATATCCTTAACTCTCATGTACCACAAAAATTTCCAGTTATTAATCCCTGTATTATGAAAGAGATTCTTAGAAAAAAAAATATCTATTCTACTTTTTGAGTTTGTTCATTTTTGACATATTCATTGTACCACTACCTCGACTAATTTTGGTTCGCATCGGCTAGGTTCACAAATGGGGTTAAGTGCTCCATACCATAAAGTTCTTCATTCCTAGGATTTGAACTTGAAATTTATTTGTTAAAGCCGGAGGAGTCCCGAGTCTCCACCATCCTACCACACCCTTTGATGTTCGTGTGAATCCTCGTAGTGTTTCAACTTTCACAAGTATGCCGGTAAGGCGGTAATGTAGAAGATGTCCCATCTGAAACATTTGCTTTGCTTCAAACATTTGCTAGGAGCTTCGAAAGTGTTATCGTGGATGGTTCTTGTTCCTGATGATCTAGGTTTGGAACTTTGGATCATCCAAAGTTATTTGACCACACCCGAATTAGCGTCCGACAGAGTGCTACTAGTCGAACCTTCGTGGGACCTGACTGATACGCTACCAGAATGCCAAGCCAATCTCTCATTCATACGTGTCCACTCATTGTATGAGTTTCCATCTGACCTGGGCTTTTGACCCCGTGTTTAACTCGATCTGGTGGACCGTAAATCCAGATAAAAATAATCGGTTTCCATTCAAATAGCAGATCAAACAGGGACAGAACTGTTTTTTCTAATGAAGAGGAGATTAAATGATACCTATGCAATTTCTTGATCAACTATCAAAAACCAATAGCTAAGAATAAAAGAAGTTATGATGTCTTTAAAAGTTATTCAATAGGATAGGGTAAGAGGCAGAACAACCATTTCTGCCTCCAAGATTGGGTTTTTTTATTAGATAATATTAGCATAAGATAACTTGTGCAAATTTGACTATCCTATAGATAATATCACATCTTTAGGATGATATGCTTGCCATACAGTTCTAGGAAGTAGGCTTAATACATTTTGACCTTTTGATGTTACAAAAAGGTTATACTAATCTGAATGCCATCTCTTTTTATTTAATGATCTGACTGTTATCTGGCAATTTATGTTACCCAAGCTTTGGTTTAGATAGATACTAGTGAACTTGCGCGCAGGAGAAAAAATCGCATTAAACCTATGATTAAAACTTACTAGTTCTTTATATATTTAGCCTCACGCAAGGAATTTTAGTTTCCACGTATACCTCGTCTTGTATATAACTAATATAGGTGAGATTCTCTTCCTTGCGGTTTAAATTATTGATTTATGTATTAAGAAATAACCAATTAGATTTACAACGGAATTTATAAGTCGATCACTGATCCAATTTGAATTTCTCTACCAGATATAGACATAAAGTGAAGAGTATAAAATATTCTTGTGAACTTTGATCAATCGGGTATATAAAGTAATATTTCAAATCTAGAGGTTAATCATAGAGTTTGATTTTCTTATGTGATAGTGGAAAAGTTGACAAATAAATCATAGCGTATATGAAATTAATAATCATCAAACATGAGCTCCATATGTAATTATTGTGTATTCGATAGTGATTATTCTTTCTAATTAAGCTTTACATCAAACAGCTGATTACAATACAACAAAAAAAGCCAAAAGGTCATTGAAATGTTAAACAGATCCAATGTTGGAATGCTCAAGAGTATAGCAGTGTCGATATGTACTCAATAATAGTAAGTAAGATTGGCAAGCATGGAGCAGGCCCATTGTAGAGAGCAAGTTTTTCAGCAGGGAAAAGCTCTCAAATTCTATCCTGCAAAAGAGCACTGAAAAGTACTAAAGTGCTCTAAGAATAAGATACGAACTTTATATTCAAGGTATGGTTCTAAATATACGCTCTTTGGTGCTGAGTAGCGTTATTTGGCAGTACACTTTACCTCCGCGCGCTCTCGTACCAGTAAATCTGACAGGGAAATGAAATGTAATGCATGTTACAGACTTCTACTGTCTAAAGAAAAAATCCCACATAACAACACCAAGAAGATTCAAAAGCAAGTATGAGAAAGCATTAAACTTCACGGGCTTCACTATCGAATTGCTCTAACTACATCAATTTGATGACATTATAGTTGCAAAACTTGGAAAATGAATCAAAGAAATTAGTGGACATCAGCAGATAGATCCAACATACCAATTGTAATGCATGTTACAGACTTCTCCTGTTGTGGAGTTGCTGGATAAAAAATTGTTTGGACCTTTTTAGCGCCTTTCTTTTCTTGGACTGCCCAACTATGAATTTTTACAACTGATTTGTACCCTTGTCTTAAATGACTTTTTAATTGAGCAATTATGACACGTGTATATTCATTTTTCTTGCTTTTGGCGAAATAAGAGAATAAGGCAGAAAACTGAGATAGTATGAGAAGAAGAAATTAATGAAAAAGAGCCAAAAAGTATGAATCCTAAGTCATAGAGCTATGTCACATCACTTACCTATAACCTCAATTAATATATATATGAATATATAGATATAGATATAGA
Organism: Petunia x hybrida; assembly: GCA_037355625.1. NCBI lineage: Eukaryota > Viridiplantae > Streptophyta > Magnoliopsida > Solanales > Solanaceae > Petunia > Petunia x hybrida. The sequence goes on along the minus strand of JBBBVM010000090.1, from coordinate 7,230,312 downwards.
TTAGTTTCAAAGTAACTGAAATTCTCACTTGTTTCAAACTATAATTTGCAATGTCTATCCTACGGCTGTCATTTGGGATAAATTTCCTTAGTATTGCTAATAAAAATGCTTCTGTGGTAAAATTATTGTGGTATATGGCACTGGTATTTTCAAGTCACATTAAACAGTTAAGTCACACAGCAGAGAAGCAAAAAGGAATGCTTGCATGGATACCACGATAATGAATCGCTTCTTGATAATCCTCCATTTTAGGACGCTGACCTGGGGAAATCATTCGTCAGTAACATAGTTCTTCCCAACACCATAGATAGAGGAGAGAATATGAACGAAAAAAATAGTCTTATGACACTACAAGAAATATGATCTTTAGCGAGGGGAAATTTGGTCGCTAAAAATGAAGATCCGATCGTTATAGCCTAACAACGACCGTATTAAATCCAATCATCACATATCGTTATAGGCTTTCACGTTTAAAGTTAAACGACCGAATTTGGATCCAGTCGCTAAATAGTCTTTTACGACTGCACAAAATACGGTCGTTGTTCTTCATTTAGCGACGGAACTTTCCTTTGCTAATCATAAATCCAGTCGTTAAAACTCTTTAAATGGCAACAAGTATTTTGGTCGTTATGAGATTATTATTTCCTTATCTTTCTTTTATTGATCCAGCCTATACCTATTTCCTCTTGCTTTGGCAAGCACCTAAGAACGGAAAAAGGCTTGAGTGGTGAGACCAAAAGAGGGATAAAAGCCAAGATAAGAGTGATAGACGATGACCGGAATTTCCCTTCGTTAAATTAAAATTTTAAAAATATATATTTATATACATTTCGTATCTTTTTGCTGCTATTATCGAACTAATACTTATTTAATACGCTTGATCGTATATATATACACACACAAAAATCCAAATAAACTAAAGAATCAATACTCATAAAATTACATTGTTAATTACAAAGAAAAAATCGGCCACATTACTAAAACAATATATCTATCCAAATTGTATGATGTTCTGATTCCTAAAAAGAGATAATGATGTAAGCTACATATAAAGAAGACCCCCTAAGCAATTCCAAAACATCTACTCCAACTTTCCATGCACTTTCTTCATGGAAACATTCTTCCGACTTCAAATTCTTCATCAATAAAAATAACAAGTTCCTGCATTTTAGTGACAAAACTTCTATTAGCTACTTTGTTTAAAAAAATAAATTTCGTGCTTAGTGAAAATATTTTGCTGAAACAATCTAGTGATTTTATCCTTGAATCAGATTAAATCATAGGAAAATACTGTAACACACAACTAGAAATATTTTTCAGTTATATGTTAGAATGTTCTAACAAGGCTGCCAGCAAAAAGAGTAGGAGAGCAGGGGACAAAGTACCAAGAATCACGAATTTAGCGAGGTATACCATATGGAAAAGCCACCGTATATGTTAAGCATATGTTAAATCAGTTAGCACCAATATAGTAAAGTAACCAGCCTGTAGAAATAGAATGACATAAAATCTACCAAGTAGTGAACCAAAATGTGACAAAGTAAACGTTGCATTAGTACTCTGTCGCTCCAAACGCACACGCAAGTATACGCGGTCGATCAAGTAATAAAGTGATAAGAAAGTATCGTTCCCACGAGGACTATTGATTAACTATTAACTAGACAAACTTCAATTCAAGTATTGTTCAAGAGAGTTTAACCAAATTTCAAGTTGTGTTTAATTAACTAATTAACTAAAAGTAATAGAAGTAAATGGAATGCAAGCCAATTCAAGAGTTCTAGATATCAGTGAGAGGGAATATTCCAGGATTATGGGACGATCACCAATCCAGTTGCACTCATCCGCTAATTGAATTAATTTTACTTATCTGAGTTGCTAATCACAGGGTTAATTATACTCACAGAGCTCTTTCGATACCCTGCTCGCCTATTCAAGTCAACCTAACTCCTATATGTCTATGGAATTAGAATTAACAAGAATGCATATGCTCCTCCTGTATACTGACTAAGCGTGACTGTTAGGTATATTTCTATCCTAACCGCGAAACCATTCCCCGATGCCCGGGTTCAAGAACACGCTTTATTTAATTCTATTGCAACCTACGGTTCCCACTTTCGAGTTCAACCTTAGGTTCATGGATAAAACTTAACAACTGGCCAGGAAATTAAGTAATTCAGAGCAAAATTAAATAAACAACTCAATCTGATAAATTTAATATAATTCAACCAACTTCAGAGTACAACTTTCATGGTTAACCCATAACCCTAGAATAATAGAGTTTAGCTACTCATACACAAGTTAGCTTTCTCACAAAATAATCTAGAATTCATGAAACAATAAAGAGGGAAGAAGAATTACAACTCAATTGATGAATCTTGGTTCTCTAGCCTCTACTATGGTTCTTGCCTCCAAAAATACGTAATAAACTAAGGAATAGCGTTCCCCAGGGTTTTATATTTCGAAATATTCTAATAATACACGTTTTAAGCTAGTCCTGGTAGCTCTGGGACTATTTTACGGCGCATACACCGGAGCATGCCAAGCATCCGTGGCTGTATGCGCTCCTTTTCTCACTTTCTTCAATATTTGCACTCTTCCCAGTCCATACAGCCTAGCATGCCAAGCATCCAATGCTGTACCCATTGCTTCTTCCTTGTTCTTGTCCAAATCAAGCTCCAAATTCCTTCAATTTGCTCCTAAAACATCCAAACACCTCAAGTTAGTATTTTACTTTAAATCTCACATTGTTGGGCACATAATACGCTGAAAATAACACAAAAGATATAAGAAATCAATGCCGAGACATAAGATATACGCCCAACATCAACACCCCACACTTAAACTTTGTTCGTCCCCGAACAAACAAACCCAACACACTTATACTCAATAGGTCTTAACTACCCAACTCAAGAATTTCAAGGAAGCGCACCTATGAAATAGGTTGATACCAACAATTAGCCACTAGACATACAAGCACACAACTCCCTATATTTGCACACCACACTTTTAGAAAACAAGGATTATCAAGCAGTCAAGTAGCAACAACCAAGTCTCAAGAAATGACTCTTTACACCAACTTACTCACGACATGTCCACTCATTCAAGATTAGGGCCTAATAAAAGCTCCAACCTCTCATAATTCATGTGCCCTCACCAATCAAAGTCTAATCCCAATCACACAAAAATATATCAACTGAATTATAAGGGACTTTCAAGATAGGAAGAATACGCTCACCCTCAAAAAAAATCTCAAGTGCCACACAATGGTACCATAGGCTTGCCCGTGGTGTAGGACTCCACTAATGTAGGCTCGCTCCTATTCGGGATTAACTAGGACTTTAAGGGTTGTAATGTAGGCCAAAGGACGGGTAATGGTTAAATGACTACCTCCCTAAGCACTTTAATACATCACTTCCACTTTTTATAGCTCAACTCTTCACAGAAACAACTGAGCTACCATCCGAATATCAACTCAACACTTCCCTCCCTTTAAGTATTTTTTTTTCTTTTCAATGTGCACAACACTAGCAAGGATTGAGAATTTTTTCCTTTTGCTTTCTTTTTATTTTTTTCACTTTTGCTTTTTTTTTTTTCCTTTCTTTCTTTTTTTCAACATTTGTCACTTTTTCCTCAACCTTGCCAATGTACTTTTTCCTCAAAAATATCATCATAAATTTATTCTTATTGACTCCACTCAAAAGCCATCAATTTCCACCAACCACAACTCCACTAACAACAATCTTTTCAATTAAAGTGCTCCAAGGAGTACGGGTTCAAAAAGAAGGTAATTAAGAACAAGGGAATAGGCTTGTAATGTGGGTGTCAACAAAAACTAATAGGCTCAAAAAGAATTACAAGGGATATATATGAACGGGTAGGCTAATCAAGGCTGCAAAAGAAAGGGTTTATCAAAGAAGGCCTGTATCATCTCCCGACTAGAGCAAACCTAGGATTTCGCTTTGAACACACGCGGGGCAAGTTCTAGACCAATAATGCAAGCACGAGAATAAAGAAAAGCACCTCACCACTCATGGCACATGAACTACTCAAGGCGAAACAATTCCAACACCTAACAAAAACAAGTGAGACAAGTCATGCTATTCAGTCAGCACTCAGAGTCAGAAACCTGAGCCGAGGAGTCACTAACAAGACCGACTATCAATCCAATATATAACTCACACAAAAAATCTTTAGGGAAGTTCAACTCGCATGTAAAGGACTAAATATGTCAGTATCAAACAATTCACAGAGAAGGCACAGGTCCTTACCACTTAGCTACTCCTATTTCCTAATTTTTTTTTGTATTTTAAATATCTATTTTTTTTTTTTTAACAACACCCGGTTCAAAACAAAAGGCATCCTTGGGAAAGAACCGTGGCTTGAAGAAAACCCAAGGATTATGCCACTAATCTAAAAAATTAAATGCACTAAAAATATATACAAGTACAAATCATGATACCCCACCCCACACTTAAAATAGTGCATGGTCCCCACTGCACAAATACAAAAATAATAACAAGAGTGGGTATCAAGAAAGCTCCCTCAAACCGCAGAGTCTGGAGGTGCTGCAGACCGGTCTGAACCCGCAGTCTGAGCAGTGGAGGGATCCAACAAGGTAGTGCCAGCTGCATCCATCGCATCAATCAGCGACCCCTCCATAGTAGTGGCAGAAGCCGGAGCTGGCTCTGCAGCAGTGCCATCAGTAGCACTCAAATCCACAACCTCCTCACTGGACCCTGCATCAGTCTGGACGCCAATGGAGCGCGTCTCTCTGGGACTCTGAATAGCGGCAAGGATCTCTGCCGGTGTGCTCTGCATCAGGGTATCTCGAGCTGCCTGCTCCTGTCTCAACTGGGTCAGCTCTGCCTGCTGCTCCTGTCTCAACTGGGTCAGCTCTGCCTGCTGCGCCTCTCTCAGCTTAGCTAGCTCTGCTTCAAAGCCCACAAGTCGCTCTGATGTAGTTCTCTTATCTGCTTTGGCCGCGACCGGGTCAAGCACTGAAGTGATGTCATGAGCAGTGGGCACCTCCAAAAGGTCATCCTCCGTATAGAAGGGCACCCTGTGCTTCCTCATCAAAGCTGTCAGAGTGTGCACAAAATACAGCTTCAATGTCTTCTCCTTACGAGTCCGTATCATCTGCTCGTACATAAGTTCACCCAAGTTCAGAACTATTCCATTCATCAGAGCATAAATAAGAAGCACCCGCTCCCGAAGTACATTCGTCTGATGGTCAGCCTGCATGATCCTGTTAGACACCCAATTGAGCCAAGATCGACTCTCCCTCGACATAAACCGCTTGGGTAAAGTGGCATATTTTCTCTGCGTGTTGTGCAACCACGCAGGCTTCGAAGATTCACGATCATCCAGAACAGCTGGTGGGTCACATAGTACCTCAATGACATCTGCAAAATCCGGCTCTGCTAGCATCTTGTTATACTCATCCATTGCCACTTCAGTCACCCTGTAATGTGCATTAATGGCTCGGGCAGAAATATCAACATCAACATCTCGAACCCGCACTATGCTGCTCCTCGGGTTGATCCAGTTCGCATATAGCTCCTGAACAGCAGTAACATTGCCCTTGCCCGTAGGACCCTGCATAAATCTGTCCCACTTCCTATCTTTAACAACCTCCAGAATAGCCGGGCACGCCTTCTCACATGCATGATAGTTCAGTGGTCTTTCCTGTGTAATCTGCTTCTTAAGGATCCACTGATATGCCAAATATGCACTCTCGCTCTCAAAGGTGTCCTCCCACAATGCCCTGTCAATCGGGCCACTAGTAGAGGGAATGTCCTCAGGCTCTGGAATAGAAGTGTACTCCTCCTCAGCATCATCATCCTCATCATGCTCCTCTATTTGTTTCTTTCCCTTACCCTGAACTGCTCTCCTTTTCTTGGCCGGTGGTCTAGAAGCACCACCTTCACGGATCACCACGGGCTTTTCCTTAGCAATGGCTGATTTCCTCTTGCCCGTGGTTACCTGAGAGGCGGGAATGGTCATATCCGGAGCAGGTGTATCTTGTTTCTTCTTTGAGCGTTGCTCCCTTTTATCCTTGCCCTCAGGTTGATTTCGTGGTGGTTGGCCACCGTCCCCGCTTCCACCACTCTTGGATGGTTGCTTTGCAATCGCCATTTAATAATAGAATACCTGCATTCAAACAATGTGAAATTAGCCAATGAGTTATTCCCGAGCTCTTCAAAGTAGCTAGAAACTAAGCCAATTCAAGCTAGTCGTCTACTTCTCATTGGTGCGCACGCACCCCACACTTAAAGCTCAAGTGTAATCTACAAGTAATCAAGTTATGGTCATAGTACGCTCATTGTAACATTCGCGAGGTACTCAGACTTCCCTCGACGCGCACTTCTTTATTTGAAACAATTCTCATGGTTAAAATTCAACAAAGTGTGCAAACAGGGTCTCCACACCCCACACTTATGCGCTACTTCATCTCAAAAATATGGAGCAATATTATTTTAAGCAAAGCAATAAAAACAGCCCGTGAATTGCACAACGGGGCAATGCCTCGCTCAAGTAAAGTGCAAAACACACTTCTAGTGTAGGAATAAAGTGCATTGAGTGTTGTTCATAAGAGAACACTTTAAAATCAGCCCCATGTCCTAATTCTAACTAATATATGTTCAACTTATGCCCCCTATTTGGCTACTCAGACTTCACCACATACCTCAAATTGTTCATTGGGGAATTTTATCAAACACCTTATGTGCAGTAAATTGGACAGCTTGTGTATGCACTTTTTGTTAATGTTTGGACCTCCCAACTCCGGGAGCTTACGTTTATACTCATCATGGTGCATCACCGCACCCCCCACAGCAGATACCAATCAAAAGAACCAAGTTTAAGCATGGTTTCATCACAACTTTTAAGTAAAAACTAAACCTAAGGGGAGAGGAGAGTGGGAGCTATTGTAGCACGACTAATAGTGGGGTGTAGCTTCAGGGAAGAGGGAGGAGCACAAGAGAGAATACCTGGGATTTTGAAAGCAACCAAAAAAAAAAATTCAGCCGTGAGGTTTCTCTTCCTGTCCCGTTTTTCTGCTCTTGTTTTGTGCGTGTTTCTGTTCTTTTGTTTGGGCGTGTGTCTGTTCTTTTGTTTGTGTCGTGTGTGTGTGTGTTCAAATAGTATAAGGAATATGAAATACTTACCAGCATACAGGGGAGCACGTTTTCACCTCACAATACTGTCCCACAACAAAAAAATTTCAAAATATAGAAGCAGCGTACAGCTCCCTGCGCGTCGCGCAGGAGCCTGTTTGGACGAGAAAAAACAGCAAACAGCCGCGGGGGCTTTCTTCGTGCAACACTGCCCTGGTTCCAATTTTTTTTCACAAAAACCAACTGGGCACAGCCAAGCATGCGACGCATGCAAGGCTGTGCCGGCCTCAAAACAGTTTTCTTGCTTTCTTTGCTCTATTTTGTTGTCCGGGATCGACTATTTCGTTGATCCAACCGATTTTGAGCCTCGGCATCCTGTAAACACACTACACAAACACGTTAAACACATCAAGAATCCATTCTTTTTGTTCTTTTCAATTTTTTTATTATTTTTTTTAAATGATAATGCGAACTAACTAACTCTAAAAACGATAAAACATGGGTTGCCTCCCATGAAGCGCTTGATTTAACGTCGCGGCACGACGAGTACAACCCTCTTTCAAGGGTCGACCAAAGAAATGGAGGATTTAAGCCTATCGACATCACCTCCCCAATATCGCTTCACTCTTTGCCCATTCACTAGAAACGACTTATCCGAGCCCGGGGCTCGCAATGCAATCGCTCCATGGGGCATCACCTTAACAATTTCAAACGGACCAGACCACCTCGACTTGAGCTTACCAGGGAAGAGCTTCAACCTGGAGTTAAATAAAAGAACTTGTTGGCCCGGCTCAAAGTGACGATGCTGAATCCGCTTATCATGCCACCGCTTAGTCTTCCCCTTATATAACTTGGCGTTTTCATACGCGTGCAACCTAAACTCATCAAGTTCATTGAGTTGCAACAATCTCTTCTCACCCGCCAAGCTCATATTAAAATTTAGCTTCTTTATCGCCAAATAGGCCTTGTGCTCAAGCTCGACTGGCAAGTGGCACGCTTTCCCATAAACCAGCTTGTACGGTGAAGTCCCAATTGGGGGTCTTATAAGCTGTCCTATATGCCCAGAGTGCATCATCGAGCTTGGTAGCCCAATCCTTCCTATTCGCACTGACAGTTTTCTCAAGAATTTGCTTCACCTCTCTATTGGATACCTCAGCCTGTCCACTGGTTTGCGGATGATAAGCGGTGGCGACCTTATGCTTGACCCCGTATTTAGCTAGAAGGTTGTTTAACAACTTATTACAGAAGTGTGTACCTTCATCACTAATCAAAGCCCGCGGAGTTTCGAAACTGGTGAAAATGTTCTTCTTGACGAAACTCACCACCACTTTCGCATCATTAGTAGGAAGAGCAACGGCCTCTACCCATTTGGACACGTAATCCACTGCCAGTAAAATATACTTGTGACCATTTGACGAGGGGAAAGGACCCATGAAGTCGATCCCCCACACATCAAAAATCTCCACCTCTAGAATGCCTTGTAGAGGCATCTCTTGCTTCCTGGTGATTGTGCCGGTCCTTTGACACCGATCACACTTCTTTACAAAAGCGTGGGCGTCTTTGAACAGTGTCGGCCAATAGAAACCAGACTGAAGTACTTTGGCGGCTGTTCTATCACCACCATGATGACCCCCATAAGGAGATGCATGGCACTCTTGCAGAACAGCCTCCGTCTCTTCCTCAGGAATGCATCTTCTCACCAACTGATCTGCACACACTCTAAACAAAAACGGCTCATCCCAAACATAAAATCTCACATCATGAAAGAACCGACGCTTACCTTCTGCCGTCAGATGTGGTGGCACTGCCTCACTTACCAAATAGTTGACATAATCAGCATACCATGGGTCCGAGTGATTGGTGATGGCAAAAAGTTGCTCATCCGGGAAGGTTTCTCTGATCAACCCTCCCTCATCCACATGCTTGTGGTTCTCCAACCTAGATAGGTGGTCAGCTACTTGATTTTCCGTTCCCTTACGGTCTCGGACTTCCAAGTCAAATTCCTGCAGCAACAACACCCAACGAATCAGTCGAGGCTTAGCATCCTTTTTATCAATTAAGTACCTGATTGCTGCGTGGTCTGTGTAGACAATAACTTTGGTTCCAACCAAGTATGCCCGAAACTTATCAAAGGCATACACTACTGCCAGCAACTCTTTTTCAGTAACTGTGTAATTCAATTGGGCAGGATTAAGAGTTTTGCTGGCGTAGTAAATGGAATGGAACACCTTGTTCTTCCTTTGCCCCAGGACTGCACCAATAGCGACATCGCTAGCATCACACATTAATTCAAATGGTGCAGTCCAATCAGGAGCCACTATTATTGGCGCAGAGACCAGTTTCTCTTTAAGCTCATTAAAGGCCCTCAGACAGGCCTCATCGAACATGAATGCTGCTTCTTTCTCAAGTAACCTGCACAAAGGAGTAGAAATCTTAGAAAAATCTTTAATAAACCTCCTATAGAAGCCAGCATGTCCGAGAAAACTCCGGACTCCCTTCACAGACGTGGGTGGGGGTAATTTTTCAACCGCCTCCACCTTCGCCTTGTCAACCTCAATTCCAGCACTGGACACCTTGTGTCCCAAAACTATACCTTCACGAACCATGAAATGGCACTTTTCCCAATTTAAAACAAGGTTAGTTTCTTCACACCTAGCAAGCACTAGACCAAGGTTAGTTAGACAAGCATCAAAAGAAGATCCGAAGACAGAAAAGTCATCCATGAACACTTCGACAAACTTTTCCACCATATCAGTGAAAATGGCCATCATACACCTTTGAAAACTCGCAGGTGCATTACATAGCCCGAACGGCATCCTCCTATAGGCATAGGTACCGTAAGGGCATGTAAAAGTAGTTTTCTCCTGGTCTTCGGGAGCAATCCATATTTGGTTGTAGCCAGAGTAACCATCAAGTAAACAGTAATACTCTTGGCCAGCTAGCCTATCTAACATCTGCACCACTGTCATTCCTCCCTTTCGGGTGGCTTTATTCAACTTTCGATAATCAATGCACACCCTCCACCCCGTAACAGTTCTTGTGGGGATAAGTTCATTATTCTCATTCTGCACCACTGTCATTCCTCCCTTTTTAGGGACACATTGCACTGGACTCACCCACTTGCTGTCAGAGATATAAAAAATTATACCTGCATCTAACCATTTAATCACCTCTTTCTTTACCACGTCTTTCATGATTGGATTAAGGCGACGCTGATGCTCCACACTTGGCTTGTGACCGTCCTCCATAAAGATCTTGTGCATGCAGAAATCCGGGCTTATTCTCTTGATATCAGCTATAGTCCAGCCAATAGCACTCTTATGCTCTCGTAGCACTCTTAACAGCTTTTCTACCTACAAGTCAGACAACAGAGAAGAAATAATCACAGGTAAAGTGTCAGATTGTCCCAAATAAGCATACTGAAGATGCGCAGGTAAAGGTTTGAGCTCAAGCTTGGGCGCCTCTTCAATAGATGGCTTGGGTGGTGGCCCGAGCGGTCTATCTAAAGGCTCAAACTTGGGAAACCCAGTAATAAATTCACAAGAACAGTCTAAGAGCTGCAATATCTTCTCTATGTCAGCATCTTCACTAGTTTCTTCTCCCAACATCAGTGCTCGCTGCAAGTCATCATTGACATAATCAGCTGGGTCAGTCGACTTCTCCTCCAGGTCATTCACTGTGATCATAGACAACTCTTCATGATGGTTAGGCATTTTTAGAGCCTTGTACACATTAAAAACTGCTTCCTGATCATCCACCTTCATTGTCATCTTTCCCTCTCGGACACGGATCACAGCATCACCAGTGGCTAAGAAAGGTCGTCCCAAAATGATAGGAACTTCCTTATCTGCCTCATAGTCCAGAATAACAAAATCAGCAGGCAAAATAAATTGACCAATCTGAACCAGTACATCTTCAATCACCCCCTCAGGATAAGTAGTAGACCTATCAGCTAACTGAAGTGAGACTGTTGTTGGCTTTGGAGTGCCGAGACCCAGTTGGTTGCACACAGACAATGGCATAAGATTTATGCTAGCCCCCAGATCACATAGGGCTCTACCAACTGCTACGTTGCCAACACGGATAGGAATGGTGAAACTACCTGGATCCTTCAACTTCTGAGGGAGTTTGTTCTGAACTCTGGATGTGCACTCTTCAGTAAGTGCTACATTTTCAAATTCATTGAGCTTCCTCTTTGATGACACTATGTCTTTGATATACTTAGCATACTTTGGAATTCCCCGGAGCACATCTACCAATGGAATATTGATACTAGTCTGACTGAGTATGCCCAAGATCTTTGTAACTGCAGGATCTTGCAGATTCTTTTGCAACCTTCGAGGAAAGGGAGGTGGTGGTTTAGCAACAATTACTGCCTCTTGCTTTTCTGCCTCCTTCTCGACTTCGACTACTGACTCTGGCTCTTTTACTTTGTCAGGGTGAGACTGCTTTGGCTTCTTTGGCAATTCTTCCAGCTCTCTCCCATTTCGCAATGACACTGCTTGCACTTGTTCCTTGGGATTAGGATCAGTAGTGCTTGGCAAAGCACCAAGTGGCCTTGTATTTTGGTTACTAGCAAGCTGTCCCATTTGTTTTTCTAGAGAGCGAATGGCACTGTCTTGGTTTTGCTGGAGAGTTGAAATTTTCTGATTAAGATCAACAGCCAATTGTTGTATCATTGCTTCTATCTTTGAAGTTTCAGGCTGTTTCTGCTGTGGTGGATTCTGCACTTGCTGGGTATTACCTTGAGGTTGTCTGCTGCCTTGTCCGCCTTGATTACCGCCCCATGAGAAATTAGGGTGGTTGCGAAAGTTAGGTGGGTAAGTGTTGCCATACTGAGCATTTTGGTTGAAACCCCTGCCCTGCTGACCCACGTAAAATGCAGACTCTGGGTTGTCCGTGCAAACATTGCTTATATGATCAGATCCACCACACACATCACAGTATGGAGTTGTTTGCACTTGTTGAACCAGGGGTGGAGCTGGTGGTTGTGGCTTACTTACCTGGACTAGTACTGCATCAAGTTGCTGCTTAACAGAGTGTTGCATTGCTGCCATTTCAGCTCTCATAGCTGTTAGTACATCCACTTCCACCTTTCCACCTAGCTTGAGATTTTTAACTCTGCCTGAGTCACCATGATAATGCTGGCTACCTTCTGAAATTTTGTTAAGAATGATCTCAAGCTCATCATACTGCTTCTCTAGACTTGGTTCGCCACAATAAGCATCTAGCAGGATTTTACTATGTGGCTGGAGTCCCTCAACAAAAATATGTCCCAACACCTCCTTTGATTGACCATGGTGTGGGCAGCTTCTCAACAATGCCTTGAACCTTTCCCATGCTTCACCTATCTCCTCTGATGAATTCTAACTGAATGACACTATCTCACCTCTGATCTTTGCAGTTTTGCCCGATGGAAAAAATTTGATCAGAAACTTCTTTGCCAATTCGTCCCAAGAGTTAATGGAGTTCGGTGGTTGGACCAAGAGCCACTTATTTGCTTCACCCAGCAAGGTGAATGGGAACATCGTCAGCCGTATGTATTCATCCGACACATCAACATATTTGTAAGTGTCGCTGATCTCCAGAAAGTTCTGCATGTGCTGCTGAGGATCTTCATTTGACAGTCCCGCGAACTGACCATTAGACTGGAATAGTCGGATCATACTCTCCTTCAGCTCAAATTTACCAGTAATGGTGGGCCTCACAATGGCCTTGGCCGTGTTATCAAGAGTAGGTCTGGCTACATCCAGTATCGCGCGGTTTTGATTTTCAGCCATCTCTGCAGGTTCAGAAATAGGAGCTTTCTCTAGCTTTGCTTTGAGTCTGGCTTCCTTCCTTAGCCTGTGAAAAAGTCTTTCAGGTTCCGGGTCAAAAGTGTAGAGTTTATCACCACTCTTGTTCCTTCGCATTCAAGCTACAACCTGAAACACCCAAAGACAACTAAAACCAAAAATTAATCTTGAACAAATAACAAATAAAAGCTAATCTAGAAATTAATTAAATCTTAGTCCCCGGCAACGGCGCCAAAAACTTGTCGCTCCAAACGCACACGCAAGTATACGCGGTCGATCAAGTAATAAAGTGATAAGAAAGTATCGTTCCCACGAGGACTATTGATTAACTATTAACTAGACAAACTTCAATTCAAGTATTGTTCAAGAGAGTTTAACCAAATTTCAAGTTGTGTTTAATTAACTAATTAACTAAAAGTAATAGAAGTAAATGGAATGCAAGCCAATTCAAGAGTTCTAGATATCAGTGAGAGGGAATATTCCAGGATTATGGGACGATCACCAATCCAGTTGCACTCATCCGCTAATTGAATTAATTTTACTTATCTGAGTTGCTAATCACAGGGTTAATTATACTCACAGAGCTCTTTCGATACCCTGCTCGCCTATTCAAGTCAACCTAACGCCTATATGTCAAAGGAATTAGAATTAACAAGAATGCATATGCTCCTCCTGTATACTGACTAAGCGTGACTGTTAGGTATATTTCTATCCTAACCGCGAAACCATTCCCCGATGCCCGGGTTCAAGAACACGCTTTATTTAATTCTATTGCAACCTACGGTTCCCACTTTCGAGTTCAACCTTAGGTTCATGGATAAAACTTAACAACTGGCCAGGAAATTAAGTAATTCAGAGCAGAATTAAATAAACAACTCAATCTGATAAATTTAATATAATTCAACCAACTTCAGAGTACAACTTTCATGGTTAACCCATAACCCTAGAATAATAGAGTTTAGCTACTCATAGACAAGTTAGCTTTCTCACAAAATAATCTAGAATTCATGAAACAATAAAGAGGGAAGAAGAATTACAACTCAATTGATGAATCTTGGTTCTCTAGCCTCTACTATGGTTCTTGCCTCCAAAAATACGTAATAAACTAAGGAATAGCGTTCCCCAGGGTTTTATATTTCGAAATATTCTAATAATACACGTTTTAAGCTAGTCCTGGTAGCTCTGGGACTATTTTACGGCGCATACACCGGAGCATGCCAAGCATCCGTGGCTGTATGCGCTCCTTTTCTCACTTTCTTCAATATTTGCACTCTTCCCAGTCCATACAGCCTAGCATGCCAAGCATCCAATGCTGTACCCATTGCTTCTTCCTTGTTCTTGTCCAAATCAAGCTCCAAATTCCTTCAATTTGCTCCTAAAACATCCAAACACCTCAAGTTAGTATTTTACTTTAAATCTCACATTGTTGGGCACATAATACGCTGAAAATAACACAAAAGATATAAGAAATAAATGCCGAGACATAAGATATACGCCCAACATCATACTCAAATTTCTTGCTATGAGAATTAAGAATAATAGTAGATAGTACTTTCAAGCAGGTGATATGCTCCATATCAAACAATTGAAACCTTCAAGCAACTACCTTTATTATCAAAACTAGAAGCTGCAATGACTAAAAGACTCATCCTCGATGTCAAAAAAAAAAAAAAAAAAAAAAAAAAAGCACTAACAAGCCAATGAAAAAAACACTTGATAAAAGAAAAATCAGTTTCTATATGATACAAAGAGGGGTTAAAAATTCTGGTTGGCAAGTAAAAACGATATTTACTGTTAAGAGTGCATATAGTAACTTGCTTCAAAGAAGCAAGGAAATTGGGAAGTTATTCTCCATGGAAATTCATATGGAGAACAAAAGCACCTCCTACGGCTGCTTGTTAGGGATCGATTGCAGCTAAAAATACAAGACATACCAGGTTGCACTTCAAAGAAAGGGACAGTGATGTACAGCAGATGTACTAGAATTTAGTTAGGGTACTAGAACTTTTAAACTAACCTTATAGTGTTGAGATTTTTATTCAATAACTAATTATTTTGAGATATATGTCGATTGGAGTTTTTATGACTAAATAGTGCAAAGAAAGAACCTCATATGTGAACAACACATGCTACAGTATTGTATATGTTGAAATACTATATCAGTAATTCATATTTTGCTCAATTTTACAGCAAAATGTATCAGTAAATCTATCGACAAAGAAGTATCATATCATAGTTGATAGAAAGTTTACTAACTTGTTAAATGATTCAATTTATTGTTCAATCAAAGATGCTGGCGATGAAGATTGAGCAAACAGTAGGCTTTCAATCCATTCATATTTTCTCTCTATATCATCCATGGGCTTTTGTAGTGATTCCTTTTCTTTTTGAGTTGCTTTCAGCTCATCTAACAATGGAGCCTTTGAGAAATTACCGCCTTTCAACTCCTTACGATCCCACCCAAAATCCCAACTTGCTCAACACTTTCTTCAATGACAACCTCTTTAGAATTAAGATGCTTAATATGTGAAAAGAACTAGTTCATGTCAGGATGGTAATAAAACTTCTAAAAGCTACTGTATTTACAAAACAAATACAGGACTTGTGATTGCAAGGTTGCTACTATTGTAGGACAGACTAAGGGAGCTATTCCTTTTGAGATGCTTTGCCAAATCATTCTACAAAACTAGAGTTGTATATGCAAAAATTCTCAAACTAACAGGATTTTAACTAAAATAATTTAAGGTCATTGATAATTCAGCATACAGTAAAAATAATAATGACTAGGTACATAAATTTATAGGGCAATTAATTCTCGGAAAGAAACTCAACGAATAAACTAGTTAGAGTAAGCTCTACACAAATAGTGAAGAAATGCCATCCTTCATACAAAATGCAAGGAGCTCTTGCTAACAGATTCATGGCATAGATCAAACGATTCAAGAAAACTGGGATTCATGCAATTTTAAAATCAAGAGGTTGAATTGTAACTTGACTTACATACTCTTGATCCACAGCTACAAAGCATGAACAAGAACCAATTCCTATTTAGAATGCTCACGCTGAAAAGTGCAAGGTAAATAGTTTCACCATTTACTAGTATTTCAAAACATCATGCAGACATCAGTATACCATTTAATGAAAAGAGACTGCACTTCAAAAACTAGATGTAAAGCTCATTTTAGCAAAATATTGATGCATGATTGGATACATATTTGTGCATATAAGTTATAGTTCCATGAAATAACACTGTAGAAACAAAATTTGTACCATATGTAGAACTGCTTTAGCCTATAATATTTAGGTCAATATGTTTTGTCAAGAGAAAAGCAATAAAAGACATTACCGGCCTTCTGCATATAGTTGAGAAAGAAGAAACTCAAGTTCATAATCCTCATAGGAATTTGTTCTTTCTTCTTACATGATCAGTATGGAATTCAACTCACTTCCCATAGTTATGAAACTTCAATTTATAACCAAAGGCAACAGAATTTACTCTTTCTTCTAACATGACATTTTTCACTTAACAACATGACTTAACCTGAGAACAAGCTGATAATACAAACCATCTGGCATGCCATTCTGTTCCATCTTGATATGCTGATCTATAACAAATTTTATGATGAAATTCTTCATTCTACAGTAATTGATTCGGTTAAGAAACAATCTTCTGAATGAAATTGCATTATCTCATTATACAAAAAGGCGACTATACATGTTCATTAGATGCCAAAGTAACATTAGCTGCATTTGATTTTTAGGGCTCTAAATAGTTCTCATGAGCCCTTAGACTTTACATGATTTGCCACTAAGTTGAGCAGTCCCTCTGTTATTTAAAATATGAGAAAAAATTCAGCAGTAAGCCTCGAAAATGTGGTTCATCACGTAATTAATTATCTGGTTCAACACGTAAATATCAATCAAATAAACTAAAACTAAAAATCAGTTTGCTTAAGAACTAGAAATTAGACCATTTTGATTCCTTGTGAATTTGCAATAAGATGTATTGAGAAAAATTTATTTAATACATGGTGGGGGACGGTGGTCAAGCGGTGGTCGACGGTGCCCTGAGGTGTTTTCCGGCGGGTGCTAAAAATTGGGCAGAGGTTCCCTATTTTTTTTTAGCTAGCATTTGGACATAGATTTCCAAATAATTTTTGGAAAATATTTTTGGGTGAAGTTTGATATGAAAATCAAAAAGTCTTTGGACATTTTTTTTTGGAACAAATTTTTTTGCTCAAAAAGAGCCTTTGAGCTCTTGTGAAAAGGAAGATTGATATCTAATAAACAGTTTTTGGCTCAAAAACAACTCAAGACCACTTTTTGAGTTTTTGGGACAAGTTTCGCTCAAAAAGCATAAACAAACACTTTTTGGCCTAAAACCTTTCAAAAAATCCGCCCAAAAACTATGTTCAAACGGGAGCTTAGTTTGTGTCAATTACCAAAAATGGCAAATTTTAGCTTATATAGTTAGTGAGATGGGCCGGGTCCGGAGGGTGGACTGACGGGTTAAGGGAAATTGGACCAGGCCACTCTTCTCATCACTTTTGTCCGAATTTTTGTTTTATGGCCCAGTGACATTTAAAAAAAATAAAACCAACTAAATAAAATTATACACAATTAAAACTCATAATCAAATGAAACTATTAAACACAATTAATCTCAACAAATCTATTTTGATATTTTTCCTTTTTTATTTAAACATACTAAAAATAGCTAAACATAAGGAATAAAATCTAGGAAAATTAAGCATATACCTTACGAAATTAGCACGGTTATTTTGAGAAATTTTTAAATTTTTGTGCCAAAATTAGGTGATTACATCCATTTTGGAGAAGAAAAGGGGGAGACAGAGAGTGGGGGGCGGCGGGTTTGAGAGAGGCATTATAGGGGAAGTGTCCTAGGATTTTCTAATTAGGAGGGGTAGATTGTAAAAATTATAAAGGAGAGTTTTAATTTGAGCCATTAGATTAAGAAAATAGAGGGCTCAGATGAGGACACGTTGGCCCGTAATACATAACGTATATATACGGTGTAAGTGGGTCTATGTGTATACCTGCTTAGGTGGATGAGCATAGTACATTAATTAAATAATAGTACCATATTGTATGGTGTACACATGCGATTATGTGGACAAAAAGTGATAATGGGGACTTGAGGTAGTGTAAAGCAGGCATTTTTTTGCTGAAAG
Organism: Petunia x hybrida; assembly: GCA_037355625.1. NCBI lineage: Eukaryota > Viridiplantae > Streptophyta > Magnoliopsida > Solanales > Solanaceae > Petunia > Petunia x hybrida. The sequence goes on along the minus strand of JBBBVM010000090.1, from coordinate 7,212,211 downwards.
CTCATAGAGCATCTGTGACGTCTTTGAAACAGAGTATAAATCCAAATATTACTATGAATGAAATACATCCCCCTCAAATGAAAGGAAAGCAAACTTAATCAAAATCTTACTTTGGTATATGTACATAATATCTTTTGGGTGAAATGATGGTAAATAAGTTATTTACATTAAGTGCACAAAACTTAAATTATTTGCACTAAGTGCATAAATCTTAAATTTTTGTATATCTGAATATAGGTTTTGTGCACTAATAACGCACACAATTTATTGCAATCAGATCACGTACCCAGGAGATACTTAGATTTTATGTTTGAATGTAGAACTGGACTCAAAATGGTTTTCTAAAGGGAACATTCTTTTTTGAAAATTTATTGACCATTTACAAGATTCAATACTATCTTGGATAATTATTAAAAAAAAAAAAACTACTCTTTCAAACATAGTATTAATAATCCAAAGTTACTATGAAGTCCTACATCTTCCCTCAAAGGAAAGGAGGTTGGTCTTCCTATTTTAATTTGCCATATGGCTGAGTGATATCTGATTATTTTAAACCTCAAGTTTCTTACGATAGTTAATATGCTACGTGCAATCTTAGAGCTTGTGACTGATTGCAATTGCCTTGTACAATGTACATCTTGATATCATCTGAGGTTTCTAAACTTGATCTTACTTTTGCAGGCATTTAGAAGTGTTGTATGTGGATTGATGAAATCGTTGGATGCTTTTGAGGGGCATATGTGTGCCAGTTCAAGGTTTTCAATAATGAGGAATCTTCATCCTTCAATAGTTAGAGTTAAACTTTTGTAATGTGCTGTGGAGTTTACCTTATTTTCTAAGCTAGGGATGTTAGTTTTTGTCAGGGGTTGAGCTACAATACATTAACTAAACTGAATCAAAATACTACCTGATCGAACACATAAACAAAGCAGTTGCAAGATAAGTTAGACAAGTGAAATTAAGTAATGAGTTGCAATTTTACCTCATTGAAGCTAAACTGATAGAACTATGAGCAAAAAAAGAAGCCAGGAAACCACGTTTCAAAATGAATTAAGTTATCTTCGACTGATTTGATTTCTGAACCAACAAAGACTATGACATAAGTTCCTCATTTTAATCTCAGTTGCTGAGCTATATAAAGCGGATAGATTCCTCAGAAAAAATGTATCCAATTAATATCTTCAACTCTAATGGCTCTCAGAATCCTTTTTCTCCTTCTTCTTCTGTCGTTCCAAAACCTTGCTCCTGGAGCAGACCAACAAACTGAAACCTTTTCTCGTAATAAAGGTGTTGCAAACCACCTCCTGGAGAATCCACTAGTTGCTGCGGCGGTTGCAATAGCCGTAGCCGTGGTGGTTCTAGGAGTGATTGCCGGGGTAGTTAAATACTTCAGGCTGATAAGGCACAGCCGCATGCCTGAGAATAGCAGTACTTAGGTCGTTTCCTAGATCTTAGGTGTAATATTAATATTAATAAATAAAATGCATGTGTGCCTCCTTATCTCTAAGCAGATTAGTTCTCTGTTGTACTAAATCTGATCATATACATTATCCTTCATCTATCTATGATAAAAACTTCTGGGTATTAAGATGTAAACAAGATTTAAGTCCTGGGACTCCAAAATTTATCAAGCTTATAGACATAAAGAAATGCAAGCAACAAACATTTAAATTTGAAACTGCTCCGGATCGTATGACTCTATTCACCAGATCACTTAATTTAAGTGCAAAAGAACATAAAATTTGGAGTTGTAACACGTCACGCCGAACGAGTTAAGAGTAGCAAAGATTTGTTGATAATCCAAAGCACTTCTGTGTTATTTTGACTTATACCCAAAGCAAATAATTACCAGATTACTCTAGTAATGGGAGGAAAAGAGAGAAATTACAATTAGTAATTTGAGAACTTAGCTTCTTTGATAGTATCTTTTCCTTTATTAACTGCCTAGAAATGATCAACCTTCAAAATAACTCTTTTTCTGTTAATTTTAAATTTATAGCTTAAACACATTGTTTAACAATGTTTACGTATTTTCTAGAAAAACTTTAATAGTCTTTGAAGAGTTCTCGGCCAAAATGGTCCTTAATGTATTGGATATACTTTATTTTCGTCCTTAATGTATCCTTTTTAGATGTATGGTCCTTAAAGTATATAAAAAGGTCGGAGATTTGGTCCATCGATCTAAAACTAACGGAACTTTCAAAAAATCTGGTTAAGTTTAACTCCTCTTACGATGTGCAACTCACGTGCTTTTATGTTGCAGCAACATAAATGCACGTGAGTTGCACATCGTAAGAGGATTTAAACTTAACCAGATTTTTTGAAAGTTCCGTTAGTTTTAGGTCGATGGACCAAATCTCCTACCTTTTTATATACTTTAAGGGGGTAATTTTCACAATTGGTCACACAACTATGGATATTTTGCGTTAAAGTCACACAACTTTGTTTTCTTACCGAAAAGTCACATTACTATTACCTTCATAACCAAATGGTCACAATGGCTGGAAAATACAACTTCTGATGGATTTTTTGTATTTTTTTTATTTTTACCATTTTCCTTTTTTTTGCACAAATAACCATTAGCAAAAAACAAACAAATGAATATTTACCAATAGGCTCTTAATTAATTCTTTTACTTTATCATGATAGATTTTAGAAAAAAAAAAATTTAACCCCATATATATATATATATATATATTAAATTTAAATACGAAGCACTATAATGATAACATCTAAATTCTTCCATTCCTAGAGAAGTAGTGAATCTAAATCTTAAAATTAATGAAATAAAATATTAGTGTTATTTACCTTAGGTAGCCAAATCAGTTCCTATACAATACGACTGCCAACTACCAAAGTTTAGTACTAAAGCAATTTATAGGAGATCAAAATTTATCTTTGTCATTGACTCATTTGTTAGTTTAAAATATAAATCCATTTATTGCTAATTTTTGCACGCTATTCTACATTTTACCTGCCATGAATAAGGGTTTTTTACACAAATATATAAATTTGCACCCTTAATTACAAAAAATAGCAAGATTTTTCAAATTACAAGATATAACAATATTTTTTTAGCACATTTTCATTTTTCCATAACTACTTCCTTCCATTGAAATTTCTCAACCCCACCCCAACCACAATTACCCTCCCCATTTCCACCGGCCGCCGGAGCTCCGCCGTTGCACAACGCCGGATCTGAAGCCACCACCACCAACCACCCCGTCCGCTGCCACTGCTATCATTCCTCCGACAGTGGTGTCTCTCGCCGTCTCACTCCGCTTTTCTGATGGTTTCCCTACGATTTCAGATCTCGTGTCCCCAACAGTGGTAGAAGACGAAGCTTCGCTGCCCCAGATTTACTCCCCGTTCATATCGCCGGTGATACAATAAATCCCCAAATTCTAAAATCTGTTTAACCTGACCCCATTAAAAAACAAGACGACATGACATAGCATCATAAATTATTTCATTTTTCCTCGCATTTGCAACGATAATTGCAGCTGGGCTTTGCATATCATCAGCTACATTGAGAAATAACGCAAAAACAAGATGAAACAAAAGCTAAAACTCTCTAGAAACATTGAGATACAGTGAGATATAATGAGATACAGTGAGATATAATCTAGAAACATTGAGATACAGTGAGATATAATGAGATACAGTGAGGATAGGATGAGGAAAAGTGAAATTGGGCGAAATGAGAGGAGTAAAAGTGAAATTGGGGGAAATGGTGGGAGGAAAAGTGAAATATGGGGAAATGGGAGGAGCAAAAGTGATAGTGGGGGAAATAAGGGGAAGAATGTAAGGGTTTGGTATGTTATGGGAAAATATTGCTATGTTTTTTGCTATGTTTGTAATTAACTTGTGTTTTCCTCTATATATGGTTATTTTGCTAAAATGTTGATATATTTATATGGGTTTTTTACACTAATATACAAATTTGACCACTTAATTACAAAAAACTAGCAATACTTTTCAAATTACAAGGTATAGCAATATTTTTTTAGCACATTTTACACCAATCAACACATTTCAATTTTATTTCCCCAAATTACAACATATCACTTACTCTCTCTTCTTCCATCACCCCACCCCCACCCCACCACCCCAGCATCATCACCCCCATCCAGCGCCATCACCACCACCAAGTCGTAGTAGTTTCAAAGTGTTCGCCGTCGTCTTCGTCGTTGGAGAAGTTGAATCGTGTTTTGAACCAGCGGCGGAGGAGTCTGATCTGGTGTCGCAGTGATGCTGCTGCGTCGCCGAAAAATCCAGCTGGTGTCGCTCCTCAAAACCCAGCTAGTGTCGCTCCTCCTCGTCCATTTTGACTATGGTTTTGATCTCTGTAAACTCGCCGGCGAATTCGTTTCTCCGATTACTCATCCTGTGGCTCCAATTTTTTTTTTTTTGATATTCTAGTATAATAATTGGGTCCACTAAAATGTGTTTAAGATATGCATTCACTTATTCTACCAGTGCTCCTTTGTTTTACAATTACAGGAGAGGCTAACTAGCAAATGGCTTCAAATTCAAGAAAGCACTCAAATGGATCGTGAAGAAAGCAAAAGGAAGAACCATCAAGGCCAACTTGTTAAAAACACTATGTAATAGTCTGCTACTGTTCTAGTCATATTACTTCTTAGAGATAGTTTTGTTGGATCAGCTAGCTATGTTAGCTATGTTAGCTATATTACAGCGCTTTTGTGAACACTTATGGTGATTTAATAAATTAACTAAAAGATGTCTGTTGCTCCATTCTTGTTATACATATTTAATTATTTCTGTGGCAGTTATTTACTAATACATATTTATCACTCATCTGTTATGCATAGTAATCCAGTTATGCATATTTATTTCACACTTGTTGAATTTTTCTGATCCGAACAAATGCAACACCGCTGAAACAGTCTGAAACAGCTTGAACAGTGCAAACACAGCGCTGAAACAGTTTGAAACGGCGCAGATACAGTGCTGAAACGGTGAAGAAACAGTTTGAAACAGCGCAAATACAGTGCTGAAACAGTTTGAAGTAGCGCAGATACAGTGCTGAAACAGTTAGATACAGTGCTGAAACAATCTTGAAACGGTGCAGAAATAGTTAGATACAGTGCTGAGCACAACCTGAAACGGTGCAGAAACAGTTTGATACGGTGCTGAAACAACCTGAAACGGTGTTGAGACAGTTAGATACGGTGCTGCAGAAACAGTCTGAAACGGTGCAGAAACAGTTGAGATACGGTGCTGCAGAAACAGTTGAAACGGTGCAGAAACAGTTAGATACGGTGCTGCAGAAACAGTTAGATACGGTGCTGCAGAAACAGTTGAAACGGTGCAGAAACAGTTAGATACGGTGCTGCAGAAACAGTTAGATACGGTGCTGCAGAAACAGTTGAAACGGTGCAGAAACAGTTGAGATACAGTGCTGAAATAGTTGATACGGTGCAGAAATAGTGAGATTCAACGAGATACATTGAGGATGGATGAGAAAAAGTGAAATTGGGAAAAATTGGAGGAGTAAAAGTGAAATTTGGGGGAAATGGTGGGAGGAAAAGTGAAATAGGGAGAAGTAGGAGTAGTAAAAGTGATAGTTGGGAAAATATAAGAAAGAATGTAAGGGTTTGGTATGTTATGAGAAAATATTGCTATGTTTTTGCTATGTTTGTAATTATCTTGTGTTTTCCTCTATATAGGGTAATTTTACTAAAATGTTGCTATGTTTGGTAATTAAGCTCTAAAACTTGTACTTTTATGTAAAAAATCCTTTGGTAATTAAGTTCTAAAATTTGTACTTTTGTGTAAAAAAATCCATGAATAATATAGGCAAAATATATAAAATATCCCCAAAGTTGTCCTGAATCACACGTTATGATGAGATGAATACCTTAATGAAGATGAGATTTGATCGCGGCACGCGTTACATAAATCAATATGATGAAATGAATACCTACCTCAACGATGAGACTAATTAACATGGGTTGGAAGAGTGAAAGTGGAGTTGTTCGAATTGTTGGTTTAAAATGGGTTGGAGGAGCCGTTGGTTTAATGGCGGGTGGGTTTACTTTGGGAAAGAAGACTTATTTACCTCATAATATACACTAAGGGCTAAAAACAAATGGCAACATGGCACAATTACATTGGTTTATGGAAGGGCTTTAAAACACTCACGCACTCCCCTTTACGTGTAAGCTCACCGGGCATCAGAAGGGAAATTAATTCGGTTTGAAATGTGCTCAGGGGTGATAGAACTCCCGCAAAGTTAAAGATCACAACGTGCGATTCAAAACAACATTTGAGGGGGTATTTTATGCATTTTGCTAATAATATATTGATTTCTTTCATAACTTATTACTATTAGGAAAGCAACAAAGGTGGAACGAAGCATGGTATAAATTAATGTTAAGTTTTATGTAGAAATGAAAGGTGAAATCAATCACAGTGTTAGAGTATGTTGGATTATATGTGAATTATCCTTTCCACTATCCAAACCAAATACAGCCTTAGCATCATGTCATGTCAGTCGTATAAAAGCGTAAATTAAAGATCAAATGGTAAATATAAAAAAGAGCTACATTTATATCTTTTCATTCGACAAGGACCAAACTATGAAACAGATGTAGTTCTAGATAGTGCATGTACAGATTTCGAGAAAAACAATCAGATGACAATGTGTGTTCCCAACAAATAAACACTACAAAGAATGTGTATATATTCTGACTCCTTGTTAGCATGAATATTCATGCTTCTTAGTTAACCCCATCAAACTCAATCAGCTATCATCTTGTTAGTAATCCAACGTAAAGTAAAGAAGAATGCGAAAATTCGGCTATGGTTCTCATTAATATTCATATGGCTGCTCTTTACTGCACCATCTTTTTTCTGGTGATGATGATTTCTAACATCTCCTTTAACGATCACTTGCTTTCTCCCAACATCTATTGTATACTCCCTCAAACCTGCCATGATTAGTATCAGTGGTTAAGTATAACAACTTGTATTTTCTAGATAACATTGTAAGAAAAAGTACATTATTATGCCGTTTTTACCGGCGGGAACAAATTGCATTTACCACATTTTGTAGGTTCTCAATCTATAATTACGTAAAGTTATTTAGAATTGACTTTCAAGTGATCTGATAGTCTAAAAATCTTCTAAACGAGTAGTAAGATAGGAAAATTCATCAATTGAGCTACCCACAAATCACAATCCCATCACTCATGATCTACGTTTATAGATAATAGCCTAAGTTTGATACCAAAGAGTACTTTCTCACCAGTTATTCTTGAGATGATTTGAGAAATTCTATGTCTGCAGTGTGTGCATCCCAAATTTGCATTCACAACCACCACCTGAAACTAAACAAGTCCAAAGACGATGAATTCTTAAAATATGATTCTTTCCTAGCTAAAACACAAAGATAGTTAATGAAAGGTAAAATCATAATTAAGATTAACCTACCGAAGGAAGTTTAAGATTAGCAACGTCTAACAGAGTTTGTTTTCGACATTTCTCCATGCTAATAGCTCCTGAGAATTTTCCTTCTGATGATTAAGAGGAGGGAGTTGTTGGCATAATGAGGCTAAGTATTTGACGCCCTGGTCAACATATATACTACTAATAGCTCCTACTAATACTTATTCCAATTCTCAACTAATCACTTTTCAATATATACTATAATAAATCCAACGTATGAAAATAAAATAGAACAGTTATTATTATTATTATAATCCTGCCTTTGTCTGCCAGATTATAATTGTTAAAATAAATCTATGTAATACTAGCAGACTGAGAATAATGATGACTAATTGGGTGAGAATTTGGCATGTTCTAGCCATCAATAACGAACTTGCCCCCTTTTTACCTTAAGGTGGTCTTCATGTTCCTATATATCATCAAATAATATTGTATTCAAACCTTTAATTTGCCCAAAGATTAGTTTATTTTATCAGTATGGGAACTACCGTAATTTATTTATTCCATGATAATACAGGTCAACAGCTACTAGTAACAGATCACAAAATAAAAAATTGCACCTAATTATGTTGGAGCAATGGTGTTCTTTAAAGAATACCGCCAGCAAACCATACACTAGTAATAATTTGGAGCAGGTCACCCCCTTGGCCCCTACCCCTCTGTCCAATATCTAGATAATATAAATACTCCAATTTTTATAACATATTGACAACGAAAATCAGTTTTTATAAAGAAATCAATTTTTATCCTTTCTGCAGAGGGCGTTGGTAGCAGGTTCTTCTCATGTATAGCATGTTTTCCATTCACCAAAACTCTGAATAAATTTATTTCATTGTACAAAACTCTTTTGAAATTATTCTACATCCTTACTTTTTTGGTTTGCGAAAAGAAGCCTTGTTAAAGAGTTTTTAACCCATATAGTATAAATATTAACCAAATTAGCAGAAGTAATAGAAATCTTAGAACAGTGACCAAAATAAGATAAAACGCTAATAGCAAACTGGGACCATTTATCTCGTATTTACTCATAAACTCTAACAAAGAAAAGTTTAAGACTTAAGAACTGCTGCCGTTAACATAAAACAAAACCACAGTCGTTAAATAAGCAAACAGTGAAAATTTGAAGAAAATGTGAAGGCGGCGGCAATGTAAGGGCCAAACTCAAGTAACTCCAACATGCTCGCAAAATAAAAACCATCCCTCGTGCAAGCTGATAAATACAATAAGTTAGTATTTCATATGCTTCTCCATCCGAATTGCGCAAAAACAAATTGTGGTTTTTAAAGATGGTATAACCTTATAAGCAAGACATCTGATTTTTCACTCCATAAGGATACGGCCAGTGGCGGATGTAGATGTACAAATATCAAGTCGAGAACCCAGTAACTTTCACTTAAAATCGTTATCCTAGAATTTAGAACCCATAAGGTTCAAATTCTAGATCCGCCTCTGGATACGGCACAGAGCAACTGACATAAGAAGAGGGCTGGGGTCATGCTGCATAGCCTTCCTGATTTTTCACTTATTAGTTATTACATTCAGTTTGAGATGAAAGCACTGCATTCGCACACAGCAAGAAGTAAATGATTGAGCTGCTCAGCAACATTTTCAGGAGTTCAGCACCATGTGCCGTCCAAACTAATGTGAGCTTTGGACTTTTTGCATGTGTTTTGCGAAATTGAAAAGACATTCAAGAATAGAACTGCATCCGACCATGCTCTTTCCTTCTGAAACTTCTTAAAGTAGTTACATGACAAGCATGGAACTCTTCTTGAACATGTTTACATCCGAGAATAAAAGTGCATACAGCCACTTCCTTTGTGTTCATTGCCCTGCATGAAAACACACAGAAAAGAAGATATCATGCATGATGGTTTCCCAGCTCCCCAAATTATAGAACAACAACCTAGAGGAAAACCAATAAGAAAAGGTAAAGAAACCTTCCAGTTTTTAATCAATGAAAACAATCGCTTGAATTTTTTTTTTTTTTTTTTGTGTGTGTGTGTGTGTTTGGGGGGGTGGGGGGGGGGGAGGGGGGATTAACGGTGGTGTGCACGCCAGCTTGCATGCACCTCAACTAATTCCACTAGGTCCGTACTACCTCCCACATGCACAAGTACCGGGTAACTATGCGCACCCAGGCTTAAATAGATGGAAAAAAATCACCTAGTATTGTCTTCGCTGAGATTTGAATCCGAGACATCATGGTTTCCCTCCCACTTCATAACTACTATGCCACAACTTTGGGTGCATAAAAACAATCTTATATTCAGCTGAGGATTTCACTAATCACCCAGCCTTTGCAATTGCCCAACTGATCCCCATTCAGAAATGCATTAATTTCCTCTCATTTCCCCTATTTTTTCAAAATTCTGATAATAAATTCTCATCCTTCTCAAGAATTGTACTTCTAAGACAGTTATGCTCAATAACCCAACTCCACTATCTCTCCTGATTGAGTACACAACACTGTTTAGATATACAGACATGTATATCGAATAAAGAATATGTTCAATTTTAAATAATCATGTATCTTGAGCTATATCAAAATGTTAGACAGCCCTCTTGTTGAGTTTTACGCAAATATTTCACCATTCAAAAAAATCAGGAGACCTACAAGAGATTTCAGACGGGAAGTGCTACTTTTCCAAACTAAATGATACAAGACTAAAAGGTACTCTAACTGCAAGTCCATGTCCAACAATGAAGGAACAAAAATCTTTAAAAAGTTCAATCTAAATTAATGTCAAGATGAACCACTGCATTTTTTGGTAAGCATTTGAAAATTACATCCCTTCCATTATTTTACATCAGGTCAACAAACTATAAACCTTGCAAAGCCTAGGAGAACTTAAAACCTCCCAACAGTTCATGAAATTCAAATCAAAAGCCATTATATCCTATGGGTGATCTAAAGCACAGTTAATTCAGTAACCTCTGCGAAGCTTTCTGAAACCAGAAGAAGACCTCAGGATGGAGAGCAATTGAGAGAAGCTCGATGGAGTCAGCGATCCTTCTAGAGCTGAGAGTACTATGACTTTATATATATATACACACACACAATCTATATATATAAAGGAACACTGCAGTTACACATAGGTCCTACATAAAAGAGTTTACTCTCTTTCCCTAAGAGTCACCGGAATCTTAGAGACACTCAAAGAAAGGTAAAGAGGGGACCCCTGCATTTTATGTGAAGAGTCATTCCCGGTTTCCAAGATGGAGGTGAGGTGCGGATGAAGGCTATAATATATGGGTTCAACAGAACCCAATAGCTTTGACCCAGACCTTGTATATGTGTTAAGAAATCACTAATTTGAACTAAAATTAAATTCAGAAACCAATTACTAACACTTGAGATCGATGCCAAGAATCCTGAACCCAAAAAGTTAAATTTTTGGATCCACCTCTGATGGAGGTTTTAGGATTCATGCAGTATTTTCCAAAATGCTTAGCATAATAGCATCACAGGTAACTGAGGCACCTCAATTATGCTTATAAAGACAAATATTTATAAGCGTAACAAAGAAAGTCTTGTATTATTATCCAAAGAGTCAAATATCCTCGGTTTCCAAGAGGGGAGTTTTAGGCATCTTTCAGTATTGCGCAAAATGCTGAGCACCGCAGCTAACGAATGCACCTTCATTTGCTCACAAATGAAATCTTTATCACTTATCAGTTTTAACTAACCTAATTCTGAACATGCACCGCCACACTTTCACTACAAATTGCTAAATCACATCATAGCTATGTAAACCAAACTAGGGAACTAACAACATACTATTATCAGCAAATACTTGTAGCTTATATTACATCGAAACAGCATAACAAATTGTTAAACAAACAGGCAATGATCTCTACAAAGCATAAAAACAATAGTAAAAGCCGTCAATGAGCCAATACACACCTCATCTTCTACGCGAAAATCCTCCATCTCTTCGACTCTTCTCCTTAAACAAAGCTCTTTCTCTTTCCTTCTCCTTCCTCTCCCTCTCCAACCGCTCTTGTCGCAATTCCTCCACCGTCTTTTTCACATTACTCTTCTTCACAGGCCTCGAATACTCATCATCATCATCGCTCTTTTCACCCGAATCATCGCTCCGTTTCGCCGCATACCAAGGCAATTTAGTTCCTTTACCAACAATTCCATACCCTAACCTATACTTCTCATCCTCCGGTGTAATGACCCTAGGTGGTTCCACTTTCTTAATCCTCTTATTATTACTATTCTTTTCATTTTTCTCATCTCCTACTTTTACTGGATCAAAAATCCTAATTCCTTCAAACAAATTAATATGCTTAGAATCCGATTTCTTCTCCTCGGACAACGATGATTTTTCTAATTTCTGCTCGCCACGCGCTTGAATTGACGATGATGACACCACACGCGCTTGGGGAAACTGTTCGACTTGATATTCTGTATCTGAATTTCCCGATTTCTGATCGCCACGCGCTTGAATTGATGATGATGAAACGCCACGCGCTTGACGAAGCTGCTCGAGTCGATATGCGGAATCGCGCTTTCTAGATTGTTCCTGTTTAAGTTGTTCCTCTTTAGCGGCCGCTTCTTCATCACGCTTTACTTTTTCGCGGTTATCGAAATTGTATACGTTCCATCTTTTCTGTGGGAGAATGTTTAATCCTCCATGGCCTCCCATTGTTTAGAAAGAATTGGGGAAATTGATAAAACCCTAATTTCTGGGATTGTTGTTGATCATTAAGAGATTGATATATCGGGTCGGGTTTTTTGGTTGGGATTTTTACACAAATATACAAATTTCCACCCTTAATTACAAAAAAATAGCAATATTTTTTTAATTACAAGACATAACAATATTTTTTTAGCACATTTTTACCATAAACAAAACATATCATTTTGATAATTACACTTACACCCCCACCCTCCTAAAAACCCTAAAATACTTTCTCCACTTCCCCCACACCAAATCAGCCACCACCCATTTTCAGATCTAAATATACAACACAACCACCACAACCACCGTTCAAAACAGAAACAGAGCCGCCACCACCACCGCCTGAATCTCCACCGGAATCCAGTACATCGCCACACAGAGAGAAAGAAGGAAGGGACAGTGGCGGAAAACGCCATCACAACCAGCAGAAAAACGGAGGGATAATAACAGGGTGAAACGAGTCCCATCTCTGATCTGCCAAAACAGAGGGATAATAACGGAAAACGCCATCTCCACTGCCAGTCCACGTTAATAAACGGCGGAGAGCAACCATTGTTGATAGTCGAGACAAGTTGGAATCCCTTTGGGACGATGGATATGGAACTCAAACCGTAAAGGATTTCTCCGCTAAGAAGATTCTTAAGCCCGATGGAGGTCCACCTCGGTGGTTTACTCCCATATCAGCTGGTCCTCCTTTGAAAGATTCTCATCTCCTTCTTTACTTGCCTGGTAATCTTTAAAAAATGAAGATAAATAGAATGATCGAACAGAGATTTTCTTGTAGTTTAGTGGCACAAATTGGGGAGTTAATATCAGTATAGTAGTCCCGAATTTCGATGAGAAGCCTTTGAATCAATCAGGTGTAACAGTACATTTCACTAAGTCTCTTTCACTTTTGATGGAATCTGATGTTTAATTTACTTTCCACTCATTTCTAATGCAACAGCCGAAACAGTCTGATACAACTATTGAAACAGTCTTAAATAGGTTGAAACGGTCTAAAACGGAGTTTGAAACAATATGATACGGTTTGAAACATCGTTGAAACAATTGTTGCAACAGTTTGATACAGTCTGAAACGATGTTGAAACGGTATGATACGGTCTGAAACGAAATTGAAACAATCTGAAATAACTGTTGAAACAGTTTGATACGGTCTAAAACAGGAGTTGATACAGTTTTAAACAGTATGATACAGTCTGAAAACGGGACTTGATACAGTTTAAAACAGTCTGATACAGTCTAATACGGAGTTGATACAGTCTGAAACGAGACTTGATACAGTTTAAAACAGTGTGATACAGTCTGAAACAACATTGAAACACTATGATACGGTCTGAAACAGTCTGAGACGGTCTGAAACGGGAGTTGATACAGTTTAAAATAGTCTGATACAATAAAAAAATGAGAGTTAATACAGTTTAAAACAGTTAGATACAATGCTGAAATGAACCGAAACGGTGCAGAAACAGTTAGATACAGTGCTGCAGAAACAGTTGATACGGTGCAGAAACAGTTGATACGGTGCAGAAACGGTGCAGAAACAGTTGATACGGTGCAGAAACGGTGCAAAAATAGTTGATACGGTGCAGAAATAGTGAGATTCAACGAGATACATTGAGGATGGATGAGAAAAAGTGAAATTGGGGAAAATGAGAGGAGTAAAAGTGAAATTGGGGGGAAATGGTGGGAGAAAAAGTGAAATAGAGGGAAATGGGGGGAGCAAAAGTGATAGTGGGGGAAATAGAAAGAAGAATGTAAGGGTTTGGTATGTTATGGGAAAATATTGCTATGTTTTTGCTATATTTGTAATTATCTTGTGTTTTCCTCTATATAGGGTAATTTTACTAAAATGTTGCTATGTTTGGTAATTAAGCTCTAAAACTTGTACTTTTATGTAAAAAATCCTAAATAATTTATGGGTAGGACTTGTAAATATGAACTTTATGGATAGGAATGGGTAAGTATTTTGATTTTAATGGATATTTTCTAAAATACAATCAGCATCAAACTCAAACTAAACTTGTTTACCTTTTTGAGATCAATAAATTTTAAACAATGACCACTAATTAAAATAGCGGCTATAATGAATTTCTAAGCAATTATGCAATTAGAGAGCTGATGCCATTATTTCAATCATTCCTTTGATTACAAACTGGAATATCCTTTTGAAATGATGGCTAGATCCGATTTATTCAATTACCATATTATCGACCGATTTGTGTGATAAACTCTTTTCTTTATTTCTCATAACAAAATTAAATTCAATTACATTACATTCTTCCAACTTGAAATTTAGAAGCTTTCAAAACGGTACTGTTACACAAATTTGAAAGTGATCGTTATTGAGGTAGAATTTCTCGTTATGGTGAATCTACAACATATGTAGCATGGAAGAGAATGATCCTCATAGTCCTCTTCTATTTCCAAATTTCCATCGATATATAATTAGAACAGCCACCAGTACCTCAGCACACAATTAACTTCACATATTCTTGATTTGCAATCCTTGTAAATTCTTCTTTCTCCAACTGTGCTTCCCCCGAATGATTTCTTGCATCTGAATTTGGCATGTTTTTGGAGAGTTAACTCATTTATTGGAAAGTGGCTCGCCAAGCTTCAGCTAGCATTAAATTGATAAGATGATGAAAAATGCATAGCAGTTGCAGCACCAACTTCTCAAAGATGTCAGTAACGCTGATTCTCGTATTGCTCATGATTCCTAATGCATGGCAGCATGCTACTCCCCGAAGCAGACATCATCTCGCGTCGAGTCTTCAGAAGATGAAGTTGCTCAATACATGGTTCTTACTTGCAGAATGTCTCTTTACGATATAGGCACTGTCTTCTACACCCGCACTCAAGCAATTTATCCTGTGCCTGTGGAGGTAGCTCTTGTAGTCGATTGTGGAGATGGGGGGTAGTGCAAAACATGCAAGAAATTATTAAAATTTGTCCACACTTACCACTCAAAGTGATCTTCACAGCAAATAGAATTGCAGATAATTGAAAGTCCAGCGGCTTTCCTGGATATAGCAAAACAAATTAAATGGTCATGGTCGAGGAATAAAATGCTTACACGAGCCCTGAACAAGCTTAAGATTCAAGAGAATTTTAGATGTAACATGTTATATTACATAATGTCTTCTGATAAGCACATTGTGATGGAATATCAATCATTTTATGAACAAATTAGGCTTAGTTGTCTTCCATAATTCTTAGTTGGGATGGGTTTTTTTTGCATGGAAGGGGCACATATATCACTTTCTGTCCCTAGGGCCTAAATTCTTGCACTTGAGAATTTCACATGACAATGATATAAACTGGCACTTTAATGTGTAGGAGTCTCTGTCAAGCACAGCAATACGATGAAGGGACCAGGTTGCGAGTTTATAGTCAATTACTGAGTACCAGTATGGTCTTGCTTTCACAAAATATATCAGGATCATTAGAAGTAAAATTATCACATACCAAGTTGCAGAATACATATCGTAGAACTTGTCAAAAGCCTTATCAAAACAATAGTGACAAGCTAAAAGATCCTTGATGTCTGTCACTCTGCACGTAGATTTGCAGCATTTTACCTATGTTAAATAAGGACTGCATCATTAAGCGTATCGAACATGCAGGTAAATATGATAAACTCAAGCTATATATAGATAACAAGAACAACTAAAGTAGTGATAAGATAAGAATCAGCATCAATTCATCAAGTATACCTCAAACCCAAACTAGTTGGGTTGAGAAGGAACACAAGGACTTCCAAGGGGATCAACCATCCTAGCACTACTCTCGCCCAAGAACACTTAGCTTTGGAGTTCTGATGGGATTGGGTATTAGTACTAGTATAAATACATTCCTCGCATGACTAGACTACTTTTACATTAGCCGTCAACCTATAGCAACTCTCGTTTAGGGCTTGGAACCGGCCATACATTGCAATGCTCACTTAGGAGGAGTTAAATCAGAAGCAGCGATTCAGAATGCTACCAGACAATGAAACATGGAGTTTTACTCAATCTTAGCTTCAATTGGCATTGCATAGGCTGTCATCATAAACTTATAGACAACAGAATGTATGACTAGCATGGATAGAACTCCATGGGAAGTTATCAAGCTTATATGACTTAGAACTACAATGGAATGCCACAATTAACTAAACTTTTTTTCATATTGAACCTCCAAAAGTAAGCACAAACAAAATGTAGCTTGTATTTCTTTTAAAATGTCAATATTATGTTTTGGCGCATTTGATCTTCAATAAGCTAGATGATGTCCTAATAATGGTTAAATTGCAAACGTATAGTAGTACTATAATGAATTAGAAGCCTTATGCTCTCCATAACAGTCGCAATTTACACATTCATTAGTACAATATGAAACAGATACCTTGAGATAATTAGAAATTATGGGAACCAAGATAGGTAAAAGCTTTACCAAACGCTTGAGCTTATAGGAGTAATATTGTCTGTGAGAGGGGTGTCCAGTAACGTGTTCTCTCAGGTGACCTGCACTGATCACCATAGATAAAGATTAATCAATTCTCCTTCACTAAAAAATGAAAAACATAAGCTCCACTGGTTCAGAAGGCCAGCTCCTTATTTAAATATCTCAAATCCTTTATTGGTTATGTTCATATATGGAAGTAGGGGATCTACCCTATTATCCCCCAATAAAAACAAGCAGATTCTTTCCTATAGATTCATCAGTTGTTGCTTTACCATCAAGGCTCAAGCAACATGAGTAGATCTACTTTAGGGTCACAAGAATGAGGAGATCCAAAGTAATTTTTTTACTAGGAGAAGGCACCAATTTGCCGTTCTAACATGTCATCACTGCTTCTGGTTAGAGCAATTTGATGCTCTCAAACAGAGGTGAGACATATTCATCCATCACTAGCAGTATGATACACAAAGCAGAGTACATTTCAAAGGCCGCAAAATTACCTGTCACAAAAGGTATTACTACAATCAAGACACATGGCTAAAGTAGTTGACCTTCGGCATGTGTTACAGTTAGCATCCAATGAGCTTTTGTTAATTTGATGGCATCTGCAGATTAAGAGAGACAAAAGGCAATATTAGTGATGGACCTGAATCTACTCCTAGATACATATATTACATTTATGACTGATTAACTTGGCTTAACTAGTAGATTTTAGCTTTCACATGTCAATAGGGAACAAAGCCTCCAGCTTTAGCAAGTACTACCACTACAATGAAGCTATCAATTGATCTATTTCATCAGAAGTACACTACTTAGTTTGAATAAGAACGAGATTCACCGGGAACTATAATAGACAAGTTGATCATTCTTTCCATGGTAAGGTGACCGAAATCTGAATCAATAGATTCAAGTATTAAATTTCGAAAAAAGCATCAACTTGAAAGGTTTAGCAGGCTTCTGCACTTCCTAAAAGCATTAGGCAAACATCAAAGAACAAGCACAAACGGTCAGTACTCTCTTTTCCTTTCTCCTCCTTCCTTTTGTGGTGGAGGAGGGCGGGGGCTTCTGTAATTTTGCTCGGATACAATTAAAATGAAATATACATGAGTAAAACTTAAAAAACAAAATTAGAAAAGAATTAAGGAACCTTTTATACAGCTGCAGAAGCTCTTTGGATATGCTGGATTTACTTTGAGCCACTCCCACCTGTGTTAGACATTATTAAGATTAGCATAACATATATATATGACAACAACTTGCAACTGACTTATTTCCTAATGCCTTAAGACAGGAAGTAATACATGAGGGCTGGATTCACCAGCTTGACCAGAGGAAAGACATTGACTTTTCGATGCCATGACCAAGCAATCTTCAGGAAGATGACCTGCCCTCTGACATTTCCAACTACACCAGTGAAATTATAATTAGAAAAGCCGTCCATAGCAATAAGGAGTAGAAAATAAGGGCACATTTAACTTTGATCATAAAGGCGGTTGCCACATGCAGCACATTGTGTCTTCATTTATTTCTAAGTTGAGCTGGATTGTAGAGAATGACCATCGACTGACAGATCTTTGGTGCTCCAGGAGCTAATATGGAGAGATTAGTCGCCTTCAAAACGAATGTCAACAAGCTTACCACTCATAAGTACAAAGTGCAGATCTCTTCTTGGACCACCGATGACGGTCATAATCCCAGGTGTTGCCTCCAGATTCAGGAACTTCCAATTTGCACTTTTGACCAGAAAAGGACTCAGCTTGGACTTGGATACTTAAGGGTACCTTAGGACATTATAAGAGGAACAGTTGGAGTTGAAGCAGGAATCTCATACATGCATAAAAATACACATTGCTCAAAGAGTAGAGAGAATTCTCAAAATCACTCTGGATACTACTTAAGTAATCATTTTCTTTCATTAATCAAGTCATGAAACCTTTCACATGTATCAGTGCTAGTCCATATATACAAACAGAATGAAAGTGGAAAACACCTGCTGGAGTTTAAGATTTTGTAGTAGTTCCTTTTTGCAATCCATACTGCATATGTCATCTTCAGTCTATAAGCAAAGTAAATAAGGATATGGGGTTTATTAAGAAATGAACATAAAGTACAAGTAAATAAACGATAAAATAGACCCATGAACCAATAACTTACCTCATTGCATATATACTCCCCATACTTTCCACATACCACACAAGCAGGTTCTCCTGGAAGAGGAAATCGCTGCTCGCTGCGAGTTTTAACTCCATCTTTGTCACTTCCACTACCTAAAAAATGAATGTAGAAAATCATGTAAGAGAGATGAGTGACAAGCTCTCAAAATCGACAATAAACAAACTATTCGCATATTTCCGACACGAGTAGTAACTATCTGTCAAGGGATTTCTATTTGGTAGGAACTATAGAATGCTAGTTCAAGTGATCTTTCTTTTAGAAAGAATACTAGGTTGCATTCTTATAACACTGTAAATGAAGCAGGTCCCACTATTTCTAGGTAGAGGTACCTAGAGCCAAAGACTGGTGTTATCATGTGAGGATTATTGTAATCCAATAGCGTTATGGATTTGGAAAGGAAAGGAAAGAAAGACAACATACAAACTTCTCCATCCCAATTACGAGACAACTGTCACTTTGAGACATAACAAGATGTTTGTCAAACTTTGATAAGCTGTATGAATTAAATTATTTAACTAAAGGCATTTCAAACATGCACCATAAAATGAAATTTTCGGTTAGGCCGTGCAGTCAACCGACATCCTTCCCTAGACCCATAGGGCGAACCCATGCGACTAAATTTACATAATCGATACAAAACTAACTTATAAGTATAAGAGAACTCAAAGGAGACTGGAAGATATATATATACACAAACAAGCTGCCTGAAAGAATGCACCTAACTACCCAAGTATAAAGGTTTCCAGATCAGACATGTACAAATCCAAAAGATATATACACATCTCTCGAAGGGAACAAAATAAGTCTAGTAACACAAAAACTATAGCTGGCCTCGGCGAACAAAAGTTGGCTCACTACATATAGCTGGAATGCTCTCGCTCCTCAATCACGCTGCGTGTTGGGTCTTGGAGCAGACTCTATCAAAATAAAAAGACAAATAGGAAAAGGATAGGGAGTGCGTCAAAATGACTCAGTAAGTGAGGAATAGCTAGCTATCTCAAAGAATAAATAAACTAGCTGAGGAATCAGAAACCAACAGCAACCAGAACAGATAAGCAATGCATGGAGCAGTCAATATAACAATCACACATAGGTGCCAAACATATGTAATGATATGAAATGAAACATGATGCAATGGGGTCGCATATGCCCAATGTACGGAGCAGAATCCTCCTACTTCGGAGCGGAATCCTTCTACCCTCAATATAATATAGAATGTATGTATGTAGGGAGCGGAATCCCCCTACTCATTGGTGGAATCCTCCTGCCCTCAATATGACATAACAGGCCCACAACAACAGAATACAAAAAAAAAATGCATCTCAAGGCTGCGACATAGTAAGTATGACCTGTCGGCAACTATTCACGTAAAGAACGCGTGAATAGAATATCCATAAGGCCAAAAGCCGTCAAAGAAATGGATATTATTGCTTACCTCAAATCTAGGGTCAATACGGCTACTGAATGATCACCTTTCTTTTTCGGAGCCTCTCAAAATTAACCCCTTCAAAGCCAAGAAAGGATAATCGCACATATAAGTGCCCATAAAATAAATATCTAACTATTAGAAGTGGAATAGAAAGAAATTGCTAAACTACCCTGGGCCTGGCTTAGCTGAACGCCCATAAAGAATACATTTCCAGACTCACCAGAGCCCTACGATATCAATTACGCCATTGGATTACAATTTCAGGGTCAATTTAAACCCCAATTCCCTAATGTTACAAACCTAGGGTTCAAACCTAGTTACTCCAAGCTTAATTTCATAAAATTCCAACTCTCAAATCCTTAATTAACATTTAGGAACGTTACCTAGATGATTATGACGAATTAGTACCTTGAAATTACCCTAAAGCGACCTTGGAATGATGGAATTTGATAAAAATGAGATTAGCCGACCATAGGGCCCTTTTATACCTCAGGGCAGAGCTATCGCGCCTGCACAGTCGCTTGCGCGTTTGCACCCTCTGGGCGCTTCCGCGCTGAAGCATGAAACACAGCGCTAACGCGCTACCTATGGCGCGGTCACATAGGGAAATGCACAGAAGGCCTGACAGCATCTGTGGTGCTGCCTTTTGGGTCTATACGGGACCCTACGGAGCTCAAAATCATCACATATTTTTCACACAAGTTATAATACACATATATGACCTACTCGCGAAGTTGGTCTTAGAACGAATTCCAAAAACACAAGATAAGGGCTCAACGGAATGAGGGAAATTTCTAACTCTCAGAACATATGCAAAAACTATCCGAGCGATCTCGGATTTCACTTCCAAAAGTTCACACAGGCCACAAATGACCATACGAATCTAAGGACACTTTCGGATTTCGAATCAGAGCTCAATTACTCAAATCGAGCTTAAAAACCTCGCTTCGACTTTACTTACACTAGAAAACGAAAACGTCTTCCAAGACCTATCAAACAGGTCTGATTCAGCTCAAATTTTACAAATAGGTCCTAATGGACCTTACTGAGCTTTTAAGTTTGTTGATTTGCCAATCGGAGTCCTAACTCCCGAAACGACTAGCCAAGATTGTTTCAATAGAACAACCAACATAAGAAAGGATGAGTACAACAGAAACTTTAATAAACTGAAGAAACTTAACTGGAATCATGGTTTGTGTAGATGAGGCATCCACATCTGTAGTGTTCTCTCCCGTACCAGCATTTTGCATAAATGAGAGAGTGGGTATATGTTGCTATTGTTCTAATTCCAGTACTATGAGTCATCACGTTTGATTGGGCATTAACATGATGACTACTAGACGCATCACTCATTATTAAGATCCCATAAAGCGCTTGACAAAAAAACGATCCCCTTGATGAGAATGATTCAACTAGTATGAAGTAATGAGCTCAGCTACTTTTCTCTTCCTTCCACAAGAGCAGTGGAGGTGACGTAGTATATCATTAATTACAAGTTGAACTCGCACATCTCGCTCAATATTAACCTGGTCAATGAGAACAACATCTCGCTTAGCATTAACCCCGTCAGAATCCGATGGATCACTCACTGAATCAGCTGATATCTCAGTTTCAGTGGCACCATTCCCATGGACAATAGTGACATGTTGTCAGATGGAACGGTCAAATTGTCAGCATCACATTAAGAGCTTAATAGAACTACTAAACTTTCTCATTACTTATAGCTTCACAGCTACAAGTCGTTTTCTCATTACTTTGGGTCTCTTATTTCGATTTTTATTGGCATTACTATAGTGGGATTTCAAAAAAATGGGCTTCATTTTTTAAGCTTCTTATTACCTGTAGGAGTCCCATTGCCATTAGCACCCTTTTTGGTACGCCTTGAGCTAATCCCTTATTGTTTTCGAGATTCAAGTTCAGGAATGCGTTTATTTGCTAATATGATGGCTGATCATAGTTCAGTAAAGATTTTAAATGGGTTCTTGGACTATGCTATGTATGAATGATTTTTTATATTTCATAAAGGATCTTGGTCCTTTATTTTTATAGTTCTTGCATTAACCAGTCTTAGAATTAGGTGTAGCTAAATCACAAGCTCATGTTTTATGATCTTAATATGTATTTACTTGAATGATGCTATAAATCTTCATCAAAGTGCTTATTTTTTTATAATTGAACAAAAGCGAGTCTAAATGGGTGTACATAGTCGTGGAGCATTCTAAGTATTTTCTTGAGGGATCGTTCCATCTGACAACATGTCACTCTTGCCCTAGGGAATGGTGCCACTGGAACTGAGATATCAGTTGATTCAGTAAGTGATCCGTCCGATTCTGACGGAGTTAATGTTGAGCAAGATGTTGTTATTGGTGACCATGTTAATATTGAGCGAGATGTGTGAGTTCAACTTGTAGTTAATGATATACTACGTCACCAACACTACTCTTGTGGAAGGATGAGAGAAGTAGTTGAGGTCATTACTGCATACCATATGCAGTTGAATTATTCTCATCAAGGGGAATCGTGTTTTTGTCAAGCGCTTTATGAGATCCCAATAATGAGTGATGCGCCTAGTAGTCATCATGTTACTGCCCAGTCAAACATGATGACTCATAGTACTAGAATTAGAACAATAGCAACATGTACGCACTCTCTCGATTTTGCAAATGCTGGTACTAGAGAGAACACTGCAGATGTGGATGCCTCATCTACACAAACCATGATTCCAGATAAGTTTCTTCACTTTACTAAAGTTTCTGTTGTACTCCTCCTTTCTTATGTTAGTTGTTTTGTTGAAACAACCTTGGCCAGTCGTTTCGGGAGTTAGGACTCCGAATGGCAAATCGACATACTTAAAAGCTCAGTAAAGTCCATTAGGATCTATCTGTAAAATTTGAGTTGAATCGGACTTGTTTGATAGGTCTTGAAAGACGTTTTCGTTTTCTAGCGTAAGTAAAGCCGAATCGAGGTTTTTAAGCTCGATTCGAGTAAATGAGATCTGATTCGAAATCCAAAAGCGTCGTTAGGTTCGTATAGTCATTTGTGGTATGTGCGAATTTTCGGAAGTGAAATGCGAGGTTGTTTAGATAGTTTTTGCATGTGTTCCGAGAGTTAGAACTTCCCCTCCTTCGGTTGAACCCTTGTCTTGTGTTTCGGGAATCGTTTTGAGACCTAACTTCACGAGTAGGTCATATATATGTTTTATAATTTGCGTGCAAAGTATGGGATGATTCCGAGCTTCGTAGGGTCCCGTGGGGACCCAAAATGCAGTACCAACTAATGGTGCCAGGCTATCTGGGCATCGCCCTACGCGGTTGCACTATAGATAGCTCGTTAGCACTGTGTTTCATGCTTCCTTTAATGCGAAAGCGCCCAGAGGGGTGCGATCGCGATGCACAGGGTCACGAAAGCGACCGTGTAGTCGCGATAGCGCTGCGTTGAGGTATAAAAGGGTCGTTGTGGTCAGTTAATCTCATTTTTTATCAATTCCATTATTTCAAGGTCGCTTTAGGGCAATTTCAAAGTACCAATTCGTCATAATCATCCAGGTAATGTTCCTAATCTTAGTTATGATATTACTTAAGGATTTGGGAGTTGGAATTTCATGAAATTAAGCTTGGAGTAATTGGGTTTGAACCCTAGGTTTGTGAAATTTGGGAATTGGAATAAATTGACCCCGAAATTGTAATCCAATAGCGTAATTGATATAGTGGGGTTGTGAGTAGTTCGGAAATGTATCGTTTATGGGCGTTCAGTTAAGCTAGGCTCAGAGGTCATTTAGTAATTTCCTTGTATTATCCGTCCAATAGTTAGATATCCCTTCTATGGGCACTTATGCGTGCAATTATCCTTGTTTGGCACAGAAAGAGATAATTCTAAGAGGCTCCAGAAAGGAAAGACTGTAGCCGTATTGACTCCAGACTTGAGGTAAGTGACAGTATCTATTTCTTTGACGGTCTTTTGTCTTATTGATATTCTATTCACGCGTTCTTTACATGGATAGCTGCCGACAGCGCGTACTTACCACGCCGCAGCCTTGAGATGCATTTTCTTTCTGTATTCTATTATTGTCGGCTTTTATATCATATTGAGGGCAGAAGGATTCCGCCCAGAAGGAGGAGAATTCCGCTCCGTGCATACATTTTATAAAATATTGAGGGTAGGAGGATTCCGCCTCGGAGTAAGAGGATTCTGCTCCATTTATTGGGCACATATGACCTCATTGCTGTCATATTTCATTTATTTCATGTCATTACATGTGTTTACCAGCTACGTGTGATAGTTACATTGACTGCTCCGTGCATTGCTATCTGTTCTGGTTGTTGTTGGTTTCTGGTTCCTCAGCTAGCTTATCTATTCTTTGAGGTAGCTAGTTATTCCTCACTTACTGAGTCCTTTTGACTCACTCCCTATCTGTTTCTTGTTTTGTCTTTTCGTTTCAGCAGATTCCGCTCCAGGACCCAGCATGCAGTGCAATTAAGGAGCGAGAGCGTTCTAGCTGTTTGTGATGGGCCAGCTTTTGTCCGCTGAGGCCACTAGCTATAGATTTTGTGTTACTAGACTTAATTTGCTTCCTTCAGGAAATGTGTATATATCTTTTGGATTTGTAGATGTCTGACCTAAAACCTCCGAACCTTTGTACTCAGTTAGTTAGTTGTGTTCTTTCCGGCAGCTATATACATATGCATGTTTTGTCTACTTTGAGTTCTCTTTATACTTTTTATAACTTAGTTTTGTATTGTTTATGTTAACTCGGTCGAAAGGGTTAGTCCGACGGGTCTAGGGTGGATGTCGGGTGCCCCCACGGCCTAGCCTGAAATTCGGGTCGTGTCAATTTATCTTTATGCTCATACAATTGAACATGTCGCAGATCGGGCTATTAACATATATATACACACACATACACACACGAGTGTCTACTTCTGTCTCCACAATTAGATAATTCAACTAAAGCGATAAGTAACTCAAAAGCATATAAAGTTGCACCAAAGTAGATAAATGGATTTCCGGTTCTACTAACCTGTATATATGTCATTGTTTGAAGAAGGTTTGTGCCCCTTTTCACATTCTGAAGAAGAAGTGCTTGCATCACCTGAAAAATTCACGAATATTTTGCCATGAGCTCAGTCTTGGCAGAAAAAACTCACTGGTCCTAGCTCATTCAAGTAGAAAAGACCAAAAGGAGAAAGAAAAATAAACAAATGAAACTTACTGTCATACACCACCAAATGCAATAGCGAACTTGAAGGTTCCTGGAACAATATTGAACCCAAACAATCACTAAACCACAACTGACAAGATACAAAACATAATTACAAGATACAGTAAAACAAATAACTCCAGTTACCAATACTTCTTCAGTCAATTTGTGATAAGGCTGAGTTGAATTAGCCTCCTTTCTGCATTTCAAATACAAAAGACCAACTCACAACTCCAAATTTCACATAAATTATCATGTAGTAAAACTTTTTATTTTCACTTCAATAAGGGGGGCTTGTGCCAGAACTCGGCTGTTATGCAACGCCAACGCAATGTACAATGGCCCAGGCAGCTAGCTCTACTACTAGGCCGTTGTAAAGGGTAAGGGTTACTGTCCCACATATCATATACTATTAAACTGATTTAGAACATATACTAGCCAAAAGACCAAGAAATGTATACTAGTATTAATCATCAAGTACACTTCTCCCAAGCCTTTGGTTTTGTGCTAGATTGCAACACGTGACGTGTGTTACGCCCACGTCACAGGTTCAAACCATGTCTGTTTGCCACAGATAAAAGCCTGGTATTTAAGCACCACCCACCACGGTGGATTTATCCGTTATCAAAAATTAATTATCTAAGTAACTTAAATATTAACTATAGAAGATTAATTCAAATAGCAACCTTCTCTTTTTAATATAATCCTGATGAGACATAGGCAAGTCATAATTCTCTTCCACTTCATTGTTCTGCTGCACCTTAGCTTTTCGTTCTCCGCGACGTCGTTTCCGGTGACCGGTTTTCTCCTCAACGGAATTCTGCTCGGCCGGAGCTGGAACCGGAAGGTTACCGGTGACAACATTATAAGCTGGAAAAAGAGGGGGAAAACGAATTAAAATAAAGATGAGGGGGGAACTTAGAAATAGTAAAAGATAAAGAATAGTAAGAATTGAAACCATGAAGATTTTGAAGAACAGAATTGAGATTGAAGGCTTTGTTGTATGCATTGGATGGGTTCTTGTAGAAATTGCTCCTTGTCGCCATTTTCCTCTTCTTGCTCCAAATTAATTACTAGTTCCTAGACTAGATATATGACATCTTTTTATTACAAGTATTTTTATTACAAGTATTTATCTATGATTTAGAGTTGGGGTGTACAAATCGAACCATCAAACCAAACCAAATAGACAAATCAAACAAAATCGAGAAAAAAATCGACTAGTGATTTGGTTTAATTTGATTTGGTGTCAAAAAAAATCGGCATATTAGGTTTTGTTTGATGTTTACAAAGAAAAAATTGAACTGACACCCAACCAAACAATATCACATATATATTATTTTTAATTTCTTATACATATAAATTAGAGAAATTAACATAAAACACCACTTTTAAAGTATTATTCTTTCATGTTTGAAAGATTCTCACCAATATCATGTTCAAGAATTTTTTATTTTTAAAAAAAAATCACTTTCATAATCCCAAAAAAATCTCTTAAATCAATGTATATTAGATATTCCTATCTCCTAAAATTTATATCTTCAATCTCATTATAATAAAAATTCTAGTCAACAACTCACAAATCCTACTAAAAAAATCTGTCAAATACCATATAGGACAGCGAATAAAATTATGTATACATATAGTATAATCAATATATAATATTCTTAAGATAGATATTATACTATATGTTTAATAAAATATATTTGCAAAATTATGTCATGTATGCTATGATTATTTAATTATATTAGTAATATTTTTACAACTAATTATTTTTTATTGTATTATTTGCTTGAGAAAACACCATATAATTGTCGCTTAAAGAAAACGAAAAAATCGAATAACCCGAAAAAACTAAAAAAAACCGAGATATCGACTTTATTTGGTTTGGTTTATAGATTTAAAAGATCGACATAATTGGTTTGGTTTAATAAATAAAAAATCGAACCAAACCGATCTATGTTCACCCCTAATTAATTGTGTTCATTGTTGATTTGGTTGGTTTTTGGGTAAAACCAAAACCAAACCAACTTAATCAGTTTTTAGATTTTCAAAACCAAACCAGGCCAAGTAAACTACTAAAATCATTGGTTTGGTTGTTGTCGGTTTGGTTCGATTTGTCGATTTTTATAATATATATAGCATGAGAGCATAAGTATAACTGGAAAGACTACTTAAAGCATAAAAATCTGACAAAAGCTGAAAGTAAATCGACTCCTAATTCTTTACTCCTGGCTCCCTGACAGTGCTCGAAATTCAATAAGGTATATAAAATACTAGATCTACTCACCCCAAAAAAAAATTAAAGAAAAATTAAAAAAATATAATATAATTAGACACTTCAGTTTAATTCCAAACACATACATATAAATCAAATCTACCTAAGATTGAGTGACCAATGGTGTCGCGAGATGATGATGATGAGCTGCAAATCTGCAATGTATATGGAACTGCAGATATATCTACTTCTAACTAAGTTCTACTTTCTCGAAAAGAAGTTCTGAATATGTGCGGCTGGACCTAATTCTAACTCTTGCTGAGAAGTAAGACGTTAATAAATAGGTCACCTTATTTGCTAAATGGGTCACAGTTGCATTGTTGAGCGCTTGTTGGGCTTAGAAGCCCAATTAGTTAATTTCATTTCATTTCATTTATTCTACTACAACTTTCAAGTCTTGATTAAAAGATATTTAAAACTTAAAATTTACACTATATAAAAATTGAAATATTGATATATAATTATGATATATAATGTATCGATTCAGTTATTTCTTTGATTTTTATTTTAATAAAACCACAACCAACTCAAATATTATCGATTTTTAAAAATTAAAAACCAAACCAAACACAAACTAATAAAGTTTGATTTTTTTATCTGTTTGGCTCGGATTTCAATTTGGATCGATTTTTAATCAAATCGTGAACACATCAAACTATGATTATTTTTTAGAATCACTTTTCTTTTTTTAAAGAAGGGAACCTCATCGGTTAACTTTCGGGTGCGCTCTGAGAAAATCACGCTCCAATATAAATAGGAGGTGAAAATTGTAAACCGCATTAGACAAAGCTCGTGCAACAAGCTCAACCGAAAAAACACATACAGGATATATCGAATCCAAAATCTCCAATAGGAGATCCACTGTTCAACCAACTCGGCCACCACCGAAATGACATGAAATCACTTGGTTATAAAGAATAACATAAAGATTCATTTGAATTGTGCCAAAACCTTTCCATTCATTCATCTTTTTATTTTGTAAAGCATGAAAGGCCGAAATTGCTATTGGACTATTGAAAAAGTTCTAATTATGATACTTATTAAAAATATGATGCTAAGAAGTCACTACTGTGATACTTTAGGTTCAAAATTGTCATATTTGTGAGTTTTGGGTAAAAACTCTATTATTCTAATGAACTCCTCTTTAGATATTTCAGAATTTTAAAATAACATACCAAAGATTTAGAAAATGATTTTTACCCCCATTTAAAGGATAAATATGCCATTCAAAAGCTACACAAATGAAATAAGAAAAAATAAAAGTATCCACTAGTTAATCACTCCAAAAACAACCCCACCAGTCGACCATCTCAACCACCCAAAAGAATCTCTACATCTACACATTCCTCAACAATCTCAATTTACTATCACCAATAATCTACGTGAATTATGACACTCACTTTTTTTCTAATTTAATATTTTTAATTTTTCAGCACCCATCGTATGGAAATAAGTGAGATATGGGTGTTAATTGGACATGTATCATTTTCTAAAATTTTGATATGTTTTTCAAAATTTCAAAATAGGAAAAAAGGGATACGTTAGAAATAATGGTGTTTTTGATAAAGAAAAATTCACAAACAATGACAATTTTGAGCCTAAAATATCACGATAGTGATATCCGAGCACTATACTTTTAACACATGACATAATAATACTTTTTTCGATAATCCAGTGACAATATTGACTCTTCGTCCTTTTTGAAATATCCTACTATTATAATAGCTCGAGCCTCGACTTTCACCTATTTAATAGCCAAGTTGCTATTTTGAAACAGAACCCCAAGCAACGCTATTTGGCAACTCGAAACTTAACGTTTAAAAAAGGCATTTAAACACCAAATTGCTAATTTTACAAGAGAATCCCAAAGGCTATTTATCAACTAGGAACTTTATAACAACCCAGCATTTAAAAGGGAAAAAAACGTAAGTAGCCTTATACTAGAGGCCCTTAACATTTAAATAACCATAATTTAAGATGGGTTTTTTACACAAATATACAAATTTTCATCCTTAATTACAAAAAAATAGCAATATTTCTCTAATTACAATGCATAACATTATTTTTTTAACACATTTAACAATAATCTAACACATTTCCCTTTCACTTCCCATTTTTCTCCAAATTAAAAATTATCTCACTTACTCTCTCTTTCTCCCATCACCCTACACCCACCCCCACCACCCCAGTATCATCACCCCCACCCCAGTTGTTCACGGGTAACTAATATTGCTTCTCTCTGCTTTATTATGATGCCATTAAAATTGTATAGTTACTGCCTCTATTGCTGGTTTTGCTGGTCAAAAGAAGAACTGCTAATGGAAATTCTGCTTATGGTTCCCATGTCATGCAATTTGGTGATCTAAAACTGAGTATGAATTCTCTATCCATGTATATGGGTACAGATCCTGCAAATGATAACTACACTTTTGTGGATGAAAATTCTTTGGGGGCATCTTCAAAGGCTGTCAACCAGCGTGATGCAGATCTTTTGCATTTCTGGGACAAGGTAGGCTCCAACATTATGTGTTTTTAGGTTGAACTTAAGGGATTCCTGAGTTTGCAGTTCACAGAAGAAGCCAATATTAAAATGCTCTAAACCAGCAAGAAAGTAAAGCTTTCGAGTCTTGAAGAACATTTCTAGTTACAGTATGTTCTCTTAAGGTGGTATAGCTGTTACTGAGAGACTAGCATTACATTTAAGCCTATAAATGATATTTGATGCTAAACAAGAAATACTTAATTTTTAATCAATCCTTTCCTGTGGTTTTCAAATTTTAAGAGTCCAAATTGGTTTTCAAATTTTATACTTTGATGCTATTAACAGTTCTCTGCCAGTTTAATTTATCATCCATTATTTTAATATTAAATTTTGCGATGTTTAATATGCCTAAATTTATTGAAACGGTGCAGAAACAGTTAGATACGGTGCTGCAGAAACAGTTGAAACGGTGCAGAAACAGTTAGATACGGTGTTGTAAAAACAGTTGAAACGGTGCAGAAACAGTTGAAACGGTGCAGAAACAGTTAGATACGGTGCTGCAGAAACAGTTAGAAACAGTTGAAACGGTGCAGAAACAGTTAGATACGGTGCTGCAGAAACAGTTAGAAACAGTTGAAACGGTGCAGAAACAGTTAGATACGGTGCTGCAGAAACAGTTGAAACGGTGCAGAAACAGTTAGAAACAGTTGAAACGGTGCAAAAACAGTTAGATACGGTGCTACAGAAACAGTTGAAACGGTGCAGAAACAGTTGAGATACAACGAGATACATCGAGGATGGGATGAGGAAAAGTGAAATTGAGAGAAATGATAGGAATAAAAGTGAAATTGGGGGAAATGGTGGGAGGAAAAGTGAAATAGGGAGAAATGAGAGGAGCAAAAGTGGTAGTGGGGGAAATAGGAGGAAGAATGTAAGAGTTTAGTATGTTATGGGAAAATATTGCTATGTTTTTGCTATATTTGTAATTAACTTGTGTTTTCCTCTATATAGGGTTATTTTGCTAAAATGTTGCTATGTTTTGTAATTAAATTCTAAAACTTGTACTTTTATGTAAAAAATCCATTTAAGATACACATATGATAGCCATAAAAAATCAGCCAACTTAATGATAAGCATTTAAAATCAGATCATATCCTTTAAAAGTAGCAATAAATCACTCATCGTCTATTTTGTAATAGACCGTAACTAATGGGATTTGGATCATCCCATTAAACCTACAACCAGTGTTATAAATATTCTAGAACTTCATCCCATCTAAAACATAGTTTGAGTCTTTCTAATTGGTGCATATATTCAGCTTATTTCAAGAATCTTAAGAATCTTATGTCATAGTCACTGACAAATATATGAATAATTCATTATATATGAATGGAAATATTCACAATAAAATAAAAAATGTATCACTAAATATATGAATATTTAATACATATAATCTGTATATTCATAATATATACGACAAAAGGGATGAATATATATGAATATTGATGAATATTCAATACATAAAATATGTGTATTCAAAATATTTACGACAAAAGGGATGAATATCTATGAATATTTGATACAGATAATATGTGTATTCAAAATATATACATCACAAGGGATGAATATCTATGAATATTTAATAGATATGATATGTGTATTCAAAATATATACGACAAAAGGGGTGAATATTTATGAATATTTAATACATATAATATGTGTATTCAAAATATATACGACAAAAGAGATGAATATCTATAAATATTTAATACATATAATATGTGTATTCAAAATATATACGACAAAAAAGAATATCTATGAATATTTAATATATATAATTTGTATTTATCATATATACGCCAGGAAAAGGAAGGATGAGGGAGGAATGAAAAGTTTGGACACTTATGATCCAATGCAAAGGAAAGAAGTGATCAGAATTTTTATTATTTAAAACATTGTAGTTGAGTCCTTATTGCTTTAATTTAGGAGATAATTATCTACTGATAAAAGTTGTTATTTATGGATAATAACTACAATGATAATGATAATTAAATATGATAGCATATATCCTAAAATATAGGCATGATCAACTCTCCGTGTTTCAATAAAAATTTGGCTATAAAAAGTTTACTAAATTAGAATTACGTTTATGCTGATTAATAAAAATTAATGTGTTTATGTTCTGTTTAAAAACTTAATGAGTGTTTATGCCATGTAAATTTCCCAAAAAAACGGATATTTACCTCAAGTGACTTTTATTTTGAACTAAAAATAGTCACATTTAAAAATATTTATCCGAGCTGACCATTTGATTTAAAATATTTCATTCCATAGCCGTGGTATCCATAGCCGCAGTATACTACAATAATATACAAGTTTGATTTGTCACAATTTAACCATTCTTTTATTGTATACCTTTTCAGGGGCGGCCCAAGAAAATTTGTGGCCTAAAGCCAAGTATTAATAGAGGGCCTTAAAAAAAAAGAATCATAACCTCTTTTCGAGATACAAAGTAGCTGATTATCTTTTTAACAAATTTCTGCTAGAGTTTTTTTTTTTTTTTTTTTTTTTTCAATTGACAAAATATCAATCATTTCATATATTGTTGTTTGACATAATTGATATTAAGTAAGCGTTATTAAATTTAGTCTCATAACTATTTCTTTAATCTATGGAATCGACATTATAAATTTTTATGTTATTAGCCTTTTATTCTATAACAGTATTTAGTTTCACATTGTATAGCTGCATGACTAAAATAGTAGCTTAAAAGTCAAATTGGAGAAAATAAAGTTGGAGCAATATAATCTCAAGGTGTATGCTCTTTAATTTATGAATCAATCAAACATGATAATGATAAAAACTTATCTTTAATTTGATCACTCACTCGATAATTTCGACCAAACCCAAATATAAACGTAAAAATCAGAATATTTTGATAATAACAATTATTATTAAAAAAATATAATATTAAAATATCTATTATATATAAATTTGGGGCCCCTACCATTTGGGGATGCTTTAGTGGTCTTATGGTAGGGCCGCCCATGTACATTTCTATTATAAGGTATACCTCAATGGTACATAAGTTTAATTTGTTTTAGTATACGGTATACTCTAATAGTATACTCCAATGTTGTGGCTGTGCGGCTACAAAATATTTAAGTAAAACTTGAGCTATGATCGGATAATATTTTATTGTGAGCTGACTAGTTTTGAAAACTCCCCTTTAAAAACGCTGTTCTAATTTATGCAACGACACCTGCCAAACGCAGCCAATTCTCAACTCGAAACTTTATAGCATCTTGACACTTAAAAACACATTTGATAGCCAAGTAACTAGTTTCGCAACAACACAACAAAACGTGACTATTTCTCAACGCAGAACAGTATAGCATCTTGACACTTAAAAACGCATTTGAATGCCAAGTTACTAGTTACTATTACAACACCCAAAACGTGACAATTTCTCAATTCAGAATTACACACTTATTAGCATCTTCGCTATTAAAAGCGTACTTGAATGCCAAGTTACTAGTAGTATCTAGACATCAAATTCTTTGAATAATTAAACACACGAAATCCCACCAATACCTTGTCCATTATAAGAATTTTTGTTTGCATGGCTATATCGGGAATCGTATCAACTATATGTTGCATTCTTGTATTCAACATTAATTAATTAGAATGATATTAGGATTGTACAATCACACAGTTAATTAGATGATCTGCTTTTTGTGTTTTCGACAAGTTAACATCTTTTATTCCAACTTCTTTCTTTTTTGTTATGTTAGTATATTAGACAAGTTATTAATAGCTAACAGCTCTCTTAAAGTATCAAGTGGAACGGAAGAAATTTGTCAATTAGTTGTATATCATTCATCACACAAGGAAGTGTCCTTGATTGCTTATCGAGCTGATTGTATAATAGAATCATCCATGAAACTTCATAAGATTGATCTGGTAAACATTGAAATGAAGGGGTTAAATAGACAAGAAAAAAGGATCATTGAATCAACACTTAGTGGTTACCTTTCATTTTCTTTTCAGGATGTAGGCCACTTCTGCTTTAATGAGCTGCCAACTTTGACTAATTCTTTAAATCAACTTCTTTTTCTTTTTTCCTTTAAGGTGAACATGTCAACTGACTCTATAATGTCATTAGCTGTATTATAAAAGTAACTATAGGTCAATTATCTGAAGTTTGGTCATATTAAAGAACACAGTGAACAATTTCGCTAGCTACCACCGCTAGTAGTCATACTTCAGAGACTTCTTTTAATGAAATTCAGAATTTAAAAATTCTTCTGCATGATAGTGTTGGGTTTAATGGAAGAATGTGAATGGAAAATGGGTGAAAAGTTGAAAAGGTGAAAAGGTTCCCTTTTGTAGGGAAATGCACTTTCTCCCATATTGGTAGAGGAAAAGGATTTTGTTGGGTTTAAATAGAGATTTACTTCTCTTAGCTCTTAAAAGGGTTGAGAGAAGGAAAGCCTCGCGCCGTCGTCGTCGCTCGTCTCGGCTTCGGATTCGGTCAATTGATATGATTGAATTAAATTTTTGGACCAACAAAATTAAATAATATTTTATCCGTTTGTGTAACGGGCAGCTGAAGTGAGTTCAGTACCCGGGCAGCTGAAGCAACATCAGCAGAATAGTTCCTCCACGTTTTTTCATTAATGTCGGTCATTAGTGGTGGATTAATTCCTCCATATTAAAGTCAGTCATTATTGGTAAATTGATTGCTCCACATTAAAGTCAGTCATTAGTGGACAATTAAGTCTCCCACGTTTTCTCATTAATCACCAGGTGTGTCTCTTCACCGCCCTTGGATGTCTATATAAACTGATCATTTGTCAGTCCTTGATCACGACAGACAGACGATAGAGAACATAGATAGACGACATAGACTGAAACTCTGAGAAGAGAGACTCAACCTCGGACAGAGGTATAGACTCAAACTCGGACAGATAATCAGTACCTCGGGCAGAAGATAGAAACACTCGGGTAGAGAAAATCACTGACAGAAAGTATATCTCACTGCATCCCCTTCCTTTCTGCATATTAAGTGAGTCGTGTGATTTGCTCCGTTCTTTGTGTTCGCCGTGTTCTAACCGTTTGAAGTGCCGCTACAGTAGAACTGTTATCCCGTTCCATCCTGGGAGAAATTAACCCGTGAACCTTGGGCATCGTGAGGGGGTAAGATTTCTTAAGGAGACACAAGTAACTTGTGGGCTCGGGATCGTCCTATACTAACAGATTATTTATTGCAGGTTTTTGTATCTTCTAATTTATTTGAACGCAGGAACCAACAAGCTTAAGAAATCTAATGATATTTATTTTCTGCGCTTAAATAATTACTGATTAAGGAGACTGGTTAAGGAGACTAAAACCTTTGTGGTTTTCTACTCCTAAACTGCATATTAATCTGCTCGTGGAGGCTAAAACCTTTGTGGTTTTCTACTCCTGTACTGCATAGTACTCTGCTCGTGGGGACTAAAACCTTTTGTGGTTTTTCTACTCCTAATTACTGTGAAATAATCTGTTTGTGGAGACTAAAAATCTTCGTGGTTTTTTCTACTCCAATTGTTTAAACAGTTTATTGATTTTGTTTCTGCTCGTGTCATTTTGCAGAGATGACAAACGGAGTGGATACAACTGTCCCTGTTGGGAGTGCTAATGCTACCACAGTTTCTGGTACTGCTGGGCCTAGCCGTGCTGCTGCAACGGTTATGCCACCTGCAGAAAAACCGGGGAAGTTTTCTGGTGTGGACTTTAAGAGATGGCAGCAAAAGATGTTCTTTTATCTGACCACCTTAAGCCTGCAAAGGTTTATTAAGGAGGATGCTCCAGTCTTGACTGATGAAACACCTAAAAACGAACGCTTCCTCGTGATTGAGGCTTGGACTCATTCTGACTTCCTATGCAAGAATTATATTCTTAGTGGCTTGGAAGATGACTTGTACAACGTTTATAGTAACGTTGAAACGTCAAAGAAACTGTGGAATGTGTTGGAAAAGAAGTATAAGACTGAAGATGCTGGACTGAAGAAATTTGTGGCTGCCAAATTTCTGGATTATAAAATGGTGGATAACAAATCTGTTGTGTCCCAAGTCCAAGAACTTCAAGGCATTATACATGATCTCCTTGCTGAAGGTTTGATGGTCAACGAGGCGTTTCAAGTTGCAGCCATGATTGAAAAGTTACCTCCTTTGTGGAAGGACTTTAAAAGTTACTTGAAACATAAGCGCAAGGAGATGACCCTTGAAGATTTGATTGTTCGCTTAAGAATTGAAGAGGACAATAAATCAGCTGAAAAGAAGGCTCGTGGAAATGCTACAATAGCGGGAGCAAACATTGTTGAGCATAATACAAATAAGAGGAAGAAGCCTTCTGGAGGGAAGACCAACCCTGCCAAGAAAAAGTTCAAGGGAAATTGCTACAATTGTGGCAAGAGTGGACATAAGTCCGTAGACTGTCGTACTGCAAAGAAGGACAGGAAAAATGGAAAAGGTCAAGCAAACATGGTTGAAGACAATAAACTGTCTCAAGGAGTGCAAGACATTGATCTGTGCGCTATGATTTCTAAATGCAACTTAGTTGGAAATCCTAAGGAGTGGTGGATTGATTCAGGAGCCACCCGCCATGTTTGTGCTGTAAAGGAAGCCTTTGCTTCATATGCTCCCGTTGGACCTGATGAGGCGCTCTCTATGGGCAATTCTGCAATGGTGAAAATTGAGGGATATGGAAAGATATTCCTCAAGATGACGTCTGGCAAGGTTGTGACTCTGAACAATGTTCTTCACGTTCCTGAAATAAGGAAGAACTTGGTGTCAACTGCACTTCTCGTTAAAAACGGGTTTAAGTATGTGTTTGTCTCTGACAAGGTTGTAATAACTAAGAATGAGCTGTATGTAGGAAAATGTTACCTGACTGAGGGCCTTTTCAAACTCAATGTAATGGTCATTGACAATATGAATAAAATTGCAGCTTCTTGTTATTTACTTGAGTCAAATGATTTATGGCATTCTCGTTTGGGACATGTCAATTATAAAACCTTGCGGAAAATGATCAATTTGGAAGTATTGCCTAAATTTGATTGCGAAAAGTCAAAATGTCAAATATGTATTGAGTCTAAATATACGAAACACCCTTACAAGTCAATTGAAAGAGATTCGGGAACCATTAGACTTAATTCATACGGACATTTGTGACATGGAGTCTGTTAGACTTTAAGCACCTCCTAGAGACACTAGAAGGGGGGGTTGAATAGTGTCTCCCGATTTTCTTCACAAGAACCTTGTTCTTCTAGCGTAGAACAGTGTTCTTCAGCTCTCTTTACACTGCTTTCTACTCTAGAACACACAACAACACAAATATGAAGGACACAAGGATTTTACGTGGAAAACTCCTTGCTCAAGGGAGAAAAACCACGACCCACACTCTGGGATTTTAGAACTAAATCCACTAAAACAAGAGCAACGTTTCTGATTACAAACTCTGTAACCAAGGGGCTACACTCTAGACCCTAATCACTAAACAAAGCTATACTCTAGCTTTTCAGTAATTTCACATGAATTCACCTAATACATATGCTTCTATGATAAGCAAATAGGTAAGAACAATGAAAGCTCAACACGAGGACAACTTACAACTCGATGAACCTAGACAGAAAATCTAGACTCAATACACTGTATGCAATTAAGTTGTCTTCTCCAGTTTACTCACGTAGACAGTTCTCAGATCGCCTTTGTATGCTCTCAACTCTCTGTTTGTGAATAACTGAATTTCGGCTGTCTCCACTGCTTGCATTTATACGGGTCTTGTAACCCTAGTTGAGTCCTCCAGGGAATCCTCTTAATTATGGTAAGTTAGGATTCGTAGTAACTCTTTTCCATGTTGAAGTCTAACTCTTTTTCACACTTCGAAGACACAGCCTGGGCACCGCCTCTTTTAGTCTGACTAGGATATGTATACAACCACGTGCCACTACTCCTAGTTCCACAGGGATTTGCAACCCGTAATCTTTTCGATCAAGCGTGCCCTTCATTTCAAGGACTAGGTTCTTTGCATGAACCTCGAAGTCCTTCCTGTTTGTCATGCTTCAAAACCAGCTCTCAACAAATTCCCCCTTTTTGATGATGACAAACAAATGTTGCCCAAGAACCTGAATAGACATAAACCAAAAACAAAAAACAAAAGTAACAGAACAATGAAAACAGATGAGTTAGGTCACAAACACCCCAACATTTCCTTCTTCCTCCTTTTGGCATCATCGAAAAGATTCAAAGACCTGCAGGAACCTGTCAAGTTAATCCAGTCTAAAGCACAAGGCAACTCGTCAGTAATAAGAACACAGGCATACAGAAATAAGGGCCCAACCAAGAACCAAATTACTTAAGCAGAAACCAGTCATGAACATAAGAAATTTAAAATCAACATCTAGATTGTGACATCAGCACAACCCTGTTAATAGTTACACAACCAAACAAAATTAAACTGTCTTAAACATCCATATCATGCAATCAAGGGAGAATAGGAAGGGGTAGTCATCAGGTAGAGGTAGGAGGACAGGACTAGAAGAATCAAAGCTGAAGGTTGAAGTG
Organism: Petunia x hybrida; assembly: GCA_037355625.1. Lineage (NCBI taxonomy): Eukaryota > Viridiplantae > Streptophyta > Magnoliopsida > Solanales > Solanaceae > Petunia > Petunia x hybrida. Next base: position 7,173,431 of record JBBBVM010000090.1, on the reverse strand, counting down.
TTTGACAAGCGCCTCAAGTTGCTTCGTATTTTTGGCCCTCTCCATCACTAACTCGGCCTCATACTTGTGGCAATCTATCTTCAAACGATCAATCTCTTGATCCTTCACCTTCAGCTGTCTGTGGAGCTCTGCATTTTCTGCATTAACCTCAAGGACAATTGTCTCCAGCTCCTTCACAGCATCAATGGCCTCATCAGGTCCATATTCTTCACTGTCTTCTGCTTGCTCTTGCTTTACCTGCATTGGTCTTTTAGAAGCTCTGCTCTCTTTGAAGAAGTCACAATTTTTAAGCACATTATGACCAAACATCTGATGAATGGTTGGCTTCTTCCCAGCTTCTAAAGGAACCCCAAAATGCTCAAGTACCTGCTGGAGGATGTAGGAATGCACAAGAGAATGTGGCTTCTGGTCTGTATCAGCAATCCTTTTTATGTGCCTAATTATCAGCCCAGGCAAATTAATCTTCACCCCCTGTCCAGCAGATCCATATATGTCAGGTCCAAAGCACTAGCCTCGCAGTTCCTCTCTCCTCTAGGCAGAAGAAACCTGTGCACAAATTCAAACAGCAACTGATGTGTAGGTTCCATCTCCTTCTTCTCTACCTTTCTCTCCTTCCTCAGCTTGGGTTTTCCTGAAAACTTTCTGACAACATCTAGAGGAGTGACTCCATCTGTTCTTTTTGGCCATTTCAGTTTAACATACCTGCAATAACCTTCAGTAGGTATGTCCAGAATCACTCCAAGCTTAGGTCTCCCAAACTCTATCTCTACACCTCTTACAGTGGCGAACACTCTCCTGGCTGTTACTCTGCAGTTAGTGTAGAATTCTCTGACCTCATTCACAAACAACTTCATGTCCTTGTTGGCAAACAGTCCAAGCCAACCCTGATCACCTATCATCCTCAGCAATGACCTCATATGGAACTCCTTTTCATCATGCAAGATGCTGCCTGGCAACACCTGATGTCTAGAGAAAAAGGCTTCCCTATCCACTTCTTCTTCATTCCCTCTTCTTCTTTTCCTATTCTCCACCTCACTATCTGTGTCAGAATCACTTGGTTCTACATAGCTACCAGCCTCACTCTCCTCCTCTGCTTCACCAGCTCTCCTTTCTTCTTCTTCCCTCTTCTTTGCTTTTCTGTCTCTCACATTGGTCACTGTCCTTCCCAATTTCTCAACTTTCTCCAGCTGCTGCTTTAATGCAGACCTGGTGCCAACTCTCCTGACAACAGGCTCACTAGCCAACTTGTCATCACCTTCTTCACTAGCTTCATCAACCAGTCTTGTCTTCAGTACTGGCTTTCCACCTTTTACTAACCTTTTTCTTTTCTCAGGCTCCACTATGTTTTCTTTCACAAACACCACTTCCTCTTCTTCTTCCTCAACAGCTAATTTTTCATCCTCTTCACCAAACTTCCTCTTTCTTTTTGGTTCTTCAACTTTCCTGGCTATCTCTTCCTGTTCTAAAACAACTTCCTTATTCCCTTCCTCCTCAGAATCTGTCCAATTAAAATCTGCATCATCAGCCCCAGTAGGATTTGGACAAGCAACAGGCTCTTGACCCAAATTCCCTGAGGCTTCAGCAATAGCAGGCCCACCAACTACTGGACTTTCAGGTACCGATTCTTTCACACATTCAGCAGTTCTACTCACTTCTTTACTCGGCTCTACTACATCTTCCCTTAAGATTTCAACATTATCTTGTTCCCTAAATTGTTCTTCTATTCTTTCTGCGATATTCAACTTATCTCCAGACTCACCAACTACAGGACCCTGCACATCTTCCCTAAGTTCATTCTTTTTACTATCTTGTTCTCCCTAACATGAGTTCCCCCTATCTATTCTGTCTTTTTGCTCATCACCCATTATTTTGTCTAGTTCCGTAACTAGGGTTTCAGTTTCTACAATTCCAGGGCTGGTTATATTGACTGAACCAACAGGTGTAGATGAAATAGGGTCAGGGATTACCTCATGCAATAATTGTGATGAACTTTGCGCAGTGGGTGTCGAGAGAACAGCTCTTGACCTTATCTTCTTTACCAGTTTCTTGTCCCCTTTTTGGAGAAATTTGGTGCGAGCCCTTGCGGTTCTTTGAGCGAGAGTGGATGGAGGTGGTCTTTCAGACATCTTGAAGAATTTATGAAAGATTTCTGAGATTTCTAGGGAAGTTTTTGTTTTTAGGGTTTGAGAGAGAATTTTGGTGTTAAGCAGAAGGAGTGGGTGAATTGTAAAGGATTGAGAGAGTGTTGTTGAAGGGGAAAGGGTTTTGGTGATTTGGCAATGTCTAGGGAAGGCAAGAAGTAATGAGTAGAATAGAAAAGCAGCTTTTTGAACTTTTTGAGAACCGGGAAGAGTTAAAGATTTGACGGTTATGAACTCAATTAATGAACCCTTTTCAAGTAGTGGGGTCCAAACAATTCAAATAGAAGTCTATCCTAAAAAGGAATGTGTTCCTATAATTTAGGACGGTTATGAGAACCTGGAGGATCTCCCATGACACACGTATGATTAACAATTTTAATTTCAGTTGTGATTTCTATCATGCAGAGTAGTGTGAATGTACCTGGACACGATTCCTCATGTTCTAACTGGTTCCTTCTCAGTACATAGTAAGTTCTTCATGGGATCACATTATTTGTACCTGGTGCTCAAAACAACTGAACGAGTGTACTTATTCAAGTACGAAGTTAGACTAGACAGTAATGCAAAGTTTCAAGCAAACACATTGAATACTTAACTAGCCAATCACACAGGGATTACCTGCTGGGTCATCCGTGTATTTTGGTCATCCCTAACTCCAACCTGTTCCTCTCGAACTGTACCCTGTTTAATGCTTTGGTGAATATGTCAGCAATTTGATCTTCAATCCTGCATGAATTCATAGTAATCAGACATTTTTCCACATTGTCTCTCAGGAAATGATGTCTAATATCAATGTGCTTGGTTTTTTTATGTTGGACTGGGTTCTTGGCAATATTCACTGCACTAGTATTGTCACAGAAAATTGGCACTGCCCCACACTTGATACCAAAGTCCTCCAGTTGTTGCTTGATCCATAGCAGTTGTGAACAGCATGAAGCAGCTGCCACATACTCAGCTTCAGCCGTTGATAAGGCAACTGAGTTTTGTTTCTTTGTAGCCCATGACACCAAACAAGGACCTAGAAAATGTGCCATTTCTGAAGTGCTTTTCCTGTCCACCAAATGACCTGCATAATCTGCATCAGCAAAACCAATGAGTTCAAAAGTTCCTCCTCTGGGATACCAAAGGCATAAATCCTGAATCCCTTTCAAGTATCTCAGGATTCTCTTCACAGCTGTCAAGTGTGATTCCTTAGGCTTTGACTGAAATCTGGCACACAGTCCTACACTGTATACTATGTCAGGTCGGCTTGCTGTGAGATAAAGAAGTGAGCCAATGATTCCTCTATATTTCGTCTCATTTGTAGAAGGACCGAGTTCGTCCATATCCAGCTTTGTTCCAGGTGCAATAGGGGTAGTCATTTCCTTTGCTCCTTCCATGTCAAATTTCTTCAACAGTTCCTTGACATATTTTTGCTGGTGAATCATAGTTCCTTCCGGTGTCTGCTTTATCTGCAACCCAAGGAAGAAATTCAATTCACCCATCATGCTCATTTCAAACTCACTTCCCATCAAGTCGGCAAAACATTTGCTCAGCTCCTCATCAGTTGCTCCAAAGATGATATCATCGACATACACTTGAACTACCAGTAGATCTTTTCCTTTCTTCTTGAGAAATAGTGTGTTGTCAATTTTACCCCTTGAAAAGCCATTTTTCATCAGGAAACCTGAGAGTCTTTCATACCAGGCTCTAGGAGCTTGCTTCAAACCATATAAAGCCTTGTCCAGTTTGTAAACATGATCAGGGAATTCATTGCTCACAAAGCCTGGAGGCTGCACCACATAAACTTCCTCATTCAGGTAGCCTGTAATACCCTATTAAATAAAGGGCAAATTAGTCAATTTAAAAGACAAAAAAAAAAAAAGGGAAAACGTGAGTGGGCCTAAGCCCATGTTGGCTTATCTCCCCTTATATCTAAACGTACAGAAACAGAGAAACAGAGCTTTGGCAAACAGAGGAAAACACGTTATGGTTCAAAAATACACAAACAAAGAAAAGATCTTGGATCAGGCGTGATATTATAGAAGTAGGAGAAGAGTCTTCTTTTTGTTTTTGCAACACTATAGGGCTTTAACTGAGGTATGATTCTTTTCTCTTTGTATAAATCTTGTAGACAATTCATGAGTTCTTTTACTGGTGAATAGTAAGTAGACTCCGGGATTCTTCTATTACTTCAGAGAGGTCAAGAATGTACAATATTTATTTCAACTAGGAATCCATAGTAGTGAAACTTAATTCATAGCGACAGTGAACGATGTTTAACTCAAACAAATATTTAGGTTTCTCAAAAGTGATTTAGATCACAATATCTCCTAACTAGTTGAATTAAGAGTACACTAAACCAAAGTGTTTGTACTGTTAATGGAGTAAGAGTTAGCCTAAATAGTGGTACAACTATATTTGTTTGGAAAATTGATATGGAATCGCTATAATGTGATTATAGATTGACTGGACGAGGTGTTGGATTTCTCGTGGAAGATACGCTTGAACTACACGCGTCTGTACTGTGAGTGATGACCTTACCACAATTTGTGTTTTCATAACCTGCATGGTTTCTACTTGATTTTGAAGTAAATGTGTTACTGAATGTTTAAACTGCATGTGGGACAAGTCCTTTTACAAGATATGTACCGAAATAATTATTTGAGTTATTTTACCGTTACAAGATTTGATTTTTACCGCTACTTGACATGTTTTACCGCTATTTGGAATATTGTACTGTTACTTGAAATGCCCCTTTACTTTGTATAGAAAATATATATTTTGGGATGAGCCTTGACAGACCCCGTAGCTAACGACGGGTACGTTAGACCTGGTGCACCTTGTATTTTCCGGATTACCGTTACAGTCCTTGCTAGTGGGAAGGTAGAACTAGCTTACCGTTACTGATTTCCTCAAGGAGGAATTTATACCGATTACATGGTTCGCTCTTGGAAATCTCCCTAACCTATATGCTTGATATAACATAGTGATTACTGAATGTACTACTGATTTTATATTGATTACTGTTTACAAGAAGTACTTGGAAAGACTGATTTCTGTTTGTTATTCTGAAAGTGACAATTAAATTATATGTATATTTCTGCATAAGATATACTGGCATGTTTTTGACTTGTCCCCACTTAAAAAGGTTGTGGATAAGCGTTGTTACTCACTGAGTTGCGACTCACTCCTCGCTATATTTTTCCTTCCAGATACAGCAGGTGCCGTAGCAGAGGATCTTCATTCTTAGAGTCGCGAGTTGACAATCCTGGTGAGCCCCGCATTAGTTCGCGTGGGCAAGAGCTTTATTTATTCATTATTGTCTTTCTTGAAAACTCTCAGAGTCGCTCCATTTAGTCCTTTGACAGTCATTCTTTTAGTCAGTTGGATTATTTATTGATAAGCTAGTCTTGAGAGTATTTGGTCTTTATGAACTTATCACAATCCTGTTAGACGTTCTCGTAGTTGTGGGAGAAACATGTGAAATTAATACTGATCACAAGAACCTAAAGTATATTTTTCAGCAGAGAGATCTAAACATTCGGCAGCGTCGCTGGATGGAACTACTCAAGGACTATGATTGCACTATTCTATATCATCCAGGGAAGGCCAATGTTGTGGCTGATGCATTGAGCAGGAAGTCTATGGGTAGTTTGGCACATATAGCTCCTGTAAAGAGACAGTTGGCCAAGGATATTCACAGGCTCGAAGGTACCGGTATCAGGTTCAGCGTGACTAATTCTAGGGTGTTATTGGCTTATGTTCCAGCCAAGTCTTCATTGGTAGAACGTGTTAAAGCCACTCAGTACGAGGATGAACGGTTGTGCAAATATCGAGATGAAGTCCTAGCTGGTAAAAGCAAGAATATGATTATTGATGATAATGGGGTTCTCCGACTAGGTAATCGGTTATGTGTACCAGAAATTGATGGGCTAAGACGAGTTATTCTCGAGGAAGCTCACCGTTCTAGATACACTATACATCCTGGATCCACTAAGATGTACCGTGACCTGAAGCAATTGTATTGGTGGGAAGGTATGAAGAAAGATATTGCTAACTTTGTTGCTAGTTGTTTGACTTGTCAGCAGGTTAAAGCTGAGCACCAGCGACCCGCAGGACTACTACAGCGGCTTGAGATTCCAGAGTGGAAGTGGGAAAGAGTTACCATAGATTTTGTGACTGGGCTACCTCGTACACTTAAAGGTTATGATTCAGTATGGGTGATTGTTGATCGGCTTACAAAGTCAGCACACTTTTTGCCGGTTAAAACTAATTACAGTGGTGCGAGATATGCACAGTTATACATGAATGAGATTGTCCGACTCCATGGAGTTCCGCTGTCCATTATCTCTGACAGAGGATCACAATTCACTTCTCACTTTTGGAGGTCCTTTCAAAGAGAATTGGGTACGAGAGTAGACCTGAGCACCGCATTCCATCCTCAGACTGACGGTCAGTCTGAACGTACTATACAGATATTGGAGGACATGTTGAGAGCTTGCATTATTGATTTTGGTGGTAGTTGGGATACTTACTTGCCTTTAGCTGAGTTTGCTTATAACAACAGCTATCAGGCAAGCATTGAGATGGCTCCTTACGAGGCTTTATATGGTAGGCGTTGCCGTTCTCCAATTGGATGGTTCGAAGCCGGTGAAGTTAAGGTTTTAGGACCAGACCTGATACAGGAAGCTATTGATAAGGTCCAGTTGATTAGGCAGAGATTGCTCACAGCTCAAAGCAGGCAAAAGTCTTATGCAGATAAAAGAAAAAGGGACTTAGAGTTTGCAGTTGGGGATCGTGTGTTCTTACGAGTTTCCCCGATGAAAGGCGTGACACGATTTGGGAAAAGAGGGAAGTTGAGTCCGAGATTCATAGGACCCTATGAGATACTTGAACGAGTTGGAGGCGCTGCTTACAGTTTGGCTCTTCCTCCAGAGTTATCTTTTATTCATCCTGTGTTTCACGTATCTATGTTACGGAAATATGTACCTGACGCTTCTCATGTGCTTGAGGCACCGACTATACAGCTTAATGAGAAATTATCTTATGAAGAGGAACCAATAGCCATAGTTGAGAGTCAAATAAGAAAGTTACGGAGAAAAGAAATTGTGTTCGTGAAAGTTTTGTGGAAAAACCATACTGCTAGGGAAGCCACTTGGGAAATGGAAGATGATATGCGAGCCAAGTATCCTCACTTGTTTCACCCTACAGGTATGCTCTTAGTTTAAATTCGGAGACCGAATTTCTTAAGGGGGAGAGAATGTAATACCCTATTAAATAAAGGGCAAATTAGTCAATTTAAAAGACAAAAAAAAAAAAAGGGAAAACGTGAGTGGGCCTAAGCCCATGTTGGCTTATCTCCCCTAATATCTAAACGTACAGAAACAGAGAAACAGAGCTTTGGCAAACAGAGGAAAACACGTTATGGTTCAAAAATACACAAACAAAGAAAAGATCTTGGATCAGGCGTGATATTATAGAAGTAGGAGAAGAGTCTTCTTTTTGTTTTTGCAACACTATAGGGCTTTAACTGAGGTATGATTCTTTTCTCTTTGTATAAATCTTGTAGACAATTCATGAGTTCTTTTACTGGTGAATAGTAAGTAGACTCCGGGATTTTTCTATTACTTCAGAGAGGTCAAGAATGTACAATATTTATTTCAACTAGGAATCCATAGTAGTGAAACTTAATTCATAGCGACAGTGAACGATGTTTAACTCAAACAAATATTTAGGTTTCTCAAAAGTGATTTAGATCACAATATCTCCTAACTAGTTGAATTAAGAGTACACTAAACCAAAGTGTTTGTACTGTTAATGGAGTAAGAGTTAGCCTAAATAGTGGTACAACTATATTTGTTTGGAAAATTGATATGGAATCGCTATAATGTGATTATAGATTGACTGGACGAGGTGTTGGATTTCTCGTGGAAGATACGCTTGAACTACACGCGTCTGTACTGTGAGTGATGACCTTACCACAATTTGTGTTTTCATAACCTGCATGGTTTCTACTTGATTTTGAAGTAAATGTGTTACTGAATGTTTAAACTGCATGTGGGACAAGTCCTTTTACAAGATATGTACCGAAATAATTATTTGAGTTATTTTACCGTTACAAGATTTGATTTTTACCGCTACTTGACATGTTTTACCGCTATTTGGAATATTGTACTGTTACTTGAAATGCCCCTTTACTTTGTATAGAAAATATATATTTTGGGATGAGCCTTGACAGACCCCGTAGCTAACGACGGGTACGTTAGACCTGGTGCACCTTGTATTTTTCGGATTACCGTTACAGTCCTTGCTAGTGGGAAGGTTGAACTAGCTTACCGTTACTGATTTCCTCAAGGAGGAATTTATACCGATTACATGGTTCGCTCTTGGAAATCTCCCTAACCTATATGCTTGATATAACATAGTGATTACTGAATGTACTACTGATTTTATATTGATTACTGTTTACAAGAAGTACTTGGAAAGACTGATTTCTGTTTGTTATTCTGAAAGTGACAATTAAATTATATGTATATTTCTGCATAAGATATACTGGCATGTTTTTGACTTGTCCCCACTTAAAAAGGTTGTGGATAAGCGTTGTTACTCACTGAGTTGCGACTCACTCCTCGCTATATTTTTCCTTCCAGATACAGCAGGTGCCGTAGCAGAGGATCTTCATTCTTAGAGTCGCGAGTTGACAATCCTGGTGAGCCCCACATTAGTTCGCGTGGGCGAGAGCTTTATTTATTCATTATTGTCTTTCTTGAAAACTCTTAGAGTCGCTCCATTTAGTCCTTTGACAGTAATTCTTTTAGTCAGTTGGATTATTTATTGATAAGCTAGTCTTGAGAGTATTTGGTCTTTATGAACTTATCACAATCCTGTTAGACGTTCTCGTAGTTGTGGGAGATAAATGTGGTATTTTTATTGTTAATGCATAAGATTATTGGTTGTTTTGCTGGGTTTTCTGTTTGTTTAAAGCAGGTAAAATTTTGGATAGGCCTAAAAACAGGGGAAACTCTGCCCGATTTTCTGTAGAATATTGATAAGGCTTGTTTAGGGACTTAGTTCTTAAGCGCCGGTCACGGTCCCAAACTGGGTCGTGACAAAGATGGTATCAGAGCCACTCCGTGTCAGCCTTGTCGATGTGGGTTAAAGTTCAGGCCTGAGTCTAGGCGAATCCCGGTATGCGGGGGCCTGAGTCTAGGCGAATCCCGGTACGCGGGGCAAACTTCCGTGGACGCTGAGTCCATAAGAGGGGTGTATGTAACACCCCAGCTAAGGGTTAGGTGTCCCACATCGGCATAACACAGGAGAGATGCTGGGTATATAAGTTAACTGGCTTTAGACCCTAGTGACGCGTTTTAAACCCGTGCGGGCCTAGACCCAAAGCGGACAGTATCACTAGCGGGCTTGAGCTGTTACATAGCCATTTAGAAAGGCACTCTTTACATCCATCTGATACAGTGTGAATTTCATTTATGTGGCAAAAGCAATCAGCATCCTAATAGCTTCCATCCTTGCAACTGGTGCAAAGGTTTCATCATAATCTATTCCTTCTTCCTGACTGTGCCCTTGAACAACCAGCCTTGCCTTGTTTCTTGTAACTATGCCATGTTTATCCAACTTATTTCTGAACACCCATTTTATTCTAATTATGGACCTGTCCTTCGGCTTGGGAACTAAGTGCCACACCTTGCTTCTTTCAAATTGATGAAGTTCCTCCTGCATAGCCAGAATCCAGTCTGGATCTTCTAGAGCTTCTTTTACATTCTTTGGTTCCAAAGATGAGAGGAAAGCAAAGAATGCACAGAAGTTCTTCAATGCTGACCTGGTCATAATTCCGGAAGAACCTGCAGTATTGTCTTGGGTAGATTCTTTCTGACTTTCTTGATTGTCAGCTTCATCAGAAGTTCCCCCTGTCAAGTTGACTCCTTCATCTGATATGCTTGGATTCTCCTTTTCATCTGAGTCTTCCAGTTCATCTATGCATTCTTCTCTCCTTAAGCCAATCACTTGATCATCTGCCTCAGCCTCCCCCAATGCCTAGTCAGATTCATCGAATACGACATGCATACTTTCTTCTACTATTTGTGTTCGTTTGTTAAACACTTTGTATGCCTTACTTTGAGTAGAATATCCCAGAAATATTGCCTCATCACTCCTAGCATCAAACTTTCCCAAGGGTTCCTTGCCATTGTTGTGAACGAAGCATTTACAACCGAAAGGCCTTAGGTGTGCAATATTTGGTTTTCTACCTCTGAGTAACTCATATGGAGTTTTATCAAGGATTGCTGTGATAGAACACCTGTTCAGCAAGTAACATGCGGTGTTTACAGCTTCAGCCCAAAAGTTTCTCGCCAGCCCACTTGACAATAACATAGTTCTAGCCATATCTTCCAATGACCTGTTCTTTCTCTCGACCACCCCATTTTGCTGGGGAGTTCTTGGTGCAGAGAAGTTGTGATCTATGCCGTTCTTTGCACAATGCTCAGAGAATTTTGAGTTTTCAAACTCAGTACCATGATCAGATCTAATACTTATGAGCTCGAGACTTAATCTTTTCTGAACTACACCAGCCCAGTCTTTAAAACTGTCAAAAGCTTCATCCTTAGAGGCCAAGAACAGGGTCCATGTATACCTTGAGTAGTCATCCACAATCACGAACACAAATCCCTTTCCTCCACGGCTCCTGACTCTCATAGGTCCACACAGATCCATGTGTAACAACTCTAGTGGTTTTGATGTGCTTATCACTTTCTTTGATTTGAATGATGTTCTTACATGTTTTCCCTTTACACAGGCATCACACATTTTTATGTTTTCAAACTTCTTGCTTGGCAGTCCACGAACCAGATCCTTCGAGGCAAGCTTATTTAACTGTGAAAGGCTTGCATGACCCAGTCTTTTCTGCCACAGCTGAGAGTCACTTTCTTGCACATTCAAGCATGTCAGATTGTTTTCAGGTAAGGACTTCAGCGATGCCTTGTATACATTGTTTACCCTTTTTCCTTCCATAACAATTTCCCCCACTCTGTAGGTTCTTCACAATGCAACCTACAGATGAGAAACTCACTTCGTTACCTCTGTCACATAGTTGGGAGATGCTTAGTAGATTATGTCTGAGACCATCAACACAGTAGACATTCTCAATTGCATGATCCAGAGTTCTCCCAATCTTCCCAATTCCTACTATCTGACCGCTTTTTCCTCCTCCGAAGGCCACACTGCCTCCTTGAAATGCTGCAAGTGAGAGAAAGTTCCTTTTATCTCCTGTCATGTGCCTTGAACAACCGCTATCAAGAATCCAGCTTGAGTTGTTCTCCCTCACTCCAGCCTGCAATGCAAATCAGGGGTTAACTTTAGGAACCCAGACAAGCTTGGGTCCCTTCTTATGAGAGAATGGATAAATCAAATCTTGCTTGGCCCATCTGGGTAATACACACTTTTTGTTTTTGGCCTTTGCCTCGCTAATATTTGCACACTTTTGTTTAACATGACCAGTTTCACCGCAAAAGGTGCACAACATGTTGCACGGTAACCCCACATATTTACTTTTAGGATTATATGGAGGTAAAGGTTTCTTAAATCCTAACCCTTGTTTTCCTTTATTCTGATTTTCAAGAACCCAGTTCATTGCTTCTGAAGATTTGTTCCATTTGGTTAGCCTAGTAAGTTCAAGCTTTGAGTTTTCAACCTTTTGATTTAAAGTCCTGTTTTTTTTCAATTTCCTGATACAGAATTTCATTTGCTCTTTTCAATTCATCTTCCAGAAAGGTTTGAACTTCACTCATAACTTGTTTACCATTCTTACTCTCTCTTAACTGATTACATTCCAATTCTAGCTCAGTGATCTTAGAATTTGACACAAGAGTCTGCCCTTTTAAGATGGCATTGATTTCTTCAAGTTCAATATTCTGTTCCAAGAGACTCTTGTTTTTATTTCTAAGATTACCCAGTTCTTCAGTTAGTTTATCTTTTTCAAGTTTTTCCTTTTCATATCCTTCAATCAAGGTGGCTGTGATTAAAATTAGATTTTCAGAAGAGTATGTGTGTAGATTTTCCTTGAGATCAGATAAACATACCTCTGCTGAACTGCCAGCTTCATCTCCATCAGTTGCCATGAGAGCTGAGTCCTTCTTGTTGTTGTCATTTGTGTACAGCTCCTTCAGTCTTTCCCAGATTTCCTTGGATGTCTTACATTCAAGTATTCTTGCAAGTACATCATAGGTAAGTCCTCTCCTCAGGCACCATTCAGCTTTAGAGTTTGCCTGTAGCCAGTCTAGATCTTGAGGACCCAGTTCTTCCACTTTCTTTGGCACTAGGACTCCATTTGCTGCTCTCTTCACAGGAACGTGAGGTCCTCTCTTCACGATCAACCACAGGCTATAATCAGTTGCCTGCAGAAAAGTCTTCATTTGTTTCTTCCAGTGGGTGTAATGAGTCCCACTGAACACCGGTGGCTTTGATGGATCTCTTCCTCCTCTGAATTCTCGAGGATCTTCTTCATCAGAACTAATGTCTGTCATACCTACTAGTGCTAGTGGCGAGTCATCTTCAGCCTCCTTTTCATAATCAGACTCACTAGCGGTTGGTCCCCATGTGGCATAGAAAGCTTCCTTCCTCTTCCTTCTTTCGGCTCTGAAGTGTGGGGGCCGTCTAGACTTCTTTCTGTCTGTATCATATTCCTTTGTAGTTTCCTTCTCCTTATCCTTAGCCGCTCTGTTCTTCATCCACTCTATTTCCCACATAGGGCAGTCCATGACAACATGATCCTTCTTGAAGCATTTGAAGCATCCAGAGTAGTCAGGACTGTCAACTATGTTCTTCCTGCTAGAACTTTCCTTGTTGCCTCTTTTGAAACCTTTAAACCTTCCCAGATTGAGTTTTTGTCTTAAGGCACTCACCATTGCTGCTTCAACTGATTGAAGATCAACATATTCCTCAGCTTCCTCTGTTGCTTCCAGGGCAAGGGTCTTGTCCTTCTTTGCTGCTGGTTTAGCTTTTGAGTCCTTCATCATCTCATGCGTCTTTAGACTTCCAACCAGTTCTTCTAGCTTAATAGATTTCAGAGGTTTGGATTCTATGATGGCAGTCATCTTTGGTTCCCATGCTTCAGGTAATACATTCAGGATTTTATCGACCATTTCTACTTCAAGCAATTCCATCTCCAGAGATCTCATTTCATTTGTAATCATAGTCAACCTGGTCATCATGTCCTGAATTGATTCCTTTTCGCCCATGGTGAACAATTCAAATTGTCTCTTCAGCATTCTCCTTTTTGAGTCCTTCACTTCTGTAGTTCCTTCATGTGCAACTTGTAGGGCATCCCATATTTCCTTAGCTGTCTTATATGATGATACTGGATTAAACTATTCAGGACCAAGACCACATATAACCAGACGCTTGGCCTTGTGATTCTTTTCGATCATCTTATAATCCGTCTCATCAAACTCTTCTTTCGATTTAGGTTCTTTCGTGGCAGTGGCTCCTTCACCAACTATTTTGGTGGGAATCAGATTTCCTTCAGAAACTATCAACCAAAGTTGATAATCTTCAGCACATATATAATTCTCCATCCTGTTCTTCCACCATGCATAGTATTGCCCATTAAACTGCGGGGGCCTCAGAACCGACTGTCCTTCTGTAATGGTAGGCGGTGCACTCATTCTGATCCTTCTCAAGGTGTTAACCTCACACGAGAAGACCTACTCTGATACCACTTGCTAGACTTTAAGCACCTCCTAGAGACACTAGAAGGGGGGGGGGTTGAACAGTGTCTCCCGATTTTCTTCACAAGAACCTTGTTCTTCTAGCGTAGAACAGTGTTCTTCAGCTCTCTTTACACTGCCTTCTACTCTAGAACACACAACAACACAAATATGAAGGACACAAGGATTTTACGTGGAAAACTCCTTGCTCGAGGGAGAAAAACCACGACCCACACTCTGGGATTTTAGAACTAAATCCACTAACACAAGAGCAACGTTTCTGATTACAAACTCTGTAACCAAGGGGCTACACTCTAGACCCTAATCACTAAACAAAGCTACACTCTAGCTTTTCAGTAATTTCACATGAATTCACCTAATACATATGCTTCTATGATAAGCAAATAGGTAAGAACAATGAAAGCTCAACATGAGGACAACTTACAACTCGATGAACCTAGACAGAAAATCTAGACTCAATACACTGTATGCAATTAAGTTGTCTTCTCCAGTTTACTCACGTAGACAGTTCTTAGATCGCCTTTGTATGCTCTCAACTCTCTGTTTGTGAATAACTGAATTTCGGCTGTCTCCACTACTTGCATTTATACGGGTCTTGTAACCCTAGTTGAGTCCTCCAGGGAATCCTCTTAAGTATGGTAAGTTAGGATTCGTAGTAACTCTTTTCCATGTTGAAGTCTAACTCTTTTTCACACTTCGAAGACACAGCCTGGGCACCGCCTCTTTTAGTCTGACTAGGATATGTATACAACCACGCGCCACTACTCCTAGTTCCACAGGGATTTGCAACCCGTAATCTTTTCGATCAAGCGTGCCCTTCATTTCAAGGACTAGGTTTTTTGCATGAACCTCGGAGTCCTTCCTGTTTGTCATGCTTCAAAACCAGCTCTCAATAGAGTCAATACCATCTCGCGGTGGAAAGAAGTATTTCATAACTTTTATTGACGATAGCACTCGTTACTGCTATGTTTATTTACTTAGTAGTAAAGATGAGGCAATTGACGCATTCAAGTAATACAAAAATGAAGTTGAAACACAACTTACCAAAAAGATCAAAATGATAAGAAGTGATAGGGGTGGAGAATATGAATCTCCTTTTGAACAAGTGTGTTTGGAATATGGCATTATTCATCAAACAACTGCCCCCTACACGCCTCAATCTAATGGGATTGCGGAAAGGAAAAATCAAACCTTAAAGGAGATGATGAATTCCTTGTTGATAAGTTCGGGTCTACCCCAAAACTTGTGGGGGGAAGCCTTATTCACGGCTAATCAAATACTCAATCGAGTTCCCCATAGCAAAACACTGTCCATTCCATATGAGAAGTGGAAACGAAGGAAACCCAACTTGAATTACTTCAAAGTGTGGGGGTGTTTGGCTAAAGTGCAAGTCCCAAAACCCAAAAGGGTTAAGATTGGACCGAAAACAATTGATTGTGTTTTCATTGGGTATGCTAGAAACAGTAAAGCATATCGGTTTCTGGTTCATAAATCAGAAAATCCCGACATTCATGTTAATACGGTAATGGAATCAGATAATGCTGAATTCTTTGAAACCATATATCCGTATAAGAAGAAATGTGAGTCAGTTGGTGAAAGATCCAAACGACCTCGGGAAGGAAAGTCACCAAATGAGGAAGAACCAAGACAGAGAAAGCGTCGAAGAACTTCTACTTCATTTGGAGATGACTTTGTCACTTTTCTTTTGGAAAGTGAGCCTCGGACATTTAAAGAAGCAATGTCTTCTTCAGACTCTCCATTTTGGAAAGAGGCAGTCAATAGTGAAATAGAATCTATTTTGAGCAACCATACTTGGGAGTTGGTTGATCTTCCTCCTGGAAATAAACCATTAGGTTCTAAGTGGATTTTCAAAAGGAAAATCAAAACTGATGGCACTATTGACAAGTACAAGGCAAGACTTGTTGTTAAAGGATATAGACAACAAGAAGGTCTTGACTACTTTGACACATACTCGCCGGTAACCAGAATAACATCCATACGTATGTTAATAGCGTTAGCCGCTGTGTATGGTCTTGAAATCCATCAGATGGACGTTAAGACTGCATTCTTAAACGGGGATTTGGAGGAAGAAATTTACATGGAACAACCTGAAGAGTTTGTGGTTCTAGGTAAAGAAAAGATGGTGTGTAAACTTGTTAAGTCGCTTTATGGACTAAAACAAGCACCGAAACAATGGCATGCGAAATTTCATCATACAATGTTGTCAAATGGCTTTAAATTAACGAGTGTGACAAATGTGTCTACATTAAGAACACTCCTAATTTTATAGTCATTGTTTGCTTATATGTGGACGACATGTTGATAATGAGCAATGACATTGCCAATGTAAATGCTACAAAGCGCATGCTGACTAGCAAATTTGATATGAAAGACTTAGGAGTTGCGGACTTAATTCTGGGTGTTAAGATCCATAGAACTCCTCAAGGTCTGGCGTTGTCACAAACTCACTACATCAATAGTGTGCTTGAAAAATTTAAATATTTGGATTTTAAAATTTCAAAGACTCCTATTGATGTAAACCTTGCTCTTAAGAAGAACAAAGGTCAAAGCACGTCGCAACGGGATTATGCACGTGTTTTGGGAAGTTTGATGTACGTCATGAATTGTACTCGACCAGATATAGCTTGTGCTATAAGTAAACTAAGTCGATACACGAGTAATCCCAATCAGACCCATTGGATGGCAATGAAACATGTTTTGGGGTATTTAAAATACACTCAAGACTTTGCATTGCATTATAACAAGTATCCTGCAGTCATTGAAGGATATTGTGATGCCAATTGGATCACCGGCACAACTGATTCTAAGTCCACAAGTGGATATATTTTCACACTTGGTGGAGGAGCGGTTTCTTGGAAATCATCCAAGCAAACGTGTATTGCGCGCTCTACTATGGAAGCTGAATTCATAGCCTTAGATAAAGCCGGTGAAGAAGCTGAATGGCTTCGGAACTTTTTGGAAGACATTCCGTTCTGGCCTAAACCGTTGAAACCAATTTGTATACATTGTGATAGTCAATCTGCTATAGGAAGAGCGAGGAATGTCATGTATAACGGTAAGAATCGTCACATACGACGAAGACATAAAACCGTTAGGGACCTACTCTCTAGAGGAATTATCACCATTGACTACGTGAAGTCAAGGGATAATGTGGCGGATCCGCTTACAAAAGGCCTAACTAGAGAGGCGGTTGAGTGTTCATCGAAGGGAATGGGACTATGGCCAAGGACAAGTCATCACGACGGCAACTCTACCTAGGAGACTGGAGATCCCAAGAACTAGGTTCAAGGAGAATACAAAGTTGTGTATGACGGTCCAACATTGTCAATTAAATGTTTGGTCCATTCTCGTGATGAGACAATGTTCAAGTACCAAGGATAAAATGCTTGAGGCATTTTTTAATGATTATCTAAGTTTGATATTGTGGTTATCAAACAGTGTATATCTATAGGATTACACGTTTAGAAATCACCTATGTAAGTGTGAAGTGGAAGCCGCTTCAAGGAGAATTCTGTATGGCCAATTCTTTAAGCACTTATGAAACCAGGCGGTGTTCATGGCTGAAACGAACACAACAGTGAGAACCAAAGACGGTTAAGGGTTAGTTGTGTGACTTACGTTGTCTAGGTATACACCAAAGTTCGACGGTTCAAAGATATCAAATCTACCGATTGATCGAGTATATCCGATGTATGTTCACTACGGAAAGTTCAAAGGGAAACCTACTTATCTAGATGCAACTAATTCTTTCTTGCAAATCACACAAGTCTGTCATGCATATGTCCATACAGCCATTCCCCATTCATGTGGGGGATTGTTGGGTTTAATGGAAGAATGTGAATGGGAAATGGGTGAAAAGGTGAACTTTTGTAGGGAAATGCACTTTCTCCCACATTGGTAGAGGAAAAGGATTTTGTTGGGTTTAAATAGAGATTTACTTCTCTTAGCTCTTAAAAGGGTTGAGAAGAAGGGAAGCCTCGCGCCGTCGTCGTCGCTCGTCTCGGCTTCGGCTTCGGCTTCGGATTTGGATTTGGTCAATTGATTGAATTAAATTTTTGGACCAACAAAATTAAAATATTAATTATAATTAATTAATATTTTATCCGTGTGTGTAACGGGCAGCTCCGTTTGTGTAACGGGCAGCTGAAGTGAGTTCAGTACCCGGGCAGCTGAAGCAACATCAGCGGAATAGTTTCTCCACGTTTTTCATTAATATCGGTCATTAGTGGTGGATTAATTCCTCCATATTAAAGTCAGTCATTATTGGTAAATTAATTGCTCCACATTAAAGTCAGTCATTAGTGGACAATTAAGTCTCCCACATTTTCTCATTAATCACCAGGTGTGTCTCTTCACCGCCCTTGGATGTCTATATAAACTGATCATTTGTCAGTCCTTGATCACGACAGACAGACGATAGAGAACATAGATAGACGACATAGACTGAAACTCTGAGAAGAGAGACTCAACCTCGGACAGAGGTATAGACTCAAACTTGGACAGATAGTCAGTACCTCGGGCAGAAGATAGAAACACTCGGGCAGAGAAAATCACTGACAGAAAGTATATCTCACTGCATCCCCTTCCTTTCTGCATATTAAGTGAGTCGTGTGATTTGCTCCGTTCTTTGTGTTCGCCGTGTTCTAACCGTTTGAAGTGCCGCTACGGTAGAACTGTTATCCCGTTCCATCCTGGGAGAAATTAACCCGTGAACCTTGGGCATCGTGAGGGGGTTAGATTTCTTAAGGAGACACAAGTAACTTGTGGGCTCGGGATCGTCCTATACTAACAGATTATTTATTGCATGTTTTTGTATCTTCTAATTTATTTGAACGTAGGAACCAACAGATAGAACATGCATGTTGTTACAACTTAAAACTCTTCTACCGTATCTGAAAAGAGCCAAAGACCTTGTTGACTTCTTCAGCGTTGACAAATACTAAGATCATATAAATCTAGGTACAACTTACCTATACACTTTACCTTTAAAATGGTGTTATAATTACTTGGAACCAGTCAAAAACTCTTGCTCAATTGAATGCTAGGCTCTATGCATATAAATTATAGATTTAGCACATAAAAAGGCCTTACTGGAAATACTTATCTTGCAGCTACTTCAAAAAATTCACTGCCACAACAAGAACCATACAAGTATATTTATTAAAAAAAAAGCAGAAAACCTTAATTTTTGTAACTAGTCAAAATGTCTGCATGTCCACAATTCGACATGAATGATTATCTTATCGATGTACAAAAGAGAAGTTCTACACCAATGCCATGGATAGGTTTATATGTTGCAGCAGCCTCTTTCATCTGCTTGCATGCTATGGCTGCTGATGCTTACCAAGGTTTCCGCAAGAAAAAACTATGGTTACCCTGCAAATATTTTCCTCTTAATGCCACTTCTCTGACATTATTGGCTGTGGCAATGAAGCTGCCTGTGGATCTTAATACTATGATGTGGCGCACTAATGATAAGCTAACTAAGCTTACTAGCATTCTTCTCATGTCTACTGTGATGGGTAATTTCGTTACGTCTTTGGGATCCATGGATAACAAAGACATCTTAACAAATGTTATTGCCTTAAGTATACTCGTAGTCACAATCATTGTGAACATATGTATCCAAATAAGTACCGGTGTAGTTGACTTTTCTTTGTGGGCAGAGACAATTTCAGCTACTGCATTCATGTTTGTTTTGTTCATGATATTCCTTTGTTGTGCTTTAACAGTGCCAGTTATGAAGAGAGACTTAGAGTTGAAGTATGATGAAATGCATCAAGAAGCTTCAATTAATGAAATGATGGAAGGTGAGAAATTTGAAATTGAAAAGCTGAAAACTGTGGTGAGAAAATATTGGGTGATGGCAGAAACTGGTAGCCTTCAATTCGTGATTGCACGTTCAGTAACCAGCGCCGCTACTGGTATAATCTGTCTGTTAAATGCCCTAACTTTAGTCGAAGCAGAAATCCGAATGCATATAATTTACAAAGGATTTAGTGAAATTGATTCAGATTATAAGTGGTCAACTATGTTGATTTTCGTTATTCAGTGTATAGGGGTGGCAGTAGGTACAGTTGGTCCTCTATTAAGATGGTTCATTGCTGTCAAGTTCAAATGCTTAGAGGAAGGGAGAAGAAACTTCAAAAATGAATTTGTAGTCGAACATTATTGGAGAGAAAAGCTGGAGGAGTGGAAAGAAAGCTCATTTCTTTTGCAGATTCGGGGCAGAAAGCATAGAAAAGTTCTTGGTGGCATAAAAAATCTAGTACTAGATCTATGCATTAAACTTCAGGTCATTGTTATTTTAGCTAGCAAGTCAGTTCTGTTCATATCTGTTTGGTTCATGAGTCCAATTGTTTCTTGTTTTTATCGCATGAAAAGATTCAACTTGAATCTCAGACCTGGATCCGAAAAACCTACTCAGAGTATACCAACATCAGAACCCAGTATGGAGTTGGATCTTAGCAACTATGTCATTCTCCTTGAGGGTGAGGCACCATTGCCAATGGAAGTCCTGAGAAACATAAAGAATGAGGTGGATGAATTGATCCAGAAGGGGAAAAGGCATCAACCAAAAAATCTCATTGGACTACTAAGAAAAACTAACAGCTGTAGCGGGGTCAATGAATTCGATAGTAGCCAAGTTCCAAGTCTGCTATCCAAAGAACCCCCTAATTCTTGGACTTTGCCTGTTGTGACCCTAGCCAGCATTGCCATTTCCATTTCTGTCGTCAAAAGTCAGGAAGTTGATCTATTGCTAAGGAGTCTAAGTGAAAGTCTGTCATATGCAAGACAAGTTGAAAGCATGGAGAAGAAAGCAGGAGAATGGAGAAGCATCAGAAATGCAGAAGACATTGTCTGGGTAGGAGTTGAACTGCACAACAAGTGGCTGGATGAGGATCTTGACAGAATCGTCCGAGAAGGGAAAACCTGCAAACAAATTCTTCAAAGGCTTGCTGATGTAGCTAAAAACATTGTCACTGAGTTCAAGGAAAGATCAGATGGAAAGATGACAGCGAACCCTCTTTACTGGCCTTCAAAGGTCTTAGCAGCAAATTCCATGTATAGGATTAGCCAAACTATATTACTAGACAGTGAAATTTGTGACTCTGACGGAGAATCACAATTGTTTGAGAAGATCTCAGTCTTAATAGCAGATATATTGGCTGCTTGTTTCACCAATTTACCTCATGTCATTGTTAACAACTGTTACTGCAATTCCATTGAGGAGAGGGAGAGGAGTGTCCGTCGTGCAGCCCTCCTGCTGGGTGAAACTGAAGAAATTCTCAACTTTCTTAAACAGCATAAATTTTCAGGTCTGCATCCTGATCAAGCAGCAAGTATTGATGAATGGCGTCTTATGACATGGCAGAAAAGTGTATCAACTTCCATTTCTACAATTAATGATGAAACAACTCCATCCAATGAGCATGTGGTTATGCAATTAGAAGCCTAAACTGCATAATGAAGTAGCTGCCTTGGATTTACTAGCACATTTGTGGTAGAGCTTTCAGCATTATATATGTATATGATCTTAAGATCTGTTACAGAATTCTTAGACTGCTTGTAGTATTACACTAGATTTCAAAGATTTAGTTCCCTTATGTAGTTAGAATCATCTTGACATGTATTTAAACAGCTGATTCATTGAGTAACGAAATATATGAAATTCCTCCAATGCCTTGTTCCATTACAAGATCTATCTCATATATCAACTTATTTATGGCTATATGTCTTGTACAATAGCTGTTTCTCTGGCATAATTAAATCATCATTAGTTTAATGTAGTTAAGCATAGGAATTACTTCTCAGAGCAACTAAAGAGAACGACTCGGTTGGCCTGGATAATAAGAAGGGAGACAAGAAGCCTTGCTTCAAATTTCTCCAAAATGAGGCTGTTGTTAATCACATAGAATAGTGTAAAAGCATCCTCCATGAAACTTCACAAGGTTGACCTGGTAAACATTGAAATAAAGGGGGTAAACGTAGACAGAAAAACCTTGACTAGGAGACTAACACTAGTCATCTCTTGAGAAAAATCTAAGCTATCAAATGGCACATACAATTTATATTTTACTTCAAATCACCTGCCAGTTTTGACAGATTCTTCTTTTAATTTCTCTCTTTAGATGTATTTTGTTGTCTTAGGTGAGCGATTCAATGATGTCTTCGTGTTCTAGGACATATCATAGAAGTAACCATCGACCAATTATCTGAAACCTTATCTTAAGAATGTAGCAAACAAATGTGTTTAATAAATCAAAAGTCATGTTTTGCAATTTTCCCTAAGAAATGTTCGTCGCAGAGAATATTTTTATCAAAAATGTTTTTCGGTGTCTGGTTGGTGAGAGAAAAGTATTTTCCGAGAAATAAATATATATATTAAAGCTTACTAAAAGTATTAGCAAATCAAAGTATTTGAGTAACTTTTGACTACTAAAAATTATAATAAGTACTGTTTAAGTGTTAGTTGGAGCAAGTAATATAAACTTACAAGTTACAACAGTTTCACAGAGAAGTGACTTGGTCCATAAGTGAGGGAAGTCAGTTTGCTTCTTTTGGTAAAAATTATAAGTACTATCTTCTACTCCCTCCCTCTCAATTTATGTGGCACCATTTCCTTTTTTGTTTGTCCCAAAATAAGTGGTACTTTTCCTTATTTGACAACTATTTAATGCATCATCTCTATTTTACCCTTGTTGGGCCCTACATACTTTTAAACCTACCAACAACTTTTTTATTACTCAAATCTTCTCTCTCTTACTTTTTCAAGGGTAAAATTGATATTTAATAAGGTCAACTTCTATTTTCTTAAACTCCGTGTCCGGTCAAATGGTGCCACATAAATTGGGACGGAGGGAGTAGTTACCGGACACCGTAATAATTATAACAACTTTCTCATGGCTCTATAGTTTATTTGCTACTCTCCTACCTTCTTTGACTAGGAAGTTTCCCATTGAATGTCATATCAGACTGGTGATACTCCCCTGGTGGAAAAGTCTATTGCCATTTTACATCAAAGTGTTGACCATTCAATTCAACTAAAGCATCCTTTCATTTTGATTTCACAGAGCTAAAAGTCAAGATAACCATTTTCCACTAGCTGTGTCCCATTTGACATGGAAGTATTCCACTGAATGTCATATCAGATGTTGAAAGGCCTAGTCTTTATTGTGATGTGATGTTCCTCTTGTGGAAAAGTCTATTGACACTTTACATCAAAGTATTAATCATTCACTTCTATTGAAAGCTCCGTCCTCCTACATGTTGATTTCACAGCTAAAAATCAGGATAACCATTTTCTGTAGCTCTTCATCTGGTTCCTGAATCAGTATCCTTCCCCTTACCCACAAGAGAAATAGGATTCATGGTGAACATGAATGTGGCGTCATGTGACAATAATTATTGCCATATGATCACTGATGCATGCAATGCCAGATGCTACAGCAAATCATTCAGTAAACCGATGCCAATGATCGGCATCTATGTAGCAGCAGCATCTCTACTTTGTACCCTTGCAATGGCTGCTGATGCCTTCCAAGCCTTCCATCTAAAAAGACTTTGGTTCCCATGCAAATACTTTGCTCTGAATGCCGCTTCTCTTACAGTGTTAGCTGTAGCAATGAAGTTGCCCGTCGATATATCTGAACCGATGCCAGGTCATACCGACCAGCTCTCCAAACTGGCCAGCACTGCTTTCATGTGTGTTGTTATAGGTAACTTCATGCCATCGATAGGATCCATGAGTAACAAAGAAATTTTGTCAAACGTTATAGCTCTGGACATCCTGGTAATCACCATCATTGTTAATCTCTGCATTGAAATGGATACTAGTTTGATTTTTAACCTGAAAGCTGAATTTTCAGCAATCATATTCTTCATGTTTTTTCAGATATTAGTACTGAGTTTCTCCTCTTTAACAATTTCAACTACCAAAAGGATACTTGAACTTAAGTACAAAGAATTATACCACACAACTTTGAGGGATGATGCAGTTGTATTTGGAGAGTTATCTATCGATAGACTTAGAGACATTGTAGAAAGGTGTTGGATGATGGTTGAAACTAGTAACCCTCAATTTGTGATGGCACGATCTGTAACCTTAGCAGCATCAGGGACAATCTGCACGCTGGCGGCTCTAATTTTGATGGAAGCTCTTATAAGAATATACTTCAATTCACCTCCATATTTCCCAAATAGTTCAACATATAAGTGGACAACTAGTTTAATTCTCGTTGTTCAGTCTATTGGGGTGGTAGTGGGTACTGTTGCTCCAGCACTCAGATGGTTTACCTTGATAAGCTTTAAGCGTTCCAATAATGCTGGTAATGCCAATGCAAATTTATCCAGAGTTGAAGGCTACTGGATCTGCAAGCTGGTTGAGTGGAGGGAGAGACCATTGTCTTTAAAAATTAGGGGGCCAAAATTCAGAAAATTACTCCAGGGGATGAGAAGCTTAATACTTTCCATCTGCACAAGAATTCAGATTCTGGTTGTACTAACGAGCAAATCTCTACGGTTTGTCTCAGTAGCTTTGTTCACGTTGATGTTTTCGTGTCGACTGCAGGGCCCCAACTATCATCAATCAGAACCAGAACTAGGGAAAGACTTTGAATTAAACAGCTATGTATTGTTACTAGAAGGTGAAGAAGACTTGCCTGAAAGAATCATTAAGAACATCTCTGATAATGCAAACCGACTAATAGACAAAGGAAGGAATCACCAGCCGAAACAACTGATTGATCTCCTAAGAAAATCTAGCAGCTTTTGTGGGGTGGCAGATATTTACTGTGAACAAGTTCAAGGGCTGCATTCCATAGAACCTTCAAACTGCTGGACCATAAGTGTGGTGACACTCACTAGCATTGCCATTGCACTTCCCAAAGTGACAAATCAGATGGCCCATCAGCTGATAAAGAGTGTCCATGATGGCCTTAAATATGCCAGCTTTGTAGAGGAAATTATGTACACTGAAGGCGAGTTCGCAAACATTAGAAATGCAGCTCATATAGTATGGGAAGAACTGGAGTTCCACAGAAAATGGTTGGATGAGGACTTGCAGAAATTGGCCGTCGAAGGGAAAACTTGTAGTGGAACACTTGAAATGCTTACAGGTATAGCTTCAAAGAAAGTGATGGATTTCAAACAGACCACTGATGGAAGGATGCTCGATAACCGTCTCAATTGGCCTGTTAGGATAATTGCTGCCAACTCAATGTACAAAATTGGGAAGGCTATATTTCTGCATAGTGAAGGAAACAGTGACTTGGTTGATGAAAAACTATTTGAGAGATTATCCATTACAATAGCAGATATACTAAGTGCTTGCTTTACCAATCTGCCACGAGCTATAACTATGGTTTGCAATTCTGGTGCAATTGAAGAGAGGGAAAAAAGTGTGCGCAGAGCAGCTCTATTTATGGGCAAGACCGAAGAGATCTTGAAGATAATTCAACACCATAAACTTCCAAATATAAATTCTGATCAATCAGCTTATATTGATCAGTGGAAGCTCATAGTCCAACCAACAGACCTTGTTCCTTTCAGCCCCTCCAATGGTGAAATTGCACTCTGAGTTATCATGCAATGGACCTAATCGAGAGCCAACATATTCAGATGGTAAGTTACATACCCATGATAACAGCTCTCACTTCTTCAATACTATCTAACTACTGATATTTACCTTAGCCATAGGCCCTTAAGCATATCTACTCTATTGATGAACTTTTAGTTGTATATGTATAATATATACAGTAGCATTTTATATGGGAGAATGTGGAAGAGATAACAGTGCTTTTTGCAGAGTTTTTCATGAGTGGTGTCAAAATATAAAAAAGTGAACAAATTAATAAAAGTAGTATAAAAAACTGGAATTAACTCTTGCTTCAACCAACTCAATTGCGAACCTTTCTTTCAATGGTGTCATTTCATCATGGAAAAATTTCATATCTAACCAAATATATATCATGGCCCTACATTCAAATAGCCATTGAACATCTCCACATATGCTAGTCAAAATTTACCCAATATAAATATGTCTAAGTTGATTCTATTTCTAAAAAGTAGTTAAGAAAAAGGAGAAAATTAAGGAGCTCAACTCCCACCCAATAAGGAGAAAATTACGGAGCCCTATTCCATCCAAACAATCATCTTCTTTGCTCGATTTTTCTATTTGATCATTGCCAACTACTATCCTTTCTCTTTCTTTGTCAGAAAAGTTGAAACTCTCATTATGTAAGTCCAAATATCATCCTTCCTATATGCATAATTTTGTCCGATTCAATTTTTGCCTCCGTAACGTGGATTCTTTTTAATTTTTGGCGCTTATATATATTTAGTTTTACCAAAATTATTTGTAATCATTAAATAGATAAACATCAAATATGCATTTAAATTGTTATTATATTTACACAATATGCAATAGTAGTTGGTAAAAATTATATACACTTAACATCTCCAAATAAATTGTATTATTAATTAGATACACAATCTGTATGTTGTATGTAAGTGTGTGTGTGTATATATATATATATATATATATATATATATAGAAAATTAGATAACTTAATATATATTATACATCACATTTATATTGTAAACATATGTTGTTAGTAAATAAGTTGAAGACACATATGTGAAGTATAGAGTATGCATAATTTATGCATATCAGTTTGTATCCATTGCATATTTTTTAATGTATACATTTGGTATGCATAAATATAAGTTATATTACATTTGATATGTGTTGAACCCCAAAAATTACCCTTCCTTTAAGAAAAGATAGGTTTCGGGTATATTCCAACAAAATGGGATTCCAAAGGGTTTCTTTGGAGTCGCCACCTAATTTAAGGATTATTAGGAACCTAAGTTAACTAAAGAGTGCAATTTTATTCCTTACTTAAAGGAAGATAATTCAGAGATTCTTAGGTAAGTGGTTCTATTAAATTCGAAAGAAGGTCCCTTGCGGGAGCACTTTCGAAAATCCGCTAAAAGCGGTTAATCCGGCGATTTTCACGAATTTGTTAAGGATAGAAAAGTATAAAGCTAATTTTATATAAGGATAATAGGAATAATATAAATAAGATAAGATTTTAATTATGCCGATACTTTAAATAAATAGATGACCCAATTTAAGATTAATTGAATGGATAATGAAATAATGATCAATTGATCAATTAATAGAATAAGCAAAGATTAAATGAAGTTAGATGATTAAATAAAACACATTAGATAAATAATTGGATGATAATAGAAGGATTAATTAATTGATTGAATAAATAGATAATAAATTAGAAAATAAATAACTTAATTAAATAAATGAATACTTATCAATTTTAATTAAATAAAGGAGTAAATGAATAATAATTGATTAATTAAATAAATAAATGAATAAATATTTAATTGATTAAATAAATAATTAATTGAAATTAAATAAATTAGATTAAGTAAATAAATAAAGGATTAAAACTTAATTGATTAACTGAATAAATAAATTAGATTAGATAAATAAATAACTGAATATTTAACATAATAAATAAAGAAGCAATGAGAATTATGATGAGGGTACGATTTTAGCCGAATTTAATTTTGCACTCCTTAATTGACAAATGATTCTAAACATCCATAAATTAATTGGCGATTCGCAAAGAAATGATACAAAGTATTTATACAAAACAATTTAAGTAATTTACAATAACTATTCACAATTCAAATACCATTTCTATTCTACAGGGTTCCTCAAACATGCTTTCTAAAGGGGACGGGCAAGAGGGAGTTTAGAAGGTAGAACCCGGAAGCGCAAACTCAATCATTGAGCCTTGGACTTTGTGATTTTCGTTTTTTTCTTTCTTTTACATTTTCGGGGATATCAAGTTCCGAAAATGTGGAGCGGATCTTCCCAAATGCATGTCATCCCAATTTGTGAGTTTAGCAACTCAAACTCATTCCCCAAGATGTTCATGTCAAAATAGAAGGAAGATAAAAATTAGGGAACAATAAAGGGAAACTAAACATTGCAAATCTAACAAACTAATTAAAGCAAGCATATGCATCAGTAAAGAATACGCGTGAGAAGAATATGCCCTAGTGCAATTCTTGAAATATTTAGTCTCATTCTTAACAGACCAATATATAGACTCAACTCGTCATTACATATAATAAGAAAGAGGTGATGAAGAACTTACTAAATGCAGCAGTTTTCATAAAGAAACAATTAGAATGGTTATTAAGACAAAGGAATTCAAAGCCATAAGGTCTAGGACCAAAACATGATGCTAATAACACAATTAAATGTACTGCAATTAGCCGCTTTTGTTAAGCCATTTCACTCCCATACTATAGTCAGCATACTTACCAAATTGCTTACGAGCTAATTAAGGTTCTGTCAAGAGCTTTAAATGCATATCCATAATAGACCTCAGACTAGATCAAGATACCATTTAACTATTTAAGCTATTGGCCAGTCATTTAAATTTTTAGGCTTAAGTGAAAAGAGTAAATTGTTAACTAAACCAGTAATCATTTTCATTAAATAAGATCACTAATTTTCTTAATAAAACATGATATCTACACATTAGTATCGAGAAAGAAACTTATGACATGGACACAATACTCAATTATTAATGACTAAAGCTCAATTATGTCGTCTCTATTCAGTTTTAACAGGTGGAATCCAACAGGAGAAACAGTTCAAATACAGAACTCAAATGAGCAAAGACAGCTTACTATTAAGAGAATATTCATTTTAGCTTGAACAATGACCTTAAAACTACTGCATTGACCTCACAGGTCCCAGGGACTAACTCACAGAATTAAAAAGAACTTACCTCTGCCTTCTTTTGGATGAAATTAATCGCATTGCCCCATTAAACAGAATAGAGGGAAGACCACATACGCTAACCCAATGCCCCTGAGCAGCTCTAAAACCTTGCCTGAACACCTCAACTTAACCCCTTACAAACTGAACCAGAAACCATTCCCTGAATACTCACAAACACACCTGCTTGCACATACTAGCTAAAACCTCCTTCACATACACACACACACCAACTGACCTCTTTGACAAACCACCAGACACTCCCTTATCAAACTACTAACATCAAGGAACAGAGCAGCATGCATACATGGAACACCCTACCTCACAGCCTTCATAACAGACCTCCTTCTCCATCAGAAATGCCAACCTAAACCTGAACACGAACCAGAGCTATTCTCCTAATCATCTCTACTCCCAAGCTTCAAAGCAAATTCGAGAAATAGGGAAACAGCCCCTCTCCCACCTCTAACAATCTGAACCACACTCAAAACACCACTAAAACTGACCAGACTCAATCCTAGCAAACACTCCAATCTCTGAACAAATTTCAACAGCCTGAACAAACATCAGACCTTGCTCTCACATACTAGAAAACCAAGAACAACCATTTCCACACAAGCACATACGCTTTGCTTATTTATACACACAAACACAAAATAAGAACTGATACAGGAATCAGGGCACACACAAATACATAAAAAAAAAAAATGAGAAAAGTTTGATAGTTCACCTGTTGCAGGGCAGTGAACTGGAGCGAGGGTCCGAAACAAACGCGACTCGACTAAGCGACTCGAATAAATGCGAAGATGAGGTTGACGACTCGAAAGGCGAAGCGACGATACAAAGAACGAAGCGATAACACAAGACAAAATGCCGAAACAGTAGTAACACTTCTTGAACTTAAAAGAAAACTGAAGAAAATTTTTTAAAGTTTTTTGATGCTGCCGTTTCTATGTTCTTCCTACTAAAACCCCCTCTGCTGCTGATATTCCCTCTCCTTTTTGAAATTCAAATTTGGATAAAATGGACATTTCTCATGTGGGATAAGGGAGAAAACAGTCCATCCTCACAAAGATTGTACCGTTTTTCTTCTTATCCCCAAAGATTTGCCCGTTTGAACCAAATCGACGATGCGGATTAGACTTGATTCGAAATGAACGCTTGAGATTGGCTTCTTGTACCTCTGTACGGAGAAGATGAGCTGGAGAGGGTGTGGGGACCAAGGGTTTTGGATTGTTGCTCGAGTTTTTGGGGGGGAAATCGAAAGGGAAACGGGTTAGCGGGTCAGGGGATCGGGTTTAGGGATTTTCAACTGAAAATGGCGATGGAGAGGGGATATGCGCGTGGTTTGTGTTTTGTGTTGTGGGTGTATATGTGTGTTTGCATAAATGGACTGGTAATTAGGACTAGGAACGATTTTAGCCTCTTTTAGATATATTAATTACTTTTAACTCTTCAAAATTAATTTTAATTTAGAATAATTAGACTTTTTAATTGAAACTTTCGGGACAAAATTGGGTGTCAACAATATGCATAAAATATATATGAATATGAGATACCCATGCATGCATATAATATGCATAATGTATACATACAAATATTTTTAAAAATTACATAATTAATATTACATTTACATTATATATAAGTTGTATACAGTAGAAAAAACGGAAATGGGCCAAATTTGCCCCTCTACTATGGTTTAGGGATCATGTATACCCCTCGTTAAATATTTGGTGCACCAATACCCCTGCCGTTACCATAGTAGGCAGATTTGCCCCTCTCACTAACGGGCCTCCACGCTGGACACTGCGTGGCTGCCACATCACTGCCAATTGGATCCACACCACACCAATCGTTTCCACATCAGTTAAATGAAATAACCCATAGAAAGCATACGACCCGTTACCCGCAACCCGGATTACAAAATATATAAGCCCTAGGCCGTGTAAAAAAATCAGAAGTCAAATATCTGGGGAGAACAAACGACAGACGGAGAAAACTATGGGATTTTGATCGATCGAAGGGATTTCTTCATCTGCACAATCAAAAGGTATTTTTTTTCTTAATGAAATGAGTGATTAAGTTTCAGTTACTCTTTTTAGTATATAGTTTTTATATGCATGTGTTTGTAAGGGTGTTAGAATTTTAGGGTTTTGAGTTCAGTTTGTGTACGCTACTACTGCGTATGTTTCCTTGAAGGGGGGCTAGGGTTTCGACATTATTTTATCATTAATTCAACTGGGGATAGGTTTTTGAGATCATACCCCTAAAAAATTAAACACGGATTAGGGTTTTGTGATTTCCGTATCACGAATTGAACTGGGGCTTGGGTTTTCATATAATCTGATCAAAACTAAACTGGGATATAGGATTTTTGTGATCTGTTTATCTTGAATTGAACTGGTGTTAGTGTCTTCCTATTTTTTGATCAAAATTGGTCTTGGGTTAGGGTTTAGGAATCTGCTTATCTTCCATTGAACTGGTGTTAGGGTTTTTATATAAGCTGATCAAAATTGAACTCGTGTTAGGGTTTGAGACTCCAAAAGACAGTTTTGACAGTTGAATTGTGGTTTTAGGGTTTCTGATTATTGATGTTGATTTTTTAGTGGATAGGGGACCCCTGCATATTACTTTATGTCATGTGGTCCCAAAACATAAAAATCTGGTATGTAATATAGTAGATTAAGAGTTGTTGTCACTTTGTTGCACATGTGGGGCAGTTTTGTCCCTTTGTAGTGTAGGCTTCTTCCATTTTTAATCCATTAATGCATGTGGGACTGCTTGGGTGGCACTTTATTGCATAATTTTTA
Source organism: Petunia x hybrida (assembly GCA_037355625.1). NCBI lineage: Eukaryota > Viridiplantae > Streptophyta > Magnoliopsida > Solanales > Solanaceae > Petunia > Petunia x hybrida. The sequence goes on along the minus strand of JBBBVM010000090.1, from coordinate 7,141,924 downwards.
ATTTTTAGTTTTTAATTCTTCCATTTTTAATCCATTATCCATAAGTTTGTTGGCACTTTGCTGTACATGTGGGACAATTTGTTCCCTTTTTATTTGTATGATACCTTTGTTCACAGTGCAATAATACATCTAAGACAGTTTTGTCCATTAGACTTTGTTGTCACTTTGATGCATATGTGGGGCAGTTTTATGCATTTGTTGTTTATGATACTTCTATTGTAAATTCAATAATACATGTGGGACAGTTTGTTAGACATGTAGTACATCAATGAACTAGGGTACCTAAATATCTAGTTGTCACTCTACATGCACCTAAATATATGGTTGTCTTTTTTTAATTTTTTTGTGTGTAGGTTATAACAGATGGTTCTGGTGGATTTGTACTTCTACTATGGTGGTGACTGGATTACAGATCCAGAGGTTAAATATGAAAGCAGGATGGTTCACAAATGGTCAGGGTATGATTCTGACCATCTCTCCTTTATAGATTTAGCCCTGCAGTACATTAATGAACTAGGGTATGTAGGTGTGCAACAACTAATTGTTGCTGGTCCATCTGGGAGGTTGTATGAGGTATCAGGGGATGGGGGTATATGCTGCTTGTTAGAACTAATCAATGATAGGTATAGAACCATTGACATATATGCTGTTGATGAAAGTGAATTAGGTGTTCAAGTACCTAATATTATAGACCATACTGAGAGTTTACTGCATGATGTTGTGACTGCTATTGATGAAAGTGAAACAGATGAAGAATATGATAGTGCAAGTGAAAGTGACCTTTCTGATTTTGATTTAGATGAATTGGAGTCACTTGCAGCTGAAAAAAATAGGAAGTTGACTGATAAGTTAGACTGTTTCAAGACCTTAGACAAGTCAATGTCTTTCAAAGACATTCCTGAAGCTAGGAAGCACCTAAAGCTGTATGCCTTAGCCACAGGGTATGGGATAGTGCCAGTGAAAAGTGACAAAACAAGGGTAAGGTATATTTGTGAGGAGGGATGCCCTTTTGTTTGTCTAATCTCCAGGGATGGGAAGGTTGGTGGGGTTAGAGTGAAGACTCTTAAGGATGAACACACTTGTGAGCCTGTTTTTGATAACCCAAGGGTTGATTCAAAAACAGTTGCTCATTACTTCAAAAGAAAGCTGCAGGACACTCCTAAATATAGGGTTAAAGAAATGAAAGAAGATCTAGTAAGGGAGTTTAACATTAATGTCTCTTACAACAAGTGTAAGAGAGCTAAAAAACTGATATTGGAGGTTTTAGAAGGTAGCTTCAATGATGATTACAAAAGAATTGAGGCTTATGCTAATGAGCTTAGAAATAGTAACCCTGGGAGTGACATTGTAATCAACATTTCAAAAGATGCATTGGAAAGGAAACTTTAGCCCAAAGGCAATGAAGTTGTATTTGCAATACATGAAGATTGCCAACACTTGTAAGGCAGTGTTCAATGGGGACAATGGATTTGAAATAGTTGAAGGCACTGATACACACACAGTGAATTTGGAAGAAAAAAAATGTACATGTAGGGCTTGGGACCTTTCTGGAATCCCTTGTCCTCATGTAATCAAGGCCTTGCTGCATTTGAAGATTAACCCACTAAGTGAAATGCATTGGTGGCATAGTAAAGAGGCATTCCTCTTGGCTTACAAGAACAAGCTACAACCAGTGAGAGGGTCCAAGTTCTGGACAGTTGAACCAAGCCAAGCCATGGAACCACCTATATTAGTTAACCGAGCAGGAAGACCTAGGGTTAAAAGAACAAGGGAGAAGGATGAGGCAATCAACAGGCAAGCTGGATGGGCTGCTGGCAGAAAAGGAAGGGTCATGACTTGTTCAACATGTGGTCAACCTGACCATAATTCAAGAGGATGTGGAAAGGTAAGTTGACATCTCATTGAAACTGTCTAAACTTTTTATTGAAACTGTCTATACTTTATATTGAAACTGTCTGGACTGCTGGACTCTTAGGAAACTAGAAGGAAGAAAAAGAAGAAAGGCAAGGAAGCTACCAGTAGACCAAGTGATGGGCAACATTCTCCAGTAGCAGCTGATCCTTGTCAAGAAGAGATCCAGCTTTCTGGATCAATGCCAACTCAGGAATCCCAAGCAAGTGGAGCTGCTGGACTTAGGCAAGTCACAGAAGTGGCAACAGAAGAATGTGAGGCTGAGTTTGAACCAGAAACAGAGGCTGCTATAAGGCCAACCACAATTTCTGAATTGGAGACAAGACTTAGACTCAGGATGAGCCAAATTCCAACTGGAACAAGGAGTATAAAATTCATAGGTGATGGTAGTGGTGTAAGTGACCCTACAGATCTCCCCTTTACTCCAACTAGTCTAACTTGGCATGGTGCAGCTGCTATCACAACAAGTCAGTTGGAAAAAATGGCCAAGTTGAAGACAAGAAAGGGGAATGGAAAAACCCAACAATAATTTCCTATTATGTTTTTTGTGTTACATTTTGGATTGTATAACTGCATTTTTAGACAGTTTCTTTGAATATGGGCATGTGGATGTGGTGTTATTACTTAGGTGGTTTCATTTTTTTGGGGTTATAGCATGACATCCCAAAATGTCCATTTGTGTAGTACTTAGTAATGTGAAACTGAATTGTCCAATGAATGCTATATCAATCCAAGTTCTGGACAGCTTTTCATTTAGTGTACTTGTCGTTGATGAATGAATGTTATTTCATTTTGATGACTAACAACACTAGCTCATACGCTAACACTTTCATTGATAACTAAAACCAGTAAACAACACCAAAACCAAGCTAAAATTAAGTGACAATATTTCATACAACACAAGCTCATACGCTTAATACACTTTCATTGATAACAAAACAAAAGAACCATCAGTATTTCCAAGCTAAATGAAGCCCATAATATTTCATACATCATAAACTAATAAGCTAATACACTTACATTGATAACCAAAAACAAGAACCATCCACCAGACCATGCTGTGACTTTATCTTCAAGCTAATAAGCTAATAAGCTAATAAGCTATCTACAACATTTTTGTCACTTCAATGACCATGCTGCGAAAAATCCCACAAACATAGCCCAAGATATTATAATCACCATCTTCATCCTTGTGACTTTATCTTCAAGATTTCTACCTTTGACCTCCATAGCTACAAGCTTTTCCTTCAACTTGTTATTTTGACTTGTAACCGATTCCAATGACATCTTCAAGTTCCTTATCACATTCACGGCCCGATCGGGTAACATTTCATCTTCCCATTCCCAATATCCACAAGACTCAATCTATTAAACCAAAATTTAACCAAAGTTAGATATTAAACTAAAGCTACATATTTGTATCAACATTTGCTTCGATGAAAGAAATTTAACTAAAGTTAGATAAAATAACACTTACACCATTTTTAGCACATTTGTAGAATCTTCTCCCCGCGTTCAAAGGAGTCCAAGCGGTGAAATGATTCGCAACTACACCACAACGACACATCCTAGAAGAAGAATAACTACCTTGTGACATTGGTATATAGTAGATTGGGGAAGATGAAAAAGCCCTAATTTTTGCTTTGGAGAAAGAATGAATAACAATGGTTGGTTTTAATAGTCTTCAGGGATGCGGATCCATGTCATCGAAACGATTGGTGTGGTGTGGATCCAATTGGCAGTGATGTGGCAGCCACGCAGTGTCCAGCGTGGAGGCCCGTTAGTGAGAGGGGCAAATCTGCCTACTATGGTAACGGCAGGGGTATTGGTGCACCAAATATTTAACGAGGGGTATACATGATCCCTAAACCATAGTAGAGGGGCAAATTTGGCCCATTTCCGTAGAAAAAATACAAATTGGTTTAACTCCTTTCCATAAAGTGGTGGACACAAATTTTTTCTCATATATTTTGGTATAACCATCACCTACACAAGAAAAAAAAAGTAAAAATAATGAAAATAAGAACATAAAATGCCCGAAAAATGCTTCTATTCTATGTAGTGGTGAATTGATTAAAAATAATGAAAATAAGAACATAAAATGCCCGAAAAATGCTTCTATTCTATGTAGTGGTGAATTGATAATTGGTATGAAGGAAAAAACTAAAGCATGGAATAGCAGCAAGTGATGACACACACAAGGGAACCAGAAAACGGAAAAAAAAAAGAAAAGAAAAAAAGAGAGAGATTGGAGGAAGAGGGCGTCCAAACCATACTGTGAAAAGTATTGTTCCATGAAATTAATATGAATTTTTAGTTTTGGGTTTGTGCAAAAATATAGGAGATCGAGAGATTTGAGATTGAGGAAAAATATTTAGTAGATATCATTAATTAATGAGGAAATATATCACACCTTAAAAATAGAGTGATGACTCATCAACTCCCTTAATATAGGCATGTTTTATGGTAAATGTTTCATAGGTGTGTAATAGCTATTAGTTGTGGAATACCTAAGGTTAAATGTCTATAATTCATAATAAAAAAAGAATGTGTTTATTTTATGTTGATGACTCTTATAAATGTCTATACAATGTAAATTATTTATAGGAAAATTTCTGATTTTTTTTATTAATAAAATGTATATATTTAGCACAACTTTTCCATCCAGTGGTGTCGGACGACACCAGTACCGTATGGGTGGATCTGCCCCGGAGAGATAAAAGTCAAATATTTTCAAGTGCTGCCTAAGTGGCACCACTTATGAGAAAGGGAAGGCGGGGGAACACTTCAAGTTATCTGGGAGAATGTGGAAAGAGATAAAAGGTCAAATGCTGCCTAAGAGGTAGTACTTACTAAAAAGGGAGGGCGGGATGCAGACGTCAATATAAGATTTCGTAGGGGTATTTTCATCCGGAAGTTATTCATTAAAGTTAACGGAGGTCATTCTTGCAAAACTACTTTAAGCGGGGTTAATAAGGCAAACCACAACCTATGGTGTCATAGTTTTGTAAATTGCGCAAATTAATGGGCTACATTTGAGTGATTGGGCTATAGGATAAATGTTGGGGTGATAACTAGTAAAATTTTGATGTGTAGCTATTTTTGGACGCGGTCAATGAGTTTTATCTCCCATTTCAAAATTCATTAAGAAATAACCAAAAAATCGCGCGCACACTTACGCTCCATTAGCGTTGGAAAACACCCCAGACTAGTCTCGGTATTTTATACTGGGGCTTTGAGCAAAACACCGGTATTTTGTTATGGGACTGAAGCTTTATATATAAAGTCTCATAATTTGTTCAAAGCCCCAATATTTTATACTGGGGTTAGTTTACTAAAGCTTTATATAAAGTTCCATAATAAAATACTGGGGCTTTGAAATTTCAAAGCCCCAGTATTTTATACTGGGATTTGTCCGGAGGTGGCTATTTCTCAGCGAATTTGTTTCTGACGGCTACAAATCAATTAGCGAGCGCCAAACAGGCCCCTACGCGAAATTTTTACTGATAACTATACAAACTAACATTTCACTTTACACAAAAATAGCAAAATTACACCATTTTGGATTTGTCCGGAGGTGGCTATTTCTCAGCGAATTTGTTTCTGACGGCTACAAATCGATTAGCGAGCGCCAAACAGGCCCCTACGCGAAATTTTTACTGATAACTATACAAACTAACATTTCACTTTACACAAAAATAGCAAAAATTACACCATTTTCAAATTATAGCAATATTTTATTTATAACAACAATATATCACACCAATGTGGGATCCGGGGAAGGTGAGATGTACACAGACTTTACCGCCACCAAAGTGGAGAGGCTGTTTCCGAAAGACCCTTGGCTAAATAAAAATATTTAGAAAACATGTATGAAAAAAGCAAAACACACATTACCAAAATAAATGAAATACTAATAGAAAAATTTGAGCATGAACAAAATAAAAGAAAAACCAATAGCAAATAAAATGGAAGAATAGGCTGGAAATAGAAAATATAGAACTAATACAACTGCTAATATGAATAAAAATCGCTCGACTACTGTCTATCCGTCTACCCTTATCCTTGACCTCCACGCTTTCCTATTTAGGGCCATATCTACAGTAATCCGAAGGTGAGCCATGTCCAGTTTAATCACCTCGGACCAATTCTTTCTTGGTCTACCTCTACCTCTCCGCAGACTCAGCATTGTCAACTCCTCACCAAAGCATATGTGCTCCTCACATGTCCAAACCATCTCAGCGTCTCTTCTGCATCTTGTCCACAACTACTACCACTCCCACCTTGTCGCGTATGGCCTCGTTCCTGATCTATCCATCCTGGAATGTCCACACATACATCTAAGCATTCTCATCGCTGCTTACTTTCCAACATTCTACCGCATACAACAAAGCTGGTTTGACTAATACTCTGTAGAAATATATATAACAAGGTATGAGAAACCCTAGAACCACCTCTTACACCCCCTGCCTCCCCCATACCTGCCCCTTCTGACGCTGCTGATCGCCAAAAAAATCTTTTTATTTTTTTATTTTTTTGGGGTATATTCTTGTATGTGTAATATATTTTCATTGTATATACAATAATACAATGTACATATATTGAAGATACGCTAGATATACATCAATAAAATTGTTGTGTGTCCTTTGTGTGTCCTTTGTGTATACTTCGAATGTCTAGCGTATGTACCTTCATACATAGAACATACACAGTATATACTTTTGATAAAAAAAAATTGTGTCCTTTGTATATCTTGTGTATGTAAAGAGTATATACGTTCATATATATAAGAACAATTTTAGATCCGTCGTATAGTTACTGAAGAACATTAAAAAAATAAAAAATTAAAAAGAAGAAGAAAAGGTATCACCAGTTGGGGCATTCGTGGGTTGGGTTGACTCGGTTTTGGTTTAGAAGAAAGCGAAACCTATTAAGTCAGTTTTATTGATATTTAAACCAAATCTAACAAATATAGTATAAATTTTACTGATTTTGATTTTGTGGGTTTTATCGATTTGATGCAGTTTTTACAGTTATTTTCAGTTCTTGAAGACGTAACTCACAATGCAAGCCTACAAGCAAAATAACTGGAATAAGCAATTTGCTTGAAACGAAAGTAGAACAATGAAAAGAAAACGTAAAGGAAAAAAGCTCATCAATAAAAATAAATTATTGGATAGTTTATGTAACACTTCTTAGCTTTAGCAGTATGTATTTGCGTCTAATCTATCACTGAAAGCAATCCCAACTCACTATTTTCAACCTCATGAAAAATGTATCTTCCGTTATTTATAAAGACAAAAATAATGCAAGAGTCCTTGTAAATCTTGGACTTTGCTTCAAGATTATTCTTAAATAACCATCTATTCTTCGCCATATAGTCAAGGCTTCGTTCCTAAATAACACATAATATTCATTGGTTTTGTTATTCATATTCTAAAAGGTACATCAAATTTTATTAAACTTTTCTTTCATTTTCTCAGCCGTGCCATTAAATATATAATGAAGAAAACGAAACGGAACAATATTAAAGAAATTACGTAGCTTCTTCTCCCTTTTTTTTCAACTTCGAAGAGAGCCTAAATTTTCTATTTGTTAGAGTAGGATTTTTTTTTTTTTGGACTTATTTAGTTATCTACTAGACTACTACTTCTATTCGTTCATGTTACGTAAATGGGCTATAGCTAGAGGTATACTAATTAAGGAATACTTAAGATTAATAAACCATTATTTAATGGGTCTTGGAATTGAGTTATATGAAAAAATATTAAATATGTATGTATATATAAGTAACCTTTATTTAATGAGTCTTGGGCTTGAGTTATATGAAAAATATTTTATTTGTATATACTCTTGCGTGAGCGCGCGCAACCCCCCCCCCCCCCCCCCCGCCCACACACATATATACATATAACCAATACCAAACTAAATAATCTCAATTTTTTTAAATGTAAAATCAAACCTAAACCAAATCATAAGTCGGCTTATTTTATCAGTTTCACCTGGTTTGTCGATTTGGTTCGATTTCACGGTTTCACATGAACAAATCGGTAGTGAAGAAAGTTGGATCATCCAGAACTGAGCAGAGGCGACCAAGCAAGGCTACGTCGAGGGAGGTTGGGGGAAGAGTGGACGCCGAAAAATTTAATAGAGTAGATGTAGAGAGTAGAAGGAATGCCAAAGAAGACGATGGAGACAACAAGAGATGATGGAGAAGGGTCGGGGAACAGATGTTGGAGCAGGTTTCATCGGATTACCGCTCGCCGACGGCAGGAGATATCTAGGGAGAGAGGAGAGAAATGGTTTTATCAATTTCTTTTTTATCTTTGCTATGTTTGCCAACATTTTTCCTAAATGGTTCTATGTTTGGTAAAGTAGATATATCTCTATCTTTTATAAATAAGATGCCTAAAAGAAACATTCAGTGTATTTTTCTCATCGCAAGATTTCAATTCAAAAAATCCTGGATTGTCCTAGCTATCGCCAAGAACTTTTAAAATAACTTCTAGGGCGTGTGAACAAATTTTTTGGTGGGGCCTTGTGATAGGGGCTAAAAGAAAAAAAGTTTTATTATAGGGATAAAAATGTAACAGCGGCACTAAAAGTGTCCACTGTGCACAAAAATTTGAGATTCCAAAATGTGCCAATAGTTCCGGCCATCTTTGGGGACCAGTGAGCCTCCAGGGATGCACCACCCTTAGGCACAGGCACCCCTCCCTTAATCCATAACTCTATTAAAACTAGTTAAAATTTATTTATATATACATATATAGGTCTGATTGAAGATCCATATCAACAAAGTTCCAAGAACAGCCTCATATAAAGAAAAGAAAAAAAAAGAAAATCTAAATAAAGAAGCTTGATATAAACAAAAATGTTTTCCAGAACGTTACTATTCTGTCAAGTAAAATCATCCATCATACTCATTTCTAACAATATAATTTGAAACAAAGTGATACTCCATACGTATATGCGGATTTGAGATTTAAAATGGATATGTTTGATTTTATAGTCTTGTCCAAATTTTTTGGAAGTCAAAAGCATTTTTTTCTTAAAAAAAAGTAGTACTACTTTTGTGGAATTTTATATGTATGGTCAAAATCTTAAAATGTTTTTGAGGAGCATAAACAGTTCTTGATGTAATTTTTTTTTTTAGTTCATAGACTCTCCAGCCCTTTTGACCTTGAGGATACCCAATAAAAATACACTTTGTCACTTTTTCATCAAATTTGTTTTTGATCCTACGTTGATTTTGCACACAACAAAGACATTCAAAAAATTTTAAATGGTCCATGCTTGGTTTCTTATTGAATAGAACTTAAAATGGCGTCCTTTTACCATCCGCTTTGATTGGTGTCCTATTAATTAGATATGCTGTAGTTAAGACACTTTCAACCCAAAACATTTAGGCATATTAGCGTGAAATATCAAGGCATGAGCTACGTTAAGCAAGTGACGATGCTTTCTCTCAACTCGGTTGTTTTGTTGTGGTGTGTTAACACATGATGTTGTTATTCCCGCAACCAAATAAATCAGAAAAGACAGAAAAACAAAAGTATATTATCAGTTGTTATGGGACGATCCCGAGCCCACAATTTACTTGTGTCTCCTTAAGAAATCTAACCCCCTCACAGTTGCCCAAGGTTCACGGGTTAATTTCTCCCAGGATGGAACGGGATAACAGTTCTACTGTAGCGGCACTTCAAACAGTAGAACACTGCGAACTCAAAGAAACGGAGCAAATCACACGACTTACTAAGACTTACTTAGTATGCAAGAAAGAGAGGATATGCAGTAAGAAGTTTTGTGTTTTCGTTTTTCAGTGTGTTGAAATGATGAAGACTGACCAGTTTATATAGCCATGGGAAATGGAAGGAAGAGTCACCAGTAATGGCCACTAACACCACTAACTCTGAGTCACCACTAATGGCCACTAACACCACTAACTCTGCCACTAATGGCACCTGAATTCATTGCCACTAATGGCTGAATTCACTAAATGTCAGTAATGAATAGTCCACTAATGAGAAAACGTGGGAAAGTGGGAGAACGTGGAGGAATAACTACTCTGGATTAATAATCAGATTAATCCATTCATTTCTGTTACACAAACAGATTAAATATTAAATATTAATAATAGATTATTAATTAATTAATATTTTTAGTTTTTGTTGGTCCAAAAAATTAAGTCAATCAATCATATCAATTGACCGAAATCCGAAATCCGAAATCCGAAATCCGAAATCCGAAGCCGAAGCCGAAGCCGAAGCCGAAGCCGAAGCCGAAGCCGAAGCCGAAGCCGAGACGAGCGAGCGACGACGACGGCGCGAGGCTTCCCTTCTTCTCAACCCTTTTAAGAGCTAAGTGAAGTGAATTTGTATTTAAACCCAACAAAAGTCTTTTCCTCTACCATTATGGGAGAAAGTGCATTTCCTTACACAAAGGAACCTTTTCACCTTCCCACCCATTTCCCATTCACACTCTATTTATTCCTAAATCCCAACAATCCCCCACATGAATGGGGAATGGCTATATTGAAAATATGCATGACAGACTTGTGTGATTTGCAAGAAAGAATTAGTTGCATCGGGATAAGTAGGTTTCCCTTTGAACTTTCCGTAGTGAACATACATCGGATATACTCGGTCAATCGGTAGATTTGATATCTTTGAACCGTTGAGCTTTGGTGTATACCTAGACAACGTATGTCACACAACTAACCCTTAACCGTCTTTGGTTCTCACTGTTGTGTTCGTTTCAGCCATGAACACCGCCTGGTTTCATAAGTACTCCCTCCGTCCCACTTTGTTTGTCGTAGTTCGGATTTCGAGGGTCAAACGAGTTTATCTTTGACCGTAATCTTTATATATATCTTCTAAATATTTTGAGTTGTAATTTATTGTGACTTATAGTACTTTTCATGTAGTTTTCAAATATGTAAATTTTATTTAAAAAAAGTTAAAAATTTTATATCCTAATCTACGGTCAAATTTCAAAAGTTTGACTCTCGAAATAGTAACTATGACAAACAAAATGGGACAGAGGGAGTACTTAGAGAACTTGCCATACCGAATTCTCCTTGAAGCGGCTTCCACTTCATACTTACATAGGTGATTTCTAAACGTGTAATCCTATAGATGTACACTGTTTGATAATTAAAATATCAAACTTAGACAATCATTAAAAAATGCCTCTAGCATTTTACCCTTGGTACTTGAACATTGTCTAATCATGAGAATGGACCAACCATTAACTGACAATGTTGGACCGTCAAACACAACTTTGTATTCTCCTTGAACCTAGTTCTTGGGATCTCCAGTCTCCTAGGTAGAGTTACCGCCGTGATGACTTGTCCTTGGCCATAGTCCCATTCCCTTCGATGAACACTCAACCGCCTCTCTAGTTAGGCCTTTTGTAAGCGGATCCGCCACATTATCCCTTGACTTCACGTAGTCAATAGTGATAATTCCCCTAGAGAGTAGGTCCCTAACGGTCTTATGCCTTCGTCGTATGTGACGATTCTTACCGTTATACATGACATTCCGCGCTCTTCCTATAGCCGATTGACTATCACAATGTATACAAACTGGTGTCAACGGCTTAGGCCAAAACGGAATGTCTTCCAAAAAGTTCCGAAGCCATTCAGCTTCTTCACCGGCTTTATCTAACGCTATGAATTCAGCTTCCATAGTAGAGCGGGCAATACACGTTTGCTTGGACGATTTCCAAGACACCGCTCCTCCACCAAGTGCGAAAATATATCCACTTGTGGACTTAGAATCAGTTGTGCCGGTGATCCAATTGGCATCACAATATCCTTCAATGACTGCAGGATACTTGTTATAATGCAATGCAAAGTCTTGAGTGTATTTTAAATACCCCAAAACACGTTTCATTGCCATCCAATGGGTCTGATTGGGATTACTCGTGTATCGACTTAGTTTACTTATAGCACAAGCTATATCTGGTCGAGTACAATTCATGACGTACATCAAACTTCCCAAAACACGTGCATAATCCCGTTGCGACGTGCTTTGACCTTTGTTCTTCTTTAGAGCAAGGTTTACATCAATAGGAGTCTTTGAGATTTTAAAATCCAAATATTTAAATTTTTCAAGAACACTATTGATGTAGTGAGTTTGAGACAATGCCAGACCTTGAGGAGTTCTATGGATCTTAACACCCAGAATTAAGTCCGCAACTCCTAAGTCTTTCATATCAAATTTGCTAGTCAACATGCGTTTTGTAGCATTTATATTGGCAATGTTATTGCTCATTATCAACATGTCGTCCACATATAAGCAAACAATGACTATAAAATTAGGAGTGTTCTTAATGTAGACACATTTGTCACACTCGTTAATTTTAAAACCATTTGACAACATTGTATGATCAAATTTTGCATGCCATTGTTTAGGTGCTTGTTTCAGTCCATAAAGTGACTTAACAAGTTTACACACCATCTTTTCTTTACCTGGAACCACGAACCCTTCAGGTTGTTCCATGTAAATTTCTTCCTCCAAATCCCCGTTTAAGAATGATGTCTTAACGTCCATTTGATGGATTTCCAGACCATACACGGCGGCTAACGCTATTAACATCCGAATGGATGTAATTCTGGTTACCGGCGAGTATGTGTCAAAGTAGTCAAGACCTTCTTGTTGTCTATAGCCTTTAACAACAAGTCTTGCCTTGTACTTGTCAATAGTGCCATCAGCTTTCATTTTCCTTTTGAAAATCCACTTAGAACCTAATGGTTTGTTTCCAGGAGGAAGATCAACCAACTCCCAAGTATGGTTGCTCAAAATAGATTCTATTTCACTATTGACTGCCTCTTTCCAAAATGGAGAGTCTGAAGAAGACATTGCTTCTTTAAACGTCCGAGGCTCATTTTCCAACAGGAAAGTGACAAAGTCATCTCCAAACGAAGTAGAAGTTCTTTGACGCTTGCTTCGTCTTGGTTCTTCCTCATTTGGTGAATTTCCTTTGGTTCCTTCCCGAGGTCGTTTGGATCTTTCACCAACTGACTCACATTCCTTCTTATACGGATATATTGTTTCAAAGAATTCAGCACTATCTGATTCCATCACCGTATTAACATGAATGTCGGGATTTTCTGATTTATGAACCAGAAACCGATATGCTTTACTGTTTATAGCATACCCAATGAAAACACAATCAACTGTTTTCGGTCCAATCTTAACCCTTTTGGGTTTTGGGACTTGCACTTTTGCCAAACACCCCCACACTTTGAAGTAATTCAAGTTGGGCTTCCTTCCTTTCCACTTCTCATATGGAATGGAAAGTGTTTTGCTATGGGGAACTCGATTGAGTATTTGATTAGCCGTGAATATAGCTTCCCCCCACAAGTTCTGGGGTAGACCCGAACTGATTAACAAGGCATTCATCATCTCCTTTAATGTCCGATTTTTCCTTTCCGCAATCCCATTGGATTGAGGCGTGTAAGGGGCAGTTGTTTGATGAATAATGCCATATTCCAAACATATTTGTTCAAAAGGAGATTCATATTCTCCACCCCTATCACTTCTTATCATTTTGATCTTTTTGTTAAGTTGCGTCTCAACTTCATTTTTGTATTGCTTGAATGCGTCAATTGCCTTATCTTTACTACTAAGTAAATAAACATAGCAGTAACGAGTGCTATCGTCAATAAAAGTTATGAAATACTTCTTTCCACCGCGAGATGGTATTGACTTCATGTCACAAATATCTGTATGAATTAAGTCTAATGGTTCAGAATCCCTTTCAATTGACTTGTAAGGGTGTTTAGCATATTTAGACTCAACACATATTTGACATTTTGACTTAGCGCAGTCGAATTTAGGCAATACTTCCAAATTGATCATTTTTCGCAAGGTTTTATAATTGACATGTCCCAAACGAGAATGCCATAAATTATTTGACTCAAGTAAGTAAGAAGAAGCTGCAATTTTATTCATAGTGTCAACGACCATTACATTGAGTTTGAAAAGGCCCTCAGTCAGGTAACCTTTTCCTACATACAGCTCATTCTTAGTTATTACAACTTTTTCAGAAACAAACACACACTTAAACCCGTTTTTCACAAGAAGTGCAGTAGACACCAAGTTCTTCCTTATTTCAGGAACGTGAAGAACATTGGTCAGAGTCACAACCTTGCCAGACGTCATCTTGAGGAATACCTTCCCGTATCCTTCAATTTTGGCCGTTGCAGAATTGCCCATAGAGAGCGCCTCATCAGGTCCAGCGGGAACATATGAAGCAAAGGCTTCCTTCACAGCACAAACATGGCGGGTGGCTCCTGAATCAATCCACCATTCCTTAGGATTTCCAACTAAGTTGCATTCAGAAATCATAGCACATAAATCAATGTCTTGCACTCCTTGTGCCAATTTTGTCTCTTCAACCATGTTTGCTTGACCTTTTTCCTTTTTCCTGTCCTTCTTTGCAGCACGACAGTCTGCGGACTTATGTCCACTCTTGCCACAGTTGTAGCAATTTCCCTTGAACTTTTTCTTGCTGGGGTTGGTCTTCCCTCCAGAAGGCTTCTTTCTCTTATTTTGATTTGGAGTGTGCTCAACAATATTTGCTCCCGCTATTGCAGCACTTCCACGAGCCTTCTTTGCAGCAGATTTGTTGTCATCTTCAATCCTCAAGCGAACAACCAAATCTTCAAGGGTCATCTCCTTGCGCTTGTGTTTCAAGTAATTTTTAAAGTCACTCCATGATGGAGGTAACTTTTCAATCATGGCTGCAACTTGAAACGCTTCATTAATCTTCAAACCTTCAAAGAAAAGTTTGTTAGCAACAATATAAATAATACTCTTAACAGAAGTATTAATCAAGATCAAACCTTCAGCTAGGAGATCATGGATAAGGACTTGAAGTTCTTGGACTTGGGACACAACAGATTTGTTATCCACCATTTTATAATCCAGAAATTTGGCAGCCACAAATTTCTTCAGTCCAGCGTCTTCAGTCTTATATTTCTTTTCTAGAACATCCCACAGTTTCTTAGACGTTTCAACATTACTGTAAACGTTGTACAGGTCATCTTCCAAGCCACTTAGAATGTAATTCTTGCATAGGAAGTCAGAATGCTTCCAAGCCTCAATCACAAGGAAGCTTTCATTTTCAGGTGTTTCATCAGTCAGGACTGGAGCATCCTCATTGATAAACCTTTGCAGGCTTAAGGTGGTCAGATAAAAGAACATCTTTTGCTGCCACCTTTTAAAATCCACACCAGCAAACTTCCCCGGCTTTTCTGCAGGTGGCATAACCGTTGCAGCAGCACGGCTAGGCCCAGCAGCACCAGAAACTGCGGTAGCATTCGTATTCACAGCAGGGACAGTTTGTTCAGCTCCGTTAGTCATCTCTGTCAAGTGACACAAGCAGAAACAATATTAATAAACTGTTTAAACAATAGGAGTAGAAAAAACCACGAAGGCTTTTAATCCCCACAAACAGATTATTTCACAGTAATTAGGAGCAGAAAAACCACGAAGGTTTTAGTCTCCACAGCAGATTAATATATTATAAACGAGTAAAAACCACAAAGGTTTTAGTCTCCTTAACCAGTATTTATTTAAGTGCAGAAAATAAATAACATTAGATTTCTTAAGCTTGTTATTCCCGCAACCAAATAAATAAGAAAAGACAGAAAAACAGAAGTATATTATCAGTTGTTATGGGACGATCCCGAGCCCACAATTTACTTGTGTCTCCTTAAGAAATCTAACCCCCTCACAGTTGCCCAAGGTTCACGGGTTAATTTCTCCCAGGATGGAACGGGATAACAGTTCTACTGTAGCGGCACTTCAAACAGTAGAACACTGCGAACTCAAAGAAACGGAGCAAATCACACGACTTACTAAGACTTACTTAGTATGCAAGAAAGAGAGGATATGCAGTAAGAAGTTTTGTGTTTTCGTTTTTCAGTGTGTTGAAATGATGAAGACTGACCAGTTTATATAGCCATGGGAAATGGAAGGAAGAGTCACCACTAATGGCCACTAACACCACTAACTCTGAGTCACCACTAATGGCCACTAACACCACTAACTCTGCCACTAATGGCACCTGAATTCATTGCCACTAATGGCTGAATTCACTAAATGTCAGTAATGAATAGCCCACTAATGAGAAAACGTGGGAAAGTGGGAGAACGTGGAGGAATAACTACTCTGGATTAATAATCAGATTAATCCATTCATTTCTGTTACACAAACAGATTAAATATTAAATATTAATAATAGATTATTAATTAATTAATATTTTTAGTTTTTGTTGGTCCAAACCGAAATCCGAAATCCGAAATCCGAAGCCGAAGCCGAAGCCGAAGCCGAGACGAGCGAGCGACGACGACGGCGCGAGGCTTCCCTTCTTCTCAACCCTTTTAAGAGCTAAGGGAAGTGAATTTGTATTTAAACCCAACAAAAGTCTTTTCCTCTACCATTATGGGAGAAAGTGCATTTCCTTACACAAAGGAACCTTTTCACCTTCCCACCCATTTCCCATTCACACTCTATTTATTCCTAAATCCCAACAGATGTTTCATGTAATATTCCATTTTCATCAAAGAAACTTCTCATTGATTGTGTCGTGAACTCGGTCCCATTATCACTTCTTACTCATGTGATATTGGTTCCAAATTGATTTTTTTACCTTATTACTAAACTAAATTATTTTCTTTTGTACTTTCGTCTTCTCTTTTATTAAAAATACCCATGTGCCTCGACTAAAATCATCAACTAAGGCAAGAAAATATCGTGCACGTATAGTTGAAGGAATATTATATCTACCCTATAAATCACAGTGGATAAGCTCAAAAAGCTCAACTGCTTTATTGAAACTCAATGGAAAAGAAATACAAACTTGTTTAGCTGCATGACACACATCACAACTAGTTGACTCAAAACTACGACCTTCCAATCCTAGAAACTTAGACAAAATGGACATACTATCGTAAGACATGTGCCCAAGTCTTGCGTGTCATATCCTCCATTTGTCTAGGCCCCTTACGGCTGCACTTATTCTAAAAGCTCGATTCTAGAGGTAGTAATCCTCTTCTCGCAGTTCACCCATGCCAATGAGCTTCTTCAAGTTGAGGTCCTGGATTATACAACGATCAGAAAAATATGTTACCATACACTTTACGTCAGTAGTAAGTTTTCTTATCGAAATAAAATTATACTTAAAACTTAGAATGAACAACACATCATTAAGTGACATTTTGGCTCGAAGATATATTTTTCCAACCAAACTCTCTTGAAAAATTTCACCAGTTGGTACTGCTATTGTCAAGGGTTTATTTAACCTCTTCACATGATGCATAATTGAAAATTGAGATGCCATGTGTTGTGAGGCACCACTATCCAAAACTCAATCAAGCATACATGAGTAAAATATCTTACCAGACATTGTTTTCGTGCTTGCCTTTCTTTGAAGAGTGAATACAGTTGGTCTAGTTGCGCTTATGAAAAACCAGCGACAGTATTGGAAGCAATAGCTCGCTCTCTCTCATCATCTTCAGACTTAAATGTAGCATGATGTGCAGTCCCACCTAAGCTCCCTTTGTTCGGCCTCTACTGCCTTTTTTTGGTTCCCAATTAGGGGGATATCCTATAATCTCATAACACCCTTCCCTGTTATGCCCACATTTATTACAGTGTGAGCATCTTGGTTTTCCATTTAGTTCATAGAATCATCTTTTTCATGGCCTACTTTGCCACAGTGAACACGTCTTGGCTCTAATTGTCCCTTATTCTTTCCTTTCATATTTGCAACATGAAAGTCAACTGGTTCTTGCGTCTTTGCCACCATCATCTGCCTCTCTTCACGAACAATGCTAGCAAAAGCTTTTCTCAAGATGGGTAGTGGGTCTGTATTCAAGATTTGTGTGATTAAGGAACCATATGCTTCAATGTTCAGTCCCATAAGAAAATGATGAAGTTTCTCATGTTCCAATCGTTGCATCAATTCTTTTGCTACACCACATGTGCACTGTGGCATTGGATTGTAAGTCACTAATTGTTCTCACAAAGCTTTCAACTTAGTGTAGTATCCTGTGACCGTCAATCCTTCTTGATTCAAGAGAACCAACTCTCTTTTAATTTGGTGAATTCTATGGGTATTTCCCTGCCCAAATCTCTCCTACAAGTCGAGCCATATCTCCCTAGCTGTGTCTATGTATGTTACACTTCCACGAACAATATTTTCAAGGAGTAGAAAATCCACGCAATTACCATCGAATTGCACTTTTCCCAAGCTTGGATTTCTTATTCTTTTTTGTTGGTTTTTCCAGAGTACCATCAACAAAAGCCAATATGTTTTTGGCTCTTAATGCATTCTTTATAGCCCAAGCCCATCCGTTGTGATTTTCTCCGTCCATGATATTCGGTACTAGAGCCATTCCTGAGTTATTGGAAGGAGCCAAGTAAAAGGGTGAACTTGCATCAACTAAAGAGACATTGGATTTTCCTTCTGCAGCCATTTTAGTTACTGGCTCTTGATACCATAAAAGACTGCAAAGAGAGGAAATATTTCTGTATGTATATTGCAAAGCTGAACAAAAAGTATATATATGTGATAAAGTTTCAAGTATTGGAGTCCTACTTGATCTCTAATTTGTGATCTAAATATCTATCTAAGCTAACCATATACTCCAGTCAGATAAGTCCATCTACATAAATACAACTAAGATTTGATTTATCGGATTCTATACATTATCTAATATTACTATTACTTTTATATATATATAAAGGGCATGAACATGTGTTTTGTCGTCCTCACAAGTGTGGATAGGGGTATGCCTTGAATTTTCAGATTTGTCCTTCAAATTTTAAAAACAATTCATTCCATTTATTTAACATTAGTATCTTTTTAAGCATAAATTCAAAACCCCTCTATACGTGTTCTTTTATTAGTTAAAGAGTAAGGACAATTAAAGTCAAAAGTTATCTCCAAAGTAAAAGTACAACACGTAAGTACTTACATATTGCTGTGAATTTTGAGCAGGGAAAACGTTGAACTTCAAGAATACGACTTTAATGATATGCACTTTTGAATTCACCTATTCGCCTATCTATCTGCTGCCTTCAATAACTATGACGATACACAATAACTTGTTCCTTTGCATAAAAATGTACTGCTTAATTTTAGGTTCTTCTGGTTTTTTTTTTTATGTGGTTTTCATGGTTATTGTATCAATTTCCAGTTTATAAATGATGGATGTTGATTACTGAACATGATGGTACTTTGTTTTGGCTTTCTAGGACTACAAATTTCTCTTGTTGTTTGTAAATCGGTAAGGACACTACAGACAAGCGCTTAGTGTTGGACATGTAAGTATCTAACTCGACACATCCTCTGGAATTCCTTCTCTGAGTCGTTAATAGTTGTTGTACCGTCCGTTCATTCTTCTTACTGTTTTTCTCCCTTGCAGTATCTGATGTGACTATAGAGCATAGACTTAATATTAATGAGATAACTCAAAAAATAAGTGATTGGACTTGTAAAGTTCAATTTATTGAGAATAAGGCAAAGTAGGGATGGGCAAATACGATTTCAGTTGTGCAAGATGAGACGGTAATCTTGTTACTCCAAACTTACTATATTTGTTTCGTTCTTACGAATTTTTTTTTTGTTATACTAACAATTGTTAATGGAATTTGGACCAAACTTTGATATTTGAAAATTTAGTTTATCCAGAAATAAGACTTTATTATAGAATAAATGGGGTTTAGAGGCTATTCAATTTGTGGACTCACTTCTAATAGTTGTTTCTTTAGTT
This sequence comes from Petunia x hybrida, assembly GCA_037355625.1. NCBI lineage: Eukaryota > Viridiplantae > Streptophyta > Magnoliopsida > Solanales > Solanaceae > Petunia > Petunia x hybrida. The sequence continues at coordinate 7,122,222 of JBBBVM010000090.1, read as the reverse complement.
TCTGGTCGCTCTTTAGGATTTTGCAAGATGCCGTATCATAGCTGAGAGCACATAAAATTGAACCTGACTATACAAATTCTATAAATTTATAACCATGTTTAAACAAATAGTTGACTATAGAGGTGCTTGGCATATGTATGTTTAAGACAGTCTTAAAATTTCTAAACCTTGAATTTATCTACTACACAAAAGAGCAAAACAGGAATAAAGTCATATGTGAAGAAGAGAAACAATCCAAATAAGAAAGGTTTCCACAGTCTGCTGGTATTTTTCGCAAATGTGCTAGCTTCAATTCGAAGGTCCTTTTTTCTAGAACGATTTTGCAGCTTTATTTAGTTGTAATAAATTGTGTAGCACGGCTAGATGAATAGATTGTGAAAAGAATATGTCCAAGCTTATTAATATTGCAGTGGAATAAACCGAGGTTATTGTGACTCAGTTCTAGAGTAAGAAGTTCTCTCCCCTCTCTCTAACTTCCCTTCCCCGATCTTCTTTCATCTCTTCAACTTTATTTCTTTCTTTGACCAACACTTAATGACAGGTTTTGGTAACCCAAACGTTTCCACCGTTTCAATCCCCGATGATCCATCTTCCAACATCCCACCTAAACCTCCGGAAATCCATTCCATGGAAATAGAAAATCCACCTAACTCATCTTTCAAAGATAAGCTTTTGGAATTTGAATCTATCATCTCCCATTCTACTCTTGAAGACACTACCAATATATCTCAATTAAATCTCCCATCATCTTCATCCCAGCATACCACAAATTCCATAATCCTGTTATCTGATGAAGAAACCAAACGTTTGTATCAACCATGGAGATATTCGGTCATTATTAAACTATTTGGTATGCGTCTTACTCACCGATATCTAAAAACAAAACTCACTACTCTCTGGAAACCTATAGAACAATTCCCATTAATTGATCTGGGCTCTGATTACTTCATAGTAAAATTTACAAAGGAGGAAACTATGATTAAAGCACTTGCTCAGGGGCCCTGGTTCATCAATGGTCGGTTTTTATCTGTTATAAAATGGAAACCAAACTTTGTTGCAAGCGCAGAAAAATTAACATATTCTGCGGTATGGGTGCGACTTCCTCAATTGCCAACAGAGTTCTACGATGGAGCTATCCTTCGACGTATTGGAAATGCGATTGGTAAGCTATTAAAAGTAGATGCATGTACAAGTGCGACTCTCAGAGGAAGATACGAGAGACTCTGTGTTGAAATTCCCCTGGAAGAACCGGTTAAAACATATATCCAAATAGGTCATCATAAACAACACATTTTATATGAAGGTGATGGTCTATTATGTACTGGTTGCGGTCGTTTTGGTCATACTATGGGCTCCTGTTTGTTTAAACTACCTTCCCCTGCCGATCAGCCATCTACTCCTAGGCCTTCAACTTCTCAGCCCACTAATGGTCACTCAGACGAGGAGCACTGGGAAACAGTTTCTTTTCCAAAGAAGAAGAATCCACCTCGTCAACGAGCCAATAAACAGGTGCAACGCCCTCAAGAACAATCCCCAGGTATTAATGTTAAAATGTTTGATGCATCCTCAGGTAAGTATATTAACACTCAAAGATTCAATTATCTGAAAAAACCTTCGGTTATTCCTAATAATATTGATAAAAATATTATTAATTATGCTAAGTTTGGTTCTACTTCCAATTCATCTGTGGTCGATACTCCTTCCGCCAATCCTATAAATACATATAATGTTTTTAATTCCTTGATGAATTCTGATCCTGACATAACCGAACAAGGTGACAGTATAATGCCAAAAGAAGCTTTACAACCTCCTCTCACTATCGCTGCTGATTGGTCTTGCTCTAAGACTCAAACAAGTGGCATCCACGTGTCTCCTTTTCCTGCTTCCAAAGGGCATGTGCAATCATTAGAAAACTTAGGATTACAAAAAAATAATTTAAAATCAACCGATAGCAACACCTCATTACATGCAACCAATAGTAACAAAGCTATTACCAACTCTCCAAGTAACATTGAAAAATCTGAACAAGTGGCTTCAAGCGTTTTTACAAGTGTCAATGGACATCGACTCCATTGCTCACAATAAATTCAGTGAATCTATCTCGACCAACAGCGTACAAACTCAATCTAACTCTAAAGATTTGCATATTTCTTCTCCAAAAGATCACTCCATTGTCATTCATAATATAAGCTATCCTACTACTTCTAATGGCATCCAGCTCCTCAGCAAACTCTCGCAGGAAAACGAAACTGGTGAACATCAACTCTATTCCAATGAATCAATACCAGTTCCCCTTCTTCCTACCAACAGTCCCTCCTCATATGGAAAATTAGCCATTGGTTCTGACCACTCTACCTCTACCTCAGAACCACCAACCACAATCATGGGTGGAACTAGGACTTATGGGTCAGGGAGTGGTCTTCTCCTTGGAACTGAACGGAAGGGAAGCCACCCTAGTGATTCAGGACCCAAACTTTCTGGCTCAGCTAATATCAGAGGGAATGAAGTTGGCCATGGACAACTACACAAACCATGTTTAGATGTGGAATGTCTTGAATCCACTTGCACCAGCTATGACTCCGACCATATATCCGGACATGCAAGCTCAATGGAACCTTCCACAACACCTCAACCCTCTAATACAGCTGGAGCAGTTGAACACGACTCCATTTTTTCCTCAATTGGATCCATCTCAGAGTTCACTGTTTTACCCATGGATGCCAACCCTGGATCAGCCTGTTCTCCAGGATCTTCAACAACCATTCACTCCTCCTATATACCAGACTCCAGATATCCATTCAATGATTCCAAATCTCAATGTTCCCGCACCAAACATGGAAAATCCTCTAGAGGAAGAGAATCAGATTCCTCAGGACAAGGGATCATTCACAGAGCTTTCAAGGCTTCGCGAAGCAAAAATCATGTTATTCCCAGAGAACGAAGACAAGAGATATGTGTTGAGTTGCCCATTAGCACTGTACAAATGCTCAATAGACATACGACCAACTCAGAACCAGGATGTGGGCAAGGTGGCAGTAGTCTTTTACCCCTCGATCTTCAGGAACGAGCAATATTCTTTGGAGATGAACATACCAACTCGCCCATCTCAAATGATGAACAAACCCAATAGTTTTTTGGTCTGGAATATTAGAGGGGGTAATAATGATGATTTTCGTAGGAATTTTAAGGAGCTGATTACTTCTCATGACCCTTTTTTAGTCACTCTCTTAGAAACTAAGATGGCTGACCATAAGCCTCTCTTGCATGGGACTCCTTATGATGAATATATTGAGCATCCGGCCCATGGCAGATCCGGTGGAATTGTTATTATGTGGAACAGTGCTAGGGTTGAGCTGTATGATACTCAAATGGAAGATCAGAAAATTCATACTGTTGTGAGGGTAAGACCTAATCATACTCCTTGGCTCTTTAGTTCTGTTTATGCTAGCACTTGCCATGCGAATAGAATTAAGTTATGGCATAGCCTCATGCAACTTTATGATCATTACAAGGGCCCTTGGTTTGTGGGGGGTGATTTTAATCAAGTCTTAGAAACTGCTGATAAATGGGGAGGCCGTAGGGTTAATAGTAATAGAGCTAATATATTTGCTAGTTGCTTGGATTATTGTCAATTATTAGACTTGGGTTTTAAGGGCAGTAGATATACTTGGACTAATCGTAGGAAAGCTGCCAATCGGCTCATTTTAGAACGGTTGGACAGGGGTCTCTCTAATGAGGATTGGCTGAACCTATATCCTGATTCTCAAATTACTCATCTCCCTAAAACTCATTCGGACCATAATCCTCTCCTGATTACCATTAATCGACCTCCTCCAAATTATAGAGAAAAACCTTTTAGATTGGAAAGTTTTTGGTGTAATCATCTGGATTTTAGTAACATTGTTCGTTCTTGCTGGACATATTCAAACCCCTTCATAATATCTCTACTTTCCAGCACAATATTAAACTCTGGAGCACTGAAACGTTTAGGGATATTCATAAGCGTAAGAAAACCCTCCTTGCTCGTTTAAATGGCTTACAAAATTCGATGCATTACCCTACTAGTTTTTTTTTGCGAAATCTGGAGGATTCTCTTGTTAAAGAGTATAATAATATCCTAATTCAAGAAGAAGAATATTGGAAAATTAGGTCTCGAATCCAATGGATTAATGACGGGGATGCTAATACTCGCCTTTTCCATTTATCTGTGATAAATAGACGTCGTTCCAATAAAATTTCTTTTATCCAGGATAATAATGGTACTTGGATTACCAATCATGATAACTTGGTTGCTCATACCTTAAATTATTTTAAAGATATATTTTCCACCTCTCACATTTACACTTATTGGAAAGACATTACTAATAGTTGTGTTAGTTTCCATTCAGTAGATCTGTCATCTTTAGAGAGACCTCTTCAAGACCATGAAGTTACTTCTGCTCTTTTTATTTTAAACCGTTTAAAGCCCCAGGGCCGGATGGTTTGCACCCATACTTTTTTTAGAATTATTGGCATTTAGTTAAAAACTCAGTTCTTCACTATTGCCAAAATGTTTTCAAAAATTGGACAATTGATAGTTCTATTAACCTAACCTATCTTTGTTTAATTCCGAAATTTAAAAATGCTAACAAGTTGCAAAATTTTAGACCCATAGGCCTTTGCAATACTCTTTATAAACTTGTTACTAAAATCATAGTTAACAGGCTTAAGCCCTTTTTAAATGACCTTATAGGTCCTTTTCAAAGCGCTTTTTTAAAAGGGCGTCGCACTTGTGACAATGCTATCATTATCCAAGAACTTGTCACTCACCTTCGTAAAATCAAAGGTAATAAGAGTATGATGCTTTTGAAAATTGATCTTGAAAAAGCTTTTGACCGGCTTGAATGGTCTTTCATTTATCGCACTCTTATTTACTTTAAATTTCCTTCAAATATCATAACTTTAATTATGAATTGTGTTTCCACTAGTACAATTTCTATATTGGTCAATGGGTCTCGTACAGAATTCTTCTCCCCTTCAAGAGGGATTCGTCAAGGCGATCCTATGTCCCCCTACCTTTTCATACTTTGTATGGAAATGCTTTCAAATTACATTTCTCATCATGTAGACTTAGCTCTTTGGGATCCCATTAAATTAAGTTCAACGGGCCCGGAGATGTCTCATCTTTTCTTTGCGGATGAACTCACCTTAATGGCGCATGTTAACAATAAATCTGCTCACTCTATTCATCACTGTTTAGATTTATTTAGTCAACTTTCTGGTCAAAAGATTAACCATACAAAATCTAGAATTCTTTTTTCCAAAAATTGCACTTCTCACGCTAAAAATGGAATTCTCAATATTTTAAAATTTACCACTACTACCACTTTCGGCAAATATTTAGGATTCCCTATCCTTAATAATCGCCCCCGTCCTCATGACTTTCAATACATTATAGATAACCTATCTAATCGTTTAGCCTCTTGGAAAAAAAATTTCCTTTCTTTAGCTGGTCGTACCACTCTTATTAAAGCCACTTTAAACTCGATTCCTACTCACACCATGCAATATTTTCATTTGCCTAAAAAAATCCTTAACCAAATAGACAGGATTCAAAGAGATTTTCTATGGGGTTCTACCTCGTCCAAAAGGAAAATTCACTACCTAAATTGGGATACTATTACCCTTCCCAAGCGTCAAGGAGGGCTTGGCCTCCGACAGGCTGCTAATAAAAATTTAGCCCAGCTTACTAGCTTGTCTTGGCGCCTAATCACTCAACCTAAAATCCTCTGGGCCTCTATCCTTAGAAATAAATATCAGCGCAAACCTAATCCTACATCTCATTCCTTTATCTGGAGTAATATCCTTAAAGGCCAAAAATTTTGTAACCAAGGCCTTGCATGGCAAATAGGGAATGGTGCATCTATTTCAGTTTGGGAGGATAACTGGATCCCAAACTCCCCTCCTTTGCGCAAACTTTTTATAGGTCCTCTTACTAATAAGGACATTCAGCTGAAAGTAATGCACCTTAGGAAAAATAATACGTGGGACTTAAACTCCATTCCGACAACTCTTTCAAGTATGATTCGACCAAATATTCTCTCCATTCACTGGCCCTCCTCTACCCAAGCAGTAGATACTCCCTACTGGCAACTCTCTTCAAATGGTTGTTTTTTCCAAGCTTCTACTTATGACCTTATTTGTCCTGACTCCTCTCCCCCTACTCTAGATTTTTCTTGGGTATGGTCTTTTACCTCCTAATAAAATAAAGTTCTTTATATGGAAATGTATTCATAATCGTCTTGCTTGTAGATCCTATCTTCATCATATTGGTATTGGTAATTCTGGAACTTGTTACCATTGCTTAGGAACAGAAGAGACTATCACTCATATTTTCCTTTCTTGCCCCATTGCTATCTCATTCTGGTCTTCTATTAATATAAATCTATCCCATTTTGCTATGCATAACAACTGGCTGCTTAGCTTAAAGCAAGCTTCCTTCCCTGTTAATCACTCAAATCTCAATTGGGAGGATTTCTGGCCGTTTGCTCTTTGGCATCTATGGCTAACTAGAAATCATAACTCTCATCATGCCACTAAGGTATACCCATCCCTTTCTTATGTTCATGCTCAATGCTTAGAATACAAATATCTAGCAGCTTCTCCCAGTAGTCAACATGTTACTGTGCATATACCAATTAAATGGTATCCGCCACCTCAGGGTTTTTATAAACTGAACATTGATGGTTCATTTAATACTAACACGTATGTAGGTGGTATCGGTGGTGTTTTTCGTGATCATGCAGGCAGCTGGCTTAGGGGTTTTTATCAACAATCGATTGGTTTGAATCCTGCCCATATTGAGCTTCTTGCTCTCCATGCAGGCCTCCTTTTTGCCTACGAACATAAACTTCAGCCTCTGGAAGTGGAGACGGATTGCACTGATCTCCTTCAACTATTAAACAATCCTAACTCATTACATGGAAATCTAATTTGTGATTGCAGGTCATTGCTGAGGAAACTGGGGAATCCAGCAGTTCGACATAGCTTTAGGGAAGGAAACAAGATAGCTCATGCTTTAGCAGAGGAAGGCGCCAGTCATGCTGCTTCTCAAGATGTTATCTTTTTTGTTATTCCTCCTATTTCCTTGTTATCACAGCTTAATAAGGATAGGAGAGGTTTAGTATTTATAAATAAAAAAGTTTCTAAGTTGGTATGTAATAAGTTAGCCAGATTAGGGAATCTAAGTGTTGTTAATTCTAAACACTGTAATGTGTCTCTAAGTATCTAATGAAGTGCTATCGTTTCTACCAAAAAAAATAATAATATTGTAGTGGAAGTACTTCATGTCTGCCACGTCAATATTTAGAACTGAATCCAAGTTTCTTACTATAGAATGGTATAACTTCCTAAATCTGTTAGTCTTGATACTGTAATAGAAATGTATACTGGTCTCTATAGTTGTGGAATTGGCCTGGAACATCCCAGAAATACAAGATTTTCAGCTAAACTTTTGTAGATTACATCCTTTGTATGCATACTTTTCCATATGGAAACAAGGTAAGTTGAAATATTCTGCTTCATTCTATATTAAAAAATTGAAATTTTTAGCTCATTTTTGCCTCTTCTGTACTATCGTAGTAGAGATATTGGATAGTAAATCAAGTTCATCCAAGATTGCAATGGAAATAAGAATATTTAAGACAATTTAATGTGTTATATTGATAAATGCAGGAAGAACAAGTCGCTGTAGTTTTGTACGGGGACGACAGAAAAATATGAAAGGAAAAAGTTCACTCCCTTCCGCACATATCTAATAACAACAACAAAAGTAAGAGAGCCTCTACCATATGGAATTCCTGTTGACAGATATGAATGGGTTTTGGATAGATTTACTCTTGTTGAACCAGTAAAAGAAGACAGCATGGAGATCCACCGTTGCCAACTCCAACAAGATTAAATATAGTATCTTTGGCGAATCTTGATCAACAACCCCGGCATGTGTAGTTTGGTAAGCACTATTTTCATATTTTAGGCTATAACGAAAGTTATAATTTTCTATTATTTTTGGGCTTTTGTATGACGAGATAATAATGTTCAATATGATGATAAACAGAGATACTCACTGTTGTTGTGAGTTGTGGTGCGACGAAGCACGCTGGAGTCCAAGGCAACAAATGTCGACAAATCATTGTCGTAGATACACAGTAAGTTTATCAACATTCTCCATTTATTTGAAAATTCCAGTAAATTCAGGCAAGTCTTAAAGCAGCAACTTGAAATATTCTCTACTTATATTAAAACATTCTCTACTTACATTAATTTTAAATATTCTTTCTTATTCTAACAAGAAATATTTAAGGTCTTAATCAACATCTGATTTTTGTGACGATAAACCTGTAACTTGTTGGAAAATAGTTTTAAGGATCCTCATATATAATTCTATGTATATTTCCCACCAGAGATTTAGAAAAAAAAAACGTTAAGTCTCATTTGAATGTAGCGAAGTGATAAGTTCGTATTACATGAAGATTCCATTTGCTCTGTGCTTAATGTAGGGGTGTTCACGGTACGGTTTTAAGCTTATCGGTACCGGTATATCGGTTAACGGTATGTAACTATGTAAAACCAATACCGTACCGATAAGCTTTCGGTAAGCGGTATATCGAAGCCACAATAACCCAGATTTACGAAAGGAAGTAATCAAAGAAAGCTTGCTGGATTAATAAGAAATCTCACAAAAGCACATAAAAGATTAATTTTACTCTTAAATGTACAACTTATAAACTTTTGTTACAAGCAGCAGCACAACCTATAGAAAAGAAAATTAGCCAAAAGAAGGTAAATTTTATTCATATCTTCCATAAACAGACAGCTATTAATATTACTTATCAACATTAGCAACCTCAATCAAGGGATTATCATTTTACAGTAATGTTTCCTCCGCCATCATCTATGCATCTTCTGCAATGTTTTCTCCCCAACATTCTCCATCTTAGAATGTTGTAATGACAAATTCAAAATGGGCCAGGCCTCATATGTTTGTAATGACAAATAGCCACTAATAGCAATAATATTTATACTTTAACCTATAAATTAATATACTAATAATAAATAAAATACATAAAAATTATAAAAAAAATCCTTATCGGTTATCGGTACGGTAACGGTAATGATATATAGAAACCGTTACCATACCGATATCTTATCGGTATTAGAAATTTATACCATTACCGAACCAATAACAGTTATACCGACACTGTTATGCTTATCGGTAGCGGTAAAGGTTCGGATATCGGTACCGGTTCGATTTTGCACACCCCTAGCTTAATGTTTAACGAAAGTAAGTTGACAGAAGTTCCCTTTTCCCCTCAAAACTGACTTTAAATAACATTGTGGTATTAATTTTGGTTTAGTGAGATTATGTACGCTATCAATTCACAGTTATTAGTGAAAATAATGATATTTTCATATGGTTTGACTGATTTAAAAGCTTTCTAAGTGACCGATGGTATTTCAGTTTTAAATTCTTATGTACTCCCTCCGTCTCAAAATATTTGTCCTTCTTATTAAAAATTGTCATCTCAAAATAATTGTCCAGTTAGGAGTTCAATGTAAAATTTCTCATATTTTTTCCATTTTACCCTTAGTAATTATTGTTCTTGAAAATACAACTAGATATAACATTTATTGAAGAGAGAATAATAAGGTGGGTAAAATTTAATGATTTTTTAAGGGGCGTGCAAAAGTGAAGAGAGAATAATAAGGTGGGTAAAATTTAATGATTTTTTAAGGGGCGCGCAAAAGTTAAGAGGACAAATAATTTGAGATGAAGGGAGAGAATTCTACCCGTTTGAAAATTGTTTAGCTTTCAAACGGAGGATCCTCCCTCTAACAGTCTTTGATCGGTGAAGCTCATATCAACTTAAAGAGGAAGAGACGTCTGTGCATGGCGTTAGTTTTTGGCTAGCAGTTTAATCATATTTGTAATTAATATATAGTGTACAGTTCCCTACAGAGGTCAAGGTTCATAGAGACCTGTAAATCGGGTGAATCCATGGTTCGTGAAAGTACATGTGCAATATGTACTTAATTTATTTTGTAAATTTTCAAGTGTAAAGGCATTTTTCTGTAATAGCACCTCATACATATTGTTTGAATATGTGGTGTGACATCCTCTTCATTGTTATACATTTTAGTGTCTGTTTGAGCACTCCCGGATTGAATCATATCTGGGTTTTGAACACTGGTTCCTTCTCAATGGATTCCTTTCAGATCCACATGCTTGGACTCAAGATTTGAAATTCTTGTCACAAGGGTCACAAATTCCTCATGTTTAGGGACAGAACCGATCAAGGCCATTCACGCAATTCACCATTTCTCACGTCCATTTATATAAACACAAACTGTGAGAGTTTCCCTTAGGAAGCTGGTTGTTTGATAGTAATTTTTATCCTTTCCCTTGCTTTCCAAATATTGCATGTTAGGGGATGACAGTAATATTCCTTTTCATAGTTTTAACTGGAGGAGTATTTTTACATTAACTTTACACTGAAATAACTTTTTCAAAAACTCAATGGAGCCTCAATTGTTTGCGGTTAATTTAACTAAGAAACAAAGATGTACTATTGACGGACCATTTTCTGCAATAGAAGGAAACATAATTTGTTACTCAAAATATGAGAAATATTATGCATTTAGGTTGACATATTTATCTACACCAACTCTCAAAGTTTTGTACGCTATTCTGATAACAAGATTCTGACAAAATCTGCACATTTTTTACTCTAATGTACCTATGACATACTACTATTTTCCCAACAAATACAATTATTTAGTTGGGAAACACTTCAACATAATTTTGTTGATGCCACAACTTTTTTTAAAATTGAGTTAGTGGCGATCGGCATTACTTGGTTGCAACCTTTATTATTAACTTTATCTCTAGTTGTATTAGTTGTGGGCAATTTTGGCTGGCTGATGAACTACTAGTATTTGAGGGAACCACGTGACACAAGCTAGCATATAAGTGAGCTTGTAATATCCACAAAAGAATATCAAGACAAAGGCTAACATGGAAAAACAATCTGAGAATGCAAAACCAAGAGTCCTCTGCCTCCATGGATTTAGAGAGAGTGGTGAAATTCTCAAGAAAATGGTTCACCGGTGGCCGGAATCGGTCATCGACAAGTTAGACATGGTTTTTCTTGATGCACCTTTTCCAGCTCAGGGAAAATCCTCCCTTGAAGGATTCTTTGATCCTCCTTACTTTGAATGGTTTCAATGTAATAAGGTAACACTACTAGCTGAGTATTATCTTTTTATCTGTTTAATAACAATCAAAAGTGCTGGCCATGACGAATAAATCAAGCTCGAAATTTACCATGCCAAGTTTTTGTTAGTTCACAGCAACAAATTTAAAAAGTTGAGCATATATTCTTGTAGGATGCCACAGAGTTTTACAACTTTGAAGAATGCTTGGAGTACATAGAAGGTTTTATGTCAAAACATGGACCTTTTGATGGTCTTCTTGGTTTTTCACAAGTAAGCTTTCATTACTATTTTCTTTGTTTTTTCACCTTTTCCTGTCCTTGTTTTAACTTTCGCTCTTTTGGGTGGTGGGTGTTGGGGGAAACAGGGGGCAGTTTTAGCTGCAGCAATGGTAGGGATGCAAAGGCAAGCAGTGGCTCTAACAGAGATTCCAGAGATAAAGTTTGTTATCATAATATCAGGGGCTAAATTTGGAGGACTTACATATGGTGTACCCAAGTTGGCTGCCACTGCATTTTCATCTCCTATCAACATCCCATCCCTTCACTTTTTAGGTACTTCACTACTCCCCGTCCCAGTGGCACCATTTGACCGAGCACGGAGTTTAAGAAAATAGAGATTGACCTTGTTAAATATCAATTTTATCCTTAAAAAAATAAGAGAGAAGATTTGAGTAATAAAAAAGTTGTTGGTAGGTTTAAAAGTATGTAGGGCCCAACAAGGGTAAAATAGAGATAATGCATTAAATAGTTGTCTAATAAGAAAATGTGCCACTTATTTTGGGACAAACAAAAAAGGAAATATTACCACATAAATTGAGACTGAGGGAGTATTATCTATCATTTTTTTTTTCTTCAACATTCAGTATTTGTCCGTGGAGGACCTTGACATTTAAACATTGTATAATAATTTCATTCCTAAAATATGACAACTTCTTTAAAAGTTTGAATTTTATCTTTGGTAATTAATAAATTAATGTCCAATATCAAGTGAGGTAATCCGTCCAACTTGATCTAACTCTTTAAAATTAAACTAATTTATTGACATGAAAGTGGAAATCACATTAGAACAAGGGAGCAATAGATATAATCATATCATCACATATTTGTTTGGATTTTTAGTTGCTTAAAGTTTTATGATTATATTTTTTTCTGAGTTTAAACTTTACATTTTCTATTTAGCATTTATTTTATCCAATACAATTGTTGTAAATGCTTTTCATTTTTCTATCTTAATTAAGGTGAGACAGATTTCCAGAGGAAAGACGGTGAAGTTTTGCTTGAGTGTTTTGTGAACCCTCAAGTTATTCACCATCCTGAAGGACATACCGTACCTAGACTAGGTCAGTATGTAATCTTTGTTTTTTCTTTTTCTTTTTTAAATGGTTAGTATTAGTGGAAAAAATGTAGGAAGAAATCATTTGCTTGTGGTAGACACTAACTACTTATTTACATTAATTAAATTTGAATATAATATAGTGGATTGCATTTGATTATACCTTTATTTTATCTTTGCAGATGATAGCAGCCTTGAGATAATGCTTGGGTTTATCGAAAAAATTCAAAAACTTTGTTGAATATCTCATTGTTGAATATTGATCCCAGAAGGAGAGTTCCACATTTTTATGAATTATGGTTAAATGTTTTTTAGTTCTATTTTCTTAATTACGGGCATCACTCTGTTGTGGAATAATTCAAAATAAAATCACAATGATTTACTATATTTCAAGATTTGATTTTGTGGTTCTTTAAAATTGTTATGTAGTTCTATGACACTTATTTGACATTTAATATGTGGGTAACACTAAAGGTCAGTGGTATAGAAGTAACAGTTGTGTTTTGATTTATTGGCAAAATGCAATTGATATTCCAAAATATTTTAAATATGTGGCCTATGGATGGATAAAATCTAACAAGGGGCTATGAAACATAATTAGGTGCCTTCATGCATGAAGCCTTTTTGGCTAAGTGGCTAGGACTTAGACAAGTGTTTTGAGTGTTGAGAGAAGTGGCAACATGCATGAAAAAATATTTCCAAATGGCAATCTGCATGGATCATTTTAGACATGTGGCCATTACTACAAGCTTATATCACCCCCAATGAATAGCTATCATTTGGTCATTATGAAAAACCAACAAATGAAGCTTCTTCCTTATCCAATTCCATCTGTTTAGCTTAGCTATCTTTCTTAACCATAATCATTAGCTATTAAAAGCTAGCTATTAAAAGTAGCCTAATTATTCTTACCATTTGGCCACCAGTACAAACTATTTTATTCCTACCGTTCCTCTTTCCTACTCCTGACTTGCTAGCTTAACATAAATAATTTTGTTGATTCCTGATCCCTCTATATAATAGAGAAGGGCTTATTTTATGACACGACCCGAATTCTCGGGTAGATTGTGCAGGCACCCGACCACCTCCCTTAGACTTGCCGGGCAAACCCTATTGACTAAATCGATATATATGGCGTAAAATTATTTCAAGAACAAAATAAATCTAACCTTAACAACATAAGACAACTCCCAAGGGCAGACATATATACAAGTTGTTTGAATGATACAGCTAACTACCCAAAATAGACAAGTTTGGAGGTTTCCAGATCAGACATCTAAGAAGTCCAAAAGATATACACCTCTCGAAAGGAACAAAAATAAGATAAATTATAATATCTACAACATGTGGCATCAATGAACAAGATGGCTCGCCGTAAACAGCTGGGAACGTACTGCTCCTCAATCACGACGTGGTTGGCTAGGTCCAGAAGCAGAATATGCCGAACGAAATGAAAACACAAGAACAGATAGGGAGTGAATCATAAGGACTCAGTAAGTGATGACAAACTAGCGACCTCGAAAATAGCTATGCTAGCCAGGGAAAGAGAAATCATAACAGTCAACCAGATAAGTCATTCATAGATGATCAATGCAGCAAATCCATACAGCTCACAAAACACATATAAAGATATCAAATGAATGTATCATGATGCAACGGGGTCACATGTACCCGAACTCTATCTCCGGTGATGGACCCCCATCGTTTACCAGGAGATATATGCAATAATAATCCTTCACCGATGCGGGACCCACATCGACTACCGGAAAGTATATGCAATAATAACCCTTCACCCGGCATGGGACTCTCATCGACTACTGGGAAGTAAATGCAATAATAACCCTTCACCGACGCGGGACCCTCATCGACTACCGGGAAGTATATGTCAAGCTCACAACCAGAGTACAATGCTTCTATGCTCAATGCAATACCAACAACAAGTCATAACATATACTCCCTCCGGTCCACTTTATTTGATATTTTAGCCTATTTTTCTTGGTCCATAATATTTGATCTTTCCGAAAATCAAGATGGAATTTTACAATGTCACCCCTTGCTAATAAATAACTTTAAACAAAATGGTAAGTAATAATAGCTTGAATAAGGGCTAATACAGTCAATTACATTGCTAATTAATGCTAAAAAGGTGATTTTCTTAATACGCGTGAAAACACCCAAAACATCAAATAAAATGGACCGGAGGAAGTAATATACAGTGTACATCCAAAACTAAGGCGTAATAAGTACGCCTATCGGCAGCTACACACGTAAGGAACACGTGGTAGAATATCCACAAGGCCAAAGGCCACCAAATAAATAGATATAATCACTTACTCCATTCTAGAGTTAACGGTCCTACTCAACAAGCTCTTTGTCCTTTGGATTTACTGTCAAACGATCCCGCTCTATTCAATAAGCAGAAAAAATATATCTATAAAATTTTTATATTATCATTTGTACAAGAGACTGTCACATTGACTCTCTCTTCCTTGTTTCAAAAGAACTTTACCACGTCGCAGTAAAATAGTAGAAAGTTTCAAAAATAGAGACCAAGTATTACTGTTTCAGACCAATTTCAGCATGTCAATCATTTGCTAGAATCAAGTAGAATTTTGTAAGAACTATTCAAAGCTACAACAGTTGGAGAATACACAAGGAGAAATGTAATACCTGCCAACCTTTCAGAAAAGTGCTTTGGTTGTCCCATGCAGAATTAGGAAGTGACACACTGAAAAGCCCTTCATGAAATGCCAAATTAGATATTTCTGCATAGCTTCAAGATCCAGTATAATTATGAATTTCCTTTAAATACCAGTCCACATAGCATGCAAACTTGAGCTGGTTCTGGTTGCCATTTTCAAATAGGTAGATAGCCAGACAAGTTGAACGACGCTAATAGCTGAGAAGCTGAAAATCTAAAAAACATTCATAATTCTAGTTTGATAGAAAACCACCAAGAAAATTCAAGAAAAGTCAACCCATTTCCTTGGACTAGTTATTCTAGCAGGGGTGGTTATGGTTGGTTTGAACAAGAAGGAGTTCAAGGTGGAAGACTGTTGGGTTTTGTTAAAAATATGGAGCAACAAAAAATAAGATTAAAAATAGGATTAAAATTTTTTCTACTATTCTTATTCAACTTGAGGCTATTTATAGCCAACCTTAAACAAACAAATCTGCATCTAAACCTTTAAAATCCCTACAATAGCTCAAACACCTAACAATTCTAACAAATATTTAAAATTTAAACTAAGTAGTAACTAATTATTCTAGATTTTCTCAACTAATTATTCCAGATTTTCAGCAGCAACTGAGCAAACTTCAGTACTCCTCCTTTCTTCAGTTGATGCAGTCTAAAACAGATGCTTATCCTCAATTTCTGCTTCTGTTATTTGTGCTTGCAAATTTTTTTGATTGTCTTTAAACTTGCATAATTTTGTGACATGACTTGTTTGTTTGCAATTTTCACATTTTGCATCAGGTCTCCACCAACAAAAATTTTCTAGGTGTGTTTTCTTTTTTGCAATATTTGCATAGAGGATAATTAACTTTTTCTTTTTTATTTTATGCATAAAGAGCACCTTCAATAACTGTGTCCTGTCTAAAACTTTTTCTTTGCTCTTGTGCTTGAAGAACACTTATCAATTTTGCAACAGAGATGGTAGATAGATCTTTTGACTCTTCTAGAGAGGAAATTTTAGACTCAAATCTCTCTGAAATTGTCACAAGAATTTTTCAACAATTCTGTTATCTGAGAAATCATCACCGAATATTCTGATTTTATTAACAATCACGAAGATTCTGTCAGAATACGTAGTGATAGTCTCATTTTCTTGCATCCTAAGAGATTCAAAATCTCTTTTCAAATTCAAAATCATCATTTGTCTAACTCGTTCACTTCCTTGATATTCTTTTTTGAGTTTTTCTCATGCTTTTTTTGCAGTCTCACATGCAATGATTTTAGAAAAAATCGAATCTGCAACTGAATTTTGAATAATAGTTTTGGCTTTGTATTTTTTGGTTTTCTCTTCTGAATGAGTTTTAATTTGAGCAAGAGTAGGATTTTCAGGGAGTGGAGTTAACGGTGTATCTGCTATTCTAACTTCCCATAAATCATAGGCTTCAAGATAAGATTTCATTTTCACTGACCAAATTTGATAGTTTTCACCAGTGAAGATTCGTGGGGCATTCAAAGAGAGACTGTTGCTTGTCATTTTAAAAATAAGGTAAAAAAATAGATATGGGTTAAAAATGGTTAAAATTACTTTTTCGACTCATAGATCCCGTAAGATTAAAAAATATGGAGCAACAAAAAATAAGATTGAAAATAGGATCGAAATTGTCTATACTATTCTTATTCAAACTTGGGGCTATTTATAGCCAATCTTAAAGAAAAAAGTCTGCATCTAAACCTTTAAAATCCCTACAATAGCTCAATCATCTAATAACTCTAACAAATACTATTTAAAATTTAAACTAAGCAGTAACTAATTATTCTGGATTTGCAAAGCAAACTTCAACAAAGACCTTGACCTGATATTTCAGCAAACCAAAATTAATCTCATATCAATGCCAAGGGTCCTTCTTGGGACATCAGCTCAGCTGCATGGGCGGGGGTGGGGGTGGCAATAATTTCTCTTTTATAATACCTTTGAACAAGACACAATCAGGCAGTGAGATTTCAGAGATGACCACAATATGGAGAAATCAGTTTTCTACTTGGAGCTTATCAAGTGAGCTAATCAACAGTCACCAAGTTGTTTTCTACGTATTGTGAACCTTGACCAGTAGAAAATCTTGGCAGCCACCTGAGAAGCAGTCAGATAGGGGCTTCAAAGAAAACCTTAAAAATTCTATCATATCCCACCAGCTTTCAAGTAAAAAAACCATGTCAAAGTCCATCATTCAAAGTCCTTAGCTTGCTGACATTTTTAACAGACTTTAACCCATGACATTTTTAACAGACCCAAGCAAGTTATAGCTAAAATGATAGTGAAGTTGTTTACCAGAAAGAGTATTTAATCTTGGAAAACACTGGAACTAGCTCGAAACATAGTAAAAGAAACAGACATATATGGTTGCACCAAAAAGAGCAACCTAGACAATACCTACAAGGAATATTCAAATATCAGTAGAAGCAGCAGAAGCTCCACCACAGACAGATTTCAGCTTTAAACTAGAGCTAACTGGGGAAGATATTGAAACGAGATGGGAAAGATTGGTTGCACCATTGATGGCAACCTAGATGACACAAAATTCAGCGAGCCAATGCCATGGATTGGTATCTACATAGCAGCAGCATCTGCAGCTTGTGCACTGGGAATGGCAATGGATGCCATTCATGGTGTACGCTATAGAAAGCTCTGGTTTCCTTGCAAGTTCTTCTCTCTCAATGCTACAACCTTGACACTCTTAGCAGTTGCCACCAAGTTGTCTGTTGATCTAAATACCTCCATGCCTCGTCGACAAGATCAGCTGACGAAACTTAGCGGTGCTGCTCTAATCTGTACTGTAGTTTCTAATTTTATGCCTTCTTTAGGACTCATGGAGAACAAAGAGCTGTTGATGAATATAACGGCTTTGGGAATTTTCATCATCACAGCCATCGTAAACATTGGCATACAATTAGGCACTGGTGCAATCTATGTTTTCTGGAAAGAGCATGTTGCCCTCATGTTTCTTATGCTTGTTTTGCTTCTGCAACTCATCTCCTTAGCTGTGACAATACCAACTACAAAGCGTTATTTGGACCTGAAATATAGCAACAAGTACAAATTAGAAAACAAAGAATGCAACATCACTGATACATGCACAACTGAGAAACTTAAGGACGAGCTGATGAAATTTTGGACTATGGCCTATACCTCTAGCCCTCACTTCGTGGCGGGGCGCTTAGCAACATGCACTGCGTCTGGAGGCTTTTGCCTTCTGAGCACAGTAATTTATGCTGAAGCCTTGCTTAGGTCTTACTTTCTTCATTCGAGCTTCAGCTTTTGCAGTGGAGATTCTGACTACAAGTGGTCCACAACCTTGATTCTTGTAACTCAGACAGTGGCAATAGGAGTAGGAACTATTGCACCAGCTAGTAGGTGGTTCATAGCCATAAATTTCTGCTGCCCCAAGCAAGCAAAAAATGCCTGCAAATTCAAGTTTAAAGTGGAGAACTATTGGATCCGCATCCTGCTTCAGTGGAAAGAATGCCCATTCAACTTCAGATATTGTGGCCGGTATGGTAGAAAATTTGCTCATAAAACAAAGAACAAACTTGTTGATATCTGTATTTTTGTGCAAATTATGATGGTGTCACTCAGTAAGCTAGTGAGGATCATTTCCATTTTCAGCGTAAGTTGGTTACTGATAAGCTGCCGGAGAGCGATCCAGATGCTGAAACGTAACATGGTGTCAAGTCATGACACAGATTTAGAGTCCCAAGCCAGTCTACCAGATCTTAGCCACCATGTTTTACACCTTGAAGGAGAGGAACCATTAATTGACTTAATGATGCAAAGCAACCGTGACGTGGTAGGTCACTGGATTAGGATGGGGAAAAAGAGGCAGCCTAAACATCTTATAAGACTTCTGGAGAAACTGAAATCATCATCTGGATTCAGAGGAGTGCACGAGTTTGACAGTGCTCAAATTCTTTCTCTAGGCTCGGAAGATCCTCCTAATTGCTGGGCTCTTCCTGTAGTGACACTAACAAGCATTGCAATTGCACTTCCAAACATTGACTTCCATTCAATCATGGAATTAACTAGGTGTGTGCATGAAGGTCTCATGTACATCAAAGTAGTGGAAGAAAACCTGGATGCAAGAAAAGACCTAGCAAACATCAGGCAGGCAGCAGAATTAGTGTGGTTAGAAGTTGATCTATGTTACAAGTGGCTGGACGTGGATCTCCGAAAAACGGCCACTCAAGGACAGAATCCAAAAGACGTTCTTGAAGGACTCACTGAGAAAGCAAAGCAGAGATTCAACGAATTCAAAAAGAAAAATTCGTCTGTTTGTCCAAAGGAATCACCTTCAAAATGGCCTACTAGTATGTTGGCAGCCAACTGTATGTACAGAGTCTGTCAAACTCTTTTGCAAAGTTCTGATAGCAAAGAGTTTGAGAACAGCAAAATCATGTTTGACAGATTGTCAACCATGATCGCGGAAATAACAGGCGCTTGTCTTACCAACCTACAAAGAGTTATATCCAAGCAATGCCACCATGGCACCATCGAAGAGAGAGCAAAAGGGGTCCGCTCTGCCATCTTACTTCTGGGAGAAACAGAGAATATTCTTGAAATTCTTCGTTCACAACCGCTTCCAAGTTCAGCACCAGATCAATTGGCAAAAATCGATCATTGGCGTACACTTAGCAAAGAGGTAGACTACCTCTCTTGCAGTAGTTCTTCACCCTCAAATTGTGCTCTAACTTCGCAAAGTGTACCTGACTTGCATCTTACAGTGGACTAAGAAGCAACTGCCTGAAAGTAAAAAGGAATTAGAAGACAGGTTAAGTTCTATTGTACTAGTATCATAGTTGTTTCTCTTTTTATTTTAGTAAAATGCAATGGAATCAGATTTGTTTTTCGCATCAGGTCTCTTACTTGTTCTCTAAATTGCAATTTCCCCTTGAAAACCAGAGAATTATTCCAACTTAATCCACAGTATCATAAAATCTACAGTAATGACCTACATAATTCCGATATTTCAAAGCTAATACTCCATTACGTTTCACAGAAATCTTATAGTACTTCTTAAACTAAAATAACAGAAGCTGCTGAAGAATATATTTTTACAATAATGCATTTCTGTATTTCCCACTTTTCCTAGTTAAAAGCTAGAACTCCCACTAGTTTTTACTTGACCTAAAAGGTCATTCAAGTGCTAAGCCAATGGAAGTTAGAACTTGCTCACAAAGTTTGATTTGACAGGGAAAAAAGAGCCACTATATACATATATGTACAACTAGAGCATTCCCATGAACATTTATTACCAAGGAAATCTGCAAACTGAAAAGTAATACACAATTCTTTACTCTAACATACACTGTCAAAATTGCACAGCAGTGCATTTCTTTCGAGTAGTTCAGGTGCTTCAACTATAGATGTGTTCAACTTTACAAATGCTACCTACACAAATATAATATGACACTGTAAAAGTGCAACTGTCTTAAAAATAATGATATTGAAAGATACATGTTTCACTAAAGAGGGAGTTGTTGCTTACAATACAAATGAAATATCAAAACTGTCATAAAAATATAATTTTTTTTTAGTTCTAAAAATTAATGGCCAATGAAAAGTTGATTTTATCTGGCTGGAATATAGCAGAGTACGAAATAAACAAACAACATATCTCACTCACTCAGACTCATCAAACAGATAGTGGACACACGCTATTACCCTGCCTCTGATGCATTTTCAGAGGGCATTTTCATATTATATACCGCCATTTTTTAACAACTTGTTTTGGATGGTGTTTATATATCGTTTCATAATGTATATCATTTTTGTCAGCATAATAATTGGAGAGAATTTATTGTTTTCAAGAATGTACGTGATTACACCAAATCGATTCGTACATAAAAATCACAATTCAGAAAGAGGTGATAGTCCATCTATATGCCTCTTTCTGAATTGTGATTTTTATGTACGAATCGATTTGGTGTAATCACGTACATTCTTGAAAACAATAAATTCTCTCCAATTATTATACTGGGACTTGTCCGGAGGTGGCTATTTCTCAGCGAATTTATTTGTGACGGCTACAAATCAATTAGCGTGCGTCAAATAGACCCCTGCGCGAAATTTTTACAATTCCTATAGCAATATAAGATTGAAATTTAGGGGAGGCTAACATCTTATTCATCAAACTAAGAATTAATTGTAGAAGATTTCAAAGTTTCTACTATTACATGTACATAAAGCCAATGGATATTCTAACTTAACTTTTCTTTTAAGATTAAACTATAAACAAACCAAAATAAGAAAACAATTTAGAGGAAAATGAAAACGTGGCTCATGTATTAACAACTTAGCATGGAAAGAAATATTGAAAAAAAAAATGAATAACACCACAATTTTAAACTGATGTCCAGATTTCCTATATATTGACGTTCCTTCTACCAAAAATTTTAGTAAAAATTACTCCAAATAAAAACGTTTGATTAGAATTCTTCAAATCTTATATTGCTATAAGAATTTCAACAATGGAGGAATAGGAAACCTTGAAAGAAAAGAATGCTTACAAGGAGGTTGTAGGGCTATTAAGGGTAAAGTTGGAATATAAAGATTTAAAACTAGTTTGTTTACAAAAATTTGAAAGTAAGAGAAGTGGTTGTAATATTTCAAACTACAAAGAAACTAAGTGTTACGATAATAATTGGCCAAAAAAATCATAATGCTAATAACGGTGAGCAAGAGTGGCCAAGTTGGTGGGGTTGGTTTGGGAAGATTTTTTTTTTTTTTTTTTTTTTTTCCTTTTTCCTTGAAAAGTAGCCAAATTCAAACTTCAAAAGAGACAGATCTTGACTTGATTAATCAGTTCCGCACACCAAAATTAACCTACAATGAACTTACAATATTTTTTCTAGTCCATTTAAAAAAAAAAAAAGATATTTTTTTAAATTTAAAAATAAACTTTTATTTAATTTTAATGAGATGATTTGTAGCCACACAAACATATATGACTTATTTGGACCATAAATTTCAAAACTGTTCCCTTCTTTATTAAACTCCGTGCAAAATTTCATAGCTTCATCATTTTTGAAACTGAGGAAATACTACTTACTTTATCTGTGAAACGATCCTTCTCGGAACGTCATTAGCTGGGCTGGGGCTGTTAATAATTTCTCATTTATAATAGTTAAAACAATTAGACAGTGACACAGTAAGATTTCACAAACTAACACAATCTAGAGGAATCATTTTTCTACATAATCACTGCTTCTGTTGGGACCATCAAGTTAGCTAATTAACATAGTCACCAAGTTGTTTTATACACGGGGGCAGATGTAGCAGGTTCGGTAAACCCAATTTGTTTTAAAAAATGCATTTAATTTATATAAATAATCTATTTAAAACTCAGTAAACATTGTAATGATCCAGAACCCATAAACTTAAAATCGTATTTCCGTTTCAATTTATACGTTTTGCTTGACAACCACTTGAGGAGCAACACACTCGTATAAGGACTTGAGAGAAATTAATTTTCCAAACATGTGCTTTGACTTTTAATAGATAATACTCCTATAGCAGAGGAATCACTACGGCAATGAAAGCCAATGATATCCCACCAGCTTTTTCCTAAACAAATACTAACAATCATGTCAAGGTACTTTCATCTGCCTTAGCTTGCTGACTTCTGTAACAGCCTTTAACGCGTGAAATCATCCATGACCAAAGAATGACAGTGAATGTGTTTACCAAAAACAGTAAATCTTGGAAAACACTGGAAACACCTTGAAAGAGAGTCAAAGAAACAAATAACTCCAGATGGTTGCACCAAGAACAGAAACATAGGCAAACACAGACGAGAAGTCTTCAAATAACAATATAGAATCTCAAAGATTTCAGCTTTACAGCAGAAAACTGGGGAATAGATTGAAACAAGATGGGAAAGATCGGTTGCACAATAGATGGCAACCTAGATGAATCAAAATTCAGTGAGCCGATGCCATGGATTGGTATCTACATAGCAGCAGCATCTGCAGCTTGTGCACTGGCGATGGCAGGAGATGTCCTTCATGGCCTACGCCGTAGAAAATTCTGGTTCCCTTGCTACTTCTTCACTCTTAATGCAACAACCTTGACACTCCTAACTGTTGCCACCAAGTTGTCTGTTGATCTAAATACCTCCATGCCTAGGCGACAAGATCAGCTGACGAAACTTAGCAGTGCTGCTCTAATCTGTACGATAATTGCTAATTTTATGCCTTCTTTAGGTCTCATGGAGAACAAAGAGCTGTTGATGAACATAATGGCTTTGGGAATTTTTGCCATCACAGCAATCGTAAACATTGGAATACAATTAGCTACGGGTGTAATCTATGTTTTCTGCAGAGAGCATATAGCCCTCATGTTTCTTATGCTTGTTTTGCTTCTGCTGCTGATCTCCACTGCCGTGACAATACCAACTACTAAGAATTATTTAGACCAGAAATACAACAAAAAGTACAAATTAGCAAACAAAGAATGCAGCATCACCTACACATGCACAATTGAGAAAT
Source organism: Petunia x hybrida (assembly GCA_037355625.1). Lineage (NCBI taxonomy): Eukaryota > Viridiplantae > Streptophyta > Magnoliopsida > Solanales > Solanaceae > Petunia > Petunia x hybrida. Next base: position 7,098,422 of record JBBBVM010000090.1, on the reverse strand, counting down.
TGAAGGATGAGCTGATGAAATTTTGGACCATGGCTTATACCTCTAACCCTCACTACGTGGCTGGGCGCTTAGCAACATGCACTGCATCGGGAGGTTTTTGCCTTCTGAGCACAGTTGTTTATGCTGAAGCCATGCTTAGATCTTACTTTCTCCATAGGAGCTTCAACTTCTGTAATGGAGACTCTGAATATAAGTGGTCCACATTCTTGATTCTTGTAACTCAGACAGTGGCAATAGGAGTAGGAACTATTGCACCGGCTTTCAGATGGTTCATGGCCGTTAATTACCGCTGCCCCAAAACAGCAAATAATGCCTGCAAAACCAAGTTGTTCAAAGTGGAGAACTATTGGATCCACATCCTGCTTAAGTGGAAAAAATGCCCTTTGGGTTTCAGATTCTGTGGCCGGCATGGTAGAAAATTTGCTCATAAAACAAGGAACAAACTTCTCGATTTCTGTATTTGTATGCAAGTTATGATGGTGTCACTCAGTAAGCTAGTCCGGCTCATATCCATATGTTCTGTAAGTTGGTTACTGATAAGCTGCCGGAAAGCAATCAAGAAGCTGAAATGCAACAATATAGTGTCAAGTCATGATACAGAGTTAGAGTCGCAACCAAGTCTAAAGCCAGATCTTAGCCACTATGTTTTACACCTTGAAGGAGAGGAAGCATTAATTGACTTGATGATGCAAAGCAACCATGACGTGGTAGGCCTCTGGATGAGGATGGGGAAAAAGGAGCAGCCCAAACATCTTATACAACTTCTGGAGAAAGTGAAGTCATCACCTGGATTCAAGGGAGTGCACGAATTCGACAGTGCTCATGTTCCTTCTTTAGACTCAGAAGAACCTCCTAATTGCTGGGCTCTTCCTGTAGTAACACTGACAAGCATTGCAATTGCACTTCCAGACATTGACTTCCAGTCAATCAAAGAATTAATAAGGTGTGTGTATGAAGGTCTCATGTTCATCAAAGTAGTAGAAGAGAACCTGGATGCAAGAAAAGACCTAGCAAACATCAGGCAGGCAGCAGAATTAGTGTGGTTAGAAGTTGATCTATGTTACAAGTGGCTGGACGTGGATCTCCGCGAGACGGCCACTGAAGGACAAAATCCAAAAGACGTGCTTGAAGGACTCACTGAGAAAGCAAAACAGAGATACAACGAATGCATAAAGAAAGACTCGACTGCTTGTCTAAAGGAATCACCTTCGAAATGGCCTACTAATATGTTGGCAGCAAACTGTATGTACAGAGTATGTCAAACTCTTCTGCGAAGTTCTGATAGCAAAGAGCTTGAGCACAGTCAAATCATGTTCAACAGATTGTCAATCATGATTGCAGATATAACAGCCGCTTGTCTTACCAACCTACATCAAGTTATATCCATGCAATGCCATCATAGAGCCATTGAAGAGAGAGCAAAAGGGGTCCGCTCCGCCGTCTTACTTCTGGGGAAAGCAGAAAGTATTATGGAAATTCTTCATTCACAACCACTTCCAGGTTCAGTACCAGATCAATTGGCAAAAATTGATCATTGGCGTACATATAGCAAAGAGGTAGACTACCTCTCCTGCAGTAGTAATTCAGCCTCAAATAGCACTCCAACTTCCCAAAGTTCATCCGACTTGTATCTAACAGTAGACTACGAAGCAAATAACTGAAAGTGGAAAAAAGAATAAAAAAGAGACGGCTTAAGTTCTATTGCAATAGTATCATATCTATGTCTTTTTCCAAGATGCAATGGAATCATATTTGTTTCACACAAGTCTCCAGCTTGTTCTCTAAAGTATGAACAATGTTGCATCTGAAATATTGAGATCGTTCAAATGTCTGTTGGAAAGCTGGAAGACAACTTTTCCAGGGAAGCATAAGAGCAAGGTCTGGCTTACCATCCCACTGCATAAGATGCAATAGAATCATATTTGCTTTGGCCGATTCTCCTGACAATTTATCCAGGGTAACATAAGAGCAAGGTATGGACAATCTGGTCAGAGAGAAATTAGATGCTTTGAGGGTAAAAAGGAGCGACTTCAGACAGTGAAATATATAAATGTATTGATAGTTTGTATCACTGGATGAGTGGAAATTCTGTTTTTAGTTCCTAGGATTTGCTAGACTTGTTAAAAAAAAATTGAGGTTTGATGTAATCAAATCTAGATCTTTGTATTTGCTGCAGTATTTCCTTGATACTACTCGCTAAGAAAAATCTAACCTTATAGAAAAAATGCTACTACTTCAACGCACATTTCCCGTTCTGATCTAATTGTCAATGAATTCAGGTATACACTGATTAGACGGTTAATCGAGATAACTCAGGTACAGTATACGGAAAAGTTGAAATACACAGCAAAACTTCTTGATATCGATGAATTTGACATAGAAATCAATCGGAACAGTAAAATGTAAAACTGTTCAATGGATTTTCGAAACAATTAAATCCTAATTATGGCAAGCCTTTGGCATTTCATACCTGTCAATTATTTCCCTCGCTACTGTGTTGTAAGCCAGTAATTTATACAGATTAGATGTTCGTAACACACTCAACAAGCCAAGAAAATAACAATTCCAGAAGCTGTATCTGTTCAACAATGACTTTCTGTAAGCTGTGACAATTTTTCTTTTATAACAGTAGTGTCATGGCAAGCTTGCGCGCACCTCGACTAATTCTATAGGTTACCTGCTACCTCTCATCAGTATAGATCCCTGGTAACTCTGTCCACCAAGGCTTGGACAAATGAGAAATCACCCAGTGTTTTTGCCTCAGCTGGGATTTGAACCTGAGACCTCATTGTTCTTAACTCACTTCATTGACTACTACGCCACACCTTGGGTACAGACTTACTACTAGGACTAAACACAATGAGGCAAGAGTTTGATGATGAAGATAAGAGTAGCATGTTACACAATAATTTAATTCAAGGCTAAATACTATCTTCATGTCTGAAATAAGTCAATGACTACCAAACAAAGGCTCGTGGGACGTCGGAAAAGGCCATACAATACCTAGGAAGTCACAAGAGATACAAAAACCCCCCTTATCCTCAAAGCTGAGATCCACATCACAGTGCGAGCACCAAAAAGACGAAGAAACAATAGAACTATGGTGCCTATTTGGAGCGACCTTTCAAAATCTAATTCTCTCTAATGGTCATGGTACAGTCTATTTGTCCATGCAATAAATCATTTCAAGCTGGTTTCGATAAACAAAAGAAAACTGAAGCAGAGAAGATAAATAGAGAAAATACCAAATGTAGAGGATCATTTATGCAGCTATGAGATGCTGAATTGAACATTTATCAGGTGTCCAGAACAAGAGGTCCCATCAATTGGATCCTCGATGAACATACGCATCTGGACTAAAAACTGAAGTACACTTTACACAGTTATGCAAAGAAAAAGATTGCAGGTATCTTGATTGAGAACTTCCATATACCAGCACAGTTTAGAGAAAGCTTCGAGACACGAAAAGAAATTATATTCAGTACATGTAATCAAAGGACCTAAGAACATGCTCTACATCCTTCCTAACACAAACACAAAAGCAAGGCATTCCGTTAAAACCACTTGCACCCTCGAGTCAATTACTAAGTAATCCATCCATGTATCCTTGACAACTAAGACCTCACTTAGGAAAGCTCCAGCAAACCAAGCAAGCATCCAAAGAAGTCAAGGTAAAAGAAGACACGTGAACAATAAATCAATGTTAGCACATACTAAGCGAGCCAAGAAAACAAATCAACCAGATAGCTCCATGCTCTGTATGTGCCCTGCTTGTGCCACCTAGGGACTCAGTCATATCAACATAGAGAAGATTAGAAGTACACCAAGAGCTAGGGACAAAACTCCCTAACACTATCCTAAACCAGCCAGGCTCTCACAAACTGAATGCATAAATAACTCACAAGTACATCCAGTCACTAACAATAGGAATAAAGCATTAGGTTAGGTTTACATAACCTCACCTCTCATTGTAAAAATACTTTCACATACGGGCAGCTAAGCCGCTTTAAATCAGAGCTGGTAGTCATTTTCAGTACAGCTGTATTGCATATTTTCCAGCCAAAGGATGAATAAGTTTGCCAAAGTAACTGATAACAATTCGTACTGAAAGTAAAATAAGCTGAAGTTACACTCACCCCTTCATAGAATCCACTCTTTCCCGCACTTAGATGTGTCTTTTATACAAGTAACCAACCTTTCAACGAAACCTTGAAGGTATATTTAAGGCTTCATGACATGGATACTAATGAAAAAAATTTGAATCAATCTTAATATGGCAAATGCACCAATAACACAAATATCATAAAACACTGTCAGCTAGATCATTGCCTATGTTAGCAGAAAACGCCCGCAGGTAGTGAGCGCACTTGTCAAAACATGATTCAATCAAAGATTCACAAAACAGCTGTTGAAATATTAATTACCATAACAACAGCTTTATCAAGCAAAAAAATGCCATACATCCAAGTCATTAAAGAATGTGCTTTAGAATTAGTTCTCGTTTTAGTTGCTTATTTAGAATCAGGTTTGTGAATGAGGAAATTGGTAAAACAAGATACAGAAAGTATGCTAGGTCCAAATATTAAACTTGTTTATCGTCTCCTCACTTGTATATGATTCTTCAACGTAGTCAATTTGAAACTTACCGTGAAATTTCATAAGTTGAATATAATCCGGGCCAATTTTATTGCACAAGATTAGAGATATGTTCACAATCCGGGCTAATTTCATTCCACGAGATTAGAAATTATCACATCTGCCTAAAGGTTCAAGTAGCACCTATCGAGGATAAAATAAGAGAATGCAGCTTATGGTTTAGGTATTAAAAGAGGCGACGTAGACCTAAAATCACATGGAAATAAGTTGTCTCGACAAACCTACAGTAGGACCATGCAGATATAGCGAGAAGGAAAAGATCTATATATGAAATGCCTATTAGTTGAAACATATTAGCACTTTACTGATCCCTCTCTATGAGTCGTTTAGCCAATCAAACATTTACAAATTAATGAGCTTCAAGTGAGTAATATGGTTAGTGAGTATTTCCGGTAGCCGACCCCAACTTGTTTGTGACTGAGGCCGACCCCAACTTGTTTGTGACTGAGGGATACTTCTTGTTGCTATTATATAGGCCTCATTGTCAAAAGTCAGCAATCAACATAACAACACAACAAAAATAAAAATCCTTGAAATTTCATTGATGAATCGTATAAACCTTTTCCACACTACAGATCAAAACACAAATAAGTACTTTTTTGGCGAATTAAAAAAAAAACAAAAACAAAAACGACGGCGTAAAAGTAGTACTAAAAATCATCATCATCTCTCTTTTTGGGCTTGCGATAATTCTCTTCAAAATGCTTAGCGAGGACAACTCCTGTGTTGTAAAGCTTTTGGATATTTGGGACGTTGTAGTTTTGGGCCAAGTATACTCCGAAACCCGTACCCACTATGAATGAGAATGTGCTTCTGATAAACCCCATTATTACTGAGATCAATTTGGGATGAAAATTTTAGGGTTTTAGAGCACCTTTGATTTTTGATGAATTTTCGAGGTTTTAGGGTTTTGGAGAGATTTGATTGGAAGGGGAATTTAAAGGTTTGTGTTTGGAGAATGGACCCTTCTCCAAGATTCTTACTTCTCTTGCGCAAGAGGAAATGTGGGACCCATGCTTGGACTTTCCGGGTCAAATATTTTATGGGCTTTAATTGGGTTAAGGGACTAGTCCTCTTCCAACAAGTTTTTGAGCTTAATAGACGTGAAAAATTGATGATTAACCAATTTTGGACGTCTTAAGTGAGTTTATCCACTGTTTCAAAATTAATTAAAAAATAATTAAATAATTTTACTGTACACTTACAATCTTTTGGGATTAAAAAACATCTAAACTAGCCACAGTACAAACATATGAGAATTTTATACTAGTACTTTGAACTAATATGTTCAAAATCTCAGTATTTTTTACTAGGATTTATATTTAAGCGATCCCAGTATAAACTATTAAGATTTTGAAATTTTCTTAAGAAATTACAGTATAAAATACTGAAATTTTTCTAAATCTGACTAGTCTTCAAAGAGTTTTGCATCGCTGGCTAGTTTGAATTTAGAGTTGTGCATACATGCTACTGGGCCAAATTTTTACCATTATTCTTCCATTTGAAAGCCCACCAACAGCCCGCTAATCCCAAACAATTTTACTCGATGTCTCCAAAGTTGACTAGTTCTAAGAGTTTATCCCCATTTAATATAGTTTTAGCAAAATGGTCTCCACTTGAATTCTAGGCAACACTTGAAGTTATCAGTTGCTAAGTACTGCCTCTTAGAAAGAAGTCAAGTAGCATGTATTGCCTAGGCAATATTTCAAGTTATTTGGGAAGATGGAGGAAGATATTTGAATGAGCAAGTGTTGCCTAATAAAAGAGGTGTCAAAGACAAAAGCTGTCTCTTAGACAATACTAATGAGAAAAAGAGGGAGGGGATGCCGGCGTCATTATAACATTCATAAGGATATTAATGTCCAGAATTTGTTCATTACTATTTTTGCTAAACCATTGCTTATGGAGTCAAAAAAGTCAACTACTGCCTATGGTATCATAGTTCTGCAATTCAACCGTTTTTTAGTTGAGTTTTCGTTACTCAGGCTTTTCTAGTGAATTATATTGGGATTTGGGATTACACAACTAAGACACCGAAGACAATGGTTTGCCTAACTGTTCCCGTTTAAAATAATTTGTAAGAATGGTCTCCGCTAACTTTAAGTAAGTATTTCCTCGTGGTAGCACTTGACCTTTTATCTCTTTCAACGTTCTCCCAGATAACTTGAAGTGTTGTCCCATGGATGGAAATACCCCAACAAAATCTTATATTGACGCCCGAATCCCGCCATCCCCTTAAGTAAGTGCTGTCTCTTAGGTAGAACTTGACCTTTTATCTTTTTCAACATTCTCCCAGATAACTTGAAGTGTTGTCCTCCAAGATAACTTGAAGTGTTGTCGATCTCTTCACATGCAGTACTTTACCTTTATATTTCCCGAAGAGGCAGCACTTGTCAAGTTATAACTTGAAGTGTTGTCCGCTTAGGCAGCACTTGTCAATTTATAACTTGAAGTGTTGTCCGCTTAGGCAGCACTTGTCAATTTATAACTTGAATTGTTGCCTCCGAAGCCTTTTGCTAAATCATTCTTAAGTGGGGATAAAAAACCATAACTAGGGATAAGGTGTATCTGTGGTGAAATTTTTTGGAACGGGTTTGTGCGATAAGTTGAAATTTAAGTAAGATAGCCATTTTCCGGAGTTCTGATTGATGAATACCATAGTCAGTTGGCTCAAGTTTCACAATTTTTTTTATTAGAGTTCACACTCAAATTTTATGATAATTTCTTGTGAAACTTGAGGGGAAAATCCTGAAATTTGAAGTAAAAGGTCATGGTTTTACGAAAATTTTTGGAGTTTGAGAATTCCAACTTTCCAAGGTTTTTTCCACGTTTAATAGGTTCGGGGTTATATTTTTAAAATTTTAGAAATATTGGTTGTTCATTGATCAATACGATGGCTATTCATCAAATATTTTCACTTCTAAGAGTAAAAATTTCGCTTAAAGGCCAGTGTGCCACTGTTCTTTGCTTTGAGACTATTTTTTTTATTGATTTTGCATAAGAGACCACTTTTTAGAACTTCAATTCTTGTGGGCTGAACTTCATACTACAAGGGTTGAAGTTCAACTTCAGCTACAAGGGTTGAAGTTTACGGGAAACCAAGCCTAAAAGTTCAACCCTTGCGGGTTGAAATTGAACTTTATACCTTAGGCATGAAGTTCAGCCCACACGGATTGAACTTCAGCCCACAAGGTTTGAACTTCAGCCCACAAGAATTGAAATTCCAAAAAGTGGCATCTCATGTAAAACCACTAAAAAAAGTAGCCTCAAACCCAAGACCACTGGCAAAAGTGGCTATCGTGCACTTTTGCCCTTTTCCAACGGTCTGAAAGCGTCAAAATTTAGCCCCGTAGCCTGTTTGAAACGCGCTAAGTGAATACTAGCCAGCGATATAAAACTGTTTGAAGACTAGCCACTACTGGGACTTTGAACATATTAGTTCACAGTCTCAGTATAAAATGTTGGGATCACTTAAACACTAATCCCACTATAAAATACTAGGACTTTATACATAAAGCTCCAGGGGTACTATAAATATGAATCCCATTATAAAATAATGGGACTTTGAACATGTTAGTTCAAAGTCCCAGTATAAAATACTGATACTAGACTTTATATATAAAGCTCCAGGGTACTATAAACGTGAATCTCATTATAAAATAATGGGACTTTGAACATGTTAGTTCAAAGTCTCATTGTAAAATACTGAGATCAGACTGGAGTGTTTGCCGGTGCTAATGGAGTGTAAGTGTGTGTGCAAATTTTTAACTATTCCTCAATTAATTTTGAAACGGTAGATAATTTTCACTTAGCGCGTCCAAAAATAGCTACACATCAAAATCACACTTAGAAAGCTCAGTAACTATCCATTCGACATCCATCGTTCAACTACTTTGATTCTCATGCTATTGCTCACTCCTTGGTCAGTTGAATTTTTCTCGAAGCTTTAGTGCAATTTTTCTGCTTGTTGAATTTTTCTCGAAGCTTTAGTGCAATTTTTCTGCTTGTTGAATTTTTCTCGAAGCTTTATCAAGTCAACTGCTCGGTCTTCCAACAAATAGACAAAAAAGGATGAACAAGAATAAGTCGTCATCAATTTACGTGTAAACTCTAGAATTGGATAACATGTGCGGCATAATGCAGTAGATTACATTTCTCCCCTATTGTTTGTCTAAAGAATTTTCAAAAGAACTTATAACATCCTGAGCTATTACAACTTTTTAAGATTTTGAGTCGGATGTTATTAGAAAAATAAATTGATATAGAATTGAATAGATTTTGACAATTTTGCAAGTTGTATATCACTAGGCACTAGATGTCTATGAAATGAGAGAAAGACTGGACCAAAGTGCTCGGTGCCATTACACATTGCCCATCACTTGTTCTATCAGTTTGACCTTTGAAGAAAAAGAATGGACATCAAATGACCAAGCAATATGAGGAGTTTTCAAAATGAACTTTTCTTTTTTCACAAATAAAATAAAATTAAAAAAGCTATCCACCATCATCCAGTTAGAAGTGTCTCTGCCAAAACCAAGAATGTTATCATTCATTGAATGGGCTAAGGTTGGACCACTTTAGCACATCCCTTACTCATCACATGGGCTTAAGTTCAAGGCCTTCTCATTTTCTATCATATGTTCAATTTGATAAAATTGTCTAACAAGTAATGCATATCTTCTCAAATGCAAAGAATGTGGTCCAAATGTTGTCTAGACAAATTTTACTGTACTGATATGCAACATTTCCTATAAGATATCAGGCGTCATGGAAGTTAATTTTCGTTCTTACTGGAAAGAGAATATTGTTTGGCATGACAAAGGTCCATGTTTATAACAAATGTTTTTTACTGTGAACTACTAACATTTTTCTAGAAAAGGTTTGATAGTATTTAGTTGGTAAGTGTATTTCATAGTGCTTGATAAAAAATCTGCGTATTAAAGATTGATAATAATGTATAAGTATCGATTAGAGCAATATATAAGAATAAAAAGTTAAAGAGATAATTCTTTCCCATAAGGTTCTCTTAAAACAATAAATTCTACCATATGAAAAGCTAGAAGATGGCTTCTCTGTCTTTAATTTCTTGTTAAGAGATATTCCCTCCGTCCCAAATTAGTTGACGTTTTAGTAAAAAGGGTGTGCCCCAAATTAGTTGTCACTTTAAGATTTCAAGACAAAATATGATACTTCTTTCCAACTATACCCTTAATAATTATAAAAATTCTCAAAAAAAGTTAACAATCAAACATTAAATAGGGGTAATATAGTAAAATATACACTATATTTAATGATTTTTTTAATAGACGTGAAAAAGCTAAAAGCAACAACAAACGGAGAGAGTATCTCATGGAATATACGTTTCCTTACCGGATAGTAAATAAGCCTTTATATTTTTGGTCAACTGACAAGTTTACGTAATACTGTTCTAATCTTTCTCCCCAATAGGAAAATATAAAAGAAAAAGCAAAAGACATATTGTAACTTGGGTAATAATGTCTTCCATTTGTTTGGCCATAAAGGTACTAGTCAAGTTGAGCTGGAAGTCTTTCCAAATGAAAATGACATATTGTTCGTATTAGCTTCTTGAATTAGGTTTAATTCTATGATTAATGTTTGTCATATTCACATCATATCAAGTGCATAAGGATATAAATTATCCAAAAGTCCTCCAAACATGGTCCTACACCTCTAGTAAAGAATTACATATCCATCTGCCTTGTGGTCTACGTTGGATTTGATAAAGTTTACTTGGAAATTCACAAAATTTACATTAGATTATTGAGTTCAATCAAACATGACCCATGTGGTCTGCTTAAGTGGATGGACTAAATTATTCAAGATGATGATAACAAATACAATGAATGAACTATATAATAATAGCGTAGCATGCATTATGTAATCCTAATTACCTACCACCATTCTAAAATAATGATGGGGACTTAGCATTTTTCAAAAGAATGATGGAATTAATGACGTATAATGCTTCCTTAATGTAACAATACTATAACAGAAAGTCGTTATATTAATGTAATACTAAGCTGTCTCAACTTGTATTTTCACCCACTCCAAGTTCAGACTCTCCTGCGGGACCAGGGCCATAGTTTAGAGCGAATGCTAATTACATGATTGTAGAAAATATCATTTAATAACAATCGTATCTCGACTAGCTTGTGTGCACCTCGATTCTTCTACTAGATGCATGTTTATCTCCCACAAGTAGCGGTGTGCAACTCTACCCTCAAGGATTAGGCAAGTAGGGAAAAACATCTTTAGCATCCAATGATTCTTATCCATTTCATAACAAATCGATCACGTACCCTTAATTGTAGAAAATGTTCTTAACCAGGTTTTGTAATGCTCTCAATACAAGTCTTTTGTATAAAAGTGGAATGAAAAGGTAATAGAAAAAGTGAAGTAACAATAGGTATATGAATGACATGAACATGGATGTATAGGCGAAACTGAAACACAAAAGTAAAACACCATAACATGGCCATTGGTTCTTTGGGTGGGAAGGATGGTGAATATGATGTCAGCTCATGACTAAAGTAATCAAAAGTTGTTTAAGCAAAGTCTGAAATGGCTCCCTTCAAATTCTGTTCTATGACTAATTTAGACACTTTCATCGGGTATGGAAACTAGTACAGGTGCAAAGTAACTCTATCCAATAACGTCTACAAAGACATTAAACAAAGCAAAAACTACAACATTGTATGCACTGAAAGCAATCAACCAAAATCAGCTCATACTTTGAGATGAACAAAACTAGTAAGAACCAAACCCAGTCCAAAAATGATTGAAGAATTAATTCATCCATGCAATAGCAGCAAACAAATACTAGATGTTTGGCCAGCAACTCACACCAGAAATACAGAAGTAACACTAGTGACAATTGGCGTTGGTGAGAATTTCTATGGCTACTTTGCTTATGCTTACAAACTAGATTCTTTACTTGGAAGCAAAATAAGACAATCTTTCGGAGATGGTACACTCTAACTGAAGATTACTATTTTGTTGCTAATGTAGATTACAACAAGAGTAGACCTATAAAAAATATCTGTTCAGGACATGCCTCTAATCAGGTTCTTATCTGCCCAATCAATATGCCTATCAAAATTCAAACATCTTATCCAACCACCTTAAGAGCAAAGAATCGAGTGAATAGCCTGTAACCAGGAGGTTCAGCACACTCAGCCAGAACATGTCTTTAACATCTAACGTACATACGATATACACTAGGCAAATAACCGAATGATGACACTGGCATTCATTAATCACGGATCATCAGCCTTTTCTAATCCAACAGATCATAGTTATATTTGTCTGCATCTTACCAGCAATTGCTTCTAAACATGGAAAAGGAAAGACTTAATGCACAAGCAGCAATTGCTTCCGAACATGGAGAAGGAAACACTTAATACACAGGGAAATGAGACAAGATACATCACAATGATTTCCAAAAAGGAAAGATAGTTAAGATTCTGTTTACACGCGGGAATAGTTGCCTACAGTCAAGACTACATAAGGAGTGAGACATAACCGAAAAATTTTACAGGCAGCAACGTAGTTCAGATTTTTAACAGACATCAAATGAAGAGACAAAACCTCTAGGAAATGTTGCTGTTAAAAGAAGAGCCTCTTCTGGCTTCATTAAATAAAGCTCCTCAGCACCTCCAAGTCAAAGCTGACAAGAGCTCCTGCTGTTTCCAGCATAGCACAAGCGAAGACTGGCACTTCTCAACGTGAAATCCTCCAACCTGAGTTCTCTTAACAACGCATTCAGCCTGGATTTCTGTCAGATTACTAAATGCAACAGGTGAAAATCCTGCAGAAGCAAATAGGTTTCTCCAGGGGGGCATTCGATCAGGGGAACGGAGGCGCCCCAATACCATGTTCTCAATGCTAGGCAGGAGGAGAGACTTCTCAATCTTTTTCCCAATTTCCAGAGTTATATTAGCAGCATCAATACTGGCTAAGAGTATCTCATAGTATTGGAGGGCATGGAGGAGGTGGTGCTTTAGGGGGAGTTCAGTACGTTCACATCCACGTTCCAGTGATACGATAATTTTTGGAGAGAGCTGCTTCATATAGTGAAGAAGTGAAGGAAATGCAAATAAACAGCTGGAAATAGACCAGATAGGAAAATTAATAGCAATCGCCTCAGATTCAGATGACCTCAAGGAGGATAAGGGATAAGACTTGGGGTCAAAAGTATCCAGGTTAATAACTTCAAGCTCAAATCTGATCCCCGCATCATTAGCAAACTGTGTTAAACTTTCATGCATAATGGCAATCTCCACAGAGTGGTGGGTTGAAGGAGATGCAAAAGCAGTAATCTTCAAAGAAGTTGCTTTTCTATTGCTGCTGGGAAGTTCTTGCATAAACGAGGACCACTGAGCACCAAAGCCAATGTCAAAATCTATTATGTGAATTCGCTCTACATCCCCAAGAGCTTCAAGAATAGCCTGATTGGAGGTGAAATTCATGAACTGGATAAGCGGAGATACTTCAGAAAAGGACTTATAAGCATCCATCTTAAGCACACAATCAAACGGGGTGGGACTTCGCGGAGGCAGAAATGTGGATGTGCAAGGCAAAAGGAAAGGCAACTGCAGAGCCTCCTTGAAATAAAAAGCAGCCCTCTTGAAGGGTTTCCCAATGGGAGAGAGCTGTTGATTGAGCCGCGCCAATATCATTTGCGCGTTTGAGAAATGTCCGGCCAGTAATAGTTCAGAGGCCTGAAAAATCTGGTCATAAATAAACTGTTGTTCCTGCTGTTGATGGCGGGGCACCATCAAACTACCATTACCACCACCACAAGCTGCCTCAAGCTTAGGTACAATTAATGGCTTCGGCTGAAACTGTTGAGGAGGCAGCAAATTAACATGTTGCTGCATTTGTCCCAATAGTTGTCTCCTCATCGACAAGTCGCCACTGGGATCAAAGAATGGAACTTTAGGCAATAGACCACCTACACTCGAACCCAGGGTACCCGAATTGTGGCGTTTGGACGGAGGCTGTTCTTGATTAGTATCATCATATGATGATGAGCCAAACATATTACCATATGCAGCATTCTGAAACAGGGCTTGGTTTGGACTAAAAGATTGAGGCTTTTGTCCAAATTTTTGTTCTTGAAAGCTCAAAGCAGGAGGTAAAGGTAAACTCTTTGCATAAAGATTGGCATTCACATTATCAAAACCATTACTTGGTTTATTACTTGAGTCTATAACAGAACCAATGTTCTCAATGTTGGCATTTAAAGAAACATCTGAACCAGAAAAAGAGACATTATCGGTATGAACTAAAGAACCTGCAACTGAGGCCTCAAATCCAGAGCTTCCATGAAAACCATTTGCATTTCCCCCTAGAAGTAATTGTTTCAAGCTGACTGAAGGATCCTCCATATCGCCCGAAATCCACCGGAGAAGGGTTTGGTCAGCACCAGCAAGTTCAGGCAAGAAATTATCCAAATCTCCAAATCCAAGACTACATTTTTCTGGCTCCAACCCCACCAATGGAAATGGCTGCAGCTCCTTAACTAACTCCTCTTTCTGGCCTTCAACTTTCCCAGCATATGAACATGAGGAAGATGAAGGACTGGGACTTCTTGTATCCAACACAGAAACAGGTTCATTTCTTGAAAAGTTTCCTTCTTTCTTGCAAATTTGAGGTTCATTTCTTGCAAAGTTACCATCTTTCTTGCAAATTTGAGGGTCATTTCTTGTAAAGTTGGCATCTTTTTTGCAAATTTGTTCTTCTGAAGAGATTGAAGGCATAAAACTAGAAACACCAAGAACCCCTTTTGCTCCTTGAGGTATTGCAATCATCTGAACATAGAAAAAAATGTTTTTAAAAAAAAAAAAAAAAAACTCAGCAAACACACCACAAGAATAGCAACAAAATGAACATTACAAAACCAAAAAAAAAAAAAAACTAGTTACTTGCCTTAAACTACTTGATGCAGCCTTATCTTTTAGCAAGATTTAAAAGGTAATGACTTCTTTAATAGCTTTTCTTTCACACAATAACCATAAAACATAGCCATTTGCTCAAAAATATGAACTTGCTAGTCTTCATTTCATCTGAAACAAAACAAAAACAAGGCTATAAATCAAAACACCATAACACAAAAATGAAAAAGAATTAACAGTGCATGAAGATATTTTTCATTTTCTTACCTTTATATTCAAGATAGATCTTGTTTTTCAAAACAGAAGCATTTGCTTAAAAATATAAACTTGGTCCCCATATGAGCTCTTCATTTAGACCATAACTTATTAGACCTTTGGTCCTTGTAAGTATTTTTTTGTATAATAGATAGGGCCAGTAGCTAAGCTTTTCTTGATTTTATTTTGGTTTTGTTTTGTTGTGAGCCCTCTCTCTTTTTTACTATCTCAGTCTGGAGCCAGCCACCCCTTTCTTTCTCTCTGTTCTGCCACGGATGTCTGTATCAGATAAAAGTAACAAGGTGGCCCTCTTTCCTTTCCTCTATGTCTAGTCTCTACTATGCTACTTTCACCACCATTTCTTTCTTTTCTTTTTTCTTTTTTCTTTTTTCACTCTCCCGCTTGAGGTTCGATATTCATATTGTAGTCTCGATTAATTTGAATTCGTCTTAAAAGTTCCATTATCGTGATTAAAAGCGCGGCCTATCAATGAATTCGTCTTATATAGTTTGAATTCGAGACCTCAGGTTATGTAGGAAAGAGTTTTATCGCTCTATCATAACCTCTGGGTACCAAATTCTTTGATTTTCTTTTTTGAGGTTTGGTATCCATGTTTCAGCTCAATTAATTAGAATTCGCTCTTAGATATCTTACTGTCGGGAAGCAAACGTCTTCTTATGAAAGATAATTTTATTTTAATAATTCAAATTCGAGATATTTGATTAAGTATGCACAAGATGAGTGTCGATGAAAAAATATTTCTTATGAAAAATAATTTTATTTTTATAACTCGAACTCGAGATATCTGATTAAATATGTACGGATTTATCATTCTATCATAAGCTTTCGTTATATCACTTCCTTGTTTTCATCTTTTTACCCCTTATAGTTGGTACGTTCTTTTTGTATTTTGAAATTTGGAATTAAACAATGGATCAGTAAAATAGTAAAGGGATGTTGTCAGATTTTTGAGACTTTAGTGTAACAAGAACGAGAAGAAAGTGGTAAAAAAGTCATTTTAACTTTGGTGAGATTGTGTTTTACACATTGGGAAAAGAGAAGGGATAAAAGGTAAGAGTAATAGAGCAGAACGAATTGGAAGGATATTTGAACTATTGAGAAATGTGGTATGGTCCATTAAGTACTGTTTTCTACTAGTTTGGTCCTTCCAATTATTATTTTCTAGTGAGGGTTTTTGTAGTGTCATATTATCTGTGCACTCAGAGGTTGTTTGGTAGAAAAACAGTTATACATGGATTAACAATATATGGATTAGTAGTGCAGGGATTAATAATACAGGAATTATTTTTAGTCACGTGTTTGGTGCATTGTATTATAACTTAAACTTATCTTTGGTATAAAACTGTATAAAGTTTTGTTCCCAATTATACCCTTGAATTCTTATTCATATATTAAAAACAAGGATTTGATGGTGGGTATTTCTGTCATTTCATGGTTTATCCATGTATTAGTAAACATGGTATTACTAATACCATATATACCTTGGTATTAAGTTATACCATATTTGGTGTACTAAATAATACATGGATTACTAGTACTTCATTGATTTTTGCTACCAAACAAGAGCTAAAACTTAATACATGGATTAAGTTAGTCAATACCTCATACCAAACGACCTCTCATAGTCTAACATCGTTTCATATTCACTTATTTCTCTTTATCCCAATGTTATAAATCCATATTGGGTCCCCTACTGATCCAGATTTGCATCGAAAAATCTTACTTTAAAAATATAGATGCATTCTATAAAATGCAGCTCAATTCGTATAGGACTCTCTGATTAAGGATATAAGAATGCTCCATAACATTTAGTAGTTCATTTTAGGTTCACTTGTTTCTTTAGTACTCAATAAAAAGAAACAAATCAAAAACTGTCAAGTGACAAGAAAATATGAAGACATACTAGAATAAATAGATACCAACAAAATAAACTCCCACCCTACACTTAATATCATGCATTGCCCTCAATGCATTAAAAATAAAAACTAAGGGTGATAGAGAAACTCCCTGGGGCTCTAAGCCCAAAGAATATCCTTGTAAGTTTCCTTAGGGCGCGAGGTACTCAGACTTCCCCCATAGCAGGAATTCATCTTCAAGCATGATGGGTCTGCAGACACCCCACACTTAGACTTCAACCCAGTTGAAACCTGCAACACAAAGAAACTCACCAAGTAGCATCCTTTAAAAGATAACATAATTTTTTTTTTGTATTTTTGATTTTTTTTTTTTACTTGTATACAATTACAATCACGGGTTGCCTCCCGAGAAGCGCCTTAGTTATAGTCGTGGCGCGACATAACCCAGAGTCAATACTTTTTCCTCCACCTTGAGCTTATGAATCGCCTCCTCAGTTGTAAGTCAACTCTCCGGTTATGCTCTTGAGGTGGTACAAGTTCTTGCATGCCAAAAACTAAGCATCTCCTTTTGCGCGTAGTCACTAACTCAGGAATATCTTTGAATTGTTGGCTATGTTCTTGACCAAGCACCAAGTATACAATTTTGTACTCTTTGGCCTTCAAACGAAGATAGTCATCGTGTCTAGATGGTAGTGAAAATTCCATAATATAAGCACCATACACCTCATCCTTCAACTTCCATTGGCTCAAAAGGATCAATTTCCATGTCTCCCTCTAAAACCAGTGTAGAAAAGTGTCTAGAATGTGATGTAACCCTCTTAGACTTCACTTCAATATTGACATTCTCTTTTTGGCACGAATCAGAGTCAAGTAAAATTTCAGCTTCAATATTATTGGCTGACTCCAGTACCACATTTTTATCATCGGCATCTTCCCACACCATAAAGCTAGATGGTTGGCTTTCAACCCTTGTCTCATCCAATGGAAATTCACGTTTTAGATATTCCCACGAGAAAATGTAAACTATTAGAACCGAGGCTATTGTCTAACTAAACTAGTTACGGATTTTAAATGACAGTGAAGAGTCCCTTGGAATTTTATGTATTGTGGTATGAAATTATTTTTGAAAGTTCCTATTTGACGACAAAATTGATCGTGCAAATTGCTGATTGAAAATCACCTTGCAAATTTTTTGTTTTTTTGTCCTTATTTGCTGTTGGATCAAGATTGAATATGTAACCTCAACTCCCAAGCTTCCAAGAACTTCCTTCTTAGTCATGCTATATAAGAGACTTTGATAAGTTACTTTCTTCCAAATTTTAGATTTTACTATGTTGTTAAGAAGTAGCTTTCCTTCTCGTTTGGTTGGCTATTAAGGTCAGCTAATACGGCCCCTTATTCTTTATAATCAGTTTCTAGACAAGTATTAAAAATTTCTCACTTAGATTACTAAAGGTTGCAATTAGGTGATTGACCCCCAAAAAGTCTAATTATCTCAACCAATTAATTGCACCTTACATAAGCGTTTGGGCAATATTTTGTTGAAGTATGAACAAAAATACGTATACTAACTAGTAGAACAAGCATTTTTTGAAAAATTATTATTACTTCCGTCCCATCATAAGAGTTCATTTTACCTTTGTCATTTCTATTAAGAAAACATTAATAGTATGTATGTTTTATCACATTATCCTTATTTATTAATCTCGATGATCAAATTTAAATATAGCTAATCATTTCTAATATCTTTAATTGCAAGGATAAGATTAAAAAAGTAAAATTAATTTTACCGATTAAAGGTTAACAAAATTTCACCTAGTATTCTACTGCAATTTGATCACTTGTACGGTTTTTATGGGATTATAAGTTTTCCCGCCAAAATCAAGTCAAAAAATTGCATTTTTAATTTCTCCAATTTAATCTAGCTTTTAACCAAAGAAACTTTAATCCGAAAATCCGGCTTTATCCTTGTAATGTTATATAAGCAAATTGAAAAAGTATGAGCCAAAATTATCCATTAGTGAAGCATTTGAAGTCCCAAATAATTTCAAAGAAAGCTAGACCATGAATAAACACTATAAATTGGCGGCGAAATTTCTCTTCCTGATAGCGTTTTATAGAATTTCCCCGCTCAATCTTTTTTTTTTTTTCTTTTTTTTTTCGTTTTACCAATCAACTTTTTTCACTTTTTAGAAAGTTGGAAAGATAATATGGTAAAAAAGTGTGTCTGTTGTGCCCAGTCAGTACTCTCTTTTTTTCATTTTTATAAGCTTGTTATCCAAGGCCATTTTGGTCTTTAAAGTCTCCATGTAAAGTTTTGCATTTTCTTTCTCTAATCATAGTAGAATTAAGGACTGTGTTGGCTTAAATTGGGATAGGACAACAAATCGAATTTGTATTGGGTTTAAATGGTAATATGCTTGTATCAAAGTGATGTTCGAGCTAAAGCTAGATTTGAACTAGATGAAAGGCTTAAAAAAATAAACGAGACAATGAATAAGCTAAATGACAAACGGAGCAGTGAACAAATGTAAAGTTGAATATTGTATTGTTCATATCCTCTTCGTTTGCAAGTGAATCCTATTTATAATCAGGAAAAAAAAATGACATTATAAATGTCATAATTGTGCATTTATGGACATTACTCCGCGTTTGATCATGGTAGACTCGAAATATTCCCTTTAAATGCTGGAGCAACGGTCGACGGTTACAAAGATCAGGCCTTGTCTGACGAGGCGTCGCTTTCGTTTGGGATCATGTTGTTACGGAGTTTTCTCCGAGCTCGACATTTCGAGCTCGCTTCTCCTCATTTCCTAAGACGATTTCCCGAGGCGAAGAATCATGCAACCTCTCCTCGTAAGTTTGCCTCGTGGAGTGGACTTCTTGTTATACTTCGGGGTCTTGCTCGATATCTCAGTGATTTTTCATCCAATACAAGGACCTAACAATAGAGTGATGTATTGTGGTGCATAGTCTTTCAGAAATAGTCTCTTCACTTTGTCGAGAGTAAAGTTTAGGTATATTTCACCCTCTCCAGATCTCATTTGTAGAATTATACAAGCATATTGTTGTTGTTATTGTTGTATTGTGGTGCAGAGATGCAATTTCAATAAAAAAATTATTAGAATCATTGATGATCTTAATTAGTAATGTATTTAGTAATAGTAATGTATTTGGCTATATTTAACTAGTTGGTAAGAGTAGATTTGCTTACTGATGTTATATGGATCAACTACGTGGACTATGCAATTGGTTATATTTTTCTTAATTTACCCTTGATATTAAATCTTTGTACTTTTCAAAAATTTCTTCCCAATTAAATATCTTATACTTTTCAAGTATAATTAATAAGGGTATATTTGTCAAGTTTAAGTTTTTTTTTTTTTTTTTGTGAGAGTGAAAAGTTGAAAGTAGACAAGTAAACATAAAAATATTTATTTTCTAGGCTGATGTAGGGCATTGACAGGCATACCCTTGAGATTTTGGTATATTTTCCAGAGGGTTAAAGGTAGCTTTCTAATGGGACAGGCGTTTGAGTTAAAGCTTAAGAAAAGAACGTCGTTTTGTCTGACCAGTTTTCACTTTTTACTGTCCTATTTTACTTTGTACAAATTCAGTTCCTCGTGAACTGAACCAGTTTCATTGCTTTTATTGGGAATTAAGTACTATTTCTTTACCTTTTTTCTGTTCTACCTTTTATAATTTATAGTTATGACACATTGGACCACATTATTATTATTATAATATATGAAAATCATATAGAGTAATAAAAAAACTGCAGTTGATTGAGTATTAAGGCAGCTTTGTTAGTATTAAACTTGATAAACAATATTATAATTTTCAAATTAAGATTACAAATCTGGATGGGAACTTGTTCCTATTGAATCCAAATCTATTGTGTCCCCAAATAGGCACTATTTTCGCGTTTCACTTTGGTTCTTTCTGTCCAAAAGTATTAGTACTACTTCTCTTCCATTTCATGTATCACTCATATCTCTAGCTATTTTTGAAATGGAGTACTCTCTCCGTTTCACTTTATGTGTCATAGTTTGACTCGACACGAAGTTTAAAAAATAAAATAAGACTTTTGAAACTTGTGGTCTAAAATGAGACATACATATTTGTGTGGTTGTAAATCCTTTAATTAATGTCAAAACTGTAATTTTGAAGTTAAATTGTTATCAAATTTAGAATGTTGTCATTCTTTTTAGAGCAGACTAATAAGAAATTCTGCCACATAAATTGGAATGGATGGATTACATGTTTTTTTATTCTTAATGATATATTTGTGTAGAATAGTCCGATTCACAAAGTATCACGCGTTTACGATGTGTTATTAATTTCACATGTCCCGAATGTTTGGATTGTTTTTAAAAGAATAAAATGTTGTTTTTAAGCACAATTTTTCTCATCTCCCAAACATTCAAAATCTAACTTTTCGAAAAATAGTTAAGCAGTCATTTGGACATAATTTAATTGAATTTGAAAACAGAGTATTTTATATTTTAAATTGAACAATGTAATAGAAAGTTGGGTTCTTGTTTACAAATTTTCAAACAAATACCACTAGTCTTGAGCAAGACCTAATCACATTATATAACATACTACCAAAGGAGTATTTGCCAAACTTTTTCAGAAGTGGTTAACCAATAAACACCACTCATACAAGAAAATGATTTTTTACACTATGTACCCGTGAAATTCAAAATATTTATAAGTTCTACCCATTAAAAATTACACTACTCATAAAATTAAAAGTATTTACCCAACCTACCCATTTATTACTGTATACCTTTATTATACATTATAGGTATATACCTTTAAGGTATATACTACATAATAATAGACAATAGTATAAAAGTCTGGATGCGTATGACATGTAATGAGTAAGACATATAAATAGTTTATGGATAGGATTGGTAAATATAAAATTTATGGATAGAGGTTTGATAAATATTTTGATTTTGATAGGTATTTTTATAAACCTCCTGAAAATCTGCTATTACGTCTCTATTAAAGCCCACATTAGTTAAAGAGCAGTATTAATCAAAACATGGAGCTACCAAACTCGGTTTGATATTTGTTTTATATAGACCTATGCTATAAGTGAATAATAAATGAAATACGTTCTTAAATTTTGCATAAACAAGTTAGTCCACCAAATGTTGTTTCGCGCATGGCAATTCTAATATTTGAAGAAGCACACCGCCAAACAAGAAAAAATGGAAAAGAAAAGTAAAATAGCTCCACCGGAACAAAGTATCATCATCGCATGCATTAATAATCTCGAGTATAAATCACGGGTTACGTTAAACTATTTCTTCTATCAATAGTGTATAAATGGTTAGTAGTAATTAATGTAGAATACCAGTTAACTCAAGTGTCAAAAGCGCTTTTCTTTATGGGATTATAGTTGCAATAATCAATGGCTCAAACTCTTATTATGCATCACCAAAGAAATTTTCTTTTGGTATTGAAGAAATGTAAACAATACGGTAGATCTTTTTCAATACCACCAAGCATAAGTGCATTACTCGTCAAGTGTGGCCATAGAATATATGGAAACATAAACCAGAAAGAGTGTTTCTTTGCCTCATAATCCTGTCCTCCTATGACATAGCTAGAGATTATTCATGCATGAGACAGTTTCACTGGTAATAAATTAATAATCCATCAACAGAGACAAAGGAAAATTGCACAATTCATAAAAGTAACAATAAGAAGAAGAAATAAAATTCCATAAAAGGAAATTAAATTTGAAAAAAGAAAATAGTGACTTGAGAAGAGAGTAATATAAAGTGAAACATATTCCCACACCAGATTGCTCTCTTTTGTGACCAAAATAATTAACTTTGCTTAGTAGACGACATTGTATAACAACATGTCAAATTGAAGTTCTTTATATCTGTCATCGTTTTCTTTACATATAATTAAACTGTTAATTTTTCTCCATGGCATCCCCTTTCTATGATCTGCCTGCCTATGCTTGATATTAAAATGAGACACAAAACATTATCCTTTTCGTTTGGTCAAAAAGTAAGAGGATATTTATACTCCATTATTACATGGTGCAAACTCACACCTTTAACAATGTCCAAGTAGAGATAATTATTATACCAATACAATATCCTAGCAGTTTTAATTTTCTTTGTTTAACCCAGGGCCGGCCTTACCCCAAAGGCAACTAAAACGCCGCTTCAGGCCCGCATTTATGGGGCCCCATTTTTTGTTATACCTAATAAGTTATACTATCTTCGTTTTTTAATAAGTGTTCATTTTTTTCTTATTATTTTTATTATTTTGAAAAAATTAATGCAAATTTAATTATTATTTTCTAATCTTACCCATGCAATTCAAGATATAAGAGATGAATAGTTGTACTTAAGTTTGATAACAAGATTAGTAAATCAGGACAATATAGTAAAATATATACTCCATCCATTTCAATATATTAACTTGTTTGATATGACAAATGTTAATAAAGGAAAAAAAACTTTTGAAATTTATAGTCTAAACTAAGTCATTGATATTTGTGTAGAAATAAATCATTTCGTTAAGAGAATAGTGGTAAATTTGTGGTTAAGTTGTTTGCAAGTTTAGAAATAGGTCATTTATTTTTGAACGGACTAAAAAAATTAGGAAACTTTTCTTAATGGACGTAAAAAAAAGTTAAATTGACAATTATAATGGGACGGAGGTAATATATAAGTTAAAAAGGACGTCGTCTAAAGTGAAAAAAGTAAGATACATGCTAAGTTATATAAATATGAACAAATCTTATCTAAGAATCTAATATCAACAATGTCTAGATTAAATGGATTTTCCATATTATCAATTGAGAAAGATGATTCATTAGAAGAAATTGATTAAAAAAATTCATGAATAACTTTGCATCTCAAAAATCTAAAAAAAAAAATAGAATTCAAATTTATATGAATTATTTTCTTTAAAAAAAATTAAGGTCCCTCGTTAAAGTTCGGCTTTAGGCCACAAATTTTATCGGGCCGCCCCTAGTTATAGAGTAAAACATTCCCACTGATAAATTTTCTGTTCTTAGACCTCGAACCATATCCCACCACCCCTTCATGATCCATATAAGTAATATATATTAGCATCGAGGACTTCCATTTTTTTTTCTTTTTTCGTTTCTAGAAAAGAAAGAAGGATTATAAAACCAAGGGCTATGTGGCAACAACTAGTAGGAGTACTTTTTATTCGTCTAGTAATTCTCGGCATGGATAAAGCATTAGCCTAGTAAGACTAGAAAAGATTGTTTAGACTTTTCACGAGCCGTAATGTTTGATTGACCTAATCATTGATGGTGAAGCCAAAATTCTATTAATACCAAGCCCTCTTTCTTAGGAGTCCCTCAAAGTAAAATCCAAAAAACAGCGACTTCCATGATTGATCAATCAAACTCTTATAGCCATCCATGGTGGTGTCACAGCTAATGTAAAGTCTTCAACCATGATAATCAACAATTATTTTGCCAATTACAATATTAAAACTAAGCAAGTGCTTTGATTAGATAGCGACGAAGGAAAACCCGTATAGTCAAAGTCTACTCATAGTGGAGACGATGCGTGCTTATCTTTATAGGTACAAATCGTGCCAAATGTCAATGAGTTGTAGCTTCTAAACTACTGTAAGAAATTTTTGAGGTCTATGATCGGGTAAATTATATTGGGGTAAAACATGTAAAAATTTAGCGTACGCATGTTTGGCTTGCGCTAATTTATTTGTAGCCGTCAAAAATAAATTTGTTGAGAAATAGCCACTTTCGGAAAAGCCCAAAGTCTCATTATTTTGTTAAAGTCCCATAACAAAATAATGGGGCTTTGAACAATAAAATAATGGGGCTTTGAACAAGTTCAAAACTTGTTCAAAGCCCCATTATAAAATATCGAGACTAGTCTGGGGTGTTTTCCAACGCTAATAAAGCGTAAGTGTGCGCGCGAATTTTTGGCTATTTCTCAATTAATTTTAAAACGATGGATAAAATTTATTGAGCGAGTTCAAAAATAGCTACACATCAAAATTTCCCGTAAAACATAACACATCAGGTGCTATTGAAGAGTTTGATTGTCTAATAGATATACACCAGTATATCAAGAGATTGTTTAACGTACCTCTTTAGGATTAACTGCTTAAGCTTCACTTATTGCTACTATTTATGCGTTTCGTTTCATTTCATTTCTTAGTAAGATAAATTGAGGAATCAAAATATACATTTTCAAATTTCAATTATGCGTTTTGTCAAAATATTTAATCTGAATTTGTGATATGCTTTATGTGCACCTTTTGTGAGGCAGAAGTTCAAAACATTTGAAGAAATAACAGAAGTGGAGATAGTTTAATACATATCTATTGTGCAAGAGTTTCAAGTGTAGTGAACAATTAAAAATATATATTTGCATATGTGATAAAATTTGTGCTCAATTGAGCCGATTAACTCCACCTTAGTAGGATAAGATCTGTGTACATCTCGCCCTCTCCAAATTTTACTTGTAGGATTACACTGGATATATTGTTATTGTTTGTACTTGAGTCGATTCATTGTCTTTGCTTTATTGAGATGTCCTGAAATTCTGCCTCATGCCAAAAAACTATTCTTTGCTCACAACTTCTGCCTTCTGGGCAAAAAGGTTAGTTTAAATGATTTTCCAAGATGTGCTAAAAGTTCAAGACCGATCGTATGGAGGTTATTTGCAAATCTCCATGGCATAATGGGCTTGGATGCGCAGTGGGTATACGTAGTTGTTTGATATCTTGAACTTATAATCAAATTTTTTATCGAAATAAAAAGGAAAAATAACATAAAAGTATAATTTTTAGAAGTTATTTACAAAAAATAATAATATTTTAGCAAAAATATCCAATATAGAGGAAAGAAAAAGTTAATTACAAAACATAGCAAAACCTACATTCTTCCTCCCATTTCCCCCGAATTCACTTTTCCTTCCACCATATCCCTCAATTTCACTTTTTCTCCCACCATTTCTGCCAATTTCACTTTTACTCCTCTTATTTCCTCCTCTCAACCTCAACCACCTCGTATCTCGATATTTCTCAACAACCAATCACCTCGTATCTCGATGTATCCCAACTACCAACCACCTCGTATCTCGATGTATCCCAACTCTCGTTGTATCTCAACTACCAACCACATCGTATCTCGCTGTATCTCAACTACCAACCACCTCGTATCTCGTTATATCTCAACTACCAACCACCTCGTATCTCGTTGTATCTCAACTACCAACCACCTCGTATCTCGATGTATCAACCACCCCGTATCTCAACTACTAGGCACCTCGTATCTCGTTGCATCTTGTCGTATCTCGTTGCATCTTGTCGTATCTCGTTGTATCTGCATTGTTTTGTACAGTATCTAACTATTTCTAGACTGTATCTAGCGGTTTCTAGGCTGTTTTAGCATGTTTCATCCTGTTTGTGCGTTGTTTCTCATTGTTTCTAAGCTATTTCACCTTTTTTTACATTGTTTGAGATTATTTTTTATATTTTATTTCAGACTATTCACTAGCTGTTTCAAACTGTTTCAGCGTCGTATCTCGCTATATCTCAGGTTACATCAAAAACCAACCATGTCGTATTACCGTATCTCGCTGTATCTGTACTTTTTTTGCACCGTATCTATCTGTTTCTAGGTTTTTGCACTGCTTCTGCATTGTATCTAATTGTTTATAGATTGTTTCTTCAATGTATCTAGTTGTTTCTAGATTGTTTCACATTATTTTCTATATTTTATTTCAGATTGTTTCAACTGCTGTTTCAATGTTGTTTCAGACTGTTTCAGTATTATTTCAAGTTGTCTCAGCACCATTTCAAGTTGTTTCAGACTGTGGCATTCCTCTTATTACAGTGTTATATATACACATGATTTACAGATCAATCACACAACAATGAGCAGTGAAGACCCATCACCTCACGCACACATAGATGCTGAAAAACACACACCCAGATCAGTGACAAACGCATACACCGGTGGCCAAGAAACTTCACAAGTGAATCCGGATAACACACCTTGATTAACTTTAACCGCAAACAGACCAATCAGACAATCAAAGCATGTGGAAAACAACGAGTAAAGGAGGACCAAGACAGTGCTACTATTCACCATCGTCAGTGCTACTATTGATGCGATTTTCGGTTAAGGTTCAGGCGGTGGCGGCACCGCACTTCTTCCCCTCGATCCCCCTGTCTCGTTCCCCCTTATCTTCTCTGCTGGTCCTCTATTTGCTTCCCCGATTTTCCCGATCTCCCAGTTCATTTTCTACTGTTCCGATTCGCCACCAGTGTTTCCATTACTGCTGATGGCGCTGGGGTGGTGGGGATGGGGGTGATGGCGGCGTTGGGGGGATGGGGATGTATCTTAGCTATGGGAGGAAGAGACAGTAAAGTAAGAGATGCTGTAATTTGGGAATATGATAATGAAATGACTTGATTATTGTGAAATGTGTTAGGGAAAATAATGCTATGTCTTATAATTTGATAAATATTGCTATCTTTTTTTTTTGGAAATATAGGGGTGTATGTTTGTATATATGTGTAAAAAATATTATAAAAACATCTGGCGCTGCTATTACAATGTTGACCTTTGTAAGAAAAATCATTCATATTTGTCCCATCAGGAAAAGTTGCTTGCAATTGCCAGAGTGGAAACTCCTGGTTGTCCAAGAATCTCTAATCGAAAGATCTAGCAATTGTCATGAACTTTCTTATGTGGACCAATTTGGAAGACTTTTCTTATGGAGGCTAAATTTGTGATGGAACGCCTAAGTGTTCTCTTTCTGCAAATCAACCAAATCTAATCCAATAAATTTCACTACATGTACCTCCTTATCCTTAGTTATGGTTTTTTATCCTCACTTGAAAATAGTTTAGCAAAATGGTCTCGGGGGCATCACTTCATTATAAATTAACAAGTGCTACCTCAGTGGGCAGCACTTCAAGTATAAATTGACAATTGCTGCAAGTGATGCCTGCAAGGTAGCACTTCAAGTTATATGGGGAGAATGTTGAAAGAGATAAAAGGTCAAGTGCTACCAAAGGGGGCAGCACTTACTTAAAAGGGATGGCGGGATACAGGCGTCAATATAAGATTTTCGTAGGGGTATTTTGGTCCGCAGGTAGCACTTTAAGTTATAAAAAGTCAAGTGTCGTCCTCGTGGTAGCCCTTACTTAAAGTTAGTGAAGGCCATTGTTGCAATCTATTATAAGCAAGGTCATTTAAGCAAACCATTGCCTAAGGTGTGATAGACAGAAATAGGACATTCTGATGCTGCTCTTATATTCCTCATAAGAAAATTTTTACATTAAGCCCCCAATAGCCAGACTTTAGTGCAAATATTCTTCAAGGGCATGACAATTGTTATGAACTTATTAAATAAAATCTAGGCATGGCCAAAAAATATCCTGGTGATTGGAGCCAAAAAGTTAATAAAATATTCCTATGGAGGCAAAAAATGTGACAGTGACACCAAAAGTGTCCGCTGGACGCAAAAAAAAAAAACATATTTAAGACAGACCTCACTTTCTTTATCAAAATTATTGTCTTCAGGGATAGCTATTCTTTTTACTACTGAAATAATTCCCAATTTAATGGATTCTTGATAACTAATCTTCCATTTAATGTGTTAAAAAGTTAAAAACATAAGATACAGGAGAGTGCAAATCCAAGGACATGGTTTGAAAATTAATTTTGTTCTCTGTTGGCTAATTCTTATAATCCTTTTAGGCACAAGGTGCTTTCTTCTGCTTATCTGAAAGTATATCATAGCACTAGTGACAAGTGATTCCTGTCGTTACAAATAGAAATATGTGTCTTTACCTGTCTTACCTTGATAACATTGTGAAATTGATTCTCTTGGGCGTGCACAGATAGCCACTTTCAGGGATGCTGTTTAACCAAAAACCAATCATTTATAATGTATTTTAAACATTAATCTACCACAAATTTGAATTTGAACTGCCACAATCAAATTGAAAAAATAAAAATGTATTGTGATACTCCAATCTTTTCAGGAGGGGAAATAAGACAAACAAAAGCTGTACACTTGGAGGGATCTAAGGCTTCATTTATTTGCATTTAATGAAAGTCTGAATTTGAATGATTCAGATAACTATATATTAAGTGCATTTGTTTTTTTCCTCCGAGAAGAACTTACTAATAGATATTAATGCCTCTTTATAAAACATATGTGTGGGTAAGTCTGTACACGATACAGATCTTTAAAAATGACGCCACTATTTTCGAAAAGCACGTTCACGGAAAATGGAACAACTCCAATTCTTGTTCTTTTCTTTTTATGCTTCTTCCTCACTCTCTATTTCTTCTATCTCTCCATCTACACAAATTACTTCACCCCTTCTCTCTCATACTACCAAAGCCTCTAAAAAATTTTCAGCCTGAACAACTACATATTTAATTTTCCTATTATTTTTTAAAATTTACAAGATGTTCTCATAGATTGTTTATAAAGAACTCACTGAATATTGTTGCCAAACAATATGACTGATTCATTGTAAGTGAATAGAGATAAGTAGGTAGAATTTACAAAGCCTTTGGTTTGGTAAAAGAGATCTTCATATGAACAGAAATTACATGTGTATTGTTAATAAAGGCTGGATTAGCTGAGGTTCTAGATTTGTTTGATTAAACAAAGCCTTGTTTGAGAGAAAAAAAAGAAGAAGAAGTTTTTGATATGTTGTGTGAGAATGGAGATAGCAACATCAATTGAAACGAGCTTAAGAAAGTCATCTGCAAATGGAGTTTCTTGGAATTTTTGGGAGAGGATTATCATAGGATATTTTTCCTTCTATTGAGTAATATAATGTTTAATTATGTTATTCAATATATTATTATATTCAAATATAGACAAATTATATACATTCAGATATTGAAAAAACAAACAGTCTTAATGATTCATTATTCATATCGAGAAACAACATCTTAATATTCAATTGTGTATTCAGATTCATACGTCTTAATCTTAATAAAAATAAATGGCCCCTAAGGATATATCCTCTCTGTTCTATTTCTATGGGACACGTTTTTTTCTTTATGTAATACACTTGAACCAATCAATATTCATCTTCAAAGAACATCTAAAGGAAATTAAGACCACTTCAAAACTAAATTCAGTCAATTCGATTGTGTAATATAACAAATAAATAATTTAAGTACTAAGTCAATTATTCGTAAAAAGATCATTAGAATACTTAATATAAGTACTTGCCAACCAAATCAATAATGCAACTTTTAATAATTAACTTACTAATCATTTAGTGTTTTCTTGCATATGAAATTTCTTGTCAAAATTATTTTATAAATACCATTGAATTCAAAATGAAAAAGTCAAAATAAAAGTGGTAGGAGAAGTTTCCTTAACAAGGTTTCTTAGGACCCATTTGTCCATAATTTTTTTTTTGCTTTTTTTCAAAAGCTTGTTTGTCCATAAAAAGTTGTCAGTTTTTGAAAAACTAAAAAGAAAAAATCAACTTTCTCTACTCAAAACATTTTAACTTTTATTCAAGTAAAATTCATGTCCAAATACAACTTCAATTTCCAAATACATTTTTTCAACTCAACTTCAAAAACTCTTTTTCAAAATTTTTTTGGTATTTATGGCCAAACGGCTAATTAATTTGAAACAATAGATAAACTTTTGAACTGAACTAATCATAAAGTTGAGTAACATAGCAAAATGAAGCTTTGTTTAAGAACTTCATAAAAATTCAGCAAAGAACTCTTGGTAGGACATGTAAATTTTGTACACAATTTGTATAATATTATCAGGCAACTTAAATAGATATTTATAAGTAATACGATAGAAATAATAGGATTAAGATCTTGCAAACAAAAAAAAAAAATTACCTACAATAGCAAGTAAATATGATATGATTGTATGGAAATTATATACGCCATCAATGCATTCACTTTGGTGCAGATAAGGTCTGTGTACGACTCACCATTTCTAGACTCTAATTATAAAATAATACTGAGTATATTGTTGTTGTGATTTACACCCAGGGACAGATCTGCCCTTAAATTGGCGGTTCTTGGAAATCCATACTTTCCCCACAAAACAAGATATATTATGCATATATTTTATAAAATATGTCTTTAAAAATTTAATTGGTTCACTTGATCAAGCGGTGGTTCATTTACATATTGGAGTAGGAATCAATTCTCATTTAAATTTTGTTTAATATCTTTCCTTAATATACATGATATCAAAGGATATGTTACCTCTATATATATATATATATATATATATATATATATATATATATATATATATATATATATATATATATATATATATATATATATATATATATATATATATATACACACTAGTCTCTCGGCACGTGCGTTGCACGTGAATGTCGAACTTTATAGTATTTACATGTTAATGAAGTTGGTGCAGTGTGTTTTCTTCAACATTCTACGATTGCACATATGATTGGGATACCAGATATAGGTGCTTCAGATTGATTTGAGCCACAATCTTTCTCAGACTCATGCGGAAATAATAGATACAATTTACAAATTCATGCACCTATTTTACCAAATTCTAGCGATCCACTAATAGCAAAAATTCTTCATGTCTGATGGTCATGATCCTAATATTGGTGAGTGATGTACTCCCACATTTCATTGAATCTAAATATCCACCAATGTAGTTGAGACTCCTTTACATAAGTAGCAAAGGTAGGATGATACAACAACATATATAATCAATTGAGAAATGAAAATAAAATTATCATGTTTCCCAACACTAATCTATCTGGTAATAATTTAGCATTACTTTCTTTTCCAACCTTATCTGACCTTTGGTCATGTAATGACACTCTCTGAGCCTTCCTCCTCCTATATCTTCAACAAATCCAACCCCCACGGCCCCTTGCAATAATATCTTGCAGAGTCTGCTTCTCTTTTTGTATTTTCCTTTCTCTATATCCTTTCCAATATGGACCTAAGTATAATATATGTGATTAGAGCTGGCAAACGGGCGGGTCGGATTGGATATGGGCCGGTCAAAAATAGATAAGATAAAAATGGATAATTATCCGACCCAGCCCATATTTAATGCGGATAAAAAGTGGGTTGAGTCATGGATTATATGGTTAACCATATTATCCATGGCTTCTTGAATAAAAGTGGAGAACTTATAACATGCATCTTGATACCACAGTTTTAACTAAATCTTTCACGTATGACATAATTTAGTAAGTCTCTACAGACGAATATCCCTATTGAATGTTTATTCACTGGACTCCATAAAGTTCCATCAACAATTTGATCAAACACATGAGAATTCAAATTCTCATTAACCCCACTATAATCCATCAGAACACTAGAGAGCAATAAGAAAAACAAGACAAGTAGCAATAAAGTTACAATCATGAAATTAAGCTGATTTTTTTTAGAATTGACATTAAAGATTAAATTCTTCAAAGGCAAATGATATAATAGAGTCAACTAAAGAACTACAATCAAGTATAACATCTGAAAGAAACAACGAAACACAAGACAAGTAGTAATAAAGTTACAATCTTGAAAACAAGTTGAAATTTATAACAAAAGATGAAAGTTTTGATTCATAAACGATTGTTGTAGTATATGTTAGGTTCGATTAAAAGTTAAAACCAATCTTATACATTTCCATATAATAAAAATTCGTTTAAAACTTTTATCAAACACGTTATCTACACCATTAACACCAATGAAAAATACAAAATTTAAGACACAGATCAAAAAATACTCACCTTAAATGAGCTAGAACAAGAAGATATTGAAGGGGAATTTACTAAGAAATACTTGATTGAAGTGGGTATTCTGGTTTATGAATTATGGGTAAAGTGAGTTTATGGGATAGTCAGGTAGAAAGTGTAGACAAATGGGTAAAGTGGGTATTATGATTTTATCCATTTAACTTAATGGATAAAATGGATAATATCCATTTTGACCCAATTAAAAATAACTCAATATCCAACCCATTTAAAATGGGCCTAATTGGATGGATACTCATTTTATTTAACCACTTTGCCAGCTCTATATGTGATGCTTCGCTAGACTATAACCCATTTTTGTCGTCATAAATTCGTCTTTACCTCACCTTGAATTCTTTGACACCTTCAACTGCTGCAAATTCAAAATATAAAAGTCTTCAGCATTGATATCTCACAATTTGTATCCATTTGTTAAGTGAAGGAAAAACTGAATAATGCTGTAACAATTCATAGCATGCTTTCACAATTATGATTATATCTATATAAGGAAATGATTCAAGAACTTTAACTAAAAAATAATAATTCTAATTCTAACCCAAAAATGTTAGAAGAAAGGAGAGACTTACATTAAATAAACCAATATTACATGAATGCTAACCTTAAAGTACTACAAAGAGTACTATTTACTATGTTTATCAAAACCACACCTAAACCACTTTATGTTCTATCAGTTTAAGCAATCTTTATTGGATTAAAGCATAACACACTCCTATTTAGACTATAATATTGGTGAGAATACAATATTGTTCTTAAAGTTCTTAAGACAAAGAAGCAAAATTTGGATGCACGTGTACCTAAGAGATTAAAAAGAAAGCACGACAAAATAAAAGAGGGCACCTATACACATTAAAAATAAAAACGCCAAAGATATATTTAAGTATTAATAAGCCAAACAGTAAAAATATGGCTGTCTAACTTGTATATATACAAGACTCTCGAAGACATCTTACATACACCTAAAGAAAAGGAGCATACTAACCTCGACACAAAGGCCCGCGTAGATGAGATTGCTATATATCTCAAAATCGAAAATTAACCCAAAAAAATTATTGGAAAAAGAAATTGGAATTTATGTCATCAAAAAGTTACAACTCGTCATGTGGTAGACCAATACAGTAAATGAAGATTTTTAAAGAGATTCAGGAAAAAAAAATTAAAGAGATTTGATGGTAATAGGCTGCGAAATTCAAGAACATGTATAAACGACACGATCGTTCTTAATTTAATACTTTATCATTGGCCAAGATGCTCGACTCCCCGAACAGTACTATAAGAACTTCTGCAATGATTTGTGTGGGGCTACACTGTAAGAAAAATTAACAATTAGAGAAAACAATACATGATAAAATTATTGGCAAGAAGAACATAAACAACGCCGTAACTAATGTAATACTTGAAGATAAGCTTATTAAAAAAGGGAACGAAATGATTAGGGAGGAAATAATGAAGTGCATTATATATAGGAAGAGCTGAAGCATGAGAGACATTTTGATCATCACTAAAAAGTAGAACATGTAATACAATTTTGGAATACAAATCAGTTCTTCTTTCTATCTTAGAAACCTTTCATATTATTAACTCCTCCCGAGATGTGATAGGAACAGTGGCGTAGCCAGAATTTTTTTTAAGGGTGTTCAAGCTTCAAAAAAAATTTAAAATGTATAAGTTGGGATTTGATCCCGGGGTTATTTAGCTAAATTTGACCACCCTACACCACTAGACTAGTACTATTAGTTATGTTAAGGGTGTTCAAAATACAATATTTAGTTATAAATAGTTAAATTTAACCCACGTACACGGTATAATTTTTCGGCGAAGGGTGGTCAGGTGACCACCCTGGCCACCATGTGGCTCCGCCACTGGATAGGAACATAGGGAGTTGTATTGTTAGACACCAATCAATAGTCGTTGTAGTGATTAACTATGATTACTTGTATGCATTGAAGATGAAGAGAAGCTGCGTGTTTTTTTAATTTAATCTTTTATTTTGTTGTATAATTATTTGATTGAGTATTTGTTTAATATTTTATATGTTCCAATTAAAATAATAACAGGGATTTTATATGTTCCAATTAAAATAATAACAGGGATATTTTTGGAACTTAAATGTTTTATGAGGGTATTTCATTAATATGACTTTACATTAGGGAATTTTCACTTTTATAATATATATATATATATATATATATATATATTAAAATTCAATTTTTTCAATTCTCAAAATATATTTTAAATTGTGTTGCAGGGGCAAAATGATCGTTTACTTTTTGCTATAGGGATTGACTCTTTTAGAATAGTATGATATGATGATATGATGATATGATATACATACAATAAATTTTTTGGGATGTTGCAATTCTACCCCTAACAATAGTAAACCTATCGTCTTTAAATTCTAAATTAGCCTTTGTATACACAGTCAATGTACATAACTTGAATGTTATTAAAATATTACCCCAGGATTACATTGACTTAGAGATTTGAGAATGGGAAATTTATTTGTTAGAGACAAAGTCGTGAAATTTACTCAAAAGTCAAAATATAAATTACCAATTTTGTCCATCTTTTAAGCTCTTTTCTTGAAATTCACGTTTGCTAACACGTAGTATGAGACACATAAAACTTTCACAATTAGGGGTGGGCACTATTCGGATTAAACCGAAAAACCAAACCGAACCGAATTAGTTTTTTAATTTGATTTGGATTTTTAAATAATTGGTTTGGATTGGATTGAGAATATGAAAACTTTGGTGTTTTGGTTTGGTTTCGGATTTCAAATCATAGAAACCGAAAAACCGAAAAAATCGAATTATACACACACACACAAAGAAATGCTCTCATATTTTTATGATTATCTCTTAACCTAAACTTGTTTAAGGGTTTTAGAGTTTGAATATATCAATACTTTATGCGTTCAATACTTTAACCTCTTTGTATTATGGTATAATACGTGTGAAGCTTTCATCAAAAGTTTCAATCAGTTTTTACCTCTTGAATGGTAAGATCTCCTTTTACCTAGGATTCATGTTCTCTCTTTATCTAGAATTATGATTTAGATTTAATATTTAATATTTTGACTTGTATTTATATTCTTTCAAGTATTTCATTTTAAAGTTTGTCTTATATGACAAAACCGAAAAAACCGAAAACCAAACCGAAAAGAGGAAAACCGAACCAAACCAATTTTGGTTTGGATTGGATTGAAGTTTTTCAAAACCAAAAACCGAAAAACCGAAACCGAATAGTTAAAAACCGAACCGAAAAATCGAATGCCCACCCCTATTCACAATAACAATTACTCCTACTAACAATACTTCTCGTGAAAAACTAAAATTAAAGAATTCTAGATAATGATGATTTGTAATTATTTATTTTTTTATTATACATAGAGGAGTCCTAAAACAAAGCAAAAGCAAAGACAATCATCCACTCAACCTTCCCTTGGCTTGTTTTTCTCTATTGACCATCATATTTTTTCACAAAAAGGTTAGTTCTTTACTCCCTTTGATCATAATTATATTTTCTTTTCCCTGAATTTTGATGTTAATTTTACGACAATATACAATAACATACTCCGTATAATCTCACGAGTAGGGTCCGGAAAGGGTGAGGCATAGCCTGTTACCTTATCAAGCTAAAAAGACCGTTTTCGATAGACCTCGACTCCTTAATTATACTAGTAGCATAGTAGTTAAAGATTCTTGCTTTATCAATTGGGTACTTTCTGTTTTATGTTTTAAATTGTTTTTGCTGTATAGTTTCTTGATGGGTTTGTTTTAGAAGTAGCAGAATTAGTTTTTTTTATGTGGTTCTTGATTGGTTTTTTATCAGTTTATGTAAAGATGATTACTTTAAAGTTTTGTAAATAATTTGGTTTAGTTGGCTGTGGATGAGAATATGTAATTCTTGAGCCGAGGGTCGTTTGGAAACAGCCTCTTTACCTCACCCGAGGTTAGGGGTAAGGCCTTTGTTCTTTGGATGATAGTAATATGTTAATTAGGGAAATGATTATTCCTTTATTGATTCTTTGATTCAGGTAAAATGGTTAAGAGTTCATTTAAGCAAGAGCATGATCTTGGTAAGTTGTGTTTTGTAGTTTTTTGTAATTTTTGCTGTGTAAAGATGTTCTTTTTCTTAAATTTCTTTTCCTGATAAAGAATTGTCGGTGTTAGTGATTGATTGACTCTGTTGTTTTGG
This sequence comes from Petunia x hybrida, assembly GCA_037355625.1. Lineage (NCBI taxonomy): Eukaryota > Viridiplantae > Streptophyta > Magnoliopsida > Solanales > Solanaceae > Petunia > Petunia x hybrida. The sequence goes on along the minus strand of JBBBVM010000090.1, from coordinate 7,061,701 downwards.
ATGATTTTCAGAGAAAAGGCGTGCTGAGGCTGCTAGGATTAGGGAAAAGTATCCCGATAGAATTCCGGTGAGAATTTAGTTTTAGTTGAATGGACTTTTTTCCCGTGGTAACTGGTTTCAGTGTGAGTCTATTGATGTGATTAACTAATTGTTGATTAGATCATTATGAAATTTGAACCTAGTAAAACAAACTATGTTTACTCTGGGTGTTTTTTTCAATGGACTTTGAGTCATTGCATCCTTAAAAATCTAAGGTGTTTTATGTTAGGAATGCATGATGGTAAGATGTTATCCTTGCAACAAATTTGGACACCACCGTTATAAATTTGGAAGTTATATCGTGGAGTTTTAGAACTTTGAGACTCCCCCTTCTTGACTCTTGATTGCAGTTCTCCATTATCCAACTTTTTCAAAGAAGGGTGATTTATATAATGGATAAGGGATAGAACTGCACGTTTTATATGTAGCATTCAAAGAATTTAGTCATTTACCATCTGATTACATAAGAGTGCACAATCGACATTTTCGTGTAGTGCACCCTGAAGAAGACCATATTAGTGCCACTGTTCACCTAATACCATAACCGCAACCCATATCTGCACCTGATACTTGAGTTCACGATAAAATAAGAATAATACACAGAGAAATTATTGAAGGTACCAAAACATGCTATTTGAGTTTGACAAATACATTAGAGGTAACAACACATTCTTGTGAAAATGTCTCCTTGATGCTATCTGTCCTGTTTCAAAACTCCTAGTTCCAGAACTCCAATTTTACTGGCGGTATCATCTGTATCAAGTCAACAACTAAGTCACATGGTTAAGCATTGAAGATCTAAGTGGCTTTCTTTTTGCACTGAAAGGAGTATGATAGTGTTTTAGAGGTGAATGTGGTAAAAGTATCTAACTGTAGGTGAGATTCTTAAGCTGGATGTGTTTGTCAATGATTTGAAGGAAGGACTTAGCTACAGAATCTACAGTTGATCATTTTCAGCAAGACCAAACTTAAAAAGTAAGAGATGAAAGAATCGCAAAAGTCTAAGTGGGTGTTTGGATTGACTTATTTTAAGTGCTTTTAAGTCAAAATAGCTTTTAAGCACTTTTTTTAAGCTTTGGGGTGTTTGGCAAGAGTAAAATGTGCTTTTAAGCAGTTATTTTTAAGCCAAAAAGACAGAAAAAAAAGCTAAAAGCTAAAAGTTGGGTTTTCTCAACTTTTAGCTTTTGGCGTTTGGCTTATAAGCACATTTTAAAAAGCCTATCCAAACACCCTCTAATTAATAAGTTTATGTAGGCAGTGTTTCAATGACAAAATATATATAATCTGATCCTTCGTGAACCATTATGCGTTTTAATAATGATGAACAACCTTGAAGATGAATCATATATAAACATAATGGAGCAAGCCTGTTAATCCCTTACTGACACCTAACAGAATGGCTTAGATTCTGAGCAGTGAAGATTTGGAATCATGTGTAAGACAGATAAACATTCTAATTGGATCAATGAACAGTGCTTCAAATTTGTTCATTGCATACTTGACATAGTTGATAGCTGTCTCGGATCAAACTGTATATCGGTCTAAGGAGAGTGTCCATTTGTTACTCAAGAATTTTTGCTTAATAGTTCTCTTTGGTATTATGTGCCAATCATGTGATTGTCATAGTAAAGAATTGTCTCATATCAAACCGGATATGCGTCCAATGAGGGTAGGTAGTGTCCAATTGTAACTCAACAAGTGCTGCTGCTTAATATTGTTCTACTTATGTGCAAATCTATCCAGAGTTTGCATATGCAGTACAACAACAACATACGCATCTGCAATGCTTCTTTTTAACAGTATTTATGTAATATGCAGGTGATTGTTGAAAAGGCTGAAAAAAGTGATATTCCCAACATTGATAAGAAAAAGTAAGCACTGATCAAGCTACAAGTAAACCTTTTCTCATCACTACGACCAAGGGAAGAAAATATAACCTCCGAGAAATGTTTAACCCTGACTCCTTTATTACATGTGGCCCTTTTTTTGTTGGTGTTTTCCCTTCAGATTTGCAATTGATGTTTTCCACAACTTCAAGCTTCCAGCAGCCTTGTTCCAAACATTTAGTTTTGCTACCTGAATTTAGCTGATAATTAGTGGCATTCATGTGATATCTTGAGATTAATATTTCTCTCTCTTGTTGACTGGAAAAGTCAAATTTACAAACATCTCTTATGACTCTCATCTTTCCCTGTAAATAGCACCACTCTGCCAGTATAACTCATGATGTTGAAGTTGGTTCGGGTGACTTCCATTTTCCTGTGGTTCAGACCTTCAACAGCTCTGTTTTGACCATCTCATCACTCTCTTTATTACCAAACAAATGCATATTCTGTTATGATCTGGTTGTTTGGACTTCCGAGTCGAGCAAAAACTTGATTCATATTTTCTAAATGGCAAAATTACAGGTATCTTGTGCCAGCTGACTTGACAGTTGGGCAATTTGTCTATGTCATTCGCAAAAGAATCAAATTGAGTGCAGAAAAGGCAATATTCATATTTATTGACAATGTCCTACCGCCAACTGGTAATTCCTAGTCACTAATATTTGGCTTTTGGAATTTGTCATAGCAATTCGGGACAATTCTCTCTTTTACTATGAAGTAAGCAAACTGTTTGGTTTTGCAGGAGCAATCATGTCTGGAATCTACGATGAGAAGAAGGATGAAGATGGTTTCCTTTATGTTACCTACAGTGGAGAAAACACGTTCGGGAGCCTAAACGAGCTGTAGCTTTCACGCTGGTGACTTCCACTCATTTTCCAGTGACACTGCTGTGTCCTGCTGCTAATATCTTCTGTTGCTTCTTCCATCTTAATCAAGGTTCTATTGGTAAAAATTATGTATAGCGAATATTTGCATATAGCTCAAAACAACAAGTGTTGCAATCTTCTGACTTATTATGTTAATAATAACTTGGATTCAATATCCTTAACGATTGTGCTAGTGCCCTGATCAGTTACTGCTTTTAAGGGACGACTCAAAAGTCCTGTAATTTCATTCTTGACCGCTTCCTTTTCTCCAAGGTTCTATAACAATTTGTACTGTAGCGACTATTGCCATAAGGGGGAAAGCGAATGAAGAAAAGGGTGGTTATTATTGTTTTGCTGCTTTTGCAGCACTAGAAATATACTAATTCAGATGAGGATGTATCGAAAGGTTTATGAAGCTGATATACTTCACTTCCGTTTGCCCAATTGAAGATCGCGAAAGGAGCTTTGAAATATATGTATTGATGTTCCCTTTAACTGAACAGATGTTTACAACATCATTCCTGAATATAATTGTAAACAAAACTTTCTTAACTTGAAGTCAATCTGGAATGCGAGATACTTTTACAGCAAATGCAGACTAAATTCGATTGCTTGGCTGGGAGATTGGGATGATCTTTTTGATTGCATGTTCATTATTTTGATAAAGCAGGTTTTGAGCCTGTTTGGGTGAGCTTAAAAGTGGCTTATAAGCTTATAAGTTCATTAGTATATGTTTGGTAACTTAAAAATTTTTGGACTTATAAGCCATAAGTAGCTTAAGAGCCTGTTTGGGTGGGCTTAAAAACAGCTTATTTTAAGTGGCTTATAAGTCAAAAAGTGACTTAAAAGCCTCTTCCTAACTTCTCAAAAAGTGGCTTTTAAGCGACTTATGGCTTATAAGTCCAAAAATTTTGAGGTTACCAAACATATATTAATAGGCTTATAAGCTTATAAGTCACTTTTAAGCTCACCCAAACGGGCTCTAAAAGTCATTCCTAACTTCTCAAAAAATGGCTTTTAAGTCACTTTTTGACTTATAAGCCACTTAAAATAGGGGAATTTTGATCAGTAGCCATTTTTGGACGCGCTCCTTGAGGACTATCCACTGTTTCAAAATTCATTGAAGAATAGCCAAAAATTCGTGCGCACACTTAAACTCCATTAGCGTTGGAAAAACACCCCATAACAAAATAATGAGATTTATTCTCATAAAAAAGTCTCATCAGAGGGATAAATCCCATTATATATAATGGGATTTATTCTCATAAAAAAAGTCTCATCAAAGGGATAAATCTCATTATTTTGTTATGAGACTGAAGCTTTATACAAAGTCCCATAACAAAATGGTGGGGCCTTGAACAAAACTTGTTATACTGGGGTTAGTTTACTGGGGTTGTTCAAAGCCCCAGTATTTATACTGGGATTTGTCCGGAGGTGGCTATTTCTCAGCGAATTTATTTTTGACGGCTACAAATCAATTAGCGCGCGCCAAACAGGCCCCTACACGAAATTTTTATCTTAAAATAAGCTACTTATAAGAGGAAAAGTCAATTTACCTTTTCACTTTAGCTAATGATGAAAACAGTCCTATGGAAAAAAAACGTAGTTATGTCTAGAATCATGGTGTCATAGAGCTATGGTGACTAGGAGACATATCAAGTTTATGGACAAATTGGGCAAAGATGCTTGACTTAATGGTAGAGTGAATTTGTCAAAAAGGAGCAACATGGCCTACCAATTTGTGTCTTCCTATAGTTAGAAAATATATGGTACTGGCAAAGGAAGATGATCCTATGACGCTCATGTAAAAGCAAAGATATTGTAGCAAAGGTCGTGTCTACATCCTTCAAGGTGCAATCTTGAAAAACCGATATTTGTGTCTGTGAATGCAAAATGCAGGTACTCTTTTCTCCAAGACTCATACCCATTGTCTGTATGATCACCATAGGCAGATGTAGTATTTGAGTAGCCGTGTCTGGAGTATCATCGCACTCATGACTTTCTAGCGATCACAATGAGTTCGTATTTTAACATATATATAACCACCGCATTAGCTTTCTGGTTCAGGCCCGGTGCACAAAGCATCCTGCATTCACATAGGGTTCGGGGAAAGGGCCGCACCCCAAGGGGTGTGGTGTACGCAACCTATCATAATGCAAGCATCACTGACTATTTCCACGGCTTGAACTTGTGTCCTAAGCAATTTAGTGCACCAACTAAATTGCCTACTAGTATTCGGCAGTAGTTATAAAGTCTACAAAAGAATGTAAATTGGAATGACTCATTACCTTAATTTATATGGGAATTTGGATGCCTTTATATTCCCTATTTGGGACATATGATATAACACAACACCTCCAACACATCTAGAGTTATGTGTTTACAATTTTGATGTGAGTTTATAAGGTGAGACGAACTTATCAAAAGTTAAGACTCGTGAATGAATGATCATCTACCTCAAAATATTAAAGCATTAAAGGAGAGGAGCAGTCAAGTGCTCAAGTTTAGAGCAAGGGTGGCCAAGCATGCCGCAAGCCTTTGCCACCCTTCACTATCATCTCATCGTATGATCAACTAATTACTTAATAGCTAGAAAATTGTATCTGGTTGACGAAGCGACTTCAGTGCCTAGTGGAATCATAACTTTAAAACTGCAAACTAGATCATTGTCACAACGTTCGATTTATGAAATGACAAGAAACTATTCCAAGGGGTGGGACACTTTCCTTTAATTTTCAACAATCCGCTTTCCAAAACTTATTGTAGCCCAACTAAATTAGTCCTTGTATATTGGTGTGTGTCAATAACTAAGAGAATGATGTGTTCCTAAACTTTGATTATTCCTATTTGTACGTACTTAAGTTATTACTAAAAAATATGATGGGATAGATAGAATCAAGAAACTCCTCGTAAAAAGTATGGGACGTGACACGGATCCAGATGAGCTTCATATAGTGAATGCAGAGACAAAAAGAAGACTTTTCTTTGGCAAAACACAACAAAGACGGGGAAGGTTAATGTCAACTTTTGTCTGCTTAAGTTGGCACAAACAGGAAAAAACAAGCTTAGGAACGCATCATATTCATGACATTATTAACGTTTATACAAGGACTGATACTGTCTTCTTCCTGCTACAACCTGAACAGACTACTCAAAGAAAGATAGAAGACAAATTTAGCCTATACATACACTAAGGGATTTTCAATGGAGACCTCCTTTGATCCACTAGCTAAAATGTTTCAGCAGTAGTTGATCAAGAAAGAAGGGGAAATAGGTGACCAATGTTTATTTTCACATGACTATAGCACATGGGACTACATGCCACGTGGCATGCTTGATTGGGACCCACATGTCATGGTGTGTTGGGAGCCAATGACGGTATGGCCATGCTTCTTTGTCTTCCCACAATCATAATTTCCTCCCCCTAAGGTCCCCAAATCCCATTCCCTTTCGGGTCCCAGATGTTTTATATGCTTAGGCTACTCTTTTGCTTCATCGTTGTTTTTCTTTTGCCGAGGGTCTATCAGAATTAGTTTTTCCATTTTAGTGGGTATAAGGTCTGCGTACATCTCAATCTTATCAGATTCCACTTGTAAAATAATATTGGGTATGTTGTTGTTATTGTTGTTGTAGTACTCTTTTACTTCATTTATTTGGATATAAACTTATATATAGTGAAAATTGATAGTAGTACAATTTACTATATATCGTACTATCAGATTGTCTAACTTATTTTTTAGGTGATTAGTTTCACGTACTTATTTTGAGTAATTACTGGTATTATTCTATTAGATGGACATGATAATATGAAAAATAATTACATTATAATTAGTGAATAAAATTAAAGTAATTAAGGCTCTTTTTATGCTGTAAAAATGATAAGCCGTGTATAAAAGGTTATTTTTTTTTCATACTTTTTATTACTATTACTTTATCTTAGGTATGAAAGGAAAAAATCCACGTAGGCTCACATAGTTGTAGCCTATACGGTCCATTTATGGTGTGAACAAACGTCAATTACACTACAAACCGTGTCTCTCCTTCGTCTTCCACTGTTCTTTACTTCTGTTTTTCCATGCAGAGCATGGACTAATTATCTGCGGATTTAACTTATTTTAATAACTTGGCATAGAAGGTAAATTATAACTTGTTTTGTTTTCCAATTACTAATCCTATCATTTATGGACGATTATTTGTAGACTGTAGTTATCATTCAAGTGACTGGATCATAGTGTTAATTTTTGTATATTGTTTGTGTAAAATTAAAACTCTTTATCGTGTATTAGTATTTAGTATTTGTAGTACTTCTAACGCCTCACCATACAAGTACTGATATTTCTTTCCTAAAATCCTGTATATATTCTAAGAAAGGAAAAATACTACATGGTCCATCGAATGTATTGGCAAATGTTTGGAAGAAAAATATTGATCACATCCGTTTGTGGAAAATAGAAACACAGCCTAGTTAATAAGTAGCAACTGAATGCATGACTTCATTAAAAAATTATTTTCTATATATGTGCAAGCCTGATCATATTGAGAAACCTCTTGATTAAAAATCATCCTCAGATTTTGATACTAGTTGAATTTTCCTACTGTTGAGCATTAACTTAGCTCCTGTTTGTTTATAGTTTTTGGGGACATTTTTTGGAAGTTTTTGGGAGAAAAACTGTTTGTTTATTCTATTTCATCAAAACTTCTCCCAAAAAATCCCAAAAATTCAAAAAGTGCTCAAAGGCTGATTTTGGACAGCTTTTGGGAAATTTGAAAAAACTACTCACAAAATTTCAACTATTTTTTCAAGTAAATTCTATGTCCAAACACAACTTCAAGTTCCAAAAATTATTTTTCAACTCAACTCCAAAAACTCAAATTTCCAAGTTTCAATCAAATCTATGTCCAAACGCTAGCTTAAAAAGCAAGGAACAAATGCATGTGTCAGTGAATAAGTTTTTCCATCGTATAGGACAAGGTTAGCATGATGAAAAAATTTGTGTATTTTATGAGGAAACACCATAGCAAAAGTAATTACTACAAGGCAAGGAGAGCCATATTTACCAAGCCATGCTGAAAATCTAACTCAAAGATATGAATGGTGGTAGGAATTCCTGCAGAAACACATGGGGCAGGTCCTAGAATTCTCTTGTTCTTATTTATTGCGCGAGTTCTGTTATGATCAAATGTAATTATGAAAACTATTAAATGCTTCACTTACATGGAGAGATAGGGTTGTTATAAAGGAGATCAGTCCAATCACAAGAAGAACAGAAGTCTTACTAACATGTGATATCATATAGGACTGATTTTGACTCGATTAATTACCTCCTGTTTATAATGTGTTTTTTTTTTTAAAATGTGTGTGATCCTCGTTAGACCTTTTGATTTTCATTTTTGACGAACAACAGTAAGGTTGACGAATTAGAACATGTATATAATTTTATAAATGAAATAATTAATTAGCTCGATCAAAATGAAATGAGTTTTTCTCAAACTAGTCCGTAGAATATTCAGCCACCTCTAATTCTATCCTTCACATTTGTCGGCAGGAACGTGAGAGGTTAAGAAATTGAATGGAAAAACTTGGCTTAAAGGAGTTCCTATATAGCTTTTCAACCCGAGTAACCTTTTCTAGTTAGCTAAACATTCTTAGAATTTTATTTATTTTTATTTTCTTTTTTACAAAAAAACATACTGTTCGGACTAGCTAGCATGAACCTCGATCATTGAATTGGAAACTCAATAATGTTAGAGAATATGCTTGCTCCTCATCAGTTGTGTAAGATATTCCAAGGGATTTATAAGGTACTGGCCGTTACACCTATTATCTTATGGTTTACTTAGTTTGGATGCAAAGGTCTATGCTTCTTTCTCTCAACTCAACCGTTGGAGCGACGGATTTGGCTTCTCACCTAGCACGCTCTATCTATCTATCTATCTATCTATCTATCTATCTATCTATCTATCTATCTAATGAACTTGAGTCCAAAATAATAGTAAATCTTTAGACCACGCGTGTACCCAAACCCAAATCGGATTACAATTTACAGGTGTAGCAAAGAGTACGCTTGTCATTCATCGATTGTGCAAAAATTTATTAAAGGGGTTTTAATTACTCCATGTCGTCTGCTACTCCACTTATTATCTTAAGTTTTGAGGTTAGGATGTTCAGATTCTTTAACACTTACTATCATCTCCCATTAATATTATTAGGAAGGCTTTTCTTTCTATATGATGATGATAATCGGACCGATTAGTGTAAACCCCAATTGTTCGTTTAATTAAATACCTGTTATCTCTCTTCAACACAATCTTTAGAGGTATAAATCCATGGGCCCTAGCTGATTGAGAAGTTTAAATGAAGGGGGGACATGGGGAGGCCGCTAATATCTTCAAAATTTTTGTGAAGGATCAGCAACCAAGCACCTGCATGTTCTTTTGACACAACTACGTTCATCTCCCTACAAAACCTGCATTTAATGCTTTCATTGCCCTTTTCCTACTACATATATGCCCAAAAAATCCATTGGTCATCCCACAACACTAGCTATACCTTTTCTATTTACAAGTATTCTTTGAAGAAAACTGATAATACCCCATTGATCATAAGCTTGCAAAAGCAAAAATTCTCAATATAATGTCTAAGTTTCTTGTTTTTCTTTTGGTTTGTCTTTCTCTCCATGCATGCAGCACTGCCAGACCACTTGCAACTATTGACGAAGAAAACAGAATACTAATCTCTGCCAAGGTTTGCTACACATATTTCTTTCTTTTCTTGTTTGAAGCTTATCTTTATTTTTATATTAGTATTTTTTTGGTGGGGAAATTATTTTTGTAAGTTAGAAACTTGGTCTGATATAATCTATTCCTTTGCAGGATGTACTAACATTTTTGACGAGGGACTTACTTAAAACACAAGGAAAAATTACGTTAGAAACAGATGGAAGTAGTAGAAATGGTGATGATGCAAACTTTATGCAACAAAAGAGATCAAATGTTTCACATAAGGAAGTTGAAGATGAAAATAAAGGTATAATTGGATGAGATCAGCTATTTCATTAATTTGGACCACGTTAAAATTTTCCAATCTTATGAGGCCTGTCAACTTACAAAGTTTCTATAGTTCCTTATGCAAGAATATTCACATTTTAAATCTGTTTCATTTTGTATAGTTCTTCCTAATTCTGTTACTCAACTAACAACAACCTTGCTTGGTTAATGTTTTAGAATTAAACATCAAAATTTTCTATGTTTAAGTCACTTAGGAGCGACAATTATCAAGAACTAAGATAAGATCAGTTTAGGAAGAATGAAAAGGAGAGACAATATTATCAAGAACTTCCTACTTTTTTACCCTTTAACTTTTCGTATATATCATATATGTATAAGTGACGAATTATGTGGTGTGGCTAACAGGACAAGAGGTCAAAATATCGTTTGTAAAGGAAGCTCAAGTGAAGGTAAATCTAGCTCTTACATCTTTCTCTCCCTACAATATAATTGGTGTTCATGCCACAGAAAATAAATAATTTTTGTAGCACAAGAATTTTGATTCTTTAAAAATAAACCAAGAAACATCCCATATAAGATCTTTTCCGTTGTAAACGATCTCATGATTCATTGTTTTTGACGTGCGCACACTTTTAGAATTCTGATTGTGCACGTAGTGAAAAACGTGCACAATCTCAAGAGCAATGACGTTACAATTTCTATGCATGTTGATGGTCCATCGATCTCGCATGACTATTTATACAAGCCTTTACCAACTCATATCTACGTTAACAGTAATATTTACACTATCATCATATTTTAACATGTTGTAGTTACTAATATTATACTTTTAGGATTGTTACTAGTACGGAGTAATATATTTCTAGGTGGTATTACCTCCGACCTCCGTTCCAAAAATGATGGCAGTATTGCTTAATTAGTCTACAAAAAGAATGACGACAAATTTTTAAGTATAGACATAATTTAACTTTAAATTTTTCACTTATCCTATAGATGATTTATACTCGCACAAATATGTATGACTTATTTTAGACCACAAATTTTAAAAGTCTTCATTTTTTTAAACTCTAATCCAAGTCAAACTATGACATCTTTTGTGGAACGGAGGGCATATGATTTAGTGTTAAATTTTTTAATACTTTCCCTGTGTGTAATAGTACAATTTAAATCACTTTACAGAAAGCTTATTGTAAAGAAGATGTAGTATGGATAATTTAGCTCAAGCAATGATCATATTTGTATATATATATGCAGATGTTGAGGAGACAATCAAGGTTGATTCTTGAATCTGCACCATCTGCACAACATGAGGAAGAAGCAGTGAGCTCAATTGAAAAAGGCCCTGTGGAAGACGTGGTGGTTATGGACTATGCACAACCCCATAGAAAACCACCCATCCACAACAGAGAACACTAGCTAGATGTATATCATAGTAGCTAGATGAAAATATACTTATGTATTTGTTTCCTCATTTCCATGTGAGACTCTTTGTTTTCAGTTTTATTTTCTTCGTTTATTGTTTTCGCAAATGAAGGAGAATCCTAGATATAAGAATACTCCTATACGATATATGTACAAATAGCTAGAAATGACTAAGAATTGCAAAAACCCTAGCAAGAAAATATCAATTGTGTTATTGTCACGTGTTATACATTAATGCAGTGATTGAATGGGCAAGAAGAGGCTGAGGTTTAATTTAGGGCATGATGTCGATGGATATGGTCCCTCATATTATTGTGTTGTTTTTGTCAATTGTGCTTGATATAAAAACTGCATGTAAATATATTAGTAGAAAAAGAGTAGCAGTGGAGTGGAGTGGTGGTCTCTCTGCTGCGGCTGTGTTGGTTGGTTAATTTTCTTCTTTAATGATGGAGACAGTTATGTGTTAGTTTCTTCACTATTCAGTTGGCTTGTCCCTTCTTAGTCCCCTGTATTTGCTATACAAGAAACCAAGTGTGCTATTTGTCAAAAAAAAAAAAAAAAAAAAAAAAGTTTTCTACTATATGTCACACTTGTTCTTGAGTTGGAGTTTGTAGAAGTACAAAGTCAAAATATTGCATACTATCAATAGATAATATTTAAATTCATAAGCGAGTTCAAGCATTATACAATGATGGTATATATTTATTTCACAATCAAGTCGCTAGAAAGAGCTACAAAAAATTCTCAATAATAAGCATTGATCAGTGGCTTAGGATAAGTGAGAAGCACTTGCTGTCATCATCTCATGCAAAACAGAGGGGAAAAGTAGCATAAAAAGCACTTACAGTCACCCAACCTTTTCTCCAGATTACTAACCTATGCTTGAGATCACACTTACCTACAATTAGCTTTTAAGTAATCTAATTATGTAAATATTTTTTAGTTACTTGAAATATAGATCTTTCTAAAAATGTAATCTTTTCATTAGCAACAAACAAAATTGTCTACCTACAATTTGTTTAGACTTCACTAACATGAGACATCTTGTTGTTCAAAATTCGCTGAGCAACGATAAGCTTCCTGAGTTACATTGATAATCAGTAATGTAATGCTCCAGCTAAGAAGATGCAAGCAAAGGCTAGAGAGTTGCAACTAACAATAGGACGAACTTACTAGCGCTGAATATGTCAAACTGCTAAGACAGAATAACATTTACATCAAAAAGAAGAAAGCAGCATGCATATCCCCCTCAACTCCAGCCTCTTTCAATTCACAGCCTTGCTCATATACAACTATACCTGTTAGCAGTCTGTCGCTTATATCAGCTACCGAGCTCTTTGAATTTTGGAAGACTATTTTACACTGCATTACCAGTTAAAAGAACCCCACCAAATCTACTTCACTGAGACTTTGAAACATATGCTTGTGAAAACTTCATTATTTTCTCCCTGCAGCAATAAAATGATGAACTGCTCACTGCCATGACCTTTACCGATCATGATCCATTAGGTAGAGGTCATAATTCAGGTGCAATGGAACCTAACTACTGACGAACTAAAATCATGTGACAAACCAGGAAATCAGTTTTGCACTAAAAATCAAATAGAATCAGTTTGTATGGATTTTACAGTTTCAGGGAGCAAAAATTTGTATGGCAGTACCCATCTTATTCCCTCATTGGGTCTGACTTTGTAACAATGGGGGGTTTTTTAACCATTGCTACAGTTGACGATGAATGGTTTCACATAATTGATGAATTCTGATGTCCTGATCCCTAGTTTAATTAGATCAATGTCACCACCTCCGAACCAGAAGAAATCAGGATTGAGCTTGGTAATTGCTTCGTCCAAAATCACCTGGCAATATAGAACGAATTACAACGATATTATAGTACACAACATTTTTTATGATAGTTAGGGATTAGTTTTGCTGCTAAACATACATCTTTAGTTGTTGAACAAGTTTCAGTGGCCTTTGCTCTTCTGCCTACAGTTTGCAAAAGAAAAGCTTCACTATGTAACTTAATTGTAGGCGAAAGTGTATTAATCTTACAATAAGAGGGGGCCCAAATTCAAGAAAGTGGCTCGAGTCTGAGGTAATGAAGAAGTGAGAAAAACTGGCAGGATCAACAACATTGACAGATACAGATTTTGGAAACACTGAGCAGCAGCATAGCTGGCACAATGAATAGCATAGAGTCCATTACTCCATTTATGAAGGAGAATGATGGATAGTAAAACACAAACCAAATAGTCCACTTTCCATCTAAAAGTGGAAGGCCGGGGACCCCTCAGCATGTATCACATATTATTAGCAATTGGTGTAAGCAAGAGAGTGACAGGAATCTGACCCAGGCAACTAGACCTCAGGGCCCAATTTGTTCAAGCTACAGAAAACAGCACTGGACAGAAAGGTTGTACTGCCTAATATACATTGATGTGATGAACATGAGTGCGGGAGGCAAGAGAGACAGATGTCGTGTGTTAAAAACCAACATGTTAGAGCAATCAATGATTTGCAACATAAGACAAGTGTTCTGGTCAAATTATGTTGGTGTGATTATTCACGTAATCTTGGCTTTCATTAGAAGCAGCTCAGAAACTAGCATATATAGAATCTAGCAACTATTGGCTGCAGCATTAGCGAAGGAAATGACTTTGACGAGCTGCATAACATTTCAATACTTAATGTGGAAAGCACGACATGGGAAGAGTTCAAATGTTAAAATGTAACCGAAAAAAAAACCATTTTTAAACGAAAAACTGTAAAGAAGAATCTTAGGGAACATTATATTATGACATTTTCAGCAAAAGATCAGGGAGACTGGGTAGCGGTATGTCAGTTCTCATGCCTATACATGTAACTGTATTGTGTTCATAAATCATAACCAGTCAGCTTTACTGATGTCTCCTCGGGAGCCAGCCTCACTGCAAAAAGCATTCAGTGGCTAACATCATTCTATACCAAATACTCAAACATATTGCAGACACAACAGAATACATCACAGGTTCATAAACTTGGAACATCCAACTCTATTTTCCCCCAACAAAGATATGGTTATAGCAAGTCAACAATCAAAAGATATATGAATGAAGAGGAAGAATGCATGAAAAAAATCCATCACCAAAACCTCAGTGGTTTGCTGAATGTTCCTAAGCAAAGAGTTATGCTTTTTACTGTCGTTCTTGTTGTAGACTTGTATTACATCACTACATCCGAAGGCCGAATATATTTATGTCATTGTGACTCTCAATCAATTAAGTAAAAGAGAGAATTACTGACGAGAATTCACTGAACTTGCATGATTCTAGCAAGTTAAAGCAAATCAATCATTTATAAAATATAAAGAAGCAGAAGCAGAAATTTCCAGCATGAGCTTCTTTAGGCCATCCAGATGTTAGACTAACAATTTGTTCCTGAACTATGCCAGACACCTCTGCTAACTTACTTAGGGGCCTGCTTGCGCTATTAGCAGTGTCAAACTTCCTTTGATGCGATGACTAACCAAATTGTTGGAAATCTTTGACAAGAACATAAAACCATAAATCTAAAGTCAAATATCAGTGTAGGACAAGCAACATGGTTGTTCTCTTGCTAAGTTAAATTTAAAACAAGAGCAGCTAACTTACTTGAGTATTCACCTGCATTTTAAGTAAAAACAATTTGACTGGGATCAAGACTGAAAGAGTACGGAGTCAAAGTTAAGGGGACTCGGTGCCATAAAAATTTTCAACGTCAAAATATCATATTGAGATGACGCCAAACATCAAAGGTACAATGTCATATTAATTAAGATAACTGTGGTTGTGTTTGACATGTCTCAATAGACACAGTCGACAACAATGAAGTATCTTATTTCTGATCTTTTGTGGTTTAAGTTCAAAAACATTGTCAGGGCACCAACGTTAAGTGTGGCCCAATATACAATATTGATTTTTAGACTCGTTGTAATTATTCAGTTCTCTACAATTAAACTAAGAATGGTAAAGGTAAATGAAAAGTCAAAATCAACTCAACAAGATCATAATCCTTGGACAATCAATCAACTATGTCTCAATCCAATATGTTTTCTTTATCCATTCAGCATTATTTTCATGTCAATGCTAAATAAAATGGAAAATTAAGATTTTTAAAACTTCACAATTGTTCTACATGATTTCTTTCTTGTTTTACATGATTAACTAGTTCAATCCTAATTAGTTGGTATTGCTTTTGGACTCTCTCCAACTTTGCCAGTGCTAGCGGGAGTTGCGGCACTATTACAATTGGCGAAAGTCCGAGTAGCCTATTTGTGCAAAATGACCAATTTTGTGGCTATTTTGTGAAAAAATAAGCAATTCGTATTTTCATCGCGTTTAGTGGGGAATTTACAAAATTATGACACGTTAGGCAATGGTTTGCCTTATTGACCTCGCTTAAAGTCGCTTTACAAGAATGACCTCACTAATTTTAAATAAGTGTTTCCTCGGGGGCAACACTTCAAGTTATAAACTTGACAAGTGTTCCCACGGGGGCAACACTTCAATTATAAAATGATAAGTGCTGCAACTACTGCCCCCGTGGCAACACTTGACCTTTTATCACTGTGAACATTCTCTTCAGATAACTTGAAGTGCTGTCTTGCAGGCAGTACTTGCAATTTATACTTAAAAGTGTTTTACCCGAGGGAATACTTGAAAATTTATAACGTGAAGTGTTGCCTACCGCGGCCATTTTGCTAAATCATTCTTAAGTGAGGACAAAAAATCATAACCAAGGATAAGGAGGTACATGTAGTGAAATTTTTTGCCGTTTAGTCCGAGGCATCGAGCAAGCGAGCCGAACCTAACCGAGCTTACTATGCTATTGAGCTGAGTCGAATCGAGCTTCATACCATACCATACCCTACCGAGCTTTGTCAGAGTTTGACTGAGCCCGAGTCGACTTTTTTTCTTCTTTGTCCCCATACTTAATAATATCAAAAGTAATAATTTGAATGTTCTTTTTGATTACAATCATAAAGAAGGATAGAAGTATTAGTATACTAATTGCTAACTATTGCATTTAAATATTAAATATAATTTTGTAGATTTCTAATTTATTTAGTAATTCAGCCTAATGAATGAAAGTTACTATATTTTAAAGTAAAAGTTACATGATAAATCAAGCTAATTGAGTCGAGCCGACCGAGCTTTAATCGAGTTGAATTGAGCCAAATTTTAATTGAGACCGAGCCGAGCCAAGCTTAAAGACAATCAAGCCGAACCGAGCTCTGAGCCAGCTCAATTCTATGCCCAAGCCTAGTCGCGTTACATTTACCTTTCCTAATGGTCCTTATTATTACTATGGTTCGTTTGTTGGAACTTGGATTATCTTTTAAGTAGCTCTACTGCAATAGTGATATTTTTGTCGAAAAACTCCATTTTTATGATTTTAACAAGTTTGGCGGATCTGAAGTGTCAAACTCTGTATAAATTTTACTGACATATTTTAATTGTTTGGCGGATCTTATTGACAATTCTAAGTTACAATTTTACTAATTTGAATCTTCGATAGGTGAGAAAATTGCAATTTCTCAAATATGATGTAACATCTATATGAGAAATTGAGAAATACTGCAATGACAACATATTCAGTATTATCTTCATAATAGAATTTAAGGAGGATGAGATAAACGCAGAGAGAAATATCATGTACATAGTTCAAAGTTCTTTGAACACACATTTAGGTAGTGAGTATAGTGAGATATCTTGAGCGTGAGATATCTTGAAATTAAAAAAAAGTGAGAAGTGAGAACAATAACCACCTTTTTCATCAAAGAAAAGTTTTGGTGTTACGCTTTAACAAACCACGGAAGTTTTACAGCGCTCGCAGAAACAAATACACTATACCTTGCAAGTTTGCTAAACAATGGCCTAATGTAAGAAAATCAGTGGGTAGCAGATTCTGAGATAGTAATAGTACAAAAGCAACTCCTACTTTTCATGGTTGAATATGTTGCGGGAAGCGCAAGTTATAACCATTTTCAAAGGAAATATATGTACTGCCATGAAGTATGAAGCTGCAAAGTCAACTAATCGTACCCTCTAATGTACTTTGTTTGATTTTCTCACACTTTGCGCACATTTCTTATAGGCACAACTAAAGATTCAATAATAGGCGCCTAATTATTTTGGAGTTAATTACTAAAATGGTCATTGAACTAATGCAAAGTATCTAAAAAAATCACTTTCCTTTGGTTTGGGACAAAAATATCACACAATTTATCCAAAGTGCTTTAAAAAGTCATTCTCCCAAGTTGTGCATTAAAGTTTACCGAAAAATATTGATGTGACATTTTATTTTAGTTCTTTTTATTTAAAATGGACCCAACAAATATTTTAAAGTTTAAAAAAATACCAAATTATTTATTTATGAGATAATTTACTGATATTTATTCTTCTTCTTTATATTATACAGTTGTTTTTGGTATATTACTGGTGTATATTAATGTCCTATTTGCATATTAATAGTATATTTAATTTCCTACTATTTGCATATTTATAGTAGTATATATTTGAATTCCTTCCACCGTAAATTGTGTATCTATACTAAGAGCTTGTTTGGCCAAACTGCCAAAAACTGCTTATTTTGAAAAGTATTTTTGACAAAAGTACTTTTCAGATAAGTACTTTGAAAAATAAGCAGTTTGTGTTTGGCAAACTCATTTACGAAGCGCTATTATAAATGAATTGCGTTTGGATAATCTTTACGAAAAGTGCTTCTGAGTGTCAAATTAAAAAAAAAAGACAGTACTAAGATTCACTTTATGACTAATATTATTTAAAACATAAAGAAGATTTAAAATTTTTATTACAAGACTTAACTTAATATTTTATTTTCATTTAGGTTAAATTTAAAATATAAGATAAAAGTATATATTAAAGTTTTTAATCAATATGAATAAAGTTAAACTAAATGAGTGAAACAAAGAATAAAATTTTATTTATATTTGAGAGATATATTGGTTAAATTAGTTAGAAATAGTATGGTAAACAAATATATTTGGTAAGGATATTTTCGTCTTGAAAAATTAATAAACTGTTTCTGCTTCTGGGAAGAAGCATAAAATTGTAGCTTCTCCTCAACAACAAAAAAAACTGCTTCTGCTTCTTCTCAAAACCGTTTTTTTATTTTGGTCAAACATCTCAAATTTCCTCAAAAGTACTTTTTTTCTTGAAAAAACAAACGTTTTTCAATTCCCAGAAGCTTGGCCAAATAGACTATAATTATACATATCTATCTAGAGTGTGAGAAAGGTAAGAGAGATTATAGAAGTATACTCCCTAGTAATTTGGCATTCGGTAAGCTCATTTTAAGGAATGCTCATTGAAAAATATCAAAGCGTGGAAATAGTATTATGGTAGTTTTGTAATTAGGTACCACAACAAATGTGTGAAAGAATGTAATTAGAAATTATAACCGGTGTAGTTATTTGAAATCTTCCCCGACAATTATAGTTGAAAAATATAGCACCATAAGTTTTTTTTTACATATTTTTGGGTACAATATAATAATTATTAAATTTTATATGTTTTCATATGCGGTATATTTTTTAGACATTTAGGTTAACAAATTTGGTTTTTACTTTTAAGTTGAATCTTTTCCCATAGCATATTCTTATTTTTTCAAAAAATTAACAAAATTTGAGTGATTTGAAGTTTGAATTGTCATAGACAAACTTCATATTCAAAGTTTGAAATTTGATTTACCATGGTGAAACGTCTAAAATTTTGAGGTGGCTAATACCTTAAATTTTGGCTATTGTGTAAAATTTTGAGGTGGCTAATACCTTAAATTTGATTTTTTTTTTAAAAATTTAAAATATATATTGGATCCATTTTTAATAAAAAGAACTAAAATAAAATAGCACATCAGTATTGTTTTGTGAACTTTAACACACAACTTGGGAGAATGACTTTTAAAGATAATTTGAATAAGTTGAGTGATATTTTTATCCCAAACCAAAGGAAAGTGACTTTTTTAGATAATTTATATTAGTTCAGCGACCATTTTAGAAATTGACTCAGTTATTTTGATATTTCAGCATAATGAGGTGGCGACTCTCTTTGTGCTTTCCTGTACATATGTAGTCATAATTAGACTAGCTAAGGAAAATGACTCGTCTCTTTCTTGGTCACAGATCCATTTTGGAAAATTTCCATGTGTTCTAGTAGCTGTCTTGATCTCTATTGTAAGCTTCTGGAGCAGAATGAAATTCTTGCGAGATAAGTCATCTATTTTATTAAGTGCATTAGCATTTGATGTGACTTTTGCAGGAATATTGGGTAGCAAGAAACCGCGGAAACGTCGATAGACGACTTATTACTTACGTTTCTGGATGATAGTCGTCTTTATTACCTTACACCAACCATTTTGGCACTAATTATTTGCAGGGTCGTCTCAACAAAATCGGGGCCTAAAGCCAAACATCACAAAAAGGCTCTAATTTTTTTCTTAAAAAAAAAAAAAGATCGTCATATATATTTTATAAAGTTAGAACAATAAAACCTGGCTCAAAAATTTGATAAGTCGATATAATATAATGTTCTCTGCTTCAATAAAATAATTATTTGTTGGAATGCTTGAAATCTTTGAAGAAAATATAAAAAAGTAAACTTTGATCGTGTAAGCAGTAGTTTTCCCTAGTGTTTTTTGTTTGGAGACTTCAGAATATTTGTTAGTAAGAGAAAAATAATGGTGAAAAGAAAGATGGAAAAGGTAAATATAATAAGAGGAAAAATGTGTGGGTTAGTTGTTGGAGTATAAATGCTCCAAAAAAATAGGTACCCACAAAAAGAATATACTACTACAATCTATCTATATATATATATATAAACAAAGAACGCTTAGGACAAAATATAGAATAAGACATTAAGACAACAATTGTAATAATATTTGGTTCAAATTCAAAATAAAAGATAAGTGTTTTGGTTAATTTGAATGAAAAGATAATAAATATTATGAAAGATAAAGTACAAATTTAAAGCTAAACTACTTTATCCTTATCTCATATAAAATTTAACCATTGTAGATACACGATTTTTAAATTGTAGGTAAATTACAAAATTTCAAATGAAATGTAACTATCTGCAGATGGAGATATAAGACACAGTCCTAAAGTACATAGAGTTCTCACTATTTCACTTAAATTTAAAACTACACGATATTATCCTTATCTGCAAATAACTATTCAAAATGTTGAGGTACAAATAAAAATTATAATTATAAACAAAATGATAAGGTTTACTGAAATTGAATTCAAAAATCAGTTTAGTATTTGTAACTATACCGAATCTCTCCAACTAAAATTTGGAGTCTTTGCAACTTGAAGAGATCAAGTATTTGAATAAAAAGATAATGTTGTTGAATTTAAAAAAGAAGATAGAATTCAAAGATAACTACTAAATTTAAATTGATAGATAATAATACTTATTTTAAATTCCAAAATAACATTTTCATTTCCCTCCTTTCTTTTCCCTATTTAATCCACTCGAACCCAAAGTGGAAGTTAGACATTCACAAAGCTTATTGCTACTATTCATTTTCTTTGTTTTATATATATTAAGTCTCAATATTTTTTTTTTATTGTTATTCATGTTCATATGTGTAAAACGTTGGACTAATGTTTGTTTACATCGTTATTTATTTGTGCAGAGATAAACTGCTGCTTCAAATATTAAAATAAGAGCAGTTAGATTCCATAACTTTTACCATCTTCATATATCACTGTAAGTCACTAAATCTTCTGCATGATTGCATCCTTGAACTCCGTTTTTTGCATAGAGAATGCTCCTCCCAATTGCTAATCAAGCTTTATAATGTGAAAAATAATACTCCATACGATATGTTTGATCAAATCCACGACGTCTCTAGCCACAATTGCTAATCAAGCTTTACAATGTCAAGTACATAATTACAAAAAGTAAAATTTTTCTTTTTACTTTGTCACTTAAGAAAGAAAAACAAAAGTAATTAAGCAAAGTAACAAACTATTGTCATAGTGAATGAAGTGATGAAATATTCTGAATTTAAATTTATTCAAATTATATTGAAACTGTTTGGTTTGAAGGAATGGAGTGATAAAATAACAATTGTAACTTGAATTGACCCAATAATATCTCCATATATTCTGCATAAGTTTTTGAATATCTTCTTTTAGAATATGCGCATGGTAAAATAGGATTAAGGAATGTGGAGACAGGTTAAAAGTAAAGCTACTTCTAATAGACCAGTATGATTTAAAAATTTGAATTAGAACCAATTTGAGTTGGAATGAGGTTTCAGTTTTTTAATCTCTGATGTATCCCCTCTGATGACACATATATGTTAGACTTTCTTTTTCTGCTTTTTGTTGTTGATCATCAACTTTTTTCGTGCTTATCACGAATTGTAAATTTGTTGCCAAATTATAACTTGGCCTCTTGCAACAACATACCCAATTTATTCCACAAGTAGAAATATATATATATATCTCTTAGCAACACGTAAATTATGGTTGAATTTCCTTCTTTCTTTGTCGTTCGTAAATTTCTCTATATTAATTTATTACGTCTATATCAATAATCTTATGAAGTAATAAGGTACATTTAACTCCTATAGTTTTATATCTAATTTCTTCATGTCCGTGTGTCTTTTTGGATTTAATAGCCTATTACTGATAAGTGTTTTCATTTTTTTAAGGGCAAGGTATCCGATATTTCTTTTCTTATCGATCAGAAACATGTTTATATCAATCTCATTAAGTGGTAGATTTTCTTTTTTGATACATAAACTATTTAGCATCTATCAGTTGCTCATCAAAAAATATAACAATAATATTTTTCATTCTTTTATGAATTACTTTTCTTTCTTCTTTTCATAATTTGACAATTTATATAGACTAAGTAAAACGTGATACATGTAAAAACTAAATTGATTGAGATTTTGTAGGTCTATTATGAAGTGGTTGATGACAATTCGTAGAGAATGTTCCCATATACAAGGAGTGCTTTGCAAAAGTACAACGATGGTTTCTATGAGAGTCATCATTGTTATTAATTAAAATCATTTATCCTTTAATTGTATATGTATATACTTTTATCATCTATTCTGGAAGTAAATCAAATTCTTTTATGCTTGATTCTACTTGACTTTTCTTACATTGCAGCTACAAATGCTCGATGTGGATGCATGCATAGCCAAGCAGTACTTTTATTCGGTTTGTTCTCCATAGTTTGTCATAAGCCTATTTCAGAAAATGGTAACATGCTCTTATAATGGTTTATATGGGTTTGATATATAATTGATAATAATAATAAAGATAATAACTTTTTAAAGATATAAACTTAAATTTTGAAATTGGATAAAAAAAACAGAACTTTTGAATTGAGTATAAATTCCAAGCTTCATTGGCTTCCTCTAGAACCATCATCCCAGAGGGTATTTAATTAGTTTTTGCTCCTCTTTTCTTTTAATTGCGTTTTATAGTTTCTAATTGTTTGTTTTGTATTGCATGATCTATTTATTTGTGCAATTACTTGAAGAATTATAATACATGTTTAGGATGGGCTTTACTGTAATTATTGGTGTAGTTGTTGTTGCTTATAACTAATTTAGACATTAAATAATGACTAAATGTACTTAGTATTAACGCTTTTCTTTGTAAATATTATAGATTGGACAAGAAGATGGAAACAATATCAACAACAAATTAAATAGAATTCTACAGATGAATTTTGGGAAAGTTGGAATGTACGTAGACATTTTCTTACTCGTGAGAGGTGCAGATGCGTTTTTATAAGAAGATATATAAAAAAATGAACAAATATGTTAAAAGTGGAATAATATAAATTTAGATGTGGCTGAAATAAGAAATGGGTCTTGACCAGCTGTGGCATTTTTGCATAGGGTCCCCATGAATTTGGGTCTTCCTTTAGCTTATCTAATGTTTGTTTTAAAACTTTTATTTTATTAGTAGCTGATATGAAAAACTTATTTTTGTTGTTGATTATTTGCTTACTTTTCTACTGAGATACTAACTTATTACTATGATTATAATGGTTGTACGTATACGTACTTATGTTATTTTATATAAGCTTGAAATTTGCTGTTATTTCTTCATTATATTTTTGTATTTACACACGAAAAGGCTATTTTTTTTGTCATCACATAAATAAGTTTTATTTATCTAATCTTTAGTTTGAAGTATTGCTTCGACCCCTTCTTGGTTCTAAACGTGTAAAGCTAGAAAAGAGCATGAGGTGGCTATGAAGAAGAATAGTATAATGCTGTAGGGTGAAAAATTAAAAATGAATATTGGATAGTATTTATCTAAAAGCTTAGGACACTTTTGTCTTTTATGATGTTTCTAATTGAATGTTATTTGATGTATTGTGTATCAATGCAAACAAATGAAAAATTGGAAATAGGTCATTCAAAGTTTCATCTGGGATATTTACCACCTCAATATCTGTTAATCCAAGTATCTTGAAAAGTATTTAACCTCAGTAACCATTTACAGACAATTGGAAGGAAAATTTCAATTGAGTTTCCATTGCATGAATAAACACTATCGTTGGAACGATATTATGAGGTGAAAAAAATATGTTGCATACACATTAGAAAATAAATAATTTAATAATTAACTTTCTCCATCACAGGCAACTATACAATTTTGCAAGTGTATATCATGAAATGATAATGATCTACTGACAATCTTAAGGAAGACAAACATGAGATTTAAATTATTGTATTCTATCACATGAAATCACTATTTATATGTATATTTATATTTTATTTTTGAAGTAAGATTTTAATGTTCGGACAATTCTTGCGATCATCATATAAAAATTAATGTTAAAGAGAATATTTCTTTGTTCAAATTGCATAAAAAATAAGTATAAAGAGTAAAATAAGGGCCGTGTGAGAGTTATTCGTACTTTGAAATAATTAAAATAAATTAATTAAATTTTACAATAATACTAATCATTATTATTCATAAATTGGAGTATGAAGAAGTCTCAAGCAATTCTAACAAAGATGTAAAAATAATTTACCCGTAGAATAAGAGAAAAAGGAATGGAAAGAAAAGAGGAAAGCAAGTACATTCTTAAAATTAAAAAAAAAAAAAAAGTAAAGAAGGAAAAATAATTTGTAGAAAAATAAGGGCAAATGATTAGTTAATAGGAGTAGTATATTTTATAACTTACGAAATAAATTATAGATATGAGAAACTAAACAATTGAATACTTATTAGGTGGACGAATAGTTGAGTTTAAGGTTCAATCATGATTAGATTACATAACTGCTAATTTTCTATATAAAATTGCAATAATAAATTAATTTTTATATTTACCGCGCATCGCGCGGGGGTTATACTAGTATATATATATAAAAACAAAGAACGCTTAGGACAAAATGTAGAATATGACATTAGGACAATAATTGTAATAACATTTGATTCAAGTTCAAATTCAAATTAAAAAATAAGTGCTTCTTTTCTAAAATTTGAATGTAAAGATACAAAATATTTTTGAAAGATAAAACCTACTACCTTATCTTAACTAATAGATTTTTCTTTTTAAAGAATGAAAAGATAGTAAATATTGTTTAAAACTAAAACCTACTGTCTTATCTTAACTAATAGATTTTATAAATAAGAATATATATATATATATATATATATATATATATATATATATATATATATATATATATATATATATATATATAAAAGGAGGATAGTAGTAATAATAGTTGCTAGGATTGAATTAGGACAAAGTTAGTTATTAATATTGTAATAAAAGTTTTGAAAGGAATGTAGTTGCTTTTTTAATTTGAATTGGAAATTTTTTTTTTCTAATTAAAAAACACAATAAACAAATAAAACTTTGACAACTTTACCGACTATCCCCTATATCAGCGTAGAGATATAGACAAACCATTACGTTAGTTGATCTATTAGCTGAAGCATTAGTATTCAAATTCAACTTTTGAATAATCTAATTCATGCTTATCTAATTTGTTTAAACTTTAGAATATCTTGAAAGATAATTCCTCTAATTTGAATGGAGATATAGCAAATATTTTTGAAAGGTAAATCTTATCTTTAACTAAATCTAGAGCAATGGATATGCAAAGAGAAATATTAAGAATTATTAAGTCATAGTGTGGATAAGACCATGAAACTGAAATTTTAATTAATGGATAAAGCTAAAGATAAAAAATAATGAAATGGTTTCAACCCAAGATAATAAAGTTAGAAATATACGTTTAATAAATTTTTATAATAACTAGATGTAGAACTCATCCTTTTATTTTGAAATTAAAAGACAAGAATGTTCATTTTATTAAAAAGTAAACTTTTCTTCTTGTAGAAAAGAAAGAAAAAGAAGATAAAAGAAATAACAAGAGAAAAAATGTACCGGAAAAGGTAAAAAAGCAACATAACAAGCGATGTATTAAGTTTTAAAACCTTTTAATAGATCTAATTGGTTTTAAATATTTCTTTCTCACTAATATAGATAGATAATGATAAGGATAAATATGACATTGAAATTCTATCTTTCAAATTTAAATAAAATCTAGGTTAGGATGAGTACCAACTTCTCAGCCTCTTATATATACACCCCAAATAACACATAAATCATTGGTAGATTTTCTTTTATTTTTTGTTGTTGTTGATCATTAGCTTATATAAAAATTTATGTTGTGTTGTTTCATTTTTTTTTGGTTATCTTCTCAATTTGGATTGCTGACTTAGTGACTTGTATGGTTATTCTTACATTCACATTTATGCATATATTATTATTATTTTGTATAAGAATGTCTCTAAAATTTGTATTCTTTGTTGTTGTAGTAGATGTGACTGATATAGAAGAAACAAAAAGGAGCTGAATTGGACGTGAAACATATATATTCAAGGACGCATACGACAAGCCAATTGTTTATCACCCTTGATAAATGGGATACCTTTTAAAGATGGGTAATCCTCTTCTATTTTTTTAGTTAGTGTAAAGATATGCTATAATGTTAGATCAATTAATCTGAAGAACTTTCATAATAAGATTGTTTATTTCTTATTTTCATTATTCATTGTTAATTTTTGTATTTTCGTAAGTTCGTAGCTCATACAAGACAGCAAAAACTATATTTTAGATTATTTTTTTCCAAATAAGCTTAGTTTGATTAAGGATGAAGTAAGTGGAACAGTAACTAATACTCAATCTTTAACTATAGCAATTATAAAAATACGATATCGATGGAAATAAAAGAAATATCATTACACAAGTACCTTTATTAAAAAGTAAAATTAATAGGGTTTAACATGTTTTCTATTTCAATCATTATTTTAGAAATTATCAATTTAAATTTAGGTTATAATATTTCACCATTTGTATTCATCTGGATGTTTCATGAATTATAATCTCTATTCTTTAATTTGGATTAATTGTATGGTCTCATAATTGAGCCAATAAGATAAGCGTTGTAATCATGGTGAGCTCATCATTTGCATATTTTTTGTATGTAGAAATTACTTTATTTTGATGTTGTTCAATGTAAAACTAATTGGAACTGAAGTTTTTCTTAAGTAAATAGCAATTCGTATTCTTTAACAAATCTATTATCATAGGTGATTGCAGCTAAAAGAGTAGGGAATACTTCAATAAGACCAAAGGAAGTCGTGTACTGTATAAGAATAATTTAAAAGGGCAGTAGAGTACAAAAGTTAAGCAGCAAGCTAATAAAAAGATAATACGATAACATAGCCATATTAACTGTTAAGTAATGCAAATGCAATAACGATAGAATTAAGGAAATAATATAAGAAGTTATAAATTTTTAATAATCTTTAAAGAGTTAATTAAGATCCAAATACACTTTGCAGCATCAAATTGCTTAGTTTTGTTTGTACCGGAAAAGGTAAAAAAGCAACATAACAAGCGATGTATTAAGTTTTAAAACCTTTTAATAGATCTAATTGGTTTTAAATATTTCTTTCTCACTAATATAGATAGATAATGATAAGGATAAATATGACATTAAAATTCTATCTTTCAAATTTAAATAAAATCTAGGTTAGGATGAGTACCAACTTCTCAGCCTCTTATATATACACCCCAAATAACACATAAATCATTGGTAGATTTCCTTTTATTTTTTGTTGTTGTTGATCATTAGCTTATATAAAAATTTATGTTGTGTTGTTTCATTTTTTTTTGGTTATCTTCTCAATTTGGATTGCTGACTTAGTGACTTGTATGGTTATTCTTACATTCACATTTATGCATATATTATTATTATTTTGTATAAGAATGTCTCTAAAATTTGTATTCTTTGTTGTTGTAGTAGATGTGACTGATATAGAAGAAACAAAAAGGAGCTGAATTGGACGTGAAACATATATATTCAAGGACGCATACGACAAGCCAATTGTTTATCACCCTTGATAAATGGGATACCTTTTAAAGATGGGTAATCCTCTTCTATTTTTTTAGTTAGTGTAAAGATATGCTATAATGTTAGATCAATTAATCTGAAGAACTTTCATAATAAGATTGTTTATTTCTTATTTTCATTATTCATTGTTAATTTTTGTATTTTCGTAAGTTCGTAGCTCATACAAGACAGCAAAAACTATATTTTAGATTATTTTTTTTCCAAATAAGCTTAGTTTGATTAAGGATGAAGTAAGTGGAACAGTAACTAATACTCAATCTTTAACTATAGCAATTATAAAAATACGATATTGATGGAAATAAAAGAAATATCATTACACAAGTACCTTTATTAAAAAGTAAAATTAATAGGGTTTAACATGTTTTCTATTTCAATCATTATTTTAGAAATTATCAATTTAAATTTAGGTTATAATATTTCACCATTTGTATTCATCTAGATGTTTCATGAATTATAATCTCTATTCTTTAATTTGGATTAATTGTATGGTCTCATAATTGAGCCAATAAGATAAGCGTTGTAATCATGGTGAGCTCATCATTTGCATATTTTTTGTATGTAGAAATTACTTTATTTTGATGTTGTTCAATGTAAAACTAATTGGAACTGAAGTTTTTCTTAAGTAAATAGCAATTCGTATTCTTTAACAAATCTATTATCATAGGTGATTGCAGCTAAAAGAGTAGGGAATATTTCAATAAGACCAAAGGAAGTCGTGTACTGTATAAGAATAATTTAAAAGGGCAGTAGAGTACAAAAGTTAAGCAGCAAGCTAATAAAAAGATAATACGATAACATAGCCATATTAACTGTTAAGTAATGCAAATGCAATAACGATAGAATTAAGGAAATAATATAAGAAGTTATAAATTTTTAATAATCTTTAAAGAGTTAATTAAGATCCAAATACACTTTGCAGCATCAAATTGCTTAGTTTTGTTTGTTATAGAGGAGAGTTGCCAAACCATACACTTCTATGAATAGACGATGCAAGAAAAGGTTCTATTTATTTTTAGGTAGTAGTGAAGATAGTCATGAAAATATCATGTTGCCTATCATATTTTATATTTAATAGTTTTTTTATTTTATGTCATAATTGGTGATTTTGTGTAGATTTTAAATTCTGAATCTTATTCTAATTCTTTAATCTTTGTTTTATATCAGGCCTCTCTATTTTGATACTCATGTATATGGTCATATGTTTATAATTTTTGGACTTTTTATAATTTTTGGACTAACAGTCAGATACATATATAATTGTGATTTGTGTACGTGTATGTTGATGTTTCAAAACATATTTGAACTAACAATTATTTATATTGGTACGATTTGAATACAGGTATTTTTGCCACTTCGCAATTGTTAGGATGCCATGTTTTCTGAAAGGTAGTTGCAATTTTAGAGATCATATGATAAGACATATTTGCAATTGGGTTAAATAATTTTTTTTAATTATTAAAGTCATAGTGTTGATAACACAATAAAACTGAAATTTTAATGGATAAAATTAAAAAAAAAAACGTTGAAGTAGTATATTTCAATAACTACAATTAAAACTCACCCTTTTATTTGAAATTTAAGGATAAAGGTAAATTGACTTTCATAAAATCTTGAGTTATTTTTGTGAAGAAAAAGTAAAGAGACAAAATAAGATAAAAGATATAAAAGGGTAAAAATGTGTGGGAAAAGGTAAAACGTAAAAAAATAAAATAGCAATAACGAACAATGTGAATCTTCATACTTGGGCTATATTAAATTTTTACTTTTTTGTGAACAGCTCTTATTTTCTGTTTCAAATATTTCTTTCTAACTACTAATAAATAGATTATGGATAGGATAAATACGATATTAGAATTCTATCTTTTTAAATTTTTAGAGTTTCTTTACAAATTTAAATTTAAACGAAATATAAGTTGGCATGAAGTACCAAATTCTCTAATCTCTTATACATGAACCCCTCGAGTGGCACATAATTCAATGTCACCTTTTTTCTTCTCTTTTGTTGTTGATTATTTGTTCATGTCAAAGATTTTTGGTGTTGTTTCTTTCCTTTGGCTTCGCTTTAGAATACTAACTTATATGATTATTTGCAATTGTATGCATGTTTTTATTTTTATTATTTTTTATAAGTATTTTTAAAATTTTTAATATGTGTTTTGGTTCATAGATGCAGCCTCATATTGTAAGGAAAGATATTGGATGCAATTGAAACATATACATTTAGGAATACATACAAGGCAGTTATTTAAATTATTGCAGTTATAAACTGAATAACAACTGCTATTTATTAACACTACAATCTAAATGGAAATTTTATTTTCAAATCCTATTGTGCCATTCTGACCCGGTTTATTCTCTGTAAATCATAAAAATTTGTTCTTGAATATATTTGCGAGTAACAAAATGATAGTTCAAATCTAATTTCGAAAAAGTGACAGTTCAGATCGAATTTGTTGAAATATCAAGATTTAATGTGCTTAAATAAAAAATACGTTTTTAGCGACTAATTTTATTTATTATTGACCGCGCATCGCGCGAGTGCTATACTAGTTACCTAAAAGAGAAAACTACCCCACTTTTATTATACTCTCTTTCTTGCCACAGTAAAAGCTACTCTTTCTTGGATATTTGATTTTTTTTTAAATAATATATAAAAGCACATGAAAAGTGGGGCCCCCAAAAATTGGGGCCCAAGCAATTGCCTTACCAGCCTTATACTAGAGCAGGGCCTGATTATTCTTATACTAGAGCAGGGCCTGATTATTTGTTTGTTTGATTAACATGAGAGTAGAAATAGTTTCAATTGCATAACAATAAGTATGAGTGACTTGTATGTTCATCTGAAGATATTTATAGGCAAAATTGTTGTTGTTTTGTTTTTTTTTTTTTTTGTTTTTTGTTTTTTCTTAATATATTATTATTATTATTATTATTTTTTTTTACCATGAGCCTTTGATAAGCCTAATTATGATACCAACTGACACGACTCGAATTTCGGCTAGGCCGTGTGGCCATCCGACAACTTCTTGTAGACTCGTCGGGCGAACCCTTTCAGTTGAAATAACATATTGAACACAAAAGTAACTCAATGAAAAGAGACAAGGCTTAAAAAACATAAACATACTTATATACAAATCTAAGATGTACAGAAGGAACTACAGAAAAACCTGATATATAAAGTTTAGAGCTATCCACACCAAACATATAAGAGTATAAGGAATATATACATCTCCCGAATGGAGCAAAATATGAATAATATGACAGAACTAGATTTGGTGGCCATCACAGATAAAAGTTGGCTCACCCTGACAGTTGAATACAGCTCCGCTCCTCAATCACGCTTCGAACTCGGTCCTGGAGCGAAACCTACCGAAACGAAATAAATAAAGAACAATAAAGTTAGTTGGAGTAATATATTAAAATAGATTGACGTGTCCTATAATGCACGGTCAATAGCCAACGCTAAACCACCCCTAGTTTTTGAAACATAATTATGGAGCAAATGACCGCATTTAGCCAAATGTAAAATTGCACCCTCTCAATTACTTTCAAGTCTTCTCGTTCTCGAAATAACCCCACATTCCACCGAAGCAACTTCAAGATTTAGATCCAATTCAGGGTAACAAATGTTATTATGGATAATATTATATTCAAGTATTTGATATTTAACCATTAACAAAATACAGTGGGATGAATGCGATTTTTTCATTCTTTAAAAATTTTAAAAATAAATAAATATCGGTGAAAAGCATTTTTCTATTACTCAAAATTATTCATGTCGGTCAGATGGTTAAACATAAATTAGTCTAAAAATCAAGGAACGAATCCTATAATACTAGCAATATAATAATAAAAGAAAAAAAAAGGTCTTCTTGGAAAATTGACCATTGAAAAATCCAAATTCCAACCTTTTTGTTCCCCTTCCTAAACCTCTTCCATTCCATCTCTTTCTTTATATATAACTGCAACAAACTCCCATTGCTTCCTACACTCAGCACTACATAAACAACCTACTATACTAGCATTCTTTACTTATACAAAATCCCTAATATTTTCTTAAAACACAAGCAATAACCATGCAAAAGAGCACTTCAACATCATCACTAGGCCCAGGAGGTTTAGACTTAAGCCAAGCATTTTTCAAATCCATTTCCAACGCAGCCCCACCATCACCAACAAAACGCCACACAAAAATCTCCGTTATCGGTGTTGGAAACGTCGGTATGGCAATTGCTCAAACAATTCTAACACAAGACCTAGCTGATGAACTTTCCTTAGTCGATGCAAAAGCTGATAAGTTACGTGGTGAAATGCTTGATCTTCAACATGCAGCTGCATTTTTACCACGTACTAAAATCCATGCATCAGTTGATTACTCAATCACTTCCAGTTCGGATCTTTGTATTGTTACTGCGGGTGCCAGACAGAATCCAGGTGAAAGTAGGTTGAATTTATTACAAAGGAATGTAGCTTTGTTTAAAAGTATTGTTCCTCCGTTAGTGAAGTTTTCACCTGAGTGTATACTTTTGATTGTTTCGAATCCGGTGGATGTTTTGACGTATGTTGCATGGAAGTTGTCGGGTTTTCCTGCGAATCGGGTTATTGGATCGGGTACGAATTTGGATTCTTCCAGGTTTAGGTTCTTGATTGCTGATCATCTTGATGTTAATGCTCAAGATGTCCAAGTAAGTGTGTGCATCATTTTCCACTTTTCTTTTAAATTTTTCGTTTGGTTTTTTTGATGTTTAATTTATTGTTGCATTTTTGTGTTTATGATTTACTAAAATATTGGTTTAGGTAAGCTTTTTCTCACTGTCGATTCTAATTAATCTAGGATGTGCTTTGCTAGGAATTTGTTACTATATCAAAGGATGCATTGACACTTAATTCTATTGCATATGTATATTCGTGATTTTTCGGTTGTTGTATTGATGGCTTTTTCTTTTCACCTTTTTTTTTTAAAAAAACTTTGACTTGTTGGATAATTTGTCACACGGGACCTCCTGTTAGGTAGAATATTCATTATGTTACTCTTACCCGTACAATACTAAAGTAGCTCCAAACAACTTACCCGTGCAAATTACAGTACTAAATAAATCAAACAGGGTAATCAATATTGTTGTCTACAATGACGCCCGATAAAAATTTGCTAGGAAATTGAAAACTTTCTTGAATGAGTATTTAGTTCTTTTACTTGGTCCATTTGTAACAATACAAGAAGACTAAGCTAGACTTTGACCGTTGAATCTATTTTTCTTTCATATGCATTCTGAAATTTTACATTAACATATTTTGGTTCTATGTTAGTATGCAAATTAGATCATCTATATGTGTGCGTGTGTGTATGAATATTAAACTCATAGAACACACAAACTGCCTGCCGTTATGTGTCTCCCGCGTTGTAGTTGAATTTACCATGAAAAGCTAATACTAGTGTCAAATATAAGTGAAATGCTCTATTTTTATTAATTTAACTGGAATTAATAGTAACTCTGATGATTATAGGCCTATATTGTTGGGGAGCATGGTGACAGCTCAGTGGCACTTTGGTCAGGCATTAGTGTGGGAGGAGTACCAGTCCTTAGCTTCCTAGAGAGGCAACAAATTGCCTTAGAAAAGGAGACACTGGAAAATATCCATAAGGAAGTTGTGCACAGTGCATATGAAGTGATTAATCTGAAAGGTTACACATCATGGGCAATTGGCTACTCTGTAGCTAACTTGGCTCGAACGATCCTTCGAGATCAAAGAAGGATTCACCCTGTTTCGGTCCTTGCAAAAGGCTTCTATGGCATTGATGGTGGGGATGTCTTTTTGAGCTTGCCTGCACAGCTCGGTAGAAGTGGAGTTTTGGGCGTGACAAATGTGCATCTTACTGATGAAGAAACTCAGCAACTTAGGAACTCTGCTAAGACCATCTTAGAAGTTCAAAGTCAGTTGGGAATTTGAATTGAGGAGCAGCTGTCCAATTATAGTTTGTGGTTCTTTGTCATTGTTATTTCTGTTGTTTTTTACCATACAGTGTTGTTGAATTTTGTTTCCCTAGGAGGAAAATAATGAGAATAACTTGTGCTACAGCAGTTGGTCTTGGTCATTTGACATTTTGGCTGCCTGCTTGTGCATGCTCCATAGTACTAACTTTGAAAATCTGTTGTAACAACACGTCTGCTGGTTTTGCAATTTAATATATCTACTACTTATATATGTCCGTGATTTGGTCTAAATCCTTCGCCATAGAAGCTGTACAACCTGTCTCTGAGCAATTTGATATGATTCAAAATTGAACTTTTGGATGTTCTTCCCAAAGACATTTTACTCAATTTGGTTAAACTAAATGATGCATTGCCTTGATGGGAGTTCATATGCAAGGATGAACTCGGCCATCTTTAAGAGTACTACGCCGCCACAAAGCACTTGCCAGAGTATAGTTCTTCTCATGCTGAACTCAGAGTCCTGTTGTCTGCACGGACAGCTACGTGCATAGCTCCTTGTATTGGATGAAAATCGCCGAGGTCTCGAGCAAGACCTCGAAGCATAAATCGAAGACTGCTCCATGAGGCAAGCTCACAAGGAGAGGTTGCATGGTTCGCCGCCTCGAAAAATCATCCCAGGAGACGAGAAGAGACGGGCTCGAAGTGCTGAGCTCGGAAAAACTCCGTGACCATATGACCTCGAACAAAAACGACGCCTCGTCAGACGAGGCCTGATCTTTGTAACCGTCGACCGTTGCTCTGACATTTAAGGGGGAGATCGTGAGTTATCCACGATCAAACACGGAGTAATGGCCATAAATGCGCAATTATGATATTTACAACGTCATTCTTTCTTCTAA
This sequence comes from Petunia x hybrida, assembly GCA_037355625.1. Taxonomy (NCBI): domain Eukaryota; kingdom Viridiplantae; phylum Streptophyta; class Magnoliopsida; order Solanales; family Solanaceae; genus Petunia; species Petunia x hybrida. The sequence goes on along the minus strand of JBBBVM010000090.1, from coordinate 7,027,190 downwards.
TTATAAATAGGATTCATTTGTAAACAAACAGGATATGATCAATACAATATTCAACTCTATTCTTATTTGTTGTCTCGTTTGTCGTTTAGTTTTCTCCTGGCCTCGTTTACTCTCATCTAGCTCAAATCTAACTTTAGTTCGAGCAGTACTTCAATACAAGCAAATTACCAATTAAGCCCAATACAAATTTGATTTGTTGTCCTATCCTGATTTAGGCCAACACAAATTGGCGCCGTCTGTAGGGAAATTGGTAATAACATTTGTTCCGAAGTCTGTAGTTTCAACCTTCCACCAAAGATAAAATGTCGGACATTGTCAATGACAACATGACTATCCAAGTGCCAAATCAGACAGTGAGTGCCACTGAGACCAATGGTGGAATCCCATTACACCCAACTGGCTCAACACCACCCGTTAGCCCCATCCCAACAAACACTTCAGCCCCATTAATTGGGTTAACGCCCCCAAAAGGATCTACTCCACTGATTGGTCTGACACCTCCTGTAGGAGCATTATCAGCCGAACCAACCTCCTCAAATTCTAGCGACCCCTTCCAACAGTTCATGGTGAATTCACTACAACAAATGCGAGAGCAGGCCGCCGCTCAAGCAGCCGCACAGGCTCAGTTTAATGAGCAATTTCGAAGTTCTTTGCAAGCTTTCGCTGGGAATGGAAGAGTCAGTTCTGCCCTCGGTGATATTCCCTTCATGATGTTTAATGGAGGAAACACCACCACTACTCCTGTCGGAACCAATACGGGAGGTCTTCCAAATGGGATCACGTTTGGGGTCTCGGGGACTGCAGCCCCCACAATATCCCAAACGAGCGTCGCATCTGACTTCAAAAAGTGGAAGAAGGATTTCGAGGCTAGCATGGAAAAGCGGCTCGAAAATGTGCTAGGGGTCCGCAAACCTCAACGGGCGCTAGACATTGAAAAATGCCGCCAGCTACCTCTCAAACCTGAAGCTGCTCCAGTGCCCGTCCCAAAACACTTTAAATTACAAATAATGAAGAAGTATGATGGAACAACGGACCCAGTTGACCATATTACAGAATATATGACCATGGTTAAAAGCAATGATCTAACTCCAATTGAAAAGAATCCATGTTCTTGAAAAAATTCGCCGACACCTTGGAAAAAGGGGCATTACGTTGGTACATGCTCTTCCCTTCCGAGTCCATTTCCAGCTTCGACGAATTGGCGGACATGTTCATTAAAGCTCACACTGGGGACCAAAAGATCCTCAAAAGAAATGAAGATATATTTGACGTAAAACAAGGGTACCTCGAGCCAATCAAGGACTTCCTCGAATGCTTTCAGGTCAAGAGGATGGACCTACCAAAGATGGATGACAGTTTGGCATTCATGGCCTTTGAAAAGAACCTTAACGTGGGCAATTCAGAGGCTGCGACAGAATTAAAGAAAGAACTCCAGCAGTGGCAAGCTCGAATTTGGGATGAATTGCACGACCGAGCCACAACAAAGATCAGGCCCGAGAAGGCAGAGTGGAGAAGAACAGGGCGGGGCCATTCCTACCAAAGTCGATCTGAGTCCTCTCGACGCGCTGATGCGCCACGAGGGAATTCAAAAAATCCGTATGAACCATACCACGGAGCTCAAAAGCAGCACGTGAGTCAACGCCTCGGGAGGCATCAACACGTGAGCCAAAGACTTGAAGGAAAATCTGGATCATCCTCCAACCAAAAATCCTCGGGCCCATCATTGGTGTCCAAGGAGAAAGACTTGCCTCGAATCTCTGAATACAATTTCAATATATCCACCTCCGAGCTGGTGAACGCGATCAAGGGGATGACTGACCAAGGAGTGAGACTACTCAAAGACATGAGAACGCCCCCGAGCAAGAGTGACCAAGCACAACATTGTGAATTTCACATGGACTACGGGCGCACAACTGAAGATTGTAAAGCATTGCGTCTCGAGGTGTCTCACTTGCTTAAGAAAGGGGTGTTAGCAGAGTATCTGACTAACAAAGGAAAACATAACTACTCGAAGAATAGGAGAGAAGAGCAACCACCCCGAGCACAATCACCGAAGAGGGTGGTAAATATTATCACTGGGGGCTCGGAAGTGAATGGAATAAATTTTGCCGCTGCGAAGAAAATTTCAAAATCATCCAGCACAGCAGAAGAGAACAAGAGCTGACCAGCCAAGCCAAGAGATGGTGTTCAACAAGGAAGATTGCGATCGGATGATGTTCCCTCATCATGACGCGCTAGTGATCACGCTCAGGATCAATGACTGTGATGTCAAACGAGCTCTAGTTAATTCTGGTAGCTCAGTGAACATCATTAACTATGGAGCAATAAAAAAGATGTGGTTAAAGGACTTAGTCGTCCCAAAGGCAACCATATTGACAGGATTCAACAATTCCACTGAAAAGACTCTGGGAGAAATAACCCTCACAACTACTGTAGAGGGAGTACACAAGCAAACCATCTTCCAGGTTATGGCCGAGGACATAGCCTACAACGTTATTCTTGGAAGACCTTGGATCCACGAATTGGAGGCTGTGCCATCAACCCTACATCAAGTGATTAAGTTTCCAACTCCATGGGGGATAAGAGCCATCCGAGGAGAGCAGCGAATAGCACAGGAATGTTATTTGATCGCAATGAAAAGTACGGTCGCCCCGATCGGGCCAAGAAAATAACAAGAAGCAAAGACTCGATAACCAGGGACTTCGCCAGGCAAAGCCCTTGGGGAACAAGAAATTACCCTACCGAGGATCACCCTCGGGGACTTGCTCAAATAAATTCATGCTATTCTGATCTTATAGCTTCTTTCATCTAAGTCCTGTTACAGCCAAGCACTTATTGTAATAAAAGCATGCAGACATATCTGATCAGTGGAATAAACTTCGATTGAACATCTTGTTATTCTCATCTGATACGCATAACTAATCGTAAATTAAGCCTACAGCTCGAGGGCGAGACGTCGTCCTAAGCTAGCTCGAAACAACGAAAAGTACGAAAAAGTCTTGCAAGCAAATTCGAATATTCCCACAAAGAAAATTCCCATTAATAAGAAGGCTCGAAGGCCCAAGTATTTAAAAAATAAACGGAAACTAAGCCTTAACCAAACATGAACAAAAAAGAAGCGAAAACGCTACTCTAAGCCTCCGCCTCCGCCTCGGAATCAGCACCTCCCTCGTCCGAGCTTTCACTGCTTGAAAGGAGATTCTCCATCAACCTCTGGGCCGTGACAACATCGTTCTCATCTTTGACGATCTTGGCATCGAGGTCAACTCCACCACGGCACTCCTTCAGAGTCTTCAGCCTCGTCTGAATAATGGCCAAGTTCTTATCAACCTTGGCCCGAGTCTTCCTCATTCCCCACCTCGAGGAGAGAGATTCAACCTTGCTTCTCATAAACTTAACTTCTCTCTCGAGCTGATCTCTCTCCCTGACCAACTGCCCTTTCTCCCCAGCCATCTCATTCAACTTAAGCAACTTGCTTCAAGTCGGCATGAAATTTCTTGGCCCTCTCACTAAGAGCTGACTGAGCCTTGTTTCTTACCCTCCTCAGCTCGGCGTCGCAAAGCTCCTTCAAACGGGCCATCTTCTCTTCCACAACAGATTTAGCCTCGAGGGCTTTGATCATCTTGAGGTCGGACTTGTTGGTAGCATTTTTAGCTTGCTCCAACTCGAGCCTCGCATTCGTTAACTCCTTTTCGAGACCACTTTCTTGGGCCTCGAGACTCACTCGCTCTCGCTTCCATCCTGTCTTTAACTGCCGAAGCTTTTCATCTCGGCTGCATTCCATCTCGGCAGCCCTAATAGAATTAATGTAATATTGCAAAAGAGAATTCCAAAAGGTCAGGGAAGGAAGCAAACGCAAAATCAGAAATGAAAAATTTAAGAAAGCATACATGAATGGCGTGCTGAGTAGCATCAACCATCAAATCAGAAATGTGAGACTCCTTAAGGCGATCGCGTTCTTTAGGCCCTAAGAGTCCACGGAGGCTGATCGGGACCTAGATGCCGCCATCTAGGAGACAAAGCTTTGAAGAAATCTCAATATAGTGGAACTGCCTCCAAGAAGACGCATCAGGAGCAGGTTCGGAGGCGGCTCGAGGAGTCTTGTCTCCCACTTGAGATGGCCCAGCATCGTCCACTTCCATTTTCGCCGAAGAGGGAGGATGAATGTTCCCCATGTCTTTATCAGCAATCTGAACTAGTTTAGGCTCGTGAGTAAAAGGAATCACAACTTCATCCTGCCTTTGCTCTGCCTTGTCAGCAGGAGTGAGCTCGGGGAAAGGGACGGGCTCTAATCTAGCCCGCTTTGCTTCCGGAGTTTCCCCTGAGGATAACTCCTTCTTTTTCAAAACTGGAAGAAGAAAGAAAGGGGCGATTAACGAAAAAAATAAAACAAAAGGTGAAATCGAGAGGAAAGATACTTGACCTGTTTTGGCCCCAAGGTCTGGTGACCCCTCGGGAGCTGTCTTTCTCTTCTCCTCATCCTTTTCCTTTCCACCTTTTCCCCTCGAGAGGTTCCCAATCAAATCTTGGAGAGCACTCAAGGCATCTCCAACCTCGGGAACTTCCTCCTTCTTGTCCTTTCTTTCCTTTTTTCGTTTCTTCTCCTTCGGTGCAGTGATCGCCCTCTTGGGAAGCCCCTTAACAAAGAAGAGACAATAAGACGTCAAGACACGGGACCTCGAAAAAATTAGACCAGATTTAAAATTGGTCAAAAGAAAAACTCACCATGCTGTTTGCAGGGCCATTGGTTCTCATCCAAAGCAGCCAAAACCATCCACGACCTCTCTGGCCTAGGTTTGACATCGATAATAGTTTGAACCCATTGAGCCAAATTCTTTGGGCGAACAATTGGGACCGCCTCGGCTAAAAAGACAAGAACGGAGAGTCAAGAAGGGAAAAAATAAAATAAAAATAAACGAAGAAAGAAATACTTACGTGCTCGATTCCACCGCTCGGGAAAATCAGGCTTCGACGAGAGAAAGTCAGTGGGCAGGAGGACGAAGCGCTCGTTCCTCCCACGGTCCTCGAGATCCTCACTTTTCGTAACCAGCGAGTACGAGCCCCGCTTGTTGAGCTGAACGACTCCGTCCTTATGAAGGGTAGGGAAAACAGGTACAAAAGATGATCGAGGGTGAAAGGTACCCTCGCTAATTTACTCAAAAATTTGAGGCATTGAATGTGCCTCCACATCCCAGGACCAATCTGGGCTATACACACTTGGAAGGTTCGGCAAAAGGTATCCAACACCTCGGGGATAGGAAGAGAGAAATCGATTGTGAAAGGATAAGTGAAAACGAAGGAACACCCTTCAACTCGATCATACCCTCGGCTCTCGGGGGCGGGGATACCAACCCTCACCTCGGGGCCCCAGTTGAAATTAGAGCGAACTAGATGAATATTCGCCTGAGTAATCAAGCTCGGCGTATTCCCACAAATTTCTTTTCCTCCTAACCTTCGATTCAGTTTGAAGCTGCGTAACAAAGTCCTTCGAAAGATCGATTTTGGAGGGGATGACGTGGTGGGGCTTGAGTTCCAAGTCATCAGAGAGGGGTCTATCGTCACCAACATCCTTCGTGGATATCCTCCACCATAATTGCTCCGGCGGCCCCAGTCATAGCTGGGCGTTGTTCTTGATCCACACCACTGGAACAGGTAAGATCCTCCATGTTAAAGTCAGGAGGAACAAAAACATCCAACGGTTCAGGAACATTAACTAGTTCCCCACCAACAATCATGGTATTAGCGAATGGAGGTGGAGAACGTGGCGAATTCTGCTGAGACATTGTTCTTAAAGATTTTTTGGGTTGAAAGGGGGGGAAAAGATTCAAGAATTTTACTGTTAAAGACAAGAAGAAGTAAGAAAAAGAAGAAGGAAAGGTTCGACTATATATATGTTAAAACGTCATGATTATAGTTGCATGGGGAAGACAAAACAGAAAAACACACGCAATCAGTGACCGCCACACATGATTGATGGAAATATGGAGTGACAACCGCCGTTTTCAAGATTCGCGGCGCAAAACCAGCCACGATAGTCTCCCGCCTAAAATTCATTCCACTCCTCGACAGATTTAGGCAACCATTCGAAGAGTGGGGGGACTATCTATATTGGATGAAAATCGCCGAGGTCTCGAGCAAGACCTCGAAGCATAACACGAAGACTGCTCCACGAGGCAAGCTCACAAGGAGAAGTTGCATGGTTCGTCGCCTCAAAAAATCATCCCAGGAAACGAGAAGAGACGCGCTCGAAGTTCTGAGCTCGGAAAAACTCCGTGATTATACGACTTCGAACAAAAACGATGCCTCGTCAGACGAGGCCTGATCTTTGTAACCGTCGACCGTTGCTCTGATATTTAAGGGGGGAGATCGTGAGTCAAACACGGTCAAACACGGAGTAATGGCTATAAAGGCGCAATTATGATATTTACAATGTCATTCTTTCTCCTGATTATAAATAGGATTCATTTGTAAACAAACAGGATATGATCAATACAACATTCAACTCTATTCTTATTTGTTGTCTCGTTTGTCGTTTAGTTTTCTCTTGGCCTCATTTACTCTCATCTAGCTCAAATCTAACTTTAGTTCGAGCAGTACTTCGATACAAGCAAATTACCAGTTAAGTCCAATACAAATTCGATTTGTTGTCCTATCCTGACTTAGACCAATACATTCCTCAAATCGACCATGATTACTGACACTGATTACTAGTATTTGTTACACTTTGGTCTCTTCCATGCATCGGGACTAATGATAACTATATGTCCAAGAACCATGCCACCTAATTTCTTTTGGAAAAATGAAGCTATACTTTTAAAAGTTTGAATAACATAAGAGGGAAATGCAGTCACCAGGCAAATTAAAGGGTCAAAGCGAGGGAAATTTAATCTCGTTGAAAACTTGTCAGAAAAGGATAAGCGTTCGATTTCATTATAGTTCCAAGTCCGAAGTCGAATCTCACAAAGAACTTACTAACTACTTAGTATGCTGAGTAATTAAATTTAAATTATTACTCAAAAATAATAATTTTATGATTAAACCTGTAACTAACTAAAAGAAACTATTAACTAATTAAAAGCAAGTAAACAATGATAAATGTGTGTTCAGTGAGTAAATAGTCCAAGATCATGATTTTCCTCATTATAGGGATGAACTACAAATAGGTTTCGTATAATCTCGCCGTTCTCTCCTTTATTGATCGTGAGTTTTCTCATTTCCGCAAGTATATCTATATTAAGTGCAATAACTTCCTAACATTACTCTTTTGAACTAACCCAAGGTGAAAAAGTAAACGACTCATAATGACCACGATAAAGCTTTATTATTTTTAATTCAGCTTTTAAATCTCACTGTTATATTCCGATAAATTGATTAGAAGTGTTGTTGCTCATCGACTACATAACCCTATGACAATTTTTTTTTGAACACAAAGTATGCCAACAAAACTAGTTGAGAGACATTCAATTAATTAAGATAAGAACATAGATGAACAAATAGAATCATAGAAAATGGTCCACTGTATAGAAAATATTGTCAAAATATCAACCAAGTGGTTCCATCAAAATTCTTGGTAGAGAATTTAGTTTCTCATGCTTTAATTAAAGAATACAAAAACAACTAACAAATTAAGATGCTTAGAGAAAAGTATAGAAAAATTCTTCGATCTGTCTTATAAATGGCTTGAAGGACATGTCAAACTTGAACTTGTTTCTCCAATATATTTCCTAACCTCTCTCAGGTGAAGAATTGTATTTTTGGACGTGTTTAGAGGTCTTTATAAATAACCCCATAAATCCTATGAACATAAAAAGAGTCGAATAAGGGAGGCCCTACGTGTTGCGGTAGGCCAAAAGTCCATAGGGTTGCACTTTCGGGACGTATATGCAAAATCTCAATTTAGCCAACTTGTGGCTTGTCGTAGCGCCCCATGCGACGCGTTGTGCGGCATGGCAAACTTTATCGTCACTATCTATGTTCTTATATATTTTTTTATAATTGTTCTCCTTTTTTGTTTTGTCTCTACCAAACTCTATGCTGGCTTTTAAACTTGATTTATTCATTTTTCGAACTTCCACCCAGACTTTAAAGTCCCGTATTCAATTGCATATACCTCCAAATTACTTGATTTCAACAATTTTTAACTCCTACATATAAAAAACACACAATTAAGGATAACCTTAATTTATTATTATTATTAAAACACATGACTAGAACACACTAAAATAATTTTATACAATTTTAGTCCTACAGCAAAATTAAAAAAGAAAAGAAGGGTAAAGTGATCGCACTACCAAGAAATTGGGGGTTCAAATTACAATATGAACAAAAAGTGGGAGGGTTAGGGATAGGCTACTATTCATTCAGAGAGAGAAGAGGGAGTGGGGCTAAAAAAAAACTCACAAAACAAATAATCTTGTTAGAAAGAGTGAATATATTCTATGGTCAAGTTGTTTGTTTTAATATAAGTTAAATATGAACAATCAACAATAACCAACATGAAATCTATGTAGATTTTGTTAATCCGCATGTAATTATCTATAATCAGATTATTTCTTGGATTTTATTGAAAAATGAGCATTTGACATTTATTAATATAAAATCTATTTCTTTGAGGATTTTGTAAATCATTCTTTAGAAAATTAGCGTAATACCTTGTGTAATTGCCATTTTAAACTCGTTACCTCCACATAACATCTTATATACACTGGCAGACAGCGATAGGTGCTCAAAATTTCATATCTGATACATCTAGTGAATTAAGTAAGTCCCCTTTATTGCTTTCATGTTGTTTTAATATGAAATTATTCTATTAGTGTTTTCTTGAGTTAATTAATTGCTTGCTTAAACATTAATTTTTTCTTGAACATATATATTTTGACATCCATACCTACAAAACTTAATTCATGAATTCAGGTGATGTTGATGCACAAAACTTTCTTGGTGTTATATTTGCTTCTGATTTATAACGGAGTTCGAGGAGAAACAACTAAGTCCAAATTAGATGATTTGGAATTGGAAAAACAACTTAAAGTTTTGAACAAGCCACCAATCAAAATAATTAAGGTAACATATATTTTGGGGTAAAAATCATGGTAGTGCGGAGTGATAACTGTATTTGCACTTGTGTGCTAAGATTCCTTTTGTTATAAGAAAAAAATATACTTCCATTAATTCATCTTTGACTATGAAGGTTTAAAAATATTAAACAATTATTGGTGATTTTATTTTATTATACTTTTATTCTTTATTTTTTTGAAATTCATGCTTTATTGAAATGATGAAGCTAATGCATCACAATAAATTTGAATTTTTTTAATCTCTTAATTTTATTTTGTCAACACGGAATTAAGGCAAATTATAATGGCTTTGGAAAAAATATATTTTAAGTTTAGAAATTTAAATATAGATGAATCATGAGACTCATTAATCCTTCCTATTGGAAAAATAACTTAAACTTTTGAGCAAGCCATTAATTAAAATAATTAAGATAACATATATTTTGGGGTAGCAATAGCTGTAGTCATAAGTCTTTGAAGTGAAAATTGTATTTGCACTTGTGTGCTAAGATTTCCTTTATTAGGAGAAAAAATATACTTCCATTAATTCATCTTTACCTATGAAGGTTTTCAAACAGCAAACAAACTATTGGCGATTTTTTTTAATTCTTTTTTTTTTTTTTTTGTGAAATTGATGCTTTATTGAAATGATGAACCTACTTCATCACAATACTTTTGATGTGTTTATTAATCTCTTGAGGTTTTTATCTCGTCAAACCGGAATTAAGGAAAATTAATGGCTTTGGTAAAAATCTATTTTGAGCTTTGAATCTCAAATATAGATAAATTATGAGACTGATTACTTTTCTCTTTTTAATTTTTATTCAAAATTTACATATTGGATAGCAAGATATTTTCAATCAACACAATCAAGATTATTTATTTTATGAAGTTTCGGTCCAGACTGTATATGGAGATTTATATGACTGTGTGGATTTCTACAAACAACTTGCGTTTGATCACCCATTTTTGAAGAACCATCATTTTCATCCCGAGGCAAGTTACCAATCTCTCCATTTAATATTGAGCTTATAAAGATATAAACTTGTGACGCACAACCTTAATTTATGATGGACAGATGAAACCAACCTTACCTAGGACTAAGGAAAATTCTGGAAATTCGACAACTAATGGGTTATCGACAATATGGTTAAAAGGTGAAGGTTGTCCTTTTGGAACAGTTCCTATCAAAAAAATTACCAAAGATGATCTTATCAGACAAAAGCATATGCCACCACCAGAATATGTCACGTTTGATGCTCAGGCTATAGTAAGATGATGTTTACACTTAAGCTAGCTTTATTTTGAATAATTCACTTTTAGATCTATGATCTGTTATTTTTTTGTAGAATATGTAACACCTTAAGAACACATAAATTATAAGTCAAAAAGTTTCAAGTATTTAAGAGATTAAAAGTGTACAGTTTTCAAGTTGCATCTTGAATCTAATGTGTATATATATTACTGCTTGTTCACAGGCTAACAACAATAGTATGTCAAAAAGTAGATACAGATCATTGCAAGGAGGATACAAGGTATTCATGAATATGAAAATTTATCATCTCCCAATATTACAATAAGTATTTCCTGTATGTCTTGCCATCAATGCACCAGCCATCCTTATTATTGTGTTGTGCTTCCTAGGTCTTTATTTTGGTTTCTTGAGCTTCGCTTGCTTGATCTATAGAAAATAAATATATATTTTTTTTTTGTAACAAAACAATTTTACTACCAAAATAGAAGTATTTACAACTCAAGAAAAGAAGAAGAATTAACTAGCTAGACAGACCCAACACCTACTAAACAGGATAGCAGTTCAACCTAGTCAACAAACTACATAATTTCGACTTTATACTACCTCTAGAGTACACTTCTTGTGTGGTACTTCTAACTAAAACTTATGTAGATCTCCTCTTACTATCAAACGCAATATGATTCCTCGCTTGCCATATATAATAGATGCGACCAGTTAGAGCTATTCTATACATAACACATTTGCAGTTTTTCCATTGGAATGTTCCATTGCCAATTGAACTTTTTCGGTCCAATCCATTGCGTATCTTCTAATTCCCATCTATTGCAATTTTTTTTTTCCGAACAACTGCTGAAGTGAAGCATTGGAAAAATAGGTGTAAAATGGATTTTGGCCCTAAGTTAACATTGATCCCTCATTGTGCCATTCTATCTTTTGTGTACTCTATAATATTTTATGAGCCACAAACATCACAATGAACAACCACTTAGGAGTTTCAAGTACTATGTTGCAAATAAGCTTTCTCTACCCCACCTTGAAAATACTTCAGCATCCGCTGGCAAATTTTCTTAATAGAGAAGTGGTATAAGTTCTGGAGTTCCTCAATAGAGTAACCATCATTTTAATTTCCATACAAGCTTTGGCCTTGAAAATCTTTTGAACAAGCCAAGAATTGCATCCCATAAAACGTATATATAAACAAAGTTAAATATGTGGACTTTACCATTTGAGTTGGCTTTCCAAAGTCGGCTCATTTTTTATTTTTATTTTTATTTTTATTTTTATTTTTATTACATAGGGGGATAGGGATAGGGAGAAGGAAATGAGGATTCAAACCCCACCAACATGTTAGAAAGTTTGATATGCTCACCGCAGTAGCAAAACTAAATCCCCAAGAATTTGTTAAACTCTTATTTTTCACTTTTCCTAGACCCTCATAGTTTCCTATAAAAACATATTTAGATCTCATGCAAAAATACACATGTTAAATTTGAACAGACTTTTGTCACAAATTGACAAATTCATTAACTATATTCAGGTCGCAATAGCTCGAACTCCAGATAATCCAAACAACAAGTTTGGAGGAGCTGCAATGGGAACTAGTATTTGGAATCCTCATGTTGAAGGTCAACAACATAGTGCATCGAGATTGAAAGTTCAAAAGGGGTCGGATATTCTACAAGCTGGTTGGAGGGTAAGTTTAATGGCTTATAGTTTAATATTCTAGTTATCCTCTTTTAGTTGCAATATCATTATTAAGTCTTTTATTTTTATATATTTTGAGTAGGATGGGGAGAGGGAAGAAACAAAAAGGAGAATGAGATTGGAATGGAAGTGTACTCTAGAAGCAAGTCGAATTGTTATCCATAAACTTCTACTTAATTATCTTATTATCTTTTTATTTCGTGCTCTAGGTAGACCCAACACTTTATGGAGACACTAAAAGTAGGCTTTTTATACATTTTCAGGTAAGTTAGTTTATATACCCCAATAATTTACATCTCAAGTTAATGAAACTAGTATATATATAGGCCTCTAAGTTTATCTATGTACCTCAATTTCTTATAAATTCTTTTTTTGTAGGCTGGCAATACAAATTGCTTCAATATACTATGTTCGGGCTTTGTACTGGTAAACAACGATATTCCTATTGATATGGCACTACATATTTCACAAATTGGAGCAAAGGATCTATGGGAGCAGTCAATTTCCATCGATCGGGTATACATTATTAAGTTTATGGAATGTCTTTTAATTTCTTGATATATCTACAAAATACTAACATCGACACTTCTTACTAAAGGATTTAGTCAATGGAAACTGGTGGCTCTTGCTCGAGAGAAACTATATACAAATTGGTTTTTGGCCTCAAAGGATTTTCACTAACTTGAAAAGCTTTGCTACAAATATTGAATGGGGTGGAGTAGTATATAGTCCACCAGGTGTACCTGAACCTCCAATGGGATGTGGCCTTTTTCCCTCTATAGACACTAGTCGTTCAGGTTATTGTAGGAGGATTACAATTTTGAATGATAAAGGTGACACCATAGATATAAAGAACACTATCACACATGTTGACAATTCACATATATACGATGTTTTAGATTATCCTCAATTTATACCTGGAAAGTATCAACATTGGGTACTATATGGTGGACCTGGTGAGAAAAAAAGAGTCTAGGTCGTGTGGATTACTACCACCACAATATTTAATCCGTTTCTAATAAAATTATAAAGTAAATTTTAGCGAGTTGTAATTATACCTGATTTTATATACTTTATCATGTCTTTTCCTTTTTATTTACTTTCATTTTCCATTAGTTTTGATTGTGGACAAAACAACTTGTGTTTTAAATTAGTGTACGTAAACTTAAGGCCATCGTGTGAAGTTCACTCACATTAAATTATTGGTCTGCAAATGAATCAATTCAGACCAAAAATATGAAGTTGGGTTGAACTTCAAACAAAATTCAAAACTTTGATTTGAAGTTGAGCAAAATGAAAGAGCATCTTTCTAGTTTAGACTGAAAGGAGCTGAAGGTAGCGTAATATGATCTCAACTTCAATATCGATGGTCTAAAGATAGGCAATTAATAAGGTTGGAGCAGCTTCTAAAAGCGCCCGAAAATAGCTAAAATTATAATGGTATGCTCAAAAGTAACTATGTGTGTACTTCCGCCAATAACGTAATGTAAGACTTAAAAAATGAGCTTTTTACACTATATGCCCACATTTTATGAAATATTACATATTTTTACCTATTTTAAACTTCATTTCACTCCATACTCATTTTAGCATAAATATTTACACGGACTGCCCACAGTACAAAAGTTCGGCTTTTAGCCACGGTCAAACCGTAGCTAATTAACCGAGGCTATCGACAGCATTTAGCCACGGCTTTACAGTAGCTAAAGACTTATTTTAGCCACGGTAAACCGTGGCTACTGGAACCGTGGCTAACAAGTTGTAGATTTAAATATCCAATTAACATTCGTCACATAAGACCCGTGGCTAATTTGATTTTTATATTTTACTACTTTTATATTAATCAGTGTTCAACCGTGGCTAAGTAATTTAATTTTTTTAAAAAATTAATATTTAAATGGGAGATATTTACTAAATTCTATAACATAATGAGACCCAAACATATAAAAGTATATGCTATTAATAATCAATGTCTCTTAAAGATGCAACTATAAGTTATTTGTACATATTAAATAAGATTTAATCACACTTAAAGAGCTTATTACATTCTACTTAGCTTCCGTTACCTATTTAAAGATTTTTCTTTTCACATTTTTTAATGTATACTTTTGTAGTACACAGTATACCTTACTGGTATACTATTACACTAAGTCTCAATACCATTATATACCTTTTCGGTATACTACACAAATGGATATTTTAAATTTTATTTTATTTTAAACACGGTATACCTTTTTGATAAATCGTTTACTCTTTTTGTATACCTTTTTTTGTGTTTGCATCGAAATATAAGATGCTATATAATAAATGATTATTTTATTTTTTGAACAAGTTTATTTTGTTTCGATCCAAGTGTGCGGTACTATCGAGCGAATAAATATTTCAGTTTTTGTTGTTTTGAACAAAGTATACCCTTTTGATATACTGTATACTCTTCTGGTATACTCTTTTGTGTTTGGATCCAAGTATGCGATGCTACTGAGCGAATAAATATTTCAGTTTTTATTATTTTGGAACAAAGTATACCTTTTTGGTATACTGTATACTCTTCTGGTATACCATTTTGTATTTGAATTCAAGTGTGCGATGCTACCGAGCGAATACATATTTCAATTTTTGTTATTTTTGAACAAAGTATACCCTTTTGATATATTGTATACTCTTCTGGTATACTCTTTTGTGTTTGAATTCAAGTGTGCGATGTTACCAAGCGAATAAATATTTCAGTTTTTGTTGTTCTGAACAAAGTATACCCTTTTGTTATACTGTATACTCTTTTGGTATACCCTTTTTGTGTTTGGATCCAAGTGTGCGATGCTACCGAGCGAATAAATATTTAAGTTTTTGTTGTTTTGAACAAAGTATATCCTTTTGGTATACTGTATACTCTTCTGGTATATCCTTTTGTGTTTGGATCCAAGTGTGCGATGCTACCGAGCGAATAAATATTTCAGTTTTTGTTGTTTTGAACAAAGTATACCCTTTTGGTATATTATATACATCTTATGGTATACTCTTTTGTGTGTGGATCCAAGTGTGCGATGCTACCGAGCGAATAAATATTTCAGTTTTTATTATTTTGAACAAAGTATACCCTTTTGGAATACTGTACTCTTTTGGTATACCCTTTTGTGTTTGGATCCAAGTGTGCGATGCTACCAAGCGAATAAATATTTCAGTTTTTGTTGTTTTGAACATAGTATACCCTTTTGGTATACTGTATACATCTTCTAGTATACCCTTTTGTGAGCGAATAAATATTTCAGTTTTTGTTGTTTTGAACAAAGTATACCTTTTTGGTATACTGTATACTCTTTCAGTATACCTTATTATGTTCGGATCCAAGTGCGTGATGTTTCAGAGCACTTAAATATTTTAATTTTTATTATTTTTAAAGAAGTATACCTTTTTTGTAAATCATATACTCTTTTTGTAGACCGTTTTATGTTGGATAAAAGTGTGAGATACTATCGAGCCAATAAAATATTTCAATTTTTATGTTTGTGAACAAAGTATGTCTTTTTGGAGAAAGAAAAAAAATGAGTATAATAAGATTACGGAGAAAGAAATAAATAAAAATAAAAAAATTGGGAGACATGAATAGTGTTAGAAACAGGAGAAAGAAAAAAAAGAAAAAAGAAAGAAAAAAGAAAAAAAAATGGAAAAAGAAAAAAAAAACAAGAATAGTGAAAGCGGTGAAGGAGAAAAGAATAATAAAAGAATGATAAAAAAATGAGAAAAAATAATACAAGATATGAGGAGAGAGAGGAACTTGAGTTCCCTGTTTTATGCCTCAAAATAAGAAGATAATTAGCTAATGGGTATAGAGTGTAAATAAGTTATGAGTAAAAATATAATGGGTAGAACCATGTAAATAAAATAGGATGTATGTGTATTTTTATAAATTCTCCTTAAAAAATTTCAAACCCAAAAGATAGTGAAAAATGAAGAGAGAGTAAAAGTTAGGTGTTTATAATGCTTCATTATATATTTTTTGTCAATTTACATTCATTTTTTGTTAATTTTGCTAATGGCCATAAAAACTAATGTTGTCAAGTTAGTGTAGGTTGTTAGGCCAAGGGCACGGGTAGTCATTTTTGGCGCATCATTATAGTTTCATTAACTTTTGAGAGTGCGTTTGCAAATGCTAACCGCTAGCTGCAGATCCAATTACTTACCCTTTAGACCAACAGAGTTGAAACTCAAGCTAGATTAAACTAACTTTAGTCCATTTTGATATGAAGTTGAAACCACACAATTAATTAGCTAATGCATCCGCAAGTGGTAACCTAAAAAGACTGTCCATGCATGTATGTGCAAGTTCAGTCTCACATACGAAGCATATAAAGATGTATGAGAATCATATTATTTGCAGCTTAGCTTGCAACAATTTTTTTTTTTTTTTAAATTTTTTATGTATGTGAAATAAAACTTGCAACTTATTATCTCGCCAAAAACTGAGTAAAGTCCCCATATAACACATCAACCTTTATATCAACATGCAACATCGGACATATCTTCAGATGAGGCACTACCTTGTTTCGTGGCAATTAGAATTCCAGCTACGACCATATTAATTACTACAAACGGTACATCATTTTTTTAGACCAACCATTTCATGGAAAGAGCTTTCTTTAACTATCTTCCACCTTTTGCTAAAGAGGTTCTGATCCATTAATTACTATAAATGGTGCATCAAGTGTAGCTAGATCAGAGAATCCATTAGTGGGGAGTCTTCTCTCTAATAATTGCCTGGGTGAGTCCAAAAATTCAAACTACAGCTGTTAGAGTAGTACATACACGAGAATTTGTTACATGAGGCTATTAGTGTTACTTGTGTACATATTAGGATATATTTTTGCAAATGATATGTTGGTATTTTGTGCTTAATTGCAACTCATTCCTACTAGTTTTTATCCTTTTTAGTGATGTTATTTGAATGAATCTTATGTTATTCTTCATATTTCAGGTTATTATGTGAATTTGATACAAAGCCGAAGAAAAATGTGCAAAAAAAAAAGCAAATGTAGATGCACTTTGGCTACAAAATGAAGAACATAAAAATAAGGCAGCAGTTGGAGTGGCGCCTCGCCGAATCTGAGGCTCAAGAGGTCAACCATCCGCAAAAGAAAAGGAGAGTTCACAACCATCCACAACACAAACGGCGACCAGCCGACTGGACTGCTGAACATAATCGACGACTCAGCATAATGAGCGGCGCACCCACCGATGCTCACAGAAAGGTCTAAAAATCTGCAAAGATTGAAGTCGACCGCAGTTGGAATGGCGCCCCGCCGAACCTGCATAGCACAAGAAAAAGAAAGCTTAGCAAAACATGAAGGCGGCGAGCCAGCAACCAATTGGGCGGCTCGCCGAACAAGCGGCGGCCTGACATAAAAACAAGGAAAATGACAGTTTTGTAAATAATAGCATAGCTTTGAAACCTATGCCTATAAATAGGTTGTTATGCCTCCAAGAAAATAGACCATTTTTCAACTTAGAATATTACTTTATGCTTTTTGAATATTCTTGGAGAACAAGAAAGGTTTCTACTTGAATCTTTGTAAAGATTTTATTCTTCAATCTAAATTCTTGTATAATTCTTGCCATTCTATCTTACATCATGTGTGTGTTAGACCCTTTAGGGGTTTATTCATGAAAACATGATTATCTTAGCTTAAATCTTATACTTAATCTTATAAAATTAATGGGTCAACACAAATCTAGCTCTTCATCGTACTTTCTTAACTAGGGTTTAAGGCACGGCCGTACTTGAACCTAACCCTACTTTGCTTTTGTCACCCGAAAGGGGTTGAAGGCGTACGTTAATGGAGACTAGCGAGAATTTGGGTTACATTGGTTGCGACCTACCCCATCTAAAGGGGAAGACCTAAAAAAGTCATCCCCGCTCGAGTCTTTGGACTAGGGTTTCTAGCGCTTCATTATTGACCCGATAGGGCTTGATGAGGTAAATCCTCCCTATCCCGAGAGAGTTTTGAGGAATACATTAGAGGTCCGACCATTAGTGTTACCCATGAGATTTGTAAGGTTAATGCACGCATTTAGTTAAGAGAACCTTGTTGGAATAGATAAACCCCTAGCTCATTCTTATCATTTACACCCATCGTCATTATTTAGTTTGTTTTACATTAGTTGGTAGTTATAGTTAAAACACATTTACCGTTATTCATTAGGAATATACAGACAATTCTTAGAACTCGTCATTATTCATCCTAAGTCTAATAGATTACTTCGCTAAGCTCCCTGTGGAAATCGACCCCGACTCTTGTTGGGTATTATTACTTTTGACGACCGCCCCATCATCCTTAGTGGTGAGTGGATTGAGCGTGGATCAGCAAATAGTGAAACAGTCTCTGTAAATAATACACACACACACACACTTAACCCAATTTGGGGACCCGGACCCTGTCCGGTTTTATTTACTGGGTCAGCAATACGGCCCAAAATATATATACCTATAATTGTAATGAGTCATTTGAGAAATACATATATTTTTTCATTCTCCCAAAATTCCATCGACTTTGCTCTCTCTTCTAGGGTTCCTTATACACACTTTCCACTCAAATAATTTTATCATTCATATTCTAACATGGTATCAGAGTAGAGATTCTAGTAGATCTCGTCACGATCTATCATTCTATCCGTTTCAAATTTTCATTTGATGGCGATTCGCGATTTCCGGCGAAGACGGTGATCGGAGTTCTGAGGTTTCCTTTCGGAGATGATTCAGTGCAGATTCACCATTTCATTTTCCCCATATTTTTTATGAGCATTCTGCATATTCAAGACTCTAGTTCCTTCAAGTTTTTGAATGAAATACGGTAAATTCGTTCCTCATCTTGATATATACGTCGTATTTTACATCGATCATGTGGTATATTTGATCCCTGAACCCTAGAAACTTTTAGTCTTCCACAATCGTGAAACCCTAATTTTCTGTTATTGTACGGGAGATTATGGCGGTTACTGTTACAAATGTCGGTGGCTCGGGTTCCTCACAGTCTCTAGAAACTGAAACGTTCATGATTCCAGATCCATCTCATCCTCTATACCTTCATCCTTCAGAAAATCCAGAGTATAATCTGGTTCATGTACCGTTCTCTGGTACTGGATACACTTCATGGAAGAGAAGTGTTTTTGTCTCTTTGTCTACAAAAAATAAATCTCGAATGATCAATGGGAATATCACCAAGCCAGACCCTGACTCTCTTCTCTATGAGCCATGGGTCAGGTGCAATGATATGGTGATTGCATGGCTCACTGGGGCCATGTCTAAAGACATTGCAGACACTGTTTTCTATTTTGAAACTGCTAGAGAAATCTGGCTTGACATAGAGAAGAGATATGGCCAGTTTAATGCCAGTAAGTATTACCAAATCCAAAGAGAAATCACCTTAGTCACCCAGGGTTCCTCTGATATTGCTACTTATTTCACCAGACTCAGAAGGCTCTGGGATGAGCTTAACACAGCTTGTTTTGGCCCCACCTGCACTTGTGGAGCAACGGACAAAATAAGTGAAGGACAAATGCTCATTCAGTTTCTCACTGGACTGAATGAATCTGACTCTCATGTCAAAAGCTACATACTCATGATGGTGCATGTTCCAACTTTCAGCCCAACTTATGCTATGTTTCTGCATGATGAGAGTAAAAGAGAAGTTCAGTCCTCCATTCCTTCCTTTAAGTTAGAATCTGCTTCCTTTTCTGTTAACTCAGGAGTCAACAATCCTTCTGGATATTACTCAAGCAGTTCATCCTCTGGTTATTATCCATAGAGGAACACCAATTCTAATCAATTTCCACAGAGAAATCCCAATCCCAACACATATTACACCAGACCTGCATCATCACATCAGTCTTATGACAAGACTTCTAATCATCCTCCAGGACAGAATAACAGGAAATCCACAAATAATCAGAAGAATAAGAAGCCTAATGTTGTCTACATCTATTGTAACATAAAGGGGCATTCTATTGAAGGGTGCTACAGACTCATTGGTTTCCCATCTGACTTCAAATTCACCAAAGGAAAAGGTGTAACTGGTTGTGCACAGACTGATGAATTCAACTCAGACACCTCTGCCCTAATCATGGATTCTCTGAAACTCCTTCTCATGGAATTACTCAAGAGTAGTACCATCACATGTTGTCATTTTTACAGCACAACAACATTTCTTCCCCTGATGTTCCATCCTCTTTTCACACAGCTCAACACTCAGATGTTCACTATGCCAATTGTGCAGGTATGCA
This sequence comes from Petunia x hybrida, assembly GCA_037355625.1. Classification (NCBI taxonomy): domain Eukaryota; kingdom Viridiplantae; phylum Streptophyta; class Magnoliopsida; order Solanales; family Solanaceae; genus Petunia; species Petunia x hybrida. The sequence continues at coordinate 7,006,904 of JBBBVM010000090.1, read as the reverse complement.
ATGCACTTGGTAGTAAACTCTGTTAATGTATGTTGTGCAACTCAGTCTAGTACTAATACTTAGATTTTGGATTCTGGGGCCACTGACCATATGACTCCACATTGCTCACTCCTTCACAATATAACACCAGTTCACATTCCTCACTTAATCACTTTACCTAATGGGTACAAAGTGAAAGTTACTTCAACTGGCTTCATTAGTCTATGTGATAACATGATTCTCACTGATGTATTCCTGGTTCCATCTTTCCAGGTCAACCTTATTTCTCTACCTCAATTGCTTTCCCAACTTGATTGTACTGCTACATTCACAAGTGCTTCTTATTTGATACATGGCCATTCTCTGAAGAGGCCATTGGAAATTGGTAAGGCCTCCAATGGGCTCTATATCATAGAATCTCCTTCTTTGCTGAACACTCCTTCTTCACCACTTGTAAATAAGCAACTTTCCGCTTCACTCTCACATTCTGTACAGTTTCCTTGTTCATATCATGCTTGCACCACTTCATGTAACTCTGTTTGTTCTATAAATTAAACAAACTTATTTTGGCATCAAAGAATGGGACATGTTCCCTTTCACAAAATGAAACACAATACATTCTTAAAAGATAAATTGTCCAGTAAGCCTGACTTTATATGCTCTATTTGTCCCATGGCAAGACAACAAAGATTATCCTTCCCATCTAGTTCTATTCACACTAAACAACCTTTTGAACTAGTGCATATTTACTTGTGGGGACCATATCACACTAGGACATACAATGGTTTATATATTTCTTAACCATTGTAGATGACTATACTAGGGTGACATGAACTCACTTGCTCTCATGCAAGAGTAATGATTTTCCTCTAATAAAGGCTTTCATCAAAATGGCTCAAGTGCATTTCAATAAATCTGTACATGTTTTAAGATCTGAAAATGCATTTGAGCTTGGTTCTAGTGTTGTAGCTTCACATTTCTTCACAGAAGCTAGCATTATTCATTAGACCTCTAGTCTTCACACCCCACAACAAAATGGTGTTGTGGAGAAGAAACAAAAACACCTTTTGAAATTGTCCAGAGCTCTGCTCTTTCAGTCCAAACTCCCACTCAAGTACTGGGGTGAATGTGTACTCACTGACATATACCTCATCAATAGACTACCTTCCACAGTTTTAGGGAATGTCTCTCCCTATGAGAAATTACACAACTCACCCCTTCCTATGAGCACTTGAAAACCTTTGGATGTCTATGTTTTGCTACAGTGCCCAAGCCATCCAGAGACAAGTTTCAGTCTAGAGTAACTAAATGTGTCTTCTTAGGATATCCTCTAGGCAAAAAGGGTAGGGTTGCAAACTACTGAACCAAGACAATCATGCCATTCATTACTCAAGAGATGTTGTCTTCTATGAACATATCTCCCCATACCATTCTTCTCATACATCCACTATTTTCCCCTTCAACTCTTCTGATTTTACTGACCTTTCCCCTACTCTAGCCTCACATACTCTCCTGCCTGATAATACCCACCCCACTTCATATCCTCCACCTGATCCTACACCTATACAGGGTGCATCTGGCCTCACAACTACCCCATCCTTTCCTGCTCCTCTTTCTATGCAAGCCTTTTCAGTCCCACCTGCAAACACTTCCACCAGATCTTCCTCTGTTAGACCACATGCTCCTCTCCCCACCAGACAGACTACTAGAACTTCTGCTCCACCTGCACATTTGAAGGACTTCATCTGTAACATTGTGGTTCCTTCACCCCTCTTTTCCTTCACCTTCCATGGTTGTACCTTATGAGTTGTCACTGCACGAACGTGTTTTCTACCATCAAGCCGCCTCTCATCATGCTTGGCAAGAGGCCATGCTCAATGAATTCAAGGCCTTGGATGCTAATCACACCTGGGACATTGTCCCTCTTCCCCCAGGAAAGAAACTTATACCTTCTAAATGGGTGTACAAGGTGAAGCAGAAATCAGATGGTTCAATAGAAAGGTATAAGGCTAGATTAGTTATTAGGGGTGATACCCAGAAGGCTAGTATTGATTATACTGAAACATTTAGTCCAGTAGTGAAATTGACAATTGTCAAATGCCTTCTTACTCTTGTTGTGAAGAATAACTGGAATGTTCACCAAATGGATGTCAATAATGCTTTCTTTCATGGAGATCTCCATACGGAAGTATATATGAAGATTTCATTGGGCTTATTTGTTCTGCCTTCTCATTCCTTTGGTTCTCCACTTGTTTGTAGACTTAGAAAGTCTCTCTATGGTCTCAAACAAGCCTCTAGGCAGTGGTTTGCCAAGCTATCTCACTCTCTTCTCTCCAGAGGGTATCATCCAAGCAAGACTGACTATTTTTTATTCACCAAATCTAGAGCATCTTCCATTGTCATACAAGCAGTATATGTAGATGATATCCTTTTGGCTAGCAATGATGATGCTAAAATGCTTTCCCTCAAGACATTTCTGGATGATCAATTTAAAATAAAGGATCTTGGTTCTGTCCATTACTTTCTTGGCCTGGAAATCACCAAGATCCAGCAGGGTTATGTCATGAATCAACACAAGTTCACAAAAGACCTGTTGTCTGAGTTCAAATGTGAGAAGCTCAAGTCTCTCCTTACCCTTATGGACCTTCTATCAAGTTGAGACCTAACATTGGTGAACTGCTACCAGATCTTTTCATTTACAGGAGGCTCATAGGGAAACTGATTCAACATTTAAGCCAGTTCATTGTTGCTCCTAATGTTCCTCATATGTTGGCTGGCATTCATGTTCTGAGATACTTGCTCAACAATCTAGCACATGGCATACTCCTAAATAACTCTTCTGATTTTTCCCTTCAAGCTTTTTCTGATTCAGATTGGGCTGCTTGCCTCATGACCAGAAGATCTATTACTGGGTTCTTCATTACTTTTGGTGGTTCTCCAATTTCCTGGAAATCCAAGAAACGACAAACTGTCTCATTATCCTCAGCTGAAGCTGAGTACAGGGCTCTAAGGAAGGTTGTTGCAGAAATCATTTGGTTGGAGAGATTACTTGCTGATATGGGTTTGCACTATGGCTCTCCTATCTCCATTTACTGTGACAGCCAGCCTGCTTTGCACATAGCCAACAACCCAGTTTTCCATGAACGTACAAAGCACATAGAGATTGATTGCCATTTTGTGATGGATGTGCTTTATTCTGGTATGATTACACTCTCTCATGTGCCTTCTGCAAACCAACTGGCTGATAATTTGACCAAGGCTTTGGCAGGTGCTCCTTATCATTTCATATTATCCAAGCTTGGTGTGTACCCACCCTCCAACTTGAGGGGGGGGGGTGCTAGAGTAGTACATACTCGAGAATTCGTTACATGAGGTTATTAGTGTTACTTGTGTGCATATTAGGATATATTTTTGCAAATAGTGAAACACTCTCTGTAAATAATACACACACACACACACTTAGCTCAATTTGGGGACCCGGCCCTGTCCGGTTTTATTTACTGGGTCAGCAATACGGCCCAAAATATATATACCTGTAATTGTAATGAGTCATTTGAGAAATACAAATATTTTTTTATTCTCCCGAAATTCCACCGACTGTGCTCTCTCTTCTAGGGTTCCTTATACACAATTTTCACTCAAATAATTTCATCATTCATATTCTAACAACATCATCATCTTTGATTGTTCTCACCATACGTTTATGTGGAGCGAGAAAGAATTTTTTTGAGAAGAAATCAAATGCGTATGGGCTTGAGGGAAATTATGTTAAAAGGGAAAAGGTTGAATTGTCTGCATGACAAGTGAGGTGTTTTCTCCTTTTGACAAATTAGCTCAAATATATGGGAATCTAGTAGCGGCTGGACAACTACAGAGGACTCACATGGGAGATGTAGAACCAAAATCAAAAGTTGTTGGTATGCCAAAATTTTCACTAGAGGAAAGGAAATCCAAAGAAGTTGATCATTTGAAACAAAAGGAGTGTCATGCTCTTGAGTTGCTTTGATTTGCAGAGTGAGATATTGACAATGACTACATCCCCGGCATTAACGACAATGAGTCTGAACCATCATCTCTGTCGATTTGCAGATACACAAACTCTAAGCTTTCATGCTTGTGAAACTCAGAATCTCAGCAACACTACTGTAAACAACAAAGACATTAGGCCTACAAAGTTGGACTTACTAGTTGGTGCTATTTTGAAAGCAAAAGACCTTGTGTTGCGTGTGCAAAAAGAAGCATAGCAGTTTCTTGTTATTGACAGGCTTAACTACTGAAGAGAGTAGAGTACCATCATCAGAGTGCTTCTCTGGCATAGGTCCATATAGAGAAAAGAATGGGCTAAATAGTGTCGAACTAGAGGAAAATGGAACTAACAAGAGATTGAATCTGAGAACTTGTCTCATAAGATGCATACTAAGGAGCTAGAGGAACCCTTTGACAAGTTACCATCTCTTTCTGAAGTTAGATTGGATGCTAAGCTACTCTACCGTAACAATATTTATGTCAATGTACGCGAGATCAAGGAAATTACAAGAGCTGTTTGTCAAACTTAATTATGCAATAAAGGAAGTCATGGAGAGTGATGGTCGAAAACTAGCTAAAGGTGTTAATGTGGTTGTGAAGAAAATTTCGGACAGTACGTATGAGATTGCATCAGGCTACTATCGTGTTCTTACTGGTTGTAATTGTGGTCCTGATAAGTTAGTTTCAGTAGCCGGTAACTTTGGTATTCCACAGTGCCTTATGATAGCTAAAGAAGGTGTTCTTGGTCGAGTCGCAATGAATTATCTACCCTTGCCTTCTCATAAGCTACTGCTTTATTGTTTTCTTGCAAGTGTACTAAGATTCATGTTGCTAAGATTTTTGCTTCGAGGTGCTGCTAGTCTCTGTCCTTCCAAAGGGGGAGGGAAGCATAAAGGATATTTCTAGGTTTCAAGAACTATCTACACAGTTGATGGCCCTATTTCTCTAATTGGGATTGCTTTATCCATTTGGAAGCACAAAAAATTCAAGGAATCAATTAAAGACACGACTGCTTTGACAAGGTATTGGGTAGCTATTGGCTACAAGTCACACAAGTTTGGATTGGTACATGCTAAGGATGTTTGGGGAACACATGAAGGTGACTACTTGCAGGCAACAGAGAGTGTAGCGGAAAGTCCTGAGAAAAAGGCTAAACTTATGTGAAAATGGCTGGGACTTATCAGGATGTTTTCAGATAGAAACTAAAAATGCATAAAAGTTGTCCATGCACATTCCACCTATGACATATATATAATATAGGCGAAACACATCGACAGCCCGTTAAAGTTGTCCATGTTTTTCACTTAGACACCTCATCTTAAGTTCGTTTCACTTGAACACTCCAACCACATTTCAAGTATGTCATTTAGATACAGCGTAGTGATGTGGCATAGTGCGTGTACTACACAATTTTTTAAAGCGTGAGAGACATCTTTTCTTTTTAAGTTTTCTTTTCTCTTTCTTTTTCCTCATTTTTTTTCCATGCCATCTTTCCAAGTCAAAATCTTCTTCTTTCTCCCTCATTACTCCATTGCTGCAATTGTCAGAAGAAAAAAACTTTGTAACATTCCATTTTTCTTTTCATATTTCCTCTAAATAAAACACTTTTTTATTCGTTTTTATACATTAGAAAGGAAACCCATTTCTTAAAAAGCCTAAAACCTCAATTTTTACTAGTAATTTTGTTGACTTAGTTATTAGCTAGATTAATTTCAATCATATACTTCAAAAACCATAGCTTTTAGCCCAAACATTTCAACAAAATCATAATTTTCTACTAATTTTCGACATTTGAATAGAAATTCATTTTGTGACAAGTTTCACTACTAGAAAAATGCATTTTAGGGACGAACGATACGGACGACTAGCCGTCCCTAAACGTTGTTTACGGACGGTCTATGCGACGGCATCGTCCGTCCGTAAATCGCTCGACGCTAGACATATAGCGACGGGCAGCCGTCCGCGATGTGCGACGGCTAGCCCTCCCTACATAGTGAAATCTGAAATATAATTTTTCGTTCAGGGAGAGCTGCCTTTCGCTATTTTTTTTAGTTTGTAGTCTATCTGGGCCGGCTAGCCGTCCCTAAACACTAAAATCTAAATTTTTTTTGTGGTTTAGGGACGGGTGCCCGTCCTTATGTTGATAATTTTTGTTTGTAGCGACGGCTAGACGGCTAGCTGTCGCTACTTTTGATAAATCTGCACAATAAATTGTCAAAAAAAAGATACATGCCTTCCAAAAACTAATACAGATTCATATACACAGCTAGCCGAACAGATAACTAAACTAAAATACACAAACAAAATATAAACGGGATAACAATAAACCATAACAAATCAAACATAAAGTCCTAACAATAAACCTTAACAAACCAAACATAAAGTCTCACAACGTAATATAAACGGGATAACAGCCAAGTCTAGAACATAAAGTTTTAAACATAAAGTCTCACAACAAGGATGGGATAAAAACCAAGTCTAGAACATAAAGTTTTAACAAACCAACCACCTGCTCGACTCTATCCGAGTCATTACCATTACCCTTTTCCGATATGTACTTGGCCATAAAATTTTCCAACTTCTTGATTTTCGCTATGTTCACAGCTTCTGCTTCCCTTAGCCTTTCTAACTCTACAAGCACTTCATCATTGTGAACCTGGGAAGAAGAAGAGGAGCAAGCAGTAGAGATACCTACGCGGGATGGTTTCTTGTATTGCTTAGGTACAAATCCGTAGGCTCTTCCTTTGCTGCAGCCACCACCCGCTTGAACAAATATTGATGTAACTTCTTCTTCAGTGGGCTGGCTTGATCCAACATCAGATCCTTGGCTTTGAACCCATTGCTCCTGTGCAGCTCTAAGTTTTTTCTGAAATAAACAAAATTTAGGATAAGTATACTTTCTTCATGTTAAATAAACATAGAGGATTTAATTTAGTAACTTACCATAGTTTCCTCTGCACGTTTCTCCACAAAGCCTACGACATTACCATCCTCATTATATAAAACATGAAACTTCTAGAAAAATTCAATATCAGACATAGGTCCTCCATTTGCTTGCTCCTACAAGCTTATAAACGTTAGCACCTACATTAATTATATTCAAGAAAATCTCAATTAACAACTTACAATTCTGTGCCTATGCATCGCCAAGCTAATGAACCGCCAGTGCGTAAAGAGCCAGCCCTCTCAGATGCTCGGGCAGCCTTTGCTTGCTCTTGTAACGCCTTGAACTCATCTGTTTCCCAATATTCCAGCAGTTTGATCCAAGCGTCTTCATAAACCCACTCTGGGCGTTTCCCAGTTAGTCTTGCATTATGAAATGCGCTACTAAGTCGGGCTGCCGCTCTCTGCTCAAAACACTGAACTATAATGGAATCATGATACTCGTTACTCCAGGAAATCTTTATCTGCAATTTTTAATAATATGTTAGAAAACTAGATATGATAGGAAAAATTAAAAAAAAAAAAAATAGCAGAAATAGCTTGTATACCTTAAATGTATCAAACATCCTTGCTCTGGCCTCAGGTGGAATTTTCCCAAAACTACTCCAAGCTTCAAGAAAATGTGGATGCATAGCTTCTATAACAAGAGGCGTAGCCTCATCTGATGATACAAAACTGCATAAAATGTAGCATAAGTAATCATATATATATATATATATATATATATATATATATATATATATATATATATATTCAATTTTTAATACTTTAATGTCCCTATTGGAAACTTACCCATGGCGGTTGTCAGGCATAACAATTAACCTACCACGATCATTATAAGACCCCGGCTGGCCAGGAGCAGCTAGTACCTTTATACTCTTCTTCTGGTTCTTTCCTTTTCCTTTAGTAGTAGAGGCAACCGCAGAAGAAGGGGTGGGCGGCTCTGAGTCAGGCAAATCATGTGATCCCGGGGTAGACAATGTCGGGGAATCTGATGGAATTGGGGAAAGAACATAGTGCGGACGAATAGTCGGAGTAGGAACAAACACCATATCTGGAGCAGACTGGTAGGATGGGCATGGTATATGTGATATGAGTACCCGGGTGCAGGCATAGAATGACAAGGCAGGCTGGGTGGATGCATATCATGAGATGAGGGGCCTGGGGCACGAGGGGACTGATCAAACACTGGGGCAGAGGGCGGCCCTTCAAAAAAAGAAGCGCCATATGTTATATCAAGCCTAGACATTAACTGTTCAGTCGGTATCAACTCAGGATTAGTCGAGGATCCATCATCAGATGAAGAGGAAATCTTTCTTGGACCACGAACCAACCTGCCTCTACCCCTCTTACCTGTAGAAGACATCCATGTAATGAAAACATTCCACGAATAATTTAATATGAATGTTAAATTAAAATATATAAAATAAATTAATCAAGTATGAATATTAGATCAACTACGTAATAAACAAGTGATGCAATATATTAAAACTACCAAATAATCAATCATCCTTGCTTGCATCATTTTTCTCAAGTAATTCTTCCTCGCTTGCATCATTTTTATCAACAAAATGTTCCTCCTCATCTGCCATTGACGTTCCTCCACTATGGTTGAAGACCGAAAAATCAAATTCCTCATAAAAATCATCACCGTAATGCAACTGACCGGCTAATTCCTCATCCACAATCACCTGGACAGTTGAAATGTCGTTTTGGTATGCAACCTCTAATGCATCCTCGACTTCGAGTCTCTCAACCGGCTTAGCTTTTAAACTGCCCACCAGTTTTCTTTAGCCTTATTTTTTAATTTATTCTTACATCGTGGATAAGGAACGTAGTACACTTGTTTCACATTTTGCGCAATGATAAATGGATCATAATGTGCATACTTTTTTTTTTTTTGTGATTGACTTCCACCAATTTATACTGCGGATGCATTCGGGTACCTCGATTTGGTGTTGGATCAAACCACTTACACCAAAATAGCACCAACTTTTTCTTGGGCCAACCTTGATACTCAACCTCTAAGATCTCCTGGATAACGTCATAATAATCAAAGTGTTCATCACCAGTTCCAGCATTCACACACACCCCACAGTTATAGGTTTTCTTCCCCATTGACCATTCTTGAGTATGAAACTTGTAACCATTGATAAAGTACTTAGATATCCTTTTGAACTTATGCACGGGTCCCAAGGATAAATCATTATACAATGGAGCATTGCAACCGTTAGCAGAATTGTTTACCTATATGTAGTTCAGGTTAGTTTACAAGTAAACAAAAAATATACCTCAAAATAAAAAAAAAATTAGAAATTATCTTTGATCATTAAATACTTACATATTCTCTAAACCAATATGAAAATCTTATAGGAACTGCCTCACGCCCAAAGAAACGAACAAAGTAACTGCTCGGGACAATACAAACTCTCAATTAATCATAACAGTTTTTTATTTTAAAGTTTATATTTATTAAACTACTTGAAATTTTACCTATAAAATTCTTAGACTTCTGGACAATTCAACAACACATGAGTTGTAGCAACTCTTCTGTCGATGTTGTTAAATGGAATCCGTTTACCTTGCTTAGGCCCCCTACCCGGATGATTGAATATGGAAAATGGTGGATACAATGAATCATCGTTCCCACCATCGTCATGACGATTTGGCCTATTTCTCAAACATGGGACCTCGGTACCAAAATAGTACGAGCAGAAATGCGCAGGTTTCCTTACAAGGTAAACCTCGCATATCGAGCCCTCAATCCTATTTCTATTATTCACAGTTCGCTTGCTCTTGCCAAAAGTCCTGCATAACACGTTACAGTAGTTGAGTTTAAAGAATTAATATAAACATAAGAATACAGATGCTTGAAAAGAGATTACCTTTCAAAAGGATACATCTATCTTAACTAAACTGGGCCTCCAAGGCGTGCTTCTTCCACAAGGTGAATAGGCAGATGCTCCATCACATTGAAAAAACCAGGAGGAAAGATCTTGGTCAATTTAGTTAAGATCACTGGGATGTTTCTTTCCATCAATTCAAGATTTTCTTCCCGTAATGTGTTAGAGCACAAGTCTTTGAAAATTATGTCATACCCGATTTTAAACTCAACTCGGAGCGAGTCAGGTTTCGAATTTGACTGGGTAACTCGTTTGAGTTCAGAATTGGAGTCGCCACGTAATATAGTTTTCTAAGGCGTATTAGGCCACCTAAGTGTCTAAAGCCAAGTTCTTTATTAAACTGGTCTAGTTCCAGAGATTCAACGGGTAAGAAGTCCAAATGACTCGGGGAAGAAGGTGTTAGGCACTTCCCCAAGTCCCACGAAAGGTGGTTCCCGCCCGAGTCTGTATATTTTGGGATGTCTATACAAGATATGAACATTATCATATGCATTACTAACTTAAAGGGTCAATTTCACAATCAAGGTATATACTAAACTTAATTAGACAAGTCTAGGTAGCACATACACAATTGGACTTCAATATTTTGCATATAAGGCCTATATTCTACGCCTAGTCGCGTTTTAAGGCCTCCAACATAAATGCCTAATCGAAAGCGTGGTTAAATCTGCAAAAAGGTATTAGGAAGTGGTCTATTTGTACAATTTCAGTATTTAAATTAATTTTTGCATGGATAGGCATTTTTGCAAAAATAGACAGCTTTTACAAATAATTTCAGATTTTGTCATAACCAAATAGGTGTTATTTTTGAAATAAAATGTTAGCCATTTAGGGTCGCTGTAACTCGTCATTAATCGTCGAGCCCTAACCTTAATGGCTTTTTAATGTAGAGGTCAATTTTGGAAATATATATATATATGAGTTGGCTGTTTTCGAAAATGAGTTTCATAGAAGCAAATAAATGTAAATAAAGGGTTTTCACACATAGATATAGATATAGGCATAGACATGCAAATACATGAATAATTAATAGTATTAGGATTTAGAAAATACTTGTATAGTTGTATAGTTGACCCCAATACTTATACCCCCCTATACACTATTAGATTAGTGTATAAGAGGTCGAAGTAGATCGAAAATCAATTTAGTACATATAAAGGCCATGTTTAAAAACTGTTTTGGGCCTGTATCATTTATGCAAAGAGAGGGGCAGTTTTAAATTTACATAAACAGTCCAATTTTAGGCAGTCATAGCACAATTAGCCCCTGTTTGATAAAAAATTCCAGATTTCATGCTTTAAGTCGAAACGCGGTGTTACCAGAATTGTCATGCCAGTTTTCAATCGTTAAAATAATCTAATTATTGTAATCACCTAATTTTGGCACCAAAATTCAAAAAATTTCTCAGAATAGTCGTATTACATTCTTAGGTCGTGTGGTCCAATTTTTCTGGACTTTTAGTGTTTATTCTTAGCTAAATTTGTCTTTAGTTAGGATAGAAAATATGAAATTATCAAAAAAACTACTTGTTATGTGTTTAACTATGATTCTATGTTTAACTGTGATAGTATTATAGATTTATGTAGTTTTGATTGTAGTTAATTGTGTTGGTTTTAATAAGTATAGACCTTTTAAATGGCCATTTATAAAAAAATAATAGCCCAAACATTGGCCCATCAGCCCACTCCCCTGACCCGGCCCACACTCGCAATATATAAGACAAGAATCCACATTTTTGCTCATTACACACAAAACTCAGAAATGGGGGGAACTCTTGCCAATTTTTCCCAACCCCGCCGGAATTCCCCTCCCACGGCGGAGCCACCACTGCTCCGCCGCCGGCCACCACCTCCGGTGGTCGGAAAATTCAACAAAATATATCACTCGACTCCTTTCGAGCCCCTCTTTCCATTTACGTGATTGGTTTCGTCAAAATCCAAGCCGTTTGGAGTATATCGGAAGTCAAAGTGCGGTCAAACAAAAAATCCGGCCAATTTGTGCTTTTTCCGGTAAGTTCTTTGTTTCCTCCTCTTCTCCTTACTCCTCTTTACCTCTCCCTACACCCCATCCCCCCAAAAAAAACCCGTTCCTTGCCCGTGTCTCTTTTCCCATTTCTGTTTTTTCTTTCCATTTCAGTTTTCTTCTTCTGCTTCTTATTTCTCTTTTTCTCTCTGTTTCTGTTATGGTTTATGGAGGGTGAGGCTGTGTTAATTTTGTTTAGTGAGGTGAGGAGGATGATGTCGAGAGGTGATGTTGATTGGAGTCGATGGCTAGGCGGGGGCTATGATGTTTCTGTTTCTGCGACAGCAGTTAGGCGAGGGTGTCGGTGTTACTGTGCTCGCTGTGATGGTGATGCTCGTCGATTGAGGACGATGGAGAGGGCGATTTTTGAATTTGGTGAGGCTGTGACATTGCTGTGATGGTATCAGTGGTGCGAGGCAGTGTACGAGGCTGAGGCAGTGCGCGACGTCGAGGCAGTAACGGAGCAGATGTTAACAATAGCAGTTTAGCTTGGAAACGGGTTAGAGAACAATTTTATTTCCCTACTTTTCTTTTGTGCTTAGTTGTTTAGCTTTAGTAAGCAAAAAATGTTCAAGTGAATGGTGTGCTGCAGTCGTTAAAGTTTAATGGTGATCATAGTGTGTAGGAATCGACATATGTATGTTTGCTATCCAAATTAATGTCAAGTTTGAATAAAATTGTTCTTGGTTTATTTGTTCAAGCTTGATTTCACTTCATTTGTTTAGTTCTAATTAAGTGTCGAATCCCACTGGTTTCACAAGTTCCCTTCACTGTCTAAGCATTGAATCTATGAGAAAGTGTTGTCTTTTAACTCTGTTTAATGGCACGAACCGCATAAGTTAAGCATAAACATTTCCGAAAAAAAAAAAAAACTTGTGAGAATGCGCAGGTTTCTGATTAGTTTAAGTGAATCTTGGTTCCCTACTTTATTCAAAATCTGTATGTATGCATATGTGTAAATTTATGCGAATAAGCAGCATGTTCTTTGGCTGAATTTATTCAATGATAAGTGGAAGTCACATTTGGTTGTGTCGCAATGAAAGTTAAGGGCATGGAGATTTTAATTTGCATAATTTGTGAATAAGCTAATAGTGTAGTCTTGTCTTTGCTGATTAGAACTTTGAATGTTCTTTGGATTATTTAGTTCTGACTTTTGAGGAATCCAGTTTGGTCCTAGGAAGGGTTTGGTCAGCTTTGTGAAATCTGGTTGCCTTTGGAATAGTTTAGTTAGTTTTGGGGCTGTTCTAGTTGGCTTAATTGGTCCTAGTTACCTTCTAGTAATGTAATGAGTAATGGGGGTCCTTTTAGAGGACCCTACTTGTACATATTTCATCATTTTGGGACTGTTCAGAGGGCTGAAACATGGCCTATAGCTGCTGTACTGATTTCTGAAATTAGGACTGTTTGGGGGCAGCTGAAATAGTCATTTTTTCAGCTGCTTTACTATGCTGAAAATAGGACTAGAAAGCACTCAAGTGTAGGGGTGTGGGCTTGTACTTTTGTACAAGTCCATACCCCACCCTTTGGTCTCAATTTCAGCCAATAAATAGGGCCATTTATTGCCCTCATTGAAGACATCTAACAGCTGAAAAACAGAGACATCCACCAGCTGAAACCAACTGAAAAAATACTTGAGAAAAGGGGTTGAAACACTAAGCTTTGAGCATAAGAGATTTAGAACCAAAAGGACTTTCACACACAAGGTCTTTTGGGGTATAAATCTAGTGTCAAGAGTAGCAAGGAAAGGTGTTAAAGGGGGCTGTCAATCGCTGCTTGTTGCTGCACCTAGCTGTTTGCGTTTGGTGTCACTATTGGTTACTTAGTAAATTTCTGCACTCTAGGTAAACATTTCTTAACATTGCACTTTGTTTTCATTTGAATGTTAGTTGTTGCACATGTGCTAAATGGCCTTGCCGAGGCCCCTGCAAATTGAAACCAGTTTTTCCTTTATGCTTTCATTTCATTTTTTCTGTATTTTTACTTGCTGCTTTATATCTTGTTTGAAAAGAGCCACTTAACTTTGTGCCATAAATTTAATTGCATATTGATGTATGGCCTAATGAAGAGGATACTGGGGGATTTAACATTTAAAGCTAGTAACTAATTTACATGTTTATCCCCACGTGGCAATTTATTAATAATTGGAAATGAGACTGCGACAAAACTGAAATTTAAAGCAAAAGTAGGTCAATAGTGCAAACGAGCTTAAAGTAGCTTGTATTTGAACGTTTCTTTTGTTTCACAGTAGGCATATCAATTCTAGAATGTAATTATTGTTTTTTTTAACTCTTAAGCGTAGTTTGAATACTTTATAACAAATACTTAGCTAAAGAATAATTATACAAATAGGCAAATTTATGACATGCCTTTGTAAAATTTAAAATTAAAGTTGAGGTTTTGATGCAAATTTTGAACAACACCAATTTATGTGGTATGAAAATTGAAGAAATGAACTTAATTTTGTATGTATAATAATGGCCTCATTTTCTTTAAACAGAACAGCCACCATTTCGAAATTAAAAAAAGAAGGGTATTGAGTGTAACATAAGTTTTTTTTTTTTTTTTTGCAACTTAAGCTTTAAATCAGTCCATTTTCGCAAAAACATACCAGCCCACTTATTTGACCAAAATGCCTTTTAATGGACAACTCTATTTTCGCACAAACAGCCACTACTTGTGAGTAAAAATAGAATGACACTTTGTTTCAAACGACACCATAAAGTAGTTCATTTTTTGCAAAACAACTCAGCCCATATTAGCACCAATTTAGGGAAATTTTGATCACTAGCCATTTTTGGACGCGCTCAATGGGGACTATCCACCGTTTCAAAATTCATTGAAGAATAGCCAAAAATTTGCGCGCACACTTAAGCTCCATTAGCGTTGGAAAAACACCCCAGACTAGCCCCATAACAAAAAACTGGGGCTTTGACTTGTTCAAAGCCCAAGTATTTTGTTATGGGACTTTATATATAAAGCTGAGTCCCATAACAAAATGATGGGGCTTTGAACAATTTTTGTTCACAGCCCCAGCATTTTGTTATGGGTTATGAGACTTTATATATAAAGCTTCAGTCCCATAATAATGCTGGGGCTTTGAACAAGTTTTGTTCACAGCCCCAGCATTTTGTTATGGGACTGAAGCTTTATACATAGTCCCATAACAAAATGCTGGGGCCTTGAACAAAACTTGTTCAAAGCCCCAGTATTTATACTGGGGTTAGTTTACTGAAGCTTCCCCAGTACAAATACTGGGGCCTTGAACAAAACTTGTTCAAGGCCCCAGTATTTATACTGGGATTTGTTCGGAGGTGGCTATTTCTCAGCGAATTTGTTTTTGACGGCTACAAATCAATTAACGCGCGCCAAACAGGCCCATATACTAAATTTTTAGGGACACTTACAAAAGTACCTACAAAACCTAAAATAATTACAGCCAATACCCACTACTTTCATATATTACCCCACTTACCCACTAAATTATTTACCCACTCTACCCATCCAGACTTGTATACCATAGTTTATGCAGTATACCATAAAGGTATATACATATAAAGTATAACAAAGGTATACAGTAATAAATGGTTCTCCAGACTTGTATACCATAATTTATGCAGTATACCTTAAAGGTATACACCTATAAGGCATAACAAAGGTATACAATAATAAATGGGTAGGTTGGTAAATACTTTTAGTTTTATGGGTATAGTAATTTTTAATAGGTATGATTTGTAAATATCTTAAGTTTCATGGGTATAGAGTGTAAAAATCCCTAATTTTTACACCAATTTATAAGTTTTTCTCTTCCATTGCATAAACAGCCCACAAAACAGCTTTTATTTAATAAAACGGCTATTATTTAGATAAAACAATCATATTTTGGCTTCCTTGTTAAACTTTTAAATCAAATATTACTATTTAATATTTAATACGATTA
Organism: Petunia x hybrida; assembly: GCA_037355625.1. Taxonomy (NCBI): domain Eukaryota; kingdom Viridiplantae; phylum Streptophyta; class Magnoliopsida; order Solanales; family Solanaceae; genus Petunia; species Petunia x hybrida. The sequence continues at coordinate 6,991,094 of JBBBVM010000090.1, read as the reverse complement.
GGCAAATTAATAGGACTAAGAAAATTTGCACGATTAGGCAATATTATAAGTATGATTTGTGATCTACTTATTAGGCTAAAAGGAAAAACTAAATTGATTTAAATTAATTATTATTTTTGAAGTTAACTAAATTCTCTTTAAAAATAGACCAGTCCTTTGTAAGGTTGGGAATACGCAATACATTTTATTTTATTTTGAATCAAAGTATAAATTCTTCCAGTCCTCTGTGAGGTTGGAAAAGAATTAACACTTTTAAATTTTTCCGAATCAAAGTTTAAATTCAATCAACGGCAAAAGATAACAACCATATTTAATAAATTAAAATTGCGATAATAAAGCAACTGTGCTTGGCACAGGACTCGAGGGTGCCTAATACCTTCCCGAGAGTTAACTGAGAACCTTACCCGAATCTCTAAACGCAGACCATTAGACGAGTCAAAGGTGTTCCAAGGTACCTTCCGGTGACTTGGCACACCTTAAACTATGTCAAGTGGCGACTCCGAGTTCTCTAAATAATTTTGTACCTTTTGAACACCAGTCACGAGCCTTTAAATAACACCTCTCCGCAGGGAATTAAATTTTTTTAGGGGCGTGACAATTATCATACAAGATCATAACTTAAAGTCATGATGCAAACACATAGGGTGAGAGGAGTTTTAGGGAAGGCCCCTGGGTGGCCATAGGCATAGCACACTGCCCTGCCTCCTGTTTTATACATTATATGCGGGATTCTAACAAATTACAAACAATCAGGGAAAATCTAAAAGGATCAGACAGAGGGATGAGAAGAAGTGCCCTGCGTGCACTTAATACACAGCCTTAGAAGTATCTATGCTACTGCCAAAAGATTCAGGGAAGGCCCCCTCACAGATAACCTTAAGAAAACCTGTGAATTAGATTTTTGGTGTAGCTCTAAAGCTATCCACAAGTGTGCTGCACAAAAGGGTTAGCCTGGCCATGAATAGGGCCCAAGCAGAGGTGCAAACAGAGGTAAAACAAGCAGAAACCATACAAAGGAACATATTCATAACAGTTCAAATATAAAGGCAAGTAACAATGTGAGTCATGGCCTATACCTTGTCAAAACGGTAGCCAACAGGGAGTAGTATAGAAGATAGGCAGTGTCCCCCATAGGATCAATGTCCAGTATGCAAAAAAAGAGCCCAGAACTAGAGTAAGCAGTCAATATTTTCTATGCTTTTAGTGTCTTTTTCAGAAAGAGAGGGGTAAGGAGTCTTAGTGTGTCCTAAAGTGAGGAATGCAGCCCCTTAAAATAGTTGTAATAGTGCAGGCTTTAGTTCAAACGGGTAAAAGAATAATTAAGGCAGAGAATATTGCTTCCAAGAATAAGAAGGACACCATCAAGTGTCCTTTCCAAAAATAGGTCAATTAAACTCCAAAATTTTAGGGGAACAGGATCTTACCCAAACATACATCTCTCCCTGTTACCCCCCACTAAAGTCTAGATTCAAAAATCAATCACAAAAGCATATTTTAGGCTCGAGCATATTCTCAACAGATTTTAGAGGATCCTAATTAGCATTGTATCAATCACATAACCAATTTCTATTCAAGTTTTATTTAGAATTTCAAATTGAACTAATTAAGGTCCTGAAATTGTAGACAAGATTCCAAATCAACAGGCTCCCCACCCCCTTAGGCAATAACATAATCCAGTTCAAAATCAATCGCATAGGCATATTGTAGGCTTAAAAATCAATTAACAGAATTCCAGAAAGATTTCAATTAATCTCGGATCAATCAAACAATCTGTTATCACTCAAAGACTTCATTTTAACCAATTCAAATCCTCTTAGGCATGTAAAGTAGGCCATTCATTTAGTCCAGACATTTAAACCATGAAAATCATATACTTTGGCAAGCAGAGAACAAAGACGAGCATATGCCAAATCAACTAGACTGCCTTAGGTTCCAAATTTACAGATTAATGAAGGTATTGCAAGACACAAACCACGAACATCAAGCACTAGCCAGTGTTCCCACCTAAAGTGACGAACAAAGCTCGAAATTTCCACAGGTTTCACTTCAATTTAAGCACGGAATAACCACTAATCATGAGAAAGGATAAGCAAATCTAGGCATGCGAACAAGTGTTGTTGCCAAACAGTGGAGTAAATTAAAATCATAAATCCAATGCACTTTACCAATTAATCAACTAATTATGTTAGCATGCTAAGAGACCAGATAATTTCGAGTTTTAACACCAATTAAATCCAGAAAACAATTAGAAAAATAAAAGGGTTTTAGAATTACCGTTCGCACAAATCAGGTTAGGGTTAAATCGACCCCCCAATAAACAGTAGAAGGGTCCTTCCTTCTCAACACGATGGTTGTGTTCAGGTTTTGCTCCGGCATCACCGGTGTTTCCTCTCCGGTAACATAGACGAAATCGAGCCAAAAACCAACCCTTTCGATTTCTCTTCAAACGATGACATAATTATAAGGGTTTTGTTGCGGACATTGAGAGGATCGCGACGATGTAACTTGTTTTACATTTCGCCGGCTGAATCGACCGGAAAATGTCATGGCAGTGGTGGCGTAAGGTTTCGCCGAGAGAGAGAGAGAGAGAGAGAGAGAGTCGGTTCAGTGGGTTGAGAGGAAATGAAAAAGGTTTTTGGGTTTGGGGGGGTGGAGTGTGTAGTTAAAAATGGAAGTTTAATTCTCAGCCGTTGGATTGTACACGTGGACGGCTGAGATGAAACCACGTAGGCGATGATGTGAATAAGTGTGACATGTAATGTGTATATATGTATATGCGTATATATAGTGTATAAAAGTGTATAAAATGTGTATAAATGCGTGGAAAAATTATAGAAAATGCTTATAAAAATTATAAAAACAAGAAAAGTAATTATTAGAGCTAAAGAATTAAGAAAATCTATTATTTTAGGTTTTAAAATGATTTAGGTGTCTTTGTTAAAAACAGAAATAATTGTGAAAAATTATGACAAGATATGCAAGTTTTGTAAAATTGCGGTCGTTCGTGCAAATACTTTTAAAATAGCCTAATTGGTGCGCGTACATGAGATAGTGACTCAGGATAGGAGTGAGTGTAAGGTAATTGTGTGGTTATCAGTGCAATTATGTCTGAATAATGACTATTGAAACAGGAGGGACAAAATTAGGTGTCAACAAAATACACTCATCTCCGTCAGGGGTTTCCATACAGTATCAGGCAAACCATGGAAAGCAATAGGGAGTAAGTTCTCCATGAACACATGGCAATCATGACTTTTCATATTAGTTAACTTTTCTTCTCGTATGTCAATACACCTTGATATATTCAATGCACACCTATCAGGAAACCTCAAATTCCGTACCCACTCATAAATTTCTCTTCTCTCATCTAATTCAAATGTGTAATTGGCTAACGGCATCCGAACCTTGTCACCTAACAGGATATAGGTGCAATTCATTACGCCTACAGGAATGGGATTGCAGGAACGTGAGCAAGTATGTCTGAGTAATTGTTCATGCACTGCCTATGCAAGTGCTATATTAGAACGAGAGGAAATGGATGCATCACTTGGTATGATGATAGACACAAGTTGATTACATATGGAACAAGTGGTTAGGGTTCAAGTCCTTCGTGGCATTCTTTTTTTTCTTTCAGCTCAATCCTTCAGAATCCAAATGGCTAGAGAAATAGAATTTAACCATACTAAGTAAGTTATAACAAGAAGCATGTCTGCTAGCGCTGCTGTGCTCTTAGTTATAGTGAAATAAACTATGAAGTACAAGTTTTTATGTTGTTTTTGTTGAGAAAGTACGATTACTGGTGTGCCAATCTAAACGTCAATTTTTGTGGCATAGCTTTTAAAATTTGATTTTCTATTATTCGTGCCTCCATCATCCTGATCCATATAGTTCTTCTGATGCTTTTATTGTTATTGGATTACACAGATTATCAATATTTAGACAATAAATGCACACAAGCTTCAAAATAAACCATTTCTTTAGTGTGTTCGATATTCTAAGTCCTCTGCTGCCTGCTATGGATGAACTAAACTGAGCCGATTTCACCATCTTGTGATGCCATTAACTATGTTCATTTATTGTGCAGGTTACCCAGCATGGTTTTATGAGAGAATTTAAATCTCAGAGACAATGCTACCATATATCTTCTCTGGAATAGTCAATTGTCCATACAACATCTCGTTAGATGCAAAATTTCATCTTTCTGGCTCTGTAAACTCAACAAAAGAAACGGACTTTGTTCCCCGTGTTATATACTTAGCTGTAGAACATTGGAGAATCCAGGTATAAAGTATATTTGGATTCGCAGTTATGAACTCCAAGCAACCCCTACTCTATTTATGTTAAGATACTCAAGTCAAACTCCCGCTCAAAGAGCTCCAGTCCAGTATGCCAATTGATTATCTGTACTGTCATGATGAAGGAAGTGACTATTTTAAACTCCTGAAATATATTACTAACTTCATTTTACATAACAAAGTGGCAACTACACTCGGCATTTACGTGCAACGCACGTGCCGAGACACTAGTTTCAAAAAGGGTGAAACCATGTTGATTGACATAGTAGTATAAAAATTTCACGTGTTCTTTTTCTCCAACACTCTTAACATCAGTCTTACCAGATGCACCAAGTTAGAAGGCAGAGGATTCATTTAACATATTAGCTAGGTTTCAATCTTTTCATGTACAAGTTACTCCAAGTTATTCAACAAGGCTGGGAGAAAAAATAAGAATCTTTTCATGAACTTAAACTCTGTGTCGTTACTTGGCATGTCTTCTATGGAGGCAACAACCAGTACAAACAAATTCACGGGTAAGAATTTAGTAAGTTCTTGAAGTACCACTCGTCTAACAATTCAGGTTAAGTTCAGAAACAATAAAATGGAATTGGAAATTTATTGCAGTAAACACAAGAATCAATTAGAGCTCCAGCACTTTAATGTGATAGATTAGAACTTTCCATTTAGTATATAATACTGAAGGTTCTGTTCGAACAATATTTTACAAAACAGAACAAGAAAATGACCAAAACACAAAAAGTAGCTTAGAATAAACCACAATGTAAACCAAACATGTAGTAATTATCTTCTGAAAATAGAGAAAGATATTGGCCAATCGTAAATATAAAAACATATAAAACTTTAGGAAATAAAGTGAATCAACAGAACTGCATAGAAGTAAACGTCTTTGTTTTCATGCTGGTGGTGCTGCGAGCTCAGCTTCCATGGCCGGCACCACTGGTTCGCCATTGATGCCCTGCCCGACATCCACGCACCAGCGTATCGCCCACGCAACTAACGCCACCACCGCCAGCATCCCGATTACTAGCACTGTTGTCAAGAATGATGGGTTTCCAATCAAACCTCCACCATGTTCGTCGGCGGCTATTGGATTGATGATAATGGTAAAAATAACCTGAAAAGAAAAGGGAAACAAATAAATTAGTTGAGCACAAAAAATGAACGTAAAATGCTAAAGATTAGTTAAGGAAATTAACTTACAGCGTACACAAATGACATTAATCCAGCCATAGAAAGAAGTTATAAAACAGAGCACAAGTTCAGAGAAACAGGGGAATTTTTGGGAGATGGTGATTTGGTTAACTATTGAATTGAAGAATCTGACTTCTGCATATGCATCTATATATACTGGTGAAAAACGAGTCAAGTAATCTGGACAAATAGGCAAGAAGCACTATGTTCTTGAAACTTGTCGTTTGAATTTTGATTTGTTTGAAATGGAGTAGTTTTGATTTCCAGTGATAAACTAAAGTTGCCATGTTTTCTATCTTCCATTTAGAACACTTTGTAACATAATTCCAGTAATTAAGTGTATGTAGCTTGCACACTGATCTCTTCTACATGCATTCCATGTCAAGCTCCACTAGTTTCACTGTGCACTGCCATTACTGCATGAATTCAGCCTCAATTTCTTCAAGAAAGCAAAAAATGAAGGAAGCTGATTCACTCAACTACTGGAAATCGGAAAACAACCCTCTGCAACTTTTGGTGTTTATGAAGGCCGGAGCCATTGTAGGAGAAGCTACAAACAGCATGATTAAATAATTAAATAAAATGACGTCAGTTGACCAATGAACCTATTCGGTGTAGTGGTTGAGCTCTGTGTTTGAGTGCGCTTGGTTCCGAGTTCGATTCTCATGCACTATAATTTTTTTGAGCAAATTCTGGATTGACTCGTTGGCCCATTTGTATTACAACAAATGAGACCCAGTAGCCAATTATAAGTGATATGTCGACAAATAGCCTTTTTTAATACCTACTAAACAATAAATGTCTGTTGTTTCAAACTTAATTCAAGAAGCCACTATTTTATACTAACATAACTAATTGTTGGAAAATTTCCCTCGCATATCGTCTTTCGATCCGCCTCCTAGCCATTCGACTGACAAAAGCGTTTGATTGAACATGGGCCGGTGGTAAAATAGGACTTGGGGCTAAGGATTTTGAACAGTATTGAAGCTCCGACTGCTTTTTCGAGACTTACAACCATTGAAGAAGACATCTTTGTAGGGGCAGGGGTTCACTTTGCTAAACCACTAGTCAATTTTGAGGATGCGGGGTGAATTTTTGGTGTAACTATGTGTTAAAAGTTTAGCTAGTGGGCCAATTTTTCAGAGACCATTTAGATTATAGCATTTTTTAAAAATAAATTAGTTTTTAGTCACTATATTGAACTTCAACCCGAAGGTTTGAAGCTGAAAAGCAGCCTATATCGAAGTTCAAACCTGCAGTATTAAAGTTCAATGCTTATCTCAAACCTTCAGGATTGAAGTTGAACTTCCATCGTAAAGACTTGAATTAGGCATAGGCAGTTCCAACTTCGTCCTTGAAGGTGTAAAGTTCAATCTAGTATCTAAAAGTTAAATAATTTTTAAAATTAGCTAAAATCTAAATATTGTGTGTAAAATAGGTTATTTGTGCACTTGACACTGCTCCGTGGGATGAGGGTAATTTTGATCAGTAGCCATTTTCGGACGCGCTACTTGGGGACTATCCACCGTTTCGAAATTAATTGAAGAATAGCCAAAAATTCGCGCGCCCACTTAAGCTCCATTAGCATTGGGAAAACACCTCAGACTAGTCCCATTCAAAGCCCAGGTATTTTGTTATGGGACTGAATAATAAAATAATTCCATAACAAAATAATGGCACCTTGAACTAACATGTTCAAAGGTCCCATTATTTTGTTATGAGACTTTATCCCATAACAAAATAATGGGATTTATTCTCATAAAAAATGTCTCATCAAAGGGATAAATCCCATTATTTTGTTATAGGACTTTATATATAAAGCTTCAGTCTCATAACAAAATGCTGGGGCTTTGAACAAGTTTTGTACACAGCCCCAACATTTTGTTATGTGACTGAAGCTTTACACAAAATCCCATAACAAAATGCTGGGGCCTTGAATAAAACTTGTTCAAAGCCCCAGTATTTTATACTGGGGTTAGTTTACTGAAGCTTCCCAGTATAAATACTAGGGCTTTGAACAAGTCCGGAGGTGGCTATTTCTCAGCGAATTTATTTTTGATGGCTACAAATCAATTAGCGCGCGCCAAACAGGCCCTACACAAAATTTTTACGTGGGACGAGATACTTTCCACAAAATGTTACCACGTGTCCTCACAGACGATTGGTGCTGCTTTTTTGTCCCCACTTGAGATAGTTTTAGCAAACTTGCCTCCATATCATTAGTAGGGAACACATTGAGTAATGAATCAAAAAGTACTGCCTTTTCAGAAAAGATCAGAAGGCAAGTGTTTCCTGCAAGAATGTGGGAAGATATTGAAGGGCAAGTGCTGTACAGATAACACTTCAAGTTATCTGGAAAAATATGGGAAGAAATTAAAGGACAAGTGTTGCTTATGCAAGAGGGGGTCAAAGGCAAGTGTTGCCTCTTAAGCAGTACTTATGAGAAATAGAGGACAAGATGCAGGTGTCATTATAAGATTTCGTAGAGGTATTTCCGTCCGGATTTTATTCATTAAACTTAGTGGAGGTTATTTTTGTCAAACCATTGCTAACACTTAATGGGGTAAAAAAGGCAAATCACTCCCTATGGTGTCATAGTTTTGCAATTCTCCCAATATTTTTATGAAATTTTGCCGAATAACCACTTTTATGCTTGCTAAATGGTCCTTATTAAAATTGTTGCATAAATAAACGAGGAATAGCCACTAAATCATCTGAAGTGCTTAATTGACCATAATGCCCCTCTATAAATATGGAAACCTAGCGGATTCAATTTATAACCAGGGGGCCATATGATGTAGACATCTTTATAGGGATAGGGGGTTCACTTTGTGATTTTCTTTATCAAAGGGTTTTAGAAAGGGTTTTGATAATTGGACCGTTCGGATGTTCCTTTGGTCTTCGGGGTGATTTACAGAAATAGGACATTTCTAGTGCCTCATCGACATTTGTCTTCCATAAAAAACATCTTACAAAATTACCTCTCATATGAAAGGTCATGATGATTGTCAGATTTTTCTATTAAAAGACTGATTTTCACTAGGAGTTTTCTTCTAATGGTCGTTAGGAACTTTTCCTGATATGGGCTATAATTGTAAGATTTTTATATTATAACCATAGCATCACATCAATCTATTTTGAGCAAACAATTTTGTTTACCATGTTCAAGCCTTTCAGTATTGGACCATTTGTGCTATAATTGTGTGGTAAAAATTTAGCCGGGGGCTATTTTCCCGAAGAAATTTAGAATTTAGCAACTTCTTAGAAATTATTTAGTTTTAGCCACTAAGTTTGAACGTCATACCTTCAGGATGAATTAGGTTCAACTTCAAACCTAAAGGTTTTAATTAGGCAAAGGCAGTTCCAACTTCAGCCATGAAGGTCTGAAGTTCAATTTAATGGCTAAAACTAAATAACTTTTAGCAACTACATAAACTTTGAATGCTGTGTCTAAAACAGGCCATTTTTGCACTCAGCCCAACTGCGTGGCATGAGATTGTTTCTTGAAATTTTGACGAATAACCACTTTCATACTTGCTAAATGGTGCTTATTAACACTGTTGCATAACGAAACGAGGAATAGCCTAAATCATCCGAAGCACCTAATTGACCATAATGGCCCACTATAAATATGGAAAACCTAGTGGATTAGGCCTACAACCCGAGGCGGATCCAGAATTTAAGGACTGCAGGTGTCAGCATAAGCTTACTGCAATTATTAAAGACGACTTAAAAAATATACTTAGTCGATTCGATCAGCTCTGAACTAATGCGAGACAACATATACATCTTTTAAGACAGCCAAACTAACTTCAGACGAATTTTTTTTTTTTGGCGCTAACAATCAGTCCAGTCCCTCTCAATTCGGTTTCATTGCATAACAATAGAGAAAATGAGAAAACAATCTAAAACTAAAAAGTTCATCTATCAAACTAATATGATGGATAAAAGAATACCTCAAAAAATTGTTTGATGAAAAATTTTATCATATTTTAATTGCTATAGGCCTCTATTTAAGTAAATATCCTTGTTTATATAAACATTAAGAATTAATTATATATATCATAATTTTGGAGTTACTCAAATTGAAAATATATAAAGACACATTAGATCATTATGGATTCTGCTCCTCTCCATTACATAGTATCTCTATTTCCCAAAGTTCTCACTTGAATGAATAACATATGTCTTCCCTTAAAATCAATGCTTTAGATCTATTTAGGTAAATCGAGATATTTAACCATGGTTAGGAGCATATATATCTTTTGATATTAAATTTAAATATCTTGCATATCCTATAATTTAAAACCATATGTCAACCCCCCCTCCCCATAAATTTAGTTTTTGGTTTCATCAGTTCTTGGCCATTTAAATTGTATTTTATTCTTTAATAGAAGAGCTTTTTTATTCTAACAAGTCTGGTTAGGTTTAAGAGTTCATCCATAAAGTAGTGCTCTTAAAGCCTATCATGATAAAAGATAAGTTACCTAGTAGAACACTATATGCTGTTATAAATACAATAACTTAACAGAGAAAAGATACATACTTTTTCTAAAGGGGTTGCTCCGTCAATAACGTGACAACCACCGAGGACCAATAATTCCAGTCGTGGTCAAAATCAACTGTTTCCGCTTACCAAAGTAACAAGTTCGTTCTCGATTTATGTTTTTGAATCATTTATTTGGTATACATTTATAATGTGATTGTAATCCTTCATGTTTTACCAGAAATAACTACTGAAATTCGATCAAACTTATCAGTTAATTATCCAATAAAGAAATAGAAAACTTTCAGAATAGAATAAGACAATCATATTCAACAACTAAAATGCTGAGACTTATGAATTGTTAAAAGGAAAAAATAAGTATTCGGAAGACCAAATATCATTTTTTTAATTTTTAGAAATCCAACACCATTTTGTTCCTATTAAAGAGTAAAAAGTAAAATAAGAATTGTTCGGACGATAGTTTCTCTCTCCTCTCCCATGCGCTCTCAGAAATGTGTGCTGCCCCTGTGTAAGCCATGGCAGGCCAGAGAGGGAATGTCGAGAACGAGGGCCTGGCCCAGGACGACCTAAGAAAATACCATTAGCAATACTAGGCAGCTCAGTAAGTATAAGAGATGTGGAAACAACACCAGAGCAGATACTAGTCACTAGTGAAATACCCAAATTTGACCCAATGGTAAACAGACACCTAGTCGAGGATTGAGCTCAGCCGGACCGAGTGGAACAGTAAAGCGTCTACAACTGAATGACTCTCCTCAATTTGAGCAACAGAACCACATTCAATTGGAGCATCTGGAGACCAAAAATGGAAATGTGAACAGTCAAAAGGAAGACGAAGAGGCTCCCCCTAAAGAAGTAAGAGCGAAGATGAAGCTGCCATGGACGAGCATCTTTGCAGGTAATCGATTATCAGAAAATAGTACGGACCTCTCTTATATCTCCCCAAATCTAGTTGATGGAAAGCTTGTAGTAAAATTAGAACAAGTTGCAATAGATCTAGAGGCAGAAAAATGAAAATTTTCCCTAACTTTATATATGATTGGGAAACCCCTAGTTACAATGCAATGAAGAGATACATCAATCGTAATTGGTCAAATATTGCAGAGCCAGACCTCTTCTGGCGTGATGAGGGCTACTATATTGTTTGATTCCATAGTTTACTGGATCTACATGAGGTGCTATATAGAGGTCTTTATAGCATCAACAATATGCCAATGTTCCTTAAACAATGGACAGTTGATTTTGACGTATCCACTGGATTCCTAACTGAAATCCCCTTTTGGGTAATCTTCCCGAAATTACCTATGACTTGCTAGGGCAGGGATTCACTCAGTCGCATGGAAAGTGCAATTAGGAATCCTTTATTCGAGCATGAATGCACTACCAAACAAGCAAGGATATCCTATGCTAGGAACCTCATTGAGACCAATGTGACAAAATCTCTACCAGCTGAGATGACAATTATAGACCCTTATGGAAGACAGTTTCAACAACAAGTTGTATATGAGTGGAGACCAGATTACTGCAATGAATGCTTATAGATTGGCCATGATTGTGACAAGATAGAAAAACAAGAACCCAGGCAGGCACCTCAACCACCAAGGAGGAGGAGATAAATAAGGCATGTCCAAACATGGCAACCTGAAGGGGTTATTTAGAATCAGACCCTACAACCAACCCTAGAGCCTACACCTAACCCAGGCACATTTATCCCTGAAACAGATCCCCTGACTACTCACAAAAATCCCAATCAGACCCTTAGCCCAGCCACAACAGAGGAACCCCCAGAGCAGATATCAAAGCAGCTGGACAAAGGTAAAGATATATAGGGATAGAGAACAATGAATGATAATCAAGAAACATACTCAGTTCCTACAAAGAATGGTTTCCAAGCTTTTAACCTGGGTGAGAAGGATTTCCTATCCCTTAGAGATAAAGGGGGTGGATGGAAATCTGCATGATGACTTGGCTTTTTTGGAATATTAGGGGTGTAAATAAAAGATACAAGCAGAAGGAGGTAAAGCAGTATATCAGAACTAACCACATAAAGCTAGAAGGTCTGATAGAAGCAAAAGTGAAAGAGAGAAATAGCCTCAATGTACAAAACATGATAGTGTCAGGCTGGGCATTGCTGAATAATTATGACTATGCAATCAATGGAAGGATATGGCTGCTTTGGGATGAAAAAGCTTACAAAGTAACAATGATTAGTAGCTCAGCACAATATGGTCATTGTCAGATGCAAGGGCTGATTAATGATATGTGTTGCCTTATGACAGTTGTGTATGGGTACAACATATCTGAACAAAGAAAAGACTTATGGGATCAGCAACAAATGCTAGCTCACACAAGCAACATGCCATGGATAGTGAGTGGAGATTTTAATGCACTCCTCTACCCTCAAGATAGAATGTATGGAGCTTCAGGGACACCTCAAGAAATCAAGGATTTCTAAGAATGGTGCAACAATGCAATGCTCACTGAACTACCATGGAGAGGTGAGTATTATACCTGGTCAAATAAACAAAAAGGTTCCAATAAAATCTGGAGCAGAATTGATAGAACTCTAGGCAATGATGAGTGGATGCTGAACCAAGGACACTTAACCACCTCATATGGGGAACCTTTTATCTCTGATCGCTCCCCAATGCTGATCACCATTGTGAATGATAGTAATAATGTTAAAGTTCCCTTTAGATTCTTCAATGTTTGGGCTGAGCATGATAAATTCACAACTATTGTTGAGGCAAACTGAGTAACATAGCCATCAGTAAGCAACATTTAGCTCAACTTGAAAGCCATGAAAGTTGACTTTAGGAAGCTCAATATGGAAGAGTATAAAGGTATCTCCAAGAAGATTGAAATGTCCAGAACAAAGCTCAGAGAGGTCCAAAGACAACTGCAGCAACAATGTACAGATGAACTAACAGAGGAGAAGCAACACTTGCTTCAGCAACTAGAGCAATGGTCATTGATAGAGGAAAGTGCCTTCCAACAGAAAGCCAGAGTATCATGGATTAGACTTGAGGATTCTAACACCAAGTATTTTCACCTGTCATGAAGGAAAAAAAATCAAAGAAAGCAAATCACAGAAATTCAAGCGTTGGATGGCAGGAAGTTAACAAGTCCAGGAGAAAAAAAAAAAAGAGATAATCAAATTTTATCAATCTTTAATGGGCACTGCTGCCATCTCTCTCTCTGCTATCAACAAGCAGGTCATGAAAAATGGACCTACCTTAACTCATCAGCAGCAACTTGAATTATGTATCAAAGTAACTGATAGTGAAATTCAAGAAGGACTGTATGCCATAGGGGATGATAAAGCCCCTGGGGTAGATATATATAACTCAGTTTTCTTCAAGAAATCCTGGCACCTGTTTCAGAAGGAAGTATGTGAAGCTGTGACTACTTTTTTTAAGAAAGGCACCCTATACCCTCCTATCAACTGTACAGCTGTAACCTTGATCCCAGAAGTACCCAATCCAGCTACTGTAAAGGACCAAAGGCCAATAGCTTGTTGCATAGTTTTATACAAAATTATTGCTAAGATCCTAGCAAACAGGCTGTAAAAGGTAATGGCCTATCTCATCTCTGAAACCTATGCACGCTTTATGAAACGACCATAGGTAGTCGTTTAAGAAGTTAGGACTCTGATTAGTATGCCGATAATTTTAAAATCTTCTTAAGGTCCATTAGGACCTACCTGTAAAATTTGAGCTTAATCGGACTTCGTTTGGTAGGTATTGGAAGAAGGTTTCAGTTTCCGTTGTCGGTAAATATTAAAAAGAGATTTTCGAGCTCGATTTCGGTGAATGAGCTCCGATTCGAAATCCGAAAGTGCCGTTAGGTTTGTATGATTAGTTTTGACCTGTACGAATTTTCGGAAGCGAATTTCGAGGTCGTTCGAATAGTTTCCGCTAAAATAAGAATTTTATCTTTTCCGTTTTAATTCGCATCTTGAGTTTCGGGAGTCCGATTTGAGATACACCTTAGCGAGTATGTTACATATATTTTTTATAATTTGCTTGAATAATTTGAAATTATTTCGAGTATCGTAGGGTACCGTTTTAATTTTCGTTAAAAAAAAATATAAAAGTAAAAGGAAAAAAAAAAGAGAAAAGAATTAACGATAAAAAGGAAAAGAAAAGTAAAAGACAGAAAAAGGAAATGGGTGAGGCGGTTGCTTACACTTCCAAGATATGTATTAGACGAACAGAAACAGAAACGAGAATTGAGAAAGAGGAACGCAGCGAAAAAAATACCAGAAAAATAGAAAATGGAAAGGAATTGGAGCAAGAAAAAATAGAATTTTCACCCCGAAGCCTCCAGGTAATGATGTTAATTCATTATTTTGGTTTATTACGTGTGTTTGAATATATTTTAACTATAGAAATTGAGGTATTAGCCATCGTTCTATTAAGTTAAATTGATAGTTTACAGGGTTAATTGGACCCCGATAATGAAATTGATTATATATTCGTACTCATGGAATTATGGACAACCCATAAATGTAATTTATTCAGGGTTTGGTTATGTGACTTTGAACCTCGTACATAGGCCTGACCTGCTATTGCGTATGCGAATAGGGTATCAAGTTCCTAACCAGATTGCTCTAAGATGTAGGGAATGAAGCCTTTAGCCTAATTTGATATATTTTCTGCTTATTGAATAAGCATGATCGTTTGGCAGTGAATCCAAAGGATAAAGCAGTTGTTGAGTAGCAGTTTGAAATAAGGTAAGTGTTTGTATCCATTTCTTTGGAGTCCTTGGCCTTGTCGATAATCTACCACGTGTTTCTTACGTGTGTTGCTGCCGATAGGCGTACTCATTACACCTTAGCTTTGGATTTACATTGTATATTATATGTTATGTCCTGTTGTTGGTATTGCATTGAGGATCTGAGCATTGTATACTTCCCGGCTGTCGATGAGAGTCCCGCGCCGATGATGGGTTATTATTGCATCATATTGCATTCATATGCATTATATTGCATTCATATCGGGTACATGAGAGTGCAGGAGTATTCCACCTCTGGTTTGTATCATATTGGGTGCAGGAGTATTCCGCCCCTGATTCATATTATATTGGGTGCAGGAGTATTCAGCCCCAAGAGAGTGCATGAGTATTCCGCCTCTGGTTTATATCATATCGGGTGCAGGAGTATTCCTCCCCAGGAGAGTGCAGGAGTATTTCGCCTCTGGTTTCCGCCTCTGATTCATATTACATCGGGTGCAGGAGTATTCCGCCTCTGATTCATATTATATTGGGTGCAGGAGTATTCCGCCCCAAGAAAGTGCAGGAGTATTCTGCTTCTGATTCATATTATATTGGGTGCAGGAGTATTCCAACCCAGGAGAGTGCAGAAGTATTCCGTCTCTGATTCATATTATATTGGGTGCAGGAGTATTCCGCCCCGGGAGAGTGCATGAGTATTCCACCTCTGATTCATATCATATTGAGCGCAGGAATATTCCACTCCAGGAGAGTGCAGGAGTATTCCGCCTCTGATTCATATTATATTGGGTGCATGAGTATTCCGCCCCAAGAGAGTGCAGGAGTATACTGCCTCTGGTTCATATTATATTGGGTGCAGGAGTATTCCACCCCAGGAGTAGGAGTATTCCGCCTCTGGTTCATATTATATTGGGTGCAGGAGTATTCCGCACCAGGAGTAGCAGTATTCTGCTCCAGTTGGTTACTATATTGCATTCCTCTCGAATGCATGAGTATTCAGCTTCGGGACGGGATTACGGGCACATGTGACGCCATTGCATCATATTGCATTCACTCTATTTCATTGCACCGGTTGCTGTGTATTATGTGATTATAGTGCGATGTTTCGTGTATGTTTCATGTATTTCTGATAGGCGATATGTTCTGAATACCTATATGTTCTGCCTATCTTATGTCCCGAGTTGTTTATGAGTTTATGGTTCCATACGTGTTTCCAGTTATTATCTGGCTCTGCCTTTTTATAATTAAAATAAGAGGAATTTGGTTATCTGTTTCTTTTATCCCTGACTAGCTATCCTATTCTTTGAGATGGCTAATCTGCCCCACTTATTGAGTCCTTTTGACTCACCCTTGTTTGTTGTTTGTTTCTTGTCTATTTATTTCATTTTGGTAGGTTCGCTCCAGGATTGAGTTCTCCACGTTGTTTAGGAGTGAAGACGACTTCAGCTGTCAGGGTGAGCCAGCTTTTATTCCGGATGGCTACCAGTTTTATATTTATTATTTCAGTTGTATTTTGCTCCCTTCAGGAAGCGTATGTATTCTTTTGTACTCTTAGATGTCTAGTCTGGATAGCCCTAAACCTAGTAGGTTGGGTAGTCAGCTGTAATTTCTTTTGTACAGCTTAGAGGTATCAGTATGTCTGTACTTTTTCTAAGTCTTGTTCTTATTTATGAATTGAATAATATTTATTTTCCTAATTTAATTGGTAAGAGTTCGCCCGACGGGTCTAGGGAAGGATGTCGGGTGCCCGCACGGCCTAGCCAAAAATTCGGGTCGTGTCACTTTATCCCAGGGAGGAAAATTGCAGACAATATTATCCTTGCCCATGAGCTTGTCAAAGGATACACCAGAAAACATGTGTCCCCTAGATGCATGATCAAAGTTGACATGCAGAAAGCTTATGACTCAGTGGAATAGATGTACATTTAACAAGTCATGGAGTGCCTTGGCTTCCCAACCAAATTCACCAAGTGGGTGCTCGCATGTGTTAAAATTGTAAGCTACTCCATCCTTATAAATGGAGAACCAGGAGAGCATTTCAAAGCTGCAAACAGATTGAGGTGAGGGGATCCCATGTCCTCCTTCCTATTTGCTATAGCAATGGAGTACCTAAGAAGAACTTTGCATGACCTCCAAAGGCCAAAGACAGTTCTACTTTCACCCCAAATGCAGAAGGCTAAACATCACTCATCTCAACTTTGTTGACAATTTGCTCCTATTTGCTAGAGCAGACCATCAATCAGTCAAAGTAATGCATGAGGGGTTCCACATATTTGCTGCAGCCTCGGGACTTAAAGCTAACCTTAGTAAAAACTCAGTTTATTTTGGAGGGGTGAAGGACCAGGAGAAGAATAAAATACTCCAAACCTTGGGCTATGTGCAAGGAGAAC
Source organism: Petunia x hybrida (assembly GCA_037355625.1). Lineage (NCBI taxonomy): Eukaryota > Viridiplantae > Streptophyta > Magnoliopsida > Solanales > Solanaceae > Petunia > Petunia x hybrida. The sequence goes on along the minus strand of JBBBVM010000090.1, from coordinate 6,973,974 downwards.
TACCCTTCAAGTATTTAGGCATTCCTCTATACACAATGAAGCTAAGAACCATCCAATGGCAGCCACTCATATACAAGATTGTAGCCAAAATCTCATCATGGACTACCAAGTAATTGTCTTATGGTGGTAGAATAAAACTGGTACAATCAGTGATCCTTGGAATACAATCCTACTAGGCACAATTATTTATCCTACTTGCCAAGGTGATGAAATTTATAGAAGCACATTGCAGAAGTTACTTATGGTTAGGGGTCAATACAATTAACAAGAGAGCATTAGTGGCATGGGACAAGGTGTGTCTATCTAAAGCAGTAGGGGGATTGAACGTTATCAACCTCAAGATATGGAACAAATCAGCAATCACTAAGATCTACTGGGAGTTGTCAAACAAGGAGGATAAACTATGGATAAGATGGATTCATTCCTATTACATAAAAGGGCAAAACTTGGGAAGCATGGACATTCCTCAACAAGCCAGCTGGATGGTAAAGAAGATATTGTGTGCTAGAGACCAATTGAATCAGCAACAGCCTATTGCACAAGGCACTAATAGCATGATAAAGAGCATATACCTTCAGTTGCTAGGTTCACATCCAAAAGTCACATGGAGACACTTGCTATATCAGAATGCTGCAAGACATTCACTCTGTGGCTACAATGCCAAGGCAGACTCCTCACTGCTGACAGGATTGCTAAATGGGGAATTGTTGTGAATCCATGGTGTGTAATGTGCACTTCCAACCATGAAACAAGGGACCACTTATTCTGGGAATGTGACTTTGGAAAAATCCCTCTGGAATAGATTAACAAAATGGGTAAAGATCCATACTCCTCTCCCTGCTCTTTGGACTCAGCAGCTGGATTGGATCCTTGTATACACAAAAAGGAAAACTACTCAGGCTAAGCTGCTGAAAATGCTAAATACATAATTCATCGCAGCCTTGTTGAAAGAGAGAAATAGTAGAATCTTTGAAGGGATGTCAAAAAATAGGATCGACTAGCCAAGGAGATAGCTTGCGGCTGCAATGTAAGAGCTACTGGGGCTGTTCAAGCTACACTGAAGACCTATAGCTTTTAGTTACTAGAACTGATATACTGCATATTCTCAATTCTGCTTGTATTGTTTTTAGGAGTTAATCCAAGTATTATTGTTATGTATTAGTTAAGGATTAGCTAGGTTACTGAGAAACATGTACTGAGATAGCTGACTATGTTAAGTCAAGCTAAGAGATGTAATGTCCACGGTTATAATTACCAAATAAATAAATAAATGACGGAGGAATAAGGGGACCGAAAATTTAAATTTATGAGGAGGGGCTGATCTTGCTAGCTCCTAAATTATAGGATATGAAAGATAATTTGAATCTAATGCGGAAAAATATATTTTCTAACTATGATTAAATATCTAATTAGATGTAAGTATTAATTTTAAGAGAGAACAAGTGTTATTTATCCAAGCTAGAACTTGAGGAAATAAAGATTATGGTAATGGAAAGGAGCCTCATCTGCTTATTACATCCACTAAGATTTATGAACAATACCAACTCATTTTATCAACTTATATTCCAACGACGCAAGAGCCCTTTTTACACGTCTGAAGGCAACATTGAGTTAAACAAATTAACAGAAAAGAAAGGGGGGGGAAAAAAGCGCTAGCTAATCGCATGGCGACGATGGAGCAAACGGACACTTCATGGAGATTTAGACTTAAAATAAATTTATAAAAAGATAATGCTCAAAAACCCCTCTAAATTATCACTTTTTTGTTAGTTTCATACTTAAACTATGGGTTGGTTACGTTACCCCCCTGAACTATCAATTTTCACAGTCAAAACCCCCCTGCAGTGCCAAGTGGCATGGAGAGTGACTTCACTCTCTTTGTTGTGTGTGGAGAAATAAAGTAGACCAATAAAAAGAATCCATGTGGTATTTCTCTTCGATTTTTGAAATTTAATTATTCTTTTACTTATTTATTATTATTTTTGTCTTTTTCCTTTCTTCTTTTTTAATTGATTATTTTCTTCTTCATATCTCTAATTTTTTTTGCTAATAACAATAAACTAGTTGAGACCCATTAGCCTTAGAATAATAAGAGTACTAAAAATAATTTGATCAAAATATGATAAATTCAGTTGCAATTTACAACAAATTTTATCAATAATGGTCATTTTAATTAAAAAAATATAAACCTTAGCCGGCATGTATTATTTTAATATTTTAATACGCAATGTTCTTAATTGAGTTTATTATAGTTGAGTAAATTCAGTTCTATATAATAATTAAGTTTACTATCAGCCAAAGGGATGAATGCATTATGCACCTAATGATGACAATTCATCATCATTTCACACAATCCAAGAAAACTGAGAAAATACTACAAACCTCACAGGCTAAAACGATGAAACGATCACTCTTTAAAAAGAACTATTACTAAATGAAGACGAATTGTCAACACTGTGCAAATTGCAACAAAAAATTGCGGATAATAAAACTCCATAATACCTTAATCAACAAAAACACAAAAAACAACAGAATATATGTAAAAAAAACACACAAAAATATGAAAAAACTACCGTAATAGCAGTAACAACACAAAACTAACACAAATTCATAAAACAATATAAAAATAAAAGCAAAAACTAAAAACAAATGAAAGATCGAACGGAAACCTAAAACAAACACAAAATTTAAAGAAATTCGAAGTGAAAGAATTGCGATCTAGGGTTTTTTGAGGAGGAGGAGGAAGAGAGAGAATCACGAAATAGGTGGAAAAAAGGACACAAAATAATGAAACTAGGGTTTTTATATCTGAGGGGTAAAAACATCATTTTAGTTGGAAGAATTAAAAAGTGCTCATGTTTTAATGACCAGTAAAAATTAGCTCACCAAATAAAGATCAGGCACAAAAGCGCCCATCCCACATAAAAAAGAATGTATAAACAACAACAACAATATTCCCAGTGATATCCTACAGGTGAGGTCTGGGGAGGGTGAGATGTACGCAGACTTTACCCCCACCAAGGTAGAAAGGTTGTTTTTGGTAGACCCTCGGCTAGAGACGAATACTTTGAAAACATGATAAAAAAAACAAGATGCAAATATCATAATGAAGAATGTGATGGCATAAACTCAAAACTAAACAAAAAGACACCAAGACTAACGAGGAACAATAAGAAAGAAATAACGTATATAATATGACAGAGAATCACTCAGCTACTATCTAATCTTTTACCCTAATCTTCGCCTTCCATATTTTCCTATCCAGGATCAAATCCTCGGTAATTTGGAGGTGCGCCATGTCCTTTATATGTAGTTTGTTTATGAAACAACCAGAAATTATTTTGGAACCATTATTTCTGATATTATAAAAAGGAAAAATGGCACTATGAGTCATTGTAGGGGTCTTTCTTTTTTAAAAAAACAAACCTATAATTTTTCTTTTTTCAAATCGTAGCAACACTTTTTGAAATACTATCATAGCATAATTAGAAAAAACCTTAACTTTCTTCTCCCTCTTCTCTCTCTTCTCTCTCCCCTTCCCCCCTTCACCACCGCCATTCACTGGACTCCCAGTGACTTTTAGTCGTCATAGTTCCTCCCCAAACCCTTTCCCCCATCGTGGTTTGCAGATCCCGTCGATGCCGCGCTGAGATTGGCGTCTGCACCCGTTGTGGCTTTGCAGATCCAGATCTATCACCGTTGTGTGTTGTCGCTACTCCCAGTCGCCGAAGATCTGCTCTGGTGTGGTGCGCAGCAGATCTGTTGCAGCAGAGGTGTTTTCCAGCAATCGGAGGCGGCGATAGTCATGGGGTGGCAGCTGAGGGTTGTATAACAGTGTAGGAGGGGGATCTAGGGTTTTATCAGCCTTTTATATGTCTTTCCTATGTATTGAAAAAAATAGAGCTATATTTTAAAATTGAATAATATTGATATCTTTGTGTAAAAAAGAATGTTAGTTGTATAGTTCTGTAAATTGCCTATAAAAATGCTTTGCGTGGTAAAATTTTAGCCGGGGGCCACTTTTCCCAGGCCATTTAGATTTTAGCAAACTTTCAAAAATTAATTAGTGTTTAGCCACTATGTTGAACTTCAACCTGAATGTTTGAATATTGTCTACGCCTAACTTCAAACCTTCATAGTTGAAACTTCAATCCTGAAAGTTTGAAGTAAGGCATAGACAGCTCTAGCTTCAGCCATAAAGGTTTGAATTGTATTTTCCGACGTGTTTAGAGGCCTTTATAATAACTCCATAAATCCTCATGAACAAGAAATCCTAAACAAATTCTAATTGCAAAAACTAGGGCGAGATGGTTTTTCGTGTTGCAAGAAGGGAGGCCCTGTGAGTTGCGGTAGGCACAAAAATTTAAAGGGTTCCACTTTCAAGATGTACATGCAATATCTCAATTTAGCCAACTTTCGGCTTGCTGCGGCCCCGCGATGTGTAGCTTTATAGGTCACTATCTAGTTTTTTATTATTTTATTATTTTCTTCTTTTGTTTTGTCACGACCAATTCTATGTTGGTCTTCAAACTTGATTTCGTTTATTTTTCGGACTTTCATTCGAACTTTAAAGTCCCACATTCAATTGTATATAGCTGTAAATCACTTGATTTCAACATTTTTTCACTCCTACATGTTAAAAATACACAATTAAGGATAAACTTCATTTATTATTATTAAGACACACTAGAATACAATAAAATAAGGAGAGAAATATAATAAAATTCATGAAATTTTAGCCCAACAACAAAATTAAAAAAGAAAAGAAGGTTAAAGTGATCGCACAATCAAGAGGTTGTTGTTTTGAATTACAGTAGGAAGAAAAAGTGGGAGGCCTAGTGGGCTACTATTTATTCCTAGAGAGAAGAGTGGGTGGGTTAAAAGAGAAACTCACAAAAAGATAATTTTGTCAAAAAGAGTGAATATAGTCTATGGTCAATTATCTGTTTTGTGATTACTTGAATGTGAACAATTAACAATTAATAACAGAAAATTCGTGTAGATTTTGTTAATCTTGCACATAATTATTTATAATCAGATTATGTCTTAGATTTTACTGAAAAATGAGCATTTGACATTTATCAACATAAAATCTATTTCTTTGTGGATTTTGTAAATCATGCTTTGGAAAATCACATTGACGTAATATCTCGTGTAATTTTCACTTTAAACTCATTACCCTCCATATAAAATTTTATATATACGGGCAGACAGTGATAGGTGCTCAAAAATTCAGATCTAATACATCTAGTGAATTAAGTAAGTCCACTTTACTGCTTTCATGTTGTTTTAATATGAAATTAGCTTGTTCTATTAGTGATTCCTGAGTTAATTAATTTGGTTCCTTAAACATTAATATTTTATATACATATATATTCTGACATCCATGCCTATAAAACTTGATTCATGAATTCAGGTGATGTTAATGCACAAAACTTTCTTGGTGCTGTATTTACTTTTGAGTTATAACGGGGTTCGAGGAGAAACAACGAAATCCAAATTAAATGATTTAGAATTGGAGGAACAACTTAAACTTTTGAACAAGCCAGCAATCAAAACAATTAAGGTAACATATATTTTGGGGTAAAAAACATTGTAGTCACAAGCCTTTCAGAGTGAAAATTGTATTTTCACTTCAGTGCTATATACTTCCATTAATTCTTGACTATGAAGGTTTAACATCAAACTAACTATTGGTGATCTTTTTTTTTTCTTTTTTTTTTTGGTGAAATAGATGTTTTATTGAAATGATGAACCTACTGCATCACAACTTTTTTAATGTGTTTATTAATCTCTTAATTTTATCTCGTCAAAATGGAAGGTAAATCAACGACTTTGTAAAAGTCTATTTTAAGCTTTGAAACTCATATATAGATAAATCATGAGACTGAATATTTTTCCCTATTTAATTTTTATGTATTCAAAAGTTACATATTGGATAGCATGATATTTTCAATCAATACAACCAAGATTATTTATTTATGAAGTTTTCGATTCAGACTATATATGGAGATATATATGATTGTGTCGATTTCTTCAAACAACCTGCATTTGATCACCCATTATTGAGGAGTCATCATTTTCATCCCAAGGCAAGTCACAAATCTCTCCATTTAACATTGAGCTTATAAAGATATGAACTCGTGAGCACAACCTTAATTTTTTATGGACAGATGAAACCTACCTTATCTAGGACTAAGGAAAATTCAAGAAATTCAACAGCTAGTGGGTTATCGACAATATGGTTAAATGGTGAAGGTTGTCCTTTTGGAACAGTTCCTATTAAAAGAACTACCAAAGATGATCTTATTAGACAAAAGTATATGCCACCACCAGAAGATGTCACATTTGATGCTCAGGTTATAGTAAGATGATGTTTACATTAGCTTTATTTTAAATAATTCACTTCTAGATCATATGATATGTTATCTTTTGTAGAATATGTAACCACTTACTAACTCAGAAATTATAAGTCAAAAAGTTTCAAGTATCAAGAGACTAAAAGTGTATAGTTTTCAAGTTGCATCTTGAATCTAATGTATAAATATATTACTGCTTGTTCACAGGCTAACAACAATAGTATGTCAAGGAGTAGATACAGATCATTGCAAGGAGGATACAAGGTATACATGAATATGAAAATAAGTATTTCCTTTATGTCTTGCCATCAATGCACCGGTTATCCTTATTAGCGTTGTGCTTCCTAGGTCTCTGTTTTGGTTTCTTGAGCTTGGCTTGCTTTTTTTTTTCTATAAGGGAGACAACTAATATATTAATTAAACAAAACACATACAGGGAGAAGATTGTCTAGGCAATCTTACAGAATTGTTTTAGAAGGCATAGCAGCTAAAGCTAAAGAACTAACAAAAGTAGTACTATTACAAGTAGCGACAGATGTAACATTTTTTATAGGAACTAGTCTAGTTTTATGTCTGCCGCCTTGATCATGTTCGAACAGTTTCTGAACAAAAGGTGGTGGCGTGTCCAAAAAAGTGAGGAAGCTGTCCTTTTACATTGTGAGCCCGTATTTTGCCATGCCATCTGCAACAATATTTTGCTCCCTATATGAGTGTTGCAACTGGTGATCAGGGAGCCCCCGAAGGAGGAACCTGCAATCATCAAGTAGATGCGAGTTAGTGTGTGAATTGGAGCTTGGCTTGCTTGATCTATAGAAAATTAATTTTTTTTGGTAATTAAAAGATTTTATTACAACAATAGAAGTATTTACACTCAAGAAAAGAAGAAGAAACAATTAGCTGGATAGACCCAGCACCTGCTAAAACAACTTCACACTACCATTAAAGTACACTTCTTCTAACTAAAACTTATGTTGATCTCCTCTTACTATCGAACACAACCTGATTCCTCTCTGGCCACATATATATAATAGATGCAACCAGTTAGAGCAATTCTATACATAACGTTTTATTTTCTATTGGAATGTACTATTGCCCATTGAAGTTCTTCTGCCCAGTCCATTGCTTATCTTTCAATTCCCATCCATTGCAAGATTTTCTTCCAAACAATTGCTGAAGTGGAGCATTGGAAAAATAGATGTAAAATAGATTATGTCCCTAAGTTAAACAAGGGACAGTGTCTACAATGAACAACCACTTAGGAGCTCCAGGTATATTACCAATAAGCTTTCTCTACCCACCTTTAGAAATGCTTCAACATCCGCTAGTAAATTTTCTTAATATTGAAGTGGTGCAACTTCTGGAGTTCCTTAATAGAGCAACCAACATTTTCCATATAAATATTGGCCTTGGAAATCTTTTGAACAAGCCAAGAAGCTTGCTTTATATTTGCATCCCAAAAAGATATATATGCACAAATTTAAATATATGGACTTTACCGTTTGAGTTTAACTTTTCGAAGTCCCCACCAACGTGTTGAAAGTTTGATATGCTCGCCGCCTAGCAATCCTAAATCTTCAAGAATTAGTCTCTCACTTAAGCTCTTATATTTCACTTTTCCTAGGCCCTCACATATTCAGATTTCAAGCAAAAATACACATGTAAAATTTGGACAGACTTTTGTTACGAATTGACAAATTCATTAACTATATTCAGGTCGCAATAGTTCGAACTCCAGATAATCCAAGAAACAAGTTTGGCGGAGGTGCAATGGTAACTTGTATATGGAATCCTCATGTTGAAGGTCAACAACATAGCGCATCGAGATTGAAAATTCAAAAAAGTTCAGATATTCTACAAGCTGGCTGGAGAGTAAGTTTAATGACTTATCGTTCAATATTTCAGCTATCCTCTTTTAGTGGCAATAGCATTATTACGTCATTTATTTTTATATCTTTTGAGTTGTATGGGGAGAAGGAAGAAACAAAAAGGAGAATGAGATTGGAATTGATAGTGTACTCTAGAAGCAAGTCGAATTGTTATCCATAAACTTTTGCTTAACTATCTTAATATCTTTTTATTTTTGTGCACTAGGTAGACCCAACACTTTATGGAGACACTAAAACTAGGCTTTTTATACATTTCCAGGTAAGTTAGCTTATATACCCCAGTAATTTACATCCCAAGTTAATGAAACTACTATATATAGGCCTCTTAGTTTATCTACGTACCTCAATTTCTTATAAAATATATGTATAATTTTGTAGGCTGGTAATACAAATTGCTTCAATATACTATGTCCTGGCTTTGTACTGGTAAACAAAGATATTCCTATTGATATGGCACTACCTATTTCAAAAATCGGAGCAAAGGATCTATGGGAGCAGACAATTTCCATCGATCGGGTACATTTTTTATTAAGTTTATGGAATCACTTTCAATTTCTTGATATATCTACAAAATACTAACATCGACAACTCTTACTAAAGGATTTAGTCAATGGAAATTGGTGGCTCTTGCTTGAGAGAAACTATATACAAATTGGGTTTTGGCCTCAAAGAATTTTCACTGGCTTGAAAAGTTTTGCTACAAATATTGAATGGGGTGGAGTAGTATATAGTCCACCAGGTGTACCTGAACCTCCAATGGGATGTGGCCTTTTTCCCTCTATAGAGAGTAGTCGTGCAGGTTATTGTAGAGGGATTACAGTTTTAAATAATAAAGGTGACACCATAAATATACACACTATCACACATGTCGACAATTCACATTTATACGATGTTTTTGATTTTCCTCAATTTATACCTGGAAAGTATCAACATTGGGCACTATATGGTGGACCTGGTGAGAACAAAAAAGTCTAGATCATGTGGATTACTATCATCAATATATTTAATGTATGTCTAAGAAATTATAAAGTAAGTTTTAGTCAATTATATCTGATTTTATATGCTTCATCATTTTTTTCCCTTATATTTACTTTTATTTTCCATTAGTTTTGATCGTGGACAAAATAACTTGTGTTTTCAAGTTAGTGTACATCATTACACTTATATTAGTATGATTAGTTAAGAAGCTTTTCAAAGTCCACTAAATAGTGCCACCTTCTTTTGTCGAAGAGTTTGATTTTTGAAAATAGAACAAGAAAATGGGTTTTCAAACGTGTGACTAATTTGGCATTTTAAAAAGATCCTGCATTGTTCGAGGACATCAATAGTGATTAATAGGTATCATTATTAATGTGCCTAAATGGAAGGACCTGGTCTTTTTAGGATAACTGATGCCACTATATATAGAGGAAGGTGAGAGTTCATTTATGTTATCTGGTGGTGCCAAGTCTGTATCATTGAGGTTTAATCTATCAGCTCGTTAAGAAGCATAGAGTAAAGATTACTTTTTGGTGAGGTAGTTTCAACCTGACAAGCTAACGTGTGGCTTGGAAGGTTGTAGGTACTAAGAGAGTTAGTTCCTTGTTGCATTGCGTTGTAATCTAAAACTTTCTCGGTATTCCTTTAGTGGAAAGTTTAAATCTCAAGAGTGTTGGGCCGTGGTTTTTGATCCCTTTAGCAAGGATTTTTTCACGTAAAAGTCTCTGTGTTCTTTATGTTTCCTCATTGTATTAAGTTTCAAAGATAGGTAAAACTTGCAAGGAATCTGGCTCTTTGTGAGTTAGGCAATCAAAATCAAAAGCAAGTTTTTAAAGTTTGAAATCGTGTAAGGACACTATTCACCCTCCTCCCTAGTGTCTTACAAAAGTGTACCAGGTGCAACAATTAGAATTCCAGCTAGGGCTATATTAATTGTGTACAAATGGTACATCAATTTTTTAGACCAACCATCTCATGGATATAGCTTTCTTTAACTAACTACCACCTAATGCTAAAAAGGTTCTGATCGATTCTCATCTAGCTACACTCAGAAAACACTTATATATAAATGAGAGATTATATTGTTACTTTAAGAGTTGGTGCAATGTACGTAAACAGTTTGAAAATCTTTCTACATATTCATATTTAGTCAAGTGGCAGATGCACAATGGTTCATATATGGTTTATCTGACGTCATTTCTTAGAATTTTCTTACCCGTATATACTATTATTTGGTTGTATATGACGTGCTTTGGAATATAGATATACTTTTGACAACAGAAAAATAAGTTCAAGAATATTCATATACCCATTCGACCATTGTGATCTTTAAAATTCCTAATGTTTTTCATCATATTGCTTTTCCTAGATTATCTCTCTTTGATACATTTGCATGCAATCAGTAAAGTGAATACGCCAACTCACTCTGTAGTATAGGTATTAGGGCTGTTCATTTTTCGGTTTAAACCGATAAAAAGTTAATGGTTTATAAATATTGGGTTATCGGGTTATTGGTTATTTAACGGTTTGCAAAATTTTTTTATTGGGTTATCGGTTCGGTTGTCGGTTTTATACATTTTCTTATTGGTTAAACCGATAACCCAATAAGGTTTTCAAATTTACTATGTTGCGCTTATGTGCATAAAAGTAGTATACTTAATTACTATTAGTTGGAACTTGGAAACCTCAAACCCTAGTCTTCTTTTACTTATGTAGCTTTCAAGTCGCCCCATCCATTTCAACCACTAATTTACTATTTCACTCCTTGCCTCCTCCATTAGTTTATAGAATAATGAAGTATATTTGAATCTGTTGTTGGTTGCTTTTTTGAATATGGTGAATGCTATAAGAGGCATTTGAATTCGCTGTGAAAATAAAGCCGATTTTGTATTGGATGCAATCGTTTAAGAGGTTTTTTTTAACACTTGTTAGGCCTAAGTTTCTTAATGGTTAAACCGAAAACCGAACCGATAAGAAACTAAAACCGATAACCCGAAAACCGATAACGATAGCTTATTGGTTCGGTTATTGGTTTAGTACTTTTAAAAACCGAAAACCGATAGTCCAAACCGATAAGGTGCAAAACCGAACCGAACCGACCGATAAACACCCCTAATACATATAACTCCATTGTACATATATTTGACTAAAATATTGATTATTTTTCCAAAGTTAGCATATCAATTACTACCACGTGAAAATAGTGATTTTAACTGTTACATAATATTATAGGCCAACGGTTGAATTACTGAAACAGAATTCCAAGTAAAAAAAATTACAATTTAATACGCTATGCCCTTTTGAATGAACCATGTTTAGTCTAAATTAATCGCAACATTTAATCTCTATATATAGGTATATATTAAATATGAAACAGTCCATTGCAGCGAATGCAGGAAAATTAAACATGCCAGTACATTACAAACTTCAAAACCGACAAGGTAATCCGCCTAACGTTATTTTGTTATCAGCAATTTTAGACTTAAGCCACAACTACTAATATCGCGTAACAAATTGAGCAGGTAACAAACGCAGATCAATTGCAATATCCCCAATAACCAGTGAAGATGTTCATACTCCTACAGAGTCATCACACTATTCAGGTGTTTTAATTTCTTGCTTAACTACAATTAAATTCAAAGGGACATATGCGTTGGGTGGTTCATATTATCACATAGATTACATATTAATCTACAAAAAATAAACCTGTGCTTTCACTATGCAGATAAATTATTAGAGATGGCATTGTGAAGAGTCCAAATATATGTTGCAAACACTCAACTATTAAGGACGCGCAGCCTGAAGCAACCGAAGAAGCAAAAAAAGATTGGCAACTTAAGGCTTTATCAGCAGAGCTCAATAATGGCGGTATGATCACTACAATCATTTATATACACAGCTTCAATCCAGACAACACTTCAAGTGGGGAGAGATTGAAGGGCAAGTGCTGCACAGACAACACTTCAAGTTATCTGGGAAAATAGGGAAAAAAAATTAAAGGGTAAGTGTTGCTTATGCAAGAGGGGGGTCAAAGGCAAGTACTGCCTCTTAGGCAGTATTTACGAGAAATAGAAGACTTAATGGGGTCAAAAAGGCAAACCACTGCTTATGGTGTCATAGGTTTGCAATTCTCCCAATATTTTCATGAAATTTTGACGAATAACCACTTTATGCTTGCTAAATGGCGCTTATTAACATTGTTGCATAAATAAACGAGGAATAGCCATTAAATCATCCAAAGTACCTAATTGACCATAATGCCCCTCTATAAATATGGGAAACCTAGCGGATTCAGTCTATAACCAAAGGCTCTATGAAGAAGACATCTTTGTAGGGACAGGGGTTCACTTTGTGATTTTCTTTATCAAAGGGTTTTAGAAAGGGTTTTGATATTGGACCGTTCGGATGTTCCTTTTGCCTTCAGGGTGATTTATAGACATGGGACATTTCTGGTGCCTCATTAACATTTGTCTTTCATAAAAAAAAAACTTACAATTAACTCTCATATGAAAGGTCCTGACGATTGTCAGATCTTTCTATTAAAAGACTTGATTCACTAGGAGTTTTCTTCTAATGTTCATCAGGAACTTTTTCTGATAGGGGCTATAATTGTAAGATTTTTATATTATAACCATAGCATCAGATCAGTCTATTTTGAGCGAACAATTTTGTTTACCATGTTCAAGCCTGTCAGTTTCCTTTGGACCATTTGTGCTATAATTGCGTTGTAAAAATTCAGCCGGGGGCTATTTTCCCGAAGAAATTTAGAATTTAGCAACTTCTTAGAAATTATTTAGTTTTAGCCACTAAATTGAACGTCATACCTTCAGGATGAATTAGGTTCAACTTCAATCCTAAAGGTTTGAATTAGGCATAGGCATAGGCAGTTCCAACTTCAGCCATAAAGGTCTGAAGTTCAATTTAATGGCTAAAACTAAATAACTTTTAGCAACTACATCAACTCTGAATGCTGCGTCTAAAACAGGCTATTTTTGCACTTAGCCCAACTGCATGGCATGAGATTGTTTCATGAAAGTTTGACGAATAACCACTTTCATACTTGCTAAATGGCGCTTATTAATACTGTTGCATAACGAAACGAGGAATAGGCTAAATCATCCGAATCACCTAATTGACCATAATACCCCACTATAAATATGGAAAACCTAGTGGATTAGGCCTACAATCTAAGGCGGTTCTAGAATTTAAGGACTGCGGGTGTCAGCATAAGCTTATTGCAGTTATTAAAGACCGACTTAAAAAATATACTTAGTCGGTTCGATCAACTCTGAGCTAATGCGAGGCAACATATACATCTTTTAAGATAGCCAAACTAACTTCAGACGAATTTTTTCTTTTTTGTGCTAACAATCAGTCCAGTCCCTCTCGATTCGGTTTCATTGCATAATAATAGAGAAAATGAGAAAACAATCTAAAACTAAAAAGTTCATCTATCAAACTAATATGATGGACAAAAGAATACCTCAAAAACTTTTATCCTGTTTTAATTGCTATAAGCCTCTATTTAAGTAAATATCTTTGTTTATATAAATATTGAGAATTAATTATATATACCATAATTGTGAAGTTACTCAAATCGAAAGTATATAAAGACACATTAGCTTATTACGGATTCGGCTCCTCTCCATTACATAGTATCCGTATCTCCCAAAATTTCTTTTTTTTTTTTTTGTTTAAAACATGATATTATATTAATACTAGCTAAGGCGGATTACATAGGATATTCAAACAGATCCCCACAGAATCTATTACTTGATTAGTAGAGTTTATATTTAACAAGGGAATGGCTTTAAGCACATTCAGATTTCCTAGGGAGGCTGGATGACTACAAATACTATCCGAAGTGGTGATCGCAAAACATATATCCTCCTTATCTTCTACAAAAGTTTGATAGACGAAGTAAGGTGGCACTGCATAGTGGTGGGTGACGTTTGGATTGGACGTCGAGGGAGCCTCTTTTGCCATGAGGTGGGCGACCTTGTTGCCTTGTCGAAAATTATGCCGGATTTGCGGCATTTGGAGCCTGGACATCATTTACTTGCAAGATTGAATAACAGAAGCATAAGAAGGAGTAGGATTCTCACTTAGATGAATAATACATGTCTTCCCTTATAATCAATGCTTTAGATCTATTTAGGTAAATCGAGATGTTTAACCATGGTTAGGAGCATATATATCTTTTGATATTAAATTTAAATATCTTGCATATCCTATAATTTAGGACCATATTACAACCCCCCCTCTCCTTTCCCCCAATAAAGTTAGTTTTTGTTTTCCATCAGTTCTTAGCCATTTAATTTGTATTTTATTCTTTAATAGAAGAACTTTTTTATTCTAACTAGTCTCGTTGGGTTTAAGAGTTCATCCGTAAAGTAGTGCTCTTAAAGTCTATCATGATAAAAGATACTTAGTAGAACACTATATGTTGTTATAACTACAATAACATAACAAGAGAAAAGATACGTACTTTTTTTTTAAAGAGGTTGCTCCGTCAAGAATGTGATAACCACCGACGACCAGTAATTCCAGCTTTGATCAAAATCAATTGTTCAGCTTAACAAAGTAACAAAGTCACTATCACACATGTTGACAATTCAAAATTATACGATGATTTAGATTATCCTCGATTTATACCTGGAAAGTATCAATATTGGGTACTATATGGTGGACCTGGTGAGAATAAAAGAGTCCAGATCAATGGATTACAACCACCACAACTTTTAATTTATTGCTAAAAAAATATAGAGTAAGTGTTTAGCCGGTTATAACTATACTTGATTTTATATGCTTCGTCATGTCTTTTTCCTTATATTTACTTTCATTTTCCAATAGTTTTGATCGTGGACAAGACAACTTGTTTTTTCTAAGTTATTGTACATCGTTACGCTTATATTACGTACGATCGGCTAAGAAGCTTTCCAAAGTCCGTTAAGATATCACCACCTCCTTTTGTCGAAGAGTTTGATTTTTGAAAATAGAAGCAGTGAATGGGTTTCGAGACGTGTAGCTAATTTGGCATGTTATGAAGATTGTGGATTGTTCAAGGACATCAATAGTGATTAATAGCAGAGGCGGATGTATTAGTAGTGTACCGGTGTCATCCGACACCGCTCAATCAAATATTTTTGTTAAATATATATATATAATAATAAGCAAAAAGAGAATATTGCCTATAAAAATAAAGAATGACACTACTAAAATAAGAGAAATAGTAGGTGAGTTGTTTCAAGCACATATGGTTCAACCTTAGAGTCTAGAGTTCAAACCCCACTGGTGTTAGCCTATTTCAACAATTATTTTTAGCTATATTTTGACACCACTAACAAAAAATCCTGCACCATTAAGTGAATCTTTTTAGGATAACTAGTGTCTCGACACCACTAACAAAAAATCCTGCACCATTAACTGAATCTTTTTAGGATAACTAGTGTCTCGACACGTGCGTTGCACGTGAATGCCAAATCTTGTAATATTATGCCAAATTTTTACGTAATATACTAAAATTGCAAACAAATAATGTTCTGACCTTCTCAGATGTTGGTTGAATGTATAAACACTTTGCTACATCAAAAAGTAATTCTCTATTTCAAACTTCAACCTTAGGCATTATCTATAAATAACAAAACTAACTAAAAGATAATCTCGAAAATCAATATTATAGTGATACCTAAACTTTCAAACCTTCAGATTTCGCTTGTTTGGTAGCCAAACCAAAGTTCAATCAATCCGCCAAATAATTAAATAACTTCACTATGATTATAAGTGAAGAATGTAATTGGTCAATCATATATATATATATATATATCATGACACAAATTCAAACAATAGAAATAGTGGCATTCGAAGCCAACGTGCATCTGACAGTTCTTCTATATGTTCCTAATATAATCCTACTATATTCGTAGTCATTTTCATCCTCATCCCAGCCCTAGACTACTAATTTGATTTTTAAACGGTCTTCAAACAATATTAATAGTTCAGGTCGTAACAATTTATCCAGATTTGCACTTCTTAGATTTTCAGCTTTAATCATTAAATTTCCATCGCATCTTTCCAATACAAACCATCCCAAGATCCAAAACCCTTTCTGGACTTTAAGAAACTACCATACATGAGCATGAACAAACAAATGTTCGCATGTTTGTAAATACCATGACTTCCACTGAAAAAGTAAACAAAGTATAATAGTAAATGAAATTTAAAGTTTTAGGAAGTTTTTCTATAATAACAAAATCTTTAGGGAACTAAAAATACAGACAAAAAAGAAATAAATATTTTGAGTCTGGCCTTAAGTTGATCATAAAATAGAGTAAATCTCTTGTATTGCATGCAATCAATCATCTTCTAAAGAAAAGAAAATTAAAGGCGCAAGGATGGTAGAGGAAGAAACTGATGAAGATCCAAGAGTGAAGGGAAACATGAATGTAACAGTTAACTTTGAAAGAAATAAAACTAAATGGTTGCGACTCTTGACGGAGAGCAACATTATTGGCGTACCCTGTGTGTTGCCAGGTTCTGGCGGTTGTATTTCGTGGTTTGTTTTTCTTTTAAAATTTCTTGATGCATCGTATAGAACTCAATATATGTTTAACCCAAAAAGACTTATTCAACTTGTCTTCCCTTCCAAACAATTAATAAATAACTAAACAAACAGTTGTAGCTTTCTAACAGGTTGATTGAATGTATTTTGTGATAGTGCAACCTATTAATTAATATCGTGCAGCATAAAATAACATAACATGGTTACATTGTTATCCATCACAAGCGTCAAGTAATATTCAAAATATTGTAGATTACGAATTGCAGTGTCTGCATGAAATTGATCAAATAAGTTTCGGAGCAAATAAGCATGTTATTGTTTAATGGAAGAAACCGATAATACAAAAAAAAATAATTATAAAGTCAAATTACAAAGTTAGAAGTGCTTTAGAATGAGTAAAAATACCTTTGTTATTTTTGATACTAAAGTGTCAAATAGCTGCATAGTTGTGTCAATGCATTATTTGCAAGTGTATGTAGATCTACACGGCTAAGAATATATTAATCAATGTCTCTTTTTTTCCGGAATTAGTAGAAGAAATCGAAAGATATTGAACTAGAAAAATCTCGACTTAAATAAAAGTTTAAAAGTGGAACCTGTTTAATGCATCAGCACTTTCTTTTAGAGTGAATTAATTAGGGGTAGAAGGTTCAAGCTTCTCATCAACCATGAGGATGTAGATCCATGTTCTTTTGGAAGACCGGCACAACCCTTCATTAGGATATACTCTCCTCTGAATATTCAAGTAAAGCCTATCTTTCCCTAATAAAAAATATAAATTGTCCTCTTGGTACTCACGGCTCAGTAACCAAAAAATGAAGCTTGGAGTTTGTTTGTAACGTTTTAACATTTTTAAGGGTTGTGATTGTTTAAGGAAGATGTGAAGGTTGGCTAATAGGTGCGTGGGTTTTTCTTTTCCATTTTTTAATAAGGTATTTATGTTATTCAGAGGGGCAATTTGGTAATCTGACTTTCATCTTTATAGAGGACATGCTTTTATAGTAATATGATGATTGATACCGCTATAAAGGAAGTTGAGAGTTAGTTTATGTTAGCTGATGGTGTCTAGCCTGTGTCAACAATATTATTGTTAATCTTTCCCTTACAAAAGCTTTTTAGTTAGTAGTTTCCTATTTACAAATATCGCAACCTTTTACTTCAAAAAAAAAAATATAATATGACATAAAGGACGGGGTTAGTATGTACTCCCTCCGTTCCAAAATGGTTGTCATAGTTTGACTTGGAGCGGAGTTTAAGAAATGTGGTAAGACTTTTGGAACTTGTGGTCCAAAATAAGTCATATATAAATATGTGGCTATAAAGCATTTCATTAAGGGTAAAGTAGTAGTTTCAACTCAAAAATATTTCCAAATTTAGAATTGTGCCATTCTTTTTGGAACGGACTAATAAGGAAACTATGACAACCATTTTGGAACGGAGGTAGTAACAGTTTGACAACTTTCAAATGCTTTTATGTCACAAATGCATTACCACCTAACATTTTGAATTCACTAAGCGAGAGATTATTTCTTTGGATTTTATTTGATACAGTCATACATGTTATTCATCTGTTGCAAACTGTACTATAAACTTGGACCCATTTCATTGGGAATTGATTTCTTCATGTCCAAAAAGACGGTCTATCTTTTTTTTTTTTTTTTGTCCCAAAATGAGTGTCTATTTACTTTTATGGCAACTCTTTAAATCTAAGATTTGTTTTGCTCCACAGTATTTAAAGGCACTGGCCCACATTACACACACCTTTCATTTACACCACAGAATTTAAAAGTCTTTCATTTTTTTCTTAAACTCTGTGCCCAGTCAAACTGAGACAGTCTTTTTGGGCGGAGGAGTACTTAATTCTTTCAGCAAACTACATGTGCCACTAAATGTAAAAAAAACGCCATTGTTTGATCACTCCAAAGGTCGGATCTCCAATAAGCAAATACGCTTGGGTATTACTGCTTCAACAGTCTCTGCTAATTTTCCTTTTACTCTTTCAGTTTCAAGTCTATGTACTTTTGATTTTTGGTAATATTTTCTTGTTTCTATCTTCCTTCCTTTGTATCTATTTCTTTCATATACAATTAATTTTTCTTGGGGTAATTCAAATATGAGAGATTATGGATGTTACATGTTTCGCTTTCCTGTGTCTGTTTGTTTAGAAAGGAATTTGAGGAAGCAGATTCTAAACAAAATCAACTTCTTATCACTGGTTAACTTTTAAAGGAGATGGAGAGCAATGTCTATATTGGTAAGTTCATATTTTTTGTTCTTTTGGGTTGTTCTCTACACTTGATTTTTTCACATGCATGTCAACTAAGTACTTTTTTATTTTACTCATGCATGTTTAGAAATAGATACTCAGGTGCAGGCTTGTGAATAATTATGCGTTTTTTTGCTATTGGGATATATATAAATTATTTGTATTTTTTCTAAATTAATAGCGGTAGAAATGCGGTTTCATTTACGTTCTCTGATCATTCTATAGATGTTTATTGTTCTTTCATTAGTTTCTTATACACTGGAAAGTCGATATATAGTTGAAATATGAAAAAAGTGACTTGGATAGGGTAATGGCGAGTTTTGGATTATACTTTGAAATGCTTTGTATTTCAAGGATGGAAAAGCTCTAAAGATGAAAAGATTAGGAATAGGATAGGAGTACTAACTCTAGAATTATATTTGGAGTCCCGATCTTGAACACAAAAAGAAGTTAATTGAGCTTCCACTTGCAAGTCACTCTTATTTTAGTTTTATTAATAGCTCTTTTACATATTTTTGGAGTTCATCAGTTCTATAGTCAGTAGCAGAAAAATGTGGAGAAGATCTCTATGTTGTATATTGTTTGTTTCATTAAAGATGCTCTAAAAATAAGAATTGATTAGAATAAGAGGAAAATATGTACGACCCTTCAAATTGGGAACGAGATAGCTCTGCGTAGCTCGAAGATGAATTTCATTTAAATAATTGATGAGTCTAGCTTGATTCTTTCCAATGAATTTTGAATAGATGTAATCGGTCAACAGTTTCCTAATTGTCTTCTTTTTTCCTCCTACTTTATGTTTTCCAACTGCAGAAGCACTCATTTTGTTGTCGAAATTTTTGCTACTGCAAAGGAAGCCTTCTTTTGAGAAGAATGGTAATTTCTCATTCACCTCGCCGCCTCAGTTTTTTTCTGTGACCTCCTCCTATCCTTTATGTAATTTAAAGAAAGATGCGTTAGAATTTCCATAAGTTGACCATTTAACCCTTATCTTCTACTATTTTAAGACATAATCTTATGGATTTACAGCTGAATATTTTCTGCATCGGATTTGTTTAACCGGTTTCTGCTGTTTGAACTACTATCTCTTATAGATCTGACACGACCCGAAATCCGGTTAGGCCGTGCGGGCACCCGACATCCTTCCCTAGACCCATCGGGCGAACCCTTACCAATTAAATTAGGAAAATAAATATAATTCAATTCATTAATAAGAACAAGACTTAAAAAAAATACAGACATACTGATACCTCTAAGCTGTACAAAAGAAATTACAGCTGACTACCCAACATACTAGGTTTAGGGTTATCCAGACTAGACATCTAAGAGTACAATAGAAAACAGATACCTCTTGAAGGGAGCAAAATGCAACTGAAATAATAAACAATAAACTGGTGGCCATCAGGAATAAAAGCTGGCTCACCCTGACAGCTGAAGTCGTCTTCGCTCCTGAACAACGTGGCGAACTCAATCCTGGAGCGAACCTGCCGAAACGAAATAGATAGACAAGAAACAAACAACAAACAAGGGTGAGTCAAAAGGACTCAATAAGTGGGGTAGACTAGCCACCTCAAAGAATAGGACAGCTAGCTAGGGAGAAGAAATGGATAAACTAAATTCCTCTTATTTAAATTATGAAAAAGGCAGAGCCAGATAATAACTAGAAACACGTATGGAATCACAAAATCATTAACAACCAGTAACGTAAGATAGCCAGAACATATAGGTATCCCGAACACATCAACAATCAGAAACACATCCTGTTGCGGCGTGCAACCCGATCCATATATTCATCCTGTTGCGGCGTGCAACCCGATCCATATATTCATCCTGTTGCGGCGTGCAACCCGATCCATATATTCATACTGTCGCAGCGTGCAACCTTATCCATATATTTATACCGTTGCGGTGTGCAACCCGATCCACATATTCATACCGTTGCGGCGTGCAACCCGATCCCCGCAACCCATAATACGATCCAGGAATATATAGGCAAACTGAGATATGTCCACGACATGGTATACATACCGCATACATAAAACACAACACAGTACACACAATAGTCAGTATGCGGTGCAATGAGATGGGATGAATGCTGTACGATGCAATGCAGTCACATATGCCTGATACATATCTCCGGCACGGGACTCTCATCGTCTACCAGGAGATATATGCAATAATGACCCTTCACCGGCTCGGGACTCTCATCGATTACCGGGAAGTATATGCAATGATGACCCTTCACCGGCTCGGGACTCTCATCGATTACCGGGAAGTATATGCAATGATGACCCTTCACCGGCTCGGGACTCTCATCGATTACCGGGAAGTATATGCAATAATTTCACCGGTGCGGGACTCTCATCGCCAACCGGGAAGTATATGCAATCCGTGCGGGACTCTCATCGCCAACCGGGAAGCATATGCAACCGGTGCGGGACTCTCATCGCCAACCGGGATGTATATGCAATGCTCAAAACCAGAGTGCAATGCTCATATGCTCCATGCAATACCAACAACAGGGCATAACATGTAATATACAATGTAAATTCAAAGCTAAGGCGTAATGAGTACGCCTATCGGCAGCTACACACGTAAGGAACACGTGGTAGATTATCACGAGGCCAGGTGCCTCCAAAGAAATGGATATAAACACTTACCGCTCTCAAAAGTTAGCATTGCGACCAACAACCGCGTTATTTTTTTGAATTCACTGCCAAACGATCCCACTGTGATCAATAAGCAGAAAAATATATCACATTAGGCTAAAGGCTTCATTCCTCACATCTTAGGGCAATACAGGTAGGAACCTGATACCCTATTCGCATACGCAATACGCAGGCCAGGCCTATATACAGGGTTTAAGGCCATATAACCAAATCCCAAATAAATTACATTTATAAGTTGCCCATAACTCACTGAGCACGAATACATAATCAATTTCATTATCGGGGTCCATTTGACCCTTTAAACTATCAATTTACGTCATTAGGGCGATGTCTAATATTCATATTTTTACCGCAAAAATATATTTAAACACACGTAATAAACTCAAATACTATATTAGGATCATTACCTGAATGTTCCAGGGTGAAAATTTTATTTTTCTCCGGCCCCTTTTCTCATTTTCTGGTATTTTTCCACTGTGTATTTTATGTTTCTCGCGTTTCTCCATTTCTGTTCGATTCCCTTCTGTATATGCATATAACTGCCTAGTCCTAAGCTAAGGACCACCGCCCATTTGTTCCTATCTTTCTTTTTCCTTTTTGTCTTTTTCCTTTTATTTTTTTTATTTTCTTTTCGCGATGAAAATTAAAACAGTACCCTACGATATTCGAAATAATTCCAACTTTTGCATACAAGTTATACAAAATATATGTAACATACTCGTGAAGGCGGATCTCAAATCGAACTCCCGAAACTCAAGATGCGAATTTAAATGGAAAAGTCAAATTATTTAACTTTCGGCATTTTAGCGGAAACTAGCCGAACAACATCGAAATTCACTTTCGAAAGTTTACAAAGGTCATAAATAATCATACGAACCCAACGGCACTTTCGGATTTCGAATCGGAGCTGATTCGGCAAAACCGAGCTCGAAAATCTCTTTTTAATATTTATCGCCAATAAAAACTTAAACCTTCTTCCGATGCCTACCAAACGAGGTCTGATTTAGCTCAAAATTTACATACAGGTCCTAATGGATATTACGAGCATTTTAAAATTATCGACAGGCCAATCGGAGTCCTAACTTCCGAAACGACTAACCGAGGTCGTTTCATTCTCCTCCACTTAAACTCTCGTTCGTCCTCGAACGAGCCTAAATCTAAAGAAAAATTCGCACAGATTGTAAAAGAACTTGCACGACCTTCATAAGCTACTCCACGGGTATTATTTCCTGATTACAGGATCAGAATTATAACACGCATATGGAATTTTGGAACAAAATATATCTGGATAATATGGTAATACCATTACACAGCTTATTCTGACTAAGTTGATCCTTCCTCGATCACGAGAAGAGAGTTCTACATTTTCGAAGAAAAGATACACGGAACTTTGAATGGGTTAACATGATTCAGCCGATAATCACCTCTTCGATATACCTTTCGATATAGAACAGGTCGATGGAACTAAGAATTAGCTTACGCTTCAGCAACGCCTTAGAGATTTATTATTACCATTCACTATTTGGAGGAAGACTCCTCCACTTAAAGCACAAACTCATGCAGCTATTTTAATAGGAATAACCATCCTCGCACAGTCTGCTGAACTAAAGAAGATTTAGCTAAAAGCTGAATGTAGGCAGACCTAAGCTACCAACTACTCTTTCGAGTTGCCAAACAGCTGCAACTCTCAAGTTCACAACTCCATACCTTTGCCGTAAACACCACCGCCTGATGGATGGTACTTTTATATAAAAATTTCGGCAGAGTTTCCCCTAAAACTGGATGATCCGCAAAAACAGAACCAGCACTATACTATACATAAGAATGGATACCCGGATAAACTGAAATCCAAAACAATAATATACTTACCCGGCTACAGTAACACGTACTCTGGCTCAACACAGGGAACGTCACAAGCGGCTACCAATCGCCCAAGCTCACTAGTGCCGGATGAAGAAGAAATGGAAATGGATCGAGGATAGAAATAATTAGAGCCTCAGGAAGTTCATCTTCTTATTTGCTTGGCTACCAAAGCTAGACTACTTCCGAGTCAGGCTAGCCAAAGAATCCATTTGAAGAAATAGACATTAAATAAACTTTATGGAAAAACATCCATACCAATTTAACCTCCCAATAAGAAGGAAACTCTGACAATTTACCAGAAACTCTTTTTATAACTAAGACAAGCTCATAGAATAACATGACTCTACTAGAATCTCGAACCAATAGAGGATACATAGATCGAGCATTACTTACTAGCCACTTTACACTGGAAGAAATAACGACACTTACTGATGGTGACGAATAAGAATCCCATCATCCTACCAACACTGATTTCCGAAGAGAGAGATAAAATGACTTGACATAATAACACAAGGTGGCATAATAGGATGCCAAGCAGGCAATAGCAATACTCATCGTCAAATCTCTCATATTTAGATCAGATAAACTAGTAGGGTCTCATAAATGCCAGGAATAAATCGTATCAGAAACTCACCCCTCTACCGCAACCGATTCTTAATTACGACAATATCCAAGGAAACCGTCGAAACATGATAAGACTAACCATTTCCAGATCGATCGGAAAGATAAATCTTACTTACAGATAAGGGAAGAAGAAACACACGGGTCTACTACATCTGCCAGACTGGAAGTTCATAGAACTGCCTCTGCAGCTGAGTCGAGCCACTACCCTGATAATTACTTCTAGAAGAACCACTACCACCACGCTCTCGACTTCTACTGGATGGTGGCATCCCAAAATAATCAGAACTTTTACCTCCAAATAAGGTACCATGGTTACCCACCAGGGCCGTGGGATCTCTTACTTTTCCCGCTCTAACTTATGGTATGCCTCGAACCTTCGGGTAATATTAACAACAACCTCAAATAAAATCCAGACCTCAATCTCTCGAGCCGTCTGGGATCTTAAGGAAAAAGAAAGGTCATCAATAAATCTTTGGATCTTTCGAAAGGCTCATGGACTAGTTCTAATTAGGGGTGAACATAGGGCGGTTTGGTTCGATTTTATCATTAACCAAACCAAACCAAAAATATCGGTTTTTCAAATCTTTAAACCAAACCAACATAAAGTCGGTTTTCTCGATCTCGGTTTTTTCGGTTTTCTCGGTTTTTTCGGTCTTTTTCGATTTTTTCGCTTTTTTTAGATTAAATCTCTACAACAAAAAATATGCAAGTGTTGCTTTCAAATATTCCCTACAATCAACTATCTATGTATGTTATTTATAGACAATTAGACATCAAGAATAATTACATATACATCTTAATAAGACAATGAAATGTGATGTATGTAAATTAAAAAATTAAAATATTACCAAGAGCGAGTACAAAGATATTACATGATAGTAAAATATTATCAAGTTGGGCTAACTTGATGATTTTATTAAAATTTATTAGCTCATGTTATAAATTTAAAAAGACAAGACAAACAAAGTTTGAAATTATATATAAAGAGGTTCATAATAAATATTTTTTATGTATAAATATTTAAAAATAATATTTATAAAATATCGGTTCGGTTTAGGTTCGGTTCGGTTTTTTTTTCGTAAAACCAAACCAAACCAAACCAAATATGTCGGTTGTTATTTTCCAAAACCAAACCAAATCAAACCAAACCACGAGTCGGTTTTTTTTGTCGGTTCGGTTTGGTTTATCGGTTTGGTTCGGTTTACCGGTTCGGTTTGTTCACCCCTAGTTCTAATGCATATTCAGCCATTCTATAGAATTCCATCTCATATTCTGAAACACCAACAGGCTAACCGACAGGCTACCCTGTCCAATCCACTCAAACTGACAACACTTTTCATCTCGCACGCTACTCAAAAGGAACTTTTCCACGGATCTAGAAGAAAAATCGAACCAAGTTAACTAATAAGAGAGCGGCCCCCAAATTCAAGGCTGGACCCTGAAACTGGAAAGAATAATAATCAACAGCATACCGCTTGATATAATCAAGAGCCTGAAGGATATGATGACATCATTTTATTTTTAAAAAGAATCACGGGGTTTATCTTATGCATTGCTTAAGAATATCGGAAGGTTCAACTGCGTAAAATAATGGAACCTCTTTGAGCACTCGGACCCAACTGATACCTTGGCTGGCTAACCGGCCAGAACAATTAGAGGTACAACACATACTACCTCCGGAATATAATTTACTGCAGCAATATTAAGAACCAGAAAAGGAGCTCCCTGAGATCAAACGTCTACACATGCAGAACCCTGATAGGCTGCCCCGCGAATAATAGGTTCTTACGGTATCTGCGTCGCTAAGATTCTCGTAAAGCATCGTAGAGAGCCAAGGGAACTACAAGGCTCTGCTCCCTTGCCCATCGCAAGCTCGTACAGCTGGGACCTCCGTAACTAGATCGTCAGCACGATCAAAAACTCTCGGGGCTTCGTCAGTGCTAGCCCTAGGCTAAACTGCTTCGTCTTGAACTCATGCCGTTTGCTGATTTGTCGCACGAGGGTTCACAATTACCACGAAGGAATTAACGAAAATACTTTTGACTCCTAGACCGACGCATGATCAGAAATGAAGGAAGTGAAACTTCCTAAATGCCATCATAGCCCCTCGTAGATAAGTACGGACGTCTACGTACCCATCAGCGAGACTCTACTAGACACTGTCTTAGTCTGGATAGACTCTAAACCGGGCTCTGATACCAACTGACACGACCCGAAATCCGGTTAGGCCGTGCGGGCACCCGACATCCTTCCCTAGACCCATCGGGCGAACCCTTACCAATTAAATTAGGAAAATAAATATAATTCAATTCATTAATAAGAACAAGACTTAAAAAAATACAGACATACTGATACCTCTAAGCTGTACAAAAGAAATTACAGCTGACTACCCAACATACTAGGTTTAGGGTTATCCAGACTAGACATTTAAGAGTACAATAGAAAACAGATACCTCTTGAAGGGAGCAAAATGCAACTGAAATAATAAACAATAAACTGGTGGCCATCAGGAATAAAAGCTGGCTCACCCTGACAGCTGAAGTCGTCTTCGCTCCTGAACAACGTGGCGAACTCAATCCTGGAGCGAACCTGCCGAAACGAAATAGATAGACAAGAAACAAACAACAAACAAGGGTGAGTCAAAAGGACTCAATAAGTGGGGCAGACTAGCCACCTCAAAGAATAGGACAGCTAGCCAGGGAGAAGAAATGGATAAACTAAATTTCTCTTATTTAAATTATGAAAAGGCAGAGCCAGATAATAACTAGAAACACGTATGGAATCACAAAATCATTAACAACCAGTAACGTAAGATAGCCAGAACATATAGGTATCCCGAACACATCAACAATCAGAAACACATCCTGTTGCGGCGTGCAACCCGATCCATATATTCATCCTGTTGCGGCGTGCAACCCGATCCATACCCTCTCTAACAGCCACATACTAGATGTTGCTTAGTCACGTGGGGATACAGTCACCGGAGAAATGACAGCGAGTCGTTCGCATCTCACCGGAGTTCGTCGTAGAAGGTGGCAGTTAGATTGCAAGTCGACGGCGGTAGGGGAGTTTAATGATATGAGAGATTCCGGTGAAGAGGTTGACGATGCCGATGTGGAAGAGATCTGCCAGCATGCTGTGTTCTGCCGGTGCCGGCACAGACGAAGGGCGATTGTGAAAAGTGGAATGGGGTGGGGTTAGGAGGTTACGGAGTGGAGCGAGGTAGCAGTCTAGTTAACATGGGGGTTCAGAACTGGGGGTGGGGTTGGGGGTGGAGGCGGAGAGTTTTTGGAGGGAGGGGGTGTTGTTGGGATTAGGGTTTTGTTATTTGGTTTAAGAAATTGTTTTCCTCCAATTTTTGGGGAAAATATTTTTCTCAATTTGGAGGAAAATGAGTAGTATTAGAAAATATTTTCCAACTCCTAAAATGCTACCAAACATAGAAAAATAAAAAAATATTTTTCATAAAATATTTTCCCCATATCAAACACACCTTGAAAGGTCCACCGTTTTCAATGGAGGAAATAAACACCTGGATATTTTCATACATCGTCCACGGGTTCTCACTATAGGACGCACATAAACATATATTGATAGAACTAAAAATCAAGGTTTCGTTTTATTGGGCATGGTGCAGAAGCTCATGGATATAAATTTTGATGATACACAACGAGAGTGAAGTTTGGATCAATGAAGATTAAATCATGAAAGCATTAGTTAGACGAAATCCTCGGGACACACCTTATTTTTACGGGTGACCTTCACACTAAAATTTGTAAAAGCGTACCTTTTACACATTATATTTATTACGTGGCATTTGCGTGGTTTTCACTCCTAGAAGGCGAGTGAAGCTCAAATTTTGTTTGTTTCTAATGATTTTATAATGCTTTTAATCATCTAAAACCTAAAAGATAATAAAAAGAAAAAAATAAGGGGGCCTAAAAACCACCCACCTACCCACCCCCGTCTCTCTCCCTCTTTCTTTCCTTCTTCAGCTTACCCATACAAAAATGTACATATTTTTCTTCTTGATCTGAAAAAAATCCATTAAAATTCCAAATGTTGAAGTAAACCCATTTTTCTTCTTGTTATTTTGAAATCTCCATTAAAATTTATGTGAGTTCTTGGAGTTGTGACAAATTAAAGCTCCAATTATTTTTTGATGTCTCATGTGTTGGTTCTCATTCTTTAATCACTATCAAAACCATTCATCTTCTCCCTCTTTTGTCAGCTACCACTACCCTCTGCAAAAAATCAAATCAATTTCTCCTTTAACTTCGCCATCCACCGCCTCAGCTCTGGCAAAGATCCACAAAAAGAAATCACAGAGTAAAAAATCAAAAACTATAAATTTTACCAATTTAAAAGAACCCACATGAAATAATTTATGGCAGATGGATCTTTTGAACAAAAAGAAAAGTAAATTTCTAGTGGCTCTCCGTTTTGAGTTTTTTGCGACGTAGGCCTGTTATTTTTTATTTCAAAAACTTTATGACACGTGTCATGATTTTATTGGTGCGTGGAATCACTGGTTTGTGAGAAATTGTCAAAACAAAAAGTAGTGTGTAAAAGATACACTTTTACAAACTTTAGTGTGTAATAGGTCACCCGTAAAAATTAAGTGTGTTTCAGAAATTTCGTCCAAAGTTCAATGGATATATTATGTATTTTGCCTATTTTATATAACGTCGCTTAATATGCAAATTAATAATTCTATTTGCATGACTTGTTAAAATTGGCCCCTTAACCACAGTCCAAATGAAATAGTCCTTAAAAATTAAAGGGAAACAATTCAACATCACAATTCACAAACTATATATTAATTGTCTTTTATCTTACTCATAATAACAGGTTTTTTAGGAAAAAAAGAAAGTGACTGTTGTCACTCATTTTCTTTCACGTTGTTAATAATGAAATTGGTAAAGTCCAATTGAAAAGAAATAGTCGTAAGTTCAAGTAAATTCAAATTCGTGAAACGTGTTCAAATTTCAGGTAGTTTACTATGAATTTCGAAAAATGTGTTTGCAAAAGCTTTGTAATCGTAGCTAATCAATTTCAACCTTCGGGATTTGATTCGAGGCAAACTACGGTATTTATTCGCTCAACTTTTACTTGTTGCTCCAAAGTTAAGCGGGCTTTAAACCAAAACTTTGACTCTCGTAAGAAAATCTTATGAAAAACGACTTTTGGCAATTTTCAGATCTTTATATTAGCGAAGGTCTGACGACCACCATGCTGGTGATCGTAAGGACTTTGATAATATAAAGATCTGGCAATTGCCGTAATGGGCAATTTTTGTGACTTTTTCTTTACGGGATCAAATCCCTGATAGATGTCAGAAATGTTCTATATTTGTAAATCCTCTAAAGTACAAAGTTGAGCCCAAGTTCAACTTAGGGAAAAAATAAGGGCTATTTATATATATATATCCGCCCATCAAGAAATAATTACTTTTAGGTGTCCATAACTTTTTATATCCAAAAATTTAATACATATTAAATATATTTCTTAATGTTAATATTAATATTTAATAGTATAATATTTAACTCCCTTAATTAAAGGAAACAATCAATGGTAAAAAAAATAGATTACCATTAAATATGGTAGTTGCACGATTTTAGGCTTAATGATAGAGTCCTATCAACATAATAATATTTAAAAATATTAAAGATATATATTTAAAATATTAAAGATATATCAATAATATTATATATATATATATATATATATATATATATATATATATATATATTTAAAATATTAAATATATATCAATAATATTTAAAATATTAAATATATTAATATATATATTTAATATTTTAAATATCAATAATATTAAATATATTAAATAGCAATAAGATTATTATATTAAATATATATTTAAAATATGAAATATCAATAATATTAAATATATTAAATATCAATAATATTAACATATTAAATACATATTTAAAATATTAAATATATATCAATAATATTTAAAATATTAAATACATATTTAAAATATATTTTAAAAGGGTAAAATGTATATGAAAAGAAAGAAACAAGAAAAGGTGTACAGAAAAAGTAATTATTCTTGGTCAACGGTCATGAGCGTAAATTTCCCAAAAAATAATACACAAAGCTGAACTTGAGACCATGAGACGGGACTGGGGTTATGAAGTTAGGCTTACCTACATGGTTTATTTTTGCAAGGTGGCAAGACTTGCAAAGTGTATTCAATAGTGCTAGACCTTAAATTGGGCAGTTGAAATAGGCTATTTATGCAGTTCCAGTATGCTCAAGGGGAGAAGAGCCCAAACCTTGGGCCCATGGAGAATCAATAGCCACTCTTATATCTCCTTTTTAAATATTTACCAGTAGTTACAATGCATTTAGGGGTTGTTTGGTATCCGGGATAAGGATTATAATCCCGGGATAGAATATGAGATTATCCTTATGTTATATTTGGTTAGAAGTATTAGTTAGTACTAGCACAAATTTTGTACTGAAAAAGTGAGACTAGAAATCTCACATGGGATGTAGGTTTGTAGTCCCGAGATTATAATCACATGGGATGTAGGTTTGTAGTCCCGAGATTATAATCACATGATTATTAACCCGGAATAAGTCCTTTTCTACCAAACGACACCTTAAAGTTTAGCGTTACTTAAGATACGGGCTTAAGTATACAATGTCCTGAAACTTTTGAACAAATTAACATGGGCAATTTTGTTGACTAGCCAGTTTTTGTACCAGTTAAGAGAATCAGCCAATAATTATGTAAAAATTTCGCCCAGCAGCCACTTTTAACACTGGTATTTAGTTTGAGGCCACTATTTTCTTTGGTCTTACACTAGAAGCCACTTTTGGGCCTTTACTAAATAAATGTTGACTTAAGTTCTGATAGTTGACTGAACTTCAGTCCATACGGCCCCTGGACTGAAGTTTCATCTCTTAAGGACTGAACTTTCTGTCCATATGGCCATGGACTGAACTTCAGTCCATAGTATGGCCATGGACTGAACTTCAGTCCATAGTATGGCCATGGACTGAAGTTCCATCTTAAGGACTGGACTGAACTTCCGTCCATATGGGCGTGGATTGAAGTTCAATTTTTAAGGACTGAACTTCAATCCGGCCTCTGGACTGAAGTTCAATCTCTTTAAGCAAAAGTGGCCACAAACTAAATGTTTTGGTATTAGTGGTCTGTGCCCTAAGACCAGTGGCAAAAGTGGCCTTTCGTGCACTTAGCCCAATAATTATAAACTTTTAGAAAAGTATCAAATTTTAGAAACACATTTTTTAAAACTAGCCACAGAACAAAAATCTGAGATTTTAAACTAAACCCCATCAAATTTTCAAATTTTCAAGTATTTTATACTTGAATTTCATATTTAGAAATTGCCAAGTATTTTGTATTAGGACTTTTGAACTAAAATGTTAAAAGACTTCATATTTAGCAAGTCCCAATACAAAATATTGGGATTTGAAAATTATAGTTCAAAAGTCTCGGTATAAAATATTGAAATTTTTTCGTGTTTTAATATCTGACAGGTCTTCTAAAGGTATTGAAACGCTCTTCTAATTTTCATTTAACGCGATACAAATAAGCTACAGGTTAAGTTTTTACATTAAACTTATGTCTAAGAACACGTCAGGTTAAGTTTTTACATTAAACTTATGTCTAAGAACACGTAAAACTGAATTTCAAGCCACAATCTCCATGAAGTCTTTACCCCCCTTTTTAACCTGTGAATAAACTTTAAATACGTTGCACACTCATGCATAGAAAAAGTAAATCGCAAATAGCAGCACTTAGAGTGGTCACCTGGTGTTAATTCCACCTTTGGACCCATAAACACTACAAAGAGGTTGTTCAATTGAAAGATCTTAACACATGATCCCTGCAAGAAATTGTTCAAGTTTTCCCTAAGAATGGTTTTGAACTTATACTCCGCGTTATAAAATCTCTAAAACCTAGTCCTAACTTTTAAAAATTTTACTGCACAAAACTTCACTACACCTATTTGGCCTCTTGCTTGAAAAAAAATCTTATAAATGTTGGCAGGCTAACAAGTCAAACGAAAGACCTACCTATTGTATGACAATTTAGTATCAAGATTTTCTCGCATGAGTTTACCACCTGATGTAAAACGATTGAGAAAAAGGGAGAAGAAAAGATTGGTAATTTTCAAGAATCACGTGAGATTTTGGCCATGTTATATCATTATCAAGCCATATTAGGTTATAACTAACAATAAACATCGGAGAAGCATAGGCATCGGTAGTTGGGAGTTTTTTGCTGGAAGAGGTAGGAAGAGAGGCGGTGGAATGGACTTTTCTCTCAGAGGGGAAGAAAAAGAGAGGTAAATGTTGGGGGCTAAGGTTTTTTCTTTGAGGGGGAGGAACCAGTGGGTAAGGTTTGTGTATATCTCATTTTTTTCAGACATCACGTGTGGGACTATACTGGGTATGTTGTTGTTGGACGAGGAACTAGTGGGCGGCTAGAGTTGTAAATTTTTCTTTTAAAAAATGGTACAATTGTGCCATTTCGGAAAAAGGTATGAAAATTAGGGCCCATAATGTAAATTTTATGGGTTCCTTGACCGCTAATGTAAAAAATCCTCCAAAATAAGAGTTTTTTTTTACACAAATATACAAATTTGACCCCTTAATTACGAAAAAAATAGCAATACTTTTTAAATTACAAGGCATAGCAATATTTTTTTAGCACATTTTACACCAATCAACACATTTCAATTTAATTTCCCCAAATTACAACATCTCACTTACTCTCCCTTCCTCCATCACCCCACCCCCACCATGCTGGGCCCCATCACCCCCACCCTACCACCCCAGCGCCATCACAACCTTTCAAATCCAGATCCAAAGTTGAAAGCAACCCCAAATAGACACAGTGACGAGCAAGCAACTGAGCAATACCAGCTAAATCACCACCGTAAACAGACATGGCGGCGTCTAAACCATAACCACCTGTAATCCCGTCGGAACCAAATCCAAAACCAGATTCGGATGTAGGTGTAAAGTAATGTCTCTGTGGTTATTTGACTTGTAAATTGTATGTGTAAGCCACTTAAGTTTTTTGAGGTTTCGTTCCTCTTGTTTTTTCAATAAATTCGTATCAATTGTGAGTCCACTCGACTTTCTTCCCTTGTTTTTTGTTAGAGATTTTTGATACAATATCCTGAAAGAGTCTGAATACATCCTTTATGAGGCAAAAGATAGGGACAATGTCAATCTTGCATAAATAATAACCAAGTACTCATTTGAAAATTTATCTCTCTTAGCTGCTTCAGTAAAGGCTTTAGCTTCTTTATCAAAATCAGATCTCAGGTATGATTGTCAAAATAGCGAAAGCAGGCTCCTTATGTTGTTATCAAAGTAAAAGTAGTTTTGGAATAGAGCATATATTTGGGTTTGAGATTTCAATTATCTCTACCTTCGAGTTTGGCGTCATTTCCACTTGCCACTCCCAAACCTTAACAAATACATGAAAACAATACAAGCTAGATGTGAAGCATTTAACTTTGATGTCTTATTTCACCTGTACATGACTGCCTCTTTACTTGTATGGATTATTGATCATAAGCAATAGTGTGATTAATTAGTAATAATCACTGTTGGATTATAAATAAATTGTGTGAGAGATTAAGGTGCGTTGAAGTTGAAACGTGATTGTGTATGAAAATATATGAGTTGTAAAGGCAAAGAGATACTTATTTTTTGTTGTATCAGAAGAAAGAAAAGAAGATAGTGACTTGAGACCACTTTCTTTCTCTTCCTTTTTGTGTGTATCAATAGTTTGTGTGTGTTTGTGTTTCTGTTTGTGTATGGATATGTGCGTGTATGTGCCTTTTTTCAATATGTATGGTGTGAACATTACTCAAACAGTCTAGAACAGCTTGAAAAGCGCTAAAACAGTCTGAAACAGCTGTTGAAATAGTCGGAAACGACATTGAAACAGTTTGAAACGGTGTAGAACAGTTTGATACAGTGCTGAACACAACCTGAAACGGTGCAGAAACAGTTTAATACAGTGCATAAAACAGTTTGATATAGTGCTGAACACAACATGAAACGGTGCATAAACAGTTCGATACAGCGCTGAACACAACCTGAAACGGTGCAGAAATAGTTAGATACAATGCTGCAGAAACAGTTAAATAAAGTGCTGCAGAAACAGTTGAAACGGTGCAGAAATAGTTGAAACGGTGCATAAATAGTTAGATACAGTGCTGAAATGAACCGAAACTGTGCAGAAATAGTTAGATACAGTGCTCCAGAAACAGTTCAAGTGGTGCAGAAACATCCAGATACAGTGCTGCAAAAACAGTTGAAACGGTGCAGAAACAGTTAGATACAGTGCTGCAGAAACAGTTGAGCGGTGCAGAAACAGTTAGATACAGTGCTGCAGAAACAGTTAGATAGAGTGCTGCAGAAACAGTTGAAACGGTGCAGAAACAGTTAGATACAGTGCTGAAATGAACCGAAACTGTGCAGAAATAGTTAGATACAGTGCTGCAGAAATAATTGAAACGGTGCAGAAACAGTTAGATACGGAGCAAAAATAATGCAGATATAGCGCTGAAACAGTCTAAAACAGCTAGGGAAAAAGTCTGAAATAAAATGTAAAATATAATGTGAAGCAACGCAAAAAAAGTGAAATAGTTTAGAAACAGTCATAAACAACGCACAAACGGGATGAAACAAATGCTAAAACAGTCTAGAAACAACTAGAAACATTGAGATACTGTGATATACAACGAGATACATTGAGGATGTGATGAGAAAAAGTGAAATTGGGGGAAATAGTGGGAGGAAAAGTGAAATAGGGAAAATGGGAGGAGCAAAAGTGATAGTGGGGGAAATAGGATGAAGAATGTAAGAGTTTGGTATGTTATGGGAAAATATTGCTATGTTTTTGCTATGTTTGTAATTAACTTGTGTTTTCCTCTATATAGGATTATTTTGCTAAAATGTTGCTATGTTTGGTAATTAAGTTCTAAAACTTGTACTTTTGTGTAAAAAATCCCCAAAATAATCAACGTGGGTGACTATTTTTGAATCTTACCCGAGTAGGTCCATTTCTACCATATTCTGAAAGGGTTTTTTTACACAAATATACAAATTTTTACCCTTAATTACAAAAAAAATAGCAATATTTCTCTAATTAAAATGCATAGCATTATTTTTCTAACACATTTGACAATAATCTAACACATTTCACTTTCACTTCCCATTTTCCCCAAATTAAAAATTCTCTCACCAAAAAAATGGCGGCATCAGTTTCTTTAACAATCCTCTTCTCATCAAAATCCACACGCGCTTCACTCTCATGGAAAACCCACCTCTCCACCACCTCTCCCTTCACTACCACCAGCTAATTTGTTAATGACATCCTAAAAGATAGCTAATTTTTTCAGTTTGTGGAAGCAATTATTGGAATCCAAGCTGGTTCTAAGGTACAGTGTCACTTTAGTTACTTTAATTTTTGGGAAGATTGATTACCATTTTGGCATTCTGTTGTTTGATTTATTCGTGCTCATTTGTCGAATTTCACGTCTTTTTTTTTTCATCTGATAGCTTTGTGCGGTTGATTTATACTTGATACAATTGCTTTGGCAGTATCCTGATGAGCCACCTGCGATTAGGATTGTTGATTCCAAGGGCCTTGATGCACAAAGGCAAAAACAATTGATAAGCTGTATTTCATCCCGTTAGATAAGGTGCTGCAGAAACAACGGTGCAGAAACAGTTGAAACGGTGCAGAAACAGTTGAAACGGTGCAGAAACAGTGAGATACGGTGCTGCGGAAACAGTTGAAATGGTGCAGAAACAGTTAGAAACAGCTGAAACGGTGCAGAAACAGTTAGATACGGTGCTGAAGAAACAGTTGAAACGGTGCAGAAATAATTGATACGGTGCTGCAGAAACAGTTGAAACGGTGCAGAAACAGTTGAGATACGGTGAGATACAACGAGATACATCGAGGATGGGATGAGTAAAAGTGAAATTGGGGGAAATGATAGGAATAAAAGTGAGATTGAGGGAAATAGTGGGAGAAAAGGTGAAATAGGGAGAAATGGGAGGAGCAAAAGTGATAGTGGGGGAAATAGGAGGAAGAATGTAAGGTTTTGGTATGTTATGGGAAAATATTGTTATGTTTTTGCTATATCTGTAATTAACTTGTGTTTTCCTCTATATAGGATTATTTTGCTAAAATATTGCTATGTTTGGTAATTAAGTTCTAAAACTTGTACTTTTATGTAAAAATGATATTCTGAATTAAATATTACATACCTAGCAGCCCATTATATCCCCCTCCTCCGAAAAAATCCAAGCAAGCCCTATTCTCTTTCTTCTCTAAAGAGAAGCCTTGGCATCCCAAAATCACATCTCCTCCCACCGCCCTTTACCACCACTACCTCTCCGACTCTCCTGTCACTGTTGCATCACCAGCGCCACCACCATGTTGCTTTTCTTTTTCTTTTTATTTTTTTTCTTTTAAAAACTCTCGCGTAGATTTTTTTTTCGTTTCTTCATTTTTTTTTGAAAAGTATATATTTTATGTGTAGATCATATATTTTAATTGAGGATTTGTACATATCTGGTACTTTCTTGAGATTCATACAGATCTGGTATGCTCCTTCAAGAATTTCTGTATATCTGGTGGTTTCCTTTATAATTCTACGTATATCTTCTAAGAAACATTGTATAAATATTAATGTGCACAATATACAATTTTATACATGTTTTTTATAATAATTTTTATACTGTGTAAGCACTATATAATAATGTATAATGTTGACATTTTACAATATTATAGAAAAGTATGGAGATCGAGAATTATGGTAGAAGGTTAGGTAGAGATCGAGGATTAGGGTAGAAGATTAGGTAGTAGGTGATTGATTGATGATATATTAACATTATTATTCCTTTACATGGTAGTTGTATCTTGTTCTGCATCTTTATCGCTATTGTTGTCTTTTGTTTATTCTGGTGGTTGTAGTTTTGTGTAAGTATTTGAGCTATCATAGTGCTTCTTAGCTTGTTTATTTCAAACATGTTTTCAAAATATTTTTCTAGCTGAGGATCTATCGGAAACATCCTCTCCACCTTAGTTGGGATAAAGGCTGCGTATATCTTACTCTCCCCAGACCTCACTTATGAGATTACACTGGGTATATTATTGTTCTCGTTGTGTATACACGTGCATAAGTATGTATATATAATACATAAAAGTCTATAAAATTTCAATTTTGCATATTATGATAGATATGCATATAATTTTTCAATTATTAGTATATGTTTTATATTTCTCTCCTTCTGTATATATTTCTTTGTGTATACATGTATAATTAGTTTTTTTTTTTGTAGATTTGTCTGTATATACTTTTCAAAGCAATAATATAAGCAAATTGGCCAAAAAAAAAAAAAAAAAACCACTCTGGTGAAACAAAAAGAATAAATTCGAAGAGGAAATAAGAACTTTCAGCGAGTAAATTAAAGAATAGAAAGCTTACCATAATGATTTAAGGTTGTGTTCATGGTTGGAGTATATCATTAATTGACATGCTACATCTATGGTACTTGAAGTAATTCTCCTCTAATCAACACGTAGTGAGGAATAGCCTAAAAAAGGTCATATGTGCAAAAAATCTTATATATCAATTATGTACGAGATTGTCTCTAGGCCGAAATGCAAGAACTATCCCACCTAAATTTATTGGGCAATATACACAAGTATACAAACTAAAATTCTTTTTTTATATAAAATTTCAATACTATCTTATTTTTAAAATATAGAAACATTTTTTCAATACATAGAAAATGCATATAAATGGGTGATAAAATCTCAGATCCCTCTCCTACACTAACACTATCATGCTACCCCCAGTCGCCGCCCTCCATGACAGCCGCCGCCTATCGCGGAATTTTTTTTTTGTGTGGGTGTGTCTATTTTTTTTTAAATTTTTTTTTGATGTGTGTGTATTTTCAATGTATGGATAATGATATAGTGTACATACAGTGAAAATATAGTAAATATACACTCCATATGATTATTGTATATTTGTATATTCTTTGTATGATTGTTGTATCTACAATGTATGCATGAGCATACATAGGACATACACACCACATATAAATAAATAAATCAACATATAGTGTATACATTTATTGTATGTCAAGTGCATACCTATTGTATGTCTGAAGTATATTCACTGTATATACAGTGCATACACCGCGCATGCATATCTCATACATTCTCTACAACCAACAACCACCAAACATACATCACAACCACTATAGATCCTCCATATCCAACCGAAAAGCGATGACGGGATCGACCGAAGACGCATCCCTAGCAGACAGCAAATGGCCGATGACTGGAGCCACCGAAGCTTCGTCGTCGACACATCTGTAGCATACTATGAACAAAGTAGAGAAAAATGTCGTTGCTGATGGAGGAAACTAGATCCACCGACGATGAGCACAGCAGATCCATAGTACATCCGCGGGGCGCCAAAAGAAGAACCGACGACGACGGGGTTTGGGGGATGGGACGTCGACGGGGCTTGAGGGATGGTCACCAACGGGGGGAAGGGGAAAAGTCGGTGATAGTGGGGGTTGTGTGATGAGAGAGAAGAGAGAGGAGAGGAGAAGAAAAGGGGTTTAGGATTATTTGTTATGGTTGGTAGTATTGGTAAAAAATATTGCTATGTTTAGTATAATGGTAGAATATTGCAATGTTTTTAAGAAAAAATCCCTACACTGACGTAGGGTTTATTTTCTTCAATTTCTTTCGAAAAAAATGAAGCTATACTTATACAGTATAAGTTAGTATTTTTGGTTCCGAAAGTAGAAATTCCAGCTCACTAAGTAAATTTAACTTGTCCCAAAAGTGAGGGAAATTTGATCTTGCTCAAAGTCGATTGCATTCTAGTTAAGTCCAAAGTCGAATCCCACAAAAAAAATGTTAATATGTAACTACTTAGTATACTACTTAATTAAATTCAAATAATTTTTTAAAAATAATAATGTTATGATTAAACCTGTAACTAACTAAAAGAAACTAATAACTAATTAAAAGCAAGTAAATAATAATAATTAAATGTGTGTTATGAGAGTAAAAGGTCCAAGATTATAGTTTTCTCAATTACCGAGATGAACTACTGCCAGATTTCCTACAATCTCGTCATTTTCTCTTTTATTGGTAGTGAGTTTTTTCAGTTCCGCAAGTATCTTTAAATTAAGTGCGATTCTGAAGATTATTCTTCTAATTAACCCTAGGCGATAAAGTAACAACTCACAATGACCATGATAACATTTAATTATTTCTAGTTCTACTTTTAAATCTGACAATTATCTTCCAATAAATCTATTAGAAGTGTTGTTGCACATCAACTACTTGACCCTATGTTCTTTTTCAAACACAAAGTACGCCGACAAAACTAGTTGTGAGACCTTCAACTAATTAAGATAAGAACGTATATGAATAAATAGAACCATAGAGAATGGTTCAATATATAGAATACTGTCAAAATATTCAACCAATAAGTGGTTCCATTAAAATCCTTAGTAAAGTTTAGTTTCTCATGCTTAAATTAAAAAACACAAAAATAATCAATAAAACAAGATTTATAAGAGAAAAGTAGAGGAAAGCTCTTCAATTCATCTCACTACTAAAAAAATTGGATTAAACATCAGATCTTGCGACACATGGTCTTAGCTACAACGATATTATCGATGATCTATCGACAATAATAGGTCAATAGTAACGAAAATTACGTTTAGACAGAATTAGGTCGTTTACCGATAAAAACGTTCTGTTGCCATTTCCAGTTCTTTTCGTATTGTCTTATAAATTGAATTGAAGAATATCTTAAGCTTGAACTTGCTTCTCCAAATGTATTTCTAGAATCTCTCAAGTCGGAAATTGTATATTTGGACATTTTTCGAGACCTTTATAATAATCCCATAAACTCTCATGAATAAGGGATCCTAAAATGAGCCGAATAAAAAAAAAAAAAAAACTAGGTTGAAAATGGCTTATCGCATCGCGAGGCGGGGGCCCTATGCGATGTGGTAGGCAGAAAAGTCTAGAGGGTTCCACTTTCAGGACG
The DNA here is from genome assembly GCA_037355625.1 of Petunia x hybrida. NCBI lineage: Eukaryota > Viridiplantae > Streptophyta > Magnoliopsida > Solanales > Solanaceae > Petunia > Petunia x hybrida. The sequence continues at coordinate 6,933,641 of JBBBVM010000090.1, read as the reverse complement.
TACATGCAAAATCTTAATTAACCAACTTTCAGCTTTTCGCGGAGCCCCAGCGACGTGTTGTGCAGCGCGACAAGCTTTATCTACAACTATCTATTTTCTTATTTTTCTTTTATTTTCTTCTTTTGTTTTGTCTCTACCTTTTCTATAAATATTGGCCTTCAAGCTCGATTTCTTCCATTTTTCGGATTTCCACTCAGAGTTAAAGTCTTGTATTCAATCGCATTTAGATGCAAATCATTTGATTTCAACACTTTTTCATTTCTACAGTTCAAAAACACACAATACAATTTATTTATTTATTATTAAAAATACTAGAACACAATAAATTATGGAGTGAAATATAATAAAAAGTATGCAATTTTAGCCCAACAACAGAAAACAAAAAGAAAAGAAGGGTAAAGCAAACACACAACTAAGATTGTGGGTTCAAATCACAGTAGAAATAAAAATTAAAAAGATTAATATTTATTCTGAGAGAGATGAAGGGGTGAGATTAAAAGAAAATCTCACACAAAATAATTATGTGAGAAAGAGTGAATGTAGTTTTTGGTCAAATTGTCTGTCTTGATATTAGTTGACTGTGAACAATCAACAATCACTAACAAGAAATCCATGTAGATTTTGTTAATCTTACACATAATTATTTATAGTTAGATTATATTTTGGATTTTACTGAAAAATGAGCATTTGACATTTATCAACGTAAATTCTATTTCTTTGTGGATTCTCTAAATCATGCTTTAGAAAATCACTTTAACGTAATACCTTGTGTCATTGCCCTTTAAACTCGTTAACCTCCACTTAACATCTTATGAATACTTCCAAACATTGATAAGTGCTCAAAACTTCATATCTCATAAATTAAGTAAGTCCACTTTATTACTTTCACGTTGATTTCATATGAAATTTGCTTGTTTTATGAGTGCTTTGTTGAATTAATTAATTTGGTTCTTTAAATATTAATTCTTTTATATACATATTTAGTCTGACATCCATCACTATAAAATTAAATTCATGAATTCAGGCGATGTTGATGCACAAAACTTTCGTGGTGCTATATTTACTTTTGATTTATAATGGGGTTCGAGGAGAAACAGTGAAATCCAAATTAGATGATTTGGAATTGGAGAAACAACTTAGACTTTTGAACAAGCCAGCAATCAAAATAATTAAGGTAACATATATTTTGGCGTAAAAATCATTGTAGTTATAGATCTCTAGGAATGATAATTGTATTTGCACTTTTGTGCTAACATTTCTTTTGTTAGGAGAAAAAAATATACTTCTATTAATTCATCTTCGACTATGAAGGTTTAAAAATATTAAACTAACTAGTGGTGTTTTTATTTTTTTGTTTTGTGAAATTAATGATTTATTGAAATGATGACCCTACTGCTTCACGATACCTTTAACTTTTTTTTATTAATTAATCTCCTCTTTTTTATCTCGTCAGAATGGAACTAAGGCAAATTAATGGCTTTAGTAAAAATTTATTTTGAGATTTGAAACTCAAATATAGATAAATTATGAGACTGATGATTGAATCTTTTTCTCCAAAGATCAGAAAAAAGGGGTTCGAATCTCCTGCGGGGATGATTTGGAAGATCCAAAACTAAAAATTGTGGTATTTACTCGCAACAACTGATTATTTTTTTCTATTGGATAAACAACTTAAACTTTTGAACAAGCCAGTAATTAAAATAATTAAGATAACATATATTTTGGGTTAAAAATCATTGAAGTCATAAGTCTTTCAGTGATAATTATATTTGCACCATGAGTCTGATGAATGAACCTTTTTTCTCCAAGAATCAGAAAAAAAAAAATGGGTCCAAATCTCCTCCGAGAATAATTTGAAAGATCCAAAACCAAAACTTGTGGTATTTGAACAACTAATTATTTTTTCTTATTGGAAAAACAACTTAAACTTTTGAACAAGGCAGTAATCAAAATAATTAAGGTAACATATATTTTGGGTTAAATATCATCATTGTAGTCATAAGTCTTTCATGAACCTACTGCATCACAACACTTTTAATGTGTTTATTATTCTCTTGATTTTATCTCGGCAAAACAGAATTAAGGCAAGTTTATAGATTTGGTAAAAGTCTATTTTAAGCTTTGAATCTCAAATATAGATTAATCATGAGACTGATTATTTTTCTTATTTAGTTTTTATGTATTCAAAAGTTACATATTGGATTGTAAATCAATACGACTAGAATATTTATTTTATGAAGTTTTCGGTTCAGACTATATATGGAGATTTATATGGATGTGTGGATTTCTATGAACAACCTGCATTTGATCACCCATTATTGAGGAATCATCATTTTTATCCCGAGGCAAGTCACCAATCTCTCCATTTAAAATCGAGCTTATAAAGATATGAACTTGTAACACACAATTTTAATTTTTGATGGGCAGATGAAACCTACCTTACCTAGGACTAGGGAAAATTCGAGAAATTCAACACCTAGTGGGTTATCGGAAATATGGTTAAATGGTGAAGGTTGTCCCTTTGGAACAGTTCCTATTAAAAGAATTACCAAAGATGATCTTATGAGACAAAAGCATATGCCACCACCAGAAGATGTCACATTTGATGCCCAAGCTATGGTAAGATGATGCTTACACTTATAAAGCAACTTTACTTTTAATAAATCTTTTATAAATCATATGATTCGTTATTTTATTTGTAGAATATATAACAACTTAAGAACTCACAAATTATAAGACAAAAACTTTCAAGTATATATTAAGAGATTAAAAGTGTATAGTTTTCAAGCTGCATCTTGAAGCTAATGTATATTACTGCTTGTTCACAGGCTAACAACAATAGTATAGCAAAAAGTAAATACAGATCATTGCAAGGAGGATACAAGGTATATATGAGCAAAACTTATCATCTCCTGAAATAGGGAGTTGATATACATGAATAAGTATTTCCTTTATGTCTTGCCATTAATGCACCAGTTATTCTTGTTATTGCGTTGTGCTTCATAAGTCTTTTTTGGTTTCTTGAGCTTGACTTACTTGAGATATAGAAAAATAGAAAATTAATTTTTTATTTTGTAGAAGTATTTACAACTTAAAACTAGTTGATAGACCCAGCACCTGCTAATGCAAATTCACCCTAACGATCATCACACACCTACTAAACTATGTAGTTTCGGCTTCATACCATCTCTAAAGTTCGCTTCTTGTTTTTTCTAATTAAAAGTTTTGTAGATATCCTCTTACTCTCGAACGCAACCTGATTCCTCTCTTGCCAAATGCCAAATATAATAGGTGCGACCAATTAGAGACAGGGAGAAGGGAATGGAGATTCAAATACCCACCAACGTGGTGAAAATATGATATGCTTACCATTATAGCAATCGTAGATCTCCAATTCATCTCTCACTTAAGCTCTGTTTTTTCACTTTTCCTAGGTTCGCGTGGTTTCATGTAAAAGCATATTCAGTTTTCAATTTAGGACAAATTTTTGTCATAAAATTGACAAATTCATTAATTATGTTAAGGTTGCAATAGCTCGAACTCGAGATGATCCAAACAACAAATTTGGTGGAGCTGCAATGGCAACTAGTATATGGAATCCTCATGTTGAAGGTCAGCAACATAGTGCATCTAGATTAAAAATTCAAAAAGGCTCAGATATTCTACAAGCTGGCTGGAGAGTAAGTTTAATTACTTATCATTTAATATTCTAGTTATTTATTTTTAGTTGCAATAGCATTATTACGTCTTTTATTTTTATTAGTTTCGCATGTTGGATGTGTACATCCAGTGAAGTCTACCTTTCCATCCACAAAGAACACGATACAACTGAATGCACATTAGATCAAATGAATCCGCATTCTCTTTTTAGCAAGAGAGGATGTACTTCTAACCTTTGAAATAGTTAACGTTAACACAATTTATAAAATAATTTTAAGAATGGAACATCTTGTGTTGGTGCTATCAACAATTATCCAAATTAGTAAATTAAAATAATTCTACTAAACAAAAACTAAATTTGAATTGATCGCAAATTAAATCTGTAATGAAAAGAATATTAATTTCAAGTGAAATTTCATTTCAAATGAACACCAAAGCTTGAAAGTTCTTTCCAAAATTAACAAATTTTTCAATTTGATGATTAATAGGTCAAACAATAACTCAATTACAAAATACAACCTCGCTATATACAGAATAACAAAAGGATTTAATTTTTTCCAAATAAACAATGCATTGTCTCTCGACAAAATGGTCCATCTCACTAAGACTAAATTATAAATAATCTAAATAAGTGTAGTTTTTTCATTAGACAATTCAAACTTGAGAATATTCAAGATTTATGAAAAGTGAGTGAAGATCAATATCTAATTAATGGAGAAATGCGAAGCAACATAACACACAGTAAAAACGTTTAACTTATCAAAGTGTTGGGAGTACGCAGTCAATATTTTGAAAGGTGCATGGATCAATACAAAAATGGTAATTCGGGAAGCAAAAGTCACTGCAGAAACCTTACCACTTCAAGTATCGCCAAAAGGTACTAATTAAAGATTAGGTAGATACTAAAATGGTTATTTCTTAGTCAAATTACAAACCAAAATTAATCTGTAGTAGAAAAACTAAATATTAATACATCTAAAGTGTTTTATAGAAATTAGATACTTGGCATCACAACTTTACGGTGTTACAATTGGCATAGTGAAATGGAACAGGCGAATAGGATAATAGAGAAAAAGAGAACCAAAAGAAATATCTTCGTATTTAGACTTGAATAGCATAAAGAGAATAAGGGAATTCAAGATATATATTGAGTTAGATGATACCTTCTAAACTGTCGCAATAAAAAATGAAAGTGGCTCATAGCAAATAGACCAACATTTTATAATTTCTATATTGTCTGGTAATGAAGAACAAATCAGCCGCTAGGGATATTCTTCTAATGAAATCGTATGTGCTGAAGAGGATAAAAAAATTAAAATTGAAGAGAGATAATAGTAGTACTCGGACAAATTAATATTAATTTGGTGTAATACAATATTCGGTCTTAGAAAAGAAGATAAGGAAGATACCAGACCTGCATGATCAGTAGAAGCAAAAAAGCTTATGTGTGAATACTTTGTTATTTTTTTTCTTCAAAATCTGAATACAAAATATGTTTGTATCGAACCTGCAAGATCAGTGGAAGCAAAAAAACATATATGTGAAAACTTCGTTATTTTTTCTTCAAAATTTGCATACAAATATGTTTGTACATACATACAGTTATTTGAAAATTATAAAATTATTTTTTAGATTCTATCAACTAATGCAATTACAAAAGAGAAACTCGTGTGTATTGAACAACAATCAATGCTAACTTAATAAACCAATAGATGCAACTTGAGATTTTCGATCGAAACATATATTTCTCCTGCGAACTTTTGATAACAGAGTAGACAAAAATTATCACAGATAACGACGATCATGATTTTCTCGTTGGTGGAGGAACGAAGTACAATAGGACAATGATATAATTATACCATTTCAACACGTGTTTGAACTTGGTTAATTAGCTGACACGACCCGAAAACCGGTTAGGCCGTGCGGGCACCCGACATCCTCCCCTAGACCGGTCGGGCGAACCATTACCAATTAAATCAGGAAAATAAATATAACAATTTACAAATAAGGACAAGACTTAAAATAAAAACACAGACATACTGATACCTCTAAGCTGTACAACAGAAATTACAGCTGACTACCCAACATGCTACGTTTAGGGCTATCCAGACCAGACATCTAAGAGTACAAAAGAAGACAGATACCTCCTGAAGGGAGCAAAATGCAACTGAAATAATGAACAATAAACTGGTGGCCATCCGGAATAAATCTGGCTCACCCTGACAGCTGAAGTCGTCTTCGCTCCTGAACAACGCGGCGAACTCAATCCTGGAGCGAACCTGCCGAAACGAAATAGATAGACAAGAAACAAACAACAAACAAGGGTGAGTCAAAAGGACTCAATAAGTGGGGCAGACTAGCCACCTCAAAGAATAGGATAGCTAGCCAGGGAGAAAAGAAATAGATAGACCAAATTCATTTTATTTAAATTATAAAAACGCAGGGCCAAATAACAACCGGAAACACGTATGAAACCATAAACTCAACTGGGGATACGAGCCAGAAACATATCAACAAATAAGCAATGCACATATAAGCAGGACAGTAGTCATGTATCGTAAGTCTATCCAATAGTATGAAATGAGATGAAGTGAGATGAAATGAAATGAAATGAAATATGATGCAAAGGGTCACATGTGCCCGTTGTCCCATCTCGAAGCGGAATACTCCTGTATTCGAGGGGAATCCAATCTGATAACCAACTGGAGCGGAATACTCCTGCTCCTGGGGCGGAATACTCCTGCACCCGATATAATATAAACCAGAGGCGGAATACTCCTGCACTCTCTTGGGGCGGAATACTCCTGCACCCGATATAACACAATGGAGCGGAATACTCCTGCTCCTGGGGCGGAATACTCCTGCCCTCAATATGATACAATGGAGCGGAATACTCCTGCTCCTGGGGCGGAATACTCCTGCCCTCAATATGATATGCAATGTAATGCATATGAATGACAAATATTGCATATGAATGCAATGTGATGCAATAATAACCCTTCACCGGCGCGGGACTCTCATCGACAATCGGGAAGTAGATGCCAACTCACAGCCAGGGTACAATGCTCAGATCCTCATTGCAATACCAACAATAGGACATAACATATAATATATAATGTAAATCCAAAGCTAAGGCGTATTGAGCACGCCTATCGGCAGCTACACACGTAAGGAACACGTGGTAGAAAATCCACGAGGCCAGGTGCCTCCAAAGAAATGGATATAAACACTTACCTTGTTACAAAGTTAGTACAGCCACTCAATAACCGCTTTGTCCTTTGGATTCATTTCCAAACGATCCCACTGTGTTCAATAACCAGAAAAATATATCACATAAGGCTAAAGGCTTCATTCCTCACATCTTAGGGCAATCCAGGTAGGAACCTGATACCCTATTCGCATATGCAATACGCAGGCCAGGCCTATATACAGGGTTTAAAGTCACGTAACCAAACCCCAAATAATTTACATTTATATGCTGCCCATAACTCACTGAGTACGAATATATAATCAATTTCATTATCGGGGTCTATTTGACCCTTCAAACTATCAATTTACGTCATTAGGGCGATGTCCAATATCCCTATTTTTACCGTAAAAATATATTCAAACATACGTAATAAACTCAAATAATATATTAAGATTATTACCTGAATGTTTTGGGGTGAAAATTCTACTTTTCTCCAGCCCCTTTTCTCATTTTCTGGCATTTTTCTTCCTCCCCGCCCTTTTATTTTCTCTCTGTGTCTGAATCGTTTTTGTTGTTACTGCTTCTGCTATACTTAGCATATATGCACTTACCCACCGCCTAACTTTTTAATTTTTTTGTCTTTTTTCCTTTTTTTTTCTTTTTCTTTTAAAATTCGCTGTTACGGTAAAAATTAAAACGGTACCCTACGATATTCAGAATAATCCCAACTTTTACATACAAGTTATAAAAAATATATGTAACATACTCGCGAAGGCGGATCTCAAATCAGACTCCCGAAACTCAAGATGCGAATTTAAATGAAAAGAAGTCAAATTATTTAACTTTCGGCATTTTAGCGGAAACTAGCCGAACAACATCGAAATTCAATTTCGAAAGCTTACAAAAATCACAAATAATCATACGAACTTAACGGCGCTTTCGGATTTCGAATCGGAGCTCATTCGGCAAAAACCGAGCTCGAAAATCTCTTTTTAATATTTATCGCCAATAAAAACTGAAACCTTCTTCCGATGCCTACCAAACGAGGTCTGATTTAGCTCAAATTTTACAGACATGTCCTAATGGACATTACGAATATTTTAAAATTATCGGCACGCCAATCGGAGTCCTAACTTCCGAAACGACTTACCGAGGTCGTTTCATTCTCCTCCACTTAAACTCTCGTTCGTACTCGAACGAGCCTAAATCTAAAGCAAGATTTACGAAGATAACAAGAGAACTTGCACAATCTTCATACACTACTCCACGGACATTATCTCATAATTACAGAATCAGAGTTATAACACGCACATCAAACTCTTGGATAAAAACATAGCTGGATAATATGATAACGTCATTGCCCAGCTTATTCTGACTAAGCTAATCCTTCCTCGATCACGCGAGGAGAGTCCTACATTTTCGAAACAAAGATACACGAAATTTGAATAGGTTAACATGATTCAGGCGATAATCACCTTTTCGATATACCTTTCGATATAAAACAGGTCGATGGAACTAAGAATTAGCTCACGCTTGATACAATAGGGGAAGATTTTGAAGTACCTTGTCACTACACACTCTAGAAGATTTGATGCAAGCCATATTATTTATACGAACGCACTATGCAACATCTCAGTTGATCTTAGTGTTGTTCCGCAAGCTCCTCGTGGGAATGTAGTTACTCATATTCTAATGTATGCCAAAAGCTCATCTGAACATGGTCTATCGTATAAGGATAAGGATCATGCAACTACTACTGGATAGTATGATGCAGACTAGGAATGATCTTCAGACTAAACATCTACTTTAGGGTATTATCTTTGGATTGGAAATATTATAACTTGAAAAAGTGCAAATAAAAGAGACATGTAGTTGGACCTTCATCTGAGGCAGAATACCAGCAATAAAGTTGATTACATGAGCACTTACAACGCTAAAGTAACCTCTCAAGGAGTTGAGGTGTGAAAGAGATATACGCACCAATGATGGATTGTCGACAAGCTGCACTAGACCTTTAACTCTAAATTTCCATGAAGTAAAACAGCGTCAGTATGAGAATCCAGTTCTAGTTGGATACAGACAGATAGCCCAAAGAAAACCGAAGTCACCATACAGGGTCACTACTGACGGTGTTCTCATGTATAAAGATAGACTTTGTATTTCTGATGTTGCAGATTTACATGGATAGATTATGATGGAGACACATTATTCTAAATACAGTATTCATCCAGGTTCGACTAAGATGTACCATGATCTTAAGCAGATTTATTGGTGGGACGAAATGAACTGTGACATAGCAGGATTTGTGGCTCAGTGTTCTAATTGCCAACAAGTTAAAGTCGTGTCATCTTTCTAGACTTTATGCTTTCAGCAGGTAGGTACGTGTATATGATCAGGTTGCCAGCTTATTTATGTCATTAATAGATTATTAGTGGGTTTAGCAATGATCGACACTCATTGTAGATTTCTGCCGTGGCCTTACTTTGGGTCGTGAGAAAAGTGGTATCAACACCTCAGAGATTTAATATTACCATTCAGTATTTAGAGGAAGACTCCTCCACTTAAAGCACAAACTCATGCAGCCATTTGAATAGGAATAAGCATCCTCGCGCAGTCTGCTGGACTAAAGAAGATTTAGCTAAAAGCTGAACGTAGGCAGACCTAAGCTACCAACTACCCTTTCGAGTTGCCCAACAGCTGCAACTCTCAAGTTCACAACTCCATACCTTTGTCGTAAACACCACCGCCCGATGGATGGTACTTCTATATAAAAATTTCGGCAGAGTTTCCCCTGAAACTGGATGATCCGCAAAAACAGAACCAGCACTATACTATACATAGGAATGGATACCCGGATAAACAGATAACATAAACATGTTAAACGGATAACAAGATAAGACAACTGGACCAAAATAATAATATGCTTCCAAAATAATAATATGCTTACCCGGCCACAATAACACGTACTCTGGCTCAACACAGGGAACGTCACAAGCGGCTACCAATTGCCCAAGCTCACTAGTGCCGGACGAAGAAGAAACGGAAATAGATCGAGGATAAATATAATTAGAGCTTCAGGAAGTTCATCTTCTTATTTGCTTGACTACCAAAGCTAGACTACTTTCGCGTCAAGCGAGCCAAAAAATCTCAACTGAAGAGATAGACATTAAATAAGCTTTATGGAAAAACATCCATACCAATTTTAACTTTCCAATAAGAAGGAAATTCTGACAATTTATCAGTAAACTCTTTTACAACTGAGAGAAGTTCATGGAATAACATGACTCTACTAGCATCTTGAACCAAGAGGAGACACGTAGATCGAGTATCACTTACAAATCACTTTACACAACGACACTTCCTGATGGTAACGAATAAGAATCCCATCATCCTACCAACACTGATTTTCGAGAAGAGAGGTAAACTGAATTGACATAGTAACAGAAGGTGGCGTAACAAGATGCCAAGCTAACAATAGCGACACTCACTGTCAAATCTCTCATATTTAGACTAGAAAAACTAGTAGGGTCTTATAAATGCCAGGAATAAATCGTATCAGAAACTCACCCCTCTACCGCAACCGATTCTTAATTACGACAATATCCAAGGAAACCGTCGAAACATGATAAGACACACCATTTCTAGATCGATCGGAAAGATAAATCTTACTCACATTTAAGAGAAGAAGAAATACTCGGGTCTACTACATCGGATGCCTCAGCATCCTGCCAGACTGGCAGTTCATAAAACTGCCTCTGCGGCTGAACTAAGCCGCTACACTGATAATTACCTTCTGAAGAATAACTGCCACCACGCTCTCAACCTTTACTAGATCGAGGCATTTCCCTGGTTGATTGAGATCTTAATAAAATCCCCTGCGACTGTGCAGATACCTGATGACGAGAGAAAAGATGACTGCCTACTTATCAGAGTAAGGGAAAACTCCTCAAATGATAGCCAGACTCACGACAATAATACCACCTTTTCGCTGAAAAATAGAAGCTGGAAAGATTATTGATAGCTGTAAAGAAAAGACTAAATCTGATCTTGACGAGCTACTGGCGCATTCTAAAAATCACATGACACAAACTGAGATAACCTGGAAGGTGACCTCCAAAAATAATCAGAACTCTTGCCTCCAAATGAGGTACCATGGTTACCCACTAGGGGCCACGGGATCTCTTACTTTCCCGCTCTAACTCTTCCCTCTCTAACTTATGGTATGCCTCGAACCTTTGGGCAATATTAACAACAACATCAAATAAAATCCAGACCTCAATTTCTCGAGCCATCTGGGATTCCAAGGAAAAATAAAGGTCATCAATAAATCTCTGAATCTCTCGAAAGCTCATGAACTAGTTCTAATGCATATCCAGCCATTCTATAGAATTCAATCTCATATTCTGAAACACCAACAGGCTAACCGACAGGCTACCCTGTCTAATCCACTCGAACTGGCAACACTTTTCATCTCGTTCGCTACTCGAAAGGAACTTTTCCATGAATCTAGAAGAAAAATGGAACCAAGTTGGCTAATAAAGAGCAGTCCACCAATTCAATGCTGGACCCCTGAAACTAGAAAACAGAATAATCGACACCATACCGCTCGATATAACAAGAGCCTGAAGGATATGCTGACATCATTTTATTTTAAAAATTTACGCAGGGATTAACTGATGCATGGCTTAAGAATATCGGAAGGTTCAATCGCGTGAAATGATGCAACCTCTTTAGGACTCGGACCGAACTGATACCTCGGCTAGCTAACCAGCCAGAACAATTAGAGGTACAACACATACTACCTCCGGAATATAATTTACTGCAGCAATATTAAAAACTGGAATAGGAGCTCCCTGAGACCGAACATATGCATCTGCGGCAACCTGATAAGCTGCCTAGTGAATAATAGGTTCTTGCGGTATCTGCGTCGCCAAGATTCTCGTAAAAGCATCGTAGAGAGCAAAGGGAACCACAAGGCCCTGCTCCCTTGCCAATCGCGAGCTCGTACGGCTAGGACCTCCGTAACTAGTTCGTCAGCACGATCAAAACTCTCGGAGCTTCGTCAGTGCTAGCCCAATGCTAGACTGCTTCGTCTTGAACTCATACCGTTTGTTGATTTGTCGCACGAGGGTTCATAATTACCACGAACGAATTAACGAAAATAATTTTGCATCCTAGACCGACGAAAGATCAGAAAAGAAGGAAGTGAAACTTCCTAAATGCCATCATAGCCCCTCGTAGATAAGTACGGACGTCTACGTACCCATCAGCGAGACTCTACTAGACACTGTCTTAGTCTGGATAGACTCTAAACTGGGCTCTGATACCAACTGACACGACCCGGAAACCGGTTAGGCCGTGCGGGCACCCGACATCCTCCCCTAGACCGGTCGGGCGAACCATTACCAATTAAATCAGGAAAATAAATATAACAATTTACAAATAAGGACAAGACTTAAAATAAAAACACAGACATACTGATACCTCTAAGCTGTACAACAGAAATTACAGCTGACTGCCCAACATGCTAGGTTTAGGGCTATCCAGACCAGACATCTAAGAGTACAAAAGAAGACAGATACCTCCTGAAGGGAGCAAAATGCAACTGAAATAATGAACAATAAACTGGTGGCCATCCGGAATAAATCTGGCTCACCCTGACAGCTGAAGTCGTCTTCGCTCCTGAACAACGCGGCGAACTCAATCCTGGAGCGAACCTGCCGAAACGAAATAGATAGACAAGAAACAAACAACAAACAAGGGTGAGTCAAAAGGACTCAATAAGTGGGGCAGACTAGCCACCTCAAAGAATAGGATAGCTAGCCAAGGAGAAAAGAAATAGATAGACCAAATTCATTTTATTTAAATTATAAAAAGGCAGGGCCAGATAACAACCGGAAACACGTATGAAACCATAAACTCAACTGGGGATACGAGCCAGAAACATATCAACAAATAAGCAATGCACATATAAGCAGGACAGTAGTCATGTATCGTAAGTCTATCCAATAGTATGAAATGAGATGAAATGAAATGAAGTGAGATGAAATGAAATGAAATGAAATATGATGCAAAGGGTCACATGTGCCCGTTGTCCCATCTCGAAGCGGAATACTCCTGCATTCGAGGGGAATCCAATCTGATAACCAACTGGAGCGGAATACTCCTGCTCCTGGGACGGAATACTCCTGCACCCGATATAATATAAACCAGAGGCGGAATACTCCTGCACTCTCTTGGGGCGGAATACTCCTGCACCCGATATAACACAATGGAGCGGAATACTCCTGCTCCTGGGGCGGAATACTCCTGCCCTCAATATGATACAATGGAGCGGAATACTCCTGCTCCTGGGGCGGAATACTCCTGCCCTCAATATGATATGCAATGTAATGCATATGAATGACAAATATTGCATATGAATGCAATGTGATGCAATAATAACCCTTCACCGGCGCGGGACTCTCATCAACAACCGGGAAGTAGATGCCAACTCACAGCCAGGGTACAATGCTCAGATCCTCATTGCAATACCAACAATAGGACATAACATATAATATATAATGTAAATCCAAAGCTAAGGCGTAATGAGTACGCCTATCGGCAGCTACACACGTAAGGAACACGTGGTAGAAAATCCACGAGGCCAGGTGCCTCCAAAGAAATGGATATAAACACTTACCTTGTTACAAAGTTAGTACAGCCACTCAATAACCGCTTTGTCCTTTGGATTCATTTCCAAACGATCCCACTGTGTTCAATAACCAGAAAAATATACTCCCTCTGTTCCAAAAAGATTGTCATGTTTCGGATTTCGAGAGTCAAACGAGTTCATTTTGACCGTAAATTTAAACATATAATTTTTAAATTTTTTCGAATGATATTTATATATTTGGAAACTACATAAAAAGTACTATAAGTCACAATAATTAATAATTCAAACTATTTGAAAGACATATGAAAATATTACGGTCAAAGATAAACTCGTTTGACTCTCGATATCCGAAACATGACAATCTTTATGAAACGGAGGGAGTATCACATAAGGCTAAAGGCTTCATTCCTCACATCTTAGGGCAATCCAGGTAGGAACCTGATACCCTATTCGCATATGCAATACGCAGGCCAGGCCTATATACAGGGTTTAAAGTCACGTAACCAAACCCCAAATAATTTACATTTATATGCTGCCCATAACTCACTGAGTACGAATATATAATCAATTTCATTATCGGGGTCTATTTGACCCTTCAAACTATCAATTTACGTCATTAGGGCGATGTCTAATATCCCTATTTTTACCGTAAAAATATATTCAAACATACGTAATAAACTCAAATAATATATTAAGATCATTACCTGAATGTTTTGAGGTGAAAATTCTACTTTTCTCCAGCCCCTTTTCTCATTTTCTGGTATTTTTCTTCCTCCCCACCCTTTTATTTTCTCTCTGTGTCTGAATCGTTTTTGTTGTTACTGCTTCTGCTATACTTAGCATATATGCACTTACCCACCGCCTAACTTTTTAATTTTTTTTGTCTTTTTCCCTTTTTTTTTCTTTTTCTTTTAAAATTCGCTGTTACGGTAAAAATTAAAATAGTACCCTACGATATTCGGAATAATCCCAACTTTTACATACAAGTTATAAAAAATATATGTAACATACTCGCGAAGGCGGATCTCAAATCAGACTCCCGAAACTCAAGATGCGAATTTAAATGAAAAGAAGTCAAATTATTTAACTTTCGGCATTTTAGCGGAAACTAGCCGAACAACATCGAAATTCAATTTCGAAAGCTTACAAAAATCACAAATAATCATACGAACTTAACGGCGCTTTCGGATTTCGAATCGGAGCTCATTCGGCAAAAACCGAGCTCGAAAATCTCTTTTTAATATTTATCGCCAATAAAAACTGAAACCTTCTTCCGATGCCTACCAAACGAGGTCTGATTTAGCTCAAATTTTACAGACAGGTCCTAATGGATATTACGAATATTTTAAAATTATCGGCACGCCAATCGGAGTCCTAACTTCCGAAACGACTTACCGAGGTCGTTTCATTAGCATAGAGTTCTTATTTAAAGAAGAATGTAAGCGGCCAACAATGGCTAAACTGGAATATTTAAGCAGCTATCATTTTAAAAAAACGGATATGAGAATGCCAGAATCGGAAGGCCAAAGGAATTTGCAGATGAAATGTACTCCTTTTTGTTAACTTAATATTTTTTTGTTTCGTGCTCTAGGTAGACCCAACACTTTATGGAGATACTAAGACCAGACGTTTTATACATTTCCAGGTAAGTTAGCTTATATACCCCAACAATTTCCATCTCAAGTTAATGAAACTAGCATGTATAGATCTTTTTGTTTATCTATGTACCTCAATTTTTTATAAAATATTTCAATATATTTTTTGTAGGCGGGTAATACAAATTGTTTCAACATACTATGTCCTGGTTTTATACTGGTAAACAAGGATATTCCTATTGATATGGCACTCAAAAATATTTCACAAATCGGAGCAAAAATTGCATGGGTGCAAACACTTTCCATCGATCGGGTACATGCTTTATTAAGTTTATAGAATGTTTTTCAATTTCTTGATATATCTACAAATACTAACATCTACACTTCTTACTAAAGGATTTAGTCAATGGAAACTGGTGGCTCTTGCTCGAGAGAAACTATATACAAATTGGTTTTTGGCCTCAAAGAATTTTCACTAGCTTGAAAAGTTTTGCTACAAATGTTGAATGGGGTGGAGTAGTATATAGTCCACCAGGTGTACCTGCACCTCCAATGGGTTGTGGCCGTTTTCCTTCTTTAGACACTAGTCGTTCAGCTTATTGTAGGAGGATTACTGTTTTAAATGATAAAGGTGACACCATAGAGATAGAGAATACAATCACACATGTCGACAATTCAAAATTATATGATGTTTGGGATTATCCTTGATTTATACCTGGAAAGTATCAACATTGGGTACTATATGGTGGACCTGGTGAGAATAAAAGAGTCTAGGTCGTGTGGGTTGCTACCACCATAATATTTAATTTATTACCGAAAAAGTATAAAGTAAGTTTTAGTCAGTCATAATTATACTGATTTTATATGCTTCGTCATATCTTTTCCCTTATATTTACTTTCATTTTTAGTAGTTTTAATCGGGAACAAAACAATTTGTGTTTTCAAGTTAGTGTACGTCATTACACTTATATTACGTACGATCGGCTAAGAAGCTTTCCAAAATTCGTTAAAACAGCGCCACCTCCTTTTGTCGAAGAGTTTGATTTTTGGAAATAGAAGAAGTGAATGGGTTTCGAAATGTGTAACTAATTTGGCATGTTAAAAAGATCATGGATTGTTCAAGAACATCAATAGTATTTAATAGGTATCACTATTAAATGTGCCTAAATGGAGGGACCTGGATTTTTTAGGATAATTGATGCCGGTATAATGGAAGTTGAGAGTTAGTTATGGTAGCTGGTGATGTCTAGCCTGTGTCAACAGTTGTTACTCTTTCCCTTATAAAAACTTTTTAGTTAGTAGTTTCCTACTTACAGATATGCAACCTTTTACTTCAAAAAATGATAAGCTTTAAAATAAGGATTGAAAAAAAAAAAGATATGACATAAAGGACGTGTTTAGCATGTAACAATTTGACAACTTTCAAATAATTTTATGCCACAAATGCATTACCACCTAACATTTTTAATTCTATAGGCGAGAGATTAGTTCTTTAGATTTTATTTGATACGGTGATACATGTTATTCATTTGTCACAAATATAATTTATCATTTTAGAAGTTCAACATATAATTTATTATTTTTGTTCACTTTATCCTTGGTATTAATTGTTCTTGAAAGTAAAATATATATTGAACATTTATTTTAGAGTGATAACTATGGTGGAAGACTAGAAATATAAATAAGAGTATAATTGTAATAAATGCTTTTAATCAATGTTTTTGTAAGAGATGTGTAAACAGTAAGCATGTCAAATAACTTAAGACATAGGGAGTATCTCCACCCCTGACTAAATTTTATGAACTTCGTGACAAACATCTTTAGTTTGTTATAACATACTTTAAGACTTGATTGATCAAATTTATATGACATAGTTGGACAAAGAACCTACCGTGCATTAATTTGGAGGAGCTTAACGTGAGTATAAATTGAATAAAGTGACCGTGTGTGTAAAATTGCAAGTGAATGAATAGGGGAAAGTGCACGAAACACCACTTTTGCCACTGGTCTTTGGGCACAGGCCATTAATATCAAAATATTTAGTTTGTGGCCATTTTTGCTTAAAGAAATAGAACTTCAGTCCAGAGGCCGGATTGAAGTTCAGTCCTTAAAGATTGAACTTCAATCCAGGGCCATATGGACTGAAGTTCAGTCCAGTCCTTAAGATGGAACTTCAGTCCATATGGCCATGGACTGAACTTCAGTCCATTGTATGGCCATGGACTGAAGTTCCATCGTTAAGGATTGAACTTCAGTCTATGGCCATACCATGGACTGAACATGGCCATATGGATTGAAGTTCAGTCCTTAAAGATGGAACTTCAGTCCAGGAGCCGTATGGACTGAACTTCAGTAAATTATCAGAACTTAAGTCAATATTTATTTAGTAAAGGCCCAAAAGTGGCCTCTAGTATAAGATCAAAGAAAATAGTGGCCTAAAAAAAAATACCAGTATTAAAAGTGGCTGCTGGGCGAAATTTTTACGAATGAATACCGTCTAAATGGGCCCAACAAAGTGAGCCACAAAATTGAGCTGCGTAAGTCTTGTCTCTTCCAAACTTGAAATTATTACATAAATCCTATTTCCCAATATCAAAGAAAATGTAATAATATATGATTAATAAAATTAAATATCTTGAATTTGTGAAATTTATCAAAAGCATATGACTATTTTTGGGAATTTTTAATTTTCTCAAGAGTTCCCTATAATAAACTCAAAACTTAGTAGAACTAAAGTAGTAACATTTCGCTGGAAAATCAACTTTACCCACATTATTTAATTTTAACCACCTTTTAGAAATTATTGCAAGCATAGTCACTCGCTTTCAAATCATCGGCACTAAAATTATATATTCAACTTCAGGCCATCATGTGAAGTTCACTCACATTAAATTATTGGTCTAAAAAAAGCCAAATTCAGACCAAAAATGTGAAGTTGGTTGAACTTCACTAAATTTAAACCTTTGAACGAGCAAATTTCAACTTCAGACTAAAAGGAGCTGAAGTTATTTTAATATGGTCTCAACTTCAACATCGATGGTCTGAAATCTGAAGATAGGCAATTAAGGTTTAAAGCGGCCAATTTTTCTAATTGTGCGCCAAAAAATAGCTAAAATTATAACGGCGTGCTCAAAAGTGACTCTGTGTGCACTTCTAACATTAATGTAAGATCTAAACAGAATTCAAATCCAAAAGACGATGAAAAATGAAGAGAGGGTAAAAGTTACGTGTTTACAACGCTTCATTTCTGTTATAAATCAATGTGTAAATATGGATATCATTTATTCGCAATTAAATTTTATAACGTATGGATTTATTACTCCACTAAGTGACTACTAATTCCTTAAGTCACCACTTAATTGTTGTAACTTTTGAAGTACTTTGTAACTCTCATGTATATATGTCTTATAAATAGAGCACTCTTGGCTCTATGAATGATACACTTGAATACTTGGAAGATAATAAAAAAAAAATTCTCTCTCCTCCTTAATATTCTTGTAATCTCTTTATATTCTTGCTCTTTTTTACCTTTATTTTACAACACGTTATCAGCACGAGTTTCTACTTTTATTTTTATTATTATCATCTTCAAATAGAAACTATTCAAGATCATGGTGGAAGTCCCAAATGTCAACTACCTAGCATGTACTTTGGTTGAGCAAATGAAACCTGGCTACTTCATTCTGTGTCTATCAATTTGCTTCTTCTTGTCTAGGGAGTGTCATTTTATTTTATTTTATTGTCTCCCGATCGGTTTTAATTTAGTACTATTTTGAGATTTAAATTTGCTATAGTCGCATTAGAATTTACAAACAAATTGATTTTACCCGGATATATGTTTCATTGCATGTATTCTGCAGGAAAATGAGATGGTGAGTCAAGAATGATTACTATTGTTTTTGGAAGATCAGCAAGAATTGTTAATCTTTCACCATGGTAGCACATAAACCATGACACAATGCAATGAAAGAGGTTATGTTTATGTTTATTATAAAAACCTCGTACATGAAAATTTATAGTTCACCACATGAATATATCATACAATTAATATGTCGTTTTTCACTTTACAAGCTAAAGTAAATATTATATAATAATGCTTAAACATAGAGCTTAGATGGTATTGATGCACACAGTTTCCTAGCAGGATAAATGGACTATAAGGTGATGGTAGTGTTCTCAAATTTCTAACTTTCAGGACTATATTGATGTAGGAAATGATATAAGTTCACTCTTTTCTTTTATACAATGACTATTTTCGACTGTGAAGTATATAATAAAATATATTAAAATATTTATCATGGATGGAATATAAATATTTAATTATATTTAAAATAAAAGGAGATTTTGCAAGAGGAGCCAAAAGTTAAAGCCAACTTAATTGGCTAGAGTTTAAAGGACATCATGTTGTCAAGTTATATTTAGCCCAACTATAGAGGTGCTGCGAGAACCCTTAGCAGTTAGTACTCACGTGACTAAAGTAAAGTAAAGCAAACAATATTAAAATATTAAAGAAATTTTAATGCGTAGCCATTTTTGGATGCACTCAAAGAGTTTTATCCACCGTTTCAAAATTAATTGAGAAATAGCCAAAAATTCGCGCGCACACTTACGCTCCATTAGCGTTAGAAAAACACCCCAGACTAGTCCCATAACAAAATACTGGGGCTTTGAACAAAACACGCCCCAGTATTTTGTTATGGGACTGAAGCTTTATATATAAAGTCTCATAACAAAATAATGGGACCTTAAACTAACATGTTCAAAGGTCAAGGTCCCATTATTTTGTTATTGGGCTTCAGTCTCATAACAAAATACTGGGGTTAGTTTACTGAAGCTTTATATAAAGTCCCAGTACTTATACTGAGACTTGTCCGGAGGTGGTTATTTCTCAGCGAATTTGTCTTTGACGGCTACAAATCAATTATTTTGTTATTGGGCTTCAGTCTCATAACAAAATACTGGGGTTAGTTTACTGAAGCTTTATATAAAGTCCCAGTACTTATACTGAGACTCGTCCGGAGGTGGCTATTTCTCAGCGAATTTGTTTTTGACGGCTACAAATCAATTAGCACGCCAAACAGGCCCCTACGCGAAATTTTTACAAAATATTAGAGGAAAGTGCAAGCAAAACAGATCCCTTGGTCTATAATTGGTTTTCAAGCGTGAACCAAAGTACTCCCCGTAACTAAACTATTCCCTTCGCTGAAACTGAAGTAGGGAACCATACATTCTCCAATTCAACCATCAAGTTAACGTCAAGGTAAGTTCTTCTTGCAGATTAGTGAAATTATATTATATTACGGTTATATACAAGAATTTAGCATCTTAATAGACTATATTCATTGAGAAGTTTCTCAAAAACCTAAAAAGTTTAGAATATGAACTAGAGTTATTAAATTGGAATAAAGATGAGAATTTGGGAATTGATTACGTAAATTGGTGGTTGTAGTTGTTGGGTGACGTGAAGTGCGTCCATTGAAGCTACGTTTTGCTCAAAGGAGAAATCGAGGTGAGTTGATATAACCCTTTACTAAAGAGGTTTTACTCACAAAAACCCGCCTATAAAGAATTTGATAAAATATCTTAAAAAATTAATATGTGCTTAATTGAAGTGAGAGGGTGCATATTAATAAAACCCTATTCAAGTTATCGTTCAAGAGTTTATCCTTGAGTTATACACATTGATTTTCATATTTTGTTATGTTAATTTACGTTATATTATATGTCAATTTTTTATGGATTAAAAAATATTTGAAAACATATTGAATAATTTCTTCTTATATTCATGTCATGTTTTACTCAAAAAATTATGGTTTATGTTCATGGATTATGTTCAAAGAATATATTGGACCTTAAAGTAGTCAAATAAAGTTTTATAAAAGTATTTTGGGAGTTATCTTGAGATTCTAAGAAAGTTTTCGTGAGCTTTAGTGGTTAACGTTGACCCCAAAACTACTCGTGCCAGAGTAGGAGTTTAGGATAAGATTTTCCTGACATGGCCAAAGTACAGAACGCACAGCATGCTATCACCTGGAGCTGTGTGGCGCCACAGGGAAGGGGCCTATTCGATCAGGCAGGGATCGAACCCGTGCCGATCACATGGTGACTTTACGAAATCATGTTATGTCAGAGTTAATTAGTTCTCCCTAGAAAAGAAAATAAACTATATTTATATCTAATTAAAATTCAGAATTTTATTGTTTCAAGATATTTCAGTTTTCTCTAAATATTTTATGTCCTCATGGTTTTAATAGATTATGTGCATTTAAAGTTTCTTTTAAATGTCTCGATCCCACTTTAGTGGGGGGTCGTTGAGACTCACTGAGTACCGCCGTGGTGTACTGACGTTATCTTTTGAGAACCTACGTTGTCCTATGGCACAGTGTAGGAACCAGTGTTGCAGATACGCAGGCGACAAGCTAGGACTTCCCCCTCACTTCTAGTGTTATTAGTGAGCTCCGCTATTATTCGTGGAGGATTTCCTTTTCGAGTCAGCCTTATTTAGTTGTTTATTACGTTATGAACTGGCCCAGAAGTTCATGGCCTGCGCAGTGCGTTAGTTTATTAGTAGAAGCTTCATAGACAGTCTAGTATTTTGGGTTTGTAGTCCAGTCTTGCATTGTTTTGTACAGAAACATAATTTGACCGCGATATTTTCAAGGATAATATTTTCATAAAGAGTAATATTATTATTTTCCTGAATGTTTATGTTAAAGAGCATTGTTTAAGTTGCATGTATTCTCAGGGTTAAGACAAGATAGACAAGTACAAGAGGTTCACTCGGTCCAGATTAGGTACCGGGTGACGGTCATAGCTCGTTCAGAAAATGGGTCGTGACAAACTTGGTATTAGGCATAAGGTTTGGAGAGTCCTAGGGGTCTATGAAGCAGTGTCAGTAGAGTCTTGTTTATGGGTATGAAGCACACCATACCTTGAACAGGAGGCTGCAGATATTTAAGAAAAGTCCCTCCTTCTTCTTTCTCTAGATTGTGCAATAGAGCCTCATTTCTATAAAAAAAAATCAAATGTTTTCATTTTTATGAATTCGTAGAAATGGCTCATACTCGAAGCTCTAGCATCAACGATCAAGATGCTCCTGAAGAAACTATTGCAGCTATCGCGAGTAAGAAGAGAACTAAGAAAAGTAAGAAGGATAGACCTGCTAAGAAAGCTTCACTACCCCAGGCTGATCAAGAGGAAAAGGTGGAGCAGGTTGAGCATTTTGGGAAAGCTACTCATGATTAAATTCCACCCCCAACAGCAGTTCCGTCTCCGATGGTTATACCTCCAGAGGTGGGGTATGTGCTTAATGTTGTGGGCAGTACTATGGATATGTTTCAGACTTTCATGGCCAACCAGAACCCGAGGAGAGAGAACAGTCCCGAGCTATCCAGGGTGGATAAATTTATCAAGTTGAACCCTTCATTTTTTCATGGTAACAAAGTTGATGAAGACCCCATGATATGGTTGGAGGGTGTCCAAAAAACCCTCCGGGTTATAAAAGTATCTGGTAATGATGCTGTTGAATTGGCTGCCTTCCAGCTCAGAATGTAGCTGGATCCTAGTTTCAAATGTGGGATAGAGAAAGAGTTGAAAAACATGGTCAGCCTACTTGGAAAGAATTTGAAGAGGCATTTATAGCTAACTTCATACTAGAAGAAGATAAGGAAGCTAAAGCAACACAATTCGAGCAGCTCAAGCAAGGGAGTAAAAGTGTACCAGAGTATCACATGGAATTCATCAGTTTGGCTAAGTATGCTCCGGACATGGTCAAGACAGATAGAGCAAAGATTCACAGGCTTGTCAATGGTTCAGGTAGTCACATCAAGGACACCACAACAACTACAGCGGTAGGGATGGCACAACGGGTGGGTATAGTGGTTCAGCCAGTGGAGCAGGAAGAGGTTCCTTCAGTAAAGGGTCAATTGCACCAGTGCAGCCCACTTATCATTCAGTTGGTGGATCATCTTTCAAAAAGAGTCAGAGCTATGGGAATCAATCCCTATCACAATTTCAAGGCACATGTCTCTCAGAGTCAGAGCAGTGTTGAACGGTAGCTTCAACAGAAAGATCCTTGCACTTTATTTGGGCGTACACATTCAGGGTCGTGTATGATGAGTACCGGGGTTGTTTCTATTGTCATAAAGAAGGACATTGCAAATCTAAATGCCCAAAGTTGCAACAAAATTTTGGCGGGGGTAGCACGTCCAACAGGTTCTTCAGCTACTACAATTGCACCACCCCAAGCTCATGGCCCTCAGAATCAAGCCCGACGAGGGGCAAGTAAAGGTTCAGGCTCAGCTAATCAGGGAGGGGATGACCCCGTCTATATACTACACTTGATCATCAGAGTGCGGAGGCATCTCCAGCAGTTGTCACAGGTATACTTCAAGTTTGTTCACAAAATGCATATGTCTTGATTGAGCCAGGTTCTACGTATTCTTATGTCACTCCGTATTTTGCTATGAGTCTCGGGCTGGAATCTAAACAGTTAAGTGAGTCCTTCTTAGTATCTACTCTAGTTTGTGAGTCGATAAAATCAACTAGATTTTATAAGAGTTGCTCTATTTTAGCCCAAGTCCGTAATACTACAGCCGATCTCATAGAGTTAGAAAAGATGGACTTCGATGTTATCATGCGTATGGATTCACTATCTTCCTGCCATGCCACGTTGGATTGTCGTGCCAAGATTGTCAGATTCCAGTTTCCAAACGAAGAAGTCCTAGAATGGAAGGGTAGTTCAGCATCTCAAGTAGGTAAATTCATTTCTTAGCTTAAGGCGCAAAAGATGATAAGTAAAGGGTTTGTTGCCTATTTTGCTCGTATCATTAATGCAGAATCAGAGGCGCCAACTTTCCAGAATGTGCCAGTTGTTAGGGAATTTATAAAAGCTTTTTCAGATGACCTTCCCGGACTTCCTCCAGAAAGAATCATAGAGTTTGGTATTGACATCATCCCAGGCACTCAGCCCATATCTATTCCTCCCTACAGAATGACCCCAACAGAACTTAAAGAATTGAAAGATCTTCTTAAAAAGGGCTTCATCAGGCCGAGTGTGTTACCGTGGGTTCCCCGGTCCTGTTTATCAAGAAGAAAGATGGGTCTCTCAGAATGTGTATCGACTATCGGCAGTTGAACAAAGTCACAATTAAAAAAAATATCCATTGCCTAGAATTGATGACTTATTTGACCAACTTTAGGGTGCAAAGTACTTCTCAAAGATAGACTTGAGGTCGAGGTATCACCAATTGAGAATCAGAGAAGAAGATATCCCAAAGACAGCCTTCAGGACTCGTTATGGGCACTATGCATTTTTAGTGATGTCCTTCGGGTTGACAAATGCACCAGCATCATTCATGGACCTGATGAATAGAGTCTTCAAGCCGTACTTAGATACCGTTATTATTGTGTTTATAGACGATATTTTGGTGTATTATAAAAGCAAGGAAGAAAATGCAGAGTACCTCCGGATAACATTGCAGACTTTGAAAGAGAATCAACTTTATGCCAAGTTTTCTAAATGTGAATTTTGGCTCCAATCAGTGGCATTCTTAGGCCATGTAGTATCTAGTGAGGGCATTAAAATAGATCCTCAGAAGATTGAAGTAGTTAAGAATTGGCCAAGGCCGACAACACTGACCAAAATTTGAAGTTTTTTGGGTTTGGTAGGCTACTACAGGAGATTTATAGATGGCTTTTCTTCACTTGCAGCACCATTGACCAAGCTGACTCAGAAAGCAATCAAATTTCTGTGGTTAGATGCGTGCTAGCAGAGCTTTCAAGAATTGAAGAAGAGGTTGACTACTGCACATGTGTTAACATTGCCGACAAGTATGGATATATTCACGGTGTATTGTGATGCCTCTAGAGTAGGTCTTGGTTGTGTTCTCATGCAAGAAAGAAAGGTTATTGCCTATACTTCCAGGCAGCTGAAAAACCACGAGAAGAACTACCCCACACACGACTTAGAGCTAGCAGCGGTGGTATTTGCTTTAAAGATATGACGACATTACTTGTATGGTGGGCATGCTGATATATTCATAGACCATAAAATTCTCCAGTATATTTTCAAGCAAAAGGAGTTAAATTTAAGGCAGAGAAGGTGGCTCGAGTTGTTGAAACATTATGACATTAATATTTGTTTCCGTCCAGGCAAAGCTAATGTGGTAGCAGACGCACCCAGTAGAAAGTCAATGGGTATCTTAGCTCATTTATCAGTTCAGAGGAGAACATTAGGCCGAGAAATGCAAAAGCTGGAAAATGATGGGGTCAGACTGGATGAGACAAAAGGAGGAGATATGGTCGTTTATGCCTTAGCAAGTTCATCACTTGTTGCACATGTTAAGGCTAAGCAAGATGAGGATCCTTACTTGGTGAAAATAAAGGAAGGAGTCAGAAATAAAGAAATCATTGCTTTCACTCTTAGAAATGATGGAGTTTTGAAACTAAATGGTAGGTAATGTACACCAAATGTAGATGATCTCACAAAAGCCATCTTGGAAGAAGCTCATAGCTCGAGGTACTCTATTCACCCAGGTGCACCTAAAATGTATCAAGATTTGAAAGACTTGTATTAGTGGAAAGGCATGAAAAAGCAAGTGGCAGATCATGTAGCTAAATATTTGAATTGTTAGCAAGTTAAGGCAGAGCATCAAAGGCCAAGGGGTCTACTTCAGGATATAGAGATACCACAGTGGAAATAGGAAGCGATAAATATGGATTTCGTGGTAGGCTTTCCTCGCACGTACCGTAAACATGATACAATCTGGGTGATTGTAGACAGACTCATAAAGTCACCTCACTTTCTGCCAGTGAAGATGACAGACACTTCAGAACAGTATGCTCAGTTGTACATTAAGAAAATTGTTAAGTTGCATGGCACCCCAGTCTTGATCATTTCTGACAAAGATCATCAGTTCACCACTCATTTTTGGCAAGCTTTCCAGAAAAGATTGTGAACTAAGGTCAACTTAAGTACCACTTTCCATCTACAGACTGATGGTCAGGCAGAAAGGACCATTCAGACCCTCGAGTATATGTTATGAGCCTGTGGTATAGATTTTGGAGGTAATTGGGATGACCATCTGCCGCTCATTAAGTTTGCCTACAATAACAACTATCAAGCTAGTATCGACAGGGCTCCATATGAGGCATTGTATGGGCGTAGATGTAGATCTCCAATTGGTTGGTTTGAACTAGTAGATGTGTCATTACTTGGCCGAGAGTTTGTTTATGAGGCTTTAAGAAAGTCCAACTAATCAGAGAAAAGCTTAAAGCGGCTCAGAGTCGTCAAAAGTCTTATTCTGACAAGAGGCACCGAGACTTATAGTTTATTGTAGGTGATATGGTATTCCTAAATGTGTCACCAATGAAGGGGGGTTATGAGGTTCTATAAGAAGGGAAAGCTTAGTCCTAAATTTTCGGACCTTATGAAATTTTAAGCAAGAAAGGTAATGTGGCTTATGAGTTAGCCTTGCCAGTTGAGTTGTCTTCGGTCCATCCTATTTACGTGTCTATGCTAAGAAAGTACATCCATGATGAGTCACATGTTATTCCTGCCAATGCCATAGAAATTAATATAGACTTGACTTAGGAAGAGGTACCGATCCAAATTCTTGATAGGCAAGTTAGAAAGTTAAGAACAAAGGATATAGCTTCGGTAAAAATGTTGTGGCATAATCATAACTCGGAAGAGGCTACGCGGGAAAGGGATGAAGATATGAAGGAAATGTATCCTCATTTATTTGAGGAGCAAGGTATGTGAGCTTTAAAGGTTTAGCTTGTATTTAAAATTTTCTTATTAGTTATTTGGGTTATCATGTGATTTAGCTCCTTGACGGAGTATAATTAATTCGTTAGTGTGATTAGTTCCTTGTCAGAGTATGGTTAATTTATTATTGAGATTTAGCTCCTTTCCGGAGCATGTTTGATTCACTATTGAGATTTAGCTCCTCGCCGGAGCATGTTTCATTTATTGTTGAGATTTGCCTCTTTGCCGGAGTGGTAGTGATTATTTTCAGCTATTATTGGCGCCTATGCATGACCTGTTGTGGTGTCTTGGCTGTTGTTGGTGTAGTTTTTTTCTTTTTTAAGTGAATATCACTAAGCTCAGGGCTCAGTGAAAAATTTTATTAATAAACCAAAACATAAATGAGTCTTTATAATCTCCAAAAACATAAACAAACAAATTGTGCAAAGTAAATGAAGTAACTAGTGCACACCTATGTACTTGCCCTTGAAAACTATATCCCCAATTAGGTTGAGCATGATAACATGCTAATACCACCAATATAAAGATATATTTTCCAAAAACAAAGTACTTAACACATGATACACTAGATGCTAAGAATGACTTGTAAATGACTAAATCAATGTAGCTAAGTAACTGCCAATCGATGCACATTGTTTCCAAGTTAAATTTCAGCTCGTGTTTGTGTCCAGTAGTCCAGGCCTCGAATTGATTATCCTTGTGTAAACGCAAGCCTTTGCTCTCCAATTTTGATGTAAAAGTAATTGAAGATGAATAGAGCACCACCCCAGATGTCAAGCAGTGGTACTCCACCCTTAAAGCAATCAAAGAACATATCTGTTCCACAAGTAGCAAAGCAAAATGATCGTCCAATTTGTATGCAACCTGGACATGTTAAAAGCTGGCATCGAAACTGATCAAGAACAAAATACAGTTGCAAAGTGATATCCTCACTACAATCCTAGGAGCTGATGCTTTGTATATCCGCCATAAGTGTCGAAATGGACCACAAGACAACGCAACACTCGCGTCGCCCCAAGGCCTGAAGAGGCTGAACCTAACCCAAACAGCGCCCAACGCCTTCTCTTTACAACACTGTTTCACGCGACACTTAAATAGAAAAATCACGCCATTAACCTGATCCAAGAAGATTCCTGGCCAAAAATAACACACTTCTTTTAATTTGTTAACCCTGCAAAATGAACAAACATTGTTAGTTAAAAACCAAAGCTCCTCCTCAATGTGATCTCCTTGCACCATTCTTCATAAATTTTGCACGATAAGTGGGTAGCTGTGCCTTATCCCAATTCAAAACTCGTCTTCCTTGAACTGGCAATTCTGAAAAATTATAGAAGTGTTCATCAACATCATATGCCACATTAGCCAAGTGGTCTGCTAGCCTGTTACCTTCACGAAACACATGAATAAAACTGAATTGTCCTCGACTTCTCATATAGCAACAATATCCTCAACAATTTCAACAATACTCCATGCTACATCCCATTGTCCTTCAATAATATTTTTGAGAAGCAAAGAATCAGTCTCTATGATAATTGGCATCACAACATTAGCTAAAAGATATTTCATGGCTTCCCTTATTGCAACTGCCTCAGCTCGCACGTTTGAACCTTCACCTATCAATTTTGCCTTAGCATACACCAAATTTCCCAACTCATTTCTCAAACAAAAATCATAGGAACTCAAGCAGGATTGCCTCTACTCGCACCATCTGTATTACATTTAATCACTCCCACGTCTGGACAACGCCAATACACTTTAAGATACTTGAAGCACGGCCTAAAATCTTCAAGGAATTTCACAAGCAAAGGCCAATCCTGTGGTGCACGCTGCATGTTTGGACACCTCACCACTAACAGCTTGTACAAATTCCAATTAATTTCATGAACTACGCGCTGAAAGGAGACTCTACCACCGTGAGCAACTGTATTACGCCTCTTCCACAGCTCCCACACTACAAAGGCTGGCAAAGCTTGACACAGTAGCCTCAACCACGGCCTTTTCCTACACTTCCACCATGTTTTAACCAATTGTCGAACTCTCCAATCATGGATCACAAACCCCACTGCATTCGCATAATACATCCACACATTCTTTGCAATAGAGCTCGTAACAAATAAATGCTCACGTGTTTCCTCTCTAGGCTACTCACAACACCAACAACTTGAAAGAATATTGAACCCAATTCTTTTCAATTCCTCATCTAAAGGCAGTTTCAATTTCTACACACGCCAAAGTTGACACGACCCGAATTCTCGGTTAGGCTGTGCGGGCACCCGACCATCACTCCTAAATCTGTCGGGCGAACCCTATTCACTGAATCGATATAAATTGTGAAAAATTACCTTGAAATGAAAATGAACCAAATTTTAACAACATAAGATAACTCTCAAAGATAGACAAACATACAAGCTGTCTGAATAATACAACTAACTACCCAGAATACACAGTTTTAAAGGTTTCCAGTTCAGACATCTAAGAAGGTCAAAAGATATACACACCTCTCGAAGGGAGCAAAAGTAAGGAAAACTGTAATATCTGAAGTTGGTGGCCGCAATGAACATGATGGCTCACCGTATACAGCTGAAAACGTACTACTACTCAATCACGACGCGACTGGCTGGGACCTGGAGCAGAATCTGCCGAACAAAAAGAAAACACAAGAACAAATAAGGGTGAGTCATAAGGACTCAATAAGTGGGGCAGACTAGCCACCTCAAAGAATAGGATAGCTAGCCAGGGAGAAGAAACAGATAAACCAAATTCCTCTTATTTAAATTAAAAATAAGAAAAAGCGAGCCAGATAATTAACCGGAAACATGTATGAAACCATAAACTCAACCAGGAATACGAGCCAGAAACATATCAACAAATAAGCAATGCACATATAAGTAGAACAGTAGTCATGTACAGAAAATCTACACAATAGTATGAAATGAAATGGAATGAGATGAAATGAAATGAAATGAAATGAGATGAAATGAAATGAGATGCAAAGGGTCACATGTGCCCGTAATCCCATCCCGAAGCGGAATACTCCTGCATTCGAGGAGAATCCAATCTGCTAACCAACTGGAGCGGAATACTCCTGCTCCTGGGGCGGAATACTTCTGCACTCTCCTGGGGCAGAATACTCCTGCACCCGATAAAATGTAAAGGCGGAATACTCCTGCACTTAGTATGATATGCAATGTAATGCATATGAATGCAATGTGATGCAATAATAACCCTTCATCGGCGCGGGACTCTCATCGACAGCCGGGAAGTAGATGCCAACTCAAAGCCACAGTACAATACTCAGATTCTCAATGCAATACCAATAACAGGACATAACATAAAATATAGAATGCAAATCCAAAGTTAAGGCGTAATGAGTACGCCTATCGGCAGCTACACACGTAAGGAACACGTGGTAGCAAATACACGAGGCCAAGTGCCTCCAAAGAAATGGATATAAATGCTTACCGTATTCTAAAGCTAGCCCTGCTACTCAACAACTGCTTTTTCCTTTGGATTAACTGTCAAACGATCCCGCTCTATTCAATAAGCAGAAAAATTATATCAAATAAAGCTAAAGGCTTCATTCCTTATGTCTTAGGGCAATCCAGTTAGGAACCTGATACCCTATTCGCATACGCAATATGCAGGCCAGGCCAATGTACAGGGTTCAAAGTCACATGACCAAACCCTAAATAAATTACATTTATATGTTGCCCATAACTCACTGAGTACGAATATATAATCATTTCCATCATCGGGAGCCAATTGACCCTTTAAACTATCAATTTAAGTCATTAGTGCGATGTCTAATATTCCTATTTTTACCGTAAAAATATATTCAAACACACGTGATACGCTAAGATAATAAGTTAACATCATTACCTGGAGATTTGGGGTAGAAATTCCACTATTTTTCCACCTCTTTTTTCCTTTTTTCCTCTTTCTTTTTTAATCTTTCTTTCCTCTGTTTTAGTTCGTATGTTTCTGCTCTATATCATAGCTACTGCTGCTAAAGGATTAAATCCCTTAGCTAACCGACTTTTCAAATTCTTTTTTTTTAATAAATTCGCTACAATGATTAAAATTTACCGGAAACACGTATAAAACCATAAACTCAACCAGGAATACAAGCCAGAAACATATCAAAAAATAAGCAATGCACATATAAGTAGAACAGTAGTCATGTACAGAAAATCTACACAATAGTATGAAATGAAATGGAATGAGATGAAATGAAATGAGATGAAATGAAATGAGATGCAAAGGGTCACATGTGCCCGTAATTCCATCCCGAAGCGGAATACTCCTGCATTCGAGGGGAATCCAATCTGCTAACCAACTGGAGTGTAATACTCCTGCTCCTGGGGCGGAATTCTCCTGCACCCGATATAATATAAACCAGAGGCGGAATACTTCTGCACTCTCCTGGGGCAGAATACTCCTGCACCCGATAAAATGTAAAGCTGAGGCGGAATACTCCTGCACTTAGTATGATATGCAATGTAATGCATATGAATGCAATGTGATGCAATAATAACCCTTCATCGGCGCGGGACTCTCATCGACAGCCGGGAAGTAGATGCCAACTCAAAGCCACAGTACAATACTCAGATTCTCAATGCAATACCAATAACAGGACATAACATAAAATATAGAATGCAAATCCAAAGTTAAGGCGTAATGAGTACGCCTATCGGCAGCTACACACGTAAGGAACACGTGGTAGCAAATACACGAGGCCAAGTGCCTCCAAAGAAATGGATATAAACGCTTACCGTATTCTAAAGCTAGCCCTGCTACTCAACAACTGCTTTTTCCTTTGGATTAACTGTCAAACGATCCCGCTCTATTCAATAAGCAGAAAAATTATAACAAATAAAGCTAAAGGCTTCATTCCTTATGTCTTAGGGCAATCCAGTTAGGAACATGATATCCTATTCGCATACGCAATACGCAGGCCAGGCCAATGTACAGGGTTCAAAGTCACATGACCAAACCCTAAATAAATTACATTTATATGTTGCCCATAACTCACTGAGTACGAATATATAATCATTTCCATCATCGGGAGCCAATTGACCCTTTAAACTATCAATTTAAGTCATTAGTGCGATGTCTAATATTCCTATTTTTACCGTAAAAATATAATCAAACACACGTGATACGCTAAGATAATAAGTTAACATCATTACCTGGAGATTTGGGGTAGAAATTCCACTATTTTTCCACCTCTTTTTTCCTTTTTTCCTCTTTCTTTTCTAATCTTTCTTTCCTTTGTTTTAGTTCGTATGTTTCTGCTCTATATCATAGCTACTGCTGCTAAGGGATTAAATCCCTTAGCTAATCGACTTTTTCAAATTCTTTTTTTTTAATAAATTTGCTACGACGATTAAAATTAAAATGGAACTCTAGAGAAGCCTAAATGATTCTAAATTTTTCAAGTAAGTTATAAAAAATATATGTAACATACTCGCTAAGACAAATCTCAAATCGGACTCCCGAAACTCCAAATACAAATTAAAAGGAAAAAGGACCAAATTATTAATTCTTTCGGAACTTTAGCCGAAATCAATCGAACAACCTCGAAACTCACTTCAAAAATTCACATATGTCATAAATGACCATACGAACCTAGCGACACTTTCAGATTTCGAATCGGAGCTCATTCGCTAAAATTGTGCTCGAAAACCTCCTTTTTACGATTTATCGTTAACAAAAATTAAAACCTTCTTCCGATGCCTACCAAACGAGATCTAATTTAGCTCAAATTTTACAGACAAGTCGGGATGGTCCTTACAAAGCTTTTAAAATTAACTGCACGTCAATCGGGGTCCTAATTCCTGAAATGACTACTTAAGGTCGTTTCAAAAGTACAAAGGAAACTTTGAAAGGAATGCGTTTCAACCACATAAGCTTATATTCCTCTTTCACTTTGCCTTTACCCCTAACATAATTGTAAGCACTACTCACAGTGAATTGGCCATTAGAAGTGAGCTCCCACGAAGCTGAATCCCTTGCTTGCGTAATGTCCCCAGGGTGAATATTATCCATAACATGCTGAGCAAGATCACTAGGTAGGGACTCAAACAAAAGCTGCTGATTCCAACCATTTTCACAATAAAAATCCTTCACCACATTCAATTCTTCCCTAACATAAAATCAGCGAGGAACCACAAAATATAAAGCTCCAACGCGCGACCAATTGTCATACCAAAAATGAGAAGACCCTTGCCTAACATGCCATGTAATCTCATGATCAACCATCTCTCTAACAAGCAACATCTTTTGCCAAATTGGAGATCCATCAGTGTATGGCACAATTGAGTAATGCATTTTCTTACAATACTTATTGGCCATAAATGTACTCCATAAAGAAGTTCTTGTCCTAAAGTTTCACCACAATTTTGCAAAAAGAGCATTTGCAACATCTTACAAGGATTTAAATCCAACACCTCCCTCTAGAGGCTTGCACAAAGTATCCCAAGAGGCCCAATGCCTCCTTGAATGCTCCTCAGAATTGTTCCAAAATAAATTAGCAAAAATTCTATGAAGTTGATTAATAACGCCATCCGAAGGATTGACTGCAGACAAAAGATCTATAGGCATACTTTGAAGAACATGCAAAATCAAAGTAGCCCTACCTCCATATGACAACATCTCTGCCTTCCAAGATTGCAACTTCTTCATAATCTTTGAAACAAGATCATCAAACTGAGCTTTATTTCTTCTTTTGTATGTAACAGGACACCCTAAATATGTAAAAGGAAAAGTACCTCTTTGAATTTGAGAGATATGCTCCACCCTATCAACAATCTCCTGCTCCACAGTGTGATACAAATAAACTGCACTTTTTTCTTTATTGATCTTCTGACCACTAGCACCCACATAGGCATCCAGCACCACCATAATCAACCTCAAAGAAGTAGAATCTGCTGAAGAGAATAAGATAGTATCATCTGCATATGCTAAGTGATTGATAGGAGGACTCCACTTAGGCATAGCAAATCCTTTAAACATAGCATTCTCATGTAAAGCATTTAGGGCCCTGAACAACACCTCAACTGATAGGATAAATAAAGTAGGAGACAAAGGATCCCCTTGCTTCAAACCCCTGAAAGAATTAAAGAAACCATGTGGCTGCCCATTGAAAAGAACTGAATGCCAATTGTTTGATAAGAGCCTCCAAACCATATCAATGCATCTCTCACTGAACCCCATCTTCCTAAGAACTTTGGACAAGAATAACCAGGACATACGATCATAGGCTTTCATCATATCAAGTTTGATGACAACATTTCCATCTTTAGCTGTTTTTCTAATATCATCAATGATCCCCTGGACTAACAGCACATTCTCAATAATACTTCTTCCCCTAACAAAACCAGCCTGTGTAGGAGATATCAACTCAGGTAACAAATCAACTAACCTCCCATGCAAGACTCTTGAAATCACTTTGTTTGAGAAATTACTCAAACTAATAGGCCGAAGGTCTGAAAAAGTGGATACATTAGGCATCTTAGGGAAGAGCACCAAATTTGTATGAGATACAAATCTAGGGATATCATGGCCAATAAAGAAAGCCTGCACCATGCTAGTAAGATCAGCAGCTATGACATCCCAATACACTTGATAAAACTTCCCTGAAAAGCCATCAGGGCCTGAAGCACTGTCTCCATTCAAGCCAAAATCTGCTTTCTTCACCTCTTCCATGGAAGGAATTTCTTCTATTGCTAAATTCTGATTAGCATTAACCATCTCGGGCACATGTAATGGCAAGTCAGAATTCAATTCTTTGCCATCACTTACAAATTATTGTTGAAAAAACTCCAAAGCTTCAGCAGCCATATCTCCTTCATCACAAAGCCAGTTGCCAAACCTATCCTGAATTCTATGAATTTTGAGCTTCTTCTGCCTGCCTTGTACCTGAGCATGAAAAAATTTAGTATTGCGATCACCATCTTTAAACCACTGAAAGCCAACCTTTTGCTTCCATATCCTCTAAATGCAGCACCCTTTTGAGTTCAGCCTCAGCTTTCTTCAATTGCTCCCTATGATATGCATCAGGTGATTCTTCAAGCTTAAGCTCATGAGCTTTAATTATATCTTCTAGTGAGGTAATTTTTTGAAAAATGTTGCCAAAGGTGGCCTTGCTCTACCTGGATAAAGCCTGCTTCACTTTCTTCAATTTCCTGTGAAAAATAATAAATGGATCCCCCACACAATCACATACCCAATTATCCTTCACAACTTGCAAGAAGGATTCATTCTCAGTCCAGAAATTCAGAAACTTGAAGGATTTGATAATAGTAGAAGAATCAGTCGAACACTTTATCTACAAAGGAGAATGATCAGATCCAGTCCTGGCTAGGTGTTCAATGTCAATCTTAGGAAAGAAATCCATAAACTCCTGATTTGAAAAACATCTATCAATCCTCTTCAAAATAAACTGATTTTCAATCCTCCCATTCCACCAAGTATAAATGGTGCCTCTATATCCTAGGTCAGTAACTCCACAAGCAGCTATAGTTGCAGCAAAATCATCCACTTCTTGTGTCAACACTAGAAGGCGACCATACTTTTCTTCTTCAGAGAAAATGACATTGAAGTCACCCCCAATGACCCACGGCTTAACCATAGTAGATGCTAAGAATTGCAAGGAATCCCAAAGCTCCATTCTTTCAATTCTATCACACTTAGCATAAACTAAGGTAAGGGAAAAAATCCTGATTTTATACATTATGATGCAGTTTCAAAGTAAGTTGTTGCTCTTGGTCATCCACTACTTTCACAGCATAATCTTTCCCAATAAAGGCCCAAATCTTTCCATTTACATTAATAAAGGACCAGTGCATACCCAACCTCATACCATAATATTGAACTCTACAAGGCTCCTGAAAAGGCTCAAGCAGCCCTATAAAATCAAAATGATGATGTCTATGCAAAGTATTCAATCTTGTGAACGCCTCCTGCATGTTAACTAATCGTTGTTATATGTCTGCACTTTCGATAATGACCAAAACAGAAATAAGATGAAGTAGAAAAATTCCAAGCCAACAGTATACACTGCCTGTCCTTAAGAAATCTAATCCCCTCACAGTTACCCAAGGTTTGTGGATTAATTTCTCCCAGGATAGAATGGAATTATCCTCACTGTGATAGCGGTAATTCAAATCACAGTGAACAGCGAACTCAAATAATGGTAGCAAATCACACTGACTCAGAACTTACTTTATTTTGAAAACAAATGCAAAAGTAATGAGAGAGAGTATGAAATTTTGGATGAACAAAATGAGGCAAAATGCCTCTCTATTTATAGCCACAAGATTTGGAGTGAAAAGGCATGAAGGTGTCTTTTGGTAAAATGGCTGTTCATGAAAGGCAGCCTTCAAGGTGGCTGTTCAATGAAAAGGCACATTTTTATTGGTGAAGTAGCTGTTCATGAAAGGCAGCCTTCAAGGTGGCTGTTCAATGAAAAGCACCATTTTCAAATGAAATGAATAACGTTTCAGCAGCCATTTCCTTTGGAATAATTGCATAACTAATCCACTTTTTAATTTCGTTACGAAACCGGCTCCATATCAAATATTAATATAAAATATTAATATTTATTTCATTTCCCATTCACACCATTTTACCTTCCTTCCAAACCCAACAATCCCCCACATGAATGGGGAATGGCTATATGAAGAAAACATGCAGAAAACTATGTGATTTGCAAGTAAGAATTAATTGCATCTGGATTAGTGGGTTTCCCTTTGAACTTTCCGTAGTGAACATATATCGGATATACTCGGTCAATCGGTAGATTTGATATCTTTGAACCGTCGAACTTTGGTGTATACCTAGACAACATATGTCACACAATTAATCCTTGACCATTTTTGGTTCTCATTGTTGTGTTCGTTTCAGCCATGAACATCGCCTGGTTCATGAGTGCGTAGAGAATTGGCCTTACAGAATTCTCCTTGAAGCGGCTTCCACTTCACACTCACATAGGTGATTTCTAAACGTGTAATCCCGTAGATCTACACTGTTTGACAAACCCCGTATCAAACTTAGATAATCATTAAAAAACGTCTTTAACGTTTTATCCTTGGTACTAAACATTTTCTTATTAAGAGGATGGGTTGAGTTGTTTGACAATGTTGGAGCGGTCGTACACAACTTTGTTTGAGCTCCTTGAACCTAGATCTTGGGATCTCCAGTCTTCTAGGTAGAGTTACCGCCATGACGACTTGTCCTCGGCCATAGTCCCATTCCTCTTGATGATCTCTCAACATCATCTCTAGTTAAACCTTTAGTAAGTGGATCCGATACATTATCCTTTGACTTAACATAGTCAATTGTGATAATTCCTCTAGAGATAAGTTGTCTAATGGTTTTATGTCTTCGTCGTATATGACGATTTTTACCATTATACATAAGGCTCCCAGCCCTCGATATTGCCGATTGACTATCGCAATGTATACATATAGGTGTCAACGGCCTAGGCCAAAATGGAATGTCTTCCAAGAAGTTTCGGAGCCATTCAGCTTCTTCACCGGCTTTGTCCAAAGCTATGAACTCAGCCTCCATTGTAGAGCGAGCAAGCAAGGTTTGTTTGGATGATTTCCAAGTTACCGCTCCTCCACCTATTGTGAAAATATATCCACTTGTGGATTTTGATTCTTTTGAGCCGGTGATCCAATTTGCATCACAATATCCTTCTATAACAGCGGGATACTTATCATAGTGCAAAGCATAGTCTTGGGTGTACTCCAAATAACCCAAAACTCGTTTCATAGCCATCCAGTGATTTTGTCCAGGATTACTTGTGTATCGACTCAGTTTACTTATAGCACAAGCTATATCTGGTCGTGTACAATTCATGATGTACATTAGACTTCCCAACACTCTAGCGTAGTCTCGTTGAGACGTGCTTTGTCCTTTATTCTTTGTAAAGGCAAGATTAACATCAATTGGAGTCTTTGAAGTTTTGAAGTCTAAATACTTGAATTTTTCCAGGACATTTCTGATGTAATGAGTTTGAGATAATGCCAAACCTTGAGGAGTTTTGTGAATTTTAATACCCAAGATTAAATCCGCAACTCCCAAGTCTTTCATATCAAACTTGCTAGTTAGCATACGCTTAGTAGCATTGATGTCAGCAATATCTTTACTCATTATTAACATGTCATCCACATATAGACAAACAATGACTATATGATTTGGAGTGTTCTTAATGTAAACACATTTATCACACTCATTAATTTGGAAGCCATTTGACAACATTGTACTGTCAAATTTCGCATGCCATTGTTTAGGTGCTTGTTTTAGTCCATAAAGAGACTTAACAAGTCGACATACCTTCTTTTCTTTCCCAGGAACCACGAACCCTTCAGGTTGTTCCATGTAGATTTCTTCCTCCAAATCTCCATTTAAGAAGGCTGTCTTTACATCCATTTGATGGATTTGAAGATTATACACGGCGGCCAAAGCTATTAGCATCCGTATGGATGTAATTCTGCTTACCGGAGAGTATGTATCAAAATAATCAAGGCCCTCTTTTTGTCTATAACCTTTAACGACCAGTCTAGCCTTGTATTTGTCAATAGTACCATCAGCTTTCATTTTCCTTTTGAAAATCCATTTGTAACCTAAAGGTTTGTTCCCAGGAGGAAGATCAACCAACTCCCATGTGTGGTTGCTTAAAATGGATTCAATCTCACTATTGACTGCCTCTTTCCAATATGGAGACTCTGAAGAAGCCATTGCTTCTTTATAAGTTTGAGGCTCATTTTCCAATAGGAAAGTCATAAAATCTGGTCCAAAAGAAGTAGATGTCCTTTGACGTTTACTACGTCTTGGATTATCATTATTTCGCATACTTTCTTTTGTACCTTCTCTTGGTCGTTTCGTGCTGACACTTGACGATTCACATTCACTTTTATACGGATATATATTTTCAAAGAATTCAACATTATCTGATTCCATAACCGTATTAATATGAATGTCAGGATTTTCTGATTTATAAACCAGAAAACGATATGCCTTACTATTCTTGGCATATCCTATGAAAATACAATCAACGGTTTTTGGTCCTATCTTTTCCCTTTTAGGTTTAGGAACTTGTACCTTTGCCAAACACCCCCACACTTTGAGGTAATTCAAGCTTGGCTTTCTTCCCTTCCACTTTTCATATGGAATGGATTGTGTTTTGCTGTGGGGTACACGATTAAGTATTCGACTAGCTGTAAGAATAGCTTCCCCCCATAAGTTTTGGGGTAAACCCGAACTTATCAACAAGGCATTCATCATCTCCTTTAAAGTTCTATTTTTCCTTTCCGCAATCCCATTAGATTGTGGCGCGTAAGGGGCAGTAGTTTGGTGAATAATGCCATATTCCAAACATATTTGTTCAAAAGGAGATTCGTATTCACCGCCCCTATCACTTCTTATCATTTTTATTCTTTTGTTAAGTCGTGTTTCAACTTCATTTTTGTATTGCTTGAAAGCATCTATAGCCTCGTCTTTACTACTAAGTAAATAAACGTAGCAGTAACGAGTGCTATCGTCAATAAAAGTTATGAAATACTTCTTTCCACCGCGAGATGGTATTGACTTCATATCACAAATATCCGTATGAATTAAGTCTAAAGGTTCGGAATTCCTTTCAAGTGATTTGTAAGGATGTTTCGCAAATTTAGACTCAACACATATTTGACATTTTGATTTATCACATTCAAATTTAGGCAATACTTCCATATTTATCATTTTCCGCAAGGTTTTATAATTAACATGTCCCAAACGTGCATGCCATAATTCATTTGACTCAAGTAAGTAAGAAGAAGCTTGAACTTTATTATTGATAGAAACAGTCATTACATTCAGCTTGAAAAGGCCCTCACATAGGTAACCTTTTCCTAGAAAACTATCATTCTTAGTTAATACAACCTTATCAGCAACAAAAACACACTTAAACCCGTTCTTGACGAGAAGTGAAGCTGACACTAAGTTCTTACGTATTTCTGGAACGTGAAGAACATTGTTGAGAGTCACAACCTTGCCCGAGGTCATTTTTAGGCTTATCTTGCCATAACCTTCAATCTTTGCTGTTGCAGAATTTCCCATGAAGAGTGTCTCATTAGGTCCAGCGGGAGCATAGCTAGTAAACGCATCTTTATTTGCACAAACATGGCGGGTGGCTCCAGAATCAATCCACCATTCTTTCGGATTTCCTACCAAGTTACACTCAGAAATCATTGCACAAAGATCTATCTCTTGCACTCCTTGGGAAATAGTATCTTCTACCATGTTTGCTTGACCTTTATTATTTTTGGCATTCTTTGGGGCACGACAGTCTACAGCCTTGTGTCCATATTTACCACAGTTGCGGCAATTCCCCTTGAATTTCTTCTTTTTCGGCTGATTGTTTGGTCCAGAAGGTTTCT
The DNA here is from genome assembly GCA_037355625.1 of Petunia x hybrida. Classification (NCBI taxonomy): domain Eukaryota; kingdom Viridiplantae; phylum Streptophyta; class Magnoliopsida; order Solanales; family Solanaceae; genus Petunia; species Petunia x hybrida. The sequence goes on along the minus strand of JBBBVM010000090.1, from coordinate 6,893,344 downwards.
TCCTTTTGTTGTTCTTTGGTGCATCATTTGTCTCAACGATATTTGCTCCCATTACTGTTGAACTTCCACGAGCAACCTTCTTCTCCGCAATCTTGTTGTCTTCCTCGATCCTCAAACGTACAATGAGATCTTCGAGTGACATCTCCTTGCGCTTGTGTTTCAAGTAATTCTTAAAGTCTCTCCACAAAGGTGGTAACTTTTCAATTACCGCAGCCACTTGAAATGCCTCATTGATGACCAAACCTTCAATGAGAAATTTATTATTAATAGGATAATTAATACTTCTAATATGAGCATTAATTTGGATCATACCTTCAGCAATAAGATCATGAATGATCACTTGCAACTCTTGGACTTGACTTATGACAGTTTTACTGTCCACCATCTTAAAGTCCAGAAATTTGGCGGCTACAAATTTCTTCATCCCAGCATCTTCAGTTTTGTACTTCTTTTCAAGAGCAAGCCAGAGCTCCTTCGAAGTTGCAGCAGTACTGTAGACATTGTATAAGTCGTCCTCCAGTCCATTCAGAATGTAGTTTTTACATAGAAAATCAGAATGCTTCCATGCCTCAATAACAACGAAACGTTCATTTTCAGGAGTATCGTCTGCCGGGACAGGAACATCCTCCTTAATGAATCGTTGCAAACTCAGCGTGGTCAGATAAAAGAACATCTTTTGCTGCCACCTTTTGAAGTCAATCCCGCCAAACTTTCCCGGCTTTTCAGCCGGTGCTGGCGCAGGGGCCGGTGCAGATGCAGGGCGGCTGGAGCTTGCACCAATAGAAGCATTTGGTGTACCAGAAACACCGTTGTTATTTTCTGTGCTCGTCATTATTCTGTAAAAACAAAATAATACGGTCAGATTCAAACTATCTGATTTAATGTACAGTGAAGATTTTATATCTTCAAACTGATTTGATGTACAGTGAAGTTTTTATATCTTCAAACTGCAAATAATAATATAAATATCTTAATAATCCGGAAGTTTTTAATCTTCTGAACGGATTAAACACACAATAATTTTAATAATCCGTTGAAGTATTTAAATCTTCAAAAACGGAATATTAAATTTGGAGTAGAAAATCTTTTCAGATTTTAGTCTCCACAAACAGCCTATTATCGATTAGCAGACCAAAATACAAAATTAGAGTTCTTAAGATTGTTATATGTCTGCACTTTCGATAATGACCAAAACAGAAATAAGATGAAGTAGAAAAATTCCAAGCCAACAGTATACACTGCCTGTCCTTAAGAAATCTAATCCCCTCACAGTTACCCAAGGTTTGTGGATTAATTTCTCCCAGGATAGAATGGAATTATCCTCACTGTGATAGCGGTAATTCAAATCACAGTGAACAGCGAACTCAAATAATGGTAGCAAATCACACTGACTCAGAACTTACTTTATTTTGAAAACAAATGCAAAAGTAATGAGAGAGAGTATGAAATTTTGGATGAACAAAATGAGGCAAAATGCCTCTCTATTTATAGCCACAAGATTTGGAGTGAAAAGGCATGAAGGTGTCTTTTGGTGAAATGGCTGTTCATGAAAGGCAGCCTTCAAGGTGGCTGTTCAATGAAAAGGCACCTTTTTATTGGTGAAGTAGCTGTTCATGAAAGGCAGCCTTCAAGGTGGCTGTTCAATGAAAAGCACCATTTCCAAATGAAATGAATAACGTTTCAGCAGCCATTTCCTTTGGAATAATTGCATAACTAATCCACTTTTTAATTTCGTTACGAAACCGGCTCCATATCAAATATTAATATAAAATATTAATATTTATTTCATTTCCCATTCACACCATTTTACCTTCCTTCCAAACCCAACAATCGTATATTCCAAATCAAAGCTTTATTAATCATTAAAATTTAGATTTGGAACTCCTAACAGGCTGTATCCTGGTGATAGATCCAGGCTCTTTTTTGACTCATCGACCTCCTTGTTTTGCAGCATCAATCGTGCGTGGGGATAAATCACTATCCCTTGCAACTTGTTGAAAATTTTGGACTGTTGAAACCTCATCTTCATCCTCCAAATCAGCTTCGTAATGCTCATCCACTTCCTTTCCAAGCTGCTTCATAGGCGTGTGTTTATTTTGCCTAGAAAGAATTGCCTTATTATCGTGTAGATGCATCATTTCAATCAGCTCTTTCTCTTCTTGTGTAAATTCCTCTTTGGATGACCCTTGTGATGTGCTTTGAACTCCCTTCTGAAAATCATGTTGCACCACTTGAGATGGAACAGACTGCACCGATGTATTTAAAGGGACGTTTAACACTGGATTTGCAATGTTAGCATTTAATTGCACAATCATTAGTTTTAGAGCAGACAAAGGAATCAAATCCTCTTTGGAAATTGGAAAACTCCCAGCTTTATGCATAAACTCCTGCTCCTCCTTATTAATTACTTGTAACCCTTTGACTCTACTAATGCCAATAGAATTAGGATCAGCCAACATTCATTCCTTCCCAGATTTCAAGTCTGCAGCGCTTAATTTCGTGTTGGAATCAGAACCCAAAGCTTGAATACCCTCAGCTGAATTATTACGTATAAATAAATTCTCACCCGCAGCTTTAATGCCCTTGAAACCTGAAGTATTAATATTGGAATTCAAAGCAGAATTATGACTTTCAAAGCCCACAGCTTTTGGCGTCGAGCTCTCAGCTTTAAAGCCTTTCCTATTCCCTGAAACATTAAATGTTGCCTCCTTTTGTTGTCCAGTCCCCTTAACTTCCTCAACTATATTCAATACACCTTGATTGCCTCGAATATTTTTGTCTAGGGCTACAATCCCTCCAACTTTAATATGTCCCTCATTAAATTCCACTCCACTCTTTTTAGCCCTAGAGATAATGTTTTTAACCGAATTACCTGCCTCTTTGTCAACCTTATTACCTGTATGATCCTCAACTGATTGAACTCCCGGTTTTGAACAATCCTTCTCCATTGTAAACCCTCCATCAGCTTCCACTTCTAGTGCTGCAAAGGAATTAAAATTCCGTTGATTACTTTGTTCACCAGCTTGTACTTGTACTCCTTGATTTTGTGGGCCAGCACCCTTTTTCTTGGTAGCAACTTGCCACGCTGTAGGATCTCGATTAGGATTTAGTTGTCTATATCCAGTGCCTTGATTTCTATTCTGCTTGCCATCAACCATTGCATCACCATTAGTTTTGCTAGGGCCTGCCTCCCCAACAACTTTACCACTCTTCAAAACTCGTGAAACTGGAGGTTGAGCACCCTTATCATCGTTTCCATGATCTTGAACATGCTTCTCTTCATAAAGGTCAGGATGTAGTACTCGACACTCAATATCATCATGCCCTTGCAAACAACATTGTGAACAATATTTTGGTAAATAATCGTACACAATTTTAATGCACTTGGAATGTTTCTTCCCTGAATCTTCATCAACTTCCACAATATCGATCTCATGAGGCAAGTCTCCAAGTAGATCAATTTCAACCTTTACACGAGCACAACTTGGACGAGTGTGATTAATAGTGGCTGCATCAAGATGCAGTGGCTTGCCCACTGCCAAAGCCAAGGAAAAAATGCATTCTTTCACAAAGAATTTAGGAGGCAAATTGGGAAAAAAATCCATCCTATAGCAATTGAAGTCTCCTTCCTAAGGTCGCACCATGGATCCCACTTTAAAGTACGCATTAAAAACGAGTCCCTACCAACTTTAAGCCAATGTCCCTTTGAGAGTAAGTTCACATAGTCTTCAAACAACGAGCACCTAATAAAGATACTACGATAATCCAAAGAACCTATCATGCAGTTCCCTTTAACTTCACATTGGGATGGAATTACTTTTCGTAGGTCATTCAACTCTGGGGAACCATATGTAAATTTTTCAATGATGCCCTAAATCAATTTAGTTGACGCAATGGATTGTTGAACTTCCTTTTTATTCCAAAGCATTGTAGGCCTGCCATTTAGTTTTTGAGGATGACGAATAGGTAATGTTGGAGCTTGAGCAGCTTGGTTAACAATGTTTTGGGATGGTGGAACCACCACAGCAGCGTAGGAGGCTGTAGAGGGGATTGGATTAGGCTGAGCAACCCCAGTGGGGGCTGCCCAGTGGCCTGATCGGCCATGGGAGATGTCAAGAAGAGGCTGCGTTAAAGTCGCCAGAAAATCGCCTAGGAATCGCCTCTTCCTAGAGAGAAAAAGCGTGAGGAGGGTTTTTGTTGGTGTAGTTATAGTATTTGTGTCAGGGATATTTTATCGGATAGTCCAATTACAGGGACGACACTGCCAAAATTTTTAAGAAATCTAACACTTAGCCAAATTTTGGAATATTTGAAAAGTTTGTAGGATAACAAAGCGAGGTATGAGGAATAAGAATCATTCGAGGAAGAATTATTTTAAGGAGGGAAAAATGTCGCGTTTCTTAAATTTCTAACTTTCAGGACTATGTCGATGTGGGAAATAAAATAAGTAAACTCATTTTTTATGCAATGGCTATTTTCGAGTGTGAAGTATATAGTGGAAGTATATTAAATTATTTGTCATGGATGGGATATAAATATTTAATTATATTTAAAATGGAAGGAGAAATTGAAAGAGGGGCCAAAAGTTAAAGCCAACTTAATTGGCTAAATTTTAAAGGACATCATGTTGTCAAGTTATATTTAGCCAAACTATAGAGGTGCTGCGAGAACCCTTTGTAGTTAGTACTCACGTGACCAAAGTAAATTAGTAAAGCAAATAATATGAAAATATTAGAGGAAAGGGCAAGAAAACAAATCCCTTGTTATGTTAATTTACGTTATATTATATATCAAACTTTTATGGATTAAATAATATTTGGAAATATATTGAATAATTTTTTTTATATATTCATGTCATGTTTTACTCAAAAAAATTATGATTTATGTTCATTGATTATGTTCTAGGAATGTATTGGACCTTAAAGTAGTCAAGTAAAGTTTTATAAAAATATTTTGGGAGTTACCTTGAGATTCTGAGAAAGGTTTCGTGACCTGTAGTGGTTAATGTTGACCCTGAAACTACTCGTGCTAGAGTAGGAGTTTAGGATAAGATTTGCCTGATATGGCCAAAGCACAAAACGCGCAGTATGGTATCACCTGGAGCAGTGTGGCGCCACAGGGAAGGGGCCTATTCGATCAGCCAGGATCGAACCCATGCCGATCACACAATGACTTTATGAAATCATGTTGTGTCAGAGTTATTAGTACTCCCTAGAAATGAAAATAAACTATATTTATATCTAATTAAAGTTCATAATTTTATTGTGTCTAGATATTTCAGTTTTCTCTAAATATTTTATGTCCTCATGGTTTTAACGAATTATGTGCATTTCAAGTTTCTTTTAAATGTCTCGATCCCACTTTAATGGGAGGTCGTTGAGACTCACTGAGTACCGCCGTAGTGTACTGACGTTCTCCTTTGAGAACCTACATTATCCTATGGTGCAATGTAGGAATCAGTGTTGTAGATACGCAGGCGATAAGCAAGGATTTCCCCCTCACTTCTAGTATTATTGGTAAGCTCCGCTTTTGTTCGTGGAGGACTTCCTTTTCGAGTCAGCCTTATTTAGTTTTTTATTATGTTATGAACAAGCCCAAAAGTTCATGTCCTGGGCAGTACGTCAGTTCATCAGTAGAGGCTTTATAGACAGTCTAGTATTTTGGGTTTGTGATCCAGTCTTGCATTATTTTGCACAGAACGACAATTTGACCGCGGTATTTTCAAGGATAATATTTTCATAAAGAGTAATATTATTATTTTCCCTAATGTTTATGTTGAAGAGCATTGTTTAAGTTGTATGTATTCTCAAGGTTAAGACAAGATAGATAAGTACAAGAGGTTCGCTTGGTCCAGCTTAGGTATCGGGTGCCGGTCACAACTAGTTCAGAAAATGGATCGTGGTAGTGATGGATCAGTAAACATGGATTATATCTTATGGTTAAAATTTACATTATGACATGGAATTGTTGCGTGAAATAAATATGCTAACATCTCAAGAATGTCTCTTTGATTTGCAGTTGGATATAATTTTATATTCATGGTAAGTGAGAAATACATCTTATATTTTTAGATAATCTTTAGCTGATATGTTAATGCAATATTATTGATACATTCTTATAATTGTACAATGTGTTCAATCACACCAAGTATGAGTACATTTGATTATTGCTACTCAATTGATAATGAGTATGGCTCAAAAGTGAGTCTCAATTTACTTTGGCCTAATTATTCCATTTTGTTGCGAGTAAGATGAAGGGTTTAGGACCCAACACATTATGGCCTAATACGCCTTGGTGGTGGTGGTGGTGGTGGTGGTGGTGGTGGTGGTGGTGGTGGTGGTGGTGGTGAGACATTGGGTTCAGGACCCAGTACACCATATTGATGACATAATGAAGACAGAAGCAAATAATGAGTTATTAATAAAATGATGAAGTCCGTCCATGGATATGCTCCACTCATAAAGGTGAATGTAGGAGAAATATATACTTCATTCCCTTAGATGAATGTGGAATCAGGACAAGCTCTTTTTGATAAGGTGAAAGTGGGAGAAACACACGCTCCATTCATGAATGTGGATGTGGTAGCAATATTTATATGCCTTAAAGAAGGAACCATAATTTTATGTCTGAAAGAAGGCAAATAATTTTATGTCTGAAAGATGACAAATAATTACCATGCTAGAGACCATGGTCGTGGACGTGACAAGAGATGAAATAATATTTATCATCGTAAAATAAATAAGAGAACAATAAGGGTTCTCAAAAATAATCATTTAACGGTAAAATATAATCATGCCTTCAATGTGTCATTTAAGTACGAAGCAAGTCCAAATGATTATGGTTCATTCTTTGAAGTGAATGAGACAATTTGTAATAAATATTATGAATATTGACCCATTCCCCGAAGTGAATGTGGCAATATGTGATAAAATTTCAAAACTCACCTCCAGAAGAGGTTCGAGAAAGATGAATATGGACATAAATATCAAAACTCATCACCTGAAGAGGTTCGAGAAAAATGAACATGTCCTTAAATTTATTATGGTACAAATGATCATTTCTCACGTACAAATCGTACGTCACAATTACGTCTTATTATGAATTACATAAGAGCAAGTGAAGTAAGAAATAGATCTTGCCTATAAAGATTTGATCATGACCATGATGATATGATTTTCTCTTTGAAGGAGATATACACTATATACATGGTGTCATAAAATATATGGTAGTACAAAACTAATTGAGTGCTCACGAAGAGCAATTCGTTACTACCCAGAGGAATAAAATCAATTACTAATAAAATTTTATTGTAGTACGTCTCAAAAGAAACTTGTAAAGTTTCAATGCATTTGCCAAATGGCTAAGAGACTAAAATTGATGGAAATATATGAATATCTTCATATTTCTACAATAATGTCGGGTGAGATATCTATGCTTGAAAAGCTGCCCACTTCTTCTTTCGATTTGTACTACACAAATATAAGCATGGTGAATGCATGCCGCAATAAATTTGATACAAAACCCATGCTATAGTAGCCAGAAGTTTACTAGAATGAATAAATATATTAGTTGGCATGACCGGTTGGACCATCCCGGTTAATGATGCGCGAAATAACTGAGAATTTGCATGGGCATATACTGAAGATCCAGGATTCTTCAAGAATTCTCAATATGCTGCTTGTTCTCATGATAAATTATTTATTCGACCAACTAAAAATAGGGATCAGGATCCCTGCACTTCTGGAATGTATAAAAGGTGAATATGGGCCCGTTCACCTGCCATCGAACCTGCCGAAACGAAATAAATAGACAAGAAACAAACAACAAACAAGTGTGAGTCAAAAGGACTCAATAAGTGGGGCCAGACTAGCCATCTCAACGAATAGAATAGCAAGCCAGGGAGAAGAGCTAAGCAAATACAGACCAGAAACACATACAACTAACGAATATAAACCAATTAGGGACACAAAATAGCCAGAAACATATAGCCAAACTGAAATATGTTCACAATATAGTATACATACCACATAAACAAAACACAACATAATACACACAATAGTTAGCATGCGGTGCAATGAAATGAGATGAATGCGGTATGATGCAATACAATCACATGTGCCTGATACCTTCACCGGCTCGAGACCCTCATCGATTACCGGGAAGTATATGTAATAATGACCTTCGGGACCCTCATCGATTACTGGGAAGTATATGCAATAATGACCCCTCAGGACCCTCATCGATTACCGGGAAGTATATGCAATAATGACCCTTCACCGGCTCGGGACTCTCATCGATTACCGGGAAGTATATGCAATGACCCTTCACCGGCTCGGGACCCTCATCGATTACCGAAAAGTATATGCAATAATGACCCTTCACCGGCTCGGGACCCTCATCGATTATCGGGAAGTATGTTTGGTGGTTGTTGACTGTAGGAAATGTATGATATGCGTATTCCATTATATGTATGGTGTATGCGCTGTACATACGATAAATATACACTGGGCATATACACATTTAACATACAATAAATATATAGAATATATTGTTGTTTCTTCATTTATATATGGCGTATATGTCCGGTGTATAAACATCCATATGTTGTGCATACAGTAATCATATAGAGAATATAAAAACATACAATAGTCGTATGGGATGTATGCCTACTGTTTATTCACTGTATGCACAGTGTATCATTGTCCATACAATCAAAATACACACATCCAAAAAATACTAAAAAAAATTTCCAGCAACCGGAGGCGGCGGCAGTCATGGGGGTGGCGGCTGAGGGTTTTATAACAGTATAGGTGGGGGATCTAGGGTTTTATCACCCTTTTATATGCATTTGCTACGTATTGAAAAAAATAGTACTATATTTTAAAAATGGGATAATATTGATATTTTTGTGTAAAAAAGAATGCTAGGTTGTATAGTTCTGTAAATTGTCCTTATGCTTTACGTGGTAAAATTTTAGCCAGGGACCACCTTTCCCTAGGCCATTTAGATTTTAGCAAACTTTTAAAAATTAATTAGTGTTTAGCCACTATGTTCAACTTCAACCTGAATGTTTGAAGTTGAATGCTGCATATGCCTAACTTCAAACCTTAGTTCCTGAAGGTTTGAATTAGGCATAGGCAATTCTAGCTTCAGCCATGAAGGTTTGAATTGTATTTTTCGACGTGTTTAGAGGCCTTTATAATAACTCCATAAATCCTCATGAACAAGAAATCCTAAACAAATTCTAATTGCAAAAACTAGGGTGAGATGGTTTATTGTGTTACAAGAAGGGAGGCCCTGTGAGTTGCGGTAGGCCAAAAATCTAGAGGATTCCACTTTCAGGATTTACATGCAACATCTCAAGTTAGCCAACTTTCGGCTTGCTGTGGTGCCCCCGCGACGTGTTGTGTTGCAAGACAATCTTTATAGGTCACTATCTAGTTTCTTATTTTTTTTTTCTTCTTTTGTTTTGTCTCTACCAATTCTATGTTGGTCTTCAAACTTGATTTTTTTTTAATTTTTCGGACTTTCATTCAGACTTTATAGTCCTGCATTCAATTGTATATAGTTGTGAATCACTTGATTTCAACAATTTTTCACTCCTATATATTAAAAACACACAATTAAGGATAAAATTCATTTATTATTATTATGACACACTAGAATACAATAAAATAAAGAGTGAAATATAATAAAAGTCATACAATTTTAGCCCAACAACAAAATTAAAAAAGAAAAGAAGGTTAAAGTGATCGCACAACCAAGAGGCTGTTGTTTTGAATTATAATAGGAAGAAAAAGTGGGAGGCCTAGTGGGCTACTATTTATTCCTAGAGAGAAGGGAGGTGGGTTAAAAGAGAAACTCACAAGAAGATAATTTTGTTAGAAAGAGTGAATATAGTCTATGGTCAATTTATCTGTTTTGAGATTACTTGAATGTGAACAAATTAACAATTAATAACAAAAAATCCGTGTAGATTTTGTTAATCTTGCACGTAATTATTTATAATAAGATTATATCTTGGATGTTATTGAAAAATGAGCATTTGACATTTATCAACATAAAATCTATTTCTCTCTGGATTTTGTAAATCATGCTTTGAAAAATCACATTGACGTAATACCTTGTGTAACTTCCACTTTAAACTAATTACTCTCTATATAACATCTTATATATACTGGCAGACTATGATAGGTGCTCAAAAATTCAGATCTAATACATAGGGACTCGTTTGGTACGCTGTATTGTATTAGCTAATCCCTGTATATAAGAACTTGTATTGAGTTTATACATTGTTTTGTTGTGTTTTCAAAATTCAGTATAAACAATCCAGGTTTTCCTTATACAGCAAATTCAGTATAAGTTAATACCCCCTATTAGGTGGTGTAAACAATACAGGATTTATCTATGCATGGATTAAATATCAAAAGGACACCAATACCCCTGATTGTATCTTCTTATATCTAAGATCTTCAGGCATGATTATCCCTTTAATCTGAGAAGGAAAATCATTACTTCTATGGCAGGACTTGATTAAAGCTAGCTAGGTAAACAACTATTGAGAGCAAGACTAGAGAAATGTTAAAACCCTCACTTTCCACACTCAAAACAAAAGAACATAAAATTAAATTAACCATGATGCAATCCTTTAATTAGGTTCATCTTTCATAGTTCTCAAAACTGAAATTGCAAAAAAGAATCCAATGAATACAGATGAATGCATGACCAATTAAGAAGTACCAAAACAGCCATGGCCAAAACCATCAAACTGACAACAGATTTAACAAAGGTAAACTTAGATGTTAAAGTCGGAGGGTAAACATATATTCATGCCAGCTTGGGGAGAGTGTAAAAGAGAATAAAATGTTGAGCAGCTATGAGCATACCACAAACCATTTAGAAAAGTACTACAAAAGTCCGAAGGTATAACTGTAAACAAATTATAATGCAATTTTACACCAAATACAAGTTTAAGTTATACATTGTACAACCCCTTTTAATACAATATACCAAACATAGTAATAAAAATAATTCCTGCATAACTAATCCATGTATTACTAATCCCTGTATTACTAATCCCGGTATTACTTAGTAACTTGCTTTCCTACCAAATGATCCCTTAGTGTAAAAAAAATTTCATGTGAAGTTCTGTGATGATTGCATTTGATCTTGGTTGAAGTGGTGTTAGTGCAGGGAAGATGCAAAGGGTGGAAAGTAAGAAAATCTGAAGGAAGTTGAAAAGTGGGGAAGACCGCCGAATAAAGTGCGAAATCTAATTTGTGACCCACAAACCGCATTTCGGGCCTCCGGTATTAACAGAGAAGAAATTTTTTATGCAGAGCAGAGAAGTACTCAGCCGATCATTCAGCGAGCCGCAGCTCCAACTCCGCAGCCTCTCTATCAGACCCATTTGTGCGCACAATTGAGGACCAAAATCCTACCCGCCGAGAATTCCGCGACCCGCTGAAATGACGGTGAGCCGCAACTTTCATGGGCCTGGACGGGTGTTTACCCGACTAAAAAAGGCCCCAGGTAACTTTTCTTTTTTACTTTTTCACTCCAAACCGTAAACACCAACAACCCCACGACCGGAAATCCCTATTCGGCGCAACACTACTCCTAAAAACACTCCAACTCACTCACACACACTCAATTTCACCGATCTCCTGCCTATTCCTTCACCTGATTTTTGTTTCATCTCGAATCTGGTAAGAACTTCCCTATTGTTCAAAATTTTATTATTTTAGGGTTTGTTCTTAGAGTTTTACTTCATGAAATTATAACCCTAGAGTGTGATTTTGGGTTTAAATGACTTTAAGTGAAGAAAAGAGTAAAAGAAGAGAGTTTAAAGAAAATAACCTAAAATTGAACTTGAATGACACCATGAACACACCTCGTCTTGCTTGAAAATCTTGAAGAGACTTGAACTTTGCATGAGTCTTCGTTGACTTTTCATGAAAATTGGTTGAATTTGTGGTCTCGTTCTTAAGAAAGAGTTTGAAAGAGGTGAGAAGTTGAAAAGACCACATAGGAGTGTGTTTGGGGGGGGGGGGGTGTTAAGGGAAGTGAGATTGGAAAACTTGGAATCTGTGCACTGTAGCAAAAATTTGCCAAGGATTCGGCAAGCCGCCGATGACGTATCATCCCACACAAATAAGTGCAGAAGACACTCGGCGTGCCTGCAAGATCAAGTGCGAGGCCGCTGGTGTTAATAGTGAGTTCTGAAAATGTGTGAGTGAGGCTTGCCCCTCATAGTTTGAATGGCGACTCGTCATTCCTTGTCCGCAATATGTTAAGCGAGTCGCCGAGGTGAATTGCCCCTCGCAAGATGAAGTGTGAAAATATTTGGCGGACCCTCAGCTTTCTTTGTGTAGCCGCCGACACTAACAGATTGTTTTTTATTTCTGCGGCTGGCATTGGCATCTCTCGCTTCAAGAGGCGACCGACCGGTGCTTCTTAGAACTTACTTCTGCGGGCCGCCTTTGCTTGTGTTCGAGGTCGCCCTTACTTCTGCTTCCCGTGTTTTGATTGCAACCCAAAATCTGTTTGAGATTTCTAAGCGTTCCATCTCCTTCCATGAACTTCATATGCAATAGTTTAGTGTAATCTATGCTTAGTTTAGGAATAAAATAGTGTAGTTAGTTTTGAAACTAATCTGTGGTTTTAGTTTGTTTTGCTCAGATAATCAAATGGCTAACCACCAAGCATCAAGAAAAAGGACAAGAAAGGACACTTCCCCATTGAATATCTCTTCTAAAAGTGATCCAGCTGACAGTAATTCCTCTGATAATGACTCATTCGAGGTGAATATCAGCACTGATGAGGAGCATGAAATGCTTATATATGAAAGGAGAGTGCGACTGTATGGGTTAGAAGAATCCAGCCTAAACTTTTATAAGAAATTGGTTAAGACTGGCTGGATTGACATTTTCACAAAGAAGATAGGTGCAGCGTGTGTGGAAATGGTGATGGAATTCTATGCTACCTTGAGTGAACAAACAAGGCCAGACTGTGTGGTTGAATGCAGAGGCAAGGAGGTGGAAGTATCTGCAAGGGCCTTAAACAATCACCTCAAACTTCCAAATTTTTTCCCAGAGGAGCATATGGCTAAGCTTGCTATGAGTGAGAAGGCACAAAGGAAGTGACTCATTCCCATCATTAGTCGAGAGAAGAGACCAGCTTGGAACAGAGTGGGAGTACTAATCACAACTCAAGATCTGAATTTTGAAACTAAGGGCTGGAACCTGATTGTCAACTCAAGAATCCTCCTAGTAAGGGACAGTAGCATAGTCCCTCTGAGAAGAGCAATCCTGATTGGTTGCATTATGGTTGGGATCCCTATCAATATGGGAGCTGAGATGGTAAGAGTAATGCTAGAGGTTGCTAGATCTGGTAGTGGTAATCTTCCATATGCAAACACCCTGACAGACTTTCTGATGGAACAAGGATGTGATAATGTGGGAAGAGATAATTTTGCCATTGCTGCAAGGCATTTTGATTTATTTGCAATTGAAGATGAGAACAACTCAATCTCTCCTGCACCAGCTGCTCCTACTCAGGCAACAACACCTCAGGCAGACATTCCCTCCACCTTCAGAGCACCACATATGGATAACAGGAAAGTTGAAGTTGCAATGACAGGGCTGACTAAGGAGCTTGTCCATATAGAGCAAAAAATAGAGCCGTTTATGAAGCATCTGACTTACCTTCCTCAAGTGCAGCTACCTCCTCCATCAGCACAAGCCACCTCATCCACACAATTTGACTAGCTCATGGATGCCATTGATGCAAACACTAAGGATATTGTGAAGATGAAGAGAGCAATTCAATTGTTTGTTGACACACAGGCTGATATGAGAAAAGCTCTTAATGTGTTGTGGAGTGAGAGGAAGCACAAGCAAGACAAGCCAGAGTCATCCAAAGCCCCAAAGTTTGCAAGCCGGAAGGAGCAGAGAAAAGAAAAAAATAAATGTGGAAGAACTTGGACATGACGAGAGAGATGCAGTATGATGAAGAAGCACAGGTGCGAAGAGCTAGGCAAGATTCATTGGAAGAAGCACTGCGAGCTAGAGAGGAAAAGAGGAACAGAAGAGCACAAGCCCCGAAGAAACATGTTGAGGGCAAGGGCAAGCAAATTGCCAAAGATGACTAGAGAGTTTCCTGTCCCTCTTTGACTAACCCTACAAGCTGAATTCAATTAACTTTATTTTTTTTAGTCGCTTTGGGACATAGCAATTTTTTATGTTGGGGGTGGGGTTTAGTATTTATGTTTGTTGGTTGTTTGTTTACTCTATTAGATATTTTGGATGTTTTTAATTGTACCCTATCCTTGTAGATACTCTTTCGTTAATTGCATGTTTTAATTTAGTTTATGTCTTTTGAATTAGTAGTATTAATTTAGTTATTAAAAGAAAAAAATCAAATTCTAAAAAAATATGCTATGGGTACTCCCATGAACTATGTTTGGGATGTTATCTTCTCTCATCTGATTCGCACTTGTTGTGATATGTAGGCAACCCTCGTGAAACTTAATTTTACTTGGGCCCGAAACAACAACCACCACATTCATTGTAAATACCACTTTTTGTGAATAAAGTAGTAAATAATCTTCTTGGTTTTTTTTTGACTCGGTTCTTTTTTTAGAATGCAATTTTTTGAACCAGGCACTTTTTAGGACTTAATCATAGAAGTGTCATCCTCGTTTTGTGACTTGTTTGATACCAACATATTAGGAGCACACATGAGAAAGTTTAGTGGATTGTTTGTTGAGAGTTGCACCTACAATCTTTAGGTTGTTTTGATGACTCTATGCATGTGTAGTATAGGCTAAATCCTTGCCTTAAGTGTTTGAAAGTTGATATTCTTGTCTCTTGTCCCTTATGCTAGTGAGGTGAGTTTTTGCTTAAGCTTGTTAATTGCATATGCATGTTAGAACTTGGCTTGTGTGCTCCTTGGAAATGAATGAAGTGTCAAATTAGTGATTGGATAGGATGATAGGCATTTCTTTGACCCGTTTGAGTCTTTCAAGCCACCAAATGAAACTAATTCTTAGTTAGCCAACTTTGAGTCTTAATATCCTTTCTTTTGATAGCCACGCAAATAGCCCGAGCCAATTCTAAGTGCTTAATAGCACTAACCTTTTCTTGGCCCTACCTCCTTGAAGCATTGAAAGACATGCAACTTAGATTTTTTGGGGGAGGGAAATAAAGAAATGAAAGCTAAGTGGCTCTTCAAAAAGGAAGATGATTGTATAGAAAAGTTGCAAAAGAGAAAAGAAGAAAAGCAAGAAAAATACAAAAATAACAAAAGAAAAATTGAAAAAGATAAAAATAGAAAAGAGAAGCAAATGAAAGAATAAGAGCCACAAAGCGAAAATCAAGAATGAAAAATTGGGAATAAGAGCTAATTGAAAAAAGAAAAGCTCAAAGTGAAATGAATGAAAAGATGATGTAGTGCTCAAGGAGGGAGTTTAGTTATTTTTATCCAAATTCTACCATACCTTTATCCAAAAGCCTACATTACAACCATAATAGTCCTATTTGATCCTTAACCAATAGATATGAAAGAAATGACAAGTGACACTATAGCCAAGCCTATGATATTGCATGCACATAACTTGCATTCATTTGTGAGGGTGAGGGGTTAGACTTGAGGGTCACTTTTATTTGAATTTAATTGAGAGATAGGGACCCATTCCTTGTGGTGAGAGCACTAAGAGACTTGAGACTTGAGACTTGAAGGTGCAACTAAAAGAGCCTTGGGTGAGTTGAGAGAGTAATTGTGCTACACATCTTCTAGTTCTCACTAGAAGCTCTAGTAGATGTAGTTGTAACTTTAGTGCTTATAGTTGATTGGTTGGATTCTCATGTGTGAAACTAAGTGTTGGTACCAACCGAAGTCATGGATATCTCTTTGTCCCATTCCCTTGTTGAACTCAATCCCGGTGCCGAGAAAATAAAACATGAGATAGTTCTTAACGTTTCTTGAGGACAAGCAAAAGCTTAAGTTTGGGGGAGTTGATATGTCGATATTTTGCGCTTAATTGCAACCATTTTAGACTAGGTTTTATTCTTTCAAGTGATGTTATTTGAATGAATCTTATGTTATTCTTCATGTTTCAGGTTATTAAGAGAATTGATATACAAAGCCGAAGAAAATGGGAAAAAGAGCAAAAACAAGTGCACATTGGCTACAAATTGAAGAAGATCAAGATAAGGCAGCAATTGGATCGGCCCTCGCCGACTCTGTGGCTCAAAAGGTCAGCCATCCATCGAAGGAGGGAAGAGTTCAAGTCAATCAGTAACTTGAAAGGCGGATCGCCGAAGAAAGCGCTGAAGACAAGTGGCGACTCCGCAGAGTAAAGGGCGAATCTGCCGCTGCTCACAGAAAGTCTGGATGATCTGCGAAGCCCAAGAAGTCATCAGCAATTACAAGGGCGCCCGGCTGAATCTGCATCGCAATTTAGAAGAATGATCAGTAAAATAGGTCATCGATGAGCCAGCAGTTTATTAGGCGGCTCGACAAATGAACGGCGGCCTGGCGTAAAACAGGGAAAAATGGAAATTTTGTAAATAATAGACTAGTTTTCAAACTCATGCCTATAAATAGGTTGTTATGCCTTCGAGAAAAGAGAACCTTTTTCAGCTTAGAATATTACTTTTCATACTTTTGAATATTCTTGGAGGTTAAGGAAGGGTTCCAACTTGCATCTTATTGTAAGGATTCTATTTTTTAATATATTCTTATATGATTTTTGCCATTTTATCTTCTATTATGTGTGTGTTAGACCCTAGTATCAGTAGCTAAACTCATACTAGGGGTTTATTCATGAAAACTTGATTATCTTAGCTTAAATATTGTACTTAATCTTGTAAAATCAATGGGTTAAGATAAATCTAGTTCTCCATCGTACTTTCTTGACTAGGGTTTAAGGCACGGCCGTACTTGAACCAAACCCTACTTGCTTTCATCACCCAAACGGGGTTGAAGATGTAGGTTAATGGAAACTAGCGAGAATTTGGGTTATATTGATTGCGGCCTAACCATCTAAAGGCGAAGACCGAAAAAGGTCATCCCCGCTCAGGTCTTTGGACTAGGGTTTCTAGCACTTTATCATTGACCCTAACGGGCTTGATGAGGTAAATCCTCCCTATCCCGAGAGGGTTTTAAGGAATACATTAGAGGTCCGACCATTGATGTTATCCATGTGATTTGTGAGGTTAATACAAGTGTTTGGCTATGAGAATCTAGTTGGAGTAGGTAAACCCCTAGCTCATTCTCATCGTTTACATCAACCATTATTATTTAGCTTATTTTATGTTAGTTGTTAGTTTAGTTGTAGTTAAGATAATTCTACCTTTACTTATTAGGAATATACGGACAATTCATAGAACTCGTCACTATTCATCCTAAGATTAATAGATTGCTTTGCTAGCTCCCTGTAGAAATCGACCCCGACTCTTATTGGGTACTATTATCTTTGACGACCGCCACATACCTTTCGTGGTGATGAGTGGATTAAGCATGGATCAACAACCATTAATTATTTTGGAACCATTATTTCTGATATTATAAAAAGGAAAAATGACACTATGTGTCGTTGTAGGGGTCTTTCTTTTTTTAAAAAAATATACCTATAATTTTCTTTTTTTCAAAATGTACCAACACTTTTTGAAATACTATCAAACATAGCATAATTAGAGAATAGCTTAACTTTCTTCTTCCTCTTCTCTCTCTTCTCTCCATCTTCTCTCTCCCCTTCCCCTCTTCACCGCCGCCATTCACCAGACTCCCGGCGACTTTTAGTCATCATAGTTCCTCCCCAAACCCCTTCCCCCATCGTGGTTTGCAGATCCCGTCGATGCCGCGCTGAGATTGGCGTCTCTGTACCCGTCGTGGCTCTACAGATCCCGATCCATCACTGTTGTGTGCTGCCGCTGCTCCCAGTCACCGGAGATCTGCTCTGGTGTGGTGTGCAGCATAGGTGTTTTCCAGCGTGTACCCGGTGACGCTGTTACTTTGCTCCTTTTTTTCTTATTTTTCTTTATTTTTTATTTTTTTGAATTTTCTGGTGGGATACGGCGGAACTACGGTGGTTGCGGTGTATGTTTGGTGGTTGTTGACTGTAGGGAATGTATGATATGCATATTCCACTATATACACGGTGTATGCACTGTATATACGGTTAATATACACCGAACATGCAAATGGGTACATACTTGACATACAATAAATGTATCGAATATATTTTGGTTTCTTCATCTATATACGGTGTGTGTCCGATGTATGAACATTCATACATTGTGCATACAATAACCATATAGAGAATCTAAAAAACATACAATAATCATATGGGATGTATGTCTACTGTATTTTCATTGTATGCATAGTGTATCATTGTCCTTACTATGAAAATACACACATTAAAAAAATTTAAAAAAAACACTAAAAACTATTTTATGGCGACAGGAGGCGGCGACAGTCATGGGGGTGGCGGCTGAGGGTTGTATCATAGTGTAGGAGGGGGCTCTAGGGTTTTATCACCCTTTGATATGTATCTGCTATGTATTGAAAAAAATAGTGCTATATTTTAAAAATTGAATAATATTGATATTTTTTGTGTAAAAAAGAATGCATTGCGCAGTAAAATTTTAGACAGGGCCCACTTTTCCCTCGGCCATTTAGATTTTAGCAAACTTTCAAAAATTAATTAGTCTTTAGCCACTATGTTGAACTTCAACCTGAATGTTTGAATGCTGTCTATAGCTAACTTTAAACCTTCATGATTGAAACTTCAATCCTAAATGTTTAAAGTTAGGCATAGGTAGCTCTAGCTTCAGCCGTGAAGGTTTGAATTGTATTTTCCGATGTGTTTAGAGGCCTTTATAATAACTCCATAAATCCTAGCAAACAAGATATTCTAAACAAATTCTGATTGCAAAAACTAGGGCGAGATGGTTTTTCGTGTTGCAAAAAATACAATGATGCGGAACGTCCAATTACTAAGAAAAAAATCAAAGTCGAGAAAGATTAGATGGCTTTCTTTTAAGTTACATAGATAAATGATGTTACTCCCTCCGTCCCAAAATGAGTGTCTGCCTTTCCTTTTTTGTTTGTCCCAAAATGAGTGTCTATTTCCTTTTATGGAAACTCTTTAAATCTAAGATTTATTTTGGACCACATGATTTAAAGACACTAGCCCACATTACACGCTCCTTTCATTTTAAACCACAAAATTTAAAAGTCTTCCTTATTTTCTTAAACTCTGTGCCCAGTCAAACCCAGACACTCATTTTGGGACGGAGAGAGTATTATATTATTTAGATAGTATTTGTTATTGTTATTATCCTTCCTAATAATGAAGCAACTTGTGCTGGCATAGCATTAAAACTATGTTTCTATTCCTAATGCTTTTGACATATTGTTTTTCGCAGATTCTCTCTCTTTTATTACATTTGCACACAATGAGTGAAGTGAAAATAGGCAAATTCACTCTGTAGTATAGGTGTAACTCTATTGTTTCCCAAAGTTAGCATATCAACTGCATGTGAAAATAGTGATATCAAATGTTAAATAATACGGAATACCAGGTATTTTTTTTCAATTTAACACGCTATGCCCTTTTGAATATACCATGTTTAGTCTAAATTAATCACAACATTTAATCTATATATAGGTATATCTAAAATATGGAACAGTCCATTGCAGCGAATGCAGGAAAATTAACCATGCCAGTACATGACAAACTTAAAAACCGACAACAAGGTAATCCGCCTAACGTGTTTTGCTATAAGCAATTTTAGACTTTAGACACACAAGTACTAATATCGTGTAACAAATTAAGCAGGTAACAAACGCAGATCAATTGCAATATCCCCAATAATCATTCAAGATATTCATACTCCTACAGAGTTATCACACCATTCAGGTGTGTTAATTTCTTGCTTAACTACACTCAAAAGGACATATGTGTTAGGTAGTTCACATTATCACATAGATTACATATTAATCCATAAAAAATAAACATGTTCTTTCACAATACAGGTAAATTATTATTAGAGAGGCCATTGCAAAGAGTCCAAAAATATGTTACAACCACTCAACCATTAAAGACGTGCAACCTGAAGCAACCGAAGAAGCGAAAATGGCAACCTGAAGCAACCTGGCAACTTAAGGCTTTTATCGGCAGAGTTCGATAATGGCGGTATGTTAACTGCAATCATTTATACACGCAGCTTCAATCCATCCTAATAGCATTATACTACTTGCCAAGCAGGTAAATTTGATATCAAGAATGCTTACCTGGACATGAGTGCTCAACACCAGAAAGTACAGTGGAAAGGGCTGAATGTGAAGCTGGGGCCAATGCCAAAACACCAATTCATAATGTGGCTAGCAATGCACAATCGACTTACCACAGTTGATAGGTTGAGAAAGTGGAATATCAATGTAACACCTGAATGTGTGTTGTGTGATTCAAGTTTGGAGGAAACAACCTCTCATCTATTCTTTGACTGCCTTTATTCAAATTATATTTTGAGTATGATCCTGAGCTGGATAGATGAAGGAAGATTAGTTGGAAGCTGGAAAGCTGAGCTACACTAGATCACTAACAGAGTTAATACAAGAAGGCCCAGAGCTGAAATACTTAGGTTCCTGTTTGCATCAACAATCGACCATGTCTGGCAGGAGAGAAACAAAAGAAGATTCAACAATGAACAAAGAAGTTGTGTCCAAAGAATCAGAGACATTGTAGAGCAGCTCCACATCAAAGGACAAGCTAACAGTAAATGGAAGAGGCAACTAGAGAGATTGAATACCTATCCATGTTAACTTGTGTATAGTACTATAGTTGAGTAGTCTGAGTATTTAGATTAGGTCAGTTATGCTTTTAAAGAGATTGTATATTGTTAAGTTGAGATCCAGTTCCATAGTCCCAAAGGAACAAGTGGTTATAAACAGTTATCTTGGTTGAATAATTTTTTTTTTCTTTCGACCAAAAATAGCATTATACTACATTTATATATTATTAAATAAAGTGTATACTGTTCTTCTATGTCAATTAATCAGAGGGTACTGGTAGTTTAACGGCATCAGTCATTCATAAGTTGCAAAAAGTACCTGAATGCATCTACTGCCATGCTAAGTAGTTTAAATATGAGCCTCAGACATTTTATTTCGCAAATGGACTTATCAAACTGGTAACCACCGAAATCCCAGAGCTATATGAATTGCTTGTGGCTCATTCGGAAGAGGCCAAAGAATTTCGCAAAAATATCTGAGCTTATAATAACATCTTTGCTTTTACATCATTTGGAGCTAAGCTCGATAAAGAGATAGCACCTTCAAGGAAAGGAGTTTATACTTTTGGGGCTCAAGGACAAATATATCACGATCTTCTGGCATTGGAACCGCGTGATTGTAATCCATGTTACTTTAAATTATACTTTTATGACACAGACAATGAGCTAAGCAATAGGATATACAAACTCCAAGATGCCAACTATGGATCGAAATCCATATGAAAAATTCTTTTTCCTGCTTAAAGATCATTCAGACATTTCAAAATCTGCAAATTCGAATTGTTGCAGATGCTTCTTTAGATTAGCGTGTTTACAACAAATCCTAACAAGTCGTTTGGTTGGAGGGATTACTAAAACTGGGATATCCCATGATTTTGGGATAAATGCAATCTTGGGATAAAATTTGGGATTAGTTATCCCACCATCCATATGGGATTACTTATCCCAAATATAATTTCATAATTGTGGATATCTTTTATCCCACTTTGTCTTATACCCATAACCAAACATGGGATAAATCTAATCCCAATTTTTATCCCGGGATTATAATCCCAATCCCGCCAACCAAATGACCCATAAGTAGATCAAGTCGGAGAAATCTGGATTGACGGAAATAATCCAAATATACCTTCTGAAAGAGATATCACTGTTCATGAACATTCTGGCAACAAACATCGGGAATTATTTCGGATGTTATGACCCACTACAATATCCATTGTTGTTACCAGAAGGTCAAACAGGTTGGCATCAGGGCAAAAGGAAATGTCGCAATGCAAACAGCCGTGTTAGTACAGATATAGTTGCAAGTTCCAGCACAAATATTATAACATTCTTGACTGCCACAGATTTTGAGGAACAAGGTAATTGTTTATTTTAACAGCTTAACTGAAAATTATTAATATATAAAAATTTTACCAAATATGTCTCATGCAGAGAGTACAGCTATAAACTACAAGTCAGAAAAGAAGGCAAATCCATTTTGCTATTTTGTGGTAGATTACTTCATTGATTTGTGGTTGACATGTACATCAAATTAAAGATGACTAGGCTTGAATATTTTAGAAGTGAACAATCAAATTTCAAAAGGGAGATATATCAAGGTATCGTCGATAGTGTCATCGCAGGGGAATATAGAGGCGGAAAGGTCGGCCAAAGGGTACTACTTCCTGCATTGATACGAGCTTAAATCAGAAGTAATTGTGAGCTGAAGAAAAAATTAATTGTGAGCTAAAGAAATTGGTGAAAGAAGGCAGCAGTTAGGAGTAGTTAGGGCACGTGAGGGGCACGAGCTTGTAAAGTTAGTTACAACTAACTTTTCCGCCCATTTCACTCTTTTCTCTTTCTTTCCCTTTCCTTTAAATAGTTGTAGAATCATTAGGAATTCATTCAGTTGTTAGTTGTGTAATCAGTTACTCTTTCTCTCTCTATCTGTAACCATTCATCACCAAATTATTGAGAATTTGTTCAGGAGCTATTCTCCATTTTAGTTCCTTAGAATTCTCTGTTTTTTTCCCCTTTCCATTTTAGCTCATATCATTGGTATCAAAGCCAGTCGCTTCTCGGACTGTGGTGAGCAATGGCAGAACATAACACACGTATTCAAGATCTTTGTAAGGAGGTGGATGGACTTCGAGGATCAATGGAAGGTATTGTAGGCTCTGTTGAAGAACTTCGCAGGGCAATGGATGATAAACTGGCCAAGTCAATAGATGAATTCAAGAGGTTGTTGATAAATGCTGTGAACCCTAATAGTATTGTGCGACCTACAGAACTAGTAAGGGAAGAACGACCTACCGATTATCAACCACCCACCAGAATTCATCAATTAGAATTCCCCAAATTTAATGGGTCAGGTTTGAAAGATTGGTTGTATAAGAGTGAGTAATTTTTCGAAGTAGATGAAACTCTTGAATACTCCAAACTCAAACTAGCTTCATGTCACTTAGAGGGGAAGGCTACACAATGGCATCAAGTTCATATGAAGGCCAGGTTATCCAGAGATTGGCCTAGTTGGAATGAGTACATCAAGTCACTATATGCTCGATTTGGATCTGAGTTGTTTGATGACCCAATGGGAGATTTGAAGGACCTCGGTATCATCTGTGCAAGATTATGTTGATAAATTTGATGAGTTGTTAACTATGGTTGAATTATCTGAAGATTATATAGTTAGTTGCTTTTGTATAGGCCTAAAAAGAGAAATTGAGCTGCCTGTTAAGATGTTAGCCCCTAGTACCCTGCAAATGGCAATAAGCTTGGCCAAGATTCAAGAAGAAATACTCAGTTTACCACCTCAACATAACAAACCTGCCCTATTGCCTAACCCTAGACACAACCACAGATATACACCCCCACTATCAACCTGCAACTAAATTATCGTACACCAAAACTGCTATTAATCAGAACAAGAACACCTTCAGAAATCCAAGATTCCTATCCCCAGCTGAACTTGAAGAAAAATAGAGCAAAGAATTTATATTTTCAGTGTGATGAAAGGTATGGCCCTGGTCATGTGTGTAGAAAGAAAAGGCAATTATTTTCTATGGAGGTAGAAGAAATGATAGAACAGGCTGACACTGAAATAGAAGAAGATCTGGTGTTTGATTCAGCTGAACTACTTATTATGATGGCACAGAATGGATTGAAAATTGACTTAGAGGGGTCAATCTTGCCTTTTGTATCTGTCCATGCTATGAATGGCATTTATGATTTTAGGACTATGAGAGTAACTGCATCTGTAAAAGGAAAAGAAGTACATATCTTGATTGACACAGGGAGCACCCACAACTTTTTGGACCTTAACACTGCTAAGAAGCTGGGTTGTTGCCTATCTCTCATAACTCCTTTTGTTGTGTCAGTAACAGATGGGAACAAGCTGCACAGTAATTACATGTGCAAGGGGTTTACTTGGAAAATGCAGGGTGTAAATTTTAAGTCAGACATGTTAGTTTTACCACTTGGGGGTGTAGTATGGTCTTGGGCATCCAATGGCTGATTACACTTGGAGATATCTCATGGAATTTTAAGCAGCTAAAAATGAAATTCAGAATCAAAGGTCAGAAGGTGTCATTAAGGGGCATGCAACCAGCTGCAGTCAAAGTGATACAACAAGGGAAGATGAGTAAGCTATTGGCTAAACCTGTTGAACTTTGTATGACTTCTCTGGCTATGGTGACAGATGGCAACTCCTGGAGTTCAGCTAGTCCTGCTACAATGGAAATAGGTCATTTTTGTTGTGGTTGACAGGTTGAGCAAAGCTGCTCACTTTATGGCATTGAAACACCCTTACACTGCCCTAGATGTAGCTCAACTTTTCATGGACAATGTGTTCAAGCTCCATGGCATGCCAAAATCCATAGTATCATATAGAGATGTGGTTTTGACAAGTAAATTCTAGAAGGAACTTTTTAAGTTGTAGAAAGTTTCCCTCTTGACATCTTCAGCCTACCATCCTCAAACAGATGGCCAAACAGAAGTTGTCAACAGGTGTCTGGAGTGTTATTTGAGGTGTATGACCTTTGAGAAGCCTAGGGAGTAGCCTCAGTGGTTGTCCCTAGCTGAATGGCGGTACAATACCACTTTCCATTCATCTACTAACCTGACACCTTATGAAGTGGTCTATGGTCAGGCCCCACCCCCTTTGATGCCCTATATGCCTTTTGATTCACAACTGGAGGTGGTGGATAGGAGTTTACAAGCTAGGGAGGCCACCCTGAGAGCACTGAAGTCATAGCTCCAAAGAGCTCAATGCAGTATGAAGTCACAAGCAGATAAAAAGAGGTCAGACAGGTGCTATGCAGTGGGTGATTGGGTGTATGTCAAACTGCAACCTTAAAGGCAGCTGTCTTTGAAGAATCATACTTACCAAAAGCTTTCAGCTAAATTCTTTGGTCCTTTCCAGATAATTACCAAAGTTGGACCTGTAGCCTACACTCTAGCATTACCCTTCACACCAGAATTCACCCCACTTTTCACATTTCACAGTTAAAAAGAAAGCTGGCTCTCACACTGCTTCTGTCACCTTACCAGTGTTTCACCCAGACTCAGAAGAATGGCAAGGCTATCACTCAAATTCTAGTTAAGTGGTTGAATGCTGCACCGAGGACAGTACTTGGATTAATCTGTAGGAGTTTCAGATACAGTTTCCCCTCTTCAATCCTTGAGGACAAGGATGTTTTTAAAGGGAGGTATTGATACGAGCTTATTTCAGAAGTAATTGTGAGCTGAAGAAAGAATTAACTGTGAGCTGAAGAAATTGGTGAAAGAAGGCAGCAATTAGGAGTAGTTAGGGCACGTGAGGGGGCACGAGCTTGGAACAATTAACTTTTCCGCCCATTTCACTCTTTCCTCTTTCTTTCCCTTTCCTTTAAATAGTTGTAGAAACATTAGGAATTCATTCAGTTGTTAGTTGTGTAATACTCTCTCCCTCTCTATCTGTAACCATTCATCACCAGATTATTGAGAATTTATTCAGGAGCTATTCTCCATTTTAGTTCCTTAGAATTCTCTGATTTTTCCCCCTTTCCATTTTAGCTCATATCATGCATCTTTCATTGGGGCCTGGGGTCCTCGGATATGCGGAGACGCTACATGGATGCTACGGTATTGGTCCAACACTTCGGAAAACCAGAGGGAGTTGCATCCTAGTTCCTTTCCAGTGCCATGCGCTTATCATTTTGAAAGCACCAATTCAGGCTTCTATTCGGTATCAGAAACCTTGGGTGCTTCACGAGGCTCTAAGCACAAACGAAGCTTAAGTATGACCTTGGCCTCCAGCCAAAGCTATCAAGTTACAAGGCATTCAGAGGAGTTCGTATGCGAGGTAGCAATCGTGGGAAGAAAATACCAAAAGCAGATCAGCTGTTCGAGGAAAGTCCCCTAAAGGACGACATTGGGTTGATGGCTGAACTTCAGTCGTTGGAAAAGAAGAGTAAGGAGAAGCCTGAAAATAATGAAGACCAGATGTTTGATGATAGACCTCAACGAGATGCAACAGGATTACGTAGTCAAATTGCTGGCAAGGAATCTTTTCTGGTTCTATTTGATGGCAGAGAAGAAATGCAAGTTCCAGCTTTGGTAAAGATTGAAGAAGGAGGAGGAGGAAATTTTCAAAACAATTTGGAAAAGGAGAATCTCCAAGGAAATGAAATTGAATGGATTTGATCGATGATAAGGAGCCTGAGATTGTTGATTCTAATATCAAGCTAGATGAGAGTGAATGGGAGAAGATTTATAATATAATTTGTCGTGACTACGAGGCTCATTTGGTCCACATTGATGGTGATGATGAAGTACAGTTGGGAATTGGAGACAGAGTATCTGATGATTTTCCTCCAAGGGTTGAAACTGTTTTGCCAGTTGATGTGACGGTACTGGTCAATGAAATTTCGGAGGAAGATAGATGCAAACTTGAAGAGGAGGCCTATGTGGTAATTGAATCTGGATGCTTCTAACTGTCAGATGTTCTGTCTTTTCCTAAGCCTCGGTATGGTACTCCTTTACCTGAATTATCGGTGAAAGAACATTTAGACATTGACATTTGACAACATTAACGGCGTTTCTAAGAATTTGTCTATTGATTGGATATTGAACCCTGATTTTGTTAAAATCAAAATATGTAGTGAGGTAAACATTGTGGGAGTCCAACAATCTTTAGAAGTTGGTAATGTAGTTCATGCTGATACCTTCAGTAGAGTTCCTAAATGGAATTCAATGAAAGCCCCTTTAAATGGGAGCATTCCGGAGTTAGTAGAGGCTGTAAAGCAAACTATAGAGAGTGTTTCGAGTGGATCGAAACTGCTGCACAAATTAGAGTCATATGAAGATGAGACTAAAGATTTAGAGGCTAGGAATTCCATAAGTGGTGGGAGATGCTTCGAAACTATCCTCGACTGGACAAAACTGGAGTAGATAGACTTCAGTCGGTAAGTAAGAATGAGGAGGAAATCTATGTGAAAATGAGATCTTTATGCTCGGGACGAGAGTATCAGGTGGATTGTGAAGAGGGAAGCAGGAGACTTAACTTTGCAATTTTGCACAATCAAGTTCCTCTGGACTTTGTCTTCGTTGCATTTATTGATACCGTTTTGAAAAGAAGTTGGATGTGAATGGTTCTAGATTTAAGCATTCTGTGGTAAATTTCTATTCCTTGGATTTCATTGGGAATGTTAGCATCACTGAGCCTGATAGACCTCCTACATTGGAGGTTACTCAGTCTCAATTGAATATGTTCCATTGGTTTGACTCTGAACAGGAGTCAGAAGGTGGTGATCTCCCTCTAAAGTTGTTTACATGTAATCCTTTGGTCAATGTGCATGTCGGAAATAGTTGTGACAATGTAGTGCCAATTCTTTCTAACAAACTGGTGAAAAATGATGTCCAGGGTTGGCAACTAGAAACCCTCTTTAATTTTGACCTTGCACTGTTCAAGGTGTTTACAACACTTTTGGGATGGACTGACCTTTTCTTGATGGTTATTGGTGTTCATACTTTTGGAATGACTCAAGACCTTCAGTTTTTTCAGACATTGCGGAGAGTTGTTTCAGATAAAAACCATGAACTCCGACCCTTGTATACTTGTATGGAACTCCCTGCCACCTGCGAATAATTGATCGTTAACAAAGACAATTCATTACTTGAGTCATTACAGGACAGTTGGTGTTGTGTGCTTCATGGTTCCTCTATTTCTTTGTGCTATGTTGTCTTGGGTAACTACCAAACAAATAGTACCAAAAGCATCTGGAATTCTTTTGTCTTTGTTCTAAAGGCAACATATTATGTCAAGGAATTTGGTCAGTATGACGAAAGACTACTCATGCCATACTTGCTGCTTATACATACATACCAAGTGGTGTCATCACCAATGGAATACACTGGAGTTGTAGGAATGACCTTGAGAGTTGCTTGCACATTTGGAGTACTTATTTCATTCTTGCCGATGGCATTAAGTGAACTTGTTCTTCTGAAAAATAATGAAAAGATGTGGGAGATACGAGTTTACTGGAGTACACCATTAATATATAACGCACAAGGTATAAATGATTCAATTGCCACAACCACTGGAATATATCAGGAGCTCTTTTTGAGTGCACATGAGTACTACTTAAACGATGCATATGGGTGGACAAGAGTGATTCTGTCTGATGTTGGTCATAAGCTCAAGGAGGACGAGAAGTGTCTAAATACATTGCTATCTCTAGGTGATTTGGAACTTAAGAATGATGATTGGGTTAAGGCCAAAGAATCTTATCAAGCTGCAATGAATGCGACTAATGGAACTGATTCTTATGTTACTCTGTGTATGGGAAATTGGAACTACTTTACAGCAATTTGGATTGAGAACAGAGCTCCAAAATTGAAAGTTACTCATCTGGAGAAGAGCAAAGAGCTATCTACAGAAGTTCTCTTTCAGCATAATGCAAATCTCTATGCAGCAGATGGCGTCGGTGTTGTTTTTGGTTTGTTGATGCTGGTTCACAAAATTATTCCAGATGTTGCGTGTGAAATGGAGGCCAATGGGAACTTGGCTTGTGTTGCTAGTATGGAAGAGATTGGGTGTAGAGAGCTTGCTGGCATAGAAAATTTTCATTGCAATTCTTACATTGACTTTTCCAACTGCAGCTTAGATATGCTTTACAAGATTATTTTAAGTGCTTGTAGTCAAAAGTATGCGCTTGGTAGTGTGCCTATGGTGCTCTTCAAGCTTTGCTATGCTTCAAGAATCACCCAGTCGCATTTTGCAATATTCTGAACCCAGTCAGAATACTGTATCCTACTCACCTGATGCCCAACTACAATTTACACCTAAAATCAGTCACCATGTTGTTAAAACTGAATTATGCAAGAGCTGAATGTAGCTAGTTTAAAAAGAGTTTGGCAGGAGTGTAGCTGCACCACTTGAAGGCTTTGGCGCAAAATATACAAGCCAAGAATATAACTCAAAAATCGTTTTCAAAAGCATGGACACATTTTACTTCAGAATATACATGAGCAGCTCTCTCAAAAGTGAAGCATTATCATAAGTTTTCTATAATCCACCCCTCCTGAGAGCAAGGAGATAAAAATGGAAAAGTAACAACCAGTCGAGCAAACACATAAACAGCTGATGCAATTTCTAATACTTGTCTGACACAAGCACATCCAAAGAAGAAGAAGAATTGGCTAAGATAAACTCCAACTTTTCTTGTGTGATTTCTCAATTTCTTGAGCCGCATATGCTTACCATTGCAATTATTCTAGAGCAAATAGGAAATGTTACAACTTAATGTAATAGAGGCAACCATGAGTAGCACTAAAAGCACAAGATGCTCTTAAAGTGGATCAATTGAATGAAACTGGCAGAAAAAGTTAAACATGATAACTCAAATGCGCTTCCTGAAGAATAAGGCACAGAACCTGCGAATGATACACGCAACCCTTCAACTTCTGAAAGAGTTTATAATTACATATTGTCTCTTGAGGTTCCATTACCAAAATTATTACCAGCAAAATCTATAAAATATCAAAAGGCCGTCATCGAGGGGGGAAACATCAATTTGAAATAGAGGTAACATCAGCAGTAACTGCCTTTTGTGACTAGGCTAATGAATGGGCTATTACAAAAGATCATTTAGCAGGGGATTGAGCAATGAACATCCATTATGAATAGGGATTGAAATGAGAAATTTTATTACTAAAAACTCATTACAAGCTCAGTACAATGTCAAAGAAAAGAAAACAGAAACTCAACAATTAGAGAAACTGTATTGTTACTAGCTCACTCTACACGCAGCAATCTCCCCTTCTTCCTGCTTTCATGCTGGTGGTGGTGCTAGCTCAGCTTCCATGATCGGCACCACTGGTTCGCCATTGATGCCCTGCCCGACATCCACGCACCATCGTATCGCCCACGCAACTAACGCCACCAGCGCAAGCATCCCAATTACTAAGGCTATCGTCAGGAATGCCTGACTTCCTATCAAATTTCCAACATAGTGGTGTGCTGCTACCGGAATGACTATAACAGCAAAGGTAACCTGAAAAAGAAAAAGAAAACAAGGAAATTAGCTAAGCTCAGAAAACTGGAGATTAATTAAGGAGACTAACTTACAGTGTATACAAATGACATTAATCCAGCCATAGAAAGAAGTTACAAAAACAGAGCAAGTCTTTAGAAAAACAGGGGAATATGTGGGAGATGGAGAATTCGATACTATTGGATTGAAGCAATTGTATCCAGCAGATGCATCTATATATACACCACAACAAATGGTGAAAAACGTGTTAATTAAGCTGGAAAAATAGGCTCTTCTTGAAACTTGTCGTTTGAATTTTGATTTGTTTCAAATGTAGTAGTTTTTGATTTCCAGTGACAAATTAAAGTTTCCATGATTTTTATCTTCAATTTAGAACTTGTTGTAACATAATTCCAGCAATTAAGTGTATGTAGCTTGCACACTGATCTCTGCTACATGCATTCCATGTCAAGCTCCACTAGTTTCACTGTGCACTGCCATTACTGCATGAATTCAGCCTCAATTTCTTGAAGAAATCCAAAAAAGAAGGAAGCTTGCTCACTCAACCAATGGAAATCGGAAAACAACCCTCTGCAACTTTTGGTGTTTATGAAGGCCGGAGCCATTGTCGGAAAAGAGTAGGTGTCAAGTAAATAAATATTTAAAGAACGACTTCTAGTTCCAAATAAACCACTATGGTGAACTGGTTTAGTTACTTGTTTTAATACGTGATGTTCTGGGATCGATTCCCAGATGGAACCTTTTTTTTGTGCAAATTTGATATGATTCCTTGGGCCCTTTGCTTCAATCCTATTATTTGGGTGGTATTTTGAAAAACAGCCATTTTTACACAGCTGAATGAGATGGAGTCATCGTGTAAAACTAATTGAATTTTAGCCACTCTCAGATAGTGGACAAAAGTACCCCTAAGACCTGAACGTTTGGTATATACTCTTGTGCATGTATCTTCTCCTTCTCATGTTAGATGCCAAAGTTCGCTTTAGGAGTCAATTGATTATAATTATCGTGGCTTAGGCCTTAGTATGCAAATTAATAACTCCATTTGTATGATTCTGCAAAATTGGCCCCTTAACCATAGTCCAACTGAAATAGTCTTGAAAAAGATATCAATTCAACATCACAAACTATACATTAATTTTCTTTTAAATTTTCTTTTATCTTATTAATAACCGCAGGTTTATTAGGGGAAAAAGAACGGGAGATTGTATCCATTTAGTTTCTCTCACGTAGTTAATAACGAAATTGGAAAGTCTGGCTGAAAAATCAATAGTCCTTATAAGTTCAAGTAAATTCAAACTCGTGAGACGTATTCGGATTGTAACCTCATGAGGCATGTTCGAATTGTAAGCTCGTAAGGCGTGTTCGAATTTCATGTAGTTAATAATGAATTTGGAAAACTGTGTTTGCAAAAGCTTGTAATTGTAACTCCTCAATTTGCCCTGGGTTTTGATTTGAGGCCAAATGCCTGTTACTCGACTTTTACTGTTGGTCTGAAGTTGAGCCAACTTTAAACCAAAAGTTTGAGTAAAAATTTAGTCCATCAGCCTATTTTTTTTTTCTTTTGGCAAAAAAAGCCTATTTCGGGTCCTTGACCATGTCCACTTCTCTAGCGCCGATCACACCAACTATTTAAAATACAGCTGTAATTGTTAAACCTGCTCTAAATACTGACCGAAATGGTAACAGATACACCCGTCCTCACGGTGTTTGGACTCTAAGTCACGTTATAAATCCCAATTTGAGCTAGTGAATCATGATTTTTCTTCAGTTTCTTGTTTTTATTTACTCGTCTTGTTATTACTCCTTAAGCAAGATTGTTAAATTTTATTCTAATCATCTAATGTAATCCTATTCTTGTAAGGAGGTCTCCGTAGATTTATTTGTGGCGAGAAATACCAAACTTCTATTATGAGTGAGGTCTAGAGTTAGAGATTTGAAGTTGTTATGCCTAACTTCAAATTTTCAACTTTGAAGTTGAAAGTTGCTATGCGCAAGTACAAATCTGAATATTTGAAGTTGGAAGTTGTATATACCTTACTTCAAACCTTCAGGTTTATAGTTAGAATGTCAATCTTAAAACCTTCATTGCCTATACCCAACTTTAAGCATGAGAACTTTAGATCTTCAGGTCTGAGGTTAAGAGAAAAAAGTCTCAAGTTAAGATAAAAAGGTTTGGTTCAAGTAGTGGCAAAAACTAAATAGTTTTAAAAAGTTTATTAAAACCTAAATAACGTGACAAAAATAGGCTATTTGTACACTTCCCCCAAAGTTTGAGAAGGTTCGCGTGAGATTGACATTTTTGCTTCGCTACTACAATTTTGACCCTGTAAGACATAAATAGGCTATTCGTGCACTTCCCTCAGGCTTGTCGTGATCCTAGTAGAGTTTTGGAAGAGCGCATGTAGAGCAGGTTTGAACTAGCTGATTAGATTATTTGATGTTATCCTTTAGATGGGTCATTTCGAGAAAGGTTTAAAAATAAGAGCCCATATTATAATTGTTGTGGGTTCTTTGCCTCTTAATGTTTAAAGTCCTCCAAAATAATTAAAGTGGGTGACTATTTATGAACCTTACCCGAATAGGACCATTTCTACCATATTTTAAAATAATATTACATACCTAGCAGCCTATTATATCCCCTACTCCGAAAAAACTCAAGCATGCCTCATTCTCTTTTTTCTCGAAAGAGAAATTTTGGCATCCCTAAATCACATCTCTCTCCTGTCGCTCCTTCATCATTGCTGCTTCTTCGACTCTTCTGTCATCACTGCATCATCAGCACCGCCACC
The DNA here is from genome assembly GCA_037355625.1 of Petunia x hybrida. NCBI lineage: Eukaryota > Viridiplantae > Streptophyta > Magnoliopsida > Solanales > Solanaceae > Petunia > Petunia x hybrida. The sequence continues at coordinate 6,860,239 of JBBBVM010000090.1, read as the reverse complement.
ATTTTGCTTTTCTTCTTCTTTTCTCTTTATTTTTATGCGTAGATCTCTTTTTTTTCGTTTCTCCATTTATTTTTGTGGATCCATGATTACTATGTTGAAAAGTATACATTTTATGTGTAGATTATGTATTTTAGTTGAGGTTTTGTACATATATGATGTTTTTCTTGAGAATTTGTACAGATCTGATGTTTTCCTTTAATAATTTCAGTAAATCGGGTGCTTTCCTTTAAAATTCTATTTAGATCTTCTAAGAAACGTTGTATAAATACTAATGTGCAAAATATACATTTTTATGCATTATAATAGTTTATACACTGTGTAAGCATTGTATAAAAATGTATAATGTGGTATACACGTGAATAAGTATGTATTTAAAATATATAAAATTTTATAAAATTTTATGTTTGCATATTATTGTGGATATATGTATAATTTTTCAATTTTTAGTATGTATTTTGTATTTTTCTCCTTGTATATGTGTTTCTCTATGTATATACATAATTTTTTTTTTTTTTTGTAGATTTGTTTGTATGTACTTTTCAAAAGCAATGATATAAACAAAGTTGGCAAAGAATAACTCTGGTGAAACTAAAAAAATAACTTTAACAAGGAAATAAAAAATTTCAGTGATCAAATTAAAGAATAGAAAGCTTACTATAATGATTTAAGGTTGTGTTCATGGTTGGAGTATATCATCGACATACTATGGTACTTGAAATAATTTCCCTCTAATCAACACACAACGTAAGGAGTAGTCTAGAAAAGGTCATATGTGAAAAAAACCTAATATCTACTAATATAGAAAAAATTACGCCACATAGCCGTTGGGAAAGAATAATACTGTTTTTGTCCACCATAAGTGAGAATAAGCACACAGGTGGGCATCAACATGCGGCGCTTGGCATGGGCTTATTTGAGTTTTTCATATATTTGTGCATTCATCCTATTGTACATCAATGCTTTATGTACGTACAATTTCCTTATTCGGACAAAAAACCCAAGAGCACTTATCAATAATTCATTTGTATCCTTGAAAACGCATGAATGACGGACTATGGGGTCCACTTAAAACCTGATGACAGAAATAGGCTAACAGCGACAAAAATCACATTTAGTGACGGAATTAGGTCGTTTGCCGACAAAAACGTTCAGTTGCCATTTCCCGTTCTTTTCGTAGTGTCTTATGAATTGACTTGAGAATTTCTTAAGCTTGAACATGCTTCTCCAATATATTTCTATCATCTATTAAGTCAAGAATTGTATTTTTGGATGTTTTGAGAGGCCTTTATAATAATATCATAAACTCTCATGAACAAGAAATTCTAAACAGAGTCGGATTGCAAAACTAAGTTGAAAATGGCTTGTCCGGTTGCGAGAGGCCCTATGCGCTGTGGTAAGCAAAAAGTCCAGAGGGTTCAACTTTTAGGACGTACATGTAAAATCTTAATTAGCCACCTTTCAGCTTGCCGCGACACGTTGTGCAGCGCGACAAGCTTTATTACTACTTTCTTATTATTTTATTACTTTCTTCTTTTGTATTTTCTCTACCGTTTATGTATATGTTGGCCTTTAAACTTGATTATTTCTATTTTCGGACTTCCACTTAGACTTAAAGTCCTGTATTCAATCGCCGTTAGCTGCAAATCACTTGATTTCAATAATTTTTCATTTCTAAAGGTCAAAAAAATGATTAAGGATGAAATTTATTTCTTACTATTAAAAGCACTATAACACAATAAACTATGATTTGAAATATAATAAAATGCATGCAATTTTAGCCCAACAACAGAATTAAAAAGAATAGTAGGGTAAAGCAAACGCACAACTAAGAGGTTATAGGTTCGAGACACTGTAAAAAAAATATGGAAATTCTAATATTTGTTCTGAAAGAGATAAGGGGTGGGGTTAAAAGAAAAAATTAGATTTTTACCCATATATACAAATTTAGACTGTATATTACAAAAAAATAGTAATATTTCTCTAATTACAATACATTGTATTATTTTTCCTAACACGTTTAACAATAATCAATAAAATTTCACTTTCACTTCCCATTTTTCCCAAATTAAAAATTCTCTACTTACTCTCTATTTCTCCCATCACCCCACGCCCACCTCACCACCTCAACACCATAACCCCCCACCCCAACGTCATCATCACTACCCCACCATCATTACCCCCACCACCCCAGGGCCATCACACCCACCCTGTGCAAGCTATTGAGACAGACGACTAAGACCTGCAAAGACGCAAATCTTCTTCCTCGTACTACTCAGTTTCAAATTTCGACGGGGACTGAGAAGTCGTCGTAGTTTCAAAGTTTCGTCGTCGTCTTCGTCAATGGAAACGTTGAAATCGGCACGGAGGAGTCGGATCTGGTGTCGGAAGTATTTGAACCGGCAGATCTGGTGTCGCAGTGACGGAGCTGCGTCCCTCACCGAAAAACCAAGCCGATGTTGCTCCTCCTTGTCCATTGACTATGGTTATGATCCCGTTTCTTCTTTCTGATCCCATTTCTTTGTTCAACCCAGATTTCTTTGTTCTGATCCCGTTTAAGCTTGTGTACTTTATTTAATTTTTTTCTGTACTTTATTTTGGTTTATGGGTTATATTGCTTTAGATATTTTAGTGAAATCAATCAAAAACGGCGGAATTGGTTAGTTACCCCCTGAACTTGTTCAATTTTACCATTTTCACGCCTAATCTTTACGGGCATCCCCTTACCCCCCTAAATAACTTTCAAATGAAACTAATATACCCCTTAATGCTGATGTGGCAGTGAGAATATTGCTATATTGTAAAACCGAGGGTGAGTAGCAAAAATAATGTTAAAGAAACATTAAGTTGTACACGTGTCAATTCATAATTGGACATTTCATACTTATTATCCTTAATTATTTGTGGACCTTCTTTTACTTTTTATTTATTTTTTCTCTTTCCTTTTTTCATTTAACTTTCTCTTTCTTCTTCCTTTTTTGTTCCTTCCCGACAAAACCCCCTTCCCCTGTTGTTCTTTCACCCATAGCACAAATCAACCACTCTAAACCCCTTGATGTTCTTCACAAATTCAAAGCACACTAATAAATATACAAATCGTGAAATCAAACAAAAACACAAAATCTTCAAAAATTAATTTCAATTCCTTCAAGCCTAATTTCAATTCCACAAACACAAATTTTTGTTTTTTGATTATGATTTTAAAAATAGTGAATTTGATGACGATGACCTTTTTAAGATGAGGATTTACCGGAGGAAATAGGAATTTAAGAAAATGAAGTTTAGTTTATTGAATCTTTTGCATATTTTGAGTTTGGTTTTGATTATTTCATTTTTGTTTATAGTTTAACTGTTAAAGAATCGAAGGATATGAGTATTTTTGGGCTAAACTTATGGAAATTGGAGTTATTGGTACTGATTTGAGGGCGATTGGCTTCTAGTTTGGGGATAGGTTGGGAGCTTTTCTTATTGGGAGGAATTTTGTTTAGAAGAAAAGTGTGTTGTATTTGTATATGGTTTGAGAAAATCAGTTCAAAATTGTATTTGGTTGAGTCTTGTTTTGATGGTTATTGGAGGTGGCCCTATGAATGATGGTGATGGATATGACGGAAGCATGGTGGCTGTGGTATGATGTGCACAGTAACGAGGCGTAATGGTTTGTGGAGAAGATGAGATGAATAAAAAAATAGGAAAAAGAAAAATAAAACAAAGCAAGATAAATTAAAATTAAATAGTGAATAAGATAGTATTAAAAAAGAAAATAATTACATGTCAATGATGTGGCAGCCATGTGGCGCTTACTTGGCGCAAGTATGATACACTCTCTTCCATGCAACTGGTCAAGAGTCGGTGAGGGGTGACATAGTTTCATTTGAAAGTTATTAAGGGGGGTAAGGGGATGCCCGTAAAGATTAGGCGTGAAAATGATAAAATGGGACAAGTTCAGGGGGTAACTAACCAATTCCGCCATTTAAAACAGCTGTTGAAACAGTCTGAAATGGTGTTGAAATGATGTTGAAATAGTCTGATACAGTCTAAATTGGCGTTGAAACAGTCTGAAACGGCACTGAAATGGTGCAGAAACAATTAGATACAGCTGAACACAAACTGAAACGGTGCAGAAACAGTTAGGTACAGTGCTGAAATGACCTGATATGGTGCAGAAATAGTTAGATACAGTGTTGTAGAAACAGTTGAAACGGTACACAAACAGTTAGATACAGTGCTGAAATGACCTGAAACGGTGCAGAAACAGTTAGATACAGTGCTGCTGAAACAGTTAAAATGGTGCAGAAACAGTTAGATATAGTGTTGCAGAAACGGTGCAGAAATAGTTAGATACAGTGCTGAAATGAACCGAAACGGTGCATAAACAGTTTGATACGGTTCTATACGGAGCAAAAATAGTACAGATATACTGAAACAGTCTAAAACAGCTTGTGAAAAAGTCCGAAATAAAATGTAAAATATACTGTGAAATAATGCAAAAAAGGTGAAATAGTTTAGAAATAGTGAGAAACAACGCACAAACGGGATGAAACAAATGCTAAAACAGTCTAGAAACAACAAAATACTATCTATAAATAGTTAGATACGGTGCAAAACAGTGGTTGGTAGGCGAGATACGGTTAGATACGAGGTGGTTGGTAGTTGAGATACAATGAGATACAATGAGATACGATGTGGTTGGTAGACGAGATACGATTAGATACGAGGTGGTTGGTAGTTGAGATACAGTAAGATATAATGAGATTCGATGTGAGATACGAGGTGGTTGATAGTTGAGATACAATGAGATATGATGTGGTTGGTAGGCGAGATACGGTTAGATACGAGGTGGTTGGTAGTTGAGATACAGTGGGATACAATGTGGTTGGTAGGCGAGATACGGTTAGATACGACGTGCTTGGTAGTTGAGATACGGTGAGATACGAGATAGTTGGTAGTTGAGAAACATCGAGATACAGTGAGATACAACGAGATACAGTGAGGATGGGATGAGGAAAAGTGAAATTAGGGGAAATGGAAGGAGTAAAAGTGAAATTGAGGGAAATGATGGGAGGAAAAGTGAAATTGGGGGAAACGGGAGGAGTAAAAGTGAACTTGGGGGAAATGGTGGGAGGAAAAGTGAAATAGGGGGAAATGGGAGAACCAAAAGTGATAGTGTGGGAAATAGGAGGAAGAATATAATGGTTTGATATGTTATGAGAAAATATTGTTATGTTTTTGCTATATTTGTAATTAACTTGTGTTTTCCTTTATATAGGATTATTTTGCTAAAATGTTGCTATGTTTGGTAATTAAGTTCTAAAAATTGTAGTTTTATGTAAAAAATCCTAAAAAATAATTATGTCTAATTTACAAAAATGCCCATCAAACCCTACTTATTTACATCTCCATACCCATTATATTTTTACCCACAAACTTATTTACACTGTATACCCATTCTATTAAAACACACACACTCTCTCCTTTGTAATAGCTTTTTTCGCTCTATATGTATACCATAGATGTATACTAATGAATTCAATATACTTTAGGGGTATACAGTGCTTATTTGACCACTGCTTTCGTATGCATCAACCTAACTTGACAGTATACCATGGTGGTATACTGCTGAATGCAGTATACTGTGGAGGGTATACAGAGCATTTGTGTCGCTGCCTTTTAATTGCATTTTCTTTTGTATATCTATCTAGTATACAGTATACCCACATGGTATACTCTTTGTAGTATACCCTCAAATCCATAAAAAGTATAATTAATTTGGTATACTAAAACGATATACAGTATACTAAAAAGGTATACAGAATACTGCACGGTATACAGTTAAAATGGGGTGGGTGGGCAGAGAGTGTAAATAAAACAGGGCGGATGGGCATTTTTGTAAATAAAATGGGGCGCATGGATATTCCATGCAAACTGACTTTTTTTGGGCACAAACACGTAAATAATTTATTTTTGTGGGCATGGAGTGTAAATTCCCCTATATTCTATGGTCAAATTTTCTGTTTTGATATTAGTTGAGTCTGAACGATCAACAATCACAAACAAGAAATCCGAGTAGATTTTGTTAATCTTGCACATATTTATATATAGTTAGATTATTTTTTGGATTTTACTGAAAAATGAGCATTTGATATTTATCAACATAAAATCTATTTCTTTGTGGATTAAGTGAATCTTGCTTTAGAAAATTATATTATTGTAATACGTTTTGTCATTGCCACTTTAAACTCGTTACCCTCCACTTAACATCTTATATATACTGCGAAACATTAATAGATGCTCAAATCTTCAGATCTCATATAAACTAAGTAAGTCCACTTTATAGTTTTCACGTTGTTTAAATATGAAATTAGCTTGTTCAATGAGTGCTTTTTTGAATTAATTAATTTGGTTCCTTAATTATCAACTTTTTAATATACATATATATTCTCACATCCATGCCTATGAAATTAAATTCATGAATTCAGGCGATGTTGACGCACAAAACTTTCTTGGTGCTATATTTACTTCTGATTTATAATGGGGTTCGAGGAGAAACAATGAAATCCAAATTAGATGACCTGGAATTGGAGAAACAACTTAGACTTATAAACAAGCCAGCAATCAAAACGATTAAGGTAAAATATATTCTGGGAGTAAAAATAATTGTAATCGTATGTCTCTCGAAATGATAATTTTATTTGTACTTGTGTGCTAATATTACTTTGTTAGGAGAAGAATATATACTTCCATGAATTCATCTTCGACTATGAAGGTTTAAAAATATTAAACTAGCTAGTGGTGATTTTATTTTATTTTTTATTCTTTTGTTTTGTATTCATGATTTATTGAAATGATGAACCTACTGCATCACAATACTTTTAATCTTTTATTAATCGTATATTTCTTTTATCTCGTCAAAACGGAATTAAGAGAAATTAATGGCTTTCATAAAAATTCTATTTTGAGCTTTGGAACTCAAATATGGATAAATCACGAGACTAATAAACGAATCTTTTACTGGAAGAATCAGAGAAAAATGTGTTCGGATCTCCTGTATGAAGTATTTGGAAGATCCAAAACTAAAAATAGTCGTATTTGCTAGTAACAATTGATTATTTCTTTTTATTGGAGAAACATCTTAAATTTTTGAACAAGCTAAATCAAAATAATTAAGGTAACATATATTTTGGGTTAAAAATCATTGTAGTCACAAGACTTTGGAAGAAGTGATTATATTTGCACTTGTGTGCTATGAATCCTATTGTTAGGAGAAGAAATATACTTCCATTAATTCATCTTTGAAACATCAAACTATTGGTGATTTTATTTTAATTTTATGCTTTTATTTTGTGCAATTGATACTTTAGTGAAATGACGAACCTATTGCATCACAATACTTTTAACATGGTTATTAATCTGTTGATTTTATCTTGTCAAAACATAATTAAGGTAAGTTAATAATAGCTTTGGTAATGGATCATTTAAGCTTTTAAACTCAAATATAAATAAATCATGAGGTTGATTATGTTTTCCTATTTAAGTTTTTTATGTATTCAAAAGTTATATATTAGATGGCAAGATATTTTCAATCAATACAATCAAGATTGTTTATTTTATGAGGTTTTCGGTTCAGACTATATATGGAGATTTGTATGATTGTGTGGATTTCTACAAACAACCTGCATTTGATCACCCATTATTGAAGAATCATCATTATTATCCTGAGGCAAGTCACCAATCTCTCCATTTAACATTGAGCTTACAAAGATACAAACTTGTGACGCACAATTTTAATTTTTGATGGACAGATGAAACCTACCTTACCTAAGGCTAAGGAAAATTCAAGAAATTCAACAGCTAGTGGATTATCGACAATATGGTTAAATGGGGAAGGTTGTCCCTTTGGAACAGTTCCTATTAAACGAGTTACCAAAGATGATCTTATTAGACAAAAGCATATGCCACCACCAGAAGATGTCACATTTGATGCTCCGGTTATATTAGTAAGATGATGTTTACACTTATAAAGTAGCTTTAATATAAATAACTCATTTTTAGATCATATGATTCGTTATTTTATTTGTAGAATATGCAACAATATAAGAACTCACAAATTATATGACAAAAAAAATTTAGGTATTAAGAGATTAAAAGTGTATAGTTTTCAAATTGCATCTTGAAGCTAATGTGTATATATATTACTTCTTGTTTACAGGCTAACAACAATAGTATGTCAAAAAGTAGATATAGATCATTGCAAGGAGGATACAAGGTATATATGAGTATGTAAATTTATTATCTCCTAAAAATAAAGAGTTAGATATAAATATTTCCTTTATGTCTTACCAACAATGCACCAGTTATTCTTGTTATTGCGTTGTGCTTCATAGGTCTTTTTTGGTTTCTTGAACTTGGCTTACTTGAACTACAGAAAATTAATTTTTTTTTTTTTGGTAGCTGAAAAAATTTATTACCCAAATAGAAGTATTTACAACTTAAGAAAAGAAAAAAGAATCAACTACTTGGATTGACCCAGTACCTAGTAAAATAATTTCTCCCTAAATGATCATCGCCCACCAGCAGTTCACCCTAGTCAAGAAATTATGTAGTTTCAGATTCATACTACCTCTAAAGTTCACTTTTTGTATGATGCTCTTGCCAGATATAATAGATGCAGCCAGTTAGAGGTTTAGAGCTATTCTATACATAACAACTTTTGCAGTTTTTCCATTAGAATGTTCCATTGCCCATTGAAGTTCTTATGCCCAGTCCATTGCTAATCTTTTAATTCATCATTTATTGTAATATCTTGTACCAAACATCTACTGGAGTGGAGCATTGGACAGATAGGCACGAAATGGATTCTGGCGCTAAGTTACACAAGGGACAAACAATGTCTACATTGATCCCCCATTGCGCCATTTTATCTTTTGTGTATAATTTTTTATGAGCCACTAACATTATATGAACAACCACTGAGAAGTTCCAGGTGTACAGGAAATACTCTTCTCCACCCCATCTTTAAAAATACTTTAGCATCTGGTGGTAAATTTTCTTAACAGAGAAGTGGTGTAAGTTCTGTAGTTCCTCAATAGAGTAATAACCAATATTTTTCATATAAACCTTGGCCTTGAAAATCTTTTGAATAGGCCAGGAAGCTTGGTTGATATTTGTTCCCATATAGTTATAGGAGTATATACATAAAGTTAAATATGCTCACTTTTCTTCTTCTTCTTTTTTTTTTTTTATTACATTGGTGGTTAGGGACAGGGAGAAGGGAATTGGGATTCAAATCCCCACCAACATGATGAAATTTTGATATGCTCACCCCTGTATTAATCCTAAATTTCCAAGAATTAATCTCTCACTTAAGCTCTTGTTTCTCACTTTTCCTAGGCCCTCATGGTTCCTTATAAAAACATATTCAGTTTTCAAGTAAAAAATTACACATGTTAATTTTGGATAGACTTTTTTTCATAAAATTGACAAATTCATTAATTATATTCAGGTTGCAATAGCTCGAACTCGAGATGATCCAAACAACAAATTTGGCGGAGCTGCAATGACAACTAGTATATGGAATCCTCATGTTGAAGGTCGGCAACATAGTGCATCTAGATTGAAAATTCAAAAGAGTTCAGATATTCTACAAGTTGGCTGGAGAGTAAGTTTAATTACTTATCATTTAATATTCTAGTTATCCTCTTTTAGTTGCCATTATTACGTCTTTTATTTTTATATCTTTTGATTAGGATAGGGAGAGGGCAGAAACAGAAAGGAGAATGAGATTGGAATGGATAGTGTACTCTAGATGCAAGTCAGATTTTTATCCATAAACTTCTGCTTAATTATCCTAATGTCTTTTTTATTTCGTGCTCTAGGTAGACCCAACACTTTATGGAGATACTAAAACTAGGCTTTTTATACACTTCCAGGTAAGTTAGCTTATATACCCCAACAATTTTCATTTCAAGTTAATGAAGTTATGAAACTAATATGTATAGATCTTTTTGTTTATCTATGCACCTCAATTTCTTAAAAATATTTGAATATATTTTGTAGGCTGGTAATAAAAATTGCTTCAATATGCTATGTCCTGGTTTTGTGCTGGTAAACAAGGATATTCCTATTGATATGTCACTCGAACCTTATTCCCAAATCGGAGCAAAGGGTTCTTGGGTGCAAACAGTTTCCATCGATCGGGTATATTCTTTATTAAATTTATGGAATGCCTTTCAATTTTTTGATATATTTACAAAATACTAACATCGACAATTCTTACTAAAGGATTTAGTCAATGGAAACTGGTGGCTCTTGCTCGAGAGAAACTATATACAAATTGGTTTTTGGCCTCAAAGAATTTTCACTGGCTTGAAAAGCTTTGCTAGCAATGTTGAATGGGGTGGAGCAGTATATAGTCCACCAGGTGTACCTGCACCTCCAATGGGTTGTGGTCTTTTTCCCTCTATAGATACTAGTCGTTCAGCTTATTGTAAGGGGATTATAGTTTTAAATGGTAAAGGTGACACCATAGAGATAGAGAATACTATCACACATGTCGACAATTCAAAATTATATGATGTTTGGGATTATCCTCGATTTATACCTGGAAAGTATCAACATTGGGTACTATATGGTGGACCTGGTGAGAATAAAAGAGTCTAGGCCGTGGGATTTCAACCACCACAATATTTAATTTATTTCTACAAAAATATAAAGTAAGTTTTAGCTTGTTATAACTATACCTGATTTTATATGCTTCCTCATGTTTTTCCCTTATATTTACTTTCATTTTTCAATAGTTTTGATCGTGGACAAAACAACTTATTTTTTCAAAGTTAGTGTACATCATTACACTTATATTACGTACGATCGGCTAAGAAGCTTTCCAAAGTCTATTAAAATAGTGCCACCCTCTTTTGTCGAAGAGTTTGATTTTTGAAAATAGAAGTGAATAGGTTTTGAAACGTGTAGCTAATTTGGCATGTTATAAAGATCGTGGATTTTTTAAGGACATCAACAGTGATTAATAGGTATCACTACTAAGTGTGCCTAAATAGAGGCACTGTTGCAAGCGTAGTCACTCACTTTCAAATCATAAAGCACTAAGGTTATATATTCAACTTCGAGCCATCATGTGAAGTTCACTCACATTAAATTATTGGTCTGAAAATGAGCCAAATTCGGACTAAAAGTGTAAAGTTGGGTTAAATTTTAAACTAAATTTAAATCTTTGAACAAGCAAATTTTAATTTCAGACTAAAAGGAGTTGAAGTTATCTTAATATAGTCTCAACTTCAACATTAATGTTCCGAAGATAGGAAATTAAGGTCTGAAGCAGCCAATCTTTCTATAAGCGCACAAAAAAATAGCTAAAATTGTAATGGCATGCTCAAAAGTGACTATGCCTGCACTTTTGCCATTAACGTAAGACCTAAAAAAAATTCAAACCCAAAAGACTGTGAAAAATGAAGAGGGGGTAAAACTTAGGTATTTACAACGCTTCATTATATATTTTTCTTCAATTTATGTTCAATTTTCATTAATTTTGCTTGTGGCTATAAAAACTAATGTTGTCAAGTTAGTGTTGGTTGTTAGGCCAAGTGCACACGTAGTCAGTTTTGGCGTGTCATTATAGTTTCAAAAACTTTTGATAATGCATTTGCAAATTTTGATCGCTTCAGACCCTATTATACATTTTTAGATAACCGGAGTTGAAATTCAAGCTAGAAGCTAGCTTCAGGCCATTAAGTAATGCATCCGAGTTGGTAATCTAAAAAGATTACAATTTTTTTAATGTGAAATGAGCACTTTAGTGCCTGATCTTTATTTGGTGAGCTATTTTTTCGTGGTCTTTAAAGCATAAGCACTTTTAAATATAATTTCACTTCTATCCTTTAAACACTTATCTACAATTATTTGACATTCACCACTTTCCCTCTCTATACACCAAACCCTAATCCCACCACAACCACCATCACTAACCCACCGCTCCACCATAATTGCCGCGCCACCACCGTAACCACCACTGCTATACAAGGAAAGATCACAGTATCAATACACCACCAAAATTCGAATACTTTCTCTTCTTCCCTCGTTTCGATCTCCTACTACTACTGTTGCTCTTCTTCTTATGGTTCTTTTCTCTCTTCTTCTTATTTTCGCTCCTTGATGAGCTTGTCTCGCGGCGGTGTCGCCACTTGTGCCGACGTCTGTCGCCATCAGAATAGGATGAATTATCAAGTTCGTCGGAGGAGGAGGAAGATGATGAGGTGGCTGAATCTTCTTGTTGGCGTTTGTGTTTCTTCTTCATTTAATGGTAAAGCGCTTAGACCACAAAAAAAATCTTATATTTTCAAGACCGGGTGCGTCTGTGCTCAAATCTGTAACTTATCCAAAAGATTGTCCATGCATGTATGTGCAAGTTCAATCTCATGTTCGAAGCCCATAAAGATGTATGAAAATCTTATAATTCGTGGCATGCAGCTAGCTAATATATTCTTTTTGATATATATAAAATAAAACTTTCAACTTATTTTCTCACTAAAATCGAGTAAAGTCCCCAACAACATATAAACCTTTTATCTCAACATGCAACATCCAACATGCCTCCAGATGAAGCACTATCTTGTTTCGTCGGAAGATTTCGTGAGACTCTACTTTGCAAAAAAGTCGATTATTCAGGACCTTCTGTCATTGTCGTGGGTCCTTCACTTTCATTACATCAATGTCATTGTTTAATTAGTGGTCTAATTAAACAACATTTTGTTTCGAATAGAGGAGTTGCTAACAGTAAAATTCGGAAAAAAAGTCGATCGTACGGGAAATCTTTCAAGAAGTTATGCAGGGACATCCTATATTGCTGAATAGGGAACCCACTCTGCATAGATTAGGCATACGAGCATTCCAACCCGTTTTAGTGGAAGGGCGTGCTATTTAAAATTCCAGCTCGGACGATATTAATTGATACAAATGGTACATCATTTTCTTTAGACCAACCAATTTTATGTGCAAAGCTTTCTTTAACTAACTACCACTTTTAGCAAAAAAATGTTTTGATCGATTCTCATCTAGCTACATTTGAAAGACACAAATAAATGAGAGATCATATTGTTACTTAAAAGTTGGTGCATGTACATACATATAAGAACAATTGAATCTTCTTTCTTACATATTCATGGTCAAATGACAGATTCACATCATTTCATATTCGGTCACACTACTTAATTAGAAATATTTTACAATGTATACTCTATTTTTAGAGTGTATATGACGTGCTTTGGGAGGTGGAATGGACTAAACCTTCAATATACTTTGACCAAAATGAAAAATAGTTCAAGAATTCAAAGTAAAAATAGTTCAAGAATACTCTAATTCGATGCAGTTTTAATATTATTAAAGAAATTGAGGAAACTATGTTAGTCTTTTGATTATATATATATAAAAAAAACAAAAAAGAATGTGCGCTTTTGTGTAGAACAATAAACTTTAATGCTATTTCTAAATAAGAATAAGAATAATATACCCAGTGTTATCATACCTCACCTTACCCGATTAAAATGGAAAAACTATTTCTGATAGACCCACGTATGGTGCTATTTCTAAATGCCACCAAGAAAATAAGACCAAACATTAAAATAAAAGGGATAACAAAATGAACGACGTCGTTTAATAATTTCCCTATTCTATTACAAAAATCAGTACCAAAATTCTCCACTAAGGGAAAAACATTTAGAGAACTGAATCACAAAAATCGTAAAATTCACAAATTAAAATCGACGAACAAATTCCGATTAATCGGAAAAATGGCCGGAAGATTGAGTAGCGCCGCCGTACGTATAATGGGAGGAAACGGTGTCGTTCCACGCTCCGTTGGATCTTCTCTTCGTACACGCGCCGGTATGGGACTTCCCGTTGGCAAACACATTGTACCTGATAAGCCGGTAAAATTCATCTTACTATAAATAGAAAGTAGTAATTATACTGATTTATTATTAATTTGTTAATTTATTTGATTAGCAAACCCTAATTTTGTTTAATTTAATTAATTGTAGCTTGCAGTGAATGATGAACTTATATGGGATAATGGAACGCCTTTCCCTGAGCCTTGTATCGATCGTATAGCCGATACCGTTGGAAAGGTTTATTTTATTTATTGTTTTTAATTTGTGATTTGTTTTTGAATTTAATGTGTATTTGAAGATATTATAGCTGATGTGGAAATGTTACATGTACTGATTTACGTGGCGGAGTTTGAATTTGCACGTAGTTTAAGAAATACTAGAGGTTAGCTTTAGAAAGTTTCAAAATTACGTTGGCTAGATGAAAAGAAAAAGTAAGAACGAGAGGATTGGAGTACGAGAAAGTTGTTGGTAGGTTTTAAAGTAAGTAGCGTCCAACAAAGGTAAAATAGAGATAAGGCATTAAATAGTTGTCAAAGAAGGAAGTGTGACATTTTCTTTGGGACAGATTAAAAAAGAAAGTGTGCCACATAAACTGGGACATAAGGAGTAGATTAAAACTTGAAGATTTTGATTTGTTAAATTTGAAGATTTTTTATCTGTTGGAAAGATTAGATTTTTGGCTTAAGATTTGTATTCAAATGCGCGAGTTGTTGTAATCTGAAGAATTTTTACCTGTTGGAAAGATTAAATTTTTGGCTTAAAAATGCGCGATTAACTGTAATTTGAATATTTATATCTGTTGGAGAGGTTAGTTTTTGTTTTGACCTAGGATTTGTATTATGATTTTATTTTTTTTTCTTGTTTTTTGTTACTCATATTGGTTTTATATGATAGTTGATGATTCTTGAGCTGATTTTAATGACAGTATGAGGCGTTGGCTTGGTTGAGCGGTGGATTGAGTTTTTTCGTGGGGCTTGGACTGTTAGCTGTTTGGAACGACAAAGCCTCCAAAATCCCATTCGTAAGTCTACATTATTGAATTCTAATCAGTTTTCCATTGTAGGTTGAATTAGTTATGCTTCGATGATGTTACTCTACTATGTTGTCCAAATTGTGTTGGAAAATTTTCTGTGTGTGTTTACAGTGAATGGAATTGTATGTTGTTTACTATGTTTATTTGCAGCTAAGCTTACTTGAACTTAATGTTGGATGAATGCTGAAGAATTTTTTTGCAGCTGTAGTTTCTTTGTTCTGTGGTTAAATGACCAGCTTTACGTGGATTATATAGGAGTTTATTATGCGTTCCTCTTCTTTTTAGTTTGGAAAAATTATATTGAAAAATTGAGATGTTATGGCTAATGTGTCATGTTAGGATTGTAAGTCGAGAAGAGAAGCATTACTTGTTCTTGGCAAAGCTATCGACATACTTTGCCTTACCAAACTTACCAAATGTCAACTCTTCTGCACACTCCTAGTGCACATCCACCCTCCACTAAACCATCAGCAAAGAGGAAGGTTGCCCAAGGTTTTTCCACATATAGTCAATCCACCACTACTAGTAATGCCTTTGGTTATGACTTAGGAGATCAGCTCCAGTGGGGTGGGAAAAATATCTGCGGTTATGTACTTTAAGGATTGGTAGAACTAGAATCTGATTTTTCTTTCTGCACCACCCTAACAGTTTTAACTTTTATTAACCTAAATTTATTCCTTCTGTCGCTTCAAGCACTAGTAGTTCGTGGTTTGAATTCTCCACCTGGGCTTTGATCAAATTTGAGCTTCCTATCCTAGGTTTTCTTTCCTTCCTCACGAGAGCAAACTTCCTTTGCTACTTCTGTCCTCGGCCAATGGGAAAAAAAGTTCCTTCTTTTTTCCCTTGCCTGGCTCTAGTTGGGATATGAACTCTTTTGACAATAATTAGATTCCACTCTTGCTTAAAGAATGGTGCTTCCCTTTCTTCCCAGTTGGGGGCGTGAAGTACTAAATAAGGAAGTTCATTCCTGATTTTAAGAGTTTGAGTTTGTCACCATGAGAAGAGTCGCCGGAATCTGCTTTTTGGTTGGGTTCGATGATTTTGAAACTATGGAAAAGGGTTTTGATTGGTCGGGAAAGTGTTTAGAAAGGTGTTATGATCAGAGGGGATGTCGGTACAGGTCTTCAGAAGGTCGGAAAAATTCTTTAGTGTGGTCGGAAAGGAGGTTTGCTGGCTCAAGATCCCAGGGAGAGGTGATTTTTGCTTAGTATAAATGGTCGGAAAGTTTGTTTTGCTGCGGAAAGGTGATCGAAAAGGGTTTTTCTGGGGAGACATGATCAGATACGGTGTTCAGGTGATAAAAAATGGATCAGAGAAGGTGTTTTGCTGGTCGAAAGTGGCAGGAGATGTGCATTACTGCATAGAAGTGGAAAAGTAAAATTACTGACACCTGGGCCCATGCTTGGGAGCATTTTATTTTATTTTATTTTATTTTCCATAAGTTGATTGCTGTTGACGGTGATTTGCTAAGTAGGCATAGGAAGAAGTCTCTGGAGCTCATCGCTTTAGAAAATAGTATAGTGGTTTCAATTTATCTTTTGATGTTGCACTCTTTCACTGATCATTGTCCTCATTGTTAGATGTCTTTTTGCTGCCTAAAGTTGCACGTGTTGACTATTGGCGAGCCAATAGTCAACACGTCAAAAAGACATCTAATTTGCTTTGTGCTACATTGCATTGTCATCGCTGTATCTATAGTAACGTTGCAATGATGACAATGTGACATATGGTATGTCCTCTGTCGCATTTTATATGTGAAGGTCAGGTCTTTCCTCTTTGGTCAGTCCCAAAAAGAATTACACCTTTCTATATTTAGTAACAATTAACATTATGAGATGATTCCGGCCACACAAATTTAAGGTTTGTTTCAAACCACAAGTGTCAAAAGTTTTCATTTTATTTCTTAACCTCCGTGCCTAGTCAACCACCTTCTAATTAATAGGGATGGAGGGAGTACCAGTTGTAGTTCAAGGGTGTACATTTTCAAGAAAAAAAATAAGGTTCTATTCTAAAAGATAAAGATGTGCATTTAGAACCATGGAAAACAATGGACTGTTCCAGCCAAGTAGTATGATGTAGCAGAAATTTTGGAATCTGTTGTTTTTGCGCCGGACAATTCACTTCTTGAATGAGACTACGTTAATGCACAACAAATACTGGGTGCTGTTATGCTTACCATATTCACTTTCATTCAAGTGCTGAAAATTGTTTCAGAAGTCAAGATTTCAGAATGAAGGTTGTGAACTAGAGTTCCTTCTTTGGAATCTCGAGCTTAATCATTTCAATAATAGGGAATAAAGAGGCTTTATCTTACAGCAGCTGATGATTTGACACTGTTTTTACTGGTTAATGCGTTTATAGTTCCAAAAGTTGTACTACTGGAATATGTATGAGATTGTCTAGCTAGATTCCCTAGGGTTGCATTCTATTTATCATTTTATTCTTGTATCATCTGGGCGGGGATAGCATTCAAGATGGTGCTCTGAGCAGTATTAGCCCTTGTCAATATCCTAATCTCAAGGGAAAAGCATTTGAGAGCTACATGCGACATCCACCTACTAGGGGGGGGGGGGTTGGTAAATTGGATAACCCCCTTCTTCCTCAGCTAAGGTTTTTGGGAGAGGAGTAGGACACACGTGGGCTCCCCCTCTTTGCGCTCTGCAATTAAGACCTGGCCAATAAATAGTGCTGGATTTTACCACAATCACTACTTGAGAGTGATCACATTCTCAAATACAAATAAACTTAGGATTACATACCATCCCAATTCCCAAGGTGCCTATACTCTTTCATATTTAGTCAGTCCTAACTACTGCCTCTTTCTGTGATCATCAACTCTTGCTTTTATTTTTCCCCCTCCATTACTACCGGCTGATCTTTGTTTTATTTCTGGAACCTCTGTTTTTGTTATGAGCAGGCACCAAAGGTCTATCCATATGACAACTTAAGAGTGGAGCTTGGTGGAGAACCTTGAGCTTGGATGTAGTTGCAATTGGATCCACAGATGTGTTTCATGCGTTTTCTCTCATGTATAATCAACTGAAGGCTAGAAACAGTAAAAATAAATCCTGGTTTGACATTGCAACCAACAAGATTACATTTGTTTTGCGTTTTTCGTGTTTCTGCTGAATCTTTCTTATCTGAAAGTTCGAGTCGGCTAATTTGGAATATAATCCAAAAGATAAGTAGAATGATCGTTTCTTTGAAATCAAATTTGATATTATTGCTTCTCCATGGTACCTGACCAATAAATGATATCAGAACAACATAGAGTACAGTTGGTCTTTCTATTTGCACCAACCTTTGTTTCCGTTTGCATAAAATTGAGGTGTATTTGATGTCGGATAGATCACATCAATCACAATGGATTCCTTAACTTTGTGGAAGTTCGACTCATGATCCAATCTGTTTAAAAACTTTTTTGGGTTGATATTCAATTGTGTTAAATAATCATAGCTCAATCCGCACCAACGACGACCCACTTTTTAAGGATAAAAATCTTGGTTTTTCCTGGAGTTTAGTTCAAAAGCACAATATTTTTTCTTTTGATAATCCATGCTTTTTGTATAATTTTGGAGTTCAAGCTCCTAGATTTTTTTCTTGGAGTTTAGTTTGAAATTTCAGGGCACAATGGCTATTTCAAAAACTCTCCATGTGTCCGGACTACCTATCTTTAGACAAAAGAGCTGAAGTTGACACTAGACTAAGTAAACTTCAGCCCTTTTGTCTAAAGTTGAAATCTGATTTTTTTTTTCACACACCAAAGGTTTGAATTTGAGTTCAACCCAACGCATTTGGTCTTAATTTAGCTAAATTTCATATCAAAAATTTAAGCTGAGTAAATTTCGCATCATGATTTGAAGTTGAATATCTAACTTCAAACTATTGGGTTTTGAAAGTGAGTGGCTATTCATGCAAAGAGTTTTTAAAATGTGACTGCAATAGGCTGTGCAGCTAAAATTTTACAAGTTTTAGTCAAATAGGTTTTGATCTGCGGTGTGACTGGCTGCTTCTTCTTCTTCTTCTTCAATTTAAACTTTGGATGGTCGGCCAATTACATAAATTTGACACCCCTACTAGCTGTAGCATGTAAGTACATTATTTTTACCATTGGAGCTAATAATCTTCAAACACAGAAGAACTCATAAGTTCATAACCATATTTTTATCCTTTTGGTCTGGTGTATCTACCGAGCTAGATGCTGCATGTTTTTAGTAAACAGTCATCACTCATCCAAGTCTTGTCACTGGCTGGGGACCTACATAGTTGAAAGGAGATTCAATCAAATCTCTCTCTTCGTAAAATTATGCTACTAATCAAAATAGATTAAACGTAGTTCTTTTTGTTAAGTATATAAATAGTTGAATTACCTTAATATAAGCGGAGCCTTTATTGTACTAGCAGTGGTGGCTTAACAATTACTTTAAGTTACCCGTTCACAAGTTTAATGTCGTATTTCAGGTGTGATATTCTTGCATTTTCACGATTCCGCTGCTTAGAATTTGTTACTACAACAATAATTTTAAGTGATTTAGACAAGAGAGCATAAGGGTTTTATCACGAGCAACTTGGACAGGCATTCCATTCTCAAGCAGCAAAAACCGTGTGCTTGTCATACTCAAGTATTCCTTAAAGTCTTACAAAATCTTAGATATTTCCTCCATAAGCTATTCAAAGTTCAAATATCAAACCGACAGAAGTATCTCATTAGGGTACAACCAATCACCCAAAAAAGAATCTCATTAGGGTACAAAAGATCAAGTCAATACTGGAAAAATATTAAAGACTTTTGGTTTTCAAAATAACCGGTTTGTACGTTCATTTCAACATATCCTTGCAACTTGCAAAAGATAGAAATCTAATTCTTTTTCTCTCTAGGAGAGTGAATGTGTGGTTGGTTTTCCTTTCTGTTTAGGTTTCCACCATTAGCAAAGTCAATAATTACAAAGTACCTGCATGCATCCCTTAGGGTCAATGTGAATACATATAGTAATTAGTGGGGTTCTAAATTTGTCTTCTTTGTATTATTAGGCTATATTTGTGATATATGATAGATCATGGCTCATGTCCAGTCTATGAATTCCAAAAAACTAACCACAAATATTGACTCTATAATCAAACTAGCTACTAAATACTAATGGGGGTGAGGGCGGGTGGGGTTATAAGTAGATTTGTAAAATAACTTGTAATTTTAGTATTTTACATTGTAGCTCTTATAATACATATTCTGAATTAGCAAAACATAATTTCTGGACGTTTGAGTCACGGGTCCGAAAATAAGCTTATTTTTTAATATTTAATGTAAACCACTCCAGTGTTCTATTTGTTTGTTGGTTTTCATGCATAATTAAGATGCCTCAATACGTGTCTACAAGTTCATCAACGGTGACAGAACATGTTCTTTGTCTTGTTTATCACATTTATAGGGATTAGGAGATTTTACAATATGCGACAATTATATATCAAAGGATCCAAATTTGCTTGAAAATGAAGTCTATAGTTATCGAGTATTTGATTTTGTCAATGGGGTCGAACGTAATTGGCTGTATCTGAATCCTTTCACAAAACCTCTTACTTGCATTTATTTCTTTTAAATGGAGCAGAAGACGACTTACGAAAACCGTTATTGAAGATTTGAAATTATAATTTCAAAGAACGTATCATTTTTTATACGAAGTATTGATATATGAATATGTAACAAAAGCACCAATTTTATTTTAAATATATACTAAGTATTCTATTTTTGGAATTTTACAATATAAGAGCTAAGCTTATAATTTCAAAAGTTTAATGGGTTCAAAGGTAATAGCCTAAGGGCTGACCTTCAGTTCAGCTCCAAAATCTACCTTTGGGTGAGTTTTGAAGTACGAATGATCAAACTATCTATTGACATGAATTCGAATAAAGATTCTTCAGTTTTTTAAAATAATATACACATTTAAAGTTATATAAACTTAGCTTATAAATCAGTTCTAGAACATTATGAACAGAAATCCTCCGAGGCGATTACATTATTACGAAAATTTAAATTTTTAACTTCTCTAAATTACAGATTTATATTGTCCTTAATTAGTTATCTTCAAACAACGGGAAAGCCAAAGACTGCAAATATCTTGTCTATGCTAGAGGCTTAACTTCAGTCTAAATCAACTCAAGTATATATCTAGATGGAATGAGCTACTATATATCATTTTCGAATAGAGATAAACTTTTATGTAACGATAGTATAAAATTGTGTACATTATTTTAAAATTATACATGTGCAAAAAGATAAGAAAAGCAACTTTCCGAAACATATTAAGTTCCTAAGATGTGCAAAAGTTCATTTTATGCTATTGGTGAATATAAGATACATCTCGCTGTAACAAAAATGACCTCT
Source organism: Petunia x hybrida (assembly GCA_037355625.1). Classification (NCBI taxonomy): domain Eukaryota; kingdom Viridiplantae; phylum Streptophyta; class Magnoliopsida; order Solanales; family Solanaceae; genus Petunia; species Petunia x hybrida. The sequence continues at coordinate 6,838,935 of JBBBVM010000090.1, read as the reverse complement.
TAGCTCTTAATTAGTATATTTTAGTTATATTTTATTCTTGTAATTGAGGTACGAAGAGGTAGAGGTTTTGCGCTTAAATTTGGTCGAATTGGGTATAAATTGAATTTCTGTCCAACTTTCATTTCGGAAAAGTCCCTATTAATTAAGATGTGCTATACTTTACTAATTTCTACTAGTTCGGAATTGGTAAAAATAATGAAAAATACTTTTTCTCCATGCCAGAAATTTAAAAAAACCTGCACCTCCAAATCCTTTAAAAAAAAAGGGGAGAGTGAAGAAACTTGTTGTGTGGATTGTATATCTTACAAATGTGGTGTATAAGGTACCACTAGGGTGTCAAACAAAGTTAACTTTTATTTTTCTCTTAATTATGATTATATATAATATATTCAAAAAAGAATTATTTTAATAAATATTTTGCCACGGTTTCTAATGGGTGAATTTGGGCCATACATTCAAGGGAAATAACAACCTTCACTATATATTTTTCTAGCCCTCATTTTCAAAATTACTCTAAATGAGGATCCCGCTGCCGCCCCTTCCTCCCCCCTCCGGCCAGTCTCCCCCTCTTCCTCCTCCCTCCCGGTTGAAACCCTCTGCCACTGCTCCCCGCTGCTGCTCCATCGAGCTGCTCAAGCAACTCGCCGGAGCTCCGGCAATGGGGACTGCTGTGTATTCGAGCCTTTTCATCTTTTTTTTTCTTTTTTGTTTTTGGATAAATGGATGTATACAATTTTTCTTCTTAAAATGTGTATACACAGTAAAAAAATGTGTATACACTGAAAATAATTGAAAAAGTGCGTATATACATTATGTATACGCGATAAATCTAATTGTATACACCATATTTTTTAGTGTAAACACTGTGTATACGTGAGGGGACCATTTGTATATCTATGCTATCCTTTGTACACATTGTGTATTCATTTTTGTGTATACTGACTATAAAAAGTAAGGGCTGGCTGTTTTGATACAAATCAGTCAAACTTTTGGATGTATTTCATCGAGCGAGTCAAGATGAGCCAAGTTAATAGATATAGGTCATTAACTTAAAACTTGAACGGGCTGGGCATATCATGTTTTCTTGGACTAATTGTGACACCCATAATTACACAATTAGCTGCGGAGAAAGGAAAAGTGACGGACCAATCATCCATAGGCCACTCACCCTCAAGGATTTCTTGGCTATAAAACAATAGTTACCCCAATTTGCTGAAAGAAGTCATATCCGAACATAGTCACATGACGAACAATAACAAATTGTCCTTTTCTTATTAACGCGTTTTTAGACTCTTGATTGTTCAATTAGCACATTATTTAATCCGTGAAATCACTTCATATTTGCGTGTCATTCTGTCTTTATAGAATATAAGCACTGTGCTTGGAGCGATTATACTTCATGTTTAGTGTTAGGTAAGTTTGCAAATGGCCCATATCAGACTACATATTACATATAGTAGCAGTAAGGTCAACAATTAACTATAGATGGTAATAAGATATATATGTATACGCATCAAAACACAATGTTCTTTTTTCTTCCTTTTCCTCTAATGACGATCGTCACCATGAATGGGAAGGAGTTTTTATCTCAATTAAGATCTTTATCGAAATGTTTTGTTTTGTTTCTATCTAATGACGACTCTAAAGAATGGGCAGGATTTTTTTTTTTTGTCGTAATCTCAATTAAGACAATCATCTCAATGTTTTCTTGTTCTTCTTCTTTTTCTTCCTAATGACTAATCGTCACCAAAGAATGGGAAGGAGTTTGAGTTTCAGTCTCAACTAAAATCTTCAAGTTAAGGCAGAATGAGCAGAAACCAGAATTTTCACAAATAATTTTTCAAGATTTAATGTATAAAGAATGATATTTTATTGTAGATTTTTTCGACTGAGGGCGTTCAAATTGACCACACTTTACTATTGCTAGTTCTGCGCTGAGAATGAATGAAAAGCATATACCAAGTCCTGGCTAGAAAGGGTATATATATATATACACACACACAGGATTTTACTTTTTATTCTTTGCATGATTAGGAAAGAAATCCGATAGCCTGTCAACGTCAAGGAATAACACTATAACGACAGAATGAAATCTTGGTTTATACAGCTGTGGTCTACGCATTTTTGCCATGTCTCTCCTTTTGTTACATTTACCCTACGATAGTAGTACTAACAGTCCAAAGTGAAAAGCCATTACTTCTGATGGGATTCAGATCTTGTCCAGCATATATGTTCAAGATTGATGTTCAATAATTATGGAGAATATGTAAGTCCCATGTGAAAAGGAAGTATAATTTTTTTCATCAAGGAAGAAACAAAAATACGACTAATGAAATTTGCATAACTCCAAAGTTTATAATCCATAATAGTCTTATCTCTAGTTGCCTTTCCAGAGGGTCTTGATATTCCTTATATTAGCACTACAATAAGTCCACATGGGCCTCTCAATTTTCCCATTAGTTTCAGAAAATTAACAAAATTGCAAAAAAATATCCAGCGTTTCCATCTATAAATACCCACTCATTTCATCATTTCTAACACACACCAAGCAAAGCCACTTAGCTACATTCATTCAAGTGTTAAAGAGTGCTAGTTAACACTGAAAAGATGGCTAAGTTTGCTGCATCCTCCATTGCTCTTGTTCTCTCTTTGAACATTCTCTTCTTCACTATGGTTAGTTCCACTCATAATGTTCCATGCCCACCACCCCCACACTCCAAGCCTACCCCTACCCCATCTACTCCTTCTACCCCCTCTACTCCCTCAACCCCATCTACCCCCTCTACCCCATCTACCCCCTCTACCCCATCTACCCCATCATCAAAGGGTAAGTGCCCAAAGGACGCACTTAAGCTAAAAGTGTGTGCCAACTTGTTGAATGACTTAGTGCACCTTGTTATTGGATCAAGTCCAGCCAAGACTAAGTGTTGTTCTCTCATTCAAGGACTTGCTGACCTTGATGCTGCTGTTTGCCTTTGCACTGCTATTAAAGCCAATGTGTTGGGCATTAATCTCAATGTTCCTCTTTCCCTCAGCTTGTTGCTCGACAACTGTGGAAAGTATGTCCCCAAGAACTTCCAATGCGCCTAAGCAAAAATTTCCTCCCTTCCTAGAAAATTTTCACTTTATATTAGTACTCAACTATTTTATTTCAGTGTATTTGGTACTTTGTATGTTTGATTATAGTTGCTTATTTTCAAAGGAAATATATTTTCTTGTAATTGGTTAGAAAGAAGGCTAACTAGCTAGTTGCCTTCTTTCGTTGTATCCTTACTTTCATGGATAATAAATGACATATTGTGGAGTTTATATATTACTAACATATGTTTGATATAAGTTGAGCATTCCATGCTAATTATTCGTAAGTTGTCAATCGCTGCTTTGCATTTTATCATAGTTGAGACTAGGGAGAATGTAAATTAATGATAAAACACAAAGAAAACGGGAAAAAACAATTGGAGAAAAAACTAAAGATTATTTGAAGAAATCCAAAACTCTTTTTTTTTTTTCTTTGGCATTTACATTTCGTACGAGCAATGAATGGCTCGAGAAAGTGAATGCTATTGGTGAAAAGCTTCCTGGAGCAACTCAGATTCTCTTTATTTATTTTTATTATTACAAGAACCACATAGGTGGTCATAACTCATAAGGGACGGCCATGTTGATTGCGCTACAAATCAAACTTAGTAAATAGAAGCACGAGGATGGAATATGAAGATTTGCCGATCTTTTTTGAAAGGATTATATAACCAAAATTGCATTCGTAATAGACCATAAAATTGATATATCCCCATATGTTAAGAATAAACGAGTAAACTAACATGCACAATCATGAAGAAAGGAAAAAAATAAAATAAAAAAATAAAAGAAGACAACATAAAGAGTTAACGACTGTCTAACAAAATGCCTAGTCATCAAGCTAGCATAGGTGAATCTGTGATTTGAACTTTATGGATTCTGAATTCTAGAACAATAATTTCAAGTTTTAAAAACCAAGTTCTATATTTAATTGTTGTACTTTTTTTTTTCTTCATAAAACATAATTCGAGTCTAAGCCAAAGTTAATAAATTTTGCTGAACTCGTACATTCAATGTTTCATCCGCCGGTCATTGAATGGGGCATGAGCTGAGACAATTCATCACTACGAAAGAGAAGAAACTATAACTATCTCCAATTACAATTCCCCTTTGAAATCTCTAGGCATTTCCAAATCTAGCTGAGGCAAACTGGCCTAGCCCTTCATTATTGTTAGCTCGAATAAGCTTGAAGTTTTGACTGATGACGAAGGAACGGATCCAAGGACATGTTCCTTTGGATCACGGCAGCTGAATGAATAATATTGCAAAATCAATTAAGTGGGAAAACTAATTGTTATCCTAAAATTTAATATTTATCTTGATAACTCTGCAGGGATGCACGAGATAAGAAAAGATTGCATATATAAGATTGGGATAAGGCTTGAAGATAAGCAAGGAGTTCAATTAGGACTCAAACTCTTGGAGGCTTTGGAGTTCTAATTGTTCAAGACTTCTCAGAAGCACTTCAGTTGTTAAGGCGTGCACAAATACAGAGAGAGTTGAGCTATAGCATTGAAAGAGTCTTCATTATATTTGTGTAATCATTAAGCTACAGGGAATTAAGTAAAGAACATGTTCCTTAGATTGAGTCTTGTTAAAGTTCAGTTTTAGTTCATCTGTAGTAGGTACTATCGAGTTGTATCATTGGATTCAAGTCTTGTACTTGGAGGAACTTCACTGATTGTGAAAAGGGTCACTATAGGATTAGAGTTAGTCCTAGGTTAGTAAGAAGGTAGTCTTGTAACTAAGTGAGTCTTTCAAATAGTGAAGTTGAAATTCTACTTTAAAGAGTAGGTCGCAGTTTTTTGATCCCTAGTTAAAGGGATTTTCCCACGCTAGAATCAGTGTTCATTTACTCTTGTTTAGCTTAATTCCGCACTTAACAAGTAAAGGAACACATAGAAGGAACTAGTTCTTAAGTGGTGTATCTTGGGAAATAACAGTTATCCACACATATTCTCATTTGTTTTCTCTCTAATTTGGGTAGAGTCGTAATTCGGATCCATACAAATAATTCAAGGTGCAAGAATTAACGCCAAACATTTAATATCCATGAAAGAAGCATGAGGACGGATGATTTTCTATAAGGCCACATCTTGGCTTTAAGCTATTACTTCATCCGTTTAAAAAAGAATGAACCTATTACTATTTGAAGGGTCAAATAAGATTATGTTTGACCACATGTCTTACAAATATTTTCTAACTATTTTGAATTATTAACTATTGTGACTTATAGTATTTTTCATGTACTCCCTCCGTTCCAAAATGGTTGTCACTATTTTCTTATTAGTCCGTTCCAAAAAGAATGACACAATTCTAAATTTGGAAACATTTTTTAGTTGAAACTACTACTTTACCCTTAATGAAATGCTTTATAGCCACATCTTTATCTATGACTTATTTTGGACCACAAGTTCCAAAAGTCTTACCACATTTATTAAACTCCGCTCCAAGTCAAACTATGACAACCATTTTGGAACGGAGAGAGTAGTTTTTAAATATATAAATTTTATTTTAAAAAGTTTAAAAATTCAATGTGCAAATTCGCGTTGAAAATTAGTCAATTTTTCCTCGTACTCCGTAAATATTCATCCTTCTTGAAATGAAGGGAGTACTATATTAGTACTATAATTTCTTTTTAAATCAAATGAATATCTTGAATTGTTCCGCTAGATATTTTAAAACATGTACTCCATATATGTTCATTTCACTTTATATATCGTGGAAATGGACACATGGCTGGTAGAGGAGACCACAATTTTAAGGTCGTTCTAGATTCAAGTATACAAACGTGTGCTATAACATAGGGTAGGACCACTACTATCTAGTATACATTGTGAAGTGTTTGTCTATCTCTAACGGTATATGACAAATCTAATAATGCCCTATCATATACAGTAGTAAGTGGTAAGAGGCCTAGCAGAAGAAATATTACTAATGGTTGAAGGAATATAGTGGGACATGATGCAAACTTCTAAGAGAGGACTAAGTGCAACTCCTGAAAGTTTAGATGCCATTAAATAAAAATAGAAACAAAAACTTGATAATAATAAATCCAAATAATGCCTCAAGCAGTCAAGCTTGGTAATGATTAGGTTCAGATGTGAAGTTTTGTCGATGATTAAATTATAGATGTTTTTTTTTTTATGTAAATGCCAACCAAAACAGTCATTGCAATGCCTTTTTATTTTATTTCGAGGGAGTACAATATTTTAGGTCGGCATTAGCGATAAAAAGTGTTTTAACCATAAAAATAGGAATTGGCGACACTTTGGCACTTTTATGGGATAATTTTCACAAATGATCACACAATTATGAGTTTTTTTTTTATTAAAGTCACATAATTTTATTTTTTTTACTTAAAAGTCACACTACTATTACCTTCATAACCAAATTGTAGCCAGAAAGTGTATCTTCCTATGGGCTTCTTTTATTTTATTTTTAATTTTTTGGACCTTTTTTACTTTTTTTTAAACAAATAACTATTGAAAAAAATAAATAAAGATTCACCCATAAACGATCTTATCTGGATTATCTTTTTTTTTTTTCATCACTTATTTGCATATTATATAAGGATAAATTTTAGAATTAGAAGAGGTACATCCGATTTCTCAAACGAATCAAAATGAATGCTATAGTTATTATTTTCTCAGTTTGATATTTTAAAGGTTGATTTTTTTAAATATATGTCTTCCTCTATACATACATACATACATGACCTTTCTACTTTTGAAAGAAGCAATTATAGCGTAAAAAATCATATTGTAAGAGTTAACTATTTTAGTACAAAAATACTTTGAAGTCAATATTCATATTTGTATAAAATGGTGGCTTCTGAAAATAATTCAAATTGAATAAAAAAATGTTTAATTTGATTAATTTTTAGACTTAGAATCTTATATTTGCCTCTTCTTTTGCAAATAAAAGAGTTTGGGGGTTATTGACATTATATTGCTTTGTATTTAAATTTTTTTCATATGTGTATACAAGTATAAAATTTTAACTAAGTGCTTTTTGAAAAATCTCCATTTGTTTGGTCTTTTCAATGGATATTTGTGCATTAAAATAAAGGAAAGTGCCAAAAAAGAAATATTAAAAAAGAAGATGGTCTACCAGAAATTATATTTTTCTGGCCATTGTGACCATCTTGGTATCAAGGTAATAGTAGAGTGACTTTTAAGTAAGGAAACTAAGTTGTGTGATTCTGGTGAAAAGGAATTATAGTTATGTGACCATTTGTGAAAAAATTATCTCGTTTATATGTGGAATTAGAAGAGCACAAAAAAAATAAAAAAGATTAATAAATGAGGTGTTATATATATATATATGATTTGTTATCATACTATGTGAAGGTTGTAGGTAGTACATAAAAGAATCAGATTTCTTCACACACGCTTGTGTTACTAAAAAAAAGAATGAAGCAAACTAAAGAAAAATAAGAAAAGAATTTTAAAAAAATGGAAGGAAGAGGTCGTAAATGGTTGACGTGTTTGCCGTGTAAAGAATTCCGTCAATGTATAGCATTGTCGCCGTCGATCCATTCACAAAGTGGTGTGTATTTGTCCTAATTGCATGGAGGACCACTTTTAACTTTCTATTCATTATTCAATTTTGATTTTGATGTGTTAGCCACTTTAATTTGCCTTATTCCATATTGGGAAGGTTGATTTACGCAGTCAACTCCAATTATTAATGAATTAAGGTATACTAATTGATTGAATGCAACAATATGAAGTGAGTCTATTGCACTTAACTAATGTTTGGACTCAAAATCATATTTACCTTATTGCACCACTTTTTGTCTCCTTTATGGGCCTTGTTTTTAGATGATAGATGAGTTGTGTGGTTGAGAGGTATTTAAAAGAGATAAACACTGTTAATTAATTTGTTATACTTGTTCTTTATCTTATATATATAATTATCAGTTTGTTACTTCTCAGTCCTAGATATTCTAATTTATTGAGACTCTTATGGAACTTGTTGTTGTATCACTTTAGGACTGCTGTTGTATCTCTTCCTATATATTCTTCACTTGAGCATGAATTAAATACAATTCAACTCAATCTCTATCTGTCTATTATTTGTTTTATAGTATCAGAGCAACACTACCATCGTGCAATTTAATCCTGCATCTCAGCTACCCATCAAACTTGCAGGCAGCCACAATTTCACAACCTGGAAAGCACAGGTATCTATGCTTATGCACGGACACAACCTTTTTGGTCATCTTGATGGCACTCTTGCTGCTCCTCCAAAAACACTCACAGCAAACAACCAAAGCAATCCCAATCCAGATTATCAAAATTGGTTTCGCCAAGATCAACTTGTTCAGAATGCCATCTTAGCATCCGTAGAACCGACTCTTGCATCTACAGTTGCAACATCCACATCAGCAAACAAAGCATGGGATCCCTGCATACTGCCTTTGCAAACAAATCACAGACAAGAATAATAAGTCTCCAAGATCAACTAGCTCGCATCATAAAAGACTCACGACCTGTCACTGATTATCTTCGTGACATATGCTCCATTGCTGATGAACTAGCAATTGCCGGAGAACCTATCACAAATGTGCAACTCATTGTGCGAATCCTCCAAGGCCTTGTTCCTGAATATAAAGCCATCTCTACATCCATACGGTCACGTGAAACAATGATCACCTATGAAGAACTCTGTATGAGAAACTTCTAGATCATGAGATCTTTCTTAAGCATGAAGAAGTAAAACAGACACCAGCGATCACTGCTGCAATTGCTCAGCGAAACAATCAACAACCTTCAAGAAACAAAAATAATCGATGGCAAGGAGACAATACCTCACACGGCAGCCAACCATGGCGTTCCCAGACAGCCCGAGACTCGTCAAATGGCCAACAATGGTGCTCTCGTCGAAAGAAGCAGCAGCAAAACAATGAATACATCCTTCGTTGCCAACTCTATGATCGCACCGGTCACTCTGCGAAAGTGTGTAGATGTGAGTCTCATGACCACGTTCTGGCTCGTGCAAACTATGCTGCTCAATTCAATCAACAATAAGATCCATAGGTTGTTGATTCTGGAGCTAGCCATCACATCCTAACTGATGCTCGCAGCTTAACCACTTCTCAGGACTACAACGGATTTGAAGTGATCTCAATGGGAAACGGTAATACCATTCCAATCTCTCACACTGGCAACACTCACTTATTTGCAGCAAACAAAAGCTTCAAACTAAATGATACCCTTTGTGCCCCAGCCATAAAAAGAAACCTTCTCTCAGTCTCTAAATTTTGCCATGATAATAAAATATCTATTGAATTTTTTCCTCTTCATTTTTTTGTGAAGGACCTGACTACGGGGGTGCCTCTGGTGTGCGGGTAGAATAGAGATGGGTTGTACGAGTGGCCACGAGAGACAACATGCATCAAGCAACCCCAGTCTAATTTAGTAGTTCGCAGACTTCCAATTGACCGGTGGCATCGACGATTGCGACACCCAAATCGTCAAACTTTAAATAAGTTGTTAAAGAAGTTTTCAACTCCATTCTGTCATAAACAAACTTTTTCAGTTTGTAATTCTTGCAACTCAAATAAAATGCACCGGTTACCTTTTTCAGAAAATACTCTGCAAAGTCAACGGCCATTGCAGATCATCTATAGTGATTTGTGGGGGTCCGTCTCCAGTGTTGTCCATTGATCAAAAGCGTTATTATGTCCTCTTTGTTGATCAATTTTCAAAATATATGTGGATATATACCCTGAAAAATAAAACTGAAGTTCAAGATATTTTTAAAAATCTACATCCATTACTTGAATGTCGTTTTCAAACCAAAATTCTTTCATTTTACACAGATGGTGGTGGTGAATTTGAAGGATTGTCGTCCTACTTAAAAGCACATGGCATTGAACACCTTCTTTCACCTCCTTACACACCCAGCGTGTAGCATTAGTTGAAAGATGCCACAGGTATGTTGTTGAAACAACCAAAACCTTAATTCATCGAGCCTCACTTCCCTCAAGTTTTTGGAGTTTTGCTTGCACTCACGCAGTTTATCTTATAAACAAATTACCCTCAGCTATCCTTAAAGATAAATGCTCTCATTAAATGCTTTTTTAAGAAACCCCAAAACTTGATTCCATAAGAACTTTCGGCTGTTTATGTTACCCTTGGCTTCGCCCTTACACCAAAAATAAACTTGATCCCCGTTCGACGCCATGTGTATACTTGGGATTTTTCAATAAATATTACTGGCACCAGTGTTATGACGCAGTTTCTTTAAAAATATATTATTCACGAGATGTTTTATTTTATGAGAATAATTTTCCTTTTCAAAATATTTTCTCACATTAATCAAAATTTCAAATTAAATCGTGGGAAATAATTGGAAAGGAAAACGCTCAGAATCCAAAAAATGAAAATCAAAATGTAAATATAGATCTTCCGCAGCCTATTGCGTGTGTACCTCGTCAACAAAGTACGCCCATCCCGTTCACCACACATAGAGAGCTACCTCCAAGTTCAGGTAATGTTTCAAACTTTTGAATTCTGTATCAAACCCCGTTGAGCTTGCACTTTCCTCAAACCAACAAAATTTCAACGAGAGAACCCACCCCTCCAAACTTACCAACGACGCAATCCTCCAACAGCTCGAAGGGCGTTGCCTTTGTCCACTCAAGATGCCCAACAGCCTTCGGCTATCCAACCCCCTTACACACGCTCAGGCCAACCCACTTCAGCTGCCCCTATAGCTAATAACCCACCTCATACTATAGTTACCCATTACAAAAATAATATCCATAAGCCCAAACAGCTCCCTAGCCTCCTTTCTCATTCTACAAGAACAAAAACACCATCTTCCTATAAGCAAGCTCAACGTCAACCTCATTGGAATGCTGCCATGCAAGCTGAATTTTATGCCTTTGTGAGAAACCAAACATGGACTCTGATTCCCAGCGATCCTTCGATGAATGTAGTAGACTGTAAGTGGCTATTTCGCATTAAGCACCATCCTGATGGCTCTATTGATAGGTATAAAGCTCGGTTAGTAGCCAAAGGCTTTACTCAACGGCCTGGCCTTGACTATCATTCAACCTTCAGTCCAGTAGTCAAGCCTACAACAGTTCATTTGGTTTTCAACATCGCTGTTCAATGCGATTGGCATTTGCATCAACTTGATGTAAATAATGCATTTTTGCAAGGTCGTCTAGAAAAAACAATTTATATGAGGCAGCCGCCTAGCTTTGAGCATCCAACTTTGTCCAATCATATATGCAAACTCAACAAAGCCATCTACGGTCTCAAACAGGCACCTCGAGCTTAGTACACTGAGCTCAAGAACTTTCTGGTAACACAAGGTTTCTTCAAATCACAATCTGACTCATCATTGTTCATCTTATATAACTCTGGATTTATTGTTTACATCCTTGTATATGTGGATACATTATTGTTACTGTAAATCATGACCACAGTGTTCGACAAATTATCAATGCCCTTGCTCAACGATTCTCTCTAAAAAATCTTGGACTCTTGAATTATTTTTTGGGTGTTGAGGTTATCTCTTATCCAGGTGGCCTACTGTTGTCTCAACAAAAATATATCGAAGATCTTCTCCAAGAAGCCAATATGCTAGATAGCAAAGGAGTTCCAACTCATATGTCCAGCTCTACTGTCCTTAGTGTCAACAAAGCTAATCCTATCGTTAATGGCTCTCTGTTTAGGACAATTATTGGCAAGCTCCAGTATTTGTCATTCACCAGACCCGACATTGCCTTTACAGTGAATAAACTCTCCCAGTTCATGCATTATCCTCAAGCGAATCATTGGAAGGCTGTCAAGTGGTTGCTCCGGTATCTAAACCAAACATCCTCATTTGGGCTTCGAATAACCCGTGAGTGTGATAATCGAATTCATGTATATTCCGACTCTGACTTGGCTGGTGATCCTACTGATAGAACTTCCACAACTGGCTATGTTATCTATCTTGGTAGTACGCCAGTCTTGTGGTCCTCAAAGAAGCAACGTTCTGTCGCTCGGTCTTCCACTGAAGTTGAATACCGAGCTGTGACTGCTGCACTTGCAGAAACCAATTGGCTCACCAACCTACTACGTGAGCTTTGCTTTCCCCTTGCTGCCATACCACGCATTCTCTGTGATAATGTGGGAACTACATACATCTGTTAGAGTCCTGTGTTTCATAGCAAGATGAAACATATCACCATAGACTTCCACTTTGTTCGTGACCAGGTGCAATGCAAAGCAGTTGAAGTCAAGCATCCACATGCTGCTGATTGGGTTGCAGATATCCTAACCAAGCCACTGCCACAAGCTTCTTTCAGTCACATGTTTGACAAGTTGGGTGTTGTAGACATCCACACCAACTTGCGGGGGCGTAAAAGAGATAGACACTGTTAATTAGTTTGTTATACTTGTTCCTTATCTTATGTATATATTTATCAGTTTGCTACTTCTCATTCATAGATATCCTGATTAGTTGAGACTTTTATGGAACTTGTTGTTGTATCACTTTAGATCTGCTGTTGTATCTCTTCCTATATATTCTTCACTTGATCATGACTAAAACACAATTCAACTCAGTCTCTATCTGTCTATTATTTGTTTTAGTATTCTGCCATTAACAATACTAAATGTCTAAAATTGAAACCAACGGGTGAATAAAAACAACAAAGGAGATAAAAAGTGGTTTCATGGTTACCTTCACTTACTATGTTATGAATGATAATACATCAACATTGATGTTGTAGAGTAGGAAGCTTAATTTACAATTTACAACCTACAAAATTCAAGAAAAGGTAAAATAAACAGTAAAGGAAAAAAAAAAAAAAATCTCTACTATGTATGTTTGTCGGAAAAATTGATATATTTTCAAGGTTGTGAATACAAACCAGGCTCCTGTCCTTAGCGGCGAATCCTACCTCTAAGTTTGAAGTTTTGGTACAACCTTGTGTTAAACTCTATATATGTGTGAAAAACAATATACTATTTCGGATCTTACTATCTCAACTCAAAACTCATCGTCTAAATTCTGGAGCCGTTACTTGGCTGTCCTCTGGTTTGTGACTTGCATTGCATCTGGTCGATGTTGAAGCGTTCTGCATGATGCTGGCTAGGACTATCCGGAGTGGCTACATGATCCTCTATTCCAATTCCTACATATTGTTGCATTACCAAAACTGAAACTGTCATTGCAAAATCTGAGGAAGCCAAGAGATCCCCTATGGCTCCAAGCTCAGGGCACTCACTCCAGTCAGTTAACCCCGCGGTCAGTGGCGAGACTGTGCCTTGTCCTCTGCCAACTATGAACAAGTCATGTGAATTGTCCATAGATCTTATTGCTGCTACTGTCTCTTCTCCGTGATTCACCACTCTTTCTGTGTATATTACTGAGTCATCAGTACTTGTTCTTGCCCTGAACTCTCTTATATATTCCTCGTCTAGCTGCTTTTCCCTGTCTGCATCTGTCGCCTGTTGAGACATAATATAATTAAGAGTAATTAGAAATGTACTCTGTCAATAATTAGTCTATCTGATGAGACGGTCACACACTTCAACTTGATATTAGATAAGGTAGAGGTGGTTGGTACAAACTAACCACCACCCACATGCAGGGGTGTATTAAAACATAATATAACTATTTTGTAGTAACTAAAAGTGTGCTCTCTCTTAAAATCAAGCTTTTCAACATACCACTGTTAGTATGCTGTGGTCGTTTCTACTGTTGGTTGAATCTGATTTTGTTGCGGCAATAGCAGCTTCTCCAGGGAGGAATCGAAGAACAGTGAGATTGATGCTTGGATGCTCACTCATTCTCCATGCATAGGCCAATGCTTCACGATCGTCTGGTCCGCCAAAGAATAACACCACAACATGGTGAGAAACTTGGTTCATTGCCACTCTTGTGGATCCACTCAAGCCTCTGTCCACAAGAATCCCAACAGAACAAGGTGCATTTGCTAATACATTCTGGTTAATTGCTCGAAATGCTGGATTTGTGGCTTCCATTCCACCATCAACTGTTTGATGCTTGTGAAAAGGGACGATTAGTAAAGCCACCCTTTTGTCCTCTGCCACCATGCATATATCTTCATGCATTGTGCTGTAAGGGGAGATAGCAGTAAGAGGCTGCACGGAGACACATCCAATGTGCTTCTCAAAGTTCTCGAATGCATTGATGATGTGATCAGATTGAGCTTGAGTTCTGTTAAGTGCTGGCCTCCCTGATTTTCTCATGTTATGGACAATAAGCATAGCAGATGAACGTCCAGTGAGCTCGATAAGGTGGAGGACGTATATGCATATTGGGGATTTCTTGGTAGGATAGGAGGCTTCAAGAAGATTAATAATTGTTGGAACATTTCTAGGTAAGTGGATGCATACCAGTACTCTGAATTCCCTATCTAATTTTGTTCTTTGAACTGTTCTTCTCTTATACGGAACAAAATTTCTTGATGGTTTGTAAGTTACTGTCACAATGGGGGTGATGATTGCTGTCATGCCAATTGCTACCATCACCATTATAGCAAAAGACTTGTCATCAAGGACCTACATTTACATAAGCAGTTAGTTTAAACTTAAGCAAATGTAATGTACAAATCTTTGATAGAAGTATGTCAATCACCTTTTGGTCTTTACCAACGTTGAGCACAATCATCTCAATAAGGCCTTTGGCATTCATGAGGAGACCAAGAGTAAGGCCTTCATAGAATGGCATTTTGTAATAGAAAGTTACGAAGAGTATGCCTGCTACTTTGCCAGCACAAGAAAGGACTATAACAACACCTAAAATGGCCCATGTTCCAACTCCATCAATAGCAGTAATCTGTGTTTTGAGGCCACTAATGGCAAAAAACAAGGGCAGCAAAAGCCCCGAAACAAAGTCCTCTAGTCTTTCTATAAGGGTTACACCAAGAGGACCATTTGGGATAATCAGACCAAAGACAAAAGCTCCAAAAACAGAATGTGTTCCAATTGTATCTGTTATGAAACCAGCAATCATAACTCCTGTGAGAATGAGACATATATTGAACTCACTAATCGATTCGCCTTCTGGGGTTTGCCTTATCTTCCTTACAATTAATGGCCTAACGACGAAAAAACAAACACAAATGAAGGCAGCACTTGAGAGGATCACCCAAACAGAAGCCAGTGTCATACTTTCATTCTCAGAAATGGCAATTGCAAATGCTAAGACAATCCATGCTAACATATCATTAATAAGTGAGGCTGACATTGCAATTCTACCAATTTCAGTGTTAATAAGTTTGAGTTCCGCTAGGATTCTTGCAAGAACAGGGAATGCAGTAACAGAAAGCGCGAGACCAAGGAAGAGTATGAAAGTTCCCTTCTTCGTATCTTGTGATTCCTCATGCAATATGAAGGAGAATGAACACCCTATTATAAATGGAAATATCATGCCTGCCAGTGCTATACTTAAGGTTTTTTTCCAATTTAGACGAATCACACTAACGTCCATTTCTACTCCAATTAGAAATAGGAAGTAAAGTAGGCCAATATTTGCCATTGTCTCAAGGACCATTACACTTCTTTGAGGAAATACTGTTTCTGCAAATTTGCTACTTCTTCCCAATACTGATGGCCCCAAAATTACACCACCCTGCCACCATTAATCTGCAGAATATTAATAGAGTATATATAACAGAGCTAACTAGAATATGATATACCATTTTCTAGAAATAAATTATGGTCAATCATTTGACATCAACACAAAAAATGAGATCATCTAGACTAAGAAGATAGTCTATTGGTGGTGTTTAACTTTTTTGAATTCAATCACTGTTATTTTCTTTTTCATAAAACTTCAATTGTCCTACATACATCTGGTGATCACACGACAACTAACTTTTACTATGATTCCAAGGGTCAGAGTTAGAGGGGATTCGACCATAACTTAAAACGACTAGAACTCTGAACTCCTAAATATCAAATCCTAGCTAGCCTCTACTAAAGGTTCCTTTCAAGAAATGATGTTGACGAATAATGAAAATGTAAAATGCGATCATATTATAAATTGGAAATTTAATTGCATGTAACTTACAAGAATCTCAGCAATAACACGAGGTTGACGAATGGGTCTCAAGACGTAAACGAGACAACGAGTGATGACCACAACCAATGTCAATTGTAATATAAAAAGTGGCAAGGAATAATCAAGTGGATTATCACCCTGCCATATTCCATTCGTAGTTATCATAGTTGGAGCATAACAAACAATTGTATCCTCCGTTCTGTTCGTTGTTACTATCATATCGTCCGACATTTTGCATCTCCTTTGTATCACCGCTTTTCTATTTAATTAATTAAAATTTTGATCCAGAATGACTCAAAAATTACTTTACGTCACATGTTTGAATCTCATATATGAATTCATAATGACATATTCGTTATTTTTTGAATTTGTTGATCAGAATTCCTCGTTCCGCCATAGCTAGGACATCAACAATATTAAATACGTTACGCTATCATGTACTATAGTTTCTTTTGTCTGAAAATTGCAGTAGTATTCGATCAGGTCGAAGGAAAGAACAGTATAAAGGATAAAGAAAAAATGTTTAAGGATAATAAATTTTGATGGAATTGAAGAGAATTGAAGATCAAGTCGTTGATTCTATTTTTTGGGGGAACAGAAAATATAAGCCGTTGTAATTTTCCTTCTTTTATTTGATAGTAAGGAAATTAAAGATTACCAAAATAACTACAAAAATGGCAGCTGGAGCAACGTAACCACAGAAATGCTTGAAAGTAGCATGATTGTTGAAGGCAAACAACATTTAATTTATACTAAGGGAATAAACTAAATAATTCCCAATAAAATCAAGAACATTTTCTCTAAGTTAACATTAAATAAATTATCGTTCAATTCCAAAATAGTTAGATATACATGAATTATCTTTTTGTCCACTCTGCTATATTTAGGTCCATTTAAGGTCTTCCCAGTGTAAATAGCTCTCTTCTAATTTGTTTTAAATTACAGATTATCTAAATCTCACTTTAATTCATATGCCAACATGTAAGTCTCAACCTAGCACCACCAAGGGTTGTGGTGGGATGGATAGGATCCCTCCACCCTAAACCAGAGGTCTCGGGTTCGAGCCCTGGGAATGGAAAAAATCCTGGTAGGGAGCGCTTCCCCCAAAAATGGACCTTACGCGGCACGAATCCGGATTAGTCGGACTCCAATAAGGGTACCGGACACCGGATGGGAAACCAAAAAAAAAGTCTCAACCTAGCATAGAGAGACTTGGCAAACGCCAATATAGGTGAAATGAAAAAATAAAGCTAGTATACTTAAAGCCAGCATACTTGTCTTCCTTGTGATTGGATACTTAACTTTCACTCTTTTGCCAACTTTCATCTTCGTATTATCGCACCTATAGACAATACATCTGGAAATCTAATATGCGGATACTCTGTAGACATGGGGCAAGTCATATAACCATAAAGCAAATAAAAATCTTGTTAAAATAATAAAGGGTAAGTCGCCCCTACGCAATCACTCTGCTGCATACTTGTTGTGATACCGTCCGTTTTGAGTTGAGCCCATATAGTTTTTCCTAAAGGCCTAACACCATTACACCTTATAAGTAGGTTATTTTTCTTACCAACTTCCGATGTGTGACTTGATTCGCACACCCAAACAACTATTTGGTCAATCTGTATATCCTCTTAGCCTTAATTAAGTTCGGATCAAATGAAAATTCAATTGATATATTGCTCCCAACTTTCTCTGATGAACAAGATAACCGGATTTTGCTTGATCCAGGGATATGATAGGAGAAATAGTACAGATCCTACTTCAAGTATTTTTACAATGTTCCTAGTTAAATATTCTTACAATTTCTAGTTAGGCAATTAAACGAACTATCAAATACATGTCAAATGTGAAAATTACTCCATATAGTGGTACTTATTTATGAATTTGTCGTGGGTGTAGTTGCCAGCAGTGGCGGAGCTAGCATGCTAGCACGGGGTTCGGTCGAACCCCGTAACTTTGGTCAAACCGTAAATATTTTTCTTGAAAAAAATATTTTATATGTGTTAATTATTAATTTAGAACCCCCTAATTTAGAAGGACTAGAATTATGAACCCCAAAACTTCAAAACCTGGCTTCGCCTCTGGTTGCCAGAACAAAAGTTTATTCTGTGCCCCTTTGTTAGTCTGAAACCTCGAAGCAAAAGTAAACAGAGTTTCACATGATGCCTTGGTGAAATGAACTAGACAAAATAGTCCACTATTTACTCTTTTGGTTAGTAATTAGTATTATCACTAGGGTTGTTTATTTCATTTTATTCATTTTGCCAGCTAGCTATATATGGAGACAATCCGACCACAGTTTTCAACTTTTCATCAAAACTGAGATATAATTTATATTATTTAAATAAGATGGTTATACAATTTAATATTATATGAAAAATGTCATTGTTATTTAGTTGGTTATCAACTCCACAAGAAAAAGTAAAAAAATATTGTCACGTGTTTTACTTATAAGAGAGAATTAGAACCACATATAAGAATCATCATTAATAAATAATAATTATATATTCACTTAAATGATTAGAGGTATGATCTTTCTAATACGATTATATATTTAGGAGTCTGTTGAGACATAACTTTGCTTTTCCATAACAACGCTTAATCTTTTAAATGGGGGTGATAATACTGTAGAAAGTTAGAGCAAATACTGGGAGTTAGTTTCTGGCAGTTAGTGTAGTTGATGGTTAGTTAGTTGGTTAAATTAACTACAGTTAGGATAATGCAGTTAGAAGTAACTAGAGTAGTTAAATGTTAGTTAGGAGATATTTTATTTTTAGTGAGTGGTCTATATTAGTAGGTGTAATAGCTGTATTACATTCATTCTTAATGAGCAAGTTTCTCTCTCTACCCAAAATATCTTAGCTCAATCTTAGTTCTTAGCTTGAGTAGAATTCCTCTTAGCTGAAGTAGATTTATCTTCAAATTACAACATGGTATCAGAGCCCTAAGATCATCAGTGTGATCGGAGGAAGAAAATCAAACAAATACTGAAGATTAACCTAGCAATCTACAATGGCGATTCAAGGAAATCAAATTCAGGCAGGAAATGGGGGAACTCCGGCGGAGATCACGGCGGAGCAAACCAGAAATGAAACACCTGAGGGATTAGATCACAATCATCCACTTTTCCTTCATGCAAATGATACATCAGGGGCAATCCTAATTGCACTACAGCTGACTGGATCAGAGAATTACTCTGTGTGGAGCCGTGCGATGAAAATAGCTATTTTGGGAAGAAATAAGCTAGGAATGATCGACGGAACCTGCAAAAAGGAGAATTATGGTCTAGGGTTAGCAAATCAATGGGAAAGATGCAACGCGATTGTGCTTTCGTGGATAATGAATTGTGTGAGTAAGGAATTATTTAGTGGGATTGTATACTCGACAAATGCAAGCAAAGTCTGGAAAGATCTGGAAGAACGATTCAATAAGGTGAATGGATCGAGAATTTTTCAGTTACACAAGGAGATTGCTACAGCTCAACAAGGTATCAACTCGATTTCTGTCTATTTTTCGAAGCTGAGACTATTGTGGGATGAGTATGAATGCATAACCCCCAACCCTAGCTGTGATTGTGAGAGATCCAATGATTATGTTGAGCATATGCGTAGACAAAAACTCCTACAGTTCCTAATGGGCCTAAATGAGACTTATGATCAGGCTAGGGAACAGATATTGATGATGATTCCTATCCCCACTGTTAATCAAGCATATGCAATGCTTGTAGATAGAGAAAGTCAAAGAACCATGGCTCACTTGAGCACAGTACATGAGAACATAGAAATGAATGCCCTAATGAGTACTAGAAAGGGTAACACACAGAAACAAAGAAAGAATTACAATCTGAAATGTGACTTCTGCAATCTGAGGGGGCACACTAGGGATGGATGTTGGAAGTTTATTGGATACCCTGATGATTATAAACCCAAAGGAAAGAATGCAGGAAGTTCAGTCCATAATTCAGCTCATAATGCAATGGCTAGTATCAATAGAGACTATGAGTTTGGGGAAATGAACAGAACATTTGAGAAAGGAAAAATGGCAGCTGATGAAAGACCAATGAGTGGGCAATGTAGTACAGGAAGAAATGCAAATGCAAATGTACAATTAGGACAGTCACAACAGCAGTTCCTTGGATATCCTGGCAAGATGGGGTACAATGATGGGATGCAGAATCCTGGTAAGATGGGATACAATGAAGGAATGCAGACACCATGCTTTACAGCAGATCAATTCAATCAAATACTCAGGATGATCAACAAAGGAAATAGGATGGAGGAGTCAGTGAATATGGCAGGTATGGCTAATGCATTCTTTGTTAATTCAAGTAACAGAGAATGGATTATAGACACAGGTGCCACAAGCCACATGACACCAGAAAAGGACATTGTCCATGACAAGAAGCAGGTAAGCAGACCTGATGCTAAAAGAGTACATCTACCAAATGGAGAAGTAACTCATGTGACTCAGATAGGAAAATGTCAAGTTCTTGGAGAGGAGATGGCGAATGATGTCTTGGTTGTTCCAGATTTTAAGTACAGTTTGTTGTCAGTATCCAAGATAACCAGAGATTTAAATTGCTCAGTCACCTTCTTTCCAAAATTTTGTGTTTTCCAGGACCTTTACACTGGGAAGGTGATGCAGACTGGTAGAGAAAGAGATGGGCTTTATTTGCTACCACAACCATCTGCAAGCAGTCACAGGAACACAAATGTAGTACTGAGTGCTAGAAAGGAGATAACTGAATTGGAACTTTGGCATAGAAGGATGGGGCATACCTCAGTTGGAGTACTAAAGAAGATTTTCTGTTTAGGCAATAAAGGAGTAGAACATGTCAGTGAAAATTGTACAGTATGCCCCTTAGCTAAGCATACTCGTTTACCTTTCCATAGTAGTGTACATAGAGCAGAGAAGCCTTTTGCACTATTGCATTTAGATGTGTGGGGACCTTATTGTACTCAGACAGTTGATGGAAATAGATTTTTCCTTACTATTGTTGATGACAATTCAAGAATGACATGGGTGCATTTGCTTAAACACAAAAGTGATGTAATCATCGTATTAAGAAAGTTTTTTAAACTAGTACAAACACAGTTTGGACTGAATGTGAAGACAGTGAGGACAGATAATGGAAGGGAATTTGTTAACTCAGGCTGCAACCTTCTTTTTGAGTCTCATGGAATAGTGCACCAGGAAACCTGTGTGTATACACCCCAACAAAATGGAATTGCAGAAAGGAAGCACAGACATATATTAGAGCTGGCTAGGGGAATCAGGTTTCAGGCAGGCATTCCACTAAGATTCTGGGGACACTGCATCATGGCAGCTGTATACATCATGAACAGATTACCTACAGGAGTCTTAGGTGGAAAGAGTCCTCATGAAGTGTTCCATGGACACAGGCCAAGCTTGGAACACCTGAGGACAATGGGTTGCCTGTGCTATGCCAGAAAGTTGAATAACCATGACAAATTTGAGGCCAGGGCAATAGCAGCTGTGATGATGGGCTATTCAGAAACCAGCAAGGGTTACATACTCTATGACTTAAAGGACAAGGTCTTCTTTATCAACAGAGATGTGACCTTCAAGGAATCAGAGTTCCCATTCCAGAAGAATAGAGATGAGTTGCAGGAGGTTTTCCTCAGTGACAGGCAGGAGCCCACTCTATCAGAATCAGATACTCAAGTACCAGCTGACTCACAAGTCATGGTTGATGAGAATGAGATACCTATACAGGATCATTTCCCAGAAGAGAGTCCCACTCAGAGCCATCGACATGATCCAGGCACCCCTGAGAATCTTGAAGCACTAGGAGAAGCAGGAGAAGCTTATGTTATCCCTGCAGCTACAGAAGATATAGCAGATACAGAACCTGCCTATTCTCCTCCCAGAAAGTCCACTAGAGAAAGGAGGAATCCCAGCTGGATGATAGACTACATCACAGCTAGTGCACAGGTGGAGAACACCAAACCATATTCTCTCACAAATTCCATGAACTATCAGCAACTGTCAAAGAAGTACCAGCTGTGCCTTGCAGCTCACACAGCTGTTGTAGAACCAAGAACATTCAGGGAAGCTTCTAAAGATCCTAAGTGGGTAGAGGCAATGAAGGCTGAGATCCAAGCATTAGAGGACAATCAGACCTGGAAAATTGTGAGGCTCCCACCTGGGAAGAGACCAGTAGGCTGCAAGTGGGTGTTTAAAGTTAAGTACAAGGCAGATGGCACAGTGGAAAGGTACAAAGCTAGGTTGGTTGCCAAAGGTTACAACCAGAAGGAAGGGTTGGACTACCATGAGACTTTTTCACCAGTAGTTAAGATTGCCACAGTGAGGACTGTGATCTCAGTTGCAGCTCAAGAAGGATGGCACATTCATCAAATGGATGTATACAATGCCTTCTTGCAAGGAGATCTATATGATGAAGTGTATATGCACTTGCCAGAAGGTTTTGCAAGTCAGGGGGAGAAATCTACTACTGTTTGCAGACTTGTCAAATCATTATATGGCCTGAAACAAGCAAGCAGGCAATGGAATGTGAAACTGACCAGTGCACTAGTTGAGCAGGGGTTCAAACAGAGCTGCTTAGACTACTCCTTGTTCACCAAGAAGCAGAATGGAAACACTGTAATCATTTTGGTGTATGTAGATGATATGTTGATCACTGGAAACAGTATTGAGCAGATAGAGGCAACTAAACAAACTCTGCAGCAGGCTTTCAAAATCAAGGATTTGGGAGAGTTAAAATTTTTCCTTGGGATTGAATTTAGTAGATCAAAAAGAGGGATAGTGATGAACCAGAGAAAGTATGCACTTGAATTAATTGCAGACTTAGGCCTGAGTGAAGCTAAACCTGCCTGGACACCTCTTGATTGCAATCAGAAGTTTACTACAAAGGAGCTGGATGACCTGATAGGGATCAAGGGTGATGAGCTACTGGAGAATAAGGAACAATACCAAAGGGTAATAGGGAAGCTGTTGTATCTGACCTTGACAAGGCTGGATATTGCATTTGCAGTACAGACCTTGAGTCAGTTCATGCAGGACCCCAAAAAATCCCATTGGGAAGCAGCCTTAAGAGTAGTGAAGTACATAAAGAGAGAGCCTGGAATGGGAGTGCTGATGAGTAGTGAAAGACAATCTGTGATATCAGCATACTGTGATGCAGACTGGGCCTCATGCCCAAATACTAGAAGATCAGTAACTGGTTTTGTGGTGAAGCATGGAGAATCACTGATATCCTGGAAGTCCAAGAAGCAGAGTACAGTGTCAAGGAGTTCTGCAGAAGCAGAATATAGGAGTATGGCTACTACAGTGTCAGAGTTAGTTTGGCTTGCAGGCCTGTTCAGAGAGCTGGGAGTTAAAGTGAAGTTGCCAGTTGAGTTGTTCTGTGATAACAAAGCAGCCATTCAAATAGCAGCAAATCCAGTATTTCATGAAAGAACAAAACATATAGAAATAGATTGTCACTTCATCAGGGAAAGGATTCAACAAGGAATGGTACAGACTCAGCATGTGGGATCAAAGGAGCAGCAGGCAGACATCATGACAAAGGCACTCAATAGAGCACAACATGAATACTTAGTTTCCAAGCTGGGAGTGCTCAATGTCTTCTCACATACCAGCTTGAGGGGGAGTGTAGAAAGTTAGAGCAAATACTGGGAGTTAGTTTCTGGCAGTTAGTGTAGTTGATGGTTAGTTAGTTGGTTAAATTAACTACAGTTAGGATAATGCAGTTAGAAGTAACTAGAGTAGTTAAATGTTAGTTAGGAGATATTTTATTTTTAGTGAGTGGTCTATATTAGTAGGTGTAATAGCTGTATTACATTCATTCTTAATGAGCAAGTTTCTCTCTCTACCCAAAATATCTTAGCTCAATCTTAGTTCTAAGCTTGAGTAGAATTCGTCTTAGCTGAAGTAAAATTAACAAGAACAAAAGCTACTAAGAACTAAGAAGGTATATCAAAGTGTTAAATCTTGCATGAAAGAGAAGAATTAGATTTGCCTTTCAAGCTTACCATTGAACTCGAAAGAAAAAATGGAGAATACAAATACACACAAACAGAAAAAAGAGAAACTGCAAAGTACCCCTCTGTTCCAAAATGATTGTCATAGTTCGGATTTCAAGAGTCAAATGAGTTTAACTTTGACCGTAATATTTTCATATGATTTTTAAATATTTTGAATTATTAATTATTGTGACTTATAGTTTTTTTTTATGCAGTTTCTAAATATATAAACATCGTTACAAAAAATTTAAAGATTATAATATGTTTAAATTTGCGGTCAAAATGAACTCGTTTGATTCTGGAAATCCGAACTATGACAACCATTATGGAACGGGAGAGTAGCATGCAATCATGCCAGTACAGAAACAGTAGGGTAACTGCCTTAAAATCTGTGCGAAACTGGACTTTGTAGTTTGTATTGTGAAAATAAAGAGACTCTATCTTCACGGACTACAATTAGCATAGTCACGGATTGGATATTGAAGTTTGTGATAAACGAACATCCCTCCAAAGTTTCCATTTCAGCTTAATCACTTTGGTATTCCTCCAGACAACGTGTTGCTCTTTCACTTCCATTTCTTGTAATTAGCCCCTTCACGGGTTACACATATCATGCACCTATATAAACTTTAGTATAGTATCAAAAATTCAAGAATTTAATAAGAGAAGATAGAAGAGAATAATAGAACCCAAAAAAAAAATGGGTTCGAAGATTTCATCAATCTTCTTCATTTCTATAATTTTCATGTCAATATGTTTACCACCAGCTTATGCTTCTGGTCAATGTCCATGTACTCCACCTTATCCACCTTACCAACGCCCTAGTCCACCTGGCAGAGGCAGTCCAAGGCCACATCCTCCAAAATCTCCACGTCACCCTCATCCACCTAAGTCTCCAGGTAGGCCCCACCCTCCATCAACACCACCGTGGACTCCACGTCCTCATCCACCATCTACCAAACCGCCACCTCATCACGGTGGAGCACCACCTAGGGTTTTGCCACCTATAGTATACCCTCCAACAAGACCTCCTCGTGTTTTACCACCTATAGTAAATCCTCCAGTCACTAGGCCACCTATAGTATACCCTCCAACAAGACCTCCTCGTGTTTTACCACCTATAGTAAATCCTCCAGTCACTAGGCCACCTGGCATATTACCACCCATAATTAATCCACCTGGCATTTTACCTCCAGTCACTAGGCCACCTGGCATTTCACCACCTATAACAAATCCTCCAGGAGGAGGATTGATCCCACCACCTTCTGCTGGCTATCCACCTTATGCACCTCCAGGTGGCGGTGGAGGAGGAGGAGGTGGCGGTGTTCCCGGACTCATTCCGCCGCCGCCTGCCACGTGTCCTATAAATGCATTGAAACTTGGGCTCTGTCTTGATGTTCTTGGAGGTTTAGTGCATATTGGAATAGGGAATCCAGTGGAAAATATATGCTGCCCAGTGATACAAGGACTGTTAGAGCTAGAAGCTGCGATTTGTCTATGCACTACCATAAGGCTTAAACTTCTTAATCTTAATATTTTCCTTCCTTTGGCACTTCAAGTTCTTGCAACTTGTGGTTTGACCCCTCCTCCTGGTTTTGTTTGTCCTCCTCTTATTTGAGTTCATGCACTTCAGTTTTTAAGATTGTTAATAAGCTGAATGTAGGGTTAATTTTATGTTGGTCTTTTTTGTATCTGTTGTGCACGGTAAGAGATAAAATGCAAATAACTGATTTGCTAGCCTTGTTTCTTGAGGTGTAAACTATGATCTTCATGAGAGTTTGTGTCTTTGTTATGTTTGGTATTTTCTTCTCCGCAAATTGGATTTAGAAAGTGGGTACAACTTAATAAGAATGTATTAAGTTCATTTGCATAGAACTCCTTCTTACTACATGCACACTTCGTTTCTTTTTGTGTTGTGTTTACCTTTAGATGCTATTGCTCAATAGAGTAAAATCATGCAGATTTAGAATTTAGTATCCAAATAGATATTTTTTGAAACATCACTACTGGTGATTGATTTTATCAAATTGAAAGCAAAGTAAACCTGCAAAATATCCTAGGATCTACTAGCATATATACAATTAATATCTTGATTTCATTTTCCTTAGGACCAACTTGATGTTTCCTATTACTTGTTGAACAAAGAGTAATTGTAACAGCCCAAGCCCGCTAGTAATATTGTCTGCTTTAGGCCTATGCCCGCACGGCTTTAAAACGCGTCACTAGGGTCTAAGGCAGTTAACTTATATACCCAGCATCTCTCCTGTGTTATGCCGATGTGGGACACTTAACCCTTAGTTGGGGTGTTACAGTAATCCAAATTTAACTCTTGGTAGACCTTTTTTTAAAACTTGATTTCGTTTGTCGACTAGACTGGAGTATCAGTTGTAGCTTGTTTTAGTCTTCCAAGTGTGGCCAAATAATTGCAGAACCGCGTAAAGAAATTAAAGTTAACAAACGTAGTCGCAAATATTGATTAATGAACAAGAATTTTTGGAATGTTGGACGTCAAAATCAACAAGTCTAAAGAATAATCACCTTTAGTTTGTAATATAGCGACGTGAAAATGTGCTCTCATCAATATGAGAATAAAGTTGAAGATTATCCACAATTTAATATATTATAATTCATCCGTTTGAAATTAAAAAGAATATCACAATTACTATTTTGAGAGTAAAAGGGGTTCTATTTAACCATATTTTTCTTAGATACTTTAATTTTCATTTGAACTATTAACTAATTTGACTTATACGAATTTTTATATAACTTCCTACATATTCATATTTTATTTCAAAATATGAAAAGTCAATGTTTAAATACACGGTCAAAGTAATTTGACCATCGTACCTCGAACTATTATTCGGATTATTATTTTAATTGGAGGGAGTAAGGAGTACTAATTATATTAGTAGTACACGAGTGACGTGAAATGTGCTAGTACGTATCTGTTAGTAAGTACTTATGAGAATCTGAATCACGGACTGTATTATGCTGAATATGCGTTGGCCCCATTTATGGAAAAGCAGAGGTACATATTGCTCTTGTTATAAGTCTACTCTTTCTCCACCCCAAAAAAAAATTGAAATGAAATCCGGAATGGGGCAGTAATAAATACTGTATAATGTAGAAATACTGTGTAGTCCTTAGTTTCAAGGTGAGATCAGTTAGAATATTGACTGATATTGTTTGGTGTAAGGTTTATGTAAGTACCACGGGATATAATTTCTTGAATGGAATGTATTATGATCATCACTCACTCAAAAAGGCACAGGTAGGGAAGATATATTTGCAAGTCATATAATATGATTATCAAATCCTGTTGTAGAAGCATCACACAGACGTATATTATGGGGGAATTAATTGTATTGTTTGTTGGAAACTAGGTTATATTCATCAAATTTCTTGCAACTATCTTCTTGCCAGTTTTAATTTGTTTACTAAGGTAATATACTCATTGGAGTTAGGAAGTTTGCCCTTGTTAAATGTATATGTATCAACTTCTTGCTAAAATAACCATGTCGATTCGAAATATGATATGAAAGTTCATATATAATGATACGCACATTTTTTCACTTAAGGAGAAATACTATGACAACCTTGTATAGTAGTACAAACAAACTTTCTATAATGGAAGTACAACAAAAGTTCACGATCACGAAGTCTCTCCTTGACAATCTTGTGTTAGCTAGGAAGATCAAAGAGGCCGGAGCTTATTTCAAGCTACTTAATTTATTTAGCTCCACCAAATACAAGGGAAACGAGAAGTTACCACACGCTAGAATTTATCCTTGTAGGAGAAATCCATAGCTATAGCTTGACATAGATAAACAGCAAATAAAATCCAAAAACTTAAATATGCGTATGTATATAGTTGTTCAAGGACACTGGAAGCCGGATGGAACCTTCTTTCCACAAACATTAAGAAGAAGGCTTAGAGAAAGAGGGACATTAAGGTTAATGCCAAGAAGGTTTGCTTTAATAGCAGTGCATAAGCAAAGAGCAGCTTCAAGATCAGCAACACCTTGAATGAGAGTACAACAAGGTTTTTTTGGAGGGTTACCTATGACAAGTCCAAGCAAATTTCCAAGAACATTAGCACAAACACCTAATTTTAGAGCATCAATAGGGCACTTGCCTTTGGAAGGGCTAGGAGTTGGTTTTGGCTTTGGCTTTGGCTTTGGTTTAGGACTAGGGCAAGTGCCACATGCACTTACAAGAGAGAAAAAGAGAAGGTTTACAAGAAGAAACAGAGCAAGGGAAGTAGTTCTCTTAGAATCCATTTCAGAAAGCCTAAAATTCTTTTATGAACTTTAGTAGTTTTAAAAAAAGCTGGCTTTGGTTGATATTGCAAAGAATAAGGAAGGTGCATGGGTTTTTATAGGATGGTAAAGCAAAGACTTGAGAGTAAAGAGATTTAATAAAGAAAGATACTACTATTAAAATTGAAAACTGTGTACCCAAGGTTTAGCTGGCAGCACAAGCAAAGATTACTCAGATCTTTTGAATGCATTAGCCATGATGTGTTACAAATTGGCATGTTCCTATCGTAAAAGTCTACATCTTTGGATAAAAGATATGAGAATGGAATTGGAGGACGAAGAGAAAAATCTGCTGGGAATCGAACTTTACATATTTAAGATGTAAACGTAATTACTAATCTACCAGTGAGTTACCTAATTAATCTCATACATATTGTACGTAGATCATAGTATATAGAATGACATAGTTAAATATCATCCCTTTTTGTTCAAATTTATATGGTATAATTTGACATGGCAGCACATTTGATAAATGAATAAAGACTTTTAAGATTAGTGGCCTAAAACAAATCATATGCTTTTTTGGTTGTAAAGCTTTTCAAACTTGTAGTATCAAACATGCCATAATATTTATATGGTTAGAAAAACTTCTCACTAGGGGTAAATTAAGAAGTGAAAATTAAATATTCCAAATATAAATTGTGACATTCTTAGCGTCACATATATTGAAATGAACAAGCTAATAAGCTCACGACTTCGCAATTAGGTAGGCAGATTAGGACATCAATGGCAAAAGTTGTGTTAGTTGTCTCATATATATATTGGACAGTAGGCAAATTAATTAGGCTAACATTTGATTTTTTCAAAGCCCATTAAAATTAGGTGACGTGAATTAAAGAGGACTAGCAATGCAAATTTTAAATTTGGACAGAGTTTGGTTGCACGTAGTTGGCCAGTAAGACCAAAACTCTAATCAATTTGATACAATTGTGATTGTTTTTTTTATTACTTTTTCAAGCAAACGATCAAGCCATTCATTGGAGTTAGAGGGATATTTAGATTTGTCGAATACAAAATAAATGCTGCTAGACAGATGCTTACATGAGTTGGTTTAAAGATAAATAAAAGAAATAGTACTTGATTAGGCATTGATAAGTATGATTTGTGATCTACTTATTAGGCAAAATTTAATTATTTAAATTAAAAAGACCAATTTATTCTAAAGTATAGCCCGTGGGTTACTCGATACAATTTTCGTCCAACAATCAAAGCGTAACAAAGAAGGGCAATATACAACTCACTTTTTCTTAAAAAAATAGTCTCATTGAAGTTTAATTAAACTCTTTTAAAATAGACCAGTCCTTTGTGAGGTTGGAGATGCATAATACATTTTATTTATTTATCACGAGTTAGAGTGTAAATTCGTCTAGTCCTCTGTGAGGTTGGAAAGAAATGACACTTTTAATTTTCTTAATCAAAGTATAAATTCAAATAACGGTATTAATATAACAACCATATTTAATAAATTAAAATTGCGACAATAAAGCAACTGTGCTTGGCACAGGACTCGAGGGTGCCTAATACCTTCCCGAGAGTCAACTGAGAACCTTACCCGAATCTCTAACACAGACCATTAGACGAGTCAGAGGTGTTCCAAGGTACCTTTTGGTGACTTGGCACACCTTAAACTATGTCAAGTAGCGACTCCGAGTTTCTCTAAATAATTTTGTACCTTTTGAACACCAGTCACGAACCTTTAAATAAATAAACAAACCCTCGCAGTTAGTTAAATTTTTTTAGGGCGTGACAATCGGTACGATAATGGTATCTATATATCTTTACTGTTACCATACCGATAACCGATAAAGTATTTTTATAACTTTTTTATATTTTATTTTATTGAATTTTAGTAAATTAAGCTTTTTAAATTTTAATTTACAGCTTTAATTTATAGATTAAATTTCAACTATTATTGCTATTGGTGGTTATTAGTCATGCATTACCCTTTAAATATGAGGCCTTTGGTTGTACTGTTGTCAATTGTGTATTGAAAACTTTTTCTTGTGCTGGTTTCCTTGAATCACTTTGGAGGGATATTGATATGAACAAACTCTCCCATGACCCTATTAATGATTTGAATCTTGTGATTGTATCCTATGGTCTAGCTAGTCATAACTAGTATATGCTTTAGCCAATACATAGTAGATGAAAGATGACATAATACTTCAAATCCTTGTTTTATTCCAAGCATCATCATTCATCTATTCGTGAGGTGGATAGCGAAAGACTAAATAATAATATAACTGATTTTAACATTCATCATACAACTAGTTTTTACTTTTCATATTTAGATGTGAGAAAAATAACTGAAGCTTGTAGTCAAGTACCAACAATAAACAACACAACAACAACAAGTCTTCAAGTGCATTTGTTAATGCTCAATTACAGTGCACCTTTTCTTCGGAGATAATTTGGAGCAGTTCTTAGTAATGAGGAACCGTTAACTACCAACCAATTAAGAATGCATAACCGATAGCTTATTAGTACGGTATTGATTTTACATAATTATATACAGTAAACTGATATACCGTTACCGATAAGCTAAAATCCGAACTGTACTGCCCCATGAAAACCTCTAAAAATGATCCACCTTTAAGAAGAAAAAAATGATAAAAGGAATGATGAATTTATCTAAGATTTTCTCAATATGTCACGAGAGGCTAGAAAAGCATTGCGGTTAGACAGAGCATTCATTCCATCTCTTTATGTTTTGGCGACCTAGAAACTAGAATCACTACAAAAAAAATTAACACTTAACTGCGGTTTACTAGCAGCGGTTTCAATAACTGTTGCTGTATAAATTATTTTTCGACAACTTTCTTAACTGCCACTACTAGGAATTACTAGCACAGGTTTTCAACTGTATAGTTGTTTGCTGAGCATATTTGTATGTATTTTGCAGCGGTTGTCTTGATGTCCAACATCGGCCAACTAGAGTAACTATTTGTTGTTTATAAAGAAAGACAACGCGTCAACTATCTGACAATTAATAAATCCACATGATTGAGGGAACGTTCTCGTATGTGGGTTGGTGGGCTTTACTTATTGGATTGGACCAGATGTCACGACCCGTTTTCTGAACGAGCTATGACCGGCACCCGGTACCTAAACTTGATCGAGCGAACCATCTGTACTTATCTATCTTGTCTTAACCTTGAGAATATATGCAACTTAAACAATTCTCTTAAACATAAATATTCTGATAAATAATAATAATAATAATAATAATAATAATAATAGTAATAAAAATATATTATCCTTGAGAATATCACGGTCAAATTAGGTTTCCGTGTAAAACAATGCAAGACTGGACCACAAACCCAAAATACTAGACTGTCTATGAAGCCTCTACTGATAAACTGAAGCACTGCGCAGGACATGAGCTTCCTGGCTAGTTCACAACATAATAAATAACTAAATAGGCTGACTTGAAAAGAACGTACTCCACGAACAAAAGCGGAGCTCACCAATAGCACTGGAAGTGAGGGGAAAATCCTAGCCTGTCGCCCGAGTATCTGCAACACCGGTTCCTACGTTGCGCCACAGGACAACGTAGGTTTCCAAAAGAGAACGTCAGTACACCACAACGGTACTCAGTGAGTCTCAACGACCCCCCACTAAAGCGGGAACGAGACTTTACAAAGGAACTTGAAATGCACATAACTCATAAAACCATGAAAATATATATATATATATATCGTTTCTTTACTTTTTGGAGAGTACCGATTAACTCTGACATAACATGAATACATAAAGTCACCGTATGATCGGCACGGGTTCGATCCCCGCCTGATCGATTAGGTCCCTTCACTGTGGCGCCACACAGTTCCAGGTGATAGCATGCTGCGCGTTTTGTGCCTTGACCGTGTCAGGCACTATTATCCTATATCCCACTCTGGCACGAGTAGTTTCGGGGTCAACATTAACCACCAATGGTCACGAAGCCCTTCTCAGAATCTCAGGTAACTCCCAAAATATTTTTATAAAACTCTACTTGACCACTTTAAGTTCCAATACATTCCTTGAACATAATCCATGAACATAACCATAATAATCTTCAGTAAAACTTGACATGAATATATAATTTCAAACATTCGTTAGCCCATAAAATTTGACATATAATATAACGTAAATTAACATAAAAAAAAAATATGAAAATCAATGTATATAACTCAAGGATAAACTCTTGAATGATAACTTGAATGGAGTTTAGCTAATATGCATTCTCTCGCTCCAATTAAACACATATTAGCTCTTTAAGACATTTTATCAAACACTTTATATGCGGGATTTTGTGAGCAAAATCTCTTTAGTAAAGGGTTATATCAACTCACCTCGATTACTCCTCGAGCCTAAACGTAGCTCCAATGGACGCACTTCACGTCACCCAACAACTACAACCACCAATTTACGTAATCAATTCTAAAGTTTCAATCTTTTCCCCAATTCAAGAACTCTAGTTCATATTCTAAACTTTCTAGGTTTTGAGGAGCTTTTCTATCTATAGAATTTGCTAGGAAGCTAAATTCTTGTGTATAACGAATTTATAATCGCACGAGTTTGCAAACAAAATCTTACCTGCGCAGCTTCGAGATGGATTAGGCCGAATAGCGCTTAGGAACGAACGTACTCCTCTGCTTCAACTTTATGACAAAAGGGAACTAGTTGGTTGATTTTGTTTGCTTAGGTCACGCTTAAAGGACCAAAGATCTGATTTTGCTCCCTTTTCCCTTAATATTTTATTGTTATTTTCTTATAGGATTTACTTTGGACAAATATGTATAATGAGTTCTCCCACAGCTTCGTTGCTTTGGTTAATTATAGCTTGACAATATAATACCCTTTAAACTCTAGCCACATAAAATTAGCTTTAGCTTTTGGCCCTTCTTGCAATTTCTCCTTCCACTTTAAATATAATTAAATATTTATACCTTATCCATAATAGTATCATAATTCACGTTCACCCTATACTTAATACTCGGACCTCGACATACATAAGGAACGACTTTACGTAAATATTTCTCATGCCTATAAGTATCCTAAAACTTAGGAAATTTTGAGGAACGTCACACCAGAGGTCAAGATTTGAGTGTGGGTTGACCCATCCTTTTACGATTTGCATTATTCCATTGTTTGGCGGTGGTTTACGTTGAGCTGCTGAAAATAATACGAATACCGGCGGTTCTTCCAGCGGTACACCTAAACCACCACTAAATAGTTTTGGTACAGCTACTTAGATGTCGTTTTTTTGCACCGTTGGTAAACTTGTTTTACGGCGGTTAGAACCGCTGGTAAACTCATTTTTAACCGCTGCTATTACCCATTTTTTTTAGAGAATTAGGTGCAGACTTTCCGATCACAATTAGGGTCAGCTCTAGGCTAGCATGTAACGAACATGAGATCAAAGGTAGGCTACTGTGCAATAAAGTTCAGTTTAAAGAGGACAAAAGATAGAGCATGGAGCATTTTCTTATTATGAACGTATTTTTGGCTAAGTCTTAAAATGAAATCCTACTACCCTCTCGGTTGCTCAGATGATAAGTACCCTCCACCTACATTTAAGAAGTTGTGGGTTCGAGTCACCACAGGAACAAAAAGTGGGAGGGCCACTACTTGTTCCGAGAAAGGGGAAGGGGTAGGGTTAAAAAAAATCCTACTACCCTAAATGTATGAACATTTGAGTGAACGTGTATATTTTTATTGGTGGTGTAGTTCTTTTCTTATCTTTTGTAGTTTTCTTTTTGTATAATCATTCATATCCAGTATTCACTGTTCCCTTTATTCTAAATTCGCGTAGTATATATACATCCAATAAAGGGGAAAACACTTCCTATTAAGAATATCTCTTTTTTTTATAGTTAGAATTGGTCATTTGTATATGCTTTTAGCCTTTGCCATAATAAAGATCAAGTTCAATTATTCTTTCTCTACGTCTAGTTGTGATGCTCATGACGTAAGGCGACCTGATATGGACGTGTCAAGTAGGACTATTAAGCTTCTAGGTGGGAAAGCTTCTAAAAAATGGATTCACATGAGACCTAAGGGAAATACCACATCGAAATGGGAGGAAAATGAAGAGCTTTATAAGACATAGTTCAAGTTTACATGGTAAGCGAGCATTTAGAGCTCAATGTAGCCTAGCGCAAAAGACAAATTCATGCAGACCCTAACCCAAAGAAGGCAAGACTTGGCATGGACTTGCATTGTGAAAATATGATATCAGAGTCGGTACTTCCTCAGTAGGGTGGTGGGGAAAACTCAACAAGAACATAGATTGATGCAGCCAGAAGTGCTGATCAAGTGCTCGACAATCCACCGAAGTCAATTACCGATCAACCGAGGCCAATGACACGAAGCCAAGCCAAATTGCTACATGACATGCACATTCAGTTGGCTTGGTCGGGAGCAAGCATGTGTTCGGAGGAAGAATGCCAAAGTGCTAGAGTCGAGGGCTACATCTTCAAATTTGAGCCCGAGGATAAAGTGACCGAACGCCAACTCTTGGCGCTGAGCAGCACAGAGCCGAACACAACAAATTGTGTTCGAAGTCAAGTGAGTGCCCGATGACAAATGTGTTCGAGCAAGCAACCAAGCAACAAATTCAAGGCTGTCGAACACTCACTAAGTGTGATCGAGCAAGCAACCGAGCACCGAAGTCAAGGCTGCCGAACACACATTAGTTCAGCCCTGCGTGGCTTGCTTTTATTGGTCACCTGTGACCATTTACTATTTTATCCTTAGCTTAGCCTATAAATATTCCATTACATTTCATTTGTAGGGGTTAGTTGTTGTTGAATGATCAAACATAGCAAGTGCTATTGTGAGTCTCCGATGGAGCCAAACCCCGACGTGGGATTTTAAAGAACTTGTGTCAATCGGTGTGAGTCGTTTGAACATTTTCTTCTTGGTCATTCAATTTGCAAGAAGCTTGTTCTTCTTGAGGATTGTTGCTTAGCATAGGTGCATCTTGAATTCCAATTCGATCGAGCTTGAGACAAGTTCCTCAATGTTCTTTTGAATCGAAGCAAGATTTGTCTTGCTTCTATCTATATTTTCTTGTCATTTTTCTGCGTTTCCTTCGTGTTAGCTTAACCTTCGGGTTTGCTTGCATCATCTTGGTATCAGAGCAAGGTTTGAGTTTGTTCTTACAACCTTAAATCATGTTCATTTATTCGTGCTTTATGTCTCCAGTTTCAGCTTTCTTCCTTGTTGTTGATTGTTGTTGCTGTGGTGTTTTTACAAAAAAAAAAAAAAAAAAAGTAGAAAAGGAAAATTTCAAAAAATAAAATAAAATAAATAAAATTGGTTGATTTGTTGGTTGTTTGAATCAAACAACCATTGATTCTTGTTCACCACTGTCCAAGGAGTGATTTGAGTTCCCGACGTACAACGTTTGTGACTAGGGTTTCTCAACGTATTTTTTGGACTGTTTTGAGCTTAGTGGTGACTGAACTCGAACCCCAGCGTGTTTTGGTTGTTACCGATGAAGACTGGTGGTTCTTGAGTATTTTGGGATTGTTTGTGCTTTAATTTTTGAAGTTCTATTGATTGAACCGTCGTCCGTACGCCGAAAAATTATTATGTTTGTAACAGCGTACGAACACGAGGAGCTGAGTCTTAGCTCAAAGAACTTTGAACTGGATTTCCTCCGTTGTTGTTGTTATCGGAGTTGAAAGAGCAACCCAAAGTCTGTTAAAAATCTTGGTCAGTGAACAAAGTGAAATTTGTCATACACCGGAGTTAGAACATCACTGTTCCATTGAAGAAGAAAGGGGTAAAGTGTAAACATCAAAACCCCAGGTGAAAAGTTGTCGGCTAGAAAAGGGAATTGGATAAGGTAAAACCCTATCCGTACCAAGAAGGTACCACTCTTGTACGGACAAGAGTTGGTGTGTTCGGAAGGCATTCCGATTCTCCTAGGTTTTCACTTTTTTTGTGTTCGATAAAGCTAGTTAGTGGATCTCTGGAGTTGTTCTTCCTACTCGAGGTCGTACTAACTCATTTGAGCTTATAGGAACTCGTGCGTGGGGTGACCGAAGTCCAATTTCGTAGAAAATTCTTTGACTTCTGAAGCGCAGAGTAAATAGCGTCCATTCCATCGAGTCATATCAATTCACTCATCCCAAAGGAGATAAAGTAACTTGTCAAACTCGAAGGAACTGAGAGAAGTTGATCAACCGAGGAAGCCATTGGCTACAAGTTCTTGAGTGACCAAAACCAAACCTATAAATCGAGTGGACCCGAGTGCCACCCATCAAAGGTGAGGGAGTGTGTGAGGTGATTTCTAACCTTAATATTTTATTTGGTCTTTGATTCGTGCAGGTACCATGGCTGGGAATGGAGGTGATGGTAAAGGCATGGAGAAGCCTGAGGTGTCGTTAGCTGATATCATGGTTGCGATACAAGGCATCAATGCCGAAGTAAGAGGAGTAACTGCTCGAGTAGCTCAACTCGAGAAAGGGAGTATGTCCGTGGCCTTACCTGGGTCCGGCGCTGGAACTAGCAACTCCACTCCGATGAAATCTGAGTTGTATGCTGAGCTTGTTCGACAACATCAGCTGAAGAGTGAGGCTATTCGAAAGGAAATCTTTGGCAATCCCCAAGCACAACAACAAAAATTGGGCAATCCCCAAGCTGATTATCAAAACTTGGGCATTCCCCGAGGTGAAAGAGTACCACTTCCAATGGCCCGAAGACAAGTTGAGGTCGTTGATGAAGGGGTCGATGAAGGAGAATTTCCTGATGCCGAACCTGAATATGAGCAGCCGTTTACTCAACGAAGGCAAGCTCAACGAGGTCGTGGAAATTTCCGAGGTCGAGGCCGAGGCGCAAATGTTGAACGACATATTGAGCGTGAGGCTGATGATTACTATGATGAGTATCCCGAACCGATTCGAGGTGCTCGAGATTCAAATTTGAACAGTGTCAAGATCATTATTCCACCCTTTAGAGGAACTAGTGATCCGGATGAATATCTTGAATGGAAGCTTAAAATGGAACGAATCTTCGAAACCAATGAGATGAGCGAAGAGAGAAAAGCTGCATATGCCATTGCTTCGTTCGAAGCGTATGCATCGACGTGGTGGGAGGCTGACAAGAGGCTGAGACGAAGGAATGTCTATCCCGAAGTCACTACTTGGGCACAGTTGAAGAGATCAATGGATGCTAAATATTTG
Organism: Petunia x hybrida; assembly: GCA_037355625.1. Taxonomy (NCBI): domain Eukaryota; kingdom Viridiplantae; phylum Streptophyta; class Magnoliopsida; order Solanales; family Solanaceae; genus Petunia; species Petunia x hybrida. Next base: position 6,801,309 of record JBBBVM010000090.1, on the reverse strand, counting down.
AGTTCCAAGTATCGGCAAACTCAATTTCAAAAGCTCTATGAGTTAAAGCAAGAGTCCAAGTCAGTTCAAGAATATCATGATGAGTTCGTGAGAATTCGATTGAATCTTGATCTGGAAGAAGATGAAGAGCAAGCCACTATTCGGTTAAAAAATGGCTTGGCTCGGGATGTGTCATCTCAATTGAGGCTACACGTGGCTGAGAAATGGGTTAAGGACGATAAAGCAAATCGGTACTGAGGAGTCACTACTTCAACTCCTTTGAACCGAGGCAAAGAATGGAAGAGTCCAAATCCAACGAGTGTTAACACTGTTCGAGATCTGAAGAAACCCTTCGAGAGGGGTGTGACCGTTAACTAACCAAGAGAAGTGGGAGGTAAAGTTCAACTTAACTCTCCCAGTACTTCCAGTATTCAGTTTCATAAATGCAAAGGTTATGGTCACATGGCAAAAGAGTATCCAACTCGCAAGGTTATGATTGTGCTTGACAATGGAGATGTTTGTGAGCAAGCGAGTGACACCGAGGAGGAAAATATCGAGGAGATTGACCGAGCTGAAAATGATGATGGTCGTGAAGCTGCCGAAGCTGATCATCCGGAAATGTTTCTTGTAGTTCGAAGGAATTTAAGCTGCATGACTCTTGAAAAAGAGGACAACCAAAGAGAAAACCTTTTCCATGCCCTATGTCGAGTAAGGGGGAAAGTGTGTTCAATGATCATTGACTCAGGTAGTTGTGCAAATGTGGTGAGCCAAACCATGGTTTCACAATTGGGACTACCTACTTTAAAACATCCCCATCCTTACAGATTATAGTGGTTGAATGAGTGTGGAGAATTGAGGGTTGTCAAACAAGTGTGGATCAAGTTTAGAGTTGGAGTATATCAAGATGAAATGATGTTCGATGTGGTGCCGATGCAAGCTTGTCATATGCTATTGGGTCGACCATGGCAGTATGATCGGTCGGTTGTTCACAATGGAAGATCCAATATTTACACTGCCAAGCTCGAAGGGAAGAGTTTCATACTCAAACTCTTGTCTCCAAAACAAGTCAGCGAGGACTATAAAAGAATGAAAGAATTGAAAGAAGCGGCCAAAGCTAAGCTTCTGATGGGAACAAAAATTGTGACCGAAGACAAAGACTCACCGCCCGAAGTAAGAAATATCTGTGCAATCATGCAACCGGGTGAGTATCTACGAGGCAACGACAACGATAGATGATGATTTGCCTCGTGCATAAGGGTATCTTTTTAAACTCTAATGATGGTTTTTCTAACGATAACCACCCTTTGCCTAGTGCTGTACAAAGTATTTTGCAGGACTTCGGAGACATGTTTCCCGAAGAAATGCTAGGTGGATTACCTCCGTTGAGAGGTATCATGCACCAAATTGACTTTGTACCGGGGTCTAAAATCCCCAACAAACCTGCATACCGGTGTAATCCCGAAGACACCAAGAGCTCCAAAGTCAGGTTGATGAATTGCTGAACAAGGGCCTTGTTCGAGAGAGCTTGAGTCCTTGCGCCGTTTCTGTTATCCTTGTACCGAAGAAAGATGGAAATTGGCGAATGTGCGTTGATTGCCGAGCAGTCAATAAAATAATGGTAAAGGATCGTCATCCTATCCCTCAATTAGATGACATACTAGATGAGTTGAGTGGTTCTTCATGCTTTTCGAAGATAGACCTCAGGTCCGGTTACCACCAAATCCGAATGAAACCCAGAGACGAGTGGAAACCCGCATTCAAGACCAAGTTCGGTCTCTATGAATTGTTGGTTATGCCTTTTGGCCTATCCAATGCACCGAGCACATTCATGCGACTGATGAACCATGTGCTCAAACCGTTCATAAATAAGTTTGTTGTCGTTTACTTCGATGACATCCTTATTTATAGTAAATCTGTGGATGAACATGTCGAACACCTAAGGCTAGTGCTTGATAAGCTTAGAGAAGAGAAGTTATATGCTAACTTCAAGAAATGTGCCTTTTGTGTCGAACGTGTAGTCTTTCTTGGATTCGTTGTCAGTGCTAATGGTGTTGAAGTCGACGAGTCAAAAGTAAAAGCCATCAAAGATTGGCCAACTCCAACCTCGGTATCACAAGTTCGTAGCTTCCATGGCTTAGCTAGCTTTGACTGAAGGTTTGTTTGTGACTTTAGCACCGTAGCAGCTCCTTTAACCGAGCTGGTTAAGAAAGACCATCTATTTAAGTGGGAAGATTCCCAAGAGAGGGCTTTCCAAGAGTTGAAATGGAGGCTTTGCTCTGCCCCGTTGTTGCAACTCCCTGACTTCGGCAAAGCATTCGAGGTCGAGTGCGATGCATCCGGAGTTGGGATTGGAGGAGTGCTGATGTAAGAATCGAAGCCAATCGCTTACTTTAGCGAGAAGCTTAAGGGTGCAACCTTGAACTACTCTATGTACGACAAGGAGTTGTAGGCTCTCGTTCGAGCACTCGCCCATTGGCAACATTATTTGTGGCCTTGAGAGTTTGTGATTAAAAGTGATCATGAATCTTTGAAACACCTCCGAGGTCAGGAGAAATTGAATCGAGGGCATGCCAAATGGGTTGAATTTATTTGAAGCTTTCCCTATGTAATTTATTACAAAAAGGAAAAAGACAATGTCGTAGCCGATGCGCTATCAAGGAAATTTGCCTTAGCGACCACTCTCGCCTCGAGGCTCATGGGATTCGAAAGCATCAAGTCGATGTACGAAGACGATCCCAAGCTGAAGTGCGTTCGTGATGCAATCTTGAGTGGCCGAAGGGTTGAGAAATATCAGTGGCACGATGGCTACCTCTCCAAGAATCGGAGGGTTTGTGTGCCAGTGTCATCGTGGAGAGAGCTCTTAGTTCGAGAAGCTCACTCTGGAGGGTTGAGGGGACACTTCGGTATCAACAAAACTCTTGGTATCTTAACCGAGCAGTTCCATAGGCCAAAAATGCGACAAGATGTGGAGAAGCTTTGCAACGCTTGTCTCGTTTGCAAGAAAGCTAAATCGAAGTCCAATCCTCACGGTTTGTATACCCCGTTGCCTGTACCTGATCGACCTTGGGTTGATATATCCATGGACTTTGTGTTGGGGTTACCGAGGTCGGGGGAGGACATGATAGCATCTTCGTTGTCGTGGATCGATTTTCTAAAATGGCTCACTTTATTCCTTGCAAGAATGTGATGATGCACAAGCATCGAATTCAAGGCTGCCGAACACTCACTAAGTGTGATCGAGCAAGCAACCGAGTACCGAAGTCAAGGCTGCCAAACACACATTAGTTCAGCCCTGCGTGGCTTGCTTTTATTGGTCACCTATGACCATTTACTGTTTTATCCTTAGCTTAGCCTGTCAATACCCCATTACATTTCATTTGTAGGGGTTAGTTGTTGTTGAATGATCAAACATAGCAAGTGCTATTGTGAGTCTCCGATGGAGCTGAACCCCAACGTGGAATTTTAAAGAACTTGTATCAATCGGTGTGAGTCGTTTGAACATTTTCTTCTTGGTCATTCAATTTGCAAGAAGCTTGTTCTTCTTGAGGATTGTTGCTTAGCAAAGGTGCATCTTGAATTCCGATTCAATCGAGCTTGAGACAAGTTCCTCAATGTTCTTTTGAATCGAAGCAAGATTTGTCTTGCTTCTATCTTTATTTTCTTGTCATTTTTCCACGTTTCCTTCGTGTTAGCTTAACCTTCGGGTTTGCTTGCATCATGAGTCCATAAGGGGGACGATTGTGACGCCCATTACAGAGGGCAGACTGATGAGGGCGGGTCAAGCAAAACATACAGGTTTTTAGCCTGACAAGCTTCTGAAGAAGGAGTGCACATAAGACTTTAGGCGAATTCCACATCAAAATGAGAGAGGAGAGAATAGTTTTATAAGACATATAGTTTAAGTTCATCATGTGGGACTCTATTTTAGGTGTGCCATTTAGATTTTAGTCAATTTTTAAAAATTATTTAGTTCTTAGCCGCTATGTTGAGGTTTGACGTTACAAGCTGCCTATGAAGGTTTGAAGTTAGGCTCGAGGCATCCCAACTTCAGACCCCAACATGTGAAATTTAACCTAGTGTGTAAAATTAATAATTTTTAAAAGCAGTATACATCTTAAATGATGTGTCTAAAATAGGTTCTTCGTACTTTTCCAGCTCGATTTGGCATAAGCCAAAAGACAAATCCATATGACCCTGGCCTAAATTGTACAATTCGTGCCATGAACTACAATATTCTTTTCATGAAGGACCAAAAGTTGTTACCTTTCAGTTCAGGGTGTAACGAAATTGTGAGAAGTAAAGAGTGGTGACATTTGATTAAGGTTAAGGAGTTGCATGATTGCATACGCAATTGAGTTTTCTTTCTTTTTCTCTTCTTTTTAGTTCCCTTTTTGTTTTTTCTGGGTTGAATTATCGATCATTGCTTGTCTTAAATTCAGTAAGGTTGTCACCTTTATACCTTAAAGGCAAATGTAAGGCCAAGTCATGCTTATTCATTTCATTCCCTTGATCCAGATCAGCAAATGAGGATTGGCATAGCAGAATTTGTGCAGAATATTTTGACAAAATGGTGTCTGCTAATCTTTGGAATTTTGTGCGGTTAAATCTGGACAAATAGAATAATTACATAATTAGTTGAAAGTATGGCCATTACCTTGTTGAAGTATGTGCTCAAGTTGCATATTCTGATAGCTGTAGTAGGAAACTTGGACTTTCTTGAGTCACGGGCACAATAGGAATGTACCATGGGTTCCACCTTAATTATGAAAAAAAATGTACTCCATCTAAAAGGAATAATGTAAATTTGTTTATATTATTGATACAATTTAATTAGTTATAGTAGGTACATAATTTTTTTTATTTTTCAGTTTAGTGTAGCATACTTATGAAACATTACTTGTCATTGTAGGTTATTTCCATGTAACAAGTTTGAAGAGTGCACAAAATTTACACTACTAAAAAAACTGATATTTTCGACTACTACCTATCGACCGAAAATCGGTCGAACCACTATTTCAACCGATTTTCGGTCGAACGGTTGTGACTGTCACGACTGTTCGACCGAAAATCGGTCGAAATAGTTGTTCGACCGATTTTCGGTCGATAGGTTAAATTTTTTGTGCCTGTCGACCGAATTTCGGTTGAAGGAGCTGTCGGAAGCCCCGTTTTTAATTGGGGCAGAACACCATTCTCGGCTCATTTTCATTCTTCCCCAAAATCATAAAATACTCTTTAAAACCCTCCCCAACCTCCATACTCGAAATCCACCATAACCCACCCCCAAAATCAACAATCAAACACAATCTACCCTCCTAATCACTACCTATAACAAGAAATTCAAGGTAAATTCTTAATTTTAGGGTTATTTTAATTACTTTGTAAAACTTAAACCCTAACTTTTAACTTATTTTTTTTGTAGTTTTGAAGCATATAACTAGTGGGGAATCATTAGTAGGTGCTATTGGAGCATAAATCAACCTCGAGGTAAGGTTTTTTTTTTTATTAAATCCGAATTTAATTATATATTTAATTATTTTTTAACTTTGGCCGATAATGTTGCATAGGTAGTTAATTATTAGTTAGCAAACTTTATTGTAGTTATTGTTGATGTTGAAGAACTTGTTTGGTGTTGTTAGATATTATAAAGTTAGGATTGTATTGTTTGGGATTGTTGTAGTTGTTGGAATTGTTTGGTAGTGTTGTTTGGAATGTGTTGTTGCCTTGGTATTGTTGAGAAGATGAACATGTTATGCCTAAAACGAATAAGCTTTTGTTGGTTTGAATTGCTTTGATAATAGTAATTAATAGGGTGTTATTAGAAAATATTTTTTGTTTGGGGCATTTCATCAAACAAGTTGCATGCATTAACAAACTCGACGACATTAATCTTGCTATAGTGATTACAAAAAAGTGGCAAACTATTATAAAAAATCATACATATTGTTTCTCAATCTTGCAATGTTTGTGTAGATATGGACATTAATCGACGTCGTCTGTGGATGGATAATAGAAACTTTCCCGAGCGGCGGGGGTTGAGGCCTTCGTTTGTAGCGGGTGTTATGGAATTTCTTGATATAGCCCGCAACACAGACGATTATTTAAGGCATGGCAAAATTAGGTGTCCATGTGAAAAATGCGAATGTGTAAAGATACAAGATTTGGAGAATGTCGAGTTACATTTATATAAGAAGGGGTTTATGCCAAATTATTACGTTTGGTATAATCATGGAGAGCGTTGGGACTTGCAGCAGCAACTTCAAAATCTTAAAAATATTCATGGCGCTAGGAGTTCTCCGGTTGTGGAACCAGACCAAGCAGCCGGGTATAGAATGGAAGATATGGTGAATGATGCCTTTGGGATGTACCCGGCTAATGATCCCCTTCAGCCGGATACATCACAGCCAAACATTGAGCACATTCCCAATGCCGAGGCAAATCAATTCTATGAACGGTTGGAGGAAACAAGTCGTCCGTTTTATGAGGGCTCGGTGCATTCCCAGTTGTCGGTTGCTGTTAGATTGATGAGTATCAAATCAGATTTTAGTATATCTCAAGCTGCCATGGATTCCATCAATGCCCTTATGAATGAACTAAATCTGACAAATATGGCCTTACCAACTACTTATTACTACACTAAGAAGTTGGTTTCCTCGTTGGGGCTTTCTGCCGAGAAGATTCATTGTTGTGTTAATGGTTGTATGTTGTATTATAAGGATGATGCAGACCTGCAGACATGTAGATTATGTAAGGAACCTCGGTACAAGCCTGAGCCAGATCCTAAAAAGAAGCCGAATCCTGTTAAGTGGATGCATTACTTGCCCCTTATACCACGGTTAAAGAGGTTGTATGCTTCGATGAGTTCTGCTCCACACATGAGATGGCATCATGACCGTACCAAGCAGCCGGGTAGGGGTGGGCGTTCGGTTCTTCGGTTCGGTTTTTAGAAGTAGGAGTCCGTTACTTCGGTCTTCGGTTCGGTTTGAAGTGTAGAAAAGTCCGTAATTTTTATACTTCGGTTCGGTTCGGTTTTTTAGTTCGGTACTTCGGTTCGGTACTTCGGTGTTTCGGTTTAAACCAAAGTTTATAGCCAAAGAAAAAAAGGCCGAACAAGAAAGGGAAAGGAAAGGCAAAGTACATACCTGTTCAAAGTCAAAAAATAAGATTAACAAAAATACATCAAATTACCAAATATAAATGATTGAATACTCGTAATATCATATCGCGATGACTTAACATAAATGATTTATTCAAACTAAAGGGATGTTCAGCTAATTTATCATTTTCTAATGAATTTTTAGTTCAATTATTTAATTTTTTATATATGTTGCATTTAATCACTAATTAGACATTAAAATACAATAAGCAAAAAAGGGAAATTATACGAATCAATCTAGGAAATATACGTAATATGTAATGGTGGATGTTTTTTGTTAATGGTTTAAAAAAAAAAAAAAAAAAAAAAAAAAAAAAAAAAACTTCGGTTTTTTCGGAATTTCGGGGCCCGAAGTTCCGGGGAGCCCGAAACCGAAGACCGAACCGAAGACCGAAGTTCAAAAATTTCTAGGACCGAACCCGAACCGAAAAACCGAAAAAACCGAACCCGAAGTACCGAATTAGTTCGGTTCGGTTCGGTATTTCGGTTTTTTCGGTTTTGTGCCCACCCCTACAGCCGGGTATTCTATCCCATCCATCTGATGGGGAGGCATGGAAACACTTTGATCAAGTGTATCCGGCATTTGCTAGTGAGCCAAGGAATGTAAGGTTGGGTCTATGTTCTGATGGGTTCACCCTGTTTGATGTCTCCTCTACGCCCTATTCTTGTTGGCTCGTATTTGTCACTCCTTACAACCTGCCTCCTGGAATGTGCATGACCAGTCCTTATCTCTTTTTGAATTGTATAATACCGGGTCCACATAACCCGAAAGCCTCTATTGATGTATATTTGCAGCCTTTGCTTGATGAGTTGCAGATACTTTGGCATGAAAGAGTTGAGACTTATGATATATCAACGAAACAGAACTTCCAAATGCGTGCTTCTTTGATGTGGACTATAAATGACTTTCCAGCTTATGGGATGTTGTCTGGGTGGTCCACAGCAGGTAAGCTCTCTTGCCCTTACTGTATGGAAGATACAAAAGCCTTCACTTTGAAATATGGAGGTAAATGCACATGGTTCGACTGTTGCCGTCGATTCTTGCCAATGGACCATCCTTTCAGGAATAACACTAGCTCATTTATGAAGAATCAGGTTGATTTTGAGGAGCCTCCGCGCAGGTTATCAGGCATCGAGATATGGGACAGGGTCAAGGAGCTTCCTAAGGTAACTGAACAACTGCCATCTAAAGCACCTGGTTATGGGGTTGAACATAACTGGACTAAACAGAGCATTTTCTGGGAGTTGCCTTACTGGAAGGATAATCTTCTTCGCCATAATCTGGATCCAATGCATATTGAGAAAATTTTTTTCGAGGCCATCCTTAATACTGTGATGGATGTCCGGGACAAGACAAAGGACAACTCGAAGGCACGGTTGGACCTACAGCTACTTTGTAGGCGACCTGAGTTGCAGGTAGTCCAAGAAGGCAACAGCATTTTCATGCCAAAGGCTTGTTATACATTCGATGAGGATGAGCGAAGGATGATTTGTGAGTGGGTGAGTAATTTGAGGATGCCTGATGGTTATGCTTCAAACCTAGAAAGGTGTGTTGATATTACTGGTGGGAAACTGCATCACATGAAAAGCCACGACTGTCACATCTTCATGGAAAACTTGCTCCCAATTGCATTCAATGGCTTGCCTGATAAAGTTCTGAAACCGCTAACAGAGACGAGCCTATTTTTTAAAGAGCTTTGCAGTAAGACATTGAAGGAAGAGAACCTTAACCTGCTGGAACAGAACTTTCCTGTAGTCGCCACTAAGCTGACAAAGATCTTTCCCCCCGGGTTCTTTAACGTGATGGAGCATCTTCCGATTCACCTAGCTGAAGAGGCTCGGCTAGGAGGCCCGGTGCACTGCAGATGGATGTACCCTTTTGAGAGGTAAGCTTCCATATCTTAGTAACTTTTATTTTTTTAATTAATCCAACTTAATTCCACTAACACAATAATTATTGCAGAATTATTGGTAAGTGTAAAAGGGACGTGAAAAACAGGAACCAAATCGAGGGGTCAATATGCGAGGCATATCTGGCTAGAGAAACTTCTCATTTTTGCTCTTACTACTTCGACAAGGATGTTCCATATTTGCGCACTAGGCCGGATCGGCATGATGTGGGCGATAATAATGATCCCAGTTACCCAGCGTTCTCTGTATTCAATCAACCAGGCAGGGGAAATACATCTTCCGAAGTATGTCAGTTCAATGAACTGGACAGGAAGGTAGCTACAACACATGTGCTGTTGAACTATCCCGAGGTCACGCCTTATTACAAGTATGTTGTATTTTAACAATACTGCCTAATATTCGCCGTTCATAAGTATATTCGGACTAACGTGTATTTTCTCGGCTCATAATGCAGTCACTTTGTCGCTGAGTTCGGTGATGCGGAAGTTTATGAAAATTTTACAAATTGGTTTACAGAATTTGTAAGTGGTTAACAAACTCTTAAATATTTCTTATATTTAGATAAAAATATTTACTTACACAACTACATTAAATTTTTATATAGGTGAACAATCCGGTGAATGGCATCACCTTTGATTTTCTGCGAGATATATGCCATGGCCCATATTACAAATACAAAAGGATGAATACGTACTTTGTAAATTGGTACAAGTTTCATACAAAGCAGCGGTCGGAGGGTAAGAAAACATACAACTCTGGTGTGTCCGTGAAAGTAGGAACCGGTGATCAAGGGGGCGACTTTGAGTACTACGGTGTGATTGAGGAGATGTTAGAGGTAGAGTATAGTGTCGGTTGGCCTCATAAGAAATTGGTTCTTTTCCGGTGCAAATGGTTTGATCCCAGTAACAGAGGTACGAGGGTAGACCCGTCTTCTAAGTTAGTCGAGGTTAATCACAAAAGGTCATATGGACACTATGATCCTTTCATCATTGCCCAGAAAGTAAAGCAAGTGTGGTTTGTTCCTTACCCTCGGACAAAGTACCCAGCAAGATCAAAGGCCAAAGCCCATTGGTGGGTAGTTATAAAAGGAAAACCGGTGGGATTAGTTGAAGTCCCTGATCTTTTAGATGTTGCATACCAGAACGAGGTCTCAACCGTTCCATTGATAGCGGACAATGAACTAGTTGACCAGTTGCAACATATTGATGGCATATATGAGCAGTTAGATGCATCTGTAGCTAGTCGAGAAAAAAACCCAGTTAATTTTGGAGAAGGAGCTTCAAGGGCAAATGATGATGATGAATATACAGATGAAGAAGAAGTTAACGATGAGGATGAGGAAAAAGAATTGGCTGATGATGAGGATTGACCTTATATGTACTTTGATGTTTTGTTTTTTTAATAGGCTAGTTTAATGTACTTATATAATTATAAACATAAGAAGATATTTGTATTCTTATTTTTGTGCAATGAATGTGTTTATTTAATCTATTTAACCTGTTACATATTTTTGTGCAAGGAATGTGCTAGTATGTTACATATTTACTTGTTCCTTAAGTAATGTGAATGTGTCAACAGGTATGAAGAAAGTGTTTACAAGAAGGAAGGGGCCTAAAAAGGCAGGTGAGCCTTCAGGTGAGCCGGCACAGGACACTCCTACCTCTCAGGTGCCGCATCACCTTCCTACAGGAGCACCTGCAGGATACAGTCCAGATTTTTTCAGGCCGCCCGGCATGTCTTAGGTGCCGCATCACCTTCCTACAGGAGCACCTGCCGGATACAGTCCAGATTTTTTCAGGCCACCTGGCATGTCTCAGGGCCATCCTGGTTGGCGGCATAACTTCAGTAGTTATGACATGACTGAGACCCAGGCCGGTCCATCCCAGGGCGTTCCGAGACTAGGCGATCCCACACAGTCCACTAGTCCGTCTGGGTCGACTCAGCCGCCTTCCGACCCATCTAGCCCTACCTGCCCTTCGGTACAGCAGGAGATTCCTTACTATGATCGGAGATCGCCATATTACATCGGTGAGCCTAGCACTTGGGAAGACGGGCGGTTGATTATTTATCCCGAGGGGGATAACATGTAAGTATAGTATTTTTGAAGTTCTTATCTATTTAGTAGTAAGTTTTTAAATATTAGTATTTCTACTAACCCGTCTATTTTTTTATGTAGCTTTTGCCCCAACACTGATGCTACTCCTGTGGTGACGAAATGCATGAAATCTCAATGGAAAGAATCGTGGCCAACCTGGGGCGCTGTGCCCCCTCAAGTAAAGCAACGGATAATGCAGGCTTTTGAGGTGATAAATATGCATACGGTTTATCACTAATTGCAGGTTTTTTTAATGAGCCGGGCAGCTAAGTTGGTATGGAAGAACTGCTGCGCCGCGGGAAATCCTTCTCTATACAAGTTCTCGGACGAGGTTTTTTAAATAAAATATTTTGATGAATATTGCAGGTTCAGTGTAAGTGGCATCCGGCTCTGGACTATAAAGTCCGTTCTAACTTCCCCAAGAAATACGGGGAGTTATTCAAGAACACAATGTATAATGCGCGCAAAAAAGGGAAAATGCCCGGCTTCCTCTATGATCATCAATGGAGAGAGCTGCAACAATATTGGTATACTCCCGAATTTCAGAAAAAGAACGAACAAGGGAAGAAAGTGCGGGCATCAAGTAAGGGTGGATCGCTGCATACCGGTGGCTCAGTTAGCGCTGCGACGCAGAAGATGCGCTTGGTAAAGTAATTTAATTTATAAGAATTACTATAATAGTTTATTTTTTATCTAACTTGTTCTCTTCTTTAATTTGTAGGAAAAGCAAGAAAATCGGACTATTCCACTCTCTGAAATGCACAAGATCCGCCATATCAAGAAAGATAAAAAGGGCGGAGAAGCATGGGTCGAGCCCCGCGCACAAGAGACCTGGGTAAGTAATTAAATTCAAACTAAAGTCGCGCCAATCCTTCAACTTTTAAACTTCATATTTGTACCGTTGATATATTTCTGTTTTTCAGGAAAGAGCTACAAAGGCCGTTGAGGACTGGACCGCGACTCAACAATCTGAATGCGGAAGCAGTAGCCCAGCACCGCTAACGCTCGAGCAAGAAACCAATTTATGGTTGAAAGCTCGGAGGGGTGAAGAAGGGGTCAGCGTATGGCCTTGCAACTCTGTATTCATCTGGCAAGCATAAATCGAACTATTTGGGCTCGTGTTCTACTGCGCCTTCAAGCTATGTAACTCCTGAAAAAATGACTCGGATGGAACAGGAGATTGAAGAGCTGAAAAGACAAAATGAAGCTATGCGCTTAGCACAGGAGGATCAAAGAGAAATGCATGAAATGATGCAAGAGCTCCTCAGGAACCAAAAAAAAGGCAAAGGAAAGCGTGATAGCTCGGGAAAGGGAAAGAGCAAGAGCAGACGTCGCCACCATTCACCGTCCGAGTCTGATGCCGGGTCTAGTTCGGCTTCTAGCCAGTAGTAGTGATTGTTGAACTTTCAACTGTTTGTTAAGTTTGTTTGAATACTGTAACACTTGAACTAATGTTGAAAGACTCCTTTCTATTGTTTGACTTTGTTAGCCTTGTTTGAATATCGTTTATGAATGTGTTTTGTCTGGTTTTTCTGCGTGTTGCTGAATTTACAGGTGGTGTAGGGCTAATTTCAGCTTTTATGTTGCAGGTTTTTACAGGTTTTCGACCGACTTTCGGTCGATAGTTGGTCAAAAAAAATTACCAGCCTTTCGTCCGAATTTCGGTCGAAAGTTTGTTCGACCGAATTTCGGTCGAAGAACATGTCACTTTAGTCCATATTTTTCGACCGAAATTCGGTCGAAGTCGGTTGACGTTCGACCGAATTTCGGTCGAAGGGTGATTTTCGACCATAATTGGGTCGACCACCACAATCGGTCGAAAATCAGTCAACACGTCGACCGATTTTCGACCGATTGGGCGGTCGAAAAAGCCTGTTTTTTTAGTAGTGTTAAAATCTACAAAATGAAATCAGATGTCAACCAAGCAACCTTTATATGCGATTATACTTGCAAAGAAATTAGATGAACGCATCTAATCGCCCAATTAAAAGCGAGAATCCAACTTCTTCTTTTTTCAAATAAACGAACAAGTGGATTATTCATCCTTTTCGGTTCATACTTTATTTATTGTTCATATATATTTTTGTTTTTTGTTTTCGTTTTTGTTTTATAAAAGTTAAGGTAATAGCGAAACCCCAAACCTAACTTAATACAATTCAGCTACTTCTTGTAAAAGGTAAACAAATACAGTAAGAAATAATGGAAGTCTTTCCTTCCTCTTTGAGAGTGAATTTCTGTAATAAATAAATAAAGATTTCTCGAAACACAATATGTAGCACTGGCAGCGCCCAAAGAGGGACTCTTCCCTTCCTCTTTGAGAATGAAGGGGTACGTTATGATTGGATTTGTGGCTGATATTAATGAATCAGAAAATGGTATGTACCTATTTTAGAAATTTACATTTTAAGTGTTGTAAAGGGATCTACTTCTTCCTTTTTGTAGAAATTTTTATTTATTATTTTGAAACTCTTCCTTCACTTCGTGTAATCTTTTTGATCTGCCGAAACCCCTATGGTTTTTCTTACTTTATTTTTCTGGTTATCATCATTTTACTAACATTATATTGTACTAATATTTGAGGCGATATGATAGTGTAAATATCCTATTAAATTGTTAGTGTATCGGCCTGGTTATACGTAACAGAAAAACCAAATTAGAGTCACATGAGAACTTACAAAAGTCATACTAGGAAACATATTTATTCAACGGGAAATAATAGTTAACAAACAAATACCACAAGAGGCGCTTTCCAACAATGAACAATATCCAAAACAAACTTTAACTTACATTTACCCCACGAGTAATGGAAAATAAATAGAATATAAATTAAAAACTCTTAACAAATGAAAATCCAGAAGCAAACTTAAAGAAAAAAGTTGAAAAACAATTTAGGGACAAGTGAAGCCCTCTGGAGCCTTCTTACTGCAAACATTGAGAAGTAAGCTAAGGGAAATAGGGAGATTAAGGTTTATTCCCAAAATGTTAGCTTTAAGGGCAGTGCAAAGGCAGACAGCAGCTTCCAAGTCCACAAGATTTCCAAGAAGACTACAGCATGGTTTTACTGGAGGAGTTCCAAGGGTAACATTTAGTAAACCACTAAGCACATTGGCACAAACACCTAGTTTCAAGGCATCAGTGGGGCATTTGCCTTCTGAAGAAGGACTAGGAGGAGGTGGGCATGGCTTTGGCTTTGGTTTAGGTTTAGGGCCAGGACAATTGTTGCATGCACTCACCACAGTGAAAAAAAAGATATTGAATACAAGAAAGATAGCAAGTGACTTAGCCATTTTGATCACAAAGCTAGTGCAAGATTTGCTAAGCTAAAGAGATAATAAAGATAGTAATGTTTTGTTGCGATGATGAAGAATGAAAAAGATGGTTGGCTTTTATAGGCTGCATGTATGAGGAGGGAGATTATAATTAACAATAATAGTGAAACATTTTTAGTCCATGTATAAGTCAGGAATTTAGGCTGGCAAAGAATTACTTATTTTGGTAGATCTTGGAAGCATGTGAAGAAGGAAAACAAGTTGCCATGTTCCTCGCTTAATTCCAATCCAGGAATTTTAATTGTTTTATTTAATTTGTTCGCCTGTCATTATGTTTATACTATAAATGTACCTGCACTTTATAACCCGTGTATTTCCCCCAGCATGTGGAACTTAAATAAATAGTACTATAATATGCTTTGAGGCCTTGAAATATTTAACTAAGGGAAATAAATCTGGGGCATGATTCTTGACAACCTGTAATTTACAGGTTAGTCGCCCTCATCGCTACTTCAATTAAAACAATGAAAAATTTGAAATACTGCAGAAATAGGATAGCCTAAGGGGTAGTCTTGTACTTTTAGTCTGCTTAACAATTTTAAGGAAATGAACTTTATGGCCCATGAGCATAAGTAATTCTAATTGTAATGTATGCATAAGTTAATTTTGCCTATGAAGTAAGAGTTAGACATTTCAAAATGTCCTAGGTACTAATGATAGTGGTAATGTATTTTATATTGAACAGAAGTTTCTGTTGTATTAATTTATGAACAAACGAGCAACATGTGACTTTTTCTTATGAGGCAAAACTTGTTGCCACTTGAGCAAGTTCAGTCCTCATTGGCAAAACTAATTTATGCCCACAGCTAATGTCAGATGGGCAATCGAGCTCATATGAAGCAAGGCTCAAAGTTCAAGATTACCCCTTTTAGAGGTCATTATTATAAATGATCAATCAAGACGATCCACTATAGTGTAAGCCCAACGTAAATTGGGCTGGATAAATAATCACAAAGGTTTTGCGTGAAATAGACATTTCTGGCGTTCCTCTACAACTTTAACCTCGGTAGGATCTCTTACTAAAATGGTTCTCTTTTTCTAATAATACTCCGTATGCGGTTAACAAAATTTCTTATCCATCATATGAGAGACTTGTCAATATGCACGCAACCAAGAAAATCATTAATATGATTTTACAAAATAATAATAATAATAATAATAATAATAATAATAATAATAATAATAATAATAATAAAAAGCGATTATCCTCTTCCCATCCCATATTTCGTCAGTGGTCGTTTGGTTGACTTACTAGTTTTGCAGGGAATTTAATGTAAGGATTGTTTATGTGGCAATTAATAATAATGGGATTGTTACGTTATGGGGTAATTAATAATGAAAGGATTGTTACGTGATGGTAAATATTCATGAAGGGATTATTATTTGATGATCAATACTGATGAGATTGACATATGATGGTAAATAGAAATGGAGTTATTATTGTACATGAATTACTTTCTTTAAAGACATTTCTGTCTTTTAATAATTTAACCTCTGTGTTGCTTATATATTCCCGCACAGGTAACTTAGAACATATCTTATTTAACACGGTCAACCAAATAATGGTGCAGCGGAGGAAGGAAAACGCTTTCGAAGATAGAGATTTTTTTTTCATCGAAAACGAAGATTATTTATGTCGCAATTATTTTCTTATGTGGTGATATTTGGCGTCAAAAGCTTATTTTTCCTTAATATTTTCTTGCGTTTTTGTGACTTTATTCGTTCTTTTTGTGTATAAATTATGGTTTGCACGTACTTATTGTGTTATTTGCTTGTAGGAAATATTTAATTGCAAACGAGGCGAAAACGGATAATTAAAGAGCAAGTTGAAGAGTTGTAGCTACTTACTATATAAGTGCCAAGTTGTTAAAGTTTAAGAATATTGAAAATGGCTAGTCATCAACATAAATCTCAAAGTGGCTATACATGAAAATTCACAAAGGAGAAGTCTGACGCGTTATTTAAGGCACCGCTTACTACTAAGCTTGCTGCTACTGTTTGGTCCATGCGCTCAAGCAAGCGACGCTTGCAACTTAGCTTTCAACTTCCGATTTTTAACTTATCCCAATTAGTTTAGGACTTAAAAATTATTATGTTATTACTTTGTAAACATTATAAATACAATATAACTTAGTCTTTTAAAGGAGTTGGACGTGGAGGAGAGCAGAGGAGCCTTAGATGTCTTCTAAAAAAGTTCTTTCTCTCCTTTTCTTATTCTTCTCCTTAATTCTATAGTTTGTTCGTTCTAGGGTTAGAGCAAATACATGAAGATTGATGTTTGAAAGTTGATTTCTAGATATTGATTTACCACTATGGATTGTTTATTCTTTCTTGAGCCTAATTGTTTGGTTATTAGGGCCTAATAATTGAACAGTACTATCTACAGTTTACAAGTTGAAGTCGACAGAGGGAACTTATAAACGCACATAAGAAAGAATAGGGCTTAATTGTGAACCTGGGCATCAGGGAATCGATTTGCAGGTAGGATAGACATATACCTATTCGTCTTGCTTAGCTAAATACAGAGTTCATTAATGCATGCATGTGATTTAATTCCATAGACATATAGGCGTTAGAGTAGCTTGCATAGACTCGTGAAGAATCGACAAGTTTTCACGAATATAATTAACCTGTTAGTTAGCAATCTAGGAAATCAAGAAGTAAAATCAACTGGAAAACTCAACTGGATTGTATGTCGCTCTGACTCTGAACCATTTCTTAGTTATTGATAACAACCCATAATTTGCTCTCTGTTACTTGACTTCAATTATTTGTTTTTAATTATTGTTTGTTTTAGTTAGTAAAAATCTACAATCATCGGAAAAGATCCCTGAATAGTTTTTAGGAAATTGGGTCCTAGGATTCAGTCTGAACAATAGTCCTAGTGGGAACAATACTCAGCTTATCACTTTATTACTTGTCGATCACGTATACTTGCGTGTGCGTTTGGTAGCAACATGTGGTCAACCAAACATTGTACTATCTTTATTATATGCAGGATTCGTTCCAATACCACGACCAAATGAAGAGAGAGTGCTACAATAATATATATGCTACGTACATGCAATGTTTTCTTTATTGTATGATTTAGCTAGCAGTATTCTTGTTATTCAGATTTTGTTCTAATGGCTGTTATCTGGAATGGACTACGATGAGCAAGTTAGATTTTCAAGAATAAGTCATAAGGTGCTCCATATGTCCTCTGAGATCACAGAAGAAAAAATGTGCCCGAACGAACAAAAATATGTAGTCCATCATTGAACTAAACTACCAAAGTGATACGAAAAAATTAATACATTTATTTCCAACGGGCACACAAACAATTGCTCATGTACAAAAGAGGCTTAATTCCAACAATAAGCAATGTAAAACAAACCATAACGTCCTTGCACCTAACAAGATGCTTAATGCAGGAGACAAGTAATACATCATAATTGCTAAACAAATGAAAACTCAAAACCAACCGTTCAAAAGATTAAATAGGAAAACGAAAAGGTTGGGAAAGCATTTAGGCACAACTGAAGCCCTTTGGAGCCTTCTTACTGCAAACATTGAGAAGCAAGTTAAGGGAAATAGGGAGATTAAGGTTTATTCCCAAAATATTGGCCTTAAGGGCAGTGCAAAGGCAAACAGCAGCTTCTAAGTCTACAAGATTTCCAAGAAGACTACAGCATGGTTTTACAGGAGGAGTTCCAAGGGTAACATTTAGTAAACCACTAAGCACATTGGCACAAACACCTAATTTTAAGGCATCAGTTGGGCATTTGCCTTCTGAAGAAGGACTAGGAGGAGGTGGGCATGGCTTTGGCTTTGGCTTTGGTTTAGGTTTAGGTTTAGGGCCCGGACAAGTGCTGCATGCACTCACAACTGTGAAAAAAAGGATATTGAATACAAGAAATAGGGCAAGTGACTTAGCCATCTTGGACTACAAATTTGCTTTCTAAAGAAAATAGAGAAATTAATGTTTTGTGTTGTGATGATGAAGAATTAAAAGGGATGGTTGGCTTTTATAGGCTGCATGTATGAGGAGGGAGATCAAATCAATCATACAAAAAGAATTTTATCCCATGTGTAAGCAAGGAATTTTGGCTGGCAGAAAACATATTTTGGTAGATCTTGGAAGCATGTGAGGAAGGAATATAGGTTGTCATTTCTCTCGTTGAGTTCCAATTCAGAATCTAGATCTCATTGTATTATATCCTGCCTTTATTACTGTACTATGTTGTATGTGTTGACAATGTAGAACATATTTATGCTATCGTCGTAATTTAATACAATGTCATAACAAGTTACCAAAATCTTAAAAGTAAAAATTTCTTGACACTTCCATTGCAGTAAATTAATTGTTCTCCTTTTAAATGCATTTTATGACCGAGTAAGCAGTGTGTTTGTCACAACATGTGCTACGTGATTGGCAATATGCTTTTGCTGCTTTGAAAATATTTAGCCTTCAGGAAAAGAAACTTGGGGCATGACAACTTGCTACATGTAACTTGTTCACCCTCTTAATTTGCTCTTCAATTAGCTTATTAATGAAAAATAATTTATCAAGCACAAACTAAATAATTCTTGGAAAAGGATCAGTACCCGTCCTACTGCATGCATACACAAATACTTTTGTCCCATTTAAGTGTTTAATTCGATTTTGGTACTTAGTAATACAATATTTTGAACGTAATGTGTTTAATCTGTTTTAGTTAATCTTAATTAATGTATATGTACTTACCAGGTTGTAGATTATGGATAGTTTTTACCTTTCAGGGACAAGGTTAATATACCCATCATCACCGGACTTGATTCTTGCAATGAAACAAGGGAATGTCAACCTGAAGTAAAAGTTAAAATCTAAATACAAGATTAATATAAAAAGGAAAGCAAATTAGACGTCCTAGCTAGCTATTTTGCTTAAATGAAATTTTTTATTCTTTCTGGAATACTATATTAATTTAATCTTGTCACGGGCGACTGAAGAGCATAGCAAGTGGGCGTCACTGGAATTTTAATTAGATTGAGAATATTCTTCTCATGAATGTGGCCAAAGATCCCCACGTCAAATTATTGTCGTTAATATAATGTTTTCTTGTGTTTACACTAACTAATCCTTATACTTGTTTATTTAAATGTTTCTTGTGGAACCAATTGGTAAAATTTTCAACCACAGACCACTTTTGTCACTGATATTTAATTTGAAGCCACTTTGTTTATTGGTCTTACATGAGAGGCCACTTTTTGGAACTTCAATCTTTGTGGGCTGAAGTTCAAACCTTGTAGGTATAGATGTGTAAACTTCAACCCTTGTGGGTTGAAATTGAACTTCAATCCTTGTGGGCTGAACTTGTGTGAAGTTCAACCCAAAAGAATTGATATTCCAAAAAGTGGCCTCTCATATAAAACCAATAAAAAAAAGTGGCCTCAAACCAAAGACCACTGCCAAAAGTGGCCTTTGGTGCACTTCGCCCAACCAATTGCGGTACGAAGTATAATTAGAAGAGGAGAGCTCGGTTTAGGTTGAACTTAATTTGGAGAGTATCTTCTCGTGACATTTTATTTAAGATTTATATATCCTAAAATTTAATTCAGGTATTACAGTTAAATTTCTATTTAGTTGAGTCACAGACGACCTTTTATATCGAGATTCGAAGGCTAATGTTCAAACATACGTCTATTGAACTTGGTTAATTATGCAATTTATGATACCAAAATGAGCAATAAGTAACTTGGCTATTTAATCAACAGTGACGGTGTGACACGACCCGGAATCCGGTTAGGCCGTGCGGGCACCCGACATCCTCTCCTAGACCCGTCGGGCGAACCCTTACCAATTAAATCAGGAAAATAAATATAACAATTCACAAATAAGAACAAGACTTAAAAGAAATTACAGACGTACTGATACCACTATGCTGTACAAAAGAAATTACAGCTGACTACCCAACATACTAGGTTTAGGGCTATCCAGACTAGACATCTAAGAGTACAGAAGAAGACAAATACCTCCTGAAGGGAGCAAAATGCAACTGAAATAACAACCAATAAACTGGTGGCCATCCGGAATAAAAGCTGGCTCAACCTGACAGCTGAAGTCATCTTCGCTCCTTTACAACGTGGTGAACTCAATCCTGGAGCGAACCTGCCGAAACGAAATAGATAGACAAGAAACAAACAACAAACAAGAGTGAGTCAAAAGGACTCAATAAGTGGGGCAGACTAGCCACCTCAAAGGATGGGATAGCTAGCCAGGGGGAAAAGAAACAGATAAACCAAATTCCTCTTATTTAAATTATATAAAGGCAGAGCCAGATAATAACTAGAAACTCGTATGGAATGACAAACTCATCAACAACCAGGAACGTAAGATAGCCAAAACATATAGGTATCCCGAACACATCAACAATCAGAAATACATCCTGTTGCGGCGTGCAACTCGATCCATATATTCATCCCGTTGCGGCGTGCAACCCGATCCATATATTTATACCGTTGCGGCGTGCAACCCGATCCATATATTTATACCGTTGCGGCGTGCAACCCGATCCCCACAACCCAGAATACGAGCCAGAAATATATAGGCAAACTGAGATATGTCCACAACATGGTATACATACCGCATACAAAAAAAACACAACACAATACACATAATAGTCAGTATGTGGTGCAATGAGATGTGATGAATGCGGTACGATGCAATGCAGTCAGATATGCCTGATACCTATCTCCGGCGCGGGACTCTCATCGTCTACCAGGAGATATATGCAATAATGACCCTTCACCGGCTCGGGACTCTCATCGATTACCGGGAAGTATATGCAATGATGACCCTTCACCGGTGCGGGACTCTCATCGCCAACCGGGAAGTATATGAAATAATGACCCTTCGCCGGTGCGGGACTCTCATCGCTAACCGGGAAGTATATGCAATAATGACCCTTCGCCGGTGCGGGACTCTCATCGCCAACCGGGAAGTATATGCAATAATGACCCTTCACCGGTGCGAGACTCTCGTCGCCAACCGGGAAGTATATGCAATGCTCAAAACCAGAGTGCAATGCTCATATGTTCAATGCAATACCAACTACAGGGCATAACATATAATATACAATCTAAATTCAAAGCTAAGACGTAATGAGTACGCCTATCGGCAGCTACACACGTAAGGAACACGTGGTAGAATATCCACAAGGCCAAGGGCCTCCAAAGAAATGGATACAAACACTTACCTTGTTACAAAGTTAGCACAACCACTCAATAACCGCTTTGTCCTTTGGTTTCATTGCCAAACGATCCCACTCTATTCAATAAACAGAAAAATATATCAAATTAGGCTAAAGGCTTCATTCCTCACATCTCAGGGCAATCCGGTTATGAACCTGATACCCTATTCGCATACGCAATACGTAGGCCAGGCCTATATATACAGGGTTTAAGGTCACATAACCAAGCCCTAAATAAGTTACATTTATATGTTGCCCATAACTCACTGAGTACGAATATATAATCAATTCCACTATCGGGGTCCAATTGACCCTTTAAACTATCAGTTGAACTTATTAAAACGATGTATAATATCCCAATTTTTACCGTTAAAATATATTCAAACACACGTAATAAACTCAAATAATATATTAGGATCATTACCTGAATGTTTCAGAGTGAAAATTCTATTTTTTTCCGGCCCCTTTTTTTATTTTCTGATATTTTTTTCCTTGTTGCGTTCTCTGTTTTCCAATTTCTGTCTCGTTTTCTTTTAATCCTTTCGCTTCTGCCTTTTATTAGGACTTAAAAGTCAAGGGATTACTTGACCACCGCCTATTCCTTTCTCATTTTCTTTCATTTTGTCCTTTTCCTTTTTCATTTTTTATTTTCTTTTCTTTTCTTTTTGCGATGAAAATTAAAACGGAACCCTACGATATTCGAAATAATTCCAACTTTTGCATACAAGTTATACAAAATATATGTAACATACTCGCGAAGGTGGATCTCAAATCGGACTCCCGAAACTCAATATGCAAATAAAATGAAAAAAGATCAAATTATTTAACTTTCCGCCGAACAACATCGAAATTCACTTTCGAAAGTTCATAAAAGTCAAAAATAATCATACGAACCTAACGGCGCTTTCGGATTTTGAATCGAAGCTCATTCGCCAAAACCGAGCTCAAAAATCTCTTTTTTATATTTATCGACAATAAAAACTGAAACCTTCTTCCGATGCCTACCAAACGAGGTCTGATTTAGCTCAAATTTTACAGACAGATCCTAATAAATATTACGAATATTTTAAAATTATCGGCACGCCAATCGGAGTCCTAACTTCCGAAACGACTAACCGAGGTCGTTTCACGGTGTTGAATGTGCAAAAACTATAGGCGTAATCGATTACGGTGTCATTTGAACAAAGTAATGACACTAATTAACGGGTAAAATAAAGAAATAATAAAATAAAGAAAAGCAATAAATCTAGTTCATCGATGAAGCCCGTGCTCCGGTGAAGAGAGTGAACGTCGTCTTCTCCAAAGCCAAGCCAAAGCAATATAGCAGTACAAGTGAATAGTAATAGGTATTTATGTTGTTCAATGGAACGTAAAAAATATACAATAGGGATAGGGGTTTATTTATAGGTAGAGAGTCTTACTCTTAGTCAAACTTCACTCTTCCCACATCTCCCCTTGATCTGATAAGGCTCCCATCCACTACCAACGTCTTCCCAGAAAATAACGAAGTCGGTTAGTGATAAGGTTTATCCTTTTTCTTGTGGTCGAACTTCTTCTCTCCGGGGTAGTGATGTCCAAATCGCGACCTGGTCAGCCAGTTCATGTCTTCGGTGTTGTTCAATCCTTCATAACTAAGTCTTCTTTAACTTGCCTCCGATTTTTATGTCATGCTTGCCACGTCCACGGACACGTATCATTAAGTGTCCGGACGAAATTTGACCAATACAAATAGT
Organism: Petunia x hybrida; assembly: GCA_037355625.1. Taxonomy (NCBI): domain Eukaryota; kingdom Viridiplantae; phylum Streptophyta; class Magnoliopsida; order Solanales; family Solanaceae; genus Petunia; species Petunia x hybrida. Next base: position 6,777,898 of record JBBBVM010000090.1, on the reverse strand, counting down.
TCCCCCCACTTGCCGAGTGAACATCCGTGTGCTTGGCAAGTTGCTTGAAATGTTTTAGGTGGGAAAATGTGTGGCACAATCTTGACTTAGTCTTTCAAAATGACGATTGTATCTTCAACTTCTCATTAAGGCCACGTGCATTGGACCGTGCGGCAGTTGATTTTCGCCGGTTACCGAAGTAATCATTACCTTCCTCATATATAAAGCCACTTTTTAACCTTTTCCAAATTTTACACACATCAAAAATTCTTTCCATCCACTATTTCTCAGACAAGTCTTGCTACCTATTTTCGCCATTGTTCCTTTTGAATTTTGCTATATTTACTCAAAAATCCATTTTCTACTCAATGGCTTCCCAAGAATTGAACCTATTTTGCCATTCCGATGTCGAGGTCGTTGGCTCTAATGCCGTGTTGGACAGCATCACCAGTGCTCCGACACGATATACCGCGGCAGTGGTGGAGCCGTCTATGGAGGTCGTAAAAAAGAAGAAGAACAAGAGAACACCCCCATCGGAGGCGCAACCTCTTAATATTATCCCCAAAGAATTAAAAATGGATAATGACTATAGCGTTTAAGTCGGAACGCCTCATCAAATATCCATCAAGTTCAATATTCACGTCACCAAGGTGACTTATACCGTTACACCCGAATTTATGGACAAGATTCGAGAGGATTGTGGTTAGAAGAACATAGAGGTTGTTTTTCCAGATCTCGGGGCCAAACTTCCCGATCACAATGACGGTTACTCGGGGCCACCATTTACGATGGGTTTTTCAAACCTAGTTCATCAGGTCATAGAACCTTTGTGCCGGATATATAATATCTACTTGGGGCAGATTGCCCCATCTATCTGGAGGGTGGTGTCGATGGTGGATTACTTTTGTACCGAGACCACCCAAATCTTCACCATCAACTATATTCTTAATCTATACATTGCCAAGGTGTACAATGGCGGGATCTTTTACTTTTTCCTAAAGGGGTGCCCGAGGGCTGATTTTAAAGAACGACGATAGCATTCGTCACTGGGATCGACGCTTCGTCTATACCCCAACACGCTTGCTATTTGCATTCGAAAATCCACTATTGCTGAAGCGATTGAATCCTACGTACCCATAAGTTTGAGTGCATTTTCATTTTTATTATTACATTTCTTCATATTTCTAAACTTCATATGCCTTGATCGACCAGCTCAAATGGTTGACATTGAACCGACTCCCGACCTCTAGAGGTGGTTGAAATCCATTATTTTTGCAGTTATAAAGGCCGACGATGAGACAGAGGTCGAAGAGGAGGCAGGTTAGAAAGGAGACAGCGAAAAAGGAGGTGATGAGAAAGAGGATGGCGAGTAAGCGAGCAAGCCGACCCCTCGCCCCACGAAGAAAAGGAAAATAACTTAATCCTTTAAAGCCGTCAAGTAGAATGCCCAATCATTGAAGGCTCGCAAAGAGGAAAAGAGGTGAGCCTTTGAAGCTAAGGCCACTAAAGATGCTGGAGTGGCCTGATTGGCTTTAGTGGCAGGTGAGCTCGAAGTAGTTGAAGTGGGCCGGGGAAAGGGCATTGATTGCACACAATGTCTTTGAACTTGTTGTCGCCGAAGAATCTACTTTAGATATATCCCTAAAACGTTCAAAGAAAGTAAGAGCGGAGAAATGAAACGAGGAAGTGGAGTAGTTGAGGATGATTGATAGGGATCAAATTCCTCCCCTCATGTCTTTCATTGCTGAAGCCATGCATCAGGCTCTACTACCTCAGGTGATCGATATCATATTAGGGATGGAGACTAGCCCCGAAAAAGGGGTGGTTGCCGCTGATTCCACGAGGTTAGCTCCCGTGGAGAAAGGAAAGAAAAAACTTCAGTTTGACCAAGTGGTGGCCCCCGCAAAATCTAAATACACTGAAAGCTCAGGCTCATCTTACTACGCCTTGGAGCATGAAAATACGGTAGGCATTCTTCCAAAAGGGGAAGATGATGCTGCCTACACGGTGATGAAGAGGGCCCTTGGGGCTGGCAAGGTTGCAGATCGGTCAATTATGTTGACCATCCTTGGAAAATGGGACTTAATACGATCACCTAGGCGAGCAGCCGATCATTTGCACAAGCTACTGGGGCTGGGTGAATTTTCTCGGATGTATAGATATTGATGACCTCATACTTTCTTCCTATGTGGTCTATGAATCTCTGCGGGGTAAGTCTTCTTTTGCTCGTGGCTTTTGAACTTCTATAATCTTAATTCTTTTCTCAAACTTTATTTTATTTTATCTGTCCGAGACGACCTCGCTGGCCGTTGAGTCAGTTGACCGGATTCGCCAGCTGAATGCCGCAATCCAAATATGGAGGGAGAGATTTGACATGATAGTTGCAGCCTGGAGAGCCCTTTAAAACCAACCTCAAAAAGCTTCAAATCAAAGACACTTTGTTGATGGAAAAACATGACAAGCTCCATGAGGCCACTGAGTCTAGGGTTCTGCTTGAGTCGAAGCTCGAAGCTCAGATTGAAATTCTAAAGCAAAGAGTCAAGATTCCGGAGCAGATTGAAGCCGATGATAAGAGGCAGCTGACTGCGGCTGAGGTCAAGATAGATGCCAAAGAGACAAGGATTCGGTCTCTTGAAAAGGATCTTGAGATCGCAAGGAAAGAAAAAGCTGATACCGTAGCCAAATCCGATGAACTGCTTACCAAAAATTGAACTCTTGTTCTTTAATGTCTTGATCTAGATACAAGGTTAACCGATCAAAAGATTGAATTTGATATGCGCCAAAATTTAATGATTATGGAGGCAAGGTGAAACGACCTCGGTTAGTCGTTTCGGAAGTTAGGACTCCGATTGGCGTGCGATAATTTTAAAATATTCGTAATGTCCATTAGGACCTGTCTGTAAAATTTGAGCTAAATCCGACCTCGTTTGGTAGGCATCGGAAGAAGGTTTCAGATTTTATTGTCGATAAGTATTAAAAAGAGATTTTCGAGCTTGGTTTTGGCGAATGAGCTCCGATTAGAAATCCGAAAGCGCCGTTAGGTTCGTATGATTATTTATGACTTTTTTGATTTTTTGAAAGTGAATTTTGATGTTGTTCGGCTAGTTTCCGCTAAAATGTCGAAAGTTAAATAATTTGATCTTTTTCCATTTAATTTGCATATTGAGTTTCGGGAGTCCGATTTGAGATCCGCCTTTGCGAGTATGTTACATATATTTTGTACAACTTATACAAAAAAAGTTGGAATTATTTCGAATATTATAGGGTACCGTTTTAATTTTCATCAGGAAAATGAAAAGAAAATTAAATAAAAGAAAATGACAAAAAGGAAAAGTCAAAAGAAAAGAAAGCAAAGAACAATTGAAAGAGGGAGTCGGTTATATTGGCGTATCCCTTAGCCATAAGTGCACGGGAAACACAAAAATAGAGAAAAGACGAGAAATGAACAGAAACAAAAAAAAAAGACGAGAAATGAAATAGAAAAAATTCAAGAAAATGAGAAAAGAGCCGAAAAAAGATTGAATTTTTACCCCGAAATATTCAGGTAATGATCCTAATATATTATTTGAGTTTATTACGTATGTTTGAATATATTTTGACGGTAAAACTTGGAATATTAGACATCGTTTTAATAAGTTCAATTAATAGTTTAAAGGGTCAAATGGACCCCGATAATGGAATTGATTATATATTCGTACTCAGTGAGTTATGGGCAACATATGAATGTAATTTATTTAGGGTTTGGTTATGTGATCATAAACCATGTACATAGGCCTGGCCTGCGTATTGCGTATGCGAATAGGGTATCAGGTTCCTAATTGGATTGCCCTAAGATGTAAGGAATGAAGCCTTTAGCCTTATGTAATATATTTTTCTGCTTATTAAACACAGTGGGATCGTTTGGCAATGAATCCAAAGGACAAAGCGGTTGTTGGATAGTTGTGCTAACTTTGTAACAAGGTAAGTGTTTATATCCATTTCTTTGGAGGCACCTGGCCTCGTGGATTTTCTACCACGTGTTCCTTACGTGTGTAGTTGCCGATAGGCGTACTCCTTACGCCTTAGCTTTGGATTTACATTGTATATTATATGTTATGTCGTGTCACAAGGCGGGCAGCCCTTATTAAGATGTCAACAAGGAAGTTTGATTTGGAGACCGAGGTGGTAGAGGCTGAGGATACAATGAGGACTTATCGTGAAGATCTAGGCATTCCCCCGAGCCCATGGAGTATGAATCGGAGGAAGATGAAGCAAAGGTCGGAGAAGAAAATAAAGGAGATGAGTAGTCTCTTCTTCCAATCGTCTTGACTGATATCTTCGTTAGCTTTTGTTTCTTCCTTGCTTTACTTTGTTCTTAGACATTTGCAGCTAAGCTTTAGCCGGGTTGTAAATATCTTAGGCCCTTGGCCATTTTAAGGAACTTCTTTCTATTTAATTTCATGAGTATTGGTTTTTCAATGATAAGTTTCATGTTTTTCGTTTGAAGTTCAACGACTGTTTTATTGTGTTAATTCGGAAAGGGAATAAGTTAATTGGGCCCAATACATTAGTGCCTAATGAGAAATGACGTCTCGCTCCCATGCAAATACATTGATTCTTCAAACATATAGTTTGAGATGAAATACTTAGAATAAAGAGTATTAAAACTTAACTATTTAACTAGCATGATAAAGATGCTCAGTGTTCAGGAGTGAAGTTATGCAATTTTCATTGATAATCAAATTAACCGCTATTGGGCACTTGATACATAATATTTTGTTAGGCCTAAACTAAATCGTTTTGGTAAAATAATTGAATTTGTTAGAGGGTCACAAGCAATACAGTAACTATAAAGAAAAAATAAATAAATATCGAGAGAAAAGTAATAAGCAAGAAAGTAATAATCTTATTCTTTGAGAATAGCCGAATTCTGTGTGAATCATTTGATGTACAATACAATGAGAGGATGGGTATTTATAGTAGAGATTTACCCAATCCTAATTATTGTAAAATAGAAAGACTAATAAAAGCTATGAGCCTAAACTCAAGGAGGTAGTATATACGAAACCCTAGCTAAGACACTGTGAACCCTAAGTCGGTGGGATGTATACCCTGCGTACTATACCTGTGCTGCCTGAACGATCGTGGCTCAAGGAGCGGGCATGTATCCTCTGTGCCCGGTGACTTATATACTAAGTCTAACCTCGTTGGCTGGGCTCGTATCCTCGTAATAGTAGGTGGCATATTTTTGCCTATACATTAACAATGTTTCAAATCTTGTTCAAGGTAAGTAAACTTATTTTTAGTGAACAAAAAAATTTCATACCCGAAGCGATCATTGGAGTCTGCTACTTCTTTTACAAGTTTTTGCATGAGAGAAAATGATTTGGGGCAACATTTACCATTTTGGCTTTCATGAGAAAAATATTACATTTTTGCCCTGTCAAGAAAAGTCCTAGCAACCGCCAGAAGTCTCTAGAGGAAATTCCTAACAATCGCCATGTCCTGCAACTAGTAATATCTGGCGATAATCAGGAGCTTCTCTTATGGGAACTAATATTGTAAGCTTTTCTCACATCTGTGACGGGGCACCAAAAAATATCATATTTCTGTAAATCACCCCTTCCTTAACAAAAAATTTCACTATGTGTATTCCCATTTGACTAGTTATATTTTTTGGTTCCCAATTAAAAATATTTTAGCAAAATGGCCACCAACTCATTTTTTAACATATGAAAAGACTCTTTTGCCCTTGAGTAATATAACACCCTAATAGTGTGCTGACCCCTTCTCTCTTCCTTTGCTTTCCTTCTTTCAGAATTAGGGTTCTTCAATTTGGTTAGTTTCTCTCTTATGTTTTAGTTTTTTTTTTATTTTCCTTTGTTGATTTATACTAATAATCCAATTTATGCTGCTCTCAATAGGTAATTTGTGTTGTTAATTGGTAATTTTTGTTTAATATTGCTAATATTATTTTGTAATAATTTGTCGAACTCGACTCACCGTCTCATCTTATATGAAATCATATTTATTTAGTAGTTGATGTAACTTTAGTAATATTTTGACTGTTGAATCTTTATTTTCCTTTCAATGAGTAACTGTTGCCAACTACCCAATATTTCATATAATATTGCAAGGATAAGTTTTGTTGTACGAAAACTATTGCTTGCCAGGTAGTCATTTGTTTACTGTTTAGTAGTAGCTACTCCCTCCATCCCAAAATGAGTGTCTGGATTTGACTTGGTGCGGAGATTAAGAAAATAGAGAAGACTTTTGAATCATGTGGTTTAAAATTTAAGTTGTCTGTAATGTGGGTCAGTGCCTTTAAATCTTGTGGTCCAAAATAAACCTTTGGAACTAAAGAGTTACCGAATATGGAAAGAGGCACTCTTTTTGGGATAAACTAAAAAGAAAAGGTAGACACTCATTTTGGGATGGAGGGAGTACTTGTTTTTAAATGTGTCTTTCTTTTTATGATGTTGACATTTCATTTGTTGGTTGTACAGAAAAATTTGTTGCCTATTAAGTTTGAGCTTATTATGGTGTGTCTTAATGTACGAGAAGGATGATCTGGATGTTGTTGATCAGGTTTATGGTTTTTATGGTGTTCAGTCAGTAAAAGATTTTTAATTCTTGAAATGTGCAATGTGAAGTACCCTTTCAATGATTATGTTTACAACTGTTATTCTATATTCAAATGTCCAAAGTGGAGCAACAAGTAGGCATTATTTAGTGACATTTTACTACTTAGTTAATAATTTTCGTTTCTATTTTTTTTGTTTGTCTGTTTTGTTTTGATTTTTGCATTCAGCCTTTCATTAAATTTTGTGCAGGCAGGATTGTGGTGCTTATGTACTTAAGTTTGCTAACTCAATAATCAATGGCAAGGATGTTTCGAAGATGAAGATTATGCAGCTGAAAGATTATCGGTTTGATTGTGCTGTCAATCTATGGAGTCATGCAAGGTGCAAGTCACATGATGGGAATGTGATAAGTTGGTATTTTACAAACTTAAAGACTATTCTAAGCTTTCGTTTTTGGATCCTGTTGCTCCCAACACACACGCAAGTATACGTGGTCGACAAGTAATAAAGTGATAAGTAGAGTATCGTTCCCACGAGGACTATTCAGACTGGACTCCTAACAAATAATTTCTTAACAACTATTCAGGGATCTTTTTCAATGGTGAAAATTTTATTAACTAAAGAACAATAATTTAAATGGTGGAAATTCAGTCAAACAATGGGGCAAACTTTGGTTGTAAACAATATCAATGAGACGGTCCAGGGTCAGAGCTACGACCACTCCAGTTGAGTTTTCCAATTGATTCCACTCCTCGAATCCCGGATTACTAACTAACAGGTTAAATGTACCCGTGAAAACCTTTCGATTCTTCACGGTCTATACAGGCTACTCCAATCTCTATATGTCTATGGGTTGAATCACGTGCACGCATTAACAAATTCTGTGATTACTTAAGCTAGGCGAGCAAGTATATGTCTATCCTACTCACAAATTGGTTCCCCGATGCCCAGGTTCACAATCTAGCCCTACTCTTTCTTATTGCGTTCATAAATTTCCTCTTTCGTGTTCAATCTAAGAACCATAGATAATGCCTAATTATCGGGCCCTAATAATTAAACAAGTGAAATCAAGAAAGAATAAATAATCCGTTATGAGATTCAATATGTGGAATTCACTCTTCAAACATCAACCTTCATGAAACGCTCTAACCCTAGAACGAAAGATTTAGCCACACATACTCATAATCACAAGACAATGATTTGATGAAATAATGATGAATTGATTAATAGATGAAAGAATAGGAATTAAACCCTTGTTCAATGAAGTATGGTGCTCAACAACTGCTCCAAAGTCTGAACTCCCTCTCAAAAACTAAGTAGAAGAGTATTTATAATGTTTACAAAAGCCTAGCAATTAGTTACGCCTAAGTCTAGACGAAATAGGACTTCCAAAAAACGCTCCAGGGGCGCTCTAGCTGGCGCCCCACGCCTCAAAACGCGCGCAACAAGGCAGAGTCCATCGAATCTCGCACGTAACGGCCACGCCCCGCGCCACAAAACGCGCAGGATGATGGGCGCTATAGCTGGCGCGGCGCGCCCCTCATTGCGCCAAGCCAATTCCAGCTTTGCTTCGTCCACGGCTTGCGTCGTGTCGTGCCTTCGTGTGCTCGATCCAATCCTCAATCCAATTCCAGCTTTTTCTTGCTCGATCATGCTCCTTAAAGCTCTACTTGCACTTCATAACAACCTACAATCATACGACATAAAATCAGTGCAACATCATGCTCATCAACTAGAAAACGTGCGAATAAAGTATCCAAACGTGAGGAAATATTAAGGAAATATAGGCATAAAATGCAAACATCACCACCCCACACTTGAACCTTTGCTCGCCCTTGAGCAATTAAAAATAACTTCTCAACCTAGGTAGAACAGGTCTGCCTGTGACTATGGTTGATACCGACCATTGAACAAATGCATACATGACTACTATGGGTCCAACAAACATGCCAATAATTTATTAAACATCAAAACATGAGAACAACCACCCCAAGACAACTCAAATGCAAAAACTCGACTCATTGCAACCATGCTCCCACAAAGTCACACCTATCTGCTCAACCAAGAAGCCACGACTTCACCTATCTCATGCAAACTATGTGCCCTCACCAAACAATGAAGCAAGATAGTGTACCCCAAATATCACACACAACACTGAATATCAAGAATAGAACGGGGACAATAGCATAGAAAGAATTCGCTCACTCTCATGAAAAGCTCACATGTCACACATGATGTACCATAGGCTTGCCCATAGTGTAGGACTCCACTAATGTAGGCTCACTCCAATCGGGATTAACTAGGACTTTAAAGGGTTGTAATGTAGGCTAAGGGGCTGGTAGGATAAATATGGGTAATAGTGACTACCTCCCTAAGCACTTTAATACATCACATTGAATTTAAGCACATATCTCATCTAAGCCACCCAATTCACCACCCAATAAATTTCACACACACCTTTTTCAACAAGTAGCAATTTTTCATTTAAGCTAGACACTAGCAAGGATGGATATTCATTTCTTTTCGTTTTTCCTTTTTCTAATTTTTTCAGCTTTTTTTTTCATTTATTTTTTTTCTATTCAATTCTTTGCAAACCTTGCCAATGCTCCTTCAACTACTTCACAATTTATCAAGTATTCCCCTTATTGGTTCCACTCAAAAACCTCCCAATACTTCAACCACAAACTGCACAATAATATAAAATTATCAATTGAAGTGCTTAAGGAGTAAATGGTCAAAAGAAGGCAAATAGGAATAAGTGGGTAGGCTTGCGGTGTGGGTGCCAACAAAAGATCAAAGGGATCACAACAATCACGGGTGCATATAAGGGTAGGCAAATCAATGTAAAAGGCTTATCCAAGAAGGCCTGTATCATCTCCCGACTAGAGCAAACCTAGGATTTTGCTTTGCACACACACGGGACAAGTTCTAGACACCAATATGCAACATGGAGTACAGTAAGAATATACCTCACACACACATTGCACACGATCTACACAAAATGGCTCCATCACAACTCTCAATCAAGCAAATAGGGTGCAACTTATAGGAATTTAAGCACTAATACACAAAGGTTCACAACAAAGTCAAGTGAGTGGACTCAAGCATCTCAAGGGGGTCATTCAATTTTTTTCTTGGCATGCATCACAATTTAAAACCAAAAGACACCACAAATAGCACATTTTCAAGTCCAAGTACACCGGTATCAAACAAATCAAAGGCACCTAGCATTCTACCTATTTCTTTCGTCTAGGGCCACCTAACAACTTGTTGCGCCCTATTTTGGACATAGGTCAAAATAGCTTACAACTTATGGGACTCTTTTTGGGTAAAGAATGGAGTCGCCACCTAACAATTCTAAGGTCTGCTAGGACACCTAATTAAATTAGAGAATGCATGTTAACTCCTATTATGGTCTGCGAAACGTGAGATTCTAGGCAAGGGTTCAAATTATCTAAAGGGAAGGTATTAGGCACCCTTTAAGATCCACTATAGAAGTGGTTCCACGTCGGACTTTATATAATAAATTCAGGGATTGTGTGAAAAGAATAACTAGCTAAAATGAATTGTCAATGAACTTGAAAGAGTCTAAATCTAATTAAAGAAACGAGAAACACAATCGTAAATAATGTATAAAGAAGAAATGTTTACAAAAATAAGAAGAAAATAAATTTGCATATAATATAACTAAAGTAGCAAAAAGAATTGGTTTTAAAAGAACTGATTAAGAGAAGAAATATAGTGTGAGATTGGCAAATGACTAAATTAAGTATAGAAGAGAATTATATAAAAGAGGCCTGAAAGATGTACAGACTAAGTGTTTAAAAAAAAATTGAAAGAACTATTCTAATAACAAAAGTTTTAAGAAATAACTTAATAAGAAGTATATCGCTAGCTGAAAGAAAATCATTTATAAATAGTGAACTTGGATTTTACAAGGAATGATGATTTAGTGAATACAATAATGAAAAGAGATTATTGTCAAATGGTTAAAGCCAAAAGAGTAGCTTAATTTATGAATTTACAAATTAGTCTCAAAGAATATCAACAAAAATGGTCGTCAGCCAATTGAAATAATACACGAGCTCAAGTGGGTTTATTATTAACCACTTGACTTTAGATGTATTTCTGAGTACAAGAACACATAAAGAGGGAATAAAATAAATAAATAATGAGTAAAATAGACAATATGTATGACCATAGAAAGTACAAAATTAACAGTATAGCCAACCCAAAATTTTGAGTTCCCAAAAAGTGTTACCAAACTTTTGATGTTCAAAGACCAATAAAATAAGAGCGACTGCTTCGGATGGCCTCTTGAAGCGTCTTGAACCCTTAGGGCATCACCCTTTTAGAAAGATTCTGAATCGCCTTGGCTCCTCCACCATCATACATAAACAAGATGGATTCCTTTGGCGAAACTCCAAGGATTATACCTCGCAAGAAAAGAAAAAAAATTGATCAATAGAACCTACGCCACCGTTATTTTCGATGGCGAGTCGAATATGATAAATAAACGAATTGATACACACATTAATGAAGTGAAGGTTTACGCATTAAGGGAACGGCACAAGTTTATGAAAAACACAAACAGTAAAGCAAAAGATTGGCATTCTAATGTAAAGCAAAGTCAAAAATTATGTGCGCGTTACTTTATGAACAAAATTAAAATTCAGCACAATAGTCTCATTTGCACCATTTTATTCATCAAATCATTGCTCAAATGAAAATAAATAGGATGGGACTATGGTAGACTCTTTGTGGATTCAAATCAGTTTGAGAATGTTTCATCAATCTAAACTCTAGAAAAAGCCAATAACAATTAAGAAAAATGGTCCAAAGTATCTATTTCTTTCCGTTTTAGCTTCACATCAGTATAAGACAAAGGTGCAATTACTATGTCTCCATTCATTATCCTTTCCTGGGATATTCTGCTTGTGATCTCCAAATGCAAATGGTCAAAAGTAATGGCTTTCTGTTATATTTCACAGTAACTTAGTTGACTAGCACCAAAGGTTCAATACCAAAAAGAAATATTTATGTTAAAACTTTCATTCAACTCCAACGAGTAGGACAACAAGGTAAGCATCTTTTAAAACCTGCTCGACACAATGCCCTGTATATCATCTAACATCCAAACCAGGGAAGAGCATCAACAAGTATCTCATAGCAGGTGAACTACTCAAGCTCCTGTAAGTCTCTCCACCCACTGTCAATTCCAGACCAAAATAGTTCCAAAATATTGTCAAGATCACATATAAATAATTGAAACAAACCAGGGAAGAGCATCAACAAGGCTGAGAGGTGCTCTTCGATTTTTCAACCTGCTTTGCTTTTACTTTGCCTTTGTCCGCAGCCGGCTTGTCTTGCTTCTGCTTCTTCCTTTGTTCCCTGTTATCATTATTATCCGATGGCCTTTTGGAAGGTTGGCTGCTGGCGCCACTTCTCAAGGCTCTCACCATCTTACTTTCTAGTAAAAGAACCTGCGCTTGGATAATTTTTATTGCCGAGGCAGCGACAAATGGTGCAAGGTTGGATTGTTGAGGCTCAGATTTTGTAAAAATAGACAAAGGAAACAAAAGACATCCCCATGGTTGCGAAATGGTTGCACAACGGTTATCGGCCATCCAAAATCGCCGTGCCAGGATACAATTGTCTTCATTTCCTCGCCATACCAATTTAATTAGTAAAAAGAAACTTTATCATCATCGCCTCTAATAATCTTTTCGCAATAACAATAGAACAGTAACGAGGGACAATCATTGGCCTCAAAGCACAGGACGTTATTTTCTGGATAGCCACCATTGAATCCAATTACAAAGATAAGCAAAACTCAAATCCAAAGCAGCGACATGGTCAGAGCAGTTTCAAAACAGTGTAGCCAAGAAGCCCATAACACAACATCAACATTAGTGAAATGGAGGAGGAGGAGGAGGAGGAGCAACTGCCGTTTAAAGTTTGAAGCCAAAGCACGGAGCTTAGGCGGCGTCGCTGCTACTCCTCAGAATTGAAAAGGATAATGCAGAACTATCCACTTAAGAACTGAGCTTTCAGGACTCAACTCGAATTATTATACCATGAAAAGAGAAAGAGAAACAGAGACAAAATTTGTAACTTATCAAAGGTAATTTATGGAAGTACTGTGCAAGTTGAACATATAGTGAAACTAACACAAACAGCCGATTGCCAAAGTTAAAGAAAAAGAAAGCACCGAGGAAAATAGGAATGTAACATATAACATAAAATATGGCATTATGGAATTTGAGTGATTGAACATAATATTATGTCAAGAAAAATACGAACTCTGACAGGAATTAGATGATTAACAAATGTTTCATTCCAAACAATGACAATTCAATTACTCTTGGATGGCAATTTTTATACAGATCAATTCTCGTAACAACTTAAGTGCAAGAAATAGGCTTTATTTGAAACAAATTACACTGGACCAATTCATTGACAAACAAGATACCTGAATAACATCAAAGATGCTCAAGTTAAAATTTCCTCCAGTACATAGATATCTACGAGAAAATACTTGCTTAACTCCTTATCAAAAAAAAAAAAATGCAGAGACAACTTCCATATCATGTGAATTTAACAAACCACATGCATTACTGAAATTAGAATAGTGCCTTTTTACACATCATCTAAACAATCAAATATTATTTTCTTTTACGCAGGAATCTTTAAACTCGAAAGCACAGCAATCCATATTAAGAGCTAGAGATTAAACACAAAACTTGTAACCATACAGATTCCAAAAAGAAGAATAAATTGATGTTCGATACCTCCAACATATTCAACTAGAACTAAACAGATTTTCCAATGAGTTTGAATGAATTAAGCAAAATTTCACAATCTTAGTCATAGAAAGATATAATAAAATTCCAGCTTCATGTTTTAAATTAAAAGAGATCAAATCTTTACAAGAAGCTCTGGCAAAAGTCTGCTAGGGATTAATTTTAAGTGCAGCTAAATAACTTCCAAAGGCCCAAACTTTAAAGCCTAAATGGTGTAACAGATTCGAGAAACAAGAATGCAGGTCTGTTACATTTAAAGGAAAGATTCTCATGCTATCAACTCAATGAAATTTAAAAATTTAGAATGAACTTATTTTATTATGGCACAAGACTAACTAAAGAGAGGAATTAACGTATTGGAAAATTCTTTAATGAATTCATCCCATAACCACTTTATCTTAAGAGCATCCTGCTGTTATTCTTAGAAGCAAACAAAGTTCAAACACTCATTTAACTTGAACAGGATACTAGCTACAGAAAGAAGGTCATTAGTATGGTAAAGTTGAGATAAAATACTTTCTTTTATTTTGGAAAGGAAGGCTCAGATCTGTATTCAAATTAGGCAAGAACTTCAAGTTCGTCATGGCTGCAAAAATCACCTCGCCAAGATACGGTACTAATAAGTTCGCCATGGCTACAAAAGTTGCCTTGCCAAGATACGGAACTTATAAGTTCGCCATGGCTGCAAAAACTGCCTCGCCAAGATATGGTACTTAAAAGTTTTCGCCCTAATTTGATGATCTAGAAATATCGTCATCGCCCAGAATGTATTTTTTATTATAACAGTAATGGGGCAGCAGCAGAACACATAGACCTATAGCAGTAGTGAAAAATGCGGTGGCCTCACAATAGATCCTCGGCCATCAAGTGTAGTATCTATCCAAAATCAGAATATTCTAATGGGAAGAACAGGTGTTTATTCTCATGATAATCATCACCCAAAGATCCCCAGTCTTTCAGCTGAAACAGTGTCGTGGTATAATTGGCTATCACGTCAGTCTAACACACAAAACTGAATAATCTCCAGTTCCAGAGAATGGCCTTCCAATGAAGACTACTCGATGGTTGCCGTTGAAACAATATTAATTTCTTGCAAAAAGAAACCCCCATACTTTCCACATCAAAGAAGAAAAGATCCCCATTTTAGGACTCGAGAATGGCACAATTACAGACCATGAAATGGGTATTGAGGGCTCAGAATTTGCTGCATTTGAACAAAGCAAAAGAGAAAAACGTCACCGTGATGGCTGCAGACACCAGTTTGCTATTCAAAGGCATACCGGGTCGCCCCGCCAAGATACAGGTCGGATATTTTGTCAATGCCCAGATCGAGCATAGTGAAAAGAAGCAATCATCATAGCCCCTTTAAAACATCAGTAGCAGCAGCACTAAGAGGAGAAACACAGGGGTGTGTTTGATGAAGTTTTTCCTTTCTTGTTTGTTTCAAAATTCAAAGGGGCTATTTTTCATTTATGCAGAAATCATAGACATAGCAGAGAGGGGCAACCACCCTTTATAAAAATCCCAAACTCTCTGATGCCTCATTTTCTATTGATACTTGGACAAATGAGGTGATACATTACACCTCATTTGGATGTTTGTTATCACTGAAAATATTCTCTTTCCTTGTTTCAAGCAAATGGGCTCAGATGTGTGTTATGACCTGGCAAAAGGGAAGCCAGCCACGCCATGGCTGCAAACACAGGTTACATGCGAAAGAGAAAAGTCTCCATCACAAGCCATACCAGGTTGCCACGCCAAGATATGGGCTGGGTCATCTCCATGCCCAAATTGATAAGCCCTGCTATAGAAATATCATCATCACTGCCTCGGATGGGATAGCGGAGTAGCAGCAAAATTGGAACAACGGCGAGCAAGAGCCAAGGCATGATCAAAATCGGAGCAGCAACATGGTGATTATTGAGAAAGAGCAGTAGTTTTACTTTAGAAAACAAGGTTTCAGGTCTGTTATTTTCAGATTTAGGCAAGGAACTTCGAGCTTGCCATGGCTGCGAAAGTCGCCTCGCCAAGATACAACAACCCGTAATTCCTTGGCCTAATTTAACAATATAGAACCTCGTCATTGTGCATAACGTATTCTTTTTGTCCAGAAACAGGGAGGGTATAGTAGCAGCAGCAGCAAAACAATAGAGAGGCAGCAACATCCGTAGGAGGCAATGGCCTCAAAAAGTTGGTCAATAGTATCGAATATGCCCAACGTAAGGACCAGCAGAACATCACAAATCCAAGTCGAGGCAGAGATAAACTAAGAGAGAACCACTGTTGTTTTAACGAGGGAGGCTCGGGATATTGAAATGGGAAAACGCCATGGCTGCAATTGGTTGCTCGAGGCCATCCAAATTGCCATGCCAAATGATGAGTCCCAGAATTTTATCATTTGGGAAAAATAATTATCGTCATTGCCTCTTTTCTTTCGGGACAGCAGCTGAACAAAAGCAGATGGACAGCAGTAACAGACAACAAGGTAGCCTCACAAAAACTGCGACATTGACCAGGTGCAGTACCTGTTCAAATCAGTCCATAACCTGCGGATATATCTTCGCAAGGCCTCAAAACAGGTGAATTTCTCATATATTAACCAAGTGCAATATCTGTTAAAAAATAACTTATCCCAACACAAAAATTATATGTATTTTGCAACAACAAAATCAGCGATGCTAACAATGTACAACAGTAAAGGGGCAGCAAGGCCCGATGAGGCAGAGCTAAGGAAAAATAGTACCGGATGGAATTTTCTTTAGCGAAGCAGCGTCGACGGGGAAGAAGCGACAAAACACCATAGCTAACGAGCTAAAATAAAAACACCAGCGGCAAACAGAAGTCGAGGAAGAGGAGGGGCGACTGCCAGTGCTACGGCGAGCTTAACTGGCGTCGCCACTGCTCCACCTTCTTCTTTTACTTTCCTCTCTTAAATTCCTCTCAGAAACCCCAATTTTATCTCTGAAATCTTCTCCCTTTTCCATCAAAACTAGCCAGGTTTATGCATCCTCCAAATTAGTATTTTCAAAGGTGAAAAATGGAAAAATCCTAGATCATAGTATCCCTAACGGCTATATTTTCTTCCCACTTCCAAAACCCCTGAAAGAAGCTCACCAAAAAAATGGAAATAGCCAGGACCCCCTTTTTTAAAAAAAAAAAATGAGAATTCTTATGTATATTAATTGTGTACTTTGCAAGCATAGGCTAGAATTAAATCCAAATTTCATATCTAGACCTTTCTAGAAATAGCTAATTGCTCTAACTAATTTCACAATTAATTTAAAGACCTTTCTAATTAAATAAATGCTCATAAATATTTTGCATGTTGTAGATAATACAAAGCCGAAAGTATCAAATTGCAAATATAAAAACTATGCAAAAAAAATAGCCACATCGCGGCAAAACTTCAAATTTAACAATTTCTTTTGTAAAAAGGACATTTTGGCTTTATATTAACACAACATGCTATATTTTGAGATTTATTTAAAAAGTAAGCGTCGACAAATTAATTTCAAAAATATCGGGCCAAAATTGGATGTCAACAGCTGCCCCTCTTTACCCGAAAATGATGAAAGAGTTTTCAGGGTAAAGAAGTTGACGTGAAAGCCAATTTTGGCACGGTAGAGCGAATAGCGCTTAACTAAAGCAGGGCTAGAATGATGTTTTGGAGAGATATACCTGTAGCCTCCTAATTATGAAATATGGTGCACAACACACTCATAGATAGGACTCTACATGCATAGCTCCACAACTCCCTAGGGATGCATGAACCTATCGACCCAACATTGCACGAACTTTAAAATTTTGCCCCAGTGTCGAGGATAGATACTGGGATATAGAAAAAGATAATGCTAAAGTAAAGGAAAGATCAAGCATGAGAGAGAGGCAGGAATGATAAGCACCAAGATAAGAATGCAAGAGTAGAAGAGTAAGAAAAGCTTCACGTTATGCTCCAAATGATGTTGCGGCTTTATTAAAATTTCCTGCAAAATCTCGATAAACGGTTAGCAAGTAACTGTAAATAATGCTTGATAAATAGATTGAGGAATAAATAACAATAGTAAAGCTTGCAGGTGCTGGTTGCAATATCAATGATAAGTTGTCTCCCAATCAACTGGAGAAGTGGTCCGGCTTGTGAGGCAGGAAAACTTCGAGGCCATTGGTAAACTTTATTATTAAATCATTCAATCGGCGAAGTGGTCCGGCACGAAACAAGGAGGGCCTCGGGGCTGATTGCCAAAAGTAAAGCAAGTGCGATGCAATTTTCTGTGGAATGTAAAGCAGTGCAGGGATCTCGGGGCTGATTGTCAAACTGAAAAGTAGAACAAGACATAGAGTAAAGCAGGTGCAAAGACATAAACTAAAGCAAGTGCGATGCAATTTTGTAGTGGAATGTAAAGCAGTGCAGGACAGATCAACTCGCGAGATACTCCGCCCGGAGGACCTCGGGGCTGATTGCCAAACTGAAAGAGTAAAGCAATATAATAATTAAAGCATGTGCAAAGATATAAAGTAAAGCAGGTACTATGCGGTTTTGCTGCAGAATGTAAAGCGGGGCAGGACAAATCAACTCGTGAGACGCTCTGCCCGGAAGGCCTCGGGATTAATTTCAAATCATAATTTAAAGCAGGTGCAAAAATATAAAGCTGTTGCAGGACAACCAACTGGCGAGACACTCCGCGTGTGGTGTCTCAAAGTTGACTTGTGAATTCATAATTTAAAGCAGGTGCAGAATATAAAGCTGTTGCAGGACAACCAACCGGCGAGACACACCGCACATGGTGTCTCATAGTCGACTTGTCAATTCATAATTTAAAGCAGGTGCAGAATATAAAGCTTTTGCAGGACAACCAACCGGCGAGACACACCGCACATGGTGCCCCATAGTCGACTTGTCAATTCATAATTTAAAGCAGGTGCAGAATATAAAGCTTTTGCAGGACAACCAACCGGCGAGACACACCGCACATGGTGCCCCATAGTTGACTTGTCGAATCTATTCTAAACAAGTATAATATAATGCTTTGCAGGACAACCAACCGGCGGGACACACCGCACATGGTGCCCCATAGTTGACTTGTCGAATCTATTGTAAACAAGTATAATATAATGCTTTGCAGGACAACCAACCGGCGAGACACACCGCACATGGTGCCCCATAGTTGACTTGTCGAATCTAATCTAAACAAGTGCATAATATAAAGCTATTGCAGGACAACCAACCGGCGAGACACACCGCTCATGGTGTCTCAAAGTTGACTTGTCGATTCATAATTTAAAGCATAAAGTAAGCTTGTAAAAATAGAAATGCCGCCTGTTCGGCAATAACTCATGACAAAACAAACGTTGTAAGTCATGAAAAAGCAATTTGAAAGGAACTACGTGCGGTGATCGATCGACTGGTAAAGCAACTCTACGGGAAACCATAAAGCAATCCCAGAAATTTGGAAAGGCAGTTTGGCTAAACGCAAGGAGGACCCTGCAAAAGAGAAAGCAAACCATTAATTACTAATTTAGCAAAGCAACGTATTATGAAAGCAAGCATGGTAAGAATATTAATGATAGAAAATGCCCTATTTTTTGCAATAAAGCTCAAATTGCAGTAGTGATAGAAGAGTTGAGAAGGTGTCGCTGAGCTTAACATCCTTCTGCTTGCTATGCGGTATTTGCAAGAAGCTGCTGCTTTTTCTATATGTTGCTATCTTGTGTTGTGCTTGCTCTTCCAATTGCTTATATTAGAACGGTGTTGGTTGTTCTCAAAGCTGCCTTGACACTGATACTTCTTCAATGCATAGGCATTCAATCGCTGCAATGAGGCTTGGGCTGAATAGAGGCGAACTGGGCCAGGAAGGAGTGCAGTAGCAAAATCCATATTTGAACTTGAAATAACTGAGTTCCAATGATGTCTCATCCCAAACTCATGCATGCCTGATGATGATTCTTCTTCAATGCATGGGTCAATAACCTGCAAAATAAAGTTGCGATTGAGCTTAGAAAGTCAAGACAACGTCAGATAAAGTCAATATCAAGCGAAAAATGATGTCGGGTGGCTTGTGCTAGTGAAGCTGTGATAAATTGAATGTTGTCATTGATCTCAACTGGATTCAATGCTTTAACTCCTGCAAAATTCAAGGTAAAGCGGTTAATAAAGTTACAACAAGACAAGGAATAAGGCGAAAGATATAGCGCTAAATAAAGCTATTTGGCTTATTGCAAGGAGTTGTGTGACGCCTCCGGATTATGTGATGTTTGCATGGGCCACCGCTTATTGCTATTGGTACTATCTTCTTGCATTGTTGCTGAGTTGTGCAATGATTGCTAATCCCTGTGGCTGCTATGTCAGAAACCGGAAGGCTAGAAGCCGACGGTGTATGCAATTGACAATCAGAAACCGAGATCTTCTAAAACTGAGTGTTAGCAAGACATAGCAGCTTGATGTAAATGGACCAGCAAGAAATCTTGGGCTTTGGAAGAAGGCATATGCAGCGTGTGGACTTAGAAGTCGCAGAGTCTCAAATAAGACTCACTCAGGTTGTTTGCCATGTAAAGAAATGATAAAGATAAGGATTAGTATATATACAAACAAAGGAAAGATAAGACATTTGAGGCAAAACTATGGTCTTTGTCAATAAACTGATCCTAGTAACAAGGAAGCTAACATCCTAATACACGATAAATGCAGCCAAAGTTGGATCAGACCATCTAAATTTAATGACAAGGAAATGTTTCAACTAATAACAACTAGTCTGCAGATCATATTAAATACTACCAAGCCAAAAGATAAAATAGTAGAAAAAGAAATAAAGGTATGAAACCGTCACCATAGAAATACGAATGAATATGCTGCTTATGGAATTTTTTTTTAAAAAAAAAATGTCATTTTCAAATCTTGAATACGACAAATCTAACCAAAACTTACACACATGCTCACACTTTGATGAAACTTTTAACTAAACAAAGTAGAATGAACGATTTCTACACTTCCCATACCCTACCCTATTTAATAGGCTCAAAGCGCAATATCTAAAGAGGATAAAAATATGCTTTTAAGAAAATATACTAGCTGACCTCAATCAGAACTATATGAACCAAATTAAAAGTAGTCTTGCTCTTGAAGACAACAAACCATTCTAGCTGATTATAGAACATAAATAAATGAACCTTCAGATGATATCAAAAGATCCAACTTAAGAGCGCATGACATAAACTAACCTCAAGCGCAAAATGCATAGCCATCAAGGAAGAATATATACCAGTTCATATGCTCAAAAGGAAAAAATTGAACTAAACTGGACAATCAAGAACCGGCAAGAGCAAAATTTTAGGTAAGAAACGACTTCTTCTCTTCTCAAGCGAATTCTTTAATTAATCAAAATGTGTTAAACATGAATAAAGAACCAATATTTTAAGCAAAAGCCTTAACAAACAACTATTTTCTTAGACGAACTTAAGGGCATATGCCCATCTTATAAAAAGAGTGTTTAATGGAAAAGCTAGCAAACTTGCTAAGAAAAAGAAGAACCCTTTGCTTTAGTAAAGTAAAAAAAAAAATATTCTAACCATTAAACGAGCACAATATATGACACGATCATAGTTTTAGTTCTAATAAGACACATGATTGTAAACATGGTACTTATTTAAGAGTTTAACAAGAGACGTAATGCTTAGAAAAGATTTAATCTTTATAAAGACAAGATTACACAAATCAGTTCTTCTTTCTTAACAGACATAATGCATGCATTTTCAGAACATGAAGCGGTTTACTGTACATAAAAGAACACGCAAACTTGCTTGAAACAAAGGAAATAATGCTCAATGGCCTCATATGACTCTCGATAGTTAAGCACAGCCAATCGCTGAAACTACACATTGTTTAACTAGTTATAAGCTATAGCTCACTTACAAATCAAACCAACACGACCAAAATTAAGAACTTGTTTGATAGGTATGTTCAGCTAAATCATATTACCAATACACTAAGATATACTTGAGGTTTATTAGAATAACCTATTTTACACTAAAGATATGATTCAAATCAAATAACGAGATGCAAATAGGAACACATTAATTCAACCGGACAAAACAAATATTGCAGAATATAAAAGGGTAGTATGTTACCTGTTGTGTGGGAGTGAGTCGAGGCGAGGGATTCGAAGCCCTTACGCTCAAGCAAAGGACAGAGTAAAAGAAGTGAATGCAAGCTCAAATTGTACGCCGAATGCAAACTAAAATTATCTGCTCGTAGTTTTAAAGTTTATGCCTAAAGCTATTCTAAAAGAACACCCTTTTGGATATCAAATTCTGCCCCTGTTTACACAAAAAGAAATTGGTTAGTTTTAAAGAGAAAATGG
The DNA here is from genome assembly GCA_037355625.1 of Petunia x hybrida. Taxonomy (NCBI): domain Eukaryota; kingdom Viridiplantae; phylum Streptophyta; class Magnoliopsida; order Solanales; family Solanaceae; genus Petunia; species Petunia x hybrida. Next base: position 6,756,202 of record JBBBVM010000090.1, on the reverse strand, counting down.
CTAATTTGACGTTAGCACCAACTATGGTTTCAAATCTGGGTTATGCTTGCATGAACAAACATGCTTGAGGCCTCCAATTTTGCTCTTCGCACTAGGAAAAATGTCTAAAATTGCCCCGGTTTGGGTTGTTGAGGGGTAGTTCTTCATCATGCATCTTTTCTTCCATTTAGACTGCACTTCTTGTCAAACTTAAAGAAAAATTCATTAAAGAAATGATAAATGAAATGTAGGCAGAACCATTTAGCTATTATAGAAAAATCAGAAAGTAGAAGAAATAGCGATGTTCAGATTCAGATCTATGGCGGTAAAATGCAAGATAGGAACCTTCCGTCTTAATTGACCATGCCGGTTCTGTTTTGGTTAAATTGAGGCCCTTTAGCCGAATGCATCACGCTGCAATCACGTGTGTTCTCCCAATTGCCTATGGAAGAATTACTGGAACAAAAATTGCTCCTCCAGTTGTATAGGTAGAATTCTTGGGACTGAGAATTTTTCATATTTGAGGGTCGACAGACCCAAACGTGCAGATGTATTTCCACCGGTCAGTTGCCAAAGTTTTGCATGTTGATAATTGCAACACACATGATGAAACCACCTGCAAAACTGATGGGAAAGCACCTGCAACACTCTTTGAAGATAGACAATATTTCCTGAAACTTAAACTGCTAAAAAAAAAAAATCTGCCCAAGTTATAAAAGGAACCAAAAAAAAAAAATAATAAATAAAAATAAAAAATAAAGAATGGCTGACTTATGCCGAACATCAAATCTCTGCTCTGTTACTAATCCTTGCACATTGTACTTGAGAAATTCAACTTGACTTGAGAATTTCAACTTGCTTTGCAAACATTGCCATGGTTATCCTTGGGTGGGTGGGTGGAGATTGATAGCTCTTAAGCAAAAGGTAGACACATCTCGGTAGCGTATCACATGCATAAACCTGAAGGCAAAAAACTTGCAGAAAGTGTCAAACAATTTACTTAATCTGAAAAGTAATAAATAATTATTAACAATGTAAAGCAACTATAAGTAAACAAATTGCATATGAATAACAATTTATAAAGAAAAGCACATAACCCCAGGGTGTCAATATTAAATCAAGTCCATTGTGGTTAGAACCTAAGTAATCCCCAGCAGAGTCGCCATGTTGTTGCGCCCTATTTTGGACATAGGTCAAAATAGCTTACAACTTATGGGACTCTTTTTGGGTAAAGAATGGAGTCGCCACCTAACAATTCTAAGGTCTGCTAGGACACCTAATTAAATTAGAGAATGCATGTTAACTCCTATTATGGTCTGCGAAACGTGAGATTCTAGGCAAGGGTTCAAATTATCTAAAGGGAAGGTATTAGGCACCCTTTAAGATCCACTATAGAAGTGGTTCCACGTCGGACTTTATATAATAAATTCAGGGATTGTGTGAAAAGAATAACTAGCTAAAATGAATTGTCAATGAACTTGAAAGAGTCTAAATCTAATTAAAGAAACGAGAAACACAATCGTAAATAATGTATAAAGAAGAAATGTTTACAAAAATAAGAAGAAAATAAATTTGCATATAATATAACTAAAGTAGCAAAAAGAATTGGTTTTAAAAGAACTGATTAAGAGAAGAAATATAGTGTGAGATTGGCAAATGACTAAATTAAGTATAGAAGAGAATTATATAAAAGAGGCCTGAAAGATGTACAGACTAAGTGTTTAAAAAAAAAATTGAAAGAACTATTCTAATAACAAAAGTTTTAAGAAATAACTTAATAAGAAGTATATCGCTAGCTGAAAGAAAATCATTTATAAATAGTGAACTTGGATTTTACAAGGAATGATGATTTAGTGAATACAATAATGAAAAGAGATTATTGTCAAATGGTTAAAGCCAAAAGAGTAGCTTAATTTATGAATTTACAAATTAGTCTCAAAGAATATCAACAAAAATGGTCGTCAGCCAATTGAAATAATACACGAGCTCAAGTGGGTTTATTATTAACCACTTGACTTTAGATGTATTTCTGAGTACAAGAACACATAAAGAGGGAATAAAATAAATAAATAATGAGTAAAATAGACAATATGTATGACCATAGAAAGTACAAAATTAACAGTATAGCCAACCCAAAATTTTGAGTTCCCAAAAAGTGTTACCAAACTTTTGATGTTCAAAGACCAATAAAATAAGAGCGACTGCTTCGGATGGCCTCTTGAAGCGTCTTGAACCCTTAGGGCATCACCCTTTTAGAAAGATTCTGAATCGCCTTGGCTCCTCCACCATCATACATAAACAAGATGGATTCCTTTGGCGAAACTCCAAGGATTATACCTCGCAAGAAAAGAAAAAAAATTGATCAATAGAACCTACGCCACCGTTATTTTCGATGGCGAGTCGAATATGATAAATAAACGAATTGATACACACATTAATGAAGTGAAGGTTTACGCATTAAGGGAACGGCACAAGTTTATGAAAAACACAAACAGTAAAGCAAAAGATTGGCATTCTAATGTAAAGCAAAGTCAAAAATTATGTGCGCGTTACTTTATGAACAAAATTAAAATTCAGCACAATAGTCTCATTTGCACCATTTTATTCATCAAATCATTGCTCAAATGAAAATAAATAGGATGGGACTATGGTAGACTCTTTGTGGATTCAAATCAGTTTGAGAATGTTTCATCAATCTAAACTCTAGAAAAAGCCAATAACAATTAAGAAAAATGGTCCAAAGTATCTATTTCTTTCCGTTTTAGCTTCACATCAGTATAAGACAAAGGTGCAATTACTATGTCTCCATTCATTATCCTTTCCTGGGATATTCTGCTTGTGATCTCCAAATGCAAATGGTCAAAAGTAATGGCTTTCTGTTATATTTCACAGTAACTTAGTTGACTAGCACCAAAGGTTCAATACCAAAAAGAAATATTTATGTTAAAACTTTCATTCAACTCCAACGAGTAGGACAACAAGGTAAGCATCTTTTAAAACCTGCTCGACACAATGCCCTGTATATCATCTAACATCCAAACCAGGGAAGAGCATCAACAAGTATCTCATAGCAGGTGAACTACTCAAGCTCCTGTAAGTCTCTCCACCCACTGTCAATTCCAGACCAAAATAGTTCCAAAATATTGTCAAGATCACATATAAATAATTGAAACAAACCAGGGAAGAGCATCAACAAGGCTGAGAGGTGCTCTTCGATTTTTCAACCTGCTTTGCTTTTACTTTGCCTTTGTCCGCAGCCGGCTTGTCTTGCTTCTGCTTCTTCCTTTGTTCCCTGTTATCATTATTATCCGATGGCCTTTTGGAAGGTTGGCTGCTGGCGCCACTTCTCAAGGCTCTCACCATCTTACTTTCTAGTAAAAGAACCTGCGCTTGGATAATTTTTATTGCCGAGGCAGCGACAAATGGTGCAAGGTTGGATTGTTGAGGCTCAGATTTTGTAAAAATAGACAAAGGAAACAAAAGACATCCCCATGGTTGCGAAATGGTTGCACAACGGTTATCGGCCATCCAAAATCGCCGTGCCAGGATACAATTGTCTTCATTTCCTCGCCATACCAATTTAATTAGTAAAAAGAAACTTTATCATCATCGCCTCTAATAATCTTTTCGCAATAACAATAGAACAGTAACGAGGGACAATCATTGGCCTCAAAGCACAGGACGTTATTTTCTGGATAGCCACCATTGAATCCAATTACAAAGATAAGCAAAACTCAAATCCAAAGCAGCGACATGGTCAGAGCAGTTTCAAAACAGTGTAGCCAAGAAGCCCATAACACAACATCAACATTAGTGAAATGGAGGAGGAGGAGGAGGAGGAGCAACTGCCGTTTAAAGTTTGAAGCCAAAGCACGGAGCTTAGGCGGCGTCGCTGCTACTCCTCAGAATTGAAAAGGATAATGCAGAACTATCCACTTAAGAACTGAGCTTTCAGGACTCAACTCGAATTATTATACCATGAAAAGAGAAAGAGAAACAGAGACAAAATTTGTAACTTATCAAAGGTAATTTATGGAAGTACTGTGCAAGTTGAACATATAGTGAAACTAACACAAACAGCCGATTGCCAAAGTTAAAGAAAAAGAAAGCACCGAGGAAAATAGGAATGTAACATATAACATAAAATATGGCATTATGGAATTTGAGTGATTGAACATAATATTATGTCAAGAAAAATACGAACTCTGACAGGAATTAGATGATTAACAAATGTTTCATTCCAAACAATGACAATTCAATTACTCTTGGATGGCAATTTTTATACAGATCAATTCTCGTAACAACTTAAGTGCAAGAAATAGGCTTTATTTGAAACAAATTACACTGGACCAATTCATTGACAAACAAGATACCTGAATAACATCAAAGATGCTCAAGTTAAAATTTCCTCCAGTACATAGATATCTACGAGAAAATACTTGCTTAACTCCTTATCAAAAAAAAAAAATGCAGAGACAACTTCCATATCATGTGAATTTAACAAACCACATGCATTACTGAAATTAGAATAGTGCCTTTTTACACATCATCTAAACAATCAAATATTATTTTCTTTTACGCAGGAATCTTTAAACTCGAAAGCACAGCAATCCATATTAAGAGCTAGAGATTAAACACAAAACTTGTAACCATACAGATTCCAAAAAGAAGAATAAATTGATGTTCGATACCTCCAACATATTCAACTAGAACTAAACAGATTTTCCAATGAGTTTGAATGAATTAAGCAAAATTTCACAATCTTAGTCATAGAAAGATATAATAAAATTCCAGCTTCATGTTTTAAATTAAAAGAGATCAAATCTTTACAAGAAGCTCTGGCAAAAGTCTGCTAGGGATTAATTTTAAGTGCAGCTAAATAACTTCCAAAGGCCCAAACTTTAAAGCCTAAATGGTGTAACAGATTCGAGAAACAAGAATGCAGGTCTGTTACATTTAAAGGAAAGATTCTCATGCTATCAACTCAATGAAATTTAAAAATTTAGAATGAACTTATTTTATTATGGCACAAGACTAACTAAAGAGAGGAATTAACGTATTGGAAAATTCTTTAATGAATTCATCCCATAACCACTTTATCTTAAGAGCATCCTGCTGTTATTCTTAGAAGCAAACAAAGTTCAAACACTCATTTAACTTGAACAGGATACTAGCTACAGAAAGAAGGTCATTAGTATGGTAAAGTTGAGATAAAATACTTTCTTTTATTTTGGAAAGGAAGGCTCAGATCTGTATTCAAATTAGGCAAGAACTTCAAGTTCGTCATGGCTGCAAAAATCACCTCGCCAAGATACGGTACTAATAAGTTCGCCATGGCTACAAAAGTTGCCTTGCCAAGATACGGAACTTATAAGTTCGCCATGGCTGCAAAAACTGCCTCGCCAAGATATGGTACTTAAAAGTTTTCGCCCTAATTTGATGATCTAGAAATATCGTCATCGCCCAGAATGTATTTTTTATTATAACAGTAATGGGGCAGCAGCAGAACACATAGACCTATAGCAGTAGTGAAAAATGCGGTGGCCTCACAATAGATCCTCGGCCATCAAGTGTAGTATCTATCCAAAATCAGAATATTCTAATGGGAAGAACAGGTGTTTATTCTCATGATAATCATCACCCAAAGATCCCCAGTCTTTCAGCTGAAACAGTGTCGTGGTATAATTGGCTATCACGTCAGTCTAACACACAAAACTGAATAATCTCCAGTTCCAGAGAATGGCCTTCCAATGAAGACTACTCGATGGTTGCCGTTGAAACAATATTAATTTCTTGCAAAAAGAAACCCCCATACTTTCCACATCAAAGAAGAAAAGATCCCCATTTTAGGACTCGAGAATGGCACAATTACAGACCATGAAATGGGTATTGAGGGCTCAGAATTTGCTGCATTTGAACAAAGCAAAAGAGAAAAACGTCACCATGATGGCTGCAGACACCAGTTTGCTATTCAAAGGCATACCGGGTCGCCCCGCCAAGATACAGGTCGGATATTTTGTCAATGCCCAGATCGAGCATAGTGAAAAGAAGCAATCATCATAGCCCCTTTAAAACATCAGTAGCAGCAGCACTAAGAGGAGAAACACAGGGGTGTGTTTGATGAAGTTTTTCCTTTCTTGTTTGTTTCAAAATTCAAAGGGGCTATTTTTCATTTATGCAGAAATCATAGACATAGCAGAGAGGGGCAACCACCCTTTATAAAAATCCCAAACTCTCTGATGCCTCATTTTCTATTGATACTTGGACAAATGAGGTGATACATTACACCTCATTTGGATGTTTGTTATCACTGAAAATATTCTCTTTCCTTGTTTCAAGCAAATGGGCTCAGATGTGTGTTATGACCTGGCAAAAGGGAAGCCAGCCACGCCATGGCTGCAAACACAGGTTACATGCGAAAGAGAAAAGTCTCCATCACAAGCCATACCAGGTTGCCACGCCAAGATATGGGCTGGGTCATCTCCATGCCCAAATTGATAAGCCCTGCTATAGAAATATCATCATCACTGCCTCGGATGGGATAGCGGAGTAGCAGCAAAATTGGAACAACGGCGAGCAAGAGCCAAGGCATGATCAAAATCGGAGCAGCAACATGGTGAATATTGAGAAAGAGCAGTAGTTTTACTTTAGAAAACAAGGTTTCAGGTCTGTTATTTTCAGATTTAGGCAAGGAACTTCGAGCTTGCCATGGCTGCGAAAGTCGCCTCGCCAAGATACAACAACCCGTAATTCCTTGGCCTAATTTAACAATATAGAACCTCGTCATTGTGCATAACGTATTCTTTTTGTCCAGAAACAGGGAGGGTATAGTAGCAGCAGCAGCAAAACAATAGAGAGGCAGCAACATCCGTAGGAGGCAATGGCCTCAAAAAGTTGGTCAATAGTATCGAATATGCCCAACGTAAGGACCAGCAGAACATCACAAATCCAAGTCGAGGCAGAGATAAACTAAGAGAGAACCACTGTTGTTTTAACGAGGGAGGCTCGGGATATTGAAATGGGAAAACGCCATGGCTGCAATTGGTTGCTCGAGGCCATCCAAATTGCCATGCCAAATGATGAGTCCCAGAATTTTATCATTTGGGAAAAATAATTATCGTCATTGCCTCTTTTCTTTCGGGACAGCAGCTGAACAAAAGCAGATGGACAGCAGTAACAGACAACAAGGTAGCCTCACAAAAACTGCGACATTGACCAGGTGCAGTACCTGTTCAAATCAGTCCATAACCTGCGGATATATCTTCGCAAGGCCTCAAAACAGGTGAATTTCTCATATATTAACCAAGTGCAATATCTGTTAAAAAATAACTTATCCCAACACAAAAATTATATGTATTTTGCAACAACAAAATCAGCGATGCTAACAATGTACAACAGTAAAGGGGCAGCAAGGCCCGATGAGGCAGAGCTAAGGAAAAATAGTACCGGATGGAATTTTCTTTAGCGAAGCAGCGTCGACGGGGAAGAAGCGACAAAACACCATAGCTAACGAGCTAAAATAAAAACACCAGCGGCAAACAGAAGTCGAGGAAGAGGAGGGGCGACTGCCAGTGCTACGGCGAGCTTAACTGGCGTCGCCACTGCTCCACCTTCTTCTTTTACTTTCCTCTCTTAAATTCCTCTCAGAAACCCCAATTTTATCTCTGAAATCTTCTCCCTTTTCCATCAAAACTAGCCAGGTTTATGCATCCTCCAAATTAGTATTTTCAAAGGTGAAAAATGGAAAAATCCTAGATCATAGTATCCCTAACGGCTATATTTTCTTCCCACTTCCAAAACCCCTGAAAGAAGCTCACCAAAAAAATGGAAATAGCCAGGACCCCCTTTTTTAAAAAAAAAATGAGAATTCTTATGTATATTAATTGTGTACTTTGCAAGCATAGGCTAGAATTAAATCCAAATTTCATATCTAGACCTTTCTAGAAATAGCTAATTGCTCTAACTAATTTCACAATTAATTTAAAGACCTTTCTAATTAAATAAATGCTCATAAATATTTTGCATGTTGTAGATAATACAAAGCCGAAAGTATCAAATTGCAAATATAAAAACTATGCAAAAAAAATAGCCACATCGCGGCAAAACTTCAAATTTAACAATTTCTTTTGTAAAAAGGACATTTTGGCTTTATATTAACACAACATGCTATATTTTGAGATTTATTTAAAAAGTAAGCGTCGACAAATTAATTTCAAAAATATCGGGCCAAAATTGGATGTCAACACAACTAATACTCTAATCCTAAAAAGAAAGAAAATAAAAAAACTACCCGGTTCAAAGGCCTCCCCGTGGAAAAGAACCGAGGCCATAAGAAAAACCACTGGGTGGATGACATGTACCACTACAAAGCCTAAAAAGAAAATCTTTTTGCATTTTTCATTGGTTTTCTAATTTTTTTTATTTTTTATATACTAAAGCAAGAAACAACTAAAAATAAAGTCAAGTGACAAAAGAAAAACACTAACAGTACATGCATCCCTAACCTCAAAAATAAAGGGGAGTTCCCCCTCCCCACACTTAAATCAAGCAATGTCCTCAGTGCTAAAAATAAGAAAGTGCAAGGGTAAAGAAAACTTCCCTGAGGGCCAATCGGCCTACAATGGACGGTGCGATGGAGTGCGGTCGTAATCCTCCTCCTCCCCGTCCGTGGCACCTCCCTCTGCATCTGTCTCCACGCCATCACTGTCCGGATCACGGTCTATGATGTCCGAATCAGTGTTCTCATCCTCCTCCGGGGGTAGCGCCACCGTCTGAGTCATACCCAGCAGGCGTCTCGAAGAATCCAATAAAGGAACTGTACGATCAAGCGCAGCCATATCCATGCCGGCCTGTCGGGCCATATGCTCCATCATCAGGTACTGTCGCACGGACAAGTTGGCGTCTGTGTCCCGCCACTCGTTCGCTGTCAGTCGCACTGGTGTGGTGGTGGTCACACTCTTCACCGCTGCAATATCAAAAGTCCTCTCAATGTCGGGTACAGTGCGATCCCCGACCTCATCAACCGGGACTCCCTCCTTTTCTAGATACCTGGTGAGAATGTTCCCAAAGTACAATCGGCTACACGTCTTCTTGTTCCTTTGCTCCTTCATCACTTTCAGCATATAGTAGCCAATGTTAACCGGCCTTCCGGTCATGAAGAAATAGATCATGCACGCCCGAGTCTTGGTGACCTCGGAATAATGGCTCGCAGGTATAATGTGTGCATTGATTAATCTCATCCATACTCGAGCCGTCTTTAAAAACTGCGAAAAGAGCATGTGTATGTGTCTACCTGTCTCAGACCTCTCCCACCGATGAGTGGAGCCCTCGCCACACAGTGCCTCTCGCATGGCCTTGTAATCAGGCCTCTTTATGAACTCCCTCAGCTCGTCATAATCTGGGTCCTCTACCCTCAAGAAGGTGTTCAATGCAGTGTGATCCAATTTCACCTTCTTACCCCGAATTGAGACCATGTCGTCATCTTTCCACGCTTCATTTGGGTCCCAATTGGCATAGAACTCTTGCACAAGGTCGAGGTTAGCGTGGCCCGGACTCTCAAAGACCGAGTCCCAATGCAAGGCGTGAATGTCCTCTCTCACACCCCGACACTTCTGCATCAACTTCCTCTCATCAATGGCTTGCTCAGGAATATATCCCGCAAGCCCGCACGTTTTTGTACCATGTTTGGCTTTCGCCCGTCTTGACAAAGGAGAGGCCGAACCTTGTCCTACCACCGGGCCTTGGGATAGGCACCGCATCTTTGGGAACTCTAGCCTTGGCCTTGGCCTTCGTCTTGGCCGGTGCCTTGCCCTTTGCTTTGCTCGATGAGGCCTCGGCTTCTAACCATGATGCCTACATCAAAGAAAAATGCCAATGTGAGATTTCAATTCAAGCACAAAGTCAATCGGGTGGGTCAACACCCCACACTTATCGCTCATTACATTCATCAACAATTCAACTCATAACCACGAGCGACCCCACACTTAGCGAAAGCAAGCATTGCAAAAATTGCCACGGGCGTGGACTTCATGATCAAGCTAGTGGAGGTTACAAAATAGCCAATTCTACGCATGTGTGACACCCAATGTTCAACTTAAGCCTAATGGTACCATTGCTACTCAAGAATTCACAAGGTTAAGCATTTTTCATAGTAGAGGCATTTTATCAAACACTTGGTATGCACAATTTTCAATTTGCAATTTCAATGGCTAAAGTAATGTATCAACCCTCCCAAATTGTTGGGAGATCCCTTTTTGCAAGTATACAAGCCAAACATTAAGCACAATTCATGAATATAAGCAATTAAGACCATTTTCTAGTCAACATGTTGCACACTAGTTAGGGATTGAAACATGGAAAGATGATGTTAACTTACTATGTAATGGAAAGAGAAGGAGAAGAATCACTTACTTGAAGAGTTTAGGAAGATTGGAGAAGAACTTGAGATGAATTGCAAGAAATAGGAGTGATTTGGGAGAGTTTGAGAGTGTTTTGATTGAAAAATATGAAGAAAAGGAGAGGAGAATAGGGTGAAAAGGGGGAAAAGAAAACCGGGTCACGGGTCAAAACCCGGTTTGACCCGGATTTTATAAATTTTTAGCTGGCCGCGTTGGGGGGCGCGGCGCGCGCCTATAGCGCCCAAGAAACTGCACTCACTGGATGGTTCGGCGCGTTGGGAGGCGCGGGGCTCTCCCAAACGCGCCCCGTTCAAATTTTCTGGAAGCTGAAAATTATGCTCGGCGCGTTTCCTCCGCGGGGCGCGCCTATAGCGCTTGGAAAACTCCACTCTGTATTTTTCAGCGCGGTGGGAGGCGTGGGGCGCTCCCAAACACGCCCGAACAATTTTTTCCGTACCGAATTTTTATTCCAAGCGCGAAACCAAGCGCGGGGCATGCCTCAACCAGATGAGGTCCTTTCCGAACGAGATGTAGTGCGACGTTCCTTCAAGTGGCAAACCGAACCAAAATACATCGACTACATCTCGTGTAGCACTTCCGACACCTACAAAAACGACAAAACAAAACAAAAACCATGTGACTCTATAAAACACAAAACTAAACTATTACAAGTACAAACTCGGGTTTCCTCCCGAGAAGCGCCTTATTTAACGTCGTGGCACGACGATTATCAATCATGGATCCCTCAAGGTAATGGAGGTACGATGATTCACCGAACCTCTCCAATAATGCTTCACTCTTTGGCCATTCACCAAGAACGTCTCCTCCGCATTGGGGGCCCTCAACTCAACCGCTTCATGTGCGGTAACACGAACTACTTCAAACGGCCCCGACCATTTTGACTTCAACTTGCCCGAAAATAGCTTCAACCTGGAATTAAACAACAAAACTAGCTGCCCGGGCTCAAACTGACGACGCTCAATGTGCTTGTCATGCCACTTCTTTGTCCGTTCCTTATACAATTTTGCATTCTCATAAGCATGGAAACAGAACTCTTCAAGCTCATGCAATTGAAGCATTCTCTTCTCACCCGCCAATGCCATATCAAGATTGAGCTTTTGAATCGCCCAATATACTTTATGCTCTAGCTCAACGGGCAAGTGACAGGCCTTACCATAAACAAGCCTATATGGAAAAGTTCCAATAGGCGTTTTAAATGCAGTCCGATAGGCCCAAAGAGCATCATCTAGCTTCATAGCCCAATCCTTCCTCGAGGCATTCACAGTCTTCTCAAGGATTTGCTTGATCTCTCTATTTGACACCTCCACTTGGCCACTAGTTTGTGGATGATAAGCAGTTGCCACCTTGTGGCGAACCCCATACTTGGCCAACAGTTTATTGAACAACCGATTGCAAAAATGAGTACCTTCATCACTGATTATAGCCCGCGGTGTCCCAAAACGAGTGAAAATATTTTTCTTCAAGAATGTTACCACCACACTCGCATCATTTGTTGGAAGTGCCACAGCCTCCACCCATTTAGACACATAATTAACCGCCACAAGAATGTATTTGTAGCACTTGGAAGGCGGAAACGGACCCATAAAGTCAATCCCCCAACAATTAAACAGCTCAATCTCCAAAATATTGTTCAAAGGCATCTCGTGACGCCTAGAAATAGCACCCGTTCTTTGGCCACGATCACACTGCTTAACAAAAGCATGAGCATCTCTAAACAAAGTAGGCAAAAAGAACCCAAACTGAAGTACCTTTGCAGCTGTTCGATCTCCACCAAGATGGCCACCATAAGGAGAGGAATGGCAGCTCTGTAGAATCGGCTCAACTTCTTCCCTTGGAATGCACCTCCTAGCTAATTGGTCAGGGCCTATCTTGTACAAATAAGGCTCATCCCACACATAAAATCTGCTCTCATGAAGGAGTTTGCTCTTTTGCTCAGCTGTAGCCTCAGGAGGATACACATTACTCACAATTAAGTTCACCATATCAGCATACCATGGCACCTGGGCTGCCGCTAAAGCAAAAAGCTGCTCATCAGGGAATACTTCTTTAATCTCAGGCCCTTCATCTACATGTTCTCTATTTTCCAGCCTTGACAAGTGATCGGCTACTTGATTCTCGGTCCCCTTGCGATCTCGAATTTCAACATTAAACTCTTGCAATAGGAGAACCCATAGAATTAGCCTAGGCTTGGAATCCTTCTTCTCAAATAAATACCGGATTGCGGCATGATCAGTGTAGACAACAACCCGAGTGCCAACCAAATAAGATCTGAATTTATCAAAAACATATACAACGGCTAGCAACTCCTTCTCAGTGGTGGTATAATTGGATTGGGCTGCATCAAGAGTCTTGCTTGCATAATAGATGGAGTGAAAGATTCTTCCAATTCTTTGGCCTAGAACAGCCCCAATAGCATTATCACTCGCATCACACATCAATTCAAATGGCAAAGACCAGTCAGGAGCAATGATGATTGGTGCAGTCACCAACCTTTTCTTCAATTCTTCAAATGCCTTGAGAAAAGCATCATTAAACTCAAATTTCACATCCTTCTCCAACAACTTGCACATGGGATTAGCAATTTTGGAGAAGTCCTTTATGAAATGCCTATAAAAACCTGCATGTCTCAAAAAACTACGCACCCCCTTAACAGAGATAGGTGGTGGTAATTTCTCAATAGCCTCAATCTTTGCTTTATCTACCTCAATCCCTTGCTTTGACACCTTGTGCCTAAGTACTATGCCTTCTTGAACCATAAAGTGAAATTTTTTCCAATTCAGCACCAAATTTGTTTCTTCACAACGGCTCAGCACAGCATCTAAATTCTTCAAGCAGTCATCAAAGTAATCACCAACTACCGAGAAATCATCCATGAACACCTCAACGAATTTTTCCACCATGTCGGTGAAAATAGCCATCATGCATCGCTGAAAAGTCCCAGGGGCATTACATAATCCAAACGGCATCCTCCTAAATGCATAGGTGCCATATGGACAAGTAAATGTAGTCTTCTCTTGATCTTCAAGAGCTATCACAATCTGATTGTAGCCTGAATACCCATCCAAGAAGCAATAATACTCGTGCCCAGCAAGTCTATCCAGCATTTGATCAATAAAGGGGAGTGAGAAGTGTTCTTTCCTTGTGGCCTTGTTCAGCTTTCTATAATCAATGCAAATTCGCCACGCTGTGACTGTTCTTGTAGGAATCAATTCATTATGCTCATTCTTCACCACTGTCATGCCCCCTTCTTTGGAACACATTGCACTGGGCTCACCCACTTGCTGTCAGAGATAGGAAAAATTATACCAGCATCGAGCCACTTGATAATTTCTTTCTTCACCACCTCCTTCATGATTGGATTTAATCTCCTCTGCTGCTCTATAGATGGTTTATGGCCTTCCTCCAAAAGAATTTTGTGCATGCAAAAAGAAGGACTAATCCCTCTAATATCAGCAATGGTCCAGCCAATAGCTCTCTTGCGCTCTCGCAGCACTCTCAACACCTTTTCAACCTGCACATCAGACAACAAAGAAGAAAGGATCACGGGCAAGGTATTACCCTCACCCAAATAAGCATAACACAAATGAGCAGGTAAAGGTTTGAGTTCAAGAGTGGGAGCCTTCTCAATAGACGGTTTAGCAGGAGTTAAGGTCAACAGTCTATCAAGCTCCTCAAATTTCTTCCATCCTGGGATGAATTTACTCTCCATATTAAGAATCTCCACATATTCTTCAATTTCATCATCCTTCAGGATATCATCATCATCATCATCATCATCACACAAGAGTGCCTTCTCATGAGAATCAACATTAGAGGCCAAGAATAACCTCTCATCAGCAGTCAACTCTACATCTACCACTTTTACCATGGACAGCTCTTCATAATAGGAAGGAAGCTGGGTAGCTCTGAACACATTGAATACAGCCTCTTCACCATTTACCTTCATAATCATCTTTCCAGCTCTAACTCTAATGACAGCATCAGCAGTAGCCAAAAATCCTCTTCCCAAGATGAGAGGAACCTCAGGATCAGCTTCATAATCAAGAATAATGAAGTCAACAGGCAATATAAACTGACCCACTTGTACAAGCACATCCTCAATAATCCCCTCGGGGCATGTCAAGGATCTGTCAGCCAGATGCAGAGTCACAGTAGTCGGTCGTGGTTCACCAAGGCCTAGCTTTCTGAAAACTGATGAAGGCATTAAATTCACACTAGCACCCAAGTCACACAAAGCTCGTCCAACCTCATGCTTCCCAATTTTCAAGGGGATAGTAAAACTGCCAGGATCCTTCAATTTCTGAGGAAGGTTGCTTCTAACTCTAGAACTGCACTCCTCAGTAAGTGCAACTGTCTCGAACTCAATCAGTCTTCTCTTGTTAGCAACAATATCCTTGATGTATTTAGCATATTTGGGAACATCCCGCAGAAGCTCCACCAAAGGAATATTTACCTGAATCTGACTCAAGATCTCCAAATATTTCTTGCATGCTGCATCAACTTTCTGCTTCTGAAGTCTTTGAGGGAAAGGTGGTGGTGGCCTCACAATAGCAGGCTCGAGCTGCTTTTCTATCACTTTCTCAGCTTCTTTCTCCACCTCTCTATCAGCATTAGGCTCTAACTCGCACAGGCTTCCTTGGCTTTGGGGGAACTTCTTCTAGAGCTCTTCCATTCCTCAAAGTAACTGCTTGCACAAATTCTTTAGGATTTTTCTCTGTATCACTTGGCAAAGCACTTCGAGGTCTGTTATTCTGTGCTCCAGCTAGCTGTCCCATTTGTCTCTCAAGATCTTTCTGAGCATTGGTCAAATCTTTTATTGTTTGTGCCTGAGCTGCTGAATCTTCCATGAGTTTTTGCTGTCCTGCAAAATTTTTCTGAGCATATCTTCAACTGAACTAGGCTGCTGTGGCTGAGCCTGCGACTGTGACCCCTGCGGTGGTGCATTTTGAAAATTGTTTTGAGGTCTGGCATTGCTTTGTAGCTGCTCACGGTTATCCCTCCAAGAAAAGTTTGGGTGATTACGCCAATTGGGGTTGTAGCTATTACCATATTGATTGCGATTATGACCCTGTGGCCTGTTCTAATTACCCACATAATACACTGACTCTGGATTAGCTGGACAGACGTCAGTGGCATGATCATCTCCACAAACCTCACAAAAGACTTGAACTTGTTGCACTGGAGCTACTTGTTGCTGAGTCTGCGGCAGAGCTAGCTTGCTAATTTGATTAGAAATAGCATCCATCTTCGCCCTCAGCTCTGAAACTGCATCTAACTGAAGTACCCTAGCAGATTTTTTGCGTAGTAGCTCTACCATCTCCCTGCCAATCAGGATTGCTCTGCGAAAACTTGTCTAATAAGTCATAGATCTGGTCAAAATTTAAGGCCAGTACTTGGCCTCCAGCAGCAGCATCTACCACGATCTTAGTATGTGCAGTCAACCCCTGAACAAAAGTATGTGCCAGAACCTCATTTGATTGGTTATGGTGTGGACAATCTCTCAGTAAAGCTTTAAACCGCTCCCAGGCTGAATACAAAGACTCTCTTTCTATCTGTCTGAAGGACATAATTTCACTCCTCAGCCGGGCTGTCTTGGCAAATGGATAAAACTTAGCTAAGAACTTCTTAGCCAAATCATCCCAAGTAGTGATAGACCCAGGCTTTTCAGCCTTTAACCACTTCCTTGCTACCCCAATCAGTGAAAACGGGAACAATGTCAAGCGAACATAATCAGTAGGAACTCCTGACGGTGTATAAGTATCACTGATCTCCAAGAAATTCTGAATGTGTTGCTGCGGATCTTCATGAAATAATCCACCATATTGCCCAGTCACATGCAGCAACTGAATCATGCCAGGCTTAATCTCAAAGTGCCCGGTGATAGCGGGCTTCACAATGCTAGATGCCACTCCCCCCAGGCTGGGAAGAGCAACATCTCGCACCGCTACTGCTCGTTCTTCTTCCATTTCAGTGGGCAAGGAAGAAAGTACAAGTGCTAGTGCTTCTCGGTCTCTCGCTTCTCTTCTTACCCTTCTCAAGGTCCTTTCAGGCTCAGAATCAAAAGGTTCGAGTGGTTCGTCCCTTCTATTCATTTGCATTCAAAACCTGTTACCTGAAACAGCACAAGAAACTCAACAAAAAATTAAACCTGAATAGATAATAAGTAATCGTTCAAAAAGAAATTAGTCAATTATTAGTCCCCGACAACGGCGCCAAAAACTTGTTGCTCCCAACGCATACGCAAGTATACGTGGTCGACAAGTAATAAAGTGATAAGTAGAGTATCGTTCCCACGAGGACTATTCAGACTGGACTACTAACAAATGATTTCTTAACAACTATTAAGGGATCTTTTTCAATGGTGAGAATTTTATTAACTAAAGAACAGTACTTTAAATGGTGGAAATTCAGTCAAACAATGGGGCAAACTTTGGTTGTTAACAATATTAATGAGACGGTCCAGGGTCAGAGCTACGACCACTTCAGTTGAGTTTTCCAATTGATTCCACTCCTCGAATCCCGGATTACTAACTAACAGGTTAAATGTACCCGTAAAAACCTTTCGATTCTTCACGGTCTATGCAGGCTACTCCAATCCCTATATGTCTACGGGTTGAATCACGTGCACGCATTAATGAATTCTGTGATTAGTTAAGCTACGCGAGCAAGTATATGTCTATCCTACTCACAAATTGGTTTCCCGATGCCCAGGTTCAGAATCTAGCCCTACTCTTTCTTATTGCGTTCATAAATTCCCTCTTTCGAGTTCAATCTAAGAACCATAGATAATGCCTAATTATCAGGCCCTAATAATTAAACAAGTGAAATCAAGAAAGAATAAATAATCCGTTATGGAATTCAATATGTAGAATTCACTCTTCAAACATCAACCTTCATGAAACGCTCTAACCCTAGAACGAAAGATTTAGCCACGCATGCTCATAATCACAAGACAATAATTTGATGAAATAATGATGAATTGATTAATAGATGAAAGAATAGGAATTAAACCCTTGTTCGATGAAGTATGGTGCTCAACAACTGCTCCAAAGTCTGAACTCCCTCTCAAAAACTAAGTAGAAGAGTATTTATAATGTTTACAAAAGTCTAGCAATTAGTTACGCCTAAGCCTAGACGAAATAGGACTTCCAAAAAACGCTCCAGGGGCGCTCTAGCTGGCGCCCCGCGCCTCAAACCGCATGCAACAAGGCAGAGTCCGTCGAATCTCGCACGTAACGGCAACGCCCCGCGCCACAAAACGCGCAGGACGCTGGGCGCTATAGCTGGCGCGGCGTGCCCCTCATGGCGCCAGGGCAATTCCAGCTTTTCTTCGTCCGCAGATTGCGTCGCGTCGTGCCTTCGTGTGCTCGATCCATTCCTCAATCCAATTCCAGCCTTTTCTTTCTCGATCATGCTCCTTAAAACTCCACTTGCACTTCATAACAACCTACAATCATACGACATAAAATCAGTGCAACATCATGCTCATCAACTAGAAAACGTGCGAATAAAGTTTCCAAACGTGAGGAAATATTAAGGAAATATAGGCATAAAATGCCAAACAGCAAATCCAAAAGCAATGCTTGGTGTTATTAATATCGTGAATTGCTCACTTTCAGGTTATATCTAGTGGTATGAACATCAATTGGAAAGTGAAGCTAAACGAGCAAGAATTGGAGTCAAAGAGTCAAGGATCGTGTCACAGCTTGAGGCGCTCCGCCTGGCAAGTAGGTGCTCTACCCAAAGAAGGCATTGTCTAGGCGCTCCGCCTGAGTTGGACACTGCCAAAGGAGGCACATTTCTCCAGGCGCTCCGTCTGGCAGGAGGTCCTCCGCCCAAAGCAAACACTGTCTAGGCGCTCCGCCTGGCAGGAGGCGCTCCACCCAAAGCAAATACTATCTAGGCGCTCCGCCTGAGTTGGACACTGCCTAAGGATGCGTAATTCTCCAGGCGCTCCGCCTGAAACACGGGATTATGATCTTGTATAAATACTAAAAGCTAGGGTTTTGAAAGGAACTAATTCCATACATACACTTTAGAGCTAAGAGGCGATTTTGAGAGCCAAGTAGGGGTCATTACATCAATTTGTAAGCTTCTTAACTTGTATTTTTGAATCGTGATTATCATATCAATTCAAGATCCATGTTTGAATCCATTACCTTGTTTCATTACATATTTCTTGCTTTGATTCAAACTCTAGTTATGAGTAGTTAATTTTATAATTAGGGGTGTAAATATGCTATAGCGATAGAAAATCAATGGGTGTAGTTCCATTTCATTACCCATAACACAAGTATCAATTATCCAATTCCCCATTATAATAACATCAAAATTTTATTATCCATGATATTTGAGATTTCTTGTTTACTTCACTAATTAAAGACTCGGAAGAGATTATTAGTGTAGAATAGTGGAATTGGCGAGGATTTGGGTTGATAGGCTATTTGTATAGACTAACCCATCTAAAAGAAGTTACTCTGGGAAGAGGTTTCCTTTCCTCGAGTCTTTGAGTAGTACGTTAAGCATTAAACTAAGGCTTTGACGAGTGGGTTGTAAAAGATCTCTTCTAGGCCGGAAGGATTCTAGATATCATAATAGGAAGACTCGACCATAATTATACTTGCGTTGTTAATGTGAAGTAATTACACCAGTTGATTGGAAGTTGTTATTAGCCATTTACACTCTTAGTCTCGTATTATCGAATCAACTTACTTGCTTAATTTGTATGCTTTATAGTTAACTGTAGAGTTACGTAAAACAAACCCCATCTCAAGGACTCAAGATTAAACTTCAATAGAATTTCTACGTGCGACTCTCTTTCTTGACAAGCTAGTTCCCTTGGGAAATCGACCCCGACTCACATCGGGTATTATACTTTGACGACCGCCCCCCACCATTAAAGGTGTAGGATTGAGCGTGGATCAAATTTTGGCGTTGTTCTGCCTGCACAGTTCTTTTTCTAGACGGACCGCCTGGACCTTTAGGCGCTCTGCCTGGCCCCTGCTTCATTGAATACATACATTTTCTCATGTGCTTCAATTATGTCATGTACTCTCATACTTCTAACAATGCTTTGCATGTATTTCAAGTACAATGGTAAAACCCGAGAAAAGGAAACAAGCTTCATCGACCCCCTCCAACGAAGATACGAGGGATGATGTACCCTTAGCCAAATTACAACGGCAAGCAAGGGGAGAAATACGAACAAAAAAGAAGCAAGATGCTTCTTCCTCACATGCTCAAAGGGATGAGGAGGGAGATGAACCAGTGCAACCCCGAGTACCAGACAGTGATGAGTCAGATGGCGACGAGGCGTGGAGGAAATTGTTTAGAAGGAGGAGAGCTTACCAACTCCACAAGGATAATTTTCTGGACAGAACCCTCAACCTAGAACGGTTAATTAGCTTGAAGAATGTTGATAAGAAAAATCCAGACATCTACAGAAGGTTCCAAAAGCATGACAAATAGGAGCAAGTATTGGGTAAGCCACTTTGTGGCGCTAATGACAAATTGGTAGTTGAGTTTTATGCTAACTTGCGTCGAACAAAAAAGGCGATCCAAAAGTGTTTTTGTAGGGGCAAGTATGTGGATGTGGACGCGGGTCCGTTGAATGAATTTTTACAGCTTGAAAACTTTAAGCCAACAAAGTTCATGAGGAAGTATGAAATGACCGAGAAGCAAAAGAGGGCATGGCTTGTGTCTATCACTGGGAGAGAAAAAAATCCAAAGTGGAAGAACAATGGTGTCCAGATTTATAGGGTGATCTCAATTTTGAAGCCAGGGGCTGGCACTATATCCTTATCTCTAGGATACGTCCTACCAGTCAAGATCACAAGCTCACTTTACATCAGGCGGTGATGGTAGGATGCCTTGTGAGCAGTATAAAAATCAACTTGGGCACAGAAATGGCAAAAGAAATGATTGAAGTAACACTCTCTGACAAGAAGAAACTGGCCTTACCCCAAACATTGACAGCCTATCTCACGCAAAAGGGAGTTGAGGAATTACCCGATGACTACTTCACACCCCCGAGGAACCTGTTCAACTGGTATGCATTTAAAGATGATCCATCTACTTCTTCAGCTTCAGGTACTCCTTCTCCTCCTTTACCCGCTCTGTCGTCCACTTCTAGGGTGGATCCTCCACATGACCCTGATTCCCCTACAGCTGATAAGACTACTATGGATACTGAGCCTGAGGCACTGCCCCGAGCAATTCCAGACCTTGATGATAAGTTGGAAGAGATAAAGACCTTGCTCTCCAACTTACCTCAGGTCCAACCACCACCCCATCCTCTACCACCCGCTGCCACACCCGAGCAGTTCTCGGAGATGATTTGGGTTATGCGGGACCATACTCTTGCCATTGAGGGCAACACCAGAGCCCCTACAGAGCATACTACAGCTATTAGGGCCCACACTAGGGCACTTGAGGATACCCAGCAGACAGTTGCCCATATGGGGACAGTTGTCATAGGCCTGACTCAGCACTTTATCTCGTTGGACAAGAAAATCAGAAGGGGCATTAATGCGCCCACGGGTTTCAGTATTCCTTCCACTGCCACTGATACTGGTGCTTCTACTATCCAGCCTTCGAAGGCTCCACCTCCAGTTTCTTCTGCTTTTCCTGGGCCATCTAGCTCGAAGGCGTCTCGTCAGGTAGTGAAGACAGTTCATGCAGATGACGAGACCCGGAGAGATCTAGAGGCCACACAGGCCATGAGGTTTGACACTATGGACGATGATGACACAGATGATGATATTCCTGAAGATGATGATGCTGACTTGCAGTTGGCTACCCACTTGTCACTTGAGGAGACCCACAGACAGCAGCCTTCGGACGACAAAGGCAAAGGCCTGGCTCGAGCACTACCAGGGAGTCCCGTTTCTACCCCCCTTTGTACTTTACTTTTTCAATTAGTATGTGGGGACGATGCTAGAGTCTTTAGTTGGGGGAGGGGTTCGAATTTGTATGTAAATTTTGGATAGATTTTATGCCTAATGATATCCATGTACAAATTCGAACCTTCTTGTGTATATATACTTCTTTAGTCTAGCTAGTAGTTATTTCATGTTCCAACATTTTTTTTTTCAAATAAGCTTCCGATTTTCTTTACTTGGTTCTTTCCGAAGGTTCTTTTTGAACTAAGATTATATATAAAATCTTTTGAAAAATATTAATGGATTATGTGGTACTATCTATTGTTACATTATTTTTTATGGCAATTTTGACCAGTAATTGTGGACTTTGAATAGCATGGCGCGAGTTGTAAACCACGAGGTTCTTTAGCTAGTTTAATTATTTTGTTGGCATGGTTTAAAAACTTGGACCATTATATGCTTTCTGAGTGAGTGTCCTTAGCATGAGTTTAGACTTTGAACTTGAAAGATTACTTGCGTGTGTGGTGAGATCTTGAATAATAAGCTTGTGTGTATGACTTGAAAGTTTGGAACTTGCCTTTAATGTACTTTGAGACGAAATCCTAGGTGAAACTTGACTTGAGATATGATTTTAGGCTTTCTTTGGACCGCTACTATCCTAAATAGCCTACCCGTACGTATTAATCCCAGTTAGCCCCTCTGAGCCTTAACCTTTTATTTGGCAGCCACTAAATTGAAAACCGAGCCACTCTTGTGTGTTAAGGCACCAACTCTCTTTTTGGCCCTAACCTTCAAGTGTGCATTGAAAAACGTGAAACTTAGGCTAAAACTTAAGTTTGGGGGAGACGGTAAAAGCTTGGAATCTCATTGTGAATGTCAAATTGAAATGCATAAAAGAAAAGAGAAAAGGGAAACAAAGGAAAGAGAAAAAAAAGAAGAGAAAAGTGTTGAATAAAGAAGGGATTAATTAGCACCGTCTCCAAAAGAAAGGTGGAATGAGCTTGAATGGAAAGAAAAAGAAAGTTGCACAAAAGAAAGCAAGATGATGTGGTGCTATGGAGGTATAAGTCACTATTTAGCCAAATCGACCACACCTTACACCAAAAGCCTACATTACAACCATATCAAGTCCTAATTGATCTCTAGTCAAGTGGCCCTACATTAGTGGAGAAGTACAAGAAGAGCAAGTATTTGAATTTTTAAGAAGCACACATGAGCATTCCTTTGTGAGAGTGAGAGTTCAAATTCTTGGAGTCCAATTTTTGTAATAAAAAGTATTTTGTGAGTGAAGGACTCCATTCTTTTTCGTGAGGAAGCAAGTAACTTTTGAGCGAGAGTTGAATGCATATTGAGGCCCATGAACAATCGAAGCAAGCCGATAACCTTGAGGTAACTTTAGAAGCTCGTGAGTTTCCTTTCGCCATATTCTAAGTAAAGTGCGTAGTTGCTTGTCAATTGTTCATATTAGTAGGTGTGACTAGTTAGTACCAACTACTACATTAATGTAGAAGTATTTGCAAGTTCGAATTGTAGAACATGACTTGACTTTGAGCTTAAATGTAAAAATGATTTGGCATACTTAATTTTGAGTTGCTTGAGGACAAGCAAAAACTTAAGTTTGGGGGAGTTGATAAGTTGGTATTTTACCAACTTAAAGATTATTGTAAGCTTTCGTTTTTGGATCTAAAGGCAACGCTTGGTGTTATTAATATCGTGAATTGCTCACTTTCAGGTTATATCGAGTGGTATGAACATCAATTTGAAAGTGAAGCTAAAAGAGCAAGAATTGGAGTCAAAGAGTAAAGGATCGTGTCACAGCTTGAGGCGCTCTGCCTGGCAAGTAAGCGCTCCGCCCAAAGAAGGCATTGTCTAGGCGCTCCGCCTGGTAAAGAGGCCCTCCACCTGAGTTGGACACTGCCTAAGGAGGCACATTTATCCAGGTAATCCGCCTGGCAGAAGGCGCTCCACCCAAAGCAAACACTGTCTAGGCGCTCCACCCAAAGCAAATACTGTCTAGGCGCTCCACCCAAAGCAAACACTGTCTAGGCGCTCCGCCTGGGAAGGAGGCGCTCCGCCTTAGCTGGACACTGCCTAAGGATGCGTAATTCTCTAGGCGCTCCACCTGAAACACGGGATTCTGATCTTGTATAAATACTAAAACTAGGGCTTTGACAGGAACTAATTTCATACATACACTCTAGAGCTAAGAGGCGATTTTGAGAGCCAAGTTGAGGTCATTACATCAATTTGTAAGCTTCTTAACTTGTATTTTTGAATCGTGATTATCATATCAATTCAAGATCCATGTTTGAATCCATTACCTTGTTTCATTACATACTTCTTGCTTTGATTCAAACCCTAGTTATGAGTAGCTAAATTCATAACTAGGGGTGTAAATATGCTATAGCGATAGAAAATCAATGG
The DNA here is from genome assembly GCA_037355625.1 of Petunia x hybrida. Lineage (NCBI taxonomy): Eukaryota > Viridiplantae > Streptophyta > Magnoliopsida > Solanales > Solanaceae > Petunia > Petunia x hybrida. Next base: position 6,732,501 of record JBBBVM010000090.1, on the reverse strand, counting down.
GTGTAGTTCTATTTCATTACCCATAACACAAATATCAATTATCTAGTTCCCCATTACAATAACATCAAAATTTCAATATCCATGATATTTGAGATTTCTTGTCTACTTTACTAATTAAAGACTCGAGAGAGATTAGTTAGTGTAGAATAGTAGAATTGGCGAGGATTTGTGTTGATAGACTATTTATAAAGACTAACCCATCTAAAAGGAGTTACGCTCGGAAGTGGTCTCCTTTCCTCGGGTTTTTGAGTAGTGCGTTAAGCATTCAACTATGGCTTTGATGAGTGGGTTATGAAAGATCTCTTCTAGGCCGGAAGGATTCTAGAGATCATAATAGGAAGACTCAACCATAATTATACTTGCATTGTGAATGTGAAGTAATTACACCCGTTGATTGGAAATTGCTATTAGCCATTTACACTCCTAGTCTCATATTATCGAATCAACTTACTTAATTAATTTGTATGCTTTGTAGTTAATTATAGTGTTACGTAAAACAAACCCCATCTCTAGGACTCAACATTAAACTTCAATTGAATTTCTACTTGTGACTATCGTACTTAACAAGCTAGTTTCCTTGGGAAATCGACCCTGACTCACATCGCGTATTATACTTTGATGACCGCCCCTCACCATTAAAGGTGTAGGATTGAGCGTGGATCAGTATGAGACTTCTTCTAAGAAGATAGATGATGGTTCACACAAGCATATTATTCTTCTTTGTGAAACAAAACTTGGAAAGTCACTCTCTGCTTAAAAAAACAAATGAGCATGAGTGATTTCTTACATCGTGATATGTTTTGTACCGTGAATTCTTGTGATTAGTTGATGTGAATGTGGTTATAATTTTTTCTATAGCTCTTTGGTATACAACTTTGCCTGAATCATTTATAAGTAACAAATATTATTTCGTTAGGAATTCGAATATTTTTATAATGTGAATGCTTTTGATTTATTAAGTTTGATTGGTTTAGTCTTGAATGTTCATGTCCCTTTTAGTGTCATGTACGTCATGGCTTATTTTAAATGATATTTTTTGTATTTTTTAAGCTTATGATGTGAGTTGCTTCTTAGGCAGCAACTCAAGGCAATTGACTTGGAGAATTTGGTGAGGGGTGGAGGTCAAGTGCTGCTAGACAAGATTTCAAGGGAATTGGCTGGGGGAATTTTGTGAGTTGTGGGGGTCAAGTGCTGCCTAGGCAGCATTTCAAGGGTATTGGCTTGGGAAATTTGGTGAGGGAGTGGAGGCCAAGTGCTGCCAAGGCAGCAACTTAATGGAATTGGCTAGCGGAATTTGGTGATGGTGGAGGTCAAGTGCTGCCTGGGCAGCAACTTAAGGCAATTGTTGATGAGGATTTGGAAAGGATTGGCGGAAAATTGTTGCCTATCTTGCCAACACTCGTAGGCAAACACAACGATAGAGGGGTTAAGGGATAAACGAAGTCAAGACATATTGAATCAAAATACAATAAGACAAAAGCAAACAGATTGTTCTTTAAAATGTGCTTCAAAATATAAAATTAAAAAATTAAAAAACATAATGACATGATAAAATAGCACTAATTTGGTGAAGCTGGTGGGGTAGATTCATCGATGACATTTGATTCGTCATCGTTGTTTATACCTCCCGTAAAAACCATATCTCTGATTGTTTGAGTACTATATGGACATTGTGATTCAAACTCCAAAATTCTGCATCTAATTTTTCATTTCGTCTTTCAGATTTGCTACATCGCTCTTCAAAATAGCACTCCATAATCCATTGTAAACAATGTACATGCAATTTGTTGCCACTCGAATTCTGCAAGCAATGAAATAAAAACACGAATTTTGAGTTTGGTGAATAGATTAACAAGATTGAAGCAAACATTTATATTCCTTCGTTAAGTGTTACTCATAGGCGCTGGAGGTCGAGTGGCATTATAGAAATTTCTCGATGCAATTGCTTAAAGTGTTAGCCTTCAGACACAACTTGTAGGGAAATTACAACTTATGGCAAGTGCATGCAGAAATTGCAACATAGCTAAGTGCTGCCTATTAGGCGTCACATGAAAATATTTGTCTACATGTTGTTTTTCACCAGACCTCCAAGTGCCGCTCACAAGGCACCACTTCATGCAATCAATAGAGTTTCTCTACAAGTGATTGTTGCACCACAACTGCAAGTGCTGCCCATAAGGAAGTGAGTGCAGGACAAACATTTGCCCATGGATCAGAGCCTAAAAGTGTTTCCTGCTAGTGATAATTTACAGAGATTATCTATAAGTTATTGCAAGTTTTAGGCCAAAGCAATGTCGTTGCAACTAGATAAGGGTCATTGCAATTATATCCATAAATTCTACACTAAATACAGATTGAAACTAATATAATTTTTTTTTCAGTAATTGATAATCAATGTAACGTTAATGTTGGATTTCCTGCAGTAGTTTTCGATCGGTATTAGTAAAATTCACTGATTGATTTAGCTAATATGCAATTAAACAAAATTTAAACATATTATACGAATTTAGAATGTAATTATGTGGAATGCAGGGGTGGGCACAAACCGAACAAAACCGAAAAAACTGACCGAACCGAAATTTTTTTAATTCGGTTTTTGGTTTGGGTTTGGTTTTACATTTTAAAAATTTCGATTTTACGGTTTGGTTTTTGGTTTGGGTAAAAATTTTTTGTTAAAACCGAAAAATCGAAATATATATATATATATAATTGAACAACTTTTCTTATATATCTAGTCCAGGCTACCAGGCCTAATATAGGCCTTCTAACTGTCACGCCCTAAAAAAAATTATTAATTAACTCTGCGTGTTCGAGTTTATTTATTATTTAAAGGCTCGTGACTGGTGTTCAAAAAGGTACAAAATTATTTTAGAGAAAACTCAGAGTCGCCACTTGACATAGTTTAAGGTGTGCCAAGTCACCAAAAGGTACCTTGGAACACCTCTGACTCGTCTAATGGTCGTCGTTAGAGATTCGGGTAAGGTTCTCAGTTGACTCTCGGGAAGGTATTAGGCACCCTCGAGTCCTGTGCCGAGCACAGTTGCTTTATTGTCGCAATTTTAATTTATTAAAATATGGTTGTTATATTAATGCCGTTAATTTGAATTTGTACTTTGATTTAAGAGAAATTGAAAAGCGTTATTCTTATCCAACCTCACAGAGGACTGGACGAATTTACACTTTGATTCGAAAAATTTTAAAAGCGATATTCTTATCCAACCTCACAGAGGACTGGATGAATTTACACTTTGATTCATAGTAAATAAATAAATAGATAAATAAAATGTATTACAGCATTTCCAAAATCTCAAAGGATTTGTCTATTTTAGAAGAATTAAATTAACGCCGAATAAATAATTAGTTTAACTCAATTAAGTTTTCTTTTAGCCTAATAAGTAGATTACAAATCATACTTATCGTCTTTGCCTAATTGCATGGGTCTTTTCGCTCTTATCATTTTGCCTACTCGATTTAATTAAGTATAACTGCTAACTATTACTCCCTCCGTCCCAATTTATGTGGCACCATTTCCTTTTTTGTTTGTCCCAAAATAAGTGGCACCTTTCCTTATTTGACAACTATTTAATGCATCATCTCTATTTTACCCTTGTTGGGCCCTACATACTTTTAAACCTACCAACAACTTTTTTATTACTCAAATCTTCTCTCTCTTACTTTTTGAAGGGTAAAATTGATACTTAACATGGTCAACCTCTATTTTCTTAAACTCCGTGTCCGGTCAAATGATGCCACATAAATTGGGACGGAGGGAGTATTAAATAATAAATTGGGACTCCCAAATTTGCCTTAAAAATATGGATTATAAAAAAAGCATATACATACAATAGGTCGTTTATTAAATTGAAACAGTGTTTGCGGTCTATCTTTGAAAGAGAATAATTTACAGCCATTGTACTTTCATTCCTATCAATTGGGCTCATCTATTTACATTAACAAGCTGTATTTAAACTTATTTGCAAAAATAGCCACATTCTGATTTTTCGTCCAAATAATGATTATTTCTTGCAAAGGTTATGTATGGTCAGATTTTAAAAGTCGTCCTATAATCGTTGCCTATTCGTATAATTTCTATCTTTGATTTTATTGTGGCCATTGGCTTTACCGTTGTCTAATCTTATTTGGACAGATTTGCAATTTCATTAAATACCAATTCATAGTGACAAGTTTTAATGTTAACAAGTTAAATGATTTCATAGTCTCGCCTAACAATCGCAGGAAACGTGCCAAAATTTTGCCAATTTGAGATTTGAATTTTAAAGTCTTAAGCTTTGCCTATTATATTAAATATGTCCCGTTTTGTCCCACATTTAACGAAAATATCATAAAAAAAAAAGTTTACAAATTAGATTCATACATCGTCCTCTTTGAAGTATAATCTAATTTCGTGCACCTCAAAACCAATTAAAATGTTCTCTTTTAGAGAAAACGTAGCAGTAATATAACAAACTCATAAACCAAACAAAAATGAAATAAAGACATGAAAAACAGAGTTTAACGGGCCTGGTCCATATGCCAAAACATTTCCAGATCTGGACCAGGCCGAAACTTTCATATATTTTGATCTTTGCATGCTAATTTCATACCAAAAAAATAATGGGAAGACAAGGATATTTGTGTTTACCTATGAGCTAAAAAATTCCAAGCCAACCGCAAATAAAACATCAAACAAGCACCAACGGACCAGCAACTGAAACAGCTCCTCAAATACCCCAAACTTGACTTGAAACCAAAGATTTATGACCCAAAAGACTCTTGGTATAGAGGTCTTTTGGTTCTAAATCTTTACACTTGAAACTCACTAAATATTTCCCTCTTTCACTTGCTTACTTTTGCTCTCTTTCTCTCTAATTTTTCAGCCAGTTTCTTGGTGTGTTTTCAGCAGGTTGTTGGATCATAAATGAGGGCATTCAATGCCCTATTTATAGCTAAAAGTGAGGCCAAAGGGTGGGGTGTGGACTTGTACCAAAGTACAAGCCCACACCCCTACACTTGAGTGTTTTTAGTCCTATTTTCATCATAAATACAGCAGCTATAGAGGACTATTTCAGTTTTTAGTCCTATTTTCATCATAACGCCACTAATTCAAACTAAAGCAAGCCACCATCCTCGACGCCATTAGCATCACAGTTGCCTCGACTCGCCTTACCAAAAATATTATAATCACAGCCCCAAAACAATCTCATCACAGCCCCCACAACAACCTCGTCACATCTCACACCAAAACTCGACCTCACGCACCATATCATACCCACAGCCCCCATACCATCCTCTCCATAACAAAAGAAACAAGCAGCAGCCATAACAGAACGAGAAAGGAAAAGAAAAGAGAAGAAGGGAACAAAAAAAAAAAAAAATCAGAAACGGGTGGTGAAGAAAACGGATAGGGGAGAAAGGATTTTTGAGAAACGGGGTATGGGAAATCATAGAGAAGGGTGAGAGTAAGAAGAAGAAACAAAAACTTACCGGAAAAGAGCGAAAATCGCCGGAGTGAAGCTTTGACCGAAACTTTAGACCCCGATCTACTCCAAACCGTTGAGATTTTGTGAAATCCGAGTTGAGAAATGGAATGAGGAGGTTGAGAGCTTTCCGATGATATATTTTTCTAAATTTTCCGGCCACCGGAGGTGGTGGCCGGCGGCGGACCAGTGGCTGTAGACGGTGGAGCTCCAGCGGGGCAGTGGTGGTTGGCGATTTCCGGTGGGGGGGGGGGCTGAAATTTTGACATGGTATCCCCTAGTCATTGAGACTAAGGGTGTGTGTGGTGTAAATGAAGTTAATTTGTGAACTTATAAGGGAAAGGAAGGGAAGAGTAGGACCCGTTGGATCAAACATGATCTAACGGTTGTGATTGATCAAGACTTGGACGGGCCAAGAGAGAGTGGGCTGATTGGGTTAAGCAATTGGGCTACTTATTTTTTTACGAATGGCCATTAAAATGGTTACTACTTACCAAAACACACACAATTAATTATAATCTAAACCGCATAAACTTACAATATTATCACAATTTAAACATAGAATCACAATTAAACATATAACAAGTAATTTTGGCAATTTTCAAATTTTACATCCTAATTAATGACAATTTTAGTTAACATAAACACTAGAAGTCCAGAAAAATTTGACGAAACGTCCTAAGAATCTAATACGACTATTTTGAGCAATTTTTATGAATTTTGGTGCCAAAATTAGGTGATTACACTAACTTTGTCAACTAAAGAGTAAAGCCCATAATAACATCTTCAGTCCACTAAGCAGTAGCTCACGAGTCTTCACCTAATGGTTCACAAATTCACAATTCCTCTCTACTTCAGTCTTCACCTTCTACTATTTAACATCTATCACTATCAACTGTTGATTTTGGAAAGCTATTGGAGAATCGAATGACTAAGGTATCTACTTTAGTCTTCATGATTCCACACATTTTTTTTCGGTTTGCTTTTCAAAACAATAAAGCAAAAACATGTTCTTTTAGTTTTCTAGAAAAATATGAAAATGCTTACAGCTGCTTAGTGATACTTCGTAAATGAGCAATTTGGCTGCTTCTAAATGCTACCATTATTTTTTTCTTCTTGAATCAACTAATTGGAATAATTTTATCAAATTAGTTTACAGGGAAACCGAATTACTAAACCGAACTAAATCGAATTAAACCGAACCGAATTCTTAAAAAGCGAACCAAGCTGAATTAATTTTGGTTTGGGTTTGGTTCCTAATATTATCAAATTGAAAACTAAAAAACCAAATCGAAATTATCTAAACCGAACCGAACAGACTGAACGCCCACCCCTAACGGAATGTAATTCAAAAATTGCGTATAATCAATATGATATTGAAGATATTTACCTTTGAATCTTCATTTTTCTGGAAATTTGGAGTTGTTTAGGGTTTGAAGTTGTTAGAATTAGTTGTGGAATGGTAAACGGAGGGAAGTGATAGGTCGGGTCTTCTAATATTTTGTTTAGGGGTATTTTTGTCCGGAAAAATTTCATTTGGGTTAGGTAAGGTCAATCTTGCAAACCATTATTAATGAGGTCAATTAGGCAAACCATTGTCTAAGGTGTCATAGTTCCATAATTTACCCATCTCTTAAGCATGATGAATTTGGACCAAGTCATTAATGGCCTTTTTGCAAAAATATGACACCATAAGCAATGATTTGCCTTTTTGTTCGGGCTTAACAGGGTTTTAAAAAAATGTCCCTGTTAAGTTTAATAAAAAAATTTTGTACGAAAATACTCCTATCAATCTCTTGGCAGGGAGTCAAGACTTGCCTTTGACCCCTCTCTATTTGCCAACACTTGCCTCTTGAAGTGTTGGCAAAAGACAACATTTGCCAGCATTTATTCGTAAGTGTTGGCTTGGCAACATTTGCCCCTTCCAATCTCTTCCTGCATTCTTGTCATATAAGTTGAGGTGTTGGCAAGACAACACTTGCCTTGAAGTCTTGGCCTCGTGCCAAAACTTACAAATTTGTGCCTTAAATCTTGGCTTTGTACCAACATAAGGATATTTTGTAAAAACATAGTTAAACAGGGTATATCTTGAGAAATCACTCCTTATGGAGGGAACCAGTTGAATTTTTGGTCATTAATTACACAATCAGCCATACAAATATCGGGTTGCATACCTTTTTAACCTTAATTTTTTTTTGAGTTGTCCTCGGGTTTACCGTCGCTTAAAGTTTAGCCTAAGTTGGAGAGGTATCTAGTTTTATTCTTTTATGGTGATCTTCCATGACTATTTTCAACTAAAATCCTTAAAATTTGTAAGAAAGTGCCACCAAGCTTTTGTGCCAAGGTTAAAAGTCACTTTTTTCGATGGAACAAAAATTAAACACTAGCATCAAAGTGTCCTAGTTCTATAAATCTTAGAAAGACACTTTTGTGTCACTATCTAATATTTGGCCTCCATTTAAAAAGTTACTGAAGTGTTTGCTTCCAATACCATAACTGTTTCCACCACCAGAACCTGGAGCATGTTCTGGCGGGTCGCCAGGACTTCTCCAGGAATACAATCCCAAAGTTTTCTTGAGAAAAGAAAAGGGCAAATCATTAGGAATTTCATCTCCATATTCTGGTAATGGGGCTAGAATGTTATCAGTTCAAAGTTTTCTCCCTAATGTTAATGTGACGCCTAGCCAGGGTCCCTAGCACAAAAAACTAATTTTTCACAAAATTCTGAAATAGACCCAAGAAAGAAGTTTGTTATGTTAGCTGAAAAAACAAGAGCGATTTACAGATATAGGACACCTTATGGCATCCCGACAGAGAGTTGACCCCGGTTAGTAAGTTTGCAACAATAGCCCCGTAAGAAAGTTTTTGTCGTATGCCAGATCTTTCTATTAGCATTGACTTTGCAATTGTCAGCATCTTCCCTCAGGCGGTTGCCAACAACTTTTCTTGACAAGGTCGTTCTTGTAAGACTTTTCTTACAGAAGTCAAAATTGTAGCAGCGATGTCAAAAGTATCTATTTTGCGTAACTTCACAAAGCATTTTAATCAAAAAAAATTCACCGCATGCCCTCCATAAGGAGTGGTTTTACAATTGCCCGCGCTAAGGAATGTTTTAGCAAAATGCCATTATTTAGTCCGGAGCCAAGACTTCAAGGCAAAAATTTTGTAAGTCTTGGCAATTGGCTATACTTCAAGGGAAAGTGTTGTTTTGCCAATACTTCAAGTTTTATGGCAAGACTGCAGAAAAAACTGGAAGGGGCAAATATTGTCTATTGCCAATACTTGAAGGGATAAGTGTTGAAACGCGGAAAAATATAAAGGCAAGTGTTGGCCCCGAATTTTTTTCATTAAATCTTAGCGGGGGTATTTTTTCAAACCATCTGTTAGCAAAGGAAAAAATGCAAACCATTGCTTCCGGTGTCATATTTTTGCAAATCAACCCATTTTAATGGTTCCAACTCAAAAATTGAGCCTATCAGTAAAGTCGTTCCCATGAGTTGGTACACTTCCCATTGACACCAAAACAAATAGTATAGGGAAATTTTTAAGTTGTCAACTTTTTATTATACTATGAAACTACTTGTCTATGAATTAATATAATTGTATAAATAGTCTTTACACTATAAATATAACATAATTAAACAAAAAAAAAGGTGTTGAACGAGGTAGTGATGTGGAAACGATAAAGATAAGATCAGCCATCTTCTCGTGTCATAGAGCACATATATACGTAACAATGTGAGGTTTAATATAGAGTTGTGTTCTTTTACAGGGATTTCAAGGGCTGAGTTGCGGTTGTCCTTTAAAATTTTGAGTATTTTACCAAGACTGGATTTTCTCAATATATTTTGGAAAAATTTCAAAACTAACCATATATATCACATAGCCCTACTGTTTAATAGACACATTTATTAAATATCAATAATTTTGGAAAAATTTCAAAACTAACCATATATATCACATAGCCCTACTGTTTAATAGACACATTTACTAAATATCAATGGCTAAGCAAAATCAATGCTAAAAACTAGCTTTATGAATATTCTAACAACTTTAAACACTGCGTGAAAATCTCATTACTCACGTCGCTTATCTTAGTAGATATGGAATCTAATCAGGCGAAAAATCAGCAATGTGAAACAGTCCCTGGATATCTTAAACACTGCCTGAATTCCCCAGAACATCACGTCCCTTAACTAGTGGGAATGGAATCTTATCAGCCGAAAAAATAGGATTCCACAAGGCACGTAATGAACAAATATTTACAACTATATGTATCCATATACATGATATTAACAGAACAAATATCCCAGAAATATTCCACATTTTTTAGAACAGAAGGTATCTCTATAAACACATTGAAGAGGAAGAATTATTGTTATTGAAGTTAGGGGTGGGCATTCGGTTTTTCGGTTCGGTTTTTAACTATTCGGTTTCGGTTTTTCAGTTTTCGGTTTTGAAAAACTTCAATCCAATCCAAACCAAAATAAATTTGGTTTGGTTCGGTTTTCCTCTTTTCGGTTCGGTTTTTTTCAGTTTGGTTTTCGGTTTTTTCGGTTTTGTCATATAAGACAAACTTTAAAATGAAATACTTGAAAGAATATAAATACAAGTCAAAATATTAAACATTAAATTTAAATCATAATTCTAGATAAAGAGAGAACATGAATCCTAGGTAAAAGGAGATCTTACCATTCAAGAGATAAAAATTGATTGAAACTTTTGATGAAAGCTTCACACGTATTATACCATAATATAAAGAGGTTAAAGTATTGAAGGCATAAAGTATTGAAATATTCAAACTCTAAAGCCTTTAAACAAGTTTAGGTTAAGAGATAATCATAAAAGTATGAGAGCCTTTCTTTGTGTGTGTGTATATATATATTTCGGTTTTTTCGATTTTTCGGTTTCTATGATTTGAAATCCGAAACCAAACCAAAACACCAAAGTTTTTATATTCTCAATCCAATCCAAACCAAATATTTAAAAATTCAAACCAAATTAAAAAATTAATTCGGTTCGGTTTGGTTTTTCGGTTTAATCCGAATAGTGCCCACCCCTAATTGAAGTTGTATCACGGTAATATCATCAAAATATGACACCAATTAAAATTTTAATTCAATATGAAGGACAATGGGTTGATGATTACAAATTTATCAACTACAAAGCTGATGGAATTCTACTACAAGAAGATTGTTTGTATGCAACATTTATGGGTGCAACAGTATCTCAACTGACAATAGATACATCTAAATATATGCTTAATATCCAGTATCAAATTGAAGAAGGATTCCAACCAATCTCCATTAAGAATGATATGGGTGTTCAACTTTATGTGGAGCAAAAAAAAGGATCAATTTATGGGTGTTCAGCTTGTCATGCATCGACATAATTGTCGCAAGAAACACCTTTGTACCCCATGGGAAGGTCTGCCATGCACCGCATTCAACAACATTAAATTCCTTCTCCCCAATTGTAGTATCAAAATTTGTTGAATTCTTTGTAGAAAACAAGAATGTATGGATGAAATATAAAGCAGCAAGCTTAATAGCATATTCATCACTTCTCCACTTTTTGATAACAAAACACTCAACCAATGCTTTCTTTGTAACTTTCGATGCTCCCCCAAAGTACAACTCTAACAATCTATTAGGCACTTCCGAATGGTACTCTTTTAAATGATCACCCACACAGCTGAGTCCAGTAACCAAACCAAACTCCAGCAAACCAAACCTCATTTTGTTGCCGTAGAAGTCAAACCATAAATCATCGGTATCATCCCTTGGCGGACATACCTCTCGCAACAGCAACTTGTTACACGTGACAAAAGGCAGGCATGTCAAGGAAATGACCAAAACAAGACTGCCTAAAAATTTCCAATAATTTGTCATTAAGAACCTGCTTGATAATTGGCACAACTTCAACATTTGTATGAGTACATATCCTACGGCTTCGGTATTGATCCGGACGAAAATAGAATTTCAACGGCTAGTACAAGAATAAATATTAACATGAGACAAGAATTAAACAAAAAAATAAGTACAACCACAACAAAAAAAAATGCAATTTTGAAAGTTTAAACAGCTAGTACAAGAATATATATGTAAAAGGAATACTGTTTGTATGCATTTGAAAATTTTATACTTGGTTAATATGCAATAGGTATCATTCTAGTATGACAATAAACTACAGCATCACAAAAGGTCTATTGTATATACTGTGTAATATGCAGGTAAACCAAAAAACCACTAATATGCAAACTATATACCTCTATTATGAAAAATCTATAACTACACAACTAACATATAAAAGCATACTAAATTCAGTATGGATATCCCTGTAATATGCAAGTAATATCCCTGTAGTATGTACTAATATAAGTAATATGCAAGTACACAACTTACACAACTAACATATAAAAACCATACTAATATCAGTAATATGCAAGTAATATCACTATAGTATGTACAAAGGCACACCTAAAATAAAAAAATCAAACTGTACATAAAACACACGTGCGGAATATTATATAAACATACCTCGACATCAACCAAAGGAAAGTCATCAGTCTTAACAGATTTAACTGCTCTCTTACTCTTCGCTTGAAATAACTTCTTCTTCACTGAAGACGGAGATGAACCACACAAAACTTTCTTTTTTTTAACAATAACAGGGGGCTCACTATCAGAATCGTCACTCGATGAATCGACTCTTACACCTTTACCCTTACCATCTGAACCAACATTTTTTATTTTATTTTTGTGCTTATCAACCTGACGACTCCTCTTGTTACTATTCAATTTGCATGTGGACCTAGTAACACGACTAGGTGTATCAGCGGCAGTTTTCTTCGGAGAAGAAATATCAAAATCTTCAAAATCATCATCTTCAATTACATGCACCGATTTTCTGGAATTCTTACCCCCTCGCTTAGCCATTAAAACTGCACAATTGTGCCAATAAATCAAAAATAAAAAGACGGTTTAAAATTAAAATCATCAAATATATCAGAATTATTTATGATAATTAAATTATATTCAAGAAAATATCACAAACTAAGAAAATAATATATGAAAAAAAGGCAGAATTACCAAGAAAGTTAAAACAACGGCGGAAGAAGACGAAGTCTGCATAAGATTGTAATATAGTAGATTAAAATTACAAATGAAATAATTAGAGTTGGAGTAGATAAAAAGGGAACTTTGATTTTAATTTTGATTTCAAAATTTTAAACTTTTGATTTACCGCTTTTGTTTTGATATCACCAAAATATTAGGAAAAAATTCTTAATACATGGGTAATTAATTGAGAAGCGGAAATAACTATTCAATGCACACTTAAAGAATATCCCATATTCCCACAATTGTAGGCACGCTAAAAGGGAGTTAAAGAGTTTTTAAAAGTGGCTATTAAATGATAAGTAAATAAGTCTAAAAGTCTATTTGCAATAATATAGATAAAATATATCTATTTTCTGTTAAAATCCCTCCCAAATATCTATACAGTGTAAAAATTCCATAAATTTATATACATTTTAATTGAATCATTCACAGTATGAACAAACATTATCTTGAATTAGTGGAAAATGATCAGCAATCAAATGCAATATTTACGAAGCATAGATCGTGGCAACACTATCTCTTAACTTCTCAATAAAAACGAAGAATTAGTAATTTAAGAAAAACAATATATGAGTATGATACTAGTACTCCTGTTGAAGCAAAGACGGATTTAGAGTGGAATAGAGCCAACTGCTTGTTGATGCGACACTGGAGTTATATAGTACTTCCTCTGTCCCAGTTTGTTTGTCATATTTTTCTTATTAGTCTGTCTCAAAAATATTGTCATATTTTTAAATTTGGTAACAATTCAACTCTAAAGTTACTTTTTGACTCATTTATAACAGCACAAATATCTATGACTTATTTTATACCACAAGTTTCAAAAGTCTCCCTAAACTTTGTGCCAAGTCAAACTACGACAAACAAATCACTACTAGAAAAGGCCTGATCAGTGAGGGAAGATGCGGCGAGGGAATTCCCTCTCCAAATACACAGAGAGAGAATTCCTTCTCCAAATATTAACGGAATTTTTACACTCTATAGACATTTGGAAGGGACTTTAACAGAAAATAGATACATTTTTTTCTATATTATTGCAAATAGACTTTTAGACTTATGTACTTATCATTTAATAGCCATTTTTAAAAACTGTGTAACTCTCTTTTACCGTGCCTACAATTGTGGGAATGTATGATATGCTTTAAGAGTGCATTGATTAGTTTATCCGCTTGTCAATTAATTACCACTGTTAAAGAGTTTTTTGCCTAATATTTTGGTGATATCAAAACAAAAGCGGTAAACCAAAAGTTTAAAATTTCGAAACCAAAATTAATCAAAACTCCCTTATTATAACAATATGGATTAGTTATTCACTTATATTCATGTTGTATGCATTTTTTAATTGTTATGTTTTTTGCAGTAGTATATCACTGATATTGCAGAATATTTTTTCTATATTATGAATTTATTTTACATAGATGACAATATAACTGGAATATGCAACTATATCTGAGTATATTCAAGATATATTCAGGGTATATTTATCTCGAATTTAACTATATTTGGTATATTCGAGATATATCCATGGTATATTCAAGAGATATTCATGGTATAAATGGAATATGCAACCACATCTGAGAACTAACAGTGTAGGTATTCAAGATATATTCATGGTATATTTGCAAGGTTAATAATCATATATGGTAATATCTTTGTTATCCAATCCTTTCACGCAAAAAAAAAAAATCAATATGAATATGATTCCTATTGACTCTGTTTATAAAGATATCTCTGTTCACAAAAATTAGGAATATTTGTGCGTTACTTTTTCCTGTTAATATCACTGTATATATGGATATATATAGTGGGTAAGATTCTTCAATACGTGACTTGTGGGAATCCTGTCAGTTAAGGGAAGTAGTGTTTCAGTTATTCACGCTACTTTTACTTAGCAGATTTTTCGGGTGCTGAGATTTAACGGAATCGACGCTAGTTTTTAGGAGATATTCACGCAGATTTAGTAGATGTTAGGATATCCATGTACCTATTATTTAGCATCAAATTTGGTTAGCCATTGATGTATGTTAATATGTCTATTATCTAGTAGGGCTATGTAAGATACTTGGTTAGTTATGAAATTAAAATAAAAGTTTACAAGTGGCTAGGGAATTCCCTCGCCGATTTAAAATAATTTACTTTTCTTTCTCCTACTCGGCGAGGGAATTCCCTCTCTGAAAAAAGCAACATAAAATAAATTTTATCTCTCCTACTTGGCGAGGGAACTCCCTCTCTAATTTCAAAATAAATTTAACACCCTATATTATTCACATTGTTCACAGCAACGTTCCCATTCTCACAAAAATATCTCCATTTTCTCAAACAACTCCTCCTCCGTTCAAACAAAAAACCATCGAGTACTTACTTGTTGCTTGTTGTTGCTGTTATTGCTTCCTGATTCTAATTGTTTTATTTTTCCCTCTCCAAAAGTAAAAATTTGGCTTTTCTCTCCTCATTGGCGAGGGAATTCCCTCTCCAATTAGGAGAGAGAAAATTAATCTCTACTTCCAAATACTATAGGTTTATATGCTACAACATATAATATACAATTTTTTTCTCTCTACTCATTGGCGAGGCAATTTCCTCTCCAATTAGGAGAGAGAAAATTCATCATTACGTCCAAACACTACAGGTTTATACAATACAACATATAATATACAATTTTTTTCTCTCTCCTCATTGGTGAGGGACTTCCCTCTCTAATTAGGAGAGATAAAATTCAATCCAAATCTACAAAGCAATTCAGCAAAATAGAGCAAACATTACAAACATAACCAGAGAACCCCCTCACGAGAAACAACACAGAGAACCTCCTTAATCCCTCCATCAGTCGGACTACTCCACCACTGCGGAACAACTACTCCACCACTGGGACAACCACTCAAACCACTACTCTTCGATTTCACAGGTATTTTACAATCCCTAATTTTTTTGCTAAATCTGAGGAGATAAGTGTTGGCGTTTGGAATCTAAGAAATCTAAGGAGATAAATGAAGCAGTCTAGATATATGAATTTAGAGAAAGATTAATGTTTACTGTACTATATTTATTTGTTGGTCTTTGGGAGCAATTGATTAAGTGAAATTTCAAAAGATACATCTAATATGAAATCATGAACGAGGTGCTTTGCATTTAGGTTAATTTGGCAATGTATTAACGAGAAAATATAGAGCCCAAATCATTTTAAACTACTTGATTTTTTGAAGAAAAAGATACTGGAAGTAATAATAATTCTCTGGTCATTTCAATTGTTGTTTAAAGTTTTGCATGCCTATGTTAAGTTGAATTTTTGGCACCTAGACTATGTTAAGTTGAATTTTCAAATCTGTCATTTGAAAAGTTTTTGGAGCAATGATTAAGAAAAATGTTTCATAATCAAGTTTCTGAAGTATTAAAAAAATTAATTTCAACGTTTAGATAGGGAATTCCCTCGCCAAACATATAAATATAAAATATTTTATAAGTTTGGAGAGGGTTGGAGAGGGAATCCCTCGCCAAACTAAAAATATAAATGAATATTTTTTAAGTTTGGAGAGGGAATTGCCTCGGCAAACCAAAAAGAAAATTTATTACAGTTTGAACTTGGCGAGGGAATTCCTTAGCTGAGCAAAAATCTGACACGCGGGGTTTATTAGCGTATTGGCGAGGGAATTCCCTCTCCAATTTGAATTTGTTACGAAAAATAAGCGACGTCTGTGCAGAGAGGGAATTCCCTCTCTACTGCACGTTTAGAGAGGGAATTCCCTCGTCAATTTTCCTCTCCAAACGTGATATTTCTAGTAGTGAATTGGGACAGGAGTATATTCCTAGCTTAGGAGTTAGTAGTACAATATCTCTTGCAGAATCATTTCCCGTAGTAATCAGAACAATTCGCAAAATTTAATTAACTACTTTAATTTACTTAAGCCTTTAATTTGCTTAAGTATTCGATTGATTTGGTTTTTTCAATTTTAATCTCTTTTTACAACTCACCAATGAACAACCAATTCTCCTCTGAAGCTCGATTCGATCGACCAAGTGGAGCAGCAACTTCTTGCTTTCCTTACTCATAATCATGGGGTTAATTGTGAAAAAAAGCTCTTATCTACCAAAAAAAAAAAAAAGTTTTAAATAAACCTCTTCTCTATTTGTTTAAGCAGTCTATCATTTGTTCAAGTGGACCAAAGTCTGCAATATAGAAAGAATGACACAAACTACAAGGCCAATGGGTAGTCACGGGTGTGTTCTTGGTACTCATTGGTCGGTCTTGTGATCCCAAAAACCGATAAAATAAACTCCACAAACACAATAAACTTTCAAAAAAATATCTAGACAAAGCTCTGCGAAGTTAATTTTAGCCAGAATCTCTCTGTTTTAATAATTGGCCACCTTTAAATTTCCAGGCTAGCATAGTTCACATGTCTGCATGCATGCTAAATTCTTTCAATTATCTCATACATAGAATCGCCTATAAATACACACCTCTAAGTTCTCAACACTAAACCTCAAATAGTAGTAAGTGCTCTGATTTAAGTTATTATGGATTCAAAGAGACACTTAGTTACTCTCTTTTTATTCTTTAACATTCTTTTCTTTAACCTTGTAAGTGGCTGTTGGAGTGGTTGCAATAATTCACCAATTCCAAAACCAAATCCAAACCCTAACCCTTATCCGAATCCAAATCCGAACCCTAGTCCCACAGGACACTGTCCTAGAGATGCCCTAAAATTAGGAATATGTGCCAAGGTCCTAAATGGGCCGGTAGGAGCCGTCATCGGAAACCCACCGGACATGCCTTGTTGTTCAGTACTAGGTGGACTTTTGGATCTTGAAGCTGCAGTTTGTCTTTGTACTGCATTGAAAGCTAACATTCTTGGAATCAACATTGATATTCCCATTGCACTAAGCTTGCTCATTAATACTTGTGGCAAAAGTCTTCCATCTGACTTCATTTGTGCCTAAGTTATAATGCTTAGTTCTTTGATGATGTATTCCTCTTCGTTAGGATTTTGTTTTTCGCATTGTGTTTGTTTAATTAAGTTCATTTTGTATTTTACTTCTTGGTTGTTTAGGTCTTAGGCATGAGCACTTGATAACTCGTACGTCTGAAGGGATTGTTCTTCCATTTCTTTTGTAATTCACCAATGCTTCCTTTAATGACTTGGATTTATTGCAGCTTCTATTTTCAATATTGATTTGGGAGTAATCATAGCAAGATTACTGCACAATAATCTCTTCAAGTTCACTAAATAATGAATATTTAAGGTTTTGGTTGTAATTAAAATAGTAAGGAAAAACACACTAGTAGTGTTAAATTAATAATGTTGTTTAATTAGTTAAGTGGGCATAGGTGCACGGGCGGATATAGTGTTTAATTGGCGCAGCTAGTATTTTCTATGCAAAACATAAATTTATATGGGAAATTCCACTAAAATTTCAATAATATTAGATATGAACCTATCAGTTTAAAATAGGAATTTTTACATAAATATACCACACTAACTATAGATATTACAAAATATACCAACATTATACACTTTACAAAATATACCAACATTTTATTTACACATTATATACAAAAACCAACAAAACTAAAAAATTAGGGTTTATTCCTCCTTCTTCCTGTTGCCCCCTCCCACTGCTGTCACCTCAGTCGGCGCCGCCACCCAGTCACCGTCTGCAGCCGCCACCCAGTCACTGTCGGCCGCCGCCGCCGGCCACCCACCGATTCTTTTTTCTTTTTGGATCTAAAAAATAAAATTCACAACAATACAGATATACACATTGATTTTTTAATTACAGTTGCAAAAATACATATAAACAAAAAAATACATGTATATACATAAAAAAATATGTTATACATACACTAGAAACACACATACATACAAGGATCTAAAGATATACGAATTAAACATATACATTTGTGTATGTCACATTTACACTTGACATACACATAAAAACACATACAAAAAATTACAATATATACTCAGACATACACATTCATATAACGATATACACATATATTTGTGCACTTGAAAAATATTCATCTACATACACAAAAATACAAATTCATACACCCGTCTAAAACTAGACATACACTTTGTTCCACCTTCAAAACAACCACCAAAACATACACATACACAAAAATACAAATGTATATGCATATATACACATACAAAATAAAACAAAAACAAAAAAAAAATAAGAAGGAGAAGAAGCAGATCGGAGCTCCGACAACCGTCGCCAGAGCAGTCAAGCAACAACAGCCACCACCACGCAGTAGTAAATCAGAGCAAATAGTGGTAGATTGGAACAGCTACTCAGCGACGGAGCAACATTGGCTGTGGAACAGGTCCGACGGCGAGTGAGTGGAGGAACGAGAAAGAAAGAGAGAGAAAAAAGTTAGGGTTAGATGTTAGAAAGAGGGAAAAATGTGAAAATAGTATGTTTTGTAATAAAAATAAAAATATCGTTATATTTTGTAATTTCTCAATATTGTGGGTATGTTTTATAATTTAGATGCTTAGTGTGTCAATTAGCGTAAAAGATTCTTTAAAATACACCATGAGTTAAGGAAAAAAATTATCAATATTGAGGCCACAAAGTTAAAAATTAAAATCCTAGATCAATTGTCACTGCATGAGTGCGTTATGCATATACATATAAAATTGGCGGAAGAATTTCTTTATATTCCCTGTGTTTCAATAAACATCATTTTGTTTTTTCAATATTTAAATGAAATGAATTTTGACTAACATTTAAAGGTGCACTTTTTGTATTTTTGATATGAATAAAAATTACAACATTTAACACCTTTCGTCTACTTTTCAAATCTCTCTAACATAAAAATGGGTAAATTTATACCCATAGAAATCAAGACCAACAAATTGACCAATATAGACCAATATTTTTTAATGTTATCTCCGAAATGGCCCATTTGTGCTTTATTTCGGAAATAGAATTACAACCCTAGCAACCGCATATAAAAATCCTAGCCCCCAACCTTTTATTCCTTCTCCTTCCTTTCAAAAAAAACTAGCAGCCACTCCCTTGTCCTGACATGGCCTCCCACCACTCTTTCCACCGCATCTCCTCCATCGTCTTCACTGCACCGCTAATATCTCTCCTCCCAACAACCGTCTTAGCTGTTGTGTGTGTCCACACTATCTTCTCCTTTTTTTTAATTTTTAAATAATAGAGTTCATTTTCCAAAGTAACTCTATCCAGAGCTTCGGTGAAAGTATAGTCGTATCAGTTATCATCTTCTCTCTCTTTTTTCTCTAATTTCAAAAATTTCGGCGAAATCTACTAATTTTTTATTGGATATTTTTCAATGTTGATGTTTTTTTATAGGGATTTGTATATATCCGGTGTTCTTTTAAAGTTTCTATGTAGTTCTGCCAAGAAACACGGTATAAACTATTTTATACTTGTTTATACACTTTTATACAAACTGCTTTATACTTATTTATACACTTTTATACAAGTTTCTACACGTTTGTAAAAAGGAATAAACTTATATAAATCAGTATATGTGTGATATAAAGGTGTATAAAATTTTAAATTTGTATATTATTATAAATGTTTTATAATTTTTTAGTTTTTGTGTAAATTTTTGTACATTTTGTGAGTATAAACTTGTGAAAGTAAATGGCATAAAACAATTGGCAAGAAAAAAAATTTCAGGTGAAATAAAGAAGTAACTCTGATGAAGAAATAAAAAATTCTAGTGAAAATTTGGCGATTTGTAATTTTCGGCGACTGATGGCGAGAGGGTGGCAGCTGGTGGAGCATTGGCTTGGGGAAGGACACAGTGGCGACCAGGATTTCTTTTATCAAAAGTGATGGAAATCAAGATAGCCATCAATAGCCTAAGGATGTTAATGATGCATGGATTGAAGACGCGAAAGCTCAAACAATGCTCAAGTGAATATTTTGGTCTATTTTTGAAATTGATGACTATTGTTGGACATTATTGTAACTAAACAAGTCTCTAGAATAAAGGAATTTTAACATAAAAGTACATGTTTTAGAAGTTATTTACAAAACATAGCAATATTTTAGTAAAACTACCCAATATAGAGGAAAGAAAAAGTTAATACAAAACATAGCAAAAACATAGCATAACATAGCAAAACCTTACATTATTCCTCCTATTTCCCTCAATTTCACTTTTCCTCCAACCATTTCCCCAATTTCACTTTTACTCCTCCCATTTCCCCAATTTCATTTTTCCTTTTCTCATTCTCAACCACCTCGTATCTCGATGTATTTCACTATATCTCAATATTTCTCAACTGCCCACCACCTCGTATCTCGTTGTATCTCAACTACCTACCACCTTGTATCTCGATGTATCTCGGCTGCCAACCATATCGTATCTCGTTGTATCTCAACTACCAACCACATCGTATCTCGCTGTATCTCAACTACCAACCACCTCGTATCTCGATGTTTCTCAACTACCAACCACCTCGTATCTCGATGTTTCTCAACTACCAACCACCTCGTATCTCGTTGTATATCGTTGTATTTCAACTATAAACCACGTCGTATCTCGTTGTATCTCAACTACCAACCATCTTGTATCTCAATGTATCTCAACTACCAACCATATTGTATCTCGATGCATCTCAACTACCAACCTTGTACCTCATATCTCGTTGTATCTCAACTACCAACCACCTCGTATCTCGTTGTATCTAGCTGTTTCTAGACTGTTTTAGAATTGTTTCATCCTATTTCTGCGTTGTTTCTCACTGTTTCTAAACTATTTCATATTTTTTGCATTGTTTCATATTATTTTTTACATTTTATTTCAGACTTTTTTCACTAACTGTTTCAGACATTTTTAGCTTCGTATCTCGTTGTATCTGCACTATTTTTGCACCGTATCTAACTTTTTCTATATTTTTTATACTGTTTCTGCACCGCAGCTAATTTTTTCTAGACAATTTTTTCATACATAAATGGGCAAATAATACAACCAGAATAATAAGGAAATTGATTTAAACAAAAAAGATGCATTCTGCCGATTGAAAATTATGTCGTTAGAAACAGCACATCTCTCTCTTTTACATACAGCTATGAAACAAAACGCAACCATCAAGCTACCATAGAAGGTTCTGTTTTGCACCAAAACCATTGAAGTCACCATCGTCAAACGTTGTTCTCAGCTACAATAATCCATCAAGCCACTACCCTCGCCGAAAACACCATAGAACTAGAGAGAGAAAATGGGCAGTGAGGGATATGATATACACTGAATCAGGACATAGGGGTTTGAGAGGCAGAACCAGTGGCAACTACAAGATACCACCACCGAAAAAGGTCACCACCGGATCCTCCACGTCGGCGGTTACTGTGTCTTATTTTAACATCATTTTGCTCTGCTTCTTGACGCTAGATCGGTGGGATATGGTGGCTTACACGCCGAGAACCATAAGTCAGTCATCTCCTTCGTCTTTTCGCCTCCATTCCTGTTCTCTAATTGGTGTATAAAATAGTGACAGGGGGATGGAGTCGCAGCGACATCGCCAGTGAATGGATCGTTGTCACTCATCCTCTGCCATTTTGGTTGTTTCCCGTTCACCATGGCTACCAGTCCCACCGGGATTTGCAGTGTGATTGAAATCCCCTTTGCTCAATGGTTGTTTCATTCTTTTGCTTGCTATGGTGGTTGCTACAGTTTTGATGGGGAAGGTGGTGGTGGTGGAGCTGTAGATGTTAGGTTGGAAGTGGTGAGGCTGCTGGGGTGGAAATAGGGAAAGGTGGGGTGGTGATGAGGGCCTGTCGGGGTTGTAGCTCAGCCATGGGAGGCGGTTGCGGCTAATACTGTACAAGCGGGAAAAAAAGCTCTAAAATATCTTGGTTGTTGTGAAATATGCTAGAAAAAATATTGATATGTCTTGTAATTTGTAGAATGTTGCTATTCTTTTGTAATATAGGGGTACACGTTTGTATATTTGCGTAAAAAATCCTACTATAAATAGTAGTATATCTTTGAGTTATTAGGGTTACTTTATGATGATTTGAGAATGAAACCTCTTTGATTAGTATAGGGTATATCCCTTTGTATCTCTTTATGGAACCTCACTTGAATTTCTCCTTCTATGATCCATGTATGAGTTCCTTATTTCTCCCTTGGTTTGAAGTAATGATTAAATTGTGGTTTAATTGTTAGTTTAACCATTCTTTCTGACATGACCCGAAATCCGGTTAGACCGTGCGGGAACCCGACATCCTCCCCTAGACCCGTCGGGCGAACCCTTACCAAAATTAGGAAAATAAATATGACAATTCATAAATAAGGACAAAACTTAAAAAAACACAGACATACTGATACCTCTAAGCTGTATAAAAGAAATTACAGCTGACTACCCAATATACTAGGTTTAGGGCTATCCACACTAGACATCTAAGAGTACAAAAGAAGGCAGATACCTCCTGAAGGGAGCAAAATGCAACTGAAATAATAAACAATAAACTAGTGGCCATCCAGAATAAAAGCTGGCTCACCCTGACAGCTGAAGTCGTCTTCACTCCTTCACAACGTGGCGAACCCAATCTTGGAGCGAACCTGCCGAAACGAAATAGATAGACAAGAAATAAATAACAAACGAGGGTGAGTCAAAAGGACTCAATAAGTGGGGCAGACTAGCTACCTCAAAGAATAGGATAGCTAGCCAGGGAGAAGAAACAGATAAACCAAATTCCTCTTATTTAAATTATAAAAAGGCAGAGCCAGGTAATAACCGGAAACACATATGAAACAATAAACTCAACCAGGAATACGAGCCAGAAACATATCAACAAATAAGCAATGCACGTATAAGCAGAACAGTAGTTATGTACCACAAGTCTACACAATGGTATGAAATGAAATGAAATGAAATATGATGCAAAGGGTCACATGTTCCAAATGAATGGAGCGGAATCCTCCTGCTCCTAAAGCGGAATCCTCCTGCCCTCAGTATGATGCAATGGAGCGGAATCTTCCTGCTCCTTGGGCGGAATCCTCCTACCTTCAATATGATGCAATGGAGCGGAATCCTCCTGCTCCTAGGTCGGAATCCTTGTACCATCAATATAATACAATGGAGCGGAATCCTCCTGCTCGTAGGGCAGAATCCTCCTACCCTCAATATAATGGAATGGAGCGGAATCCTCCTGCTCCTAGGACGGAATCCTCCTACCCTCAGTATGATGCAATGGAGCAAAATCCTCCTGCTCCCGATATGATATGCAATGTAATGCATATGAATGACATATAATGCATATGAATGCAATATGATGCAATAATAACCCTTCACCGGCGCGGGACTCTCATCGACAGCCGGGAAGTAGATGCCAACTCACAGCCAGAGTACAATGCTCAGATCCTCAATGCAATACCAACAACAGGACATAACATATAATATACAATGTAAATCCAAAGCTAAGGCGTAATGAGTACGCCTATCGGCAGCTACACACGTAAGGAATAAGTAGTAGAAAATCCACGAGGCCAGGTGCCTCCAAAGAAATGGATGTAAACACTTACCTTATTTCAACTTGCTACTCAAAAACCACTTTATCCTTTGGATTCGCTGCCAAACGATCCTGCTTATTCAATAAGCAGAAAATATATCAATTTAGGCTAAAGGCTTCATTCCTCATATCTTAGGGCAATCCGGTTAGGAACCTAATACCCTATTCGCATACGCAATACGCAGGCCAGGCCTATGTACAGGGTTTAAGGTCACACAACCAAACCCTAAATAAATTATATTTATATGTTGCCCATAACTCACTGACTACAAATATATAATCAATTCCATTATCGGGGTCCAATTGACCCTTTAAACTATCAGTTGAACTTATTAAAATGATGTCTAATATTCCAATTTTTACCATCAAAATATATTCAAACACACGTAATAAACTCAAATAATATATTAAGATCATTACATGAATGTTTCAGGGTAAAAATTCTACTTTTTTCCGGCTCCTTTTCCTTTCTTTTCTCCATTTTCCCTAATTTTTCGCGGTATGACTTTTTTGTTGTAGCGGCTGCTCCATTTTCTTGTTTCTGTTTATGTTAGTTACTTCTGTATCTGCTCGTCCTTAGCTTTTACCCCCACCGCCAAACTTCTCATTTTCTTTCTTTTGTCTTTTCCTTTTTTTTCTTTTTTTTATTTTCTTTTCGTAACGAAAATAAAACGGTACCTTACGATATTCAAAATAATTTCAACTTTTGCATACAAGTTATACCAAACTTATGTGACGTACTCGCTAAGGCGGATCTCAAATCGGATTCCAGAAACTCAAAATACAAATTAAATGGAAAAAGGTCAAATTATTTAACTTTCGGCATTTTAGCGGAAACTAGCCGAAAACCTCGAAATTCACTTTCAAAAAATTACAAAAGTCACAAATAATCATACGAACCTAATGGCATTTTCAGATTTCGAATCGGAGCTCGTTCGCCAAAACCGAGCTCGAAAATATCTTTTTAATATTTATCGACAATAAAAACTGAAATCTTCTTCCGATACGTACCAAACGAGGTCTGATTTAGCTCAATTTTTACAGATAAGTCCTAATGGACCTTACGAAGATTTTAAAATTATCGGCATAGCAATCGGAGTCCTAACTTCCGAAACGACTGACCTAGGTCGTTTCATTCTCCTCCACTTATACTCTCGTTCGTCCTCGAACGAGCCCATGTTTAAAGAAAAGTTTACACAGATAACAAAAGAACTTGAATGACCTTCACCAACTACTGCATGGACATTATCTCATGATTGTAAAATCAGAATTATAACACGCACACCGAACTCTTGGAAATAAACATATCTGGATAATATCATAACGCAATTGCCCAGCTTACTCTGGTTAAGCTGATCCTTCCTCGATCACGAGAGGAGAGCTCTACATTTTCGAAGCAAAGATACACGGAAATTTGAATGGGTTAACATGATTTAGCCGATAATCACCTCTTCGATATACCTTTCAATATAGAACAGGTCGATGGAACTAAGAATTAGCTCATGCTTGATGCAATAGGGGAGCTTTTGAAGTACCTTGTCACTACACACTATAAAAGATTTGATGCAAGCTATATTATTTTTACGAATGCACTATGCAACATCTCAGTTGATGTTAGTGTTGTTCCGCAAGCTCCTTGTGGGAATGTAGTTACTCATATCCTAGTGTATGTCAAAGGTTCATCTAAACAGGGTCTATCATATGAGGATATGGATCATGCAAATACTACTGGATAGTATGATGCAGACCAGGAATGATTTTCAGACTGACCATCTACTTCAGGGTATTATCTTTGAATTGGAAATATTATGACTTGAAAAAGTAAAAATAAAAGAGACATGTAGTTGGACCATGAGCTGAGGCAGAATACCAGCAAAAAAGTTGATTACATGTGCACTTATAACACTTAAAGTAACTTCTCAAAGAGTTGAGGTGTGAAGGAGATATGCCAATGATGGATGGACGATAAGCTGCACTAGACCTTTAACTCTAAATTTTCATGAAGTAAAACAGCGTCAGTATGAGGATCAAGTTCTAGTTAAATACAGACAGATAGCCAGAAAAAAAATCGGAGTCACCATACAGGGTTACTACTGACGGTGTTCTCATGTATAAAGATAGACTTTGTGTCCCTGATGTTGCAGATTTACGTGGGCAGATTATGATAGAGGCACATTATTCCAAATACACTGTTCATTCAGGTTCGACTAAGATTTACCATGATCATAAGCAGATTTGTTGGTGGGACGGAATGAAGTGTGACATAGTAGAACTTGTGGCTCAGTGTTCTAATTGCCAGCAAGTTAAAGTCGTATCATCTTTCCAGACTTTATACTTTCAACAGATAGGTACGTATATATGATCAGGTTGTCAGCTTATCTCTATCATTAATAGATTATTAGTGGGTTTAACAATGATCGAAACTCATTGTAGGTTTTTGTCGTGGCCCTAGGTTGGGTTGTGACAAAAGTGGTATCAACGCCTTAGAGATTTAGTATTACCATTTAGTATTTGGAGGAAGACTCCTCCACTTAAAGCACAAACTCATGCAGCTATTTGAATAGGAATAACCATCCCCGCACAGTCGGCTGGATTAAGAAAGATTTAGCTAAAACATAATGTGTTTCAGACCTAAGCTACCAAATTACCCTCTTGAGTTGCCAAACAGCTGCAACTCTCGAGTTCCCAACTCCATACCTTTGTCATAAGCACCACCGCTTGATAGCTCAATTCACAAGTCGGACGACACTCTCCATTACCCTTAGTAGCCTTGAAACACAATAATGTGCTTATCCGGCTACCTTGACACGCACTCTGGCTCAACATAGGGAACATCACAAGCGGCTACAAACTGCCCAAGCTCACTATTTCCGGATGAGGAAGAAATGGTAATAGACCGACGATAGAAATAATTAGAACTTCAGGAAGCTCATCTTCTTAATTCTTGGCTACCAGAGCTAGACTACTTCCGAGTCGAGCTAGCCAAAGAATCGCAATTGAAGAAATAGACATTAATTAAGCTTTATGGAATGACATCTATGCCAATTTATCCTCCTAATAAGAAGGAAACTCCGACAATTTATCAGGAAACCCTTTTATAACCCAGATAAGCTCATAGGATATCATGACTTTACTAGCGTTTTGAACCAAGAGGAGATACGTCGATTGAATATTACTTACTAATCACTTTGCACCGGAAGAAATAATATCACTTTCTGATGGTGACGAATAAGAATCCCACCATCCTATCAACACTGAATTCCAAAGAGAGATAGACTGACTTGACATAATAAGAGAAAGTGGTACAACAGGATGCCAAGCAGACAATACCGACACTCTCTCTCAAATTTCTCACATTTAAACCATATTAACTAGGAGGATCTCAGAAATGCCAGGAATAAATCATACAATAAGCTCACCCCTCTACCGCAACCGATTCTTAATAAAAACGACATCCAAGAAAACTATGGAAACATGATAAGACAACCATTTCCAAATCGATCGGAAGAATCAAAGCTTACACACATATAAGTGAGGAAGAAATACTTGGGTCTACTACATCAGATACCTCAACATCCTGCCAGACTGGTAGTTCTTCGAACTGCCTCAACGGCTGAGCCGAGCCGCTACCCTGATAATTACTTCTAGAAGAACCATAACCACTACGCTCTCGACCGCTATCAAATGAGGGTATATCTCTGGTTGATTAAGATCTAAATGAAATTCCTTGCGACTGTGCAGGTGCCTGATGACGAGAAAAAGGACGACTGCCTACTTGCCGGACTAAGGAAAAACTCCTCAAAGGATAACCAGACTCATGACACTGATAACACCCTTTTCTCTAAAAATATAAACTGGACAGATTATTGATAGCTACAAATCGAAAACTTAGTCTATCTTAATGAACTACTAGCGCACTTTAAGAATTACGCTCTACCAGCTGAGATAACCTGGCAGGTGACCTCCCAAAATAATCAGAACTCTTACCTCTAAATGAGGTACCATGGTTACCCACTAGGGCCACGGGATCTCTTGCTCTCCCTCTCTAACTCTTCCCTCTCTAACTTATGGTATGCCTAATACCTTTGAGCAATATCAACAACAACATCAAATGAAGACCCAACCTCAATTTCTCGAGCCATCTGGGATCTCAAGGAAGGAGAAAGGTCACCAATAAATCTTTGAACATTTTCAAAAGGTCTATGGAGTAGTTCTAGTGCATATCCAGCCATCCTAAAGAATTTATTCTCATATTCTAAAACCGACAGGCTACCCTGTCCAATCCACTCAAACTGGCGATACTTTTCATCTCGCTCGCAGCACGAAAGGAACTTTTTCATGAATCTATAAGAAAAACCGAACCAAGTTAGCTAATAAGAGAGCTGTCCACCAATCCAGGACTGGACCTTGAAACTGGAAAGCAGAATAATCAACACCATACCGCTCGATATTATCAAGAGCCTGAAGGATACGATGACATCATTGTATTTTAAAAATTTACACAGATAAAATAATGCAACATCTTCGGACGCTCGGACCGAGCTATTACTTGGGCTAGCCAACCAACCAGAATAATTAGAGGCACAACGCATACAGTAATCACCTAATTTTGGCACCAAAATTCATAAAACTTGCTCAAAATAGTCGTATTAGATTCTTAGGACGTTTCGTCAAATTTTTCTGGACTTCTAGTGTTTGTTCTAACTAAATTTATCATTAATTAGGAAGTAAAATGTGAAAATTAACAAAAATTGCTTGTTATGTGTTAATTGTGATTATATATTTTTAATTGTGGGGTTTTTCATTTAGTTAATTGTGTGTACTTTAAATAAATGTAGACTTTTTAACTGGTCATTTGTAAAAATATTAGCCCACTTCTGTTGACCCAGCCCATGAAAGACTCAATACTAGCCATTGATCTTATCTTGATTCAACGGCTCAGATCATCCCTGACTTTCATGTATAAAACCTTTGTTTTTTCCTAATTTTTCTCACACACTCCACAAGTATCCTAAGACTAATTAAATGCTGCTGAAATTTCCACTCTCCCACCGGATATCGCATCCCACCGCTGCCCCACCGTTGCTCCGCCGCCTTCCGCCTCTGCGCCGCCGCCGGCCACCACCTCCGGTGGCCGGAAAAATATAAAAAATATATCATTGGAAAGATCTTGAGTCCCCCATTCCATTTCTCAACTCGGATTCTCCAAATTCTTAGCCGTTTCTCGTAGATCGGGTTTTAAAGTTCTGGTTGAACTTGACTCCGGCGACTTGTTGCGTTTTTTCGGTAAATTTTTGGCTCTTTCCTTTCTCCTCACCCTCCTCTCTCACCCCCGCATCCCCGTTTCCTAAATACCCCGTCCCCTGTCTTCCATTTTCCCTCCCCGTTTTCTCTGTTTTCTTTTCTATTTTTCTTGTTATTTGTTTCGTTTTCTTCTTCTCATTTTCTTCTTCTCTTTCTTGATTGTGGGTATATGTTGCCACTCGTTTAGATGTTGGTGTGGGGGCTGTAATGAGGATGAATTTGGAGGGGGCTATGATGATTGATATAGGGGTTGAGGTGATGTTTGGTTTGTGCAGTGGTGCGAGTGGATTTGAGGCAGTGGAGGGGCTGTTTTTCAGTCATTTGTCGAGGCCGTGGTGCGAGGCAACGTGGGCAGTGCTGTGACGTTTGAAGTGAGGCAGCGACGAGCAAAGGCAGCGAGGCAGTGTACGAGGCAATGTTGCGGCGATGATACTATAAGCAGTTTAGACGCAGCGGCTATGGAACTTGTCCACGGGTTAGAAAATTAGACTTTGCTCTCTTCTGTTTGATTCTTGAATTAGCGTGTTGTTCGTTTCATAGGCTGATTTTCTCATTTCCTTAAGCAAGAAATTTGCTTCGTTTGTTCTAGTTCCTTTCGGTGTGAAATTATCCCCCCTGGTCTTTGTTTATAATCCGAGCTTGAATAGATGTTTGAGCGCTCAATTCTTGTGTAGTTTAATTGAAATTCAGTTTACAAGTTGTCATTAGTTCATAATTTAGAACGGATTTTTGGGAAAGTTGGCCCAGGAAGTAATATTTAACCATGGAAATTGCATTGTTCTATGTTGTTATGCATGACTAATAGGTTTGGAGCCTGATCTGTGTAATTAGGCAGGAGGTTTAGTTTTTTTTAGTGTCATTGGTCAATTGTAGGATGCCTGATTTATGCTTTAGTCAAATTAGATGATAAATTTGTAAGTTTAGTTGGCTTTTAACTAGAAGTTGGAAATCTGGCATAGTCTTTGGTTATTGTAAGTTTTAGTTTGTTTATTTAGTCAGGCTAAGGGAGTATAATCAGTTTGCTATTAGTTTTAGTTTGGTTTTAAGTTTAGTTTGGTCATTTGGTTAGTTTGGGGCTGATTTAGTTAGTCTAGTTTGGTCCTAGACCTTCTAGTTAGTGTAATGAGTGTTTGGGGGTCCTTTTAAAGGACATTTTTCAGCTTTTTAGGACTGTTTTGACTGCTGAAATAGTCATTTTTCAGCTGCTCTACTATGCTGAAAATAGCCAAAAAAAAAAACACTCAAGTGTAGGGGTGTGGGCTTGTACTTTTGTACAAGTCCATACTCCACCCTTTGGCCTCATCTTTTAGCTATATATAGGAGTCTTTACTCCTCATTTAAACCACCAACAACATGCTGAAAATTAGAGAGAAAGAGAGAAAAAGTGAGCAAGTGAAAGAAGGAAATATTTGGTGAGTTTTAAGTGTAAAGATTTAGAACCAAAAGACCTCTATACCAAGAGTCTTTTGGGTCATAAATCTTTGGTTTCAAGTCAAGTTTAGAGGTGAAAGAGTTGTCTATCACTGGTTTTAGCTTGCTTGCTGTGGTCATCTCATTTGAGACTCAACTTGTGATCATTTGTTGGTTCTTGTGATATTAAAGAAGTAGTACACACAAGGTATTCCTTAAACTTCCTTGTATTTTACCATTTTTATTAACAAAAATCAGCATGTTCAAAGTATGAAATTTATGTTTTTATGTGATTTATTATGATAGTATATTGATAAATTTTGAGTTGTGTTAAAACAAGAAGTATGGCTAGTTATTACATAGGCATATTTCGCAAGTTTGTTAACTATTCTTAAGCCATGTATGTGCGAAAAGAAAGGATGGACGATTATGCAAAACTTAGGATTTAATCAATGAGAGCGCAAGTTAAATGTCAATTTAAAGGATAATGTGGAATGAAAAGAAAATGCTAAACAAGACGGAAAGTGGATGAAAATGCCAGAACTCATAAATTGCAGAAATAGCCTCGTTTTTGCTCTTTTTTTACAAAACAGTCACTATATAGGCGACAAACAGATTATGATTAATTCTTTTCCCAAATGACCTTTAATGCAACTTATTAATGCAAATGGTCAACCCACTATGCAAAATTGAGTTGTTTAAATTTAATAGGTTCTATTTTCGCAAGCAAAATAACTAGCCAGCTTATTATTGCAAATGGGCCAGCCCACTAACAATATAAATGGATCAAAATAGAGTAAGAGGTCTTTTTTTTTAAGAAATCAGCATACAAGCCTTTCAATGCAAAAAATTCCAGCCCACCTTTTATATTTTAACCAATAGCCACTCTTTTGACAAAACAATATTTAAATTGGCAAACTACTCACTTGTGTAATAAATGGTTCCATTATTTGGCAAAATTTAATTATTTGAAGTTAATTAAATTCTTTTAAAAATAGACCAGTCCTTTGTGAGGTTGGAAATGCGCAATATATTTTATTTATTTTTGAATCAAAGTGTAAATTCGTCCAGTCCTCTGTGAGGTTGGATAAGAATAACATTTTTTTTTATTTTTTCTGAATCAAAGTACAAATTCAAATTAACGGCATTAATATAACAACCATATTTAATAAATTAAAATTGCGACAATAAAGCAACTGTGCTTGGCACAGGATTCGAGGGTGCCTAATACCTTCCCGAGAGTCAACTGAGAACCTTACCCGAATCTCTGACGCAGACTATTAGACGAGTCAAGGGTGTTCCAGGTACACCACTTTGGTGACTTGGCACACCTTTAACTTGTCAAGTGGCGACTCTGATTTTCTCTTGAATAATTGTGTACCTTTAACACTCGTCATAACCTTTTAAATACACAATTCTATTTATTTTAGTTTTTGTGTGTTAAAAAAGCGCGTGACAGCTTGGCGATTCCGCTGGAGAAATTAGTGAAAACTAGAATCTCTGGCTTTGATAAAATTGTCTCATGTTTTAATTTATTAAATAATGGTTGTTATATTCTTGCCGTTATCACATGAAAAGTTGAATGTTACTGCTTTGATATTTTGAACTGTATATAAACTGTCTTCTTCCGCAACCCTCTGAGTCTCTGAAACACACGCACACGTGCACTTACCAGATTGCTTGTGGGATCTGGGACTTTCTTACTAAATTGCCCATGATTTAGAAGGAAAGCGTGACGGGATTTTAGGCCGGACACACTGTCTCCGGATGGCCCTGATGCGCTTTCCGCCCGGTTTGTCCACCGGGTTTTCAGCCAGTCTAGACACTGAGTCAGTTGTGTCACCTAGAGTTAAACCCTTAGGCCCAATTATCATCATCATATTTGACTTAATGAGTTGCGGTACACCGGTATTGCACTTGTCTAGGCTGACCCCTTTGTGTCAAGATGGGCCCGTGTCCCGAAAAGACACATTATTGGCATCTTATGTGTTGCATTTGTTGTAGAAAGAAGGTTGTTATGCCGACCGATCACCGGGGGTGGGTGTTAAATTTTGAAAACAAAAAAAAAAAATTGAATTGAGAAAAATAAAAAATGGGTTTAGTCCCGTGTCTCAAAATATCTTTAGTTATCATTTTACGCCGTTATAATGGCGAATTTTTTTCAAGAACTTTTTAGAGTCTAATTTTGTGTACGGGTTTGGTCTCAAGTATTAGAAAATAATTTGTCATAATTTTGCGCCGTTATGGTTTTGCGCCGGTATAATGGCAAAATTTTGGGACCCTTTTGTCTTTGAGTCTGTGTCCAAGTCAAGTCCATATTTTTGGAAAGTAATTTATCGGGGTTTTACGCCGTTATAATGGCCAATTTTTGTAAATCAATTTTGCATCTAATACGTGTAATATTTTGTGTCGTCGTGTCGTCATAATGGCCAAATTTTGTACATACTCAAAGATTTTTTTTCGAATTAGATCAAAGAGTTTGTTTAAAAAAAAAATTGTGGCCATTTTTATGTTGTCATAATATCCGATTTTGGGATCACCTTTCGGATAAAAAAAAATTATTTTGTTTCATAATCTGTTCTTAAGTTCTGTTAGAACCTCCCTCGGGTTGAGTCTTAAATTTTTCATTAAACAAAAAAAAATATTATTTTTAGGGTCCCACTCTACTTTGTATAGTACTTTTCAAGGTCAAGACAGGGTACAAATGATAAATTGCAATTAGCTAAGTTGTATTTTGTGTCGATCCTCGTGGAATAATTTGACTCCGCTAAAATATCGAGTCTCATTATTTTCACCGTCCGGGTGTACCCACATAATGTGTCAGTTTGTATATATCTTTGACTCGTGTATCACGTTAAGCAGTTTATTTTTAGTCTGTCTCGTGTCGTTTGTCTAAATTATATTTTTGAGTCAGAAAAAGAGGTAAAGAAAGAAAAATCATAAAAATCATCCAAGTTTGTCCTCGTTCTAATTACGTGTCAGTTACAATTTTGTTCTGATTTTTCTCAAGGCACGTAAGCAATCTTTAAGGGATACGGTCGGTACACTCGGCTTGCGCCGAGAACCATTTCGGGATGACGCATAACAACCCTAGGCTTGCAATTTGTGACTCTTTTGTGCTAATCTGATTTGTTTGCCACTAGCCATAGAGTTTGGAAGTTGCTACGGAATTTTGGCATTGTCTCGCGCCCGTACGCAATAGGATCAAAGGGACCTGTTACCATGCCGTTTGATAAGGGAAGTTCTGAGATCAGCGCCCATGAACTTCTGGTGCTGGAAAACAAGAGGTTGACTGAAGAGGTCAAAAATTTGAAACAATTGGTGGCTGACTTGTATATTGCCATTGCCACGGGAAAAACATCTCCTCCTATGCCAACCAATCTTTTAGGGGCTGCTTCATTCTCTGCACATCAGGCACGTGGCTCACCTACTAAATTTGAGGACCCACAGTATTCTCCCGACTTTCCTTACTACCAGAATGATACAAGTGATGGGGGATCGTCTAAAATACATCCTTGGGCACCACATCCATCTCAAATGGGGCATACTTCGCCCAGAGCCTCTCTTCCACCATTCACAGGTCCTATTAGGAGGGAGAATCTTGGGAGGAAAGATGAAAGGGAGCGATGTCAAGGAAGCAGGAATGAGAAAGAGTACGAACAACCCCACTCATACCCCCTGGCACAACAAAAGCATAATCCGGAACGCCACCCTCCAAAAATTTCAAAATATTCCAATACTCCACTTTATACAGCGCGTGCATATGTTCCAGCACCTTCGCATCCACAATGTCGCGCAGCAAGCCCACAGCCCACAAATAATACTCCACAAAACTATTTCCACGCTTCTCCAAACCCCACTCACCGATCAAAGAAAGCCTTCCGCCCTTGTCCATATCACAAGATGTTACGAATGCAGAAAAAGAAGGAGCTCACGCCAATTGGGGAATCTTACTCCGGCATTTTCCAGAAACTGCAGAATGTGGGTATGTTGAAGCCAATTGCCGGAAATGTGCATCCAAGGGCAAAGATAGACCGTACTCGTCAATTTGCTTATCACTTGGGCACACTAGGACATGACATGAATGATTGTCGTCATCTCAAGAAGGCGATCCAAGCTCTGATAGATAATGGTCAGATTCAAGTCGAGGGCTTAGATACAATAAATATCAACCAGAACTCATTGCATGTCTGTGATGATGTGCACATGGAGGGTATGGTATGTGGAGAAGATTTGAGAGCTGAATCTGCAATACCGATAGTACCTGTTGGTGATGTGTCAATTAGGGCTAACCAAATGCTTGTGACAGTGAACTGTGTTCCTGAAATAGTGTTTGGGGTAGTAGACAGAGCAAAGGGTGAAGAAATGAAAAAGACGAACATGTCTCTCGAGAAGCCAATTCCATATCTTACCCAGTCATTCATCAATCCCAAAAAAGTGAAGTCTACGTTGATGGGAGTTGGAGAAAATAAGGAAAAGCAGAAGATGTCGCCAGATTCAGGGAATTTCTTTGGTATCAGCATGGTACATCTTGGTGAAGGGCTCAGCAATGCCTAACAATGGAAAACTAGCCCTGACTTGCAATTGAGTGACTGTGAAATATTGTAGCTTGTTTTGCTAATCTTTCTGTGTACTTGGTTATTTAAGGGTTGTAATCCAAGTGCATTATTTTGCTTATTTTGATGTTCAAACCCTTCTATCTTTAATTCAATGAAAAGCGAGATCTTTTCTCGTCTCGACATTATTTCTCTTATTTTCTTTCTTGGTCTTGTTTTCTTAGTATTCTGTTTTATGTTTTCTCGACCTTAATAACATGACATGCGTGCGGAATTCACATCTTGATCTAAACACGTGCTCTGGCATTGTGAGCTATCTGAGTAGTAAAACGGGATAAAAGAGAGGGTGAAATAAGTTGGGAATTAATCAATATCCATCCGATAAGGGAGATCGGCGAGAAGTTCAAATCGTGTTTGGTCGCTTTGGCCGAATTTGTAATACCAGTTTTGAGAACCATCGTTGAAGTAAAAGTCGAGGACACGTGTGGATTAATCCAGGTCAATTGATTGAACCATTATTTATGCGAGGCATTCTCGGGTCGGGATGACGAACGGCTTTCGTTTCTTCTACCCTCCCTTGGAATCAATTTGATGTGATTTAAAGAAAAAAAAAAGAAAAAAAAAAGGAAAAGAAAAGCAACAAAAATCTACCTCAGTGGTAGAGCTACGTCTGACCTGATTCCTCTCAAAAGGATACGTAGGCAACCATTCGGGTGCGGTCATAACAGGAAAAAGTTCATTTTTTCCCTGTTCCTCGTTGACGCAAAAGCTTGCCTCCAAGTTTGCGGCCAATGTCAAAGGAAATTCAAACCTCCAATGTATTTTAAACTGGGGCAGAAGTTTGTTTTTATTTTATTTTAATAAAATAAAATAAAAGAAAACTTCTATTTTTTGTACCATCTATTCATATGTTTCATGAGATATCAGTCTCGAAATCGGAGACGAAACTTAAAGTGCCCCAGTTTAGGATAAACTGGGGCAGAAGTTGGTTTTGAAAAAAAAAAAAGAGGGAGAAATTCAACATCCCTTTATGGTTGTGTTCATCTCAGGGAATAATCTCAATATCCTCTATGTTTTCATATCAGAAATTCAAAAGATAATTCCTCGATTTTTCAATAAATTGGGACCTCAGTTAGTTATTATTTAAAAAAAAAAATGATTCCAAGGGTTGTAATATTTTACCAAGTCGTTTCATGAGATGCTTTCATACCGCTCTTCAAACCAAAATAAAATAAAAAAAAGAAAAAAAGAGAATCCCCAATTTGCCTAAACTGGGGAAAAAATTTGATTTATTTTTCAAAGGCGGTGATTTCAAATCATGTAATGCTCATTCTAGTCATCTCATGAGATGTTTTTGAGCTTTTATGCTGAATCCTTTTCTTTATAGCCTAACCAAATCCAACATTACAGTCCAGATAAAGACCCTTCTAACCGATCATTGAGAATGTCAAGCCGAGTGGGGTGTCAAGGGACAATTTTCACACTGTAAAGTTGCGTTTCTTATGAGTCAACAATCGCATTTAGAAGCTGTGGGCACCAGGGTCATTAAAGGAGAAATTCTCTGAAGAATAAAGATAAAGGCCGAAAATTGAAGAAAGAAAGAAAAGGTGGGGTCGATCGGCAAGGAAAGATAGGAGATCGATGAGGAAATAGCGAAAAATGACCAAAAAAAAAAAAAAAACAACAACAACAACAAACAAAAAAAAACAACAAAAAGAAAAAAAGAAAAATGAAGTCTTGTCAGTGAAAACTTGAAAAGGCGCTGCAAGACAATAGTGAGTTAAAAGAACAAAGAGAGAGGCTAGTCGGTGAAAACCTGAAAGGGCACTACTAGTCGAATGAGGGTCGTTAGATTTGCCATCAAACAAGATTTGAAGAATGGGAGCAAAATCAGGGATAGATCGTGTGAACGGATGAAGAGTTGATTCCAAAATACATGTCATGTTTAATAAGGTCGTTATTTCAACTCCGGATAAGTTCTTCTTTTTCTGGAGACATCTTTCATTCAATGTCTCATCTTGAAATTCTTTCATTTTTATTTTTCTTCTCATTTCTTTTTTGAGCAATAGAAAGCTTCGCAAAGCTCGTTTACAAGTTTCATAGTCGTACTAGAGCAAGTCAGGACCAACCTAGATAATTGGAGTCTAATGTTGCACATTGGTATAAACAATGACGGTCCAAAGAATGTACCATGAAAGAGATCGTCCAAGAATAAGAAGATTCAAGATGCAGTTTCCAGTCTTAAAGTCAAAATCCGCACAACTATAAGCGGACATTTCATTTTCAAGTCAAAGCCAGCCTGAGCGGCAATTTCAAATTTCAAAAGTTCCAAATTTCAAGTCAAAGCCAGCCCAAGCGGCAATTTTAAGAGCAACAGTTTCAACTTTCATGTCAGAAGCAACCTTTACAAGAAAATTCATTTAGAGAAAGTCGAGGCACCCACCTGGAGAATGAGGGAGTAGTTTAGTGAAAGTTGAGGCACCCACCTGGAGAATGAAGGAGTAGTTTAGAGGAAGTCGAGGCACCCACCTGGAGAATGAGGGAGTAGTTTAGAAGAAATCGAGGCACCCACCTGGAGAATGAGGGAGTAGTTTAGAGAAAGTCGAGGCACCCACCTGGAGAATGAGGGAGTAGTTTAGAGAAAGTCGAGGCACCCACCTGGAGAATGAGGGAGTAGTTTAGAGAAAGTCGAGGCACCCACCTGGAGAATGAGGGAGTAATTTGGAGAAGTCGAGGCACCCACCTGGAGAATGAGGGAGTAGTTTGGGGAAGTCGAAGCAACCACCTGAAGAACGAGGGAATACATTTGAAGAAGGCTAGGCGCCCACCTGAAGAACGAGGGAATACATTTCTGTAAAGAGGGAAGACCCACCTGAACCAAAATCGGTGGTTTTTATTTTCTGCAAGAGCAAGACTCACCTGAACCAAGAGCGGTGGTTTTATTTTCAACAAGTGAGGGGAGCAAGGACCAAGAAGCTCATCTCGGGAAGCATGAAGACTTAGAATAGGAATTGTAACTTTACATTTTCAATGTTGTACTTTCATTTTCTCTGTAAAGCAATGACCGCCAATCAGCAAGCAACCAGTGACCAGCAACGACAACCCTTGTGTACCTAAGAGTGTCTAGTATCAGCCCCAAGTGTGTCTAGAAGAGTCTCTAGTTTGTCTTAGTAGTCTAGAGTGTCTAGTTTGTCTTAGTGTGTCTAGAAGAGTCCCTTGTTTGTCGTAGTAGTCTAGAGTGTCTAGTGTCATCTTAGTGGTCTAGAGTGTCTAGGTTTGTCTTAGTGAGTCTAGAAGAGTCTAGTGTCTGTTTGAATGCGGTAGTCCCATGACACGACCCGAAATCCGGTTAGGTCGTGCGGGCACCCGACATCCTCCCCTAGACCCGTCGGGCGAACCCTTACCAATTAAATTAGGAAAATAAATATAATAATTCATAAATAAGGACAAGACTTAAACAAAAACACAGACATACTGATACCTCTAGCTGTACAAAAGAAATTACAGCTGACTACCCAACATACTAGGTTTAGGGCTATCCAGACCAGACATCTAAGAATACAAAGAAGACAGATACCTCCTGAAGGGAGCAAAATGCAACTGAAATAATAACCAATAAACTGGTGGCCATCCGGAATCAAAGCTGGCTCACCCTGACAGCTGAAGTCGTCTTCGCTCCTTTACAATGTGGCGAACTCAATCCTGGAGCGAACCTGCCGCAACGAAATAGATAGACAAGAAACAAACAACAAACAAGGGTGAGTCAAAAGGACTCAATAAGTGGGGCAGACTAGCCACTTCAAGGAATAGGATAGATAGCTAGGGAGAAAAGAAACAAATAAACCCAATTCCTCTTATTTAAATTACAGAAAAGGAAGAGCCAGATAATAACTAGAAACACGTATGAAACCTTAAACTCAGCCAGGAATACGAGCCAGAAACATATCAACAAATAAGCAATGCACGTATGAGCAGAACAGTAGTTATGTACCACAAGTCTACGCAATGGTATGAAAATGAAATGAAATGAGATGAAATGAAATGAAATGATATCTGATGCAAAGGGTCACATGTGCCCGTCCTCCCATCTCGAAGCGGAATACTCCTGCATTCGAGGGGAATCCAATCTGATAACCAACTGGAGCGGAATACTCCTGCTCCTGGGGCGGAATACTCCTGCACCCGATATAATATAAACCAGAGGCGGAATACTCCTGCACTCTCTTGGGGCGGAATACTCCTGCACCCGATATAATACAATGGAGCGGAATACTCCTGCTCCTGGGGCGGAATACTCCTGCCCTCAATATGATACAATGGAGCGGAATACTCCTGCTCCTGGGGCGGAATACTCCTGCCCTCAATATGATATGCAATGTAATGCATATGAATGACATATAATGCATATGAATGCAATGTGATGCAATAATAACCTTTCACCGGCGCGGGACTCTCATCGACAGCCGGGAAGTAGATGCCAACTTACAGCCAGGGTACAATGCTCAGATCCTCATTGCAATACCAACAATAGGACATAATATATAATATACAATGTAAATCCAAAGCTAAGGCGTAATGAGTACGCCTATCGGCAGCTACACACGTAAGGAACACGTGGTAGAAAATCCACGAGGCCAGGTGCCTCCAAAGAAATGGATATAAACACTTACCTCTTCCAAAAGTTAGCATTGCTAATCAATAACCGCTTTTATCCTTTGGTTCCATTGCCAAACGATCCCACTGGGTTCAATAAGCAGAAAAATATATCAAATTAGGCTAAAGGCTTCATTCCTCACATTTTAGGGCAATCCGGTTAGGAGCCTGATACCCTATTCGCATACGCAAGACGCAGGCCAGGCCTATATACAGGGTTTAAGGCCACATAACCAAATCCCAAATAAATTACATTTATAAGTTGCCCATAACTCACTGAGCACGAATACATAATCAATTTCATTATCGGGGTCCATTTGACCCTTTAAACTATCAATTTACGTCATTAGGGCGATGTCTAATATTCCTATTTTTACCGCAAAAATATATTTAAACACACGTAATAAACTCAAATACTATATTAGGATCGTTACCTGAATGTTCCAGGGTGAAAATTCTACTTTTCTCCGGCCCCTTTTCTCATTTTCTGGCATTTTTCCACTGCGTACTTTCCATTTTTGGTTTCTCTGTTTCTCGCTCAATTGTTTCTCTGTTTATCGTCCTTAGCTAGCTAAGGACACCGCCAATGCACTTTTCTTTGTCAACTTTACCATTTTGTCTTTTTTTGTTTTTGTTTGTTTTACTTTTTTTTTTTCATTTTCGTGACGAAAATTAAAACAGTACCCTATGATATTCGAATCAATTCCAACTTTTGTATAGCAGTTATACAAAATATATGTAACATACTCGCGAAGGCGGATCTCAAATTGGACTCCCGAAACTCAAGATGCGAATTTAAATGAAAAGAAGTCAAATTATTTAACTTTCGGCATTTTAGCGGAAACTAGCCGAATAACATCGAAATTCACTTTCGAAAGTTCATAAAAGTCACAAATAATTATACGAACCTAACGGCGCTTTCGGATTTCGAATCGGAGCTCATTTGCCCAAAACCGAACTCAAAAAATCTCTTTTTAATATTTATCGTCAATAAAAACTGAAACCTTCTTCCGATGCCTACCAAACGAGGTCTGATTTAGCTCAAATTTTACAGATAAGTCCCAATGGATATTACAAATATTTTAAAATTATCGGCATACCAATCGGAGTCCTAACTTCCGAAACGACTGACTGAGGTCGTTTCATTCTCCTCCACTTAAACTCTCGTTCGTCCTCGAACGAGCCTAAATCTAAAGCAAGATTCCCGTAGATAATAAGAGAACTTATACGACCTTCATAAGCTACTCCACGGGCCTTATCTCCTGATTACAGAATCAGAATCATAACACGCATATCGTACTTTTTGAATAAAATATAACTTGATAATATAATGATACCATTGCACAACTTATTCTGACTAAGCGGATCCTTCCTTGATTGCGAGAAGAGAGTTCTACATTTTTGAAACGAAGATACACAGAACTTTGAATGGGTTAACATGATTAAGTCGATAATCACCTCTTCGATATAAAACAGGTCGATAGAACTAAGAATTAGCTCACTCTTGATACAATAGGGGAAGATTTTGAAGTACCTTATCAGTACACACTCTAGAAGATTTGATGCAAGCTATATTATTTTTACGAATGCACTATGCAATATCTCGGTTTATTTTACTGTTGTTCCGCAAGCTCCTTGTGGGAATGTAGTTACTCATATCTAATATATACCAAAAGCTCATCTGAACAGGGTCTATCGTATAAGGATAAGGATCATGCAACTACTACTGGATAGTATGATGCAGACTAGGAATGATCTTCAGACTAAACATCTACTTCAGGGTATTGTCTTTGGATTGGAAATATTATATTGTCTTTGAATTGGAAATATTATGACTTGAAAAAGTGAAAATAAAATAGAGATGTATTTCGACCATGAGCCGAGGCAGAATACCAGCAACAAAGTTAATTATATATTCACTTATAACGCTAAAGTAACCTCTCAAGGAGTTGAGGTGTGAAGGAGATATGCCAATGATGGATGGACGATAAGCTGCACTAGACCTTTAACTCTGAACTTTCATGAAGTAAAGCAACGTCAATATGAGGATCCAGTTCTAGTTAAATATAGACAGATAGCCAGAAGAAAATCGGAGTCACCATACAGGGTTACTACTGACGGTGTTCTCAAATATAAAGATAGACTTTATGCTTTCAGCAGATAGGTGCGTATATATGAGCAGGTTGCCAGCTTATCTTTGTCATTAATAGATTATTAGTGGGTTTAGCAATGATCGACACTCATTGTAGATTTCTGCCGTGACCTTACTTTGGGTCGTGAGAAAAGTGGTATCCACACCTCAGAGATTTAATATTACCATTCAGTATTTGGAGGAAGACTCCCCCACTTAAAGCACAAACTCATAAATCTATTTGAATAGGAATACTCATCCCCGCATAGTCCACTAGATGAAAGAAGATCTAGTTAAAAGTTGTACGGAGGCAGACCTAAGCTACCAACTACCTTTTCGAGTTGCTAAAAGCTGCAACTCTCGAGTTCACAACTCCATACCTTTGCCGTATACACCACCACCTGATGGATGGTACTTCTATATAAAAATTTCGGCAGAGTTTCCCCTGAAACTGGATGATCCGCAAAACAGAACCAGCACTATACTATACATGGGAATAGATACCCGGATAAACTGATAACATGATAAGACAACTGGACCAAAACAATAATATGCTTCCAAAATAATAATATGCTTACCCGGCCACAATAACTCGTACTCTGGCTGAACACATGGAATATCACAAGCGGCTACTGACCGCCTAAGCTTACCAGTGCCGAACAAAGAAGAGATGGCAATGGACTGAGGATAGAAATGATTAGACCTTCAGGAAGCTCATCTTTTTATTTGCTTGGCTCCCAGAGCTACACTGCTTCTGAGTCAGGCTAACCAAAGAATCGCAATTGAAGAGATAGATATTAACTGAGCTTTATGGAACAACATCCATGCCAATTTGACCTCCCAATAAGAAGGAAACTCTGACAATTTACCAGAAACTCTTTTTATAACCCAGAAAAGCTCATAGGATGACATGACTTTACTAGCGTTTCGAACCAAGAGGAGACACGTAGATCGAATATTACTTACTAACCACTTTACACCGGAAGAAACCATGACACTCCCTTATGGTGAAGAATTAGAATCCCATAATCCAACCAACACGGAATTTCCAAGAACAGAGGTAAACTAATTTGATATAATAATAGAAGGTGGCACGACAAGATGCCGGGCAGACAATGGCGACACTCACCGTAAAAATTTCTCATATTTAGACCAGATAAATTAGTAGGGTCTCACCAATGCCAGGAATAAATCATACCAGAAGCTCGCCTCTCTACCGCAGCCGATTCTTAATTAAGACAATATCCAAGGAAACCATCAAAATATGATAAGACACGCCATTTCCAGATCGATCGAAAAAAATAAATCTTACTCACATATAAGGGAAGAAGAAACACACGGGTCTACTACATCGGATGCCGCAACATCCTGCCATACTAGCAGTTCATAGAACTGCCTCTGCAGCTGAGCTGAGCCACTACCCTGACAAGCACTTTCTGGAGAACCACTACCATCATGCTCTCGACCTCTACTGGATGGTGGCATTTCTCTGGCTGATTGAGATCTAAATGAAATTCCCTGTGACTGTGCAGGTGCCTGATGACTGGAGAAAGAACGACTGCCTACTTGCCGGAGTAAGGGAAAACTACTCAAAGGATAACCAGACTCACCACAATGATAACACATTTTCATTGAAAATGGAAGCTGGACAGAATGTTGATAGCTATAAAGAGTAAAACTGATTCTGATCTTGACACACTACTGGCGCACTCTAAGAATTACGTGACACAAGCTGAGATAACTTGGAAGGTGACTTCCAAAAATAATCAGAACTTTTACCTCCAAATGAGGTACCATGGTTACCTACCAGGGCCGTGGGATCTCTTACTTTCCCACTCTAACTCTTTCCGCTCGAAATTATGGTATGCCTATTACCTTTGAGCAATATCAACAACAATATCAAATGAAATCCCGACCTCAATCTCTCGAGCAATCTGGGATCTCAAGGAAAAAGAAAGGTCATCAATAAATCTTTGAATCTCTCGAAAGGCTCATGAACTAGTTCTAATGCATATCCATCCATTCTATAAAATTCAATCTCATATTCTGAAACACCAACAGGCTAACCGACAGGCTACCCTGTCCAATCCACTCAAACTGGAAACACTTTTCATCTCGCTCGCTACTCGAAAGGAACCTTTCCACGAATCTAGAAGAAAACCCGAACAAAATTAGCTAATAAGAGAGTGGCCCACCAATTCAAGGCTGGACCCTGAAACTGGAAAGAAGAATAATCAACACCATACCGCTCGATATAATCAAGAGCCTGAAGGATACGGTGACATTATTTTATTTTAAAAACAAAAACTTACACAGGGATTATCTGATGCATGGCTTGAGAATATAGGAAGGTTCAACCGCGTAAAATAATGGAACCCCTTTGGGCACTCGGACCGAACCGTTACTTCGGTTGGCTAACCAGCCGGAACAATTGGTGGCGCAACACATGCTGCCTCTGGAACATAATTTACTGCGGCAATATTAAGAACTGGAATAGAAGCTCCCTTACACCGAATATCTGCACATACGGCACCCTGATAGGCTGCCCAGCGAATAATAGGTTCTTACGGTATCTGCATCGCCAAGATTCTCGTAAAAGCATCGTAGAGAGCTAAGGGAACTACAAGGCCCTGCTCCCTTGCCCATCGCGAGCTCGTAC
This sequence comes from Petunia x hybrida, assembly GCA_037355625.1. Classification (NCBI taxonomy): domain Eukaryota; kingdom Viridiplantae; phylum Streptophyta; class Magnoliopsida; order Solanales; family Solanaceae; genus Petunia; species Petunia x hybrida. The sequence continues at coordinate 6,687,685 of JBBBVM010000090.1, read as the reverse complement.
ATCCGTAACTAGATCTTCAGCACGATCAAGAACTCTCGGAGCTTCATCAGTGCTAGCCCTAGGCTAGACTGCTTCGTCTTGAACTCAAACCGTTTGCTAATTTATCGCACGAGGGTTCACAATTACCACGAAGGAATTAACGAAAATACTTCTGCATCCTAGACCGACGCACGATCAGAAATGAAGGAAGTGAGACTTCCTAAATGCCATCATAGCCTCTCGTAGATAAGTACGGACGTCTACGTACCCATCAGCGAGACTCTACTAGACACTGTCTTAGTCTGGATAAACTCTAAACTAGGCTCTGATACCAACTGACACGACCCGAAATCCGGTTAGGTCGTGCGGGCACCCGACATCCTCCCCTAGACCCGTCGGACGAACCCTTACCAATTAAATTAAGAAAATAAATATAATAATTCATAAATAAGGACAAGACTTAAACAAAAACACAGACATACTGATACCTCTAGCTGTACAAAAGAAATTACAGCTGACTACCCAACATACTAGGTTTAGGGCTATCCAGACCAGACATCTAAGAATACAAAGAAGACAGATACCTCCTGAAGGGAGCAAAATGCAACTGAAATAATAACCAATAAACTGGTGGCCATCCGGAATCAAAGCTGGCTCACCCTGACAGCTGAAGTCGTCTTCGCTCCTTTACAATGTGGCGAACTCAATCCTGGAGCGAACCTGCCGCAACGAAATAGATAGACAAGAAAAGAACAACAAACAAGGGTTAGTCAAAAGGACTCAATAAGTGGGGCAGACTAGCCACCTCAAGGAATAGGATAGCTAGCTAGGGAGAAAAGAAACAGATAAACCCAATTCCTCTTATTTAAATTACAGAAAAGGCAGAGCCAGATAATAACTAGAAACACGTATGAAACCTTAAACTCAGCCAGGAATACGAGCCAAAAACATATCAACAAATAAGCAATGCACGTATGAGCAGAACAGTAGTTATGTACCACAAGTCTACGCAATGGTATGAAAATGAAATGAAATGAGATGAAATGAAATGAAATGATATCTGATGCAAAGGGTCACATGTGCCCGTCCTCCCATCTCGAAGCGGAATACTCCTGCATTCGAGGGGAATCCAATCTGATAACCAACTGGAGCGGAATACTCCTGCTCCTGGGGCGGAATACTCCTGCACCCGATATAATATAAACCAGAGGCGGAATACTCCTGCACTCTCTTGGGGCGGAATACTCCTGCACCCGATATAATACAATGGAGCGGAATACTCCTGCTCCTGGGGCGGAATACTCCTGCCCTCAATATGATATGCAATGTAATGCATATGAATGACATATAATGCATATGAATGCAATGTGATGCAATAATAACCTTTCACCGGCGCGGGACTCTCATCGACAGCCGGGAAGTAGATGCCAACTTACAGCCAGGGTACAATGCTCAGATCCTCATTGCAATACCAACAATAGAACATAATATATAATATACAATGTAAATCCAAAGCTAAGGCGTAATGAGTACGCCTATCGGCAGCTACACACGTAAGGAACACGTGGTAGAAAATCCACGAGGCCAGGTGCCTCCAAAGAAATGGATATAAACACTTACCTCTTCCAAAAGTTAGCATTGCTAATCAATAACCGCTTTTATCCTTTGGTTCCATTGCCAAACGATCCCACTGGGTTCAATAAGCAGAAAAATATATCAAATTAGGCTAAAGGCTTCATTCCTCACATTTTAGGGCAATCCGGTTAGGAGCCTGATACCCTATTCGCATACGCAAGACGCAGGCCAGGCCTATATACAGGGTTTAAGGCCACATAACCAAATCCCAAATAAATTACATTTATAAGTTGCCCATAACTCACTGAGCACGAATACATAATCAATTTCATTATCGGGGTCCATTTGACCCTTTAAACTATCAATTTACGTCATTAGGGCGATGTCTAATATTCCTATTTTTACCGCAAAAATATATTTAAACACACGTAATAAACTCAAATACTATATTAGGATCATTACCTGAATGTTCCAGGGTGAAAATTCTACTTTTCTCCGGCCCCTTTTCTCATTTTCTGGCATTTTTCCACTGCGTACTTTCCATTTTTGGTTTCTCTGTTTCTCGCTCAATTGTTTCTCTGTTTATCATCCTTAGCTTTAAATAAAGCTAAGGACACCGCCAATGCACTTTTTTTTGTCAACTTTACCATTTTGTCTTTTTTTGTTTTTGTTTGTTTTACTTTTTTTTTTTTCATTTTCGCGACGAAAATTAAAACAGTACCCTATGATATTCGAATCAATTCCAATTTTTGTATAGCAGTTATACAAAATATATGTAACATACTCGCGAAGGCGGATCTCAAATTGGACTCCCGAAACTCAAGATGCGAATTTAAATGAAAAGAAGTCAAATTATTTAACTTTCGGCATTTTAGCGGAAACTAGCCGAATAACATCGAAATTCACTTTCGAAAGTTCATAAAAGTCCCAAATAATTATACGAACCTAACGGCGCTTTCGGATTTCGAATCGGAGCTCATTTGCCCAAAACCGAACTCAAAAATCTCTTTTTAATATTTATCGTCAATAAAAACTGAAACCTTCTTCCGATGCCTACCAAACGAGGTCTGATTTAGCTCAAATTTTACAGATAAGTCCCAATGGATATTACAAATATTTTAAAATTATCGGCACACCAATCGGAGTCCTAACTTCCGAAACGACTGACTGAGGTCGTTTCATCCCAGCTACCACACGTGAGGAACTACACTGACCTGATTCCTTAGTCCGGGGATATGTAGGTAACTTTGTTCTCGGTTAGAACCGAAATTCAAGGTACGGTCACCATTTTGAAAAGTATGCTCTCGGCTAGAACCGGAAAGCCAAAATTAGTTGTCGATTACTTCTTTGTCCGAAAACTCTTCGTGTTCCCGAACAAAGAGGGGCAGCTGTAATCACCTAATTTTGGCACTAAAATTCATAAAACTTGCTCAAAATAGTCGTATTAGATTCTTAGGACGTTTCGTCAAATTTTTCTGGACTTCTAGTGTTTGTTCTAACTAAATTTATCATTAATTAGGAAGTAAAATGTGAAAATTAACAAAAATTGCTTGTTATGTGTTAGTTGTGATTATATATTTTTAATTGTGGAGTTTTTCATTTAGTTAATTGTGTGTACTTTAAATAAATGTAGACTTTTTAACTGGTCATTTGTAAAAATATTAGCCCACTTCTCTTGACCCAGCCCATGAAAGACTCAATACTAGCCATTAATCTTATCTTGATTCAACGGCTCAGATCATCCCTGACTTTCATGTATAAAACCTTTGTTTTTTCCTCATTTTTCTCACACACTCCACAAGTCTCCTAAGACTAATGAAATGCTACTGAAATTTCCACTCTCCCACCGGATATCGCATCCCACCACTGCCCCACCGTTGCTCCGCCGCATTCCGCCTCTGCGCCGCCGCCGGCCACCACCTCCGGTGGCCGAAAAAATACAAAAAATATATCATTGGAAAGATCTTGAGCCCCCCATTCCATTTCTCAACTCGGATTCTCCAAATTCTTAGCCGTTTCTCGTAGATAGGGTTTCAAAGTTCCGGTTGAACTTTACTCCGGCGACTTGTTGCGTTTTTCTGGTAAGTTTTTGGCTCTTTCCTTTCTCCTCACCCTCCTCTCTCACCCCCGCATCCCCGTTTCCTAAATACCCCGTCCCCTGTCTTCCATTTTCCCTCCCGTTTTCTCTGTTTTCTTTTCTATTTTTCTTGTTGTTTGTTTCGTTTTCTTCTTCTCATTTTCTTCTTCTCTTTCTTGATTGTGGGTATATGTTGCCACTCGTTTTGATGTTGGTGTGGGGGCTGTAATGAGGATGAATTTGGAGGGGGATTGATATAGGGGTTGAGGTGATGTTTGGTTTGTGCAGTGGTGCGAGTGGATTTGAGGCAGTGGAGGGGCTGTTTTTCAGTCATTTGTCGAGGCCGTGGTGCGAGGCAACGTGGGCAGTGCTGTGACGTTTGAAGTGAGGCAGCGGCGAGCAAAGGCAGCGAGGCAGTGTACAAGGCAATGCTGCGGCGATGATACTATAAGCAGTTTAGATGCAGCGGCTATGGAACTTGTCCACGGGTTAGAAAATTAGACTTTGCTCTCTTCTGTTTGTTTTTAGTATAGTTAAATTTTTAGTTATAGTTTTAGCATGAGTAGTCATATCAAATTATATGTATTGCTATTGAAAAAATGAATTTGAATTATATCGTATGTGCAAGTGATTAGTTTGAATGCGAGCAATGAAATTTTGCCAATGTTAGTTGATTCTTAAATTAGCGTGTTGTTCGTTTCATAGGCTGATTTTCTCATTTCCTTAAGCAAGAAATTTGCTTCGTTTGTTCTAGTTCCTTTCGGTGTGAAATTATCCCCCCTGGTCTTTGTTTATAATCCGAGCTTGAATAGATGTTTGAGCGCTCAATTCTTGTGTAGTTTAATTGAAATTCAGTTTACAAGTTGTCATTAGTTCATAATTTAGAACGGATTTTTTGGAAAGTTGGCCCGGGAAGTAATATTTAACCATGGAAATTGCATTGTTCTATGTTGTTATGCATGACTAATAGGTTTGGAGCCTGATCTGTGTAATTAGGCAGGAGGTTTAGTTTTGTTTTAGTGTCATTGGTCAATTGTAGGATGCCTGGTTTATGCTTTAGTCAAATTAGATGATAAATTTGTAAGTTTAGTTGGCTTTTAACTAGAAGTTGGAAATCTGGCATAATCTTTGGTTATTGTAAGTTTTAGTTTGTTTGTTTAGTCAGGCTAAGGGAGTATAATCAGTTTGCTATTAGTTTTAGTTTGGTTTTAAGTTTAGTTTGGTCATTTGGTTAGTTTGGGGCTGATTTAGTTAGTCTAGTTTGGTCCTAGACCTTCTAGTTAGTGTAATGAGTGTTTGGGGGTCCTTTTAAAGGACATTTTTCAGCTTTTTAGGACTGTTTTGACTGCTGAAATAGTCATTTTTCAGCTGCTCTACTATGCTGAAAATAGCCAAAAAAAATACTCAAGTGTAGGGGTGTGGGCTTGTACTTTTGTACAAGTCCATACTCCACCCTTTGGCCTCACCTTTTAGCTATATATAGGAGTCTTTACTCCTCATTTAAACCACCAACAACATGCTGAAAAATAGAGAGAAAGAGAGAAAAAGTGAGCAAGTGAAAGAAGGAAATATTTAGTGAATTTTAAGTGTAAAGATTTAGAACCAAAAGACCTCTATACCAAGAGTCTTTTGGGTCATAAATCTTTGGTTTCAAGTCAAGTTTAGAGGTGAAAGAGTTGTCTATCACTGGTTTTAGCTTTCTTGCTGTGGTCATCTCATTTGAGACTCAACTTGTGATCATTTGTTGGTTCTTGTGATATTAAAGAAGTGGTACACACAAGGTATTCCTTAAACTTCCTTGTATTTTACCATTTTTATTAACAAAAATCAGCATGTTCAAAGTATGAAATTTATGTTTTTATGTGATTTATTATGATAGTATATTGATAAATTTGGAGTTGTGTTAAAACAAGAAGTATGGCTAGTTATTACATAGGCATATTTCGCAAGTTTGTTAACTATTCTTAAGCCATGTATGTGCGAAAAGAAAGGATGGACGATTATGCAAAACTTAGGATTTAATCAATGAGAGCGCAAGTTAAATGTAAATTTAAAGGATAATGTGGAATGAAAAGAAAATGCTAAAAAAGACGGAAAGTGGATGAAAATGCCAGAACTCATAAATTGCAGAAATAGCCTCATTTTTGCTCTTTTTTTACAAAACAGTCACTATGTAGGCGGCAAACAGATTATGATTAATTCTTTTCCCAAATGACCTTTAATGCAACTTATTAATGCAAATGGCCAGCCCACTATCCAAAATTGAGTTGTTTAAATTAAATAGGTTCTATTTTCGCAAGCAAAATAACTAGCCAGCTTATTATTGCAAACGGGCCAGCCCACTAACAATATAAATGGATCAAAATAGAGTAAGAGGTCATTTTTTTTAAGAAAGCAACATACAAGCCTTTCAATGCAAAAAATTCCAGCCCACCTTTTATATTTTAACCAATAGCCACTCTTTTGACAAAACAATATTTAAATTGGCAAACTACTCACTTGTGTAATAAATGGTTCCATTATTTGGTAAAATTTAATTATTTGAAGTTAATTAAATTCTTTTAAAAATAGACCAGTCCTTTGTGAGGTTGGAAATGCGCAATATATTTTATTTATTTTTGAATCAAAGTGTAAATTCGTCCAGTCCTCTGTGAGGTTGGATAAGAATAACATTTTTTTTTAATTTTTTCTGAATCAAAGTACAAATTCAAATTAACGGCATTAATATAACAACCATATTTAATAAATTAAAATTGCGACAATAAAGCAACTGTGCTTGGCACAGGACTAGAGGGTGCCTAATACCTTCCCGAGAGTCAACTGAGAACCTTACCCGAATCTCTGACGCAGACTATTAGACGAGTCAAGGGTGTTCCAGGTACACCACTTTGGTGACTTGGCACACCTTTAACTTGTCAAGTGGCGACTCCGATTTTCTCTTGAATAATTGTGTACCTTTAACACTCGTCATAACCTTTTAAATACACAATTCTATTTATTTTAGTTTTTGTGTGTTAAAAAAGCGCGTGACACATACTGCCTTCGGAACATACTTTACTGCGGCAATATTAAGAACTGGAATAGGAGCTCCCTGAGACCGAACATCTGCATATGCGGCAACCTGATAAGCTGCCCAGTGAATAATAGGTTTTTGCGGTATCTACATCACCAAGATTCTCGTGAAAGCATCGTAGAGAGCCAAGGGAACCACAAGGCCCTGCTCCATTGTCCATCGCTAGCTCGTACGGCTGGGACCTCCGTAACTAGATAGTCAGCACGATCAAAACTCTCGGGGCTTCATCAGTGCTAGCCCCAGGCTAGACTGCTTCGCCTTGAACTCATACCGTTTGCTGATTCGTCGCACGAGGGTTCACAATTACCACGAAGGAATTAACGAATTAACGAAAATACTTTTGAATCCTAGACCGACGCACGATCAAAAATGAAGGAAGTGAAACTTCCTAAATGCCATTATAGCCTCTCGTAGATAAGTACGGACGTCTATGTACCTATCAGCGAGACTCTACTAGACACTGTCTTAGTCTGGATAGACTCTAAACCGGGCTCTGATACCAACTGACACGACCCGAAATCCGGTTAGACCGTGCGGGCACCCGACATCTTCCCCTAGACCCGTCTGGCGAACCCTTACCAATTAAATTAGAAAAATAAATATAACAATTCATAAATAAGGACAGGACTTAAAAAAACAAACACAGACATACTGATACCTCTAAGCTGTCCAAAAAAAATTACAGCTGACTACCCAACATACTAGGTTTAGGGCTATCCAGACTAGATATCTAAGAGTACAAAAGAAGGCAGATACCTCCTGAAGGGAGCAAAATGCAACTGAAATAATAAACAATAAACTGGTGGTCATCCAGAATAAAAGTTGGCTCACCCTAACAGCTGAAGTCGTCTTCGCTCCTTTACAACGTGGTGACAACGCTCAACACACACCTCGAATTGAGGTATGAACGGTCATCGCAATATAATTTACCCAACTAGGAGTCGGGGTCGAATCCACAAGGAACAAAGTGATGCGATCAAAGCAGTGGAGGAACTAAACCTATTTGACTAAGTCAAACTAGGATAACGAGGTTATGGAATAATATTAACTACTACAAACTACACTAGGAAAGCAAGTAAATGTGATCAATGGCCTTCTCACAACCAAGGAAGACAAGATTTGAGCCTAGGATGCAAATATAGCACGGGTTTATATATTATGGCCGAGTCATTCTAATGTAATCCCTAGAATCCTTCCGGCCTAGAAGGGATTTACCTCAACGACGCTCGTCAAAGCCATGGTTGAGCTTATAAAGCACTACTCATTACCCGAGGAAAGAAGACCTCTTCCGAGCGTAACTTCTTTTAGATGAGTTAATCTATGAAATAGCCTATCAACCCAAATCCTCGCTAGCTTCACTATTCTACGCTAACTAATCTCTTCCGAGTCTTTAATTAGCAAAGTAGACGGGCAACTCAAGTGTCGCGAGCACAAGAGTCAAACAATCAAAACAATGGAAGCTAGATAATCAAAACCCAACAATATAAATTCCTAGTCATGACTCATTCATATATTCATGTCCAAAATCATATCAATTAATAACACAAATAGCCATGAAATATATTCAAAAAATCAATTCTTCAATAACATCAACAACACCCAATATATTCAATACAAAATATGAAAGTAAAGAAAGGAGTACTAATGGTTGAGAATTTCTCAATGGGTTGCTCCAAATCTTCACCCTCTTGGTGTTCTTGTTGATGGATCCTTGCTCCAAGATTGGAAAAATGGCCAAAAGATGAGCCCTATGTCGTGCAAGGGCTGAATATATGTTCCCCATTTAGGCTGCTGTGAAATTACAAGACTGTCCAGCGCAGTTCAGACGCCAACCTTCGCGATCGCGCTCTTCTTAGCGCTATCGCGCTTCACTTTTTTTTTCCTTCTGCGCGATCGCGTGTGACACTGGTGCGATCGCGATGCATTGTTTCAGTCCTCTACGCGATCGCGTGAGACACTGGCGCGATCGCGATTAATGGTTTTTCAGCCAGAAACAGAAACTTCACAGATTGCCTTGTTTTGACTTGTTTTCATCCATTCATCACTACAGCTTCAATATCCTGTAATATGCAACTAAAACATGATAAGTGCGCGTATTTAATCAATAATGCACAATAAAAGTTCAAGTAAATCGAAGGTAATGTGTGGCATTTTGCCCACACATCACACCCCCAAACTTAAACTATTGCTTGTCCTCAAGCAAAGTACACTTCAATGGACCCCAAGTTGCAATTCATCAATTCATGCATTTTTTTGTTAAGCCACAACAAGCGAAAACTCGATTCAAGTTCAACAACTAATGACATTGGTTGGTGCCAACAATTAAGCCAGACCATGTGAGCATCACTTTCATATACAAAACATGAAAGAAAGCAAACATGCCATGACACAAGACTTTCAAGGTTTGCCTCTTCGTCACACAAGTTCACCTCTTTGCTTGCTCACCTCAATTGAAAAGTGAAACACAAGTCCTCAACTCAACTTCACAAGTGCCCTCACCACTCAAGAGAATATCCCAACCACAAAAATGCAATGATAACACCAATGGGATTAATGATAGGAAGAATTCGCTCACTCTCTCAAAAGAAGTTCATCATGCACACTAAGGATCCGTAGGCTTGCCCTTCGTGTACTTCTCTACTAATGTAGGAATGCTTGACCCAAAATCAATTAGGACTTGTTAGGGTTGTAATGTAGGCTTTTGATCAAAGGTGGGGTAAAATATGGGCAAATAGTGACTACACACCTCCTTGAGCACTACACCGTACAAAAATTAAGGCACACTTCATTTTTCTTGCACTTACACCTTGCTAAATCGAGGATTATACACTAATCCTTCTCCTCTTTATTCATCAATTCTCTTTTTCTTCTTTTTCTTTCTTTTCTTTCACTTGCTTCTTTTTTTTTTTTTTTCTTTTCTCTCTTTTTTTTTTATTCAACTCACTTTTGTTGCTCTTTCTTTTCATTTCATTTCTTTTGATTTTGCATTAACTTCCACACTTTCACCATAATTTTTGCCACCTCCAAACTTAGGCTTTTGCCTAAGTTGCAAGTCTTTCAATGCACTCAAGGAGGTAGGGCCAAAAGAGGGTTAGCACTTAAAGCACTTAGAATTGGTCTGGGTTAATAATGTGGTTGCCAAAAGAAAGGATATTAAGCTCAAAGGGGTTGACTAAGGATATAATGCAAGGGTAGGCTTTTTAGATTACTGAGCGGGCCAAAGAAAGCCTAAAATCATTTTTTCAAGTCAAGCATCACCTAGGATTTCGCCTCGAAGCACACTTAGGGCAAGTTCTAGATCAAGAAGCACACACATGAACACACCAAAACCTCACCACACATGGCACATGTAAAGCAAGGAAGACGAGTATATTCAAGTCCCAATCAAAGGCAATTAAGCATCCAAAGTTTACTCATAGCCTAATGAGAGCTAATTAGTGACATAAGAGCCAAAAGTTGAACATAAAGATCATAGCACAATTCACCACTTAAATTTTCCTATTCATTTTTCAAAACAAGCTCACATGATAAGGATTAAATAATGGTGGAACCAAACATGCCAACAGTTGCTAAGGAGCAAAAATCCACAACTAATCATCATTATTTACAACTAAATACTAAACTAGTACTAGAGATGCCCGGTTCAACACAATTACTTCCTTGGAAAAGAACCATGGCAAAGAAAAACCAAGGAGGTTATTTCAAAAATTTTATACAACATGGTATTTACAATGAACATGGTTGTTCGGACCCAAATGAGGCTTTCGCACCCAATTGGGATGCTTACGTATCACACAAAGGTGAATCAGATAAAAAGAAGCAACATCCCAAGCATAGTTCATGGGAGTACCTTTTGTTTTATATATATATATATATATATATATATAATTCTAACTAACTACTAAATATAAACAAGCTATTAACACATTACTATAATACTACTAATACTAAATATGCACAAGCTATTAACAAAATACTTATACTAATATTAAAGAAAATGATCATCCACAAAAATTTTCACAATTTGCTCACAAACAAGGCAAGATGAGGGAGATATATCATAAGCATCAAGTACACGAGCAACATCAATACTACACCCAGAATACAAATACACCCCCAAACTTAAATTATGCACTGTCCTCAGTGCAACTAGCAATGTAATACAAAGGGTGTAAGGAACTCCCTGTCTAGCAGATCACTCCTCACTGTCAGTGTTGGGGTAGCGAAGCTCATCCTCGGACTCCTCATCTGAGCTACTGGAATGACAGAGCGAATTCAGCTTGCTCATCATCTTGTTGAGGAAGTTGCTTGTTCTCTTGCAAAAAATTTTCTGCTTCCTCTCCATTTTATCCAGCCTGACCTTAATCCACTCTTGCTCAGCTGCTACTGCCTCCAATGATAACGTGCTCGAAGGCCTGGAGGAAGAACCCTCTCCATGTGGGCCCGAAGGAAGCCCTGCTACTAGCTGTCTAATGTGAGCGTCTACAGAAGAAATTTGAGAGGAAATGTACCTCATGTTAAACGCTCCAGATGGAAGTGGTGGAACTGGAGTGTATGAACTCCCTGGTGCAGCAGTAGTAGCGGGTGTGGAGAATTGCCCAAAAGTTGGGTCCTCATCATCAATCTGGGAAGGCATCTCAACTTTTCTTTTCTTTGTTACCCCTCCCTGTCCTTTCTTCAGCAGTGGATAAATAGGCTTTTCAGGACCCACACTTTTATCCGTAGTGCGTATCTCCACTCCGGCATCCATGCATAGGCGGTGAATCAAGCTTGGGAAGAATAAGCTTTTTGTTCTCTCTAGCACCACTTCTTCAATCTCACGAACAATTATTTCACCAACATTAACCTTGAGCCCATCAATCAATGCCGCGACCAGGCGAGCTTTTTCAGGAGAGATATCACTCTCATTTCTCGAAGGCATCACCCTAGTGCACACAATGGATAACCAGATGCGGGCCTCAGCTGTGAAGTCGGTAGACACAATCTTGTGTTCGAATGTGGACCAACCTGAGTGGTTGCCCCCTTGAAGCATATCGACCATCCACTGCATACCTCCTTCTGAAGCACGAGCCTTGTATAAAGCATTGTCAACATATCGAGCTCGTACACCGCATTGATAGTAGCTGCATCGAATCGCACCAACTTGCCCCTCACAGTGGTCACCAACTCCCCACTAAAATCCGTTCGAGTGGCGTTTGCATAAAACTCCCGCGCGATGGTAGCATTTGCCTTCTCAGGTGTCTTGGCAAAACAGCTCCACCCGTTATTTTCTAGCTTTTGAAAGAAGTCGGGGAGTTTCTCTTCTACTTTATCCATATGAATCCCTCTTTCCTTAATGAAGCTCATTTCAAGGTCCCTCTTGAATTTTTCATAGCACGATCTGGATAAGAACCTCGTTCTGTCATATGTTGCTTCTTCTCCTCCTGTTGAGTCCAGTTGGTTGTTTCCTTCGGCCATTATAAGGAAAAAAGTACCTACAAAGATCAACATTGTTAAAACACGATTTGGGTACTTAATATATGCATTAATAAAGCTCAGGAGCCAAAGGTTGAAGCCAAAAAAATTCAGCAGTGGGCTGTGCAAGCTCACTGTTTCTGCCAGAAAAAGTCCTCTTCGCGATCGCGCTGAATTGTCTAGGACCCCTGTGCTATCGCGATGAGTCACACGCGATCGACATCGCGAAGGCAGCCCTGGACAACCCATCGCGATCGCGCAGGTAGTCACGCGAACGCGAGGTTGTCTTCTCCAGCAGGAGGAGGCAGACCTCGGATTACAGCACCCAGAATTTTTATGTTTTGAGCATCATTTACAGTGCACAACCACAATTTAAACAAGAAAAACATCAACTTTGGCTTCAATTTGTCGGATCTGACGCTAGAGTTCTTTAGTTCAATTGAGCATTAACAACTAGTAACCTAACCCATTTTTCTTCACAAACAATTTGTCTATAAGGGTACATCAGACTTCCCCTATTGTCCATAAAAAGCCCTTTGTTTGCTTATTGCTACAACCATTAATGGAACCTTACCTTGACAATGGAGATATATTCAACCAAATTGAAGATGGAAATTGGGAAACATACCTTGATAATGGAGTAGAGTACTTGACCATGTAAGAAGATGCAATGAAACACTTGGAATGCAAAAATGGGGGAGGGGAATTTGAGAGAATAGGGGTTTAGAAATTATGGTTCGTTTCTCTCTTGAAACTGCCTATTATCTGCCTGAAGTATTATTCTTCGCTATCGCGTGGACATGTCGCGATCGCGCTTTTTTGATGAGGTAACCTACGCGATCGCGTACGTCCCAGTCGCGATCGCGCAGGTCTGTTTCACAGTGAAGCGCGATTGCGTGGATGCTGACGCGATCGCGATGAACAAATATTTTTCCAACTTCCAGTGAGCAGAATTTCAGTGAGGCGGTCCGCCCCAAACATTAGGCGCTCCGCCTACTGGGACGCAGAATGCCCAGTTTCAGTGGGCGGTCCGCCTTCTCTCATTGAATGGTCCGCCCCACACCCTGTGCAATCCATTTTTTTCAATATTTATGCCTTAAATCATGCATCCTAACAACTACTACATGTGGGATTCATGTGAGATGATCAAAAACAACTACAAAAACTAATCTAATCCTAACATGCAATCAAATAACAACTAAAATTTAAAGGAATTCGGGTTGCCTCCCGAAAAGCGCTTTATTTAACGTCTTGGCTAGACGGTACCCATGGTGCTTTTCTCTCCACTTGGTGAAGGTGAATTTTCTCCCCAACATCGCTTCATGCTTTTTGTTATGCTCTTTAGGCGGGGGCACATATTTCCAAGATTGCGAAGCCAGATTCTTCATTTTGCCTTCTTGGCGTGGCAAATTCAACAATGTGCTCATTTTGCTCATCAAAGCCAAAATTTTCCGAAGGTGCTTGTTCTTCCACTTCTATTGCTTCATCCACACATAGAATTGAAAAGTGAAGTGAATAAGGTTCCAATTGTTTTAACATCAATGGAGTACCAAGCATGACATCCTCTTCTTCACATGTGCTAGAGTCTTCATCACAAGAGTTTTTCATTTCCGCTCTAGACTCCAACACACATTTCTTGTTCACGGCATCATCACCAAATATCTCGAAAATGTGATCACTTTCATGAGTTCCCATGATTTGACTTGTGCTCTCTTCCACAAATTCACTCATTTCTAGCATAACATTCACTACTTCTTCATGTCGAGCCTTGGAGGCTTCAACCACTTCATGCACTAGAATGTTCAAGACACGAGTTTCAAGATCAAATTGGTTCACTCTTTGTCCTAGTTTTTCCTTTTCATGTTTGAGATCCCAACCTGCTACATTTAAGTCATGAAGGCATGCTTCATGGACTTTCATTTTTCGAGCTTGATCTCGGAGCCAAACTCGGCTCACAATTTCTTCTTCATCCCAATTGTGCTTTTCTTCAATAATTCTTTCTTGATATTCAAGCACATCTTCAACGGAGGATTCTTCTTGGAACTCAACCTCATCTTCCATGTAAAATCTTTGTTGAGATTTGGCAACACCCTTAGCTTGTTGATCATTGAAAGTGTCAACCAATTGGCTCAATTGAGTCTCCAAGTTGTGAATTGCTAAGCCATTTTGATGGATCGTTTCGGCATTCTCACAATTGTTTTTAAGTATTCGCTCCATCAAATGTTCCAATCTTTCATTTTCATTGCATTCATCTTGCGAAACCGATAGGTCCATCTCTTCTTGGAACTTCTCTTGGATACCTTGCCACTCGGCTTCAAGCTCCATGCTCATGTTTGCATTTGCCCTATCAAACTCGTAAGAATCATTAGCATCATTATAAAAATCATTGGAAGAAGAATATGGAATATTAGGACAACCGTCCCAATGGCCATTTTGACCCCCACACTCATGACATATGTCCCACTCAAAGGGTTGAGAAGGTGCACACAACTCGCCCCCGGAAATAATTTGACAATCTTGCCAATAGTGAGGTCCGCCACAATAAGGACAAGGGTCACTCATGTATGGATTTTCAATATGGGACCAATTTTGGTTCCATGATGCCATTTCAAGATGACTACTACTAATCTAAACTAACTAACTAATGCAAGTAAACACTACACACAAACAAATATTTACAATTTACAAAGAACATTACTACTATTCACAATTTTAACAAGAACGGTTCACAAAGTTTGGAACTAAGCCAACTAGCTCAACTCCTCAAACTACTCTAATACGCCAATTGTTCCCCGGCAACGGCGCCAATTTTGACAACGCTCAACACACACCTCGAATTGAGGTATGAACAGTCATCGCAATATAATTTACCCAACTAGGAGTCGGGGTCGAATCCACAAGGAACAAAGTGATGCGATCAAAGTAGTGGAGGAACTAAACCTATTTGACTAAGTCAAACTAGGATAACGAGGTGATGGAACGATATTAACTACTACAAACTACACTAGGAAAGCAAGTAAATGTGATCAATGGCCTTCTCACAACCAAGGAAGACAAGATTTGAGCCTAGGATGCAAATATAGCACGGGTTTATATATTATGGCCGAGTCATTCTAATGTAATCCCTAGAATCCTTCCGGCCTAGAAGGGATTTACCTCAACGACGCTCGTCAAAGCCATGGTTGAGCTTATAAAGCACTACTCATTACCCGAGGAAAGAAGACCTCTTCCGAGCGTAACTTCTTTTAGATGAGTTAATCTATGAAATAGCCTATCAACCCAAATCCTCGCTAGCTTCACTATTCTACGCTAACTAATCTCTTCCGAGTCTTTAATTAGCAAAGTAGACGGGCAACTCAAGTGTCGCGAGCACAAGAGTCAAACAATCAAAACAATGGAAGCTAGATAATCAAAACCCAACAATATACATTCCTAGTCATGACTCATTCATATATTCATGTCCAAAATCATATCAATTAATAACACAAATAGCCATGAAATATATTCACAAAATCAATTCTTCAATAACATCAACAACACCCAATATATTCAATACAAAACATGAAAGTAAAGAAAGGAGTACTAATGGTTGAGAATTTCTCAATGGGTTGCTCCAAATCTTCACCCTCTTGGTGTTCTTGTTGATGGATCCTTGCTCCAAGATTGAAAAAATGGCCAAAAGATGAGCCCTATGTCGTGCAAGGGCTGAATATATGTTCCCCATTTAGGCTGCTGTGAAATTACAAGACTGTCCAGCGCAGTTCAGACGCGAACCTTCGCGATCGCGCTCTTCTTAGCGCTATCGCGCTTCACTTCTTTTTCCTTCTGCGCGATCGCGTGTGACACTGGCGCGATGGCGATGAATTGTTTCAGTCCTCTACGCGATTGCGTGAGACACTGGCGCGGTCGCGATTAATGGTTTTTCAGCCAGAAACAGAAACTTCACAGATTGCCTTATTTTGACTTGTTTTCATCCACTCATCACTACAGCTTCAATATCCAGTAATATGCAACTAAAACATGATAAGTGCGCGTATTTAATCAATAATGCACAATAAAAGTTCAAGTAAATCGAAGGTAATGTGTGGCATTTTGCCCACACATCACGTGGCGAACTCAATCCTGGAGCGAACCTGCCGAAACGAAATAGATAGGCAAGAAACAAACAACAAACGAGGGTGAGTCAAAAGGACCCAATAAGTGGGGCAGACTAGCCACCTTAAAGAATAGGATAGCTAGCCAGGGAGAAGAAACAGATAAACCAAATTCCTCTTATTTAAATTATAAAAAGGTAGAGCCAGTTAATAACCGGAAACACGTATGAAACAATAAACTCAACCAGAAATACGAGCCAGAAACATATCAACAAATAAGCAATGCACGTATAAGTAGAACATTAGTTAATTACCACAAGTCTACACAATGGTATTAAATGAAATGAAATGAAATGGTATGAAATGAAATGAGATGAAATATGATGCAAAGGGTCACATGTGCCAAATGAATGGAGCGGAATCCTCCTGCTCCTAGGGCAGAATCCTCCTGCCCTCAGTATGATGCAATGGAGCGGAATCCTCCTGCTCCTAGGGCGGAATCCTCCTGCCCTCAGTATGATGCAATGGAGCGGAATCCTCCTGCTCCTAGGGCGGAATCCTCCTACCCTCAATATAATGCAATGGAGCGGAATCCACCTGCTCCTAGGGCAGAATCCTCCTACCCTCAATATCATGCAATGGAGCAGAATCCTCCTGCTCCTAGGGCGGAATCCTCCTACCCTCAATATGATGCAATAGAGCGGAATCCTCCTGCTCCCAATATGATATGCAATGTAATGCATATGAATGACATATAATGCATATGAATGCAATATGATGTAATAATAACCCTTCACCGGCGCAGGACTCTCATCGACAACCGGGAATTAGATGCCAACTCACAGTCAGAGTACAATGCTCAGATCCTCAATGCAATACCAACAACAGGACATAATATATAATACACAATGTAAATCCAAAGCTAAGGCGTAATGAGTACGCCTATCGGCAGCTAAACACGTAAGGAACACGTGGTAGAAAATCCACGAGGCCAGGTGCCTCCAAAGAAATGGATGTAAACACTTACCTTATTTCAACTTGCTACTCAACAACCACTTTATTCTTTGGATTCACTGCCAAAGGATCCTGCTTATTCAATAAGCAGAAAATATATCAATTTAGGCTAAAGTCTTCATTCCTCATATCTTAGGGCAATCCGGTTAGGAACCTAATACCCTATTCGCATACGCAATACACAGGCAGGCCTATGTACAAGGTTTAAGGTCACATAACCAAACCCTAAATAAATTGCATTTATATGTTGCCCATAACTCACTGACTACGAATATATAATCAATTTCATTATCGGGGTCCAATTGACCCTTTAAACTATCAGTTGAACTTATTAAAACGATGTCTAATATCCCAGTTTTTACCGTCAAAATATATTCAACCACACGTAATAAACTCAAATAATATATTAAGATCATTACCTGAATGTTTCAGGGTAAAAATTCTATTTTTCTCCGGCTCCTTTTCCTTTCTTTTCTCTATTTTCCCTAATTTTTCGCGGTATGACTTTCTTGTTCTAGCGCCTGCTCCATTTTCTTGTTTCTGTTTATGTTAGTTACTTCTGTATCTGCTCGTCCTTAGCTTTCCACCGCCAAACTTCTCATTTTCTTTCTTTTGTCTTTTTCTTTTTTTTTCTTTTTTTAATTTTCTTTTCTTAACAAAAATAAAAACGGTATCTTACGATATTCAAAATAATTCCAACTTTTGCATACAAGTTATACCAAATTTATGTGACGTACTCGCAAAGGCGGATCTCAAATCGGATTCCAGAAACTCAAAATACAAATTAAATAGAAAAATGTCAAATTATTTAACTTTCGGCATTCTATCGGAAACTAGCCGAACAACCTCAAAATTCACTTTCAAAAAATTACAAAAGTCATAAATAATCATACGAACCTAACGGCGCTTTCGGATTTCGAATCGGAGCTCGTTCGCCCAAACCGAGCTCGAAAATCTCTTTTTAATATTTATCAACAATAAAAACTGAAATCTTCTTCCGATACGTACCAAACGAGGTCTGATGTAGCTCAATTTTTACAGATAAGTCCCAATGGACCTTACGAAGATTTTAAAATTATTGGCACAGCAATCGGAGTCCTAACTTCCGAAACGACTCACCGATGTCGTTTCACTTTCTTCTAAAATCTATTCCTTCTCCTTTCTATTTCTTATTCCCTTCCTTGTTCTCTTATGCTATTTGCTTGATTATTGTTCAGTTCTAATTTCTTGCATCTCGATTTACATCAAGAAAGAGGACAAATATCAAAAATAGGTAATGCACTAATGTGTTATCTGTATGTAACAAAAAAAATTGAGCCTCACTTTTGTAATTTCCTACTTTTACCTACCTATACGCAAAAAGAACCCTAAAAAGTACTAACTACATCATTCCATTCAATTTTCAAATGATGCTTAATTTGACTCACGCGATTATAAAGAGTAAAAACAATTTGAAAAAGCGGAATTATACATATTATCCTTTAGTTGTCCAAAAAAATCACGATATACTCTAATTTTATAATCGCATCTTGTTCAAAATAAAGTGATATTAACACCACCCTAAAACATATGAAGCTACTTGTATGACGGGTATATATATGTGTTAATTTCCCTATTAATAACAGTTACGTTGACCAATATAACCGCATGTTTACGGGTGCATGAAATTTTCAAAGGGCATATTATTGTTTAAAGCTCATTTTCATGGAAATTAGTAATTTATTATTATACATATTCATGTTACGTTCACAACCATTTAAGAAATTAAGAAATTAGATATACGTTATAAATAATATTCCCTCCGTCCCAATTTATGTGACGTAGTTTGATTTTACACGAAGTTTAAGAAATAAAAATTGATTTTATAAAATTTCAAAATTGCCCTTATAAGAGAGAATACTATTAATTTATTGTCAAATAAAAAAGTATCATTATTTTTAGGATAAAAAAAAAAAGCGTATCACATATATTATAATGGAGGGAGTACTTTATAAATTGTAACGGATATATATAAATATGACTAGGTCAAAGATTGAACATCTTATTCCTACCATGTACATAATGAAAGAAGACAATCATAACCTGTATCCTGAAACCACCTATATTTCTGTTGGCTCCAATGGTTTGCCAACCCCCTTCCCCCCAACCATCCTCCAGCCCCTCTCTCTCATGCATACATATAAATGTAAGTATCACCCGTGAATTGAATCTTGCAAAATGGATAATATACGTGTTCTATTATTTGTAGTATATTTTATGTTTATCCATAGATGTATAGACTTTTTGTCCCTACTGCAAGCAGCTAGTGCCTAGTGGATCATAAATTTCCAAGTATTAAGTGTAACTTGTTTACTGAACTAAAAGATTAGTCAGGGTTATATGAATCTTCTTCATTTAAAAAAAAAGAAAAAAGAACAACAACAAATTAAAGCCATTGGGAAATCTGTCTCAATTTGTTTTTAGGCGGAATAGCGGCACTCAAACTTTCATGAGTTTGTCAGGCCGACCATTAAATTTACGAGATTTCAAATTTAACACCTTGACTTGATCAAACTATAATTTTTAAACACTTTGACGGATTGTGTTTTTCACTCGCGGTGACATGGATTACATGTCACATTAAAATATTTTTATCCTTTGACACGTGTTATTGTGGGTCTCACTTGACTTTTTCGCCAATTAATCAAAATTCTAGTAATACCACCACCATGAACCACGGTTAATCCACCACTAATCAGATAAACCAACTTGCCATTCACATAACAAAGTTCTTCTTTGTTTTCTCTTTTACCTTAACAGGCGGAGGAGGTGATGTATGATGAAGAGAAAAGAAAGAGGGGAGGTGGGGTTTAGGTTTAACTTCTTTTTTTTTTTTTTTTACAGAGAAATAAAGGGGAGATGGGGGAGGGGGTGACGGGGGATAGGTGGGGTGTGATTTCCACGCATTACTGCCACGTCGGCTTACTTCCTCTACGTGAGCATAGTCAATGGTCAAAGGTTTTTACTAATACTCATTATGTTGAGTTGAGGTGTTAAACTAGGAACCTCGTAAGTTTGATGGTCGGCACGACAAATTTGTGCAAGTTTGAGTGTCGGATAGACTATTCTTCCTTGTTTTTATGCTCTTAAGTTGTTAACATTATACATTCCAGTAATTCTTTTCTTATATACCTTTAATTTGTCGCTACTAGATTTATATAGTTCTAACTAAAGGGCTCTTCATCTAATCGTCCTTATCAAAGAGAGCTTACGTTACCAAAGGGCGGATGTAGAATGTCGACGGTGTGTATATTTGTGGGTGTACAAATGACTAAATCTCATTAAATATCAATTGTTGAACCCATAATTCCAGAAGTTTTAAGTTCAATAGTAAGAATTTTAGGTTCAGACTAATAACTTTAAATTTTGGACAATCTCCATATATTACAAGCCAACTGGGGATAAATACACAATCTTTCATGGAATATTTACTTTTTCTTGGCCCTCTTTCCGGACCTCCTGTTATATTGTGTGCCATTTTATAAATTTTTTTATACAGACTTTCCCAAAAGCTATTATAAGACAAATGAAACATAATGCTTAATAATTGTAAAAACTTGAATAGATGTGTATGTTTGGGATCAGGAGTCATGCTCCCTCAGGATGATAGGCCCAGCCCGAGAGTACGTAGGCCCTTTAATATGGTGGAAATGCCACCAGGCTGCCACTTCTATTTAAAATTTAGTCGATACTTTGTAATGTATTTAAACATAGATACAACTTAAAAGTTGGGCAGAGATCTGCCTTCTTCTCCGCTTCCTCAAACTTCAGAAAATTGTTTCCTCAAGTTTGATTTTTTCAATTAAAAATTTTAGGACCTTGCGTCCTCAAGTTCAATTTGTTCTAAGCTTCATGTCACTGCGTCTATTGGTGCACTCCAGCCTAATTCAATTCAGGATACTGTGTCCTTAAATTCAGTAGCGACTATTGCTGCACTCCACCCTATTTTGAGTTGTGGCTAAACATTAATTAAGTACATTCTAAACACAAGCTAATTAATATAAATTGGCCATAAGAGTGGCTATATGTGCCCTTCACCCCCCCCCCCCCAGTTTGTATAGGCCCATGAACGGTGGATTTTGGTGAAAAATTGGCTGCTAAGCTAGTTGCCATTAGAAGTTCTTTTCGTTTTCTTCACATAGTTAATAAAGAAGTAAGAAAGACTCGCATAGTTAACAAATAGAGAAACAAAACACACACTAGTTAACAAAAACTAGTAGTAAGAAAGACTCAGCTAGATAGCAGTTACTTGGAAAGACTCATCGATTCCGAATATAAAAGCTCTTTCTTCATATTTCTTTCCACATAAATAACAAAGATATAACTGCCGAGGCGGATCTAGAATTTGAAATTTATGGGTGGACCATATTTATGTGCTCTTGACAATGGGTTCACACTATACCGTATATTATAATTTTAAAAATTTAACACATAAATAATTGATCTTTTGTCCATGAGAATGGGTTCCTAGGAACTACCATTTACACAGTAGATCCGCCACTGGATATAAGACTCAGCTAGATAACAGGATCCGCCACTGGATATAAGACACAGCTAGATAACAGTTACTACGTGACCGCAGAAAAACTTCTTATACTGCAGTTCTATTCAACTACCTCTTTGGTCGCTAGGTTATGTTGTTCCTTGTGGGACAAATTTACATAAATTTTTAAATTTTGAAAAAATTCATTTCGCTGTGTTAGCGTCAGTCAGAAAACCTACTTAAGATATTTTCGAGAGAAGTTTCAACATGTTAGCTTAGAAATTTAATGACTACTGAATGATACCCAACATGACGAGAAAAAGACATAAGAAATCCAAATGAATGTACAAGAATTGAAGTAATGGTCTCCAAGCTTTTCTTTGTGAATAGGAAAATTATGAAGTTGACTCTCATATATAGACCCACTCTGATGACTAGAAGTAAACGCTTTCATGAGCTGCAAATTGGCAGAAATAGACAAAGACAGGCCAATTAACAAATTGTATATAAAGACAGTGTCTTGTGGCTCAAAGTCTCTTATGAGTAGTATTAAACACGTACAACAGTGTTTACCAACTGATCAAGAAAATTTCAGTTCCAAGTTGAATGCACTGAAGACGACGTCACTCTAGAATCTGATTCTACTCGATAATAATTCAAGCCAAGGGCCATAATGAATATTTGGCTATTTCTACCACGTGATCATCTTTGTGTGGACCATTAAGTGAAATTTGTTACAGTGAATACGGATACTATTTTTACAAAAAGAGAATGTAAAACCGGACACACTCACACGAGAGAAATAATATTTGGGTGAAAACTCTTGCTTTCATTGATGAGGGGAGTCCCCTATTTATACAAAAGTAACCTAGAGAAAGCCTAACCCTAAACCTAACTTAGTGATCAAGTAAACCTAACCTAACCCTAACGGGCTTGGCCCAATATACATAATACATGGCTAATCTATTTACAACCCTAAACCTAAACGGGCAGAGCCTCAACGGGCAGAGCCTATTTACATACGGGCAGAGCCTCAACGGGCAGAGCCTATTTACAATACCCCCCCTCAAGTTGGAGCGTGAGGGTTCCTTATGCCCAACTTGTTAAGGAAGAATTCAAACTGGGCACGTCCCAGCGCCTTCGTAAAAATGTCTGCAAGTTGCGTGGTCGTAGGCACATAGCTGGGACGGATGACTCCTCCGATGATTTCATTCCGAACAAAATGACAGTCGACTTCGATATGTTTGGTGCGTTCATGAAAGACAGGATTCCGAGCAATATGTAACGCAGCTTGACTGTCACACTTTAAATTCATCGGAGAAGCGTGATCAATTCCAAGATTCCATAAAATCCCTTTCAACCATTTCAATTCACACACAGTCATCGCCATCGATCTATATTCTGCTTCAGCGGAGGACCTCGATACGATCTGTTGCTTCTTCGTTCTCCAAGATATCGGTGAGTCCCCTAACGACACATACCAACCTGTTAACGATCGACGTGTCAACGGACAGCCTGCCCAATCAGAGTCACACCACCCGTGCAATCTCAGATCACACTGAGAATGAAATACAATGCCTTGACCCGGACAGCCTTTCAAATATCGAACAACCCTGAGTGCCGCTTCCATATGCTCAATGCGGGGACTCTGCATGAATTGCGACAACACATGCACACTATAGGACAGATCTGGTCGTGTAAAACACAAATAAATCAATCTTCCAACCAGTCGTCGAAAGCGTTCAGGATCTTTTATAAATCGACCAGTCGCAAGCGCCAGGCGATGGTTTTGTTCTATCGGTGTACCAACCGGTTTTGCCCCCAACAAGCCTGTTTCGGATATGATATCCAAGGCATACTTCCTCTGACACAGGAAGATTCCTTTCGGAGCCCTTGCCACTTCAACTCCCAAGAAGTATTTCAAGGCACCTAAATCCTTCATATGGAAACACTTCGAGAGATATAACTTAAAAATTCGAATTTCCTTCGAATCATTACCAGATATAATCAGATCATCCACGTAAACAAGCACATTCAAATGCACATTTCCCTTCTTCATCGTAAATAAGGAGTAATCCGAATATGACTGTCGAAACCCATATCGCTTAAGTGCAGCAGACAACTTCGCAAACCAACATCGGGGAGCTTGTTTTAAACCATACAATGATTTTCGAAGGCGACACACAGCTCCTCTCCCCGTCATGCGATGTCCCGGAGGCAATTTCATATATACCTCCTCGTGAAGATCACCATGCAAAAATGCATTGTGCACATCCATCTGATGTAATTCCCAATTTTTGGCAGCTGCTACGGCCAGAAAAACTCGGACAGTCACCATCTTCGCAACCGGCGCAAATGTCTCCGTATAATCAACCCCTTCGATTTGGTGATTTCCAAAAATCACCAATCTTGCTTTGTACCGTTCAATAGTTCCATCAGAGTTGTACTTTATCTTGTATACCCATCGACATCCGAGGGCCTTCTTCCCGGTAGGCAAACGAACTATCTCCCAGGTTCTGTTCGCTTCCAATGCCTTCAATTCTTCCCCCATGGCTGTTCTCCATTTGTCACTTTTTACCGCCTCCGAATAGGTGGCAGGCTCATGTCCTTGCGTTATAGCTGCAAGAAAACTCACATGTTTCGAAGAGAAATTATCACAATTGACATAGTGTGCTAGAGGATAGGGCTTACCAGAGGGTTGTTGAGAAACAGATGAACAAGCAGACTTTCGAACACAGGACGATACCCGGTGACCCATCTTTTGAACCGTATTAGTAACAAAGTCTCTCAGCAAGATATTCTCTTTCTTAGTTCGCTTTCCCCGACCCAACTCTTCGGGCTCAACTTCGGGAACAACCTCAGGTTCAACCTCCAAAGTAGCCGCCGGAGTCGCCTCTTCGGGTTCAATCACCGGAGTCACGACTTCGGGTTCAACACCCCCCCTTCCTTGCACACTCTCCTCTTCCTCCTCCAATGCAACGGTGACAGAAGCCGTGTCCTGTGTCCGTTTTTCGGCATCAGTCTCCTTGGAGGCAAATGGAAATTCCTTTTCGTAAAACACCACATCCCTCGAGAACACAAACTCCTTTGTCTCTAAATCATACATTTTCCACGCTTTCTTCCCATTTGGATAACCCAAAAACACACATCGACGACTCCTACTCTCAAACTTGTCACTTGTTCGTCCTTGGTTGCGAGCATAACATAAGCACCCAAACACCCTCAAATGATCATAGTTCGGTGTCACACCCATCAAGATATCGTAAGGTGTCTTCCCATTCAACAACCTAGTGGGTGTCCGATTAATCAAATAACAGGCCGTCATCACACATTCTCCCCAGAAGTCAATCGGTAAATTAGCTTGAAAACGTAGCGCCCGTGCCACGTTTAAGATATGTCTATGTTTCCGTTCAACTCTACCGTTTTGTTGGGGTGTCCCCACACACGAAGTTTGGAACAAGATCCCTTGTTCGAGAAAATACCCTTTCAGACTTACAAATTCGGTTCCATTATCGCTCCGAACGCACTTAACCCATTTATTGAATTGTCTCTCCACCATTGCAAAGAAACCCTTCAATTTTTGTCCAACCTCTTTCTTATCAACTAACAGGAACACCCATACCCCTCGTGAACAATCATCAACAACAGTTAAAAAATATGATGCACCACACGAAGACTCAGTTCTATAAGGACCCCACAAGTCACAGTGAACTAAATCAAAAGGTTCAGCAGCTTTATTATTACTCGAAGGAAATACATTTTTAGTTTGTTTTGCCCTAAGGCATACATCACATGCTTTTTCTTCTAAGCTACCTTTCCCACTATCTTCTAAGACTGAAAGAGATTTTGTTACTTGCATCGAAGGATGTCCCAATCTTTGATGCCATAAATCTACCACATCGACCTTCACAGCTTTCACCACGGGTATCGTCCGAAAGTAGTAAAGTCCGTTCTTTTGTTCACCCGCTCCAATCAACTTCCCCGTAGCCCGGTCCTGCATAACACACAAATCATTAGTGAAATTTACATTGCAACCAACTTGAGTAATTAATTGAGACACAGAAATCAAGTTGCAAGTCATCTCGGGCACATATAACACTCCGTGAAGAACCATGTCTTCGTTAAGTCTGATGGATCCTTCCTGAGTCGCCATCGTACTGCTTCCGTTCGGTAAACCTACCGGACACTTTGGTATTGTTTGTAGATTCTCCAAAATACCTATCTGACCGGTCATGTGATTTGACGCCCCCGTGTCAATAATCCATGAAGGATGAGTTTTCTTACCGATTGATGGCTCACTTGGACTTGCCTTCTCCTTTTTCAGCAAATCGAACAGCATCTGCAACTGATCACTTGTTATTCCGGACAGGTTAGTCTGCCCGGGCACACTCATGTGTCCGTTTTCTCCATTCTCGAGCTCAGCTTGAGCAGCATGTGCTCGATTATTTCCACGTCCCCGACCAGTATTCGAACCAAGCTGTTGATTTCCACGACCTCTTCCACCTCTGTTATCAGCTCTTCCTCTACCACGTCCTCCATTCGAAGTACCTTGCTTCGAATAATGCACCCACCCCTCCGGATAGCCAATGACTTCATAGCAGCGTTCCGGAGGATGTCCTCCTCGATCACACAGGTGACACTCCTTATAGCCTGTCTTCGGCTGTTGTGATCGTTGTGCAGCAAACGCCGTCACCTCTCCTCGTTCTTCCTGAGTTCGTGCCATCCCTTTGACCCGTTCATCTTGGATCACCTTTTGGTAGACTTGATTCATCGATGGCAACGGTTCCTGAGCCAAGAGATTGGAACGGACAGTTCCATAAAGACTTTCATCCAGGCCCATAAGAAATAAGTGAACCCTATCTTCTTCCCTTTTCTTCTCCAGTGCAACCGTTAGATTGCAAGTGCAGTTTCCACACGAACAAGTTGGAAACTTATCACAATTTCCTAGTTCTTCCCACAGCATAGCCAGTTTTCCATAGTAAGCAGCAACAGTCAATCCCTTTTGCTTACAACTGGCCAAAGCTGCTTTTAATTCCTGAATCCGAGGTCCGTTTCCCACGGAGAAACGTTCTCGAATACTCTCCCACAGATCTTTCGCTACTTCCATGTGCGATATGGTGGTCCGAAGAGTAGGCTCGATCGAATTCCTAATCCACGACACCAGAAGAGAATTGATAGTCCACCAATCCTCATAATCTGTCGACTTTTCATCGGGCATCTTGATCGACCCGTCAACAAAACCAAACTTCTTCCTTGCACGCAGCGCCGTTCTAACCGACCGCGCCCACTCCTCATAGTTTTCACTGGTCAACTGGACCTGTGTGATAATCAAACCAGGATTATCATTCGAAGTGATATCGTACGGAGAGATTGTCTTCCGTACGGCTGCAACATCACCTGTTGGAACCTCCATTACTTTTCTATTTGAAGAGTTTCACGATGGCTCTGATACCATGTAAAACCGGACACACTCACACGAGAGAAATAATATTTGGGTGAAAACTCTTGCTTTCATTGATGAGGGGAGTCCCCTATTTATACAAAAGTAACCTAGAGAAAGCCTAACCCTAAACCTAACTTAGTGATCAAGTAAACCTAACCTAACCCTAACGGGCTTGGCCCAATATACATAATACATGGCTAATCTATTTACAACCCTAAACCTAAACGGGCAGAGCCTCAACGGGCAGAGCCTATTTACATACGGGCAGAGCCTCAACGGGCAGAGCCTATTTACAATAGAGAAAGTTATAAGTATAAACCATAAGACATCTATTTTCCTAGTATTGCTTTAAAAGGTAAAAATCGCTTGATCGTGACTAACCTTGATATATATGAAGCAAGCTCTAACATTTTTGCTGAAATTTTCTTTTATTACTTGACTGTAAGTTACTACTTCTATATGATAAGTTCACGTTGTATACTAATATCACTGGACAAAAATCAATGCTGGATAAAGTAACTACTTGCTTAACTCTATAAATTCAGATATTGATTCTTCTTTTACTCTGCTGACTAATAATATGAATCTATTGGTCATAATAAGTCAAGCTAAGGGTCATATATAGTGGATGAGTGTTTGGTTTTCCTATATGATGTCATCCTCTAGTTGAGGAATAAAAACAATAACTGTTACATCAAAAATTTCTAATATGTATTTCACCATTATAAAAGAAGAATTGGGACTTATTTCTTGACTCACCTAGTGTGAAGCAAGCTCTAATGATCACAGAGAAAAACATGACAATACATCTTTTTTCATACTGCATTGCTAACTCGCTGACGCTCCATGACAATTTTTTCCTAAAATTTTCTTACCTTACTTGACTATAACTTATTGTATACAGTAATTAAGATTCTAAAATATAAAACCTAATTGCTAGTAACTAAGTACATTGTTACTAAATATACACTGTATATTTCTATTATGCCCAGATCAGTGGCGGAAGCAGGATTTTCAGTAAGGGGTATCAAAATATAAATAATCGAATATACCAAAAAAAATTAAGGGGTTCAACACATGATATATATACATATAAAAAAAAAATTACCCTACTTATACCGTGTAATTTTCCGACGAAGGGTATCAATTAATACCCCTTACTACCACTTAAGTCCACCCATGGCCCAGATATTACGTTAATATTTTAGATATTTACCCATGAGTATGATCTCTCAGTAATTCTCCATAAGTAGGGGAGTCGAGTTGAGCTGAGTACCCTAGTTCAACTAAGTTAATAATAGTAAACCGATCCAAGATGAGCTAAGTTAATGAAATGTGTTTCGCTATAGCACCCTAAGCCTAATTATCTCTTTTAATTTGCACTACTTTCAGCTTATGTGGCTACAATATCATTGGGAAAAAATAAAATTATAAGAGTTCAGAGAGAAATGAGAGAGAGAGAGAGAGAGAGAGAGAGAGAGAGAGTATTGTAAATGTAAATAGATTATGGTAAATAGATTAGTTATGTAAATTGTATAGTGGGCCAAGCCCGTTAGGATTACTTGGTTCCTAAGTTAGGTTTAGGGTTAGGTGTCTCTAGATTTCTTTTGTATAAATAAGGGTCTTCCCTCATCAATGAGAGTAAGAGTTTTCACCCAAATATTATTTCTCTCGTGTGAGTGTGTCCGGTTTTACATGGTATCAGAGCCATCGTGAAACTCTTCAAATAGAAAAGTAATGGAGGTTCCAAAAGGTGATGTTGCGGCCGTACGGAAGACAATCTCTCCGTACGATATCACTTCGAATGATAATCCTGGTTTGATTATCACACAGGTCCAGTTGACCAGTGAAAACTATGAGGAGTGGGCGCGGTCGGTTAGAACGGCGCTGCGTGCAAGGAAGAAGTTTGGTTTTGTTGACGGGTCAATCAAGATGCCCGATGAAAAGTCGATAGATTATGAGGATTGGTGGACTATCAATTCTCTTCTGGTGTCGTGGATTAGGAATTCGATCGAGCCTACTCTTCGGACCACCATATCGCACATGGAAGTAGCGAAAGATCTGTGGGAGAGTATTCGAGAACGTTTCTCCGTGGGAAACGGACCTCGGATTCAGGAATTAAAAGCAGCTTTGGCCAGTTGTAAGCAAAAGGGATTGACTGTTGCTGCTTACTATGGAAAACTGGCTATGTTGTGGGAAGAACTAGGAAATTGTGATAAGTTTCCAACTTGCTCGTGTGGAAACTGTACTTGCAATCTAACGGTTGCACTGGAAAAAAAAAGGGAAGAAGATAGGGTTCACTTATTCCTTATGGGCCTGGATGAAAGTCTTTATGGAACTGTCCGTTCCAATCTCTTGGCTCAGGAACCGTTGCCATCGATGAATCAAGTCTACCAAAAGGTGATCCAAGATGAACGGGTCAAAGGGATGACACGAACTCAGGAAGAACGAGGAGAGGTGACGGCGTTTGCTGCACAACGATCACAACAGCCGAAGACAGGCTATAAGGAGTGTCACCTGTGTGATCGAGGAGGACATCCTCCGGAACGCTGCTATGAGGTCATTGGCTATCCGGAGGGGTGGGTGCACTATTCGAAGCAAGGCACTTCGAATGGAGGACGTGGTAGAGGAAGAGCTGAAGGTAACAGAGGTGGAAGAGGTCGTGGACATCAACAGTTTGGTTCGAATGCTGGTCGGGGACGTGGAAATAATCGAGCAAATGCTGCTCAAGCTGAGCTCGAGAATGGAGAAAACGGACACACGAGTGTGCCCGGGCAGACTAACCTGTCCGGAATAACGGGTGATCAGTTGCAGATGCTGTTCGATTTGCTGAAAAAGGAGAAGGCAAGTCCAAGTGAGCCATCAATCGGTAAGAAAATTCATCCTTCATGGATTATTGACACGGGGGCGTCAAATCACATGACCGGGCAGATAGGTATTTTGGAGAATCTACGAACAATACCAAAGTGCCCGGTAGGTTTACCGAACGGAAGCAGTACGATGGCGACTCAGGAAGGATCCATCAGACTTAACGAAGACATGGTTCTTCACGGAGTGTTATATGTGCCCGAGATGACTTGCAACTTGATTTCTGTGTCTCAATTAATTAATCAAGTTGGTTGCAATGTAAATTTCACTAATGATTTGTGTGTTATGCAGGACCGGGCTACGGGGAAGTTGATTGGAGCGGGTGAACAAAAGAACGGACTCTACTACTTTCGGACGATACCCGTGGTGAAAGCTGTGAAGGTCGATGTGGTAGACTTATGGCATCAAAGGTTGGGACATCCTTCGATGCAAGTAACAAAATCTCTTTCAGTCTTAGAAGATAGTGGGAAAGGTAGCTTGGAAGAAAAAGCATGTGATGTATGCCTTAGGGCAAAACAAACTAAAAATGTATTTCCTTCGAGTAATAATAAAGCTGCTGAACCTTTTGATTTAATTCACTGTGACCTGTGGGGTCCTTATAGAACTGAGTCTTCGTGTGGTGCATCATATTTTTTAACTGTTGTTGATGATTGTTCACGAGGAGTATGGGTGTTCCTGTTAGTTGATAAGAAAGAGGTCGGACAAAAATTGAAGGGTTTCTTTGCAATGGTGGAGAGACAATTCAATAAACGGGTTAAGTGCGTTCGGAGCGATAATGGAACCGAATTTGTAAGTCTGAAAGGGTATTTTCTTGAACAAGGGATCTTGTTCCAAACTTCGTGTGTAGGGACACCCCAGCAAAACGGTAGAGTTGAACGGAAACATAGACATATCTTAAACGTGGCACGGGCGCTACGTTTTCAAGCTAATTTACCGATTGACTTCTGGGGAGAATGTGTGATGACGGCATGTTATTTGATTAACCGGACACCCACTAGGTTGTTGAATGGGAAGACACCTTACGATATCTTGATGGGTGTGACACCGAACTATGATCATTTGAGGGTGTTCGGGTGCTTATGTTATGCTCGCAATCAAGGACGAACAAGTGACAAGTTTGAAAGTAGGAGTCGTCGATGTGTGTTTTTGGGTTATCCAAATGGGAAGAAAGCGTGGAAAATGTATGATTTAGAGACGAAGGAGTTTGTGTTCTCGAGGGATGTGGTGTTTTACGAAAAGGAATTTCCATTTGCCTCCAAGGAGACTGATGCCGAAAAACGGACACAAGATACGGCTTCTGTCACCGTTGCATTGGAGGAGGAAGAGGAGAGTGTGCAAGGAAGGGGGGGCGTTGAACCCGACGTCGTGACTCCGGTGATTGAACCCGAAGAGGCGACTCCGGCGGCTACTCTGGAGGTTGAACCTGAGGTTGTTCCCGAAGTTGAGCCCGAAGAGTTGGGTCGGGGAAAACGAACTAAGAAAGAGAATATCTTGCTGAGAGACTTTGTTACTAATACGGTCCAAAAGATGGGTCACCGGGTATCGTCCTGTGTTCGAAAGTCCGCTTGTTCATCTGTTTCTCAACAACCCTCTGGTAAGCCCTATCCTCTGGCACACTATGTCAATTGTGATAATTTCTCTTCGAAACATGTGAGTTTTCTTGCAGCTATAACGCAGGGACATGAGCCTACCTCCTATTCGGAGGCGGTAAAAAGTGACAAATGGAGAACAGCCATGGGGGAAGAATTGAAGGCATTGGAAGCGAACAGAACCTGGGAGATAGTTCGCTTGCCTACCGGGAAGAAGGCCCTCGGATGTCGATGGGTATACAAGATAAAGTACAACTCTGATGGAACTATTGAAAGGTACAAAGCAAGATTGGTGATTTTTGGAAATCACCAAATCGAAGGGGTTGATTATACGGAGACATTTGCACCAGTTGCGAAGATGGTGACTGTCCGAGTTTTTCTGGCCGTAGCAGCTGCCAAAAATTGGGAATTACATCAGATGGATGTGCACAATGCATTTTTGCATGGTGATCTTCACGAGGAGGTATATATGAAATTGCCTCCGGGACATCGCATGACGGGGAGAGGAGCTGTGTGTCGCCTTCGAAAATCATTATATGGTTTAAAACAAGCTCCCCGATGTTGGTTTGCGAAGTTGTCTGCTGCACTTAAGCAATATGGGTTTCGACAATCATACTCGGATTACTCATTGTTTACGATGAAGAAGGGAAATGTGCATTTGAATGTGCTTGTTTACGTGGATGATCTGATTATATCTGGTAATGATTCGAAGGAAATTCGAATTTTTAAGTTATATCTCTCGAAATGTTTCCATATGAAGGATTTAGGTGCCTTGAAATACTTCTTGGGAGTTGAGGTGGCAAGGGCTCCGAAAGGAATCTTCCTGTGTCAGAGGAAGTATGCATTGGATATCATATCGGAAACAGGCTTGTTGGGGGCAAAACCGGTTGGTACACCGATAGAACAAAACCATCGCTTAGCGCTTGCGACTGGTCGTTTTATCAAAGATCCTGAACGCTTTCGACGACTGGTTGGAAGACTGATTTACTTGTGTTTTACACGACCAGACTTGTCCTATAGTGTGCATGTGTTGTCGCAATTCATGCAGAGTCCCCGTATTGAGCATATGGAAGCGGCACTCAGGGTTGTTCGATATTTGAAGGGCTGTCCGGGTCAAGGCATTGTGTTTCATTCTCAGTGTGATCTGAGATTGCACGGGTGGTGTGACTCTGATTGGGCAGGCTGTCCGTTAACACGTCGATCGTTAACAGGTTGGTATGTGTCGTTAGGGGACTCACCGATATCTTGGAGAACGAAGAAGCAGCAGATCGTATCGAGGTCCTCCGCTGAGGCAGAATATAGATCGATGGCGATGACTGTGTGTGAATTGAAGTGGTTGAAAGGGATTTTGTGGAACCTTGGGATTGCTCACGATTCTCCGATGAATTTGAAGTGTGACAGTCAAGCTGCGTTACATATTGCTCGGAATCCAGTCTTTCACGAACGCACTAAACATATCGAAGTCGACTGTCATTTTGTTCGGAATGAAATCATCGGAGGAGTCATTCGTCCTAGCTATGTGCCTACGACCACGCAACTTGCAGATATTTTTACGAAGGCGCTGGGACGTGCCCAGTTCGAATTCTTTCTTAACAAGTTGGGCATAAGGAACCCTCACGCTCCAACTTGAGGGGGGGTATTGTAAATGTAAATAGATTATGGTAAATAGATTAGTTATGTAAATTGTATAGTGGGCCAAGCCCGTTAGGATTACTTGGTTCCTAAGTTAGGTTTAGGGTTAGGTGTCTCTAGATTTCTTTTGTATAAATAAGGGTCTTCCCTCATCAATGAGAGTAAGAGTTTTCACCCAAATATTATTTCTCTCGTGTGAGTGTGTCCGGTTTTACAGAGAGAGAGAGAGAGAGAGAGAGAGAGAGAGAGAGAGAGAGAGAGAGAGAGAGAGAGAGAGAGAGAGAGAGAGAGAGAGAGGTGAAAAGATCAAATAATTAGGAGCTTGCATCTTCGATATTTATTTTTGCCGAAACATGTGGAAATTATATTCTTTGCACTATAATAGGTGGGGATGAACTTAACCTGGGACATGTCTACTTCACTACCATATGAATGAACAAAATTGAGAGAGAGAGAATAATTAAGACTCTTGACAAATAGTTTTTCCTAGAGCTACCTTTAGAGACAGTACAAGAAAAACTATCTCTAGCAACTGGAAACTGGTCCCAAAGTCCAAATTTGGTCCTTGATTGTTACATAGCAACCTGAAAATTTGGTCGCATCCCGTCACTAGAGGCTTCATGGTTAAAGATTTATAACAACGAGACCTAGCCCGTTATCCTTATCAGCGACCAGAAAAGATTTGATCCCTAAACCCATTTTAAGGACCACATTAAAACACTTTTGAGGACGAGAGAAATGTTGGTCAGGACGAATCTATGTACAACTAGTGACGTTAGGCCCATGTGAGCACGGACCAAAGTTTACATCAAAAACATATTGAATTTTTACTGTTTTATTATTCTCTATAATAACCTTACATTTTTATTATAAATTTTCGTGTTAATTATTGATGATTTATATAATCTTTATAATAATTACAGTGTAGCCTGTAAAAAGTATTGCCGAGGTTTTTTTCCTTCGACAGTTTAAATTCCTACTAATTAAAAAATAAGGACTTGGCGTGAACGTTACTTTATTAAATCATTATCTCAATCAAGGATATACAATCAATATAATTCTGGGAGACAACGTGAACTCTCCATATGGTCAATTAAGTGGCACGACTTTAATTCAGCACCTCTAGTTCTCTAGAACTTCAGGGCAATATTTCTAAAATTTATTTATTTTTTAGTTCAAAACTTCTGGACACTATCTAGAAGATCACTTTATAGAGTTTAATTTTTATATATTTTCAATGTAACATCATCTTAATTATTCGCCAAATTTTTTTTGTTTAAACGATTGGTTGTGTCTATTTTGATTAATTTCTCAATATTTTTACCAACTTTATGACTTTACTCATGATTAATAGCTAGATAATTAAACATTTTGATGATTTGAATGACTATTTTTCAAATATTGTGTAAAAGTTGATCATATTCTAATTAATAACAGTAAAAGTGACTTTAATTGGCAACTTGTACAAACACTATATCTTAGTTTAACTTATAATATTGTAAACTCTAATTAATATTTTTGAAGTTCTTGTTAAATAATCTAAAAATTGGTTACATTTACCTCATAACACTAAATTTCCTATATATTCGGAAAGTTATGAAAAATGACTGTATGTTCAATTAGAGACACTAAAGAGGCTACTTATTTTGCAAAGAGTGGCTATTTTTTAATTAATAACCATAACAGTGGCTGTTGGATAAACCATAAGATATGAAAATATGGCTAAGTCTTCAACTGCAACACAAAATATGGCTATTTGTTATCAATCCGTGCCCTTCCCCCAAAGTTGAACGACCATAAGCACCTCTTTGGCGCCGCTTCTATATAAGTAGTAATAGTAAAGTACTTTCAATTATAAACCTGGTCATTAAAGATGTATTTGGAGCATAAATTATGGTCTATATATAGATTACAAGCTCTTTCTCTATCGTATAATTTTACTATTTCAGCTTAGATAATTGAGTGCATCTAAATAAAACAATCAGTAATATCTTGCATTACTATACAAAAAATGTAATTAATTACCAAAAAGATGTTGACATATTTGTTAATTTGTAATTATCAAATGAATATATAACAGTCACATATAGGAATTGAAATCATAGAATTACATTAATAGTTAGAGTCAATCGAGTTGAATTAGCTTGATCAATATGGAATTGTGGTCAAGCCGACCTAGATCAAATCTAGCTAACTTTTAATCGATCGATGAGACAAGCTCGAATACTTCCTGAATCGAGTCAAATTAAGTTGAAATTAATTACGAATAAATGATTTGAGCCCCGAATGAATTTTAAATGGATGAAGGATTATTGTTTTGCAAATAAATGAGCATCTTAATAAAACAGCATAACTCTGGTTCTTTTCTTTTCTTTTTTTTTTTTTTTTTTTTTTTTTTTTTTTTTTTTTTTATAATCAACTATCAAGGATGCAAACGTTTGAGATGCGTGAAATCGGTCATATAGGTCATTAAGAAAAAGGAAAGTTGCCATTACATTTAGATTTGAGAAGAGGAAACTCGAACATGAGAATGACCAGAAAAGGAAAGCACCATTAGAAACAAGAAAATGGAAGTGGACTGTGAAATCATAAAATCATTTAAATGTTCATGGAATTTGAAATTGAGAAGAGGAAACTCGAACATGCTTCAATGAGGCTAACAATGAATTGAATTACACATCATCATGAAAATATATTTTCTCTATGATTGCATGGAACAAACAATATCATACCAAACTCAATCAAAATTAATGGTTAACAACTTAACATAATAATTCATAACAAGCTGGTACTAGATTGTTACACAAAAATAGATAACAACTAGACAGACAAATTCCAACATCAATGGGTTGCAGGAGCAGACAAGATGCGTAGTGCACTCCAATTGAAATTCTACTAATAACCTGCCTTGGGTGATGCCTTCCCATATAGAGCAAAACATTGTGCCTAATATACAATAGTATTATTGCTGCCCTTTCAGCTTCACAAATGGATAAAGTCCATTAATTAGTGTTGGAATTGATAATTTCTTTCCTTCTAAGGTTACGAATTCATGAATTATTCTCTATATTTACCTTAGGCTAAACTCACGTGAGGACAAACCCTTCTCCCGAAAACTCACGTGCATTTGTTGATAAACCTAAATCTTGATTATTGTGTTGTTAAACTAATGGTGATTAAGGTCCAAATTAGACTCACCAAAACCAAGATAATTAAACTTTTTGTATAATTTGGAATGGATTCAGACCCTGAGGATTGAGAGCATTTAGAGCAAATAGCACCGACCTAGACCACATCCCACATACTTTTTGTTCTTTTTTCTTCTTTTCTTTGTGTTTTTCTTACCATTGAACATATTGTGCTTTAGAAATTAGAACTATGAGTTCAATTTAACATTTGTCTTTTTTTATGATTGTTTACATTATAAATCGATATCTCTCAAAACTTGTGATTTTAGTTGAGCTCATGAAACCCAGGTATGTTTCATCTGCCTCTAACCATAACAATGAACATATGAGCTATCATTTACAGGTTAGAACTGCTAATGAAACGAATACAAAGTACTAAAGAGGAGAATCACATAGAAGAACTGCGAATAAGTTATATTTGCTTTCATGGATAAATGATAATAAAATTTAAAATCTCAATTATTTTAATTTGCAACCTCAACTAATAGTTAAACACTTAAACTTACGTAGCTACTAGACCACACGTTAACAGTGACATCAAGTGTTTGTATGGTCGTCAATATTGACTTAAAGTAAGCTAAAATGACTTTATAACCACAAGCTTAGCTTCTAACTGGTCCTACAAGAAAAAGAGAAAGAAAGTAACATTTACTTATAGGTCAGTTATAGAGTTACGTGTGGTGACATGCAACGCGTTCTTAAACATGATAAGCAGCGATCACCAATGATGATCTGTTTTGTTTAATTTTCAAGAAACGGTTAATATGAGCTTAACTTAATTATATACGATCAAAAGTGTAAATGAATTATTACACCATCGGGCTATCTATTTTTTTTTAACATATAACCTTTCATAAAAAACGAGATTTTTAATCCTAAGTAACTTAGAATTGTGAACATTTTTGCACTATCCATCTAAAGATTTAAACTTCCTAATATAAGATGTCGATTGAGATCCTTCTTAATATAATTAAGGTGCAACCAGCATAACGACCCTTTACCAAGATGACTTAATTAAAGCTATTGTATTCTTGAAAATGAAATATATACAGCTTACGCCATTCATATTTGGAAGCATCTGTATAGGCTATCAGGTAGAATGAGATCATCCTACAAATTTTAACAGATAAAACAAGCTTTGGCCACTTATTCTTCTACGTTCTCAACTCTGTTAGGTCATCATCGATGGACTTGATTAGAGCCGTGCATGAATTATTACTAGTGGATATATAAAAGATGAAAAAATAAACTAAAACTTCTCACATAATTCTTGCTAGTCATGAGCTAATTAACTTGTTTCCTGGGGGCAAGCTCTCCTCTCTCTCCTCTATGATACATTAATCTATTAGTATTAAAATTAAGAAACCAGAATTATTGGTGTGGACTTTTATCAAGAAATGATTCTTAACTTGTTATGATTCGACCATTTGCCACATCCTGTCTGGACAGTGGCTCTTGAAGCTCGTGAAAGAATATGCAATCAATCATTCTTTTTTCTCTCTTGATTCCCCTTTGAAACTATCTGCTCATCATCCCTTTTTTTATTAAATCAAACTTTTAAAAAATGACTTGCTGTTCCGATTCAGAAGAATTGCTGAACATGCACGTAATTCTCACTTGTATATGATACTTTATGGGAACGAGAACAAGACAATACTGATATATAAAAGTCATATGTGAAGTTGTGGTATAGATGACTTGGAAATACGGTAGAGGACTTTTCTTTTTAATAGGTTTTATGTGTATCATAATCTAAATTTTTCGGGTCAATGAATTTCGAATACTAGATGGACTAAACAACCACTTATCTGAGGAAGAACATACTAACGTCGATAAGTTAAACGTGGAAATGGGTCCTCGTAGAACCGACCAAAAAAGTCCTTTTAGAAACCTAATTTTATCTGCTTTTGGAAACAATATTTTAGTTTTTTTTCTTCTAAAATTTCAATAGTCAACTCCGAATATTTAAGTAAATTATGAGATGTATTATGTGGTTGTTATTTATTCCAGTAATTCATGATCAAATCTTCGCAATTAACGTGTCAAAAAATTCCTATTTGACAACTATGTTCCAACCCAAATTTACATTTGCTTGCTACATGGGATCACTTTTTCCCTTTTGAATTTGCAACATTGCTATTCCATCCAGATTACTCCTTATGTAGTGCCAAATATTAATTGAACTCTAATCTTGTCATCTCATTTTCTCTTATATTTATGACTCCAGTTTTCATGCTTGATGCGTTTTCATCTTGATTTTCTGGAGTAAAAGAAAACTTCTGGGAATACATAAAATAATTTGTGCCACACAATATATTATGTGTGTTGGCCTAAATCGAAATAGGACAACAAATCGAATTTATTTTGGAGTTGATTGATAATTTGCTTGTATCAAAGTTACGATCGAACTGAGATTGAATTTAAACGAGACAAATGCTTAATGGAATGAAATAAACGAGGCAAGAAATAAATGAGCAGATATGTATATAAAACGAGACAAAGCTTTAAGAAAAAGAATATAAGTCTAATGCTGTATTTCTGGATGATCTCCTTGGTTACAAATGAATCCTATTTATAGTTGACAAGAAGAGTGACGTTATAGCCATAATAATCATGCTTTTATGGCCATTACTCTGTATTTGATCGTGGTCAGCCCACGATCTTCTTCTTAAATGCCTGGGCAATGGTCGACGGTTACAAAGACCATGCCTCGTTTTGATGAGATGTCATACTTGTTCGGGGACCATGTGGTCGTGGTGATCATTTTGAGCTCTGTACATTGGGCTCGGTTTTGCGTCTTCCCTGAGGTGGTTTTCCAAGGCAGAGGGTCATGTTATCTCCCCTCGTGGATTCGTCTCTTAAGATCGACTTGAATCAAGCCTTGCGCCCTTGTTCAAGGCCTCGGTGATTTTTCACCCAATACAGATAGTCCCCCCACTCCTAGAGTAGTTGTCAGATCTGTCGAGGAGTGGAATGAGTTTAGGCGGGAGATCGACATGTCCGTTTATACGCCGTGAAATTTGAAAGCGGCTGTTGTCACTCCATATTCTGATCAATCACGCGTGGCAATAACTGATTGGACGTGATTTCTTGCTTTGCCTTCCCCGTGTAATTGTAATTATGGCGCCTTAACTTATATATAGCCGCGCCCTTTCTCCCTCTTCTTCTTCTTCACGTATTTCCTTGTTCTTAACAGTAAAACTTCTTGAAATTTTCTTCTTTTGTTGTCCAGGAACTCTTTTCTGAAAGATGTCTAAGCCAAATTCACCAAATTCTTCACCCTCTTTCATTGACACCATGATCATTGGCTGCGAATTAGTGAACGTTCCCAAACCCTTGAGTGTTATTGTTCCCCCTGATTTTAACATAGATGATTTACCTCAATCAAGTGGTTTGGGCCAAGGACAATGCCCAGTCGCGGCTGACACTGCCAAGGTAGTTATGGTTAATGACGATGATGTTACTATGAAGGACATTGATAACGACGAGCTTCTTTCAGATGATCTCGAGCTTGAGCCTCACCACGTTATCCCCTCCAAAATAGACCTCTCGAAGGATTTCGTCATGCAGCCCAGACCGAGACAGATATCAGGAGGAGGAAAAATATCCCTGTTCAAAATACGCCAAGCTTGATTACTCAGGCGAACATACATCTAGTTCGGTCTGATTGCAATTGGGGTCCTGAGATCGAGGTTGGTATTCCTGCCCCTGATAGCCGAGTATGTGATACAGTTGAGGGATGCTCTTTTGTTTTCACCTATCCCTTCACAATAGGTTTTTCTCTTCCAGTACCCGAGGTGTTAGACACCTTTTGCCATATCTATCAGTTATGCATAGCCCAAATTGGCCCCGGGATGTGGAGGCATGTTCAATGCCTTGAATTTTTTTAGCAAGCTAGTCGGGGTCACCTTTACTCTTGATCATCTTTTGTATCTCTTCTATCCTTCCCTTCATAAGAACGGAATAGTCCAGCTTAACAAACGAGGCTCGTACTCGTTGATTACAAAGAGCGAAGATACCGAGGACCGTGGGTAGAATAAGCAATTCGTTGTTTTGCCCGCTGATATTTTATCTTCGAGGCCTAGTTTTCCCAATCAATGGAATCGAGCACTTAAGTATTTTCATCGGTCTTTTTTGGTTTGACTTCGGCACTTCTTTGTTTAATTTTCCTTTTTTGATTTGTGTTAGCTGAGGCGATCCCGATTATTTACCCGAAGGATTTGACCCAATGGGTCCAAGCTATTATCAACACCAAATCTAGATCGGAAAGATCGTGGATGATTTTGGCTACTTTGGATGAGAACTGATGGGCATGCAAACGACACGTTGAGATGTCTCCAAATTACATTTTGTCCTCCATCTTTTCCTCGAGCATCTTTTCTCGATGAATTTTTATCTTTCTTTGTTGTAGGTCTCCCAAAAAGGGCAGTCACCACGCCGAAAGAGAAGAAACGAAAGAAAAACAAGAAAGACAAGAAGGAAGAAGTCCCCTAGGAGGGGGATGCGTTAAGTACCCTTCAAGGTTTGATTGGAAATCTTTCGAAGGGGAAACAAAGAGAAGAAAAGGAAGAGGAAGAAAGAGGAGCAGTTCCCGAGGGGTCACTTGGCCTTAGGGCTAAGACAGGTTGAGTGTTTGTCCCTTCGGTTTTCGTTTTTTCTTTTGCTTCGTTTTTCTGTAATTGTACTTTTCTCTTTCCTTTTAGCTTTGAAAAGGAATAAATCATCCTTGAAGAAAACCCCGGAAGGGAAACGGGCAAGAATGGAACCCGTCTCATTCCCCGAGCTCACTCCAGTCGAGGAGATGGAGAGGGACCAAGAAAAGGCTTTAGCTTCCCCTCCTTGCGAGCCAGAGCCAGTTCAAGTTGCTAATAAAGCTAAAAGGGTGGACAACAAGATTCCTCGGGCTGCTTCCGAGCCTGCCCCTGATTCAGCTTCTTGGATGGAATTTCGTTACATCGAAGTCCCCATGGTGATATTCAGGTTTCGATCAGTCTTCGTGGGCTCCTTGGTCTGTTGGACCGTAACCGCCTCGGGAAGCGTACTGTCGCTGAATTGATGGTTGATGCTACTTAGCACGCTATTCAGGTATGCTTTTCCTCCTTCAACTTTTACCTTCAGCCTTGTTTTTGCTTCTTTTTTTATTTTTCTGAGTTTTTTTTTTTGCAGTGTTACATCAACTCTATTAGGATTGCCGAAATTGAGTGCCGTTGAGATGAAAATCTCGAGCAAATAAAGGCAGGATTGAGGCGAGAACAGCAGGTCTCGAGTCTCAGATGAGGAGTCTTGAGAAATAACTGTTTAGCACAAGGCTTGAGCTTGACTAAGCCAGGAAAGCTGCCGACAAATCCGATCTCGAAACGCTCAAAGATCTCGAGGCTAAGTACACCATCGAGGAGAAGATGGCTCGTTTGAAGGAGCTCTGCAATGCTGAGCTGAAGAGGGTCAGAGTCGAGGCCCAGTCAGTTATTAACGAGCATGCTAAGAAGTTTCATGCTGATTTGAGGCAGAAGTTGCTCAAAATGAATGAGTTGGCCAGAGAGAAAGAGCAGCTGGCTGGGGATAAAGAGCGGCTCGAAATGAGGTCAAGGCTTTGGGAGCAAATTTGATTCTTTCTCCTCGAGGCGTGGAATGAGGAGGACCCGAGCCAAGGTTGACAAGAACTGGGCTGTTATTCAAATGAGGCTAAAAACTTTGAAGGAGTGTCGTAGCGGGACTAACCTTGATGCAGAGATCGCTAAGGCTGAGAGTGATACTACCACGACTCAAAAGTTAATGGGAAGTCTTCCTTCGAGCAGCGGGAGCTCAGATGACGAGGAAGATAATTCTGAGGCAGAAGCTTAGAGTAGCATTTTTATTTCTTTTTTGATGTCATTTTCTATTAATGCCTTCGGGCCACTTGTTTTGTAAATACTTTGGCCTCTGAGCTATTTTATGAAAGGAACTTCTCTTTTTGAGAGTATTGGTTGTGTTCAATATCCCTTGGATGAATTTGCTTGCAAGGCTTTTCATATTTTTTCTTTGTTCGAGCTAGCTTAGGACGACGTCTCGCCCTTGAGCCGGAGGCTTAAATAATAATTGCTATGCATATCAGATGATAATAAAAGATGTTGAGTCAAAGTTTATTTTATTGATAAAATGAATTTGCGAGCCTTTATTAGAAAAGATGCCTGGTCGCAACAGGACTTAGACAGAAAAATTAGATGATCAAAGCATGAACTAATAAGAGAATCTCTAAGAGTAGTCCTTGGCGAGATGATCGCGTGTTCTCCGAGGGTCTTGTCTGTTGAAGTCCCCGGTTGTTAAGTCTTCACTTATTTGAAAAAACTTTTAAACGGCCACCACTCGTCCTTTCTACTCCCCCCAGTGATCAAGTGCATGGTGCAGGGCTTGATTACTAGGTTTCGTTTTCCTAAAAAAAAAACAGACGAGGGGTCTTGGCAAATTGATTATTTCATTTGCTTGGCCCGATCAGGGCGACTGTACTCTTCATTGCAGTCGAGTAACACTCTTGTGCTATTCGTTGCTCTCCTCGAATGGCTCTTATTCCCCATGGGGTTGGAAAATTAATTACCTGGTGCAAGGTCGATGGTACGGCTTCCATTTCATGAATCCAGGGCCTTCCAAGAATGACATTATAGGTCATGTCCTCGGCCATCACTTGAAAGGTGGTTTTCTTGTCCACCCCCTCTGCAGTTGTTGTGAGGGTTATTTCTCCCAAGGTCTTCTCAGTGGAATTGTTATACCCTGTTAATATGGTTGCCTTTGGGACGACGAGGTCCTTCAACCACATCTTCTTGATGGCTCCATAGTTAATGATATTCACCGAGCTGCCAGGATCGATTAAGGCTCGTTTGACTTCACAGTCATTGATCCTGACGTGATCACTAGTGCGTCGTGGTGGGGAAACATCATCCCATCATAATCCTCCTTGCTAAACACCATTTCTTTACATGATCCACCAGCTCTTACTCTCTTCTCAGTTGTACTTGATGACTTTGCAATTTCTTCGCATCAGCAAAATTTATCCTATTTACCTCGGACCCTCCAATAATGACATTCACCACTCTTTTTGGTGATTTTGTTTGAGGCAGTTGTTCCTCTCTCCTATTTTTTGAGTAATTATGTTTCCCTTTATCAGTCAGGTACTCACCTAACACTCTCTTCTTAAGGAGATGGTGTAATCACCTAATTTTGGCACACAAAATTCAAAAAATGCTCAAAATATTCGTATTAGATTCCTAGGACGTGTCGTCAATTTTTCTGGACTTCTAGTGTTTGTTTTTAATTAAATTTGTTTCTAATTAGGACGTTAAAATTTGAAAATTAACAAAAATCACTTGTTACGTGCTTAATTTTTTTGTAATTCTATGTTTAATTGTGATAGTGTTGTAAAGTATGTGGTTTGATTTTAGTTTAGTTGTGTGTGCATAAATAATTTTATGGCCATTTGTAAAAAATATCACAGCCCAATGCCAAGTCCACCAGCCCAATATTTTAACCCGGCCCATACCCCACAATATATAAACCAAATCCTTCATTTTTCACTCCCTCACACC
Organism: Petunia x hybrida; assembly: GCA_037355625.1. Lineage (NCBI taxonomy): Eukaryota > Viridiplantae > Streptophyta > Magnoliopsida > Solanales > Solanaceae > Petunia > Petunia x hybrida. The sequence goes on along the minus strand of JBBBVM010000090.1, from coordinate 6,643,621 downwards.
CTTTAGTCTCAAGACTAACAAAACTCTGTCAAAATTTTGCCCCATCGCCGGAATTCGCCTTCCACCGGCCGGCCACCGCGCTGCCGCCGCCGGCCACCACCTCCGGTGGCCGGAAAAATACAAAATGTATATCAATCCAAAGATCTCGACCCCCCCATTCCATTTCTCAACTCCGTTTCTTCAAAATCATAGCGGATTTTCGTAGATCGACAGTCAAAGGTGCGGTCAAACACAAAATCCGGCCACTTTATAATTTTTCCGGTGAGTTTCTTGTTCCTTTCTCTTCTTTTTGCTCCTCCCTACCTCCCTTGTACCCCATCTCCCAAAAACCGTTTTTTCCTTTTCTTGCCATGGTGTCGCTGCTGCTACTGTTTTTCTAATGCCGAGCGTGATGATGATGACGGGGGAGCTGTGAGTGATTTTGTTTGATGTGATGATGATGACCGGGGTTGTGGGATTTGATTTTATGGTGGAGGGACTGTTAAGGTTCATTTGGTTGTGGCATTGACGAGGCAGCGGCAGAGCTGATGGGACAATATTATTGGCACGAGACTGATGGTGGCAAATGAACCGAGTTCTCTAAATAATTTTGTACATGTTGAACACCAGCCACGAGCCTTTAAATAAATAAACTCGCACCGCAGCAGTTTAACTCGTATTTTTTTAGGGCGTGACAGATGGACACCTCGAGGCGTAGTGCTTTACAGTCCTCGATTGCGTACCCATAATCTATGTGAAATTCGCAGTGCTGAGTTTGATCTCTCTTGCTCGGGGGCGTTCTCATGTCCTTAGGCAACCTCACACCTTGATCAGTCATTCCTTTGATCGCATTCACCAATTCCGTGGTCGATATGCTGAAATTGTACTCAAAGATCCGAGGCAAGTCTTTCTCTTTGGATACTAAAGACAGGACCGAGGATTTTCGATTAAAGGACGAGCCAGAATTTCCTCCAAGCCGTTGGCTTACATGCTGATGTCCAGTGAGGCGCTGACTTACGTGTTGCTTTTGAGCTCCACTGTATGGCTCGTAATGATATTTTGAGTTCTCTTGCGGTGCATCGGCGAGTTGGGAGGACTCAGATCGACCTCGGTATGAATTATTTCGACCTGTCCTTCTCCACTCTGCTTCCTCGAGCCTGATCTTCGCCATGGCCCGATCATGCAACTCATCCCAGGTTCGGGCTTGCCATTGTTGAAGCTCTTTCTTTAACTCGGCCGCAGCTTCAGAATTACTCACATTAAGATTCTTTTAAAAATCTATGACCGCCAAACTGTCATCCGTTTTCGGCAGATCCATTCTTTCAGCCTGAAAGCGTTCGAGAAAGTCCTTGATTGGCTCGAGGTATCCTTGTTTGACGTTGAAGATGTCCTCTTTTCTCTTAAGGGTCTTCTTTGCTCTAGTGTGAGCCTTGACGAACATGTCTGCCAATTCCTCAAAATTGGAGATGGACTCGGAGGGAAGAATCATGTACCAATGCAGCGCCCCTTTTTCTAAGATATCGACAAATTTTTTCAAGAACATGGAATCCCTCTCAATTGGATTCAAATCATTGCTTTTGACCATGGCCATATATTCGGTTATATGGTCGACTGGGTCAGTTGTGTCATCGTGCTTCTTTAAAATCTGTAGCTTGAAATGTTTTTGAATGGGTGCTGGAGCAGCTTCGGGCTTAAAAGGTAGCTGACGACATTTTTCAATATCCAGCACGTGTCGAGATTTCCGAACCCCTAGCATATTTTCGAGCCCTTTTTCCATGCTGGCCTCGAAATCTTTCTTCCACTTCTCAAAGTTGGACACGATGTTTGTTTGAGATACTACGGGAGCTGTAGTCCCCGAGCCTCCAGATGTGACTCCATTTGGAAAGCCTCCCATAGTTGTTCCCATGGGGACAGTGTTGAAATTTCCTCCGTTGGGTGACATGAAAGGAGCATCACCGGGGTTAGAGATGGCCCTTCTATTCCCAGCGAGGGCTTGCAAGGAGCTTCAAAATTATTCATTAAATTGAGCTTGCGCCGCCGCTTGAGCGGCTGCTTGCTCTCGCATCTGCTGCAATTAGCTCTTCATGAATTGCTGAAATGGATCACTTGAGTTTGAGGAAGTTGGTTCGGCTGAAGTTACTCCTACGGGAGAGTTGGACCGATCAGGGGAGTTGACCCATTTGGTGGTGTTAACCCTACCAATAGGGTGGAGTTAACTGTTGGAATAGGGGTAACGAGTTATGTTAGGCCAATCGGAGGAGTCGGGCTAACTGGAGGGATTGAGGTCCCTCCACTAGTTTCGGTGGGTCCCGTTGTTTGGTCAGGTGTTTGGAAGGAAATATTGTCATCAATAATGTCGGCCTTTTTTGGATCGAGAATTGAAGTTGCAAACTTTTGAACAAACGTTATTATCAATTCCCCACAGACGACGCCAATTTGTGTTGGCCTAAATCGAGATAGGACAACAAATCCAATTTTAGGCCTCGGGTTGATTGATAATTTGCTTGTATCAAAGTTATGATCAAATTAAGATTGAATTTAAACGAGACAAATTCTTAAAGAAATGAAATAAACGAGGCCAGAAATAAACGAGAAGATATGTATATAAAACGACACAGAGCTTTAAGAAAAAAGAATATAAGTCTAATGCTGTATTTCTGGATGATCTCTTTGGTTACAAATGAATCCTATTTATAGTTGACAAGGAGAGTGACGTTATAGCCATAATAATCATACTTTTATGGCCATTACTCTGCATTTGATCGTGGTCAGCCCACGATTTTCTTCTTAAAAGCCTGGACAATGGTCGACGGTTACATAGACCAGACCTCGTTTTGATGAGGTGTCATACTTATTCGGGGACCATGTGGTCGTGGTGATCATTTTGAGCTCTGTACTTTGGGCTCGGTTTTGCGTCTTTTCCGAGGTGGTTTTTCGAGATAGAGGGTCATGTCATCTCGCCTCGTAGATTCGCCTCTTAAAATCGACTTGAATCAAGCCTTGCGCCCTTGTTCAAGCCCTCATTAATTTTTCACTCAATACATTGTGGATTCCTATTATTGAAAGTAATGAGAAGAAAGACGTGAACATATACAGCAGGAACAAACTTAGTTGTCGAGAGACAGTTGGTCCATATTACAATCATGTTACTCTTCTTTCAATAAAAAAAAATCTCTGTTATATGTGACCTAATTGTCATTTCGGCATGAAAATTAATATCTTTAGAACAAATCGTCAAAAGAATACTATTTGATGGCTGCGAATTTTTAGCCCCGACAGAATAACCTCTGCAAAAATAACGTTATATGGCAATATGTCAAGATCCGCCAGACTAGTTTTAATTAAAGTCATGGCAATACACCAGAAAATGTGTCCAAGTTCTAGTGTCGACACTAAAAATTAATCTTTTAAGGGGATCAAATGTTAAATAGCTGCACTAGAGGATTTATTTTAAATTTATTTATAATTTTTTTTTTTTGGCAAATTACCGGAAATTTTATCATTTGTATTTGTACTTTACACTGCTCCTCTTGCACCAGTTAAATCAAACTATTTTCTAGACATAGCATATTGATGTCCTTTAATTTTAGATGATGATTGACTGTGAAACTCATATCACAACTTTTATTCAACTTTTGTTTACTCTGATATTATGTTAAATTATTTAAATCATCTCATGTATAGGTGCTAACTAAAGGGATGTGTTTGTTTTTATTTCGTTATATTATGGAGAACTCGATGTTGGGATGTGTGTGGGTCGGTATGGTATGGTATTAACGAATTTCGCTTCGGTAATTTTGGTATTGGGTTTTGTAAAAAGTTATACCGATCCCAAAATTATAATTAGATTCGATACGTTCAGTTTTTCTCCTTTCCTCGGTTGTTTTCGGTGTGGTAAATTCAGTAGCTCGATTTTAACCTTAGATAGAAAATGTAATTAAATTAAATTTTCTTTTGTCTTTTTATTTATAACCTTGCATAAAACTACATACATTTTTTAATTCAAGCAGATCTACAAAACACATTGCTTCCTCTTTTTCTACCTACTAGATGATATCAAAGTTATACTTAATATTTAAACAATCATGCAATCGAGACTAGAGAGCAACAAGTGTCGAAGTCGGCAATGGAGTATTGAGTAGCACCCAAGACTAGTGAGTATAAGAGTAGGACTAAGAAAGTATAATACTTTAGGTAGGGATTCCAATTAAAAAAACTAGGTATTGGCTATTGGTATAATAAACTTACTAAAGTTGTGTAAAGGTAACTAATTTACTAACTAGGTAAGGAATAAAGGAACTAAGGAACTAATATTTTGCTAATCTATATAGTCTATATTGATATATATTAATTTAGTGTAATAATATTTATTATTTTGATAATATGGTATTCGGTATTTTCATAATTTTTTATAAATAAATGAAATACCGAATATATATTGAAATATCGTAAAATATTTACCAATACCGATAGTAAGTACCGTAATATCAATACCAAAATGTCAAAACTTTTCAATTTTGATTTGAAAAAACGGTATATACCATGTTATGCCACGCCTAAACCCGTATGAATTAAGGTGCTATTATCCAGTAGCATAAAAGAAAGGGAAATTCTGTAATCAGTGTACCATGTCTAATAATGCAGTGCCATGTGTCTTCTATCATCTCAAGTTCTATTTGGCACCAAAGATTTTGTTTAAATATCTAACTACTACCATCATTTACAAAACATTAGTTATTTCTTAAGATCTAGTAATTATCAAGAGCCGTATATCAAGTTGGGATCAATATTAGACAGCTATATACTTCTACTTCTTTTATTCGACTTACAGCGTATCTTAATTAAACAAAAGAGTCGGACTTGAATATGGTATCTCATATAAGTGGCAAATGCTTTCCTGAGATTTAATCATGCATGAAGGCGTTTGTCTTATCTTTTTACACTGAGTCATCCCTTCAGCGATCGATGTTTATTAGATTGACTTTGGGCATGCAAAAGGAAATTATAATGAGTTCTTATAAAGTGTTGTTATGCTTATTCATTCAAAATCACAATATACGGGTAGATCTAGCTAACCTTAAAGACATGCATATGTTGATATCGAATAATATCGGCTGATGAACGGCATGAAAAGTGAACAATTTGAACATATCGTAGTCGAAAAAAGTAGTGCATTTGTTATATCCACTTATTAAGTTTAACTTTGATCCATAATCATGCTTTGTATCCAATCATTAAGTTTAACTTTGATCAATAATTTTGGTATAATGATGGTGAAAAAATGAACCAAATAAAAGGAATTAATTTCCTCATGTAATGAAAGGTACCCTACGGATTTAAGGATAGAGTCCGAGAAAAGACACGACGGAGATTCTATACTATAACCAAGAACTCCTTTTATAATCCTAATAATGTACATATATACGGTAACTCCTTTTATCCTATTAGGAGTAACTGATACGTAGAACATAATGACACAACTTTGTTTACACGAGTTCGTGTTCTCTACACGCATGAAAAATTGAGTCCCATATGTTGGAGTGTGGTGTGGTGTGGGAATCTGTCCCACATCGGTGGAAAAGAGAGGGCAAGATGCCCATATAAGCTTTGGACAATCCTCCACCCTTTGAGCTAGCTTTTGGGGTGTGAGTTAGGTCCAAGCTTATGTGGACGCCCGTGTGTGTGTGTGGGCGCCCGAGTTTGTTGGGCCCGGGTGTGTGGGTCCGGGGCCCGATTTTATCATGGTATCAGAGCCTAGGGAAAGACCCTGGCTCCGGAGCAGGAAGACTGTCTCCGGTTGGAACCTCCTTTGAGCACGTGGTCCACGGGCCACCCATGTGGGTATGGCTGGCCGTGCGGGGGGGTGTTGGAGTGTGGTGTGGTGTGGGAATCTGTCCCACATCGGTGGAAAAGAGAGGGCAAGATGCCCATATAAGCTTTGGACAATCCTCCACCCTTTGAGCTAGCTTTTGGGGTGTGAGTTAGGTCCAAGCTTATGTGGACGCCCGTGTGTGTGTGTGGGTGCCCGTGAGATGGGCGCCCGAGTTTGTTGGGCCCGGGTGTGTGGGTCCGGGGCCCGATTTTATCACCATAAGATTGCTAATCCTAAAAGGACCTAAAATTTGGCCAATTCTTGAATCAGTTTTAAGTAACAGTGATGGTAGAGAAAATGAAAGATCATTCTTTTATATACTGTAACCTTGAACAAGATGACATTGACATTGAAATGATGAGAGCTCTCTTTACGCTGAGAGCTTTAACTCAAGCTGATACTGCAAGGCAATTTTCACATTATTATGTTATTGAAAAGATAATTATTGATCGGCATCCTGTTACGACATGATAAAATTTAGGGAGATTTATAAAAATATAAAACCCTAACACCATATTTACAAAAAATACTAATATTTTACCACTTTACAAAACATAGCATATACAAATTTCAACAAATACCTACAATTTAGGATTTTATCTCCTTCTTCCTACCTTCTCTACTCATCACTGTCCTGGGGGGCTGCTGCCAGAACTCACAACCACCGGATAGCCGCCGCCGAAATTTTTTTTTAATTTTTTGGTTCTACAAGATGAAACATACAAAAAATACATATTTATACATTGAAAAATTTTAAAAAATAATATTTTGAAACTATACATAACCAAACATACACAAATATACAAAAAATATACTCAAACATACAAAGATATACAAAAAAAAATACATAAATAACTATCTATTCTAGACATACACAAGCATACAATAACACACACATATATACAAAAATATATACATACAAAAGTGGAGATAGATATTTATATACAAAAAATATACAAAGATATATGTATTTATATAAAATAAATATAATTTTATACATATAAATACAAATATATAAACATACAAAAAGAAAGAAAAAGAGGAGCAGATCGGACTTGGAGGCCGAAAAAACAAGCAGATCGGTACGCCAACGCTGCGGTGCAGCAGCAGCCGCACAGGAGCAGCAGCAGCGACACAAGATTCGACGTAGCAGTGATGAGATCCGACAGCAGCAGAAATAAAGAACAACAGCAGCAGCCGACGATGGGGGATGGCTGCCGGCAAGGGGAGGGGGACGGCGGCGGGTTGGTGGGTGGATGAGTGGAGGAGGGGAGAGAAGGAGGGAGAGAAAGAAATTAGGGTTTTGTGGTTGGAAGAGTGAGAAAGGAAAAAAATGATATTAAGGATAAATATTTAAAACTATTGCTATGTTTTGTAAATATTGTAAAAATATCGGTATTATTTGTAATTTAGCTATTAAGGTAGTCAACGTGTAAATTTTTCTAAAATTTATGATAGTGAATTTCTCTTACATTATATATAGGAGTTATCATATCAATATATACCACAATTAATCCAAAAAGAGTGGACGGATAATAAGATGATATGATTTCTCGTTAGACACTTCAAATTGGATTGCAATTAATACAAAACATGTGTGACAAGTGACATGCTAATTGTGGAGTACTTTTTCTTCAATATCAACCTTTTATTAAGGTCAAAGCACTCAGAAAAGAACCATTGTCTTTAGTCCTCTTTTCTTTTCTTTTTTTCCCCTTGAAAGAAAACTTATTTTCTTTTCCCTTTTTCTTGCGCTGTCCAACTCTGAACTTTATATATTTCCTCAAACCGTAAGATTGTCTTTAGTCCCCTCAGTTCCAAAAGTTTCGCAAGTGCATTACTTTTGAGGATTTCAAATTTGCTCAAGTGCCTTTTCTCCATTGGTAAATTATAAAAGTGGGAGTGGGTGGAAATTTGAAAAATATTATCAAAGCGTGTAAGAAAAAACGAGGTAGTATCAGGGGCGGAGCCACCTTGCTCCTAGGGGTTCAAACCCCTTCGTTGAAAAAATACACTGTAATTAGGGTAAAAATTGGTATTTTTATGGCATATATAAGCTATTGAATCCCCTTAAAATGATGAAAAATTCCAGTAAAGCGACAAGGGGTTCAAAAATTGCTCTAGATTACCAGTTCAAATGCAAGGTTTGACATTTTTGAACACCCTTCTGTGAAATCCTAGCTCCGCCCCTGGATAGTATTATTGTTTGTTTAAAATGATTACTTTCCAAGAAATTAGAAAACGTGATTTTCCCCAATTTTGGATATTCTACCACTTTCCCTATAGCACTTATTGAATGCATGCCCACCACAGAAGATTTAGTAAGTTGATTTATCTTTTGAAATTTGATGTGCAATTATTTGAACTTAGTCTTTTGGATTTTCAAATTTTAGCCTATTAATTGTTGAAAAGCAAGAATAAAAAAAGATGCAAATTTCCTGGACCAGAGAAATAATTTGCTCCTCTGCAGGTAAATGTTATGGATACTGCCAATCACTCATTCTTGTAAAGCTATACTTACTACTCACAAGATGCCCGGGAACTATAGAAGATCTTGTGATGACTCCAATACATTGTTCTCATGACTTGCTGGGCTTATCACAAAACAACATTGTCACTTTTATTTATTTACAAGATCTAGATTTTTACTATTCCACAACAGTTTTATTTAATCAAGGTTAAAACAAGATAACTTACTGATTATAGTCCATCCGTTTCAAAATGGTTGTCTTAGTTTGACTTGGAGTGGAATTTAAGAAATGTGGTAAGACTCTTGGAACTTGTGGTCCAAAATAAGCCCTACATAAATATGTGGCTATAACGCATTTCATTAAGGGTAAAGTAGTAGTTTCAACTCAAAAATATTTCCAAATTTAAAATTGTGTCATTCTTTTGTGAACGGACTAATAAGGAAATAATGTCATCCATTTTAAAACGGAAGGGGTATGTTTTAGTGTGTGTTTGGTCATTGGTTGTGGAAAATGTTTTCCGGTCGCAAAATATGTAATAATTTTTTTTTTTGGTGAGGTTATTTTCTTAAGTATATGTCGTCTACCACTCCACCTTGTACGATTATCATATGCAACATACTTATATATCGACCAACATTTGCAGATGATCGGTAAAACATTTGCTCTAGAGATTTCGTCTTCAATATTACACGTTTAATGAGATATTTAAACTGTTTGATTTCTTAACTAAACTAATTAAAGGTGTAATCCTTTTTACTAGAGACTAGCAAGGCACTTTCTTTTTCTTTTTTGGTTCATGGGTACAGCCATTTTGTAGTTCACTGTCAATCATTTTGTGTATCATTTGATGCTAGGGACCACGAAATTTCCTGCAAAAGAAAAAATAAAAGAAAAGAAAAGAAAAAACAATCATGTGGACTTACTGCACTCCCATTGATAATGGACCAATGTAAAATAATAAACATAAAGGTATTAAATTTATTAAAGAGGCAAAGGAATAGCCCTAACCCCACGGCTATAAAAGGGTATTGGAATCAATTGAATCTTACCATAGTCTTCGATTCCTTCTATCTCCTAATATCTTCAACTTCTCTGCAACCTTTTTTTCTTAAAATTCACAGACAGCAAGAAAATATTATAGCTAAAAATGGCACTTCCTGAGACAAAAGAAGATACAAAAGCACTTCCAGATGCCTGGGATTATAAAGGTCGACCAGCTATTAGATCCTCGTCAGGTGGTTGGGCTAGTGCCGCCATGATTTTAGGTAACTTAATTTGCCTTTTCTCTCTTCTTTTTCGGCTTGTCCTTTTTGATTTGGAGAAGCCGATGTAAGATGGATTATGTTGGCCTAACTGAACTCATTACTTTCGGCTTGAAATATAGTAATATGTACACATATATAAGATCGCATTCATTTTCAACAAACTGACTCTATATTCTAGCTTAGTCTCTAATTCTTGCAAGTATCTTCTAATATTTGTGTGATAAACTCATGGTTCTTGTTTAATTACTATAGGGGTTGAAGCTGTGGAGAGGCTAACGACACTTGGTATTGCTGTAAACTTGGTGACTTACTTGACTGGAACCATGCATTTAGGGAATGCAAGCTCAGCCAATAATGTTACAAACTTTCTTGGAACTTCATTTATGCTCACTTTGCTTGGAGGTTTCATAGCCGACACTTTTCTTGGACGGTTCGTGCAGAACTTTACCTTAAACTTTTGAAGTTCGTGAAAAACTTATCTATCACTAACACCTTTTTTTTTCATTTTAATTATTGCAGGTATCTTACAATTGGTATCTTTGCTACTGTTCAAGCCATGGTACGTGCCAAATTTTTGAATCTTGATTGGATAACTTAATAGAAAAATCTTTGTTTTTTGAAGTGACTTCATTCACCTTTTTAGTGCTATCATGTTGGAGTTGGACTAAAAATGGTCATCAAATCAACCTTTTTTTCTTTCTTACGTGAGATTGATGCATGTAAACTCTTTTTTAAGAATCTGTGATGAGGAAAATGGAAAGAGTAAGAATGACAATCATGAAACGAATAAAGAAACAAGATCAGATTGACAAATTTCAGATTGCATTATATTGACAGCAGGCATATTATAAGTGTTGTGAAGAGGAAAATCGAATGAAAATGGAAATCAAGATGATGAAAAATTTAATGACACTTGGTTTAATTTAATCTTCTCCTTTTTTTTTTTTTTTGGAGAAGAATCATATGGAGCATGATAATATAGAAAGAGAAAGAAGAGGAAGTGAGGAGAGAAAACATATACTACTATTAACTTAACTAGTTGAATTATTCAAAGGAGAATATTCTATTTAGTTTCTCTCTTTTCATATATATGTAGTTTAATTTTATGTATAGACTTTAATATGCAACAACAGGTAACACAATTTACAAGTCCCCTATGTAAATAAGAGTAATTATATACTATAACCGGTTAAATTGCACTAGTTTAATAATTCAATACACACATATGTAACTTAAATCACTTCAAATATAGTACTAATTCATTTTTCTGTTCTTACTATTAATATAGGGTGTTACAATATTGACCATCTCCACCATAATCCCAAGCCTACGACCACCAAAGTGTCAGCTAGGCAGCCCAACATGCATCCCAGCCAGTGGAAAACAACTTATGGTTCTATACTTAGCCTTATACATGACGGCTCTCGGAACCGGTGGCCTGAAATCCAGCGTGTCCGGCTTCGGTTCCGACCAGTTCGACGAAACCGATAAGAAGGAAAGAGGACAAATGATAAAATTCTTTAACTGGTTCTTTTTCTTCATAAATGTGGGATCACTTGGTGCAGTGACAATACTAGTGTACATTCAAGATAATTTGGGAAGAGAATATGGTTATGGAATATGTGCTTGTGCTATTGTGATTGGCCTAATCCTATTTTTATCGGGCACAAGAAAATATCGTTTCAAGAAACTTGTGGGAAGTCCATTGACACAAATTGCTTCAGTTTTTGTGGCTGCTTGGAGAAAAAGGCATTTGGAATTGCCCTCTGATTCTTCTCTTCTATTCAATATTGATGATATTCCTGGGGATGGAAACAACAAAACTAAGCAGAGGTTGCCTCACAGCAAAGAGTTCCGGTAAGGTTTTTTTTTAATTCTTTAATTAACTGACTTGTCAGTGTATATAACTTAAATCTCAATCAAAATAACTGTCATTTCTCTATAGTTGTCATCTAACTCTTCACTTTTTTCTAATACTAGTATTATCATAATTACTTTTACTTCTTTTTCTAATTTAAAAAGTAAAACAACCTTTTAACTTTATGTGTTCCATCCATTAGTATTAGAAAGATAAAAACAGATCGTCGTTAAACCATGTGAAATGTCCTCTCTAGACCATGCATATTAACGCTAGATTTTTTAAAGATGTAAACAGTACTACATATAACTACTCTACTATTTCAATGGAGAAACATGGCAAGAATTATTGGAAATGAAGTTAATTAGTATGTGCAAGTTATCATTTCTTGTTTGCTTGATTATCATTCCTTGCATTATTTTGGAATGCTTTGAACTTATCCCCATGGTAGGCCGATCTTTGATAGCTAACCGATAAACCATCAGCCATAATTAATCAGTATCTCTAATGAGATCCAAAAATTATTTCTATATTGTCGAAATGTTTTGGGATATGAGAAATAAGATTTCGAAATATATTGCAAGTTGACTTATACTACTATTGAATATACACTAGCCTAGAAACCTCCCCTACCATCCCACCCCAAGGAATTTGGAGTAGACCCTCTCTAACTCTTAATTATTCTTTGTATTATATATAAAAAGTAGATGCCAGTTGCCAACTTATAAGCCTACAAAGTGTGGTTGCAAAATGTATAAATTATTGACATTAACACGAGCGCACTTCTAATGAATATTACAAAAGGAGGGGGGTTGGGAGGGTTGAATAATCATATCAATAACTTTTCCTTGATAGCGATTTCTCCTGACAGTAAATCCTGAAACTTCATGCTATCACAAATTTATTCAATTTTAGATTTATTTTAAAGGAAAATGTAGGATTAGCTTTTGTTGGTACAAAGACAACGTTATCTGTCAGTATAAATTACTCCACATAAAAGTAGTAAAATCATTTTCATCACGCACAAAGAAATTTTAATGCATAATTTAGATGAATATATGCAGTGAATGTACACTTGGTCTTTAAGAATTAAAAGGAAACAAATATCACGAGAGCTTATAAGCCAGTCTGTCATCTAATCGATCTTCACGCCCCTTTCCCTGTGCCCATACAACTTGTCAAGTTTTGCAAAATAAAAAGAAGTGGAGGACAATAATAGCTCGAGTTTTTTTATTTTTTATTTTTTTATTTTCTAACTTGAAAATATTCTTAACATTAATGTACCATATGAAAGACAAATGCTTCATTAATTCCAATTATATTGTGGGCCAAAAGGTATCGATTTTTTGACCAAGGATTTTGTTTTTATTCTGCAGATTCTTGGACAAGGCAGCTATTAAGGAGCATGACCCTGAATCAGCTGGAATTACTATGGTAAATAAGTGGAACTTATCAACTTTAACCGATATTGAAGAAGTAAAATTGGTAATTAGAATGTTACCAACATGGGCCACGACTATTATGTTTTGGACTGTCTATGCTCAAATGACAACATTTTCAGTGTCACAAGCTACAACCATGGATCGTCATATCGGAAATTTCGAAATTCCAGCAGGCTCATTGACACTTTTCTTCGTCGGAAGTATCCTCTTAACTTGCATATTTTACGATCGTGTCGTCGTTCCGATTTGTAAACGTGTCCTAAACAACCCTCATGGTCTTAGTCCATTGCAACGTATTGCAGTTGGGCTAGTTCTTTCAATTATTGCCATGATTGCTGCTGCTTTAACTGAAGTGAAGAGATTGAATGTTGCACGTATGCATGGATTGACAAATGATGCTAATACTATGATTCCTTTAAGTGTGTTTTGGTTAATCCCACAGTTCTTGATAGTAGGGGCAGGTGAGGCTTTTACCTACATAGGACAACTTGATTTCTTCTTAAGGGAATGTCCTAAAGGGATGAAGACAATGAGCACAGGGTTGTTCTTGAGTACACTTTCACTTGGGTTTTTCTTTAGCTCAATTTTGGTGACTATTGTGCACAAGGTGACAGGAAAAAAGCCATGGTTAGCTGATAATTTGAACCAAGGGAAGCTCTATAATTTCTATTGGCTTTTGGCAATATTGAGTGTGTTGAATTTGATGATATTCTTGTTCATATCAAGACGGTATGTGTACAAGGAGAAGAGGCTTGCTGAAGTTGGAATTGAAATGGAGGACTCAGAACCAGCTTGCCACTAAATTACATACTAACTGGCAATATTTATTATCTTCATGAAAGAAAATTAGTTTTTGCCCTTTTACTTGTGTTTTTTCTCATTTTGCTTCTTAATTTAACTTTTTGAAATACTAGTTTATTAGAAGGTTACTTGTGTATGGTAACCTTGTTGTATATGTACAAAATGAATGGAAAAGAGCCTAATTAATGAAAAGTTGAACAGCTCTTTTCCAACTTCCAAGCTTTCTCCCTTGTATCTGTACGTAGAATAACCAAAATAATGTAAATCAAATGCAATGCAAGAGCCACTTTCCAGAGAATTGAAGTGTAGTTTTCTTCTAGTATTTCTTTTTTCCCCCTTCTATTTCATTCTTTTGTTTTTCATATTTTGAAACTCTTGCCACCATATTCATAACAACCAATTCTATTCAACTTTTTTCTTACTATTTTGTTTTACTTTGTTTAGGTATCAAATGAGACACTACATATGTTTTCTATGATTAATTATGCTCAAATTCCAAGTTTGCACGAGCGGTACGCATAATGGCACATGTCACTTGGCTAATCAAGAAGAAGCAATAATAAAATTCAATCTTAGAAGAACCATAATCACCATTAGCTACGACCTAGACTTCCTATATGCATTATACATAAATTATATTAAAATTCAGTTACTAACAATTGAGATCGTTGTCTTACAATCCTGAACTCATAATTTTGATTTTAGATCCACCTCTGTTAATTATTGATCTCAATCCATTAGGTACAGCAAATAATGCCAAGAACATGTGACTTGGATTTTTGGTCGAAATACGAAATATCATAATATTAAGGTATGCTAATAACAGGCATAACATGTGTCTTGTTTGTCAAGTTGCATACACTGTTCGTAATTTTGCTTTTTCCTATACTGTGGGAAGCAAATCCGAGGGACCTATACACCACAGACCATATATATTTTCCCTTAAATTACTGGCGGTCCCCGCACTACCAAACGCCCTCACTCTTCTTTCTGCTGCATTATTTCTTATTTTATTATGAGATTAGATTCAGATATTATAATACTATAGACTATATATAGTATTTGTTTAAATAAAAGAACAGAAGAAAATATCTGTAATCAATTAGAATCAAGTGTCTTGCAAGTCGCAGATATATTGTCACAAGAAAGATACCTATTCAACGAATCTACACTAGCTCTTAGTAAAAAATTTATAACCATCAATTAAATAGTGTGTTAGTTATCCAACTTCTAAATTTCGCAATTCTTCATTCAATCTCTGTTCTAGATTCTGGTCTTACCAAGTCACCTTATAAATAGCTAAATATTTCCGTACTTTTTTTTTATTTTCTTTATTCTTTTATGTCGAGCTTTCGAAAGCCACTGGAGAGGGAGACTGAACGATCGACTGTTAAAGATCTTGAATAAAGCATTGATAGCTTTGCAGTGGCGGAGAAAAACTTACTTCATATTTAAAAATGCGTTGTCCATGGATTACAAATTGCACCGTTTACATGAATAAGTATTCAAAAGTAAAAGACCTGAAAGAGGGGACAAAAAATTACCTGCTCATATCCTACGCTATAATTGGACAAATCCAATTCTTTACATTTTATTGGTTACCAAAAAACACACCTTGAGTGCATGCTATCTATATTACTTGGATCAGTGATGAGAGTACTATACTGATTTGGCAACTTTTTCATGAACTGGCGCTAACATTTTTGAACAATCCGAACAAACGTAGAGTAAGAGTAAAAGTTAGAACATGGCAGCTCCCGACTCTTTTGCTCTTTACAAACTAAACCATGATATTTAATGTTGTGTTTCAATATTAAATACATACCCTTTCTTTTCATCACAGATATGTTTGAACTTTTTAAATGATATTCTACATTTATGTAGATGTATGGTTATAGGTTCACATATTCATCTCAACTATTTATCATGTCAAATTCATCTCAATTATTTGATCATGTCCCTTTAATTCGTTAGGCTTTTTGGACTTTTTGGATGTTATTAGGTCCTATCTATTTGTCTTAGCGTCTAATATGTCCCTTCAACTCGTTAATCGTTATGCTTTTTGGTCTCTAAAATTTGTTAGTTATTTCAACTTTTGGTCAAAACTTCAACTTTAAATGCTACTCTACCATAGATCTATAGTTATAAGCTCATAACTATACATAATGTGAATAAATTTATGAAAAAATTAGAACAATTGTTAGACATTAAACAGAAAATAGTTATTTTTGATATATTTTATGCATATTTTACGTATATAATGTGAATAATAAGGGTATATTCTATGTGTATTGATTGCTGTGGCTATCTGTAAAGCCTCATTTTATTAATCATATCTCGTTAGGCGCTTTGATTTGGTCCCTTCATTTGTCATGCATTTTGGTCCCTTCAATTCGTTACACTTTTTTGGTCAAATTGAGTTAAAGGATTTTGCCTACCATGTTTAGTCAAAAGTTATCTGCACTTACACCAAACTAATTGACAAAAGCATTTATTATTCTATCACTAAATTATCATGTTATGTTAAATATACATACTTACTTGCTCTTGTAAATCTTTTAATTTAATATAAGAAAAAAATTAAAGTTTAAACTATCAGTTCGCAAATTCGGAAAGGTAAGGAAAAGACCCAATAAGAAAAGAACTTGCACCTCTAAGATTTAACATACTCTATTCTTGAAGACAAACATTTTGCCCCAAATTATATGTAGACTTATCTTTCACCACAATTCGAACTTTTCAAAAGCTAATTAACACATGGTTGTGTAGTTGCAAACACGCATCTTATTTGATATTTTAGTGCCCCACTTCGTCGTTATGTATTTCGGTCAAATCGATAATAAGAAAATATTTGGCCCAATTTGTGTGTTTGGTACTGTATTGGATAAAAGCTGACTGGACCTATTTAGGTGACACGTGTCTCCCACACGGCACGAGCAGATACTCCAACGGACAGACATCCAACGGACAGACGAGCAGACCTAAGGACTTCAACGGCCAACACGGTCTAAATGACACTACAAGAAAATAGACCTTTTACGACCACTTATTAACGAAGGGACGTAAAACCGGCCGTTATATGTGTACTTTTAGTGTCCACAATGTTTTCCGGTCGTTGAACTTGATTTCGCTCGCTCTTACATATAGCGAGGGGTAATATCCAAGACACTAAAAAGTCACATATCCGGCGGTTAATATTATAAATTAATTACTCCTCAAAAAAAAGGCGCTACTTTTCGCTCTTTTATTTCGCAACCCACCACCCACGCACCCTTAGAAAGAGAACACCCTAACGTCCTCTGTTGATAAGAAAATAACCTATGGCAACTGCAGAGAAGAGTGTAGAATCGGGGATTTGGACCCATTACTGCCACAGATCTTAGGATTGTGTTCTTGCTTCTCATTGCCGCCGACTAGGGTTTCGTTCTTCTTCTTTTGTCTAAGGGTTCCGTTCTCCTTCTCGTCAAGGTAAATTTCTTCCAATTAGTTTCTAAAATTTGAGTTGTTACTGTGGAATTGGGTATTCTTTTATTGTTCTAGTGATCTATCGTTTCTGATATATCTGTATGGTCACCTACAACATAAAGTCAAACTAATTAGGTATTTTCTTCAATATCTACTTAGCCTTTGGTGTAGTAATTTGGAAGTTCACTTAACAGAAGCCCAAAGTGTGTGTATTACCAACTCTATTTATTTTCATGATGCAGTTGCGAAATTAAAATAATGTATAAGTAGTATACTTTGGCTGCACTTTGCGAAAATAAAATAATGTACAAGTATTATGCTTTGGCTGCGCTTAATGCAGCAGATTAATAGCATAACAAAAAGAATATAGTCAAGGAATTACACAAAGCACTAGTATATGTAGAACATAAAAGTATAAGGTTGAATGAGAGGACTTGAACATTCTTGTACACTAAACAATAAGAGTGTCAAAGAAGATAAGGTCATATGTAAGACGTCTTGAACATTTTTGTACAGTACTGCAAAAATAATTTAAAATGTATCTAGGAGCCATTATTGAGGCTATCATAACGAGAGAGAGATTTGAAAAAATTAGAAGTTTTGACGCCATTTAGTTGTTTCGATAAGACAGTTATCATCATTTGAAGAAAGAGTTCCACTAGATTTGGTAAAACACACCATCGTTTGTTAATTCAATGGATTATCAGATAATAATTCATTTCAAAAAATTTTTGAAATGGATTGACTAGTTTTTGTGCAAGCTAAATTAGAGAACACAATCTGAATGTGCAAAGACACCTAGTATTGAAACTTGAAAGTATTGCTCGTTATCTTGTATATCAAAAGAAAGCTGATGAATTCATTGGAATGTACTTGCTAAATTCTGTTTTGACAAGGTTGATATAGTGGAAGTAAGGGTTCTAGTCTTTCCAAAGACCACTGTTCACATGCTGCGAATAACAACACATGCTAAAAGTTAATGATTTAAGCTAACTATTTTGAGTAGTATTTGATGGTATGTACTTTATTTTATGTTACCCGTTGTTGCTTTAAACCTGCATAGGACACTTGAAGTGCCTTCGACCAAAATCTCTTACTAACATGACCATATTGAGTTTAAATTTCTGTCATAATTTTAATCTTCATGTATAGATATGATTGTGAATATATAACAGTAAAAAGGAAAAAAATGTACTTCTGTTATTAATTAGAAAGGCTAAGAATAAATACTGGAGAGAGGGCCCACTATTAAAGAGAAAACGTGGAAGTGTGCTGTAAAATGCAGTCTTCAGAAATTCATATAACCTTTCGTGTATTTACCTTTTACTTTGTGACATTCCCTTCAACAACTGGTGAGGAAGTTCTTGGATAATAACTAAAAGGACTCTTGGAAGCCTCTTCTACTTAGTCCTATTCTTGTGCTTTGTGTAAATATATGTACAATGATGGCTAAGCCATCGTATAACTTAACAATACTTCATTGCTTAAATATTCTAAAATTCATTTAATATTGTTTTGATTATATTTACCTGCTTTACTATTAGCAGCAGCACAAAGTGAACATCGATGGAAAGTGTAGCAGTGCAAATACATTTATGATTTATTTTGAATGGAGGCCATCTCACTAAATCACCAACTTTTTGGCATTATTGAAATTGTGACATCGGGTTAACTGGAAAGTCAAAACTTTTCCTAGAAGTTTACAACAACTTGCTTCCTCATTTTCAGGTACCATAAGCAGTTCCATTTGTTTTTCTTGTTGATATAGGTCTACCCATCATCATTGTGTTATAAGTAATCAATATGTTGTAATTCTTTTTTTGGGGGTTGAAGTTTGGGGGTTGGGGAGTGGGGGGAGGGTTTGGCGATATGGTACCAGTAATCTTTCCCTCTTGATTATCTGGGTGTTGGCCCTGGAAGATTATGTGTAGCATGATACTGGTTTTGGGTTTTAAATGGTTTCTGCTTATTTGTTACAGTGTGCTATGATATCAGGTTGGAATATAATTTTCCTTGTTTATCACATGCATGCCGAGGGTCTTCCGAAAAGAGCCTCTCTATCTCACTTGAGGTAGGGGTAAGGTCTGCGTACACCCAACCCTCCCCAGACCCCACTTGTTGGGACTATATAGATATGTTGTTGTTGTTGCTCTGTAATTCTACATATCCTTCATAAGTTTCTGAAATATGTTGGTACTCTCTTCTTTGTTGTCTTCTCTTTTTCAGCTGTCTCTGCTTCTGCAGAAAGTTAGGACACTCCTGCCTATTCATGTACTACTTACATTTCCTCTATTTTTGTTGGTTAAATTTTACAAATTTTGAGTTTCATGTTTAATGAGAATTTGTGAAATATTTATCAAGATTAACTTGACAGTGATGATTTTATAATTTAATGTTTGAGAGAATCAGTACCGTTTAGCATTAGTTATTAGAGACCGAGATAGACTTCAATCAAGAGCTCATTTTCAAGAATCTCAAGTTCTTTAGTTATATCGAATAAACATTGATATGTGTGTTTTTTGATGGTATGTTTTGTGCTTGGTTGATTTTGGTACTTATCTGTGAGATCTATTTGCTTCAACATATCTACCACCCATAAGTATAGTACAAGAAGTAGAAAATGCTTAAATTTAGTTATCAATCAAAAGAATATGGATGGAGAGATTTATCTTCTTTGGATTTGTGCTTGAACCAGGGTCCTCAATCGATTATTACTTTCTTCATAGTAAACGTACCCAATAATATTTGCATAAATATGTTGCAGCCTGGAATGTGAAGGTGATAACAGTAGGACGATATTTAAAGCTGTGATGTTGAAGGAGCTGGGTTTGTTTTTTAATTTTGTTAGTGTTGATCTCCACCTGGTTAAACTTGATTTCAAGAAAAGGATAAAAGATAAAAAATTAGTAGCCATTAGGAGTTTTATTACTGAACTGACGTAATTTTTTTCTTTGTCTAACATATCAGGGAATCTGAAGTCCGAACGACTTGTTCATTCAAGAAAGTGAAGAAGAGCAACTAAAATTGTTAAAGAATAAGTTGATGGCTTGAAGCGTAAGAGGATCGTCTTGTTAAGTGTTGTTTATTGATGTTTCCAGATGTACATGCTACTATTTTATTTTCTTTATGGTAGGAGTTTGACAAATATAATGTCATATAAGTTGGTTATGCTTTTGTTCTTTGTAAGTAACTATGAAATTTAGTATGAATAAAATAAAAATTTTATATGTTATCGGCATATAAATGTCTTTATAGCAAAATTATATAACTAATCTTGGATATCGTCGACAATTGATTGGTGAATTATTGTCGGCAGCTAATGAAACTTATAACGACCGGATTTGTTCTCGTAGATGAGGGGTCTCAGTCATCTTTAAAGAGAATCAACGAAGGAAAACCGGTCGCTAACAAGAGATTCAACGTCTAGATTTTAGCGGTCGTTAAAGATTTTTTAACGACCGGTCCTCAATCCGGTCGTTAAACTTTTAACGTGAAAGCCAATAACGACCGGTGACGACCGGATTTTATCCGGTCGTTATTGGCCTATAACGACCGGATGTTTACTTTTAACGACCAAATTTCCCTTCGCTAAAAGCCTTATTTCTTGTAGTGTGAGCAATTATTAGCATTATTATCCACGATCATCTATTTAATGGTCATTAAGGCAATCATTACAGCCCAGCGGTTACGACTCCAACGGATAGAGTGCCCAACAGTTACTTATCCAGACGGATCCACGCCCAGCGGTTACAAATCCCAACGGGTGCCTGTCAGGCCTATAAATAGCATTCACCTTAATCGATTGTACAACGACTCTACTTCCTGTCTACACTATCAATAAGAATACTCTTTCACTCTTGCTCAGATATTCTCTCGGTTCATATTTTATAGCTTTTCGATTGTTTGAAGTGTGGTTGGTATCGAAGAACTCTCCCCGGAGACAAACGATATAATACGGTTATTTCTCTTTATTTTCGTTTACGCTTAATCTTTACTATTTAATATTTATATTTCGTCCTCGCATTATCATCATCTCAACTCGCCGTATAAACTCTTAAATCTCAACTATTGATCGTGACTCCGCAAATACAAATTTAATTGTTAATTGGCCTAAAATCAGATCTAGGTTAAACAATTTGGCGACCACAGTGGGAGCCGGTCAATAGCTTTCGTAGGTTAAAAGTCTATCTTTGATATTGTATCTATTTCCTTCTATCTTTTTGTTCTATAACTAACATGGCAGAAAGCAGTTCTCAACGAACTATCATAGGCGGACAACAGGTAAACACCCCTCCACTCAGTCCTAATTATTCTCCTGATTATTCTCCCGATTATTCATCCGACGGGCAGCAACAATCTTCCCAAGGACCGGTCAGGCAGCAATATAGGCGTGTGCGCTCTCAGAGCACTACTCCACCCAGGAGACGACGTCATAGGAGTCTTTCCCCTGGCCAAGGGAACCTCCAGGAAACACTCTTTACTTTTATGCAGGAACAGGCAGAAGTAAATCGAGGGATAAACGAGGCACTTACCTCTCTCCGGAGAAGTAACCCTTCAACTGCAAGGGCTGCCGCTGCAGCACCTGACCCCAATGCACCTTCTTCACATACTTCAAGGCAAGGAGGAGAGCGCAACAACGGTGGCACTGCAGATCCGACGACTCAAGCCAATCAGAATCCGAACGGAGGATCTATGGCGCCTACAGATATGAGCCTTGTCGTGGAAGCTCTCACCAAACAATTCAAAGAAAGCCAAGAGGCGCTTCAAAAATCTCTTCATGAAAGGATCGACCAGATACCAGGCGCTCCACCTACGCTGAAGAAAGTTGACGTCCAGCGTTATTCACAGCGACCCTGGAAGAAGGAGGCAGCTCCAAAAGCGATACCTAAGACGTTCAAAATGCCGAATATTCCAAGGTATCGCGGAACATCTGATCCCAACGATCACCTCATGATGTTCAGCAACTTCATAAAGGCCAGTGATCTCACCGACGATGAGATCGAATCTGTACAATTGAAGAAGTTCGTAGAAACCCTGGCAGATGGAGCCCTGCGATGGTACTCAATGTTGCCACCCAACTCCATTGGGTCTTTCGCAGAAATGGCTGAATTGTTCGTGAAGGCACACACAGGTGCTCAGAAGACGGAGACCCGAGTAGAGGACATCTTTGAAATCAAGCAGAGACCCGACGAGTCACTCCGCAAGTACGTGGATCGATTCCAGAGAGAGCGTATGATGCTCCCCAAAGTACCAGATAGATGGGCAACAATCGCGTTCACCAACAGCTTGGATATTAGGAGCTCAGAGACCACATGAAGACTTTACGAGTCTCTTCACGAGTTTCCAGCAGCCAGTTGGTCAGACGTCTACAATCGTTACAATTCCAAGGTACGTATCGATGAAGATAAACTGATTGGAACAGGTACTCGATGAAGGGCTCAGGCTCGCAGCAGTGGATCCGGCGGAAAAGCAGAAACGGAGAGGTCAGACACACGATATGAACCGTACCCTGACCAATCGCGAAACAATTCCAAAGGACGCAGCCGCAACAGTAACAGAGGGTTATCTCGGAGGGAAAATTCTGAATCGAATCTCCGTGGAGCCCCAAGCCTACCAAGCTTCAACGTTGAAATGACAGAAGTCATGGCAGTACTCAAAGACATGGGAGAAAAAGTCAAGTGGCCAAAGGACATGAAAACTGATCCCAGCAAGCGAAACCAAGACCTATACTGCGAGTTCCACCGCGACCATGGGCACACCACCGAAGACTGCAAAGCTTTAAGGTATGAAATTGCTCATTTGTTGAAACAGGGACTCTTGAAAGAGTTCCTGACTGAGAAGGGAAAGCAAACTTACGCGAAGGCTCAGCAGAACAAATCTGGTCCACCGCGAGCATCCTCCCCGAAACGAACCGTTAATGTTATTTCGGGTGGAATCGAGGTAGATTCGGTTACCTTCACAACGAAGAAGTATGCAAAGGTATCCATTACAAACAGCAAGCGCCCTCGGTTAGAAGAAGTAATCACCTTTGAGGAATCTGATGCTGATGGCTCACAGTTTCCGCATGCTGATGCGTTAGTCATAACGTTACGCGTAGCGGAGTTCGATGTGAGGAGAGTACTCATCGATGCGGGCAGTTCTGCGAATATTATCCAATCACGAGTTGTAATTGAAATGCAGCTAGCAGATAAGATTGTGCCAGTATCTCGAGTTCTTTCCGGCTTCAACAATTCAAGCGAGAAGACTCTCGGGGAGATTACCCTGACGACTCTGGCCGAAGGGGTAGCAAAGGAGACAACTTTTCATGTTGTCGATACGGATCTAGCCTGCAACATCATTTTGGGTAGACCTTGGATCCACGACATGCAAGCTGTCCCTTCTACTTATCATCAGGTGTTGAAGTTCCCATCCGAGTGGGGAGTACGTGAAGTCCGATGAGAGCAACGCTCTGCACAAGATTGCTACTCGGTAGCCCTCAAACTACCCGAGGAGAACAAATAGCAATTACAGCAGCCGGGGCCGGATACTGCACCTGAAGAGGTTGAGTATGAAGTCCCGGAATTCATCACCAAAATGGATGAAAGAGAAAACCACATGCCAACCGTAGAAGCTCTGGAACCCGAAAAACTGTTCGCTGATAATCCGGAGCGAAAGGTGTATTTAGGAACTGAGCTGAGCGAACGCCTGCGAGGAGACATCCTCCAGTTCCTCAAGGAGCGGCATACAACATTCGCCTGGTCCCATGCAGATATGACAGGTATTTCTCCTGATATCATTACTCACAGGTTGAACGTTGATCCATACCACCGCCCGGTGAAACAGAAGACGCTCCAGCAAGGAGCTTTTCGAAACCAGGTAATCAATGACGAGGTCGATCGGCTGTTGAAGATCGGTTCAGTACGTGAAGTCAAATACCCAGACTGGTTAGCCAACGTGGTTGTCGTACCTAAAAAGAACGGCAAGTGGCGAGTCTGCATTGACTTCACAGATCTGAACAAAGCCTGTCCGAAGGATTCATATCCTCTTCCCAGGATATATCAGCTAATCGACACAACAGCCGGACACAAGGTGCTAACCTTCCTCGATGCATACTCCGGATACAATCAGATACTGATGGATCCTGAAGATCAGGAAAAAACGGCATTCATAACCTGTCGAGGTACGTACTGTTATAAAGTTATGACATTTGGACTAAAAAATGCAGGTGCAACCTATCAGCGTCTAGTCAATCGAATGTTCCATGACCATATCGGAAAAACTATGGAAGTGTACATCGATGACATGCTGATCAAATCCAAACGGGCAGAAGACCATCTGGCATATCTGAAAGAAGCTTTCCGAATCTTGGATCAGTATAACATGAAACTAAATCTAGAGAAATGCGCTTTCGGAGTTGGATCGGGGAAGTTTCTGGGGTTCATTGTTTCTCAGCGAGGCATTGAAGTCAATCCTGCTCAGATTAAAGCTATTGAATCAATCTCAGATGTACTTCGCGACAGGAAGGAGGTCATGAGACTAACGGGGAGAGTGGCAGCTCTACGCAGATTTATTTCCCGGTCATTTGACAGTCGTAAAAGTTTCTTCGATGTCTTAAAGCAGAACAAGGAGTTCGAATGGACTCCCGAATGTCAGCAAGCACTAAGAGATCTGAAAAAAGTACCTTTCCAATCCTCCATTGCTTTCCACACCTCTGGAAGGTGAGCAGCTGCTGATCTACTTGGCTGTAATGGCCCGCCCAGTCATTTTCGTAAAACGAAGCTCCGATATGCATGTCGATATATTTTTTTTTAGTTCCAATAAGTTTGTATGGTGATTTTGGTCATGTCCACAAAGTTTGGTTAAGTTTCGATGAGTTTTGGATAAGTTTGGTTTCGGTTTCGACGTAATTTGAGCATAAAAGTTACCATATTGAGAAAACGGCCTTTGATTCGTATTTCGACTAAACCATTATATCCGTATCGTAATTTGGAAACCATAGAAACTGAAATCATCAAGTTTCGACATCATATGAGGGATTTATGATAATTTTACTAAGAATTGGGTTGCAAGAATTTTCAGATTATTTATGAAATTGCCACTCACTGCGTAGTTAAAAATCTGCACTATTCCAAATATTGAAACCAACATATCTCCTTCATTATAAGGTCAAATGGAGTGATTCAAAAGCCTAACTTGACTAGATTTTCACAACGAATCTATTGGAGGCATCAAAAGTGAGTTTTGGGATCGTTTGGTACAAGAAACGAGGCAGAACAGTAGGCATTTTTGGCTATTAATGTTTATGGAGTTTTTCTCATCTTGAAAGTTTGGAATTGGGAGAATTCAAGGATGTTCTTCTATGGAGTAAGGTCTAAACCATAACCTAAGTATTTTCCTTTGATTCATTACTTTGGTTTAAGCTTTAATCCATGATTTCTAAAGTATGAAATTGGGGTTTTCTTGTGAAGAATATTTAATGGGTCTTTCTTGAGAAGTTCATAAAATTGATTAGATTTCATAAGTTGCTCTAAATAATGAAGTTGATTGAGTTTATGCTAGATTATGATATATCTAAGGTTGAATTTGATAACCCTATTTTGGTCATAAATGGTGGTTGTGATAAATTGGGGAAGTTGAGTAAGTTCTTAAATTTTAACTCAAAAGTGGAATAATATGGGGATTTGGGAATGTTAACGATATTGGATTGACTTGATTTTCGTATGTATAAACTCGTTTTCGAATGGGTAACATGATTGTAGAATTGGATTTGAGATTTGAGGTGTTTATAAATAATTGACTTTCAACATAAACCCGAAAATTGATAAATTGGCTATTTGATGATGTAGATGGACTTTAATTAAGAAAGTAACCACACTTTTGGACTCGTGGGTGAATGAGTAGTCTAAAAATGTATTTTTGTTCAGGTAATCGGATATGTGGGTCCATGGTTGACTTTTGGGTTGACTTTTTGACTCGTTTGTCATCCAGTCATGAAAATTAGTATGATAGCTTATATTGATTGTATTATTTATTATTTTGCATAAAGTGGACTTATTTGGAAGGATTTGGGCGTGAAAGGACGATCGTGGGCTAGTTAGCAATCGTCGGCTTGAGGTAAGTGGCTTACATCCCTTCTTTGGTGGACTTTCTCCACATTGGATATCTATGTATGTGTTCCTTACATGCATGGCTGCTGAAATGGGCATACTTATTATGCCAAAACTATTTTAAAAAGTATAATTACAGCTCATTACTATTTCTGGATTTATTATCGTAGCACGATGTAGTTCCGTGCATATTATTATGGTACGATGTAGTTCCGTACATACTATCATAGCACGATGTAGTTCTGTGCATATTATTATGGTACGATGTAGTTCCGTACATATTATCATAGCACGATGTAGTTCCGTGCATATTATTGTGGTATGATGTAGTTCCGTACATATTATGATAGTACGATGTACTTCCGTGCATATTATTCTGGTACGATGTAGTTCCCTACATATTATCATAGCACGATGTAGTTCCGTGCATATTATTGTGGTACGATGTTTCGTACATATTATCATCGCACGATGTAGTTCCGTGCATATTATTATGGGACGATGTAGTTCCGTACATATTATGATGGCACGATGTAGTTCCGTGCATATTATTGTGGTACGATGTTTTGTACATATTATCATCACACGATGTAGTTCCGTGCATATTATTATGATACGATGTAGTTCCGTACATATTATGATAGCACGATGTAGTTCCGTGCATATTATTATGGGACGATGTAGTTCCGTACATATTATGATGGCACGATGTAGTTCCGTGCATATTATTGTGGTACGATGTTTTGTACATATTATCATCGCACGATGTAGTTCCGTGCATATTATTATGATACGATGTAGTTCCGTACATATTATGATAGCACGATGTAGTTCTGTGCATATTATTGTGGTACGCTGTTTCGTACAATTATCATCGCACGATGTAATTCCATGCAGATTATTATGGTACGAAGTGGTTCTGTACATATTATTGTAGCATGAGGTAGTTCTGTGCATATTGTTGTATTATGGCATAGTCCCATACATAACATTAAGTCACAATGGATGTGTCTTAATACTTTGATGACTAAGTATGAATATTACTTGTTTGTTAATTAAGTGATTTTGTCTTTACTTTTTGGTTACCTTGGAGTTGTTTGAGTTTTCATATATTTGCAACTCGTTATTCTACTTGGAGCCCTGTCCCCACTTACTGAGTCCTTTTGACTCACCCACTTTCTTTGTTTTTTTTCGTATTGTTTTATATTCGGCAGATTCGATATCGAGTTCTACCAAGCATTGTGGTAAACGGAGTTGCTCGTTCTTTAATCTAGCGGTGAACCACTTTTGTCCTGTGGTGACATCTTTCCTTATTATTTTTATGTCAATATTAATGATTATATTTCTTTATATTCGGAGATGTATAACCTTATTGACTCCTTAGATGTTCATGATTCATGGGAGGACTTAGAACATGGTTGCAAAGATCCTAGTTGTGTATTTGGGTTATATATCATACTCCGTTATTCTTTTCATAATTTCTTTTATTTGGTTATTTCATATGCAAGTCAAGTGTTGCTCAAGAGGGGTTCGCCCAATGAGTTGGGTTTGGGTGCCCGCACGGCCTATAGGATTTTGGGTCGTGACAATTGGTATCAGAGCCTAGGTTCTAGGGTCCTTGTGAATCATGAACAGTGTCAATTAGAGTCTTGTTGATGGGTACGATGACGTCCGTACTTATCTACGAGAAGCTATGGTGACATTTAGGAAACTTCACTTCTTTTATTCCTTAATCGTGCGTTGATACTTGAAAGTGAATGATTTGAATTCCTTGGAACTATAATGCGTCAACGATGAAGATGTTATAAAGATATGGAAGACTTCACAGTATGTGTTAGACACTTGGTTTGGAGGCAAAAGCTCGGAAAAATGGTGAAAATGTTTGGCTTTAGCCTATCTTATGGATAAGTTGGTATAAATATGGAAGGTAATTGGTTTAGTAATATGAAATCTAGAAGAATAGTTGAACTATTGAAGTATCCTTTAATAGAGCAAAGGGATTTTCGTAATCTTTGGAATCGTGAAAGAATTCGGTTAGTCGTGCGACGCTCAGGCGATGGTGGTTCGCAATACACTCATTAGTGGAAACTAGGCAAGCTAGATAGTCATATTTATGCATACTAAGGTATGGCACAAGTTCTAATGCTAGTTTCAACACTTGAGTGCATGATGAGAAGGTCGTTCAACATAATATCTAATTCTTGTGCGAACCTTAATATGGGTTGTATTCAGTATAATAAGAAAATCATGAGATTTTTGTATGTTATTGATAAAGGTAGTTGTAAAATTCGTCAAGCTATCTTTGGGTGTATCACAAGTGGAGGAGCCTTTGGAGGCTGACCTAGATTTTTCTGCATCTTAGTGGTCTTTGTATATTTGATGATTGAGGATTTTATTTCAGATAAGCCGTCTGAGTGTTTGCTCGTGGCTCAAGGCTGAAGTAACCATAATGAACCTTGGATTTGTAAACTGAAAGTGGCAAGATCTTTCTTTTGGTAATTCATGTCGGTTATGAACCCTGAAATTCCTTTAATGACTTATTCTTAGGTGAAGCCTAAGTGTGGGAGTCGGTGGTGGATTGCGAGACCTTTGTGGTTGTCGGAACCGTCTTACGAAGACTTCTTATCAGTAAATCTAATCCTTTTCCTTTTCACCGTTGTGGTTTGCTCTAGCGGGGCTAGGAGCTGGAAGTCGGTGGGTTATGGATTTCTTGTTGTGGATTTTATGAGTCTCGGTGCCTTGTCTTCACGAAGTGTCAAACTTTGGAAGTTAGACCAGTGTTCGTAGTTTTGACTTGGACGAATGTGATGTAAAAATTCCTTGTAGGTACTTTTGTGTGATTCATCATGACCATGATGGTTGATTTTATAAGTTGTCGGGAAGCAGTCCCGAGTGTGTTATTATGTGAAGTCGAGAAGTTGTGTGTGCCTCTTGGGGCCAAATCGTACATGTGTGGTTGGATTTTTTTTTAAATGGTTCAGACTTTGACTTGTGTTGTTACGAGAGAGTTATCGCGCGCGCATCGCTTTGTATGACTAGGAGTGCGGTTGCGGGACTCCTCACGTGGTTATATTGGTTGGTCCGTAATGCTTGTGCGATTGCGATCTTGTGATCAGGTTGCGAGGAAGCGAAGTCTGTGCGAGGATGTTTATGGTAAGTCGTTGATCTATTGGCTGCTTGTTTGGAATGAGTTGCCGATTTCTTCTAGTAGGTTTTACTTGGTGAGGCAGTGTCTTTAGTTTGTTGCTTCTTGATGGTTGGTGTATCTTACTTTGCACCGGGTTAGCACTTGGGTGCATGAGTTTTGTCGTGGTATTTTTGAGGCCATGTAGTGCCGAACAATGTTAGATCTGTGACTTCGTGTGTAGGACCATGTGTGAGTTAGGGTGCGATTTGTAGCCGTTGGACTAGATTGAGCTGGTTGTGGCTATAGCTAGTATGTTGACTTTTCTTGGGAGCTATGATTGCTGGAACTCTTAATGCACTGTTTAGTTGTCGGTGGGTTGTTATTTGTATTTGAGATTATGTTATGCAACATGTTTGTGTCTCGGATTGTATCTTGAGTTGGAGTGATGGTGTTGATATATGTCGGTTGTAGGCTGAAATTGATTTCGGCTTTCTCGGGGTGTGTGTTGGTTTGTTAGGATCGATGTGTTTGCGAGTAGTGATTTTTGTTTTAAAATTAAGGTCGTACCTCGTTTTGGGTTGGTGTATCATGTTCAGTATTTTGAGGTGTTTTCAGCTAAGATTGGTTCATCTTATCAGCTGATAAATGTTCGGAGATAATTTTGATAGTTGCCGGTTAGAGAGTGTATTAGGCTTTATAATGTTGGTTTCGGTGGGTTACAATTATATTCTTCTTGTTACGGTGAGTATAATTTTGATGATAGTGTTTGATCTTGCGATGGCATGGAGTCGTACCGTTGTTGACCCGTTTGGATATGTTCGATTGAGTTTGATCGCGAGATTTGATGTTTCGATTGGTTGTACTCAAGTTGTTTCTGTTGGATTCTGGAGAGTGTTATACCCTATGGCTTAGAAGGTTAAAGACTTGTGTAAGTGAAACCCGAGTGGCTTAGCGTCAGTCATGTGAATTTTGTTAATCAGCAATTCTTGTTGTGCTTTGACCGTTGATTTGAGGTTTCCGTCTGCAGTTAGTGATAAGTCGGCTTATTGCTTCTAGACTTGGTGCACTCAGTTAGTACCGTTAGTTCGGTCGAGGTTGTATCGAAATGTGGGTTCAAATTAGTTATTATTCCTCCTTGTAATGATTGGTTTTGTGCCACTTGGGTTGGTGTTGAGTCATGTGAGGTTCAAATTTCTCTATGTGAGAACGCTCGCCAATGTGATTTCTTAGATGGTTAGGCTTGAATGTGAGGACGGGATATCCTAGTGTTCGTGGTTTGCTCTTTCCTTGCTATTCTTGTTGCTTATATATTATTCTGATTTTGGTTGTGACCGTGTGGGGTCCCATGGTATTGATTTGATTCTAGATATTTATATGATGTCGCTGGTTTGCTTTAAGCTGGATTGTATTGCCTTTTGGGTTTTTGTAGCTGTTGATAGTCCAATGGTTGCTTAGTTATAGGGGTAGTGCCGTCGAATTTTTTGTAAAATTTGAGCCTTAGCGAGATTACGGCATTGCGGTGATATTGGAAGGTTGGTATTGTCGTTGATATTTATGGTTCGCTCTCGTTCCTTCTTATCTTGGAATCTCTATGTTCGACCTTTGGGTGTTGTTGCAGTGTGGGGCATTCACGTTGTTATTGAGTTATTCTCGGAATAGCGGTTGTATCATATGGTTGTTGTGGTTGTAGTGGTTGATTGGTATTTCCAGGGATCCTTATGTTGTTAGGGGAGATGCTGCTGAAATTTTTAAGGATTTCAAGACTTAAAAAAAAAAATTTGAGTTCGATTTGTGGTCTTCGGATGGAGGTTGTGTCATTGGTTTTGTGCTTGGTTCGTTCGTGGACGAACGATTCTAAGTAGGGGAGATTGTAATGGCCCGTCCAGTCATTTTGGTAAATCGAAGCTCCGATATGCATGTCGATATATTTTTTTTTAGCTCCAATAAGTTTGTATGGTGATTTTGGTCATGTCCACAAAGTTTGGTTAAGTTTCGATGAGTTTTGGATAAGTTTGGTTTCGGTTTCGACGTAATTTGAGCATAAAAGTTACCATATTGAGAAAACGGCCTTTGATTCGTATTTCGACTAAACCATTATATCCGTATCGTAATTTGGAAACCATAGAAACTGAAATCATCAAGTTTCGACATCATATGAGGGATTTATGATAATTTTACTAAGAATTGGGTTGCCAGAATTTTCAGATTATTTATGAAATTGCCACTCACTGCGTAGTTAAAAATCTGCACTATTCCAAATATTGAAACCAACATATCTCCTTCATTATAAGGTCAAATGGAGTGATTCAAAAGCCTAACTTGACTAGATTTTCACAACGAATCTATTGGAGGCATCAAAAGTGAGTTTTGGGATCGTTTGGTACAAGAAACGAGGCAGAACAGTAGGCATTTTTGGCTATTAATGTTTATGGAGTTTTTCTCATCTTGAAAGTTTGGAATTGGGAGAATTCAAGGATGTTCTTCTATGGGGTAAGGTCTAAACCATAACCTAAGTATTTTCCTTTGATTCATTACTTTGGTTTAAGCTTTAATCCATGATTTCTAAAGTATGAAATTGGGGTTTTCTTGTGAAGAATGTTTAATGGGTCTTTCTTGAGAAGTTCATAAAATTGATTAGATTTCATAAGTTGCTCTAAATAATGAAGTTGATTGAGTTTATGCTAGATTATGATATATCTAAGGTTGAATTTGATAACCCTATTTTGGTCATAAATGGTGGTTGTGATAAATTGGGGAAGTTGAGTAAGTTCTTAAATTTTAACTCAAAAGTGGAATAATATGGGGATTTGGGAATGTTAACGATATCGGATTGACTTGATTTTCGTATGTATAAACTCGTTTTCGAATGGGTAACATGATTGTAGAATTGGATTTGAGATTTGAGGTGTTTATAAATAATTGACTTTCAACATAAACCCGAAAATTGATAAATTGGCTATTTGATGATGTAGATGGACTTTAATTAAGAAAGT
The DNA here is from genome assembly GCA_037355625.1 of Petunia x hybrida. Taxonomy (NCBI): domain Eukaryota; kingdom Viridiplantae; phylum Streptophyta; class Magnoliopsida; order Solanales; family Solanaceae; genus Petunia; species Petunia x hybrida. The sequence goes on along the minus strand of JBBBVM010000090.1, from coordinate 6,611,262 downwards.
AACCACACTTTTGGACTCGTGGGTGAATGAGTAGTCTAAAAATGTATTTTTGTTCAGGTAATCGGATATGTGGGTCCATGGTTGACTTTTGGGTTGACTTTTTGACTCGTTTGTCATCCAGTCATGAAAATTAGTATGATAGCTTATATTGATTGTATTATTTATTATTTTGCATAAAGTGGACTTATTTGGAAGGATTTGGGCGTGAAAGGACGATCGTGGGCTAGTTAGCAATCGTCGGCTTGAGGTAAGTGGCTTACATCCCTTCTTTGGTGGACTTTCTCCACATTGGATGTCTATGTATGTGTTCCTTACATGCATGGCTGCTGAAATGGGCATACTTATTATGCCAAGACTATTTTGAAAAGTATAATTACAGCTCATTACTATTTCTGGATTTATTATCGTAGCACGATGTAGTTCCGTGCATATTATTATGGTACGATGTAGTTCCGTACATACTATCATAGCACGATGTAGTTCCGTGCATATTATTATGGTACGATGTAGTTCCGTACATATTATCATAGCACGATGTAGTTCCGTGCATATTATTGTGGTACGATGTAGTTCCGTACATATTATGATAGTACGATGTAGTTCCGTGCATATTATTATGGTACGATGTAGTTCCGTACATATTATCATAGCACGATGTAGTTCCGTGCATATTATTGTGGTACGATGTTTCGTACATATTATCATCGCACGATGTAGTTCCGTGCATATTATTATGGGACGATGTAGTTCCGTACATATTATGATGGCACGATGTAGTTCCGTGCATATTATTGTGGTTCGATATTTTGTACATATTATCATCGCACGATGTAGTTCCGTGCATATTATTATGATACGATGTAGTTCCGTACATATTATGATAGCACGATGTAGTTCCGTGCATATTATTATGGGACGATGTAGTTCCGTACATATTATGATGGCACGATGTAGTTCCGTGCATATTATTGTGGTACGATGTTTTGTACATATTATCATCGCACGATGTAGTTCCGTGCATATTATTATGATACGATGTAGTTCCGTACATATTATGATAGCACGATGTAGTTCTGTGCATATTATTGTGGTACGGTGTTTCGTACAATTATCATCGCACGATGTAATTCCATGCAGATTATTATGGTACGAAGTGGTTCTGTACATATTATTGTAGCATGAGGTAGTTCTGTGCATATTGTTGTATTATGGCATAGTCCCATACATAACATTAAGTCACAATGGATGTGTCTTAATACTTTGATGACTAAGTATGAATATTACTTGTTTGTTAATTAAGTGATTTTGTCTTTTTTTTTGGTTACCTTGGAGTTGTTTGAGTTTTCATATATTTGCAACTCGTTATTCTACTTGGAGCCCTGTCCCCACTTACTGAGTCCTTTTGACTCACCCACTTTCTTTGTTTTTTTCGTATTGTTTTATATTCGGCAGATTCGATATCGAGTTCTACCAAGCATTGTGGTAAACGGAGTTGCTCGTTCTTTAATATAGCGGTGAACCACTTTTGTCCTGTGGTGACATCTTTCCTTATTATTTTTATGTCAATATTAATGATTATATTTCTTTATATTCGGAGATGTATAACCTTATTGACTCCTTAGATGTTCATGATTCATGGGAGGACTTAGAACATGGTTGCAAAGATCCTAGTTGTGTATTTGGGTTATATATCATACTCCGCTATTCTTTTCATAATTTCTTTTATTTGGTTATTTCATAAGCAAGTCAAGTGTTGCTCAAGAGGGGTTCGCCCAATGAGTTGGGTTTGGGTGCCCGCACGGCCTATAGAATTTTGGGTCGTGACATTGGCAGTCTCGGAATCATCGGTAAGCGCTGTACTAGTACGGGAGGAAAAAGGTAAACAACTTCCTATCTATTACATTAGCAAAGCCCTAATTGACGCGGAAATCCGCTATCAACCTTTAGAGAAATTGGCATTGGCTCTAGTAACTGCTGCTCGTAAGTTATGTCCTTATTTTCAAAGTCATTCGATAGTTGTGGTTACTACTTTTCCTTTACGAAATGTCCTACAAAAACCGGAATTCTCAGGAAGGTTAGTATAATGGGCTATAGAATTATCCGAATTCGATATCACTTATCATCCCAGGGTAGCAATAAAGTCACAAATTCTGGCGGACTTCGTGGCAGACTTCAGCATGAATATATATCCTGAGGCAGAAAAATAAGCTATTCTTTATGCAGGGCAGGCTCCCGGCACCTGGATCCTTCATACAGACGGCTTCTCGAGCGTAAAAGGGTCAGGACTCGAACTGGTCCTCGTTGCTCCATCCGGGGAGACGGTAAGGCAAGCTATCAAATGTCCATTCATTACTAATAATGAGGCCAAATATGAGGTCGTTATTGCAGGATTAGAACTAGCCCGCAGCTATGGGGCAACCATCGTCAAACTGAAAAGCGACTCTCAGCTAGTGATCAATCAGATCAATGGGGGTTTCATTACACGAGAATCCAGAATGCAAGTATACCTTGCCCGAGTCAAGGAACTGTTGGCACAGTTTGGTGAATGGGAAGCAGTTCAGATCCACGGGAAGAGAACCATGAAGCTGATGCTCTTGCAAACATGGGATCGGTAGCAGAAATAGGAGCAGTTAGCTCTTCAGCTGTTGTTCAACTTCTCTACACAACCATGGACAGAGAAAAGTTCGAAGTCAACACTATCAGCACTACTTGGGACTGGAGGAATGAGATAACAAATTATCTTATCCATGGAACTCTACCCGCAGATGCAAAAGCTGCTCGCAAACTCAGAGTAAAGGCTGCTCGATATACAATTCTCAACGGCGAGCTTTACCGGAGGATGTTCGCAGGACCTCTCGCAAAATGTCTTGGACCAAACCAGACTAATTATGTGATGAGGGAAGTCCACGAGGGCTGTTGTGGAAACCATTTCGGAGGTAAGGCATTAACCCGGAAGCTGATTCGTGCAGGTTATTATTGGGACAAAATGGAGAAAGATGCAAATGAATTCGTCAGGAAATGTGACAAATGCCAGAGGTTCGCCCATCTTCTCCATCAACCAGCAGAACCACTTCATTCAATAATCTCTCTGTGGCCCTTCATGAAATGGAGAATGGACATTGTTGGTCGTCTTCCCACGGCACCAAAAGGGATGCGCTTTTTATTGATCATTACTGATTATTTCACAAAGTGGGTCGAAGCGGCAGCATACTCAAGGGTATGACAAACGGAAGTCGTCGACTTCCTCTGGCGCTTTGTCGTATGTCGCTTTAGGGCACCCAAAGAAATAGTCATGGACAACGGCCCCGCAATTCATTGGCCAGAAAGTGACTAGATTCCTCGATGATCTGCATATCAAGAGGATCACTTCTTCTCCGTATCATCCTGTCGCCAATGGACAGGCAGAATCTACCAACAAAATCATCGTTGAATCTCTTAAAAAGCGCCTCGAGTAGGCAAAGGGATGTTGGGTAGAAGAGCTGCCTGGGGTATTATGGGCTTATCGCACAACGATAAAAATGAGTACCGGAGAGACTCCTTACTCATTGGCATACGGCGCAGATGCTCTAATCCCAGTCGAGATAGGAGAACCCAGTCTGCGATACGCACATGCCACCGAGGAGTCAAACTCAGTCAACCTATCTGAAGAGCTGGATCTCCTCGAAGAACGCAGAGAGCTGGCCCTCGTGCGAGTGGTCGCCCAGAAAGAACGAATCGAGAAGTATTACAACCGGGGACTACGCGTACGAAGCTTCCAAGTCGGGGACTTTGTACTCAGAAAAGTTTCCCAGAGCACACAAGAGACAAACTCAGGGAAGCTTGGCCCTAATTGGGAAGGCCGCTACAAGGTAATTGCTTCAGTCGGCAAGAGATCTTATCGCTTGGCACGACCAGATGGCTCAACTGTCCCGAACAGTTGGAACATGGTTCATCTCAAAAGGTATCACTTTTAAGTGATAAAACGGTTAGTTATACTTACCTTTTATCTTTGCAAACGTTCTTAATTTTATTATATATATTCTCTAAATGGTACTAACGACCTAAACAAGGTCAGATCCGTTTAGCTCAACTGGTAGAGCTCGAAGTTCTTCAACTTCGCGGCTGTAGGTTCGAATCCCACAACGGACACACTCCTCGTTTGGTCATATGTGTTCAATATGCAACTCACCGAAAACTCTTTTCATGTTATCACTCTGCGTGCTCCAACATAAAAACAAGGGGGGGTGAGAGGCCCCTGTAGGCCAGATAAGACCTTATCAAAAGGCGAATTTCTAAAGTTTTTCAAAAAAAAAAAAACTTTGAACGTGATAAAGACTTCCACGGCAAATAAGAGGAGTCGTTCACAAGACAAAAACTTTTATGTGAAGGAACTTCCACGATAAATAAGAGGAGTCACTCACAAAGCAAAACATTTATATGACAAGGCTTCCGCGAAAATAAGAGAAGTCGTTCACAAGGCCAGTGAACTCGGCCAGAGCCAATCTACAAAGCCATGCAACAACTTTCAACTATCAAAACGATAAGCAAAGTTATACGCATAGAGCAATGATTTGGCCAAAAGCGACCACGACTTGGTCAGATTACTCATAGCTTACGACTTCATCCTAACGGAAGGTCAAGTTAAAAACATTTGGGCAGACTTTCGGAAAGACGAACTTAATAAAGTTCAGAATTCAAGAAGAAAAATTCCCAATCATAAGGCATGAAAGCCACAGCATATGCATACAAAAAGATCAAAAGTTCAAACTAAATATAGTCACTGAGCAGATCTAAAGTAACATATATACATTATCCTGTGAATTGATAAAATACCGAAAATGGCTGACAGAAATTTGCAGAGTGTTCAAAGGCCAAATGAAACCGGCCATACAAAGGATGAGACAGTCTCTACTAGACTCCTGTCCGCCAACAAACAAGTCCGGCTTTCGCCAGACAATATGTAAAAAAAAAAAAAAACCCCCCTCAATCTAAGATCGATAAAGGTCATCAACATTTAGGGCTACGACCAGAACTTGACGCACCAGCTCCGTCAGTTCTGCCGTCGTCCCCTGAAGCTTCACCATCATCTTCATCTTCATCTTCATCATCATCTTCGCCTTCAGACTCCTCAGGAGAGAGATTCAAAGCTTGTCTTATTCTACGAACAGTGCCCTTTGTGATCTGCAGCATCTCCTCGACATTAACCTGTTTAGTCTGAATCTGCACGAGCAAGGTGCGCTTGGCTTCGAGAGCAGCAAGCTTGGCCTTAATTTCAGACTGATCACGCAGGTTGGCCAAGTCCTTGGTTAATGCGGTCTGAGCACTCATTAGTTGAGCGACCTGATCCCTGGCCGCCTGAAGATCAACCCTAGCTTTGGCAGACCCCGCATTAGCTCTCTGCAGATCCTCGAGGGATGCATGATCTTCGATAGCCCTGTTCAAAGAAGTTCGACAATCTTCAAGCAATCTCTCCAAACCTTGAGTAGAGCGTGCGAACCCTTCATTCTCTTCGAAGAGAAGGTCCTTTTCCCTGGTGAGTGCATGGATTTGCTCAAGTCGTTCATTGTTGACATTCGTCAACCGACTAACTTCATCACCAAGGAAACCACACTGCTCTATCAGAGTTTTGTTCTCCTTCAGAGCTTCCAGCAACTCTTTCCACCTTATCGACGTTGTTAAGCCTGGAGCAAAACATGAGCTCGGCAGCCAGCATACTTGATTGAAAGAGCAAAATAAGTCAAAGTGAGAAATCCGAGGTTAAAGTCACTCCTAACTCAAAAAATAAGGAATACTTACTCGGGCAGAGTTGGCGGCAATCTGAAAGGCTAACTCTTCATCGCTTAGCTCCCTCAACACCCATTCTTCACGGGAGCCGATGAGCGAAGAGACCGCCTTAGCCAAGCCGCTTGGCCCTGTTATGAAGTTAACATCAGGGGCAAGTTTCAAAGTATGCTTCCTCTCACAGTACTTGGGTTCCCAAGCCTGTTCGGAAGGATAATTTGGCCCAAACTTGTAACGGATACCCCTGATATCCTTCAACACTGTCTGACCAGTGATGACTGACCGCCAGACGAATCTTGACGATGAGAGGTTAGAGTCACCTCCCACCCCAGGGTTTACCGTCTCGCACTCGCGAAGACCAACAGGCGTTGCTCCCTCAGTAGCCACGTTCTCAAGATCCTCGAAACGAAAAACACGAGGACCCCGGCTATCCTCTTGGGGTTCTTCTTCTCTAACCTCCTCTTTCACTCCTTCTTCTTCTTCACCTACTTTTCTTTTCCCCTTGTCTGCACGAGAAGGACCAGCTTCCGCCCCGTCACCAACTCGGGGACTCCTCTGCGGAGTACGGACAGCCTCCTCCTCAGCCCTTCTTCTGTTGCTTCGAAGATGAGGTCTTCGCCTAAGAGGAACATAAACTTCGGCCTCAGTGTCCGAAAGATAGATGACCTCCTTGGCTAAACCCTCTCCCCGTACAGACTCGGGGACTTCAGCAGCAGTGTTGGCATTTTCTTCTACAGGCTCCGGCACATTGACCCTAGGAGAAAGATTACCGCCAGTCAACGAGGTTTGCCCGGCAGCCACGGAAGTCTTACGAGCAGATTTCTTCCGTGCTCCGCCCTCTCCCTGGTTCTTCTTCTTTCTCTTCAGAGGGTCCAATCCACCGGACAGGAATTCTTCGCCCCCCTCCCTACTGCTCAGTGCGTCCACCGAAGCTAGTATAGCCTCAGCTTCAGCGACTGGATCAGCAACAGGCTCGGAAGGCCCGTCTTGGGGGGGCAGGAAAGAAATCTCCTGAAGTGCCCAAACCTACAGAAAGGGAAAATGGTCAGACACGGAGAACTTTTGAAGAAGAAAAACGATCATGGAGGCAACAGTTTTCTCACCATGGTGTTTCACAGTCAAACTGTTGAGAGCAGCAAAATATGCCCACTCTCTTTTCTCCGGACCAAACTTCTTCAAAATCGGCTCAACCCACGCCGTCAGCTCATCGACAGATATGAGCCCGTCGTAAGGTTGCTTGGCCGCTGCACAAAGAAGTTTGAAGGAAGTTAGCAAACAAGAAAAAGAAAGGAGCATATATAAAAAAACTCGGGGACTCACGCGTCTTATTCCAAACTTCTGGAAGATGAGCCTTGTCATCGAAAGTCAAGGCCGAAGAACGCACGAACAGATACCGGTGCACCCAGCCTCGGTCACCGGTATCCTCAGAACTGCGCACCAAGCCCTTGCTTCCGCGCATCCTGGCATTTACATAGCCATCTTTAAAAATTTGTATACTGTACAAAGAAATAAAATGCTCGTAGCCAAAAGATCGATCGGTTTCTGTCGCAAACCAATCTAAAAGTGTAACTATCCTATATATACTGGGGCTCAGTTGCCCCGGGCAGAGAAGGTACTCCCTGCAAAGCCTTTCAAGTACAGGGTGCAGGGGTAATCTACATCCCACTGTGAAGGGGTAGGTGCACATGGCTGTCCACCCTATTCTATGGGAAGTAATATTCTCCCCCTCGGAGACTGGCAAAAGGGGAACCTCATCGCCCCAGTTACAGTCTATCCTCACATGTGGGACCACCTCCTTCGTGATCCCAGACTTAAACCTATACGCCGGCCAGTTACGCGTATCTCCCTCTCTATTGTGAAAGGACTTAATGTTACAGTCCGACTCAAGTTCACCCCACTTCTTGGGGATTATTTCTACAGCAGTAGCCTGGGTAGCTCGGGGCCTGGGAGTGGCCGCCGAGGAACTACCAGCAATATCAATGTTTTGACTTTTCCTAGATCGTGAAGTCATGATTTCAGGAAAAATATGAAGTTATCAAAGAAAAACTCAAAAGCTAGTTCAAGGGTTTTCAAAGAACAGCGGAGAAGAAATAAAGGCAAGTAAAAAGTTTCTCTTCAAGCAAATCCCTATATATAGGAATAAAAAGATTCAGCCCCACAACTTCCCTCGAGACACGTGGAGATCATCAGAGAGACTACGATCACATCTGGCCGTTGAGGGAAAGAATAGGGTTCGTCAAAACTTTATAGTATCATCATTACCCTGAAGAGCAGCGGTCACCTCGCAATCAACAGGCGACGTGTGCACGTGACTGAAGTGGTTAAAATCATTACTTTTACCCTTGAGGCACGCGATAGTCACTTCAGAATGGACTGCAGTTCTGCAGGCGTGCCAACTGCGGTTACTTTCTTTTATACGGTGCATTTAATGCGCACGTCATAAGGGCTTGTCATTTATCTGATAAAGTTCATACGTCATTGAGATACATCACATGGAGACAAAAAGTTTACGAAAACTCCCGCCAAAATCATTATCCACTCCTCGGACAGATACACTGCCCGAGAAGTGCGGGGACTATCTGTATTGGATAAAAGCTGACTGGACCTATTTAGGTGATACGTGTCTCCCACACGGCACGAGCAGATATTCCAACGGACAGACGAGCAGACCTAAGGACTTCAACGGTCAACACGGTCTAAATGAGCAATTATTAGCATTATTATCCACGATCATCTATATAATGGTCATTAAGGCAATCATTACAGCCCAGCGGTTACGACTCCAACGGATAGAGTGCCCAACAGTTACTTATCCAGACGGATCCACGCCCAGCGGTTACAAATCCCAACGGGTGCCTGTCAGGCCTATAAATAGCATTCACCTTAATCGATTGTACAACGACTCTACTTCCTGTCTACACTATCAATAAGAATACTCTCTCACTCTTGCTCAGATATTCTCTCGGTTCATATTTTATAGCTTTTCGATTGTTTGAAGTGTGATTGGTATCGAAGAACTCTCCCCGGAGACAAACGATACAATACAGTTATTTCTCTTTATTTCCGTTTACGCTTTATCTTTACTATTTAATATTTATATTTCGTCCTCGCATTATCATCATCTCAACTCGCCGTATAAACTCTTAATCTCAACTATTGATCGTGACTCCGCAAATACAAATTTAATTGTTAATTGGCCTAAAATCGGATCTAGGTTAAACAGGTACAACATGTAGTCGACGACAACAAAAACATGCTCAGTGTAATCACAAGTGGGGTCTGGAGAGGTCGGATGTAAGAAAATCTTACTCCCACCAAGATGAAGATACTGTTCCCAATAGACCTTCGGCTAGAGAAAAACTTTCGAAAAAATATTTGAAAATATCATGGTAATGAAAATAATGACATAAAAACTAAAGAAAATTAAAGTAAACATAAACACCAACCGCCATGAAAACGAAAAATATGATAGAAACAGAAATAGTATATTTATATAGGCACAATTCGAACAGTACCACATGTAGTCGATAACTCATAATCCCTAATTCTCTTCCTTATCATTTTCACTAATTATGTAACTTCAAACGTTTATTATTAGACATTTAAAAAGCAACTAGAGTTTATTTTTAATGTAGACTCTATTGGTATTCTATATGCATATATATAGTTGTACTTTTTATAATTGCTTATTATTATGAACACTTCTTTTTCTATTGAAGCTGTCTCTACAAATTACAAAACAGCCTCTTATTAATTTCGCATTTTGCCTTCACATTGAATTCTTTAACCATATTCAAACTTTTTAAATGCTACTCTATAGCTAGATGTATAGTCCATGCCAGCATCTACTCATCCTCAACGTTTGTCCTGTCCCTGAACTTCATTAGACTCTTTATCTTATCAATAGTAAGAAAATGATTTTGCCCACTTGCATTTGATAGAACTTTTTCCAAAGTATATTTTGTCTTCGTTGCTCTTTCGATAGTATTATATTGTCAAATTCATTTATCTGTTTCTAATCATCTCGAAGAAAAAACATCTTCTAAAATATTACTCAAATGGATATCATGGGCCAGCCCAAAGTAGTTCGACACTTTCGAATCAAGATCTTGAGAAAGTCTTTTCTTTGTCTTTCCTTTTGGTCTTCAACAATAATAAGATGGTCCAAGTTCTTATCTGTATTTTTATAATGACAACAATGTCAAAACAACTTATGTCACATTAAGTAACCTACTATAACCAGAGGAACAACTTGCTCATCAAAGCTTGGACCATATGGATGAACTCACAGTGTGTTTGACAAGGGAAAATAAGAAAAGGACTATAAAGAGAGCCATTGACTTTTGAGTGAAGAGAATCATTGATAAAGTAGTGATATAGATGTTGTAACAATTACCATGGATTGTGATGGAGTAGTAAATAATCATCCAGATGTATCGAGTTTGAGGCCTAGCAAGGGAGTCGTTCTTGATAATGAACACCTTACCCTCATAGTCCCAATGTGAATCCAACTTAGACGGACCCTAAAGCGGATATTGGACATCGGGACACCAAAAAGAATAGAGCTGTTTAACACCATTTGTTGAATCCAGGACGCTAAGCTCTTTGTGTATATCTCAACATGTGTACCACTAATCTATTTCAGGTCTTTACAAAAGATACTGTGCTCGATTCACTTCTTTAATACATTTTCATATTTTTGCTATCTTATTTTTCAACAGAGAGTACAAATAATAAAAATAATAATACCTAAACTAATGCCTAGCCAAAGAAAGATGAAGCATAATGAAATGGGGATTGATTCAACACAAAAATACAAGCTTGATCAAAGCAGCTTGATGCATATCTAGTAAAGAACTTCTCTAGTATGTGCTTCATCGTTCGTCGACTCTTGTAAGATGGTCTCTTCATCCTAATAGCCCTTCAGGATTCTGGATTGACTTGTGTCAAAATCTGAGAACTATCTTCAAACAAGTAAAAAATTTGGGCAGTTGCCCTCATCATACTCCATCTGTCTACAGAATTCACCATAATACTCTGTTCAAGGTTTTTTGTTTTTGCAAATCTACAAATCTTCAGGTCCCTGAAAAATGTACCACATAAGCGTTTGATATTCCTTTACCAAGAGGAAGCAATCGATTGGACATAAAAGCGTTAAAGTGCATAATTTAAGTAGAGTGGAATCAGCGGATGTCTTGATATGAGACGGCCAGTGTTCATGAAAAGCAGCTTTCAAAACTTTTACCTTCTAAAACATCAGGATCCTTCGAAGGAGCTGAGGAGCTCTTGATCAATCTCACCGAAAATATTTGGGCAGCCATCCCAAGTACCCATCTCCCTCGCCTCCCAATAACCACCCATATACCTGAAAGTCCCATCTTCACCTTCTCTTTGGAACCATCGAGGTCTCCAACCATTCTCTTGTAATTTCCTGGACTGTTAAGGAAAAAGAATTAGACAAAAGAAAAAAGATTCATATTTTGTTACTATTAGCTGAAAGTTTGCTGTGTGATAATTTCAACATTTTAGAATAATTTGGGAAGATTATGGGGGCCTGAAACTCCCAAACCCAACAGAACCTAATCCGTCAATCCATCATCATTTATGACTGGGAGAAACTGAGTAAGCCATTAACAAAATATGCTCTACCAATTACCAAACCCATGCTATCGAACTGTTTTTTTATCAAGTACCCCTGCTATCCAACTGTTATCTGCATAATCATACTATAAAATGCTAAATCGTCCAATATTGAGTGCTAAAATACTGCTGCTTCCGGTCAATTAAGATTACAAGTTCCTTTTTATTCAATATTGATGCTTTCTGCAAAGTTTCTTAAGCAGACATGTTGTGTCCACAGAAAAGAGTTTCGCAGAGTAGAGTTTCAGAAGGAAAACAATAAAAAGGTATCTTCATCGGAGAACTTTGTTTTTACTTTCAAGTTTCTGGTTCACAGTATACTAACTCAAAAAATCACCTAATTGAAATTTTAAAACTCAGCCTAGTGAGACAACAAATAAGAAATTGAAAAACCAGCATGGGATTCTGAAACCACATTGAGACTAAGGGCCTCTGACATTGCTGCTTCCTCAAGGGCAAGTAATTCGTAGGGAGGTCTAAGAGTACCCAAAACTAAGAAGTAACTGAGCCTGAGGATCCAACTTTATGGTTCCACTCATAAGAGTGACAAATCCAACAAGATGGTCAGATAACCAAGAAGTTTGAGTTATCAGATCGGCAATGAAGTTTTAAAGACTAAATATGAATGCAAAACAATTAGAAAGGAATGAACGTGTACATTGAGAAAGACAGGAGGCAAGAGGAAGCAGACATACCATTCTCTGTCGTGTCTCTAACCGCAACTTTTCTGCATTTGCCTTGTCGTATTCCCCATTCTCCAGATGTCGCTGATCTGGTCTGAGTCTTGAATCTGTAGGTGGGAGTTTCTCCTTTATCAACATTAAACACACAGATTAGCTGACCATAAAATAGGAAATTGATCTTTAGTAAACACTTCATTAACACAATAATGTACCTTAAGTCCTGGAGTTAACTCATTCAGTGTAATTGCAAAAGAAGACAAATTGTATCGAGTGAGATTTGGGGGTGGTTTATTCCTTGTCCATAACAAAGATGAATCAGACGAATCCTTAGGCTTGCTGGCCCATTCTCCATTCATATAGTAAAGGCTCTCGTTCCACTTTCCGAATAATGTAGCACATTTCTTCCCAGACACATCTTCAACAAATCCATGGACCTGTAGAGTTAGTTCGATTTTTGAATCATCCGGCCAATAGTACAACATAATTTAGATGTTGTTACCTGGGAAGGAATAGACAAAATAAAATATTGTCCGGATTTCTCCTCATTTACCTGATGAGGATTACGCTCAATGATGGATGGCTCTTTGAACTTCAGCTTGCATGAGTACTGACGATTGCCACGTATATGCATTATCCCATGGTGATCACAGTATATCTTACCAAGGATAAGATTGTAGATACTGGTAGTGACCTGAGGATATAAAATTTTCAAATTAAACACACAAAAGCAGAACTTTTATAGCAACCAAACTATCTAGTATTACAAGTACAACTATGCCTCAACCCAACTTGTAGGGATCGGCTATAGGAGTCCTCATTGACTATGCTACTCCATTTAAACTCATCAACCAAACAGCTCAATTATCACCATGAGGTTCTGCATACCTTGCTCCACTGGAAGATCTCCCCATCGTCGAATTCTAGGGTTAGTGTTCCAACAGGATCAAGTTGGATTGATCTTCCCCAAAACTTTGACTTAAGATTACTGTCAGCCCAGAATTTCCATCCTCTACCTTCACAGTGACATGCAATAAGTGTTGGATGGTGACTAACCTGTTTCAAGAACTGGCTAATTACTATCATAAATATCATAACTCATAAGCAATCAGAATTAAGTAAAGATAAAGTTGTTTCTCTTTTACAATCACTTTAAGACGTTTCACTTATTATCATTAAAAACTTCCCACAGGATTAGCCCCCTCAAGCTTCTTAAGAAAAGGAGTAGAAGTATGGAGTTACATGACCGATCTTGCTTTTTTAAATTACGTTGCACCCTTCAGTCTCCACTCATTATATCCAATCCTAGAGACACTACAAATAAGTTAATTCCAATCTTTGTTAGACAGACTCATTTCTGGATTCATAACCAACACAGGTTGGGGTAGCATCTGGAATGGGTACATTCCTTTTTTGCTAATCTGATATTATGAAGAATTGGGATGAAGTGCCCATAGTCACATGACACCTTTTCGATGTGGCCACATCAAGGTAGATGAAGCCATGAAGGATCCATGATTCCAATACTGTAGATCATCTTATTCAGATAATAGCTGCTCATGTAATTTAGGAAAGGGCTGAAAGGCAGCAGATAAGTGTGAATTATCCCTAAGCATGTCACGTATGGCACATTATCTCAATGCCACACAAAAGACTAGACCAGCAAAATCGAGCTAAGACGCTGAAAACAAACATGAGTACGCAACATTCTCACACAACAGAGCTTGTAGGGATACTTATACCTTAAAACGGGCTAGACAAGACACGACTACTGGCACTACTAAGAATAAGCAGATACAGTTACTGAAGGCGAGCTGATTGAATACCAGGAAACTTAGTGGGCATTTAGACATATATATTTGGCTGGAATTTGAAGGATAAAAAAGGATCCTTTAACTGGAGTTGAAAATTGGTATTTGGAAGTTGAAGTTGCGTTTGGACATGCATTTCACTTGAAATTTTGTGCGTGGACCAGTTTTTGGAACTTGAAAACATATCATAAAAAATTACCCAAAACTGATCAATTTCTATAACAAACAATGTTTTTGAAAAAAAAAAAAAAAAAATTGTTGAAGAAAAGATTTCTACAAACAAACGGCTCCGTAGAACTCTTTTTCAATGAACTTTTCTCTTTGTCAAAATTATCTCAAGTGAAAACTTCAATATCGGATTACACAGCAAATTAATTTACCAAACAAAATAGTACTGCAAGGAAAAAATGCATGCACAAATAAAAATCTGACCGATTCAATCCAACAAATAACAGCACTATATATCTTGATATAATACCTTCTCGGAGAAAAAGCGGATCCCTTTCTCAGGAAAATCAGCTTCATAAGTTTCCCCAAGCAAAGGATTGAAAGGTTTACAGTGCCGGCCTTCAGTTGAAGCATAGCCAGACATAGCAAAAGCAGCGACGTTTAGAATTCTTAAGAGGCTGTTCCCCTGGAAGAGAAGACAATCCCAGCAATGATCAATATAAAGTTAAACATCTACCAATAAATACTGCAAACCATGTAAAACTATATTGGAAAACCCACTAATAAAGAAGCCTGCTCTGAGAGAGACAACGGAAGTTTTGTATAAACTTTTTGGGGAAGCAAGAAACATGGAGGGAAAAAAAAACAACAGTCACGATTCAGCACAACATACAAAGACACAAATTCCACCGATACTCACAATATCAAGTTTTGAAGCTTAGCTGCCATGCGAAGATTATTACATCATTTTAATAAGATTATAACTTGTGCTATTCATCAAAACAAAAAGATAATAAATTGTGTTCTGAAGCAATTATTCCAAAAAAATGTGCTCTGACCTAAAAAAACTAGACCTGCCAATTAAGAGTTAGTGTCTTTGCAGTCCTGAAGACAACCCGTGGCTGTCTTAACCAAAAAAAAAAAAGTTTCAGTAATTACATTTGTTTTTTCACCTTCTGATGGAATAAGGAGAGATAGATAGCCATTCCCTGCGCCTCTCAATACGCAAACATTTATCTAGTAGAAAAACTCGACATTTTGAAAGACCAACAAGAGAAGCACACTTGTTTAACTACTTGAATGAGAGGTATGGCAAATAAGAAATTAGCTCAATAGTATTTAAGCAATATCAATTTCATGTAATTCTTAATCAAAAAGAGCTTGATAAGCAATTTTTATTTGAAAGATGTGAGTAACAAGAATGTGAAACTATCATAGATCATACCGATTTTCCATGTTCATATGCTCTATCCAAAAGATATGAGTACTCTAAGTCTTCGAAGCACTTCTGCAGGGATGACAATGGCTCATTGAAATACACTGGCAGGCAAACTCGTGTTAGATCTTTCCCTACATTGTCTTTGATCATAGACCAAAGACTAACCCCTTTCTCTTTTTCAACTGGATCTGGCAGCTTCGTTCTGCGTACAACTTCTGCTTGTGCATATGCTTCAGTTGTATTGTTTGCCGATTGGTCCACACCTGCTGACCCACCAGACGTATAAAGTTCGGAAAAACATTCAGTTGCATCAAAGTAGTTGGCTTCCTCTTCATCTGACGCTTCATCAAGCTCTTGCTTCTCAATATCATCAGACGATTCAGTTGTACTCCATTCTGAAATGAAATGTAAGAGATCAAATGATGCGCATGCACGCAACAATTTCTTCCAGAATTATTACGTCAAACATCGGATATTCCAGTTCCACTAATACAAGATAAATTCAGCATCTCGAACACATGATGTGGTATTCAGATAATTAATGATACTATTTTAGAGATGTGTGGCGGAATTCCAGTCAAACATCAGCAACCAAAAAAATGATGGAAGAAGCCTGCAGCAAATAAATTGCTGAATCTCTAGTTCTTAAAAACAGTTATGAAGTCAGAATAATTAAGTAAAATAGAAGAAAAACGAAGCAAAAAATCAGAAAAAACAAATTTTTACACCTCTAAGAATAACTAGTACTTTCTACTGCATTATACTTTAGGAAAAGGGAGTATACTGGAAGATGACCTCAAGATTTTGAACTCATTCTATTTATAGTTCATCTAATATCATTGGCCTACAAAGCCGAATGTACAATGATATGTGAACAGTTGAAAGAATGTTATAGGGACCAATTTCGTTTGTCTTGTACTTTTGTTTACTTAATTGTACTTGTACATGTAAGTAGATGAAGTATATGTGATAATGTACCACTGTACTTGCCACGCCCCAAACTGGAGAATTCATGCTTCATCAGTTGATATTCACCGTCATGCACCCCAGAAGCTTCAGCTTCAATATTCGCTGCCTGCAAAACCAAAGCTTACACAGTTTAGAGAAAGTGGTGCTTGTACTTGCACAATCTTTAAATCATTGAAACAAAATGTTCACACTCATGACATGACTGCATGAATATAAACAGAGGCGAATCCTGGATTTTAAGTTTATGGATTCTAAACCATAGCGATTTTCCTTACAGGATTCTGAATATATTTTTTTTTTGAGAAAGATAACAAATTTTATTCATCATCCACCAAGGAGGTGTTGGTAGCCAAATTTAACTATACAATAGGCATGATCAACCTACAGAATGTCAAAAAATTCAGCCAAAGCTTCGTCATTTTCTATGACATTTTCTTTACAACAAAAATAAAAGGATCCTATACAATTTAACTTAATTTGCTGGATTGAGGATTCTGAATATATTATTTATACATACTAAGTAGATTTCTTAACACAAATACAGGTTTTGAGCCAAAGCTACTGGTTCTGCAGAACCTCTAAAACTAATGACAGATCCGCTCCTGAATATTGACGTGGGTCAGGGGTCCTCAAGCAGTACCTTATGTATTCAACATAATTAGGAATTCAAGCAGATACATAAAGTCAGTAATATAACCAACCCAACCTACTCATCCTGCAATGCATCCTCAATGGAAGCTTTCATAAGTTTTAAACTACAGAAACGCATATCTGACAACGCTACAGCAAAGAATGCAGTCAACTATAACAGTCAAAGATTTGCAACAGTCTAAGATAAAAGTTGATTTTTGGAAGCTTAAATGTTGTATAAAGTTGGGAATGCCTAACTTAAATGATGTACCAGGAGAGGCAAGGAAACATGTACCCAATTATCCATGTTTTCATTTTCTGGATTCTAATATACAACCAGGGGTCAATGCATCCCCCCCACAAATAAAACCACAATGGTGGAGTCTTTATTTAAATAAATAAATTTAAAAAGAAAAAGATCTGCAGCAGTCTCTCAAATTTATTCTGAAGCAGTGAGTAGGTGCAACTCATTAAGTGCAAATTTGAACACAGCTTGAAAAGACACAAATCTTTATGAGGGTCAAAGAGGAAACAAAAAGTAACACAGCTATTCACTGCAGGCATTTAAGATTTAGTGCAATTAAATTCTCAAGAAACTGTATTGCCCTATATTCAAGACACATTACTCCAAAAAATAGTGTAGGCAAATGGGATAATTTATTTAAATCTAACTATATGGATTTATATTGAATTTCGCGCTAGTCAATCTAGTTGGGATTCAAATAAAGAGTTCAATTTATTTAGGGCAGTGTCAATCAAATGTCAATCTTATCTTAAAGGTCAAAATTTGTGCCACATGACAAGCGACACAGCGCGCCCAGTCGAATAATGGAGCCAACTGGATCACATATCATGCTAAAGCGTGGCATGCAAAGATCAAAGGTCCTTTAAGAACACAGCAAGCGTACAAGTGACACATATTCTGATCGATCAAATGAGGTATAGTCAATGCTTTAATATGATTAGTCTGCTACTAGTGATTCAATATCAAAGCAAATGAGTTTGCCTTCATTACAACTCTTTCCTAAACCAACCAAGAGGAGGATAAGAAATCACAAGAACCAATAGAGAGCTTTGAAAATCAAGAACTTCAATAAATTTTTTTACAAGTTTAAAGCATTCATATTCAAGAACAATGGCATACGAAAGATTGAGGGGTGGTCAATAAAGCTTTCATGACAGATAAATTAAATTCACATTCAAGATCAAGTTCCGGGCCCTTGAATCAAATTCAAACTCAAGATCAAGTTATCAATCCCTTGAATCAACTGTAAAAGAGAAGAAAATCAAAAGATATTTTCTTTGGATATAGGGAAATTCTAGAGATTGCAAAACTCACTAGATTTCAGAATTAGATATTGCTATTTTTTACACTTATCTAGTTTTCTCGACTTAGTTACTGTCACAAAAGCAACTAGCACTTGAAACCATTGTTTTCCGATGACCAGAGTATTACTCTGAACGTTACAATCTAAAGCTAGTACGAAGCTAAATTCTCAAATGATCTTTAACAGCAGAACACCAAGATAGCACAAAGGACTTTCCCATGACATTTAGCTCAATATCAGCCAAAGGTCATTAGAAAATCAAGCTTTCACGAAATTACTTCATATCTTTTCAAACTGTATCTTATTATAAATCCCAAAAATATTTCAGAAAAATAAAAAATTCTCCATTCAAAACAGCTCAAAAGCCTGAAGCTATAGTCTTTATTTTGCATTCATTGAGAAGTAGTAGTAAATTTACCTCCAACTGTCTTAATGTGTCCAGCAAATTAGAGCGCTCTTCACAAAGATTGTTAAGTTGTCCTTTTATTTCTGAAAACTCCGACAGCATAATCTGCTCACAGTCCTTGACGAGGCCCTCGCCAATGCCCTCTTCAAGCAACCGATTTTTCAACCTTTCAGTGGATATAGATACATCATTTTGCAAAAGGCTGAGATTATCGTTCAATGGTCTCAACGAAAAAATATTTCTTGTAGATGTCAGAGCTTCTATCCAGGCAGCTCGTTCTTTCTTTGAGTTAGTCCTCAAATGAAGAGTCTTGGTAGCTGTAAATATGTAAAATCGCCTATCGTCAGACCTGCTCTCACGGAATGATGACACCTGTAAGGAATCCAGGCAATATCTCAAGGTTAATGACAAAAGCACTTTACTATTCCCTCTTTCCGTGACATATATTTCGTCTATATATTTCGTCTATTTCAAAAGAATGACATCTTTCTTTTTTGTAAACTACTTAACTTTAAACATCTCATTGTACCTTAATTACATGTTACATGACAGGTTTAAAATCATAATTTCTAAAACTACTTTTAATATGTATCTTTCTACTAAAACACCGCCATATAAAATGAATACCGTTTTCCACAAACATAGGTCAATATCTAGGTAATGAAATAAGAGAGGTCATTGATAGTCTAGTAGGGAACTGGCATTGTCATTTATGAGGCTTCAGAGGCTACATAGCAGAAGATATTGATACATCAAGAAGTAAATTTAGAAACAGCTGATGGCAGACAACCCAGAGTAGATATCAGAAGATACTAGAGAAGCAATTTCTACAACCATCTATCCACTAGTGTAGCACAATTTGACTGAAAGTGCACATTTGACATAACTCGAAGTATGAATTTTTGTTGAAATTAAAAAGATCTCCAAATGATGTGGATTATCACTAAGGATGGAAGTGAGGTAATCATTCCACCATCAACTATAGAACAAGAATATCCTTTCACAGTTACTCTTATTCCCTCCTTAAAATAAAACTAACTTAAAGTTTGCTAAGACTCCCACTCATATTAAACCACTAGAAAAGAAAAGGAGAAAATACAAAGAAGAAAAAGAATAAATGAGTCAGAGATAGAGAGAGGAGGAAAGAACCAAGAAAAGAACATTATTTTCATCCCAACTTCCCACAACCATTCATTTTGTAAGAACAAAAATGATGTACTACTAGAAAAACCTTATTAAACAGAAACAAAATCAAGAAACACATCAAGGAAACTGCCAAGTGAAGATGACAAATGGATAATAGTAGGCGATCACCTCCAAGTTCTATGACAAAAAACTAAAAAGGTCTGATTTTTCAAGAAAACACACAAACAAAACATCTATCAAAAAGTGACAAATGCTTGTCATAGTTTTTTTACCATAAACGTAGGCCTACTAGAATAGAGAGATTTCTTAACCTTATCTTGGCCTATAACATTGCACAATATTCATTCACCTGCTGATGTGACCCACTAAGGGATTAACAACCAGTCAAGTAGCACACGGTTAAAAAATGGCAAACTTTTAGTAAAAACCAAAACTTTACAATACATAGACCACTGGACAATGAAGAAAATTTATAAAAAGCTCAGATATCTAAACCAAAAAAAAAAAAGGACACAAACTCAATAGAAGGTAGAAACAATTGGAGTAATTGTCTGACTTCAAGATTTTGCCTATTGTAGAAAGTTCTACTATTACACCTTATGTACCTTTATCACCAACTGTATGTTATACTTATTCGTTTCAGTTTATGTGAAATGTTTCATTTTTCGAACATCAATTTGACTATCTTTGAACAAAATTGGATTAGATTAATTCAATATTTTAAAATTAAACTTTAGATACTCAAAATTTATACGAAAAGTACTAATATGATGAAAAAATATATATATCTTTAAGAGCCCGTTTGGGTGAGCTTAAAAGTGGCTTATAAGCTAATAAACTCATTAATATATGTTTGGTAACTTAAAAAATTTTGGACTTATAAGCCATAAGTGACTTAAAAGCCATTCCTAACTTCTCAAAAAATGGCTTTTAAGTCACTTTTTGACTTATAAGCCACTTAAAATAAGCTACTTATAAGCCCACCCAAACAGGCTCTAAATATCACTCCGAGTTTATACAATTTGACTTTTAAAAAACGAAAAATGTCACATAAACTGAAACGGATAAACCATATAGACACTAACAACGGTTCTGGTGGGATTGTAAGTACCCTATCCTTAATCAAACATTTCAAGTTCGACCTTGAGAGTAAGGTCATCTTTGGTATACAGGCTTTACCTCATAGCTAGCGTTTGGACATAGATTTGGTTGAAACTTGGAAATTTGAGTTTTTGGAGTTGAGTTGAAAAATAATTTTTGGAACTTGAAATTATGTTTGGACATATAATTTAGTTGAAAAAATAGGTGAAGTTTTGTGAGTAGTTTTTCAAATTTCCCAAAAATTGCCCAAAAACAGCCTTTGAGCACTTTTTGAGTTTTTGAGATTTTTTGGAAGAAGTTTTGATGAAATAGCATAAACAAACAGTTTTTCCCCCAAAAACTCCCAAAAAATGTCCCCAAAAACTATAAACAAATGGGCTATAGTGTCATTTCGTCAATTCAAGTTAGTCAAACATCAAGAATGCAGGTACTAAGGTACTAGACACCGGGCAGAAAACCAAAAAAAACAGACTATATATGCAGAATATCAAAGTTACCAAATGCATATATATACCTTGAGATGAACAATGCCAATGGATTTTCCATGTTTACTACGACGACTATTCGGATTACCACCGCCACCAGTAGGGAGATTACCGATGAGTTTAACATCATCAGCAGCAGCAAGATTATCAAGTCTACGATTCTTGGAATAAGAAAGTATACCATTACGAAGAGTAAACATACGGGATCTCCATCCTTTATGATAATTAGTCCACTTATACAAGATTCCAGCAACATCGGATCCAATGTCAGATCCACCACCGGAGTAAACTACAGCGGAGCCTGTCCGTAACAACGTTGGCTCCGGTGAGTTATCTCCGATCTCCGATGAAGTACTCTCTAATGTTATACAACATAATGGATGCATTTCCCTTACACGCATTTTGATCCAATATGCCCTTTCTCTTGAACCACTCAGCTTGAACGCGGGATGCTTTGTGCACGAGCTGTCTACAAGAAAATAAATGACAGCCACATAGTAGTATATGTTTTTACATGTATTCTTGTTTATGAATTATATACATGTAAAGTTATATGGTTTTATAATATAAATAGAGTTCTTGGAAAAGTAGGAAACTATATAGTAAGTTGAATATATTATGATGGTGGTAGTATAGTCATTTCACATTTATTTTGTAGCTAAAAAGGTGGTGGTTCTTGAATTGTAACGACGGAACACGGTGGTGTAATGGTGGTGGAGCACGGCGGAGCACGGTGGAGGGAAGATCAATGGTGTGGAATGTGGAGTAATGAAGAAAGGAAAGAGAGAAGTTTGATGGGGTTTTTAAATGCTATACTTTTACTCTTCTCTTTGTGTATAATATAATATCATCTGTCATGTCAATATATTTTTCAGTTGTTGGATTTCCTATTTTCTTGTAGTAGTTTTTGTCATTTTTTCACTTGTAACAAATTAATAATGCTACTATTAATGGCAAAATTTACCTAACTATTTAGTATAAGTGGAAACAAATAAAATAATTGATACCAAAATGGTTTAGTTGTTGTACCTTATTAATTTTAAGAGAAAGAAAATATATATTATGGTGTACAAATTTGAAAGTAAATGAAGAAAAGATTAAATAGTGAAGCTACTATAGAACCTTTGGGAAATTTTCTCATTTAAAGAGAGGTTGATCACATTGAAGGTTGAATTTTCTATTACTCCATTTACTTAGCTAGCGTTTGGATATAGATTTGTCTTAAACTTGAAAAAAAAAAGTATTTATAGACGGATCCAGAATTTTAAGTTAATGAGTTCTGGATCATATTTCTTATTATTTACTGGGTTCTGAATAAATTATTCATATAATGTAAGTGGATTTTTAACATAAATACATGGTCTAGGCAAAAGCTACTGGGTTCCGCCGAACCCGTAGCTTAGCCTCTAGATCCGCCACTGTGTAGTTATGTTGAAAAATAGCTTTGAAATTTGAAACTGTATTTGGACATACATTTTATTTGAAAAAAAATAAAAGAATGAAAGTTTTGTGAGGCGTGGAGAAAATTTTTGAAACTTGAAAACTTTTCTTTAAAATTTTCTCAAAAATTAGTCAAACTTTATGGACAAACATTATTTTTAAATAATATTTGAAAAAGACCACTCCAAATCTTATGTCCAAACGGAAGCTAATAACTTGTTACGTGCTGGACGGCGCTTTAAGAAACTTCTATTCATACAATCGGCATCTTTAATTCATTTCTTTTGTAAAACGAGAATATACCATCAGATTATTTATTATTATGGTCCTAATTCAACAAAAGCATCCTAATAATAACAAGCTTAATCATGTGATTATATAAAATATGGATATAATTATTTTGAAATTTGTATATACTCCTAATGATTAAACTTAATATTATAATGTCGGTTCAAAGAAAGTATACTATTATTAAGATGCTTTACTTATTGGATAATGTTAATTCAAATAAGTTATAATCAACAGACGACTTTCTTTAATACTACGTTTGGTTGCTTCCACTTATTACTTTTTATTCAGCCAAAACTCGTATGGTCGATAGTATTCGGTAATTAATGGATATAAAAATAAACTTATAGACACATCAATTACTATAAAGTTAATAAGGGAAGAGAAAAATCTAACAACATTAGCATAAAACTCATCGATATATAATATTTGGAATGTTTGAAGAAAAATTCAAATAAGCATTTTTTAAAAATCCGGTTCATTATTTCATTTTCAATTTAAAGTAAAGATTTTGAAGTTTTAAAAAATTGATTTGAGAAATATTTCATATCAAATTTTCTATTTCAAGTTTCCACTCGCAGTGCTACTTTGTTTTCAAGTTAAATTCCTGTCTAAATAAAGCTTCAACTCTAACCTAAATTTTTTCAACTTTCTTTTTCATTCAAAATTCGACCAACATATTAATTAAATAATCAGGACACGATGCACAAAACATTCTGCATTCGATCATGATCTGCGGAAGGGCCCACTCCAAGAAGTGTGATGTACGCAGTCTAACCTAATACAAGCATCAGTGGTTGTTTTCGAAACTTAAACTCATAACCTACGTTCAAGCCTATTTAAATAACCAATAGATTTTGAATTGGAATTTGCTCTATTGTTCAATCTAAAGAAGCTAGTGGTACTCCTCTACCACTTTGGTTGAATGAACACGCAATCTGAATTTTGAATGGAACACTTCAAAGGCTAGGAATGGGTAAGAGAGAGATATTCGGTGAAACTTCTGCATGCTTAGCAAGAAGCGAATTCAAAGGTGAAATTTTCCAAGTATTTTCTCTCTTTTTCAGTGATCATATAAATATACAACAAGCAACGAAGTAAAAGTGACATGCAAATCATTTTTCTTGTCTGTATTAGAAAACCAATATGTAGGTGATCATCAAATTATTCATTGGAATATTACTTATTCCCCAAAAAGATTATATTTGATACTACCCTCTGTCATCTAGTTTAACATTTATCTATAATTGTTATCAAAAATCCAAAGACTATAGGTGAATATCACAAATATATTGATTAATACTTAAAAAGTCAACTTAAGGTACCTAATGTACGACTGAAGAAGTTAAATAGAAGGATCCAAATTGTTTTTCTTTCCTCTTATTGTAGGAGTAATTATGTGGAGTACATATTGTTTCTTCTCATTCCATTTTATTCTGCTACTAGTAGGTCGGTCAGAAAACTGTTACTCCCCGTTCCATTTTATGTGTCATAATTTTACTGGGTATAAAGTTTAAAAAATAAAGAAATACTTTTAAACTTGTGGTGTAAAATAAGTCAAAGATGATTGTGTGGTTGTAAATCATTTCAGTAATGGCAAAACTGTAATTTTGAAGTAAAATTGTTACCAAATTTTAGAATGCTTCTATTTTTTTTTGGAACAGACGAATAAGAAAATACTGCCACATAAATTGGAACGGGGGAGTATCTTGCAATTTGGGCAAAACATTAATTTAGTGAAAGAAAAATATCATTTGTTTCGGAGTCACAATTGGGAAGCTGATCACTAATTCTATATAATAATAGTATTAATATACTAAAAATAATGAAACATCACAGAACTGAGGTCATCGGATGTCATACAAAAAAGATTAATACTTTGACATCATTTCATCGGACAACAACTTCTTGGTGTAAAGACTCTTTTATTTAACCTTTTCATCTCTTTTATTTTATCGAAAATTTTCAGCTGAAGATTTCTTGTTTGGTAAGTAAATTAAATGTGATCGGACTAAGAGCCCGTTTGGGTAAGCTTAAAAAGTTATTTAAAAATATATTTGTACCTTTAGGTAAAAAGTTGGTGTTTGGTAACTAAAAAAATAAAGTACTTATAAGCACTTTTGTGCTTAAAAGAAGCCAAAAGTAAGAAGTTAGAATTTACTAACTTCTCAAAAATGACATATAAGTAACTTTTTACTTTTAAGCTACTTAAAATAAGCCCACCCAAACGGGCCTAAGCCTAAAAGAAATTAAGAAATAATGAGTGGAAAAGAAGGAAAAGGTAAATTAAACAAATGCATTTATTTCGTACGATTATAACGTCTATCAAAAGGAAAAATACTCCTTATCATATTTGAACTCGAGACATCTAATCAAAATTAATAGAATTTTATCCACGTCTTTATATATACAACTTATAAGAAATTCATCAATATTTTATCTTTTCTTCTCCCTACTATTCACGAGTTGTCCATCAAAATATATTTATTTATAAGACTATAAAAGTGAGGGACAAAAAGAAAAGAAAAGGATAACTTGGGAGCAGAGCAACTTAGGGGAAGGAGAAGAGAGTGAGTTTTACTCCGACACGTGCACATGTGGCACGAAAATCTAATGTCCACGCTTCATTTTACATTTCAAAAGGAGTATCTTTTTTCTTGGTTTTCATTTAGCCTTCTATCGGTTGAAAATTATTTACATCTCCCAATTTTATTTTAAAAATCAAATTTCTCTCTCAACTATTAACAATAATTATTCTCTTTCCTTTATCGTACACAATATCTATTTTTTCTTTGAGATTTTCATTCATCATTTATGTGATACATTTTTATATTAGTATAAAAAAAAATTTAACCAAGATAAACTATATATAATTTTAATAATATTAATTATAGTAATTTAAGTTCATTATTGTGTGGGCAAAAATACGCCACATATTATTATGGGGATACATGTCCAGCTGGTGATACTAGACTTATCCTACAAGTTACCGGGCACTGAGGATATACGCCTGCTCCTAGAGCCAACGACCGTTTAGGCAGTTTGGTCATGGGGTGCAGGGCACACATCCCGTGGATAGGAAAGAGTAATGTTTAAGTAAATACTATTCTTTAAGACTGAATTGAGTTACCATGGCTGAATGCCTGGATCCATGTATTAAAATTTGGTGCTTGAGCACCCATTAACCCTTAATCACATAATATAGGTTTGTATAGAAAATTTTGAAAAACTAATATATTGAACTATGAGTGCCCATATAAAAGATTATTTGGGTGTTGTGGCTAGCTAGGATATTAGCATTAAGGCTTGTAAATATTTGTGTAAGTCTTGGCAATTGGCTATACTTCAAGGACAAGTGCTGTTTTGCCAATACTTCAAGTTATATGGCGAGAATGCAGGGAAAACTGGAAGGGGCAAGTCTTGACAATTGCCAAGACTTACGACGCAGTGCAGCAAGTGTTGCCTATTGCCGTGCAAGTGTTGGAAAATCGAGCATGGGACAATGGCAAGTCTTGGCAATTGCCAAGACTTACGGCCCAGTGCGGCACGTATTGCCTATTGCCAATACTTGAAGGGATAAGTGTTGAAAAGCGGAAAAATATAACGAGAAGTCTTGGCCCCAGATTTTTTTCATTAAATCTTAACGGGGGCATTTTTGCAAACCATCTCTTAGCGGAGGCAAAAAGGCAAACCATTGCTTCCCGCGTCATATTTTTGCAAATCCCCCGTATTCGAATCTCATAAGAGCACCCATGACCATAAAATTCTGGATGCGCTACTGTAAGTTATTCCATAATAATAATAATAATAATAATAATAATAGATAAAATATTAATGTATCGGTTGAGAAGCTTAATATTATTGAAGTGAACATAACATTCTAGTTTAAATTTAATGGATTTAAATTTGTTTGAAATTTGCAAAGTATAAGAATATCAAATTATATATATCAAATTTGAATATTTTGAAAACATAATACTCCTATCATAAAAATTTGAAATATGAAACAAAGCCGGAATATCGAATTTTACCAACTCGGAAATTCGTGCCTTATGATGAGGTAAATAGCGGTAGCTTCAAGTTTACACAAGTGCTATTGAAGATCCCTATCTCCTGTCTCCTCACACAAACTTTTCTATTCTTAAAGAAAAGAAAAACCAAATAAGAGGAAGAGAAAAGTGGGTAAAAACTTATTTTATCGGTAGTTTACGAATATAACATACATGCTGTTAATGTTCATATTTATCACTTAAATCTGATCCAATGATGGTTTTTATTTTCAGTTTAACTTTTAAAAATATTAATCACATTAATTTGATATAAACAACTGATACAGATAAATTATTATCGTGAAAAATGATCCCATCCAAGTTCCACCGGCCCAAACTTTCCAACACAATCACACACCATCTGGCTCTCCATCTGTTTTCTTCAGGTAAGTTTCTTCCCAGGCCCACGTTTAAACAGCATTTGAGTTGAAAATTAAAAAGAATGTCAAATATTCTGTTTGATTAGTACATCAGTTTTCTTTTGGTGGAAGTTTATTAATGTAAGTGATAGCTAGTATTTTACTTCAAATGCATTGTCAACAAATATTGTAATTTCAAATACTAAAGTCAGTATCTACAAGTAGTCATAACCAAACAAGTATGCGTAAACACAGAAATTTAAATACGAAACTACAAATATTATAATAATTTTTTTTATAACGATGGTGTCCGGGCCAGCTTACTCGCATCTCGATTAATTCCATAAAATTCTGTCCCACTTTATTGACCACTAAACCACATCCTTGGGTGCAACAGTGTTTATACCCGGCCCCACAACTTACTAATGCTTTTTATTTTTCGAGGTTTTAAAGGAAATGTTGGAACATTAAAATTTGTACTTAGTCCTTCCTAGCAAATTTTCTTATGGTTTTGGACCGTTTGGTCCCCACTATATAAATTGATCCAGAGTCAAAATAGGGGGATTAAATTTGAACTTGCTACTTTTGTAAATTCACATTACGTTTTCATTTACTCAAGAAGCTGCTCTCTCCAACAAATAATTGCTAGTGGGATACAGTTTTTAGTGAATTTTCTTACTATCGTTTTTCACTACACAAACAAATCAAATGAGCGATTTTATCCATTTACCAATGTCCTCCCTTTGACCCTATACTTACTTCTAAATATTATCTCCGTCCCATTTTGTTTGTCGTAATTCGAATTTTAAGGGTTAAACGAGTTTATTTTTGACCGTAATCTTTATATATATCTTTTAAATATTTTGAGTTGTAATTTATTGCGACTTATAGTATTTTTCATGTAGTTTTCAAATATGTAAATTTTATTTAAGAAAAGTTAAAAATTTTATATCCTAATTTTATAGGGAATAGTAGTGTAATAATAAATAAATGATTAAAGTTTTACGTGAGACTTTAAGTTGGAGGAAGAATTATCCTCAAATCTCATAATACATGAATTAATCTCTAGTTCGTTCCGCCAGCTCGATCAGATTCAAGATTGTGTTAAGATTATTTTTTTTAAAATATTAGCGGTAAGTAATACCTTAATGTTAGTGTGCAAGTTCTTAAACCCTAAATGCATGAAAGCATCCTCAATCACGAGATTAACATCAAACCTTGCTAATTCATTTTAATTTTGTAAGATGCTTTAATTGCCAAGAGGTCATAACTCGAATCATACAAATCCAATTAATTCTCTATATATCAGTCAACTATGTGAAAGTTTTTGAAAGAGAGATTCTAGATTTAATCTTTTGTAACTAAACCTGGAAAGGAGGGGGTGGGGATGGGGGATTTTATTATAATTCTAAGCAAAATCCCATTTCGGGACCATATGAAGCAAGACAAAATTGCAAGGCAGCATGCAGCACCTGCTCGGAAACTCAGGCATAGACCATAGTCATGACTATGAGCTTTCCATACTGCAAAAATGTTTTTGTTGACTCCTATCACTTAACTCCCTTGTAGATAAAGATCCTATACGAGGTTCCATTTGTTTGTTTCTCCTTCTTCCTCCCTGTCCCTTCCCCCCCCCCCCCCTCCCCCCTTCCCCGGTATTAGTAATATCATGTTTATTAATACATAGATAAACAATGAAATGACAAAAATACCCACCCTCATTTTTAATACATGAATAAGAATTCAAGGGTATAATTGGAAAAAAGAAAACTTTATGCAATTTTATAGCAAACACAAGTTTAAGTTATACAATGTTTATCCAAGTTTTAATACAATAAACCAAACACATGATTAAAAACAATCCATGCATTATTAATTCCTGCATTACTAATCTCTGCATTACTAATCCATGTATTGTTAATCCATGTATTACTCGTTGCTCTACCAAATGACCCCTTAAGGTATACTGCATAATAATAGTATACAAATTTGGATGGGTAGGGCATGTAAACAGTTTATGGGTAGGGCTGGTAAATATGAAACTTATGGGTAGAGTCGTAGAGATGGGTAAATATTCTGATTTTGATGGGTATTTTCATAAACCTCCCAAAATATTTATGAGTTTATAAGCTCTTATATACTTTAAAAAAAACTAAAAGTGAAAAGTTTGAAAATTCTATATTCACAAAAAATGGTTTATAAGCCATTTATGGCCTATAAGCTGTTTAAAATAAGCTCACCAAACGGGCTCGTAATCTCTATGGACCACTTCAAATTTGTAGTATTTTCTTTCCTCCAAACCACACGCTAATGAGAAAAAGAAAATGCTAGGTTTACCCAAGGTCCTTAACATAAGAGGGCAATTTGAATTTCATTTTATTTTTTTACAGCAATGACTAAGATAAATATACACTTTCAAGGAAAACCAAGTATAAGACCTTTATTACGTGTAGCTCGTGGAAACTTTTGCTACGTTGGTAGTACAATATACACCGACGTGGTAATAATTATACTTCAAGAAGTTCCATTTATTCACCATAGCTTAATACTCAATATAGGAAAAAAGATACTAACATTTGTACTAATACAAAATCACTGAAGAAAAATAAAAGATACGTGGTAACATTTCTAGGCTGCACATTTGCTTCCGCTTTTCTTTTTCACTTCCCTCTTTTTGTCTACGTAAATTGTCGAAGACCAATTCAAAATTGATAGAAATTAAACATTTTCAAGTCAAAGTAGCTTTTGTTTGTTACTATTTAAATAGCTAGGAATGCTACAATCTATTTTTGTGTGACAGAAAAGAACAACTCAAACAAAAATTTTGAAAAAACTATTATTTTATTTGAAATATTTATATCCTTTATAAGTGGAGTAATTCATACTCTCAACAAAAGATGACCAAATTTTAGAAGACTATGTAAATACTGCATTGTCCATATTTTCGAGAGTTTTTCGTCTTAGAATTGTTTGTGGCGCTGATATTTTGACAAAGTTTTAACAGATTTCCATTAGAAGTTCGTGACTTTAATTTTTAGTAGTGTATATACATATTGATGTTATTGGTCGGCCCGCTATAACTTTTGCTCCTTAGAAATAGATTCCTTATAAGACTAAGACCAGTAATGCCAAAAAATTCCAACTCAAGTGATAAAGATGATAAAAATATGGATGATTCATGGTCTAAGTTGCCAAAGAGGGCAAATCAAATAAAAGCAAAAAGATTGGCATCTTAAAGAAGAATAGTACTTAGTGTTAAGGCTTTGTGAGACCAGAGTTGATGATTTATCTCTGAACCATGTGTGTAACCTTATGCATAATGTGTTAATCCCCTAGCAATAATGGGTCCATGAAACTTAACTTAGTCAACATCTCAAGTCTATTCCAAGAAATTATCTTTAAAAAAAAATCCAAAGTGTCAACATAAAAAAGTTTGCAACACACAAACTCAGTTCATAAGCACATGCAATAAGCCTTTTTATCATTTTCTTTATCCAAACCCTACTCCATCAGTTTAAGTGTTAGTTTCTTTGCTTTCTCTTTCAATCTACTTGCACCGATTGAGATGTGCATAAAATTATGTTTCCTACTGTTTCTTATCTTATCAACTTGACATTATTTGAGTTTTGTACTTAAAATCACAAGTCAATTAGATTATTTTGAGAAAACTTTTAGAGAGTGATATCTTCCTTTTTTTTTCTTTTTAAAATGACGAATGCACGTTATCATAGTTAAATATAGGAAATCCTAAAGGTTGAATGCAAAATAGCACATTCCACTAAACAAATTTAGTTGAATGTTTGAAACTTTGATATTATCATGCCCATTTGCAATAATTAATTTGAGGGGATCTTCTATTTTTTGAAGGTAAGATGGTGGGGTTTTCACATGGTCATGTGTTAAAAAGGAGAGATGAACACCTTAGCTCAAGCCTTTCTCATTTTACAAGCTGCCCCACCGTCAATTTAAGAAAAGAAAAAGAAATGAATACTTTTTATTTTACCATATTTTAAGAAAAACGAAATTATTCGATTTTCTGACCAGATTTGTTAGCATTAAAAATAGTACTAGTTAGGGGTAATATGGTTGGGACTGGGAAGATAATAAACTGCTAAAGAAACGTGAAGGCCGGAGGGGCTGGCCACTGCTCACTAGAGTATCTTTCAAAATCGATAAAACCAATTATTTATTAATTCTCTTGCATTAACTTCAAAAATAAGAAAATAAGAAGACAATATGTCAATATATTGTCGTGTGTTAGGCATGATACCCTCAATGCTTTTCCTTTTTTTTTTTCTTTGTCTAATACTCCCTCTGTTCTAAAAGGATGGCATGTTTCGGATTTCGAGAGTCAAACGAGTTCATTTTGATCGTGAATTTGAACATATAATCTTTAAATATTTTAGAATGATATTTATATATTTAGAAACTACAAAAAAAAGTACTATAAGTCACAATAATTAATAATTCAAAATATTTAAAAGACATATGAAAAATATTACGGTCAAGATTAACTCGTTTGACTCTCAAAATTCGAAACATGCCAACCATTTTGGAACCGAAGAAGTATTAACAATAATGTCTAAATTGATCTAGTGCTTTTTTTTTTTTTTTTTTTGAAAAGTAGTTTGATCTTGTTATACGATTCTACTATGGACATGTTTCTTGATTACTGTAGGTATGCCAATTTGTGATTTGTTTGATTATTATTAATTTCATCAATTGAAATTTTATTAGATTTGCTCTTTCCCCGTTTTTTCAATGACAAGTTGCGTATATTACCTTAAAGATAGCCAACCATTTTCAGTATATTATGAACTTATATTTCCTATATATATATTCCAAATGAGAAAAACATTTGGAACTACAGTAATTAAGAAAAAGGAAAAAGGAAAAAGGAAAAAACTATTGGTTCCATTAAAGTGGCAACTACTCAAGGAGACAAATGATTAATTAAGATCAGCACCATGACGAGACAGAGAAGTGAGGTTTGACTAGTCTAATGATAATGTAGAATGAAAATAATTATGTACTTCTAGATCTTGACTAAGCAAAAAAATTCTGCTTCTTTTTTCTTCTCCTATTTTTTGTATGTGTGTTTACTCTAAGTAAAGTTCTTCCATCCTGTCATTCTGTAGCAAATATCTCTTGATTGAGATAGAAAATTAGCAAAAAAATAAGAAGAAATAAAAAGTTAAAAGATTTTTTGGATGAAATCTCATAAGATGTGATTTGGAATATTAATGATTATTAAACGACAAATATGGAAAAACATTGACGCAAATAAGAGAAAGAACAAAGAACAAATAGGTGATGGAAAGTGGAAACTACTAATTTGATCCCCCTTCTCTTTTTTGGCTCTGAATTAATTAAGTACCTTTGCTTTTTCTTTTCTTTTGTAATTTTGGTATCCCCTTTAGGAGAACAGCTTGGAGGATACTTCTTAGGGTAGTTGAGTTGTAAGATCATGGCTTTTGTAAAGGTGAATAACATCAAACGTAATCAAAGATGATTTCAAGATTTAAATTAATGAGTTTGACCTCTAAATTGTTTGCAGTTTTGCACCATATATGTGACATCAAACATGGTTTCAATTAAATTCATACAATTAAATGTACTTCATATGCTAAAAAGTGAAATTTACATTATTTTAGCATATGAAACAGCTTTTTGTCGTAATACTGAGAACAAGGAGTAGTGGACGAAGTTGCATCATCATTTCTGAGCTTCATCAAATATCACGGATATCTCTCACTGTATTAATCTGTTTAATTTTGTATTATCGATAGGTGATGATTAAAATCCATCTTTTTCTTTTAATTTTCCTTAGTTTATCTTTAATTGAAAAGAAATCACAAATGTGCATGATATTAAAGCATTTGTTAGTGCATATCATTACGTCCTTAGCCCAAAGATGGAAAATATTGAGGATATCAATAGAATTTTGACACCCAATGTGTAGGGTGGCCACAAGACACTAACAACTTTTTATGTGCAAGCACGTTCACTTCTAACAGCAGAAATAAGTACTACATAACAACGTGCCAGCTTCAAATTAAATAAAATGCAGGTGAAACCAAGAAGAAGAAAGTGACCTAGTTACTTACTCATATAGTATAAAATAAAATAAGAGAATTTTATTTTATATACAACCAAAAACACTTGAATTTTGTTTTTCTTCAAAAACAAAACATAGAAACTTGTTATACCAACTTCCAGTTGGGAAACAACTCAGTGAAGCACTAAGAATAGGCCCCCCTCAGCTCCTTATGTCCTCTATCTATGAAGCATTTTTCATCTAAGCTCAGTTCTAAAATACACCTACCAAAAAAAAAAAAAAGAAGAGAGAGATGAAAAATTAAAAATGCAACCACCCCCACCCTCTAAACCTATCATTTCAAGAAAAATGTTGTCTCTCCAGCATAACATGTGCTTGGCCATTCCATCAATCCTTTTAAAGTCCAGATGAGAGAACCTTTTGTTGTTGATGACTTGATGTTTCCACAAACTATCTTGTAAACTCTCACATTCAAATAAGTATCATATATAAACACACACAAACCTACATACATATTGTTATTAGTCTAGAGTGAAAGGTGGCATATCCGCAAACTGTGCATGCTAAGAGAAGAGATAAGTGTCTGTTGAGTATATGATGTTTTGATAATAATAAACAGAATGC
Organism: Petunia x hybrida; assembly: GCA_037355625.1. NCBI lineage: Eukaryota > Viridiplantae > Streptophyta > Magnoliopsida > Solanales > Solanaceae > Petunia > Petunia x hybrida. The sequence continues at coordinate 6,577,101 of JBBBVM010000090.1, read as the reverse complement.
ACTTGTTATATTGAAATAAATTGATGCATTATTTGTCGAACTAATTTTTTTGAATTATTGGTAAGTTGGTGAATATAAATTAATTACGAATTTTGGTGAAATTGTGTATGGCTGACTTATGGATTAAACTAAGTGTTTTTGATAAGATTTATTGGATATTTGATTTCTATAGGATTTGGCTTGAGAGAATTAGAGTTGGAGTAGGATTCAAAGAAATCCCAAAGTGATAAGCAGAAGGGATTAGAATAAATATTATATGTTTATCCCTAACATAATTGGATTTTATTTTTACTTATCAGGTCTTTATCTATAAAAGAAGTCCACGTACATATGGAGATAGGCGTCCAAACACTTAAGCACAAAAGAGAAATTGAGCGTACAAGAGAGAAAAGTTCTGAAGCAGTTGGAACGGACATTGGAATAGTCTGGATAAGTGTTTCATCAAGTCATTTAAAATAGTTTGAGTCCAGTTCTTAGTTCATGTATTAGGCATTAAAGTGTAATCTCGTTCAGCTTATAAGAAGCACTTTTTGATGTTGTAATCTAGAGTTAAAATCTCATTGGGTAAAAAGTTTAGAGTTAAGTTCTTTGTGTTCCAAACTAGGGTAGTTTGGAAGGGTAGCAACAGTCTAGGATTGTTGTGTAAGGGCTTAGAGTTAGGTCCTTGGGGTTACCTTTGTAATCCGATTTTGGCTCGTGAGTTTAGTAGATTGGTTGAAATTCCCACAGGGGTGTGAGTCGTAGTTTTTTACACCTTTGAGCCAAGGTGTTTTCCACGTTAAAATTGCATGTGCCTTATCTATTTTTGCTCTTTAATTGCTTTGTTAAACTGCAGTTGGAACACCCGTAGGAACTGTTTCAAGTAAGTTGTTCCAACAAGTCAAGAAACTTAGTTTAAAGTTTAAAAAGAGGCAAAATCGTTATCGACCTAATTCACCCCCCTCTTGTGTCGAGTGTACTCTAAACTAACAATCCAAAGTGCAACGTATATTAAGCATCAATATTTGTTGAAAATTTCTTTTTGTAGACAGTTTTGTTAAGCAATAGGGTAGGGGGTACCACAAATATTAGGTGTACCCACTAATAATTCCGATTTTTCTAGGGTCGTCAATCAGCGAAATGATGAATCATTTCCTAAAAATGTATCAAAGAAAACAAAGAGAGAAGATATTTCAAATGAAATGAACAACTAGTTCGTTCTTCTACTTGTGAATTTTTCACCCGTTCTAAGTGATTGTGATTTGCAAAAGTTAACGACATCGACTAAGTGGACAAGACTACAGATATCTAAAACTTAATGCATGGTCCTATACGTGACTTCCAAAAAAGTGCAATTTCATGGGTTTAATTTTCTTGCAAAACGCTAAATTTAGGTGACATGTCCCTTTTTCAAGCCTGTTCAAACCTTGTACTTTGAACTATTATTAAAATGTCCCTTCAATTCACAGCTAGAATCTAGCTAATTATCAATTTAGGCTTTACAACTTATGAGAGTACGTAGTTTGGTGCTTCACCAAACAGGGTCATTCCCAATCAATTATTATTGCATTATATGGTATAGAATCATAACTAGCTACAACCAAAAGGAATAACAATTAGCTAAATGACAAAGAAAAATATACTTAGCAAATTAATTCATAATTTTCAAATAATACTTTTGGGTTGGTCCTAATGGAAAAGGGGAAGAGAGAGGAGGGGAGGGGGGTGGGGATTATTAATATTTGAAAATTCCATGGAAGTAGCTGCAAGCAATTACTCAAATGTAATCCCTCCGGTCCACATTATCTGATATTTTAGGTATTTTTACGCGTATTAAGAAAATCACATTTTTAGCATTAATTAGCAATGTAATTGACTATATTAGCTCTTATTCAAGCTATTATTACTTATCATTTTGTTTAAAGTCATTTATTAGTAAGAGGTGACTTGTAAAATTCCATCTTGATTTCCCGAAAAGATCAAATATTATGGAAAAAAAAAAAAAAGCTAAAATATCAAATAAAGTGGACCGGAGGGAGTACTATTACAGTAATAGTTAATGGTGAGACACAAGAGTATTTGGGATTTGAAAAAATTCTGTGCTTTTCGTAATCTTGAAGCGACTATTGCATTTACTTTCACAGCAAGAAATTTACCGTCAGTAGAATTTAGGTTTTAGTAGAGTAGTAGATTTCATCATACCACAAGTCAGCATTCATAGAAAAATGGATCAATTATAGAGGAAATTGTCATGGTTCGTACATTTTTTCTTGAAGAAATGAAAAATCGCATTTTTATTGTGTTTGTTGTTGAATATGTCACTCTTTTGGGTTTAAAGCTTCTTCATGTAAAGTTTGGACTTGGTAGCAGCAATTTATAATACAGCATATGCAATTGACATTTTCCAAGTCATGGCTTCATTAGCTCATTTTTGGATAGGTTTCATCATGTTAATATTGCGATATATTACTAAAGTAAAATATGTATTTCGTCATAAGAATCCTTCTTATTCTTCTTGTAAGACAACAAGACAATGATACCGCCCGTCAAGAACGCATAAATAAGAATTACGTGATTTTTTTTATTAAAAATTGTGTTACAGTCCAAATCTGAGTTTTAAACACCACCAATATAAAATATTTAGAAATTAAAGGGTATATCATCCAAAATCTACTGGGTAAGACACAAATGGTCGGGTGTAAGGTTTTAGAAATTCTTGATAGAGACGAGAGAGTATTTTCTTACTTAAATGGTCATACTCACATTAATCTAAGTTAACCGGACTAGTTATTACCATATACCGAATGATCAAACGGAAAAAAAAAAAGGTCAAAAGAAATAAAGAACAAACATAGATTTGGAATTTGTTTTACGTTTTCTTCTACCTCAAATAATATAATGTATAAAAATGTTATTTCAAAGAGATAAAAGTTTTCACCTGCCAAAGGGATCTATTGATTGTAAAAGACAGTGTCTGTATCATCGCTGGAGTTAGTACGTATGCCTAAATTTCCCTGCACATTTGCCAGTCCCAATTTTGGTTTATTTGAAGCTTTCTTATCACCTCACCATAAATACTACTTGTACCTTCTCTTCTGCAAAAAGATCTTTCTTCTTATTTTACGTACCATATATCACTTCTCTAATACTCTGCTCTATGTGACCGTATTTGAACTAAAACAAAGTTTAAGATACGAGTAATTATTTAGATTTTTCCAACAAAGTTTGACGAAAAAAGGAGAAATGAACACAAACAAGGAAGCAAGAAAATTGAAAATGGAAAATATGGCAAACTAACTTTACGTTTGCTCTGTTTGGGAACTTCATGCTCAAGAACAGATTTAATCAAATTATAGTTTGCAAGTGTATGGGACTAAATCAGTTTAGGATTACAAATTGAATTTGGGTTGGAATACAAGCAAATTTTTGTATCAAAGTCGATAAAAATACTAAGAATAATCGTAAAGTGCGAGGAAATAACTTGATTTCAATATATCGCTGTGAGTACAAATTTCGGCAGAGTTTCTGTATATATTTCTGAATGTCTACAGTCTAAAATGAGGTACTATTTATAGACATAAGAGTTTGCCCCACGTACTACACGACTCTTCATGGCCGAACCCACGTTTGGAGCATTTATGGATGATGTTAATGGGCAGAGTAGTGGGCTGAAATAGTGGGCTGCAAAGCAGCTTGACTCGAGGCGCTCCACCGAGGTTCATGTATATTACTTCGGTAGTTAGGCCTTGCTGCTCGGCCGAGGTGATTGTCACCGAAGCTCAGCTTACGGCTCGCCTTCGGTGACGACCTCGGTGTCTGACCTTGGCGATACGCTCACTTGCTTCGGTTTCTGATTTTCATCACGTGTTCGGCTGCAATGAGATCATGTTACCGAGGCGGCTCATCGCGAGCCGATTTTTACCCAATACAGATAGTCCCCCCCACTCCTCAGTCAATTATCGAAGTTACCGAGGGGTGGAGTGAGATTCCGCGGGAAAGTGACGTGGCTTGATCTTACCCAAGCGTTTCAAATTTTGTCAACGGTTTGCGTCTCTTCAGATTACAATTCCTCGACACGTGTTACCCATCAGTTGGTTGATCAAACGGTCACGCCGCTTTTTTTCTTTTCTCCCAACGTTACAATGATGAATCTGTTCCACTTGTCTTCGCCACGCCTATAAGTACTTTCTTCACAACTCATTCTCACCACTTTCAATATTCGCAAGCAACAGCAACCAAAAAGAGAGAAAAACTTTCGTTTTCGTCTTGATGATTCCTATTTTCAGCAAGATCTTTGGACACTTAGAATCGTGATCATGTCTACCACATATTCCAAACAAGATTCAAGTGACTCTGGTGAGAGAGTTAGAGCATCCCATTCAGTCGCCGCTACTGCTAACGGAGATATCGTCGTCGCTGTGCCAGCGACTCAAACGGCTGCGGCGGAGGGTGGCGCTGAAGTGACGTCTGGTGTTGGTGGCCCTATGCGTCGTAAGGAGAGAGCCAGGCGTGACTTAGTTATAGTGTGCGATGATGTCGATATAGAGGAGGAGGGTGACATCATGTTTGATGACGCCATGGTAGTAGGTGGTGCTGATGATGTCATCCATAGGGATGACGATGGTGAGGGCGACGAGGGCGAGGACGAGGGCGAAGATGTCGCCGAGGCCGAAGCTGAAACTGGGGTTGAACCGCCCTCAACCGAAGCTGGGAATAATGTCGAGGTGGGACCTTCGGGCCCGATGATTCCTCTCGAGCAAGAGCTCGAACCTCATCAAATCATCCCTTCACACTTTGACAACAACAAAGATCTCAAGCTGCAAGTACAATCTGCCGATCAAGAGGAGAAGAACAGGAATATACCGGTGAACACGACGCCGACTCGCATAACGCAAGCTCACATTGAACGAGTTCAGAGAGATTGTGGATTTGGACCCGAGGTGAAGGTTGTCATCCCCGATCCAACTAGTAGGGTGTGCCAACATATGGAGGGGCTATCCTTTGCATACACTTACCCTTTCACCATCGGTTTCTCCCTCCCGGTTCACAAGGTCATTGACGATTTTTGCCGAGCATACAACCTATGCTTGGCTCAACTGGGCCCCAGCGTCTGGAGGGTTGTTCAGTGCATGGATTGGCTGAGAACAAAATTCGGGGTGGATTTCACCTTGCAGCATCTCATCTCACACTACTACCCTTATTTCCACAAAGCCGGTGTTGTGGCTTTAAACAACCAAGGCAAATATGCGCTTCTCCACAAGAACGAGGATCATGGGGACCGAGGCTGGAGTGATCGCTACGTCCTCTTGGAGACCAGCGTTTTATCTGCCGAGCCTGATTTTCCCGAGAAGTGGAATAACACACGTAAGTGTCTCTTGGCTTTTTACTTCCTCCTCGGCGATCACTCATGTTTGCTAACCCCGCTTCATTTTTACTTTCCAGCTAACAAGGTCGCCATCGTTCCTCCCAAGGGGTTGACCGAATGGGTTAGAGCTGTGGTAGGGGCTCGTGAACGCCCCATCCGAATGTGGATGAAGATGGCTGCTGAATTTGGCTGGCAGTGTAAGAGGCACGGTAAGTTTTCTGGGGTGCTTTACTTGGTATGCTGTTTTGAGGTTTTTACTTTGGTTGCTAACTTACCTCCCCTCGGTGTTAGGTTTTCCAAATCGTGCCATCAACACCAAGAAAACAAGAAGAAGAAAAAAGGAAAAGGTAAAAAAAAGATGATGAAGATACCGAGTCAGATGATGTGCTGGCTTCGGTGGTAGACTTAGCTGGAGATTTGAAGGAATGGAAGGCTTCACAGCCTTCAAAGGTTTCAAAAGGGTCCTCGGGTCAAGGATCCTTCAAAGGTAAAACACTATCCTTGGTTAGCCCACTGACCTTTATTCCTCTTCATTCCCTTATTCAAAAACTCTTTTACGCTGCCTTTTGTAGGTGTGAAAAGGAAGAGAGCTATTTCCAAAAAATCCTCTCGCTCCGTAAACCCTCGCACCGAGGCGACTGCTTCTCCTAGGCCCGAGGTGGCGGCGGAATCGCGCCGAGGGCTGATTGATGAGCTTTATGATGTCGTTGCCGAGGACTTAACGGCCCGAAGAGCAGTTGAGGTCGTGGACCTTGAGGATCAGGAGCAAGACTCCGGGGCGATAGTTGCTAAGGCCAAGGGCAAGGCCAAAGTTGGGGAGGTCGGGTCTGCTGCTATCGAGAGGGAGGCTGAAGCTGGCGCGGTTTGGGCGCAATCCGACCCCGCGAGGATTTTATCCTCGGTGGGGTCTTTTCGGAAACTTAAAGCGCCAACTTCTTCGAACCTATTGGCTAGCGGCCGAGGCGATATTCTGAGCCTTATGCCTTTGCTTGGCCCAGAGGAAGACAAAGTTGTGCAGACTTTCTCTCGAGGCCAACTATACAACACCATCGCTGCCAACGCTATCAGAGTAAGTTTCATTGTCCTTTAATTTTATCTTTACCTTCGTCCTCGGTCGGTTGTCGACAATTGACGTTTTGATTGATCTCCATTCAGAGCTTTGTTCTGTCATTGAGGGCTATCGAGGTTGAGACCTCGAAAGATGAAGAGGTTCGGCGCGTTGCCCGTGCATGGGATAGGCAAAGGGACAGCTTCAATGCACAGATAGCAGAACTGAAGGCTAAGTTGTCCAAGTCCCAGTCCGATCTGCACGAGGCCGAAGCCGCTTCCGAAGCAAAAGTTAAGGCCCTCGGTGATGGCTTCCAGGTTGAGCGCTCGAGGCTAGAAGCTGAAGTTGCAAGACTAAATGCCGAGCTGATTCAAGCGAAGGGCAAGTCTGAGGAGATGGCCAAGAAACACCACGAGCAGAGAAAACATGTACTTCATATTCAGAAGTTGGAGGGTGAGACCTCCAAACTTTCAGCTCGTGAAGTCGAGGTTGAAGCTCTTCGAGACGAAATCGCTGATCGCAAAGATAGAGCTACGATCAGGGCCAAGAGGGCGGAGCTAGATAAACAATAGGCTGTTATCAAGTCTCGGCTGAAGTTACTCAAACAGTGCCGCGCTTGTGAGCTCAACTTGGAAGAAGAGATTTCCAAAGCCGAAGAGAAGGCAGCAAAACCTCAAGCTATCATTGATGACCTTCCATCAAGTGAAGCCTCGAGTGATGATGAAGATGAGGATGATGAACAAGATGCCGAGGGGGGTTCCAAAGAGGGAGGTGACGCCCCCGAGACTTAGACTTCTGTTAACATTTTTTGTTTTCGTGTATGCCTTCGGGCTCTCTTCTTTTGTTCATAAATTGGACCTTCGGGTCCTTTTGATGTATAAATTTGCGGCCTTCGGGCCTAATGAAATGAATTTGTACTTTTTATCTTAAATGTTAGTTTTTGCATGAACCGAACATTTAAAATCGATAACTTGCTTGCAAGACTTAACTAAATCAAACCGATGCAAACTTAGAACGACGTCTCGTTCTCGAGTCGATGCATTTAGAGTGCAACTTCGAAGTGCAAGATCGTAGAAACAAAGCGATATGGGATCAAGTTTATTTCATTGATAATATCAACGAGCCAAAATTGGCTTTTTACATAAGGCCAAGTCGAAGTAGACCTTGGGCGTAAAAAGAGATTGAAAACATGCCACTATCGGGCGTGATTACAATGTACTAATCTATTCCTCGGGAGTCGGTCCCCGGTTGTCAAATAGATAGGCTTCGGTAGAGAGGCTCAGTGTCGACCTCGGTTGCGAACCGCCTCTTACTCTCCCCCCAGTGTTCGGGTGTGAATCTTGATGAAGATCCGAGCACTGGAAATCGTTTTATGCGCTTCCTTAAAAGGTCAAGCAAAACGAAACGAGAAGCAAGTTAGTACATTTCAATAAAGGCCCTAGGAGCGTTTTTCGGCTCGAGGCTGAATATAAGTTTTAAGTCATTGAGGAATGCTTACCTCAATATCAGAAGTAGTACCGCTTTAAATTGGAGATGTTCCAATTTAAGGGTTCGGGTGTGCTCTGCAGATCTTCAATTTGATATGACCCTTTCCCAACAATTGCTTTGACTCTGTAAGGTCCTTCCCAGTATGCGACGAGCTTTCTCCCATTTTTCTCCTTTGTTGATTGGTTCGTAACTTTTAGCACATAATCGCCAACTTTGAAATCTCTAAGTTTGGTCTTCCTATTGAGATATGCCTCGATCTGCCTTTTTTGGGCAACTAGCCGAACCAACGCTAATTCTCTTTTCTCCTCGAGCAAGTCCAACTCTATGCGCATGGCTTGCTGATTCGCGTCCTCGGTGTTATGAGCATACCGAAGACTTGGTTCGCCCACTTCCACCGGGATAAGAGAATCCATGCCGTAAGCAAGTGAAAAAGGGGTCTCACCGGTGCTGTTCTTTTCTGCCGTTCGCATGGCCCACAACACACCTGGCAACTCCTCGGGCCAAGGTCCTCTCTTCTCATCGAGCCTTTTCTTGAGATTTTCAATTATTATCCTGTTTGAAGACTCAGCTTGGCCAATGGCACTTGGGTGATAGGGGGTCGAAGCAATTCTTTTGATCCCGCATTGCTTGAAGAAATCAGTGATGGCTGCTCTCATGAACTATTTACCATTGTCGCAAGCGATTTCCCTTGGGACACCGAACCTGTAAATGATGTTCTTCCTAATAAAATCGATTACTTCTTTCTGTTTAACCTCAGTGAGGGCTCCTGCTTCCACCAATTTTGTAAAGTAATCAGTTAAGACGAGGATGAACCGAACACCACATTTTCCCTTCGGCAAGGGACCAACAACATCCATCCCCCATTTCATAAAAGGCCATGGTGACACGACCGAATGTAGAGGTTCGGCTTGTTGATGAATCATTCGTGCGTGGCGTTGGCACTTATCACATTTTTGCACGAAAGCCTTTGCATCTGCGCTGATGGTGGGCCAGTAGTACCCGGCCCTAAGTATTTTGCGCACCAAAGATTTTTCCCCCGAGTGATTGCCACACTCGCCTTCGTGAATTTCAGCCATCACATACCTAGCCTCATCGGAGCCCAAACATTTGGCCGTCGGGCCACAGTACAACCTTTTGTATAAATTACCCTCGATCATGGAGTATGAAGCCGCTTGGGTTCTTAACTTTTTAGCTTCTTTTTTATCTTGGGGGACAGTCCCCGAGTCGAAGTAAGAGATGAACTTACTCCGCCAATTCCACTTGTGGTCCACCGAGTTGACTTGCAATTTTATTTCCCTCATTTGCGCGGAGAGCAACCGAACCACTGAATCAGTCCCCGATGTGTTTCATCTACCGCCGAACCCAAGTTCGCTAGGGCATCGGCCTCGGTATTTTCCTCTCGAGGCACTTGTTTAATCTGCCATTCTTGGAATTGGGCCAAAATCCTCTGTGCTCGGTCCAAGAACAGTTGTATCCTGGGCTCCTGAGCCGTGTATTCACCGAGCACTTGGTTTACTACTAGCTGTGAGTCGCACCTCAACTCAATTCTTTCCACCCCCATTTCCTTAGCTAATTCCAAGCCTTCTAAAGCCGCTTCGTATTCAGCCTCATTATTGGTTACCTTTTTGAACCGAACGGAGTGCCTGATTTTCTCCCCGGTGGGCGCTTTTAAAACTGTGCCTAATCTCGAACCCTTGGAATTAGTTGCCCCATAGGTGTGAAGTATCCATAGTCCCGAAGCCGTTCCTTTCGATATTGAGTTCTCTTTTTCGGCTTCGAGTAAGATCCCAACACTAAAATCTGCTACGAAGTCAGCCAAGACTTGGGATTTGATGGCTGTTCGGGGCTGGTAAGTGATGTCATACTCGCTCATTTCTACTGCCCATTTTGATAACCTCCCCGATAACTCAGGTTTGTGCAATATACTTCTTAAGGGGAAAGTTGAAACTACCGCTATTGGGTGACATTGGAAGTAAGGCCGTAGTTTTCGAGCAGCAACAATTAAAGCAAGTGCTAGTTTTTCCAAGTGAGGATACCTGGTCTCAGCGTGGAGGAGTGTCTTGCTCACATAATAAATGGGCCGCTGCTTGCCATCTTCCTTCCGAACCAGTACAACGCTGACTGACACTTCGGACACCTCCAGGTAGACCAGCAATGTTTCACCATCTTTTGGCTTGGCGAGCAACGGCGCGTTAGCCAGATAGCGTTTCAAGTCTCTCAGTGCTTCTTTACACTTCGGTGTCCATTCGAAGTGGTTATTCTTCCTCAAGACAGAGAAGAATTTGTGGCATCGCTCTGAGGACCTTGAGATGAATCGACTCAAGGCAGCGATTCGGCCAGTTAAGCGCTGAACTTCCTTCACCCCGGTCAACTCTTCGGGGATCTCTTCGATAGCCTTGATCTTATCTGGGTTGGCTTCGATCCCTCGTTCAGAGACAATGAATCCCAAGAATTTGCCTAACCCTACGCCGAAGGCACACTTCTCAGGGTTTAACTTCATGCCATATTGCCTCAGAACAACAAAAGCTTCCCTCAAATGATTCATATGATCCTCCATTCGAATCGACTTGATGAGCATATCATCTATGTAGACTTCCATAAATTTTCCAATATACTCTTTGAACATGCGACACACCAACCTCTGGTACGTCGCACCAGTATTTTTCAAACCGAAGGGCATCACTTTATAGCAAAAGGTACCTCGGTCAGTGATGAACGAGGTTTTCTCTTCGTCCTTCGGATCCATGAGGATCTGGTTGTAGCCCGAATAAGCATCCAAGAAGGTTAATAATTTGTGTCCAGCCGTGAAGTCTATTAACCTGTCTATTTGTGGCAATGGGTAAGAGTCTTTGGGGCAAGCCTTGTTCAAATCAGTATAGTCTACGCACATCCTCCACTTGCCATTTTTCTTAGGTACGACGACCACATTAGCTAGCCATTCGGGATACTTTACCTCCCTTATGAAACCATTTTCTTGCAACTTTGTGGTTTCATCTTCGATCGCTTTCTTTTTAACCCCGGCGTGAGGTCTTTTCTTCTCCTTCACCGGGGTGAATTTTGGGTCTACATTCAGCTTGTGGGTCATGATCTCCGGATCGATACCAACCATGTCTGAATGGGACCAAGCGAAGCAATCGTTGTTGGACTTTAAAACTTCAATGATTGCTTTCTTCGACTCTGGGTCCAACTCCGAGCCGATAAATATCTTTCTCTTAAGGAAATCTTTCAATAAGGTGAAAGATTCCAACTCCTCAATAGTTGAGTCCTCGGCCTTTTGTTTCCGAGGCTCTTGAATGCACACCGGGATCTTTTCAACTTCTCCTCGGAGGTCCTCCTTGCTTGACCCCGGTTGCATTAGTTGCTATTGTTTTGGCCCTGTCGGGGCGACTCCACTTCTCAATGCAACCGAGTAGCATTCTCTTGCTACTCGCTGCTCTCCCTTTATTGATCGAACCTCCCAAGGTGTAGGGAACTTGATCACTTGATGAAGCGTTGAGGGAACAGCTTCCATGGAGTGGATCCACGGTCTGCCGAGGATCACATTGTATGTTATGTCCTCGGGCAACACTTGAAACAGTGTTTCTTTGCTAACTCCTTCAGCAAATGTTTTGAGTGTGATTTCACCCAACGTTTTCTCCGTGGAGTTGTTAAAGCCAGTCAACACTGTTGCCTTGGGGATGACTTCCCCTTTGAGCCACATCTTCTTAATGGCCCCGTAGCTGATTATGTTGACCGAGCTACCGGGGTCAATCAAGACTCGCTTGATATCCGAGTCATTGATTCTCAACATGATGACCAAGGCATCGTGATGAGGGAACATCATCCCATCACAATCGTCATCATCAAATACAATTTCTTTACCCGAGCCTCCCACTCGAGTTCTCTTCTCCATTGTGATCGACAACTTGGCGAATTTCTTTGCGGCTGCGAAATTCACTCTGTTTACCTCTGACCCCCCGGTGATAACATTTACAACTCTCTCAGGGGGTGGAGCCCGAGGTGGCTGTCCATCACCTCGGTTCTTAGAGTAGTTGTCTTTTCCATTGTCGGTAAGGAATTCGGCCAACACACCCTTTTTCAACAAATGCGCCACCTCGAGGCGCAATGCTTTGCAGTCCTCGGTTCGATGGTCATAGTCCGCATGGAACTCGCAGTGCAAATTTTGATCTCTTTTGTCCGCTGGAGTTCTCATGTCTTTGGGTACTCTTACCCCGGCAGTTCTCTTGACTACGTTGACCAGCTCCGAGGTCGATATATTAAAATTGTAATCAGGGATCCGAGGTAATTCTTTCTTTGAAGCCGAAGCTGGGCCTGAGGAATTTCTTTGGTTCGAGTTAGAGTGAACCTTTCCTCCGAGCCGTTGGCTTATATGTGGGCTTGTAAACGAATTTCCAAACGAATTTCCCAACCTTTGGCTGACAGGCTGCCTCGTGGAGGTATAAAGCTCATACCTCCCCTTCGAATTTCCTCGCGACGCTTCGGCACGATATGAGGATTCGCCTCGGTTTTTGTAATTATAACCTCGGATTTTAAACTCAGCTTCCTCCAGCCTTATCTTGGAGTAGGCTCGTTTGTATAAATCTTTCCACTTCAAAACTTGGTATTGCTGAAGCTCTTTTCGCAACTCAGCAGCAGCGTCAGAGTTGCGAACATTGATACCCTTTTCAAATGCCATGATGGCTAGAGTATCATCCATCCGAGGTAGCTCCATGCGCTCAGCATGAAAGCTCTCAAGGAACTCCTTAAGTGGCTCACCGGGCCGTTGCTTGACCTCGCATATATCCTCCTTCCTTTGGAGAATTTTCTGAGCTCCGGTGTGGGCCTTAACAAAGGCGTTGGTCATTTCCTTGAAGGTGGAAATTGATCCCGCTGGTAGGCACGTGTACCAACGCAGCGCTCCTTTCTCCAAGGACTCGCCAAACTTTTTCAAGAACATTGACTCGAGCTCTATCGTCGTTAAGTCATTGCTCTTTACCATCGCCATGTACTCCCTTACATATTCTTTGGGATCGGTGGTCCCATCATACTTTTTTAAGAACATGAGCTTGAAATTTTTAGGAGTTGGGGCTGGTGCTGCTTCGGGCTTGAATGGCAACTCCCTGTATTGGTCTATGTCAAGCTCATCTTCGGTCTTTGTTATCCCGGGGACGCTCTCGAGGAGCTTTTCTACGCGAGCCTCAACGCGAGCCTCGACGCGAGCCTCGATGCGTGCCTCAATTTCTCTGGTCAACCTCTCTACATTGACCGAGGACGTAGTTTCAGCTACGGTGGGAATCGTCCCGAAGTGTGGCGTTGGTCAACCCCCAGACGTGGCCCTATTGGGAGGTCCCCCTATTATCGCGCCCGTAGGAACGAAGGGCGGGATGCCTCCACTTGGAGCCGAAGGCTGGGTGCCGTTCGGTGCTGAGCTATTCCTCGCCTCTAACGAGGCGCAGAATTCGGCGTTAATGTTAACTTGCTCATCCTATCGCTCTTGAAGAGCTTTTAGTGCTTTAACAACAAAAGCTTGAAAGTCTTCAATTGTAATTGAAGGTGATGACTGTTGGTTCGACGGAACGTCAGTCTGTTCGTTAAGATTTCTACTGCTGTCCGTCATATCGTTGTCGAAAAATTATGGGCTTTAACGGAAAAGAACGTTGAACTTTGGAATAAAGCGTTTCTGCTTATATCCCCACAGACGGCGCCAATTTGTATGGGCCTAAATCAGTTTAGGATCACAAATCGAATTTGAGTTGGAATACAAGCAAATCTTCGTATCAAAGTCGATAAAAATGCTAAGAATAATCGTAAAGTGCGAGGAAATAACTTGATTTTAATATATCGCTATGAGTACAAATTTCGGCAGAATTTCTATATATATTTCTGAATGCCTACAATGTAAAAATGAGGTACTATTTATAGACATAAGAGTTTGCCCCACGTTCTCCACGACTCTTCATGGCCAAACCCACGTTTGGAGCATTTATGGATGATGTTAATGGGCAGAGTAGTGGGCTGAAATAGTGGGCTGCAAAGCCGCTTGACTCGAGGCGCTCCACCGAGGTTCATGTATATGACTTCGGTAGTTAGGCCTTGCTGCTCGGCCGAGGTGATTGTCACTGAAGCTCAGCTTACGGCTCGCCTTCGGTAACGACCTCGGTGTCTGACCTTGGTGATACGCTCACTTGCTTCGGTTTCTGGTTTGTCATCACGTGTTCGGCTGCTATGAGATCATATTACCGAGGCGGCTCATCGCGAGCCGATTTTTACCCAATACAGCAAGTAAATTCGAATTTAACTTAGACTTAAGTTTTACATAAAGTCTGATCTTATTTCAACTGATGTTATGAATAACATATCTTTCGACAATATAGGGAAATTTTGATCAGTAGCCATTTTTGGACGCGCTTATTGGGGATTATCCAGCGTTTCAAAATTCTTTGAAGAATAGCCAAAAATTTGCGCGCACACTTAAGCTCCATTAGCGTTGGAAAACACCCCAGACTAGTCCCATAACAAAATACTGGGGCTTTGAACAAAATTCGTTCAAAGCCCAAGTATTTTGTTATGGGACTGAAGAAGTCCCATAACAAAATAATCCCATAACAAAATAATGGGACCTTGAACTAACATGTTCAAAGGCCCCCATTATTTTGTTATGGGATAACAAAATAATGGAATTTATTCCCATAACAAAGGTCCCACAAAGGGATAAATCCCATTATTTTGTTATGGGACTTTATATATAAAGCTTCAGTCCCCATAACAAAATGCTGGGGCTGTGAACAAGTTTTGTTCACAGCCCCAGCATTTTGTTATGGGACTGAAGCTTTATACAAAGTCCCATAACAAAATGCTGGGGCTTTGAACAAGTTTTGTTCAAAGTCCCAATATTATACTGGGGCTAGTTTACTGAAGCTTCCCCCAGTATAAATACTGGGGCTTTGAACAAAACTTGTTCAAAGCCCCAGTATTTATACTGGGATTTGTCCGGAGGTGGCTATTTCTCAGCGAATTTGTTTTTGACGGCTACAAATCAATGAGCGCGCGCCAAACAGGCCCCTACACTAAATTTTTACGACAATATATATGAGGAATATTCTTACAGAAAAGGGCAAGAATTAGTTTTTATTAAGCATCGAGCGTCCTCCAACTCCATGCTTACTTTTAAAACTCGCATATGAAATATTTTATGTAAAACATATGGTACTACAATATTACTGTATTAGATATAACACATGCAGAAAGAGTTATGGAGGAGGAACTCAACCGGCTCTTGGCATGATTAGTTTTCTTGAAAATAAATTTCACAAAATATGTAAAAGCTTAATTATTGTCAAACTTCTTTATAACGACATGATTTACCCGAACATTATTTAGCTACTATGGTGACGTACATACTATAAATTACTACTACTTTAGAAGAGAGAGTTGAGCTGCCAGCTTAGCCTGGGTTAGGGGTATATCAGGAAATTCACTTAATTTAGTCATATGCTAAACTGTACGACAATGCTTTGAGGTTGTACCTTCGCAGTAATGTTTCAAAAAAACGAAAATCTTTTTACAATTTCTTCATCTATGGTAAGCGTTAACCAATTACTCAAAGGTATTCTAGGTAGTCTACTTTATGTTATGCTTTAGTTCTTTGTACATCTTGAATAGATTATGAAAATGATTGAATTTATTCTAAAATTATCCTCATTCTTTTTACCAAATACCAACTTCTGTCCTGTAGTTAATGGATGTATGTTCAGCCGAAATTTGCTCTTCCCAAAGAGATCAAGTCGAACTTTGTAGAGATTATCTCCATCTCCTTTGCTTTGCGTCTGTGAGTTATCCGCCTTCATCCTATTTGCTTTGGCTCTTCTTTAATTTGTTTGTTTTTCTTTTGTGCTGTTGTGTGCTTTTCTTTTTATTTCATCTATTTTTTGTCTAAAATGTTAAAATTAAGATGGTGAGGGTTGTAAATGAGTATCTGATTTATTGTTGAGTATTATTCGTTTAGTGTGGTTGGTATTATTGTTATTCCTATTATCGGTATGGCTTCAACCATGTTTTTTTATTTTTCTGGCTTATTGAATGTTTGATGCGGTAAATTACTGTGCTTCGAATTCCTTCTACTATTCATAGCTTCTTTCTGTAGTAGATTTGTTTCTCTTGCCAGTATAGAATTCGAACAAAAACTAAAATAAGGGAGATGAAGTAAGGAAAGAGAGCCAGCTTACTGGAGTGTGTCCTTTGTCGCGTTAATTAATTTATTGGTAATTAAATTGTTATTTGATTTATAAGTAGTGTTAATTAAATATGAAAAGAAGCTTCTAAAAGTTAAAAGTAACATAATAATCAATTTTTGTTAGCATTAAGGAATAATGATGTTGAAAATGTGTGAAATTGTCGCTATATAATTTTTGTGTCTCCTTGATTATAGATTTCTCGCTCATGTCCTGAAATCATGTCTCTGTGTCTTCGATGCTTTTGTTTGGTGCTTCGATACTTCAGCGATTTCCATGTGTATTGCTCATAACCTCTATGGCGCTCTTGTCTTTAGTTTGTACCATTTAGAAATTCCTTCCAGTTATACTGTCCTCTACCATGCTCCTAATCTGAATACTTCTAAATGCTAGAACATTACTTCTTTACCGCGCCTGTATCTCTTAAGTTTGTTGCTCAATGAGTTAATTTGGACTGCACAAATTAAATAGTACTGCTTTATAACCTGCACTTCTTTTACTGTATGTTATTGAACCAAACAGATTATATATAAAATTGTAAGTGCTCCCTTTCGTCCATCCTCATTCAATAGGATGATTGGCAGAACTGTAAAGGAATTTTAATTTAACTGACACAAGGAAAGTAAAGTATTCATAGCCAGAGATGAAAGTCAGAGCAAAGCAAGATAAGAAGATAGCACGATCTTTGGGTCTATCCCATATCTGTTATTATATCTGTTGTCTTTTAGATGAGGCAGAATTATCACTCATTTGTATTTGGGGTTGGTTGTAAGTGAATGAAAGTTAGGTATTTATATTGAGCTAAAAGGAAGTTCGAATCCATAGAATTGATGGACTCAATTGGAGTACGTGTCATATCCAGCCTTATATTTCCAAAGAGTGGGATGCTTAATTTTCATTAGTATAATATTGTACCTTGAAGAGGTTGCCGGATAATCACATTGTCTTTGTCAAGTTCATAATATAACACGTATTCTCTCCTTTACTTATCCCTTAGAAAGTGGGTTCTTACTGGTAGTTGTTGGCGCTGTGTAGTTATATCTATCTTTACGCTTCACAATATGGACTAAGATTCTTGCTTAACTATGAAATTGAAATTATGTTGACAGAATCATCATCTCTAATATGTGAAGCCTGTCGATCTGGCAGATTCAGGTACTTATCCTGGAGGATCAAAAGAAAAGAGCAGTACTGATGCAGATATTCATATAGAGTTACATGAAGGGATCATGAAGAGACCCGTGCTGACCATTCATCAAACTCAAATTTGAATTATTGGCCTGAAAGGTGCTGGAAGAGACCATAATGCGTTTCACCCTGAAGTGAAGAGTGCTATTGTGAAATCCTGCTCATTCATTGGTTACTCCGGAAAGGTGCTTTGGCATGCTAGAAAAGTTCGCTTATTTACTTCTCAACAGCTTAAAAACTAGAGAGTATAATGACATTGTCAATGTTATTTATATACTCTGCTTTTGAAAAAAAAAAGAAGACGGAGGAGACATAGCACCTCAACTCCATTGCCAACAAAAGTTTTAGTTGTAACTTTTAGAAAAGTTGATCAAAATATTATGTT
Source organism: Petunia x hybrida (assembly GCA_037355625.1). NCBI lineage: Eukaryota > Viridiplantae > Streptophyta > Magnoliopsida > Solanales > Solanaceae > Petunia > Petunia x hybrida. Next base: position 6,559,438 of record JBBBVM010000090.1, on the reverse strand, counting down.
GTCGAAGCATATAATTTTTTGGCGTAACACTGTAATAGCACATAATTAGTATCCTTGTATGACCAGTCCCCTCTTTTTATACCTTCCCATCATAGATTATGGAGCTCCATTTTTTAATTTCGACAAAGTTGCATATCTTCCTGGCCTGTGCTCTTTTTGTTTTGTTTTCTATTTCTTCTTTCTGATTTTATAAAGAAGTCTGTAGTTTTGATGTTTGATTACTTTGCAGGTTCTAAGTTCAAGTTACATAGCAGCACTTTTGTATATGTGAAATTGAATAGTCAATGCACTCCAGGCGATTTTTGATGCAGTCGTTTGCTGAAGTAACAAAGTTTCACACAGTTGAATAGTGTGGCATGTACAAATATTTGTTGATAGCCCACATCAGCTGCAACACTTAACGCTTAAAATCAATTTTTGGTTCAGTCGTGCGTTGCACTAACGTTCCATGATTTCTGTAAATAACCGTGCATACTCTGTGGATGTATATGTTTGTAAACACAGGTATGGATACTGTGTGGCTGTATATAATATGTAAATACAACTATATCGTCGTTTGAATATTCGTCTGCCTTTGGTCACTATGAACCTTCAACCACCAAAGGCTTATACATGAGCTTCTAAGAAGAATACGTTTTAGAACCAGTTTAAAAACTAATTTGATCCGAAATCATCAGTAATTGGGCCCGTGCACAGCACGGGAACTCCTCCCCTAGTAACATATAATATGGAGTACTTAACAAACATAACATGAAAATCCATTACAAAGAAATTTAGTAGTTATAGTATAATGTTACTATAGGGAAATGACTTTACAAAGAAGTCATGTTGTACATCCAACCTTAATTTGTCAATATACCTTCCTAATTTTGAGAGTTTGTTTTGTGGAAAGGTAAGGCCCCGAGCCTAATCCTCATTTTTGTGTATTTCCATAAGTTTATTTGGGTGTTCTTATTAAAATTCTTATTGTCCAAACTAGTGATCAAGTCTGCCTCTAAATTCGAATATGCCAAATATGTACTCAGCTTACCACACAGAAACTTGTAATTCCATCCAGACATGGAAAAAATTCGGAGGCTAATCTTGAGTCTGTCTCTCATTTCAAGAAAATTGTGATTCAACAGCTGGATAATTGCTTCTTCCTCGCCCTGCAAGACTTTTTACAGTCTCTCCTCTGGCTTAATGTAATTCAAGGCAGCAAGTTACTTTACTGTCTTCAAAGGAATATGTATCTGATATCCAAACCTCATTGGCCCGACTAATCTGATTTCATGCCGAGTAGACCCACAAAGGGAGTAAAACACTCTGCTACCAAAAGACTCTTCTTTCTCAGTACTCAAATCAGAGACATAGGGCAAGTAATAGGAAACAAAAGTAGACTCACATGACTAAGAATATAGCAGGAAACAAAACAGTTTGCATAACAAAGAAAAGAAGAGAAACCCACGTGGGGTTGAGAGGTTGTGGGGGCAAGGTGCAAGAGCCCCTCGTGTGCCATTGCTTTGTGGGGTAAAAACTTTAAAGAGTATGACACAGCTTTTCTAGTGGTGGATCTCTTTTTTCCCTTCCAACTGCAGACACATCTTACTCATTCATGTCAGTCTTCTTGATGCTCACTATTTCTGCACTAAAATCCCCCTGCTCCTCATCATATATGTTGTTCTATTACACCACTGTTAAATATTCCCAAACTATCATTCATGAAATTTACAGAGACAGCTATATCTATTTCAACTCATGACCAAATATTAGTTACAGTATTCTTTTGCTTTCTGGAGCATGCACCATTCCCCTTTTTCCCTGTTCCAGGAATAACCAAAATACACATCTAGCAAAATGATGGACAAATACTAAATTTAACAGGGTCAAAGAGGCCAACAATTTTGTAACACGTGTTGCCCTCACAATATGATTTAGTACTGACCCTCAATTAGTCATACAAGAAAAGCTGAGGCCTGAAATTGAGTGAGCACTATCCATCTCTGGTTTCTTCCTAGATTACAACCTTGTCTCAATGTTAGGTCATTATCAACCTAAGCCTCAATATTTGACCATGACCAAGGCCAAGATTCCACGTCCAAAGGTATCATGTGTCATCACTTTCTAATACTGCAACAAGTACCAAGTAAAACACAATTTAAATTCATACCTTCATATAACTTGAGAATGCACAAAAGTCCCAAGTAAAACCAGGCTACTTTTTGACAAACTCAACATGAAAAAGTAGCAGATAAACATCTAGGTGGGCATGAGTTTGAAAATGGCAGGACAAGCCACATGGATATGTTAAAGACAAGTTTAAGGAAAGCCACAAGTGGAATGCTATCATTGGAGTGACCCAGAAATTAATGCTCCTAGTTTATCATGAAAGTTTCACTGAAAGTAAACAGGACTAGGACCACATTTAGTTCTGTAGAGCAGCGTGATAATAATAAAACTACTACAGTTAAAGCATGAAGAAATCAATCATGATGCATGTGAACACAAAAATCAGACAGGAACAATTGCGACACTTCACTCAATGAAGGTCATTTAATGGAAACAAAAGTTTCAGGATTCCTTTGATCCAACAACTAGGGACAGAGTGAGCTGAGAATCCTTTTTTTCACCATAGAGGCCATATGATTCAGCCCCAGATGTCACTTCAACTATGAAAAGGAAGAATTCTGTTCATATGTCTTCCATGCTCTATACTACTAATACTGAAGAATATAAAATTCCAGGTCATGTCCGCTGTGCCAACCAGAAAAATCCACATAAATTGGGATATTCAGAGTAATTGGCAACTCTGGAGTAGTAAAACAATTCAGGACATCTAAATCTTGAGGGAGCAACAAAAATTCCAAGCAACCACTTTACTTGCACACTTGATGAAAGATGCACGAATCTCAAAATTGCATAAAAAAAACACTACAGAAATCAATAATTGCCTGAGTTGTTTTTGAGATGACCAAACAGCATAACAATATATGACAAAATCACATAGTTGAAGAAAGCAACCAATCAGTTCATCAAGTAGAAAGTCTATGACAGAACGTGCAAGAAACTGGAAGATGGATAAGTATGTTTATGCACTTATTGAAAACCACAAAACATTCACGAGGTAACCAAAGGATGGCGCTGTAATGCCTTTTAACCACAATGAGGACCAATAATATAGGCCAATACTGGACCAAATAAAACAGCTACAAACGTTGTCAATTTACATATGAAGTGAATTAAGCTCAGGCGGATAGAAGATTTCGAGTTAATCAGTGAAGAGTATTACTGAAACCCATTATTCTTTTCTGACGTTGGGTCCAAACATGAAATAAATATTTTTTCAATAAAGTACCCATCAAACTAGCTAGCTCAGATTGGTTATCTGAAGCCTCTGTATCTATTCTTACTATTAGGACCCATTCCGTCCCAATGCTATATAATTTGACTGGGTAATAAAATGTAAGCGACTACCTTTCTGCAAATTTTGCTACATTGCCACAATCCCTCACCATTTCGAAGAAAAAATTGTGCATGTTAAAAAGATATAAATATCTACAGGTATCGACTTCGATCGGGAACGGTATGGTACATCTCTATTCCTTCCCTTTCCTTTAAATGGACAATCTTCCCCTTCACCGTCTCTTAATCGAAACATACCACATATACATGTAAAATAGTCAAGCATGATGTCCCCAGGATAAATTGCAATGTAATTAAGTTAGGAGTTGAATAGGTTCATACAAGACTTTATGACATCTTACATATTTTTTTACTTTTTAACACGCTAAGTTGACAAAAACTTGTCTATACAATTAATCCATAGATGTGTACCATTAGAATGCAAGTAGCATTGGTTCCACAAACCATGAATCAATCACATTTTTTAACGCGCGATAAAAATGGAAAATTGCTAACTATCACATTAATTTTATGTCAACTATCACTAACCAAAAGGCTAAAGCTTACAACTTTGTCGAATTGTTCTGGTTGCCTTTGGCGGAGCTACATTGTTCCAAGGGGGTACAACTAAACCCCTTTGCTGACAAATTACAATATGTAAATAGGGTAAAAACTAGTTTTTTTCGTTATATATGAAATCCTGGCTCCGCCCCTGCTGGTACTCCTAGAGAACAAAGTAAAGCATAATACAACAATACCAACTACTGTTTCACCTCAATCTATTTCATAACTAATCAGGATCGGCTATATAAATTCTCAATATCATCAATAATTTGTCTTTTAACACAATAAAGCATAATGAAGCTTACAATTTTGTTGTCATTTCAACAATATCGGTCAATGCAACATAATTGGAAATCCAAAACACAACCAATCCTTCAAGAACACCGAAAAACACACCAGCGACAACATCGAACACGAAATGCCTACCGAGCATTACTCTAGACGACGACGTCGTTACAGCCCAACCAATCACAACAACCATCAAATTATCCACCAATAAATCATCATATTTCAACTGATTTAAAAAATCCTTAACGGAACCCGAATAAACGTAAAGTAAAGTGGCTATAAATGAAACCCTAGATGAATGTCCACTAGGAAAAGACCAATGATCAACAGAAAATGATAAAAACATGTTTTTATTGTAAACGGGTCGGGGCCTTTTAATTAGGTGTTTTAGGGATCCGATTATGATTAGGTCAAGGATACCGGTTAATAAGAGGTTGATTAGGAGGGGGGTGGGGGTGGGGGTGGGGTAAAGGAGTAGGGAAAGGATTAAAGGGAAAAAGAGGAAACCGTCGCCTGAGATTTCTAGGGTTTTGAGGAAGTAGTAAGGGAGGATTGGGTGAGTTAAGGTGTAGATACGGTGGGAGATTGCGGTGTCGAGATTGATTATGCAGCGGAGTAATGACGGTGATGGTGGTGGTGGTGATTTGGGTTCCATTTTGTGGAGGTGAAGTTTAACTGATTTTCAGTTAATGGTTTGGTAGTTGATGAAGGGGTGGTTTGGAAATGTGAGTACGTTGTTAAAGGAAAAATTTCATATCTAACCAAATATATAACATGGCAGTTTAATAGACACAATTAATATACAACAATAGCTAGCCAAAAAAGTGTTAATAAATAGGTTTATGTGTATCCTTTATCCTAAATATTAGCATCATTCATTGATTTCTTTCCTAAAATTTAGCATAACTCACGCACAAATCTATATATATATATATATTAAAATGAGAGTCCTAGCCAATCCTATTTAGCCAATTGTCAAAAATTGATTGGTACACCTATTTTTCTTTAGGACAATGACAAACTAATTTTGGTAAAAAACTGAATCAACCCAACTGAAACCCAACTTCCAACGTTTGAAATACTAACTTATCTGATTCCCAACAAAAAAGGAAAAGCTGGTAGTTGGGTTTAGAAAAAACCACGTTCATCAGTTTAGTTTATGCCTGTTCATATTCTCTCTCTGATCTTTAACAAAACAACCGCAAACCACTATCAAATTAAAAGCAGTTTCTTCCTAAAAACAGTTTTGTTTATGGCTTTTCATATTCTCTCTGTGATCCTTAAGAAATTCAACCGTCGACCACTATCACAAGTGCAGCAGTTTCTTCCTAAAAAAACTCACATCTGGGGAACGTGATAATAAACCACAGTACTATAAACAAGCATAATGTTCTGCAAATGGAACATAATCAGAAAATCAAACCGAAACCTCTGCTTTCGAAATATGTCTTCAACTCTCAATTTCATCAAAGAAATAAACAACAAATCAATGCAATGGACTCTTAAGGTCCGTGTTACAAGACTCTGGCATGTTCGTGATCGCTCAAACCCGGACAATCCATTTTCAATCGACATGATTCTTCAGGACGCGAAGGTATGTATAGTCGATCTTTCGTAACTTAAGACATATTTATGCGTTGTATATTTTTGGTCTTCAATAGTTTACAGGTTGATGTGTTTTGTAAAAAACATTTGTATAATATAGATATGCACATCATTGTCCGAACAGTTTGCGCAGTTCAAGTTTACTTTTAATGGAGTTTATATGTTGACATATTTGTGCGTTGTATATTTTTGGTCTTCAATAGTTTACAGGTTGATGTGTTTTGTAAAAAACATTTGTATAATATAGATATGCACATCATTGTCCGAACAGTTTGCGCGTTTCAAGTTTACTTTTAATGAAGTTTATATGTTGAACTGAAGAAAAAATTTGATGAATATATGAATGCACATCATTGTCCGAACAGTTTGTTTAGTAAAGTTTACAATTACTTACAGGCTGCATTGCTCAAGCTACTTCACTTACATCCTGCATAAATCCAGAGGAAACATAGTAGATGAGCGTATTAGAAGGACTAATAATTTATGATACTGCCCGCACTATTGAAGATAACAAATATATGAATCTACTTCACTTAGAAATTGCATAAATCCATATTCAAAAGGATTTGATTTTATCTTAAAATTAGGCTACATAGTGTTACCTTTATCTATGTGCGACGCATTCTAAAATAAGATGTTAAAACCAAACTTACATTCATGTATCTTCCTCTTCTCAAGTTACAACCTACTTAAATCATGCCATTATGTTCTGCTTATTTTTTTGGTCTAAGAATTATTCGTGATCGTCATCTTAGCTTACAGGCTGCATTGCTCAAGCTACTTCACTTACACGCTGCTTATTTTATTTTATTTTATTTTAGGCTACATAGTTTTACCTTTATCTATGTGCGACGCATTCTGATATAAGATGTTAAAACCAAATTTACATTCATGTATCTTCCTCTTCTCAAGTTACAACATTCTTAAAGAAGGGCCAGTATGATCTGCTTATTTTTACTAATTGCTTTTTTACATATTGATCCTAGAATCTAACGAAATAATTTTGGGTTCAAAGGGAGATCGAATCCAAGCTTCAATAGGAAGGCAGGTTATGCGTATGTTTAAATCCAAAGTAACTGAGCTTGGTCTATATGTCATGAAGAACTTTTTGGTCGCTAGCAATAATGTGAGGCTTAAGACCAATAAACACAATTTCAAGTTGGGATTTACTCAAAGGACTACTGTTGAAGAATGTAATGATCCGCAGTTTGACCTGAGTATTTTCCAATTTCGATCTTACAATCAGTTGATTAATGGAGAAGATGTCGACATGAACGAACTTTTTGGTAAGTATAAATATATAGGAAATTTTAGCCTTAACAGTAGCTAATATTTAGTTGGATTCCTAATTCTTACCATCGTCGCATTTAAATCTTGCAGATGTTATTGGGGAAGTAACAAGTTATGGTCAAGTAAAGACTGTTAAGCAAGGTGGAAGCCGCTTGATTGATATTGAGTTGCAGGATCATGAGTAAGTTTGCCAAATTTCTTTTAATATTTTCACTCATTCTATATTAACTAGCAACTTTTTGCCTTAAAGGAACGCCAAAATTAAGGCTACTTGTTGGGGGGACTTTGTCGATCAGATATTGCCTTATTTAGATGCAAGTAGCGAGAAACCACTGATCGTGGTGATGCAATTAATAAAGGCTCACAAATTTCAGGGTATGCCATCAATTACCTCAACCATAAATATATTTATGGAGTTTGATTTCTGTTCATGATTATTAATACCAACAATCTGTAATGCTTGCAGATAAATATTCTGTAGAAAATACTTGGAATGCCTCGAAATTATGGATCAACACAGATCTTCCTCAAGTGAATATGTTTAGATCTCGGTATGTGAAATAGTGTTTATCAAGTACATATTAAATATAGATAGTTGAAAATCTGAAAATTACAGATTGATTGAAATGCGAGGACATGCCTGTATTAGAATTAGTCAGATGTCTTCACAACATAATTCAGCGGCTGATGATGAACTGTCTTCTGGAAATTTAAAAGTCATCAGCATTGCAGAATTAGTTGACTGTCAGCAAGTAAGTATACTAATTTTGCTGTTTAAACATCCCTAATTATTTTAAAATTGTTCGAAACTTAACTGCTTATTCAATATTTTCGTTCTTTAGGAAGGCAGTTTTTGGATTTACGCAACCATAATACTATTAGATATTGAAAAGGACTGGTCTTATTTGGGATGCAAGAAATGCACTAAGAAAGTTGACAAACTGGAGTCAAAATTATATTGTCCTAAGTGTGCCCAAACTGATCCTTCTGTTGATCACATGTTTGATTTACTATGCTTTCATAAAACTTAATATATGTTAGATATCCCACTTTTCATCTTTATATCATACATTCATTTCAGGTTTAGAATCCCTGTTAGAGTTTTCGATGAATCTGGCTTTATTGGCCTATTGCTGTGGGATAGAGAAGCAAAAAAACTAATAGGAAGGTCGGCTAATGAATTAGCTGAAGGTTTAATTGAGGTATGTTAGATACTTAATGATTAAGTCATATTCATTACACAACTCATACTAATTTAACGCAGACTTCTTCTGCTGCTGCTGATTTATCCTACCCATTGGAGCTGGATTACATTCTTGAACGGAAGCTGCTGTTCAAGGTTTTGGTTAAAAAAGAGAACATCGCCAAACAGAAAGAAATCTACGATGTTATGAAGATTTGCGATGATCCAGACCTGATAAAGGAATTCAATCTGCCATCCTCTGAAGAAAAATTAACTGTAAGTTCAAATTGTTCCAACCATTAATTTATAATTTCAGAATATTTAAAACCTGCATAAGTTATATTTAAGCTTTAACAATGCTCTACAGAGGTTGTATACAGTAAATTTCTAGGACAATTCTTATGATACATAAACTGTTTAAACAAAGTAGGAACATTTTATACTAGATATTTTGTCGAGGTTACTACAGTACAATATTTATAAATTTCTTTATTTAATAGGACTCTGATATCAACAATGATGGAGCAGCGGTTGGAGATAAGGACTTCACTGTAAGTGCACCGATACACTATGCTTATAAGAACCAAAATTTCATATTTTAAATTCTACACAATTAACAATAAAGTCTGTCTGTTGCGCTCATGTGATTTAGACAAATTGAGATTGTCAATATTATGATTCCTTTAGCTGTGGAAAATCGATAATTTAATTGTATATATTCTGAATACTGATTCAAGAATTACATCTTATCATTTGTAGGACTCTATGGCTGATACTGATGAGTTATCTCCCACAAAAACACCCGCTAAGATAAATAAACTGGACAATAGATCCTCCGCAATAGATGTGGCTGATGAGAACAATGCGCAACTCTCAAGCAACACGGTCAGAAGAGTAATTAAGAAGGAGAAAAAATGAAAATGCAGTAGAATTTCCTGTATGTTTCAGCTATCTTTCTATTAAGTTCCTTCTGTTTCTTATTTCCTGTTTTTTAAGAGATAGAACTCTTTAATGTACTTTGCACTTTCCTTTTATGTTTTATAAAAGTATGTTGCTAGCTATGGAAAATAGTATCTCTTCCAACAAATTATAAATCAACTTTTACCATGAACTTAAAGTCTGTTTGTTTCTGATCATGTAACAATCTATGTTTCCATAGGATATAGTATGTTCAAAACAAATGAAATAAACAGCTACTGCTACATAGGAACGACCTCTTCCGTACAGATTATCCTAGGCAATGTAAATTCCTGTGATGAAAGTAATAGATTGCTGTGCTATGATTCTGCCATATCAAATTACATTCATATAGTTCCAAACCTTGAATTAATTCAGACCTTTGCAAAGTTCTGCAGTAGAACATTTAAAAAAAATTCATGGTTTAAGGAGTTTTTCCTGGTGAAGAGCTTTTATCATAATCAGAAAATTAGGAACTTGAATGGAGTAGGAATCTTTATATGCCAATTCCTTCATCCCTGCGGCGCCACATACATGATTTAAATCTGGATATAAAAACTAATATCTGAATCTGAGAAGTTTTAATATTTGAACTGTTATCAAAATAGCTGGAAATAATTGCCGGTCTTTGCATTTCATCACTTAGTTTTACAGGGATGGGGTAGACTGCGTATATTGATGCATACTAAAGCCATAAAGCTTTGGCTGCTTTAACTATTGAATAGAAACTTCACAGCGCTACAAGTAGATAGGAATAGACATAAATTCACATTCAGAAGTATCATGCCTTATCGTTTACACATAGTATATGCATAGGCAGATATTGCCTTTCCTCAATTAGTCCAGGCACCTTTCCTACAATGTTAAATACCACCCCTGCATTTTGTTGAGAATCAGTATAGCAGCAAAACTTGATTTTGATTATGCATCTTTGCGCATTACTCTTTGTCTCACTACACATTGTTGGCTTTACATTAAGTACCTGTAGCTACATAATAAGTAAATGTCACTCACTTTAGGTTGGAACGAAAGTTAAACATTGTACTATACAATGAATATGTGGTTTTCAACAGTTAACATTACGATGTGAAATTTGACAATATACCTACACCATCCCACAGTAAATTTGAGTACAAGATTTGTTAGATGTCTGATAATAATTTTGAAATGATTAGTCTATGTAGTTACTGGACCTTAGGATATATTATAAAGGAAACAAACGTATTAACAAACTTATGAGTCTGTACAAAATCATGCTTGCTGATCTATTGAGTTAGTAATTTGCATAGGTTAACACTTAAATAATTTACTTAATTCAGCTGAAAAATACATTTGATTTCAGTGGGACAGAACAGCTGCAGACTAAAAAATTAAAGATAAAACAGTACCAATTACATGTTTGAGTCGCTCGGGGTCTTTGAGGAACAGAATCAGAAAGTCCTCTACTGAGTGAACAATTTCGTCTTAGAGTTATTTCTTACCACATCGGCCTATGTTTTACAAGCGTTGTACCCCATCTGTTAGATATGGGCGATAATGCTACTCATGGTCTGCAAATAAAAAATCAGCAGATGTCAGCATGTAGCTATTATCCTATATTCCCTGATGATTTTGCTGTTGTTTGCATTTCATCAGATATTTTAACAATGATGGGGTATGTTGAATTCATTGATTCATAGTAATTCCCAGAAAGCTTAAGCTGCTTTTAGCTATGAACAACAGCGATACCTGAAGCACTCTCCAAAGAGTCTGCAGTCAAATCGGGCACACATGCAAAGTCGATTGATTTGTTAATCGAGTAATAAAAAATCTCTTTGCATCCAAACTATTGACGATAAGATAAGACATCAACGCGTAATATAGGGATTTTATCTTGTGCGATACAGTTATAACTCTCCCTTTTCATCTGCTTTTCCTCCGCGCTTTTGCTCTCCAGTAACTTCCTGTATGCAACCTTCTTAGCTTCCACTTTCCCTTGGATAACTTTGGGTGTATGCCATCTATGATTTACTTTCGCCTGTAATGTTCTTCCAGTATAATCATTACGTGAACTGAAACTTATGATGCTCTGCCAGTTTTCAGTACTACACACAACGGAACCTCAATATGCATAACCTTTGTTCATTAGTTACTACATGCTGTTAATTTTCATCCTTTATTAAATCCAGTTGTTGCATCGGAGAAATGTTTGGTATCTAAAAGAATGCTGTACTATTCTGCTATTCGACTGAATCTTTCTCGATATTAAAACTCGTGAGTTCTGCATCAGAAGTAATGCTATACTGAGGTGCACACAAAATCTCATCTCCTTGATGTTGTTCCGTGATTTGATGTGAATTACTCAACTATCTACATTCTGATATTCCCGTTCGTATTCTTTTGTTGATATCCCAGTTTTGTAGAAGATTCCCAAACTGTATATCCAAATGCCTTGTGTAGATTTTTAAACTTTAACTACTTTTACACGATTAGGAATAACCTCAGCAACTGTCGGACTATTACAAGTAAAATCAGTCCGCTCTAACAACTTCAAAAAATTACAGATGCAAATCCTATCCTCAGAATGTTCAGCAATTTTGCTGCAATTTTCCATAACAAGATAAATTATTGTGTGCGTTTCAAAGAATGTAGACTTAACACTGTTCTAAATACTCACCATTTGAGTGCCTGCAGTCATACGTTGCCAGGGACCAAACCGTACTCCCAAACTGATAGCGCAACTACACAATTCACCTGTCTCTGTGATAAAGATAACTTCTTTCATCTAAGTTAAATGCAATATCTGTTAGATATGGGCGATCATGCTACTCATGGTCTGAAAATAAAAAATCAGCAGATGTCAGCATGTAGCTATTATCCTATATTCCCTGATGATTTTGCTGTTGTTTGCATTTCCTCAGATAGTTTAACAATGATGGGGTATGTTGAATTCATTGATTCATAGTAATTCCCAGAAAGCTTAAGCAGCTTTTAGCTATGAACAGCAGCGATACCTGAAGCACTTTCCAAAGAGTCTGCAGTCAAATCGGGCACACATGCAAAGTCGATTGATTTGTTAATCGAGTAATAAAAAATATCTTTGCATCCAAACTATTGACGATAAGATAAGACATCAACGCGTAATATAGGGATTTTATCTTGTGCGATACAGTTATAACTCTCCCTATTCATCTGCTTTTCCTCCGCGCTTTTTCTCTCCAGTAACTTCCTGTATGCAACCTTCTTAGCTTCCACTTTCTCTTGGATAACTTTGGGTGTATGCCATCTATGATTTACTTTCGCCTGTAATGTTCTTTCAGTATAATCATTACTTGAACTGAAACTTATGATGCTCTGCCAGTCTTCAGTACTACACACAACGGAACCTCAGTATGCATAACCTTTGTTCATTAGTAAGTACATGCTGTTAATTTTCATCCTTTATTAAATCCAGTTGTTGCATCGGAGAAATTTTTGGTATCTAAAAGAATGTTGTACTATTCTGCTATTCGACTGAATCTTTCTCGATATTAAAACTCATGAGTTCTGCATCCGAAGTACTGCTATAATGAGGTGCACACAAAATCTCCTCTCCTTGATGTTGTTCCGTGATTTGATGTGAATTACTCAACTATCTACATTCTGATATTCCCGTTCGTATTCTTTTGTTGATATCCCAGTTTTGTAGAAGATACCCAAACTGTATATCCAAATGCCTTGTGTAGATTTTTAAACTTTAACTACTTTTACAAGATTAGGAATAGCCTCAGCAACTGTCGGACTGTTACAAGTAAAATCAGTCCGCTCTAACAACTTCAAAAAATTACAGATGCAAATCCTATCCTCAGAATGTTCAGCAATTTTGCAGCAATTTTCCATAACAAGATAAATTATTGTGTGCGTTTGAAAGAATGTAGACTTAACACTGTTCTAAATATTCACCATTTGAGTGCCTGCAGTCATACCTTGCCAGGGACCAAACCGTACTCCCAAACTGATAGCGCAACTACACAATTCACCTGTCTCTGTGATAAAGATAACTTCTTTCATCTAAGTTAAATGCCACATCTGCCTTGAATATGCTCTTAATGATTGTAGCCGCAAAGCGAAAACTGCTTTGAGCTTTGAAAAACAGCTACACATGAAGCATTCTCCAAGGAGTGTGCAGTCAAATCTGACACATAGGCAAAGCAGATTGATTTGTTGATTTGGGAACTGGAAGCAAAGGTTGGTGTAGATTTTTAAACCTTTACTACTTTAACCTGATTAGGAATAACCTTACCAAATATCGGACTGTTACATGTAAATTCAAACTTTTGTAACAACTTACAAAAAATTATAGATGCAAATCCTATCCTCTGAATGCTCAAAAATTTTACTTTAATTTTACATCGCAAGATGTTTTATGATACGCATTTCAAAGAATGCGCGACTAACACTGTTCTAAGTACTGACCATTTCACTGCTTGCAGCCATACATTGCCAGGGACCGAACCGTACTCCTGCACTGATACCACAACTTCACCATTCAGTTGTCTCTGCGATAAAGATACCTCATTACATCTAAAGTTAAACGCAACATCTGCGTTAAATATGATATATTCATGATTTTCATTAGCCCTCCATAAGATGCAAATGCTGCCGCTACATACAAAGTCACCAACATAGTATCTGATGATGTTTAAACCTTTTGGTACTTTCAACTACTAGCAAGCATGCCTTTTAAACTTGCATCATCACACTTCTACTAAAACTCCAACTGAATATGACAATGTCCGCAGCCTCAACAGAAGCGACAGCTGCATCTAAACTACTAAAATACCTGCAGAAGGAGCTGTAGACCATTCACCTTAGGAAGGCAGTATACAGCTTGCTACACTCACAAATTTTTGACACTGCAACCACAAAACAAACAAAAAAAAACCAACCTACTCCTCTTCTATTCCCACATCCAATATGACATGAAACCATAAACACATTCAAAGCAAAAAATACTAACATATGCAGGCCAAATGGATACTAAATACATTCTCTGCACTAAAACTCAACTATCAATAACATAAATTGATCTTTTATAACATACCTGGAGCCTTCAAACCATAAATTAAAAAAAAACATGCAAATTACAGGTCCTGACCTTTCAATCAAATCAAAAGATTAAACTGTAAATAAACATACTAGCAAATATGAAATCTAAATACTCAAAAGAAAAAGGGTGTGACCTTCCTAAGGACAGAAAACAGAAAAATTACATGAGAAAAGCGACTCGACTAAACTATAAGCACAAACGACAACTCAAATGACATTGAACTTATCAAATAAGTCCAATAGAATACAATCAGTAAGAAATATTAAGAATATTAAAATTAATGGAAGAAATAACCACAAGAAAGGCATTTTATAAAAAACAAGGAAAAACCAAAAAAGAACAAATTCAAAAAGGTAGTTTAGGAAGAAAAAGAACCAACACCTAAAAAGGAAAAAAAATAACTGCATCAAAAGAAAATGGGTGAACTGGCAGTTGAAGAAGGAGCAAATTATTGAGAATACTACTTACCAACTGAGCAAAAAACTTTCTAACAAAAATCTTAAATCATATAATCTTTGTTCAATGGAAAATCAAAGAAGAAAACATGGAAGAATTGACCAGATGCACTTGGGAAATAAGAAAAAACCAAGATCTTCTACAAATATTCCAAAAGGTAAGAACTTCATCACTACCTTATAAAATAATGCAGATGACTGTATCCGGATATACAATATCTAAAATCGACTTAATTTATGAACGCGTTACATGTATCTTACTGGATAAATCAAAACTTGAATTTCACCAAACTGCATTGGTTAAACAACTTGAAGTAAATGTTATATTAAATCTTTCTTCCAATACTGATGTTTTTAAATATTTTATCTAAAGATAATGTAAGTGTTTCTAAAGAGAGTGGCGATCAAGCAAATGTGAAAAAGATTATGCAGACAGTCTACACAAAACAGAAAATTCATCCTTTCCATGATATAACAAATGGTTAGTTTTCATCTTTAAATTACTATATTTCTATATCTATTTATAAAAAATACTAATGTTTAACCAAAGCGATTATTTTAGTACCAAAACTTGCAGATACATATCAGACAAGGGAAAAGGAAATTACACTACCTGATTTAAATGAAGATCCGGACAACCAAGGTAATGATACATTTTACTATTTATTATATAATTTGCTTCTCCCTGTTTGTTATTAAGCTATACTATATTACATTTATCTTATTCAAATTGAAATAATCAACAATTCAATATCGATGAATTTTCTTGATTCTCCATCCTTTGATAAAGTAGTTTTAATTTACTATTTCGACAATTTATTTTGAGCTATTGATTGTAAAATGAAAGTGATTCATTCTACAGTGAATCATGATGAAGTGCATTCAAGAGGAATTAAGATCTGTACAGAACAAACAATTTATTCGTCGCATCATATAACAAATGGTTAGTTTTCTTATCTACATAACTTAATTTCTGTTATCTATTTATAATGTATATAATGTTTAATCAATTGGATCATCTAACGTTAATGTTGATACCAGACTTTGAAAATACACAGCAAAAAAGTGGAAATGGACATAGAATTCCTGACTTAAATGAAGATTCGTCTACTTGGGATGAAGATAGCTTCATTTATTTAAATGATAATCCAAACAATCAAGGTAATCACACAATTTACAAACAATTACACTCCTACAAAATAGTCTTATTGGACCTGTTACAAACAAATTATCCAAACACCACATATTAAGTCTTATTTTCATGTGTTGCCTTAACTTATTGCAGGAATTCAAAGTATCAACCCAGATATGCAAAGACATCATAATTTGCCTGATCTAAACTGTACTTATTCTATTCCTGGTTAGTATCTTAAGTTACTGGTGCCTTTGAATCATTTTACATGTTATGAATCGCCTTATAGACACAAGAAAGTAAAAAAAAAAAAAATGAATATTGCCTAACAGATAATGGAAAGCAACCAATGATAAACAATGACGATGAAGATGTATATCAAAATGAGAATGAGTGTGAAGGTATATCAATTAAAGATTACATAAACTATTATTAATGCAAAATTAAACCACAATGATAGCAATATTGAACATACCACTAAGAATTTATCATCTATTTTTCTGTAGAGGATGACGTCGAATGTACAGACATTTGTACTGAAGGTATGTTTGATGTACCTTTCAAATATTTATAGATATATAGTTATATATTATGTTTTATATATTTTAAAACTTATTTTAATTTATTAGGATATTGGGATATTGGAGATGCTACTTATGTGTGTGAACATTGTGGAGCATATTTTTGGTACGAAGAAAGAACTGAAAAGCGTAAAAAAACTAAGCAGCCAAAGTTCTCTTTATGTTGCCAAGGTGGAAAGATAAAGCTACCCAATGTGAAAGAACCTCCAGAAATTTTAAAACAATTATTGTTTGGTTCAGGTTTGAGGAAACATTTATTTTAGTTTACTAATTATATATATTACAATCAACATTCAATTTTACTACATATATATGTCAGTATCTATATTTATCAATGCGCTACTCTTATCATACGCAGGACCTAAGAGTGATCATTTTCGAGAAAATATTCGGAGTTATAATTCGATGTTCTCATTTTCATCTATGGGGGGAAAGATTGATGTCTCCATCAACAACACAAAAGGTCCTAGAACCTTCAGGTTGCGTGGACAGAATTACCATCAAATTGGAAGTTTATTGCCTCCAGAAGGATCCGATCCAAAGTTCTCACAATTATATATTTACGATACAGAAAATGAAGTGGAAAATAGAATTAATGTTGTAAGGTTAGTATTACTACAACCTATCTGTTTCACTTACTGAATTGCAATGTCAACATCTCATTATTTTTCGATCAGCTGCAAACACTTATAAGCTGACCATATATGAAATTCTACATCGATAACTAACATTTCACATCTTCTATAAGTGTTCAGCATTTCTATGTTTGAAATACTTATCATCCATATGATGAAAGACTATACGTTGATCTCCACTTAAGATATCTTTTCAGCTGTATTACCTGATAAGAGTATAAAGCTATAGGAACACCCTGTCTACAGCTGAAAAAAGAGTATAAAGCTATAGGAATTAGGAGAAAGATAAATTAGTGAAGGGAAGATAGTTCTTCCACATAATAACACCCTATCTATGTTCTGTACTAACTACTTACCATATCACATAGTTCAGAGAGCTTGATTATTTTTATATATTTATCCTTTTGTATTTCAAATTTAGATTCTTTGAAGTTTTTCTTTTTGGAGTGTTATTGAGAACTATAGATGATTGTGCGATGGCATAAGGTTGGTCATCATATTCATAAGACATAAAATTGCATTATTGAAACCAATGTATCTTTGGCTTTACAAAAGATATCTTCCTGCATTGTTTGGAATTGACTGTAAGTTTTTCCACATCAAATTCTCTCCAACGTCATTTTACATCATTTACCTATATATTTCTTTTACGTTTGAAGGCAGTTACTAATTCTTCGCTGCCTATTGGTGGGTGGTTGTTTGAATAAAGTCAAGAATTCTGTTAGTACTAACAATTATAAGGTTCAGATGTTTAACAAGAGGAAAACTGCATAGGATCACTTTCACTGTCATTGTTTGAAGTGTTGTCTTCTATAAAGCAATTATATAATACGTCGCTTCACACCTATACTTCAATTCAAGCAATCAGCCAATAGTTTTCAATAAGATTCAATTGAAATCTCCAAAAATGACATAGGTCTATTAAAGACCTTCTTTGGGATGTAACAGTATTAACAGTTTTTACTACCACTCGATACAACAAGATTTTAAAACACTTTGAAATTGATTAGGTGGTTAGTATTACTACAACCTGTCAGTTTCACTTACTGAATTACAATGTCAACATCTCATTATTTTTTGATCATCTGCAAACACTTATAAGCTGACCATATATGAAATTCTACATCGATAACTAACATTTCACATCTTCTATAAGTGTTCAGCATTTCTATGTTTGAAATACTTATCATCCATATGATGAAAGACTATACTTTGATCTCCACTAAAGATATCTTTTCAGCTGTATTACCTGATAAGAGTATAAAGCTATAGGAACACCCTGTCTACAGCTGAAAAAAGAGTATAAAGCTATAGGAATTAGGAGAAAGATAAATTAGTGAAGGGAAGATAGTTCTTCTACATAATAACACCCTGTCTATGTTCCGTACTAACTACTTACCATAATACATAGTTCAGAGAGCTTGATTATTTTTATATATTTATCCTTTTGTATTTCAAATTTAGATTCTTTGAAGTTTTTCTTTTTGGAGTGTTATTGAGAACTATAGATGATTGTGCGATGGCATAAGATTGGTCATCATATTCATAAGACATAAAATTGCATTATTGAAACCAATGTATCTTTGGCTTTACAAAAGATATCTTCCTGCATTGTTTGGAATTGACTGTAAGTTTTTCCACATCAAATTCTCTCCAACGTCATTCTATATCATTTACCTATACATTTCTTTTACGTTTGAAGGCAGTTACTAATTCTTCGCTGCCTATTGGTGGGTGGTTGTCTGAATAAAGTCAAGAATTCTGTTAGTACTAACAATTATAAGGTTCAGATGTTTAACAATAGGAAAACTTCATAGGATCACTTTCACTGTCATTGTTTGAAGTGTTGTCTTCTGTAAAACAATTATATAATACGTCGCTTCACACCTATACTTCAATTCAAGCAATCAGCCAATAGTTTTCAATAAGATTCAATTGAAATCTGCAAAAATGACATAGGTCTATTAAAGACCTTCTTTGGGATGTAACAGTATTAACAGTTTTTACTACCACTCGATACAACAAGATTTTAAAACACTTTGAAATTGATTAGGTGGATACAGTTACATGCTGAGTAAATCAATATAGAAAATATCTTGACTTTTCTGTAAAATTAGATTACATAGTCTCTGCTTTATCTGCGTACGACTCATTTTAATATAAGATGTTGTATCCACACTTAGACTCATGTGCCTTCCCTTTCTCAAGTTACATCCAACTTAAATCATCCTCATGTTCTATTGTTAGTAATGGATATTATTATATTTACGATAAACAAAATGAGGTTGAAAGACTTTACTTTGGTCGCTAATTCGTATGTCATTGTTTGCCTGTACAAATGAAATCTTCTTGAATTGTTTGGATATCCTCTGAGTATTTCCACATCAAATTGTCTCCATACTCAGTTTACCTTAATCACCTATAGTTTACTAAAAACTTTCGACAACATTTTCAGCTACAGTGATGAGTATTGATGGGGTGTTGTTTGAATCAGTTCAGCGTATAATATTATCACTAACAATCATTTTAACCGTATTTCTGTTTCAAGTTCAATTTGTTTTAAAAAATTTACCTCATTTTCAGAGCTATAGTTATCGACTTAAATATTGAATATTTCAAAAATAATGTTGTTCTTCAATATTGATAAATTTGATTTGATGAATATTGAGTAACAAAATTCAGCTTTCTGTTCTCAACCTGTTTGTATTGTATTAATGATTACAAGATAACAATGCAATTTTTTACTAACAACTGTTATTTTCTTTTCACAGTGGTGGTCACAATGTGAATAAACTTCACGCGGAAATTATTTTCGATTTGAAGCAAATGCTTGACGGCCACAATGTTTTGGCAAAAACATTTAGAATGGTTAGAGATAGATTTCAGGAAGATAATGGATCCAATGTAAGACTCAGGTTGATAGGCAAAAGAAACACCGATGGAAGAAGATACAACCTACCTACGACTTCGGAGGTAGCTGCTTTGGTGGTTGGAGATTTTGAACCATCTAGAGAAGATAGAGATATCATTATTGAAAAAAAAAATGGAAAGTTGCAAAGGATAAATGAATTGAATGCTGCATATTTAGGTTTACAATATCCCTTATTATTTCCATATGGTGAAGATGGATACAGAGAAGATATAGGTTTGAATGGGGATAAGAATGGAGGAAGGCAAGCTGTGAGCATGCGAGAATATTTCGCATACAAAGTTCAAGAAAGGAAGAATGAATTTCCAACTATTGTGTTTGCTGGTAGATTGTTTCAACAGTTCTTGGTTGATGGATATACAATGATCGAATCTTCTCGATTGAAATATATTAGAACTCATCAAACACAATTAAGAGTTGCTATGTATAAAGGATTAGCAGACGCTGTTTTGCGTGGAAAGACAAATTCTTCTTCTATAGGGCAAAGGGTAATTATTGGTTCTAGCTTTGTTGGGGGTGCACGATATATGATCCAAAACTACCAGGATGCTATGGCAATATGCAAATGGGCTGGATACCCTGATCTTTTTATCACTTTTACCTGCAACCCAAAGTGGCCTGAGATTCAAAGATTTGTAAAGCATAGGGGATTAAAGCCCGAGGATCGACCAGACATTCTAGCAAGGGTTTTCAAAATAAAATTGGATCACTTAATAAAGGACTTGCGAGAAAATCAAGTTTTTGGAGCTGTAAAAGCAGGTATGTGAATCTTCTTTCAAAATAGATATTTACTAAAAAATTCTTACTATACATACACTAAAAGATTAGTTATCTAATTCTTTATTTACTTTTTAATGCATTGATTTATACGATTGAATTTCAAAAACGAGGATTGCCTCATGCTCATATCTTGCTTTTCCTACATGAACATAACAAATATCCAACAGCTTCGCATATTGATCAAATAATATCTGCTGAAATACCAGATGAGTCTGAGGATAAACATTATTACAATGTCGTCCAGAATTTTATGGTACATGGTCCATGTGGTTCTGCTAGACAATCTTCTCCGTGCATGCAAAACGGAAAATGTTCAAAGCATTTTCCAAAAAAATTTGTTGATTCAACAACAATAGATGAAGACGGATATCCTGTTTATAGAAGAAGGGATAATGGCAGAACTATAAAGAAGAATGGTGTTGACTTGGATAACAGGTTTGTGGTGCCGCACAATCGATTCTTATTGTTAAAGTATGGTGCCCATATTAATGTTGAATGGTGCAATCAGTCAAGATCCATAAAGTACTTATTTAAGTATGTGAATAAAGGACATGATCGTATCACCGCTGCATTTACTCAAACCTTGCAGGATGAAGGTTCGTCAAATGTAGATGAAATCAATATGTATTATGATTGTCGATATATTTCATCCTGTGAAGCTGCTTGGAGAATATTCAAATTTCCAATCCACCATAGAGAACCTCCTGTGGAAAGACTAGCATTTCATCTAAAAGATGAACAGACAGTCATTTTTTCTGATAATGATCCCATCGATCATGTTGCCAACAGACCAACAGTAAGAGATTCAATGTTTCATAAATGGTTTTGACGCAAACAGAGAGTATCCTGAAGCCAGAGAATTGACTTATGCGGAATTTCCTCTTAAGTTTGTTTGGAAAGCCAATAAAAAAATTTGGGAGCGGCGGAAAACATCTCAATTTTCTATTGGAAGGATATTCTTTGTCCCACCTGGGAGCGGAGAGCTTTATTATCTCAGATTGCTGTTGAATGTTGTCAAAGGTCCAACAAAGTATGAAGACTTAAGAACAATCAACGACATTGTTTATCCCACATTTAGAGATGCATGTTATGCACTGGGATTGCTAGATGATGATAAAGAGTATATTGACGCCATAAAGGAGGCAAGTAACTGGGGTATGCCATCATATCTTAGGCAGTTATTTGCTATGCTGCTGTTATCCAACTCAATGTCACGTCCAGAAAAAGTTTGGCAAGAAACTTGGGTATTGTTATCGGAAGATATCCTCCATGAAGTAAGACTGCTATTTTCTAATCCAGGTACTACGATAAATCTTAAGTTTCTTTTTATGGTATTTTGTGTGTGTTAAACTGCTGCCCCAAATTCTAATTTCAATGCTTGAATTTACCACAAACATAATAACTGTAACAAAACCAACAGCTGCACCTAAACTTCTACTAAATACCTGAAAGATATACTGCATCCCATTGAATTTAATTTGCTCTAAGCAGGCTGCTATACTCTCAAATATTTTACACTGCCACCCAAAACAATTTAAAATAAATTGCAAAATACTCCTCTGCTATTCCCTCTTCCAAAATGCTATAAACTATAAACACATTTAAAGGTCTGCAACAATGTGAAAACTATTACAACAATTCTGTCTGATTTGTCTGTGAGTCCAAGATTTTGCAGACTCATTCCAGAGTTCTTCATGTCCACTTACTGTTAAATACTTAAAGCAGTCTAAACTTTCTTGAAATTACTATACATCAAAATTAATTAAGCAGACTTAGTTTGAATCGTTAGTTTTAATCAAGAGTAATCTATATCAGTTGATGAAACAAACTATAGGCGAAGATTGGTTTACAGAGTTGAAGGCAAAGGAATCTCATATATTTAATCTAAATCCATTGATACTGTAATAATATTAATACAAATTATAAAGGTAACAAGTTTACGAACACACTTATGTGTTTGTACAAACTCCTGCTTGCTGATCTGTTTAGTTAGTAATGTGCAGAGGTTAACACTTAAAAAATGTACTCGATTCAGCTGAAAAAGACATTTTATTTCAGCAGTTTTTAAAAAATGAAAGCAAAAACAATAACAATTACATGTTTCAATAGCTCGGAGTCTTTAAGGAGCCGAATCAAAAATTCTTCTATTGAGTGAACTTTTTCATCTATGAGGCCTTTCTTACCACCACGGCCTAAATTTTTCAAGCGCTTTACCCGTCCGTTAAAGATGGGTTATCATGCTTCTCATGGTATGCAAATAGAAAACCACAAGTTGTCAGCATGTAGGTAAAATAGTAAATTCCCTTATGGATTCGATATCAATTGGAATATTTATCTTCATAGTTTTGCCTGATTACTGATAACAATTGAACTACAACGAAGATAAGGATATTTTTGGGATGCCAAAGATTGAAGTATAGAAACTGAAATAATCATCAACTTCAGTTTCTATGCATCAAAATGAATTAAGCAAACTTAGTTTGTATCGTTTAGTTTTAAGCAAGAGTATTCTATATCGCTTGATGACATAAATTAGAGGCGAAGATTGAATTACACAGTTTAACCCAAGGAATCTCATATATTTAATTTAAATATATTAATACTGTAAAAATATTAACACATATTATAAAGCCAACAAGGTATGAACACACTTATGAGTCTGTACAAACTCCTGCTTGCTCATTTACTTAGTTAGTAATCTGAAGAGGTGAAAATTTAAAAATTTAATCGATTCAGCTGAACAAGACATTTTATTTCAGCAGTACTTAAAAAATGAAAGCAAAAACAATAACTATTACTCCCTCCGTCCCAATTTATGTGGCACCATTTCCTTTTTGTTTGTCCCAAAATAAGTGGCACCTTTCCTTTTTTGACAACTATTTAATGCATCATCCCTATTTTACCCTTGTTGGGCCCTACATACTTTTAAACCTACCAACAACTTTTTTATTACTCAAATATTCTCTCTCTTACTTTTTCAAGGGTAAAATTGATACTTAACAAGGTCAACCTCTATTTTCTTAAACTCCGTGCCATGTCAAATGGTGCCACATAAATTGGGACGGAGGGAGTACATGTTTGAGTCGCTCAGAGTCTTTGAGGAGAAGAATCTGAAAGTCGTCTACTGAGTGAATAGGGAGGGGAAACATTTCTGTGTGCGATTTACACCTTTCCCATTGTTTGTACTATTATCTAACTTACTGGTTTATATGCTCAATATCAATGAATCATCCATCTCTTCTGATCCCACTACTAAGTGGCACTAACTGAATGTATTCCTGATTCCTGATTCCTATGTGGCACTAATTTAGTTATATTAAATTATGATTTAGGTTTTTTAGGCTGACAAAGTAAGAACCTATGTCGTTTTAATTTGATGATATAAATTGGTAGGTGAATAAAAGTTGAACTCAAATTTCATCTCTTTTTGATCGTATGGTTACGGATTGTTTTTCCTGTTATTTATTTAGTATGTGTAGTCGTAAAAATATAAAATTGATGCACAGGTCCTTTTACAGTTTGATTGCTATTAAATTTATATCTTCTTATCTTATTTTAAGAGGCAGAGCTAACAGATGATGAAGTAAAAAATCGTTGCTTGCAAAAGGTGGAAAGAATTTTAAAAGGATGTGGAAAAACTCTACTTGATTTTCCAACAATGCCAATAGCTGTATACCATGAGGATGAAGTTGACAATAGCAATCGATTAATCAACGACGAGTTGCAGTATAATAAGAGATCTTTAAAAGAGGAACATCAGCGATTGTTAAGCAACTTGACAACTGAACAAAGGTCAGTTTATAATAGAATTATATCAGCTGTGGATAAAAATAAAGGTGGGTTGTTCTTTTTATATGGTTATGGAGGAACAGGAAAGACATATATTTGGAGGACTCTATCATCGATGCTTCGATCAAGAGGAGATATTGTCTTAACTGTTGCATCAAGTGGTATCGCTTCTCTTTTGTTACCAGGTGGTCGAACAGCTCATTCAAGATTTGCAATTCCACTCACTCCTAATGAGGATTCAACATGCAATATCAAACAAGGTAGTCCTCTTGCAAATTTAATTATCAAGACAAAGTTGATTATTTGGAATGAGGCACCAATGATGCATAGATACTGTTTTGAAGCCCTTGACAAAACTCTAAGAGATATTCTTAGATTTGATGTTCCATCCAGTTTAGACCAACCATTTGGGGGTAAGACAGTTGTTCTAAGCGGTGACTTTAGACAAATTTTGCCTGTTATTCCAAAAGGTAGCAGACAAGATATTGTAAATGCCACCATAAATTCATCATATTTATGGTACCACTGCCAAGTTTTACAACTTACAAGAAACATGAGGTTGCAAGGAAATCAATTGGGCGAACACTCTAATGAGGTAAGAGATTTTTCTAACTGGATTTTAGCAATTGGTGATGGAAGGATAGAAAACTCCATTGACGGAATTGAAAGTGTTGAAATCCCAAATGATCTTCTCATTAATAATTGTGATGATCCAATAGCAGCCATTGTACAAAGTACATACCCAGATTATTTATCCCACTCAACTGACATAGATTACCTACAGCATCGAGCAATTCTTGCTCCAACCCTTGACATGGTAGAATCAGTTAATGAGTATATGGTATCACTCAATCACAATCCAGAAAAGATATACCTCAGTTCTGACACAATATGTATGTCTGATCAATCTTTTACAAGTTCAGAACACATATACACAACAGAATTCTTGAATAGTATAAAATGTTCAGGAATACCAAACCACTTTATTAGTTTAAAAGTTGGTGTTCCAGTGATGTTGTTGAGAAATATTGACCAATCCTCCGGATTGTGTAATGGTACCAGGTTAATCATTACAAGACTTGGAAATAGGGTTATTGAATCAAAGGTTTTATCTGGTAAAATGGCTGGTCAAAGAGTGTTTATCCCAAGAATGACGCTGACTCCTTCAGATACAAGAATACCTTTTAAGTTTCAGCGAAGACAATTTCCAATTGTGGTATCTTTTGCAATGACCATTAACAAAAGTCAGGGTCAATCATTAGCTAATGTGGGAATATTTTTGAAGAAACCAGTATTTACACATGGTCAACTGTACGTGGCGCTATCTCGGGTGACAAGTAGAAAGGGGCTAAAAATTTTAGTTTATGACGAGAATGGAAAAGTAACATCTGTAGCTAAAAATGTAGTGTATAAAGAAGTGTTTCGTAATTTAATTTGAGACTATTAGTTTATGTTTTCTGTTTTTAAGATAGATTTCTATTTTTGCTGGCCAATTGACAACTTGGATATACATAATGATAAATGATCCGACCAGTTTTTGCATTATTACTGTTGTAAACTGATGGCGTACAGTTTCCTTGATTCATAGTAATTCCTAGAAGATTAGGCTGTTTTGATTTTGACAAACAAGTGTAGATGAATTGCTATCAGTCAAATCGGCATCACAGTCGAAGCAGACAATAGATGTCACAGTCTTAGAAATCAAGGTACGCTCCGGACTTACTGTTATAGTTTACTATATATATCATTTCAAATTATTTACTTAATGTCTGACATTCCTATCATCTTCTTATATGCATGTTATGCATATTTCATTCCGTTATATCCAAATTGTGATTGGGTGTTCAATTATTCTAGGTGGAATGCATAAAGTATGCCACATATGTTTTCAGATTAGTGTAAATTTATGATATCAATGGATAGAGGAGAAGTTTACCTATTCTCAACGATTTACAGTTAAACTTTACTGAGTTTAACATGAACTCCGAAATTTCTGCAACCCGTCAATAATCAGACACTCAATCAAAGCAGACAGATTAATTCATTTTGGCTTTGGAAACAAAGGTTAGTGAAACTTCTGAAATTATGAATCTTTAAGTATATTGATGCATACTAAAGCCATAAAGCTTTGGCTGCTTTGACTATTGAACAGAAACTTCACAGCGCTTGAAGTAGATAGGAATAGAGATAAATTAACGTTCAGAAGTATCATGACTTATCGTTTACAGATAATATATGCATAGGCAGATATTGCCTTTCCAGAATTAGTCCAAGCACCTTTCCTACAATGTTATACCACCCCTGTATTTTGTCGAGAATCAGTATAGCAGCAAAACTTGATTTTGATTATGCATCTTTGCGCATTACTCTTTGACTCACTACACATTGTTGGCTTTACGTTAAGTACCTGTAGTTACATAATAAGTAAACGTCGCTCACTTTAGGTTGGAAAGAAAGTGAAACATTGTACCATACGATGAATATGTGATTTTCAACAGTTAACAATACGATGTGAAATTAGACAATATACCTACATCATCCCACAGTAAATTTGAATACAAGAATTGTTGGATGTCTGATATTAACTATGAGATGAATATAATTCAGGTAAGGAACTTGCTCTTTTTTTCACAAGGAATAGAATGTTCAAGAATGGTGCATAGCCAAAAATGATTAGTCTATGTAGATACTGGTCCTTAGGACATATTATAAAGGCAACAAGCCTATGAACAAACTTATGAGTCTGTACAAACTCATGCTTTTTGATCTATTGAGTTAGTAAATTACAGAGGTTAACAGTTTTATAATTTACTCAATTTAGAAAAAAGACATTTGATTACAGGGGTACTGAACAGCTGCAGACTAAAAAATGAAAGCAAAAACAATACCAATTACATGTTTGTGTCGCTCGCGGTCTTTCAGGAACAGAATCACAAAGTCCACTACTGAGTGAACAATTTCATCTCAGAGGTCTTTCTTACCACCTCGGCCTATGTTTTTCAAGCGATGTACCCCATCTGTTAGAGATGGGGGATCATGCTACTCATGGTAAGAAAATAAAAAACCAGCAGATGTCAGCATGTAGCTATTATCCTAGATTCCCTGATGATTTTGCTGTTGTTTGCATTTCATCAGATAGTTTAACAGGGATGGTCATAGTAATTCACAGAAACCTTAAGCTGCTTTTAGCTATGAATAGCAGCAATACATCAAGCACTCTCCAAGGAGTCTGCAGTCAAATCGGACACACAGACAAAGTCGATTGATATGTTAATGGAGTAATCAAAAATCTGTTTGCATCCAAACTATTGACAATAAGATAAGATATCAGCGCGTAATACAATTATTTTATCTTGTGCGATACAGTTATTTTATATACTAATTACTATGTGTAGAAATTACTGACCAACCTTCATATATGTGGTCTCTTGCTTTTATGATGTCTGATTTTAACTTTGTTTAATAACACTTTCTCATGGGAGGAGTTTCGGAGGATAAGTTACTGTCTACTCACAAGTAAAATTATCATACGTTTTTATGGTGTTCCTTAACTGCTATCCTCACCACTTCTTCACCGTCTTATAATTCTCCTTATTCATCCGCTTTTCATACGCGCTTTTGCTATCCAGTAACTTCCTGTATGCAACCTTCTTAGCTTCCACTTTCCCTTGGATCACTTTCGGTGTATGCCCTCTATGATTTACTTTCTCCTGTAATGTTCTCAAACAATGAATCTTTAAGCCTAATTAGGAATTAACTCAACAGACATAGGAGTCTTTAGAAGTCCAACTACGCTATTTACACTCATGCTCTGATGTGGTTGTCACTTGACCAAACACTTATATCGACTCTGTCTGATATTTCTTGAAAGATTTAGTCAGTGAAAGTTTGCATTACACACCTGTTATTTTCTTCTCAAAGTTAATTAGCTTATTATTCACTCTTTTAGAAGTCCAACTTAAAATGGATAATTTTTATAACAGCTTACAAGTTTAAATACAACTGATTATGTTTCGACTAACTCAAAAAGAAAATGCAGTTGACCTCAGTGTACATTAATAGCGGACACTTTACCTGACCGCTATAGTATCAGTAACAAGAACTAAGCTTTTTATCATGACAACCAATCGCACATCATCAATCATCCCTTAAAAACTATTCTGCATCTGCTGTAGGTAAATTTTCACAGATCTGCATACCTGTCGCATTAACATACCTGTCACTGTCACTGTGTTTGTTGTTAACACAACACTGTGACACTTGCTAAATCATCGATATGCCAGGAAATGATGTAAATACTTTCATGAACTTTGGCAGCGAAGAAATTCTTCACATGTGGTA
The DNA here is from genome assembly GCA_037355625.1 of Petunia x hybrida. Lineage (NCBI taxonomy): Eukaryota > Viridiplantae > Streptophyta > Magnoliopsida > Solanales > Solanaceae > Petunia > Petunia x hybrida. The sequence goes on along the minus strand of JBBBVM010000090.1, from coordinate 6,530,460 downwards.
AGCCTCACATGCTATAATACATGTGATTAGTTTAACTCAACCGATGTTTCTACTAAGTCTAATAGAAAATGCAGTTGATCGAACTGTAGATTTTCAGTTGAATCTTGCAATTTTACTTCACCTAGCAATCTGTTGAAATTTGCACCTAATAGTATCAGTAGCCGGAAATTAATTTTTTATCATACAATATCACTTCTCATCAATTAACTGTATGCAGCTCTTCTGCATCTGCTGGAACTAAGTTTTTCAAAACCTGCATAGCTGTTGACTTAATCTCATTATGCATTATATTTTTACCCGTCGTCTTTTTTCTGATTATATTGATCATTTATCTTCAGAAACTAACTCTCTATATATGAGACATCACTGTGATTTGTTGTTGATACAACACTGTGACACTTTCGAATACAACAATACGATAGGAACAGATTTAGAGAATTTGCTGAGCTTCGGCAGCAAAGATAATCTTCATTTTTGCTAATCCTAGACAACTCAAAAATACTGCTTTGGATAGTTTATTTGTTTACTAAATAATTTTCAATAGCCTTTCATCAATTATGCTGCTCCTGTTAACCTGTAATCCTGTACTACATGATAGTGTGGAAAAGCTTGTGCGCAATATTGAAATCGCTTATTGGGGCGTCAAACAGATTACTGCATTACAGCTTGATACATCCTGGTGCTCGGCATAAAACATTTATCTCAAGGTCAGGTTGACATTAATTATATGTAGGGATAAATGCCTTATATAGTTTTGATTCTTTGAAATGTTCAGCCCTTACTAAACCAGTAGGTACGGAAAGACGCTGACAAATGTACCTCCTGAAAGATTCGTTTCAGTTGTTAAGACCTATTAAGGCTGCCTAATAGAATTGATCAAAAGTTGAGAATCGAAATATAATTGAATAAAGTATTTTATTATCCACCACACTTTATTTGTTGCGTTCAATTATTACAATGTTATTTGTTAGTATTAAAAACACATTACTTTATCCTAAAACTTTGCCATTCCATTCAGCTGTTTGCAGAATACGAAAAATATCGTTGGGATATAAAAGATTGATACAAAACCTATCAATCACAACTGCACCTGTCCTATTTTGATGGTGCGGAAAGGTTGTGCGCAAAATTGATTTCGGTTATTGAGCCGTCAAACATATTACTGTGCATTACATCTTGATGCATGCTGGTGCTCGGCATAAAAGTATTATCTCAAGGTCACGATGCCAAAAATTATATGTAATGATAAATAAGTTATATAAATTTGATTCTTTGAAATGTTCACCAGTTACTAAACCACTAGCTACCGAAAGACACTAACAAAGGTACTTCACGAGAATTTTGTTAAACTTGGTATCGCCTATTAAGGTTGACTATATAGAATTCTTCCAAAGATCAAAATTGAAATATAATTGATTAAGGTATTATATTATCCAACAAACTTTATTGGTTGCGATCGCTACAATTGTTTGGCAAAATATGAAGAGTTCTGCAGTGATATAAAAGATTGTTAAATCACATATCTGTCATGGAGAAACGATAAGTCGTACACCACATACTTCAGCACTCATCAACCATTCAATTTCTTGAAAATTGAATGCATGTATTCAAAATATGTTAAAGTTATAAAACTAAGGAGATACAAATTTTATATATTACAACATAAGCGTCGCAGTTAATATAGGCCGCGCAACCGCGCGACTATACTAGTAAAGGTAAATCTACAAACAAAATATCATCACTTAATCTGTAACACATCTCTCTCCACTTCCATCAAATTACGATTTCTCTTACTTTCTTTTAAGTTTTTCTTCCAAATTTATTCATCCCATTTTTTTCTTAGTCGTTATACCTGTAATATTCACCAAATATTTAGTCGTTATTCATGTCTGAAATATAAAATAAATATTTTGGATATGGTTCAATACATACAAATATGTACAATAAGTTAGATGTATTTCAATATATGCAGATATATACAAAATATGCAATTTTTAGTTTAGATATATTACAATATATTAATATTTTAATATATGAAAATATGTACAATATTTTAGATGTATTTCAATATATGCAAATATGTCAATATTTTAGATGTATTTCAATATATGCAAATATGTCAATATATGCACTTTTTATTTTAGAAATATTTTAGATATATTGTAGATATTTTTTCCCTTTCAACGAGATACAAAAGTTATATATGTGATAAAGTATTGAATGAATATTCAGTCGCCTATTACAAGAGCAAATATTTTCCTACAGCTTCAATGGTTTTTTTTAAAAAAAAAATTCTTAAGTTGTTCTATATTTCTTGTAGTTTGAACAATGTTGATGATATATATTGGTTCCTTGAATCGTGGAGTTAGTGATAAATGATGAATCTAAAAAATTGCATGATATATATGCAATAAATAGAATCCCATAATTTTAGGTGGTAAATATATAAAGAGTTTCAATTTTTATTACATCAATTTTTTAATTATATATTTTTAAATATATTATTCATATAGTATTCAATTTTTATTTATAAGGTATTCATTATTTATTTTTAGAGTATTCACATTTTCAAGAAAATTTTATTTTTTTATTCATATAATATTATCATTATATGCATGATTTATACAGTATACAAACTTCAGATATATAAATTACTATCTCCATGTATACAAACTTTTAACTTCAGATATGCATTGATCATGTCAATATACAGTGTCGAGTTTTTTTACTCATACTCTATTATGTTTTTTATTCCTATAATATTCACATTTTATTTAAACAATATCTATTTTTTATTTATACAGTAGTCACGTTTATCCATACCAATTTTAAAAAAAATTATTGTAAAGACATAATTTATACCATTATATTGACGATTATTAAAAATATATCACAAATCTATTAAATAAATATCAAGTGTATCGTCATATCTCAAATACAGAAACAACCCAAATATGCATATCTTTTACGTCATATATATCTCAAATATACATAAACATCACATGCATACATATCTTATACGTCAAATATATCTCAAATATATATAAACACCCCATGTATGCGTATCTTTGCCATTAAAACTGCACAATTGTACCCAAAAATAAAAATAAAAAACGGTTAAAAACTATGAATACCAACTAAAACTCAGAAAAAATTTATGATATTTAAATTGTATTAAAAATATATCATCAAAATAATCAAATAAAAAATAAATACATGCAGAATTACCAAAAAATTTAAAATTTTGATTTATAGCTTTAGTTATGATAAGAGCAAAAAATTAGGAGATAACTCACATTCTCAATGAGTAATTAATTGGAATCTAAAAAAATATTAAATGCATGCAGTAGGCACACTAAGAGGAAAAATCGCAAGTTCCCTAAAATTAGGCACGATTAGAGGGAAGTTGATCAGTTTTTAAAAATGGCTACTAAAAGATAGTTAAATAAGTCTAAATGTCTATATACTATAAATTAGAATAAATGTATCTATTTTCTGTTAAAGGCACTTCTAAATGTCTATACAATGTAAAAATTCCTTCGTTAAAATTGAAGTCCAACTAAGGCCCAATAATGAGCGATACAAAAAAATTTCACCGGGTGCCCTCCATAAGAAGTAATTTACAAGATTGCTCCCGTTTAATAATATTTTAGTAAAATACTCTTATACAAAGACAAGTGTTGTCTTGCAAACACTTCAAGTTATATGGCGAGAATGCACGAAGAGATTAGAAGGGCAAGTGTTGTCTTTTTTCATTGCTTACGACCAAGTGCTGAGAAGTGTTGCCTTTTGCCAACACTTAGAGAGGGGCAAAGGCAAGCCTTGGACCCGTGCCAAGATATTGACAGGGGTGGTTTCGTCCAGAATTTTTTTATTAAACTTAACGGAAGCATCTTCGCAAAACCACTGTTAATGCGAGCAAAGAGGCAAACCATTGCTTCTGGTGTCATATTTCTGTAAATGGGCCAAACAATTCAATGGGGCTGAATTGCCGAACTATGACACCATAGGCAATGGTTTTCCTTTTAACTCTACATAACAGTGGTTTAGTAAAAATATGCTCTGCTTCGTTAATGATTAAACTTTGGATGAAAATACCCCTATGAATCATATAACGACGTATGTATTTCCATCATCCTTTTCTCCGTAAGTACTGTCTAAGAGACATCACTTGTCTTTATGCCCTCTTTTTAAGCAACCACTTGCCCCTTTAATCTCACATTCTCCCAGAATTGTTGTTTGGGTAGCACTTGGTCCTAAGAGGTAGCACTTGCTTTTGGCCCCTCTTTCTTAGTAATACTTGCACTTGAATCTCACATTCTCCTATAGAATTCTAATCTCTTCATGCATGCTCCGAGATAACTTGAAGTGCTGCCTAAGCAACTCTTGATACTTGACCTATTCTTAAAAGGCAGTACTTGCAAATTGATAATCTGAAGTGTTACTACGGAGCAAGCGGATGGAGTTTTGATAGAACTATGTTAAATGAGGGCAATCTCTCAAAACCAATCAATTTGAGGACACCGGGTGAAATTTCTCGGGAAAAGTCAGAAAGTTTGTTAAAATTGGGAGAATTACACGATTATGACACCTTAGGCAATGGTTTGCCTAACTGACCTCGCTTAAAATGGTTTGCAAGAATGGCTTTCACTAACTTTAAGTAAGTGCTACTACGGGGAAAGTATTTGACCTTTTATAACTTGAAGTGCTATTCGCAGACGAAAATACCCCTACGAAAATCTTATATTGACGCCCGCATCCTGCCATCCCTTTTAAGTAAGTGCTACCCTCGTGGTCACTTAACCCTTTATCTCTTTCAATATTTTCCCCAGATAACTTGAAATGCTACCTTGCAGGAAGCACTTGCAGCATTTGTCAATCCCTTTTAAGTAAGTGATGTCCATGTGGTAGCACTTGACCTTTTATCTCTTTTAACATTCTCCCAAATAACTTGAAGTGCTACCCCCGCAGGCAGCACTTGCCCTTTATATTTCCCAAAGAGACAGTTTTTACATTGAAGTGTTGCACCTGTGGTAGCACTTGTCAATTTATAACTTGAAGTGTTGTCCCCGAAGCCATTTTGCTAAACCATTCTTAAGTGGGGACAAAAAACAATAACCAGGGATAATGGGTATATGTAGTAAACTTTTTGGGTTAAAATTATGGGACAATTACATTGAGAGACACCCCACTCATGAAAATTACCAAAAAAGACCCATATTTTGCTACCTTACATGACATAGCACCCCCTCCCTTTTTTTTATTTTTTCTTTCACTCCATAGCACCCCCTTTTTAAAGAAAAAAAACCCTAGACCCCATTTTTCCTCTCCTCCTTCCCTCCTTCCCATTTTTCTCTCTTCTCTTCCCCATTACACCTAACCCCGCCGCCACCCCCCCCAACCCTTCCACTGCCCCCACCGTCATCCCCTATCCTCCAAGCCACTGATGCCGTCGCCGCCGAGGTCACCACCACCGCCGCCGCCGCTGCTTCTTCTTCTTCTTTTCTTTTTTTTTTTTTTTTGCTTTTTCAATAGCAATGTTGATTTTCGTTGTATATTCCGATCAAAACTCCGGTGAGGAGTTTATTTATCAAGTTTCTTCTTTTTCTTCACTTTTATCATAAAAATTCATTGAGATCTACTTGTTTTTTATTAAAACTTTTGTTTAATGTTTAGATCTAGTGTTTTTCTTGTATAAAACTGTATAGATCTTGGATATTTGTTAAGCTTTTGTGTAAAATCTGCCCGAGGCACTGTTTAACATTATTTTTGTGAGTTTATACACTTTTATACATTTTTATACAAGTTTATACAATTCTATAAAAGTGTATAAAAATGTATAAAAGTGTATATGTACGCATTAACAGTGTATAAAACACATTCTATGCATTGTAAATTTTGTATAAAGTTGTATATGCGTCTATGAACAATGAATAAAATAGTATAAATTTCAGATTTGTGCACTTTTTATGGATGTTTTGTATAAAATTTATATTTTGTGTATATTTTTTGTATTTTCCATCTTGCATACACAATTTTATATGTATTTACATGTATAATTTATTATTTTGATAGATTTAGGTGTATAAAATTATCAAAAAATAATTATTTAAACAAATCCACAAATAAAATAAACAAATCCGGTGAATTTTTGGTTTTCCGGCCACCGGCCACCGCCGGCCGGCAGCGGCAGCGGTGGCAGGTTGGTTTCTGGTGGTGGGGCAGTGGTGGGGGAGGGTGAGGGAGTGGTTCCTTGGGTTTTTAGTTTAAATGGGTGCTATGTTATGTAATTTTGAAAGTAAGATAGTGCTATGTTGTGTAATGTAAAAATAAAAGGGTGTTATGGATGAAATGTGGCCCCTCATTTGTAATTTTGTATTGTGGGCTACCTAGTTTTGTAAATTGGGAAATTTTGATCACTAGCCATTTTTGGACGCGCTCAATGGGGACTATCCACCGTTTCAAAATTCATTGAAGAATAGCCAAAAATTCGCGCGCACACTTAAGCTCCATTAGCGTTGGAAAAACACCCCAGACTAGCCCCATAACAAAAAACTGGGGCTTTGAACAAAACTTGTTCAAAGCCCAAGTATTTTGTTATGGGACTTTATATATAAAGCTGAGTCCCATAACAAAATGATGGGGCTTTGAACAAGTTTTGTTCACAGCCCCAGCATTTTGTTATGGGTTATGAGACTTTATGTATAAAGCTTCAGTCCCATAATAATGCTGGGGCTTTGAACAAGTTTTGTTCACAGCCCCAGCATTTTGTTATGGGACTGAAGCTTTATACATAGTCCCATAACAAAATGCTGGGGCCTTGAACAAAACTTGTTCAAAAGCCCCAGTATTTATACTGGGGTTAGTTTACTGAAGCTTCCTCAGTACAAATACTGGGGCCTTGAACAAAACTTGTTCAAGGCCCCAGTATTTATACTGGGATTTGTCCGGAGGTGGCTATTTCTCAGCGAATTTGTTTTTGACGGCTACAAATCAATTAACGCGCGCCAAACAGGCCCCTACACTAAATTTTTACTTGTAAATTACCCCAATATAAGCCCACTAATGAGTTGAAAAAAATGGAATTTTACCCGATGTCCCCAGTTTGACTGCATTGAGGGTTTATCCCTATTTTACATAGTTTTAAGTGATTGGCCTCCAGCTTGGTAAGTATACCTTGCCAAAACTTCAAGACAATTTATCTAGAGAAGGAGGGAGAGAGATTGTGTGTCATTAATTAGGTATTGAGAAATATTTTCATCCGAATATTATTCATTAAATCGGTGAAAGTTTATTTTTGCTAAATCAAGTTAAAAGAGGTCAAAAAGTTTGAACGCGCAATATTTATATCAGTTTGGCCCATGTCCATAGAGTTAGGAGTCAAGTATGTGAAATTTTGATGCGTAGCCATTTTTGGACGCACTCAAACAGTTTTATCCACTATTTCAAAATTAATTGAGAAATAGCCAAAAATTTGCGCACATACTTACGCTCCATTAGCGTTTTAAAAACACTCCAGACTAGTCCCATAACAAAATACTGAGAACTTGTTCAAAGCCTAAGTATTTTGTTATGGGACTGAAGCTTTATACAAAGTCCCATAACTAAATAATCTCATAACAAAATAATGAGACCTTGAACTAACATGTTCAAATGTCCCATTATTTTGTTATGAGACTTTATCCCATAACAGAATAATTGGATTAAGGGATAAATCCCATTATTTTGTTATGGGACTTTATATATAATGCTTCAGTCCCATAACAAAATACTGGGGCTTTGAACAAGTGTTCAAAGCCCCAATATTTTGTTATGGGACTGAAGCTTTATACAAATTTCCCATAACAAAATAATGGAGCTTTGAACAAAGCCCCAGTATTTTATAGTGGGGTTAGTTTACTGAAGCTTCCCAGTATAAATACTGGGGCTTGTCCGAAGGTGGCTATTTTTCAGCGAATTTATTTTTGACGGCTACAAATCAATTAGCGCGCGCCAAATAGATCCCTACGCAAAATTTTTAATTCAAGTATGGCTTTCATTTTCATGTGATATATGTATGTAAAAAAAAAAAAAAAAAAAAAAAAAGGGAGATCGGTTAAATAAAACACAAAGATCTTTGTAGTATCTATCTTCTTTTAAACAAATTGTAACTGGCTATAATAGATCATTTAATCGTTAGATTCATTTAGGTTGGAAGGGTAAAAATCAAATTAGAACTAACCCAGATCAACTTATAAGAGAGTTCCACAAACAATAAAAAGAGACAACAAATGCTTTTTTTAATGTATGATACAATTTACTGCTTTAATTGTAAATAATTTTTTGCTACTTAACTGTAAATCTAGAAAATAAAACAAAATGGAAGAGTGATAATAAAGATTGGCTCATAAGCCAAACAAACTGTCTAAACCAGTCCATCTGACACTAAAAAATAAAGCTTGAACATTGTTAACCAAATGCTTTTGATAGCTCAGTTTCTAACATTGCAAAAAATGTATTTTGAATTAAGGTTTGTCAAACCCTAAGCTGCTACTTAGAAAGGGGGCGTTGCGGGTAAGGCAAAAGAAAAGGTGTCCGCCTAGACTACTGCCAATTGAAATCCAGACACTTTTTTCTATTTTCGCTTAGATGTGCTCGGCAGATGCTAAAGTCAGAGCGTGATGGCAAGAATTGATTGGGGAGATGCCCTTAAAGATCACTTACCCAGCTTTGGAAGGACATGAGTGGAGATGGGCTGATCCATAATGAATGAAAAGCCCGAAATTTCTAACTGATTTCCTATATACTGCAATTCTTTTCATTTGAGATGTTCTGTAAAATTATATGAGCTTAGAAATACTTCAGGTTCATGGTCAGAAGCAAAATGATTAGAGATGATTAGGCTGTCCAAAATTAATCTCCCACTAACAGAAAACTACAATGGTGGCAGAAATCAAACAATAGCTGTAATGATTTGTTGACCCATAAGTTACAAATACATAACACATGGTATCAATAATTCCCATTTGTAACTTTACAAAGTGGAAACATTTGGTCGTGCCAACAACTACGTTCAAATAGAAAAGTATTCGATCAAAACAACTCTACTGATGATTTGTTTCTCATTATATGCAAATGACAAGGCCAACACTCAACAGGTTTTCTCCAAATTTGCTGAATAAGATCTCTTCCTTTCTGAAAAGAGAATGCCACTTTTTCTTTTATCTCATATCTAACATCTCACAAAGTTTTCCAACTAGTAGACAATATAATCATCATGTCGAAATCAGATTGTGTTTCATAATCTTACAACTGAAAATGCCAAAACTGCTCCGATGTATTGAAAAATGTCTAACAATATACTCCGTTCACCTATTTTGCCAATAATGTACATAGTTCGGAGGTTTGCAAAAATACCCAAAATTAAAATATTTATCCGCCTCTACTCATAAGTTTCATATTTACGAGCCCCTATCATCATTGTTAAGAACTATGGGATCAAAATAATTTCGTATGTATTTAGGGGACGATTATATTAGAGTAGAAGTATAGTTCAACTTGTTTTTTACTATTCATATATGATCAGAAATCTAGTCAAGTTAGTAATGAGAAAAGCAGGTGGCTAGCTGCAAGGTGCAAGCTATGATGTTGAGTTAATTTCCATGACAGTGAAACTTAAATTTGGCTGCCAATGAATTTTTTTTTATATAAGTTGACTGCCACTGTCTAACTTATTAATGAAAGAATAATTTAAATAATATAAGCATTAACTAATAGAAAAAGGTGGAAGTGTTTGCTACATTTAAGTTTACATTTGAAAATCTCGTCCAAGAAAATGCAGTGACAACGCCGTAGTTCTAAGGTTGTTTACAAATTTGGATTAAACTAACATATCCTTAATAAACTAATAATAAGTCCATGCACATAATTAAATAAGCTATCAAGAACTTCAAAATCTTTTAAATTTCAAGTAGCTAGCCTTGTTTGGCTTGTAAAACGTAAATGGATTATTATTTTTTTCCTCTGATGTCTGTTATACGCATTGGAACTCCGACATATTTAATTTCACACAGTGTAAGGTTCATTTCTAAAAGAGCGCTCCATATCAAAATTATTAATAGAATTTGAATCGGTGATTTTTAATTAGTTAAGTGTGAAAGGATCATATCCATCCTAACACTAACGGTTGATAGTTGTAAATACTCCCTCCGTCCCATTTTAGTTGTCGCTTTAGCAAGTTTCATTTGTCCCAAATTAGTTGTCGCTTTAGCATTTCAAGACATTTTTAACCAATTCTTTCCAACTATGCCCATATTTAATAAAGGAGTATTTCCTAAAAAAGTCAATCCAGTTTCATTTATTAGTGGTAAAATAGTAAAAGACATACCCTATTTATTGATTTCTTAATGGGCGTGCATAAGCCTAAAGTGACAACTAAAATGGGACGGAGGGAGTAGATTATTAATATAATTATACCACATAGTAACCCTTTAGGCTTAAATAAAACCTACCAATTCAGTTCCCACTTCCCACCTCGATAACACTGCAAAATTTTCAAAAGAAATTAATTGATGTGTTGTCTGATAACATACACCCATTTAATTCCATTTGGACTGGTAATTGGTTAGTTATAAAAAACCAAGCTACAGCTATCATTGCACTGTTATATGGAGTTTGTTTCAAATAAAAAAAAATGTTAAGTAGAGGACACAAATTAAATCAGATAAAATTTTCTGCAACTACAATAAAAAATTTATTGCAGGTGTCTGGATTTAAGAGGTGCCGGGCCATAAAAATTATGACTTTCTTAACATTTCTTGTGATGCTTCCAAGGAACAGATCGATTAATTTTTGCATGTTAACTTAAAACATGAAGAAGGAAACAAATATTATGAGGCAGTACTGGGTCAGGGAGAAGGAGGTGGGGGCAAAATTACTAAAAAACAAAAGTGAGAAAATAAATGGAATAAATGCATTATTCTTCTATCAAGTATATATTTGCATTCATGTCTAGTACTGAACGGCAGTACTGAAGTTGCTTAGTCAATTACGGTATCAAATGATTACTACTCTACTTCTAGTAGTAACCCTAGCTAGATCTATGAATTTAAGTGTAGTACTATACCTTCGTCTTGAATTTAATCTGTTCATATGCTCAATTAATATTGATTTTCAAAGACTATAGACTAGCGTTTGGACATAGATTCCCAAATAGTTTTTGGAAAATATTTTTTCTGTGAAGTTTGATATAAAAATGAAAAAGTGTTTGGACATATTTTTTGGAAACAAATTTTTTGGCTCAAAAAGAGCCTTTGAGCACTTTTTGAGCTTTTGGAGTTTTTTTGGAGAAGTTTAGCCCAAATAGCATAAACAAATAGTTTTTCTCCCAAAAATTTCAAAAAAATATTCCCAAAAACTATAAACAAACGGGGGCTAGATATACAGGAGAAATTGTTTGTCATCCAAGAATTAATAGTGTGATGAGCTTATACGATGATCATCAATTGTAAATGTTATTATCTCAAATCCATATTATTTGTCTGTTGATTTTATTCGTTTTTTCGCACAACCCCTTAAAAAAGATGTTCAATAGCCAAAATCATATAGTAAGTATTAGTCTATTTTTTCTGATTCATAAACATCTCATTTGGTTAAAGCTCTATTAATTTGAAATTATAAGGTTGAATATGGATATAAAAAGGTTTATCATTTTCTCTAAAATCTCAAATAATTGGAAACAAATTGCTAATATTTGGATTGAATAAGTAAGCATCAATACTCAAAGTCTTCTGAAAAATAAAACTTACTGTATTAAAAAAATGCCATCTACTTCAGGACCAGTAAACATTATACATATGGGTGCATTTAATTCCTTGTATAGACTATATAGAGGTAGCACTGCCCTACTCTTGGGTTTTATTAGTGTGCTATGTAGCAAGCAATGGTTGAATTTCAAGTACCATTTATTTACTGCCTGTGAGTTGTCTTGTACAATTATGAGCTATACCTGGTAATCAAGAAAGGAAAATGAGAGATCAAATGATGCAAATTCTGGATTTAACAGAGGCTGGAAATGCAATATATGTCACTGTGTAAATATAATGGATTATCATGATGCATTTTCTCTAACATCACTATACCATAGTGATCACAATGTTTGAATGGAAGAGCTTGACGTTTCTTTTGAAGATTTATCAAGATTTAGAACTACAAGATTGAAAAAAATCTTTATATTATGAATGCATATAACTTAAATCCTTCTTTAGTTCATATTATTCAGTAAAAATATATAACGTTCAAACAGACTCAAGGCATAGAACTTGGCTATTTCAAAAATTACTCATCACTACTTATAAAAAGCTTGTCGTGTATGTGGCTAATCTTTTACTATTTGGTCAAAGTGTTCGTTTAAATTTGAAATAGTCTTGTCAAATTCTACTCACATAATTAACTTTAGGGTGAAAGTAGGGACTTTTATTTATCTTTTGTTCCTTCTTTTACGTACTTTCTTGGTAAAACTGGTATTCATTTCAACGCAATCATAGATGTACTAGTGCCTTTGCTAAAACATAGAACATACCCAACAAAGTTATGGGGTTTCCAAAAATATATGTAGTGACATGCATTGGTGATTGAAGGAGTACTCAGAAATGTTGAGCAAAATGGAAAAAAGAAGAGAAGTAAAGGTTGGAAAAGGCAAAAAGTGAAAATATAGGGGGTCGAAATTGAAGCACGCCAAGTTTCATTTTAACACCATTCCCGGGGATATAAACTCCAATGGATTCTATAGGCGTGAGGCCAAAGGCTGAAACCCTCTAAGACCCTTATCCAAGTCCCTACCTACCAAATCTTCCTTTTGTACCACAAAAAAGAGAACAAATTGTTTTTATTGAGTACATACAACTCAAATTAAATTGACATGGTTTTAAATTTAAAAGTTATTTTACTTAAACTTTTTATTTTATCATGAGTGATACTCCCTCCGTCCCAAATTAGTTGACGTCTTCAGCTTCTGCACGTCTATTAAGAAATCAATAAATAAGGTATGTATTTTATTATTTTACCCTTGCTTGCCACATTTCTAATATTAGACTATTAAAGTTTTTTGAGAAATACTCTTTTATTAAATATGGATATAGTTGGAAAGAATTGGCAAAAAATATCTTGAAATCCTAAAGCGTCAACTAATTTGGGACAAATAAATTTTGCTAAAGCGTCAACTAATTTGGAACGGAGAGAATAACTTTTTATAGGCAGACAAATATTATGACATATTTAAAACTATAAGTTTCAAGCGTTTACCATCGTACAAATACTTTGCAGGTTTAAAACTACAAGTTTTAAATGCTTTACTTTCTTTATTGAGCCCGTGTTCAATGAAACTGGTAAAAATTTCGCGTAGGAGCCTATTTGGCACGCGCTAATTGATTTGTAGCCGTCAAAAATAAATTCGCTGAGAAATAGCCACTTCCGGACAAGTCCCAGTATAAATACTGGAACTTTGAACAAAAGCTCAAAGTCCCAGTCTTTATACTGGGGGAAGCTTAAGTAAACTAAGCCCCAGTATTTGTTCAAAGCCCCAACATTTTGTTATGGGACTGAAGCTTTATATATAAAGTCCCATAACAAAATAATGAGATTTATCCCTTTAATGGGACCTTTGTTATGGGTATAAATCTCATTATTTTGTTATGGGATAAAGTCTCATAGCAAAATAATGGGACCTTTGAACATGTTAGTTCAATGTCCCATTATTTTGTTATGGGATTATTTTGTTATGGGACTTCTTAAGTCTCATAACAAAATACTTGGGCTTTGAGCAAAATTTGTTCAAAGCCCCAGTATTTTGTTATGGGACTAGTCTGGGGTGTTTTTCCAACGCTAATGGAGCTTAAGTGTGCGTGCGAATTTTTGGCTATTCTTCAATGAATTTTGAAACAATGGATAGTCCCAATAAGCGCGTCCAAAAATGGCTACTGATCAAAATTTGCCATGAAACTGCGTCGCATATAACGAATGGAATCTATTGTAAGAAAAGAGAAAAAATGAGGATAGACGGATGTAAAGAATCTATTGCATTGGAGAAAAAGAGAGCATCACGAATCTTCACGATGATTCATAGACTTTTAGACGATATCTGGTTGAAATTGAAAAAAAAATATCTCTACACGTTAAAATTATGTTTGGATAATAATTTCATTTGGAAATGAAGCTGATAATTTATGTGAAGAAACTAACATTGCAAATACCTAATGTTGTTCATTTACAAAGACTGTCTCAATAGGAATCATATTCTCCTTCTTGTCCTGCAAATTTCCTCAAAGACAAGAAACTTTTCTTTTAGAAAGTATGAAGGAAAAGTTCATGATTCCATAAACTAAAGATACTATTTCCAGAAACTCAAACAAAGAAAATGAAGATAAAATACACATAGAGCATGTATAGTCTATATGGTGAAAAAGAGAACACGATGCATTTTACTACATTACAAAAGAAAAGAGTACTCCTGGTAATCACAAAAATGTCTAGTTTTTGTGGTTCAAATATTGTTCTACTGCTATGGGTAGATGATTTGTTTGCTACTCCCTCCCTCCCATTTTAGTTGTCGTTTTAGGCTTATGCACGCCCATTAAGAAATCAATAAATAGGGTTGTCTTTTACTATTTTACCCCTAATAAATGAAACTGGATTGACTTTTCTAGGAAATACTCCTTTATTAAATATGGGCATAGTTGGAAAGAATTGGTCAAAAGTGTCTTGAAATGCTAAAGCGACAACTAATTTGGGACAAATAAAACTTGCTAAAGCGACAACTAAAATGGGACTGAGCGAGTATTAGAGAATAGTTAATGGTCTTATCGAATTGTATAAATCAATGTTGTCGCCTTTAAGTGAAACTATGGGCCACTGTCCCCATAAAACACCAAACTTTTTGTAGAGTGACATGTTACCCGAGTTTCTACATGAGCCTAGAAACAAGACAAATAAAACTCCACTTAAAGGACTATTTAAAAAGTGAAAACAAGACGATGAGAACAAAATAAACTAGTTTAATTTCACTACAATATGTAGTGAATAGTTTAAAATTCAGAGCTTTTTGGAGTCTTTCTTTGCCAGCTTCCATTCTCTTTCTATCCTTCTATTCCATCCCTTCCCACCTGTTTCACTTCAAACTCCCATAAAAGATTCCACCCTGGTAGTATTTCTTTATTTTTAAACTTCAACTCACTACCTTTCTTTAATTTGTGAATGTAATTCAAATATCGTCGTAAGAAACCCCATTAATTAAAACAATGCAAAGTCAGGTATGCCCTCTTTCATGCAGAGTTATTACAGAAACACACATTAAAAGTGGACCATTTTTACAAGCAAGTTGCAAAAATAAGACACCCCACAGAATCATATTCTCTTTGTAAAGGAACAAACTTCTACTTGATGCACTTGTCTTCCTGAATGAATCAAAACTTTTCTAGAATGGCTTGAGGACAAAATATGTCTTATCATATTTCCATTTTAGTAAGTGAGTATAGTTGAGACTTCAGTCTTACCAAATAACACATGTTCGATAGCTAGCTAATTGCTTTGTTTTGCTTTGTTTCTAAGGGAAAACAAAGATAGGAGGTAAAGCATTTAAAGTTAGTTACATAAGGACATGAATTTGTCATGCCCACAAATACTACTTAATTAAATTCTGTCTACCTACTTAAGGCAAAAACCACCAGCACTAGATGGAAAATATTACAATATATTTAAAAAAAACATAAGATAAAAAAGGAGGTTACTATCTTAACATGGTTATCATACTATTGCTTCAAGTCAAACTGCTCTATTAATACTTATTTTGGTTTAAAAATGTACACAAACTTTTATCATACTATTGGATTGTCATTATAATTTAATATTCATCCAAATACAACACTTATTAGGGTACATGCATATACAACTACATATCTCAATGTGAAATTATAATTCTATTTATTTGTCTTTATGGTGAAGATGCATCCTTCTCATTGATCTCTGAGGGCCAGGCATTAATTGACATAGTTGTGCCAACAGTATTAATCAGAAAAGAGTCAATTTCTTTGTATTTCTAACTATATATAATATATAAAGCAATACCAAAATTTCTAGCCTAAACTAGGCAACTAGCACGAGCACTATATATTTAAAAAATACTATGGTACGTGCTAGGCTAAAATTTCCTTACTATATATTAACTGGAAAATATTTTTAAAGAAAACATATATTTATACATCAGGAAGATTATTACGCCATTTATATACTATAGTATCTACTGACGCAAATGAAATCTTTTAATACACACTAATAAGGAAAACATCAATGCATAGAAAAGTTTGAAAATACACTTGAAAAGCAATTGGAGTAGATTGAGTTAAAAGTTTGTTTTGGAAAGGAGAGGACCCCAAATATGATTGCGTTGCTAGCAGTTTGAGAACATCGAAATCAAATGGATTTGTAAGATCACATGTTAATTATTAGTATAATTTAGTGTATAATGTATCATGATGATTCATGAGTGATTTTCGTGGTCTCATAATCTTTATTAAGTTGGCGGATTCAACAAATCTTTTCTATTAAATATCAAATCTCTATATTTTGACGACATCAATCGTCATTGATCTTCATTCAATGTCTTATAAAAATATGGGATTTTAATCTTATATCATTGGAGTTTCAAACATTGTGTATCAGAAACGTTTCAAAAATTAATTGCGAGATTAAATTAGTATATCACTCTATTGATGAAATTATTTTTCTTTCATTTTTTTGTTTTTGCCTCTTTTGTTTATCTTTGGTCACTCTTATTCAAATTCGAAGATTTACGAAGACACGTTTAGTCAATGACTGTTTAAATTCAGTAAAATGTCTTGATCACAAGAGGATAATGCCCCGTTTGAATCAGTAGATGATTTCAATGAATGAGAAGTAAAATCAACGCATTAAAGTGAGCATCTATTGCCATAAATCACTCGCATGACTTTGTATCATAGTAATTCATTACTGCATAGAAATAATAGCTTTTTAACAAACAAAAATGTGTAATTTCTCCAAATATAGGGCAGTTTTTGTATAGTTTGCATTATTGAAAAAGAAAAACATGTATATACAAAGACGTACGTTTCAAATTGTGACATTTTTCCTTAGACGATCAAGCAAGATAGTTGCTCTATATTCTAGCTAAATTGTCATGAAAAACTTAACCAAAAAAAGAAAGAATAACAAGAGTACAAATCTGTCTGTTCACGAAGGATTTGAAAATGATTTCTATTGAAATGTGATGATACAATATGTGAAAGAAAACAAGTGAAAAAATGTAAAAAATATAAAAAAAAAATAAACGTAATAGTAGAACCCGACCAAGAAACAAATGATCATATGACAAAGTACATAAATGTTTGATATATACACAAATGTAGGACCTAGAAAAAAGGTACGTACTTTGTATCAAATCTTTTTCACTCTCAGAGCCATTCATGAATTCTTGTTTTCTCCAATTTATGAATTTTGTTCTTTCTTTTAATTTCTTCTGCTCACATTTATGAATATATGGAACTAATACTACTGTAGACTGTAGCCACATACATTAATCCACGTGAGTAATTCCAACTCATTCATAAGGCTATTCCTGTAATTTCTAGCCCTTCCCCTTGACCATCTCATTAAACTCTTCCTCTGTCATTTTACTATAATATCGCGCCATGTCCCTTCCATTCTATTCTTTCTTTCTTCTACACAAAATCTCATTCAAACTTACATAGAAAAAATTAAACTCTCATATTAATTTGAAAGTTTTACGTATACATTTGTATCTAAGAAAAAGTATGTAATATTACATACACATATATAGTTGTAACACGTTACTGAAAAGCTCTGATACCACTTTGAAGGATATGACGACTGGTTGGGTTAAGTCATGGCAATGCAAGTCGAAAGCATTAGACGACGTAGTCGTAAACAACCATCACCACCACCAATATCACCACCTTTTACCAAACTCCGCTAGTTGCAAAAATGGTGTTAAGAGTCTAAGAGATGTAGTTGACACATCCAAAAATGGAAAGTCAAGAAAGAAAAAGAAACCATCAAAGCAACAAGAACAAGGACAAGAACAGCTACGTTCAACAAAACGACCCGGTTCAAGAATACCCGAACCCGGTAAAGAAAAGGGTCGGGTCAGTAATGCATCCACGAGACTGTCACGTGCGTCCACGGAGTCTTTTCTACCGGCGCTGACTGAGTTGCCTGAAGGCCACGCGTCACGTAATGTCGTGGAGATTATTTTCCAAACGAGTTGGTCGCCAAAAGTGTTTACGGGTCGGGTCGAGATGGTGTTCAAGGTTCAGAACTTGACCCGGACCGTGGCCCGGTTCGAGGAGTATCGCGACCTCGTGAAGTCAAGGGCTGCTGGAAATGACGGTGGGGATGTGGCGCGTGAGGACCACGCTCGGTGTGTTGCGGATGGGAACGAGGTGATGAGGTTTTACTGCCTGGGTCCCACCCACGGCGGCGCGTACGAAAATGGTGGTAGCGCGTGGGCGTTTAATGCGACGAAAGGGGCTGCTGTTTGCACGTACTCGGGTAGTGGTGGAGCTCATGAGAGTGCTGGGGGTGGGAGGGGAAGGCGGGCCATGTTGGTTTGTCGGGTCATAGCGGGTCGGGTTTGTAAGCAACTCGGGTTTGACTCGTTGATTGAAGGACGAGTTGGGTATGACTCAGTGAGTGGTGATAATGGCGAGTTGTTAGTATTTGATTCACGTGCAGTATTACCATGTTTCCTTATTATCTACAAATTGTAAAAAAAAAATTCAAATAACTAAGATGTTTTTGCCTTTAAATCTCCAAATTTTCTCTAATTTTCTAGTAGTATATAATGTTTTATTTAAATTTTTGGCGTTGTAATTATAGAATATTTGGTATAAATACTTTTCTTAGACTTTGTTTTGCATGTCGAAATATTTAACTATTCCATTGGCTTACTTAGCATGTTAGAATTTTCAACTTAATTAATCCCAGAAAAGGATTAAAAAGATAATGTTATTTCAAGATGACAACGCTAGTTTCCTCCTGCTATGGAAACTGAAAATTGCAATGATAATGGTCATTTATTGGCATTAAATGGATGGTGATTATTCATAATTATATGGCTCGGCACTTATTTTAAGCATCATTATCAAGATACATGCATCGTTCAAAGGTTGAATCAGGATTGCACAAGTTTTCCATACTTGCTTCTTTCGGTTTGAACTATATACTGTATACAACATCACAATTATATAGAAATACTCTCTCCGTCCCACTTTGTTGGTTGTCGTTCAGATTTCGAAGGTAATATTTATATATATCTTTTAAATATTTTGAATTGTAATTTATTGTGACTTATAGTACTTTTCGTGTAGTTTTCAAATATGTAAATTTTATTTAAGAAAAGTTAAAGATCTTATATCCTAATCTACGATCAAAAATAAAAAGTTTGACTCTCCAAAGAGTAACTTTGATATATATTTGTATTAATATATCTGCTGATGTGCACTCCTTGGAATAAATAAAGAAGTAATAAATGCAAGTTCTTTGCCCTCACTGAATGAAAATTATGAAATATTCAAAAGTATATATTTGTACTAATACCTTTTCTTCCTTAGTGTGTTTACTTGTTTGTGGCAATTGTTTCTCTTATCTAAAATACAAGTATAGTAGTAATAATGTTGAATGATGATAATCCAATCCAAGTATTAGGACAAACTAATAAGTTGGTTTTTGGACAGCTTACTGGAATTAAAATAAAACCACTATAATGTGGCAGACATGACAAATCAACATAGCTAAACATGCCTAATCATAATGGTTAGGACTTCTAATGGGTTCAAGTGTTCATTAGACATGATTCCTGCACAATGCCAAAGCTTATAGATCCTTACAAATTATTGGATATAGTAAAGACAGAACTACAATCCACCCTCAGAGCTGTCATTCAATTTCAACCAATACTATATTCCAAAAAGAAAATCTAAAAAATAATACTAAGTTGTACCAAAGTTTATGCTTTCTAGGATTAAAAAAAAGAACATGAAAGTAAGTGGTTATGATGTCAAAGTAATTCTTACGGAAGGAGGTTTGCTTGTTGCTCAAAGTTTTTAAATTTGGAACTTGATTTGATTGCTTCTAAGGATGTCGTTTGGTGGCCTTAATGAAAACAAAGTTCAGATTGCCACAAATGAGACATTTCAACCACATGGAAGGATGAGAACAAGAGCACAAAAAGAAAGAAAAAATGGATATAAATAGAAGCGGATCCAGGATTTGAACCTTATGGGTTCTAAATTTTCGAATAACAATTTCAAGTGTAAGTAACTGAGTTTCGACTTGATTTTTGTATATATTTAATAATTTTTTTAATACAAATACATTGTCTGCGCCAAACCTACTTGGTTCCCCGAACCCGTAGTATGTGTTTAATCTCAATTCTTTCTAATTTTTTGTTAGTTTTGTACATATTTAATGATATTTCTAATACAAATATATTGCATGCGCCAAATTTACTGAGTTCCACGAACACGTAGGTAGTACTCTTCATCCGCCACTAGATATAAAGTTTCATGCATTATATGTCTGTTTAATCTCAATTCTTTCTAATTTTCTGTTAGTTATTAAACAAAGATGCTCAAGGTTTCTGACGATTAAGGACCTCTCTTCCTTGAAGTACCTAACTTCAATTTTTCACATTTTGCGATTTTCATAATATATGATTCTTTGAGTTTAGTATCGACAAAATAGAGAAGCAAGACATGAGAAATATAATACATGCTAGCTGACTTGTTACATATAGGTGAACTTTTCGACAAAATAATAGTATTAGAATTAGAAAAATAAGTTACAATTCAAAATTATTCAAAAAGTGCGATCGCCTAATAATAAGTGCTACAGGTGTTTAGCAGCACTTTCTTTTTATCTCTTTTTAAATTAAAGTTTGTGAATGATTAATATGTTTGTGTTGTCTTTAGCTAATGGGATCTCAGTCCACGTGAAGAACACTAACAATTCATATTTTTGTGTTTATAAAAGAAAAAGGACAAGACGAAATTAGAATAATATTTCTATTCTACAATACTATTAGGTGTACTCTCTATCTGCCTCTTATATATACACAAAAGTATATAGGATAGAATTGCATAATATATCTTTTAAAAATGGAAAAAAGATTATTACACCCTACTTGTAAAACCTCAGGGTCACTCTTCATTTCTCAAAGGAATTTATAATACAAGATCAAGGTGTCAACAATATAGCTTAAGGTGCAATTGTTTTAATATTACCCAGTTGATCTGTCAAATATGGCTACCCATTCCTTGTTATTATTCTCTCCGTCCCAAATTAATTGACGTTTTAGCAAGATTTATTTGTCCCAAATTAGTTGACGCTTTAGGATTCAAGACATTTTTTGCCAATTCTTTCCAACTATGCCCATATTCAATAAAGGAGTATTTCTCAAAAAAAAAAAAAAAAAAACTTTTTTAATCTAATATTGGAAATATGGCCAGCAGGAGTAAAATAGTAAAATAAATACCCTATTTATTGATTTCTTAATGGGCATACAGAAGCTGAAGGCGTCAACTAGTTTAAGAAGAGGGGAGTAGTTCATAATTTAAGAATATGTTGATTAAGGGGGCAAAGAGTATGTTGTTGCGCCAGTCACGCCTTCATAAACACAGACAACAAATGAAAGGGACAACTTTGGTTGAGAATGATTGTTTTCTTTCTCCTACTTAAGACCAGCTTCCTAGTCTCTGATTTACATTTTAAAAAATTTGAAAGAAAAAACTATAGTTGCCATAAATATTGAATATGACTAATATAATTGTTTACTGTTGACACTTATTTGCCTTAGTTTTTGTAATCTTGTGTTAAAATATGCATTAGCCCTTAGCTTTGATTAACACGACCATTGGAAAAACAAGTTCTATGATTACCTAATCACAGCCAACATTTGTCTTCTTTGTTTCAGATCAAGTATGAAGATTATTCTAATCCCTGACAGAAAACAGACAAAGAAATTTCAATCATGTTGCCAAAAACACTTCTGTTGAGCCGAGGGTCTTTCGGAAACAACCTCTCTATCTCACTTGAGGTAGGGGTAAGGTCTGCGTTCATCCAACCCTCCTCAGACCACACTTGTGGGATCACATTGAGTATGTTGTTTTAAAAAAACAAACTAAATATGGAACACAGCTCCCATAAAGAACAGCCCTTCTAAATATAAGAGAAAAACTAAAGGATGGGTAACTTCAAAGAATTGGATTGGCTATTGAATAAGATGATAAAATTTCCAAGGAACAATTCATCCTGCAAATTTTCTTTACTTTAGCTCATGATGAGCTTGTCTAAATGACCGAGGCTTTTCGAAATCCACTACTCACAGAAATCACGAATGAAAAAAGATATGCAGACAAGTTGGCGAATGATAGCGCCCTCTAATGTACAGTTTGCCATGCCAATACAGATTTTTATCCGCCGATACTACTGAGACTCCACCAGCACATACAATGGCTTGCCATTCAATTTCTCGCTGCCCTGCAACAACTAGAAAGTGAGTTCAAGGAAGAATAATGCAGAAAACAAAGACACATGTTAAGATTAAATGATGCTTCTTCTTTAGCTTCTTGGATATAACCAGATGAGTGGATGAATCATCCATCCACAGGAAGTTACCATTGTGTTGGTACTCACTTTGTTATTGATAAAGCAGAAACCTTCTATTAGAAAGCTAGGAATCTGTAAGAAGGAGGTTAGTTTACATGTAACTCTAACCTAATCTTTGCCAAGACTCTTCCATCAAAAGCACTTTTTGCAAGAAATTTAAACCTAACTAGATGCTCCTGAATATTTCACATCGTTGTCGAACGACCAAGCAAGTCTTATTTACAGCACAAACCATGCATTGCTGATCAGAGGAGGAGCAGAAAGAACAAAAGATGCACCTTTAAATCTGGTATTTCAATCACACATGCACATTCAACCACTTCTGCACCAGCACGCTCTGCAAAACAACAATTTGATTCAGCAAGTTGCATATGTTAAATAGACTAATAATGATGCAAAAAGAGCACGAGAATATTGTTAGCACAAGGCATATGCAGTTTTTGCATAAGATGATACAAATCCCATGAATACATTCTATGATTCAAACCGTTACAGTGAGCATGTGGTTTGAGTTCACAGGCACATACCTTTACAAACATTTTTTGCCATAATAGCTACGGAGTACTATTAAAGAGCAAACAGAGCTGGGTATGTTTTAATGTAGTTCGGCAGTGCCTCGGGAAAAATTATCATACTATCTGATGTCTCTTCTCCTGTCAATCTGTTCCTCAATGCTAATCCCAACAAAAATTACAATCCTAAATTTGATTTAAAATGTCTTGAAATAGATGGTAAATTATTTAGTTATGTACACTTCTACTTCTATAACAGTTCTGACACATGAATCAGATCAAGCACCGACCAGTTTGATTCTTTAAACCTCTAAAGAATGCATAACAAAACTGAGCATTTAGTTAACCTAGTCTCCTCCCAGTTATGATGTCATTATTTGCTGCAAAGTCAAGATCTTAGCATAGGATGTTACTATTTACTTCAACCCTGCTATTGTTGTCCAAATCATTAAGGATAAGACAAAAGGAAAGGGAAAATTAGAGAGCAAAGAACTGCAGGTAGTCCAATATAGTACTTGCATGTTTTCTCCTGCCTGTATTTACTGCTTTAAATGAACTGACAGTAGTAAGCCTGATGGTGATTCAAGTGGTGAATAAAACATTCACCAACTTGAAAATCAAGCAACTAAAGCTCATTATTGACCTTATCACCATTGCCTAGCGATATCTTGCTTTGATGCTTTGCATTAATCAGTTACATACTGTCAAAGTATACACACAAATTGTTGTTCCTTTGTGTACATGCACGAGAGTATCAACATGTCATGGAAGGTTTGTGGACTAGAGTCTAACCACATCAAGAGAATCATAAAAAGGTTTACCAAGTAAATTCATAGCTGCACAAAGAGTGCCACCAGTAGCAATCAGATCATCAACCACCAAAGCACGCTCACCAGCTTCTACTGCTCCAACATGCATCTCAAGACAATCACTTCCGTATTCCAAGTCATACTCTTGTTTAAAAACTTCACCTGCAGTCATATAAAGTCAAAGCAACATTCTGAAACAGAGATAATGATTAGTGGTGTCAAAATACTGGCACTCGTCATGTGGCATGTGTTTGGAACTATATGATAGATTTAGACATTACATCATTAGAGAAGCTTAATAAATACTGCACAAGCTGAACAGGGGAACCACGTCTTTACATTAACAAAAAAATTACTGTATTACAAGTTAAAATGTGTAAAAAGTCAAAATTCTAATTCTTCTACCTATGCACCCTAATGGAATATCATATGAATAAAAACATCATGATTTATATATTTCCATAGCAGAATTCCAATTCTCTGAAATTTATTGAGTAAATTTGTTTACAGAGAAATAAAACCAGATATCAATGTGTCCTTTTCTTTAGTATAAGTTAAGATATGTTGTGTTACCATCTTCAAAAAAAGATATGTTGGGCAGTAGTGTTGAGCAGCCACAGTAGAAACAAGGTCAACCTTCATAGTTTCACAGCACAAAGATTTTATAATCCCAGGGATGGTTGTCAGACGATGAACACATACCTGGTAATTTCTTTGGTTTCCTCAAAGGGACAAATTTTGCCCCTATTGCCAAAGCAATTGGTGGACCAAATATGAATCCTCGAGCCTCTATTCCTAGAGATAGTGAAACCATAAAGTTGAAATCAAGTCAGCTGAAAGATGATTAAGAATACATGTTTACAAGTACCTCAGTACTCCAGGATTAATTACAACAGTATAGAAATGCTACATGACAAAAGGCAGTAACAAATTATTAAAAGAAATGCTCGAGATTAAGAATTATGAGCCAGCAAGCAAAGGAGGAAACAGTAACTCAAGAATATGACAAAAGCAATTAAATGTATGACCGACAGTCACAATTATCCCGGAATTGGTTATTCAGAAAAGACATATAAAACATCTGAACAAGCATAGTGAGCAAGTTGAGAATAAACAATTAAGAAACCTTTAGTAATAAGAAGTACAAAAGTTCATGAAGCAATCATATGTGATATGACCCTTGCTAGTCGTTACCCATCTCCACATTTTTCACCACATCCAGGATACAGTTAAAGCACATAATATATCATCACGACCTTACCGGGAAGACTTTCATTTCAAAATGAGGATCAAGCCACTGAGATGCTTTTGGGCGTGGCAAGCCGTTACAGCAATTTTGCTTACTATGTCCATCGTGAGGAGAGAAAACCATCGGGAACATCTATATTCTATCTTTTCTACAACCCCCCCCCCCCCCCCCCCCCCAAAGGATACTACATACTTCAAAAATTACCAGAAGCTGCGCATAGCACTTGCTATTACAGCTAGTCCTAGCATACAAATGAAGAACTTGTATGGCAGCAACGCAAGAGGGGATGCTCATGTAAGTATTGGACTCTTCGTGTCCATAGAACCGTAACGTAAAATCTCTATGTACCTTATTGAGATCTTTTCCTAGCTTAAGCCAACAAAATCACATATTCACCTCCCTCCCTACTCCTTTAAGAAAGTAGAAACTATAACTTCTTTGATGCCATGTGCTGTTTAAACTAGCCAAAACCTGCACTTGTATAACTCAGATGCATGATTTCTACTTATAGTTCCCACTTTCACTACCATCCATCTCCCATCCTTATTATTTTCTTTTCACAACACACTATATTGCTATGAATAGAACACTAGCAGTGTATCAAACTACAGTTGCAGTCTATTACTTGCGTCCACATGCAACTCCTGCTGAGCATATGCTAACTTGTTCTTATCACTCTTCAGCCTCT
The DNA here is from genome assembly GCA_037355625.1 of Petunia x hybrida. Taxonomy (NCBI): domain Eukaryota; kingdom Viridiplantae; phylum Streptophyta; class Magnoliopsida; order Solanales; family Solanaceae; genus Petunia; species Petunia x hybrida. The sequence goes on along the minus strand of JBBBVM010000090.1, from coordinate 6,504,507 downwards.
TTCTATCCTCTCACTCATACGGGCTGGCCATAGATAACCAGAAAAGAAAAAGAAGAATTAGATTAGAAGAGAGCCCTAATACACGTGATGGCTAGAAAAAAATTAGCAGCAAATGTAGAAAAATCAAAAGGCAGGCAGCACTATCTTTTGCATTTAGAATATAAATATAATTCCACAACATCCACGTGAAGGGAAAATGGAAGGTGGAGCCAGTACCAAGGCAGAGCAGCTAAGGATTTATACTCATTTCCCAGACATAGGATCATCACTTTGGACTACCACAACCTAGACATGGTTTGCCCCAACTTAAATATCCCAGGAACGCATAGAAGTGGCTTTATGTAATAGCATGATATACCAAGTAGTGGGAGTAAGGTGTTATCTAATAAAGTAAGTTTTATTTCTAAATCATTGTATCTAAAGACAAAGAAAAGGCACAAAAAGATAGTGGAATGGCAGACGACTCCCATACACTAGAAAAACATACCCAGTGTGATCCCACAAGTAGAGAGGTTGTTTCTGATAGACCCTCAGCTCAAGAAAAGTGTTTTTGAAAACATGTTTGATAAAATACTAGAGTATAAAGCTAAGATGAAAATGCCAAGATAAAGAAAAGTAATGACATCAAAATATTACTATCAGATAACCAAAGTAAATGAAACAAAATGAAACAACAGTAGTAATAAAGCTAAGAATAAGAGACTCCCGTCCAGTAACATGATGCTATAATAGGGTATACACATAACAAATAACATCTTCTTTGACTGAATAAATGTCTAGCCATAAATTAATACCTTCAATCCTACGTTGAATATGCTATTTAAATAAAACCATCAAGTTTGGTGAATTTTCTCACATTTCGATCACTAGTTAGCAACCTGTTAACTTGTTCATCTCAAACTTAATCATCAGATACTTGATAAAGAAAATTCTTTGTTTTTTTATTCGTGATTTTTAGTGCAGGACAAGTTGGCCAGGAAAGTTATGAATAAGAAGCACACTAGTACTTATTTCCATTTTTATAAAGTTTTTGAAGTTTAAAGAAATCAGAGTGTAGCTCAAAAGAACCACCATACATGATACACCAATCACAGTGAAAAAGAGAAAGAACCTACTCATTGTAGTGGACTTTGTCCTCTAATAAGCATTCACCAAGCAATTATTGATCATCATCATCATCATAAAAAGACCCCAATGCCATGATAATAGCACACAAAAGAGAAAGTGCTATTGCCTCATCCATTAAGAGGTATAGGGTAAAGACAAATTAAGGCTCAAATTCAATTCAACTAAGAGAATATCACTGTACAACCAAAGGGGAAGGAAAACAAAAGGAAACTGGGAACACCACAGCTAATGGGTCCTCGTCCTTATTTCACCAATGTTATTATCCATCACCAACAACCATCATTGGAAATCGTACTGCGCAAAAGGGGAAAAATTAATTTTTCTCATATATATTAACTTTCGAATATAGTGGCAAAGGTAGTTCAAATATTGCTTTAGGTCGCAGGTTCGAAAATTTTGACCTAGCCCCCCCCCCCCCCCCCCCCAAACACAAAATCCAAATGTGAATCCAGCACATGGCCCAATTAAACACACTCTTAACTATAGATATTAGTTTTTCAACAGAAGACATCAATAACACATCCACTAGTTAAAAACTCAAAAAATCAAATGACTTCATAAAGAGAAAATATCAAAACAGTAACTCCCACATTGTCCATCAAGTGTTCCAAAGGCCCCCACAACACTATAAAACCACTAAAAATGAAAACTTTATTATATAACAATACATGCATTACAATTTCTTGAGTTACACAAGGACCCACAAGCAAAATTCATATTAAATGAAAATGATGGGTTTTTATAATTATATTTATATCCCTTTATTTTATTCCAAAAGGAAACAATTTGTAGCTAAGAATGAGGAGTGCATACCAGCAACAACTGAGATGTTTTTGCCTTTGTATCTCTCCACAAACAAATCAATTGTATCTTTGAAAGCTTTTGGATCCAGTAATAAAGTAGTTATGTCTTGAAACATTATCCCTGTATAATATTTATAACAAGATTAATATACAATAAAATGGCAACATGGTGCACAAAGTATCCCGCATTCACGCAGGTAACCCGAAGGGGTGTGTTATCCTACCCTAATGCAAGTATCAGTGACTGTTTCTACGGCTCGAACTCCCCATGACCTATAGGCCGCACGGAGACAACTTTACTAGTTGTTATTAACATACAATGTTAACAACATAAAAATCAAAACTTTATTATGAATCCTCATTATATATGCAACCCCATTTGGACCCATTTTTATTATGTGTAAATATGCTTAAAAAACAGAAAAAATGAACTTTACAGAAATTGTCGTCCTAGTCAGTATGCATAGATTAAACACTTACTATACACATTATACATCGTTTACAAAAAAAAATTAATAAAAAAAGGCAGCCCGGTGTACAAAAGGTCCTGGAAAGGGCACCACCCCAAGTGGGGTGATGTGTGCAGCCTACACGAATGCAAGCATCAGTAGCTGTTTCCACGGCTGTTATACATGGGGGCTATTTTTCGTTTAAGCGACCTAGCCACCGTTCAGGCAGCGTAAAAAAAAAAGGAAAAAAGAGAAAGGACCTGGTTTAGGGAAATCAGGGACAACACGAATTCTTGATTGTATAGCATGGATACGAGGATCTTGTTGGTCTTTGAAACCTGACATTGCCCTTTTGAATTAAACTAAATGTAGTGACAAAAAATTAAGAAATCTTTGTTTTTGGATGTTTTGTGTAATAATTTGAGTGTTAGAAGTGAAACTGAAAGAGTGAAGTTCAAGGGAGGGAATATGAAGGGGAGGAAGAGGGGTATTTATAAGGAAGTGGCTTTTCAATTTTGTTTTTGGTGTTAAAGTGAATGAAATGAGAAAGTTGGGGTTGGTAAGTAGATAAAAAAAAATTATTAACCACCAAATAGTCTAATGGGATTGATGAATATTTATCCATACTTATCACAAGGATAATAACAGACCCAATATGTTCTTATAAATGGAGTCATATAGGGTGAGATATATTCAGATTTTATTCTATCTCGAGTGAGGTAGAGAGGTTGTTTCGGTAAATTAAAAAAAATTCCTTTAATGGATCATATATAAACAAATTTGATTTCATCGGGTCAGTGAGTCCATATACCAAATAGTAAATAAAATATTATAAGAATATTTTAAATATTGTTTCTAAGTAGTTTGATATCGGTAATCCTAGTTATAGCATATTAACAGTTGGATTATCTCAACCGAAGATTTTGACACAATAATATAAAGGTTGATTTAAAATTTCAAAATGATGGGTTCATCGTGATTAGGATAGAGCTATAGTATTCTAAGGGTGGTCAGCAAACAATGTTTGTCGAAAAGTATATTATGAATATATGTCAAATATAACTGTATACGATGATGATATATTAAATTTTCAATATCAATATATTGCCGATATGGTAGCCTAGTGGTCAAGGTGTTCAAAATTTGCTTAGTAAGCAGGTTTGAATCTCTCAAGCAACAATTTTCCTCTTTTTGATTTTTTTTTTGAACCAATGTACTCCTTCAGTCCCACTTGGTTTGTGGTACTTTCCTTATTAGTCCGTCACAAAAAGATTGTCGTGCTACTAAAATTAAGAAATAATTTAACTCAAACCTTCTCATTTTACTCCTTTATACTCACACAAGTAGTTATGGCTTATTTTTAGTCCACAAGTTTCATAAGCCTTCATTCTTTTATTGAACTTTTTGCCAAATCAAACTATGATAAACAAAGTGAGACTCATGGAGTAATAAGTAATAAAACTAGAAAAAAGTATATTAAAGAAGTATTTAAGTTATTGATCCTTACTCCTAAGTGCGAGTGAATCAACACCTATGTATTGGTCGGATTTTGTCCGATCACACATGTGACATGTAATCATCGATGTGGCAAGATGAGAGCAAATGTCAGAGACAGCGTAATATGAGGTCGGAAGAAGAAAACGTCGATCGATGACGGCTGATCGATTCAACTGAATCGTGGTCGGAAGATTTCGAAGGCATATGTCACAACAGATAAGAATGGTTGATCTTATCCCGCTTTTGTCGGACCATGTTCGGTGGAGGTTGTTAGACGTGAGCAACTACTTCACTCATGGAGAAACGTGTGATAACGGAATTCTATTAGGGTTGGACACTTAATGTTTCTCACCTATAAATAGTCCTCTCTCCCATCACTTGTAAGCTTACGTTCAATTGAACAAAGCATCCCTCTTTATTTTATAATATCGCCACTGCTACTACAATTTTACCACCATTACTGTCACTTCCACCACCACTATACCACCATCGCTATGATCACAGTGTACTTGTGTAATTGTCGCTTGTTTCAGCTTTGGAAGGAGGATTCTTCTCTTTCAACGGAGCACGAGCCTTCAATCAATCAATACAATAAACTTTATCGCTTTCGTTTATTTGTTCATTAACTGCTTAATCATTATTGCTTGTTTGATTGCTTGTCTCATTCGTTCATCATCGTTAGTTTCGTTAATTACTATTAAACGTCCTAATATTAACATCGCTTAAATGTAATTATTAATCAATTGTTGATTCATATTATTCTGTTCATTTGCATTCATTGCTATCGTATTCATTCAAGCATATCTTAAGCAAAGCCATCGATTTATTAAATAGTATCATTGGCATCTGTGCAATTGTTCGATTAATCACCGGCAATCGATCACGTATATCATCGTAATTGATAACATAATTTGTCACTTGCTTCATTTGTTCGATTACATCACTGCCTTCGAATTAAATTTGTTATTCTGCTCGCTGTTCGATTTGTTTTCGTTTGCGTCATCGAACTGGTATTCTGCATATCAACACCGGTTAAATATCCACTAAATCGATCACACCTATTAACGTGAAATTGCTTATCAACCGGTCGAATCATGATATAAACGGTCTCCTAAGGCTCAATTAAATATAAATTTAATTGTAATACCTGAAACCGATTTTTAGGATATACAACCTAGCCAAATGAATCATTTAAGCTTGTAGAAAAAGGCTCCTCAAGGCTATATTATACATATTTTAAAATATTTGTACATAATAGATCTAATTAGGTGAAGGACCATTGGTTTACATGAACCGCTTTTTTTTTTTCTTGTATATCCGCCCTTGATAACAATGATAATACTCGTATTTGTTATGTATATATTTATATTTTGTGAATTTAAATTTAATAACTCAAACCCAACCTCAATTTTCAATTATTACTTTAATACTTTAATCTTATACGAGTAGTCATGTGATGATTGGTCCGTAACCTAAGCAAGCAAAATATTGCCACTCGCACGGACCTTTTCTAAAAATATTTAGACTTTGCAAGAATTTGGAAATGGAGTTCTCGCAAGCTGAATTGATCTAAATTTGTGTTCAACAATATTTTAATTTAGGATTTTACAACTTGCAAATTCAATTATTAGAACTTTAGAGTTCTGACATTGTATTGAAAATGAGCCATTGCATAACTGCGTGTGCTTTTGATGTTTGTTTTTAGAATTTTACTTTATTTTGTATTTAAATTAAAATCTAAAAGTATAAAAATATATTTAAAAAAATTAAAATCTAAAGTTGAAAAAAAAAAGTGTTTTACATTGCCTGAACATTAGCGTGGATGCTTAAATAAAAATATAGTTATATTTATATATATATATATATATCACATGTACAATAGGTACAAGTGTATAACCTATATATCCTTACTAGGACAACTATTTGTATAAAGTTCCCAACAATAACAGAAGAACGATTAGGCTGGCGTAACACTCATATTTAGGGGTTTTGGGTTGGGCTGGGTTCTAAAAAAAAAAAAAAATCGCCAACATCCAATCATACTAAGGATGATCTCGGCTCGGTATGGGAACTGGTGGGTTCTTTCTTAGTGTGTCGGACTTTGCCATTACAGAGATGTTTCGGGAATTGCAATGGTAACATATCGAACTCATATCGATTATGAGGTTGTAAATGAGACTCTATGAGATTGAATCTCCTATTATTACTCAGTAACACAATGGTAGGGCAATCAAGGTCGTGGCTAAACTCACTTTCACGGGCAATCGACCAGCAAAATCTAAGCTTACAACTATCTACTAATTCACGATCAATCATTGCACGAACTAGTGGTATGACAATTTGTTTAAAGTTTTTTATAGAACTGAAAGAACTCACAAAAGCAACAATAAATTAGCTAAAAGTGTAATTATCATCAACTACAAATGAAAAAATATAAAGATAAAAAATTAGTAATAAACGACAAAGAATCACTAGCTAGCTATCAACATTGGCAATTTTTTTTAGCCGAATTAAGCAATTTCAAAAAAACTATTGGTTGTTTGTGACTTTCAATATGTTGTCATTCTTCTTGTCTTGTTAGATGCACATTTAAGTATGTCACTTGGATTGAAAGATTCAATCTGCATAAAGGACCAACAGGAATGCAATTTCGTGACAATAGATTTTGAAAGATCTACATCTGTGTATGTCATTGTCAAACTAATTAAGTTTGTTTTAACTCATTTGTTTTATCAATATTCTTTCACCAAAATTTGTTTTATTGATTCACTCTACCAATTAATAGCTTATTTTTAAAAAATGTATAACATGAGTAGCTAGAATTTTCACTAAGGGATATTACTTTGCAAAGAAATGGATTCACTCTACCAATTAATAGCTTTTTAAAAAAAAAAAAAAAAATGTAACGTGTGGCGAGTTAAAATTTTTACTAAGGAATATTACTTTTCATAGAAATGGCTAGATCAAAATTACCTGTCTAAGTCAAAGGGGATTCAACTTCTCTATTTATAATGCATTATAAGTTTTTGGCTTGCATACATATGTAAGCAAGTAAAGTTTTTGAGCAGGGGTATCATTTGACCTCCTTTCTGCAAGGTGGCTCTGGCCTTGATTTACATTAACAATAATTAAGAATGAAATATTTTAACGGGTGGTAATTAATTGATTTGTTCTAGATAATTGAGATAGAGCCGCAATTAAGTCGTAAGTAACAAAACCTCCACAAAGATAACATTCAACTCGAGTGGACTCACTACAAAGTACTCCCTCCGTTCTACAATGGATATTCTAATTTCCTTATTGGTCTGTTCCAAAAAGAATGACACAATTCCATATTTGGAAATAATTTACTTTTAAATTTACCACTTTACCCTTAATGAAATGGTTTATAGCCATATATTTTGTTGAGAATGCAAGCTGTGAGCAAAGTGAGAGTAACAAACTAGTCCGTAATGAGGTCACGTAGTGAATGTATGACAGCTGTACAGTGTAGAAGTTAGTTATGAGTTGTATTTTATTTAACTAAATAGAGGTTAATTAGTTTAGTTTGTTAGGATAGCTTAGAATATAAACATCATTACAAGTGTAATAGTGAGATAGTTTTCCATTTTCCTAATTCAGAGAAATACCATATCTTCTCTCTAAACTCTCTATTATTCTCACGCCTTAGCTCACAAATACTTTGATTACTACTGAATTCACTTATCAACATGGTATCAGAGCCACACGGCAATGGCGGATCAGTAGTTTTACAGAGTTTTCTTTTCCATCAGAGCTAGGTTCTATGCCCTAATTCTGACCGGCGATTTGATCGGAATTTTCGCCGGGGAATTACATCGGGTTTCGGAGAAGAACAATAGAGTATATCATAACAGCAGTTATTTGACCTACGAAGCTTCTAGAATAGTAGCAATGGTGAATCCCCAATCATCCACGGCTAATACTCGACAAACTCAAGGTGATACAATTATAATTGATCATAATCACCCGTTGTACATTCATGTTTCTGATACTCCTGGATCCTTGCTTATTTCAATTCAATTGACTGGGATGGAGAATTATGCCTTGTGGAGTCGGTTAATGAAGAATGCTTTACGAGCTAAGAACAAGCTAGGATTTATTTCTGGTACTTGCCGAAAGGATAACTATGATGAAGTGTTGAGTGATCAGTGGGAGAGATGTAATGCACTCATTTTGGCATGGATTATGAACACTGTATCGAAAGAATTACTAGGAAGCATGGTGTATGCAAATGATGCTTGTGCTGTATGGGAAGATTTGAAGGATAGATTCGATAAAATTAACACCTCAAGAGTGTATCAAATTCATCGTGAAATCTCCACAATTTCTCAAGGAACTGCTAGTATCTCACAGTATTTCACTAAACTCAAGCTACTTTGGGATGAGTTTGAAGCTTTAGTCCCTCCACCAACTTGTGAATGTCATGGTTCTAAGACCTATGCTGACCAGATGTTGCAGCAAAAACTATTGCAATTTTTAGGAGGCCTAAATGACTCTTATGATGCGGCAAGGAATCAAATTCTTATTACCGTCCCAATCCCATCAGTTAATCAGGCATATGGGATGTTGATGCAGATTGAAAATCAGAGGATGCGAGGCATAGGAAGTGCACACGCTGCAGGGGATTCTAATCCAGGAGCCTTCTTTACTACTAGAGGAGACAATGGAGGCAGTCATAGGGGAAGAAAGAATAATCTGTTCTGTGATCACTGTAGGATCAAAGGACATAATCGAGATGGATGCTGGAAACTCAATCCTTGGCTTCGAAATCAGAATCAGAATGACTACAATTCCAATCGCAATGACTATAGGGGAAGAAGAAGAGGTGGCGCAAACAATGTAGTTTTTGGAAATGATGATGCCAACGCTAAAATTCATGAGAATGTAAACTTGAGTTCAGGAAATGAGCAACTACCAGCACAATATGCTCAGCAACATGGTGGAAATAACATGTTTACTCCAGAGCAATTTAATCAAATTCTCAGGCTGATCAACAAGGAAAATGAACAATACAATAGTGAAGCTGTAGCTGTGAACATGGCAGGTACAGTGGCAGGTATAATTAGTGCATTTATGGTGACTAATAACGGTAATAATTGGATTGTGGATTCGGGTGCAACAAATCATATGGTTTGTGATTCTTCGATGTTATCTAACTATGATCCTAAAATGGTTGAAAAAGGGAAAGTTCATTTACCAAATGGGGATGTCGCAGCCATTACACATGTTGGAAAGTGTAAAATATTGCAGGGAGAAATCTCAAATGTGCTGTGTGTTCCTAAATTTAAGCATAACTTGCTTTCAGTCTCCAAATTGACAAAGGAGCTAGGATGTAGTGTAGTTTTCTATCCTGATCATTTTGTCTTGCAGGACCTTCTCACTGGGAAGGTGATGCTGACTGGTAAAGAACAAGGAGGTCTTTATACTTTCTCAGAAAAGGAGAAAACACAAACCAAAATAACAAGTTGTCGGGCAGCTTTGCAAGTAGAAGCAGATGCAGAAATATGGCACAAAAGACTTGGCCATGCACCTTGTGAGATGATGAAGAGAATGTTGGTACTAAATAATAAAGAGGCTGAATATAAATTGAAGAAATGTTTGGTGTGTCCTCAAGCAAGGCAATGCAGATTACCCTTCATTTTGAGCAGTAGTAAATCTGTCAAGGCTTTTGATCTAGTTCATTTAGATGTCTGGGGGCCATATAAAGTAGCCTCTTATGATGGGAATAGATTTTTCCTCACAATAGTTGATGATTTTAGTAGAATGACTTGGGTTTATACGATGAAGGTGAAAAGTGATGTGATTGTTTTCTTGAAAGAGTTTATCACCTATATTCAGAATCAATTCAGTTCATGTATAAGAGTGTTGAGAAGTGATAATGGTACTGAGTTTGTCAACAATGAATGTTCAGCCTTATTCAAGTCTTTGGGTATTGTGCACCAAACTTCATGTGTATACACACCCCAACAAAATGGGGTGGTAGAACGAAAACATAGGCATATTTTAGAAGTAGCTCGAGCACTTAAAATACAAGGACATATACCACCAAAATTCTGGACACTATGCATTGAAACAGCAGTCTACTTGATAAATAGGATGTCATTAAAAGTATTGGGAGGCAGATCTCCTTTTGAGAAGTTATATTCGAGGAAACCAAATCTTACTCATTTAAGAGTATTTGGATGCCTATGTTTTGCAACTAACACCAATAAGGGAGATAAGTTTGACTCTAGAGCAATGGTCTCCATCATGATGGGATACTCTTCTTCACAGAAAGGGTATAAACTGTACAATGTAGACACACAGACTTTCTTTATTAGTAGAGATGTTATCTTTAGGGAAAATGTGTTCCCTTTCAAAAATGAGCAGGAATCAGAAGTGGCAGCACCACTCTATTTTGATAATCAGTTGCGATCTCACTATGAGGAACCAGCTGAATCAAGCAGGTTAAACTTGCACACTGCAGATCATAATATACCATCAAATAGTGACACAAATCAAACTGATGTAAGAAAGTCCACCAGGATCACAAGGCAGCCTGCTTGGATGCAGAATTTTGTGACAGACAAAGGTGCAAATCAGACATGTGCTTATCCCATGGAAAAATATATGAGCTATGCAGCTATCTCAGGGTCTTACAGGACATACTTGTCCAAGTTTTCTATTCTCACTGAACCACAAAGTTATAATGAAGCAGTTCAAGATGAAAAATGGGTAGCGGCTATGAATCAAGAATTGCAGGCACTCAATGATAACAAAACTTGGAGACTAGTTCCACTACCAAAAGGGAAAGTTCCTATTGGCTCTAAATGGGTGTATAAAATTAAATACAAGGCTAATGGTGAAGTGGAGAGATATAAAGCAAGATTGGTCGCAAAAGGGTACAAGCAAAGGGAAGGTTTGGATTACAAAGAAACTTTTTCTCCCGTTGCTAAGATGGTCACAGTGAGAGGGGTGATAGCAATAGCAGCAGCTAGAGGATGGAAGTTGTTTCAAATGGATGTTTATAATGCATTTCTCCAGGGTGATCTCATAGAGGAGGTGTACATGTCAATTCCACAAGGCTTTCCTAAACAGGGGGCGAATATAGTATGCAAGTTAGAGAAATCTTTGTATGGGCTTAAACAAGCATCAAGACAGTGGAATATTAAACTCACTCAAGCCTTGATAGCCTCAGGTTTTGTCCAGAGCCACTATGATTACTCACTCTTCACAAAGAGGTTGGGTTCTAAAGTTGCTATTATTTTGGTATATGTGGATGATCTTTTGATCACTGGTAATAATGATGGGCTGATTCAGGAAGCTAAGACAGCGCTGCAATGCAAATTCAAGATCAAGGATCTTGGAGAATTAAGGTACTTCCTTGGTCTTGAAATTGCAAGATCAAAAGATGGTATAGTTATGTGTCAGAGAAAGTACACTCTGGAGCTCATTGCAGACATGGGACTCACCGGTGCGAAGCCAGCCAGCACACCTCTTGAGCCAAATCAGAGGTTGACTTCATTAGAGTATGATAGACATTTGAAACTGAGAGGAGATGCCGTCTTAAAAGACCCAGGAAGATATCAGAGGTTAATAGGCAAACTGTTGTATTTGACAATGACAAGACCGGATATATCATATGCTGTTTAGACACTTAGCCAATTCATGAAGAATCCAAAAGTCTCGCACATGGATGCAGCAATAAGAGTGGTGAAATATTTGAAGAATGCACCAGGTTTGGGGCTCTTGATGTCATCCAAGGAAGTGAACAACATGGTTGCATACTGTGACGCAGATTGGGCAGCCTGTCCAATGTCAAGAAGATCAGTGACAGGCTACATAGTTAAGCTGGGTGATTCACTTATTTCGTGGAAATCTAAGAAACAACACACAGTTTCTAGGAGCTCGGCAGAGTCGGAATATAGAAGCATGGCTACAACGGTTGCAGAAATTACTTGGTTGGCAGGGTTATTGAAAGAGCTAGGAGTGAAGTTGAACCTCCCAGTAGACTTATATTGTGATAGCAAAGCTGCGCTAGAAATAGCGGCTAATCCAATCTATCATGAAAGAACAAAGCATATTGAGATAGATTGTCACTTTATTAGAGAAAAGATACAGTTGGGATTGATTCAGACAAGGCATGTTTCAACAAAAACGCAGCAGGAAGATATATTAACTAAGGCATTAGGGAAGCTACAACACTATGGATTGCTAGAGAGAATGGGATTAAAGAACTTGTTCCCTGGACACAGCTTGAGGGGGAGTGTTGAGAATGCAAGCTGTGAGCAAAGTGAGAGTAACAAACTAGTCCGTGATGAGGTCACGTAGTGAATGTATGACAGCTGTACAGTGTAGAAGTTAGTTATGAGCTGTATTTTATTTAACTAAATAGAGGTTAATTAGTTTAGTTTGTTAGGATAGCTTAGAATATAAACATCATTACAAGTGTAATAGTCAGATAGTTTTCCATTTTCCTAATTCAGAGAAATACCATATCTTCTCTCTAAACTCTCTATTATTCTCACGCCTTAGCTCACAAATACTTTGATTACTACTGAATTCACTTATCAACAAGCTATGGCTTATTTTCGACCACAAATTTCAAAAGTCTCCTTCCATTTTTTAAATTCCGATCCAAGTCAAACTAAGACATCCATCGTGCAACGGAAGGACTAATGTGAATCTTTACAAGTGCGATACTTTGCAGTTTTGTCCAGACAAAAGACTAAAACAAACTGATTGAAATGTTGAAATTAAATAAAAGACTTGAGACAACAATTAGAATTTTGTTTTTTCTCCTTTCGGTATCAACAAGTAGGTAATAGGAAGTTAGAAATATTTGAAAAGACGAGGATGTGGCTAAATTCAGATGATTCTAAATCTAACCCACGATTTTGTTCCCTAAAGTTTTGTTAATATCATAATTACCTACAAAGACTTTAAAAAAAAATGATCAGTAATAATAAACCACTTGACTAGTGCCCAATGCCCAATTGATGTCCTCACTCAAAAAATTCTCACAACCAAAAAGGATGAAAAAAAAAAAGAAGAAGAAATAAGATTTTGAATTCGTGATATAAGGATTGGATTAACAATCTTTTTTGGTTACAATCTATAAGAGAAAAGAAAGCATATACTCACAAAATAGAGCTTCCTTTACAAGATCTTGAAAGCACTTTATTTGAAAAACTAAGGTAAACATGGAAATAAAACTATATTTCTAGTATTTGGAAAGGAACTTAAGATATTCAGTTAGATTTAAGAGTAGTGATTGCAGTAGGAAAATTCAACTAAAAATAAATTGAAATTAGAAAAGAGGATCTGCACCACAACGTGCCCATCTCTTTCGTCATACATCATAAGTAGCTTTCAGATCTTCATAAATATATTCTGTGGACATGTTTTATTTTACAGCTTGTTTCCTCATTAACTTGTCAAATCTTTTTCCTAATTACGTAACTAATAAATGAATGCCCTAGTGAGAATGAGCTACCAAATTCAAGAGTGTGACCTAATAATCAACAAATCGTGAACAAATTTATCCAATACTTATATGGGTCAAGAATAACTGGAACAATTTGTTAAAAATGAATGATCTACCAAACTTTTTAATATGAGTGTGCTGCCTAACTCTTTTACTTGGATAGTTGCATGGCGCTTCAATTGGTCAAGTCTAAGCAGATAATGATATATAGTTTGTTATCACTTTTACTCAATAAGGAATGACTTGCGACGTTTTCCTTTGGTTATAAATAATAGCACTCATCTTATAGAAAAAAGCACTACAGACTGGTTCCAACTGTGCAAGCTGTTAGCTGCAACTAGCTGCTGGTGCTTGCTAGCTAATTAAGTTTTGCCTAACTTCTAGTCTTGATCAAATTATATATAGTCATTTAAGTGCTATCTATTTCCAGAAATTATATTTCTTCTAGATTAGGAAATTAAGTGTCATGAATTTATTTAACCATTTCTGTCGTCGTCAATTTGTTTTCATAGATACGTGCTGTAATTAATTGCGAAGTTAACAAAAAACAAAACATTTTTACTACCACAAACTGGACAAGAAAAGTGCAATATTTATCTATTAAAGTACTTAAGGTATAAACATATGTATATTTATAGATCAATTGTTAATTACAAGAAAGATTTTCGCTGTTGTAGTGTTTTAGACGAGTGGACTATATCCTTATTACTAAGGGAAAAAAAAAAGACTCCGTGGCACACGGATTTTAAACCTTTTGATATATTTTATAGTTAGTGATTAACATACAAGACTTATGTAGCCATGACTTAAGAATATATATATAGTTGGTGATTGCAATAACAAACTTAAGTAAAACACCTGTTAATTTATATATATATTTTTAAAATCTTTTTTTTAGGTATTATGCATGTGTAGTATATATACATTGAAATAATACTATATACTTTGAGGGCTGGGCAAGGCCAAGGCTTGAGGGATCGGAATTGAGCTTCATGTGAATTGACATGAGAGCAAGATTTGGCATATCTTGGCTTTATTGGGGGTGAGAAAATCTTGCAAAGGTAGAAGAAAGGATTCTGACATTTTTAGGACCATAATTAGTCAAATCTAATTGATATTCCTAACTGTTTTATCGACCTTAGGTTAGCCCCATCCTATTGATTGAGATAGAATTAGGTTGTTTGTACGTCACGTCAAGCCTAATAACACTATTTCATTTCAGCAGTTAAAATCTTTGGAAAGATGCGTAAAACCCTACTCTTTCCAAAGCCAAAAGGGCATGCTATGGTCCATTTCAATACACACATCCTTTCCACCATTGTTTCTGTTTTCTACCTTCTTCACCAACATCACAACTACTTATATTCTTTCATTCATTTCTTTAGATTATACCTGTCAATCGGGCCGGGCTGGCCCAATACTGGACCGGACCGAATCAGTAAAAGACCGGACCGGTTCACTATAAACGGTCTGGGGCATAGAAGAAGGGGGTTGCGAGCTGGGCTTAAGAAAAAGACCGGTTAAACCGAACTGATAAAAGATCGATCTTTGGCCCACCGGTGAACGTGATCGGACTGGACCAGTTTGATAGTAAAATTATGTTATCGGTCGAGGAAATTGAGACATGCTTGTCAAGAATCAAACAAAATCTAATGTATATAGCATTTCATCCCTTTTTAGAATCCCTCAATATGTAGTATCGAAGATATTTCGTAGCTTCATTAGGTACAACAAACATATTCATTTACTATCTTTTCATTGATAAATAGCAGTCAATAAATTAAATCAAGTAGTAGAAATCAAGAATATATATTGAGTACTTTATACAATTGATCTTCTTGGTTGTAAGAGAAATCGAAAAGTCTTATTTTCTCACCTTTGAGTTGTATTAATGTTATATCTATTTAATTAGGACGTACTATAGTAATGATGAGATAATATTTACTTAAGATAATGATAGTGAACTTTTAGTTCATGAGTAGTGCATCAAATTAACTTAGTGATTAAACTTGGTTTACATCAATAAGTCAAAGTACATGATTCAAATACAACAAACATGCATTATATTCATGTTACATAGGAGTATTATACGTTAAAACTTTTTTGGCCTCTCCTCTTTTTCATGCGACTCAAGATGTTTTGATCATTTCTTTCATGCTTTCACCTTCCTTATCTTTTTATAGGATTATATGTCATTTCAATTGCAAGTAAAAAGTGACATACTTAACTAAAACATGAAAAAGAAAAAAGAAAAATCGGACCGGTGCTTAATGGGCTAGGCCCGAAGTGGGCTTTTTGAAAGAAAGACCGGTTCGAACTAGACCAGTAACGGCCTAGACCGGACCGGACCGGTATAGGGATCGGTGAGCCGACTCTTAACGAGCCAATCCGGGCCGGTCCTGGCCCGATTGACGGATATACTTTAATTTAGATAGGGTATGAGATAACTGAGTGGTTTTTATCGCATTAGTATCCTATTTTTCTACATATATAGTTAACTAAGGAAAATGAAAGACTCGACTAGGCAAATTAGTTCATCAGTAATTTTTGATTTCAAGTTGTGACTTCTTTGCTACGGAACTGCTCTGGTAAAACTCATGTTGATAATCTATTGGTGTAGAAGAGTGATAATCTTAGTTAAACAATTTCAAATTAAATGTCTAACAACCTTGGAAGAGTTATTGACAATCAAGTCACCCAAATTGAAACTAACTAAACACTCAATTAGAATGAATGAGACACAATGAGTGGTGCAGGATAAACAAGTCAAATGGCATGACGAATAGGATCGTGATTTTGCATGACTAACATTTACCAGTAAAAGAGAAGCTAAGATAGAACAGAAATTGAGAAATGTGATTGGCATGAACTGAATTCGCACTTTATTAATTTTGACAACTCAAGAAAATGCATGAAATTTGTAGCAACCAAAGTGTATAACCGAACAAGAATGCATCTACGTATACGTAAAGTTCGTAGCACATATATGAAGATGGGTTCGGAGAGTGATGTTATATATTATCCGTTTGTAATAAATAATCCTTTGTTTTGGAATATTATACAAAATTAAAAAAACGTGATTTGGTTACTGATGAGATTAACCTAGCAAAATATCTTCAACGAGTGGTTTGGATGAAACATTTACATTTCGAGATCACATTAATTAAACTATTCATGTGACTGAGAACCCTCGTAATTTAAACGCACGCAATTATCATGTTGGCCATTTATATGGAGAACAATAGTAGACTAGCCAAAATAGGGCTCCCTAATCGATCCTATAGAGGCAGGCCAAAGGTACGATGCATTAAAACAGTAGGGACTTCTGGTTTGTCTTGTAGGTTACTCAATTGCAGTAGGAGGAACTAACTAGCTTAGTAACTAGGGACAAAGGGATCTTTGATGGAATCATAAAACCTGACCAGATTTTCTCTGTCCCAAATTTTGTACTCCTTTAGTCCATAGCCACGGGGACCTCCAATATATATATATGTCTATTCTTATTGTACTTTTGGGATGAATGCATTTTTTTAAGTTGAGTGTTGACTTGTTGAGTATACATTTATTATCCTTCTCATGAACTGATTTCTAAAGCTTTGCTTGAATATGTGTGAAGCTCTGAATAATGTAAGAGGGGAATAGAAATATTTGAACCCCAAGACTCAATATATGATACATAGAGCTAAAGAATCATTAAGTGCGAGACAATACTAATTACTATCCATAATATTATGTGCAGCTTAAACTTTGAAGTTTTTGCTTTGAAAGAGTAACCATTCTGATAATTCGACAAAATAAGTGAACTCCGTATAGATCCTCAAAGAGTTCATTGAGCTTCACAATAAATAAAGTGCCCAATTTCATAATGTATGGTATTTATATCTTGCAAGATTTTCCAAGTATACAATAGACTCTAGAACACAAGGTGGGGGTCTCATATTATTTGTTACTATTTCATCAATTTCGTATATATAGATAGAAACTCTAAAAAGAACAATAGAAAAAGCTACCCTACCATGTCAATTTTAGATGGTTTGAAAAACAAATTACTCCTCATCCAAAAAAAAAAAAAAAAAAAAAAAAAATCATCAGCAAGTACGTTGCATAATGATTTAATAGAAGGCAATCATATCATCGACATGAGTCTTCCTATTTCTCAAACAATTCATTCAAGATTTCTAAGACCAAGATTTGCTTGTAGAAATTCATAAGATTGTAGTATCTATTTATTGTGTCTGAAATTAATATAAACCATGGAAGTTGAAAATAGAGCTGGCACCATTGGTCTACACATACCAAATTTTTGTTTTCTCTTTTTGGGCATGGAAACATTTACTAATCCTAACATGTTGTTGGTTATGTCCAATCATTGAATATCTAGAAAAGATCTCCTGCTATCTTCTTTGCTCAATCATAAGCTTTACTGGGATATATGAGTACTGTAGGAGATAAAATTCTTTGTTTTGTACTCATTCTTCTATTTTTACTTGTCACTAATTGATTTTTCGCACCCATTTAGAAAATTATAAATGATTTGCCTATTTCACTAAATGTGACTATAATTTGAGAAATATTATTTAATAATATGGGTAAAGTTGGAAGAAGATCATTAAACCTCTCTTGATTTACTAAAAGTGACAAGTAAAGGCTTAAAAAAAAAAAGATCGGCAAAAAGTGAAGTAAAAATGGATTGAAAGATCGAGTACTTAAGAACAACTTAAAATATATTGAAATAGAGTTTTTTTTTCTTTCTTAAAGATGAGGCCAATAGCACCTTATTTCTAGTTGTAGGATTACAAAATATTGGAATAATACTCCCTTCGTCCCAATTTATATGGCACAATTTCTTTTTTAGTCTACCCAAAAAGAATATCACATTTTCTTATTTGACAATTATTTAATGAGTACTATTTATATTTTACCCTTGTTGGACCCTACTTACTTTTAAAGCTACTAATAACTTTTTAATTACTCAAATATTATCTAAGGATAAGTTTCAAATTTTTCAAAATCAACCTGTATTTCTTAAATTTGGAACCCGGTCAAATAGTATCGCATAAAAATGGTACTGAAGGAATACTAGGAGCAATTGCACCATGTTCTGTTGTACTTTTATTACAAGATGTTGACTTTCACCTGAATTAAAGTCAAATTTAATGTCAAATTTATAGGTGATCCAAACAACTTATAGCATACCACAGAAGCTAGTCGCAATTTAGGCAACAAACAGGCGTCGATTAATTTGAAGATCTGTTCTTAATTGAATATACTCCCTCCGTTTATGTTTACTTGTCTAAATTCATCAAAGTCAAATTCTAAGTTTACTTGTCCTTTTAGCAATTCAAGATAAAATTGGCTATATTCTTCCTAATTTACCCTTGATATTAAATACCTTGTATTTTTCAAAATCCCTTCCCAATTAAATATCTTGTACTTTTCAAGTATAATTAATAAGGATATATCTGTCAAGTTTAAGTTTTCTTATTTTTTTTTTGGTGAGAGTGAAAAGCTGAAAGTGGACAAGTAAACATAAACGGAGTGAGTATAAGATACTTCTTAATGACGTGCTTCACGCCCCTCTCCCCTCTATTTCCTTTGCTGTCAAACCTATAACTTTACGTTATGGTGTCAAGATATTAGTATGACGGGGGCACCATTGAATTTAACATATACATGCTAATTATTTAGGGTGCCTCATAACACATCTATTCAATTTTTGAGGTATTTATATCTATATATATAAAATTTTCGTCGACGTCATCGGGTGCCGGTGCACCCGCACTTCTGTACATAGTCAGTCCGCAACTTAAGTATGATTTTATAGAAGTTATAAGAAAAGAGTTATATATGGATTGGTGCATGCTTTGTTAAGAAGTTTGAAGTTTGCATGAACATATATATGCACAACTAATTGAGCAAATGAAGATGATCTCTCTTTGAAAGAGTCTACATAAAATGGCTCCTAATGCAAGAAGCCTATTAGGATTTTTATGTTATATTTTTCACCATAACAGATGCATAATGCTAAAGTAGGATGGAGCAGAACTACTAGTTGAGGCCCAGCATAAACTTACTTGCTAGCTCCAATTAATAAATACAAAATCAGAACTATTTTTTTGAAAGAATGTCTTGGTCCACTATGTTATAAAAGATAATCAACTCCAAAACATTATTCAAGAGACTTTGTTGTTTTATTATCATGCAATGTTTTTGGTAGTAGTAAATTTCTGGGGCCTCAACTTTTCTGGCCGTAAAGCGAGGGGATTACCTGTTTGGGATTGGCTTCAGCGCTACGGTGGACCTCAAAGAAAAAGAGAAAAAAAAAATAATATATACAGACCTTTCATATAAAAAAAGATCAAGAAAAACGAGTTAAAGGCAAACGACAGATACAATGCTGAGCAAGTAAAGCATGGTTTGAAGTTGAACTCTTAACATAGATGTCAAAAATAGTATCATGGTCAAGAGTTACAAGTTCCGGAATAGCTCCTTGATCCTATTTTTCTTTGCTAAATTGGTCACTTTGTCCTCCTACCAATGATCAAATCGATAAGTTCAAGAATAATGCTTGCGGCCGATATACTTGAGTCTAGATCTCCTACTTCTCACAGGATTGAACCACTTTTCTCCACCAGTCATTTTGGACCTAAGCTTCTTGTATTCTCTTGATCTAAGTGCTGTCTCCATAATTTTTATATCCTCAGAAATCTCATGCCTAGAAAGCGTTGCCAAGCTTGGCATAATGTCCCTCTGAAAATCTTTCATTCTCCTTCCTCTCTTCAATGTTATTCCAAAGTTCTTTCTCTCTATGTCATTAACTTCAAATGCATTTGAGGTCACACAACAGTCATCAATGGAGCTCTCAGGTTGTTTAAGCACCATTTCTTCAAAAGTGTCCGAAGAACACTGTGGCTGTTCCTTATTTTCACCTTCAATCTTATCCATGCTAATAGCATTGCTGTCAGAACATTCCAGTGCAAGACAGACGAGAGACACTGCTCCCCTCATGATCAAACCATCGATTTCTGCAGTTTTTTCCTTCTGGTCAGCACTATTACTGAAAGAATCGACAACCTCCTGGCATGTAGGTATATTTGGTTGAAGTGTTTCAGAATTTTGAAATGCATTACAGTCGAAGGAACTCGAATTTCCCAACTGAGTTCCAGAATGCATGGTCTCTATGCCACTTGAGATGTCCTCAAAACAGGAAGATTTGCATGATGACGGAGATCTGTCAGAACCAATATCCTTAAGACTATCTTGAGACTTATACTCAGGAGAAGACATTGCATCTTGCTCAGATTTCTTGCCTTTCATTTCTGGGGTACTTGGAGCTTGATTTTCTCTATCCAGACCTTCAAAGGTCAAGTCTGCTTTCTTGTACTCGAAATTCCTAATGAGGATAGGATTTCCACTGTTGTTTGAAAGTTGCTGATTGAGATTTATGGACAACTGTTCAACTGCAACATGTTCCGTACTTTTATAACTGCAACTGCTGCCAGTGGCAGAATTTAGGATTCTTCGGTGAACAAAAGCAGAGGCGTCATTTGGACGGGTATCATTTTGCTCTATCCATTTAAAAGCAGTGGGAAAGGTGCCCCCAACAGGTTCAGCCAGTCCATGTGACTCCCTTGAGGAAGCCCCATTTGAAGAACAGGCCAAGCTAGGATTATCCGAGTGAAAAGGATCATTAAATATGGACTTGTTAAGGTCCAGAAAAGCTCGTTCATCAGGAAAAATGACTTTTCTCTTTCCTGATATATCTTCAGAAAGGAGGGGCCTCGCACATTGTTCAACTCCTGCAGAAATTAGATAAACACAGAGAAGCGTGTTATTGCTAGCGCTTTGGATTTAATGTTAGTAGCTATGGAAGAAGAATAAAGAACTGTCAGACCTTCAGGGAAAGGGTTCTGCTCCAGACAACTCTTGCAGCCATCTTGAACAAAATAATTTTTTGGAGTCGCATCAAACCAATTATCCTTAGTACTGTTTGTGAAGCTGAGAGTGGATTGGTAATCACGCTTATATCCAGAATATGAAGCACGAGCTGCAGACCTCAAAGGAAACTGGGGCTTTAGTTCTGCATTAGACACTTTTTGGTCCGATTCCTCTAAATCAATAACATCAATCCAAGTCTTTGTTCTAGTATTAGGCAGTGTTTCATCTGATTCCTCTAAATCAATTATATGATTAAAGGTTTTTGTTCTGGCACTTGTTTTCAGATTGTTCCTACCAATGCTTAATGATAGATTAACCTCCTCAGAATGATGTGCCAAACCACTACGGTAATGAAGCTTTTTCTCAGTTGGATTCTCTAGAGTACTGCAGCAGCCACGTCTCTTATTCAAGTTCCGCCCATCAATATGATCAAGATAATGAGTGGAGCACATTTTAGGATTTGGAAGCTGTTGCTGGAACCCTGCGAACGTGCCTTGCTGCTCTTGTAACCAGTTGAACACCTGATGCACATGAAGAAAAATAACAATAAACATAACTTGACACCACGCCCTCAGGGGATCTTTGAAGGACTAAAACACCACTCTACTTGCGTCTCCATAACTACGAATTTCTTTTCTTCCTAAGCAAAATATTTTCTCTTCGAAATGAATCATAATAGTGGCCTACGAAGACAGATCAAAAGCATAAAAACCTAGATCGACTGTTGGCAATACAAAAATTGATTGTGTTCAATTACCCGAGGGGTGCAAATTCTCTTCTCTGCAGGCCTATATGAAGGTCTGATACAATTTCCAAAAGCAACCGGATTTGCTTGTAGGCCTTCTCTGCTAAAATAAACCCCAACTAACTCTTTCCAGCTCAGATCCTTCATCATGGTCTTTTGTGTGTCGTACAGGCGATGAAGTTCATAAACCTAAAGAAATAGCAAAAAGTGGATGAAAAGAACAGAACAGAAAAATATTGTCCACTGTGAATTATTTTGATAATTGTCCACTGTTGATTTATTTGACAACTGAGTCCATATACAATGTTTAGAGGTAATAAGCTCATGGCATCAAGCATCATATGTCATGATTTAAGAAAATCTTTTTAAAAATAGACTACTTCACTTTGAGGTAACCAAATCTGAAACAAAATATGTAGTAGGTATGATTAAATACCTGCTTCTTGAATGTATATTCCTGCCTGAGTATTGTCTCCTTGAAAGCTTCTTTCACAGGTTCCTCATACCGCAATGATAAACTCAGATCATAATCGCCACTAACCAACATTATGCTCTCCCAGGAAGTGAAATCTTAATCAGCTGTACAGTTGAGTTTTGCAAGTTCATGGATTGTCAACTGCTGCAACGACTCTTACATTGCAAAACCAATCGTGATCATAGTCGCCGCTAACCAACATTACGCTCTCCCAAGAATTGAAATCTTAATCGGCTGCTCAGTTGAGTTTTGCGACTTTACGGATTGTCAACTGCTGCAAGGACCTCTTTACCCCAATCCTGTAGTTGCATGCTTTCACCGCTAAAGAAAATCACAAAAAGGTAGAAGAAGAAGCAGAAGAAAAGACCAGCGGTGAGATTGCTTTTCAATACAAAGTATGGCAAAGAATGATCACATTGTTAAATACCATACCAACTACACACAATGTCAGTAAATTCTAGCAATAAAGACGCTGAAGATGGTACGGCAGTCGAAATGACAAGGAACATACTATTCTGTTTTACAACATCAAACTTTCAAGATTTTCACAATCAGCTCTCAGTTCCTTCATTACATTACCAACATAAAACATCCTAAGAATCCAATTGGTTCCTCCAATGCATAACTAACACCCTAAGAATCCAGTGTGACTAGCACTATACGCTTCCAAGCTAGGCAGTTCCTGTTGGTTGAGTAGCTAGCCCAGTGCAGAATAAGATAAGTAGCACTTGCTGAAAATGTTAAAAATCTCTCTACATTTCCTGTGATCTGCTTCTAGTTACCAAAATCACTCACTTAGCAGTACACTACAGATCCATGAGCTAAAGTCTAATATAAATTCGCGACTCGTAATGCAGTATCATGCCAAAATTGCTAATGTAATTTGCTCCACTCTCAATCTTAAACAGTAAAGAATAAAACTGCAGGCTGAAGTAGCATTGTCCTAATCCAACTATAAAAGATCACATTTTTCTTCAGCAGGCCAAACAGTTTGGTAATCAATCAGCTAATGTAGACAAACAAAACACTTCAGATGAACCAAATATATTATTGACCTAGTCTTTGTAGATTGATCATAATTTTTCTCACTAATCTTGTCCTTTTCTTAGATTCTACTGCACTATTTTTTAACTGTAACACAATAAAAAACAGACAAATAGTCCCACACTCAACAACAACGACATACTTCGTGTGATCCCAAATGTGGGGTCTACGGAGGGTGGGGTGTACGCAGACCTTACTCGTAACTCGAATGAGGTAGAGAGGCTGTTTAAGACCTCAAAAAGATTGTCTTTTTCTTTCAGAAGAAGATTTGCAACAGAACCTATGAAACTTATACTACATTGGAGCTTATGTAAAGCTCTTTCTTTTTTAATTTGACATCATGAAGGAACTGCATGCAAGTGAAACATATAAACACAAAAGAAGGGAAAAATGCAGAGAACACCCATGAGGAGAAAGAAAGAAAGAGACGAAGCAACAACAACAACATAGGTAGTATGATCGCACAAGTGGGGTCGGGGAGGGTGAGGTGTTAGCAGACTTTACCCGTACTTCGAGTGAGGTAGAGAGGTTGTTTCCGATATACCATCGGCTCACGAAAAACAGTTTTGAGAACATATATTCAGAAGTCATCAATCAAAAAAGATAAACAATAAAACCACAGTCCTCACAAGAACAAACATTGAACTTCAAGAAACCATAGTGACAAGAAGATTCACAGACACACACACACAAAACAAGAAAAAAAAACACACACACACACACAGTGGAAGGACTTACAAGAAGGAAATGCAAGAAACAAGAGTCCAACATATCTCCATTGGCCAAAAGCAGCTTCTTTTTTACAAGTCTTGTTTGCAAAAAAAGACAAGATTTTTAGAACAAGACATGTTTTAACCGATCCAAGAAGATCAAACCATAAATGCAGAATGCTAATGAGATAAATGGATATTATTACACTACCCACCCACCCACCATTTATTATACAAAGAAAGAGAAGGACAAAAATAGAAAATCAAGAATGCAGAGTTGAAGGAGAAGAGAAAAAAAAATGGTATCTTTGGAGGCAACTAAAATAAAAGCTAAAGGTTGTGCCTTTGCGTGGGATTTACCACAAGAATAGTGTGGGCGTCATCTTTCTTCTTCATCCATAAATACCCCTCCTGTTTTTTTTCATCTTTCTTTTCGGTTTTTTGGAACACACATGCACTCTCTCTCCACTTTGAGCCCTCTTTTTTATCCCGTTAGCTAGCTCGGTATATAAAGCATCACAAATTCAGGTAGGGCGGAGAAAGGGATGTGATGTATGGAAATTATTGTTTTAATTGTTTGAACTCGTGACCTATAAATCACATAAAGACAACTTTACAGCTTCTACTGTAAGAAAAGTTGAAAACTTTCTCGTCTTTGATGATTGTTAATACTAAGAGTATGAAGTTGTAAGGAAGAAATATTTTATGCATATAAAATACTAAAAATATAGTATTTGACTGAACATAAAGTTTAAATACTCAAGAAAACGTTTTTGACACGTAGGTTAAGTGTATGCAAACTATTTAAATTGTCAGTCTTATTAACAATTAGATGAGGTGTGGTACGAGTTTCACGTGTCTTTTCGTACTATACTTCTCTCCTACTAAGAATGTAAGTAGTGTCAATCAATGTAAAGTTAGAATAATAAGATCAAATACATTTCTAAATACGAAAATGATATACCTTTTTTATATACTACTACATCCGTCCTAAAATGAGTGTCTGAGTTTGATTTGGTGTGGAGATTAAGAAAATAGTGAAGATTTTAATCTTTTGGTTTAAAATTAAAATTGTGTGTAATGTGGGTCAGTGTTTTTAAATTTTTTGGTCAAAAATAAATCTTAGAATTAAAGAGTTACCAAATATGAAAATAAACACTCTTTATGAGACAAACTAAGCTCCCGTTTGGACATAGTTTTTGAAGAGATTTTTTGGAAGTTTTTGGGCCAAAAAGTATTTGTTTATGCTTTTTGATCAAAACTTGTCCCAAAAACTCCCAAAAATTCAAAAACTGGTCTCGAGCTGTTTTTGGGCCAAAAACTAACATTTACACATCAAATTTCATTTTCATAAGAGCTCAAAGGCTCTTTTGAGCCAAAAAATTTGTTCCCAAAAAAGTCCAAACATTTTTTTATTTTCATAGCAAACTTCACCCAAAAAGTGTTTCCCAAAAAATATTTGGGAATCTATGTCCAAAAGCTAGCTAAAAAGAAAGGTAGATACTCATTTTGAAACGGATGAACTATATATTAACAAAAAAAATAACACGTAAAATAGGTGAAGAAGTTTTCATAAAGATATTTGAAGTCATTAATGAAGATGTTACTAATTTTGTTGCATGAATAAATAGTGGATGAATGATAATGCAAATAAAAGAAGGATATCTAAAAGTTCAGTATCTTGGGAGTCTGCAAAGTATGCACTTGAGATTGATATCTTGGGTCTGTGTGATAAAAGAGGCAGACTAGTTTAGGGGAGGGACCCTTCTGCTAAAAGTGCCAAAAAAAGTGGCCAATTGACTGACTGACTGACTTATTAGTACTAAGTACTCTTTTGTCCTAATTTACTTAAAATAGTTTGATTTACACGAAATTATTAAATAAGAAAAATAATTTAAACTTTTAGTTTTAACTTTTAAAGAAATAATAGAAATTTATGCGGTTGAGAACCATCATATAAATTTGCTTTCTTTTTAACCAACAAAAAATATGTATCCCATAAATTGAGACGGAAAAAGTATTATGTACTGGTTCATCTTTTGACCCCTATACTTTATCTAAATATCAGATTTCTCCCTGCTACTTCCTTCAGTACTAACGGTAAATAACCTTTGGATTTGTGTGTACTTAATAAAAACTAGTTATGCCAGTTGGTACAATTATTAGTCTTCCCTATAATGTCGCAGCTACTAGCATTGTGGGTCTCCACTTTTTCCTCATTTGGCTTTTCAACTGTATCGAATAATGTGACTTTCATCTCGAGATATTTGCAATTTGTTATCACTAGTTTTCATGCCAGTCATGTCGGTGGATAAGATCTGTGTACATCTCATTCTTATCGGAACCTAATTATGCGATATTATTGGATATGTTGTTGTTTTATTATATGTTGGTAATACAATTATTTCAATGACCTTTAAGCATAAGGAATCTAATCCTAAAAGATTGTGTTTCTTTTTTGGGTTCTCTTCATCATATTTTGTGCATGAAGAAAGCTACTACTAGTGCGTAGAGTCGCCACATCTTTAAACGTGAACTAAGATGGGATGCAAAGCTTTCATAGAGTTCTCTCCTTTTTTTTTTTTTCTTGTTTTAATTTTAAGCATTTGAAAAGCTTTTGAAAGCTCTTAAAAATGTCTACTAATTAAAAGTGTAATAAGCTTTCTGTTGATAGACCATTCATTTCTTGAGTTGAAAGTCAAAACATTTAGTTAATTAATGGTAAAGTAATACCAATCATCTCATCACATCAGTGATGAAAATATTCATTTTAAGGTGGCACAAGATATTTTTCATAAAATGTTCATTTTATAGAAATTACTGCTATCTTACATTGTTCGTATTACATCTTATACATTATCAAAGTGCATATAAATTGGTCCAAACACTACCATTAACCAAAAAAAAAGTATTATATTCAAACACAAGTCATCATTTATAAAAAGTGAGTTAATTATTCCATGCAAATACTTGAGAATGGTTGTTTGATCAAACGTCTCATACTCCACGTGAATACGTGATAATTAAAAGATTTCAAATTTCTGAATAAAGATGGAGCATAAGACATAAGTGTGTATGTACGTACTAAATAAAAAGTACTTTAAGCTAGTCGATAACAATAGGTAAGTTTCGCATTGGGATCCAATGTACTTAAAACTATATATAATGGAACTTAATTTAAAAACTATAGTAGAAACTTTCATATAGTAGTAGTTCTTTTCGTTGATCAATTAGACAATAAATTTGACTTTTGATTCCAAATGGATTCCCAAGTAAAAGGATGGTCCTTGGCACGCTAAGCGAGTCCGCAATCTCAATGTTCCACTACCAATTAATGTCAGGTTGTATAATTGAAGATGCAAGAATTAAACAGAAGGGCTTAATTTTATACACGTTAATGCACAAAAAAAAATATATATATACTATCAAATTGCTAAAAATCATTGAAGGTTGTTACTGCTCTTAACCGGAAAAGAATAAATCACTTGTTAATATTGATCAAATACACAGCTTATATGCTTAAGTAGATTTTTACACCGTCAATATATATAACTTAGCTTTAAGCTACCAATATTAAGTGGTCCTAAAGTGTTAATGGTATTCTTAAGTGAATTTTTCCAGTAACACAATAGTAATAAATATCAGGTTGATACAAGGATGGTCCCCTAGTAGTTCTTGGGGCCAGCTTTTTTCTGGAGACTAAGTGACCACGTTAAGAAGTGGCAATACTCCATCAAACGAAATGCGAAAAATCCAAAACTATATTTTAATTGGTTTTGCATAACAAATGAAGCATGAAATAATTGGTTGATAATAAATGTCCATCATTCATTATTTCTAGACCAACCTTGCTGGTTCAATTTATAGTTGCACTTATGCTAAGTTATAATCTGACAATATAGTGTCACAATTTGACGAAAATGAAAAAGGTTCACATAGCTTAAAGTACGTCAACTAATAATGGTAGTAAGTGTTTTTCTCGTACTTTAGTTGAACAAAAAACATGTTGTTTTAATAATTCAAGTAAATTGGTATATAATCATTCTATTCCATGGCATATTTTAATAATTCAAGTAAATTGGTTCCAAAAGGTGAATGAATTAAAAAAATAAAAAAAAGGATATTGCACCAGCCGGGAATCGAACCCGGGTCTGTACCGTGGCAGGGTACTATTCTACCACTAGACCACTGGTGCTTGATGTTTACACTGCTTTCACGTAAGTAATTATCATAATACTTTTGAAGGATCTGACACGTGCTGCTCAGAAGTTTAACTCTGCTTGCCTCTAATTCTCATGTCAAACATACGAGTCTAATTTAGTGGGATTTATTACTAAAGACAAACAATTCTTTTCAACTTGGCCGCTAAAGTGAACGTCTTAACCTGAGTCTCCTGTGTTACTATGCAATAGATAATGTAATATTGAAACTCAAAACATATTTACTAGAACAACACTTCAACTGGAAGAGACTTTGGTGGAACTCTGTCGTGCAACTCACTACCAGCCTGATTGAATGTGTCCACTAAAAGAATTTCTTTTTAGTTCTCATTCTTTTCTCTAATAGTTCAATTGCCAATCTTGAGGCTTGCACTCCACACACTACAAAACCAACTATGTTACGAAGTTTTGGTGGCAACTGAACCTTTACCTGTTCCCTGTTATAATGCCATTATGGGCAGAAAATCTATGAAATTTCTATACAAGGCACCATGAAACCAATTTTACTTGCATATTAGTATGAGTTTTAACTGTAGAAAACATGCAATAGTTGGCTTCACTTCATTCCCAGTTTCTGGGCTCTCTTGATAATTCTTTATAGAAGAAACCAAGGACTTCCTTATTAGACTAGCTATAATTGGCCAACCTATGATTTTCTTGTTGTCCAAAGTGTTGTTTGGCCTAATCATGTGTAAGAGTCTTCATTTCATGATTACTTTATAATTGAGTATTCATATAATGATTTCTAGATAATAAATACGAGATACATAAATGCTAAAGACGCTTAAGTTGGTATCCTGAGAAGAGTTGCTCCTAATCATTCTATACTAGTAATTTCTTTGAACTTTGAAGTTAAGCTTGGTGAAACACTGAAGCTCATAGAAGTATAGCACATTATTCCATCTAAATGAGTCAGATGCAGGTGCAACAGAGGTTCAGTATTTCAGGAACTCAGATTTATCAGAATGTTACTGATTCCCTTTTACCATGCTACTGCAAGAACCATACCAAGTTATATTAAGGTTGAATACAATGGACCTAATGTGGTGCAGCCAGCCTTCTCCTCGATCCTGAGTATAGCGAGAGCTTAGTAAACTGCCATGTCGTTTAGTTGCACCTACCTAGCACACTATTTCTTTCCAAAATTGTCTCGCACTTGCTTTAGATTCTAGTAATGACTTCATGAGGGATAAACTGCAGCTCTAACTACAAGGAAAGATCAGGAACCAAAGAGTGCTAAAACTTAATGCTTCCTCTTTTCATAGCTTTATTCAGCAAAGTTAGATGGATCCTATGAGCATCTTCAGTTAGATACTTATTTGTGATGTTCATTTGCATCAGAAACTGGATAATTTTGTTGTACAAGTAACAATGACAAGAAGCTTATAAGCACAAGAAGTATGGGAACCAAGAATTTCTAATCATTGCCTTTACATTTATTCATATCAGTGGAAATATGAAATACAAAATTATCTCTACACCTTATGGTGTGTTATAACTTATAAGCAATAGCTAGTAACAAAAAGAAACAATAAGGGATAGAATAGAATACAGGGTAATAAGTTATTGAACTGCTACTTCTTGAAGCCTAGACTTGATTCTTTCCAAAGTGCCCTCTACTGCAATATCAAAGGCATCCTTTTTACTCCTCAAACCTAGTGAACTTCCATGTTTTCTGTACATCACTCTAGGCATCATTTCCAAAACCTTTTCTCTCATCCTCCTAACTTGAGCTCTCGGTATACTTGTCAAAACATCATAAATCTTCAACCCCTTAAACACAACATCTTCTTTAGGTATAAACACTGAAAATTCTTCATACTTGTCCTCTGGCAAATGCCATCCATACTGCTTTTTCGCGGACAATTCTTCGAAGAATACAGGAATGCACCCTGCAAGAATCCCATCAAACGTGGATCGCCTTGTTGGTGTATCCCCTGGAGGCTGCAAACAAAAGCTAGCTTGCAACATTGGCTTCATAAACCTTATAGGATCATGTTCACAAATCCCATTTGAACAATCCACAAATTCGCACAATTTCTGATACCCCGTGCCATTAGCACTCATACTTGTCGCATTCTCACACTCAAGCCTAATACTTCTCCTAACATTAGGATTAGCTGAAATCCCACCACCAGCAGCAAACAACATCAATGTACTCCTCCTAGACCTCCTTACCCTATTCACCCACGACTCGAAAAATGCTAAATTCGGAGGATGGAACGAAGTTGGATAAGGAATAGCTTGTTCTTGCCAAGGATAAGCTCTACCTTCAAGAGTCAATGCAGTGACATTGTAAAACTCAGGCAATTCAAGAAATGAAGTACCGAAAACTATAGGATCATTATACATAGGCTGACTAAAATCCCAAGCAGGCCTAGCTAAGACCATAAAATGATCATGACCATTGTTCCTACGCCATATACTAGGTGAATCAACATGAACTAAGAAATCATACAACTCGACACCATGTCGATAACTCGAATTAACATCAGGACCAAACAAGTACTTTAAACTATCAATGCCACCATAATAAGGTACATAAATTGCATTAGCATTGCTTGGATCAGATGTAAGACAAGGGTATTCAAGCATCCTACGATGAAATACAAGTTCAAGCATAAAATGATCAGTTCTATACCAACTATGTGATTTATTATGAGTTTTTTGGCCTAGGCCATGGTTAGCTAAATAAGGACAATAATTATCAAACAATGGATATTCAGAACAATTTGATAACAAGTCAAGGTTGAATTGATGTGGTAGATTTCTAATATGGATCCATTTGTTTGTGCAATCAGTTTCAAGATCAGAATCTTGTGAAGTGGCTATATTTGTAAAAAGGCAAAACACAAGGAACAAAAGGGTGGTCATTTGTGGTGGCATTTTCTTGAAATGGTTAAAAGATGCAATTTTTCTATCTATGAAAGTGTCGGTGGATGGTGGAGATGAGTGAATTGAATCAAAAATTCAATCTTTCCCAACAACAACTGAGCTTCAATCTCGAACAAGTTGGAGTCGACTATAATCTTGGATAAGTTGGGTCGGCTATATGAATCTTTTTAATCAGAATGAAAGGAAAATTCAAACTTTGAACTCTAAATCTTGAAATGAGAAGAAAATGAGAAAATGGTTGAGTTCACATTATTAAAAAATGGCAAAAACATTGCAAAATCATGAGATAATGCCACATCCAAGAATTTTCTGCATACAGAAAAATCTGAAAATGGAAAGTGAAAGTTGAAATTAATGGTAAAATGGGAAATGGGGTTCTTGAAATAAAGAAAAAATCAGGGGTGGAAAAAGAAAAAATGAATGAAAATGGTGGAAATATTAGATCAGAAACAAAAATAATTAAAACTAGATGGTTAGTTTGTTGAAGAAATGACCAAGTCTTAAGGAAATAGTGCGAGACCAATACGTAGACAGTTATTACAGGCTTACAGCTCTTGCACTTTGTTGAAAAAAATATCACTTGAAATGATAGAGCTTTTTTTTTTTCCTTATCTCTGCTGCTGTGATAAGAGTTTAGAACAGTTCTGAAGTCTGAACAAAAATAAATGGAAGTCATTGTCAATATAGAAATCTTGCATGTAATTCAAAAGGGAAAGTAGGACAAAGTAAAAGGAATTTTTATTCTATTGGTCTAATAGACTAACATTTTTTAAAACAGTATAAAACAGTTTGATAGCTATTTCAAAAACTTCTATTTTCATATTATCGATACAAGTATGTCTTGATAATCTACCGGTACAATTTTTAATCTCATTAGAACTGTCATGGGTTCAAATCGTAAAGACAGTCAGTATTTTATGCTGTCCTTTCCTGAACTTCGCATGATTGCGATGCTTTGTGCGTCAAGTTGCCTTTTTATTAGAATAGGGATATAGGTTTTTTTTTAAAAAAAAATTAATACTTTTTTTGGTTGTAAAAAAAAGGTTAGATATGTGTCTCAACCGAAAATTATTTTGAACTTTTTGAAAAAATGAAAGTAACTAAACGAGTCTTGAAAACCTTTTCAAAGTTAAGCTTTTCATTAACTAGCCTAAAAGCCAAGAAAAGAGTACAAAACTTACTCCTTATAAAACTTGGGAGCACTTTTTAGGAGAAATTTTATTTGGACATACTTTTTAATCAATTTTTGGTCAAATTTTAAAAAGAAGTTTTGAAAAATTCAAGACCACTTTTTGGGAGTTTTAGGAAAATTGTCTGATCTTACCCATAAAACTTCAACTATTTTTCTAGTAATTCTATGTCCAAACACAACTTCAAGTTCCAAAAAATATTTTTTAACTCAACTCCAAAAACTTAAATTTCCAATTTCAACCAAATCTATGTCCAAACGCTACTTTATTAGTAAGTACAATCCAGCTATTTTAGATTCACTATTCGTATCTCGTTTCATGAAAATGCCAATAAAACCATTTTCATAGTATTAAAATGAAAGTATATATTGAACCGTTTATACCCTTACTTTCCAAATTTCATTTCAACCACTTTCCATTTGATTTCACAAATGAACAATTTACCTAATACCGTTTAATATTGAGTTTATCTTTTGTTTTGTAAACTTTCACATGAATAGATGTGCTACGTAGAAATAAAATATTCACTTTAGAATTGAGTAACCGAGTAATTAATAGTTTAGGGATTTGATTAGGGCTTTACTACTGACACTTGGGGTAACAACTTTTTTTTTTTTTAATATTAAAGTAATTACAGATAATGTTCACATGCATGGTGGGTTTTGACCAAAGTGTTCCTCATCATGTTGTCGTTTTGTGCGTCTTACTAGCTTTATTTAATACTCCTATGTACTTTCTCAAATATCACACCGACAAGAGAATTTATGATAGTTTGTGCAAGTTCAAACATGTAGTATGGGCTTCTTTTATGGATCCATCTTAATTGACATAGGGCATATTGAAGGGTGATTTTGAAGAACGCCCATTATAAAATGTGCTAGCCGATGATTCTAAGTTGTTAGATAAATAATAAGTAACAAAACAAGCCACGACAACAATAATATATACGGTATAATTTTACAAGTGAGGTCTGAGGATTTAGTTCAAAGCCCCATAAAAATTTCCTGAAATTTAGTGGCTATTTTTCAAAAACAAAAATCTGCATTTCTTGAATATGAATATTCTTCTAGAAATTTTCAAATTCTGGCTATTTCTCATTCAGGGTATAAAGTGGCTACATGATAAAAAAAAATTTACCAAATTGAACGGATTCCACTGGGGAAAGTGCACGAAAGGCCACTTTTGCCACTGGTCTTTGAGCACAGGCCACTAATGTCAAAATATTTAGTTTGTGGCCACTTTCGCCTAAAAGATAGAACTTCAGTCCAGGGGCCGGATTGAAGCTCAGTCCTTAAAGATTAAACTTCAGTCCAGGGCCATATGGATTGAAGTTCACTCCTTAAAGACAGAACTTCAGTCCAGGGCCATGTTGACTGAAGTTCAGTCCTTAAAGATTGAACTTCAGTCTAGGGCCATATGGATTGAAGTTCAGTCCTTAAAGATAGAACTTCAGTGCAGGACCATGTTGACTGAAGTTCAGTCCTTAAAGATTGAACTTCAGTCCAGGGCCATATGGATTGAAGTTCAATCCTTAAAGATAGAACTTCAGTCCAGGGTCATGTTGACTGAAGTTCAGTCCAGTCCTTAAAGATGGAACTTCAGTCCAGGGCCATATGGACTGAAGTTCAGTCCTTAAAGATGGAACTTCAGTCCAGGGGCCGTATGGACTGAACTTCAGTCAATGATCAGAACGTAAGTCAATGTTTATTTAGTAAAGGCCCAAAAGTGGCCTCTAGTGTAAGACCAAATAAAATAGTAGCCTCAAACCAAATATCGGTGTTAAAAGTGGCCGCTGGGCGAAATTTTTACGATTCCATTTCCTCCATTTTGGGCCGATTCTACTTCCGAAGATGACATTTAGAAATTAGCCAGTACTAATAATATATTAAATATTTAGCCACATTTTAAAATGAGGCTAAACTTTAAGATTGGTGTCTTAAAATTTTGAACGAAAAATTGAACTTGGAGATACAAGATTTAATATAATGTTGGTCTTTGGATTGTTGCCTCTGGCCATGTAATAATATAAGATAAATAGATAAATAAGGAGACAGAAAGTGTGCGCATGTTAAGAGTGAACTTGTTATTTTTTTTTTAATGATAAGCGAATCCGTAGTCGCTATTCTTAAAATGCGCTCTATATAAATTTTGCTCGTGATGCAATAACATACGAACTACATAAAAGAGATAAATTACACTAGACAAACCTCATACGACATGCTCAAAACTGTTGGCAAGGGGATTTGATAGTTCTACATCCTCCAAAGAACGTTTCTTTTCAAAGGGAGCACATAATGAAATTCTCTTATTATTATTATTATTAAGGGAGATTTACAAAAATATACAACCCTAACACCAAATTTACAAAAACTACTGATACTTTACCATTTTACAAAACATACCAATACTTTTTTTACAAAGCATGTACAAGTTTCAACAAAACCATAGAAATGAAGCTTTTACTCCTCCCCAAACCCACTGCTCCAGTTTTCAGATTTCCCGCCGGCGGCCGGCGGCGGCGGCAGGTCGCCGGAAATGTTTTTTTTTTTCTTTTTCTTTATAAATCAGCAAAACAAGCTAACATAAGCATAAAACATACAAAAAAATACACATTCATACTTAAAAAAAGAGTATATTTAACCAATGAAAATACATAAACATACATAAACTTTAAAATATACAAAACATACAAATGAAATACAAAAGATTCATTCACATGCATATGAAACACACATACACTTAAATACGTGTATATACAAAAATATACAAATACAAAATCAGAAATATTTGCAAACATACAATTGAAATACAAAAATATACAATAAAATACAAAAAAATCAACTAGCCATTCAAAAAGATTTTAAAATGTATTTAGACACAACAAATACAAATACACATTAATACAAAACCTATATACGTATATACACATCAATACACTTCCACAAAAAAAAAAGGAACAAGAGAAGTAGATCGGCGTCGTAGTAGCTCCGACCACCGTCAAGAGCGGCAGATCTTGTAGCAGCGTCGCCGCCTAGAGCAGCAGCGGCAACGCCGCTACTCCGGCGACGGCGCGACAAAAGGAGATGACGCGAGGAGGAGGAGCAGCAAAAAGACATGCTGCTTTACCGGAGATAAACGCCGGCTGGTCGCTGGAGAAGGTGGAAGGGCGGCGGACTGGTGGGTGGGTGGGTGTAGTGGAGAGAAAGAGAGAGAAAATTAGGGTTTTGTGTTAGGGAGGGAGGGAAATGAAGAAAATGGTATGTATTGTAATATATTTAAAAATATCGTTATTTAGGGTAAATGTTTAAAAGTATCGGTATTTTTTGTAATTTAGCTATTAGGATTGTCATATGGTGAAAATTTTCCTATTATTAATCTCCCTTTCACAGTATCATTCTCATCAAATCCTTTTGTTAAGAACAAAGTATCCAAGAAACTAAACAGCCTTGCCTACAAAACAAATTTAGTTATAGAATCAGCCAAACAACCAGTAACTATTATTCAAAAGAAAATTTTACGCTCGTGACACCTATCTAATTAGCCCTATAAAATCCCTTCATTACAGATGATTTAAATACCTCATACACAACCAGAACAATAGTTCCAGTTATATATTTGAACTCCTCCTCCTTTCTTTCTTATTCTTCTTCTACACTTTATCATCTTCATTTACTCTAAAGAAGAAATAAAGAAAGAAAAATCCAGGGACAACTCAACCCTTCTGTAAAAATGTTCAAAGCCATTGGTAAGTACACACACACACACAGTACACAATACACATTCATTTACACACGTCTTTTTCAACAATCTAACCACTTTTATTCATTCTTTTTAAATTACAGCACGTTTTGGATTCAAGAAATCAAAAAAACCATTCAAAGACTACTACAACGAATGGTTCAAGACTTTAAAGAACACTCTCCTTCCTCAACTCCGTCATGCCATGTCATCATCCTCCACCGCTGTGGGTCCCATTGTATTAGCATCCCACGTGGAGGTGATCCACCGCCACCTGCTAAACTACTACAATGCCCTCGACGTCGCCGCCGCACACGACGTTTCTCAGCTGCTTTATCCTGACTGGAAAACCCCATTGGAAAAGCCATTCTTGTTTCTTGGTGATTTTCACCCTTATCTTTTCGTAAATCTCCTCCGATCATTTATTCAAGAATCCGAATCCGAGTCCGAAGCCGAGCTCGAAGAGCCTGTATATGATCCGGAAGAAGAGTCCAAATGGCACGTGGTCATGGCATGGAAGAGTCCATGCAAGGGTTTAACGTCACGTGTGGATCAAATCGAGTGTGGATTGAGGCTAATGGTACCCGCATTGATGGCGCGTGCACGACACGCGCAGGCCGCGTTCGTGGAGAGAGTGGCGTGTGAGTGGGGAAGAGTCGAGGGGCGGAAGGAGGAAATGAAAGGGGTGGTGGGTGAAGCGGCGGTGGCGGAGATGGAAGAGTTGGTTGGTGTTTTTGTGGATGCGAATAGATTGAGGAGGAGCGTGCTTTCGGATATATTGAGTGTTACGGATGTGTATCAAGCTGCGGTGTTTCTTGAAGCATTGGCTCAATTTCTTGTTGGGTTTAAAAATCGTGAATTGATTACTCAGTTTGATAAATGCTCAATGGAACTATAGTGTTATGAATTTTGTTGCACTGGTGGTACTATAAGTTAAGGCCTACTATAATAATCATAATAGTGGTACTAGTAAAAAATAGAGAGTCCTTTATGAGTTTGTAGTACTTAGATTTCATTTTCTTGTTTTCATTTTTTCAATTTTACTATTGGAAGTTACATTGTTGTGGTATTGATAATTGTAAAGGAAAGTTGACATTCATAGTGATTTTGGAGGAAATAGAAAATTTTGTAATGATCAAAGATTGGTGTTAGTCCTGGCTATTGGTTGATGATTTGAGATGAATTTTGTAAATCGGAAGATGAATTTTAATTTTTAAGTTTGTTTTGTTTGGCCTTTTACATAAATGTATTTTTAAGTATTGCATGTTTGGTTAGTTCTAATTGTGTGCTCTGCTCTCACTTAAAATCTACTATTATAATAGAGAATTAACAGTCAATTTAGAGTTCTGTATACTTTAGTTTCATTTGCTTTTTAATTTTCTCTGTTTCATTTTTGCTATTGGAAGTTACAGTAAGTTGTTGAGCTGTAGATAATTGTATTTAGCAGTTGATATTCATAGTGATTTTGGAGGGAATTGGAAATTTTTGCAACTATCAAAGACTGGTATTAGTGGTCATTCGTAAAAAGGGTTACTTTTATGAGTTTATGTGGATGCTTTGAGGTGCTATTTGTAGATTGAAAAATGAATTTTCAATTTGTTTTGTTTGGCCATTAACATAAATGAAGTAGTTTTAAGCATTTTACCAGTTTGGATCCAAAATCCTATCTGGTTATTTTGTGCACTGATCTAATACAGTATTTCCAGTCAATTTAGAGATTAACATTTTGTGAATAGTCTTTTATGAGTGTTGTATAATTTGGTTTCCTTTGCTTGTTTTTTGTTATGTTTTCAGTTTTACTATTGGAAATTACAGTAGATTGTTAAGTTGTAGACAATTGTGAGGGAAGGTTGACATTCATAGTGATTTTGGAGGTCTGGAGACTTAAATGAAATAGAAAATTTTGTGACCATTAAAGTTTAGTATTTTGTCCTTGTCATTGGTAAAGGGCTACTTTTATGAGTTTTTATGTTGATGTTTTGAGATGAAATTGGTAGACTACTGGAAAATGAATTGAGTTTGTTTTGTCTGGCCTTTAACCATTTTACCACTTCGGAAGCAGTTCTCACTATTGTACTTGCATGATGCCCAATAGCTAGAACACATGAAAATGACGAGTTTAATTCTACACTTAGTTACACTAGTGTTATAATTTGTAGTTACAAGTTAAAACAAAGGATGGGGATGGAATTCTTGATTAGACCTTCTAGCAGCTAGATGAATTGATTCCTCGATGTGTCCAATTCCATAAAAGTACTACATCAATTATTAAGGTAATATTTCGCCCGGAGGCCACTTTTATCACTGGTATTTGGTTTGAAACTACACTTTTATTGATTTTACATGAGAGACCACTTTTTGGAACTTCAATCTTTGTGGGCTGAAGTTCAAACCTTGTGGATTGAACTTCATGCCTAAGTTATGAAGTTGAAATTCATTCCGCAAGGGCTGAACTTTTAGGCATATATGCGTAAACTTCAACTTTTATGGTCGGCTGAAGTTGAATTTCAACCCTTGTGGGTTGAACTTGTGTGAAGTTAAACCCACAAGAATTGAAATTCTAAAAAATGGCCTCTCGTACAAAATTAGTAAAAAAAAAAAAAGGATTTTTTACATAAAAGTACAAATTTTAGAGCTTAATTACCAAACACAGCAACATTTTAGTAAAATTACCCTATATAGAGGAAAACACAAGATAATTACAAATATAGCAAAAACATAGCAATATTTTCCCATAACATACCAAACCCTTACATTCTTCCTCCTATTTTCCCCACTATCACTTTTGCTCCTCCCATTTTCCCCTATTTCACTTATACTCCCATTATTTCCCCAATTTCACTTATACTCCTCCCATTTACCCCAATTTCACTTTTCCCCATCCCATCCTCAATGTATCTCGTTGTATTTCACTGTATCTCGTAGTATGTAATCGTTTCAGCACCGTTTCAGTTCATTGCAGCACCGTATCAAACTGTTTCTGCACCGTATCAAACTGTTTTTGCACCGTTTCAACTGTTTCTGCAGCACCGTATCTAACTGTTTCTGCACCGTATCAACTGTTTCTGCACCGTATCTAACTGTTTCTGCACCGTTTCAACTGTTTCTGCACCGTTTCAACTGTTTCTGCAGCACCGTATCTAACTGTTTCTGCACCGTATCAACTGTTTCTGCACCGTATCTAACTGTTTCTGCACCGTTTCAACTGTTTCTGCATCATTTCAGCACTGTATCTGTGTTGTTTCAAGCTGTTTCAGCATCGTTTCAGCACTGTATCTGCATTGTTTGAAACTGTTTCTGCGTTGTTTCAAACTGTTTCTGCATCGTTTCAGCACTGTATTTGCACTATTTCTGCATCGTTTCAGCACTGTATCTACTTTGTTTCAAACTGTTTCTGTATCGTTTCAGCACTGTTTCAAACTGTTTCTGCATTGTTTCACTACTGTATCTGCGTAATTAAATTAATCAACAGAATAAGTAACATATCAAGCTAGATAGCTTAAAGATGCATCTCCAACTCCAAACACATATATGTGTCTTTTTGTTGTCTGAAATTGAAAGAGGCTGATTGACTGGCTCATTGAACGAGGAAAGTTGAGGTTCTTCCCTTTTCGGAGCTGCTTTCACATCCTAATGTCCATTTCTTACTCATATCTCCATCGCCCATACCTTTCCCATTATCTACATTTTTCTTTTATTTTTATCAAATCTACTTTTTTTCATAAAATTCCAAACATCCCCTAAACTCCTGGACATAACACGTCCATATATATAAACATCACAAGTAGATAGATTAACTTTCCAACTTTATCATTTGAAGTTAGAAATAGGGTTGACTCAGAATTTCACATGTCACAAAACAACTCACTTTCTTACAATTTTACTTCTCATTCTTATGATTTCAAACTTATCTCATCTAATATTCATGGCTGAAGGTATAAACAGAGCCCTCTGTCTCCCATAGAATAATTCGTTGATTAATGATGGGGAGTGGGGGTGTTGTAATTTGGGGGTGTTTAAGAATCTGATTCTTTGATCAACAGTCGGAGCCATTTAAATCGATGCTTAATCCAGCCATTTGGGACTATTGTAAATGCCACCGTCGTGGGTGGAGCTTCGCGGTTTCCGATCTGCGATGATTGTGTATGGATTGTCTGTAATGATTTTTTTAAGGTGAAAAGATTGTAGGGGGTAATGGGGCTGAGGTAGTGGGGGGTGCTGAAGAATTGAAAATGGGGGGATTTTGAATAGGAATTGGGAATGGAGAAATGTGCTAAAAAAATATTGATATGTATTGTAATTTGTAAAATATTGTTATTTTTGTGTAATTAAGGGTGTATATTTGTATATATATGTAAAAAACCAAAAAAAAAAAAAAAAATAGCTTCAAAGCAAAGACCACGGGCAAAAGTGGCCTCTCATGCACTTTTCCCATTATTAAGCACAATCAGGCCCGTGAGCTATCTTCTCGTTATATTGAGCTGATAATCTCAAAAGTTCACAACTGCTAGGAACCTTATGGGTACCATTAAACCCAAAAATTTTCACCTCGAGCACTCCACAAAGAATGATTTTGCAAGATTGTTCCCGTTTAATAATATTTTTATAAAATATCCTTACATTGACACAGAGCCAATACTTCACGACACAAATTTGCAAGTGTTGGCACGAGCCAAGATTTCAAGTACAAGTGTTGTTTTGCTAACACTTTAATTTATATGCGGAGAGTGCAGCAAGAGATTGAGAGGGGCAAGTATTGCCTTTTGCCAACACTTACGATCTTGTCAAGTATATCAAGCCCAAACGGATGGAGAAGACGTGATATTTTGACCAATAGCCAAAATATAAAATCGCTCAAAGAGAAACGTCTAATAGTTATAAAGTTTTAGAAAAATAGCCATACTTTAAAGCACAAGAATTTATTGAAGAATAGCCAAAAAAAATTTTATAAAAATTTTGAACTGAACATTAGGTAATTTTCTTGGATTTAGTTCAATGTTCCAGAAACTTTTATCGGGGCTTTATATTTTGCAATCCTAGGAAATTTTCTGACTTTCGGTGGCTACATTTTTTTTTCCGGATGTTTCTCTTTGAGCGCCAAAGAAAAAAACAACATGGTTTAATTGTATGAAGAAAACTATTCCAATGTATAAAAACAAACTTAGAGCCAGTTTGGCCAAGTTTCTGGCAGGGCAAAAGTGCTTATTTTTCTCAAAAACTACTTATTTTAGATAATGAATGTATTTGGCCAAGCTTTTGGTAAAAAATAAGTGCTTTTGAGCAGAAGCTGAAGCTGAAAAAAGTAGCTTCTCCGAAAAATAAGTGTTTTTGATTTTTAAGGACAATAATAGACATGTAAAAAGAATAGGAAACAACATATATGTATATCCGTTTTAGTAATTTGACATTTAAAAATTAATTTTTAAATATTTGTTAAATACGAATAACTAACAAAAAAGCTTCTCACATTATTTGGCCAAACACAAACTACTAATCTTCAAAAGCACTTGTCAAAATAAACTTATTATGGCAGCTTGGTCAAACAGTCTCTTAATATCAGGAGAAAAGAGTGATGGGAATTAAATTCACGCATATTCCTTGAAGAACTACTACGGAAATCCAATTAGGAGTTACTCGATTGTTCTTTATTTATTTATTATTTATTATTATTATTATTGATATTATTATTTTGCTTCACTTGTATGAATAATGGTGTGATATGAAATCCCGATGTAATAATATTCATCACAAACTGGTACTCCCTTAATAAGTAGTTAATGCACAGTTAACTTCTCCAAAAGTCCTCAATATTCAATTACTATTCATCTACTTAAACGTTAATAGTTTGAGCTTAAGATTTTCGGATCAAAGCAAGGATATGAGTAGACATTTTAATTATAAGTTACGTTGTTGTGCTAGTGCCAGGATTGTGGTTATAAAAATTAATCTGTGGATTATTTATTATTTTTTTTGGTAGTAAAGATAATACTTCATTACGTAGATAGAACAGGATTACATGGAATAGAGTTAATAGCACATAAGTTACCTAACTTAGCTAGCTTATTACAAACGGTAGTAGATACTTGCTTACGAGAACAACATACACCCCTTCTGTCCAAACTAACTAGAGGAAGCAAAAATAAAGGGGGAACAACAAAGGAAACTAGAACTTGATCTTGTGAAGACATAGACCCTTCTTTAGCCAGTGCATTTGCCACCCTATTACCATCTCTGAAATTATGTCGAACTACTGGATTCCCCAGTTTCTTCAGCAATGACCTGCAATAAAAAATTAAATTAGTATAAAGGGGCTTTGGGTTATCCAGAAGTTGGACAAGGTCTGTGGGTTATTTATTAGTCTGCACAAGCACATAACTTATAGTGTAAATGTATTCTTCCCTCTAGTTTACCAAACAAGATAACTTTCGAGTTAGCTTTACACACGTTTATTCAACTTTTGGTTCATTACCTCAAAGTCAACCACTTTTATTTTGTTAATCAAAAGTCACTGAGCTCTGACTTTTTTCGACGGAACATTAAATAACTCACCGAAAACCTCTTTAAAATGCCTGGACGCAGCAATAACCTCCTGACTTAGGATCGTTAAAATTGTCTCTGGACTTTTTACCTTACACTACTAGAAATCGAGCAAAAAGCTACAGAATGGTTGGAGACGGAATTCCCTCTCCAATCAGTTAGAGAGGGAATTCCGTCTCCAATCAGTGTTTGAGTAAAAAATTAATTAAATTTTTTAGAGTTGGAAACGGAACTCTAAACATATACACAGCCGCTCCCACATTTCTTTCAGATCGTCACCCCCCAAAATTTCAAAACCCTCCCTCCCAGGCGAAAATTCACCTCGGCGAAAATCCAACCAAAAAAAATTTAAGTCATCCTCTTGCAGTGTTACATATCAGGTGTAATTGAATGCTAAACTTCTTCGTTCAGGGAAGAGATCTCAGTCCAGTGACTGATAAACTTTGGAAGAGGTTTTACCAGATTCAGTTTGGTGAAAAGAGCACCAATCAGGTGGTCGAGAGAATGAAGCAAAGAAAAGTAACATTTAAATGGAAAATGTTGTATGAGGTAATTTTATTGTTTCATATTTTGTTCTCCCACTCCATAGTTTTGGCTTCTTTATTATGATGTACATTTATTACTAGATTGCATCATTTTTCTTTACGAAATCATTCCACATCTACAAATGAGTATATTAATTTACTTGCAGGCAAAGACAAAGGAAGTGGAGGAGACTCAACAAAGGTCATTCGAAAGAATCAAGGAATTGTACCAAAAGGAAGATGCAAGTATGTTCTTTACTTCTGTTTCCGTGGTTCTTTAATTTGTTTTCCCAGCAAGTGGTATCATCTTCTCATTGATAGCTTAAACTAGTGATGTATATCCCCGGCTATCATTATTTGATTTGCTCAAGATCAAAATGTATTCACCACTTCTAACCAACCAAAAAAATTTAATTATTTTACTAGAGAGGGAATTCCGTCTCTAAACAACGAAAATAATTTTTAAATTTTTTACTGGAGAGGGAATTCCGTCTCTAAACAATAAAAATAATATATACATTTCATGTTGGAGAGGAAATTCCCAACATGATCTTCGAGATCTTCGACCACCACAGTGCGACCGAAAATCGGTCTGTGCAGTTGTGCGACCGATTTTGCGTCGCACAAACCACG
This sequence comes from Petunia x hybrida, assembly GCA_037355625.1. Classification (NCBI taxonomy): domain Eukaryota; kingdom Viridiplantae; phylum Streptophyta; class Magnoliopsida; order Solanales; family Solanaceae; genus Petunia; species Petunia x hybrida. The sequence continues at coordinate 6,460,494 of JBBBVM010000090.1, read as the reverse complement.
TAAAAAATTAAAAAAAAAAAAAGTGGTTGAAGTGGCGACCGATCGTAAGTAGCTGAAAATTATATTTTTTTTAAACCTATGCGACCGAAAAGCAGTCGCATAGGCGGTCGAAATGGCGACCGATGGGAAGTCGTTGATATTTTTAAAACCTATGCGACCGAAAAGCAGTCGCATAGGCAGTCACCGATCGAGATAAGAAAACGGGGCAGTAGCCCTTCCTCATCGCATAGGCGGTCGCCGATCGAGATAAGAAAACGGGGCAGTAGCCCTTCCTCACCCATTTCAAATTTCCCAAATAAAAAAAAAAACCCTAAAAACCGAACCCCCCCACCCCATAACCAACTATCCGCCATTACATACCCCATATAACTTTAAATTACTACTCTATAATCTCCAACATAACATCTAACACAATCTACACCTACTAATTCACGGTAAATTTCATTTTTTAGTAATTTTTGTTATTTTTTAAAAAACTCAAATAATGACTTTTTAATTCACTTTTTTTGTAGTTATTGAGTGGATAACACATTGGTGAATCATAGTTACATGCGATTGGATCCCAAATAAAGTTGAGGTAATTTTTTTTTTATAATCCGAATTTATATATATATTTTTAAATAATTCGGCCTATATGTTGTTTACATGTTAGTTGTTAGTTATAATTGGTTTATTCTATATAATGTGATGTCGAGTAAGTTGTTTTGGGTTGATGAACTTTAAATATAGGGTTGTGATGTTTGATATTAATTATGGTAATTGTTGTGATTTGTTGGAATTGTTTGGTAGAGTTGTTTGCAATGAGTTGATGCCTTGTCATGGGTTGTGGTGTTTGGGATACTTGCTATGCATTTAAAGTTAGGGTTTTGGTATTGTTGTTTGGATTGTTCATGTTTGGAACATTTTATGCCTAAACCGGATAAATTGTATGCGTTTTGTATTGCATTGCTAATAGTAATTAATATGGAATTCAAACAGACCAATGGATATTCAAAAAAGGCTAGGATAAATCAATTTGAATGTTTCAACAGGGATGGACAAGTTATGCCCTAAAGTTTTTAAAAGAAGGCCGGGCAAGAGACCTGTGGGCGAGACTTCAGCTTCTGCGGGTGATGACACTCAGACCTCACAGGTCCCGCATTTGCTGCCTACTGAAGCCCCAGTTAGTTATGATCCAGCTTTTTTCAGGCCCCCTGGCCCAGCTCAGGTACCACTTATTACCCCGTCTCAGTTGCCTCCTGCATGGCAGTGGACATTCCCTAGCCTTGATTGTACTGAGACACATGTCACGCCCTAAAAAAGTTATGTAGCAACTGCGCGTTGCGGTTTATTATTTAAAGGCTCGTGACTGGTGTTCAAAAAAAGGTACCGAAATTATTTAGAAATTTTTCGGAGTCGCCACTTGACATAGTTTAAGGTGTGCCAAGTCACCAAAAGGTACCTTGAAAACACCTTTGACTCGTCTAATGGTCTACGTTAGAGATTCGGGTAAGGTTCTCAATTGACTCTCGGGAAGGTATTAGGCACCCTCGAGTCCTGTGCCAAGCACAGTTGCTTTATTGTCGCAATTTTAATTTATTAAAATATGGTTGTTATATTAATGCCGTTAATTTGAATTTAAACTTTGATTTAACAGCGTTATCCTTTTCCAACCTCACAAAGGATTGGACGAATTTATACTCTGACTTGTGATAAACAAATAAAATATATTATACATTTCCAAACTCATGAAGGACTGGTCTATTTTAGAAGAGTTTAGTTAACTCAAAAAAATAACTAATTTAGAATTGATTTAAATCGGTTTAGTTTTTTCTTTTAGCCTGATAAGTAGATCACAAATCATACTTATAATATTGCCTAATTATGTAAGTTTTCTTGGTCCTATTAATTTGCCTAATCACATACTCATCAATGAATAAGTATTTGTTTAAAAGCTTAATGAACAAGAACTAATTTGCCTAATCGCATTTCATTAAAACATAACCGTTAATTTTAAATTGGGACTCACAAAATTCGCCTTTATTAAAATATAGGATTACGAAAATATATACATATAGTGGGTCATTTTTCAAATTGAATAGCTTTATGGGTTGTTTTTAAAAAAAAAAGAAGAAACGTTTACAGAAAATGCAATGATAAGGGCTGGAAGATTTCGCAAAAATGGGCAGTTTTAAAGTCTATTTGCAAAGTTAACACCTTTACTTTGTTTAATGATACCGATCGTATAAATAAATTAAATACGTGGCCAGATTTAAAGAACGTCCTAAATTCAAAGCCTATTCGTCCAAATATGGGAGCCTTTAATCACGCCTTTGCACTTATGGTCCTACTTCAACATATTTTAAAGATTTGACCAATTTCATAAAATGCTCTCAAATTTAAGCAAAGTCTCAAACAATTAGTAATGTAATACCTATTTCATATTGCCTTTACATATTCTGTCCATATTTTAAAAATTTTGCGCCCCATGGCCATATTTACGAAAACAGCCCCAAAAATAGAAAAATGTAATATATGGCTGTTTTTTAGCAATAGTGCCCAAATTTGAAAAAAACAATTAACCTTGCTGAACACATATACATTTATAGTTACTTTCATTCAAACTATTTACCATACTTGCATTATTTTTCTCATAATGCTAGGCTTCAAAAAAAAACACGAATATAGAGATGTAACATTTGCATGCAAGAGCCAGAATTTAAGCTAACATATCATCATACACACATCGTTTGTAGGTCATAAGCATGCTGATTTTCATGGTATTTCTAACCAAACATTCAACAATATTACAAAGTTCATTAGTGTTTACCTTTGAAGCCAAAAAAATCCTTAGGCAAAAGGGGAATGAAACAATGAAGAAAACAACCAAGACCAAACAGCCTTTGGCTCCAGAACCAGCAGCAAAAACAGCTCCTTTTACACCCTATTTAATTCTTAAACTAGTAGATTTATACCCCCAAAAGACCCTTAGTATAAAAGCATTTGGTTCTAAATCCTTTCTTTCAAAAGAACTATTTTTCTCAAGTGTTTTGCTCTTAATTTTTGTGCTATGTTTCAGCTGGTAGTTGGTGTATTTTTTTTCAGCTGATAGTTGTTGTCTTAAAGAGGGTATTCAATGCCCTTTTTATAGCCAAAAGTGAAGGCAAAGGGGTGGAGTGTGGACTTGTACAAAAGTACAAGCCCACACCCCTACACTTGAGTGCCTTTTTGACTATTTTTCAGCATGGTACAACAGCTGAAAAGCCACTGTTTCAGCCACCAAACACAGTCCTAAAAGGGCTGAAATAATGCAAGAAGTGTCCTTTAAAAGAACACTAAACACTCATCACTAATTTAAAGGGTCTAGGACCAAACTAGAGCAACTCAATCAGCCCTCCAAACTAACTAAACTATACTAAAGTTAAGGGACAATCAGATTTCAAAATCAGACCAAAACAAAGAACTAAACTAGTCCAAAACAAAAGGCAAATGAACTAAATTACACAAAGATATTCATTACTTAAGGTCCTAAGCAAAAATCATGGCTAAACAAGGCATTGAACAACTCAAACAGACACACATACGGAATCTTACATTCGTGAACATCTACTTCTATTATCTGATTAACAAAAGAGCTTCAATATAACAGAATTCATCAATGGTAGAAAGATTTAGACAACAACAATAATCAGCCTAACTGGATTTCATTTATGCCATCAACCTACAACCTGATTTTTTAACAAACTGAACCTCAATAAACACCCTAAAACTGAACAGCCATGGGAAATACAAACATAAACCAACTGGTTTGCGGCTAAAAACAAGTACTAACATATTTCTACTACTATCAAAGATCTAAACAAATAGAAAGAAAACATCAAGGACTGAATCTGCTAACCCGTTTCAACATAATTGAACCAACACTGTCTCGCAGCCACTGTTCACAGCTGCGTCGCTACTGCCACTCGTGCAGCTGTGTCGTCGCCTCACATGCCTAGTTCGGATCAGCCTTCACACGCCACCTCGACTCCAACTGCTTCCCAAGCCATCTCACCAGTTTTTTTTTCAGTTGAAACAACATTAAAATCAACCTCGCCTCACAGCCTTGCCAAAGTCACACACCCATTGCCTCGTTTCAAAACTGAAACAGCCCTGCCCTCACCATCATCACCCTCGTTTCGCCTTCTCAAAAAATATCATCATCGCAGCCCCCATAAACTCACTGCCTAATCAAACATAACAAACCCCTCCACCAAAACAATCATCACAGCCCCAGATTCAACTCATCACAAGCAGATTGCATCGACCATACCATAACAGAAATGAGAAAAAAAAATAAGAAGAAAGGAAGAAAGAAACAGAACACGGACAACGGGGAAAAAAAATGGGGTGCAAGGGGACGGGGTTTTTGGGAATCGGGATATGGGGGTGAGAGAGGGGAAGTAAAGAGAAGAGAAAGGAACAAAAACTCACCGGAAAAAGTCAAGGATACGTCGGAGTCCGCTTTTCAAAGTCCGATCTACTCCAAACGGCTTGGATTTTGAAGAAACTAATAGCGGAAATGGAACGAGGGGGCCGAGATCTTTCGATTGGTATACTTTTCGTATTTTTCCGGCACCGGAGGTGGTGGCCGGCGGCGGCAGCGGCGGTCGACCGGTGGCTCCGCCGTGGAGGCGATTTCCGGCGAGTGAGAGGAAATTTGGGCAGGGTTTGGCCTGTTTTTCTGATTTTTGTGTAAAATGAGCAAAAAATGTGGATTTGAGCTTATATATTATGAGTGTGGGCCGGGTAAGCAAGTGGGCTGACGGGCCAATGTATTGGGCTGTTATTTTCTTACGAATGGCCATTAAAATGGTTACCACTTACCAAAACACACACGATTAATCATAATCTAAACCGCATAAACTTACAATATTATCACAATTTAAACATAGAATCACAATTAAACATATAACAAATAATTTTTGTTAATTTTCAATTTTTAAACGTCCTAATTAAAGACGGAATTAGTTAGAACAAACACCAGAAGTCAAGAAAAAATTGACGAAACGTCCTAAGAATCTAATACGACTATTTTGAGCATTTTTAAATTTTGTATGCCAAAATTAGGTGATTACAGCTGCCCCTGTTTGTTCAGGAACACGAAGAGTTTTCGGGCAAAGAAGTAATCGACAACTAATTTTGGCTTTTCGGCTCTAGCCGAGAGCATGCTCTGCAAAAATGGTGACCGTACCCTGAATTTCGGTTCTAACCGATAACAAGGTTACCTACATATCCCCGGACTAAGGAATCAGGTCAGTGTAGTTCCTTACGTGCGGTAGCTGGGACTACCACATTCAAACAGACAACTAGACTCAACTAGACTCACTAAGACAACCCTAGACACTCTAGACTACTTAAGACAAACTAGAGACTCTTGGGACTGATACTAAACACTCTAGACTACTAAGAGGTTGTCGCTGCTGATTACTGGTCGCTTGCTGGTAGTCATTGCTTTACAAGGAATGGAAATACAAGGAAAAATATAAAATTACAATTCCTAGACTACTCTTCATGCTTCCTTGAGGTGAATCTTGGCTTGAAAGACAACTCCATCGCCCGTTGTATGGGCAAGCACCATCTGAAACTTGAAATGGTCGCATCCGTTTCAAGCAGGTCTTGACTTGAAGCTGGGAATGGTTGCTATCTTCGAGCAGGACTAACTTGAAAAGGAAGTGGTTGCTATCTTTGAGCGCAAATGACTTGAACTAAATGTGAGTGCTATCTTCTAGCAAAAATGACTTGAAAGGAAAATGATCGCTATCTTTTAGCAGATCTTGACATGGAAAGGAAATGACGCTATCTTTGAGCGAAACTGACTCGAAAAGGAAATGATCGCTGTCTTTTAGCAGATCCTGACATGGAAAAGAAATGATGCTATCTTTGAGCGAGTTGACTCGAAAAGGAAATGATCGCTATCTTTTAGCAGATCCTGACATGGAAAGGAAATGATGCTATCTTTGAGCGAAACTGACTCGAAAAGGAAATGATCGCTATCTTTTAGCAGATCTTGATATGGAAAGGAAATGACGCTATCTTTGAGCGAAACTGACTCGAAAAGGAAATGATCGCTATCTTTTAGCAGATCTTGATATGGAAAAGAAATGACGCTATCTTTGAGCGAAACTGACTCGAAAAGGAAATGATCGCTGTCTTTTAGCAGATCTTGACATGAAAGGAAATGACGCTATGTTTGAGCGAAACTTGACTCGAAAAGGAAATGATCGCTATCTTTTAGCAGACCTTGACATGGAAAGGAAGGGACGCTATCTTTGAGCGAAACTGACTCGAAAAGGAAATGATCGCTATCTTTTAGCAGATCCTGACATGGAAAGGAAATGACGCTATCTTTGAGCGAACTGACTCGAAAAGGAAATGATCGCTATCTTTTAGCAGATCTTGACATGGGAAGGAAATGATGCTATCTTTGAGCGAACTGACTCGAAAAGAAATGATCGCTATCTTTTAGTAGATCTTGATATGGAAAAGAAATGACGCTATGTTTTAGCGGGAATTGACTCAAAGAGAGAATGAAGTTTCGTCTGATATCTGGCGCAACTACCCCAGTTCAAGTGGTCCTAGCTCTTTCTTAGCAACATAGCAAATGTCACACTTACTTTCCTGCATCGTGGATACACCCTTTTTCGGATCTTGCAATAAACTTAGTGACTCTTGTTCTATTCTTCACAGTACTGTGGGATGAACAACGCCTAAAGCTTCTCCCAAACATATCCGCTTTTCATGATACAGTTTTGGTATGTCGTCCTTTCGGCCTGATGTACGGTGCTGGGCTCCAATTATCAATATTGATCATGACTTGCTGAGAGCTTTTCCATTATCGAGGGTGTGCCCTGCTTGCTGGAATTAAACCTGAATCCTGAAAGACAGAGTTTTGCAATTTTCTTTTGTTGCTCATGGGAGGTTAGCGCCGAAAGGGCGAGGAATTAAATGGTGAGGCAAAATGTACAAAAATGGAATAATAAAAAAAGTTTAAGGACGAAAGTCGTTTGGACAGGGAACGTCTTTCTGAAAAGGGAAACTTATCTGGCAATATACTGGCGGCCTTGATGATCATGACATGTATCTTGGATGACCTCGTCTGACCAGTGCCACTTGTTTGTTGAGAGTTGATCCACGGAGGATATCAAACCATAACCAAGTTGAGGTAACTCTCAAGTCGACTAGTAGCGTCCTTTCGGGTTTTCACCAACTAGCCTCTCTCTTTAATCTTTTTCCTCACTGTTTGTCTTGCGGCGCCTTCTCAGGTTTTCACCGACAAGACTTCTTTCTTTTCTCTTTTTTTTCTTCTTTTTTTTTCTTTTTTTTTTTTCAATTCAATTTACAGCACCAACATCTCTTGAAACATGTGAATAGATGATACAAAAAATGATAGAAGTTTGTTTTTATTTTATTTGATTTGTGAAATAAAATAAAAACAAACTTCTGCCCCAGTTTAGTATAAAATGGGGATCTAAATTTCTTTTGATGTCGGCCGCAAACTTGGAGGCAAGTTTTGCGTCAATAAAAGACGGGAAAGAATGAACTTTCACTGTTACGAACACAAAGAAAATAGGGAGGAATATTGAATTTCCTCCATTTTCTTTAGAAAACAAAAACAACTTCTGCCCCAGTTTAGGATAAACTGGGGTCTCTTGTTTTCTTGGCATATTCCTTGCACGAATAAAAGTAGAAAGGGAAAGATGAATTTTCTCTTATTGCGACCGCACCAGAATGGTTGCCTACGTATCCTTTTGAGAGGAATCAGGTCAGACGTAGCTCTAGGCAAATGCCCAGGTTTCTTTTTGATGCTTTTCAGTTTCATTTCATGTTGATACAATTACATTGATTCCAACCGAGAATATGTCTCGAAAGTACAATGTTCAAAATGCTAATAAGGGATACAATTTGGGATAGCAAAGGAGAACAAAAGCCTTGCATTCATCCCGATTTGAAAATCCATCTTGGAGTCAAATGTAGTATCTCTTGACTGCGTCTGCATTGACGGGTATTTCAGTTGTCCTGCCTTCTGGATCTGTAAGGTACAAGGCGCCATTTGGCAATACTTTCTTTACCAGGTATGGCCCTTGCCAATTTGGAGCAAATTTTCTTTTAGCTTCTTCCTGATGAGGAAAGATTCTTTTCAAAACTAATTGCCCTTCTTTCAAGTCGCGGAGGCGCACTTTCTTGTAGTAGGCTCGGGCCATTCTTTGCTGATACAATTGACCATGACAAACTGCATTGAGCCTCTTTTCATCAATGAATGACAACTGTTCCAATCGGGTTTTGACCCATTCTGTGTCCTCAATCTCTGCTTCCACAATGATCCTGAGGGATGGTATTTCAACTTCAGCGGGTATGACTGCTTCAGTTCCATATACCAATGAATATGGGGTCGCACCTATGGAAGTGCGCACAGTTGTGCGATAACCTAGCAAAGCAAAACATAACTTCTCATGCCAATCACGAGATCCTTGTATCATTTTCCTAAGGATCTTCTTGATATTCTTATTAGCTGCTTCAACCGCACCATTTGCCTTTGGTCGGTAAGGCGTGGAATTTCGATGCATGATCTTGAATCTTTCACACACGTCATTCATTAAATGACTGTTCAAATTTGCCGCATTATCACTGATAATGGTACTTGGGATACCAAAGCGTCAAATAATATTAGAATGAACGAAATCCATCACAGCTTTCTTGGTCACGGATTTGAGAGTGACAGCCTCAACCCATTTGGTGAAATAATCTATTGCAACCAAAATGAATCTGTGCCCATTTGATGCTCTTGGTTCAATAGGCCCGATAACATCCATCCCCCATGCTGTAAAAGGCCACGGGGCTGACATTGTGTGCAACTCTAAAGGAGGTGAATGTATCAAATCACCGTGTACTTGGCATTGATGACACTTTCGCACAAAAGTAATGCAGTCATGTTCCATGGTAAGCCAGAAGTATCCTGCTCTGAGTACTTTCTTAGCTAGCACGTGCCCTCTCATGTGGGGTCCACAGATTCCTGAATGCATGTCATTGAGAATTTTCGTGGTTTCAGTTGCATCCACACATCTTAACAATCCCAAATCGGGTGTTCTTTTGTACACCAACCACTTGCCAGTCGTCGAAGGGTTCTTTTTTGATTTTTTTCTGCCAATGGAGGATATGTCCCATCTTGAAGGAACTTCTTGACATCAAAGTACCACGGTTGACCGTCAATTTCTTCTTCAACCACATTGCAGTATGCATGTTGGCTTTGGACCTGAATCTCTAACGGATCAATATGGGCTTTATCAGTATGGACAAGCATTGAGGCTAATGTAGCCAATGCGTCGGCCAGCTCATTATGTATTCTGAGAACATGTCTAAACTTTAGAACATCGAACTTTTGGCGAAGATCGTCCATACACTGCTTGTACATGATCAGCTTAAGGTCTCGAGTTTCCCATTCACCCTTCATTTGGCGTATCAAAAGATCTGAATCTCCGATCACCAACAATTCTTTGATGTCCATGTCTAGAGCCATAGGCAAACCCATTATGCATGCTTCATACTCAGATGTGTTATTAGTGCAACTGAAGCGGAGTTGGGCAGCTGCCGGATAGTAATGTCCCGTGGGAGAGATGAGGACTGCTCCAATACCATGGCCTTTCGAGTTGGAAGCACCATCAAAGTACATTTTCCACACATGCTCTTCTTCATTAATCAACTCTTCAAGCACATCTACCTCCTCATGGGGGAAGTAAGTCTTCAATGGCTCATAATCATCATCAACCGGGTTTTCAGCCAAATGATCAGCTAAGGCTTGAGCTTTCATTGCAGTTCTAGTAATATAAACTATGTCAAATTCTGTGAGCAGGATCTGCCATTTTGCAAGCTTGCCAGTTGGCATTGACTTTTGAAATATGTACTTCAATGGGTCCATCCGGGAAATCAGATAAGTGGTATATGACAAAAGATAATGTTTCAGCTTTTGTGCGACCCAAGTTAGGGCACAACATGTCCTTTCCAACAAAGTGTATCTGGCCTCGGAATCTATGAACTTCTTGCTCAAATAATAAATGGCCTGTTCTTTCTTTCCCGAGGCATCATGTTGCCCCAGTACACAACCAAAAGAGTTCTCATTGACTGACAAGTACAAAAACAATTGTCGGCTAGGCTCAGGCGGAACCAAAATAGGAGGATTTGACAAGTATTGATTGATCTTGTCGAAGGCTTCTTGGCACTCCTCGGTCCATGCAATTGATGCATTCTTTTTCAACAACTTGAGGATCGGCTCACATATTGTGGTAAGTTGAGCAACGAACCTACTGATGTAATTTAACCTGCCTAGAAACCTTTTAACATCCTTCTTGGTTCGAGGCGGAGGTAATTCTTGTATTGCTTTGATCTTTGTGGGATCCAATTCAATACCCCGCCTGCTAACAATGAAACCCAATAATTTTCCAGCAGGCACACCAAATGCACACTTCGCTGGATTCAGCTTCAGATTATACCTACGGAGCCTTTCAAAAAACTTTCTGAGATCTCTCACGTGTTCCTCAGCAGTTCTGGACTTGATAATCACATCATCCACGTACACTTCTATTTCTTTATGCATCATATCATGGAAAATGGCAGTCATAGCTCTCACGTAGGTTGCCCCAGCATTTTTCAAATCAAACGGCATCACTCTATAGCAATAGGTTCCCCAAGGAGTAGTGAATGCCGTTTTGTATGCATCATCTTCATCCATCTGGATTTGGTGATATCCAGCATAGCAGTCAACGAAGGATTGTATCTCATGGTTGGCACAATTGTCTACGAGAGTGTGAATATTAGGCAACGGAAAATTGTCTTTGGGACTTGCCTTGTTCAAATCTCGATAGTCGACACATATCCTCGTTTTTCCATCTTTCTTAGGAACCGGGACAACATTTGCAACCCAAGTAGTGTACTGAACCGATTGAATTACTTTTGCATCCAACTGTTTCATTATTTCATCATGGATTTTCTTGATCATATCAGTTTTGAACTTCCGTTGCATTTGTCTCACTGGAGGGAAACCAGGTTGGATTGGCAGTTCGTGGACTATCAATTCGGAGCTTAAACCCGGCATCTCATCATATGACCATGCAAAAACATCTCGATATTCAAAAAGCACTTTCCGAATATCGTTCTTCACTTCAGGTCGGGCATACATGCTTATCTTAGTTTCCCTCACATCATCAGGGCTCCCAAGATTAACATCCTCTGTATCAGCCAAATTGGGTTTAGGCTTGCCCTCATGGCGTTCAACTTCCAAGCCTATTTCAAAATCAGCCTGTTCCCCATCGTATTCCATATTGTTAATAGATTTCTCAATGTTTTCTTCATCACTTTCAACCTCAACTATGGTTATGGAGCCAAAATCAGATTGCGGTCCCTGGATGGACGATAAGTTCCTTGAACATGTCATGATATCAGGACCAGCAGATATATCACTACAGATAAATAAAAGTAGAATAAAATTAGGAATATGAACAGAGATTGAAGGAAAGCATGGCTCTTAGGCCTTTCATTAATGAAAAATGGTTTGAATTACAAAAGGAAAGATGAGCAAAATAATACACTTGGCATACAACCATTAGAATATCCAAGTGTATTCAAAAGAAAAACTGTAAAACAACAGTCTACCAAGACCCCTTCCTGATGGGGAAGGGAGTTGCATTCCAGTTAGTCAGGTGCACGTCCGGGCCAATGTATTGTATTGAAGCATTGCTGGAGCCTTCACCCGGCTGCACCATACAGATTTTAAAAATGCCACCTAGATCAAATGGTGCATCCTGATTGTCTTCCACTGTGTTGACATTTGTAGCGACAACCTTTGGTTTCATAACATAACCCACAAAAGACTGAGCGAGACACGGAATTGGCTTTGGGAGAGACCAAACTTCCGATTTCTTTTTCTTTGCTTGCTTGCGATCAGCTGCTTTTGGCTTGAACCCTAGTCCCCACGTGCCTTGCACGCCATTTGGATAAACTGGATTTACCCTGCCTTGTAGTGATGCTCCCAAACCCTTTCCAAATTGGAACCCTTGCTTTAACATTTAAGATGCCATCATTATAGACGTCTCTGACACTCTTGGGATGGGTATAGGTTTCCCTTCTGTTACCTTTTCCACATACACCACATCGGAGGTTTGATACATGATGGTCGGGCGTGTAGTGACGGCTTCAAGGGCTGGTACGTCCAGGCTATTGTTAAACTGCAAGTCATCCTCTCCATAAACTACGACAGCTTGGTTATCCCAAGTAAACTTGACCACCTGATGAACTGTGGATGGTACTGCACAAGCCATGTGAATCCATGGTCGGCCCAATAACAGATTGTATGATGCATCCGTTTCCATGACTTGAACTCAATGCTGAAGGTAGCGGGACCAATGGTTAACTCAAGATTGATGATGCCCAAAGATTCCCGAACTCCACCATCAAAAGCACGAACAGCAGAGGAACTTGCCCTGATTTTACTCATATCCACCCTTAGACTCTTCAGTGTAGACAGAGGGCAAATATTCAATCCTGCGCCGCCGTCTATTAGAACACGTGTGACATAGGGGTCTTCACACTTGACTGAGACATGAAGCGCTCGATTATGACCGGTTCCTTCTGCTGGCAGCTCCTCATCGGTGAACATCACACGACTAGTCTCAAATACTCTGCCAGCAAGTGCTTCCATATTAGCCACATTAGTTTGTTCAGGAATGTAGGCCTCATTCAATATCTTCAACAATGCATTGCGATGTGCTTCAGAGTTCATAAGTAGAGACAAGAGTGATATCTGAGCTGCAATCTTTCTCAATTGCTCGACGATAGAATAATCTGTCGATCTCATTTTCTTCAAAAATTCTTCAGCTTCTTTCTCGGACACCGGCTCTTTGACGGGTCCTTGGTCTTCTCGACCTGGCTTCGCCTTTCTCAATTCTTCCGGGGTAAAACATCTCCCGGACCGAGTTAGACCATTTACGTTTGCAGCAACCTCCATGATTTCTTTCCCGTTGTAAGACACAATTGTCTTGTTGTAGTTCCAAGGAACAACCTTTGTACTTTTGACAGGGAGTTGCGCTGCCTGAGTGATGATAACCGGTTCACACTTCTTTGCCTTAACCTCGAAGACCGGAGTTTTCTGGCATGATGCCCCTTGCACAATAAATGTTGGTGCATTGTCATGAACTTTTTCCTGCTTTGCAGCCGGAATTATGAGACTTGGCTCAACAGCTGCATCTTGCTTTGCTTTGTTGACAACAGACGCACTTGACTTTCCCCCGATTACAATAATAAATGGCTCAGGGCCCTTGATGTCTGGGGAGGGACCAACTGCCACAATCTGCTTGGCGGCTTTCCCTTTCATGTCATCATCTATGCATACCATCCCTACCATGGGTACGTTGTTTTGAACATCATGAGCTGGTAAAGGATTTTGGTTCACATTTTATGTTTCATCCCCCATGACTTTTATCTGATTATTGTCTATCATTGCCTGGATTACCCTTTTGAGTTCCCAGCAGGATTCTGTGTCATGTCCAGGTGCTCCAGAATGAAACGCACAATGGCGTGAATGATCAACTCTTCCATTGGGGTTCACTTTTCCCGGGATTGGCTTCAACAGATTGGCTTGTTGCAACTTTTCAAATAAATTAGTGTAAGTTTCCCCCAGTGGGGTGAACTGCCTTTTCTCTTGTTGCATGTTTCTCTGTTGCATGTTTGGACGAAAACCCGGTGGACCTCGTGGTCGATAAGGCATCTCCTGGTGAGCCTGGAATTTAGCATGTGCCTGTTGATTGTTATATTGGACTGGAGCAGGGGGTGGACGCCATTGTGGACCAGATAGCGGCTGAGCATAAGATGCTGCATTTACAGGGAATGAGAACTGCGGCATGGCAAATTGTTGGCCGTGAGTTGGATAGAATTGTTGTGGCGGGGGTGTCTGAATGTACCCTTGACGGTCGTTGTATCTTCCATCATTTCTTCTTGGTCCAGGACCAACCATCGCCACTTCATCTTTCTTTTCTTTCTTTTTTCCAAAAGTACCTGACCCTGATTGCAACACTTGGGTCGTGGCTCTCAAAGCTGTTTGGCTAACGATCTTGCCTGCTTTGATTCCTCTCTCAATCATCTCCCCAATTTTTACTGCTTCACTGAATTGCTTCCCAAGGGCAGAGGCCATTGCTTGGTAGTATGTTTCGTCAAGTACTTCGACGAATTCTTCAACCATTTTATCGTCTGGGATCAAAGGGCTCACACGCGCCGCCTGTTCGCGCCACCTGTAGGCATACTCTCTGAAACTTTCACCTGGTTTCTTTGTGATCGTCTTCAAAGAAGAACGATCAGGAGCAGCCTCCATTTTATAGCCATAATGGTTCAGGAAAGCGCTGGCCATGTCGTCAAAGGTGACCCACTTTGAAACATCTTGTTGCACAAACCATTCTGTGGCCGGTCCTCCCAAACTATCCGCAAAGTACGCCATCAATAATTCATCCTTCTCGATACCCCTCATTTTGTTAAGGTATATCTTCACATGGATCCTTGGATCACTTTGTCCAGTGTACGGATCAAATTTGGGCACAACAAAACCCTCAGGCAATGGCACATGAGGGAATAAGCACATGTCTTTGTATGAAATACTTGCTTTACCCCCTTGTCCTTGTATGTTTTTCACAGTTTGCTCCAAGCTTTTCAATTTCCGAGCAAAGTCAGCCTCTTCTGTTTTCCCAAATCTTTCGACATCAGCATGTGATTCTGGGTGGTGTCCATGATCATACGACTCAGTGGGGCGGAGTACATTACCCCGAACTTGGTCGAATTGTTGATCACGAGCCCTTAACTGTGGGTCACTGTTTGATCTTTGCAAAGTGTGTCCTGCAGGAATGGTGAATGCTGTGGCAGGAGCTTGGGCTTGGCCATGTTGTCCATGCTGTGGGAATTGTGCCCCAGGTTGTACAGTAGAAGGTCCAGCTACGTTGTCAGTTTCTGGATGTGGACCGAACCCTGGAGGATAACGGGGGTCTTCTACCATTGTAGATTGCCCTTGCCCTGGTGGCTGAGTATTCGCCATGAAACCAGCAGTACCTGGCGGAACAGGAGGTGCCTGAACTGGTGTCAAGTTACGAACCAGCTGCATCATCATTTCTTTCATGGCCGTGAAATCCTCGGCCATCTTAGCCTGCTGTTCAGCCAAGCGAATCAGCTCAGTGTTCTCGGTTTCTTCGGCCATCGTTGTTGGAGTGTTTCCCTGAAGAGGTGCTTCAACCACTTCTGGAACAGGCAGTGGTCCCTTGATTCTGGTGGAATAGGAATGCGGGGCCAGAACGGCAGTTGCTCAAGCTCTATGCAAATCAAAACACGTTAGTGCAACAAGATAGCATGGAACATGAATTTGCTCATCGGCTTAGCCGATACCTAAGGTCGTTATGCATCATCCCGAAATGGTTTTCGGCGCCAGCCGCGCGTACCGACCGTATCCCCCAAAGATTGCTTACGTGCCTTGAGAAAAAATCAGAACAAAATTGTAACTGACACGTAATTAGAACAAGGACAAACTCGGATGATTTTTTGATTTTTCTTTTTCTGACTCAATAAACATAATTTAGACAAATGACACGAGACAGACTCAAATAAATTGCTTAACGTGATACACGAGTCAAAAGATATATACAAACTGACACATTGGGTGGGTACATCCGGACAGTGAAAATACTGAGACTCGACATTTTAGCGGAGTCAGATTATTCCACGAGGATCGACACAAACACAACTTAGCTAATTGCAATTTATCGTCTGTACCCTGTCTTGACCTTGAAAAATACAATACAAAGTAAAGTGAGACTCTAAAATAATATTTTTTTTTCTTTTTTTTTTTGAAAATTTAAGACTCAACCCGAGGGAGGTTCTAACGGAACTTAGGAACAGATTATGAAACAAGCTATTTTTTTTATTCGAAAGGTGATTCCAAAATTGGACACTATGACAATACAAAAATGGACACAATTTTTTTTTGAAATAAATTCTTTGATCCCATTCGAAAAAAGAAACTTTAAAGTATTTATGAAATTTGGCCATTATGACGACACAAAGACACAAAATATTACACGAATTAGATGCAAAATTGGTTTACAAAAATTGGCCATTATGACGGCGTAAAACCCCGATAAATTACTTTTCAAAAATATGAACTTGACTTGGACACAGACTCAAAGACAAAAGGGTCCAAAAATTTCGCCATTATGTCGGCACAATACTATAACGGTGCACAACTATGACAAATTATTTTCTAATACTTGAGACCGAACCCGGACACAAAATTAGACTCTAAAAGCTCTTGAAAAATTTGCCATTATAACGGCGTAAAATGACAACTGAAGATATTTTGAGACACGGGACTAAACCCATTTTTCATTTTTCTCTATTTTTTTTCCTTTTTTTTTCAAAATTTAACACCCACCCCTGGTGATCGGTCAGCATAACAACCCTTTTTCTACAACAAATGCAACACAGAAAATGCTTCGAACGTATCTCGACGCCAAGGAGACAGCCTAGACAAGTGCGGTACCGCTGTGCCGCACCTCAGTAAGTCAAATATGATGCAGATAATTGGGCCTAAAGGTTTAACTCTAGGTGACGCAACTGACTCAGTGTCTAGACTGGCTGAAAAAACCCGGTAGACAAACCGGGCGGAAAGCGCATCAGGGCCATCCGGAGAGAGTGTGTCCGACCTAAAACCCCGTCACGCCTTCCTCCTAAATCATGGGCAATTTAGTAAGAAAGTCCCAGATGCCACAAGCAATCTGGTAAGTGCACGTGTGTGTGTGTTTCAGAGACTCAGAGGGTTGCGGAGGAAGACAGTTTATATACAGTTCAAAAATATCAAAGCAGTAACATTCAACTTTTCATGTGATAGGCAATAAAACATAACAACCAGATATTTAATAAATTAAAACATGCGACAATTTATCAAAGCCGGAGATTCTAGTTTTCACTAATTTCCCCAGCGGAGTTGCCAAGCTGTCACGCTCTAAAAAAGTTATGTATCAACTGCGCGTTGCGGTTTATTATTTAAAGGCTCGTGACTGGTGTTCAAAAAAAGGTACCGAAATTATTTATAGATTTTTCGGAGTCGCCACTTGACATAGTTTAAGGTGTGCCAAGTCACCAAAAGGTACCTTGGAAACACCTTTGACTCGTCTAATGGTCTACGCTAGAGATTCGGATAAGGTTCTCAGTTGACTCTCGGGAAGGTATTAGGCACCCTCGAGTCCTGTGCCAAGCACAGTTGTTTTATTGTCGCAATTTTAATTTATTAAAATATGGTTGTTATATTAACGCCGTTAATTTGAATTTAAACTTTGATTTAAAAGCGTTATCCTTTTCCAACCTCACAAAGGACTGGACGAATTTACACTCTGACTTGTGATAAACAAATAAAATATATTATGCATTTCCAAACTCATGAAGGACTGGTCTATTTTAGAAGAGTTTAGTTAACTCAAAAAAAATAACTAATTTAGAATTGATTTAAATCGGTTTAGTTTTTTCTTTTAGCCTGATAAGTAGATCACAAATCATACTTATAATATTGCCTAATTATGTAAGTTTTCTTGGTCCTATTAATTTGCCTAATCACATACTCATCAATGAATAAGTATTGGTTTAAAAGCTTAATGAACAAGAACTAATTTGCCTAATCGCATTTCATTAAAACATAACCGTTAACTTTAAATTGGTACTCACAAAATTCGCCTTTATTAAAATATAGGATTACGAAAATATATACATATAGTGGGTCATTTGTCAAATTGAATAGCTTTATGGGTTGTTTTTTTTTTAAAAAAAAAGAAGAAACGTTTACAGAAAATGCAATGATATGGGCTGGAAGATTTTGCAAAAATGGGCAGTTTTAAAGTCTATTTGCAAAGTTAACACCTTTACTTTGTTTAATGATACCGATCGTATAAATAAATTAAACACATGGCCAGATTTAAAGAACGTCCTAAATTCAAAGCCTATTCGTCCAAATATGCGAGCCTTTAATCACGCCTTTGCACTTATGGTCCTACTTCAACATATTTTAAAGATTTGACCAATTTCATAAAATGCTCTCAAATTTAAGCAAAGTCTCAAACAATTAGTAATGTAATACCTATTTCATATTGCCTTTACATATTCTGTCCATATTTTAAAAATTTTGCGCCCCATGGCCATATTTACAGAAAACAGCCCCAAAAATAGAAAAATGTAATATATGGCTGTTTCTTAGCAATAGTGCCCATATTTTAAAAAACAATTAACCTTGCTGAACACATATACATTTATAGTTACTTTCATTCAAACTATTTACCATACTTGCACTATTTTTCTCATAATGCTTAGGCTTCCAAAATAAACACGAATATAGAGATGTAACATTTGCATGCAAGAGCCAGAATTTAAGCTAACATATCATCATACACACATCGTTTGTAGGTCATAAGCATGCTGATTTTCATGGTATTTCTAACCAAACATTCAACAATATTACAAAGTTCATTAGTGTTTACCTTTGAAGCCAAAAAGTCCTTAGCCAAAAGGGGAATGAAACAATGAAGAAAACAACCAAGACCAAACAGCCTTTGGCTCCAGAACCAGCAGCAAAAACAGCTCCTTTTACACCCTATTTAATTCTTAAACTAGTAGATTTATACCCTAAAAGACCCTTAGTATAAAAG
Source organism: Petunia x hybrida (assembly GCA_037355625.1). NCBI lineage: Eukaryota > Viridiplantae > Streptophyta > Magnoliopsida > Solanales > Solanaceae > Petunia > Petunia x hybrida. The sequence goes on along the minus strand of JBBBVM010000090.1, from coordinate 6,441,763 downwards.
CTTTTGGTTCTAAATCCTTTCTTTCAAAAGAACTATTTTTCTCAAGTGTTTTGCTCTTAATTTTTGTGCTATGTTTCAGCTGGTAGTTGGTGTATTTTTTTTCAGCTGATAGTTGTTGTCTTAAAGAGGGTATTCAATGCCCTTTTTATAGCCAAAAGTAAAGGCAAAGGGGTGGAGTGTGGACTTGTACAAAAGTACAAGCCCACAACCCTACACTTGAGTGCCTTTTTGACTATTTTTCAGCATGGTACAACAGCTGAAAAGCCACTGTTTCAGCCACAAAACACAGTCCTAAAAGGGCTGAAATAATGCAAGAAGTGTCCCTTAAAAGGACACTAAACACTCATCACTAATTTAAAGGGTCTAGGACCAAACTAGAGCAACTCAATCAGCCCTCCAAACTAACTAAACTATACTAAAGTTAAGGGACAATCAGATTTCAAAATCAGACCAAAACAAAGAACTAAACTAGTCCAAAACAAAAGGCAAATGAACTAAATTACACAAAGATATTCATTACTTAAGGTCCTAAGCAAAAATCATGGCTAAACAAGGCATTGAACAACTCAAACAGACACACATACGGAATCTTACATTCGTGAACATCTACTTCTATTATCTGATTAACAAAAGAGCTTCAATATAACAGAATTCATCAATGGTAGAAAGATTTAGACAACAACAATAATCAGCCTAACTGGATTTCATTTATGCCATCAACCTACAACCTGATTTTTTAACAAACTGAACCTCAATAAACACCCTAAAACTGAACAGCCATGGGAAATACAAACATAAACCAACTGGTTTGCGGCTAAAAACAAGTACTAACATATTTCTACTACTATCAAAGATCTAAACAAATAGAAAGAAAACATCAAGGACTGAATCTGCTAACCCGTTTCAACATAATTGAACCAACACTGTCTCGCAGCCACTGTTCACAGCTGCGTCGCTACTGCCACTCGTGCAGCTGTGTCGTCGCCTCACATGCCTAGTTCGGATCAGCCTTCACACGCCACCTCGACTCCAACTGCTTCCCAAGCCATCTCACCAGTTTTTTTTCAGTTGAAACAACATTAAAATCAACCTCACCTCACAGCCTTGCCAAAGTCACACACCCATTGCCTCGTTTCAAAACTGAAACAGCCCTGCCCTCACCATCATCACCCTCGTTTCGCCTTCTCAAAAAATATCATCATCGCAGCCCCCACAAACTCACTACCTAATCAAACATAACAAACCCCTCCACCAAAAACAATCATCACAGCCCCAGATTCAACTCGTCACAAGCAGATTGCATCGACCATACCATAACAGAAATGAGAAAAAAAAGAAAAAAAAGAAGAAAGGACGAAAGAAACAGAACACGGACAGCGGGGAAAAAAAAATGGGGTGCAAGGGGACGGGGTTTTTGGGAATCGGGATATGGGGGTGAGAGAGGGGAAGTAAAGAGAAGAGAAAGGAACAAAAACTCACCGGAAAAAGTCAAGGATACGTCGGAGTCCGCTTTTCAAAGTCCGATCTACTCCAAACGGCTTGGATTTTGAAGAAACTAATAGCGGAAATGGAACGAGGGGGCCGAGATCTTTCGATTGGTATACTTTTAGTATTTTTCCGGCCACCGGAGGTGGTGGCCGGCGGCGGCAGCGGTGGCCGACTGGTGGCTCCGCCGTGGAGGCGATTTCCGGCGAGTGAGAGGAAATTTGGGCAGGGTTTGGCCCGTTTTTCTGATTTTTGTGTAAAATGAACAAAAATTGTGGGATTTGAGCTTATATATCATGAGTGTGGGCCGGGTAAGCAAGTGGGCTGACCGGCCAATGTATTGGGCTGTTATTTTCTTACGAATGGCCATTAAAATGGTTACCACTTACCAAAACACACACGATTAATCATAATCTAAACTGCATAAACTTACAATATTATCACAATTTAAACATAGAATCACAATTAAACATATAACAAATAATTTTTGTTAATTTTCAATTTTTAAACGTCCTAATTAAAGACGAAATTAGTTAGAACAAACACCAGAAGTCAAGAAAAAATTGACGAAACGTCCTAAGAATCTAATACGACTATTTTGAGCATTTTTTAATTTTGTGTGCCAAAATTAGGTGATTACAACACAGGTCCCTCCCACACAGGGCGATCCCTCCCAGGCTGATGACAATCCTACTCAGCCCCTGAATTCCCCTTAGATAGTTGTGACAGCCCACCGGATCAGCAGGAGATCATGGTGTATGATCCGCATTCGCCTTATTACATTGGTGAGCCTAGCACTCGTGTAGAAGGCAGGATGATTATTTATCCCGAGGCGGATAAAGGAAAAGCTACCTAATTTCTTAAGTTCTTATCTATTAAATAATTAGTTCCTACTTTAATTGCTAGTATTAGAAATAACTATTGTTAATTTTTTTGTAGCTTTTGCCCAAGTGATGAGTCCAGTAAGGTACTGACTGCGTGCATGAGAGCGCACTGGCACCAGCCATGGCGAAACTGGAGCGATGTGCCCCAACAAGTAAAGAAGCAGATATTGGTAGATTTTGAGATGATACATATGCATTTGGTTTAAAACTAATTGCACTTTTTAAACCATGAATATGTTTAAAGAAAATATTTTGATATACTTTCAGGGCAAATGTATCTGGCATCAGGGTCTGGATTATAACATTCGTAACATCTTCCCCAAGAAATGTGCTACGTTATTCAAGGGAACATATTACAATGCGCGGCATAAAGGTACAAGGCCGGCTTCCTCGATGCTGCTTAGTGGGCAGAGCTGGATGAATATTGGCAGTCGCCCGAGTTCGAGGCGAAGAGCGAACAAGGCAAGGCTGCGCGAGCGTCGGAAAAGGGTGGATCGCTCCATACCGGTGGCTCAATTAGCGCGGCTACACAGAAGATGCGCTTGGTACAGTTATTTAATTGATTGATTATTTACTTGAACGGTTGATTTTTTGTCTTAACATATTATGATTTTTAATTTGTAGGAAAAGAAAGAAAAGCGCACTATTCCCGTGCTCGAGCTGCACAAGATCAGGCATACAAAGGGTGCCAAGAAGGGCGGTGGAGAGTGGGTCGAGCCCCGCGCAAAAGAGGTTTAGGTAAGTTTGTAAAATTCGAACTTTAGTCGCGCCAATCCTTCAACGTTTAGTCTTTCTATTAACATCATTAATATATTTATGTTATTCAGGAAAAGGCTACAAAGGCTGTGGAAGAGTGGACATCGACTCAAGCATCGGACGCCGGAAGCAGCACTCCGGCTCCCTTGACGTTCGAGAAAGAAAAGCAAATATGGGTCGATGCTGTTGGAGGGGTTAAGAAGGGGTCTGCTTATGGTCTTGGATCACTATTTGCTTCGGATAAGCATAAGGCTAGCTTTTTGGGCACTTCAGCTACTTCGTCTCCGTCGAGCTCTATTGATCCTGCTGAAATTGCTCAAATGAAAGAGAAGATTGAACAGATGGCGAGAGTAAATCAAGAAACGCAAGACATGATCAAACAACTCCTTGCCAAAAAGCAGAAGAAAAAATCGAAAAGAAAGCATAAGAGCAGGCGTCGACGCATCTCCTCTTTCGAGTCCGAGTCCGAGCCCGAGTCTAGCTCTGCCTCGACCGAGTAGTCTTTTCTGAAAGTGGATAACTGTCTCTTAAGCTTTATTGTTAACAATTTCAGGATATAACTAATGTTGTATGATGTTTTTGAAATGTTAGGTTTTATTGCGTTGTGTTTGAATTACTGTTTTTATTGTTTATGAACTGCAGTTTTCTGTTGTTTGCATCTGGTTATTGCTGTTGCTACTGCCTGAAAACAGGTTTTTTATTGCAGGTTTTTTCCAGTTTGGCGACCAAATATCGGTCGCATAGCGGTCACTGGTAAATCCCAAACATTCGACCAAGTATGCGACCGACAATCGGTCGAATATTGTTGGCGACCGATTTTCGGTCGTCGAAGCGGTCAATATTTCTATCCTTCGTTTCTACTGCCAATCGGTCGCATAGCGGTCGAAATTTCGACCAAATTTCGGTCGCAGGGCTTTTGCTACCATTAATTCTCTGACCACCCGTATCGGTCGCCAATCGGTCGACTTGGCGACCGATATGCGACCGATATGGGTGGTCGGAGATATCTGTTTTTTTAGTAGTGTTGGAGACGGAATTCGGTATCCAAGTATGTGTCAATTCCATCTCCAAGAATGTGTCAGTGCGCGCTTTTTTGCGAAGGTCGCACAGAGACGGAATTCCGTCTGCAAACACCTTTTAGAGAGGGAATTCCGTCCCCAAACTGTGACGCAAAATTGTTAATTTCTAGTAGTGTTACGGCATGAAATGTTAATTTGTCAGTAATACCAACAACAATTACTATGCATCCGTCCCAAACATATGGGGAACTACAAATAGGCACTTACTTATGTTTTACTATACTCTAATAAAAGCAGTTAAAGACAGAGTGGAAACCTGGCAACTGACAACAAATATAATTTTGCATGCATGGCAGCATGGACATTGAAATTGGCAGGCTGCGTATAAAGAGAGAAAAGTAGGCACATGGCAAATGGCAGGCAAAGAAAAAGAGCAGTTCTACTTAAAGAGTAGTGTCACTTGAATCTCTTGATGGACATGTCAGCGAAGTTCTCTTGCAGCTATATTTCCAATTGCAGTATTCTAATATGATAAATTCAGAACATAATGCAAAAGGACACACAATAATTCATATTACTCATCAACTTGCTTCTATTATTTAATCAAACTTCTTATCCAAATGTTTAAATTTGATGAATTAGACAACTGATCTTGATCCTAGTCAGGTCTTCCACAGTTCTTAATTAAGCTACCTCACTTTTATATCACCAACTGATGAAAAGTGATACAAAATACTACTAGTACTATATTACATCAACAACATTTACAACATCTCTAGCCCCGTTTCTAAGTTGTTGAGTTTAAGAAATGTGGTAAGACTTTTTGAACTTGTGGTCCAAAATAAGTCATAGATAAATATGTGGCTATAAAGCATTTCATTAAAGGTAAAGTAGTAGTTTCAACTAAAAAATATTTCCAAATTTAGAATTGTGCCATTCTTTTTGGAACGGACTAATAAGGAAATAGTGACAATCATTTTGGAACGGAGGGAGTATTATATTAGCGGTATATATCACTTTTCATGATACTTATGCTTTGGTCGTTTGACGTTTTTCATACATAAGATTTGTATATGTTCGTCTTGCCTTCATTAAATGATCAAGATTACGAGGACCACAGATGATGCATATGTTGTCCAAATTAATGTGTGCAACGAATTTAGTCACTTATATTTCGTCTGTTTCTTGGTTCGGAATTGAAGTTACATTAAGAAAATAACTGAATTTGCCCATAAGGAAATGTTTCGGTAAGATGAATTGAACATTCATAGTTTCATGTGCAGATGGAAAGCAACAGGCAACTTGAGGAGCTCTTTATGGTTCACAAATTAAAGTAAGGAGGAAAAAGAAAAAGAAAAATTGAGAAGTTTGATAATGTACCTGAAAAACGTGAGTACGTGATAACAAATTGTAAAGTTAATTTGGCCAAACAAAACAGGCATCCAATTAACGTGAATTCCAGCTCATCTCAATTTGATCATGAACTGAAAAAGAAAATAGGAAAAAGGAAGAAAATCAACAATATAAGTTAAAAAAGTTGAGTATTTATAAATTAAACAGTTCGCAGCTTGCAGCATCTTCAGGTCAACTTGTCTAAGATAAAAACTTTAGAAAACTTAATTAATAAATTAATGTACATCCACGTGTGTTTTTGTATCTATGAGCAAATAGGCCAGAAATTCTACACAAAAATGGCTCTTTGTTATTTTAAAAACTCTAATGATGTTTTATAGAACTTTAATAAAGTTTTTGAAAGCATAAAGGGTCATTTTAATCGTAGCAACTTGTGAATTATTAAGGCGTATTCTGTTCCAATTCGTTATAATAGTACATGTGGGATTTTGTCTATATTTGGCTTCTGATATTCGACATGCTATTAAAAAAGATCCAATATAACTGTCATTACAGTTTTCTAAATTAGGCATGAAAAATCTTAAGAAGTACCTCAGATTATGCAAATCTAGTCATTCATGTATGAATCTTGATAATGTAAGGAGTTCAGTATTTAATGATCATATCATTTGTAGTACATTGATTAAATGCAACTTGCCTGCGTCTTGAATCTAATAATTACTAATAACATGGTTAAATTTCTAAAGATTAGCTGATCCTTAGTGTTGTTTCTTTACTGATGTTTTGTCTCAATAGAAGATGTGATTCAATAAAGAGATGTAATTCACAGTTTCTTCACCAAAACTCAATTCTTTGAAATACGTTAGTAATACCCCGTGAAACCAGTATATGATCAGAATCCTGTTGCATGCTATCAAGAATTCACAAAAAAAAAAAAAAAAAAAAAAAAAAGTCACCACCATGATCTTTCTCTTTTCTTTTTGACGTGCCAACTTTCATGAAAGATGAGTTTTGGACTAAGCTCGAGAGAAGTAGATTCAATTGGTTTGGTGAAAATCAAAGTCAAGAGCGGTGCAAATTTTAGGAGCTAGAACCAGATTTTGGGAATTGTTACTCCCATTGGTCCTATTTGATTGTCTAATTACTATACGTACTTAGAACCAAAATGTTTGTTATTTTAAAAAATTAAGGTGAAATTTACCATTTTTTCTATATACCCCTAGTATTAATTGTTCTTGAAAAGTACGTGTAAATGACAAACATGACACTAAAAGGGACGGGAGAAAGTAAACCTCTGACCATTTCATCTAAAAATTTAAGCTGTTAAAAAAAATACATTTTTATACTATATTTTCTAGTGATGTCTTCAACACGCTATCTTACATGTGGCTTGATTATTTTTCATGAGCCAAACATGTAGAAGTTTATGTTGATATAGGTGGCAGTAAGACTCGAATGAAAAATCTCTACTTGCTCCGATATCATGTTAAAGTGCGCAATTATCTCATTTGAAATTTTAAGTATTAGAGAGAAAGCAAACTTTTATATGATTATCTTAGCTAGCGTTTGGACATAGATTCCCAAATAGTTTTTGGGAAACACTTTTTGGGTGAAGTTTGATATGAAAAAGAAAAAGTGTTTGGACATACTTTTTGGGAACAAATTTTTTGGCTCAAAAGAGTCTTTGAGCTCTTATGAAAATGAAATTTGATGTGTAAATGTTAGTTTTTGGCTCAAAAAGAGCCTTTGAGCTGTTTTTGAGTTTTTGAGAGTTTTTGGGAGAAGTTTTGCTGAAATAGCATAAACAAACAGTTTTTCTCCCAAAAACTCCCAAAAAATGTTCCCAAAAACTATAAACAAACGGGGGCTTAATGACTGACTTCAACAATATTCAGATATAGAAGGAAATCCATTACTGCGAGAAATTAATGCAAAAATAAATTTAACGAGCCTAAGAGTGAGTATGATACTACTCCCGCCGTCCCACTTTGTTTGTCGTAGTTCGGATTTCGAGGGTCAAACGAGTTTAACTTTGACCGTAATTTTTATATATATCTTTTAAATATTTTGAGTTATAATTTATTGTGACTTATAGTACTTTTCATGTAGTTTTCAAATATGTAAATTTTACTTAAAAAAAGTTAAAGATTTTATATCCTAATCTACGGTCAAATTTAAGAAGTTTGACTCTCGAAACAGTAACTATGACAAACAAAATGGGACAGAGGGAGTATGATATACCCATAACCTACATTACTAATATATAATTTTCATTCTTTAAATCAACTTGATCAAAAGAAAAGCAAAAGAAAGAAACACTCAGTTGATCATTACGGTAATCTAAAGAAGAAAAGTAATTAGTTCCTGTGTGAAGCAATCTACTTAATTAATTAGTCAAATCTGCGTTGTTGTCTTGTCTGTTTGGGAACAAGAACATGTTGCACGAGAGTCTTATAACTGATCCAGAAAAAAACTTGTTTAATGGAGTAATTGTTAACGTCCTTGTTACTCGCATGAGCATTTGACAAGTTGCAGAGTGGCTGACAGAAAAGAAATTAAATTAGAATCTATAGGAGTAGTTAAAAAGACAACTGAATTGCCACACTCCCTTTAAGAAAAAAATTAATCAACTTACATGTTTTTTGTCTTGATTTTGACAAATGAATAGTCCACTGAAAATAACATATTTCTCCACAATTCATAGGATAAGATATATGTCTCTACCACTCCCACCACATACCTGTTGGCCTTTTCATCTTTAGGATCATAGTGAGTAATGACTATGGAGTCTGGACCACAAGAAAATAGCCATTGGGGCAAGCCAAGCGCCCCTAGGACCTTTACTAGGGGTTTAATTAAATAAGGCAGGAATGTTCTCCCTAATCACGCTAAAATGATCGCCAAATGTTTGAGGTGGAGTACAGTTAATGCGAATGTGAACGAGATGGCCTTTAATATTTATCCGCGAATCCAGTAATGTGAATCTGAATTAATCGGTTCTTGAGTAAGTATTGGACGACAAACACCATGTAGAAAAAAAAACCACATGTCTGCTACCAATCAGACCTCCCCAAACTACTAGCATTGCTTAATGGTTTATTATGATTATACTCCTACCTTCCTATTTTAGTAAAACGTATATTCTATTTATTGATTTTTTCAATGGACGTGAAAAGTTAAAGGAGACAACTAAAATGAAACGGATGAAGTACATAAGTACTTTTAATTGATCTAATAGTCTATATTCTTTGAAAGAATTCCTTAATTCCTTAATTGGAGGTCTACGATTCTCGGTAAAGAGAACCTCGGGAGTTTTGATGTATATGTGAGCAAGACATTTGCCAAATCATTCAACGCAACATTGGAAAGTCAAGCAAGAAAAACCAAGATAGTCGGATACAAACTAGAAAATTCAAGTTGATTTCAATTTCTGTACGTTAGCTTTCCTTCACACTATAGCTTGCTGAACTTGAAAACAGTATACGCATCGAAATGATGAATATATCAAACCAACTTAACCAACTTAACAAACAAATTAATTATGTGTGAACAACTAAACTGAAGAAGGGAAAAAGTCAAGTAACCAAAATACTAGGCACCGACGAATCGACCAATTCGTTTAGTTGATTGGCAGGCTTAAGAGAAACAAACATAAATTAAGTTGCTTTCTCTCTCAAGACAAGAAAAAAGAAACATGTTCTAGGCAGCCCATAAAAGTATGCATTTTCAAACCAAGGAATAATGCTAGCTTGGCTTGCAAGAACTGGTTAATGAGATCATGGATGATGGTGCTTATATCTTAATTTCCCTCTAACCCGTTTTCACGATCATAGACAGATTTCGGTTCTTGCTCTAGAGATATATAATGCTAATAATATACAAAGAGATCTGTGAAAGAGCCGCCAATTAGGGTAGCTCTATGATAAAATTCAAATTTGTAATTATAAATGTAATCAATATTCTTTCTTTCTTTTTGCTATGAAGGCATATATTACACATTAACTGAGTGTTACAGAAAGTGACCTTTCTCCTGATTTGGGGGTCATTAATAAACTATCACTACTAGAAATCATCTGCTTTGCGTCACAGTTTGGAGACGGAATTCCCTCTCTAAAAGAAGTTTGGAGACGGAATTCCGTCTCTGCGCGTCCTTCGCCATTTGGCGCGTCGTTGGCCACGCTGGAGAGGGAATTCCGTCTCCAATTCAAAAAGTAACTGCCACTTCTGATTGTGTCAGTGAGTGCTTGGAGACGGAATTTCCTCTCCAAGCATTAAATTAATTTCTTCAACATTTCAAATGCAGATGAGATCTTGTGATAAATCATGTCTAACTGGTTTCTCCTGCAGAGCGCTGCATCTGCAACATCTCTTTAACATTGAAGAGGGTTGTGTGTATTTCATCAAAATGAGGTGGTGTTGCATTTTTTACATCGTCAATCCACTTCAGAACATTTTTGTGTGGACCTAATATCCTGTCGTGATCCTTCTCATCCAGAACCTGCATACATATAGATCTACTTTATAAGACTTTTCGTCCTTAGGTAGAAATTACAATCAAGACAATTATCTATCAAGGGGAGAGGCATCAAGAACCTATATGTTTTGATCATTTATACTTTGGAATTCAAAGTTGACATGAAACACCACGAATGGGAACATATATTTACCTCAAGTTCCATAATCTCACACACTAAGCTAAGATCTGCAATTGAAGGTTGGAAATGCCCGAGCAAAAAGTCACCATCTTTCTAGAGCCAAAAGGTGTCAATTGTTGCAAGAGATGCTGAAAGGAGTTTCTCACCTTCCGCCGCTGCTTGTGGATTCAAAGGCAACCCAAAAGCAGGTGCCAATGTAGAATTCAGAACATAAGCAACTGAAAACAGAAGCCACTGGAGAAAATGGGGAACTTACTTGCATACGAAAGTGGTGGCCGGAGAAAATGGGGGTGCCGTGGCGTGGAGATTTTTGGCCGTGGAGGATTTTGGGGGTTTTGAATATTTTGGAGTCTGAAAATTTTGGGAGCCCGCTGTATAGTAATTGGGAATTGTTTAGGATTGGAGACGGAATTCCGTCTCCAAGTCTCCAACTTTTCCAATTTAATTAATTTTACACGCAATACACTGATTGGAGACGGCATTCACTCGCTAACTGATTGGAGAGGGAATTCCGTCTCCAACCATTCTGTCTCTTTTTACTCTTTTTCTAGTAGTGTATGTGTGATTACCGGACGAGCACGAGAGAAAATGTTGGAATAACACACTTGAGATTTGAACTTGTGATTTAAAGTAATTTTTAACTTATCTTTAACATTGCATTATAGCATATTCAACCGTGTCAACGAAGTTCAATAATGTGTATATATTTTGAAAAAAAAACTCATTTTTATCCGATTTTGTATAGTATAATTTCGACGAAAGAAGTTTGACGAGTTATTATAAACAATCACACACAATAATTCCTTTTGTAACATTTCTTTTACACTGTAAGTGTGTAGAAATTAAACTCATTATATAGTTTAACTTCACACATATATAGCATTATAAAGTTAAAGCGACTTAGACCATAGACAAAGTTACACTGATTAATGTAATATATTCTTAGAAGTTCCTATCTTTGATTTGGCTTAATACTTAATTCTATGCCCAACAGTTTCCTTGAAACAGTAAGCAAAATAATTGGAGATTCTCCTTTATTTAATCATTTTCCTACCTCTTTTCCACCTTTTTCCTTAATTTGCAAATTCACTGTTCCAAGGAAGCTGGAAGCCTGGAACTAACAAGATTCATTGCTGGAAAAAGATGCTTAATTACCACGTGCCGCCAACGCCACCACTGTTGTAAACAATACTACTTTTCACGCGCCACCATCCTCATCAGTGCTGTGTCAGCACTTGGAGGCAGTGTCACGGCCACGTCACCTTTTTTATCAGTAGGTGCAAACTTTTTCTGGGGTCCACTAAGTGCGGTTAGTCCACATCTGAAGTGTGGACACGTCAACAACGTCAACGTCGTTATTTATAATAAATTAATGTTTGTCCTCTTTATTTTTGTCGTCCACGGCGATGACAACGTTTTACCTCGTGTATCCGAGGTGGCTTAAATGGACCGGAGTTGCACTACTACTATTGCTTAGCCAGCAAGAAAATAGATCCAAAGTTTTTTCTTCATTTGATCACATCATATACTCTCTGCGTCCCAAAATGAGTGTCTGGGTTTGACTGGGCAAAGAATTTAAGAAAATAAGGAAGACTTTTAAATCCTGTGATTTAAAATGAAAGTTGTGTGTAATGTGGGCCAGAGTCTTTAAATCTTGTGGTCCAAAACAAATTTTAGATTTAAAGAGTTGTCATAAAAGGAAAGAGATATTCATTTTAGGACAAATAAAAAGGGAAAGATAGACACTTATTTTGGGACGGAGGGAGTAATTCATTCAAATGTAAATTTTGTTGTTTTGGCAGACAATAAAGATATTTTAGATGATAGGACATTTTCTTTGTTTTTGTTACTTCTGGATACCTTCTTACTGTTTTCCATGATTCGTAACAAGAAGGAAAATGGTCAAATTATCTGTTATGCTATCTGAAACTGCTTGATTTTATCATTTGGTGTACTTTTAGTTTGATATATTTTACATCCGAGAGTAAAAACAACTTTGTATTTTCCTAATATTGCTCCAATTAATGCGAGAGAGTAATTCTAAAACAATAGTTAAAAGTACATGGATAAAATTAGACTCTTTTTGTCGAAGTATTTGGACACGTAGAATACACTTACTTGAAGGTATGTTAATAACAAGTGTACGTACGGGACAATGTGCTAATAACAATCATATACATGTAAGAAAAATGTACCGCGGGTTGATAAACTTTAGCAACATCGAATAGGTACATGAACAAATTTAGATATTTTTCCCAGTAAAAATACCAATTAACGGTTTGCTCAAATACTTTGACATTATTAGAAATACAACTGTGGAAGCTTTTCTTTTTCTAATGGTAAAATAATTATTCAAACATTCAAGAAATTTACAACTTATAGCAGTTTTAATGCAAGTATAAACCGCTTATCTTAACCCAACTCGAACTAATCGATTCACAATCTATGAATGGTAGACTAATTATCATATGTACGTACATATGAATGGTAGTATAACATTAATTAGTGTATATACATATAAATAGCAACAATTATGTTGACATTTGCTCAAACAAACCCGTCTCAATAATGATGTTATATACTAAACCATGGGTTCTTATGACCTAAATTTGCACGTTCTAATAATTATCTTTCCTGCGCATAAAAACCTCAAATGATTCGTGGAGTATAATAATTTCTCCATTAACATTTCATGAGACATGAAAAGTCCCTCTGTCACACGCTTAAGGAAATGCTTCCAACTAACTAATTCCTTAGTGAGAATTATGCAAAGTAATTCAAATTAAATGGGTTTCTAAAATGCACGTCGTGTCTTTCCTCTTTCTCGTTTTTTGCTCTGTTGATTATTTATTTCCAATTAAATGCAAATGCTCGTCAAGATTACCATATGGAGCTCGTGGCCAAGCTTTTTTCTTTAACAGAAGTTTTCAATTCAAGATTTTGAGCTGGGCTGAGGATTCCCTAGCTATATTTTATGACAAGCATGAAAAGTTTTTAACAAGTTGTTTAATTATGTCTAGATATAAATATGTTGCGTCTTTTCGCGTGTTGCTTGCAAGTTGCAACTTGCAAGTCACAGTCAATAGGAAAATAAATAAATTGATAACTGAATAAATAAATAAAAAGTTGGTGCATTTATAACTACCTAAACCACTAAAAGAAACAAAATGTAAGGAAAATAAAATTCAGAAACTGATGTTTAGAAATAGTTTAGGTAGGATTATTATGGTATCTCTTAAACTTTGGTTGGTATGCTATTTACGTTAAATTGGTTGGTAGACTGTTGTGTTAAATAAAAGCAACATGGACCAAACTATTCGTACTGTACATTGTACAAGCGTAATATCGCTACAAAGATGACAATGACTCAAATAAATATTACTATTAAGATTACATATGTTTAATTTTGGGATTTCAAATCAAAAGGATTATGAACATAGGCGAGGGACTTTTTACGATAGTACTCAACCTCAAAGTTTGCGGTTAGATTATATGGTATGATATAGTTTTGATTAAAGTAATTAATCCATTTGCTAAGACTCATATATACTTTCAATTTACTAGCTAACGGTGGAGTTGTTTTAGGTCTCATTCATCTAGATTTATCCTCTTAAAGTTTTGATATTTTTGTTTTGATATTTCGAACAATTTTTTAAGAATATAGAAGTGGTAAGAACCGACACAATTATTGAAACCACATAAAAATATGACATAATTTTGTAATGCACATTATATTGCAGCTTGTAGATTCATGGTTGTAATGTAGAAGTCAAAAAAGGTACTAATTTGAACGATCAAATAAGTGGTAGAAAAATAATAAAATTTGTGCGATGCTTTTTGCCTTAAATCGGTGGTCCAGGATCCAATTAAACCAAATCAATAATACCAAAATCAGTTTGCAACTATTCATAATCATGCGTGACTTTTTTAACTGTACTCCCAACTTGCAAAAGTTCCGGGTTTTCATACCTAAACTTTCTTCTAAGAGAATTTTGTTGTACCTTCTATAATATGTTACTCCTACTATATATGGTCCCCTCCAAATTTTTAATGAATAACACAATTGGTAATGGCTTAATTTGGCCACCATTTTGGAAACTGGCAAGACATATAGTACTAAACTCGTATGTCTCGATCAATTCCGACCAAATCGAATGTCATGGGACAAATTATTAGGTTACTTCAGGGGTTAATTTCAGAGAGTTGAAAAAGTCATTTGGCTTGACTTTGAACACTGAAAAACCGTACTATTTTGGGAATCTTAAGTTCTTTTTGTTTTTTTGTAGGGGCCGGCTCTAGTGGTTATGAATTCATTTATAGCTTATTGAAAGTCTTACCTATCCTAGAACCCCTAGTTTATGCAGCAATTAAGATATGTGATGGAGTGACAAGGTTACAGACCCAAAAGGAACAAGTCTTTTATTATAAGGAAAATAATTAAACTATAGACAGATCGGATCAGTATCAGCAGAACTCATACTATGTAGTAATGTATATATAAAGATTGATATAAATTTATTTTACAATTCATATTTTAGCTCAAGACTGAAGAGTTACTGTAATATCAGTAAAGATTGATATAAATTTATTTTACAATTCATATTTTTAGCTCAAGACCGAAGAGTAATCGTGTCCAAATTCTGGAGTAGCTATCACGACCTAATTTATGACATGCATTGTTAGTTTTGGGCTAGAGTCCGTATAGATTTATCGTTCAAGCTTTGCCATATTGATAAAATGACGGTCATGCTATAACTTTGAGTATAGCATTATAAAGTTCTTTTGCCTACTCATTCTGAAGTATTTCCTCCGTTTCAAATTATTTGTCCTCTTCATTTTTGCACGTCCTTAAGAAATCATTAATGAGGGAAATTATTGACTATTTTACCCACCTTATTATTCTCTCTTTAATAAATGTTATCTCTAATTGTATTTTCAAGAACAATAATTACTAAGGGTAAAATGGATAAAAATATTATCTCTAATTTTGAGACGACCATTTTTAGTAAGAAGGACAAATATTTTGAAACGGAGGGAGTATGATACATTTGATCTGTCACATGCATTTCATCTTCAAAAGTTTGCTAGCCTAGAAAATTACTTTCCTCCTTGATCTGCACATCAACTCTCTGAGACATTACATTAGCTATCATAAAATCGATGAATTAATTATAGAACTTTATCAGTCAGGCTTGTAAAATAAGAACTCTATTTTAATGAATAACTGAAATAGATGGATTCCCAAACTCTGTAAGGATTACCTGATCTAGGAATTTTCTTAGTTTAGTTGCTCATCGTTTTTAACAATTTTGACTTATGCATGGGAAAGTAACACTACTTACTAGCGAGTATGGTTCCCCGTAAGTGGAGCAATTCACGGTTAAAACAACGTTAGAATAGTCAAGTGGAATCTACAAACGATGTTTATGGCGAGTATCTTTCTTCGTGATTAATTATAGAAGATTCCGCGTGATTTTAGAAAACCCCGCTGGTTTTTTATTGGGCCCCATATCCACCTTTTTCAGCCAGACTACAACATCAATATCAATATAATACAATTGGTCCTCGACAGGGTATGATATACGCAGAATTTACCCTACCAAAAAATAAAATGGTTGTTTTCTATAGGCTCTCGATTAGAAAAAAATATTTAAACAAAACACGTTTGAAAAATAAGATAAAAATCATGGTAATATTGGTTGAAGACTTTGAAGTTTAACTTTCTTTTTCAATTGTTTTGTTGACTCTTTTAAAAAGAGGGAAGGGTAATTTGATGATAAAATTGAATGAGTGGAATATTTGTAAAATGTTAAGATATCGTTTTGTATTGGTCGAAATCGTCCGAACACGTGGCAACACGTGTTCGTTGACGTGGCAGGTTCAGCGCCAGAATTGGAGACGAGTCGGACGTCGCGGAGTAGAGGTTATCATCGAAGACAACCGTTCGATTATGTTGATCGTAATAATTTCTCCGAAGACACAAGACGATGTCGTAGCAGATGAATGACACTTATCTGATCCCTTCATTTTCGGAAGCCGTTGGACGTGGATAATGACCTTATCAGATCGTGGGAAGATGTGCAGATAATGGAGTCCTACTAAGGTTTGACTCTAAAAACCTGTAAATAGAACTCTCATACCCCGTTGTAAGGTTACGTTCTTCTGAACAATAACCTCCTTCTTTAAGATTTTATTATTGCACTCGGCCGTCATTACTCTCATATTACCACCACTATTATTATTACACCGCTGTTGTTCCACCACTGTTTGGCTTTACTTTGGAGGAGGAAATCATCTCTTTTAAGCGTTGATCTCCGACTACGAATACAATAAGTTTTATCTTATTTTATTTTATTATTATTGCTTGTTTATTTCTCCTATTCACTGTTGCTTGTTCGGTCGTTCATTGATTTATTATTCCTCGTATGCTCGTTCATTGATTGTTTATTCCATTCACTCATCGTTATCGCTATCATTAAATCAGTAAACAAATCTTGATCGGAATCCTGTTAAAGTAAAATCATTGTTTTCTAGTAATACATACACGATCTGATCATTGGCTAGCGATCGGTTACCTATCAAGTCATCTTTGGATAATAGTATATTGCATGTTCGTTTAATTTGTTCGAGAATAGAAGTCATAAGCAATTCCTCATTCTGTTGCTATAGATCGTATATCACCGTCGATAATTCATTATTACTTGAAATCGACAGAATTGGCTTGCTCGTTTGTGGTGTTCGCGTCTTTATTGATTCTCTTTGTTTATTTTGCCATACTTGTCATCGATTTTAAGTAGTATTTAGTCATTGAAAATCTATCTTTGCTCGAATCTGCTTACATCTCGACTAGGCTAAGCATTAGTTAAAACGATCAATCTTGTAAACGTAAGAGTATCAATCGATCGATCGAATTTCGATATAAAACGGTTGCCTAAGGATCAACTAAATATAAATTTAATTGTAATACCTGAAGTCGAATTTTAGGATATACATGTTTAAAATGTGAAAGGGACTTGGTAGTGAAATAGTTTAAGTTTTGTTGAATCATATCATAAAAGTAAGATTAAAATTAAATTCCATGATTAGAACTTATTGGTTCAATTGCATTTTTGTTTTGAGCTTATTTTGTAATTTGTAGTTATGTTTTACCACAAGTTTATGCATTCTCTAACATTTTAAACCGTTGAGTTCAATTAGTTAGCTGTACATTTCGCATGATTTCTGATTGTGTAAATTATTTGTTTAATTTGAAAAGTAAAAGAAAAACCATTTCTTGATTTTGTTACTCCATTAAATGCAACAAGATACTACTCCCTCCGGCCCATTTTATTTGATTTTTTAGCTTATTTTTTTTTGTCCACAATATTTGATCTTTTCGGAAATCAAGACACAATTTTACAATGTCACTCTTTGCTAATAAATGATTTTAAACAAAATGATAAGTAATACTAGTAATAGGTTGAATAAGGGCTAATATAGTCAATTATATTGCTAATTGATGCTAAAAAGGTGATTTTTTAATATGCGTGAAAACATCTAAAAAATTAAATAATATGGACCGGAGGGAGTATTCAATTTGACTCACAGGAGATAGTTAAAAATGTCCTTATTTTTTTGAATTCATCGGAATTTGTTGGACATAAGTTGAACAAATTAAATTTGGTCTTAAATTTCTCTATTTATAATGCTAGTAATGGGGGTTAGCTAGTCAATGATGTAGATGCAGCTTGAACAGGAAACTGAGGAGAACTTTGGAACCACGATCCTTAATTAAGTTTAATCTCCTCGATTTTTCTTAGTTGTCATTTATTAAAAATAGTTGGACCATAATATTTATTAACAAAAAATTAAATTAATAAAATTATTCTACTTGTTTATAATTTTTTAAGGAACATGTAAATGACAAATATGTTAACTAAAAAGAATCGGAGGGCGTATTAATTTGTAGTTATCTTTTCTTTTTTCTTTGCTATGTAATGCATTTACACATAAATACAATATAATACTTAGAAAAAATATTTATTTATTTTTATATTACTTTCAGATTACCTGTATAGAGACTTTTTTTTTTTTCAGCCACGAGTATAAAGACAAAACAAGAAAAGTTTACTCCTATCAAAGATGTGATTCCACGGCGTGCCACATCATCAATATCCACGTGTCATGTATACAGTATGGTACTGCCACCTGTCTTTGACGGCTTTCCACGTGGCATTGCCGTGCATTTGGCCACTGTTGTTTTATTCGTATGTCGACGTAACATTTGCGTATGTATTGACGTACTATTAATTTTCACGTTTTATTTTCATATCAAAATTCAAGTGTATGTACACAATTTCGTCCAATTTGTTTACTATGTTTTGAAAGAAGAAAAGAACCTTAACTTAGCTAGCGTTTGGACATAGATTCTCAAATATTTTTTGGGAAACACTTTTTTTGGTGAAGTTTGATATGAAAATGAAAAAGTGTTTGGACATGCTTTTTGGGAACAAATTTTTTGGCTCAAAAGAGCCTTTGAGCTCTTATGAAAATGAAATTTGATGAGTAAATGTTAGTTTTTGGCCCAAAAACAGCTCAAGGCCTGTTTTTGAGTTTTTGGGACAAGTTTTGCTCAAAAAGCATAAACAAACACTTTTTGGCCCAAAAACTCCCAAAAAATCCCTCCAAAAACTATGTCCAAACGGAGCTTATAGTCTTGTCATTCTTCTTTTCTTTCTGTTTTGCCCAAATGATCGTTGATAGTTTTCTATTTGATTAACAATAAGGGGTCGTTTGGTTGGCTATGTATTAAAATAATACCAACACAAAATCCAGCACTAAGTTAGTACTATGTTTGGTTAGTTTTGGAGAGATTTTAATGTTTGGTATAAAATTAGTACCATGTTTGGTTGCGCTTTTGTATATTCCGCATAGCTAATACCCGCATAAGTTATGAGGGAATCTATGTATTATTTTATGCGGGGTAGAAAGTGGAATAAGTAATGTGTGTATTAGCAATGCAGGTATTAAAATTTAAAATGACAAAATTAACCCTCATAATAGTAAGGATATTTTTAAATTATATTTAAGGAATAACTAAATATTTTAAATTATAACATTGTATATTAATTTGTAATATATTAGTGATTCAAGAAATAATCCCTACGTTATAATATATGCATAGCTAATACCCGCATTACTAATACCCGCATTATTAATACACACATTACTAATACATACATTGCTAATACCCGTATTACTAATACGTACATTGTTAATACCCGCATAAACTCTATCTCAACCAAACGACCCGTAAGTCATGTATGAATACGTTGGAATAATTATTACTCCATTATTAGGGAAGTTACAAAGAAGTTGAGTTTAATGTTATATTTTTTCTTCGATGACTTATTTGTCTACTGTACTTTTTCTTAAAAAAGCAAAATCAATTTCCTGCTATTAAGTCATTTTCACCAAAAGCATCATAAAGTATTTGGCACAGCTTTTCTATTGACATTAGTTTAAGAGTAAATGAATCAATGAAGACTTTCACAACTCAAATACAAAACAATTAGTATTATTCTACAAGGTAGTAATAAACTACACGAAAATTATTGTTTTTTTTAAAAAAAATCAAACTAAATAAAGCTTAAAAAGAACTTTCACAACTCAATCATCCAACGACCAACATCCTTCGTTGCCTTTAATGGTAAACTTCAAACAAAAATTAACTTGTCTTCATCAACACAAAATTTGGCACGCAACATTTACAAATCAATCAACCAACGAACAACTGAATTCATAACATCTAGACGGTAAATTTGAAGAAACATTAAGTCATTTGAGTAAGTACAAAAATCTAGCACAATTCTTAGAACTAACCCAACCCTCTAATGAATATTAACATTCACTATCTTTAATATAGGTAAAATTCGAAGATAAATTAAAGGGTTATGATCAATACAAAAATTGAGGACAACATGCACAACTCAATCCTCTAACGAAGATCATTCATTAATTCTAAAAGGTAAATTTTGAATAAACAAATCTCATCTTAATCAAAATTGAAAGTTAAGCACAGTATTTGGAACTCAACCTTCCAATTAACAACCTCATTCATTCTTACCAAAAAAAAAAAAAAAAACAACCTCATTCATTATGTTTAGACGGCAAACTTTAGATGAAAATTAACTTGTTTAAAATAAGTAAACTTCCACATCTCAACTATCCACCGAACAACAGTATTATTAATATCGTAGGACTATATAAATTCAAACAGAAGTTGAGCACACACCTTATACAACTTTAATCATTCAACGAACAACAATGTTCATGATTACCATGAGGGAGTTGTATCAAAGTATAATTGACAGTGCCATGACATGATGGGAGGGAATATAGAAAAATTGAACTAGTAGCTTTTGTATGATATATTAGTAACTATATATAAACTAAAAATGAAGTATTAGAAGATGTAGTAGGTAATGATTCTTTTCTCCGTGGATATAAATTTTTTTAACAATTACTCCTTCCGTCTCAAATTATTTGTCCTCTCACTTTTACACGCCCCTTAAGAAAATATTAATGAAGGAGGATTATTGACTATTTTACCCTTATTTAATCTTTATTGGTATTTGAATAATTATAATATTAACCAATAAGTAAGATCTTTCTGGTCTTCAAGACATTTACTACTATGAGTAAAATGGGAAAAAAATTGAGAAATTTTACCTTGAAATCCTAACTGGACAAATATTTTGAGACGACTATTTCTAAAAAGAAGGACAAATAATTTGAGACGAAAAAAAATACAACATACACAACACACGCGTAATAGTAGATGCTTAAATTTAGAATAATAATGTTTAAATCAGCTTAGTAAAAATAGAACTCGGGAAAAGTTTTTGAATTCAACCTTTAATAAACTCCAATAATCATCACTACTTTTCGCGGGTAAATTTCTGAAAAAAAAAATAGTAACATGTCATTTTAAGCAATAAAGAAACAAAACTTCCACAAACCCATCTTCAACGATCAACGGAATTTATATTCTATAGATGAGAGAAGTCAAACAAAAATTAGGCGTAGCTTCCACCATTCAACTGTTTAACGATCAATAGTACTTATTTATTATTTTTGGAAAAAAAAAGTTGGATATGTCACATCCCAGCTAGCGGTTATCCCATATTGGCATAGCACAAGAGAGATGTTGAGTGCATAAGTAAGCCTTAATACTTAGTGACATATTTTAAAGTCGTGTGGCGTAGGTACAAAGTGGGCAATATCACTAACGAGCTGGGCTGATGATATCATAGCCACTTCGTGTCATCTTTGTCATTGTGAGACATAGTTCAATTGAGTTTAAGCGAATCTCGGGAAGGCGGGGCAAACCTTAGTGTTGAGTCTAGGCAAATCTCATGCAGCGGGGTAAACCTCAGCGAGGACGCTGAGTCTATAAGAGGGAGTGCATGTTACACCCAAGCTAGCAGAGTATCTCACATCGGCAAAACACATGAGTTACTAAATCACTAGCAGGTTGGACTGTTAAACGACCAAAATCAAATCATTTTGATAAATCTAGAGGACTAAGAGTCTGTTTGGCCAAGCTATGACAATAAACTTATTTTAGGAAATGCTTTTGCAAAAAAGTGTTTTATAAAAACAGTAGTTTATGTTTGGCCAAATCATGGGAGAAGTGTTTTTGTTAGTTAATTGTATTTTACAAGTATTTAAAACTTATTTTTAAACATTAAATTACGAAAAAAGATATGCATATAAGTTGTTTCCTATTCAGTTATATGTCTAATCTTGTCCTTAAAATAAAAAACACATATTTTTGGAGAATCTACTTTTTTCAGCTTCTACTTAAAGCTAAAAAAACAACTTTTGTTTCTGCTGAAAAGCATTTATCTTTTACCAAAAGCCTTGCCTAACACTTTCACTATCTAAACTAAATGCTTTTTGTGAAAAATAAGCAATTTTGGTCTGCCAGAAACTTCGCCAAACATGCTCTAAGTGTTTGGCTAAGATTGTAAGCTGGCCAAACTAGCTTATAAGTAGTTTTTGGCCTATCAATGCGTTTTGGTAAGTACCAAAAATGCTTATAAAGCCATGTGTTCATAAGCCAAATTCAACCATAAATGATAAGTTGGTCATATCCAACTTATGACTTTTCATCTTTTAAACACTTTTGCTTTTACCAAGTATTCTACTATTTTATCTCGAAAATATTTTTAATCCGTAAAATATCATTTATTAAAACAAAAATTTCAGCTCCCTCATTATTCTATATTCGTTATTTTTAACTTTTAATGTAAATATACTTTTATTTTTATGTTTTTGTGTAAATAACCTGACAGATATTTTAGTCATTCAACAAAAAAGTACTCATACTTATCAACATTTTTTTACCTAACATACCAACTATTTATTACCAGATTCAACTTTTCCTTCCAAAACATAATTATTTATTTATAAAATTATTTTCAGCACCTAAAAATATTTTTCAGCACTGAATGCTTATCAGCCACTTTAAATCAGCTAATCCAAAGAAGCTTTAAGTCGAGAGTCATATATAGTTAATGATGTTAGGATATATATAGTTAATGAGGTTACGTAACAGGGTTAGTACTAAGGGATGTGATGGATGAATGTAATTCTTCCACCCTTCACTAGATAGCTCGATTCAAATCATAGAGAAAGCTTCGCCATATGCAACACATATCAAAATTAGTCTGGGACTATAATATCATATACAAAATGAAAAAAAAAAACTAATAAGTTTGATTAGGTAAAAAGCATATGAGATAGGGGGGTGGTAAATGGTAATTAGTGTTAGTGGCAGTAGTACTATGGTTAATGGTGTTTGAAACAAAATTTATGTTTCCTGATTGAACAACCAAAGGAAGAGGTTTCCTTGTTTGGCACGTCTTTTTAAGGCTATCAAACTCTATATATACTTAGGTTTCTTCACCTCTAATTTCCTTCCTCTCTTTTTTCCCCCCTCTTATTATTATTATTTCTCTCTCCATTTTCCCTTTACATTTCCTCCATTCTTTAGGGTTTTCTCTTCTTCACCTGCCCTTCTTTTTTCAAAGGTATACTCTTTTTCCCTTCTGTTTTCTCGTCGCTCTGCATGAACGCGGAATGCTTTTGTGTCTCGGACTACTTTTTTTCTTTCTTCTTTGAATCTGATGTGATATTCTTTTTTTTTTGTTTACAATTCTTTATTAGGCCTTTGAATTGGATTTTACAACATTGGTTCTTGCTGATTCAAACAGGTATTTTTCTCTTCTTCTTTTTTTTGTTCAAGATTGCGTGATGCTTTGTGTATCGGACTGTCATTTTTCTTGTTTCAAGATTCCTTTTTTTTACCCCTCATGCAATGCTGTTGAAAATTCACACAAGAATCTTCATTTCTAACATTGTTTTATCTGTTTTTGGAAACTTTTATAAATACCCTTTTTGATTCTATGATTTTTTTCCATTGTGGGACATGCAAAAAAGGTGTAAGCTTTACCCATTTTGAGCTAAAAAATTGGTATTTTATGTAATTTTTTTTTGAACTTTTTGTATCTTTATTAACTTCTCCATGAAAGTTTCTGAGTTTTTGCAGAATTGATTAGATTTCTGAGGTTTCTGTACAAATCATAAATGTTTAGTTGTTTGCTTATATCGGCTAATAATGATTTGACAGGACCTAATACTTAATTAAGGTTTTGTCGTGTAATTTAAATTATTTTATTTTGTCGGTTGCTGTTAGATGTTGAGATATTTTGATTATGTGTCATTATCAGTGCTCTTGGTTTACCGCTGAAAATGGAACTAAACATGTACTAGTACTATAATAATATTCTTTTTAGTCAGCTGATTCATTTTTAATGCCCTCGTATAATTTACTAACTGTTCATTGCCTTTTAGCATTATTTTTTGTTCTTGTTTTGATTCAAAGTCAAAATGGCGTTTGGAGATCTTTTAGGCCAACTTATGAACAGTCCTAACAACAACAATAACAACGTAACCCGGATAATCCCACAAGTGAGGTCTTGGGAGGGTGCAGTGTTCGCAAACTTTACCCCTACCTCGTGTGAGGGAGAGATGCTATTACATATAGACAACTGATCAAGAACAGTCCTAAGAAACTAAAATTCTTGTCCTCATGCGGTTTCAATTTATGTGAACCTGTTTGAGTAGCACAATGTTTACGAAACAAAAGATAGACTTTTGAAACTTAAGCTTTTAAACACGCCGTAACTTTTCTGTGACGAGACTTTTGAAACTTGATTTTAGACATATCATAACACTTTGAACAGATGGAAAAGGAAATAAAGTACTATTGTTTTGTTTCTTTAATATTTTCCTTCCTAGAAGTTTATTATTCTATTAAGTTAAACTTGCTTGCAAGTTTTTAAAGTATATAGATTAGTATCATAAGAGTTGCTCCCTCGATTCCACTAAGGATGTCATTCTTGTAGAACGGAGCGAGTATTAGTTAGGACTATAGTTCATGTAAGATATCTTAAATATGCCTGCATTTAATAGGGGTTTAATGAAGCTGGTAATAAATTCTTAAGTATTGGAGCTATCCTTTCCACTTTGAAGGCAGTATTAAAAGTAAGTTTGTCTTGACATGGAGGTTGGGAAGTCATATCATAGCAAGTACATATTGGCGTTACTTGAATCAATGGAAAACTTTTTTCTTGTTTCATTTTTTGGTTGTCTTTAGATCTGAGCTTTTAGTTGAAAAAGGTAAAAATCATGTAGGGTACATTGAGATGTCAAGTCTTTCAGCTAGACATTGATTACTTTCGAGATGTACTGATGCTGAAAAGAGCTTTTGTTCTTTTCTGCTTTGATAGCAAATCCAAAAAAAAAAAAAATGTTAAGTTTGGTAGCCCATAAACTTTTCACTTAATACATCAGCTGTCTTTCTCAGTTTCCCTTAGAAGTAGTTACTCCCTGTGTACCACTTAGTTTGTCGTACTTTTCTTATTAGTCTACCCCAAAAAGATTATTATATTACTAAATTTGGAAACAGTTTAACTCAAACATTCTCATTATACTCATTTAAGGCCAAAGTGGGACGGAGTGAGTACAATTAAAAACAACTTTTAGCTTAGTGATAATTTCTGGTTGTGTCTTAGTTAAGCCACAAGTAAATATTTCTCTCTTTTCTTTTAGTCGGGTAAAATGGAAAGGTTCCAAATCCTTGGTCTAGTGAAGAATAGTGAGTTAGACGTATATTGCGGGTTCGAACCCTGTCGCAACCAAAAGTCCGTTATTGAAGTGCAGAAGGATAGATGCGGCGGACTCATCATAGACCGAGTTTGAACCTTGCCCCACTGGTTCTCGGGGATTAAAAAAGGGATTCTAAATGCAGTAGATGGTGTGGCAGGATCTGATCTTCTTGATGCATCTTTCATGTATCTTGACCTTTATTTTGATGGCAAATCTCCTCTGAACTTTTGACAGTAAATACCACAAGATTTACCTATACTTACTGATTTGTATATACTTTTTTTTGTTTTTTCCCTTATCCTTAGAAGTCAAAGGTTCGAATTGAAGAATGACAGGAAAGTAAAATCAGAAGTCCTTCCAATAGCTGTTGGAAAAAGTGAATAAATTTGGTGGTTTTCTTTTGGTCCCTTTTTGTGAGTACAAGGGAAAGTTGGAATCTTTTGTTTGTTCTGCAAGTGAGCTGTAAACTTAAAAAGTTTTAAATGCACCTGGTCCTCTTCCATATTAACCTTCAGTAGGTCCTATAATGTGTACTCGTATATCCTTCCATGAGGAAAATGTCGATCTTGAGTTTCTATTACTGAAAAGCTACATGCGGAGGTGTATATGGGACTTTAAGTTAGTAAATCTTGAATAGGTAATAGATACAAACTTAATATAAAGAGATGTATTCTCAAACTTTCAGCTACATGTATACATTTTCTTGAGCTAAAGGCAGCTGGTGAGCACGCACCTACTTCTCACCACATATCCGCCTCTAGCGAAACGGATGCCTTTATGCTTAAGGCTGTTTCTACTACCTTTTTGCACAAACTTATGAAAGATGCATAGTTGGGATCAAAATAGTTAGAAAGAAATTTCAAAGATGAGTCTTAGTTAATTCGTTTTGCACTCCCTTTTCTGCGATAAACAACTTAATCTTGATTTAGAACATCTCCTGTCCAACCTTTAGTGTGAAATGGATTGTCATACTTGGGCGAAATAAGGTATTACCTTGGTTTTTTATCTTCTGTTTTCTTCACATGCAAATGCATTTAAAACCAAATTAACACATCTATATATGTAAGGATTGAAGTCATTTTTTCCTTCTCAACATATCGGTTTTCCTTTCCTTTGTTTGCTCCGTGGTGGGATAATTTCATATATGAGTCATTCTTTGTAGATTGGTTTTGTCAGGTGTAAGCATGTTTTTTTAACACATAGGTAACTTGTTCCAGGTAAGGAACACGTGAGACTCGATTTAATTGCGAGCCAAAATGTTCTGTTCCATAATATAAATGCACTGCGGTTCAGGAGATGAGGTACTTCCTTAATCAATTGCTGTCGTTGTCTAAATGACACCACTAGTTTGAGAATCACATCACTTGATATTTCCGACTTGTCCAGATTGCAGGAAGCCCTTACTTAATGGACGCCATTCCCAGTAGCAGTGATAAGAAAACATTGAAGAGGTGGTTTTTCATTGACAAAAGGGTTGGTTAAAAGATTCGGAACTCTCATACATCCAGTGTTATAAAGCATCAACTGCATAGCTGTCAATCGCAAAGTCAAAATCAGCCAAATCCATATTGTTTCAATGGACTTGAATTCGACAAAAGGCTCTCCTGTTCTTACTGATCCTTCACCTCTGAACAAGTCCAGATTGGGGATCCATTCCAGTTTGTTTCCTTATGCACAATCTGGGCCGTCATTCTCCACTAGCGTACTAACAATTCCTAGAAAGAAGCCAGCGAAGCTTGATGATGTTCGATCCAATGGCTGGCTCGATGCAATGAAGTCTTCTTCACCTCCTAGAAAGAAGATTCTGAAGGAAGTAAACATTGATGTTTCTTCGGATGATGCTGCTGATGTTACCTACCTTTCATGGACGGTATGTTAGATTTTCACCAAATACACAGTGGTTTATCTGTTTTAGGTGCAATGAATTCTATATCTGTGCATAATAAATAGTCAAGCTTCTTACTTTCTTTGTCCAGATCAAGTATCCATCAGCTCTCAAATCCTTTCAGCAAATTATGAGGCAAGCAAGGAATAAACAGATAGTGATCTTCTTAGATTATGATGGGACACTTTCTCCTATTGTTGATGATCCTGACCGTGCTTTTATGTCCGATGAGGTAACCAACTTTCATATGCAAGTGAGATGCTTATCTGTAGATGTTCTCACACCAGTCATATATTCTGCAGATGCGCTCTGCTGTCAGGAACGTTGCAAAGTATTTCCCAACAGCCATCATCAGTGGAAGAAGCCGCGATAAGGTAAATTTTAGGTTTAGTAGTAATCAAGGTTTTATTAATGTTCATGCCATGTACTTTTAGATCTCTCTTGATTTGCAGAAGTGATCTGATCTTCTATCGTTTCAGGTTTATGAGCTGGTAGGTCTAACTGAACTCTACTATGCCGGTAGCCATGGTATGGACATCATGCTGCCAGTCAGAAATACATTGTCTACTAACGATTCAAATTGTATTAAATCTACTGACCAGCAGGTATATTACATTAGCTGACTGATTAATCAGATTTTTTTCTTTCATTCATTTCCTTGTAAATTTTTTTATATTTTTGTTCATTCTCTTACTTTCTGATTAACTACTTCTATCAACTTTTTGGAGCAGGGCAAGGAAGTTAATCTGTTCCAGCCTGCCCGTAAATTTTTATCAATGATTGATGAGGTACATTATTAGTTTTTTTGCTGAAAGCATTTTGGACCAGTAGATGCCAGTTTGTTTTGCAAGAGAAGAAAAAAAGAAGTTACTTACGGACATGAACTTAAACATGCTCGACTACTTTGCAGGTTTTTAAAACCCTTGTTGAGAAAACTAAAGACATAAAGGGTGCAAAAGTTGAGAATCACAAGTTTTGTGCCTCTGTACATTACCGTAATGTAGATGAAAATGTGAGTGCCAGCTTTCTTTCTTTCTTTCTGTTTTATACCACCAACTATGCTCTGAAGCTACCTATGTTGACAAATGAACTAACATCTAGTGATCTTCATTTGACCACAGGCTTGGCCTGTTGTTGCACAACATCTCCATGACGTCTTGAAAGATTACCCTCGGCTACGGCTAACTCATGGGCGGAAGGTAACTTGGTGTCCCTACTGAAGTCCCTATTTCAAGTTCTTCCCATTGCAACATTACAGTAATGATGTAACTGACCTCTACCTGTGTGTTTTTTTTTTTTTTTCGTGAAAAGGTTTTAGAGGTCCGTCCTGTAATTGACTGGGACAAAGGAAAAGCAGTTGAGTTTCTGCTGGAATCATTAGGTATCTAGCTCCCTCATTTGTTTTTATTGATTCGTTCCTACTTATCCCTTGACGAACACCCTAAGAGAAGGTAGCTATGACCGAGTGGACAGAGAGTTTGATAGAAGTCAGGGTCCTCAGCGGCTTTTTAAGTAACAATTTCTGCACTTGTTAATCAATTTCATGTGTGCAATATCCTGCAGGTTTTAGCAACAATAATGATGTGCTCCCAATATATATTGGAGATGACCGAACAGACGAAGATGCATTCAAGGTAATATACGACATTGTCTGATATAAAATACGTTCTTTTTCTGTTTTTGTCCTAATTTGATGAAGTATATTTTATTTCAGGTATTGAGGGGGAAATATAAAGGTTATGGAATTTTTGTTTCGACTATTCCAAAAGAGAGCAATGCTTTCTTCTCTCTCAGGGATCCATCAGAGGTCTGCATTTACATATATATGAAATCTAAGCCAAATTTCATTTGTGATGTTAAATGCCTTATGTTCTCTATGCTTGTAATCTAAAGTCAGACGTCAAATGGTATGCATGCAGGTCAAAGAATTCCTGGAATGTCTTGCAAGAACGATGGAAGACGAAGATTTATGAAAAGCATGAGGGGAGCCAAGGGGAAGTAGTTTTTAGATTAAGAAGAAACTGCTATTAGGTTTCTATAGTTTTTACCTATGAATAATCCGAAGTCATTTCTCAATATTTTGTTTTAGTATTTTATGAAGGTGAAAATTTTGTAAGTTCTATTCTTTCCTTGCTTTGTTTTTATATTCTTTAGTTTATCCTATTTTGGAAATGGAAGGTCTTCAAAGGAGGACCTTTCTGTTTTGAGTTAGTAGTAACTAGTAACCAGATGAAATGTTTCTACCGGGTACTGTGTTTTTTGCCCATTATTCTTATGAAAATATGTATTTTCCTATGATTCCTGTATCTGTATGAGAACTTGTATGAAAAAGCAGAACTTTTGTAAGTTCCATCCTTAACTTGCTTTGTTTTTATATCCTTTAGTTTATCCTGTTTCGAATGATCATTATGGACTAGTACCAAGATCGAGTCCTAGACAGACGGATCTAATTTTAAAAGCCGGAACAGTAACAATGAGAATGCCCCCCCCCCCCTCCCCCAGCCCTATCCATTTATTCAGTCGACCCAACTTTATTTTGTTCCAAGATTTCAAGAATTACGGGTTATTCACAATTCATTTGATGGTCAGAGGCGAATTGAAAGCCTATTTAAGGAGAATTGTTCCTACCAAATACTTGTAACATCTAGTCTAGTTAAAGGGAAAGGATTTCATTCATCCTAACATACCTGAGTTGTATGTCAATGTTTTGATCTTGACAAATTGTAACATATGTAGGGAAATTTTCTTTCCTTGTAACCTTAACAAACAAGTGAAAGTACACTGTCAATATTTCACCTGAGGAATAAATCATCCAATGTTCCTCACCTTCGCTCTCCCTCCCCTTGCATTTGAAATTTACATATAACTGTAGTTAGAAGCAGATGGGCAGTTAGGAAAATAATTGATGGTTTCGTTTGGTTTTAGATGCCTTTTTGGAGAGGTATTAATGATGGTTTACATGTATCATAGTCTTTGTGATTACTGCATATTACAAGTTTTGCCAACACTTTGTAAAAATTATGAAATGAATTAATGTCATTTTCGCTTGGCGGAGTTAGCAAGGAAAGCCATCACTATCGTGTTGTCCCATAGTTAGCATTATCCCTTCGATATTCTCAATAAATTCCATATTCCTATTTCATAATCTCTCATATTTTCTCTTTCGTGTTTTTTGGTTATAAAGAACCACAAGAAATTGATATGGATTAAAATTCGAATAGAAAAAAGTACATTTTTGAGGTGGTACCGTGGACATCAAACTTCTTCTTTTTTCCAGAAATTATTATGTTAACACTGTGTATGGGCCTAAATCAGTTTAGGTGTACAAATAAAATTTGGATTCGGATACAAGCAATTCTTCGTATCAAAGTTGTGATAATGCGAGAAAAAGATATAAAATGCGAGAGAATAAACTTTATTTCAATATGTGAAAGTTGATAACAAATTTGGGCAGAGTTTCAGTACAAATTTCTGGATCCCGTTATACAAAATGAATTACTATTTATAGGTCTAAGCCTTGCCCACGATCTCCACTATCAGCTGCCATGTCGCCCCACGATCTGGATGTGTAGTGGCTGAGTTAGTGGGGCGAAGTAGTGGGCTGCAAAGCCGGTCGAACCGAGGGGAATCCACCGAGGTGAGAGTTAACGACCGAACTCTCACCTCGGTGGCTTGGCCCTGTTGCTTGACCGAGGTGATGGCTACCGAAGCTCATCTTATGGCTCGCCTTCGGTAACGCATCTTCGGTTTCAAGGCTTCGGCGACTCGCTCAATCGCTTCGGCGGTTGCTTAGTCGCGACGTGTTCGGTCGTTAAGATTTGCATGACCGAGGCGGATCACCGCGAGTCGATTTTTACCCAATACAGATAGTCCCCCCACTCCTCGGTTGCCTACCGAGGTGACCGAGGAGTGGAATGAAGTTTTAGCGGGAAAGCGACGTGGCTTGATCCTATCCAAGCGTTTCAAAATTTGCCAACGGTTCGCGTCCCATCAGGTCACTTCTCGCGGACACATGGCGTTCATCCATCGGTCGTTTGAACTGTCGCGCCGCACTCTTCGTTTCTCCCAACGTTATAATGATGGCGATGACGTCATCCTCTCTTAAACTTCCATACCTATAAAAGGGGCTGTTCATCAAGCTTCTTCTTCACTTATTTCAGAGCAATTAACAGTAAAAAACCTAAGAATTCCTCCAAGCTCTTTCCAACTTTCTGATTTCATAAAAAAGCTTCCGTTTTCGATATCACCATCATGTCTACCACCATATTAAGGCAAGATTCAAGTGATTCTGGTGAGAGGGCCAAGTCCGACCAGTTTGCTGCCATTATTTCCAGCGGCGAGTTCATCACCACCGTGCCGCCGCTTCAGATGATAGAGGCGGAGGGTGGTGAAGAGGCGACCTCCGATGCCGGCGTCCCTGGGCGACGGAGGGGGAGAGTCAGGCACGACGTCGCAGCTGAAAGTGAGGACGTCGGCTTGGAGGAGGAGGATGCTGTACATGAGGAAGAAGGTGCCGAGGGCGACCACGCCGTGGGCGAAGGAGAGAGAGAGACTGTTACCGGGGGGGGGGGGGGTCTTCGGGCCCTGTGATTCCGCTCGAGCACGAACTCGAGCCCCATCAAATAATCCCCTCTCACTTCGAAAATGGCAAGGGCTTGAAGCTGCAAGTTCAAACGGCTGATCAAGAGGAGAAAAATAGGAATATTCCCGTGAACACCACCCCGACTCGCATAACTCAAGCTCACATTGAGCGGGTTCGGAGGGAGTGTCGGTTTGAGCCCGAGGTGAAGGTTATCATCCCCGATCCCACAAATAGGGTGTGCCACAACATCGAGGGGATGTCCTTCGCTTATACCTATCCCTTCACCCTTGGCTTCTCTCTCCCAGTCCACAAGGTCATTGATGACTTCTGCCGGGCATACAACTTGTGTCTGGCCCAGCTCGGCCCCGGCGTCTGGAGGGTGGTCCAATGCATGGATTGGTTGAGCACAAAAGCTAAAGTGGACTTCACCTTCCAACACCTCATCTCGCTCTACTACCCCTACTTTCACAAGGCTGGGGTCGTGGCGCTGAACAACCGGGGTAAATTTGCTCTTCTACATAAGAGCGAGGACCATGGGGACTGAGGCTGGAGCGATCGGTACATCTTGTTGGAGACAAAGGTCCTATCCGCCGAGCCTGGTTTCCCCGAGCGGTGGAACAACACACGTAAGTACACCGCCTTTCTCATCTTACTCCTCGGTAGTTTGCCTGTGTTAATTGACTTCGTTTCTTTGCTATTTCCTCAGCCAACAAGGTGGACATCGTGCCCCCGGCGGGGTTGACTGAGTGGGTGAAGGCGATGACCAAAGCTCGCACGCGTCCCGAGATGACGTGGATGAAGATGGCTGCCGACTTCAGTTGGCAGTGCAAAAGGCATGGTAAGTTTTTGGTAGTGTTTGGATAGGTGGGTTATCTTGGGATTTTGATTATTTTTCTGACTTTCCTTTCCTCGGTGTTAGGTTTTCCAAACCGTGCTGTTAACACCAAGAAAAGTAAGAAGAAGAAAAAGGAAGAAAAGAAGAAAGATGATGAAGAAACCGAATCAGACGATGATCTGGCTGAGGTAGCCGGGGAGTACAAGGGGCTGAAGGCTTCCAAGTCTTCAAAAACTTCCAAGGGAGCCCCCGACCAGGGTACTTCCAAAGGTAACATTCCTCCTCGGTTGATACTATCAGATGTTGTTCTTTATTTGTCTCTGTCGTTTTGACTCCTTTCCTTGTTGTAGGCGTGAAGCGGAAGAGGGCTGTCTCAAAAAAGCAATCCCGCTCGGTGACTCCTCGCACCGAGGCGGAGACTCCCCGCCACCCGAAGCCATGGTTGAAAAGCGTCGAGGACTGGTGGATGAGCCCGAGGATGATGCAGCCACCGAAGCATGGGCTCGAGGGGATGTTGATGTCATCGACCTTGAGGGCCAAGAACTCGAGGCCGACGCCGCTGCAGAAAAGGCCAAGGGCAAGGCTAAAGTTACCGAAGCGAGTGTTGCTGCATTTGGGGAAGAAACTGGCACCGGGGCGGTAAGGGCACACTCCGAACCCGCGAGGATTTCATCCTCGGTGGGGTCTTATCGGAAACTTGAGGTGCCAATCTCCTCGAATCTGCTAGCTTGCAGCGCCGAGGATCTTTTGAGTCTCACACCTTTGCTGGGGCCGACCGAGGACAAGCTTATGCAAGACTTTACCTCGGGCCAGCTATATAGCACCATGGCCTCCAACGCAGTGAGGGTAAGTTTCAACATACTTGAAGTCAAAGAATTTAATTTTTATCTTTACCTTCGGGCTGTTTCTAACCTCGGTTAACTTGATCTTTGCTCAGAGCTTCATCCTCTCACTGAAGGCAATCGAGGTCGAGTCCTCGAGGACTGTCGAGGTTCGGCGCGTATCTCGCCTATGGGACCAGCAAAGGGACAAGTTCAATGCCCAGATAGCTGCGTTGAAAGCGGATTTAGCCAAGTCCCAGGCCGATCTACGCGAAGCCGAGGCGAATTCTGAGGCCAAGATTAATATGCACAATGATGATTTTCAAGCCGAACGCTCGAGGCTAGGAGAGGAGGCGGCGAGGCTGGATGGTGAGCTGTCTCGAACCAAGGCCGAGGCCGTGAACATGGGCAAAAAGCATCACGAGCTGTTGAAAAGTCATCTGCTCCACATCAAGAAGCTGGAGAGTGAGAACTCCAAGCTTTCAACCAAGGATGCTCAGATTGCCGCCCTTCAGGACGAGATCGCCGATCGGAAGAGTAGGGCGGCACTCAAGGTCAAGAGGGCCGAGCTCGACAAGCGGTGGGCCATCATCAAGTCTCGGCTAAGGCTGCTTAAACGATGCCGCGCCGGGGAGATCAACTTAGATGAGGAGATTGAAAAGGCTGAGGTCAAAGCGGCCGAAGCTCAAGCTATTATTGACGAACTCCCATCAAGTGAGGCCTCGAGCGGCGATGATGAGGAAGAAGAAGATGAAGAGGCCGAAGGGGACTCCGAGGGCGGAGGTGATTCTCCCGAGGCGTGAACTGCTTTTAGTACTTCTTTTGTAAGCCTTCGGGCTTTTAAGTTTGTATTTTGGACCTTCGGGTCATTTTTGTATGTAAATATTCGGCCTTCGGGCCTTTAATGAAAAGTATTTGCATCTTTATTTCGTGTGTTGGCTTTTTGCGTGTACCGGACACTTTGATGCAAACTTTAACTTTTGCTTGCAAGATTTAAATAAAATTTGACCGATGCAAACCTAGGACGACGTCTCGCCCTCGGGTCGACGCATTGCGCAGCTTCAAAATGTAAGATTCACACAGATAATATGAGTGCAACCGAAGTCATTTTTATTGATATCGACGAGCCAAAAGTCGGCTATATACATAAAATCAGGCCGAAACGGACCTTGGGTAAAAACGAATTTTCAAATAAAGGTAAACTAACATCATGCCGCTACCGGGCCAATTTACAATGCGCTAAATCTAATCCTCGGGCGCAAGTCCCCGGTTGTTGGATAGATAAGCTTCGGTTGGGAGGCTCGATGTCGACCTCGATATCAACCCTTCTCACTCCCCCCAGTGTTCGGTTGTGAATCTTGATGAAGATCCGAGCACTGGAGTCGGTTCGGTTCGCTTCCTGAAAAGGTCAAGCAAAAAGATGGAACGAGGAGTAAGTTAGCACATTTTCTATTGATGCCATGGGAGCGTTGTTCGGCTCGGGGCTGTTTGACTTAAAAAGAATTGGAAGATATTTACCTCAGCTAGAAGTAGTATCGCTTCAGGTTGGAGATGTTCCAATTCAGAGGTTCGGGCTCTCCTTGCAAATTCTCGATCTGATAAGAGCCTTTTCCCACTATTGCTTTGACCCTGTAGGGTCCTTCCCAATTTGCGATGAGCTTTCCCCCGTTATTTTCTTTCGTTGATTGATTCACAGTTTTCAGCACATAATCTCCAACCTTGAAGTCCCTGAACTTGGCCTTTCTGTTGAGGTATGCTTCAATTTGCCTCTTTTGAGCAACTAACCTCACCAAGGCTAGTTCCCTTTTCTCCTCGAGCAAATCCAACTCTATGCGCATTGCTTCTCGGTTTGCATCCTCGGTCGTGTGAGCGTACCGAAGACTTGGCTCGCCCACCTCTACAAGAATGAGGGAATCCATGCCATAAGTCAGTGAAAAAGGAGTCTCCCCGGTGCTATTCTTTTCAGTTGTTCGCATGGCCCACAGAACCCCATGCAACTCCTCGGGCCAAGGTCCTTTTTTCTCGTCGAGTCTTTTCTTGAGATTCTCAATTATAATCCTGTTTGAAGACTCGGCTTGGCCATTGGCACTTGGATGATAAGGAGTCGAAGCTATTCTTTTGATCCCCCATTGCTTGAAGAAGCTGGTGATAGCGACCCCCACGAATTGTTTGCCGTTGTCGCAAACGATTTCTTTTGGAACGCCGAACCTGTAGATGATGTTCTTTTTGATGAAGTCGATTACTTGCTTTTGCTTAACCTCGGTGAGAGCCACTGCTTCCACCCATTTGGTGAAGTAATCAGTCAACACTAAGATGAAACGAACACCACCTTTTCCCTTGGACAATGGTCCAACAACGTCCATTCCCCATTTCATGAAGGGCCATGGCGACACCACCGAATGAAGAGGCTCGGCCTGTTGGTGGATCATCCGCCCATGGCGTTGGCACTTGTCACACTTTTGCACGAAGGCTCTCACATCGGCACTGATCGTGGGCCAATAATACCCAGCTCTTAATAACTTACGCACCAATGACTTTGCCCCCGAGTGGTTGCCACACTCGCCTTCATGCACTTCGGCCATCGCGTATCTTGCCTCGTCGGGACCCAAAAATTTGGCCATCGGGCCGTAATATAATCTCTTGTATAGATTACCCTCGATCATGTGGTACGAGGCCGCTTGGGTCCTTAGCTTCTTATCTTGGGGAACAGTCCCCGAGTCGAAGTAGGAGATGAACTTACTTCGCCAATCCCATCGGTTGTCTACCGAATTGACTTGCAGCTTCATCTCTCTCATTTGCGCAGATAATAGCCAAACCACTGAGTCAGTCCCCGAGTGAGCTTCATCGATAGCCGAACCAAGATTCGCCAAGGCGTCAGCCTCGGTATTTTCCTCCCGAGGCACCTGTTTAACTTGCCATTCTTGGAATTGGGCCAAGATCCTTTGCGCTCGATCCAAGTATAATTGCATTCTGGGCTCACGAGCCGTATAATCACCGAGGACCTGGTTCACCACCAACTGCGAATCACATCTCAATTCGATTCTTTCAACCCCCATTTCCTTGGCCAGCTCCAAACCTGCTAAAGCCGCCTCATATTCCGTCTCGTTGTTGGTTACTTTCTTGAACCGAACTGAGTGCCTGACTTTCTCCCTTGTGGGTGCTCTCAAGACTATGCCTAACTCCGAACCTTTGGAGTTTGTTGCCCCATCGGTGTTGAGTACCCATAATCCCGAGGTTGTTCCTTTAGCCATGGCATTCTCCTTTTCAGCCTCGGGTAAGATTCCAATACTAAAATCGGCCACGAAGTCTGCCAAGACTTGAGACTTAATGGCGGTCCGAGGCTGATAGGTGATGTCATACTCACTTAACTCTACCGCCCATTTTGATAACCTCCCCGATAGCTCCGGTTTATGCAATATATTTCTTAAAGGGAAGGTTGAAACTACTGCTATTGGGTGGCATTGGAAATAGGGTCGTAGTTTCCGAGCGGTAATAAGTAAAGCAAGAGCTAGTTTTTCCAGATGTGGATACCTGGTTTCAGCGTCGAGGAGTGTCTTGCTCACATAATAGATGGGCTGCTGCTTGCCATCTTCTTCCCGAACCAGCACAGCACTCACTGACACCTCGGATACTGCCAGATAAACTAGCAATGTTTCACCTTCTTTTGGCTTGGCAAGCAACGGCGCGTTAGCCAAGTATTGTTTCAAGTCTCTCAACGCTTGTCAGCACTCCGGTGTCCATTCGAAGTGAGTGTTCTTTCTCAAAACGGAGAAAAACTTGTGGCATCGCTCCGAAGACCTTGAGATGAATCGACTCAAGGCAGCGACTCGGCCAGTCAAGCGTTGAACTTCTTTCACCCCGGTAAGCTCCTCGGGGATTTCTTCAATAGCTCTGATTTTGTCAGGGTTAGCCTCGATGCCTCGCTCGGAGACAATGAATCCCAAGAATTTGCCAGATCCAACGCCGAAGGCGCACTTCTCAGGATTCAACTTCATGCCATATTGTCTCAACACAGCAAAGGCTTCCCTCAGATGATTCAAGTGATCCTCCATTCGGATAGACTTGATGAGCATGTCGTCTATGTAGACCTCCATAGACTTTCCAATATATTCTTTAAACATGCGACATACCAGCCTTTGGTAGGTCGCCCCGGCGTTCTTCAAACCGAAGGGCATGACTTTGTAACAGAAAGTACCTCGGTCAGTGATGAACGAGGTCTTTTCTTCGTCCTTCGGGTCCATGAGGATCTGATTATAGCCCGAATATGCATCCAAGAAGGTTAATAGTTTGAGTCCAGCCGTGGAGTCTATTAACCTGTCGCTTTGTGGCAATGGATAAGAATCTTTGGGGCAAGCTTTGTTCAAATCAGTGTAATCCACACACATTCTCCACTTGCCATTCTTCTTCGGCACGACCACGACATTGGCTAGCCATTCAGGGTATTTCACCTCTCTGATGAAACCATTTTCTTGCAGCTTGGTGGTTTCATCCTCGATCGCCTTCTTTTTGACCCCGGCATGTGGTCTTTTCTTTTGTTTTACCTGGTTAAACTTTGGGTCTACATTCAATTTGTGGGTCATGATCTCCGGATCGATACCCGTCATGTCTGAATGAGCCCAGGCAAAACAATCATGGTTCGATCTCAAAACCTCCATGATCGCATCTTTTGACTTCGGATCCAACTCCGAGCCGATGTGCACCTTTCTTTCTGGACGATCTTTCAATATAGCGAAAGAGTCCAGCTCTTCAATGGTGGAGTCCTCGGCTTTCTGCTTCCGAGGCTCTTGAACGCATGCCGGGATCTTTTCAATTTCGTTTTGGAGGTTCGCCTCGCTCGACCCCGGCTGCGTTGGTTGCTATTTCTTTGGCCCGCTCGGGGCGACTCCACTCTTCAGTGAAACTGAGGAGCACTCCCTCGCTACTCGCTGTTCCCCCTTGATTGATCGAACCCCCCAAGGCGTTGGGAATTTAATCACTTGATGTAAGGTGGAGGGAACAACTTCCATGGAGTGGATCCATGGCCGCCCGAGGATCACATTATAGGCCAGATCCTCGGGCATGACTTGGAACAGTGTCTCTTTGGTGATACCCTCGGCGAATGTCTTTAGCGTGATCTCACCCAACGTCTTCTCCGTTAAGTTGTTAAAACCAGCTAACACTGTTGATTTGGGAATGATCTCCCCTTTTAGCCACATCTGCTTTACGGCCCCGTAGCTGATGATATTTACTGAGCTGCCGGGGTCAATCAAGACTCTTTTGATGTCGGCGTTGTTGATTCTTAGCATGATGACTAGAGCGTCGTGATGGGGGAACATCATCCCATCACAGTCATCCTCATCAAACACTATGTCTTTGCCCGAGCCTCCAACTCGGGTCCTCTTTTCCATGGTGATGGAGAGCTTAGCAAATTTCTTGGCCGCGGCGAAGTTTACGCCGTTTACCTCTGACCCCCCGGTGATGACGTTGACTACTCTATCCAGAGGTGGAGCCCGAGGTGGTTGCCCATCACCTCGGTTCTTTGAAAAATTATCTTTCCCCTTGTCAGTGAGGAACTCGGCCAAAACTCCTTTCTTCAGCAAGTGGGCTACTTCAAGGCGCAAAGCTTTACAGTCCTCGGTTCTATGGCCGTAATCTGCATGAAATTCGCAGCGCAGATTATGATCTCGTTTATCCGCCGGGGTCCTCATATCCTTGGGGATCCTTACCCCGGCTGTCCCCTTGACAACATCGACCAGCTCCGAGGTCGATATGTTGAAGTTATAATCTTGGATCCGAGGGAGATCCTTTCTTTGGACCGAAGCGGAGCTCGAGGGGTTTCTTTGATTCGTGTTGCTAGGTTGGACCTTCCCCCCGAGCCTCTGGCTTACGTGAGAAGCGGGGTATGACTTTCCAAGGGTGTTACCCAACCTCTGGCTAACATGTTGCCTCGTCGAAGTGTAAGGTTCATACCCCCTTCGAATTACTCCGCGGCGCCTCGGCGCGATTTGAAGATTCACTTCGGTTATGCTGCTGATAACCTCGGTTCTTGAACTCAGCTTCCTCCAATCTGATTTTGGAGTAAGTACGTCTATGCAGATCCTCCCACGTCAGGACCTGATATTGTTGCAACTCTTTGCGCAATTCAGCGGCTGCGCCAGAATTGCGACTATTGATACCTTTTTCAAATGCCATGATGGCCAAGGTATCATCCATCCGAGGTAGTTCCATGCGCTCGGCGTGGAATCGTTCAAGAAATTCTTTAAGCGGCTCACCGGGCAGCTGCTTTACTTCACATATATCCTCCTTCCTTTGGAGGATCTTTTGCGCCCCGGTGTGAGCTTTGACAAAGGCGCTGGACATTTCCTTGAACGAGGAGATTGACCCCGCTGGTAAACATAGATACCACCGAAGCGCCCCTTTCTCTAGCGACTGACCAAACTTCTTTAAGAACATCGACTCGAGCTGCGTAGCCGATAAGTCGTTGCTCTTCAACATGGCCATATACTCCCTTATGTGCTCTTTGGGATCAGTTGTCCCATCATATTTCTTCAGGAAGGTAAGTTTGAAGCCCGGGGGAGTTGGGGCTGGAGCCGCCTCGAGCTTGTAGGGCTGCTCTCGGTATTGATCGATGTCGAGGTCGTCCTCCTCCTTTGTTATCCCAGGCACTCCCTCGAGGCGCTTTTCTACGCGCGCCTCGATGCGAGCTTCGATTTCTCTACTCATTCTTTCAACGTCTACCGAGGACGTTGTCTCTGCCACGGTGGGAACCGTCCCGAAGTGTGGCGTGGCCGTTGGATTGTTCCCCGAGCCCCCAGACGTGGCTCCGTTGTGAGGTCCCCCTGTTATCGCGCCCGGAGGAACGAAGAGCGGGATGCCTCCACCAGGAGCCATGGGCTGGGTGCCGTTAGGGGCAGCACTGTTTCTCGCCTCTAACGAGGCGCGAAGTTCAGCGTTAATGCTGACTTGCTCATCCTGCTTGGCTTGGAGAGCTCTCAGCGTTGTGACAACATACATCTGAAATTCTTCAGTTGTCATTGGGGCAATGGGCTGTTGGTTCAACGGAACGCCAACCCGATCGCCGTTATTACCACTGTTATCATTATCAGCCATAACGTTGAATCGAAAATTTTGACAAAAATGAATGCGGAACTTTGGAACAAAGCGTTACTGCTTATATCCCCACAGACGGCGCCAATTTGTATGGGCCTAAATCAGTTTAGGTGTACAAATAAAATTTGGATTCGGATACAAGCAATTCTTCGTATCAAAGTTGTGATAATGCGAGAAAAAGATATAAAATGCGAGAGAATAAACTGTATTTCAATATGTGAAAGTTGATAACAAATTTGGGCAGAGTTTCAGTACAAATTTCTGGATCCCGTTATACAAAATGAACTACTATTTATAGGTCTAAGCCTTGCCCACGATCTCCACTATCAGCTGCCATGTCGCCCCACGATCTGGATGTGTAGTGGCTGAGTTAGTGGGGCGAAGTAGTGGGCTGCAAAGCCGGTCGAACCGAGGGGAATCCACCGAGGTGAGAGTTAACGACCTCGGTAGCTTGGCCCTGTTGCTTGACCGAGGTGATGGCTACCGAAGCTCAGCTTATGGCTCGCCTTCGGTAACGCATCTTCGGTTTCAAGGCTTCGGCGACTCGCTCAATCGCTTCGGCGGTTGCTTAGTCGCGACGTGTTCGGTCGTTAAAATTTGCATGACCGAGGCGGATCACCGCGGGTCGATTTTTACCCAATACACACTGTAATTAAAAGTGGAGTGGCAGCTCTGATTTCGTAATTGCTCTCTTAGGAAATTAATTGAAACATTCCCGCTTCTTAACTTATGAACGAAAAGAGGGGTAGTTATAACTACTCTAAACATACCATAGAAGTAGAAAAATGTAAGGTGTAATATGAATTTTTGAATTTTTAATATTCATAAATATGCATATTAAAAAGAAGAAAAAAGATGTTATGAATAAGATAAAAACATAATTAGGCGCTATCATCTGCGTTACCATATAGTAAACATTTAGCTATGTTTTTTTTTTTTTTTTTTTTTTTTTTTAATTCTACTAAATCAATAAAAATTTTGCAGCTAACTTTCATAATTTCAACCACCAAAAAATTAAACTAAAATAATACCCATGTTCTAATTTATGTGTCACACTTTCCTTTTTGTCTGTCCCGAAAAGAATATCACACTTCCTTATTTGTCAACTATTTAATATAATAACTCTATTTTAATCCTGTTGGACCTTACTTACTTTAATTCTATTTAATTTCGTGCCAAGTCAAATACAGCCACATGAATTGGACAGAGGAAATAATAATGTTAGTATTAACATTTCCTTTATCCATTCTGTTTGCCACATAATCAAGCTGCATATTAAAACAATACCTTACGCATAAACAATTGTACATCCTCGAAATTTTCCCCATTAAAAACACCCACCATCTCCATATACACACACACTCCTCAGATTCACTTCACTTCACTTCTGAAAATGTCATCATCCTCATTGCATTCTCCGCTCTACTCTTCTCTCTCCTCTTCCTCATCTCTCAAGGTACGATTTAACTAATATACACCGACGCTGTAAAAAATATTTCTGTCAGGTCACTTTTACCTGTTGTAACAGATAACTTACTCGGAGGTTACTTGTAGATATCTTTAAAAAGATATTTACACAGGTAAATATTAATGATTTGTTTATTTTATTTAACAGGAGAAAAAGCTGATTAATGCAGTTAATTTCTCAAAGCCGAGTTTAATTTTCAAGCCGCGCCGATCATTTCCGATTATTAAAGCTTCTACTGGTTTCTCCTCGTCTCTCGATACAGGTACTTTATAATTATCAATTATTTATAATTTAATTTTTTGATTTTTTATTTAAATTATTAATTTATCTAGTATGAAAATGAGTGAATTTATGTTAATGATTTTAGGTTCGAGTACTGAATTGGATGCTGTAGCAAATTATAGTGAGATCGTACCAGATACTGTTATTTTCGATGATTTCGAGAAGTTAGTTATTTTTGCTTTTATTGATTTTATTTGTTTGATCGATTATTTGTAATTAATTTCGTTTGATCGTGTTTATATATTTGTTGTTTTGTTTTTCGGATTTATAGATTTCCTCCAACTGCTGCTACTGTTAGCTCATCTTTGCTTTTAGGGATATGCGGTCTTCCTGATACTAAATTTAAGGTAATTGTTATTGCGATTCACATTTTATCGATGATTCGAGTAAATGTAGCACGTTGATTGAGTCAAATTATTATATAGGCTTAATACATCGATAGACACATTTTCTCAGTAAAAGTGCATTTTAAACACCTCATGCTGACATGGCACGCCCATTCCCACGTAAGGTGTCTAACTGGTCACATTGTTTGCTTAGGTGTCTACTTGACAGTTGTTGCTAACTTTAGGTGTCTATCTATGTGTTATATGCCAATTATATATCGTATGTATGTACACCTTCCTGATATTTAATCATTAACTTGAACCGGTTCATGTAAATATTAAGAACGTGGGCCAAGTAGGTGCTAATTGATTTGATATCGTGCTGACCAAAGTGCATTAATTGGATATAGAGTGCTGTAGACAGAGCATTAGCAGATTCTGAATGTTATGGATTGGAGAATTCGGATCTTCAGATGTCTTGTTTCTTCAACAAGGTTGGTGCCTTTATTATGTTAGCTAGGTGTAATATAGTTTCTTCGGTAGCCAATAATTATCTTCAACTATTGTCTTTTGGGTGATAATAGGCTTTAGCACATGTTGGTGGTGATCTAGCAAAGCTTGTGCCTGGTAGAGTTTCTACTGAAGTGGACGCTCGCCTCT
Organism: Petunia x hybrida; assembly: GCA_037355625.1. Lineage (NCBI taxonomy): Eukaryota > Viridiplantae > Streptophyta > Magnoliopsida > Solanales > Solanaceae > Petunia > Petunia x hybrida. The sequence continues at coordinate 6,398,447 of JBBBVM010000090.1, read as the reverse complement.
CATATGACACGCATGGTATTGTGCGAAAGGTAATAGTTTGAGAATCAGTATCTTATTATGTTGTCGGGTATATTTTTTATCAGTAATTCAATCTTCATTAGGATTCATCTGTATAGAACTAGTCCTTCCACTGACATTAACTTCTTTAGTAATCAGTTAAAGATGATGAGAATTTTGTACTCATATATAAGATTAACTTTTCTTTTTGTCTGCACAATAATATAACAAAGTATACAGCCTAAGGCTCTTGAAGAAACTATCAGTTCAGAATTTGTTGACTAGCTAAGAACTTATATATTAAAGGGATTCCTTCAAAATAAGCTCTCAGCTTTTTTGGGTTCTAGGAGAACTAATTTTGGGAAGTTGAAACCAATTACTCCTTGGACTTTGAACTAGTGAAAGAAATTAGTAGTATTGGACTCTCTAGCTCCAACAAAAGCTTCGGGTATTGAGTCATCAAGGGAGAAGTGTGGAAAGGACCACTATTTGGATTCTTGGTAGAGGGGCTTTGGGTGGTGGAGTGGGCTTTACCATATCTGGAAAAAAAGATGAAAGAAGTTACGTGTTGTAAATTGCTAGCTACAATATATCCCTTGGTTCCATTTTGTCTGACCTAGTCATCTATTAAAGAATCAACAAATCTTTTTTAAGACCTTGATCTTTTTAATTATTCAGTCATATTTTATATTATGGGTGGTTCAGAAATTTGGTACTACTTCCATCCCATTAATATGACAACATTTGATTGTATACAGAGTTTAAGATATTATTTGACTTGTAGCAGTGGAAAAATATTAAACTAATTGTTGAGAGTTAGTTTTGGATAAGAAGTCATTATACCAAAACTTAGTTACTCGTTTAAATCACTGTTCTTTCTTAAAAAAAAATTGGTTAAATAGATTGTAGAAACTTACCAGAAAATAGTAGTTCTAATGGAATTGTTTCAAACATTTTGGAGCAATTCAAAATGGAAAGAGTGTTGGGATGGATGGGCAGTGTTTATCATGTGGTTTCCTGGTCTTTTTAGTTTTCCAAAGGCAATCAATCTTGATGTTAGACATAAAGTTAATTGTTGTAAACTGATTCAGATCATACAATTTGGACAAAGGTGGTATCTTTATTAGAATATCAAGTATAGAGCTGTTTATGTGATGGTGGTGTGACTTATCTTATCTTTTTCTGGTATCAGAGCATTGAAATCTGGTATATTAAAGGTAAACATGAAATTTTGTTTCAATCCTTTTGCTGCTAAAAGATCTGCAAGTTTGTGATTGTTTGAGAAATATGATTTTTATCCTTTTGCTTAGAGCAATGAGACTTTCATTGGTACTGTCAAGTGGTAAAATATACTAAATCTCAGTTAGTTTGTCCTTCTATTACTATCTCTCTGTCACAGTATAAGTGTCCTCTTATTCTCATTTTATTATTTTTAATCCAGTAAACATCTCAAACTGTCGATTTAAGGTTTCCTTTTTCTTTGAGTCAGTTACTGAGATATTAGTTGAAATCTTACTCTGTTGATAGGATTGTGTCCAAAAGTTGGGAATAAAGTTCACCTTTTTAATGTTCAAGTAAAGTAAAATTGGGCCTCTTTCTGCATTTTATTGTGGTGGAAAAGATGTTTTAAAGTGTCATGGATAAGCTTCCCTTTGAGTATGGACCCTTTGCACAACATTCAACGCTATGCCCTATGGAAGCAGGAATATAACCTGTCTTAGTGCCTTTATGTTGGTAGAACTTGCCATGTTTGTAACATGATTATGATTTGGTATATTTAATTAATGTTTTCGATATTGTAACCGGCTGATTTACGTCAGCTCGAAAATCGATATAACAAGATAGGTCCTGGTCAATTGAGTGGCTATGACAGTGTAACGAGTTACTTCATTGTAGAAGTAGAGTCATTTGTGCAATTAGGGTGCTTTGGTTTTACTCTCTTTCCCCTCCCCCCCTTTTTTAATAACGTAGAGCCGTTATGGGCTTTGATTTATGATCTCAAAATACCCAGAGATCAGAATCACCTAATGGCTTCATAAAGAATCACCTAATGGCTGCATATCGTATCACTTTGGGGAATTTTTCTTTGTGTCTGAATGGTTAGCATGCTATGCTAATGTTGTTTCATGTTCTTGAAATGTAAAATTGCAACTCGTTACCACCATATCACATCTCTATCATTCTTATGGCTTGTCCTATTTTTCCGGATAGCATTTGAGTGGTGGTTTCAACATTAACTTTTCAGGTCCATGAACTTTTGAAAGCCTACAACGAAATTGAAGTGCCTCCAGAGCGATTGCTGTTCAAAATCCCTGCAACTTGGCAAGTGAGTGCTAGAAGACAGTAATAAATGTTTCAGTCTCCTGTAGAACAACTGATGTTGAATATAACAGTCTCCCAAGGTTCTGAAGGTTTATCATTTCTGATCAATCAATGCTTAATTTTTTCTTTTAGGGAATTGAGGCATCAAGGGTGCTGGAAGCTGAGGGTATACAGACGCATTTGACTTTTGTTTATAGGTATAAACTTTCACAATCAGATCGACAGAGATCTTATGTTCATATTTTCTGTAGACTCTTAAGTTTTCAGCACCTTCTTCCCCTGCTACCTTCTCCTTCCATAGCATGTCTACCAAGTTAGACCATACATTATTATTTACAGACAATGAAAACCTGTATATTTGTGAGTTCCATTGTGCATTTATCAGACCATTTGATTCATTACTGATGATAGTTTGAGCTGGTCATTGATTCTATGGAACTATGATTTGAGGATAATTCTCTCCATGTGTGCTTTATAAAGTCTTCCAGTTATATAGCTGTTGATGTTTATAACAAACTCTTTGATTTTGAAACTTATGTTCTGTTTTGATCTTGAACTTACATGATATAGGAAATGTGGTGTCACGTACTTATGCATGCATAAGCTTTACCAAAATGTGGTTCTGAGATTCAGCTCCCTCATTCTTTTAGTAATATAGACATGACTCTTGAAATGGTTTCTCCTCCATTTCAAAGTCCACGTGAAATCAATCTTGTAGGCGAGTACTTGGAATATGCTTTTCTCATCTGTATTTATTGGAAACTTTTATCATGACTTCTCAGCTTTTGTCAAGCTGCTGCTGCAGCTCAAGCTGGTGCTTCTGTCATTCAGATTTTTGTTGGTCGCCTGAGGGTAAATTCTTTTGTCTTATAAGAAATTATGTTGTTTGGATTTCTTTTACTCTGTTGGCATAATATTGATCACAATTTTCAGGATTGGGCTCGCAATCACAGTGGTGATCCTGAAGTTGAAAGTGCTCTAAGAAGAGGAGAAGATCCAGGGTTGGCTTTGGTCAGTTTTACCACAGGCTGCTGTCTCCTTTTCTTTTTCCCAAATGCATTTGATTTTTCATCTCATTATTATAAGTATTGGAGTGGGGTTTGGATGCTTTAATTAAATTTGTCTAGTTTTGTTAATCTAAATTTGGCTTCAGCAAATTTATTGGTAAAACCTAGGAGCTCCCAGGCGTCATAAAATATGGAGATGTATGTAATAGGGGGGGTCCAGTTCTATAAAGCTGTAGAATTCGAGCTCCAGAAATTTTGTAAACTATTTTAAACCTGGAGCTGTTATCTAATTGCTAGATCTCTTTTTGTTTTGCTCTTCAGGGATATCCTGAATGCCTCCCTGGATTTCATTTAACGTTTACCAATTATATTTCTGATGTTATTGATACCAAGTTGTAATTGGAAAATATCTTTTCTGACCTCTTTGAACACCAATCCTGGAACTGAGATATTATGAGCCTTTCGTTGTATAAAATTTTTCCAGGACATCATGCGGTCAAATTACTGAATTGCTGAGTGTTCTTTTCATCTTTTCAGGCAATAAAGTCATATAACTACATCCACAAGTATGGGCACAAATCAAAGCTGATGGCTGCAGCAGTCCGGAGCAAGCAGGATGTCTTCAACCTTTTGGGGTAATTCTGACTGTACTTTGAACTTGTAAAATTTTTTGTTGCATCTGATCTGGTCCATACGTGGTGCTTAAAAGTTTGTTGACAACTTCAGGGTGGACTACATTATTACCCCGCTGAAGATATTGCAATCTCTTAAAGAATCTGTTACCCCACCTGATGAGAAGTACTCATTTATAAGAAGGTTATCCCCACAATCAGCTGCTGCCTACAATTTTACTCAAGACGAGGTTTGGTCTCTCCTACCTTTCATTCTCATTGGCCTATTTTCATTCTAGAAAAGGAAATTATGGGTGAATGAACACTACTTGATGGGGGGGAATACAGGGATCTGATACAACATATTTTCACTATTTGGTTCTCTTTTATATGAGAATTCTGCAAGCCTTGGTATTATCCCCTATTAAATCTTTCACTCGTTCAAATTACAAATGTGCTTGGTGTGGAAAAACATTGAAATGGGTAACTTTTAGTTTTGAAGGACAAATTAGATCAAGATTGGTAAGAAGAAGAGGAGAAGGACGAAGAGTGAGGATTTATGTGAGTATTTGGTAAGGGGCAAGAAAGGGTCGAGTGAATTTTGAAAATGTTTGGAAGGGCAAATATTGCTGTTTTGTAGGATGAAGGATGCTGGTGTTGCTGCGAACAATGGTTGAAAATTGGGAGGGTTAGGTAGAGGATGGAGTGGTAGAGGGGGTTTGCTTTTGGGACAACCGAATGCATATATTTAAGTATTAAAATAAACATTGTTTTCCAAATTCCTCAGTTAAATGAAACATTATCAAACACACCTATGACAAAAGAACAAGGGGAAGCTCCCATTTAGACCAAAAACAAAAAGGTTGAGGAGGACGAATGTTTTACTTCATAAAATAATCGGACTCTCAGCATTTTGTACATGTTCATTCTCTGCCACTTCTAACCAATTCTAAGTCAGTTTACAATGATATCATGTTTAGTAGATGATTTGATGTTTCTTTCAGCTTCAAAAGTGGGATCAGTATAGCTTTTCCTCGGCTATGGGTCCTGCAGCAGTCGAGCTCCTCAAAAATGGAATGGAAGGCTATACCAATCAGGCTAAGCGGGTTGAGGAATTGTTTGGCAAGATATGGCCACCACCAAATGTATGAAAACCAACATGCAATACCAGGATGTTCTTATTTTCCTGAAATAATATGTTAGCTTTTCTTAGTTTTGAACCTTTGATTCTGAGCAAGTCTTGAACCTACCTAGTACCAAGACTTGCAATCTAATAGTAATGGTGAGTCTTCCACGCAATAGGTGTTGGTTAAATTCTCACCGTCCTCCTTCCTCTTTCTTATTTCCCGAATGTACTCGAGAATATTTAAAATGAACCACCTAGCTTTTGGGGTTCCTTTTTCTCTTCCTATACTGTGTCAACCCTTCTTAACAATGTTCTCTGTGGCGACTTAATTGACAATAATATTTTGGTATAGCTGCGTCTTATCATGATGTAGTGAAGAAACGAAAAATATGATAGTGTGTTTCGAATTAATGGTGCATTGTCTGTTTTGGTTTTGGAGTTTATTGGTAGGCTATGTGGGTTCCATAAGCAAACCTGTGAGGAATGCCAATGTTAAGCCAAGGTCTTTTGAGGTTTATTAGCTTCCCATGCATTCATGGGATATATTCACTTATTTTTTCTTTTTTAAGGAGCAACAAATAATTAAATCATGTCTGTTACAATAACAACATACCTAGTTTAGAGGGCTGATTCCGATAAACCCTCGGCACAAGAAAAATAGTTTAAAAAATAGATTTGGGACATGAAATAAGTTCATAAAAAAACTGCAAAGGTTGAAGTAAATTAAACCATGTCTATTGATGAGTAAAATAGTCTCAATACCAATATTTAAATCTATCCTACAATAATTCCACATTACTAAAACTTAAAAGCTAGCCAAAAATTTAAATTCTTCAGGACCTCCACATTCAGCACGTCTAATCATCAAACAAGCTGCACATAATCTCATCATCGCTCTCTTCCTTTGCTTCTTCCTTCTTGTTGTCATTGGCCGGTGCAGCATCGGCATCGTTAGCAGCAGCAGGAGCGGGAGCAGTGGCGACAGCGTTGGTAGAAGCAGCGGCTCCGCCAACACCAACGTTCATGACAAGGTCATCGACGTTCATCTTCTGACAAAGTTTAGCAAAAAGGCTAGGCCAGTATGATTCGACCTTCACATTAGCAGCTTTTATGAGAGTACTAATTCTCTCAGCATTGATGGGAATGTCATCATCATGAAGGACCAAACAAGCGTATGTGCAAGCGAGTTCACCAGTGGAAGACATATTCTGCCTGTCTTTTTTTTGCTGTCTGTGAAGAAATTTGCAGCAACCCTAATAGAGTAATACTCGAAACTTGCCGTCCGAGGTTTGAGGGTGTGGAAGGATTTTATGGGGTATTTATAAGTACGTTTCTTGATGCCCAAGTTTTCATTCTTTTCCTAAGGTTACACGGTTTATAATTTGGGACACTCATTTCAATTTGGTTAAGAGTCCACCCAAAAATATTTATTTAGAAAAACAGTACACACATAATTCTGTTTGTTTTTCAAACAAAGTACCAGGTAATCAGGTAATTGTTGTACTAAATCCCCTAGCTTAATTTTCAAAAGACAAAATCTCGATGGCATAATGTTGCTTACGTTAAAGGCGATGACGTGACACTTTGAGATATATAGATCTCAGTCCCGTAATATCATCTAAATCAATAGGCTAGTAACTTCCCTTTAGTAAATTAACTATATATGTTTCTAATTTTTCTTGGAAGGGTGACCTGTTAATATGTGGGAAGGAAAAGAAAGAAAAGTTAGACATTTGTGAAGTCCAATCTAACATCGCGTGTGTGCTGGGCGAAATTGTGACCACAAGCTGCAATCTCCATCTCCATCTCCATCTGGAGTTGTTTGCACATTGATTGAATCATATGGAATACTGTCCTAATAATTGGTATTCCAAATTATAAATGCCCATATAGATTTTGTTTAACCTAAACATCGACTTAACAGATTAAGTAATTAAATTTATAGTTTAGGCCACAAGTAATATAATTGTATTAAGATAATGATGAAATAACTGTATGGCAATAATAAATAAATGGAAGTAAACAAATGTAATAACTTATTGCGTGCCCAAAAAACAAGGTTTCCGACAACGAGACTTGTGAAACAGTCGTATGGCAAGTGACAAAAGTGAGACAAAAGAAGAGAGTTGCTATATATTGCTTTCAGTATGACAAGCAATATTGATTTTTTTTTCCATATGGGATACAGGTTAGGTGAGGAGGGCTTTATATAGTGATTACAAGACTTAATGTCGTGCATTCAATGCGAATATGTCACTACTCCACCAAGCGTGACTGTCAGAGCCATGATCATGTAAATAAATGTTGACCCGGGCAACTCCAGATATTCCGCCTTCCTTTATTGCAGTGTATCCAATTGAGTTCATTTTTAATATCCGGAGAGATAATTGTTGTCGGAATGATCCGACCATAGATATATTGTAGTCGGAAGAACTGTCTTTGGAATCTGGTCAATTGTAAGTAATCTTATGTCATCGAGACTCATGGTATTGAGAGTTATCGGATTTGTACGCCGTGTGCCCCACACTGAGGTGACGTAAGATTTTACCCATCCTATTTGTCATAATTAAAGGAAGACTACTTGATGGTTTTTACTGAAAACATGAGAAAATTTGGAGAAATAAAAGACAACTAAAGAAAGACGGAAGGAATGCGAGAAACTTTGTATTTTTTTTTTTTTTTTGTTAAAACTAGCAACCATTCAATTAACTTGTCGAATTGGCTAAACGATTACGTAAAGGAGTTTGGCCTGCTCAGCATGCATTGTTCTTGCCTATTCTTGTCCTTACAAAAGTTCAAACATAACGAAAAGCAATTTAAAACATTGGATTGTGCTAGAGAGCACCCACACTTGGCCATGGCATTCGCCAAGCGATTTGCAATTCTACGCACATGGCTAACCCTCACATGCTCCATCTCTGCGAGCAACAACCTCCAATCCAAAAATATGTGTGAATACAAATTGCTAGGATTAGTTAGTGCATTTACCAGTACCTGGGCATCAGTTTCTATGAGTAAAGGTGATGCGATCCGGATGAGTACTCGAAGCCATGGAGGATTCACGCTCAACATCCGGAGCCTGGAATGCTCCAAAAGGGCTTGGAAGCCAAGAATCAAGCCAAGGGATTGGCCAAACATGCAGATGAGAGCTCACTGAAATCTGTGTCTACGCGATCGCGAGGCAACAGGAGTGACCGCGCAGAAAAAATCCACTCCAGTGCGCGATCGCGAGACACACCACGCGATCGCGAAAAAGCTTCAACTCACAAGGCGCGATTGCGAGACACTCCACGCGATCGCGACACCTAAGGTGCGATCGCGATGAAGGACGTCTGGGCAGCTTGGCAGAATCAGCAAATAAGGGCTTTTTAGTCCACTCCTTCATTGTATTTAGAAATTACTATAAATAGGCTAATGGAGGGGTTTATTCATTAGTTAGATTTTGATGATGAATATGATTGTGAGTGAACAATGTCTAAGCATGTTGCTTGAGCACTTTATTTCCTTGGTTTGCAATTGAATGATGATTCAATTGAGGACTAAATAGTATCGGTTCTTTTTGGTTGTTGTCTTAAGGGGGTGATTAGGCCACTTTTCCCTAATCCACTTCCTTAATTCTAAATCAATTCAAATTGGGTCTTGCTTTTATCATTTAATTTTCTTGTTATTTTCCTAATCCTAGTTAGGATCATATCATTTGGTATCAGAGCTGGATTACTGTTTGTTCTTACAATCACTAACCCAAATTTGTTTATCAAATCTGAAAAATCACAAAAAAATCAAAAATCCAAAAATTGAGTCATAGGTTTAGGTTTCCTTTGGATGAAATCTTTGTTACTAATTGTTGCTTGGTGATTCTAGAAATTGATTCTCGAAGGAATTGAACAACAAACAACATTTGGGATGTTAATTTGAAGAATCAAATCTAGGGTTCTTCAACAAAGATTTGGGGCTTTTGCATTTTGGGTGTTTTTCTTGAAGAATTGATCATTGGAGTTTGTTCACAGACATATAAGGAGCTTATATCTCAAATTTAGAGTAAAACAAGTTGATTTGTGAAGATTCAAGTGAAGAAAATTTTTCAGAAATTCGGTCTTCAAGTTCTGCATCAGACCCAGAATTTGCTTTTCGCGATCGCACGAGAAGTGTCGCGATCGCGCAGGCTTATTTATTTATTGCTCTTCGCGATCTCGAAGCGACAGCTCAGGGTTAATCATTCCTCGTCGTGATCGCGCGCCTTCTGTCGCGACAGCGCTGAACAAAAATTATTCCTCTTCGTGATAGCGCCCGACATCACGCGATAGCACTGAATAAAAAATCAGTCACTTCACAGATTGCTCGGAACAGCCCCTAAACAGTTTCAGATCACCCAAACCTCTTTCATATCATCAAATACAATAAGTTTCTAGATCACACACAAAATTTCATCCAATTCAAATTTCATTTCGTGGCAATTCGATTCGAGTCTTCTTTCTTCATTTCCTTGACTTTTTCTAATTCCGTCCGATTAGCTTTTATTGTCCGTTCTTTGCTACAACAATTTCTTTCCGTCCCGAATTGGATTGAGTTCGATTGTCAAATCGGAATTGAGTGCAAAAAGCAACTCGACTTTGCTAACGAGAGGTAAAAGGCAAGAGTGGTGAGAACATTAGAGTGTGGTCACAAAAGCCATTGATCTTGAGTGTATACACGAGTGGAAAGAAAATTGAGTGATCATATATCGAGTGATACACGTGAGGGAGAGAATTTGTGAGGTCCTTTTGTTATTATTGTTGCAAACATGTCTTCGGATGATGATTGTGGAGGTTATGACTCCTATGGAGATGATGGGGGATTGCTACGATGATTGTGGAAACTATGGTTCCTATGATGATTGTGGGAGTTACTATGATGATTCGGGGAACTATGGCTCTTATAAAGATGAAGCGAGTCACTATGGTAATCATGACACTCGTGGAGGCTATGAGGCTTATGAGGAGCCTAGACTGTTTTCGTTTGTTTGATCTAGCAAGCGGATAGATGGTGGATTTTGAATTTTGGATGCGATTGAACCTAGACTTTGTTGGCATCTTATCAATATTATTCAGTGGTTAAAGTTCCTTCAGTATCAAGTGAAAAATCACAATTTATTCAATTTAAAACCATTGTGCAGATTCAATGCCAATCTCATGAGTAAAACAAATTAAATCATAGGCAAGAAACAAAACAAAGCAAAATACAAGAAAAAATAAAAACCAAACATGTTCATTCAGTATAATCAAGAGAGAACCAGACAGCAAATTGGTGGATCCATTTTATGGCAGTAAATGCATGTGGAAGATATGTAAAATGTTATTGAGACAATGATACCATGTGCATTTGGTAAGTAACTCCAAATTGGTTTCATGGGGAAGCATGGACAATTACATTAAAATATTAATTCAATGTATCTGATTCATTGAAACTCTCATGTTTTTTTCCCTCAACAGGCTTACAACACACAAATATGATTGATTTGAATTAGACATATCATTCATCAGACAAACAGCATTAGTCACTAGAGTTTAATGAGCTTGTTGCATGTGGTCAAGCACATGCCTTTTCTTATATTTTTTGTTGTTCCAGGATGTATACTCTTTAATTTTCTTCCTTCTTTGGTACTTGGCCCAATTCCATTAGGAGAAGATGCAATTGGATCCTAGATAATTTTTTTATTTTCACAATTTGGAGATATGCTTGATCCCGATGTAAGAATATAAGATTAAAAAATGGTAATGATTTGCCAACAGGTTTATATCCTCATAGGATCCTGCATACAGATTGAATCTTCAAATCTCATGTTCGAGTTTTCACAAATAAAGGACATTATTGGTTTAGAGTTCGAATATGATATCACATTATACCAATTCATGAGTAGAAAAATATTACCACCAATGGGTGTGTATAGGATGGATGTATGAGATCTTTTATCTTTAAATATAAATTAAAACTTTTATCCAGAATTGATCAATGGGAGACGTGAAATGTAAATTATAAATTTTATTTTCGAGAATTCAACTCTAGCTTCAATAACAGTTACAAAGAGATGAAATTTTTTGAAACTTGTGATTTAAAATATATCAAAAAAATTTGTGTAGTTATGAATCATATCAAGCAAAATTCTTACTGAATCTAGAAGTAGTCATTCTTTTTTGAACTGACTAAAAGGCAAATGTGATCATATAAATTGAAACGGATGATACAATTCGGGTATTTTTTTCATAACCAATCAATTATTGTAGTTAGTTTTGGTTTTTCAACATATTAATGCAAATCTAATCCTCCTCTAAATTGAAGTTTAATTCAATCATTCTCAATTTCACCGTACCAATAAATGTGAATCCCAATAAGGTATTGTCGGTAAAAACTTTCTCATACCCGGTATTTACCCCAAACCAATAAATACAATACATGTGTATTGCATACATCCATCTATTACTTAATCGTGTTAAGATGACATGAATTTATACTTTAAATTTTAACTATCTAAGTTAAATTGCATGATTTGATGTAAACAACAGGTGCGTATAAATTTTTATCGGTATTGTCTAATAGATGAAAATATACTGCATAAAAAAGAGACAATTCAAGCTCGGTTTAGCTCGGTCAAAGCGCAAGGAATTATGTTCGGTCCGGCTCGACTAAATTTCATTTAACTAAGCTCATTGCTTTAATTGACAGGAACCAACTTGGTTTTGGTTCAAATCCAAGCTGCCATAGGATAAGTCAAAGGCGCATTTCTCAATCTTTGGACTGTATTTTCTACGGTGAAAAAAAGGGTCCTTGGCATTCCGATCCTAGTAGTTACGTAGTACTCTAACTTTTTTTGAACGTTGAAATTTCTAATATGAGAGTAGACATTTTAGAAAATATATGATGATGGCTATTTGAAATGTCAACATATTTTATAAAAAATACGACTATAAAAGTAAATAATTTGAACATTCATCTTGAAAAGAAAACTCCTAAAGCAATTCAATTTTAGTTTTTTTTTTTCTAATTCTTTCTAAACAAGGAGAACCTTTTAATCAAGTCGCGTTCAGTCCAAGTAAGAAAAGGAAACCCAATACAACTATATTTAGCAAAATCCTAAAAATCATCTTTCTTGCCATTAAAACAACAAGTATATATAGTAGCCCTCCAATTGTAGTTTCTTTTATATCAAAAGATTGACAGAGTCTTTTTTTATATTTCTACTCCTCTCTAGCCATTGTTTTACAGTGGACAAAGAAAAAAGTACTAGAAAAGTACAAAAAAAAAATTATATATTCTCCACCGTCAGTTTTTGGTAAGGATAAAAAGGGAATTAATAGGATTATTTGTAGTGCCTATAAAAGGTCCAAAAAGTAGTTTGTCCAACCATGACCATGCAAAATATGGCGTTCCCTAATTCAGAAGAAACAACCAACGGCGTTCCTTACACACAGTTACCGGAGGACAACAATGGCTCCGGTAATTCTCCGTCGAAAAGCCGACGGAGACCGACGAAAAGTACGTTCATAGTATTAGCAGGGGTGTTGGCTGTTTTATTATTTTTTGTGGCAGCAAAATATGGAAATTATGAGGTGGCGGATGTAACACCACCAGAACCATCAATGCCACCACAAGAAGAAACCGTATGCAATATGCTTGGCTCTAATCTAATGCCGTTAACCACCATGAGGACGTTGGCCCGTGGAGTAGCTGAAGGTGTCTCCGCCAAGTCACACGGTCGTTTCTTGGGTGCACGTCCGTTTCCTTGGACCAAAAAAATGTTGGCTTGGCAAAGAACTTCCTTCCACTTTCAACCTAAGAACAATTGGATGAATGGTTAGTATTTTTTTCCCCTCTATGTCTAATTTATTTTTATGTAGTAATTTTTTTTTTATAAACAAAAACAATGTTTCGACATTGTTATTAATTGATATTTAACATAAAACCGCCTTGTGCTTGACGAGATTAACTAGGCTTTTGAGAACAATGAATGATTATGCCCATTCCATTACATGCTCACTAATTTTAAGTTATGTGTCTTACTTTAGAGAATTGACCGGAAAATATTTTAAATTTGATTTAAGAAGAGAATTGTGTCTATTTTTTGAGGTGAATACTAATGTTTTATTCTTATTTTGACTTTGTGTTGGATTCTTTTGCTGGGATCGCGTTGATGGTGGAATCTGCTTTGATGCTCTTCCTCAGATCCTAATGGTAAGTTCATATTTTTTTCTATTATTATCTTGTTTTAATATCTTAATGAAATCATTGACGAAATTTGGACTCCAGAACATAATCTTTTAATTTAGACAGACATGGTGAAGACAGTTGTCTTTAGACAATTGCATGTGAATTTCTAGTTGCAAACACAAGTTCCTAGGATGGTAGACCACTTCCATCCTGTCTGTCCAATTACAACCTCCCTTAGTATCCACGATATCTTTTTCAACCAAGGGTGGATCACTTATTTAATTATGTGACCTAGTACTTTATTGAGACAATTTTAAATTAAAGGTGTTTCTTAATTCTTGCGAGTTGAGTTGGAAGATTTATCAAAAGTTATTTCATATAGGATGCCAGTGAAGATTGTGTTACTCCATGTTGAAAAAATACTAGTACTACAAAACAGCAGCTATGCCCAAGTCCCAAATAATTTGTGATCAAGTCATATTGGCCATATAACTTTCTTAAAAAGAAAAAATGTTAATGTTACCTTATGGCATAGACATATCCCATATGAATAAAATATGTAGTTTCATTTAGTTCTTTAATTTATATTATGTTGTTCTAACTCATAACTCAACAATTATTGCCCTTCAAATATATTCATAACTAAACTTTCTAACTCCAATTTTACAAAATACTTTTTAGGTCCATTATACTACAAAGGATGGTATCATTTGTTCTATCAATACAATCCAGAGGCAGCTGTATGGGGAAACATTGTATGGGGACATGCAGTGTCAAGAGACTTAATTCATTGGCAACACCTTCCAGTTGCCATGGTTCCTGATCAATGGTATGACATTAACGGTGTATGGACGGGGTCCGCAACATTTTTACCAGATGGTAAACTTGTAATGTTGTACACTGGCGCAACTAATGAATCTGTACAAGTGCAAAATTTAGCGTACCCTGCTGATCCCTCGGATCCTCTGCTAAGAAAATGGGTTAAATATGAGGGCAACCCGGTCCTTGTACCGCCACCCGGTATAGCTCATAAAGATTTCCGTGATCCCACCACTGCATGGACTACACCAGAAGGGAAATGGAGAATTACTATTGGTTCTAAAGTTAATAAAACTGGCATTTCATTGGTTTATGACACTATAGATTTTAAGAACTTTGAGTTGTTAGATGGTGTGTTACATGGTGTACCTGGTACAGGTATGTGGGAATGTGTAGACTTTTATCCTGTTTCAAAGATTGTTGAAAATGGACTTGACACTTCAGAGAATGGTCCAGCAATAAAACATGTGTTGAAGTCTAGTCTTGATGATGATAGAAATGATTATTATGCAATTGGAACTTATGATTCAGTTAATGGAAAATGGATTCCTGATAATCCCACTATTGATGTTGGTATTGGATTAAGATATGATTATGGAAACTTTTATGCATCAAAGACATTTTATGACCAAGAAAAAAAGAGAAGAGTTCTTTGGGCTTGGATTACAGAAAGTGATAGTGAAGCTGCTGATATTTGCAAGGGTTGGGCATCACTTCAGGTACAATTCAATTGTCACTAGACTTTTTTTTTGTTAACTATGTTTTGTCATATTTGAATATGTAGAGTAACATTTGTGGTTAATTTTACTGATTGAACTATTGGTAACTTGTGATGTACAACAGCCAATTCCAAGGACTATAAAGTATGACAAGAAAACTGGAACCAACTTAAAAGTTTGGCCAGTTGCTGAAGTTGAGAAGTTGAGATTAAACAGCAACGAGTTTGACAAGGTGGAGGTTAGACCAGGCTCAGTTGTTCCACTAGAAGTCGGTTCTGCCACTCAGGTTTGTTCTTCTATACCTTCTCTGGTTCATTTTTGTTGATTGAAGCTAGCAGAAATACACGATTTTTTGCACAATCAGATCACCTAAAAGATAACTACTTGTGATTGTTCATAAAAAAAGGCAAGTTACGTACATGTTTAATTACACTGATAGTATATCCAGGTCGATGCATTGTTGTTAAATTTCGAAGCTATAATGTTCAATAAGTTTAATGAATAACTTGAATTGTTGACAATTGCAGTTGGACATAATTGCTGAGTTTGAAGTAGATGCTAAGGCCTTAGAGAGAATAGACGGAAGCAATGCTACATATGAATGCAGAAACGGTGGTGGATCTGCTGAACGTGGTGCATTAGGACCATTTGGTTTATTGGTTCTAACAGATAAAGGCTTATCCGAGCTAACTCCAATTTACTTCTACATTGCTAAAGATGCTAATGGCAATATAACGACATTCTTCTGCAATGATCTCACCAGGTAATTTAATTTCTCCTCTCACTAATTATCATCTAATCAATAAAATTTAAGTTCCGCACCCTAGAGGTAAATCTAGGGCGGGTTTTGTGCGTACGTTTAACCAAACTCATTGTTTTCGACTTAAACAAAATACATACATACGTGAAATTTTCTCAAATATATGAATCTATAATAAGATAGCGCTCATTCTAAAATCATTTTTCGAGTTCAAGCCTCTTGTTATAGGTTCAATGTTTAACTAGATCTTTCTCATAACAATCAAGCTCCCTTGAGCTTCAATCTCCTCATGTCCATACTTATCCTAGCTGAGGGTATATCGAAAACAGCCTCTTACATCCCACCCTCCCCATACCCCACATGTGGGATATACGGGGTATGTTGTTGTTATCCATACTTATCCATGTTAAAAATTAAAGTTCGGATTTTAATGGCAATCCTCTATAAACATGGGACAAGATTTTACACAAACCTTGAAATAAAGTGCATTACATAGTATTGTTAAGTAGGATAATGGTGATTCTTATCTTTATTTTCATTTTTCTTCACTTTGTAGGTCATCTGAAGCAACCGATGTTCGAAAAGTAATCTATGGCAGCACAGTTCCGGTTCTCCAAGGAGAGAAGCTCTCTCTTAGAACACTGGTAATTGTTACCTTCTCTATTTATTTATTTTTATCAACAATTTGTTTCAAATTTTTTATTATGCTTTCAGCTTCTTCTTTTTTTTCTTGCTTGCGTGCACCTAAGTTTACTAGTAATAATCAATTAATGGGAATTTTTGTCAATGTAACGCAGGTGGATCATTCAATAGTAGAAAGCTTCGCACAAGGTGGAAGGACAAGTATAACATCAAGGGTATACCCAACAAAGGCAATATATGAAGATGCTAAACTCTACTTGTTTAACAATGCCACAGATATCAGCATTACTGCCACAGTCAAGATTTGGCAAATGAGTTCTGCTAATATTCAATAATCTAAGTGATCCCCCAACATGTAGAGTGTAAATTTCATTTGATTTTCCACCATTGTTTTGTGGTGCATTCTTGTACCCCACCATGCATTTTTTGTGGCATTCTTTTATTTCTTCACTTTCAATGTTGTAACTTCATCCTTCACCATTGGTGAAATAGAAAATTTTCTTCTCTTTTTTTTTTCCCCCCCTCACTGTCGTCTTCTTAGGAGGGGATCAATAGTAGTTTCATTCTTATTCCTCGTGACTCTTTTATGTCTCTATCTTTTGAATTAATTCATATTGTGAGTTAAAAAGCCCCAATATTTTTGAAATAGATGAAAACTCGTAAGAGCAAATACATCTACTATGAGACAAAAATAGTAATTTGGCGAAATTTGATAGAAATCATATACTACTACACTAAATTACATTTGTACAAGATAAAGCAAATGATTGCTATATATATATATATATGCAGCTGTAAGTCGAGGTGACAATTTTAACACAATTAACTGTTTGACCTATCAAAAAATAACCATGATAAAGTCATACAAAAATAGGTTCAACATGTTTTAAATCATTAAAAAAATAGATTTACTAGGGGTTGGAAAATGGAACCAAAACATTTACTAATCATTTCATGGTATTTTCTCAAATATGTTAGAAATATATAATCATCTTATTTAAAAGTTAAACAACAGTGGTACGAAATTTATAAATATAATTATAATCACTTCGACCAAACATGCATTATCAAATGCTAGCTAATAATAGAACCATGCGGGCAGAGAGGAGACAAGGTTACCTTTTCCACTAGTTAGGGCCTAGGGGTCCCAAGTTTCGAGTGTAGTGTTCAGGTTTTCAGACAAGAAGAAGCTTTTAACATGAAGGTGATGGAATCATTATATATAGACAAACAGGACATCTCAGACAGGGAATCCAATTAACAAATTATAGCAATTTGAAATTGTTTTTGAAATATGATGAGACAATAATATGTTTCTCCTCTTCTTCTTGGCGAGGAGTTTGGTTAGCTAAAGTGAGAATACAACATGAGAATTGAGATTGTAGCAAAAAGTAAAAGTAAACGTAATTACTTAAGCAGAGTTGAATTAAAAAAAAAAATAATTGATGAAGTCAAGAATGTTCTAGTTAAATAGAAAAATTCATTCTTCAGAGGCAAATGTTTGGAGGGGCTCGTCCCATAATTTCCATGGATGAGTAAACACACGCTTTGGATAAATTATTAAACGGAGAGAAACAAATAGAAAATTTTGTAAGAGTCCATGGAGTAAAATGCATTTTTTAGTTTCAAATTATGAAACTATTGAAAGTAAATATGAGGCGGATCCAGAATTTGAGACGGGTACCACTAAATTTTAATTAAATATAGATATGTCATTAATTGAGGGTACCAAATATTATATATATTAAATTTTTGAAATATTTATATTTATTTATATAGAATTTTTGCCGAGGTGCACCCGACATATATACACATATGTCCGCCTCTGGACTATGTTATACCTTCTTCCACGAAAACGTAAAAAATTTTCCCCGGGAAGTCTATTTATGCGGCATCATTTAAGGTGTATGGGCCTAAATCAGTTTAAGATCACAAATCGAATTTGGGTTGCAATACAAGCAAAACTTCGTATCAAAGTCGATGAAATGCCAAGAATAAACGTAAATGCGTGAAAATAGCTGGATTTGAATATATGATTGCGAGTACAAAATTTGTCAGAGTTTCTGTATGTATTTCTGAATGCCTATAATACGAAATGAAGTGCTATTTATAGATTCGAGAGCTTAGCCCACGTTCCCCATGTCTGGTAGTGCGCAAACCCACGTTCTGAGTGTTCATTAATGGAGATAGTGGGCTGAAGTAGTGGGCTGCAAAGCCGCTTGAACCAAGGCGCTTCACCGAGGTACAAGTATGTGACCTCGGTGATAGGGCCTTGCTGTTCGACCGAAGTGGATGTCGCCGAAGCTCAGCTTGCGGCTCGCCTTCAGTGACGACATCGATGTTCGACTTCAGTAGTTCGCCCTCGGTGGCTACATCGATGTTCGACTTCGGTAGTTCAGTTGTTCGTTTTGACCTTCATCCTTCGGAACACCGGTTCTATTTCCCTTCGGTTCGTCATGCCGAGGTGCTATCCGAGCACGTCGGTTTTTGCCCAATACAGATAGTCCCCCCACTCCTCGGTCAATTACCAAAGTTACCGAGGAGTGGAGTGATATTCCACGGGAAAATGACATGGCTTGATCTTGTCCAAGCGTTTCAAATTTTGTCAACGGTTCGCGTCTCTTCAGATTACTATTTATTGACACGTGTCGCTCGTCCGCTGGTTGATCGAACGGTCACGCCGCATTATTTATTTCTCCCAATGTTATAATGATGACTTACGCCACTTGTCTCTTTAACACCTATAAATATCCCCTCAGCAGATTTCTTTCTTCACTTTCAGCACTTGCGATCAACAGTGACCAAAAAAGAAAACCTTCATTTCATCTTGATCCGTTCTTGCCTTCAAGAGACCTTAAACTTTTAGTTTTGTAACCATGTCTGCGACTCATTCTAGACAAGATTCAAGCGACTCTGGTGAGAGAGCGAGAATTTCACGCTACGCCGCCGCTATATCTAGCGGTGATTTTATCATCACCATACCGGCGTTGCAGGTAGTAGAAGCGGAGAGTGGTGGTGAGGTGACCTCAAGTGCTAGTGGCTCCAAGCGGTACAAGGAAAGGGCCAGGCGTGACACCGCCGCGATAAATGGAGATGCCAGCGCAGAGGGTGATGACGTCATCGGTGATGACGACATAGTGGTAGGTGGAGCTGATGAAGCCATCCATAGGGATGACGTTGGTGAGGGCGACGATGCCGAGGGGGAAGGCAAAGAGGATGCCGAGGCCGAAGTTGAAACTGGGGGTGAACTGCCATCAACCGAAGGTGGGCTTAATGCCGAGGTGGGACCTTCGGGCCTTGCGATTCCCCTCGAGCAAGAGCTCGAGCCTCATCAAATTATCCTATCACATTTCGATAACAGCAAAGACCTCAAGCTGCAAGTGTAATCTGCTGATCAAGAGGAGAAGAATAGGAACATACCGGTAAACACGACGCCGACTCGCATAACACAAGCTTATATTGAGCGAGTTCGGAGGGATTGTGGGTTTGGGCCCGAGGTGAAGGTGATTATCCCCGACCCAACTAGTAGGGTTTGCCAGCATGTGGAGGGGTTGTCCTTTGCATACACTTACCCTTTTACCCTCGGTTTTACCTGCCAGTTCACAGGATTATAGATAAATTCTGCCGAGCGTACAACTTGTGCTTGGCTCACCTAGGCCCCCGCGTTTGGAGGGTGGTTCAGTGCATGGATTGGCTGAGCACTAAAGCCGGGGTGGATTTCACCTTGCAATACTTCATCTCCCTCTATTATCCTTACTTTCACAAAGTCGGGGTTGTGGCTTTAAACAATCGGGGCAAATACGCGCTCCTCCATAAGAGTGAAGACCATGGGGGACCGAGGCTGGAGTGACCGCTATGTCCTTTTGGAGACCAGCGCTTTGTCTACCGAATCTAACTTCCCAGAGAAGTGGAACAATACATGTAAGTGTTCCTTCGCTTTGTATTTCTTCCTCGGTGGTCATCCATGTTTGTTAACCCCGCTTCATTTTTATTTTTCAGCCAACAAGGTCGCCATCGTTCCTCCCGCGGGGTTAACCGAATAGGTTAGAGCTGTGATAGGGGCTCGTGAACGTTCAACCCGAACGTGGATGAAGATGGCTGCTGACTTCGGTTGGCAGTGTAAGAGGCACGGTAGGTTTTCTGTGGTATTTCATTAGATTATTTTGGAGTTTTTGCTTCAGTTGCTAAATTTCCTTTCCTCGGTGTTAGGTTTTCCAAATCGTGCTGTCAACACGAAGAAGGATAAAAAGAAAAAAGAAAAAGGCAAAAAGAAGGATGATGAGGATACCGAGTCAGATGATGAACTGGCTTCGGTGGCGGGCTTAGCAGGTGACTTGAAGGAACTGAAGGCTTCCAAACCTTCAAAGACTTCAAAAGGATCCTTAGGCTAGGGATCTTCAAAGGGTAAGTGTCATCTTCGGTTGCCTTGCTGGTTTTCATTTTCCTTCGTTGCTTTGTTTGAAATTCTTCCGTGCTGCCCTTCGTAGCTGTGAAGAGAAATAGGGTGGTTTCCAAGAAACCTTCTCGTTTAGTGAATCCTCGCGTCGAGGTGGCTACTTCCCTTCGGATTGAAGCAGCGGCAGAATCGCGCCGAAGGCTAATTGATGAGCCCGATGATGAAGTTGCTGAGGGCTTAGAGGTTTGTAGGGAGGTTGAGTTTGTTGACCTCGAAGATCAGAAACACAGCACCGAGATGGCAGTTGCCAAAGCCAAAGTTGGAGAGGTTGGGACTGCTACCGCCGAAGAGGGGGACTGAATCGGCGCGGTCAGGGCGCAATCCGAGCCCGCGAGGATTTCCTCCTCGGTTGGTGTAATCACCTAATTTTGGCACGACAATTCAAAAAATAGCTTGAAATAGCTCAAAATAGTCGAGCTAACTTTCTAGGATTTTCGTCGAATTTCAGTCTTTTATTTTAGCTAAATTTGTCGTTTAAATGATAAAAATAATAAAATTAAAAAAAAAACTACTTGTTATGTGTTTAACTATGACTCTATGTTTAATTATGATAATATTGTAATTTTGTGTGATTTTAAATCTAGCTAGTTTGTGTATGCTTTGAATAAAGTGGACGTTTTAGTAGTCATTTGTAAAAAATTGATAGCCCAATCAGCCCACCACCTTGGCCCAACTCACCTCTGACCCGCCCAAATGAGAGTCAATCTCAGCCGTTGAGATATGTTCGATCCAAGGGCTCTCATCCCTCCTCCTTTTGACTATATAAGCTCCATTTTTACACATTTTTACCCATTCCCTACAAGTCCCATGAGACTAGCCAAACTCTGTCAAATTTTTCCACAGCCGGCCGGAAATCGCACCTCCACCGTCTACCGCCGCTGTCCCGTCGCCGGCCACCACCTCCGGTGGCCGGAAAATTTAGAAAAATATATCATTCAAAAGATTTCGACCCCCCCATTCCATTTCTCCACTTAGTTTCTCCAAATTCTAAGCCGATTTTTGTAGATCGACGGTCAAAGTTGCGGTCAAACAAAAAATCCGGCCACTTTGTGCTTTTTCCGGTAAGTTTCTTGTTTCCTCTTCCTCTCTTTACTCTTCTCTGTTACTTATATCCCTATTTTCCCAAATCTATTTCCCTTTTCTCTTCCTTGTCCGTTTCCCGTTCTCTGTTTCCTTTTGTTTCTTTTCTCATTTTTTCTTTTTTTTTCTGTTTCTGTTATGGATAATGATGGGATGATATGGTACTGTTTTGTCGTGGTGGAGCGATGCGATTGACTCTGTTTGTAATGGCGACGCGGCAGTGAGCAATGAGTGGGACTGTTTCGGGTTGCTATAATGGATGATGTTTTGGGATGAATGATGACGTTTGTTGTGACTGATTTTTGAATGGAAGCTGTGATGATGATGTTTTGATGATACAATGCTGCGACGAGGGAGTATGGTGGGATTTTATTTGAATTCGGGGCAGAGATTGTGAGCGAGGCAGCGAGCACTGGTAGCAGTGATCTGCGAGGCTGATTGTTCGTGATGCTGTGTCGATGCAGTTTTGGGGCAGCCATGGTGACGCTACGATATTGAAAGTGAGGCCGCAGCTGGACGACCTGCTCTGGGGTGATTGCGATGGTGAAGCATCCGTTGGCATTTGGTTAGAGAAAATCCAATTTCCATTCCTTTCCTACTTGCTGTTTCAATGTTTATTAGTGTTTATCGATTATATTTAGCAATAGTTACTTATGAGTTGGAATACTGAAAATCTTGTCTAGAGTACTATCAGTATATGTGTATGTTGTTTACGGCTATGAAATCATGCTTTCATTGTTAGTCGAACTCACAGTCAAGTATCTCATGGCTGCCCATTCATTGGAGTACATTATTTGGTCTTGTTTCAAGATTGAAAGTTGTGTGCATTTGGTTATCCATGTTTTTTTTTTGGTTAAATGGAAGCTCAAGCGTACCAAGCATGTTCTCTGGTTTGCCAAGGCTGTTAGTAGTGTCCAATATTTGGAGCTCTTTACATAGTTGGTGCCTATTTTAGCATTGGGTTGCATCTTGAATGAATTTGTTGTGAAGTAGTATCTACAAGAATAGAGGTTGTTTGGATTTGATGTTTACTCTCAAGTATTGTCACCAGGTTTCAGTTTTCTTGGTTGTTGTCTGTCACCTTTGCATGTTTGTGAATAGCTATCTTGTCCTCACTGTTAGTTTATAGAATCTAGTTAGCTTTGGACTTGAATCCTTGTGAATTTTGGTTTAAGTTCATGCTGGGAATGAACCTTTCCAATTCATGTAGTCCCTTTATAGTTGAGTTTGAATTGTCTAGGAAACTTAGTAGTCTGTATGTGTGTTCTAATTTGTGTTTGGCTTAGTTTAGTCATAAAGCAAGATCTGGGATATTTCAGCTTGATTTTAATTTATTTTGGCCACCCTTTGGTTCCATTTAGTAGTATAGGGCTGTTTTAGTTTGCTTCTAGTTACCTTCTAGTAATGTAATGAGTAATGGGGGTCCTTTTAGAGGACCCTACTTGTATTATTTTCAGCTTTTTGGAGCTGTTTAGGTGGCTGAAATAGGGCCTTTTCAACTGTTGTACCATGCTGAAAAGTAAGCTAGTACACTCAAGTGTGGAGGGGTGTGGGCTTGTACTTTTGTACAAGTCCACACTCCACCCCTTTGCCTTCACTTTTAGTTATAAAAAGGCATTGAATGCCCTCATTTAACACAACACCTATCAGCTGAAAACACAGAAAAGAACCAGCTGAAATACATTGAGTTGAGAGCAAAAAATACTTAGAAAAAAGGGGTTAAGTTGAGAGTGGATTTAGAACCAAAAGCCGTTACTTCAAGGGTCTTTCGGGGTATAAATCCACAAATTTTAGAGGTTTTTAAGGGCTGTTTTTGTGGCTGTCCAGTTGCTATTTGCTGCGTTCTCTAGCTTTTGTTTAGCTTAATTGGGTCGTCATTGCTAAAATTCTCGTATCATAGGTAAATACATCAACTTTGAGTTCTTAATTTTTACTATGATATGGTTCAAGAATGCTTAATGGCTCAATGATATTCTGTCTACTTTATTTATGTTGTTAACTAGATTAGACACGTTTCTATGTTAAAAATAATAACTGTTAAAAATAATAACGACAAAATCTGTTATAAAAAAAAAATTGTGTTTTAGTGTTTTCATTTTTTAGTAATGTATGTATAAGAAAATGTCAATTAACTGGCTTAAGCAAGAGCACGTTGCCTTAAGTTCCTTTTTTTGCAAATCTGATTTTTTTTTCTGTTACAAAAATAGCCACATAGTATAACTTTTTGCAAATTGGGACAGATTTGAAATGGAATAGGCAAAATGTAGGACATCTTTGTAAAAACAAGATTTTTTTATCGAGCTACAGTTTGAATTCCATCTTTGGCACCTCAAACTTTTTATAAATCGTGATATAAGTGAAAGAGGACTGAGCAAGTGGGCTAACCTTGCAAACGTTTTGATTCACGTCCGTTTAAACTTTGTTTGACATAGCAGCCCTTATTTAATAAAACAACCACTATTTAGATAAATAGCCATATTTTGGTTTCCCGATTTGTTAAACTTTTAAACCAAATGTTATTATTTAATATTTGACACGATTAGGCAAACTGGTAGGAGTGAGAAGACTTACACGATTAGGCATAAAACAAGTGCGATTGACGAGGTACTTATTAGGTAAAAATAAAAAATCAAATTGAGATTAAGACAATTCGAAAACTAATTATTGTTGAAGTCAATTATATTCTTTTAAAATGGACCAGTCCTTTGTGAGGTTGGAAATGCGTAATATATTTTATATATTATGAATTAAAGTGTAAATTCGTCCGATCCTCTGTGAGGTTGGATAAGAATAACACTTTTAAATTTTCCTGAATCAAAGTTTAAATTCAGATTAACGGCTTTAATATAACAACCATATTTAATAAATTAAAATTGCGACAATAAAGCAACTGTGCTTGGCACAGGACTCGAGGGTGCCTAATACCTTCCCGAGAGTCAACTGAGAACCTTACCCGAATCTCTAACGCAGACCATTAGACGAGTCAAAGGTGTTCCAAGGTACCTTCTGGTGACTTGGCACACCTTAAACTATGTCAAGTGGCGACTCTGAGTTCTCTAAATAATTTTGTACCTTGTTTAAACACCAGTCACGAGCCTTTAAATAAATAAACTCGCAACAGCGCAGTTAATTTAACTCGTAACGTAAGTAATTTTTAGGGCGTGACAGCTTGGCGACTCCGCTGGGGAAATTAGTAAAAACTAGAGTCTCCGGCTTTGATAAATTGTCGCATGTTTTGATTTATTAAATATTTGGTTGTTATATTTTATTGCCGTTATCACATGAAAAGTTGAGTGTTACTGCTTTGATATTGTTGAACTGTATATAAACTGTCTTCCTCCGCAACCCTCTGAGTCACTGAAACACACGCACACGTGCACTTACCAGATTGCTTGTGGCATCTGGGACTTTCTTACTAAATTGCCCATGATTTAGGAGGAAGGCGTGACGGGGTTTTAGGCCGGACACACTGTCTCCGGATGGCCCTGATGCGCTTTCTGCCCGGTTTGTCCACCGGGTTTTCAGCCAGTCTAGATACTGAGTCAGTTGCGTCAACTAGGATTAAACCTTTAGGCCTAATTATCTGCATCATATTTGACTTACTGAGGTGCGGCACACCGGTACCGCACTTGTCTAGGCTGTCTCCTTGGCGTCGAGATACGTCCGAAACATTTTCTGTGTTGCATTTGTCGTAGAAAGAG
Organism: Petunia x hybrida; assembly: GCA_037355625.1. Classification (NCBI taxonomy): domain Eukaryota; kingdom Viridiplantae; phylum Streptophyta; class Magnoliopsida; order Solanales; family Solanaceae; genus Petunia; species Petunia x hybrida. The sequence continues at coordinate 6,373,026 of JBBBVM010000090.1, read as the reverse complement.
GGATGTTATGCTGACCGATCACCGGGGTTGGGTGTTAAATTTTGAAAAAAAATATATAGAGAAAAATGAAAAATGGGTTTAGTCCCGTGTCTTAAAATATCTTTAGTTGTCATTTTACGCCGTTATAATGGCCAATTTTTTTTCAAGAACTTTTAGAGTCTAATTTTGTGTCCGGGTTTGATCTAAAGTATTAGAAAATAATTTGTCATAGTTTTGCGCCGTTATAGTTTTGCGCTGGTATAATGACAAAATTTTGGGACCCTTTTTGCCTTTGAGTCTGTGTCCAAGTCAACTCCGTATTTTTGAAAAGTATTTATCGTGGTTTTACGCCGTCATTATGGCCAATTTTTGTAAACCAATTTTGCATCTAATTCGTGTAATATTTTGTGTCTTTGTGTCGTCATAATGACAAGATTTTGTAAATACTCTAAGATTCATTTTCAAATCAAATCGAAGAGTTTGTTTCAAAAATCAAGTTTTTATGCTCATCTTTTCATTGCCGTAATGTTCGATTTTGGAGTCACTTTTTGGATAAAAAAAAAAATGGTTTGATTCCATAATCCGTTCTTAAGTTATGTCTTCGGTTAAGTCTTGGTTTTTCATTAAAAAATAAAAAATAAAAGAGAGAAAAAATTATTGTTGTTTAGGGTCTGCTTTCTTTTGTTTTGTCTAAGGTCAAGTGAGGGTACAGACGATAAATTGCAATTAGCTAAGTTGTATTTGCGTCGATCCTCGTGGAATAATCTGACTCCGCTCAAATGTCGAGTCTCATTATTTTCACCGTCCGGGTGGACCCACCCATTATCATGTCAGTTTGTATATATCTTTTGACTCGTGCATCATGTCAATCAGTTTATTTTGAGTCTGTCTCGTGTCGTTTGTCTAAATTATGTTTTTGTGTTAGAAAAAGAGGTTAAAAAAAAAAAAAAAAAAAATCAAAAAAAATCATCAAAGTTTGTCCTTATTCCAATTACGTGTCAGTTACAATTTTGTTCTGATTTTTCTCAAGACACGTAACCAATCTTTGGGGGATACGGTCGGTACACTCGGCTTACGCCGTTAAACGTTTCGGGATGACGCATAACAACCTTAGGTTTGCCAGTGTGCATTTTTTGTGCTAACCCGATCTGTTTGTCATAGTGTTTGGGGTTCTGCGGTAACTTGAGAGGAAATTCTGGCATCATATCACACATACAGAACCAGATCAATGGGACCCATGATCATGACGTCTGAAGGCGGGAATTCTGAGTTCGAAGATTACGAGAATTTGATTGAGCTGAATGAGAGGTTGACTGAAGAAGTCAAGAATCTGAAAAAGTTGGTGTTTGAGCAGAATGAGAGGTTTACAAAAGAGGCCAAAAATATGAAAGAGTTGGTGGTTGAACTGTATCATGCTATTACCATGGGACATGCACCTCCTCCTGTGCCGTCTAATCTCTCAGGAATCGCACCGACCATCGTGCATCAAGCACATGGTCTGCCTACTACAGTTGAGGACACTCAATACTCTCCCGACTTTCCTCACTACAACAGTACCGCAAAAGTGGCGGGATCCTCCACAATGTGTCCTCTGGCACCACCACCTCCATTTGCTCTACCATCGGCCTCCGCTCCACAATTCACTGTTCGAGTTAGGTCAGAGAGTCTCCGCAATGAAACAGAAAAGAAACGGGATCCCAGAAAGTGGAACAAGAGAGAATTTAAACAACCTCTGTCATACTCCCGAACTCCACAAAAGCATCATCAGCAGCATTACTCCCCAGATAATTCAAATTACTCTGCTCCTTCACTCCATAGAGCGCAGCCATATGCTCCGATATTTTCCTATCCTCAATGGCGCGCACCAACCCCACAAGACACATATAACACCCCACACAACCATTTCCAAGCTTCGCCTGACTTTCCCAACCAAAAGCGAAAGAATCCGTGTTCCTGTCCAAGCACAAGTCACAAAAAGTTGCGACGGAGGGGAGAGACTAAGTTCACCCCATTGGGGGAAACTTACACTAATTTGTTTGAAAAGTTGCAACAAGCCAATCTGTTGAAACCAATCCCAGGAAAAGTGAACCCTAATGGAAGAGTTGATCATTCACGCCATTGTGCGTTTCATTCTGGAGCACCTGGACATGACACGGAATCCTGCTGGGAACTCAAAAGGGCAATCCAGGCAATGATAGACAACAGTCAGATAAAAGTCGTGGGGGATGAAACACAGAATGTGAATCAGAATCCTTTACCAGCTCATGATGTTCAAAACAACGTACACATGGTAGGGATGGTATGCATAGAAGAAGACATGAAAAGGAATGGCGCCAAGCAGATTGTGGCAGTTGGTCCTTCCAAAACCATCAGACGCCATGACTCATCTATTGTTGCATCAATCGATAGGCCAAATAAATCAACTGTCCATGCAACAATGCAAGATGTAGTCGTTGAGCCAATTCACTGTCTTACACAGTCATTCATTTTTTCCAAAGAAGACATGTCTACCTTGATGGTATTTCAAGAAAATGAAGCAAAGAAGAAGATGTTGTCAAGTTTGAAGCACGCCAGTGGAAACAACACGGTACAATCTGATGACGGCTTCGACAGGGCATGAGAGCAGTGCATTGGACATGATATGAAAATGAACAATTGAGAAGCATTTGTCAACTTATTTTGCCGAACTTTCTGTGCACTTGGTTATTTCAGGGTTGTAATCCAAGTGCATTATTTTGCTTATTTTGATGTTCAAACCCTCATGTCTTTAATTCAATAAAAAGCGAGATCCACTCCTTGTCTCAAATATTTTGTTTTTTTCTGTTCCTTATTTTTATCCTTTTAGTTTTTTTTGAAGTTTTATTCTTGTCAGCTTTAGTAACATGACATATGTGCGGAATTTGTGTCTTGATCTAAACACATGGTCTAATATCAAGCCTAAGAACTAACTGGACGGTGAGGATGACCGTGATAAAGGAATTATGCAAAGAGTTGAAAACGGTGCATAACCATTTTGGTCGGAAGTTTCAAGTGTAATTTTCAAGATCACTGTTGGAGCGAAAACCAAGGATACCGAGTGATTAAGTCCCGTCTCTACTTGTGACTTTAGGTCGACTTATTTTGTTGTATATCTGTGCGAGGCATTCTCGGGTCGGGATGACGAACGGTTTTCGTTTCTACTACCCAAATATTTTACCAATTTAATAGTGTTTGAGCTTTGTGTATTTTTCCTTTCGGCTACCCTCCTTTGAAATAAATGTTATTATACCAGTGAAAGAAAAAAAAAACACACAGAAAATCAGAAAACAACAAAAAACAACACAAAAGCTAGCATTAAGTTGCTAGAGCTACGTCTGACCTGATTCCTCTCAAAAGGATACGTAGGCAACCATTTCGGTGCGGTCGCAACAGGAGAAAATTCCTCTTTCCCTGTTTTCTTTTATTGACGCAAAACTTGCCTCCAAGTTTGCGGCCAACATCAAAAGAAATTTAGATCCCCATTTATGCTAAACTGGGGCAGAAGTTTGTTTTTATTTTATTTCATAAATAAAATAAAATAAAAACAAACTTCTATTTTTGTAACATTCATTCACATGTCTCATGAGATGTTTAGCATACCAGTTTCGAAGTCGGGGAAGAAACTCAAAGTGCTCCGCAGAAGTTTTTTAAAGAAAAGCAAGAAATCCAATATTCCTTTTGCTTTCTTTGTGTTCATCTCGGGGGCAACTCTCAATATCCCCCATGTTTTCATATCAGAGAAAATTCAAAAGAAATTCCTCAATTTTCACTAAACTGAGGCTAAAGTTTAATATTATCTTAGAAGAAAATGATTCCAAGGGTTGTATTATTCACCAAGTCATTTCATGAGATGCTTTTATACCGCTTTTCAAAACAAAGAGCAAAAGAAAACCCGAAAAAAAAAAAGAGAGAATAAAAAGGGAAATCCCCCAATTTGCTTAAACTGGGGGAAAGAAAAAAGAAGAAAAGAAAAGAGGGTTTATTTTTCAAAAGCGGTGATTTCAAAATTTGTAATGTTAATCTAGCCGTCTCATGAGATGTTTTTTGAAGCTTTGATGCTAAATAATTTTCTTCCTAGCCTAACCAAATCCCATACTATGGTCCAAATAAAGACCTTTTTGACCGATCTTTGAGAATGTTGCGCATTGATGTACAATCAAAATATGAGTCTGTTCGAGGAAGTCGAAGTTTATTTTGATCATCGCAATCAAGAGATGGGAGTATAATTGCCATTAGGACAGAAACTTCCGTGAGAAGTCAAAATAAGGGATGGCAGATTGGCTCAAAAAGAAAGAGGAGAAAGATGAGATCGACCAGAAAAGGGGATGAGAGGTCGAATAAAAAAAAATGGAAACAAATGAACAAAAAAAAAAAAAAGAGAAAAAAAAGAAGAGAAGAAAATGAATCATGTTGGTCAAAACTTGAAAGGGCGCCACAGACCATTGTGAGGAAAAGGAACAAAGAGAGAGGCTAGTTGGTGAAAACCCAAAAGGGCACCACTAGTCGAATGAGGGATGTCCGGTTTCTCATCATGATCGGACCAAGCAAGCAATTGCCTCTATATTGTCTAACTGGGGTAAAATCAATGATAGATCGTGTTGAAAGGTCAAGACTTTATTCCAAGATGTATGTCATGTTCCTTGAGCTCGTCATTTCACCCCTAAATAATTTTTCTTTCTATCATTCAGGGACATCTTTCGTTCGATGCCTCCTCTTTGAATTTTTTCAGTTTGTCTTTACTTTCTTTGTCACTCCTCTCCTTTGATATCATTGAAACGAGCAAAGAAAGTTTTGCAAAGCTTGTTTACAGGTTTCTCAGTTGTACCAGATCATTGTTCGGGAACCAATGAGCAATGGAAGCTCGTGCCGCACATGGGCATGAGAATGACACACCAAGATTGTACCAGGAAAGTCACCATGGAACGACATGCTGTTTCTACCAAGGAGTGACTAAAGATTGGGAGAAACCATTTGGCATTGGTGGACTTTGGGGTGGATCAAAAATACACCAACAATATCAAGATAATTGTTTGAACAAGAACCCCAAGTTTATTTTGCGAGGCCATGATTCAGGGTCTGTATAGTCATGATGAAGAAAGCCATTGTGATATTTGCTACATTGTCAGCAAGATCAAGGATCACATGAATCGGGAGCATTTGTTCTGAGTTTCAGACAAAATCCCATCTTTGAAAAATGGCCAAGGTTTTCAAATCTCCAGACAAGACCCCATTAAGATGATGGGTTAGAGTTTGCAGCTTTCAAGTCAAAGCCACATGTGAAAAATGTGTGGACTGTACAGCTTCCAGACATGGGCTAATCATGAGCAGGTGAACAGAGAGGACATAACTCACCGGGAAGATGTCAACCACAATAACATACTCCCCCAAGAAAAAGCGTCAGTTTTCTTTTCAAGTCAGTCTTTGCTCAAAGATAGCGTCAGTTTCCTTTTCGAGTCAGTCTCGCTAAAAGATAGCGTCAGTCATTTCCTTTTCAAGTCAGTTCCGCTCAAAGATAGCGTCAGTTTCCTTTTCGAGTCAGTCTCGCTAAAAGATAGCGTCAGTCATTTCCTTTTCAAGTCAGTTCCGCTCAAAGATAGCGTCAGTTTCCTTTTCGAGTCAGTTCCGCTCAAAGATAGCGTCAGTTTCCTTTTCGAGTCAGTTTCGCTCAAAGATAGCGTCAGTTTCCTTTTAAAGTCAGTTTCCGCTCAAAGATAGCGTCAGTTTCCTTTTCGAGTCAGTCTCGCTAAAAGATAGCGTCAGTCATTTCCTTTTCAAGTCAGTTCCGCTCAAAGATAGCGTCAGTTTCCTTTTCGAGTCAGTCTCGCTAAAAGATAGCATCAGTCATTTCCTTTTCAAGTCAATTCTGGCTAAAAGAAAGCCCATTTCCTTTTCGAGTCAGTTTCGCTCAAAGATAGCGTCAGTTTCCTTTCCGAGTCAATTTCGCTCAAAGATAGCGTCAGTTTCCTTTTCGAGTCAGTTCCGCTCAAAGATAGCGTCAGTTTCCTTTTCGAGTCAGTCTCGCTAAAAGATAGCGTCAGTCATTTCCTTTTCAAGTCAGTTCCGCTCAAAGATAGCGTCAGTTTCCTTTTCGAGTCAGTCTCGCTAAAAGATAGCATCAGTCATTTCCTTTTCAAGTCAATTCTGGCTAAAAGAAAGCCCATTTCCTTTTCGAGTCAGTTTCGCTCAAAGATAGCGTCAGTTTCCTTTTAAAGTCAGTTTCCGCTAAATGATAGCGATCATTTCCTTTCCGAGTCAATTTCGCTCAAAGATAGCGTCATTTCCTTTCCATGTCAGTTCCGCTCAAAGATAGCGTCAGTTTCCTTTTCGAGTCAGTTCCGCTCAAAGATAGCGTCAGTTTCCTTTTCGAGTCAGTTCCGCTCAAAGATAGCGTCAGTTTCCTTTTAAAGTCAGTTTCGCTAAAAGATAGCACCCATTTCCTTTTCGAGTCAGTTCCGCTCAAAGATAGCGTCAGTTTCCTTTTAAAGTCAGTTTCTGCTAAAAGATAGCACCCATTTCCTTTTCGAGTCAGTTTCGCTAAAAGATAGCACCCATTTCCTTTTTGAGTCAGTTTCGCTAAAAGATAGCACTCATTTCCTTTTCGTGTCAGTCTCGCTAAAAGATAGCACCCATTTCCTTTCCGAGTCAGTTTCCGCTAAAGATAGCACCCATTTCCTTTTTGAGTCAGTTTCGCTAAAAGATAGCACTCATTTCCTTTTCGTGTCAGTCTCGCTAAAAGATAGCACCCATTTCCTTTCCGAGTCAGTTTCTGCTAAAAGATAGCAACCATTTCCTTTTTGAGTCAGTTTCGCTAAAAGATAGCACTCATTTCCTTTTCATGTCAGTCCCGCTAAAAGATAGCACCCATTTTCTTTTCGAGTCAGTTTCGCTAAAAGATAGCGCCCACTTCCTTTTCGAGTCAGTTTCGCTAAAAAAGATAGCACCCATTTCCTTTTTGAGTCAGTTTCGCTAAAAGATAGCACTCATTTCCTTTTCGTGTCAGTCCCGCTAAAAGATAGCACCCATTTCCTTTTCGAGTCAGTTCCGCTCAAAGATAGCGTCAGTTTCCTTTTAAAGTCAGTTTCCGCTAAAAGATAGCACCCATTTCCTTTCCGAGTCAGTTTCGCTCAAAGATAGCGTTATTTTCTTTTCGAGTCAGTTTCGCTCAAAGATAGCGTTATTTCCTTTTTGAGTCAGTTTCGCTAAAAGATAGCACCCATTTCCTTTTCGAGTCAGTTCCGCTCAAAGATAGCGTCAGTTTCCTTTTAAAGTCAGTTTCCGCTAAAAGATAGCACCCATTTCCTTTCCGAGTCAGTTTCGCTCAAAGATAGCGTTATTTCCTTTTCGAGTCAGTTTCGCTAAAAGATAGCACCCATTTCCTTTTCGAGTCAGTTCCGCTCAAAGATAGCGTCAGTTTCCTTTTAAAGTCAGTTTCCGCTAAAAGATAGCATCCATTTCCTTTCCGAGTCAGTTTCGCTCAAAGATAGCGTTATTTGCTTTTCGAGTCAGTTTCGCTCAAAGATAGCATTATTTCCTTTTCGAGTCAGTTTCGCTCAAAGATAGCGTCAGTTTCCTTTTAAAGTCAGTTTCTGCTAAAAGATAGCACCCTTTTCCTTTTCGAGTCAGTTTCGCTAAAAGATAGCGCCCACTTCCTTTTCAAGTCAGTTCCGCTAGAAGATAGCAACCACTTTCTTTTCAAGTTTTGTCCCGCTCAAAGATTGCAACCATTCCCAGCTTCATGTCAAAACCTATCAAAGCGGCAATTGCAAGTGTCAAGTTAAAGCCCGCCCGAGCGGCAATTGCAAGTTTCAAGTTAAAGCCCGCCCGAGCGGCAATTTCAAGTTTTCAAAACCCACTTGATTAGTCGGAGCTTCAGACCAGTTCATCAGCCTGGGAAGCATGAAGAGTAGTCTAGGAATTGTAACTTTTACATTTTTCAATGTTGTAATTCCATTTTTGCCTTGTATTTCCATTCCTTGTAAAGCAACGACCACCAGCAAGCGACCAGTACTCAGCAACGACAGCCCTTGTGTGCCTAAGAGTGTCTAGTATCAGCCCCAAGTGTGTCTAGAAGAATCTATAGTCTGTCGTAGTAGTCTAGAGTGTCTAGTGTCATCTTAGTGGTCTAGAGTGTCTAGGTTTGTCTTAGTGAGTCTAGAAGAGTCTAGTGTCTGTTTGAATGCGGTAGTCCCAGCTACCGCACGTAAGGAACTACACTGACCTGATTCCTTAGTCCAGGGATATGTAGGTAACTTTGTTCTCGGTTAGAACCGAAATTCAAGGTACGGTCACCATTTTGGAAAGCATGCTCTCGGCTAGAACCGAAAAAACCAAAATTAGTTGTCGATTACATCTTTGTCCGAAAACTCTTCGTGTTCCCGAACAAAGAGGGGCAGCTGTAATCACCTAATTTTGGCACGACAATTCAAAAAATAGCTTGAAATAGCTCAAAATAGTCGAGCTAACTTTCTAGGATTTTCGTCGAATTTCAGTCTTTTATTTTAGCTAAATTTGTCGTTTAAATGATAAAAATAATAAAATTAAAAAAAAAACTACTTGTTATGTGTTTAACTATGACTCTATGTTTAATTATGATAATATTGTAATTTTGTGTGATTTTAAATCTAGCTAGTTTGTGTATGCTTTGAATAAAGTGGACGTTTTAGTAGTCATTTGTAAAAAATTGATAGCCCAATCAGCCCACCACCTTGGCCCAACTCACCTCTGACCCGCCCAAATGAGAGTCAATCTCAGCCGTTGAGATATGTTCGATCCAAGGGCTCTCATCCCTCCTCCTTTTGACTATATAAGCTCCATTTTTACACATTTTTACCCATTCCCTACAAGTCCCATGAGACTAGCCAAACTCTGTCAAATTTTTCCACAGCCGGCCGGAAATCGCACCTCCACCGTCTACCGCCGCTGTCCCGTCGCCGGCCACCACCTCCGGTGGCCGGAAAATTTAGAAAAATATATCATTCAAAAGATTTCGACCCCCCCATTCCATTTCTCCACTTAGTTTCTCCAAATTCTAAGCCGATTTTTGTAGATCGACGGTCAAAGTTGCGGTCAAACAAAAAATCCGGCCACTTTGTGCTTTTTCCGGTAAGTTTCTTGTTTCCTCTTCCTCTCTTTACTCTTCTCTGTTACTTATATCCCTATTTTCCCAAATCTATTTCCCTTTTCTCTTCCTTGTCCGTTTCCCGTTCTCTGTTTCCTTTTGTTTCTTTTCTCATTTTTTCTTTTTTTTTCTGTTTCTGTTATGGATAATGATGGGATGATATGGTACTGTTTTGTCGTGGTGGAGCGATGCGATTGACTCTGTTTGTAATGGCGACGCGGCAGTGAGCAATGAGTGGGACTGTTTCGGGTTGCTATAATGGATGATGTTTTGGGATGAATGATGACGTTTGTTGTGACTGATTTTTGAATGGAAGCTGTGATGATGATGTTTTGATGATACAATGCTGCGACGAGGGAGTATGGTGGGATTTTATTTGAATTCGGGGCAGAGATTGTGAGCGAGGCAGCGAGCACTGGTAGCAGTGATCTGCGAGGCTGATTGTTCGTGATGCTGTGTCGATGCAGTTTTGGGGCAGCCATGGTGACGCTACGATATTGAAAGTGAGGCCGCAGCTGGACGACCTGCTCTGGGGTGATTGCGATGGTGAAGCATCCGTTGGCATTTGGTTAGAGAAAATCCAATTTCCATTCCTTTCCTACTTGCTGTTTCAATGTTTATTAGTGTTTATCGATTATATTTAGCAATAGTTACTTATGAGTTGGAATACTGAAAATCTTGTCTAGAGTACTATCAGTATATGTGTATGTTGTTTACGGCTATGAAATCATGCTTTCATTGTTAGTCGAACTCACAGTCAAGTATCTCATGGCTGCCCATTCATTGGAGTACATTATTTGGTCTTGTTTCAAGATTGAAAGTTGTGTGCATTTGGTTATCCATGTTTTTTTTTTGGTTAAATGGAAGCTCAAGCGTACCAAGCATGTTCTCTGGTTTGCCAAGGCTGTTAGTAGTGTCCAATATTTGGAGCTCTTTACATAGTTGGTGCCTATTTTAGCATTGGGTTGCATCTTGAATGAATTTGTTGTGAAGTAGTATCTACAAGAATAGAGGTTGTTTGGATTTGATGTTTACTCTCAAGTATTGTCACCAGGTTTCAGTTTTCTTGGTTGTTGTCTGTCACCTTTGCATGTTTGTGAATAGCTATCTTGTCCTCACTGTTAGTTTATAGAATCTAGTTAGCTTTGGACTTGAATCCTTGTGAATTTTGGTTTAAGTTCATGCTGGGAATGAACCTTTCCAATTCATGTAGTCCCTTTATAGTTGAGTTTGAATTGTCTAGGAAACTTAGTAGTCTGTATGTGTGTTCTAATTTGTGTTTGGCTTAGTTTAGTCATAAAGCAAGATCTGGGATATTTCAGCTTGATTTTAATTTATTTTGGCCACCCTTTGGTTCCATTTAGTAGTATAGGGCTGTTTTAGTTTGCTTCTAGTTACCTTCTAGTAATGTAATGAGTAATGGGGGTCCTTTTAGAGGACCCTACTTGTATTATTTTCAGCTTTTTGGAGCTGTTTAGGTGGCTGAAATAGGGCCTTTTCAACTGTTGTACCATGCTGAAAAGTAAGCTAGTACACTCAAGTGTGGAGGGGTGTGGGCTTGTACTTTTGTACAAGTCCACACTCCACCCCTTTGCCTTCACTTTTAGTTATAAAAAGGCATTGAATGCCCTCATTTAACACAACACCTATCAGCTGAAAACACAGAAAAGAACCAGCTGAAATACATTGAGTTGAGAGCAAAAAATACTTAGAAAAAAGGGGTTAAGTTGAGAGTGGATTTAGAACCAAAAGCCGTTACTTCAAGGGTCTTTCGGGGTATAAATCCACAAATTTTAGAGGTTTTTAAGGGCTGTTTTTGTGGCTGTCCAGTTGCTATTTGCTGCGTTCTCTAGCTTTTGTTTAGCTTAATTGGGTCGTCATTGCTAAAATTCTCGTATCATAGGTAAATACATCAACTTTGAGTTCTTAATTTTTACTATGATATGGTTCAAGAATGCTTAATGGCTCAATGATATTCTGTCTACTTTATTTATGTTGTTAACTAGATTAGACACGTTTCTATGTTAAAAATAATAACGACAAAATCTGTTATAAAAAAAAAATTGTGTTTTAGTGTTTTCATTTTTTAGTAATGTATGTATAAGAAAATGTCAATTAACTGGCTTAAGCAAGAGCACGTTGCCTTAAGTTCCTTTTTTTGCAAATCTGATTTTTTTTTCTGTTACAAAAATAGCCACATAGTATAACTTTTTGCAAATTGGGACAGATTTGAAATGGAATAGGCAAAATGTAGGACATCTTTGTAAAAACAAGATTTTTTTATCGAGCTACAGTTTGAATTCCATCTTTGGCACCTCAAACTTTTTATAAATCGTGATATAAGTGAAAGAGGACTGAGCAAGTGGGCTAACCTTGCAAACGTTTTGATTCACGTCCGTTTAAACTTTGTTTGACATAGCAGCCCTTATTTAATAAAACAACCACTATTTAGATAAATAGCCATATTTTGGTTTCCCGATTTGTTAAACTTTTAAACCAAATGTTATTATTTAATATTTGACACGATTAGGCAAACTGGTAGGAGTGAGAAGACTTACACGATTAGGCATAAAACAAGTGCGATTGACGAGGTACTTATTAGGTAAAAATAAAAAATCAAATTGAGATTAAGACAATTCGAAAACTAATTATTGTTGAAGTCAATTATATTCTTTTAAAATGGACCAGTCCTTTGTGAGGTTGGAAATGCGTAATATATTTTATATATTATGAATTAAAGTGTAAATTCGTCCGATCCTCTGTGAGGTTGGATAAGAATAACACTTTTAAATTTTCCTGAATCAAAGTTTAAATTCAGATTAACGGCTTTAATATAACAACCATATTTAATAAATTAAAATTGCGACAATAAAGCAACTGTGCTTGGCACAGGACTCGAGGGTGCCTAATACCTTCCCGAGAGTCAACTGAGAACCTTACCCGAATCTCTAACGCAGACCATTAGACGAGTCAAAGGTGTTCCAAGGTACCTTCTGGTGACTTGGCACACCTTAAACTATGTCAAGTGGCGACTCTGAGTTCTCTAAATAATTTTGTACCTTGTTTAAACACCAGTCACGAGCCTTTAAATAAATAAACTCGCAACAGCGCAGTTAATTTAACTCGTAACGTAAGTAATTTTTAGGGCGTGACAGTTGGGTCTTTTCGAAAGCTGGAAGTGCCATCTTCGTCGAACCTCTTGGCGAATGAACGAGGTGATATCCTGAGCCTTATGCCCTTGCTTGGTCCCGTGGAAGACAAAGTCATGCAGACTTTCTCTCGAGGCCAGCTACACCACACCATCGCCGCCAATGCTCTTAGAGTAAGTTTTGTTGTTTCTTGGCTGATTTCTTGGCTGATTTCTTTTTAGGGCTTCGTTCTGTCATTGAGGGCCCTCGAGGTTGAGACTTCAAGGGACGAAGAGGTTCGGTGTGTTGCCCGCTCATGGGACAGGCAAAGGGATAGCTTCAACGTGCAGATAGGGGAATTGAAGGCTAAATTGTCCAAGTCCTAGTCCGATCTTCACGATGCTGAGTCGACTGCCGAGGCGAAGATTAAAGCCCTCGGTGACAGCTTCCAGATTGAGCGCTCGAGACTAGAGGATGAGGTTGCCAAACTTGATGCCGAGCTAACTCAAGCGAAGGGCGAGTTTGTGGAAATGGCCAAGAAGCACCACGAGCAGCTGAAAAATCATGTGCTTCATATTCAGAGGTTGGAGGGTGAGAACTCCAAACTCTCAGCTCGTGAGGCAGAGGTTAAAGCTCTTCAAGAGGAGGTTGCTGATCGCAAGGCCAAGGCGAAGAGATCAAGACCAAAAGGGCGGAGCTGGACAAGAAATAGGCCGTTATCAAGTCTCGGTTGAAGTTGCTCAAGCAATGTCGCGCTGGTGAGCTTAACTTGGAAGAGGAGATCGCTAAAGCCGAGGAGAAAGCGGCTCAAGCTCAGGCCATTATCGAGGATCTCCCATCAAGTGAAGCCTCGAGCGAAGATGAAGAAGAAGATGATGATGAAGAGCGGACCGAAGGGGCTTTCGAAGAGGGAGATGACGACCCCGAAGCCTAGATTCCCGTTCCCATTTCTTGTTTTTGTAAGCCTTCGGGCTGTTTTTGTGTTTGTGCTTTGGACCTTCGGGTCTTTTTTTATGTAAAGAACTTTCGGCCTTCGGGCTTATTAATGGAATGATTTAGTATATTTCATCTTAAGTGTTAGTTTCTTGCATGCACCGAACACTTAAAACGAACAATTTGCTCGCGAGACTTAACTGAATTAAACCGATGCAAACTTAGAACGACGTCTCGTTCTCGAGTCAATGCATTTGAAGTGCAACTTCGAAGTGCAAGATTACAGAAACAAATATATGTGAAGTCAAGTTTATTTCATTGATCATATCAACGAGCCAAAATTGGCTTTTTACATAATGCTAAGTCGAAGTAGACCTTGGGCGTAAAAACAAATTGACAATATGCCACTATCGGGCGTAATTACAATGTACTAATCCATCCTTCAGGTGTCAGTTCCCGGTTGTCGGATAGACAGGCTTCGGTTGGGAGGCTCAGTGTCGACCTTAGTGTCGACCTCGGTTGCAACCCACTTCTCACTCCCCCCAGTGTTCGGGTGTGAATCTTGATGAAGATCCGAGCACTGGAAATCGTTCAATTCGCTTCCTGAAAAGGTCAAGCAAAATGAAAAGAGGAGCAAGTTAATACATTTCGATCGAATCCCTGGGAGTGTTGTTCGGCTCGAGGCTGTGGTAAAATTTTAAATGAGCAAGGGATATTTACCTCGATTTCAGAAGTAGTGCCACTTTAAATTGGAAATGTTCCAATTTAAGGGTTCGGGTGTGCCCTGCAGATCTTAAATTTGATAAGATCCTTTCCCAACAATTGCTTTGACTCTGTAAGGTCCTTCCCAATTTGCGACAAGCTTACCCCTGTTTTCTTCATTCGTTGATTGGTTCGTAGCCTTCAGCACATAATCGCCAACATTGAAATCTCTAAGTTTGGCCTTCCTGTTGAGATATGGTTCTATCTGCCTTTTTTGAGCAACTAGCCGGACCAAAGCCAAATCTCTTTTCTTCTCGAGCAAGTCCAACTCTATGCGCATGACTTGCTGATTCACGTCCTCGGTGGTGTGAGCGTACCGAAGACTTGGTTCTCCCACCTCCATGGGGATGAGGGAGTCCATACCATAGCCAAGTGAAAAATGAGTCCCGCCGGTGCTATTCTTTTCTGTTGTCCGCATGGCCCACAACACGCCTGGCAACTCCTCGGGCCAAGGGCCTTTTTTCTCATCGAGCCTTTTCTTAAGATTTTCAATTATAATTCTGTTCGAAGACTTGGCTTGGCCATTGGCACTTGAATGATAAGGTGTCGAAGCAATTCTTTTGATCTCCCATTATTTGAAGAAATCAGTGATGGCTGCTCCCATGAACTGTTTACCATTGTCGCAAGCAATTTCCCTCGGGACACCGAACCTATAGATGATGATCTTTTTGATGAAATCGATTACTTGTTTCTGTTTAACTTCGGTGAGAGCTCCTGCTTCCACCCATTTAGTGAAGTAATCAGTTAATACGAGGATGAACCGAACACCACCTGTTCCCTTCGGTAAGGGTCCAACAATATCCATCCCCCACTTCATGAAAGGCCATGGTGACACGACCGAATGCAGAGGTTCGGCCTGTTGATGGATCATTCGTGCGTGGCGTTGGCACTTATCACATTTTTGCACGAAGGCATTTGCATCTGCGCTGATGGTGGGCCAATAATACCCAGCTCTTAGTAATTTGCGCACCAAAGATTTTTCCCCCCGAGTGATTTCCAGACTCGCCTACGTGCACCTCGGTCATTACATATCTGGCCTCGTCTGGACCCAAACACTTGGCCATCGGGCCGCAATACAATCTCTTATACAAATTACCCTCGATCATATGGTATGAAGCCGCTTGAGTCCTTAACCTTTTGGCCTCCTTTTTATCCAGAGGGACAGTCCCCGAGTCGAAGTAAGAGATGAACTTACTCCGCCAATCCCATTTGTGGTCCACCGAGTTGACCTGCAGTTTCATCTCTCTCATCTGTGCAGATAGCAACTGAACCACTGAATCAGTCCCCGAGTGGGCTTCATCGACTGCCGAACCTAATTTTGCCAAGGCATCAGCTTCAGTATTTTCCTCCCGAGGTACTTGTTTAATTTGTCATTCTTGGAATTGGGCCAAAATCCTCTGTGCTCGGTCCAAGAATAGCTGCATTCTGGGCTCTCGAGCCGTGTATTCACCGAGCACTTGATTTAGCACCAGCTGTGAGTCACATCTCAACTCAATTCTTTCCACCCCCATCTCTTTAGCCAACTCCAAGCCTACTAGAGCCGCTTCGTATTCGGCTTCATTGTTGGTCACTTTTTTTAACCGAATTGAGTGCCTGATTTTCGCCCCGGTGGGTGCTTTCAACACTATGCCTAATCCCGAACCGTTGAAATTAGTTGCCCCATCGGTGTGAAGTATCCACAGCCCCGAAGCTGTTTCTTTCGACATTGAGTTCTCCTTTTCGGCTTCGGGTAGAATCCCAACACTAAAATCAACTACGAAGTCAGCCAACACTTGGGATTTGATGGATGTTCGGGGTTGATAAGTGATGTCATACCGCCCATTTTGATAACCTCCCCGACAACTCAGGTTTATGCAATATACTTCTCAAGGGGAAGGTTGAAACTACTGCTATTGGGTGATATTGGAAATAAGGTCGTAGTTTCCAGGCAGTAACAATTAAAGCAAGTGCTAGTTTTTCCAAGTGTGGGTACCTGGTTTCAGCATCGAGGAGTGTCTTGCTCACATAGTAGATGGGTTGTTGCTTGCCATCTTCCTTCCGAACCAGCACTGCACTGACTGACACCTCGGACACAGCCAAATAAACTAGCAATGTTTTACCATCCTTTGGCTTGGCGAGCAACGGCGCGGTAGCCAGGTAGCGTTTCAAATCTTTCAGCGCTTCTTTACACTCCGGTGTCCATTCGAAGTGATTGTTCTTCCT
This sequence comes from Petunia x hybrida, assembly GCA_037355625.1. Lineage (NCBI taxonomy): Eukaryota > Viridiplantae > Streptophyta > Magnoliopsida > Solanales > Solanaceae > Petunia > Petunia x hybrida. The sequence goes on along the minus strand of JBBBVM010000090.1, from coordinate 6,356,886 downwards.
CAAAACAGAGAAGAATTTGTGGCATCGCTCTGAGGAGCTTGAGATGAATCGACATAAGGCAGCGATTCGGCCAGTTAAGCGCTGAACTTCTTTCACCCCGGTCAACTCTTCGAGGATTTCCTCAATGGCTTTGATCTTATCTGGGTTTGCTTCGATCCCTCGTTCAGACATAATGAATCCCAAGAATTTGCCGGACCCTACACAGAAGGCACACTTCTCAGGGTTCAATTTCATGCCATATTGCCTCAGAACAGCAAAAGCTTCCCTCAGATAATCCTCCATTCGAATCGATTTGATGAGCATATCATCTATGTAGACTTCCATAGATTTTTCAATATACTCCTTGAACATGCGGCACACCAACCTCTGGTACTCGCCCCAACATTTTTCAAATCGAAGGGCATCACTTTATAGCAGAAGGTATCTCGGTCAGTGATGAACGAGGTTTTCTCTTTTTCCTTCGGATCCATGAGGATCTGGTTGTAGCCCGAATAAGCATCCAAGAAGGTTAATAGTTTGTGTCCAGCCGTGGAGTCTATTAACCTGTCTATTTGTGGCAATGGGTATGAGTCTTTGGGGCAAGCCTTGTTCAAATCAGTGTAATCTACGCACATCCTCCACTTTCCATTTTTCTTTGGTACGACGACAACATTAGCCAGCCACTCGGGATACTTTACTTCCCTTATGAAACCATTTTTTTGCAACTTTGTAGTTTTATCATCGATCGCTTCCTTTTTAACCCCGACATGAGGTCTTTTCTTCTGCTTCACCGGGGTGAATTTTGGGTCTACATTCAGCTTGTGAGTCATGATTTCCGGGTCGATACCAATCATGTCTGAGTGAGACCAAGCGAAGCAATCGTTGTTGGACTTTAAAACTTCAATGATCGCTTTCTTCAACTCCGAGTCCAACTCCGAGCCGACAAATACCTTTCTTTCAGGAAAATCTTTCAATAAGGTGAAAGATTCCAATTCCTCAATAGTGGAGTCCTCGGCGTTTTGTTTCCGAGGCTCTTGAATGCATACCGGGATCTTTTCAACTTCTCCTCGAAGGTCCTCCTCGCCTGACCCCAGTTGCGCTAGTTGCTATTATTTTGGCCCGGTCGGGGCGACTCCACTTCTCAACGCAACCGAGTAGCACTCTCTTACTACTCGTTGCTCTCCCTTTATTGATCGAACCCCCCAAGGCGTAGGAAATTTGATCACTAGATGCAGCGTGGAGGGAACAGCCTCCATGGAATGGATCCATGGTCTGCCGAGGATCACATTGTATGCAATGTCCTCGGGCAACACTTGAAATAGCGTTTCCTTGCTAACTCCTTCAGCAAATATTTTAAGTGTAATTTCACCCAAAGTTTTCTCCGTGGAGTTATTAAAGCCAGTCAACACTGTTGCTTTGGGGATGACTTCCCCTTTGAGCCACATCTTCTTAATGGCCCCGTAGCTGATTATGTTGACCGAGCTACCGGGGTCAATCGGGACTCGCTTGATATCGGAGTCGTTGATTCTCAACATGATGACCAAGGCATCGTGATGGGGGAACATCATCCCATCACAATCGTCGTCATCAAATACAATTTCTTTACCCGAGCCTCCCACTCGAGTTCTTTTTTCCATTGTGATTGACAACTTGGTGAATTTCTTAACTGCTGCGAAATTCACCCCGTTCACCTCTGACCCCCCGGTGATGATGTTTACTACTTTCTCAGGGGGTGGAGCTCGAGGTGGCTGTCCATCACCTCGGTTCTTGGTGTAATTGTCTTTTCCCTTGTCGGTAAGGAATTCAGCCAACACACCATTTTTCAACAAATGCGCCACTTCGAGGCGTGATGCTTTGCAATCCTCTATTCGGTGGCCATAATCTGCATGGAACTCGCAGTGCAAATTCTAGTGTCTTTTGTCTGCTGGAGTTCTCATGTCTTTGGTCACTCTCACCCCAGCAGTTCCCTTGACTACGTTGACCAGCTCCGAGGTCGATATATTAAAATTGTAGTCATGGATCCGAGGTAACTCTTTCTTTGAAGCTGAAGCTGGGCCTGAGGAATTTCTTTGGTTCGAGTTAGAGTGAACCTTTCCTCCAAGCCATTGGCTTATATGCGGGCTTGCAAACGAATTTCCCAATCTTTGGCTGACAGGCTGCCTCGTGGAGGTATATGGCTCATACCTCCCCTTCGAATTTCCCCGCGATGCTTCGGCGCGATACGAGGATTCACCTCGGTTTTTATAGTTATAACCTCCGCTTTTAAACTCTGCCTCCTCCAGCCTTATCTGGGAGTAGGCTCATTTGTGCAAGTCTTCCCACGTTAGAATTATGTATTGCTGAAGCTCTTTTCGCAACTCAGCAGCAGCGTCAGAGTTGCGAACATTGATACCCTTTTCAAATGCCATGATGGCTAGAGTATCATCCATTCGAGGTAGCTTCATACGCTCAGCATGAAAGCACTCAAGGAACTCCTTAAGTGGCTCTCCGGGCCGTTGCTTGACCTCGCATATATCCTCCTTCCTTTGGAGTATTTTCTGAGCTCCGGTGTGGGCCTTAACGAAGGCGTTGGTCATTTCCTTGAAGGTGGAAATTGATCCTGCTGGTAGGCACATGTACCAACGCAGCGCTCATTTCTCCAAGGTCTCGCCAAACTTTTTCAAGAACATTGACTCGAGCTCTATTGCCATTAAGTCATTGCTCTTTACCATCGCCATTTACTCCCTTACATGCTCTTTGGGATCGGTGGTCCCATTATACTTTTTTAAGAACATGAGCTTGAAATTTTTAGGAGTTGGAGCTGGTGCCGCCTAGGGCTTAAATGGCAACTCCCTGTATTGGTCTATGTCAAGCTCATCTTCGGTCTTTGTTATCCTCGGTACAATCTCGAGGCGCTTTTCTACGCGAGCCTCAACGCGAGCCTCGACGCGTGCCTCAATTTCTCTGGTCAACCTCTCAACGTCGACCGAGGATGTAGTTTCAGCCACGGTGGGAATCATCCCGAAGTGTGGCGTTGAGCCCGGTATATTTCCCGAACCCCCAGACGTGGCCCCATTGAGAGGTCCCCTTATTATCGCGCCCGTAGGAACGAAGGGCGGGATGACTCCATTTGGAGCCGAAGGCTGGGTGCTGTTCGGTGCTGTGCTATTCCTCGCCTCTAACGAGGCGCGAAACTCGGCATTAATGTTAACTTGCTCATCCTGTCGCTCTTGAAGAGCCTTTTGTGCGTTAACTACAAAAGCTTGAAAGGCTTCCGTTGTCATTGGAGACGTAGACTGTTGGTTCGACGGAACGTCAGTCCGTTCGTTAAGATTTCCACTGCTGTCAGTCATATCGTTGTCGAAAAACTATGGGCTTTAACGAAAAAAGAACGTTGAACTTTGGAACAAAGTGTTTCTGCTTATATCCCCACAGACGGCGCCAATTTGTATGGGCCTAAATCAGTTTAGGTTCACAAATCGAATTTGGGTTGGAATACAAGCAAAACTTCGTATCAAAGTCGATGAAATGCCAAGAAATAAATATAAATGCGTGAAAATAACTGGATTTCAATATATGATTGCGAGTACAAAATTTGCCAGAGTTTCTGTATGTATTTCTGAATGGCCACAATACGAAATGAAGTGCTATTTATAGATTCGAGAGCTTAGCCCACGTTCCCCATGTCTGGTAGTGCGCAAACCCACGTTCTGAGTATTCATTAATGGAGATAGTGGGCTGAAGTAGTGGGTTGCAAAGCCGCTTGAACCGAGGCGCTTCACCAAGGTACAAGTATGTGACCTCGGTGATAGGGCCTTGTTATTCGACCGAAGTGAATGTCGCCGAACCTCAGCTTGCGGCTCGCCTTCGGTAGTTCGCCCTCGATGTTCGACTTCGGTAGTTCAGTTGTTCGCTTTGACCTTCATCCTTCGGAACACCGGTTCGATTTCCCTTCGGTTCGTCATGCCGAGGTGCTATCCGAGCACGTCGGTTTTTGCCCAATACATAAGGTATAGCCACTTTTAAAAATATTTGCAAATATAATCACTCAACTTCAATTCCCAGAATTGAATATGGCTCAAAATTAAGCATTGAGGCCTGATAAGACACACAAAAAAAAAAAAAACAAAAGAACCTCAGACCTAAACTTCAGCTTCGAGAGGCTTTAGTTAGACTTAAATGAAGAGTCCAACTTCAGTTTTCTAGGCTTATTTTGATGCAGTGGATACGAATTGCAATGTTATTCCAAGAGTGACTACGCCTTGAATGACTATGTGAAAACAGTACCAACAAAGTCATCTAGACTGAACAATTTTCATCTAGACTCAAAAAACAATTTATGTAAGGAGGCGTTTGAGGGGAAAGTGCATGGGAGGCCACTTTTGCCAGTGATCTTTGATTTGAAGCCACTTTTTTTATTAGTTTTGTATAAGAGGCCACTTTTTGAAACTTCAATCCTTTTGGGTTGAATTTCACACAAGTTCAGCCCACAAGGGTTGAAGTTTAACTTCAGCTCACCACAAGGATTGAAGCTCAAACTTCGGCCCACAAGGGTTGAAGTTTACGGCATCTATGCCTAAAAGTTCAACCCTTACGGATTGAAGTTGAACTTCATAAGTTAAGCATGAAGTTTTGAACTTCAGCCTACAAATATTGAAGTTCCAAAAAATGGCCTCTCATGTAAAGCCAATAAAAAAAATAGCTTTAAACTAAATACAAGTAGCAAAAGTGGCCTCTAGGCAAAATTTTTACGGAGTTTGACCGTAAAAACTTTTTGTTTTATTTTTTGGAATATTTTTTTTTTCCAAAAACGTATTTTTCCATGAAAATTATTCAGGTTTTGGGATTTTTAAAAACAATTTTCCAAAATACCAAATGTCTCTAATCACAAAAGTTCAATGTATTTCCAAACACAATTTTCAACTCAACTTTAAAAACTCTTTTTCAAATTCTTTTTTGATATCTATGGCCAAAACTCTACTTTTAATGTATCAACCAACCCGAGAATCGTATGTATTATGACCCGCTAATGTAAGATTGATACCAAGTAGCCATGTTCGGAAGCGCTAGCTGAAAATAATTAGCATTTGCAAAATAGATGAAGAACTGCAATTTTAGATTGCAGAAAGATAGCTAACAAAGGGGGAAAGTGCACGAAAGGCCACTTTTGCCACTGGTCTTTGGGCACAGGCCATTAATACCAAGACATTTAGTTTGTGGCCACTTTTGCTTAAAGAGATAGAACTTCAGTCCAGAGGCCGGATTGAAGTTCAGTCCTTAAAGATTGAACTTCAATCCAGGGCCAAATGGACTGAAGTTCAGTCCAGTCCTTAAGATGGAACTTCAGTCCATATGGCCATGGAGTGAACTTCAGTCCATGGCCATATGGACTGAAGTTCAGTCCTTAAAGATGGAGCTTCAGTCCAGGGGCCGTATGGACTGAACTTCAGTCAATTATCAGAACTTAAGTCAATATTTATTTAGTAAAAGCCCAAAAATGGCCTCTAGTGTAAGACCAAAGAAAATAGTGGCCTCAAACCAAATACCAGTGTTAAAAGTGGCTGCTGGGAGAAATTTTTACCTAACAAAGTCATTCAATACTCCCGGACAATATCTTAAAGTTTGAAGTGTTTTAAGAGAAAACTCAAGAATAATGTCATAAATTATGTTTGAAATTAAGAAGAGACAAATGAGGGTTGCTTAGTTGGTAAAGCACCTTCATCCACGATCAGTAGATTAGCCACGCTTAAAAAAATGGGTTTTGAATGTTTAGACAAGTCATACTTGCAAAAATGGAGTTTTGAACGTTTTAGATTGCATCGCCTCAAAGCTCATTCCGAATGAGTCACATTTCGACCTTCTTAAAATATGGGAGGTTTACGAAAATGTCCATCAATATCAAAATATTTACCCGTTTTTATCCATAAATTTCATATTTACAAGCCCTAACCATAAAGTATTCAGCTGCCCTACACATCTAGACTTATATACTATTATTTATGCAGTATACCTTAAAGGTATATACCCATATCTAGACTTGTATACTATTATTTATGCAGTATACCTTAAATGTATACACCCATAAGGTATAACAAAGCTATACAATAATAAATGAGTAGGTTGGGTAAATACTTTTAATTTCATAGATAATGTAATATTTAATGAGTAGAGCTTGTAAATAATTTGAATTTTATGGGTGTATAATGTAAAAAATCCCTAAAATATTGATTGAGTTGCGATTTGTTTTTAACAAGCCCATTCACCACCAATACTCTACCTCGACTGAGCTACTACTACTCTCATGAACTAAAGAAACATCCTACTTAAGGTTAGTTGTAGGACCACTTCAGAAGCTACACTATCCAATGTGAATCGTCGTCTAATTTTATCCATTAGCTTCATGTGTGGTCAATTCCTGCATCTGCTGGTTGCTTGCATTAGAGTGCATATAGGGGGTTTGATTCGGTTTTACCATTAGCTAAATCAAACCAAATATATCGATTTTTCAAATCTATAAATCAAACCAACATAAAGTCGATTTTCTCGATCTTGATTTTCGATTTTCTCGGGTTTTTGGTTTTTTTTCAGTTTTTATTAGATAAAGTCTCTACAACAAAGAATATACAAGTGTTGCTTTCAAATATTTCCTACAATCAACTGTCGATGTATGTTATTTATAGACAATTAGACATCAAGAAAAATTACATATACATCTTAATAAGACAATGAAATGTAATGTGCGTAAATTAAAAATGGATAGACGTGATATAAATGAGTTGATTTAGTTTTGCTTTTTTCCCCTTAATCGACCATGTAGTATTTTAGTGTGCTAGTATTTAGATATTAATTTAGTGATATTGATTCTTGACAATATATAGAAGATAACTAATTAAATGTTAATTGAGAGAGATAATGTAATTGATCATCCATTCTCTTAAAAATAGGCACATCTAATGCTTAAAAATTTCATCAAATTTGTGGCTAAAAATATGTGGAGTATAATTAGTTTAAGTTTCTAATCTATAATAGAAGGAGGATGTGTTTATTTAGTGTTTAATACTCACTTGAGTGCTTATGCCATGTAAAATTTCCTTATATTATATATAAAGAAGTTCATAATGAATAATTTTTTTTATGTATAAATGTTTAAAAAAAATATTTATAAAATATCAGTTCGATTTGAGTTCAGTTTGATTTTTTCTTGGTAAAATCAAACCAAATCAAATATATCGGTTTTTATTTTTTCAAAACCAAATCATGAGTCAGTTTTTTATTCAGTTCAGCTTAATTTACCGACTTGATTCGGTTTACCGATTCCTATTTTTACTATAGTACTTTTTCTTTTATGTTTTGTTAAGACTACGGGCATCTCAAGGATGAAACTGTTTGAAGCATGTTTCCATAATAGATGGCTGCAGCTTCTGTTGACTTTGATTTGTCATCTGCTGCTCTCAACTTCACATGATAATTAATGTTTGTGGCGTTTGTTTCAACACTTTTTTTCTTTCTTTTTTTTTGCTTTTTTTTTTTTTTAATTATCAATAATCTCATCACGCATCATATGTTTGTTTCAAAACTTCGATCACCCGTTTTTGCAATAATAGTATCTTCCTTCCATTTTATGTAGCATCATTTGATCGGACATCAAATTTAAAAAATAGAGGTTGACCTTAAAAAGTTTTAAATTTATCATTGAAAAAATAAGGAAGAAAAAATTAGAGTAATTAAAAATTTATTGGTAACTTTTAAAGTATACATGACCCAACAAAGATAAAATAAAGATAGTGCGTTAAATAGTTGTAAATAAAAAATATGACATTCTATTTGGGACAAACTAAAAAGAAAATAATGTCACATAGATTGAGACAGATGGAGTAATAATAATAAATATTTTAGCGAAAAAAATTACAAAAAAATGGTTCTCAACGTTTTGCAGCAAATGTCACAGTGGAATTATTCAAAAAAATCAAAATTAAAAGTACTTAGCATCTTTACCAGTTGAAGTACTTATCTTCTGCATCTCGAACTGATTGTCCTCTCTTTTTGCTTTTTGGGTTGTTTTAAGAATATTATTTTGTTTTTCTTTAATGTAATGTCTTAAATGTATTTCAAATACCACGTCTGAGAGTTTATGAAATCACTTTTATTTGTCAATATATAGTTTTATTTGATATATAGTTTTATCTTAAATGTATTTCTAATACCATGAGAGTTTTATGAAATCACTTTTATTTGTCAATATAGTTTTATCTGATATATAGTTATAGTAAATTTTAAATATGATTCCATATGCGTCTCAACAAATAATTTTACACGACTTCTATTTTTAACTTATTTCAATGACCGTACGTGTCTCGAAAGCTAAAAAGTAAATCGGAACAAATCCAGTATGCTTATTGGTGTATGACACACCTTTAGCGTGCACGAGGAAATAAAAGTCATTACGTACAATATGATATTTGGTAGTTAAAACAAAGAAGAATGGTTAATTGTGGATATTGTCTATAACATTTAGTAAATTCGTACCAAATTTAGCTCTAGCTTTTGAAAACTTTATATAAGATCTTCTGGTTGGTAATTCCTTCTTAAGTGTAAATCTAAAAAAGAATTGACAGGCACTATTCACTTCTACTTGGACTTATTTAAAGAAAATGTCCTCAACCCTTAATTCACCAAAAGTTTTTGCGTCCAAGTTAAAACCAGTTTCATAATAATCGATTACTTATGAAATACAACACCTTTTGCATAGTTTTCAGCAACCAGTCCAGCCGGGGAACCTTTTTGTTGTTTAAGAAGGCTACAACTAATTTGGGACGGAGGGAATATAATGGTTATTTAACTAAGTTAATGTTTGTACAACAATAACATACCTAGTATAATTTTATAAGTGGAGTTTAGGAAAGATGGAATGTACGCAAATCTTACCCCCACCAAAATAGAGAGACTGTTTCCGATAGACCCTCGGCTAGTATTTGCGGTATGTTTCGATAATCTGTTGATTGGAAGTGGATTCAGGATTTTAAATTTGTGGATTCTGAACTATAATCCTTCTTACTTACTAGATTCTGGATAGATTATTTCTACATATTGAATAAATTTTTTAACACAAATACTTGATCTAGACCAAAATTATTAAGTCCTATCGACCCGTATCCAGACGTCTAAATTGCCCTTGAAATTAGCTTTGTATATAATAAAAAAATATCTTTTATAACGAGACTTATTTTGGATTAATATATTTTCAAAAATGTCTTTTCTTAACCCAAGGTTATATCAGATACAATCTTACAATCTTGATAGGGATAAAATTTGTGTATATATCATCCGTTTCAGATCCCAGTTGTGAAATAATATTGGGTATATTGTTATTCTTGTATTTATTTTGGACTAAATTATTTATCTAAAGCGAAACTTATTTTGAACTGAAACATTTCATTGATGATGATATGTTCAAGTTAGAGTGACCATCTCTTGTCTCTAAGTTTGTGAAAGAATAATTATGTTTTTGTCACATAAGACTTGTCGTTAAATCATGATTTGAGGGAGAAAGAAAAGGAATTTTCCAAACAAGAAAGATATCATTTCGTGGGAGGAATGGACAATGATATTTTAGCAAACGATCACATGGTGATGAATAAGAGCTGATGATTATATTCTGGAAACCATTGGTTAGTTAAAGATAAAATAAGGTTTTTTCTTTTCTCCTGGGGTATTGTCAGGGGCGTTTCATAGCATAGAACATGTAGTTTATCTGAAAATTGACTTTGACTAGGAGATTAAAGAGATTCTCCAAATAAATATAAATGATAAAAGCCCGATAAATTAAATAAATTATGATAAAATTTAAATTTCAAGTACATTATACTGAAATTTTGAATTACCTTTGTATATGGTCGAAAAAGAGGTTTGGAAAGAAAGACAATAGCCGGAATTAGGTTCCAAGTTTCCAACCATAGCCATTAATAGGTGACTCCACCGAAAAAGGCTGGATACCCTGCTGGCAATCATGTGGAGCTTTCCTATAGTTTCTAATTATAAATTTTATAATATATAGTAGTATCATTCTGACAGAAACTTTCTTGTACGACGCTCCATACATAAAATATTGGTATATATGTTTGTTTTTAATGGTGTTTGAATTTTGTTTACCTGTAAATGTCAATTTAATTTGCATGTTATACAACCTAGTGTTAAGATAGTCTGTATATAATGTATTGTACTTAATAATTCCAAAATTTTGAAAGAAATAAAGGTTTTTGTAAACAGATTAATGGTGTTAACCATTTCCAAACGTATGGACTAGAAAAGGTATTATTATATAAAGTAAAACGAAAGAATGTATTTTACGATTAGTCTCGATTGATATGTTTCTGGCGATTTAGCGTAAAGTTCTGTGATTAAAGATGTAACTCATGATTCTAAAAGGGAAATAACTTTATAATCCCTCACCTTAAGTCTTTCTAAATTTTTTGTCTTTAGTGAATAATTAGTGATGTTTGGTTAAGTAATACACTAATAAAGAAGCAATCTAGATAGAGAAGCAAAAAAGAATGTAATATTAACCAAATTTTATTGTTCGCATCATGTCGTCTTATAGATATTCATAAACAATGATTTTCTCTGTATTAGGAAACAGCGCTCACTTACGCAACTCATCATTAACAACAACCATGTCTTTGTTTATTGATGGTTACTTTAATCAAACCTTGGAAATGAAGCCAGATTTAGATTATATGTCTAGTTTGAAAGAAAAGTTACTTATCGAAATAAAAATAAAATACCACAAGTTGCTCTTCCCGTTATTTGTATGATGATGAAAACATATTTATACGTGGGTAAGTACAATTATTATTTAAGAAATGACAATTATGAAGGTTAAGCCGTAGTTAACTACTAGTACTAGTTGTTATAGTCACATGATGGCCCCACGTAAGAAGAACAATTTATTTGGATTCACTTATAGAGGAAAGAAACACCAAAATAAGTTTATTAATTAGAATAAGATTGATCATAATTCATAAAATGTAGCACTACTTGTAATCACCTAATTTTGGCACGACAATTCAAAAATAGCTTGAAATAGCTCAAAATAGTCGAGCTAACTTTCTAGGATTTTCGTCGAATTTCAGTCTTTTATTTTAGCTAAATTTGTCGTTTAAATGATAAAAATAATAAAATTAACAAAAAAAAAAAAAACTACTTGTTATGTGTTTAACTATGACTCTATGTTTAATTGTGATAGTATTGTAGATTTATGTGGTTTTGATTGTAGTTAATAGTGCTGATTTTGATAAGTATAACCATTTTGATGGCCATTCATAAAAAAAATAATAGCCCAAAACTTTGGCCCATCAGCCCACTCACTTAACCGGCCCACCTCCCCAATATATAAACCCATTTTTCCCATTTTTCTCATTTTACACACAAGTATCAGAAAATAGGGGGAACCCTTGCCAATTTTTTCCGAGGCTGCCGGAAATCGCCTCTCACGGCGGAGCCGCCGCTGCTCCGCCGCCGGCCACCACCTCCGGTGGCCGGAAAAATACAAAAAATATATCACTAGAAAGATCTTGACCCCCTCTTTCCGTTTCCGTGATTGGTTTCTTCAAATTTCAAGCCGTCTCGCGTAGATCGGAGGTCAAAGTCCGGTCAAACTTCAACTCCGGTGAGTTTTTTTTAGTTTTTCTTGGTTCATTCTCTTCCCCTCACCTTACTCTTTCACTCCCCATCACCCCGTTCCCTAAATTTTCTTTTTTTTTTCCCCGTTCTGTTTCCCATTTCTGTTTCTGCTTCTCATTTTTTTCTTTTTCTGTTTTTGTTGTTATTGTGATGATGATATTTTGGGTGGGTCATGATTGGTTACTGTCTATTTGAACTTTATTGATGGTGGCTTGGTGGCTGTGTGTTGACGATGGGAGGGGGGGTTTGTTTCTGTTTTGGTGAGCTGTGGTGACGATGGCGTAGCGGCGTAGTCATTTGGAGTTGCGGCAGTGAGCAATGAAAGGGACTGATTTCTGATGGTAAGGGCTATTTGATTTTTGTACGGGGCCGTGGAGGTGATGGACGGGCTGTTTTGGTTGAGCGAGGGTGTCGCAAGGACTGTTTGGGTATGGTTTTGGTGATGGCGACTCAGCTGATCCGTGGGCGAGGCTGTGATGTTAATTGAATCTGAAATAGATACAGGGAAGGCAGTGGTGACAGTTTATGATGACGAGATGAGGTTTTGGAGGTGCTGCATTGGTTGCGAGTGACACAGCTGATCCGAGACTGTGATGTTTGGTGCAATGGCGAGTAGGCTGCTATGGTGTTGAAACAGGGGCTGTGATGATGATATTAGCTATTACAACAAGGCAGCAACGAGGGCAGTGTCATCGACGCTTGGCTTTGAACGGGTTAGACAGAAGTTGTTTCATTTCCTTTGATTTCTAGTTTTAGTTTAGATGAAATAGTTGGAAATTCATGTTTAGTGTTAGTGGTGATATTGAAATTGTCAAATATCTTGTATGCTTGTTTGTTCAATAGTCGTGAAAGAATATTAGTTTTGTTGTCACCCCCGTTTAATTATCGAATATTAATGCTATGATGTCAGTTTAGTGTTAACAATAGTTGTACGCTTGTATGTTCCTGTGAAACTTGCTAAGTTTAAACTTGGAAAGTTTGTACTCATGTTGTTTGTCCAGTAGTCTAAAGAAGTTGCATGATCCTGTGTTAAGCTAGCTAAGTTGCGCAGATTGGAGAGCTAATTTTTCTGGCTTGCTTTCGAATGAGAATTTTGTTGTGAAACTGTGAAAAGCTTGATAGCATGGAGAGTGTAAGGCTCAATTGTAGCTAACTGTATAAAATCTCCCCAGGAGCTAAACTCTAGTTTAATTTTAATTAGTTGACTACTTGAATTTAAGAAAGAACTTGTTGGATGATGGGAATTGAAGCTGGGGGGTTTCATGTTTCTGTGAAGGTAACAAGGGAGCGAGCCAGTGTCGCTGTCTGTATAAGTGCTTAATACAAAAGTTCAGCATGTATGTGTGTTTCTCTTTTAGTTTGATTTTGCATAGTTAGGAATTAAGAGGAAAAGGGGTCAGTTGTGACTTTGTTAGTCTGGGATGGCCTTTGTTCTAGTTTAGTTAGAATATGACTGTCCTTAGCTTTTGGTTTGGTTTAGTTTAGACAAAGGATTTGGTTACCCTTTGGTTCAGTTTCAACTTAGCTTTGGGGCTGTTCTAGTTGGCTAGTTTGGTCCTAGTTTCTTCTAGTAATGTAATGAGTAATGGGAAAAGGACCCTACTTTGTACATTTTCAGCTTTTGAACTGTTACTATTTCAGCAGCTCTATTATGCTGAAAATAGCCAAAACATACTCAAGTATAGGGGTGTGGGCTTGTACTTTTGTACAAGTCCACACTCCACCTTTTAGCCCCACCTTTTGGCCTTGAATTTCAGCTATAAAGAGGGCCATTTATTGCCCTCTTTGACACCCAACTACAGCTGAGAACACACAGAAAACCAGATCTGAAAAATGCAATTAATGGGAGCTAAAAACACTTGAAAAAGGTTTTAAGTTTGAGAATAGGATTTAGAACCAAAGCCTTTACATTAAGGGTCTTTGGGGTATAAATCTTGAAGTCTTCTAAGGGGGAAATAGTGTTGGTTAAAGAGCCAAGTTTGAGTTTAAAGGGGCTGCTTTGTTGCTGGTCATTTGGTGGTACTGTTTGCTCGCATAGTTGTTGTTGTTTGACAGGTAACATCTCAATTATTGTAATTTCATATATTATGTCTTCTTTGGGTAGAAAATCAACATGCAGTTACTAAAGTTTCCTTGTTGTATGTCTTGAATCTTTGAGTTTGTTGTATGTCTTTATTCTGTTGAAGTTTGAATCATTGTGGTGGAAAAATGAAAATGGTTAGTAATTAGCTATACGTCTCTAGGTCTATATTTGCTACTTTGGAGCAATATACGTATGAAACAAGTGGCAAAAGTGAACCTTAATATGTAAATTTATAGTAGTTCGCTTTAGAATATTTTAGCGAGTTAGGAAGCAACTCACTTGTAGGCCATGGATATTTGTATAAACCGGACAACAATTGAACGAATAGGCTCTAAATTTAGGACGTCTCTTTAAATCTGGCCACATATTAATTTATCTATACAGTCACTATTTGGAATACATAAAGGGGACAATTCTTGCAAGACTGCCTTTGAAGCAGTTCACTTTTAAAAATAATGGAGCCCAATATCTCACGTAAGACACGTTCACTGGTTTTTTTTCGTTGTTGCTTCTTATTTTGACAACTAGCCATGCTTTAACAGTCATTCTTTTTACAAACAGCCCCTTTAATAAATAGTCTTAACATCTAGTTTTTCCTTTTAATGTGATAAAGTAGTACGATATTCTTGTTTTCTTTGAAATAGGTAATCACGCTCAAATTTTTGCAATACCGTTAAATTGAGATTGTATAGTCGTTTAGGCAAATACATGGGAACGAATTAGTTTTGTCTAACATTCGCGAATATTGAAACAAATCAAGACAAGTAATTTATTTGTTTAATAAAGTTATTTAGTAATGAGTTAAAGCGAACAAGGATAAGTATTTTACCTTGTGATATGTAATTAACAAGATAAGAGTATGACTAGGTAAATCAATAGAAAAATAAAGATCCGCTCGATTAGGCAAATTAGGTAGGAGCGAGAAGACTCATGCGATTAGGCAAGTATATAAGTATGATTTGTGATCTACTTATTAGGTAGAAGAAAAAAAAAAAACCAAATTGAGACGAGCCAAATTAAATTGAAAGCAAGATAATTTATTTCGAAGTATACCCTGCGGGTTACTTGACACAATTTTAGTTCAAACAATCAGAGCGTAACAAATAAGGGCAATGTACATTTTTTTTAATAGTCGCATTAAAGTTTAAATTAAATTATTTTTAAAGATAGACCAATCCTTTGTGAGGTTGGAAATGCGCGATACATTTTACTTAAAATTTACTATAGATCAAAGCGTAAATTTAACCAGTCCTCTGTGAGGTTGGATAGGAATGACGCTTTCAAATTTCTGACTCAGAGTTCAAATTCAAATTAACGGCATTAATATAACAACCATATTTAATAAATTAAAATTGCGACAATAAAGCAACTGTGCTCGGCACAGGACTCGAGGGTGCCTAATACCTTTCCGAGAGTCAACTGAGAACCTTACCCGAATCTCTGACGCAGACCATTTACGAGTCATAGGTGTTCTAGGTACACCACTTTGGTGACTTGGCACACCTTTAACTTGTCAAGTGGCGACTCCGAATTTTCTTAATAATCGTGTACCTCGCAACACCCGTCATAACCTTTAAATACGCAATTTCTATTTATTTTAGTTTTTGTGTGTTGAAAAAGGGTCGTGACAGCTTGGCGACTCCGCTGGGGAAATTAGTGAAAACTAGAATCTCCGGCTTTGATAAATTGTCGCATGTTTTAATTTATTAAATATTTGTTTGTTATATTCTTGCCGTTATCACGTGAAAAGTTGAATGTTACTGCTTTAATATTGTTGAACTGTATATAAACTGTCTTCTCCACGTACACCTCTGAGTCTCTGGAACACTTGCACACGTACACTTACCAGATTGCTTGTGGCATCTGGGCCTTCTTACTAAAATTACCCATGATTTAGGAGGAAGGCGTGACAGGGTTTCAGGCCGGACACACTGTTTCCGGACGACCCTGATGCGCTTTCCGCCCGGTTTGTCCACCGGGTTATGTGCCAGTCTAGACACCGAGTCAGTTGTGTCACCTAGAGTTAAACCTTTAGGCCCAATTATCTGCATCATATTTGACTTAATGAGGTGCGGTACACCGGTATTGCATTTGTCTAGGCTGACCCCTTTGTGTCAAGATGGACACGTGTTCCGAAAAGAGACATTATTGGTATCTTATGTGTTGCATTTTTTGTAGAAAGAGGGTTGTTATGCTGACCGATCACTGGGGAGTGGGTGTCAAATTTTGAAAAAAAAAGGGAAAAATTAAAGGAAAAAAAAAGAAGAAGAAGAAGGGATTTAGTCCTGTTTCTCAAAATAACTTTAGTCGTCATTTTTACGCCATTATCATAGCGAATTTTTTTTAAGAATTTTTGAGTCTCATCTTGCATCCGGGTTTGGTCCCAAGTGTCAGAAAATAATTTGTCATAGTTTTGCGCCGGTATAATGGAGAAATTTTGGGACCCTTTTGTCTTTGAGTCTGTGTCCAAGTCAAGTCCTTATTTTTGGAAAATAATTTATCCGGATTTTACGCCGTCATAATGGCCAATTTTTGTAAACCAATTTTGCATCTAAATCGTGTAATATGTTGTGTCTTTGTGTCGTTATAATGGCCAAATTTTATAAATACTCTAAGATTCATTTTCAAATCAAATCGAAGAGTTTGTTTCAAAAATCAAGTTTTTATGCTCATCTTTGCATTGTCGTGATGTCCGATCTTGGAGTCACTTTTTCGAATAAAAAATGGTTTGATTCATAATCCGTTCTTAAGTTATGTTCGAATCTTCGGTTAAGTCTTGGTTTTCTTTTAAAAAAAAAATTTTGTTATTGTTTAGGGTCCGCTTTATTTTTTTTGTCTAAGGTCAAGTGAGGGTACAGGCGATAAATTATAATTACTTGAGTATTATTTTGTGTCGATCCTCGTGGAGTAATCTGACTCCGCTCAGATGCCGAGTCTCATTATTATCACCGTCCGGGTGTACCCACCTAATGTGTCGGTTTGTATATATCTTTTGACTCGTGTATCACGTTAAGCAGTTTATTTTGAGTATGTCTCGTGTCGTTTGTCTAAATTATGTTTTTGAGTCAGAAAAAGAGGTAAAGAAAGAAAAATAAAAAAAATCATCCAAGTTTGTCCTTGTTCTAATTACGTGTCAGTTACAATTTTGTTCTGATTTTTCTCAAGGCACGTAAGCAATCTTTAAGGGATACGGTCGGTACACTCGGCTTGCGCCGAGAACCATTTCGGGATGACGCATAACAACCCTAGGCTTGCAATTTGTGTCTCTTTTGTGCTAATCTGATTTGTTTGCCATAGCTTTGGAGTTTGGAAGTTGCTACGGAATTTTGGCATTATCTCGCGCCCGTACGCAATAGGATCAAAGGGACCTGTTACCATGTCGTTTGATAAGGGAAGTTCTGAGATCAGCGCCCATAAACTTCTGGTGCTGGAAAACAAGAGGTTGTCTGAAGAGGTCAAAAATTTGAAACATTTGGTGGCTGACTTGTATATTGCCATTGCCACGGGAAAAGCATCTCCTCCTATGCCAACCAATCTTTTAGGGGCTGCTTCATTCTCTGCACATCAGGCACGTGGCTCACCTACTAAATTTGAGGACCCACAGTATTCTCCCGACTTTCCTTACTACCAGAACGATGCAAGTGATGGGGGATCGTCTAAAATGCATCCTTGGGCACCACATCCATCTCAAATGGGGTATACTTCGCCCCGAGCATCTGTTCCACCATTCACGGGTCCTATTAGGAAGGAGAATCTTGGGAGGAAAGATAAAAGGGAGCGATGTCAAGGAAGCAGGAATGAGAAAGAGTACAAAAAACCCCACTCATACCCCCGGGCACAACAAAAGCATAATCCGGAAAGCCACCCTCCAAAAATTTCAAAATATTCCAATACTCCATTTTATATAGCGCGTGCATATGTTCCAGCACCTTCACATCCACAATGGCGCGCAGCAAGCCCACAACCCATAAATAATACTCCACAAAACTATTTCCACGCTTCTCCAAACCCCACTCACCGATCAAAGAAAGCCTTCCGCCCTTGTCCATATCACAAGATGTTACGAATGCAGAAAAAGAAGGAGCTCACGCCAATCGGGGAATCTTACACTAGTGTCTTCGAGAAGTTGCAGGCTTTGGATATGTTGAGGCCAGTCAAGGGAGGAATGCATCCAAGGGACAAAGTGGACGAATCTCGTCAATGCGCTTACCATTCAGGCGCACGTGGTCATGACACAGAAGATTGCCACTACCTCAAGAGGGCAGTTCAAGCCTTGATAGACAATGGCCAGGTCCGAGTCGAGGGCTCAGATGCACTAAATATCAACCAGAACTCATTGTCTGTCTGTGATGATGTGCATATGGTGGGTATGGTATGTGGAGAAGATTTGAGAGCTGAATCTGCAATGCCGATAGTACCTGTTGGTGATGTGTCAATTGGGGCTAACCAAATGCTTGTGGCAGTGAAATGTGTTCCTGAAATTGTGTTTGGGGTAGTAGACAGAGTAAGGGTGGAAAAAAATGAAGAAGACGAACATGTCTCTCGAGAAGCCAATTCCATATCTTGCCCAGTCAGTCATCAATCCTAAAGAAGTGAAATCTGCCATGATGGGAGTTGGAGAAAATGAGGAAAAGCAGAAGATGTTGCCAGATTCAGGGATTTTCTTTGGTATCAGCATGGTACATCTTGGTGAAGGGGTCAACAATGCCTAACACGGGAAAACTAGCCCTGACTTGCAATTGAGAGACTGTGAAATGTTGTAGCTTGTTTTGCTAATCTTTTGTGTACTTGGTTATTTAAGGGTTGTAATCCAAGTGCATTATTTTGCTTATTTTGATGTTCAAACCCTTCTATCTTTAATTCAATGAAAAGCGAGATCTTTTCTCGTCTCGACATTATTTCTCTTGTTTTCTTTCTTGGTCTTGTTTTCTTAGTATTCTGTTTTATGTTTTGTTGGCCTTAATAACATGACATGCATGCGGAATTCACGCCTTGATCTAAATATGTGCTCTGACATTGTGAGCTATCTGAGAAGTCAAAGGGGATAAAAGAGGGAGTGAAATAAATTGGGAGTTAATCAATAGTCACCCGATAAGGGAGATCGGTGAGGAGTTCAAATCGTGTTGGGTCGCTTCGGCTGAATTTGTAATACCAGTTTTGAGAAACATCATTGAAGTAGAAGTCGAGGACACGTGTGGATTAATCCAGGTCAATTGATTGAATCATCATTTGTGCGAGGCATTCTCTGGTCGGGATGACGAACGGCTTTCGTTTCTTCTACCCAAACACTATATTCTTTGTCAACCCTTTTTTAGTCTTATTCTGTGTTTTCTTTGGCCTACCCTCCCTTGGAATCAATTTGATGTGATTAAAGAATGAAAAAGAAAAAAAAGAAAAGAAAAGCAACAAAAATATACCTCAGCTAGAGCTACGTCTGACCTGATTCCTCTCAAAAGGATACGTAGGCAACCATTCGGGTGCGGTCATAACAGGGAAAAGTTCATTTTTTCCCTGTTCCTCGTTGACGCAAAAGCTTGCCTCCAAGTTTGCGGCCAATGTCAAAGGAAAAATAAATCCCCAATGTACGGCTAAACTGGGGCAGAAGTTTGTTTTTATTTTATTTTAATAAAATAAAATAAAAACAAACTTCTATTTTTTGTACCATCTATTCATATGTTTCGTGAGATATCAGTCTCGAAATTGGGGACGAAACTTAAAATGCCCCAGTTTAGGATAAACTGGGGCAGAAGTTGGTTCTGAAAAAAAAAGAAGGGAGAAATTCAACATCCCTTTTATGGTTGTGTTCATCTCGGGGAATAATCTCAATATCCCCTCTGTTTTCATATCGAAAATTCAAAAATGATTCATCTTTTTTTCAATAAAATGGGGCTACAGTTTGTTATTTTAAAAGAAATGATTCCAAGGGTTGTAATATTTTACCAAGTCGTTTCGTGAGATGCTTTCATACCGCTCTTCAAACCAAAGAAAAAAAACTCAAAGAAAAAAAGAGGAAAAAGAAAAAAAAAAGAGAAAAAAGAATTCCCAATTTGCTTAAACTGGGGAAAGAAACTTTGGTTTACTTTTCAAAAGCGGTGATTTCAAATCTTGTAATGCTCATCCTAGTCGTCTCATGAGATGTTTTTGAGCTTTTATGTCGAATCCTTTTCTTCGTAGCCTAACCCAATCCAATGTTACAGTCCAAATAAGGACCCTTCTGACCGATCATTGAGAATGTCAAGCCGAGTGGGGTGTCAAGGGACAATTTTCACACTGTAAAGTTGCGTTTCTTATGAGTCAACAATCGCATTTAGAAGCTGGGGGCACCAGGGTTATTAAAGGAGAAATTCTCTGAAGAATAAAGATAAAGGCCGAAAATTGAAGAAAAAAGAAAAGGTGGGGTCGATCGGCAAGGAAAGATAGGAGATCGATGAGGAAATAGTGAAAAATGAAAAAAAAAACAAACAAAAAAAAAAGAAAGAAAAATGAAGTCTTGTCGGTGAAAACCTGAAAAGGCGCTGCAAGACAATAGTGAGTTAAAAGAACAAAGAGAGAGGCTAGTCAGTGAAAACCCGAAAGGGCACTACTAGTCGAATGAGGGTCGTTAGATTTGCCATCAAGCAAGATCGGAAGAATGGGAACAAAATCAGGGATAGATCGTGTGAACGGATGAAGAGTTGATTCCAATATGCATGTCATGCTTAATAAGGTCGTTATTTCACCTCCGGATAAGTTCTTCTTTCTCTGGAGACATCTTTCATTCAATGTCTCCTTTTGAAATTCTTTCATTTATTTTCTTCTCATTTCTTTTCGAGCAATAGAAAGCTTCGCAAAGCTCGTTTACAAGTTTCATAGTCGTACTAGAGCAAGTCAGGACCAAACTTGATAATTGGAGCCTAGTGACGAACATCAGCTGAAAGAATGACGGTCCAAAGAATGTACCATGAAAGAGATCGTCCAGGAATAAGCAGATTCAAGATGCAGTTTCCAGTCTTAAGGTCAAAATCCGCGCAACTACAAGCGGACATTTCATCTTCAAGTCACAGCCAGCCTGAGCGGCAATTTCAAGTTTCAGAAGTTTCAAATTTCAAGTCAAAGCCAGCCCAAGCGGCAATTTCAAGAGCAACAGTTTCAACTTTCATGTCAGAAGCAACCTTTACAAGAAAATTCATTTCAGAGATAGCCGAGGCACCCACCCGGAGAATGAGGGAGTAGTTTAGAGATAGTCGAGGCACCCACCTGGAGAATGAGGGAGTAGTTTAGAGATAGTCGAGGCACCCACCTGGAGAATGAGGGAGTAGTTTAGAGATAGTCGAGGCACCCACCTGGAGAATGAGGGAGTAGTTTAGAGAAAGTCGAGGCACCCACCTGGAGAATGAGGGAGTAGTTTAGAAGAAGTCGAGGCGCCCCACCTGGAGAATGAGGGAGTAGTTTAGAGAAAGTCGAGGCACCCACCTGGAGAATGAGGGAGTAGTTTAGAGGAAGTCGAGGCACCCACCCGGAGAATGAGGGAGTAGTTTAGAGGAAGTCGAGGCACCCACCCGGAGAATGAGGGAGTAGTTTAGAGATAGTCGAGGCACCCACCTGGAGAATGAGGGAGTAGTTTAGAGATAGTCGAGGCACCCACCTGGAGAATGAGGGAGTAGTTTAGAGGAAGTCGAGGCACCCACCTGGAGAATGATGGAGTAGTTTAGAGGAAGTCGAGGCACCCACCTGGAGAATGAGGGAGTAGTTTAGAAGAAGTCGAGGCACCCACCTGGAGAATGAGGGAGTAGTTTAGAAGAAGTCGAGGCACCCACCTGGAGAATGAGGGAGTAGTTTAGAGAAAGTCGAGGCACCCACCTGGAGAATGAGGGAGTAGTTTAGAAGAAGTCGAGGCACCCACCTGGAGAATGAGGGAGTAGTTTAGAGAAAGTCGAGGCACCCACCTGGAGAATGAGGGAGTAGTTTAGAAGAAGTCGAGGCACCCACCTGGAGAATGAGGGAGTAGTTTAGAGGAAGTCGAGGCACCCACCTGGAGAATGAGGGAGTAGTTTAGAGGAAGTCGAGGCACCCACCTGGAGAATGAGGGAGTAGTTTAGAGGAAGTCGAGGCACCCACCTGGAGAATGAGGGAGTAGTTTAGAGGAAGTCGAGGCACCCACCTGGAGAATGAGGGAGTAGTTTAAAGAAGTCGAGGCACCCACCTGGAGAATGAGGGAGTAGTTTAGAGGAAGTCGAGGCACCCACCTGGAGAATGAGGGAGTAGTTTAGAGGAAGTCGAGGCACCCACCTGAAGAATGAGGGAGTAGTTTAGAGGAAGTCGAGGCACCCACCTGGAGAATGAGGGAGTAGTTTAGAGGAAGTCGAGGCACCCACCTGGAGAATGAGGGAGTAGTTTGGAGAAGTTGAAGCAACAACCTGAAGAATGAGGGAATATATTTGAGGAAGTCCAGACGCCCGCCTGAAGAACGAGGGAATCCATTTATGTAAAGGAGCAAGACCCACCTGAATCAACATCAGTGGTTTCATTTTCTACAAAGAGCAAGACCCACCTGAACCAAGAGCGGTGGTTTTATTTTCAACAAGTGAGGGGAGCAAGAACCAAGAAGCTCATCTCAGGAAGCATGAAGACTTAGAATAGGAACTGTAATTTTACATTTCAAATGTTGTATTTTCATTTTCTCTGTAAAGCAATGACCGCCAATCAGCAAGGAACCAGTGACCAGCAATGACAGCCCTTGTGTGCCTAAGAGTGTCTAGTATCAGCCCCAAGTGTGTCTAGATGAGTCTCTTGTTTGTCGTAATAGTCTAGAGTGTCTAGGTTTGCCTTAGTGAGTCTAGAAGAGTCTAGTGTCTATTTAACTGCGGTAGTCCCAGCTACCGCACGTGAGGAACTACACTGACCTGATTCCTTAGTCCAGGATATGTAGGAAGCCTTGTTCTTGGTTGGAACCGAAGAACCAGGGTACGGTCACCATTTTGGAAAGCATGCTCGCGGTTAGAACCGAAAAGCCAAAATTAGTTGTCGATTACTTCTTTGTCCGAAAACTCTTCGTGTTCCCGAACAAAGAGGGGCAGCTGTAATCACCTAATTTTGGCACGACAATTCAAAAATAGCTTGAAATAGCTCAAAATAGTCGAGCTAACTTTCTAGGATTTTCGTCGAATTTCAGTCTTTTATTTTAGCTAAATTTGTCGTTTAAATGATAAAAATAATAAAATTAACAAAAAAAAAAAAAACTACTTGTTATGTGTTTAACTATGACTCTATGTTTAATTGTGATAGTATTGTAGATTTATGTGGTTTTGATTGTAGTTAATAGTGCTGATTTTGATAAGTATAACCATTTTGATGGCCATTCATAAAAAAAATAATAGCCCAAAACTTTGGCCCATCAGCCCACTCACTTAACCGGCCCACCTCCCCAATATATAAACCCATTTTTCCCATTTTTCTCATTTTACACACAAGTATCAGAAAATAGGGGGAACCCTTGCCAATTTTTTCCGAGGCTGCCGGAAATCGCCTCTCACGGCGGAGCCGCCGCTGCTCCGCCGCCGGCCACCACCTCCGGTGGCCGGAAAAATACAAAAAATATATCACTAGAAAGATCTTGACCCCCTCTTTCCGTTTCCGTGATTGGTTTCTTCAAATTTCAAGCCGTCTCGCGTAGATCGGAGGTCAAAGTCCGGTCAAACTTCAACTCCGGTGAGTTTTTTTTAGTTTTTCTTGGTTCATTCTCTTCCCCTCACCTTACTCTTTCACTCCCCATCACCCCGTTCCCTAAATTTTCTTTTTTTTTTCCCCGTTCTGTTTCCCATTTCTGTTTCTGCTTCTCATTTTTTTCTTTTTCTGTTTTTGTTGTTATTGTGATGATGATATTTTGGGTGGGTCATGATTGGTTACTGTCTATTTGAACTTTATTGATGGTGGCTTGGTGGCTGTGTGTTGACGATGGGAGGGGGGGTTTGTTTCTGTTTTGGTGAGCTGTGGTGACGATGGCGTAGCGGCGTAGTCATTTGGAGTTGCGGCAGTGAGCAATGAAAGGGACTGATTTCTGATGGTAAGGGCTATTTGATTTTTGTACGGGGCCGTGGAGGTGATGGACGGGCTGTTTTGGTTGAGCGAGGGTGTCGCAAGGACTGTTTGGGTATGGTTTTGGTGATGGCGACTCAGCTGATCCGTGGGCGAGGCTGTGATGTTAATTGAATCTGAAATAGATACAGGGAAGGCAGTGGTGACAGTTTATGATGACGAGATGAGGTTTTGGAGGTGCTGCATTGGTTGCGAGTGACACAGCTGATCCGAGACTGTGATGTTTGGTGCAATGGCGAGTAGGCTGCTATGGTGTTGAAACAGGGGCTGTGATGATGATATTAGCTATTACAACAAGGCAGCAACGAGGGCAGTGTCATCGACGCTTGGCTTTGAACGGGTTAGACAGAAGTTGTTTCATTTCCTTTGATTTCTAGTTTTAGTTTAGATGAAATAGTTGGAAATTCATGTTTAGTGTTAGTGGTGATATTGAAATTGTCAAATATCTTGTATGCTTGTTTGTTCAATAGTCGTGAAAGAATATTAGTTTTGTTGTCACCCCCGTTTAATTATCGAATATTAATGCTATGATGTCAGTTTAGTGTTAACAATAGTTGTACGCTTGTATGTTCCTGTGAAACTTGCTAAGTTTAAACTTGGAAAGTTTGTACTCATGTTGTTTGTCCAGTAGTCTAAAGAAGTTGCATGATCCTGTGTTAAGCTAGCTAAGTTGCGCAGATTGGAGAGCTAATTTTTCTGGCTTGCTTTCGAATGAGAATTTTGTTGTGAAACTGTGAAAAGCTTGATAGCATGGAGAGTGTAAGGCTCAATTGTAGCTAACTGTATAAAATCTCCCCAGGAGCTAAACTCTAGTTTAATTTTAATTAGTTGACTACTTGAATTTAAGAAAGAACTTGTTGGATGATGGGAATTGAAGCTGGGGGGTTTCATGTTTCTGTGAAGGTAACAAGGGAGCGAGCCAGTGTCGCTGTCTGTATAAGTGCTTAATACAAAAGTTCAGCATGTATGTGTGTTTCTCTTTTAGTTTGATTTTGCATAGTTAGGAATTAAGAGGAAAAGGGGTCAGTTGTGACTTTGTTAGTCTGGGATGGCCTTTGTTCTAGTTTAGTTAGAATATGACTGTCCTTAGCTTTTGGTTTGGTTTAGTTTAGACAAAGGATTTGGTTACCCTTTGGTTCAGTTTCAACTTAGCTTTGGGGCTGTTCTAGTTGGCTAGTTTGGTCCTAGTTTCTTCTAGTAATGTAATGAGTAATGGGAAAAGGACCCTACTTTGTACATTTTCAGCTTTTGAACTGTTACTATTTCAGCAGCTCTATTATGCTGAAAATAGCCAAAACATACTCAAGTATAGGGGTGTGGGCTTGTACTTTTGTACAAGTCCACACTCCACCTTTTAGCCCCACCTTTTGGCCTTGAATTTCAGCTATAAAGAGGGCCATTTATTGCCCTCTTTGACACCCAACTACAGCTGAGAACACACAGAAAACCAGATCTGAAAAATGCAATTAATGGGAGCTAAAAACACTTGAAAAAGGTTTTAAGTTTGAGAATAGGATTTAGAACCAAAGCCTTTACATTAAGGGTCTTTGGGGTATAAATCTTGAAGTCTTCTAAGGGGGAAATAGTGTTGGTTAAAGAGCCAAGTTTGAGTTTAAAGGGGCTGCTTTGTTGCTGGTCATTTGGTGGTACTGTTTGCTCGCATAGTTGTTGTTGTTTGACAGGTAACATCTCAATTATTGTAATTTCATATATTATGTCTTCTTTGGGTAGAAAATCAACATGCAGTTACTAAAGTTTCCTTGTTGTATGTCTTGAATCTTTGAGTTTGTTGTATGTCTTTATTCTGTTGAAGTTTGAATCATTGTGGTGGAAAAATGAAAATGGTTAGTAATTAGCTATACGTCTCTAGGTCTATATTTGCTACTTTGGAGCAATATACGTATGAAACAAGTGGCAAAAGTGAACCTTAATATGTAAATTTATAGTAGTTCGCTTTAGAATATTTTAGCGAGTTAGGAAGCAACTCACTTGTAGGCCATGGATATTTGTATAAACCGGACAACAATTGAACGAATAGGCTCTAAATTTAGGACGTCTCTTTAAATCTGGCCACATATTAATTTATCTATACAGTCACTATTTGGAATACATAAAGGGGACAATTCTTGCAAGACTGCCTTTGAAGCAGTTCACTTTTAAAAATAATGGAGCCCAATATCTCACGTAAGACACGTTCACTGGTTTTTTTTCGTTGTTGCTTCTTATTTTGACAACTAGCCATGCTTTAACAGTCATTCTTTTTACAAACAGCCCCTTTAATAAATAGTCTTAACATCTAGTTTTTCCTTTTAATGTGATAAAGTAGTACGATATTCTTGTTTTCTTTGAAATAGGTAATCACGCTCAAATTTTTGCAATACCGTTAAATTGAGATTGTATAGTCGTTTAGGCAAATACATGGGAACGAATTAGTTTTGTCTAACATTCGCGAATATTGAAACAAATCAAGACAAGTAATTTATTTGTTTAATAAAGTTATTTAGTAATGAGTTAAAGCGAACAAGGATAAGTATTTTACCTTGTGATATGTAATTAACAAGATAAGAGTATGACTAGGTAAATCAATAGAAAAATAAAGATCCGCTCGATTAGGCAAATTAGGTAGGAGCGAGAAGACTCATGCGATTAGGCAAGTATATAAGTATGATTTGTGATCTACTTATTAGGTAGAAGAAAAAAAAAAAACCAAATTGAGACGAGCCAAATTAAATTGAAAGCAAGATAATTTATTTCGAAGTATACCCTGCGGGTTACTTGACACAATTTTAGTTCAAACAATCAGAGCGTAACAAATAAGGGCAATGTACATTTTTTTTAATAGTCGCATTAAAGTTTAAATTAAATTATTTTTAAAGATAGACCAATCCTTTGTGAGGTTGGAAATGCGCGATACATTTTACTTAAAATTTACTATAGATCAAAGCGTAAATTTAACCAGTCCTCTGTGAGGTTGGATAGGAATGACGCTTTCAAATTTCTGACTCAGAGTTCAAATTCAAATTAACGGCATTAATATAACAACCATATTTAATAAATTAAAATTGCGACAATAAAGCAACTGTGCTCGGCACAGGACTCGAGGGTGCCTAATACCTTTCCGAGAGTCAACTGAGAACCTTACCCGAATCTCTGACGCAGACCATTTACGAGTCATAGGTGTTCTAGGTACACCACTTTGGTGACTTGGCACACCTTTAACTTGTCAAGTGGCGACTCCGAATTTTCTTAATAATCGTGTACCTCGCAACACCCGTCATAACCTTTAAATACGCAATTTCTATTTATTTTAGTTTTTGTGTGTTGAAAAAGGGTCGTGACACTACTAATATGTCATAGAAGGATCTAGTATTCCTAGTACCCTTCTGTCCCAAAATGAGCGTCTATTTTTTCTTTTTTATTTATTCTAAAATGACTGTTTATTTTTATATTTGGTAAGTTGATAATTTAAACACCATACATGACAAGTTTACAACCACAAATTTAAAAGACATTTTAGTACATTATTCATATATTTAATTTAGAACCACAAAATTAAAAATTTTTCCTATATTTTTTAAACTCTGTGACGGAGAGAGTAATAATTATGAGGGACGAAAAAGAATAATGTAGGTTGGTGGAGGACAAAATTTGGTTCTCAATAGTAAAAGAGTACGCGTGTGCGTAATGTGTATATAGGTAATGTTTGAATCTGAACTGTCCATTGGCTGTCATCCCCAACCCCCACCACACTCTTTACCCCACCTCAGCCTAAGAAAACCAAACTTTTTTTTTTGGTTCTTGAATAATTACAAAATAGGGACCACAATTTTGCAATAGAGCATTTTAGACATAATGAAGTTAACCAATATGAAAATATTGAACAAGTTGTCTAAAAAGTCATCAAGATGTCATGATTTGAACCCTACTCTCAAAAGGTTGAGGCTTGGTAGTTATCTAATCAGCTATTTAATTGAATTTTTCATACAATTTAGTTAACACATAAGTTATTGAACAAATGTGATGATACAATCAAGGAAAAGTTCATCATGTTAACAATACTACAACGTTTCCATATAAAAGCATACCGAAAAAGAACATAAGTTATCACTCACAAGTGTTTATATAATTGATTGGTGTGTATGCCCTATTTGTTTAGGTATGCTAACAAGTAGATCAAGTCGATATACAGTCAAACTTCGCTATAGTGGCAGTGTTTGTCTGGAACTTTCACGGCCGCTATAGTGAGGTGTTGTTATATATGTATACTTGCGTTTGATGTTTACATATCATTTAGCTGTTATAACCGAAAAGTACGCAAAAAATGCATGTTAATTTTAAAATCTCAATAGATGTTCATATTTCATTAATTAAAAAATGTAACGAATTATACATTATTAATAAATCTATAACTAGTTGTACCGTACCGATAAACTATACATACTTGATACAATAATTTTATAATTATTTTTATGGTATGGATGTGAAAAATAAAATATATTTATGGTACAAATAATTATCATAAATATTTTATATTTTATTTTATACATAATATGTCTCTTACAAAATATAATTACGTAATATTTGAGTGTGACTACTATAGAGAGGTAATTTTACAAAGAGCGTTCTGTTATAGCGAACGCCATTGCCATTATAGGTAAAATGCTGTTATAGAGAGGTAAAATATAACATAAAAAATCGGTTCCAAAGAAAATTAGACCGTTATACTGATATGCTGTTATAACAAGGGGTTGTTATAACGAAGTTTGACTGTAGTACATCCCACATATGATACAAACAAGGTACAAATGGTACATAACAATTAGTAACATCCTAATCACTTCCTCAAATCTAATTTATGACCTATATAATCTCTACATTACAATAATCATCCCCATAATATCATTTTACTAATTTCATTCCCTTATATATGATTTTCTTATTTCTAATATTCTATATATCTGATCTGTCATTGGCTCATTGTCTATCTCTCTCTCACACACACACACATTACACGCAAAGACACGCATTCCTTTTCTTGATTACACTCTTTTCCCTCCTCTCCATGCATTGCTAGTCATGTGCACCCTAATAATTATGATCATTTTTCTATAGTACTCCTATTTTGCAATTTGGACCGACAAATATAACTTTCAGCTAAGCTCCTCTAAATTCCAAGCTAGCACCACCATTCCTTTTTTATTTTTTCTCTCACCTATGCCTAAATAAAACTATACTAGAGACCGCACGATACACAAAGTATTCCGTATTTTAAAGGGTCCGAAAAACTGCCGCACCCGAACATAATAAAACTATATATAAAAGTAAATTGAACCGTTGTACCACTTTCCTATTACTATAAACAACTTGTACTACTTACTACACTTCCCTTTTTCTCTCTCACAGCTGCTTTCTTGCTTTCTTTTAGCTCATTTTTACTAAGTTCTATCTTATAATGTAACTGCACAAAAAAAAGTGAACATTTTTCTATACCTTTGTTGAATTCTTGAAAGTTTTGAACTTTACTATACTTTGAACATAATGGTTTCTTGTACTAGCTCTTTTCAAATTTCATTTACTTGCATTTTCTTGTTTCTTGGACTATGTTTTGCTGGAGATCCATATAAGTTTTTTGACTTTAAGGTTACCTACATTGATGCTTCTCCTCTTGGTGTGTCCCAACAGGTATGTTCTTTAGATCTCTTGTTTTTTATGTACATTGTTGGTTGCTAGGTAGCATAGTGTTTCTTGAGTATTGATTTCAGATCTGTAGAATATGTAATGTCTGTTGTTTAACAATTGTTCGTTGTTGATTAAAAAGAGAAATACTAATGAGTTTATAGTTTGAATGAGCTGTCGTTGTTAAGTTGAGCTCTATTCGGTCTATAACAAGTGGTATCAGAGCAGGTATATTAATGCGGCCACTACTTAGAGTTGCACTAGCCGTGACTATTAAGGTCATTGGACCTCAAGTGGGGTCTCAATGCGGCCGCTACTAATTGTCCCTCATTGATTATAAAGAAAATACTGAATGAGCTCTTCCACCTAATAGACGAGTTTTTTGGGTTGAACTGTCCTTTGTTTAGTCTTTAAGAATGAAAAAGTTTTCAACTTTATGCTTAAAGTTAATGTATTTTTGTAGCATAATGCCTAGATTGTAAGTTTCTTGAGCAACATTTACCTAATCTTTTCAGGTTATTGCTATAAATGGACAATTTCCTGGGCCAATCTTGAATGTAACTACTAATGACAATGTTGTTGTTAATGTGCACAACAAATTAGATGAAGAACTCCTCATGCACTGGTAAGATGTTTTTTCTAAGTATACTCTTTTAATGTTAATGAGGGTCTTATTTTGGTGAATTTTAAGTTAGATTTTGTGGTAATGTGAGACAGGTCTGGTATTCAGCAGAGGAAGAATTCTTGGCAAGATGGTTTACCAGGAACAAACTGTCCTATCCCTCCAAAGTGGAACTGGACTTACCAATTTCAGGCTAAGGACCAAATTGGAAGTTTCTTTTACTTCCCTTCACTCCATTTTCAGAGAGCATCTGGTGGTTTTGGTGGAATAACAGTTACCAACAGGGCTGAAATTCCAATTCCTTTTGATTTTCCATATGATGATATCACTATTATGATTGGTGATTGGTACACTAGAAATCACACGGTTAGTCTCTATACGACGATATGATGTGTTTGTTGAGTAATGCTTTTGTTGAAGTTAAATTTGTGTAGTTAACTGTGTAATGTGTACCTTCTTTTGTTTGGATGTAGTCTTTGAGAAGCACTCTTCTTGCTGGAAAAGATCTTGGAAAACCAGATGGTGTTTTAATTAATGGGAAAGGTCCTTATAGATACAATGATACTCTTGTACCTGATGGCATTGACTACGAAACTATCACTGTCCATCCAGGTAAGCACATTGTGCTAGAAGTGGACTCCTTGTTTAAAGGAACAAGTTTTATGTTGTCATTAACACACTTTCTTTAATATAGGGACAGCTAAAGGTTTCCCTGAAATAATGTCTCTATAAATAGAAATTAATCTATGGAGTATATGTGACTCTCAGTTATCATGTAGATTGCACCTTTGTCTTGTTTATAATCTAAAATGTGTTACCCTTCTCTTGTATGTTGTTCTGTATTGCTAATATTGTGATTCTGCAGGCAAAACCTACCGTATTCGTGTAAGCAATGTAGGAATATCAACCAGCTTGAACTTCAGAATTCAGAACCATAACTTACTTCTAGCAGAAGCAGAAGGATCATACACTGTGCAGCAAAACTATACTAGTTTAGACATTCATGTTGGACAATCATACTCATTTTTGGTAACCATGGATCAGAATGCAAGTTCTGATTACTATATTGTCGCCAGTGCCAGATTTGTGAACCAATCACAATGGCAAAGAGTCACTGGTGTAGGTATTTTGAAATACACTAACTCAAAAGGAAAGGTACATGGCCCTCTTCCAGAAGCACCACAAGATGAATTCGACAAAACCTTCTCCATGAACCAGGCTAGGTCTATCAGGTTTGTTTTCAATCCTAAGTGCACTTCTTAACTAGTGTCATGAAACTGCAACTAGATCTAAAACTTCTCTGCCACTTACCGTTTAGTATTATGGTCTACACTATGTAGGTGGAACGTTTCTGCCAGCGGAGCTCGCCCAAATCCCCAAGGCTCTTTCAGATATGGCTCAATTAATGTGACAGAGGTATACGTGATCCAGAACTTGCCACCAAGGATGGTGGCAGGAAAACAGAGAACAACTCTTAATGGGATATCATTTGTTAATCCTAAAACACCAATCAGACTTGCTGACAAATACAAATTGAAGGATGTATATAAGCTAGATTTCCCTACTACACCACTAACAGGACCTCCTAAGATGGAAACCTCTGTAATAAATGGTACCTACAGGGGATTTATGGAAATAATATTTCAGAACAATGATACCAAGGTGCACACATATCACATGAGTGGATATGCCTTTTTCGTTGTTGGGTATGATCTGGCCTCCTCTTAATAGTTCTCATATTCAAATACGAAACTGAGAAACTCTTTTCTTTAACTTGACTTTTCACTAATGCCAACTTGCAGGATGGATTATGGTGTGTGGTCAAATAATAGCAGGGGCACTTACAACAAATGGGATGGAATTGCCCGTACCACAACACAGGTAATCATCGATATGTTTCGAGAGTTTCTCTGCTACGTGATATAAGTAGGCCAGGCTTACAGTCCTTTTATGAATATGCAATTAGTCTGCATTATTTGTTTGTCGACCTTTTTATTGGTCCTAAATCAGGAAATTGAGACTTTTCCCTTTTCCTTTTGGTGCCAAGAGAACAAAACGTAGTCTATGGGCCGGGACTGCTGAAATAAGGTTGAAAGTATGCATATGATATATGCTACCTGAAGGAAAAGGCACAACACTATTTAGACTATAATATTTTCTGCATCATGTTAAATCACAGATGTATGCCTTCACCAAACTTCACTATATTCTGGTTTCTATCTCAATGACACTCCATACAACTCCATGAAATCAATTCTTTTCTTGCTTGTATAGCCTTAATAAGATGACTACTTCATAAATTGTATGGATTACAAATCTCATTTGCTTGTGGTTGTCATGTTAAAGGGACCTTAATATACTGTTATAGTCGTTTGTTATTTTTGAAATGTTGTGCTTGGCTGTAGTTCCTGGTTTCATGCCGTGTCTTCAAAATGTCTATCTTGTGACAATTCTCTCATTTCTCATATGCTCCACAGGTTTTCCCTGGGGCATGGACATCAGTCTTGGTCTCCCTTGACAATGTTGGAATTTGGAACTTGAGGACAGAAAACCTCGACTCGTGGTTTCTAGGCCAAGAAACATACATCAAGGTTGTTAATCCAGAGGCCACTAACAAGACTGAGTTGCCAATGCCAGACAATGCACTCTTCTGTGGTCAACTTGCCAAACTGCAAAAGTAAGTGCACAACTATTTTCACCAAAGTGTTTAAGCACAATATCTTGGAATACCTGTCTAAAATGTTTCATTTAATCCTCAGGCCTCAAGATATATCATCCGCAACATCCATGAGAGGCAACGCGTCCAAATTCTTTTTCATGATGATGCTGCTGGTATCTGCAATCTTTTCTGTGTTCCAATAGGAAACTTTTCATTACTTTGTTTTGTGTTGCACGCGGGAGCCTGGCTTTGCCTAGTGAGGATTGTTATTGTTAAGATCTTAGGTGTCTAGTCGTAGTTATGTCGATAAAAAAATGCCTTTTAATTAATTAATTTGACCTGTAATTGTCATTTATTTCCGGTTGTGTCAATTTGCTCCCCCGGATGGTTGTTTAATTTATTTGGAAATTCACACATTCTTTTTAATTGCCTATAATCTATGTAATGGCCACTATTCTTTAAATTTAGTACATTCCACTGTCCCTTTGAGTCTTCCAGTTTGGACATTGTACTCCATAAAACTATGTCACATTATACTGCATGCATAAATTTGTATCCACTTATTCCATGGTCATTTTTCAATCACCCCTGATAACAGAAATTTGTGTGCTAGTGTAAACTTTTTTTAGCAACCTCTTTTATGGAGTTCATTTCCTTTTCATCCACTAATGTCATCTTATTTGCTCTCTAAAAAGCAGCTACTATAAGAGTTTTTCATACATGAGACTTTGAAATTCCAACTTCAAACCACCATTTATACCGGTAAGTTAGATAATAAAAAGGAAACAAAAAAACTTATGGTCAATCCTCATGGAGTCAATAAAATGTTCATTAATACTTGCATTTAACACCTGTTCTCACTTGTATTCTTTTAAAGTGTTACTTTCTTTCATCTACTCACTCAGAATGAAGTTTAAACAATAGACAAATTACAATTCACAAAAAAAAGGAAACAGGACAAAGAAAATTAACCAAATACTTCACAAATTTTGTCTTGACACTAAAATTTGAGAATAATTTGGATATTGTATGAGCTAGCATATGCTTCTCTGGCAGAAAAGAACATTATACCCTTTAAAGGTTGAAATAAATTGTGGAAGGATAATTGGTCGGATATGAGAATATTTGATGACAGACTACCAGCTTGGACTTATTTGCACTACAGCAAATCAAAATCCAATTACAGATAGGCAATAGGAAATGAATCTCCTTTCTTTCTATTTTCACCCCTTATTTCAACAATGTAATTCAACTTGGTGTCATTACAAATAAAGATCGAGTCCAGAAAGTGTTAAACATTATTTTGAATAGGAATGACTGCTATATTCACATTTATTTATGATTGCAGGTTATTATGAAGTAAGCTCGAGGAACCTACTATGAAGCAGAAGTATATATATATATATATCGCAAGAAAATAAGGTTGTTGATGACATGGTTAAACAAGAAAGCTTGATGGGCTAAGGCTAATTCATAAATCATAATCTCCTCGTCGTATGTATTATCTTGTAAAAGACTACTTGGGAACTTGTTAGCCAAGAAGTTATAAATTAAACTGTGTACATAGTATAGTTTATATTAATGTGATATCTTTTTAACCATAAAAAGAGTTTGGAACCAGAGTTAACCCCTGTAGCTTAGTGCATGATGTACAACCTTTCGTTGGCTAACAAACTATAAACTTATGAATTAAAATCATAGACAAAATAACATAATGTATAAGAATAAATTTTACTATCTTTCCCTCTGTTCCAAAAGCATCGAGGTTAGAGCTGTCAATTTGGGCCGGCCCGACCCAGCCCAGCCCAGCCCGAGCGGGCTTTGAAGTTTGGCGGGCTAGGGCGGGCCGGCCCGAATTTTAGTTGGGCCACTAAATGGCCAACCCAGCCCAGCCCTAAGCGGGCCGCGGGCTGGCGCAGCCCAGCCCGCCTTTTTTAAAATATATTTTTTATAATTCTTTTCACTCTAAATTCTCATCGAGGATTTAAAGAATATAAATATTTACAAGATATTAATCATAATTAATAGTAAATATCAAGTTTCAAGTCCACATGGACCACATACCAATAATACATAATTAACTAATTATATACTAAGTCTAAAACACAAAAAAAGAGCATAACATATTAATATTCATTCATTTAAAGTTCTAAGTCAAAAGAATTGATGAGCTCCTCAAAAAGATTTTCATTGCACGTCGACGCTCATACCACACCTAAGACCACCACACCATCTTTATCAAGCGCATTTAAATCCTCGTGTGGCAAAGTTGTATAAATATCTTCACTGTCATTTACATTTAAAATTCATAAGCAATGATAATTAATAATTAGCTATTTGGGATTGTTGCAACGAGATTTAGCACTTTTTAATAGTTTTACATAATTTGTGTTGGTTTAGTTAGTAAGTCAGCTAGGCAGAATATAAAATAAGCTTTTAAACTTGGTAAGATTTGATGTGCTTGCGAATGGGTATAAAATTATAATTTTTTTATTTGGCCCGCGGGCCGGCCCAGCCCGACCTAGGCCAAGCCTCGCGGGCTAGCGGGCCTACTTGGGTCGGGCTAAAAAGCCTCGGTATTGTTTGGGCTCAAAAAATCTTAGCCCAGCCCCATAGAAAGTAGGGCTAGATCGGACCGGCCCGCGGGCCAAAGCCCAAATTGACGGCTCTGATCGAGGTACAGGATACGAGGGATAGGGAGTTTAAGATTGTTGTTAATGTGGTTCCTTATATTTTGAAATAAACTTGCATATTTAGGTATAACATATACCATTAGTTTTTAATGTTTGGTAATTTGTATGTTCAAAGAATATTTAAGAAATCCTAATCACAAGTTTGCACAATAATTGGAGAGCATGCAGCATAAATTGACTTTTATGTTTTACCTAAATATTCTCTCCGTCCCAAATTAGTTGTTGCCTTTAGCTTTTTCACGTCCATTAAGAAAATCATTAAATATAGTGTGTATTTTACTACGTTACCCCTATTTAATGATTGACTATTAAATTTTGTTGAGAATTTTTTTAATTATTAAGGGTATAGTTGGAAAAGACTAACAATTTTTGTCTTGAAATCTTAAAGTGTCAACTAATTTGGGACACACCATTTTTTCTAAAACGACAACTAATTTGGGACGGAGGGAGTACTATTATATTCAGCCTTAAAATTTTTGCTTCCTTGAGCGGCTGCTTCATGCATTATATTTTAGCTGAAAAAAATAATACTCCAATAAATAGTTGTTCTTTGTCTATGCGAAGTCAAACTTGGGGCTAAATCCGTCACGTGGCTTCACGTGAGGTGTCTAGATTGTCGTAACTCATAAATGTAACACCACAAAAGAGGACTTGTCGAAAATAAAACAATAGTGTACTCATCGGTTAACTCAAAAAGAAGAAGAAGAAAAAAAAAAAAAAAAAAAGAGCTGTTAGTCGCTTCCGTTTAACTTGCCACATAGTATAAATGATTATATAAAAAATAAACTTATTTATTTTACAAATACAAGTGAATCGATTATTTTTCAATACATTGAATACGGGAGGAGAAATTGATACGTTAAAAGTAGCAAGAGAATGAATAAGAGTGATTTTGGTCAAACTACCATTTTGTTTAAGGTAGGCATAAGGCAAAACGACAAGTAAAAAGAACGAAAGGAGATTTGGTACTACGAAGCAGGGTATTCATGGATCGATACGGTTCGGCGTTCGGGCTTTAGCTTATTGGTAACAGTATATCGGCTAACAGTATTTAATTGTGTAAAATCAATACCGTATCGATAAGCTATCCGTTATCGGTGCTTAATTAACGGTTCGGTAACCGATATTACTTGTACTACGGACTACCAAAGTAATGCACGAATTTTCGATGGTCATATTTGTGTACCGCTGCATAGGAAGCTTTCAAACAACCACCAACTAGAACGTAATAATAAGAAATACAAGCTGATAGTAAAGCACAAAGATCCACTTACATTGTCCACTTGTGACAAATTTTTAATGCCTAACATCATTAATTATCACCATCATTGACATTCTTCCACCATTAATTCTATCAAAATTATTTTCTCAATAGTGGACAAATTTCACTTTGCTCCTAAACTTATTTATGCTTATGCAATGCAAAATTAACTCATATATGAGGCATTCAAACTCTTAAACCATGCCAGAGATCTTCACTACCTTCACACTGGCTATACTAAAGCAGTAATATTGTGATGTCAAGTCTACAAACATATTCGTTGATGAGAGCATCATGTCAAAAGTTGCAGATATTGGACTGTCTAAGGCAAGGCCTGAGCTTGATCAAACCCA
The DNA here is from genome assembly GCA_037355625.1 of Petunia x hybrida. Classification (NCBI taxonomy): domain Eukaryota; kingdom Viridiplantae; phylum Streptophyta; class Magnoliopsida; order Solanales; family Solanaceae; genus Petunia; species Petunia x hybrida. The sequence goes on along the minus strand of JBBBVM010000090.1, from coordinate 6,319,828 downwards.
TGTTAGCACAGCCATGAATGGGATTTTTGGCTACCTAGATCCTCAATACTTTAGAAGGCAACAACTTCCATCAAAATTCGATGTTTATTGCTCCATTTTAAAGGGTTAATATATTAATATAAATAAAATAAACTATACAAAAATTATAAAAAATATTTTATCGGTTATCGGTATAGTAACGGAAAAGATATATAAACACCGTTATCGTACCGATATCTTATCGGTATTAGAGATCAATACTATTGCCGAACCGATATACCGTTACACCGATACCATTATGCTTATCGGTAGCGGTTCGATTATCAATACCAATTCGATTTTGCACGCCCCTACTACGAAGCTCTATTGTCTATTTCTATTAGGAGTGAATAGTGCATTGGACGTCGAGCCTAGAGATTTGATACTACAAAGTTGGTTGTAAAAATTTCGCCCAGCGGCCACTTTTAATACCGGTATTTAGTTTGAGGCCACTATTTTCTTTGGTCTTACACTAGAGGCAACTTTTGGGCCTTTACTAAATAAGCATTGACTTAAGTTCTGATCATTGACTGATGTTCTGTCCACAGGGCCCTAGACTGAAGTTCTATCTTTAAAGACTGAACTTCAATTCATATGGCTCTGGACTTAAGTTCTATCTTTAAGGACTGAACTTCAATCCATATGGGCCCTGGACTGAAGTTTTATCTTTAAGGACTGAAATTCAGTCAGCATGGTACTGGACTGAAGTTCTATCTTTAAGGAGTGAACTTCAATCCATATGGCCCTGGACTGAAGTTCTATCTTTAAGGACTGAACTTCAATCCAAGGCCCTGGATTGAAGTTCTATCTTTTAAGCGAAAGTGGCCAGAAACTAAATATTTTGGTATTAGTAGCCTGTGCCCAAAGATCAGTGGCAAAAGTGGCCTTTCGTGCACTTACCCCAAGTTGGTTATCAAGTTTTTTTGCCAAAATAGACAGATTCAGTACTACTGTTATAATTTTAACCATCATAAGAAAATATTATAAAAATGGAGCTCATCAACAAAAGTTGCTATCGACGGTCAGAGGAAAGCTCCTAGCCATCTCCAGCTTTTTACTAGTAATAGATAGATCTGGTAATCACCAAGTACTTTTTCATGAGGACTAAATTTGTAAGATTTTTCCAAATCTGTGAGGTGCCAGAAGTGTCCACCCGTTGGTTATTCAAAAGGGTTTTTTACATAAATATACAAATTTCCATCCTTAATTACAAAAAAATAGCAATATTTATCAAATTACAAAGCATAGCATTATTTTTTTTTTATCAAATTTCACAATAATCAAACATTTCCCTGCATTTCCCCAAATTACTCATTTACTCTCTCTTCCTCCAAGACACAAGCACCCTCCCCCGACGCTGCCTATCCACCCCACCCCCGACCCCCACCACCCCAACGCCATCACCCCCATCCCCCAGATCCAATAGTTCCTCACCTTAAGGTTCACTCAAATGAAAAAAATGAAACAAAACCCAACATAGGATCAAAGAGTGAGCATTTCGCCGGTCATCGGAGTTTTAGTATTCGAGCATTGCTCCATATCTCGACTGCTCCGATCCGATCTGGTTGTTTGTTACACGTACAGGGATCTAGATCTGATGACCTGATGACGTAGACGGTCGTAAAATCCAATATAAATGATTTGACTGAAGATATTGCTGCTTTAAAAGAAGAACAACAAGGACTTGTTCAGCGTATGAATCATATTAAACAAAGTCTACTTGATGAAGCTGCTGTTGAGCCTACTGGTGCTTTTTCTTCTCGCCTTCGTCGCCTTTTCGGCGATGAAAATTGATACAGTTGACTACATTCTGGAATGTTCTAGTATTTTATTTGAATTTATGGATTGTAAGGATATTTCAATTGGCAAAATGTTTGGGAATCTGCTCTCAGCCGTTTCTGTTTCTTTAGATTTGTTTCATTTTTGTTCCGTTTCTGTTTCTTCAGAATTGTTCAGATTTCGTTTCTGTTTCTATTCCTGTTTGTACAGATTTTTCAGATTAATAAATTTGAACTCTTATTTTCTATTGCTCACGACTGATGGCGTTGAAACAATATGATACAGTTTGAAACATCGTTGAAACATTGAAACAATTGTTGCAACAGTTTGATACATCTGAAACGATGTTGAAACACTATGATACTGTCTGAAACGACATTGAAACAATCTGAAATAACTGTTGAAACAGTCTGATACGGTCTAAAACGGGAGTTGATACAGTTTAAAATAGTATGATACAGCTGTTGACACCCAATTTTGTCCCGAAATTTTAATCAAATTATCTAATTACTGGACAATTTTAAGAATTAAACGTAATTGATTAATTTCTGAAGAAAATGCCAAATTTTGCAAAGCATAGCTTAATTCCTATCCTACTCATGCAATCCTTTCCTTAGTTTATCCTAAAAAGGGCCAAACGTGCAAATCCTAACTCAAAACTGACCTATCTTTGCAAAATACATATATGCATTACACCCACGCTTATACCATTCCCATTTCAGTACCCGACAACCTATCCCATTTCCCTCTCAGCAAAACCCTAATTCCCCTCTCCCCAAACCCACGCCGTCACCCTCTCTTTGCCATTTCCGGCCACACCCAAACCTCGTCCCCACTTCCCTTGCCACCCCAAACATAGTAATGGTCCCCTCTGAGCCGCGACCCTTTGTTCTCCCCGAAACCAAGACCCCACAGCGTGTAAATCCGATCTACACCGTTTGTTTCTACTCCTTCTCATCATCAAGGGCTCGGATCAAAGACAAATAAGCTTTTGAATTCAAAATCAGAATCGAAAAAGGAATATTCGATTTGATTCGGATTCCTTTTTTGTATTCTGATTTTTCTTTTCAAAGGCTTGTAAAAGGGTCAAAAAATCCGAACGTTGAAAAAGGTATGAAAAGGATTTTCTAGTCTTTTCATATAGATGAAAACCCTAAAGAAATTGCTATATAAATATTGCTTAAGTTCAGTTTTAGGGGGGAGTTTTTTGGGGGACAAAAAAAAAAAAAAAACGGCAGCTTAAAATACATAGGGTTCTGTTTCTCATTTTTTTTGGCTTCCTGAGTTTTGTTTGAATTATCGCTATAACATTTGTGTCGTCGCCTCGTCAAACGAGTCGTCGACCTTGTTCAAGTTTGCTTAGTCGAGTCGCTTCTTCAGCTCTTCACCCCCATTTCACTGCTTTTAAAAAGGTACAATACTCAACTTTTATTGTTTTCTGAAATATATGTACGTGTGTTTAGCCTTATTCTGGTTTTGCTGATGTGAATTTGTGTTGTTAGCTGTAGTTGAAGTTTGAAATTTAATCTCGCTAGTTCAAATTGTTCAGATGGCATGAAAACTGTTTTGAATCGTAAATATTGTTTCATTTGTGTTCTGGAATTGAAGTAAGGATAAGTGGTTATATGCAGTCCTTCCTTAGTTTGGCTATGTAGTTTCTGGAGTAGTGTAGAGGTTCAGGGATGTTTTGATCAGTTTATGGTCAGGTGAGGCTGCAGGTTGCTCAGGATGAGCCTTGGTTTGATTGGTAGCCTGTTTGTGGGTGAGCTTGGTTTTCTGTTCCAGTTCAGGGTGGCCTGATGTGCAGAGGTGGTGTGAGCAGGTGTTGGGTAAAGGAGTTAGGCAGGTATGTTTGTGAGTGTAGAAGGGTATGCAAGGTGTCTGTGGATGCAGGGTTTTAGAGAAGTATTAGTTTGGTTCTAGTGTTGTCCAGGTGTAGAGTTGTTCAGGAGGTCTGTTTGTAGGTGAGTGAGGGAGTAGTTCAGGGTAAGTTGAGGGAGTTGTTTCCAGTCAGTTAGTAGAGTTTTTTTTTCTGGGAGGTAAGTTCTGAGAGGTTCATAGGAAGAAAAAGAAATAGAACAAGAGTTCTGTAAAAAATGCATTGAAGTTATTTTCTTTTTAGCTAAGAGATCACAGCATTAGTGTGTTTGTTCCTGCGACTTGTTTTTCGTGGTATCGCCTTGCCATTATCCGAATCGTCGACCTCATTTAAGTCGTCACTCTTGTTTGAATCGCTTTCTTCAGATCACTGCCCCTTTTCGCTGCTCGCAAAGAGGTAATAACATCGCCTAAAACTCATTTTATGATGTATTTGTGTGTGAGTTTTATTTACAGTCACTAGTGTCACCTCTGTTATTATAGATTTACATGTGCGTGAGTATGAAATGATTGTATGCTGTTTAGAAGCTGAAACATGAAGTGTTGTGTCTCTTTGAAGTTGATAGTTGATTCCTGAAAGACTATAAAGTGGTTGCACCTTGAGTTCGAAATGTGTAAAATATGTGGCTTTATTATGTCTAGTTGAAGTTTTTTTTGTTTTATTTTGCTTTGTCTGGATATTTTCTGATTGCAGGCGGTGCAGGAACCTTGGTTCTTGCACTAATAGTTTGTTTAGAATTCAAAAAGGGTGTTTTGTGGATGTTAGCAGTTTCAGGTGGTGTAGGTGGTTTAGTGAGTTAGGTTCTAGTCTGTTTTAATAAGTTGTTCAGGTGGTGTTTGGAGTGATAGGAGTATGTTTGGTGTGCTGCAAGTTGTTAGGAGAATGAAGGTGGTTCAGTTGTTCAGGGAGTCAAGGAGTTATTCCTGGAAGCTCAGGGTGTTAAGAAGATACCGGATTTCTGTTTTTTTTTGGTGAGGGAAGGAGTAGTGATTCAGGAGGTGGCTTATAGCAGGTATGGGAGTTTGTTTCAAGTTGTTTTAGGTGAGGTGAGGGAATTCTAGTAGTTGTCTTAGGCAGTGAAGTAGAAGAGAAGGGTTCTGGGATAGCTTTCAGGGTGTTGTATGTTTGTTTCAAAGTGAGATCCTTCAGTTTTTAGTTGTCTGCAAGAGGTGTAAATGCAGTAGGGATGTGAGGTTGCGCCTATTTGCTTATCTCTCTAGTGTTGCTAGTTCAGCTCCATTATGTCTTTGTAGTGGGTGCCCTGTTAGTTGTTAGTTGCTTGTTGCCTGAAAGAATGAAGAATGAAAGAAGTTGTTATAGAAGAAAGTTGAATAGAATCAGTCTGGTGTCCTTGTATCTGTCTTAGGATTTATGATCTGGTATGTCTTGGTTGAGTTTTTTTTTCTGACTAGCTTGGTCCTTGCATCTTCCAAGATGTTTAATGATTGAACAGTTTTTCTGTTAAGGATGTAAGCTTGTGATAATCCCTAGTGTGTAATCTGCTTCATCCACTGTTAAAACAGGTTTGAAATGTACTTGTTTAAACAAAAGTTGCTCGTTTTGACCATGAAATATAATGGTTTTAATTATTCTCTTAAGGATTCAACTTTCTGCTCACTTTCTTAAAACGTTTTGGTCACATTCTAGTTTGGTTTCAGCATATAAGACAAAAGAGAAAAAATATTTTGTGCATGTTAATAGATAAGTTCAGTTAATTTCCTTTTGGTCTATTGGATACCTTACCACGATTTTAGTATAAAGTTTCCCTTTATGACAAGAATTTACTCTATACTTAATGATTCCATCTCGATAATCAGCCATAAAGGCATTACCTTTGCTTGATTAATTATGTTGAATTGATTGTCTGCTATATGTCCTAATGTTAGGTCTATAGTTCTTTTCTTAAAATCAATTTCACTTGGTTGTTTGCATCTGTATTAGTCATTTCCATAGCTGCGATAAATACTAATCACTCTATATTTTTATTTTTGCATGAAAACACTCCTTGGGAACGAGTTTGAGTTGCTAAACTCACAAACTGGGATGGCTACGTGCATTGGAAGTTATTCGATCCGCTCCGCATTTTCGGGACTTGATATCCCCGAAAATGTAAAAAAAAGAAAAGAAAAGAAAAAAACGAAAATCACAAAGTCCAAGGCTCAATGATTGAGTTTGCGCTTCCGGGTTCTATCTTCTAAACCCCCTCTTTCCCGTTCCCTTTAGAAAGCATGTTTTAGGAAGCCCTGAACCGGACTAGGATTTGCATGTTAGAAACTTGGTAGGATAGTCGCTTTATTGAATTGTTAACTTATCGCATGTTTGAAATGATTATATAATTGCTTATCCCGTTTCTTTGGGACTCGCCAATTAGTTTAAGTTAATAGTAATCTATGGTTAACTATCGAGGGCAAAAGAAATTAAAATTTAACTAAATTATACATCTCCATCTATTATTTATATTTATTTATCCATTTATCAAATCTTTATTTATCTATCTACCCATTTATTCATTAATCGGATTAATTATGCGATATTTATTAATTAAATTATTTATTTAATTAATCTTATTTATTTATTTAATTTAATTAATCATCTATTTATTTTATTAATTCATAATGATTATTTATCTATTCATTTATTTAATCAATTATTATTCATTTATTCTTTTATTTAATTAAATTAATAAATATTAATTTATTTAATTAATTTATCTATCTATTTATTTATCCATTTACCTAAGCGATCAATTAATCGATTATTATCATTTATCTAATTATTTATTTAGTGTATTTTATTTTATCTATTTTATTTATTTATTTAATCTATTTATCCTTTATTTATTTAATTAACTAATCAATCAACCATGTTGCAATTCATCTATTTAATTAATCTTAAGATTTCATTATTTATTTATCTAAGTATCGGCGTAACCAAACCTTATATTATTTATATTACCCCTATTAATTCTATTATCCTTAACAAATTCGTGAAAACCGCCGGATTAACCGCATTTAGCGGATTTTCGAAAGTGCTCCCGCAAGGGACCTTCTTTCGAATTTAACAGAACCGCTTACTCGGAATCTCTGATTTTTAATTTAATTTCATTTCAATTAAAGAATAAATTGCACTCATTAGTTAACCTTAGGTTCCTAATAATCCTTAAATTAGGTGGCGACTCCAAAGAAAACCCTTTGGAATCCCATTTTGTTGGAATATACCCGAAACCTATCTGTTCTTAAAAGAAAGGGTAATTTTGGGGTTCAACAGCGTGGCGACTCCGCTGGGGATACGCAAATGGTTCTAACCAAAAGGCTTTCACGAATTTGTTTATTTGTATTGTTTGAATTGTATGCCGATACTAGTATGCGTAGCTTATTTAATTATTGTGTTTGTATGTTGAAACTAGCATGATTATATCTATTGTTTATTTGCGAGCATGCTTAGTTAATCTAATTGATTGTTGTGTGTCACGAAAAGCATGTCACTACACCCTTATTTGTGCACATATATAAACTGGCATTCCGTTCATACTTCCCCCACTCCTGGGAACCTCTTGCATTTTCACCCCAAATATCCGTGAGGTACGCTCATGCGTACCCGCACTTTCTTCCACTAAAGAACCCTTCTGACGAGTTGGTACACCGGCGGTTGTCGTGGGAATAATTCGACTGCGAGGCCGCTTGCCACTCACCTGTTAGCCTCAACCGTTAACCCACTCTTAGACGGAGCTTTTAGGAGCATGCATGCATTTACACCTTAGTCTGGACCCGGTCCTTGGTACCGCCTCCATAGTTAGGAAACCGCCCTTACGTCAGCGGGTTCTTGAAGCCCAATGACAATGCATATTATGTGTTGTGTGATAACGAGACCTCAGTCCTAGCCATGTTTTGAGCAAAATCAGATTTAGAATTTTGTCTCCCATTTTGTCTTTTAGGTTCGAAAGTGGAAGAATTTAGCAGAATTTTGTGAACAAGACAGAATTGCAGTTTTGGGAAAGTTAGGCAGATTTGGTTGGTTTGTGTTTTGGAGATGGGAGTAGTGAGATCTAAGAGGCGAAGCCCCTGGTGTCTTTAAAAGGATCAGTGGGGTCCCTCTCGTGAATGGCTTTGCGTGTGTGCAGGCTTATGTTGACTGACCAGCTGCAACTTTATGAAAATTGAAGTATGCTTGTCGCATACTAGGAGAGTGAAGCCCCTGTGTCTATAAACGACCAATGGGGTCCCTCCTTGAAGACCAGTGCGGTCTTGGCTACCTAGGAAACTGAGAGGCCTGATTAAAGCCGAGGACCAGTGAGGAGCCCTATGAACAAGGTCTGTGAGCCTTGCAAAACCTAGGAAGCTGAGAGGCTTGACTAAAGCCGAGGACCAGTGAGGTTTTTATTTTTGAAAGGCCAATTGGCGCCGTTCATGATTTGCAGTCTGGTATTGTGAAGGCGGTTGGAAATTTCACTCCTGGATGTTGTAAAATAATTGGGAGTTGTGATTGGAGGAGTGTGGTTGTTTGCAAAAGCTATGGAGGATTGTTTCGGGTTTTAGGCATTTGGGTTTAGAATTTTGTGCAGATGTTGTGGAGAGCATGAGCTGTGTTAAAATTTCGAGTTGACACCAACTTTTGGAAGTTAGTTGGGATAACGGAATTGCAGTGTCAAGGCGGAGAGATGATTGTTATCAATTATTGTTATTATTTATTGCTTACTCTAAATCTGAATTGCTTAAAACTGGCATGAACTATTTTTCGTTACCGTTGCGCGTCTTAGGCCCACCTCTGGCACAAAGAGGCACCTTACATGGTAGGAAGCGTTCGCATTTTTATTTACGCTCAATTACTTGTGGTTTCCACATGTCAAATTATCTGTCTAATATGCGATTACTTGCTAAATATGCGCTGCTCGCTTGAAATTTGTTGGTACTAATTGCACTGTGATTAAATTTGTTCAGCGGTATGGTAAGGTTAACGTTATGAAGTCATTTATCTATCATCTGAATTCATGCATACCGTTATTTTAAAATACCTTTCAAATGTTATTTTGTTCATCTTAACCCCAGTCTTGTCGTTTTGCAAAATATTATTTTGCGTCATATTTTAAAGTATTCGCAAGTGTGTTTTCCTTTTTGAAAATAGCTTTAGAGCTAAAAAAGCGTTTTCGCATCTGGTTGGCTTTAACAAAATAAGTGTCTTGCTCAAACTTTTGGGTCTTTTCCAGTACGGTCTCAATTTTTCCATTTTGGAATAAGTTGACCCGTCAGTTTCGGCTTTAACAAATTTTATTAAATTCGGTATGCGTTGCTAAAAAGGTTAATTATTTTGAACATCAAGATCAGGACCTATGGCTCGCCAAACTGTTGTGATTGATTTGACTGAAAGTGATGAACTCCACCAAGACAAGGTTAACAAGCTTGAAGCAACCGTAGAAAGTTTGGAGAGGAGACTTGATAGTCTTACTGAATTGGTTGTCGCGCTCATGGATGCTCGCAACCCAGTGCGAAATGTGCCAAGCCCAGGGCCAAGTGCCCAGGAAAAGTGAAATTGGGGAAAATGAGAGGATTAAAAGTGAAATAGGGGGGAAATGGTGGGAGGAAAAGTGAAATAGGGGGAAATGGGAGGAGCAAAAGTGATAGTGGAGGAAATAGAAGGAAGAATGTAAGGGTTTGGTATGTTATGGAAAAATATTGCTATCTTTTTGCTATTTTTGTAATTATCTTGTGTTTTCCTCTATATAGGATAATTTTACTAAAATGTTGCTATGTTTGGTAATTAAGCTCTAAAATTTGTACTTTTATGTAAAAAATCCTATTCAAAAGTTGTGGATAAATGGGCCGACAAGTCTAGTTCCAGAATGGTGTAAAAGTTGTAAAAATTTGGCTCCATAGCCTGTTTGCACCGTGCTAAATAAATACTAGCCAGCGGTGCAAAATTATTTAAAAACTAGCCAGTTCCGGACAAGTTTTAGTATTTTATACTAGGACTTTGAACACCCAGTATTTAAAATACTGAGATCACTTAAATACTAATTCAAGTATAAAATACTGGGGCTTTATATATAAAGTTTCAGGGACTTTGAACATGAATCCCAGTATAAAATAATGGGACTTTGAACATGTTAGTTTAAAGTTCCAGCATAAAATATTGAGACTACTCTGGAGTGTCTGCAAACGCTAATGGAGTGTAAGTGTGCGCACAAATTTTTAGCTATTTCACAATTAATTTGAAACAAAGGATAAAACTCAGTTAGGGCATCCAAAATTGGCTAGTTATCAATTTTTCCAGTAAAAAGTATACAAATTTCACGTGGGAAGCCTATTTTAGGCGTGCTATTTAGATTTTAGTCATTTTTAAAAATTATTTAGTTTTTAATCATTATGTTGAACTTCAAACCTGAAGTTCTTAATTTAAAATTTTCCTATGTCTAACTTCAAACATGAAGGTCTGAAATTAACTTCAGAAACTTGAACGTCTGAAGTTAGGCTAGAGGATTCCCAACTTCTGAAGCGGCTTAAAATTAAATAAGTTAAAAACTAACTATATCTTAAATGACACACCTAAAAGAGGTTCTTTTTGCACTTCCCCAAAATGAAGTTTATGTTATAGGCCAAATTATAAAATTTTGACTAATAATCCAAAAGAAATAAGAAAGAATTATAGTTCAAACATGTTTTTATGTCATAATACAACACCATGAACAACAACAACATATCCGGTGACATCCCACAAGTGGGGTCTGTGGAGGGTGGATGTAGGCAGATCTTATCCCACCAGAATGAGGTGGCTATTTTCGGAAGATCCTTCGCTAAGAAAAATATTTTTGAAAACTTATTTTGAAAAAAGGTGAAAGTTTTCCATGGTAAAGCTTACGGCATTACGATATACTGAATATTTCTTTCTCCTATTTTTTACTTTGCTTAATTTATTGAGAAGACGAAGTGGCTAAGGCTCAACAGACCAAATAGTGGATTTGGAGCAACAAAAAAATAGTATGCTCAATTGGCTAATACTGAGCTATCCTTAAAATGAAGTAACTGGCTCGATGCGCTAAATGAGAGAAAAGCCAGAGAACTCGATATATATGGCTAATCAAGAAGCAAGAAGCACAGGGTGATAGAAATCGTAGAGATAATATACAATTGGGCTGGCTAGAGCCTAGAAGTCGGGCAAAGTTCAAGAATAGCCACTTTTGTCAGTGGTCTTGGGTTTGAGGTCACTTTTTTAGTGGTTTTTACATGAAAAACTATTTTTTTGAACTTCAATTCTTGTGGGCTGAACCTACAAGGGCTGAACTTTTAGGCATAGATGCGTAAACTTCAACCCCTGTGGTATGAAGTTCAGCCCACAAGGATTGAAGTTCCAAAAAATGGCATCTCATGCAAAACCAATAAAAAAATGGCCTCAAAGCAAAGACCAGTGGCAAAATTGGTCTCTGAACGAAATTTTTACCTAGAAATTGAGAGAAAACTATAACATCCTAAGGCAAGAAATGTAATGGGAAGTTTACATAAATATCTATCCATCAATAAATATTTACTTTTAATTATCAATAACTTTTTCTATCCAAAAACTTTATACATAAATATATATTCGAAATTTTTCAAAATATATTAAATATATATCCAAAATTTATATTAAATATATATCCAAAATATATAATATTAAATATATATCCGAAATATTCAAAAAATATTTTAAAAAGGAAAAATGGTTATGTGGCGTAATTTTTCCACAATTCCCAGAACAAGTGATTTGCAAGTGTGTACTTCTCTGCTTCATCAACGAGCTTCTTCACTTTCTCATTACTTGGGTCGTTGGCCAAAAGAACTGAGATATTCCATTCATTAATCTATGGTGCTCCTTTATATTTGTTGGCAAGTTCAAACCCATAATAATTTCCTGGAGATTTCACTTATAAAATTTCGAATTCCAGAATAATTTTCTGAAGATTTCACTTATATAAGTCCAGTTCCCAGTATAATATCATGGAGATTTCACTCATACAAGTTTAGTTCCCAGGATAATATCCTGGAGATTTCACTTATACAAGTTTAATACTCAGTATAATTTCCCAGAGATTTCACTTTTATATACAACAAGTTCATACCCTTGGATAATATCCTGACATTTTCACTTGTTCAAATATTTTCCTGGGGTTTTAACTTATTATTATTTTGACTATTCCTGATCTGAATACATTTTTCCTGGAGTTCGACTGATTATTCAGTGGTTTGGATATCTTTTTCCTTGCGTTTGTATTGATTATTTTTTGATCTCGATCTGTTTTCCTGGAGTTCTGAATTGAAAAAGAAAAGGCGAAAGCTCTGTAGTTACCTTTCCTCGTAATGAAGAAAAGGAAGAAGAAGCTGGAAGACATGGGAGATGCATAATGTTTTTATTCTTAGGGTATTTCAGTCCTCTTATTATAAGTGGCTAGACTTCAATTAATTTTGAAATAATAGATATCAATCTCTTAGCATGTACAAAAATGGCTATTCCTCAATTTCCCCCCACACTCAGACCTAAATAAGCCCATCTCAATGCAATTATATACTCCCTCACCATTTATATGACCATCTTTTGACTGAACATTATGGTTTTAGAACGAAAATAATACTTTTGAAATTTGTGGTTCTAAACAAGCCAAAATATTTATGTCGTTTAATTTTTTTGAAGCTTGTGGTTTTAAATATGCCATAGTGTTTGTATGACTACAAATGCTTTCAATTAATGGTAAAATAGGAAATTCAAGTTAAATTATCTCCAAATTTAAAAAGTGATAGTAATTCTTTTCGAAAAGAGCTAAAAAAAATATGGTCATATAAATTGGAACAGAGAAAGTATAGTGAGCACTTGAATTTTAAAAGTATATCATTTTAATTTCTAACTTTAGCGGTGATAATTAATAAGCACCTCTCTATCTCTAAATTTTGACAATGTAATTTTAGATAGAACACGAGTGCTATATGATAGGATTAATAAGAACTTGTATCTCTAACGCGCATACTCCCAAGTCCCAATTACAAATTAAGAAAAGGGGAAACATAGAAGAAAATATATTAAGAAGCTGCGGTGAGAGTATCCATCTGTAATTATTTCGACTGATCATTTCGGTTATCCGGTAATATTTTTAGTATTTCTTTTATCTATATGTCACTTTAAAATTATCTCCCTAAAATCTCTTTATCTTTTTCATTAACTCAAGGAAATTCTTTTATCTATATGTCACTTTAAAATTATCTCCCTAAAATCTCTTTATCTTTTTCATTAACTCAAGGAAAGAAAAAATAAATTAATAAAATACTAAAGCAGCTATACAATCAATCCACGGCAAATCGGCATTCATTAGGTTATAGATTACATTCAGATATAATAATTAACCTAGTACAGTCAAACCCCTATATGGCCGCTATAGTAAGGTGTTGTTATACCTGAATACTGTCATTTGACATTTAGATCTCATTTAGTTATTGTAGTCAAAAAGTTCGGGGAAAAAATACATGTTAAAATTTAATATCTCAACAGATTTTCATATTTTATTGATTAAAATTTGAAAAGGTTATACATTATTAATAAATCTATAACTAGTTGTACTGTACCAATAAAAAATTAAAATCTAAGGAACATATGCATTTAAAATTAATTGAAATTGTAAAAAAAAATCAAGTTTTACGTAAGAACTTTTATGGTAACGAATATAAAAAGACTAATTCCACTGGATACCTGCCACCATCCACCAGCAACCTATACCATGTAACTCTATCCACCAATATATATATAGTATATCTTTTACAAAATATTATTACGCAATATTTGACTACGACCGTTATAAAGAGGTAATTTTATAAAGAGTGTACCGCTATAATGAACAACATTGCTGTTATAGGTACAATGTTATTATAAAGATGTAAAATATAACATAAAAAATCGATTTGGGAGAAAACTAAACCGTTATATTAAAATAATGATATAGCGAAAGCCTGTTATAGAGAGGTTTGACTGTATTACATACATCCTTGGCCTTTGTTCATTTCCTCCAGTAAAAGTAATCGAAGAATTCAGCATAATCAATAATCATTTTATTGGCATAGACATTTTCATTGATGACATGAAACAGCACATATAGGCTAATGGCTATAGCTGTGCTTTTTATGAGTACTAGTAGTATTTGTTATTGTCACGGGTATAGTGTCAAGGAATTTAAATTCGAAATATACTTGGATTAGGATCAACAATATTCCGTTGTATCTATCTCAAAAGCTTGTAAAGTTCTACAAGTGTATTAATCATGTATATCACAAGTTATAGATATTTTTGGTCTTAATCAAAATAGGTCAAGGGCGCGTCGAAATCCACCCGTGGAAGGAACTTCGGTGGTCGAAGGCGAAGTCTCACAGAATGAGATTTGGGCATCTTTGGAAAAAAGAAGTGACTACCTTACTTAAGCAATTCTTCTTATTCTTATTCTTTCTTAGCTGAAGTTCCTATATTGGTTTTTTTCTTTATGGCTTTCTTAGGGCCCTCTGTCTTCAGAACGGCCAGTAGCGGACTCAGGAATTTTACTAAGGGATATCAAAATATACAAAAGTAAAGGTACGAAAAAAATTAAGGGGACTCAACAATGCCATATATACATAATTTTTTTACCCTTTTACACAGTGTAATTTTTCCGCAAAGGAGTATCAATTGATACCCCTTCGCATAGGGTAGGTCCGCCACTAGATACACCAAGCTCTTTTTTGAGAATCTACCTTTGTTTGCTATTCTCTTTTCCGAGAGTTTACACTCACTAACTAGTAAATACAGATTCAGAATTTAAATTAGATGAGTTGGAGCTGTAAATTCTTTACCACTAATGAACCTATTAGACTTCTGCGGTTATATCAGTTTAATAATTAATATTTGTGGAAATAGTGTGTCCATATATGTAGTTCGAGTGAATCCATTGTAGAGTAATTAAGTAAACCAGTAAGCTAAATTTTTTATGCTAGACCAGTGATGCAAACGAGTTTTTAGGGTTGCAAAATGTCTATCCACTATAGAAATATTCCCGAATCTTTTTGTTTCATATGTAATTTACGGTAAATACTTACCCACACTGGTTGTATACATCCAACCAATAGATGCACGTCATTTGTTTACGAATACACTCTTCATAATATACATTCTCTCTTCATTAAAGCACTTTACCATGGTTAATTGTTATGGTTAGGTGTATACACCCAGTGTGGGTAAGTTTTTTCCTGTAAATTACTTGGGATACAATAGAAGCTGTGGTAGAGTAACAAAGCACTCCTATATAATACTAGTAGTACTGTTGAAAATGAAGCATTTTTAGTCTGCGAAAATGTAGTGCTAAAAGCAAAAAGTGATTATTAAGGAGGAAATAGGACACTGTTCAAGCAAATGTTGAGACATTGAAGCCTAATTAGTACACTTCAACAAAAGGATAAAGGAAAGAAATTAAAGTCTAAAAATACACCTCCACACGCTAGGAAAGTCACATTAATTGGTAGGCTACAAAGAAACCAAAGAGTTAGACTTGGCTGGCTATAGCTTATATAGCTTCTGCATAATCTCAAAACCTGTGTCCCCTTTTGATTCTTTCAGTAAGGGGAGACACTAACGTTGGCTGAAGTAAACAAACCATCTTTCATAAGTACATCTTCTCCATCCTATGATCAAATTAGAAAACAAATGTAAAAGAGCTAAAAATGTGATCTTCATACAATATTAAACAACAACATAATGAAGAAGATGCATGTTAACACGTACCTGTTGACGCAGATTTGTCTTCTTAACAGTCTGATCAGGCATGAGACCAAATTGAATGTGTGGAAAATGGGCCCACTGCGTCATCAAGAAAAAGAAAGAAAGTACAAACTTAGTTAAAACACATAGAAACCCTCGTACTTAGTTATCCAGATTTGATGTCCAACATAGAATTTCTATCCTTCACGCTTTCAATTTAAATTAAAAGAACCTTAAATAACTTTGTATATATAGTACTACATAGTACTCCCTCCGTTCCAAAATGGTTGTCATAATTTGGATTTCGAGAGTCAAACGAGTTTAATTTTGACCGTAATATTTTCATGTCTTTTAAATATTTTGAATTATTAATTATTGTGACTTATAGTACTTTTTATATAGTTTCTAAACATATAAACATCGTTACAAAAAACTTAAAGATTATATATGTTTAAATTCACGGTCAAAATGAACTCGTTTGACTCTCGAAATCCGAACTACGACAACCATTTTGGAACAGAGGGAGTACTATAAATAACCAAAGAGGAGAACCCTAGTCTATATAAATGAGTGATAATAGCAGTAGTAATACATTTTTAGCAGCGGCGCTGAAAGCTTCTCTATGGCTAATATCAGGATTCCCTGCTTTTATGCGTTGGATCTCTTCCCTGTAGAAAATTGGAAAAATATAATTACTTTTATAGGTATGATACATGAGTATAAAAGAGCAGCCGGTGCACAAAGCATCCCGTATTCATGCAGAGTCCGAGGAAGGACCCCACTCCACCAAGGCTCCCATTTATATGATCCATAAGTGTATTTGTTTAAAAAGAAAGTCTGGTAACAGTGAGGAAGAAGCTTATGATTCTTACTTAATAAATCGGTTGTAAGCGGAGGGAACTCGCTGTCTCTTCTCAGGAGCTGTACATTTAACAGAAGATCATTAACCAATGGATGCACTTTCTTGTACATAAATCTTCATCATTTCAAGCACATATAAAGATAAAATCATGGGCCTTTAATAAAAACCGAACAGATAATACATGTCATCTTTAGTTCCACCTATCTTCATAAAGGAAAGTCATGAAAGCAAAACTCATAAGTATATGTTCAAGAAAAAAGATAGTCCATCCATTTTGTGATAATGTTTGGCTCGACTCGAAGTTTAAAGAACGAAATTAATTGAGGCTTTTAGAACCGATGGTCTTCAGCATGTCATGAAGCACAATAATATAAGGTTAAAAACTTAAAGTTATTTTTATTTTCAAATTAAATATAAAAAAGGTGTTATCCTTTTATGTCTTAGAATTTCTCACGTCTGTTAATAACGGGTGGCCTAGGAAGATCATCAAATCCAGTGCGAGCAGGTAGGACAAAATCAGTAGAGTTACTCTGATTCATCAAGAAATTTGGGGTTGCGTTGGTAATTTCTTCCTGCAAGCCAGTATATTATCAGTTTTTTGCCAACAAATTGACAAATTCAAGAATTCTAGACCTAAAATAGTGATTCTTTAACATACATACCAGAAGATTATGGGAAGGAGAGAAGTAACTATGACCAAAATGAAGCTGATGATGATGATTAGCTGAAGGCAGAAGCACACGCATATTTACTGGCAAAAGATTAGTGCAGTGGCCACATCGAACCGTCACAGTCTTGAACAAACTTGTGCACGGAACACTTACCTAAGAATTAATCATCAAATTAAAAACCATCATGGTTAGAACCACAAAAAAGGATAAATCATGTTCTTACTTTGAAACCTTCCTTTTTTATCACTAAAAATATTGTTGGTAAATTGAAACAAACTTGAGCAACAAAAAAGAAAAAAGATAGAGAGGTAGTAAATGTTAAAAAAAATGAACAAAAAGGTGTAAACCGCAACAAACCCTATAAAGACCTAACTTGAATTCTTGATTGACAAAGAAATTAGATGGAGAAAAGAGAAGTGAGAATATACCGCGAGGACAGTGTCACAGATGTTGCACTGGACATAGCAAAGCTGCTCGGAAGGAGGGAGGTGGTCCAATGACAAAGTAGAATTAGGAGTTGAAGAGGACATAACTCTCTTTCTATTTTCACTAACTGATTGGTTGATTGATCCTATGTGATTGATTGATTTGATTTGATTGATGGCTTTGACAGATTATATTCACCACTAAACTACCCACCCCCTCCTTGGATCTGTTATTATCTTGATAATATCAGAATAATGAAAACAAAGTACAAGAAAAAGGAAGTAGAGAAAATCCACCAAATGAGAGAGGAAAAGAGAGAGAGAGAGAAGTGAAAACCCTATTTATTTCCCTCACTTGCATCACTCTCTTTTCTTGGTCCTGTTTATAGCTAGGTCATGGATGTTGCTTAGACATGTATCAATATGATGGATGTTATGCATATTGGACAATGCACATGCATGGATGTATATGTGTTATGCATACATTTATGGAAGTAGTAATTGATCACCTTTTTTTCATTTTTATGAATAATAAGAAAAGAACATGTGTGGTTGGCATTCCCAATGTATGTTATGAAAGGCAGAAGGCGGCAGATGTGGGGGAGAGGAACTAGAAAAGGACGTTTGCATGGTGCGATATAAAGCTCTCAATTCACTTGTTATTTTCAAAGTTCGTAGTTTTAGATTGTATGGTTTCACTTTTTCACTGCAGATCATTTTTTTTTTATTTAACAAAGTGTAAACGTTATTATTGAAATTCGTTTACACTATTAAGTCATTCATCTAAGTGATATCTACAAATAAACGTTCGTATTATACGAAAAAGTAACCTAAAGAGGTGGCTGAGCGAGATTTTTATTTGGAGTTTTTATTATCTAGCTATATTCTTGTTTCATTATTGATTATTATTTTCTTACATTTTCAAATTCGTTTTCAAAACTGTATTTGTTGAGCCGAGAATCTTTCGAAAAAACCTCTCTATCTCACTCTAAGTAGAAATAAGGTATGCATATATGTGGAAAAAACCTCTCTATCTCACTCATATTGAATATGTTGTTGCTAATACGATAAAAATCCCTAATTTTTCCATATATATGTAAAGTTTTGAATCTCCTTAGCTAGACACAGGAGAAGCATAGAAGATATGTCTAAATCTGAAGACCCAAGTGAGTACATATCTTAAAAGTCCACAGTAATAAAATCCCTGCAAGGGTAAAATGTGTAATTGAGAATTCTGCCATAGGTCAAGAACATACTTATGCCTTCTCCCTACTTCTAAAAATCTTCGCGTGCGGCCATTGCCTGAAAAATAAGATATATAATCTCATATACTCCCATGTTTAAAATAGACTAGTACTTATTATAAAAATTGCATCTACATTACAGTACGTATATACATAGTCCATAAATCCTATAAGTAATTTTGATAGATAATACGAAACCCTAGAAAAAGCCTTTTACAGAGCTTTCTTGTGACCACTGGACAATAAGCCACATTCCACATTTAATTGCTATGGTAATATGTCCAAAGAACCCTACACACCACCTTTCGTCTCCGTTCCCGCCTCCCTAGGGTTCCACACTTGATATATGAAATGAATGATCATGGTTTTTTCACATTATATTGCCATGATTATGTGATAATGTGTAACACAGAACTAAAAGCTTACTTTTGATGATTTGACCACTCATTTTCTTATGTGTTCTTACACACTCTCTCCTCTTTGCAGAAAATGAATTCAAGTCAGTGAAAAAAACATCTCAGTAGTGTCAACACAGATCCAGTAATACAGCTTTACCGTCCTATTTTGTCCTTTCCTAGATTTTTACTTTCTTTTTTGGCTAACTCGGTTTACATCCATTCATTTTCCTTTTGCACGAGTTCCCACACTTCCTACAAAGTTTTATTTTCACTTAGAACCCTAACTTTGCTTTGAAAAGATAGTTGCTATTTTCTGTTCACAAAATGTGTAGCTGTCTACCCATTTAAAGACCATCCATGTCCATCACTGTTATTTTAAGTTCTTCAACAAGTTCATGGTGTTTTTTTTTTTTTTTTTTTAATCATTGTAACTGTGCTAGTCAGCACCACTATATGTTTGACTGCAATGTATTTTATGTGAAAATAATTAAAATACATTGCTGGACTTTATCTTTTCCCCTAGAAGTGAATAGAAATAAAAGCAATTGCCAAACAAATTGGACATATCATACGTTTGCTATTTTAAAAAAAAAATCAATCTGAGTCACTATTTTATTTTGATACTATCAGAAATAAGGTGTTTTCGAATGAATTTCGTCCAAAGAAACGACGACGAAAAAAAGTGATTTTTCAATGTCGCTCAGACAGAAAAGTGTCTGTCGAAAGAAAGATTTTCAAGAACATTTTTCGACAGACTTCGATGGATAATTTAAGCCACGAACGAATTATATGTTCTTACGACGGCTGCCTTCAAATTTCTATTTTTAAAATAATTTTTTATATCTAGTGTCGATGGACGTCTGTAGGAAAAATATATATGTTATATCAAATAAATGTTCTGACAGACACCGTCAAAAATTCGGAATTCTTGAATTTCTTTAAGGTAATTTTCGAATGGAGTCCGTCGAAAATCCATAAAAATATGGGCACTACAAGAAAAAAGTTGTTTTCCGACCGCCAATATGGTCGGATAATGGCTGTTCGCACAAAGGCATCCGACCGACTCGGTCCGACACATCGACCGCACTTCGGTCAGACAACGGTCGCATAGAAGATTTTCTGGAAAATTTTTTTGAGCTATCCGACTGATTTGGTCGGAGATTGTATTTTCTGGGAAAAAATTTCTTCAATGTTCTGACCGCGTCGGTCGGATATTGTAATTTCTGGGAAAAAAATATCCAGATTTCGGACCGATTCGGTCGGAAATCAGGGTAAAACATACAAAATAAAAGCTGTAATTAGAGCTCCACCATGTGTAAATACAGTAAAATCCAGCA
This sequence comes from Petunia x hybrida, assembly GCA_037355625.1. Taxonomy (NCBI): domain Eukaryota; kingdom Viridiplantae; phylum Streptophyta; class Magnoliopsida; order Solanales; family Solanaceae; genus Petunia; species Petunia x hybrida. The sequence continues at coordinate 6,299,482 of JBBBVM010000090.1, read as the reverse complement.
CCCAGTAAACAATAGGCTTCTACAAGCCTTAATATTTGTCTAAACAAGGCTTATTGCCTTTAAGCTAAAACTTTAACAATTTACATAACATCAACACTTCATAACGATTCAAACAAGTTAAACAACTTAACAACAACAAGTCTAACAATCAAAGAAGTTTAACAAAAACAAACCACAAGTCTAACACATGTCTAAAATATCAACAATCCATTATTACTACTCCATTGCCTCAGAACTATACTCGGAACTAGACTCAGACGACGAGTTGTATTGACGTTTGCTCTTGCCTTTCCCCCTGATCTTGCTCTTTCTCTTGCTCTTGCTCTTGCCCTTGCCTTTCTTCTTTCCCTTGTCCGAATTATCACACACAAAGTTCTGCATCATTTCCCGCATGGCTCTCATATTTTTTGCATTACGAAAATGACCTTCTTCACTCTTCTCTTAAGCTCTTCGATTTCATTGCGCAACGAGACTTCCACTGATGGATTAATTGAACTAGGAGGAGTGTAAGTGCCAAACAAACCTGAATTTAGACGATCCGAGGTATACTGCGATCCAAGGCCGTATGCACTTTCCTTCTTTACCCCGCCATTCACCTCCAACCATAGTGCGGTTTCCTCCTCTAGTGTCATTGGAGCTAGGGTACTGCTACCACACTCGGATGCCTGACTTGCCATCCTTTGTTCATAAGCCACTGTAGCCTTTTCGTGAAAAAAATTTAATAACAAGAATTAGATTTACAAATATTGACGGATTATAGAAAAAGTTTGAATTTAATAACTTACATATGCCTCTCTAGCGCATTCCTCGGCCCACACTACTTCTCCTTTTTTGTTTCTGTATATATGTCTCTACTTAAAAATTTCGGACACACGTACTGGCCGCCCTTCTTCCTTTGCCTACAAAATTAAAAAGATGACAAGTTAGATAGAAAATTAATGAGAGTCACATAAAACAATACATATAATAATTAATAAGTTACCATTATCATCCGCTGAGTCGCTGCACTAACTGAACCCCCAGTGTGCAGCGATCCACCATTTTCGGAGGCTCCCGTTGCCTTTCCTTGGGCGCTCTTCTTCTTAAATTCATCACTATCCATGTATTTTAGATATTTTACCCAAACATCCGGGTATATCCAATCAGACTTCTTTCCTTTATCCCAACAATCATACAGGCTACCTTTGACTTTATTTGCGCATTTTCCGAGGAAATTACTTCGGACAACGCTATCAAAGGCATGATGCCCCTTACACTTTGTCTGAAATAATTAAAAATATTAGATTTTAAAAAAAAATGATACTTAACTAAATTATTAAAAAATAAATATAGTTATTACCTTAAAATCATCAAACATGGACAACTTTATATGGAAGGGTACCTTAACCCAGGATGCACATATCTCACTCCATCTAGATCTAATACATACTGTGACTATGGGAGTAGCCACGTGCGATGGAATAAAAACTAGATAAAAATCAGCAGTGTTAATAAATATACTAAAAAAATTAAACTTTACAGTAGTATTAAATAGTTAATAACTAAAAAAAATAATACTTACCCACGACTACCCTCAGGATAAATCCTCACCCTCCCGTCTTCATCATATGATCCTGATTCACCAATGTAAAAAGACGAGCTCGGATGATAATGTGGTACAGTAGGTGGTACCGAAGCACCCACAGAGCTCGGATCAGAAGGTGGTATAGTAGATCCAGAAGGAGCAGATGATGAAGGGGATGGTGATGGACTAGAAGATGGTGAAGGCATGGATGAGCTCATGCCATGCGGACGAACAATATCACCAGGAGATGTAGGAAATGGCATGCCAGGGGAAAAGGCAGCGGGATGAGTGAAAAAACAAGGAGCATATGTAGATGGAGGATATGTAGGAAGCATATCAGGTACATGAGCAGGAGGAGTAGTATGACCTGAAGCAGGAGAGGTACTTTGAACTTTTCTTTTCCCCCTAGCCTTCTCCGTAGATGCCATATCTGTAAAATAAGCACAATAAATTAGCAGAATATAAGCAAATTATAAATTTATATGGAATACATTTATAAATTAGTGCTAATAATTGTAGTAAAGTAACAACAACAAACTACGAACATGTCAATCATCATCATTCTTCTCAAGGTCATCGTCTATTTCTTCTTCCTCGCTCGTCTCATCGTCATCAACAAATTCATCCTCGCTTGTTTCAACGTCATCCATATATTCATCCTCCTTGTTTGCCCTAGATGTTCCTTCTAAAAAATTAGTCGTGTTTTTTCCACGTCTAACCACCGATTCATCAAACTCTTCATAGATGCCTTCACTATATTGCAACTGATCGGCTAATTCAATATCTACAATCAAGAGAATGGTTGAAACCTCATTTTGATATGCAACATCTAATACATCATCTACTTCCACTCTTCCTACCGGCTTGCCTTTTAGAAGAGCCCACCAATTGGCCTTGGCTTTGGATTTGACTTTATTCTTTGTCGGTGGATAAGGAACGTACCACACTTGCTTCATATTCTGGGCAATGATGAAAGGATCATAATGTCCATATGACCTTCTGTGATTAACTTTAACTATTTTAGAACATGGGTCTACCCTCGTACCCTTGCGACTCAAATCAAATCACCTGCACCGAAAAAGCACCGATCTTTTACGAAGCCAACCTACTGTAAACTCTATTTCTAAAATCTCCTCAATCACACCATAGTAATCAAAGTCTACATCCTGGTCACCAGTACCACCTTTCACACACACACACACACACCGCTGTTGTTGGTTTTCTTCCCCAAGGATGATTCTTTATTATGAAACTTGTACCCATTAACAAAGTACTTAGACATCCTCTTGTATTTATAATAAGGCCCGTGAGATATATCATGCAATAATGGGAAGTCTATGCCATTATCCAGATTGGGTACCTATATAAAGTTCAAGATAGTTGTACACATTAAACCAACTATATATATTATATTAAAAACTTATGTATTTGTTTATATAACACTTACAAATTCTCTAAACCAATCTGAAAAAATTTCATAACAGCAACAGCGCCAAATTCTCCAACAAAGTGACTGGATGATGCGCCAAAAAAGTACTCATTAGTTAGATTAATGATGAAAATTGAATGTTAGGCGTTAATGTAAAAAAAATCACACTTGTAAAAAGGCGTGACATCGGGACAATTCAACAACGCATGTATTGTAGCTGCTTTTCTATCCCGGTCAGTGAACTTGCATACTTCGGTCATTAACTTCCTCTACCAGGTTGATTGAATACAGAAACTGGTGGATAATTCGGATCATTGTTGTCTCCAACATCATGTCGATCCGGCCTATTTCGCAAACATGGCACATTTTGATCGAAATAATACGAACAAAAATGAGAAGTTTCTCTAGCCAGATATGCCTCACATATTGACCCCTCATTTTGGTTCATGTTTTTCACGTCCCGCTTACACTTGCCAATAATTCTGCATAATACATTGTATTAATTAATTTACTTAAGATGAATTAAAAAATGAGTTAATAATAACTTAAGGGACCTTAACTCTCGAAAGGATACATCCATCTACCATGCACTGGGCCTCTCAATAGTGCCTCTTCCGCGAGGTGAATTGGAAGATGCTCCATTACATTAAAGAAACCAGGGGGAAAGTTTTTTGTCAACTTAGTCGCGACAACAGGAAATTTATTTTCCAACGACTTAAGATTCTCTTCCTTCAATGTCTTAGAACACAGCTCCTTAAAAAATAGGCTCGTCTCTGTAAGGGGTTTCCAAACTTTATCAGGCAAGCCATTGAATGCAATTGGGAGCAAGTTTTCCATGAAGATGTGAATCGTGGCTTTTCATGTGAGTCAACTTTTCTTCTGTCATATCAACACACCTTTCTAAGTTTGACGCATATCCATCAGGCATCCTCAAATTCTTTACCCAATCACAAATCATTCTTCTCTCATCCAATTCGAATGTGTAACTGGCCTTGGAAAGCCAAATCGTGTTGCAAACTTGAGATAAGTGTAGCTCAGGTCGCCTACAAAGTTCCTCAAGGTCCAACCTGGCTTTCACATTATGCTTTGTCTTGTTCTTGACATCCATCACAGTGTTAAAGACAGCCTCAAAAAAATTCTTCTCAATATGTATGGGATCCAGGTTATGTCGAAGAAAATTATCTTTCCAATAAGGCAACTCCCAGATGATACTTTGTTTAGTCCAATTATGATAAATACCATAACCAGGTGCTTTAGATGGCCGTTGGCCAGTTACCTTAGGATACACCTTAACCCTATCCCATATTTCTCCTCCTGACAACCTTCGTGGAGGCTCCTCAAAATCAACCTGATTCTTCATAAATGCACTACTGTTATTTCTAAACGGATGATCCATTGGCAAGAATCGATGGCAACAGTCGAACCATGTAATCTTACCGCCATTTTTCAAAGTGAATGCTTTTGTATCTTCCATACAATAAGGGCAAGAGAGCTTACTAGCAGTGGACCACCCAGACAACATTCGATAAGCTGGAAAGTCATTTACAGTCCACATCAAAGAAGCATGCTGTTAAAAGTTCGGTTTCATTGATATATCATATGTTTCCACACCTTCATGCCACAATAAGTTTAACTCATCAATCAAAGGCTGCAAAAATACATCAATCGAGGCTTTCGGGTTATGTGGCCCTGGGATTATGCAATTCAAAAATAGATAAGGACTAATCATGCACATTTCGGGCGGAAGATTGTACGGCGTGACAAATACGGGCCAACAAGAATAAGGTGTAGACGAGACATCAAAAGGAGTGAACCTATCTGAACATAGACCTAACCTTATGTTTCTTGGTTCACTAGCAAATGCCGGATACACTTGATCAAAATGTTTCCATGCCTCACCATCTGAAGGATGGCTTAGAATGCCTGGCTGTTTTGTACGATCATGGTGTCATCTCATATGAGGAGCATAGCTCATCGACGCATACAACCTCTTTAACCTAGGTATAAGGAGTAAGTAATGCATCGACTTAACAGGTATCGGCTTTTTTTTAGGGTTTAGAACCGGCTTGTAACGAGGCTCCTCACAGAATTTACATGTATCTAATTCTGCATCATCCTTATAAAAGAACATGCAACCGTTGCCACAACAATGAATTCTCTGTGCAGAAAGGCCTAACGTGGAAACCAACTTCTTTGTGTAGTAATAATCAGTTGGTAATGCCATGTTAGTTGGATTGAGTTCATTCATAAGGCCAATGATGGAATCTATGGCTGCTTGAGATACACTAAAATCAGATTTAATACTTAACAATCTAACAACAACTGACAACTTAGAATGCACTGAGCCTTCATACACTTGGTGACTAGCTTCCTCCAACCATTTATAGAAGAGCTTTGCCTCATCATTAGGAACGTGCTCAACATTTGGTTGCGATGTACTCGGTTGGGATGGCTCCTCTTGGCACATCCCAAAAGCATCATTAACCATATCGTTCATTCGATAATTATCAAGATCATTCTCCACAAACGCACCACTCCCACCTCCATAAGTATTTTGAAAATTAACACCACCGCCCATATCCCTAGACTCTCCATGATAAACCCAAACAGAATAATTTGGCATAAAACCCTTCCTATAAAGATGCATTTCAACATCTTCCAAACTTTGTCCTTTTGTGCACATGCATTTCACACAAGGACACTTAATCTAGCCATGCCGTATAAATTATCAAGTGTTTTCGCCTTTTCAATAAATTCTTGAACACCTACTACAAATTCTTTCCTCATCCCCCGCCGCTCGGGATTATTTCTATTATACATCCAACTACGACTTTCATATTCCATATCTACACAAAAATTACAAGTTTGAGATACATATTAAATTGCAAAGATTAAAAAAATTATTGTGAAACACTACCAATTTTCATAAGATTAAATAATTGTACAACTTACTAGTATTAGTAGTATTATATCTAAGTCAATTACTTTTATATTACTAACTAATTTGTTCTCTAAGATTATCATTTAGTAATTGATTTCATTCAAATCAATTTATGAAAATAATTAAGATATTTTAAGTTGTGTAACTACTATATTACTTATAGCTAATATCTCATAAATTATTGCTCAGTAGGATAGTAGTTCATCAGCACACTTTAAGCTATGAAAATAACATATTTTCTCCCTAATTTGTAAAAATAAGTATCCCATTTTAAACAAATGGTTAGAAAGATTCAAACTTAAGCAATTTACTGCTACCATTGTACTGCTACCACACCGGCCAGAATGAACTGCTCCTTGTGGGTCCGGTGGTCTCTCCGCCGGATCTGCAAAAAATAAAAAAAAGGGTTAGGGTTTGTAAATTTGGGATGAGAGAAATGAGAAGTATTTACACTTAAAGAATTAGTGGGTGAAGATTTAGTGGCTAATTTGAAATAATTGAGTATTTTGGTGAGATCTGAGTGTGGGGGACGGGCTGGGGAAGAGAGGAAGAGAGAAAAGTTAAAGAAAGAGGAAGAAAGAGAATGAGGAAAGAAAGAGGTCTGTCCCTTTTTTAATTAAACTGTCCGACCGACGCGGTAACTCTAAAAAAAATTATTTTAATAGTGTCGGACCGTTTCGGTCGGACACTTTACAGAAATAATTTTTTAATAAATAAAATTTGATTTGTCCGACCGCGGCGGTCAGATAACGTTGTCTGACCGAATTTCGGTCAGAAAATCGCGGTGGGAAATACCCTTATTTTTAGTAGTGGGGTAAACTTGCAAAATAAAACGTTTCATTAGTAGGACCAAAACATGCCAATTACCAAAATAGCCAAAATACAATAATTTTACAATAATTAACAGCTACAAATAAGTCTAAACTTTCAAGCACAAGTCTAAACTTTCATATATAAGTATAAACTAAGTCTAAACTTTAAAAAACAAGTCTAAAACAAGTTTAAGCAACTGAAAATATCCAAAACAAGTCTAAAGCTTCAAACTTAAGTGTAAACATAATATCAAATCCAAGTCTAAAGATAATATGCAAACATAAGTCTAAACACAACATCCAAACATAAAACACAACATCCAAACACAACACTACTCTGTTCCCTCGGAGTCATAGCTGTTGGATGCATAAGAATGTTTGCGTTGCATGAATGTTTTCACCATATCCTTCAAGTACGCTACTCTTTTCGGTCTTCTTCGCGTGCTAAGCGACCTGCTTTGCGCTCTGCCTCGCGTTTTAATTGCGCAGCTTGAGTGAATTTAACATTTCTAAAACCTAAGTTCATGCTTTTGAACGTATCTAGAAATCATCAGCCAAGAACAATCAAACAAAATATATTTTGTAAAATTACACAAGTCAAAACAATAAGCATCAAGAATTAAATCCGCAAAAACGGTACACAAGTCACAATTTAAAATATAAAATCTATTACTAGTCTGAAAAATGCATATGGCTACTTTCCAGAGAAGACGAGAATTTAGCCGCAGACCAGAGAAGATGACCGCTGGAAATGGGAGAAGGAATTTTGGGTTTAGATTTTTAGTTTTTAGGGGTTAGGATTTGCCAAAAAAGTCGATCTAAAACCTTAGCCGACCGGAGAAGATAACCCCTGAAATGGGAGAAGGAATTACGGGTTTAGATTTTTAGTGTTTAGGGGTTAGGATTTTTCAAAAAAGTCGATCTAAAAACTTACCTACTTGTCTATTCAATCTGGCTAGAGAAGATGCAACTGAGGAAAGGAAATTTCTGTAGAAAAAGTGGTGATATTTAAGAAAGATGAGAAAGAGAGATGAGAAAGAAAATGTGGGCTACTGATGATATTTTAAATAATGTTCCAACGGCGTCCGTCGGAACATTTAGTAATTATAATAATTATTTTCTTTATTTTTATCTTGATTTTTTACGGCGTCCACGGGAAATTAAGGTCAAAATTTTCTTTAATATTCTTCCTACCGATCTACCGACGACACCCGTCTGAAGGATGTTTTGTGGTATTCCAAGATTTTTTTCGATTAAATGGTCGTCGGAATATGCAAAAGATAATTTTTTTTATTTAATTTTTCTTATTTTCATACGGTGATCGTCGAAAGTTTTCGACGGACCTATGTCAGCCGGAATGTTGAAAAGTAGCGAATTTTTGGTAATGCCAATTGTCCTAAAATACACTGTGAAGAAGGAGAGTATTTCTTGAACTTTTTATACAGCTTTAATATATGTGATGTTGTTTGACTCGGTACAGAGTTAACGAATAACTGAATACTTTTAAAATTTGTAATCCTAAACAAGTCATAACACATTTATAAGGCTGCAAGTCTTTTGAAACTTGTGATCTTGAACATTTCAGTACGATTGTATGACTATAAAAGCTTCTCATTAAGGGTAAATTGAGAAGTTCAGTAAAGTATTATTCTTTTTGGAATAAAATAATAAGAAAATTGTATCAGATAAGTAATCGAATAAAACAACATGATCATATGGAAATCTCTTGTATTTTAATCGTCAATCTTCTGTTATATTTTATCGATATGTTGTGAAAGATTTTAAGTTATATATACTGCTAATGTTATATTACCTCTCAACTATTGGAAATTGATCATGTGCGATACTTAAGTGACATGCCATGTCCGCAGATTTATAATAAAAAATGTATTAAATTGTGAGGTGGAGGGCTCTTAGATAGTAAGGGTAGATGTGGCCCAAATCCTAACCACAGGGACAAAATTGAGACATTTTTCAAACGGAGGGTATAATTGAACAATTTTCAATCGTTGAAGGGTAATTTTGACCCTTTTCCATTGAAAAATATTATAAGTAAGCCTCCATAAAAAATAAAATTTACAATTGTGAAAATAAACCAGCTTACCTAGGACAAAATGTAAAAATGATCTCATCATGTTAAAATTATTCACATCTAAGCTATTGTAGCAGATGTTGGATAGGCGATGCGACTATGAATGTGCTGAGTGTCGGACACTTTTGGGCCACTTGAATTGATCAGTTGGATGGCCTTCCCTCAACTACTACGATCTTTTCATGTATGTACTAAAATAAAATCGTGAGACTTCTCTTCCAAATTTTTTCTTTCCGCGTCCATTTCTCAATATCTTTTTTGTTGGGTGGTTTTATAAGGTGACGTTGCGATTTGGCGTTTGGTAAGTTTAGCAAATTTGATTTGTACATGAAAAAGAGCTAACCCCACAAGGATATCCACTGAGTTGTGTTTGTATGGACAAATACAAAGAGACGTGAGAGAGCCCCACAAAAGGTATGGGATTTTTAGAAGATGGTACCCCTTAGCCTATGCTTTAAAATCATAAGCTATATAATTGACCTCCAAATTGGATATTTGAACCATGAATGAGACAAAGGACACAAAGGTTACGCAAGTCAGACTAACGTTATGGTGGTGGTGTACTAGTACTTTATTGAACATAGGGTCCATTACTCTTTTCATTGATTCGTCATCTATATACAGTAAAACAGTTCTCTTTTATGTTTCAGAATCTATATGTATAAGTTACTGTAACTATGCTATTACTCTAGCATGGCTTCTTATTTCCTCCCAAATCACCGTTTCAAGAGTTTATGTGGATAGTAAATTATATAAGAGCAACTCATCGTATTTAATCAAAAAACGTATCTTTGTCTACTGTCTTACACGATTATTGTCACTAATCATATTGGGAAACTTTAGGGGTTGTTTGGTTTGAGGGATTAGCTAGCAAAAGTAGGATATCCCATGATTTAGGGATAAATATTGTCTTGAGATTAAAAATGGGATAAAACTTGGGATAACTTATCCCATCCTTCATATGGGATAAGATAATTCCATAATTGTGGGATAAGTTTATCCCAATTTATCTTATAGCAATAACCAAACAAGGAATAAATCAAATCCCAATTTTTATTCCGAGATTATCCCCAATCCCACCTACCAAACAACACCTTACGAGCTAATGTCACTAGGAGTTGTCTAGCCAATTATTTCCTAACTAGGGGATCTTTTTGGATGAATGGTAAGTAAAATATCACATGTCAGATTCAAAATTTTAAACTAGTAATGCAGATATTTATTTCGAAACTATACATATATATGAACTTAGTGTGTGTATATTTTAAGAAAATTATTTATAATATGTATTTAGAATAGCAAAATTAATACATGAAAATTTGACCAGCCCAAACCGTCTTAATTGGGGGAGGGTCGTTAATGATCCGCCATTTACTAATGGGAGATTTACACAAATATACAATCCTATACCCAAAATTACGTAAAATACCGATAGTATTCCACTTAACAAAAAGTAACAATAGTTTTTTTTCAAATACATACAAAATATAACAACCTATAAATACCTACAATTTTAGAAAATTCTGTCTTTCTTTCCTTACCCACCTCTACTTTCCTTCCTACGTAAACTACTCTCTCTCAAAAAATCCTTCAATCCTTCAATGACACTCCAAAACTAGGGTTTACATTGTGAAATTTAGGTTCAAATACAATTCTAAAACAACATACAATTGTTATTGTTCAACAATTCAAAGCTGCGATTAACTCAAATTCAAAATATCAAAAGTCGATTTTGCGATTTTGATTCCTGATTCATCGATTTTACAGGTAAGTGTTCGAAGTTTTGTATTTACGTATTCAAAATATCAATTGTTTGATTTTGTATTCGAAGTTTTGAATTTGAAATTGGTTGATTTTCTATACGAAATTTTGAATTTTTGATTTTGCTTTTGATTTTGCGATTATGAATTTGTACATTATTTGTACAAAATTGTACATTAGAAGTTCTGAAAACAAATTGTACATTCATTGATTTTTCTGTAAAGACATTGCGATTCTGATGTTCTGTAAATTGCATAGTTGCTTCTGTACTAGCAGCTCTGTAACATACACATACATTTCATTTGTTTTACTGATTCAATTTTGTATTAGTAGTTCTGTATTAGCTTCCGCGATTCAGTATTCGAAGTTATACATTTATGTATTACTATTTCGTATTAGCTTCAGCGATTGAGTTGTTTAAGTGATTCGATGTTGTATTAGTAGTTTTGTATTATGAGTAACAAAATGCGTAATGACTGCGCAGATTCATACAAATTCATATAGGCATACAAATTCATACAAATTCATACGCATTCATACAAATAGTAATAACCTGTGATTGTTTTTGCATAGTCACTTTGTGGATTCAAAATGCATACAAATTAATACATTTAATTGCATATAATTGCATTTACTCTGTATTTAACTGCATACAATATGTCATTGTTGAATGCTAGCATACAGATTCATGCACTGCATATACAAATTAAATACAGATCCATACAGTGTTAATACTAAATTTATGTAACAATTTTGAAATAGGTCTGATATGGCATCAGTCACAGTACTTCTCCAACACAAAGGACGATGGGATGCAACAGGAAACTACATTGATTATAGTGTTGACGCAATAGTAATAAACTGTGATTGTACTTTTGACGATCTGATCTCTACAATTGCAAACCAACTTCGTGTTGATACCACTACAAAACAAATCGAAATAAGGTACAAGGTGGATGCAACACGACCTGCAATGGAAATACACAATGACATGGGAGTCAAAGTGTTTGTTGAGGTGAAAAAGGATAACAAGGAACTAGGAAGATATCCATTGTGTATTTCAGTGAATGAAAGGTCATTCAATGAAGCTGGATATAGTGAAAATTTGATAGTTGATTCACCTGAATATGTAGAGAGTAATAACATACAGTCAATAGCCGAGGAGAATACACAAGAATTGATAGCTTTCCCAGACTTTGGAGACTTTGAAGATTGTAGTGCTCTTATAATTGCAGATCATATGCAAAAAGATATTACCGAGGGGCAGGTTTTCCAAGACAAGAAAACACTCGTCAAAGCAATGAAGCACTATGCATTAACGGAAAAGTTTCACTTTAAGGTTAAAAGATCAAGCTCAACATGGTACGAAACTTCAAAAACTGTTGCGTAACTTGTGTATGAAGTTACTTGTGTATAAATCTGTATATATCTGTATACTGTTTTTAGTCACTGTGTCACTATACTTAAATCTCTATGTTGTTAAAAGGTCTGTATATGTATGAGTGTACAATGTATAATAATGTATGACAGTGTAAAAATCTGTATATTTAAGAGTATGACAGTGTAAAAAATTGTAAGATCAAAAGCTGTATAATTATTCGTCTATCTGTATAATAGTTGTATGTAAAATACTAACCTGTGACATCTTATGTATGTATAGCTATTGCCTGATTTGCACCGGGGAGAATTGCACATGGCAGTTTAAGGCTTCAAGCTTGAATGCATCTAATCTGTTCAAAATTAGGAAATTTGTGAATGAACACTCTTGCCCGCTGAAGAACAGAATTTTCGGCCATAAACAAGCAACTGCAAACATCATTGGGAGTGTTATCCAGTACAAATTTAAAGATGCGAAGGCAACTTACAAACCAAAGGAGATAATTGAAGACATTCACAAACAATTCGGTGTGGAGCTTCCCTACATGAAGGCGTGGCGTTCAAAGGAAATAGCTATGGAAATAATGAGTGGTGATCCAAAAGATTCATATAACAAGTTACCAAGCTACTTATACATTTTGGAGAAATTTAACCCAGGGTCAATTGTGGACTTCGTTAAAACTGATGATGATTGCTTCTTATATGCCTTTGTGGCACTTAATGCATCAATAAAAGGATGGAAATATTGCAGACCAATTGTTGTTGTTGATGGTAGCTTCCTTACAGCTACACATAAGGGGACATTCCTTGCTGCGAGTACAATGGATGCAGCAGGTAAGGTTTAAAACTATTTGAATTCCAGTGTATAAATCTGTATGAATTTGTATAATTCTCTGCTGATTGGCCTTTCTAATTTGTATGGTCATGCACAGGCAGAATCCTCCCTCTAGCGTATGCTATAGTCGATTCAGAGAATGATTCTGCGTGGCATTGGTTTTTTGATAATTTTAGAAAAGCATATGGTGAAAGCGATGATATGTGTATTGTTTCAGACCGTAAAGAAAGCATCTTGAAAGCAACCTCCATTGTATATCCCATGGTTCCACACTATGCATGCATTTGGCATCTCTGGAACAATGTGAAAAGTAAATTCAAAAGGGCTGAAGAGAAACTGTATGAAGCATTCTTTACAATGGCGAAAGCATACACAGTTAAGGAGTTTGATAAAAAAATGAAAGATGTGGCAAAGATGGACAACCGGATCAAAACATACATGTATAATGTTGGCTATCAAAAGTGGGCAAGGGCACATGCAACTGTCCGTCGTGGCTGGATAATGACTTCAAATATTGCGGAGTCATTAAATGCAGCTAGCAAGGGTGCAAGAGATATGCCTGTATCAGCCTTTATGGAGTCCATGAGAGCAAAAGTTGAACTCTGGAACAATCGCAACAGGGAAGGTGCAGAGAATACATTCACAAAGCTGGGTGAAAAATATAATGATATTCTTGATAAACATCGAACCTTGGCTCTCGAGATGACGGTAACACTTTTTTGTAGTTCAGTTTCAAAAATTTATGAAGTATGTATGTCTGGTGTATATATTTGAATAATTCTGCACTAACATTGCTCCAGTAGCTAAAAAAACTACAATATGGGTGATGACTAATCTAATTTACTTTGTATTTAATTGCATACAAAGTATTCTGTATATTTTTGTAGAACTGTGTATTGATGCGTATGTATAGTATATATTGTACCGCTGTAGACTATATACTGTAGCTAATACTCAAAAAGCTTATATATTACAGGTAAAGACTTCATCAGCTTATTCATATTCAGTTTGGCATGGGCAAAAGAAATTTCTTGTGTCATTAAAAGACCGAACATGCTGTTGTAGAAGGTTCCAAATCGATGAGCTACCATGTGCACATGCAGTCGCTGTGATAAAATCTAAATTCATGGATGAGGAGTTGTATGCCTCCCCATACTACACAAAAGACTACCTGTTGAAGACATATCAAGTGCCTGTCAATCCAATACCAGATGAAAGCAATTGGGACATCCCTACATACATTACTAATGAAGTTGTGCACCCCCAATATGGAAAAGGACTCCAGGCAGACCAAAAAAGACCAGACACAAACCAGCTTGGGAACTGCATCCAAAAAGAACAAAGATGACATGTGGACTGTGTGGGAATGAAGGGCACAATAGAGCAACATGCTCAAATCTGCCTAAGAGAAGCTGAAAACAAGATGTGGATACTGTTTGTTCTCATTTACAAAAATCATTTATTACAATGACAATTATTACATTGCAAGTGTATAAAAATTTCAACTACAAAAATATCTGTTTCTCAGCTTAGTTCGAAAAACCTGTTCAAATATTGTTTTGAATAAATCTGTTTTGTTTTGTATCGATCTGTAGTATTTTGTATAAGTCTGTATGTGTGAAATGTATGGCATGTAGTGCGGACATACAGTTTTGTTGCCGGTACGTATAAATCTGTATAATAGTGTATGTCCAGTATGGGTAGAATGTATGTTAGACTAGCAAAGCTCAAGTGGTAATGCAAGTGCGCGGTGAGCATAGTAGCCCCCTCGGGCATGCTCTTTGTACAAGCAAGCAAAGAGCTACTGACTGAAAGTGAAAGATGAGTAAGCAGGGTACGACGAAGCCCTAGGCCTAATGTCATCAGATAACAAAGTATATTTTGCCCCAGAACCCTCCGCAGCCCGGGGCCCCACCCGAAAGTGCGATAAGCTTATATGGATATCTTGCAAAGCACCATCGGCCTAGGTCAGGCGACCCGAAAGGACCAGACATAAACCACCCGCTAAGAAAATGGTAAATAAGACAAGCGATCAAGTTGGGAAGTCAGGGATACATGATGGATTTTTCCAGGGTGTATGTGTCGGCATACAGTTTTGTTGCCGGTATGTATAAAACTATATAATGGTGTATGTCCAGTATGGGTAGAATGTATGTTAGGCTGCATAGACATACACTTAATTCGCTTGCATAGCACATACAATTTTATTGGCATGCAGTGAGGACGGATTTGCTATAGCAAACAACTTATCTACCCATTGTGTGAAATTTATGTCAGGTTGTGTGGGCATACACTTTTATTCGAGTATGTATAAAACTGTATGTTAGGTTGCATACACATACATTTCATTCACCACCCGGTGCAATAGACATGTATGTTAAAATTCATACATGTCTATTGCAACACAAACTGAAACAGCGCTCAAGGGAGGGCGATGTACTTCACCCTTATCAAAAACCAAGTTCTGAATGAGTGAAAATGAGTGCTAAAATTCATTTCATTAACATATAAAAATTGTATAGACTATGAACAAAAAAAGGAATAAGAACGTCATTATATTAACAGATTATAAAACCAAACATCCAGAAGCATATTCCTTGATGTAACTTAGAAACAAAAATAGAACAATGATGTCTTGAACATCAATATATTCCAAACTACTTAAACCTAAACATAAACTACTTAATGATAAACTTCTCCCCGCTTTGGACCAGCCTTTTTCTTGAACTGAATTCCTGTAACCTCATCCCCACTGATGGAAAGTTCGTCCTGCTTTGTTTTTGCATAGTGCCATAGTAGTGTGCCCAATCTGCTACGGTAAATATCAACATCAAAGTCGGCAGGTGGTTGATCGAATCCCCATGCAAAATACTCAGCATATGCTGCAATATACACACCACAGTCGCTGCAAACACAACAAAAACAAATTTTAAGTCAAAAGAACTACATAACAGAAATAGTAACAAAAATGTATTTCTAAAAAGCATACACTGATCCAACAGCTTGTTTTGGAATATCTGTAACTGAAACAACGGAGAACGGATCTGTCGCAGATTTATCTTTGAAAGCTGGGTTTGAAGTCCAATCAATGTCAGGCCTCGCACCATAGAAGCTGGTGACTGAAAGGTAAAGAGGCAAGACAACAACCATTTTTTGAACTAGACCACGCACAGGAGCACTAGATCTTCCACGCATAGAATCAAACAACCAAATGCACCTCTCTTTGAATGCCACGACAGCCAACACCCAGTGAAATTTCTCTTTAACATGCAATGGGACTAAAACATAATCAACGTTAACCCATGGGGTGTTTCCAATCAGCCTAAATCCCATAACATACTGAGCTATAGGATCATCATTAGACACCACAGTCGGATTGTTCTTACTAGCTTTGTACGCCTTAAAAACGTCCTCAACCATATTCTTGAAATTACAGTCAGTAGTTGTGAATTTACGAGAAACATCAGGACCATATTTTCCTTTCTTCCTCAAGTAGTAAAACACAACATCAATGTGCTGGACATTTGAGATAAACATACAATCAGAAAAGGCTATACATAACAATCAGGAATATAAACATACAATTGAGATAAATGAATACAGATTCATACAGTTTTATACAAAAAAATACAGAAAAATAAGAATCAGTTGATACACATGCATACAGGTATATACAAACACATACATACCTGGTCATTCAAAGTTCCTCCACTGTGCAGCAACGTCCGAAACCATTCCTTCCTTTCAACTTTCACAACTCCTAACGCAAAAGGCTGCGGAATTCGGTTAGCTTCTCTTGGATAAAGCGACTTCCTGATGATTCACAAAAATTAAACAAAACAAATCATTACAAAGGAATACAAAAGGAAAAATACCATCAACAGTACAAAATAAAAGGAAAAATACCTTCGATTGCTTGGCTCGATCCCATCCTCAACCCATGCAACAAATGGATTTTCCAGATCTTGGTCAATGTCAGCATCAACATTATAAATAAAAGGATGTTTTGTCTGAAAGATTTTTGGTCCCGGTGAATTGAGAACCCAAGGAGACCTGCCATACCTCCCTGGATGCCGCATGCGTGCAATCAACTGCTCATGTGTGGCAGCATCATCTCCATCACTCGAGACCAAAACAATCTGGGATTCCTGCCCATCAAGAAATGCTGCGTCTGGCTGACTGTTGTCATCAGAACATGTATCTTCACTTGGGCATCCTCTAATAGGTTTTCAGAATCCATCTCTTTACAATCAATATTGTGAGGAGGTGGGTTATTAGCTGGTACAACCACCACTGCCTTACACATAGATATAGCTCGTGCGATAGCTGCATCGATCTCATCATACACAGACAGGGGAAAATCGGGAAAATTGGGATCAATAGAAAATTTGGGGAATTGATCACCAGCTGGCTTCAGAACAGCTAATGGTCCCACAGTAACAACCTGCTACAAATATATAAAATATATGAATAATACATTAAATATACAGAAAAATACACTTAAGTACAAGAAAATACACAAAAATACAAAAAAAGTAAAAAAAAAGTAAAACAGTACATACACTGTCCACTCGAGCTTCACTTCCACAGTCCATATTACCATCTGGCTTCAGAACAACTAATGGTCCCACAGTAACAACCTGCTACGATATATAAATGTATGGAAAATACATTAATATACAGAAAATACACTTAACTACAAAGGAATACACAAAAATACAAAAAAAAAAATTAAAAAAAAACTAAAAATAGTACATACACTGTCCACTTGAGCTTCACTTCCACAAGCCACATTACCAACATGTTCAGAGCCTTCACTAAAATCCCCAATCGAAAAACTTGGTCCACCATATAGATGATAAATAGAATCCTTCTGATCGAGTACTCCACAAACGATACCTGGGACATCCTCTCTGCGACCAGCATGTTCATGCTGTCTATAAACTCCAGGCGCAACAGCCTGTATCAAGAAAAAAAATTGTTCAACTTTTCCAGCAGTTCAATCCAACAAATGTCAAAAATAAAGACAAAAAACATACACTGCTACTAAGTGGGGTGGCAGTATGTTGCACAGGACTGCAAACTTTTCCAGCAGTTCGATCCAAAAAATCAGAATCATGGCCAACAGATGGAGCATCAGAAACACCCTGTATACAAAACAATACATTTGTATACATTAGGAAAAGTAAACATAAATAATAGAACAGAGGCAACCACACATACATAAAAGTTGGCGTCGCTATCAGTAGGTTGCATAGAAGGACCGCCTTCAAAGGGACTGCCATAATGAGAATCACCAGCTCGATTATCATGTTCATCCACAACAGGGCTGCTTCTAACACCCTGTTGAAATAAGAAATGGTTACAAAAAAAAAAAAAAAAAAAAAAAAACAAAAAACAACAAATGTATTTATAAAAACAGTAAGTCATTACCTTCAACCGAGCAAACACCTCACTAAATGAGTTACTGAGGAAAGTATGAAGATTAGTAAATTGAGAATCAACCTACAAAATAAATTCAAAACAAAGTACAGAAAGGTCAACTTGCAAGAATACAAAATCAACAAGATGCTAAACATAAAAGCAATACATACATGCGTCTTGTAATCTTGAAAGTCAGTAGTCAACTGCTGCAACTGAGCGGCAACATCACTTAGATGCACAGTTTGGGACGCATGAACAGGTGGTTTCTGATGCTGCATTTTTTGAGAGGGGATGGGTATAGACGCAGAAGAAGGCAGTCGAGTGGCTACACTTTGTCTGGGAAGGGCCTTATTTACAATGGCAGCAGCATCATCCAAAGGGGGCAAGTTGAATTTCTGTACCTCATCATGAGTTGCAACAATATTGGTAACCACCAACTACAAAAACAGACCACACAATAATCGTTAAACGAAATGTGTACAAAGGCATACATATAAATAAAAAAAACACAAATAAAGTAAATGTAACAATTTTTTACCTCAGCGCTTGTGCCACTAAACATTCCTTTGGACAGATTGCTAAACCTAGGTTGATTGACAATAACTTTCCAATTTAGAATCCTAGGAGTTAAGTTACCAACACGAGTAGCAACTTTTCGATCAACTACCGAACAACATTCATAAAACCAAACTTGTAGTGCAAGCGGCAACCCACCAATACGATAAAATTTCAAAGGAGGATATAACTTCTGGCTAATAGTTTCAAGCAATAACATAAACGAACATTTGCCCCATGGATAAGTAAGATATGCCCCTGATTCAACCAAATCAAAGTGTTCCTTGGGTATATACTGACCACTGTCAGTAGACAACACAAACACATGTAGAAAATACAAAACAGCCAACTTCACGGCATCTTCATCACCAATCCAACGCTTACCAGTGAAACATTTGATTAACTCACTCCTACGCACCTTTTCCTGATTGGGGAAATAGCTCGACATAAGCCTATTAGGAGTAGCATCAGCAACAACTATATCATCCCCAAAGCAATTCAAACCTGTTATAACTGCAAAGTCTCTTAGCCCAAAGCACAACCGCGTACCATTAACCATAATAGTAAACTCATTGGGGCGGTCTGATATAATTTCTCTTAACATCAAGTGGTGAATTAATTGGTATTGACCAAAAACTTGTGGTAGATCCAAGAAGTACCCAAAGCAGGTCTGCCTAAACAATTGTAATTGAGCAGGTGTCAAAGTGTCTGCTAATGTGCTAACAATGTCATAACGAGTTGTCGCAGTCCAGTGATCGACAACAGAAACAATATCTGCAGGAACATAAAATTTGCAGCCCTATATATGGACAAAATAAAGAAGTAAAATTAATAATAAGGATATACAAAACAGAATACAAAAATATACAAATTCATTCAACAAAAATAGCAAAAGGCAAAGGAATAAGCAAGAACATACAGAATAAGTCTACATAGGTACGAACATGAATAACTCTATTTTAAACATGAAGACACACTTTAAACAAGGGACATACAAAAATATACAATCAAACACAAGTCTATAGATTAATATCCAAGACACATAAAGAAAAAACACAGTTTACACAAAAAAAAAATACATATCATGTCTATTTTAAACAAGAACATACAAAATACACAAGCGAATACGGATTTATATATCAATAGCCGACAACATACAGAAATATACAGGAAAATACAAAGTTTACACAAAAATATACATATCATGTCTATTTTAAACAGGGACATAAAAATACACAAGCGAATACAGGTTTATACATCAATAGCCTAGAAACATACAGAAATATACAGAAAAATACACAGTTTAGACAAAAATATACATATCATGTCTATTTTAAATAGGAACATACAAAATATACAAGCGAATACAGCTTTATACATCAATAGCCGAGAAACATACAGAAATATACAGGAAAATACACAGTTTACACAAAAATATACATATCATGTCTAATTTAAACAGGAACATACAAAATATACAAGCGAATACAGCTTTATATATCAATAGCCTAGAAACATACAGAAATATACAGGGAAATACACAGGTTACACAAAAAATATACAGTTTACACAAAAATATAAAAATTTAACCAAAAAAATACATAGTTTAGACATATGTACTAGGAAAACATACACAAATATACAATAAAATACAACATGAAAACAAAAAAACAAAATAATACATACAGTTTCCTCTGAGCACACTTGATTTTGTGCGAGAATTCCACACCGGTCAAATTTGCTCCTTTTCAACTTAACGTCAGCGTCGATTTCGTCGACGAAATCATCATCCACCACACGTTTACCTTTATCGTCATCTCTCACCTTCCGTTTACCAGGTTTAACATCCGGCGAAACTTCAGGACTACTAAGTCCAACTGACCGCCCTCGTCGACGTCCCTGAACAACCGGCGAACCTTCATGACGCGATTTCATACGCTTTTCACGATCAGACGGTGAACTATTTGATTTTTGAGACATTTTCAATCAAATTGAAGCACGTATTTGAGAAATTCCGGCAAAAACTTGCCGGAGAGAAAACCCTAAATTGATAACTATGAAGAAATTAAAGAGGAATGGAGAGAATAAACTGAAGTTTGTTGAGAGAAATGGAGAAGGTAAAGGGAAAATACAAAAACCGCTAAAAATAATGTAGGAAATTTCTATTTTGCCCCTTATGGTATGTTTTGTAATAAATTTAAAAGTATTGTTATGTTACGTAAATTTTGAAAAGTATCGGTATGTTACGTAATTAAGTTGTTTAAAGCGTCAACTCTTGTAAATTTTCCTTTACTAATCTATACCATCTTGACCTGCTCAAGTAACTAGCCATCTAAAAGTTAGGCTGATTTAGGCCAAGTGTGAGTTGGCCGATATAGAAACATTGTCAAAATATTCTTTTGAGAGGTTATATATAAGCAAAGCAACAATAAAGAAATTAGAATGGTAAGAGTTGGCCGCCCTGGTGGACTATGATTCTTATTTAGCAAATATGTTGTGCAGTATTATTGGCGCCCGACAATAAAATATCAGGCCGGGATTATGGTAATCTGCCACTATTACGCCAGGAGGTGCAAAGCTATTTTTGCAAAAGTTTTCTTAAGGAGGGTCTAAAGTTAACATTGAAATCACTACTAGAAATCATCTGTTTTGCGTCACAGTTTTGAGACGGAATTCCCTTTCTAAAAGGAGTTAGGAGACGAAATTCCGTTTCTGCGCGTCCTTCGCCAAAAGGCGCGTCGTTGGCCAACCTGGAGACTCCAATTCAAAAAGTAACTGACACGCCTGCTTGTGTCAGTGAGTGCTTGGAGACGGAATTCCCTCTAATTTAATGATTGGAGAGGGAATTCCGTCTCCAACATAAAGTGTAGAAATTATTTTTATTGTTTAGAGACAGAAATCCCTCTCCAGGCATATAATTAAAAATTATTTTTATTGTTTAGAGACGGAATTCCCTCTCCAGTAAAATAAT
Source organism: Petunia x hybrida (assembly GCA_037355625.1). Classification (NCBI taxonomy): domain Eukaryota; kingdom Viridiplantae; phylum Streptophyta; class Magnoliopsida; order Solanales; family Solanaceae; genus Petunia; species Petunia x hybrida. The sequence goes on along the minus strand of JBBBVM010000090.1, from coordinate 6,277,721 downwards.
TAAAAATTATTTTTATTGTTTAGAGACGGAATTCCCTCTCCAATAAAATAATTAAAATTTATTTTTATTGTTTAGAGACGGAATTTTCTCTCTAACAATATTTACCCTGCTAAATAAAAACATTAGAAACTCGCTACAAAGCAACCAAAAACCAGAAACGCACCACTAAAACAGTTATATACAACCTGTTTAACATAAAACAAAGCCACCACGGCCAATTAAACAATTCTACATACATGTTTCGTCATTAAGCATTCAACACAAATAAAAACTAAAGTATTTAATTAGTAACATGTTCACAAACTTAACAAACCATGAGACTAATCCGCCCTTTGGGAGGAGCCACTGCCTTGCTCCTTATCCCTCCAAATCTTTGCCACAATTTCCTGTAATTTCTTTACATTCTCACGGTCTTCCAACCGTTGCCTTTCACTATCTAAAAGCCTTTGCTCCATTTCCGCCAATTTAGAGCTCAACTCATCATCCACAGCTTGTGGTGCAGGTGAAGAAGAAGATGAGCAATTAGCATTGACAATACCTACACGAGAAGGCTTCTTGTACCTCGAAGGACCAAGGCCATAGGCTCTATTTTTGCTAGTATAGCCACCACCCGCCTGAACGAACATTGCATTTTCTTCTTCCTGGGTGGGTTTAGGAGAGCCTTCAACGACCTGTGACCCTTGGCTCTCAAGCCATTCTTGGTGTAGAGCTTTGTAGTTTTCCTAAAATACAAGACACGATTAGAATAATTAATTAAAGAATAATTTAAAATAAAATAAAATTATTTATGATATCTCACCTCTAGTTGTTGTGCACGTGGCTCGAGCCATCCCACCTCATTTTTTTGTTCGTTATATAAATAATGGAACAAACGGAAAAATTCATAGTCACCGACTTTTCCATGTACCGCTTCCTACACAATGCAGATGTGTTAATGCTAAATCAAAATAGTTTTAAGTTTTTAATTTAAATAAAAATTAGGTTGACTTACATATCGTGCCCGATGGGTGGCCAAACTAACTGAACCACAAGTGTGCTTCGATCCTCTCTTTGCGGATGCTCTGTTTTTCTTAGCCTGCTCGCTCTGGGCTAAGAATTCAGGTGTTTCCCAATAAATTTTGAGTTTATCCCAATTCTGTTGATAAATCCATTTGGGAACTTTACCCTTTTGCCTGTATTTTGATAAGGAATCACTTAGCCTTTTAGCCGCTTTTTTCTCAAAAACTGCTCGGATTTCATCATCATATGTAGCATCCCACGAACACTTGTGCTGAAACAATAACAATATAATAAGTGAAAACTAATAAAACACATTGAATAATCAAATGACAAAAGCTTCATAAGTATAATTAATACCGTAAAAGCTTCAAACATGCGGTTTCTAATAGGTACTGGCACCTTTCCCCACGACGGCCAACCATCAGTAAAGTGTGGTGTCATAGATTCAACAACAAGTTTCACTGCCTTGTCCGATGGGAGAAACTTGCATTAAATTTAACATACAAAATTATGTTGATAAATATATATTGCATTCAATTCAAAAGTTTATAATTGAAGGGTTAATGAATAAATCTTACCCTTCTTTACTGTCAGGCATGATAATCAACCTACCAGACTCATCGAGAGATCCAATACCACCAGGTAACTGAACTGCAGCACTAGTACGTTTTTTCTTACCCTTTCGCGTTGTAGTGGTAACAGATGGAGAGGACTCTGGCTGAGTCTCTGGTACGGGTGTCCTCGAACTGGGGCATGCCGATGATGATGCAGATGGAACAGTACTCGAAATGGAAGGTGTAGCAGATGTCAAACTATGTGGATTGATGTTTGGCATTTTATGCCTATATTTTCTTAATATTTCCTCACGTTTGAGTATTTTATTCGCCCGTTTTCTAGTTTATGAATGTGATTTTGCGCTGATTTTATGTCGTGTGTGTGTAGGTTGTTATGAAGTGCAATTGGAGCTTTAAAGAGCATGATCGAGCAAGAAATGGTTGGAAGTTGATTGAGGATTGGATCAAGCACACGAAGACACGACACGAAGCAAGCTGCGGAGCAAGGAGAAGCAGGAATTGCCTGGCGCGTTACTAGGCGCGCCGCGCCCCTAAGGCGCCCAAGCTTCTGGCGCATTTTTCAGCGCGGGGCGTGGCCATGGTGCTGAGATTTCGACGGGATCTGCCTTCGTGCACGCGTTCGGGGGCGCGGGGCGCCAGCTACAGCCCCCCTGGAGCGTTTTTGGACTTCCTACTTCGTCTAGGCTTAGGCGTAACTTATTACTAGGCCTTTGTAAATACTATAAATACTCTTTTACTTAGTTTTTGAAAGGAATTGAGACTTTGGAGCAATTTGAGAGCACCATACTTCATTGAACAAGGGTTTAATTCGTAATGTTTCATCTATTAATCTATTTCATCATTATTTCATCAATTCATTGCCTTGTGATTATGAGTATGCGTGGCTAAACCTTACGTTCTAGGGTTAGAGTATTTCATGAAAGTTGATGTTTGAAGATTGAATTCCATATATTGAATCCCATAACGGATTACTTATTCTTTCTTGATTTCACTTGTGTAATTATCAGGGCACGGTAATTATACATTATCTATGGTTTTTAGATTGAACTCGAAAGAGGGAATTTATGAACGCAATAAGAAAGAGTAGGGCTAGATTGTGAACCTGGGCATCGGGAAACCAATTTGTGAGTAGGATAGACATATACTTGCTCACCTAGCTTAACTAATTACAGAATTCGTTAATGCGTGCACGTGATTCAACCCATAGACATATAGGGATTGGAGTAGCCTGCATAGACCGTGAAGAATCGAAAGGTTTTCACGGGTACATTTAATCTGTTAGTTAGTAATCCGGGATTTGAGAAGTGGAATCAATTGGAAAACTCAACTGGATTGTTCGTAACTCTGACCCTGGACCGTCTTCTTAATATTGTTTACAACCAACGTTTGCTCCATTGTTTGACTGAATTTACACCAGTTTAATTACTGTTCTTTAGTTACTAAAACCCCCACTATTGGAAAAAGATCCCTGAGTAGTAGTTAGAAATTGTTTGTTAAGCGCCAGTCTGAATAGTCCTCGTGGGAACGATACTCTACTTTCACTTTATTACTTGTCGACAGCGTATACTTGCGTGTGCGTTGGGAGCAACAAGTTTTTGGCGCCGTTGCCGGGGACTAAATTGACTGATTTCTTTCTGAATGATTACTTATTATCTATTCAGGTTTAATTTTTTGTTGAGTTTCTTGTGCTGTTTCAGGCAACAGGTTTTGCATGCAAAGGAATAGAAGGAACGAACCACTCGAACCTTTTGATCCCGAGCCTGAAAGAATCTTGAGAAGGGTAAGAAGAGAAGCGAGAGACCGAGAAGCACTAGCACTTGTACTTGCTTCCTTGCCACTGAAATGGCAGAAGAACGAGCAATAGCGGTGCAAGATGTTGCTCTTCCCAGCCTGGGGGGAGTGGCGTCTAGCATTGTGAAGCCCGCTATCACTGGAAACTTTGAGATTAAGCCCGGTATGATTCAGTTGCTGCATACGACTGGGCAATATGCTGGATTGATTCATGAAGATCCGCAGCAACATATTCGGAATTTCTTGGAGATCAGTGATACTTATACACCAACGGGAGTTCCTACTGACTATGTCCGCTTGACATTGTTCCCGTTTTCACTGATTGGGGCAGCAAGGAGGTGGTTAAAGGCTGAAAAGCCTGGGTCTATCACTACTTGGGAGGATTTGGCTAAGAAGTTCTTAGCTAAGTTTTATCCATCTGCCAAGACAGCCCGGCTGAGGAGTGAAATTATGTCCTTCAGACAGGTAGAAGGAGAGTCTTTGTATTCAGCCTGGGAGCGGTTTAAAGCTTTATTGAGAGATTGTCCACACCACAACCAATCCAATGAGATTCTTGCACACACTTTTGTTGAGGGGTTGACTGCACATACTAAGATCGTGGTAGATGCTGCTGCTGGAGGCCAAGTACTGGCCTTAAACTTTGACCAGATCTATGAATTGCTAGACAAGTTTTCGCAGAGCAATCCTGATTGGCAGGGAGATGGTAGAGCTACTATATAGAAATCTGGTGGGGTACTTCAGCTAGATGCAGTTTCAGAGCTGAGGGCGAAGATGGATGCTCTCTCCAATCAAATTAGCAAGCTAGCTCTGCCGCAGACTCAACAGCAGGCAGCTCTAGTGCAACAACTTCAAGTCTTTTGTGAGGTTTGTGGAGAAGATCATGCCACTGACGTCTGTCCATCTAATCCAGAGTCAGTGTATTATGTGGGCAATCAGAACAGGCCACAGGGTCAGAATCGCAATCAATATGGTAATAGCTACAACACCAATTGGCGTAGTCACCCAAATTTTTCTTGGAGGGATAATCATGAGCAGCTACAAGCCAATGACAGACCTCAGAATAATTTTCCAAATGCACTACCGCAGGGGTCACAGTCACAGGCTCAGCCACAGCAGCCTAGTTCAGTTGAAGATATGCTCAAAAAAATTCTTGCAGGGCAGCAAAAACTCATGGATGATTCAGCAGCTCAGGCACAAACAATAAAAGATTTGACCAATGCTCAGAAAGATCTTGAGAGACAAATGGGGCAGCTAGCTGGAGCACAGAATAATAGACCTCGAGGTGCTTTGCCGAGTGATACAGAGAAAAATCCTAAAGAATTTGTGCAAGCAGTTACTTTGAGGAATGGAAGAGCTCTAGAAGAAGTTCCCCCAAAGCCCAAGAAGCCTGTTGGTGAGTTAGAGCCTAATGCTGATAGAGAGGTGGAGAAAAAAGCTGAGAAAGTGATAGAAAAGCAGCCCGAGCCTGCTATTATGAGACCACCACTACCTTTTCCTCAGAGACTTCAGAAGCAGAAAGTTGATGCAGCATGCAAGAAATTTTTGGAGATCTTGAGTCAGATTCAGGTAAATATTCCTTTGGTGGAGCTTTTGCGGAATGTTCCCAAATATGCTAAATACATCAAGGATATTGTTGCTAACAAGAGAAGACTGACTGAGTTTGAGAGACCTTGATGCTGCGACTCAGGCATTACTCCCCCGGCAAAAAGTGGTCCGCCAACTGAACTTACCTTGTTGTGATAGGGGTACCGCCTTTTCAGGCGGGCTTCATCCCATTTTCCTGCTAAATTTTGATTTCGAAATTTGTGTATCAGCTCGTAAGTGGTTATACAAGAGAAAGTCAAAGTCTGATGGGACTATTGATCGCTACAAGGCTCGCGTGGTAGCCTTGCACTTACTGAAGAGTGCAGCTCTAGAGTTAGAAGCAAGCTTCCTCAGAAATTGAAGGATCCTGGCAGTTTTACTATTTCCTTGAAAATTGGGAAGCATGAGGTTGGACGAGCTTTGTGTAACTTGGGTGCTAGTGTGAATTTAATGCCTTCATCAGTTTTCAGAAAGCTAGGCCTGGGTGAACCACGACCAATTACTGTGACTCTGCAACTGGCTGACAGATCTTTGACATGCCCCGAGGGGTTTATTGAGGATGTGCTGGTACAAGTGGGTCAGTTTATATTGCCTGTTGACTTTATTATTCTTGATTATGAAGCTGATCCTGAGGTTCCTCTCATCTTGGGAAGATGATTTTTGGCTACTGCTGATGCTGTCATTAGAGTTAAAGCTGGAAAGATGATTATGAAGGTGAATGGTGAAGAAGCTGTATTCAATGTGTTCAGAGCTACCCAACTTCCTTCCCATTATGAAGAGTTGTCCATGGTGAAAGTGGTAGATGATGAGTTGACTGCTGATGAGAGGTCATTCTTGGCCTCTAATATTGATTCTCTGGAAAAGGCATTCTTATGTGATGATGAGGATATCCTGAAGGATGATGACATTGAAGAATATGTGGAGATTCTTAATATGCAGAGTAAATTCATCCCAGGGTGGAAGAAATTTGAGGATCTCGATAGACCGTTGACCTTAACTCCTGCTAAACCGTCTATTGAGAAGGCTCCTACTCTTGAACTCAAACCTTTACCTGCTCATTTACGTTATGCTTATTTGGGTGAGGGTAATACCTTGCCCGTGATCCTTTCTTCTTTGTTGTCTGATGTGCAGGTTGAAAAGGTGTTGAGAGTGCTGCGGGAGCGCAAGAGAGCTATTGGCTGGACCATTGCTGATATTAGAGGGATAAGTCCTTCTTTCTGCATACACAAAATTCTTTTGGAGGAAGGCCATAAAACATCTATAGAGCAGCAGAGGAGACTCAATCCAATCATGAAGGAGGTGGTGAAGAAAGAAATTATCAAGTGGCTTGATGCTGGCATTATTTTTCCTATCTCTGACAGCAAGTGGGTGAGTCCAGTGCAATGTGTTCCAAAGAAGGGGGGCATGACAGTGGTGAAGAATGAGCATAACGAGTTGATTCCTACAAGAACAGTCACAGGGTGGCGAATTTGCATTGATTATAGAAAGCTGAAAAAGGCCACCAGGAAAGACCACTTCCCACTTCCCTTTATTGATCAAATGCTGGATAGACTTGCTGGGCACGAGTATTATTGTTTCTTGGATGGGTATTCGGGCAACAATCAAATTGTGATAGCCCCTGAAGATCAAGAGAAGACTACATTTACTTGTCCATATGGCACCTATGCATTTAGGAGGATGCCGTTTGGCTTATGTAATACCCCGGGGACTTTTCAGCGGTGCATGATGGCTATTTTCACCGACATGGTGGAAAAATTTGTTGAGGTGTTCATGGATGATTTCTCAGTAGTTGGTGATTCCTTTGATGATTGCTTGAAAAATTTAGATGCTGTGCTGAGCCGTTGTGATGAAACAAATTTGGTGCTGAATTGGGAAAAATGTCACTTTATGGTTCAAGAAGGCATAGTACTTGGGCACAAGGTGTCAAAGCAAGGGATCGAGGTAGTTAAAGCGAAGATTGAGGCTATTGAGAAATTACCACCACCTATCTCTGTTAAGGGGGTGCGTAGTTTCTTGTGACATGCAGGCTTCTATATGCGTTTCATAAAGGACTTCTCCAAAATTTCTAATCCCATGTGCAAGATGTTGGAGAAGGATGTGAAATTTGAGTTTAATGATGCTTGTCTCAAGGCATTTGAAGAATTGAAGAAAAGGTTGGTGACTGCACCAATCATCCTTGCTCCTGACTGGTCTTTGCTATTTGAATTGATGTGTGATGCGAGTGATAATGCTATTGGGGCTGTTCTAGGCCAAAGAATTGGAAGAATCTTTCACTCCATCTATTATGCAAGCAAGACCCTTGATGCAGCCCAATCCAATTATACCACCACTGAGAAGGAGTTGCTAGCCGTAGTGTATGCTTTTGATAAATTCAGATCTTATTTGGTTGGCACTCGTGCTGTTGTCTACACTGATCATGCCGCAATTCGGTATTTGTTTGAGAAGAAGGATTCCAAGCCTAGGCTAATTAGATGGGTTCTCCTATTGCAAGAGTTTGATGTTGAAATTCGAGATCGCAAGGGGACTGAGAATCAAGTAGCTGATCATTTGTCAAGGCTGGAGAATAGAGATCATGTAGATGCAGGGCCTGAGATTAAAGTGGTATTCCCTGATGAGAAGCTTTTTGCTTTAACTGCAGCCGAGGTGCCATGGTATGCTGATATGGTGAACTTAATTGTGAGTAATGTGTATCTTCCTGGCTCTACAGCTGAGCAAAAGCGCAAACTCCTTCATGAAAGCAGATTTTATATGTGGGATGAGCCTTATTTGGACAAGATAGGCCCTGACCAATTAGCTAGGAGGTACGTTCCAAGGGAAGAAGTTGAGCCAATTCTACAGAGCTGCCATTCCTCTCCTTATGGTGGCCATCTTGGTGGAGATCGAACAGCTGCAAAGGTACTTCAGTCTGGGTTTTTTTGGCCTACTTTGTTTAAAGATGCTCATGCTTTTGTTAAGCAGTGTGATTGTTGCCAAAGAACGGTTACTATTTCTAGGCGTCACGAGATGCCTTTGAACAATTTCCTAGAGATTGAGCTGTTTGATTGTTGGGGGATTGACTTCATGGGTCCGTTCCCGCCTTCCATGGGCCACAAATACATTCTTGTGGCGGTCGATTATGTATCTAAATGGGTGGAGGCTGTGGCACTTCCAACAAATGATGCGAGTGTGGTGGTGAAATTCTTGAAGAAAAATATTTTCACTCGTTTTGGGACACCGCGGTCTATAATCAGTGATGAAGGTACTCATTTTTGCAACCGGTTGTTCAATAAATTGTTGGCCAAGTATGGAGTTCGCCACAAGGTGGCAACTGCTTATCATCCCCAGACTAGTGGCCAAGTGGAAGTGTCTAATAGAGAGATCAAGCAAATCCTTGAGAAGACTGTGAATGCCTCGAGGAAGGATTGGGCTATGAAGTTAGATGATGCTCTTTGGGCCTATCGGACTGCATTTAAAACGCCTATTGGAACTTCTCCATATAGGCTTGTTTATGGTAAGGCCTGTCATTTGCCCGTTGAGCTAGAGCATAAGGCATATTGGGCGATTCAAAAGCTCAATCTTGATATGGCATTGGCGGGTGAGAAGAGAATGCTTCAATTGCATGAACTTGAAGAGTTCCGTTTCCATGCTTACGAAAATGCTAAATTGCATAAGGAACGGACGAAGAAATGGCATGACAAGCACATTGAGCGTCGTCAGTTTGAGCCCGGGCAGCTGGTGTTGTTGTTTAACTCGAGGTTGAAGCTATTTTCAGGCAAGTTGAAGTCTAGATGGTCGGGGCCGTTTGAAGTAGTTCGTGTTACCGCACATGGAGCGGTTGAGTTGAGAGCCCCTGATTCGGAAAAGACGTTCTTGGTGAATGGCCAAAGGGTGAAGCATTATTGGGGAGGTTCGGTGAATCATCGTACCTCCATTACTTTGAGGGACCCATGAGTGTTACTCGTCGTGCCACGACGTTAAATAAGGCGCTTCTCGGGAGGCAACCCGAGTTTGTACTTGTAATAGTTTAGTTGTTTTGCGTTTTATAGTGTCATGTTGTTTTTGTTTTGTTGTGTCGTGTTTGTAGGTGTCGGGAGTGCTAAACGAGATGCAGTTGATGTATTGAGGGGTAAGGGACGCTTTGAGGCATGTCCCGCGCTTGGGTTCGCACTTGGAATCGAAAATTGGTACGAAAAATATTGCTCGGACGCGTTTGGGAGCGCCCCGCGCCTCCCAACGCGCCTGGATGACACCTGAAGCAAAAAGGCTGGGCGCCTTTGGCCCGCCCCGCGCGTCCCATCGCGCGGGGGTGGGCAGATTGCTCAAAATTCTAAGCGCCTTTGAGGCGCGCCGCGGGGCTAACCACGCTAGGCGAAATTGCTGAAAAATCCGGGTCCAAACGGGTTTTAACCCACGACTCGGACCCCCTTTTCCCCTCTTTACCCGATCCCCTCCCCTTTTCTTCATTATTTTCTCTCAAAACACTCCTAAAAACTCCCCCAACTCATTCCTAATTCTTGGAATTAATCACAAGTTCTTCTCCACTCAATCTAACCTCCTCAAGTAAGTAAATCTCTCCATTCTCTTTCCATTACATGTAAGTTAATAATCTCTTTCCATGTTAAATTCCTTAACTAGTATGCAAGCTTGTGATTAGAATTTGATCTTAAATTGCTTAGATTCATAATTGTGCTTCATGTTTAGCTTGTGTACTTGTAAAAAGGGATCTCCCAACAATTTGGGAGGGTTATCATATTACCTTAGCCATTGAAATTGCAAGTTGAATATTGTGCACACCAAGTGTTTGTTAAAAAGCCTCAACTATGAAAATTGCCTAACATTGTGAATTCTTGAGTAGCAATGATATCCTTAGGCTCAAGATGAACATTGAGTGTCGCACAAGCATAAAATTGGCTAAGTGTGGGGTGGTGTCCTACCAATTGTGCTGGAATTACAATCTTGTGCTTGAATTGAAATCTCACATTGGTATTTTCATTTGTTGTAGGCACCATGGTTGTAACACCCCACAAACCGAGCTCTTCCTCCGCTTCGGCTCCTAAAAGATCACTCCAAGCCGGGGCCTCATCTAGCAAGGCAAAGGGCAAGGCACCGGCCAAGCCAAAGGCCAGGGCTAGAGTTTCTAAAGATGTGGTGCCTATCCCAAGGCCCGGGGGTAAGATGTGATTCGGTCTCTCTTTTGTGAAGAAGGGTAATGCCAAGCTTAGTACAAGAGTGTGAGCCTTGCGGGATATATTCTCGAGCAAGCCATTGATAAGAGGAGATTGATGCAAAAGTGTCAAGGTGTGGGTGATGCTATTCACGCCTTGCATTGGGACTCGGTTTTTGAAAGTCCGGGCCATGCCAACCTCGACCTAGTACAGGAGCTCTATGCCAATTGGGACCCGGATGAAGCATGGAAAGATGATGATATGGTCTCTATTCGGGGTGATAAGGTGAGATTGGATCACACTGCATTGAACGCTTTCTTGGGGGTGGAGGACCCAGACTATGACGAGCTGAAGGACTTTATTAAGAAGCCTGATTACAAGGCTATGCGAGAGATATTGTGTGGTGAGAGCTCCACTCATAGGTGGAAGCGAACAGAGACAGGAAGACACAAACACATGTTCTTTTCGCAATTTGTGAAGACAGCTCGGGTGTGGATGAGGTTGATCAATGCACGCATCCTAGCTTCGTCTCATTATTCCGAGGTCACCAAGACTCGGGCGTGCATGATTTACTTTTTCATGACCGGGAGGCCGGTTAACATTGGCTACTACATGCTGAGGGTGATGAGAGAGCAAAGGCAGTCGAAGACATGTAGCCGATTGTATTTTAGGAACATTCTCACCCAGTATCTGGAGCAGGCTGGAGTCCCAGTTGATGAGGTCGGGGATCGCATTGTTCCCGACATTGAGAATCCTTTTGATATCGCCTCGGTGAAGAGTGTGACCACCACTGCACCAGTACGATTGATAGCAGACGAGTGGAGGGACACAGACGCCAACTTGTCCGCACGTCAGTACTTGATGATGGAGCACATGGCCCGGCAGGCTGGCATGGATATGGCTGCGCTTGATTACACAGTTCCTTTATTGGAGTCTTCGAGACGCCTGCTGGGTATGACTCAGGCGGTGGTGCTGCCCCTGGCGGAGGATGAGAACACTGATTTGGACATAGTTGATCAGGATCCGGACAGTGAGGGTGTGGAGACAGATGCTGAGGGAGGTGCCACAGATGTGGAGGAGGAGGATTAGGACCGCACTCCAGCGCACCACCCATTGTAGGCCGACTGGCCTTCAGGGAAGTTTTTTTTACTCTTGCACTTTCTTCTTTGTCGCACTGAGGACACTGCTTGTTTTAAGTGTGGGGTGGGGGAACTCCCCTTTATTTTTGAGGTTAGGGATGCATGTACCGTTAGGGATTTTTCTTTCGTCACTAGACTTTATTTTTATTTGTTTCTTGCTTTAATATATGAAAAAATGAAAAAAAAATTAGAAAACCAATGAAAAATTGCAAAAAGATATCTTTTCTTTTTAGTCTTTATTAGTGGTACATGTCATCCACCCCGTGGTTTTTCTTATGGTCTCGGTTCTTTTCCACGGGGAGGCCTTTGAACCGGGTAGTTTTTATTTTTATTAGGATTAGAGTAGTTAGTAGATGTGGCCCTAGACGAAAGGAATAGGTGGAATGCTAGGTGCTTGTGACTTGTTTGATACCGGTAGACTTGGACTTGTTGCATGTGCTATTTGTGGTGTCTTTTGGTTTTAAATTGAGATGCATGCCTAGAAAAAATGGAACGACCCCCTTAAGATGCTTGAGTCCACTCGCTTGGCTTTGTTGTGAACCTTTGTGCATTAGTGCTTAATTTTCCACAAGTTGCACTTTATTTGCTTGATTGAGAGTTGTGATGGAGCCTTTTTGTGTAGACTGTGTGCAATGTGTGTTGTGAGGCATATTCTTATTATACTCCATGTTTGAATATTGGTGTCTAGAACTTGCCCCGTGTGTGTGCAAAGCGAAATACTAGGTTTACTCTAGTCGGGAAATGATACAGGCCTTCTCTTGATTTGCCTACCCTTTTTGTATACACCTTTGGACTTGATTGTTGTGATTCATTTTGACCCTTTTTGTTGGCACCCACTCCCCAAGCCTACCCACTTGTTCTAAATTTCTTTCTTTTGGCCCTTTACTCCTTAAGCACTTTAATGGATAATGTGATATTATTGTGGAGTTGTGGTTGAAATATTGGGAGGTTTTTGAATGGAACCAATGAAGAGAATATGTGATGAATTGTGTAGTAGTTGATGATGAGCATTGGCAAGGTTTGGAAAGAAGTGAATAGAAAAAAAAACAAATGAATTGAAAAAAAAAAGCTGAAAAAGTGAAAAAGAGAAAAGAAAAGAATATCCATCCTTGCTAGTTTTATGCTTAAAAGAAAGAAAAATTGCTACTTGTTGAGAAGGTGTGTGTGAAAGTTGTGATTGGGTGGCTTTGATGAGACTTGTGCTTAATTTGTATTGTGATGTATTAAAGTGCTTAGGGAGGTAGTCACTGTTACCCATATGTATCCTACCAGCCCCTTAGCCTACATTACAATCTTTTTTTTAAAGTCCTAGTTAATCCCGATTGGAGTGAGCTTACATTAGTGGAGTCCTACACTACGGGCAAGCTTATGGTACATCGTGTGTAACATGTGAGATTTTCATGAGAGTGAGTGAATTCTTTCTATGTGATTGTCCCCGTTCTATTCTTGATATTCATTGTTGTGTGTGATATTTGGGGGACACTCTCTTGCTTCATTTTGGTGAGGGCACATGGTTTGCATGAGATAGGTGAAGTTGTGGCTTCTTGGTTGAGTAGATAGGTGTGACTTTGTGGGAGCGTGGTTGCAATGAGTTGAGTTTGTGCATTTGAGTTACCTTGGGGTGGTTGTTCTCGTGTTTTTGATGTTTGATAAATTGTTGGCATGTTTGTTGGACCCATAGTAGTCATGTGTGCATTTGTTCAATGATCGGTATCAACCATAGTCACAGGCAGACCTGTTCTACCTAGGTTGGGAAGTTAGTCGTGACTTGCTCGAGGGCGAGCAAAGGTTCAAGTGTGGGGTGGTGATGTTTGGCATTTTATGCCTATATTTCCTTAATATTTCCTCACGTTTGAGTATTTTATTCGCCCTTTTTCTAATTTATGAATGTGATTTTGCACTGATTTTATGTCATGTGTGTGTAGGTTGTTATGAAGTGCAATTGGAGCTTTAAAGAGCATGATCGAGCAAGAAATGGTTGGAAGTTGATTGAGGATTGGATCAAGCTCACGAAGGCACGATACGAAGCGAGCTGCGGAGCAAGGAGAAGCAGGAATTGCCTGGCGCGTTACTAGGCGCGCTGCGCCCCTAAGGCGCCCAAGCTTTTGGCGCGTTTTTCAGCGCGAGACGTGGCCATGGCGCTGGGATTTCGACGGGATCTGCCTTCGTGCGCGCGTTCAGGGGCGCGGGGTGCCAGCTACAGCGCCCCTGGAGCGTTTTTGGACTTCCTACTTCGTCTAGGCTTAGGCGTAACTTATTACTAGGCCTTTGTAAACACTATAAATATTCTTTTACATAGTTTTTGAAAGGAGTTGAGACTTTGGAGCAATTTGAGAGCACCATACTTCATTGAACAAGGATTTAATTCCTAATCTTTCATCTATTAATCTATTTCATCATTATTTCATCAATTCATTGCCTTGTGATTATGAGTATGCGTGGCTAAACCTTACGTTCTAGGGTTAGAGTATTTCATGAAAGTTGATGTTTGAAGATTGAATTCCATATATTGAATCCCATAACGGATTACTTATTCTTTCTTGATTTCACTTGGGTAATTATCAGGGCCCGGTAATTATGCATTATCTATGGTTTTTAGATTGAACTCGAAAGAGGGAATTTGTGAACGCAATAAGAAAGAGTAGGGCTAGATTATGAACCTGGGCATCGGGGAACCAATTTGTGTGTAGGATAGACATATACTTGCTCGCCTAACTTAACTAATTACAGAATTCGTTAATGCGTGCACGTGATTCAACCCATAGACATATAGGGATTGGAGTAGCCTGCATAGACCGTGAAGAATCGAAAGGTTTTCACGGGTACATTTAATCTGTTAGTTAGTAATCCGGGATTTGAGAAGTGGAATCAATTGAAAAACTCAACTGGATTGTTCGTAACTCTGACCCTGAACCGTCTTCTTAATATTGTTTACAACCAACGTTTGCTCCATTGTTTGACTGAATTTACACCAGTTTAATTACTGTTCTTTAGTTACTAAAACCCCCATTATTGGAAAAAGATCCCCGAGTAGCAGTTAGAAATTATTTTTAAGCATCAGTCTGAATAGTCCTCGTGGGAACGATACTCTACTTTCACTTTATTACTTGTCGACCGCGTATACTTGCGTGTGCGTTGGGAGCAACATAGATGCATACTAGGAGTAGGTATCATCATCAGCTGTGAAGGGCCTGGTGCACCGAATGACTTAAATGTAGGGGCCCGTACATGCACAGACTGAGGGGATGTGACTACTATAGGCATGGAATGGAAAGAGGGACCAGCAGGCTGGCCAAACTGATAGTGTGGCCCCGGATGTGGCATGGTGTGTGCAGATATACCAGGGGCCTGTGGCTGATGGAATAGTGGGGTACTAGGGAGACCAGCGAAAAATATACTCGGATAATTACCTAACTGTGAGAGCAAGGCAGAGGTAGGGGTCAATGTCGGAAGTGGAGAAGTAGCATGACCTGTGGAAGTATGGCCACCACGGGTCCTAGGTCCTTTCCTACCTCGAGATGCCATATCTGCAAAGTAATATTAAATTCAATAGAATTAGAATTAGAACTTAAACCCAACCTGATGTTTCAAGGTTCACTTGCAAATTCAGGATACACTTTGTCGAAATGCTTCCATGCTTCTCCATCAGACGGATGACTAGAATACCAGATTGTCGTGTACGTTCATGATGCCATCTCATATGAGGAGCAGAACTCATTGATGCATACAACTTCTTTAACCTTGGTATAAGAGGTAAGTAATGCATCGCTTTAACTGAGACCTGTTTCTGTTTAGCATTTTTGACTGGCTTGTAGCGAGCCTCACCGCAAAACGTACAAAATTCCTTATCTTTGTTTTCTTTGTAGTATAACATGCAACCTTTTTTACAACAGTGAATTCTTTCTGAAGATAGCCCTAAAAACGAAACCAACTTTTTTGCATCGTAGTACGAGGAAGGCAATCCCAATTTACTTATGTTTAGTTCATTCAAAAGTCCAATGATCTCATCCATGCCTCCTTGAGATATGTTATAATCTGATTTGATACTAAGCAACCTAACTGTCACCGATAACTTTGAACGACTTGCCCCCTCGTAAAATGGGCGACTTGCTTCTTCCAACTATTCATAGAAGAGCTTCGCCTCATTATTGGGAATCTCCTCAACATTCGGTTGAGATGGTTCCCCTTGGTACATTCCAAATGCATCATTCAACATCTCATTCATAGGATAGTTATACCCGACATAGTCATTTTGGAAGTTCTCTCTATGGACACTAGGGTTACACTCTCCATGTGCAGTCCACACAAAATAATTTGGCATAAATCCTTTTCTATAAAGGTGCAACATGACATTTTCAATTGGTTGCACGTGGCTACACTTGCATTTCACACAAGGACATTTGATTGAACCCCCCCCCCCCCTCCCCCCCCCCGTATATATTCAGGAAGTAATTTAGCTTTAGCAATAAACCCGTCAACCCCATCTACATAACTTTTCCTCAAACCCATATTTTCATAGAACATATTGTATATCCAACTATGATTTTCATCATGTTCCATCTACAAAAGTTACAAACAAATAAATATAAAGCAATGCAACAGAATATAGCAATTTTTCTAGCAAACTATAGGTGTATAACATTTTTGTTAAATTATGTTGCATATTAACTTTTTAATTAACTAACTAAATCAAACTCCCTACATTTATTTTATTTGCTATAGAGCTGGCAATCACACCAAAAATTCACTAAGTTTTCAAGAACATCCTCCAAACCAAATCCTAATTTCCCACCCGCAACATCATATACTACTTCCTACATTACCAAAAATCCCAATACTATCATCATCATCATCATTTCTACCAAAAGCCAAACAAACTTGAGAAGAACCATTTATTCAAGATTCAATTCAAACCCCTATTTATATCAAGATTCAATATTGCCATGTTCAATGACATTGTTCTTATTTCTACCTAATTATCCTTGCATTAAATTTATCTACTTTATCACATTGTTTTTCTAACCATTTCTAAATTTCCAAGAACTAGAATGAATCGCAAAGAACCAGGTAGAATATGCCAGATTAGTTCACAGACCTCAATGACAGTTAGAATCTCGTCATCTTGATTCTTCAATATAACTTTATTTCTTTTTACTTTGGTTTGAATAAAAAAAAATGTTCCTTTGGTACCTAATAACCCTTTCCAGTCTAACCAATGTTCTTAAAAAAGAGGAAAATATTAAACAATCCCACAAGTATACATGCATAATGGAGCTTATTAGAAATTCATTATACAAAAATAGGAGTCGAGCTTATTTAGATCTTAGAAAAACTAAAAAGCAGGACAAATAATCCTTTCTCCTCCCTAACCTGCTATTTAACGTAACTCGAAAGAAATTTCTTGCAATCATGGATCAACTATAATTTTAATATCAGAAAATGAATTGTTTTATGTCAAATTTAAGACAGAAATCAACAACTCAGAAAATATAAATGTACTCGTACAATTTTTGTCATAGAGAGCAAGTATAATAAATATTCTAGTGGTAATGACGAATAAGATTACACTGATTGACACAACAGATTCAGAGGCTTAACACTGTTATTGGTATTGTGCATCTTATCCCAACAAAACTAATGGGGATACGGTGGCCGAAGGGTGGGAAAAATGGGGAGGGGAAAATAATGGGGATACGAAAAGGAAAAATAATGGGGAAGACGAAGGGGGAACTTACTTGAATACGGTGGCCGGAGAAAATGGGGGTGCCGAGCTGTGGAGATTTTTCGCCGTGGAAGATATTGGGAGTTTTGGAAATTTGGAGTGTCTGAAAATATTGGGAGCCCGCTGTGTAGATTGGGAATTGTTTAGGGTTGGAGACGGAAATCCGTCTCCAACTTTTCCAATTTAATTAATTTTACACGCAAGACACTGATTGGAGACGGAATTCACTCGCTAACTGATTGGAGAGGGAATTCCGTCTCCAACCATTCTGTAGCTTTTTACTCTTTTTCTGGTAGTAAATTTTCTATTTTTGAAAAAGGATTTCCACATAAATAGCTCTCAATATACCATATTAACAAGTTACTTAGCACTAACATAATTTAGCCACAATATTTATATTTAAAATTTAATTTATAATTAAAATATGAAATATAATTAGATTGATATTCTTTATATATAACTTCTATACACATATACACACACATATATTTGCCTTATATTTTTTAAATATTTATATCATCAAATTATATTTGATAAATATGCTAGGAAAAGAAAAAAAAAGATCAAATATGGTTACAAAAAGTGGATAAGGGTTGGGAATGGTTATGTGGGATAATAATCCCTTTTAAATCACCCCTGTAATCCATCTTGACCTAACATTTTTTAGTCCTACTAATCTTTGGGCAGATTAATTACCTGACCATTTATTAACGAAAGTTTACGGTAGTTGACGCATTAGGCATCTAAATTACAAAATATACCGATATAATCGAGAAATTACAAAATATAACGATATTTGTGTCTTTTATTACAAAACATACCATTTACACATGTTTCCCTCTCTCTAACATCTAACTTTAATTTTTTCCTCTCTTTCTATCCCCTCCTCAACCAACTCGCCAGCGTATGAACAGTACCGCTCGTCGCCTATCTGCTGCTGCTTGGCCTCCGTTTTCCTGGTCAGTTTCGCTGCTTTTGCTGCTTTCTAATTTGCTGCAGTTGCTACTCAGATATGCTGCAGTTGCTGCTCCGATCTACCGCAACTGCTACTCCGATATGCTTCTTCTCTCGCTTTTTTTTAATTTTTTTTGTGTGTGTATATACGTGTATACCTTTGTATTCCCGTGTATGTGTATGTTTTGGTTGTTACGGTAGTTGTTGGTGGTTGTTTGAAGGTGGGCGTAAGTGTATGTCTAGTTTTATACAAGTGCATGTTTCTGTATATTCGTGTATCTACATAAATATTTTTACAAGTGCACAAGTGTATGATGTATGTGTATATCATTGTCTTAATGTGTATGTCTGAGTATATATTGTATATTTTTGTATGTGTTTATGTGTGCGTATGTCAAATTTAAGTATGACACAGATAAATTTGTTTGTTTACTTTGTATATCTGTAGATCCTTGTATGTATGCGTGTTTCTAGTGTATGTACAACATATATTTTTGTGTATGTACATGTACTTTTTGTTTATATGTATTTTGCAACTGTAATTTTAAAAAATATTCGATGTGTATATGTGTATTTTATTTTTTAGATCCAACAAAACAAAAGAAAAAAAAAATTTCGGCTGGCGGCCGGGGTGACTGGGTGGGGGCGGCGACTGGGATGGCAGCAGTGAGAGGGGGCAGTAGGGAAAAGGAGGGAAAAACCATGTTAGATTTGTTGGTATTTGTTTATAGTACGTAAAAAATTTGTTGGTATATTTTATAAATAAGTATAATATCGGTATTTTTTGCAATACTTAAATATATATAACCCTACCCGTCCAGATTAAACTCAACCTGCCACTATATATATTGTTCAAATTTGAGATAAGAGATGTGACCACATTGCTATACAACATCAGTTTGGCCTTGTACATGGCCTATATGTTAACCATGCGCGCGAGAGACTATGTTGAAATGTAGTCGCACGCATTACATTAATTAATGAAGGGTACCTAACGTGCAAGAATGAGTATTCTCCAATCAATATCAAACCCGTTAGCCAAATACGTACATTTGCCCTTAGGCCATGACACATGTCTACTAAGTTAACAGTGGGTGGAGCTTTGCACGAGAGAGAGCCGCACGCGAAAAGAATCCGTCTCATTAATGAAGTATACCTACTTGTGAAATAATGGGCTCTTATCAGTTTTTGTTACATATAAGGAAAATCTTTCAATCAACTTTCTAGTGTACTTGTACCTGTCGCTCTTGGTAATTTTGATATCCTTTTTATCTTTTCAAGCAGACTTTATACTTTGGTCCATAAAAAATAGATATACATATAGACTTTATACTTTGGTCGAGAAGGGGAGTTTTGATTTTATAGTAATAACTAGTACTCCCTCTGTCCCAATTTATGTGTCTCACTTTCCTTTTTGGCCCGTCCCAAAAAGAATGTCACATTTCCTTATTTGTCAATTATTTAATGCGCTATCTCTATTTTACACCTATTGGACCCTACTTACTTTAAAAGCCACAAACAACTTTTTGATTACTACAATCTTCTCTCTCTTACTTTTTCAAGGGTAAATTTGAACATTTACAAATTCAACTTCCATTTCTTAAATTCTGTGCCAAGTCAAACACCACCACATAAATTGGAACAAAGGGAGTAATAAGCTAGTTGGATCCATGGAGTAACAGAAATGGCTTTTTAATCAAGACTCTTTGCCAAAGTATTGAATGAGCAAACTATCATATATGTGCCTACTTGTAACAGGATTGGCCTTGAGAACCTGTAAAATTTTTGCCGAGTGGCCAGTTTTGACACTGGTATTAGTTTTGCAGCCACTATTTTCTTTGGTCTTACATTTGAAGCCACTTTTGGCTCTTTACTAGATAAGATCATTAAATATGCCTAATTGAAAAGGCTTAACTACCCCTCAGTAACTACCCCTCAGTCTGATTACAGGGATGAAGTTTGAAATACTATTGATTGAAGTTCAAACCACATGGACTGAAGTTCTATCCACATGGATTGACCTTATCTACTCCTATGGATTGAACTTATCTACCCTTATGGATTGAAGTTCCATCCACATGGATTGAACTTATCTATCCTTATGGATTGAAGTTCCATCCACAGGGATTGAACTTCTCTACCCTTATGGATTGAAGTTCCATCCACATAGATTGAACTTATCTATCCTTGTGGATTGAAGTTCCATCCACAGGGATTGAACTTCTCTACCCTTGTGGACTGAAGTTCCATCCACATGGACTGATATATATATATATTTGGGGGTAATTTATTCGTTTTTAGTTTTTTTATTTCTGGTTGGTGTAAAAAGTGGCTATAAACTAAATATTTTGGTATTAGTGGCCCTTGCCAAAAAACAAGGCCAAAAATGGTCTTTCGTGCACTTCCCCAGAGAACCTGTCCGACATTGTCCTAATTTAACCAGAAAATTACACCAGTAGCCACTCCAAGAGGCTGATATTTAGGAATTAGCCAATATTTCATATAGATTTACTATTTAGACATTTTTTACAATAAGGTCGAACTTTAGGACTTGACAGTCTTAAAGTATAATTTTTCATTTCAAAACTCCAGGACTTCAAATCCTAAAATTCGCCCCTATTGTAAATTATAGCTAAATACTAAATATATAATAAATATTTGCTAATCCTTAAATTGAAGCCCTTAGAGTGTCTATTTTCAAACTTTACCTTAGTTTAGCTGCTAAATGTGGAAAATTTCTAGCAGCCTATTTTACCAAAAAATTCGCTACATGTACCCCTTATCTTTGGTTATGGGTTTTTATCCCCACTTAAGAATGGTTTAGCAAAATGGCCTCGGTAGACAACACTTCATGCTATAAATTTACAAATGTTCCCTCAGGGGAACACTTCAAGTATAAATTGCAAGTGTTGCCTGTAAGGCAGCACTTCAAGTTATCTAGGGTGAATGTTGACAGAGATAAAAGGTCAAGTGTTGCCACGGGGGCAATATTTGCCGCACTTGTCATTTTATACTTGAAGTGCTGCCCCCATGGGTGCACTTGTCAAGTTATAACTTGAAGTGTTGCCCCCGGGGAGCACTTACTTAAAATTAGTGAGGCCATTCTTGTAAAACCACTTTAAGCGAGGTCAATTAGGCAAACCATTGCCTAAGGTGTCATAGTTTTGTAAATTACCCCCTATTTTACCCGCTCCATTTAGTTTTAGTCACATTTTAAAAATTGTTTGCAACTGCAGCCACTCACTATCAAGTAATTAAGACTGAAGTTGTGTATTTAACTTCAACCTATAGTCTGAAATTCACACAATTTATATTTTTTTTCTAAAAATGAATTAAATTTAGACTAAAAGTGTGAAGTTGGGCTAAATTTTGAAGTTAAGGAAAAAGATAAAATAATATAGTAGAATACAACTTTAGATCAAAAGGGGCTGAAGTTAGTTTAATCTGGCTTGAACTTCAAACTCAATAATATGAAGATAGACAAGGTGGTCAGCCTCTGCAAATGCACGCTAAAGGTAGTTGAAATTGTAAAGGACCATAAATATAGGCTATTCTATTGGTGCACTCCCCCCCCCCCCCCCCCCCCACACCCTGGTTCTTTTTAGGGGAATTTTCAAAACTAGGCAGCCCACGACACAAAATTACAAATGAGGGGCCACATTTCATCCATAGCACCCCTTTATTTTTACATTACACAACATAGCACCTTCTTATTTTCAAAATTACATAACATAACACCCATTTAAACTAAAAACCCTAAGATCCACTCCCTCACCCTCCCCCACCACTGCCCCGCCACCAGAAACCAAGCTGCCACCGCGGGCCGGCGGTGGCCGGTGGCCGGAAAATGAAAAATTCACCGGATTTGCTTATTTTATTTGTGGATTTGTTTAAATAATTATTTTTTGATAATTTTATACACCTAAATCTATAAAAATAATAAATTATACATGTAAATACATAGAAAAAATGTGTATGCAAAAAGAAAAATACAAAAATATACACAAAAAACATAAATTTTATATAAAACATCTATAAAAGTGCAAAAATCTGAAATTTATACAATTTTATTCATAGTTCATACGCGCATATACAACTTTATACAATTTTACAATGCATAGAATGTATTTTATACAATGTCAATACGTACATATACAGATTTATACATTTTTATACACGTTTACAGAATTGTATAAACTTGTATAAAAATGTATAAAAATGTATAAACTCACAAAAATAATGTTAAACAGTGCCTCGGACATATTTTACACAGAAGCTTAACAAATATCCAAGATCTATACAGTTTTATACAAGAAAAACACTAGATCTAAACATTAAACAAAAGTTTTAACAAAAAACTAGTAGATCTCAACGAATTTTTATGAAAAAAGTGAAGAAAAAGAATAAACTTGATAAATAAACTCCTCACCGGAGTTTAACTCCTCAATATTGTTATTCAAAAAGCAAAAAAAAAAAAAAAAAAAAAACGAAAAGAAGAAAAAGAAGAAGCGGTGGCGGCGGCGGTGGTGGTGACCACGGTGGCAACGATGTCAGTGGCTTGGAGGAGAGGGGATGACGGTGGGGCATTGGTGGAAGGGTTGGGGGGGGGGGGTGGCGGCTGCATTAGGTTTAATGGGGAAGAGAAGAGAGAAAAATGGGAAGGAGAGAAGGAGAAGAGAGGAAAAATGGGGGCTAGGGTTTTTTTTCTTTAAATAGGGGGTGCTATAGAGTGAAAGGAAAATTTTTAAAAAGGGAGGGGGTGCTATGTCGGCTATGGTAGCAAAATAGAGATCTTTTTTGGTAATTTTCATGAGTGGGGTGTCTCTCAATGTAATTGTCCCTTTTTTTTATCGGATGTCCCCGAGGGGACGATTAGGGGGTTTAGGAACCATTTAGATATATATGTAAAAAGTTCTAAATTTTGGAAAATAATGTATAATAGGTTCAATATCAAGAATCGAACTATTGTACTCATAAAATGTGAGCATGAACCCGTCTTTGCTCTCAATCCTTAAGAAGGTATTGGACTTGAGTAGAGACTTCTCCATACAAAATTCTTATTATTCGGGCTCAAAATAAATATATTATTGTTCCACTTTATGTGTCATAATTTGACGTGACATCAAGTTCAAGAAATAAAGAAAGATATTAGAAACTTGAGGTCTACATTAAGATATAGATATTTGTGTGATTGTAAATCATTTCATTCATAATAAAACCGTAATTTTGACTAAGGAAGTGCTGTCACTTAAATTGGAAAAGAAGGAGTACCAGACACTTGGTGGGGCAAAAATTAACCACCTGTGACTGGACTTACTGCAACTAACTATTTCTCACAAAATAAGGAGTGTAGAAAAAAACAATATAGAAGAGAGTACGTGTACACTTACAAAGCCAATCCTATTTGTCCAAAGAGATAGATGTGGTTGAAACATGTGGAAAAAAGAAAAAAATCCATCCACTGACTTTCCCACTCTTTTAATCCTTTGTTCTTGACTCTTGTCTTTGACAAAAACTAAGCATAGAACAAACAAATCAAAATGGCACTTAATTCTATCTCATTACTTCCAATAAAATCCATTAACATTTCCTCCTCAACTTCATCTTATGGAGTTTATATTCCCCTTCAACTTTCTAAAAAATCCTCCAAGATTGTATGTCAAATGGAAAAGTCAAGTACACAAGTAAAGAAATGGAAAGCCATTGTGTCAACTGCATTAGCAGCTGCAGTCATTACATTTAGCTCAAACATGCATGCTTTGGCTGACTTGAATAAGTTTGAGGCAGAACAAAGAGGTGAATTTGGTATTGGTTCAGCTGCTCAATTTGGCTCTGCTGATCTCAAGTTAGTTTTACTTCAAGATTTCTTTAATCTTTCATGCTTTAATTTATAGGGTGTTGAACAGTTGTTTTTTTGTTAATTTGCAGAAAAGCAGTTCATACAAATGAGAACTTCAGGTGATCATCTTTCTGTCTGTAGGATGGAACTATTTTATTTTATAGATATGTTGCATATATATGATGAAAATTATAATCCCCGCGTCCCATTTTATATGACAGTATTTGATTGGAGAGTTAGATATTTACCTGATTTATGTGCAATAGTAGTGGTGCCCCTCTACCTTGTGAACGATAAGGTTTGTGTACATCTCACGTTCACCAGACCCCACATGTCGGATCACACTGGTTATGTTGTTGTTATTGTTGTTGTTGTAGTAGTTGCTAAGAGATTAAAATGTTGAAAATTTAGTTTAATGGAGAACACAACAAGAAAGTTTAAAATTTGAATATATTAGTAAATGATTATGGATTCTTGAAAGTTGACAAGTTTATAGAAAATAGAATAGTATTATTAGTGGAATAGTTTCTAATATTTCGAGATATTCCAAAATGAAAAGATTGTCATATAAGTTGGAAGCCATGGAGTATTAATTTTTGGTTTCTTTGGGAGTTGGTGAGGGAGATTGAATTTTTATAGAATTAGTCAATTAAAGTTCAAAGGTTGAAACCAGATACTGCAATTGTAAAGATCATTCAATAAGAACGGTAGAATAAGATCTTTCAGTGTAGACTAGTATTCATAATCAATTGGACTTGCTGATACAGAAGAGCCAATTTCACATCTGCTGATATGAGAGAATCAGATTTCAGTGGTTCAACATTCAATGGTGCATATCTTGAGAAAGCTGTTGCATATAAAGCGAACTTCACAGGTACTTTCTCAATAACACCAACATCAGATTATACAGGATAGAACTTGATATATGAACTAGCAAGTGAGATCTGTTAATGAAAAAAAGATTTATGCTTTGTCAAAGAACATAATATGAAGATAAATAGATAATAATGGATTCCCTTTAGCTATTTTTAGCATGCCACTTCAGTTACATCAGACAACTGTATCAAGATTATGCATTCTATGCCGTAGCTTTTGCTCAAGATTTAGTTTATACGTTTACATTTCATAGGTGCCGTCAATGCTAGAACAGTAGTTAGTGGCACTGATCCTTCCCCTTTGCCTTTGTCTTGATAAGATTTAATGTCACACTGGAAACATTGGTTTGGCGTGCTGGGACATTTTGGTGATGCCATTGGATCATTGTCAATAGTTTTGTTTATGCATTTCAATCCTACCTCCTTTCCTTGAATCAACTTGTTAGAGTTATTAACTTTTGAAGTACTCTGTGTGCTCACCTCTTTAGAAGTAGCTGCACGATTTTCCTGTTCTTGTTCATCTGCACTGGTACCATCATGCTCTAAGCTTGTCAGTTGCTCAATAGTTGCACTTTTACCAAAAACCATATCAGAATTTACAGTGTATTCCTTATGAGGGGTGGGTAACTTCCTCATATTGCAAGATAAGCCTTTTTTACTAGGGATTGAACTTTCTTGAGACTCAATCTCAGCTTCAAATGGTTCTGCATCATCTTTGGAATCACAAGCTGCTTCAACGTTCCCACCCAATTTGTCAGCTGCTCGGTGATCCCGGTTTCTCTCTGATGGCACATTATGTGCTTTCACGATCTGAAATGCAATTGGAAAATCACGAATTGCAAACACCTTACGTCTTTTTGGCGGATAGACCACTGAAGTACACAGCCCATTCAACAACTCAAAATCTTCAGCATATGGAGTCTTTACAAGTGGAACATTTTCAACCATCACATAATTATTATTATCATGCTCCCCACATGCAAACTTGCCAATTGTTTCTTCATCCTCAAGAGCCTCATCCAACTCCATGTCTACATCTGATTGTATTTCCTCTAGATCGGCTACCACAGGCTCCTGTTTCTCAGATTCGCCTTTACATGATAATGAATTTTCCACAGGATCCACTAAAGCTCCTTGCGACCCAAAGTCAACCTCATTATTTGTTTCCTTAACATGATCCTCAATAGATTTGTGATCAATAGGGACATCTTCAGGTTCCCCCATGCAATCCTCTTGGAATTTTCGGCCTAGTATAAGACCATTTGGAAAATCACGAACTGAGAAAACCTTAAGCCTCTCTATCCTGGACAAATCACTTTCTCTTGTTCTTAAGTTATCGACCCTATCAACACAAAGCCCACTGTCCACCTGAACATTCTGTTTAAGCGTATCCACGACACTAATCAAGCCTATATGCTCAATGCTTTGACACTCAATGTCGCAGGATAAAACATGCAGTTCACTACATACTAACCTTTCTCCAACCGCGGCATCCATCTTACTAGACCCCATAGATTCAATTTCTAGTTCATCAACAATATCTTCCTCTGTTTTACGTAAACTACTTTGAGCAAATCGCGTAAAACACTCAGGAAAGCTGCGTATCGCGTATACCTTTGGCGGCTCAAACTTTGGCATTAAACAAGAGGGGGAAACTTTAGCATCTTTTGACAGTTGTCTAGTCAGTTTGTCCCCATGATAACCATCAGTTTTTTGTACTACTGCTGTCTCATTCTCCATCCTGATCAACTGTTCAATCCAAAACCCAATTCAGTTAATGCAAACATTATACATATATAACAAGGAAAAGGAAAAAAACAAACAGCAACATTAGTAAAAAAATGTTCAAGGAAAGTAAAAAAGAATAAAAAAAATAAAAGAATAAGCTTTATATTCCAGTCCAAAATCAGATTTTCCATCCTATAGATCACGGGTTCGAGCCATGGAAATAGCTACGGATGTCAGAGTAGGGTGCAGCCCTCCTCCCGAACTACATGAACGCGGGATGCTTTGTGTATCCGGCATCAGGCTGCCCTTTAAACAGTACCAAGAAAAACTATTGTCCACAACATCACATAGTACAAGAGTAAAAAAAAAAAAAGTATATGTCTCAACCTTGCAAAAACTCGCTGGTGGAAAATCAAGAAATACATTGAAAGAACAAGCAGATTAAACAAAGAGTAAAGTCACCTGTTGTTAGAAGTTTGTTGCAGCATTAGTATGAGGATGTTAGGGATATGCTTTACTATTGCCGAGTTCTTTTGAGGCACGACTTTATTATGGGTGTAAAACCTTTTATTAAATTTTAGAATATTTGTTCAGTTTGTATGTTAAAACTTCAGTTATTTTATTAGACAAATATTATAAATCACACGAGGATCCTTATATTAATTTTAGTTTTAACTTTAGTGTTTTGTTATGTTTTAATTTAACTAGTATTGGGGTTATTTTTGATATATTCCTATATATTATGGTAAGTAATAAATGCTAACTCCAAGCTTCAAATCTATTAGCCATACAACTTACAAGTATTCTCTTTTAGAAAAGCTACATCCTTTTGTTACTTTGTAAATAATGCCTCCAACCATAGAAAGTAATAAAATTTATGAACTTTAGCTGGACGTACACTTTTCTCTTGGATCTTTTATAAGTGTATAATGCATGCCTTTTCTCTCTTTTTGCTATAGAGTAAAAATTGTTCTACCTTTCAGAGTTAACGAATTAAGTAAAAATAAAGAAACTAATATAGAGTAAAAGCTCGCGCTCTCGGGCCAGTAAATTTCATAACAAACAGCTGAATAACAGTAAATCTTATGTACTGATATGAGCAGCTATTAGAGAAATAAGAATGTGGTTTAGGTTCTTCTTGAAAGGAAATTGCTTTTATCATCAGTGTATCATAAGGCAGGATTTTGGCGTCTGTCCGGAAAGTCCTGAGAGATAATTTTTTTAAGTGATGAGACCATGAAGTGGAATTGGTTTTAGTACTAATGAATTCAGTTTTGAAGGTTTTGGGAACTGGCTCTTCTGGATTTTCTTGTATTTTTGGTACATTTATTCACATCCTAATCACTTAAGTATGGGATACATGACGGGAGCCTATAACAACTGACAATTTTTTGTGAATTCTTAATAAATTTGTAGCTAGAGTAGTTTCTTAAGCTTTCATTACTAGAGCAGCAGTAAGAATATTTGAGTAATATATGCAATGATGAGTTTGGGAAGTTCATAAATCTTATGCTCGTTAGATTCAGTAATTTGAATAGACGTATGGGATTTTTTATTTTATGTTATAACTCTTAGATGATCGAATGCTGACTGTGATTCTATTGATGGATATCTATTGTTAATTTACTACATGTTCTGTTTTTCATTCAAACTCAAAGACTATGTTTCAGATGTAGATATTGCTAAATTCCTGTTTGCTTTGTTATTTACAGGCGCAGATTTTAGTGATACATTAATGGATCGGATGGTATGCACATAGTAGCCTATGAATCAAGTCAAGTCGACTTTTAGTCAAGACAATTGAAGTGGCTAAAGATTCTTGCAAAGTTACTTCCCTTTCAGAATGAGAAAATAACTTTGTTCTCTCCTTGCAGGTACTTAATGAAGCTAATCTCACTAATGCTGTTCTTGTTAGATCTGTTCTGACTCGAAGTGACCTTGGGGGTGCCATCATTGAAGGTGCTGATTTTAGTGATGCAGTTATAGACCTTTCACAGAAACAGGTAACCCTTGCAGGTCTTCAGATGTAATTTGTCCCGGAGAAATTTCTGTCTTAATTAGCGCTTGTTCATTAAGCCACTCAGTAGTAACGATAAAGATAAGAGTCCACTGAAAATCCACACATAAGCTAAATCTCTGGGTAAAATTTGTCCATCTGTAGCTTGTGTGATGTAATTGTTACGGCATCTACAAATATCCAAGAGTTTCAAGTTGCCTGCCTAGTGAACCACATTTTGTGAGCTAAACTCTCGAAAAAGCACACCAACCATGTTGCAGGATTGTATAATGATCCTGAATGAGCTAAACTTATTTTCACAGTTAGTTTCACAAAGACAGTTTCAAGGAGATAGGATCTGCATTGTCTTCTTGCCCAGCTTTTGGTGCTCAATTATCTCTACTATGTCCTAGATATATGATTTAAGTACTGCTACTCTTAATGCTTAAATATATTTGACAATGGATGTCTACAGGTATATATTCCTTCTGAACAATTGATAGTTCTCCAACTGAAGTAAGGTGGACTTGTCATTGGAATCTTCATTAGGCCTAGCCCACGAGCAAGGGCATTAGGATTACATCCTCTATTACACTTTGAAAGGTTATCATGTATTAGTGTGGCTATTAAGTTAAGATGTAGCAAATCTACTAAGGGGACCAAATCTCTCTTTGTAGAATTTTGTAAAAGATAACCAACCCATTCTTGACTTCTCCCCGTAGAAGTAAACCAGAGAATATGGAAGTTCAGAACAATATCCTTATTTATCCCAGTTGCTACCAATGTATCAAAGAAGGAAAACTATCAGCAAGGCATGGCAAATGCTATGAAGGAAATCAATCCTCTTTAATGTGCTTCACATTAATGTCCGATGGGAGTTTGTTTCGTTATTTACATCCTCAGCGTTTCACTTTTAGTTATAATTGTCTTTCTCCCACGTCTTTTGAATATGTCATGTTTATTTTCAGGCACTTTGCAAGTATGCTAGTGGGACTAACCCTGTTACAGGGGTTAGCACCAGAAAAAGTCTAGGCTGTGGAAATAGCAGACGAAATGCATATGGAAGTCCATCTTCTCCTCTATTAAGTGCTCCACCTCAGAAGCTGCTCGATCGAGATGGATTTTGTGATCCAGCCACTGGTCTCTGTGAGGCAAGCTGAAAAAATGTTTCATGTACATAAATATATGTGGAAAGGAAAGAGCTCTAGAGGTTTAAATCTCCCTTACATTATGCAAGAATAGTTTTACTCAGGCAGAAAACATATAAGCTACATCTTGAGCATTATCAGTTCAATTATGTTGCATGTATGCCAAAATCTGAATACTCATACTTGAAAACATCAACTCAAACAGAAAAATGACTATGTTCAGTTTGTCATTGTTTGCCTAATTGATATCCTGTTTTAGAGCAGAGGAACTGGAACAACATTAGACATGGCACTATTAACTAATTGTTGCTCCCAACGCACACGCAAGTATACGTGGTCGACAAGTAATAAAGTGATAAGTAGAGTATCGTTCCCACGGGGACTATTCAGACTGGACTCCTAACAAACAATTTCTTAACAACTATTCAGGGATCTTTTCCAATAGTGAGAATTTTATTAAGTAAAGAACAGTAATTTAAATGGTGGAAATTCAGTCAAACAATGGAGCAAAAATTGATTGTTATCAGTAATAAGGAGACGGTCCAGGGTTAGAGCTGCGACCAATCCAGTTGAGTTATCCAGTTGATTCCACTTCTTAAGTCCCAAGATTGCTAACTAACAGGTTAATTGTACCCGTAAAAACCTGTCGATTCTTCACGGTCTATGCAAGCTACTCTAACGCCTATATGTATTGGAGTTAAATCACATGCACACATTAACGAACTCTGTATTTAGCTAAGCAAGGTGAGTAGGTATATGTCTATCCTACCCACAAATTGACTCCCGATGCCCAGGTTCACAATCAAGCCCTATTCTTTCTTATGTGCGTTCATAAATTCCCTCTGTCGAGTTCAATCTAAGAACCGTAGATAGTGTTCAATTATTCGGCCATTATAATCAAACAATTATGATCAAGAAAGAATAAACAATCTGTAATTGGAATTCAATTCATGGAAATCAACATTCAAACCCCAACCTTCATGAATTCGCTCTAACCTTAGAATGATATATTTAGCTACGCTTACTCATAATAACAACACAAGGATTTGATGAAATAATGATGTAATAAATTAATGGAGGAAGAAAAACCCTTGTTCAAGATGTTATGAGCTCTCAAATTTGCTTCAAAGTCTGAAGTTCCCTCCAAAACTAAGTAAAACAGTATTTATAATGTTTACAAAAGCCTAGCAATTAGTTGCGCCTAAGCCTAGACGAAATAGGACTTCCAAAAAGGCTCCAGGGGCGCTATAGCTGGCGCCCCGCGCCTCAAAACGCGCGCAACCAAGCAGAGTCCGTCGAATCTCACACGCAATGGCCACGCCCCGCGCCACAAAACGTGCCAGAAAGTGGGCGCTATAGGGGGCGCGCCGCGCCCTAAACCGCGCCAGGCTATTTTCCTTCTTTTGTCGTTCGCAGCTTGCTTCGTTCCTTGCCTTCGCATGCTCGATCCAATCCTCAATCCAAATTCAATCTTTTCTTGCTCTATTATGCTCTTCAAAGCTCCAATTGCACCTCACAACATTCTACAAGACACACGATACAAAATCAGTGCAAAATCACATTCGTCAACTAGAAAACGTGCGAATAAAGTATTCAAACGTGATGAAATATTAAGAAAAATGCCAAACATCACTAATCTATGCCCCAACATATACATTGATTAAACAGATGTGGTCCCATTTGTTTGGATGAAAATGAACATGAAATCATATAAAAGATGAAAAGAATGTGACATACATGATATCATTGAGGAAATAATGATTGTTTAGCTTGCACTCTTGTCTTAGGCTTCAGATTATTCCTTATCTTATCAACTAGGAATATTTTCATGAACTAAGGGTGGTCACAAATTCTCAAGTCGTTGGTCAAGTATGGTTCAATGATTGAAGAAGTCAAATTAATTGCTTGTCCTTTACTTAATTCTTTGTTTGCTTAGTGCATTACCACACATTTTGTCAAATGAAAGGAATGTTAAAGTGGAACATCAATCACTAAATAGAAAATTGGTGTTCCCTTTTTGGTTATCACTTGCTCATCATTTTGACTTCCTACATTTCTTGTCTCGAGGCAAAAATGAATACTCCACTCTTACAATCAAAGCATATTTGATTAGACAACAGATTCGATTACCCTGATTGTCTAAATTTGTTTTACCTTGTTCGTGTATATAACTTAAATTCATTGGTTTTTTTTGGTGTCGAATGCATACAGATTTTAGACCTAATGCAGTATGCCTATGGACGAAAGTAGTAAATTTAGCTATTAGAGTAGCATTATCGTACAAAGGAAAATGGACTTTGTTTCACAATGTCACAGCCTGAACTCATGATCCCGAGAAATTGAGATGGCCATGTCTATGGTCATGTTGATTTTTTTGATCCAAACTTCATGAAACAAAAAATGATTTAGTTAACAAATTAACACTAACATATCCCACGAACTTTAGAAGGAGATCAAACTTTCCTTTATCTAACAGAAGGTTATTTGTTTCTTCCTTCTTTAGTTTTATTATGCGAATGTTTTAAATGGGCAGCTCGGTGCACAAAGTATTCCATATTCACGCAAATTTGAAAAAAGATCGTATAACGAAAGGGTGTATTGTATGCCGCCTATCCTGATGCAACGCTGTTCCACGGTGTGAAGGGTTCAGAATATTGGCAAAAGTTGAAGCAAACGTTTTCTTTTGAAAACCAGCTGAACGTCTGAAAAATAGGATATTCAGAACTCTGCTTTCTAGGGCAGGACAAAATTTAAATTGACAGGATTAAAGAAAAGAAATACGAGGAAGTCAAGTGTTCCAAGATCCTATGAATGCATCAAACAAAGATAGAATAAGCATAATCTGTATTCTTTACTATCAATTAACAGAATGAAAAGGCTGCAATTCTTACTTAAGACAGTACATAGACTAATGAGAGCCAAGTTTTGTCTTTTGGGACAGTGATGGTTTGGGATCTAGGTGCATAAAGTTCAAGACTAATGATGGACCATCACATGGATTTAAACATTATTGGGTCAATGTTAATCTTATTATATATTCCTTAGCACACAAAACAACATAAGAGTGCAAAATTAAATGATATAATCCCTAATAATAGTCTCGCACATGACCTGCATGAATACGCATGGCCTGCTCAAATCCCTTCTAATTTCCACTAGGTTTCAGAAGTCTATTATTTATGTCTCCCCCAAACACAAAGAAATGGTGGGGATTCAATGCCAAACAAAGAAATTGATGAGTTAGTTTTCTTTTCCCTGCATCCTTAAATCCACCTATATACACTGACCATGCAATTTATATTTATTGGATTAATGTAATTTAACATGTTATAACAACTTGTCAGCCTTATTTTCATGTATGCCTAATCCCGGCATTTAATATAGATATTACTTGCAGTTAGCTCTTAGAGCTAGGTTAAAATCTTTTCTTTAAAAGTTCTTTTACAATGTCGATTTGTCTAATTAGTTAAACTCTTCATTTTGAGAATCCATAAAATGCTAAGGAAAAATATGAACGAGCTAAGGAAAAAAGAGAGATTGCTAACTATTTTTTGGTTAATACTCTCTATCTCTATCGGTGTGCATTAGAAATGGTTAATTATGAGAGCATGAAAGCACGCTCATATAATGATGTCTGCTATAAAATTGGCATTGCTTGAAAATGACTGTCATGTTTTGCGTTCAATTTCAACCACAGCAAAGTAAAACCATGATTATTAAGTTTAATAACTACCTCAAAAAGTTAAAAAACACCTTTATTTATCTTCTTCTTATTGCATAATTATGTTATCAAATTCTGCGTTGTTCTTTTCATTCTTATCCACTTTCTTCAAGTATTTAATTTGGATTCTACATATCAAACTCGTACCCTTCTCCCAATTGTCATAACAACCACCTTCTTCCATAAAAAAGTCTTCTATTACCTTGAGCTATGAAGCCATATTTTTAGCTCCTAGCTAGCTATGAATTAGTATCTACTATACAAGGCTTTTCGACTAGGCATAGAGCTTCTAGCTTGGCAGCAATGACTTCCAATCAAAGAGAAAGGTGAGCTGAATTATGAAACTTGAAGCTATGACTTACTGAGAATTAATATACTATAGTTCTGGTTGCTTCATTTTCTGTTATTTAAATTATGTTATGCATGTATACTTAAACTTTAAGGTAGGACAAACTGATCAAAGATAGTGAGTGGTTTTAGTTCAATTCATCTAAAGTAGATTTTCTCAAGTGTTGGCGGTCCTTAATGCTAATATAGAGGTCAGTTTTTAGTTAACACACACTTCAAGTTTGATTTATCCGCTTGGTTTTTGACTTTGGTTATGCTTGCAGTTGCAATTAATTTTGCTCATGATTTTTGTAGACTCAAAGTAGCGAAGATAGTATAAGAAAATTGGATATTATGGAGCTCCTTCAGAAGCTGTAATGGGAAGAATGTTTCCTGCAATGTAAAAGTATGAAGCATTTGTTGGGCTGTTTTGCCAAAATGCTCCACACCATTAAAAGATCATCCAGACACTTTAAAAATAACCTCCCAAACTTTTCAACCTCGATCTGGGACTTTGTTCGCACTGCCAACAATATTTTGAATTTCATTAAAGTGGAATTAACCATAAATTTAGTAACTCTACATGAGAAGGCTATTATTCTTTTTGCACGTCGATTTTGTAACCCGTTACGTTTAGTTACTGACACACTACTATAGTGCCACACACACAAATGTTTCTACTTGAGTTGGAATTAGACATAGTTTTTTTTATTTAGATTTCTTATGATTGATCTAGAAATTAATCAGACGTAAAGAGAGCTGAGGTGTACATGCCTCTTTCTTCCAAGTTGATTTGTAGGGGTATAGGCCGAGTCTCGTGACTTTGAATTTTTTCTTTGTTTAATAAATTTTAATCGTCAGGTTAAAAGAATAATACAAATAGTGATATATATTACAACTTCGAATTTTATGTAACTATGTTCAACTTAATTACAAAAACGTTTATCGCAGTTAAAGATTGAGACCTAAATATGTAGAAATGTCTTATTTGGGATCATTTTTCCTTCTTATTTGAGATCAATTTTGTCATCAACTGATCTTTACCCTGAAACTGACTCTATTATTTGCCTTGATTGCCTAGCATGATCTTATTTTCCTATCTCATCCTCCACCAGTTCAAGAAATGACAAACCAAAAATCTTATTTTCATTTCAGCTTATCATCCCCGAACTTCCAACTGATGAAAATATTCATCTAAAATGTCGCAGTATAATGATGGAAAAACATTGGTAAGTAACCTTCGATTCAGCGGGCTCTCAAAGCGAGTAACATAAGACAATATATTAATCTTTTTTTTTTTTTTGGTAAATATATAATGGATTTTATTACCACTCAGCATTTAAGTACAAAACAAAACTAGTGTACATAAGTAGCTAAGGCCTAAGGTTTCTTGAGAACGCTTAAGGGCTCAAGGGTGATACATAAGTAGAACAATATTGTGAGAGCTACACTTGTAAAATTACATTATATCCATCACTCTAGAAATTCCAGATGAGGGACAGCTTTCAAAATCCAAATATATTTACGTACAGTAATAATTAAAAGTCTTGTTTAATTTTGTTTAATATACTATTTGCCTCGTAAAAATCAGTACAAACTTTTAGTAGGAAACAACATCACAATTTTAGTTTTATTATGTACAGAAACTGAGGCAAGATATATTTGATCCAATCATCAAATATATCATTTTTCTATGATTAGGATATACTTATAATGTATATATAGCATTACTTCCAGAGATCAACTTGGGAACTCGAACCAGATAATGAAGCAAGTTCTGAAGCCATTTCTTGTTTTTTAGAATCACTTTGTAGTAGATTCATGTGTTGATCAGAAGGAGAGCTGGAGCAATTAGCAGCAGTTTCCATATTCTTGCTGCAGCCATCTTCTTGACTAAGTTGAGATGCAACAAATTTATCGAGTACTCGCCAATCAGTCACTTGATCCACTGCTTGATCATAATTGTTATTGTTATTAGTATTGTAAACTGAGCTTGACTGTATCATTTGGTTCATATTGCTTCCATAAGATTGAGGGACTTTTGGAGACTCTAGTTGAGGAAGTTGGAGAAATGCATCATGTGGCATATTGCTGTAGGGAAACTGATCAATCCCTTGTTTGCTGGAATTATAATGAGGATGGTGGTATGCAGCAGTAGTACTATATGGATTTGGAAAACGCCGTGGAGAGTCGAAATCTGGCATGAAGTTAGAAACTTGATCATCGTTGTACCAACAAAGTGACTCGTGCTGATCTTCTCTCCTCATTGATGTTGGTAATTTTTTCTTGAATACTCTACACACAGCCCAACCTTCTTCCTGATGCAATGAAAAAGAATTAGCTCCATGCTAGAGGATGGGTTAATTAGCAATTTAAACATTTTGATATGGTTATATATTTTCACATGGTATCAGAGCAAATAAGAATTTTTGGTCAAATCTCATTGCCCCGAATAAGTAAAAAAAGATATATTTTCATACTTGACACACGTGAGGGGCATGTCGAAAGATATTATAATTAAGTAACTAAAATGAATCGCATAATTATAGGACAAAATAATTTCTTTTCTGATAATAGTACGTAGCATTTATATGATTTTTGAAAGCTGAAGATGGTTGCCTAGAACATTAACATTTTGGACAAATTAGCAAAACATAAATTGCACTTCTATCTAATTGAGATTTGGTCCTTCTAAGGCCTGTTTTATTAATGAGGATTTTGAGAAATTAGCTATAAATGCATTCCCAGGAAAAATGGTTAACGTTGGTTTTCAAAAGCATCTTAACAATTGAGTACCTCACAAATGCATATTCTAGCCAAGGGAAGATCATAACATAGTCAACAATTCGTATGATCAACAATTGAAGAGAATAAATGGTGGTATTAAACTTTGATAAACTTAAAGGCCTCCCTCTTTTTCTTTGTAATACTACGTAGTTACACAATTTTGTGAGTTTTAACTGTATGTTTATATTAGCTGCGCAAAAGAATTTTACACTATAAAGTCAACTAATCTTTTTACACTGTCAGTATATGTAAGTTAAATACATTATGTAATCAGCCAAGGAAAACTATTGAAGGGGAATTGAGAAATCAATCTTCATGTCAAAGAATGCTTGAATTGAGATAGTTTGAATAAGTTGCACGATCAAGATTTAACAGGTATTTTGGTTTAGAAAACTTGCCTGGGTACTGCCATTCTCATTTGTTTCCAGTCTGTACTCATGCATTATCCAATCCGATTTTTGTCCATTTGGTGCTCGACCTTTATAAAAGACCAAGGTCTTTCTCATACCAATTAAACATTGCTTACGATAAATAGCCTTATCTCTTCCAGTAGCTTTCCAAAATCCTGCTTTTGTAGCTCTATTTGTGCGAGTTCCAGTAGGATACTTCTTGTCTTTATGACTAAAAAAGTAAAAATCATTTTGCTCCTCAGTTCCTATCTTGCACAAGTCTGAGAGAATAATTGGAAAAAGAAAGTAATTAGTAGAAGACCATTTTTGTCATATTGGTAATTAATGATCTTATAAGACAAAGATACCTTGAAGATCCCATGGCTCGATTTTATAAAGGTCTATTTCCTTAATGACATCAAGGTCAATTCTTTTTGAAGCAATCTTTTTCCTGAGATAATAATCAACTAATTCTTCATCCGTTGGGTGGAATCTAAAACCTGGAGGAACATGTGAAAAAGTATTCATGTCTTTGCTCAACAAATCAACACCTGCATTCAAGTGAGCATAGCGCAATGTTAACTTTTAAGCTTCAACATCTCAAGGCAAAGTGAAGAATTGACTTTAAATTATGTACTAGTATAGTACTTTATAGTAAAGTTTATAACTATATCACAAAATTTATATTTCAAACAATGTACGGATGTAACAAAACTAAAGAACAGTATACCGATATTCATTAATGAGAAAAAGCAGTAGCTAGACAATTAAACATTATTGATACATGTCATATTTTCAGACCATAAATAAGTGATGAAAGAACAAGTAAACAAACAAATATTATAGGACTCATTCTTTAAAATGTCAATCAGGCTTCTTGACATACTGTAGTATATAGAGGCTGTGACTTGTGAGTATCAAATACTCATCAATTTAGCTCATTCATTCTTGAAAATCAAACACATATGGCAATGCTTGGCTGAAGAATTTAACTATCTAATGGTTATGTAGCAAAAAGTCATGCATGCGTTAACATTAACAAACATAGAGTTCTATGCATTTTCTTCTTTAATTTCAGCTGAGAAATTGTTGAGTAAAGTACACTTAGATCGTTTCATGCGTAGGATTCTAACAAAAATGCTCATATATAATGGTTTCCTAGCTAGAAGTATTTATAACAATCAGTGCAAATCGTCGATCATAAGCTAGTTCGGCTTGTAAGTATCTTGACCCCAAGTTTTTCATCTTGGAGAGAGGAGGGGGGATTCCGAAGTTCATGTCTAAGTTTAAAATAAAAAATTAAAAAGAAAAAATCTATCTACATTTCAATTTTTGTATCACAAATCCATGCATAGTATTTTCTTGTACTCCAAAAAGACAAAAGAGAAAGTTCTACACTAGCGGAAGAGAGAAGAAGGTGAAAGTTCAAAAAATATATGATCGGATGAAGTGGATGCTAAAATAATTACTATCTTTCTTTCACATATGTCAGCCCAATCTACAAAATCAAAAAGAAAAGTTGTGCAGGCCTTGTTATATCAAAGGAAGAAAAAAAATCATGATAGTTTAAAGTAATTTAAAATTAGGATCCTCCAATCTTCATGATAGTTTAAAGTAATTAAAAGTTAGGATAGTCCAATCACATATAAACTAGATATGCATTCTTGCCTTGAACATATAAGAAGTGAAGAAGAAAAAGAAATCAATGGTGATAAAGCGTCAGAAAACTTACACATGATTCAAACGGTAATTCTAGCCCTAATTGAAAATAAAATGAAAAGAAAATCAACTATAATTTAAATCGTTAGCATGAATTAATGACAGAAAAAAACCCCAATTCAATAAAAGTATGAAGAAAAGATTAAAAAATTTTAATTTCCCTTCGTACATTAGGAAGGAAACACGTATTTTGAAACAAACACTAAAAGTAAATTGTGTGTCAAGTTTTATTTTGTCAACATATGTGGGGATAAAAGCATGAGAGCTCTAATCACTTGAAGAGATATTTGTGGCTAAAACTACTCAAGTTTGCTTTAGTCTGAGGCATGAAACCTGAATGAAGCCAAGTACAATAAGTATAGTTTCCTCCACTCATAAAGTAAAAAATAATTTGTAATCAAATTGAATATATTACCTTCAATTAATTGTTTAACTATGGCCAATGTAAAAGCACATATTCTCATAGAAGTTTAATAAAATGATAGGCTGATTAACAAGTACTATTTTACATGGGGATGCACCTAATATCCAAGTACAAATGCATATACATGCACTTAATAATTTGTATTATATCATGTTCATCAATCTTTTAAGAAATTTGATATCGCAAATGAGGAGGAGGAGGAGGAGAAGAAGAAGAAGAAGAAGAAGAAGAAGAAGAAGAAGAAGAAAGGTAGATTTATCCTTTAAGGATATATAAGATCTAGGTACTGAACCAATATTTGATGAGAACAAGAAAATAACTAGGCAACCTTGATAATGATCCTCTAGACTTGTTCTTCCACGGATCTGGCTCTTGCAAGGCTTCTATTCAGATCAATCAAAGTCACTGTATATAATATTGAAGTAGAAAAAGGCTTATTCTAGCTATCACTCTCTTTCAACTTTTGAAATACTCCAGTGCTGAAGCAGACAAAAAGAGAAAGTATATAATGTTGGAGGATTTTAATATCCTTTCTTTCTATTTCTCACCTCGGGAAATGAACTCTTAACTCTTACAAAACTTGTCTCATGGTCCTCAAAAATATGATCAGATCCCTAGTATGAATAAAGGAAAGTGAAACAACTTTTTCTTTCTAGAGAGGAAAAAAAGACGAGCTAGAAAGAATAGGGTTTCAAAAGAATGAAAAATATGCAAATGAGAATGTACTTCTATATATGATAAACTATTCTTTTCTCTTTTCTTGTCTCTCTCTATATAAATAAAAGCAAACTAGTACTACTATTTTCTATCACCTTATCTCTTGAGGAAGAAGCTAAGATCATTGCAAAAAGATTTTGGGTGGCGGAAAAAATGGTGGCTGGGTTTATGTTGAAGCTTAGCACACAGGTTCACTACCACCACCTCACCAGTTCATGATGGAGACAAAAATTGTTATTTTTATGTGCTCTCACTCTTTCTCTGTCAATTTTCTTTGAACAAAGAGAGAGAGAGAGTGTGTGTGTGTGTGTGAGAATGAACGTCAGAAACCTGAGGGCATGTTTACTAGGACTTCTTAAAGGGCAACCTCCATAGACCATACGACAACACACCCGACCAAAAAGAGAATGTATTTGTTTAACTTATTTGTTAGCTTATAGAATTGTTTTGTTGGTGACATAATCATTTAATCTAATATATTTACACGATTTACCCCATATATCGTTGGTTGGGGGGGGGGGGGGTGGCGGGATGAAGAGGAAGAAAGAAAAGCTTTGTACTCACTCTACTCTGCACTATTGTATGCTGTCCTTTTTAATTAATATGCTAGGAGTATATAAAGTTGATTTAATTAAACAATTTCATTTTACGTTTGTTAACATATTTTTACAGCTGAAAAATATCATGGTATATGTATATGATCACAAGTTCCACAAATAAGCGTTTCTGTTCAAATATTTAATCTAATCAAATGTTGTTGTATAAAATGTGACGGAATTTCCTCTAGCTACTACTCCATCCGTTTAAAAAAGATGAACCTTTGTGGAGTACGAGGATCAAATTAAACCATAGGAGAACTTATTAAATATGTGATTCTTCTTTTAGTTTATATAGCCATAAAAAAAAATCTATCATTATTTTTGTTTGTAAAACAAAATAAGATAATATCAAAATTTACTACGAGTTGGCAGGTGGAGCTATAGTTCATTGTTTAGTCATTTTTAACTCAATTCATTTTAACTCATGTAACATTTGTGCTTGTTAATGAGTATATGTGACTTTGGAAATGACATTGGAGTTTTGTTTGTTGTTGAAAAATTAACCTAAATAGTTGCACACCTAATTGGTTAAATTAAAAATAGTCTTTTGATATAGTGTGCGTCGTATAGTCCATATATAATTTGCGTACAGTGATAGTATATAATAGGTGCATAATTTATGTGTACTAGTTAGGATATGTAAACAATGTATTCGACTGAAAATCCTTTTGTTTTTCTTGCATTGTCATCCTTGGAAAGGATTAAAAAAGACATAGTCTTATAATTGCTCTATAAATTTAGTGCTTTTGTAACTATTGGAATTTGGAAATGACTTAATTTTTTTCTTTGTTGTTTCGTCTTTTTTAGAAGAAAGTTTGCTTAAAGGATTAATTTACTTAATGCATATATACAACTGAAAGGTAAGCTTTTGTGATGGTCTCCCATTACGGGCTCTGTGATGTTCGTCTCTGGCAAACATAACTAAAAGGTGAACTGAGCTCAAGCTCCTTTCTGAATTACATTACTCTGACTTTATTCTGTGCCACAATATTTAAACAACATAAATAAAACTAAATAATTATATTACTCTTAATAGATAAAAGAGTGCAAAAAGTTAAACGAGAGAAAGCTTTCGTGGGGTTTAACATTATAAAATAAAAACGTGAAATTAATAGTATTAACCAGTCACCAGCAAACTCACGCGTCCTCTGGTTGGTTGGGTCAACAATTTAATAATATTTCTTTTTCCACAAAGGGCCATACCCTACAGACCGACCCAATATACACTTTGAAAGAGACCCTTCTCCAAAAAATTCTGAAAATTAATATAATAAATTATACTCCCTCCGTTCCAATTTATGTGGCAGCATTTCCTTATTAGTCTGTTCCAAAAAGAATGACAACATTCTAAATTTGGTAACCATTTAACTTCAAAATTACAGTTCTGTCATTAGTGAAATGATTTACAACCACAAATATTTATGCCTCATTTTATACCACAAGTTTCAAAAATCTTCCTTTATTTCTTAAACTATGTGCCGAATCAAACTATAACACATAAAATGGAACGGAGTGAGTATATATCCAGCTAGGCTAAAACAGCTTTTGCCCTAGCCAATGTGTGGGCAAAAGGGTCCGTGGTAACGGTGGAGAGTGGGTCCTATATGTAACGGAATGATGGCTATATATTTTGGGGCTTCTTATAGTTACGTGGTGGCTGTTAATGGTTCGGCGTGGGTTAATCCTTGATCATTAAGCTCACAACCTGGCTTTGTTTTTGTGGAACACTGACCCACAACCATATCCTCGATCTAACAGCAAGATTTAACTATTCTTGCCACAGAGATTAATAGGATAAAGTACTTCTTGGAGTAATTTAACTCATAGTATCACGACTTTGAGTTTATATTGCTCACAACAGGAAAGTTGGTAGAACATTAGTAAATTTGATAAAACTCTTGAATTTATATTAAGAAATTGGTGAAATTCCAACTTGGACACGTGACAACTAGAGCGTAGAATTTGGAGTCAGTCACAAAGAGTTTAACCATGAGGATCACCGAAGACCAACCTCGAAACTATATCGTCCGGGCTTGACGAGGTACATAGTGTCCAGGTCGTGCAAATCGGACACCATGCAACTGAACAGATCTGACCATTTATTGATGAAAAGACCCATGATCAGAAAGTGGGACGTGGGTCATAAATGCCCATGATCAGCATCACCCCATTGTAAAAGACATTCACAAATACAGGCCAAAATACTGTCAAACTGTAATCTCATCATATCAATATAATCTTTTACCGTTCTTGTCACTATCATCGTTATTATTTTCACCTTGTGTTTAATTGTTACGACTTTGATACAACAGATTGCATGTATTCTAAGTTCCAATTTAGAAGCATACACCTATTATATACAAGTAATATATCGAGAACCCATAAATTTAAAATTTTGAATTCGTCTTTAATTGGTCGTCACTCGTTTGTTCTGCTTATTCTATTAATGACGTATATTCATTTTTATTATGAGTGTAAAGTTTATTTATTAACAATGTATAGTATTTTTTTTGCAATATCAACTTAAATTGATCTACTATAACGAGTAACTTTTCTAATAAATCTGAAATGGTAGCATGAAAAATAAAGTCATAACTTGCTATAACAATTAACATCTTAGTAAAACTCATTGAAAGTGTAAATTTTTTCATATTATCAGTAATAATAACTTATTAATTAATTATAACGTCTCAATCTCAAAAAGAAACGGGCTTTGCTACATTTCTGAGTTTTGATGCAATCTGATGGGTTGAAGGTATCACATCATTATATTGTATATATCTTATTAAGTATGTAGAGTTATTATAACTTGCTGACATGTGTACATATTATGTTAAAATAAGCAGTGGCTAGTGCTTGTGCGTGCCGATTAGTTAATCCAATCCTTCACTTTTGCCGAGTGAAGGGCCTGTTCTCCGCCTATGGTTGAGGAGTTCATATAGTTAAAAAGAACCTTAATTTCCTACAGTTTTCTAGTTTTCTTTACTCATGAATCACACAGTTAAACTAAGGTTTCTCTAAAGTTGTATAGAAGTGAAGCAAAAGTTACAAACGTTATGCTATGGTCATCAGACCCACCTACCAGCTTATGTGGCAGCCCATTCCGAGGTTTATGTCCGGCACTTCTAAAATTCCGCTTTATCTTCTTTTTTTTTTTCATTGGCAACAGAGATAAATCAAAGGAAAAATTACATAAAAGAATGGTTTACAGATTTATTTTACAAAATATAGAAATATTTTAAACAAGCACAAAATATTAGAAAATAAACACTTAATTACAAAATAGTAACCCTAACATAGTAAAATCCTGCCTTCATCCTCCAATTTCCCCCATTTTCACTCCCTCCCTGCCCTTCCCACTCCGCGCCGCTGGAGCTCTGACGTCTCCCCCCACAACCACCGCAAATTCTCCTCCCTTCGCTGCTCACGCTACCGCTACTGGATCTCCTTCTCAGGCGTTGCTCCGGTAACATATACAATTTTTTCTTCTTTTTCTTTTTAGCTTCTAATTTAATGACGGGGAATGGTGTTGTTTTATTGTCGCTGGAGAGGTGTCATGGAAATTGAATTTGTTACAAAAAAAAAAATAAGGTATGACTTGGTGAGTTTCATTCATTTTTTGTCTTTCGATTAATATTTAGTATTTTTCTGTTCGTATTTATTTTTTGTTCAAATATTCTATTTTTTCTGTATTTGGTGTATTATTTCTGCATAATATCTAATTATTTCTGTACTGCTTCTACTTGTATATACATTATTTTTAGTGTTTATATTTTTTTATACATTATTTCTATTAGTATTTACAATATTTTTATTTGTATCTACTGTTTCTGCATTGTTTTACTTATATCTACATTGTTTCTGCTTGTATATCTCTGCACTTTTTTTGCACTTTTTGTGTATCTCCATTTTTTTAAAAAAATCTTTCATAAATTTCTTGTATCTCCACTTCATTATTGAATCATTTTATATCTTTTGCATCATGAAAAAATCCAGCTAATTATTGCAGCATGCGGTAGGGGCGGTAAGGGGCAGCGCCGGGGGGGGGGGGGGGAGGGAGATGAAGGCTAGGATTTGTTTTCGTTGTTTCTTGTAACATGTACATAAAAACACTGATATATTTTGTAATGTCAATATTATTGTTATTTTGTTGTAATAGAGGGTAGGATTGTATGTATGTTTAAATATTCCTAAATTAAATTTGTTGTAGTATTTTATGTATATCTTTTTTTTTTTTTTGGTTTGACCATCCAAACTTAGTATTCAGTATTGCTACCCGGACTAATTTTAATATACGTAGCATAGGGAATACATCCTTTCCTGCCAACTTTCAAT
Source organism: Petunia x hybrida (assembly GCA_037355625.1). Lineage (NCBI taxonomy): Eukaryota > Viridiplantae > Streptophyta > Magnoliopsida > Solanales > Solanaceae > Petunia > Petunia x hybrida. The sequence goes on along the minus strand of JBBBVM010000090.1, from coordinate 6,233,209 downwards.
ATACAACCTTCGTCTCATTTTACTTGTCAAGTTGAATTTTGCAATTCTCTTAATAAAGTCTCTATTTTACTTGCTTATCGTTATTAATAATATTTGATGATTAGATTAGAGAAATAGTTTGGAAATAGTAGATCCTTAATGATAAGGGTATAACTGAAAGATAATTATTAATTCTCTTTTAATTTGCTAAAATAGACAAGTAAATTAAAAAATCTTCTTTTAGTATACATGGCAAATAATGGAGCGGCTCAAACGAAATTAGGGGCCTTAAGCAAACATAAGAAGAGGCCTTAATTTTATTAAGTTTGAGTTTTTATATTTTAATTTTTTTTTCCTTTTTTCTATAAGAATGGTGTTTTAACGACCATCATGTAGGGGTCTTGGTAATTCATGGAGATTTGGTAACACTACTCATTAAATCTTTAAATAATATTTTTATAAAAAGCATATATTGATGATTAATATAATCTCTTTATAAATTATAATAATCAAATAATCTCACTAAATAGATAGCAAATTTAAATCTATTTTGATGTGAAAATGACTTAATCCAATTTTCATAAGAAATAATATAATCGAAATTTATAAAAGATAGTCTATAAGAGATGTATTTTTTTTAATTATCAAAGTGTTTATCAAGTTGTTAATTCTCATTATATACTACATGTTTATTAACACTCAGGTTATAACCTCTATCACGTAAAAAAAAAAAAAAAAAAAGATTACCGTGTAGTATTTATATTTTGTTAATAATTTTATAATACATAAATCATACTTTCTAACATAAAAATTTTGGGAGCCTTAAGGCATTGTTTCAATGGCTCCGGGGCTGCAAGTAAAATTGAGACGGATGGAGTATTAATTTAATTTGTACTTTTCTAAGCAAGCTGCACTATAATTTACACAAGTATTTTTTGTTTTTACTTTTGAAGTGATTCAATTAAATAAGTTAGAGATACAAAAACCTTACACCACTAACTTCAGTAGGACAATTAACAACCACCGGTGCCAATTGTTATCATATTAACTATGTAGTAATTCTCTTAGTTGATTCTTTCTTGACTACATCACACGTACATGCAGTTGTAAAATTATGGAACATCATTGTATTTATGTATAGTGCGCAACAGTAACATACACCAATTTGGTAAGTTTATGTGCTTCATGCAGCAAAAGATAATAAATGAATTTCACAAAGTGCCATAGTAGTTTTGCTTTAATCATTTTGACTTCTATCATTGTGTGTATACGTAGTCATGTAACTTTGGCACCATGAAGATTGAAAACACGGATTAATCATGCATATTTATAATATGGCATAGAAAAGCGAGAAACCAATCTTGGCTATTTCATTCTTTGATGCCATCGTGAACCTAATTTTACACACAAGCTAAATATATGCAGCAATACATCATTTCAGGAGCATAAAATAACTAGGCGTACATGATGTAAAGAGACTAAGAGTGAAGAGTCAAATGATATCATGGGCTTAATTTAAAAACAACAATCTCATCAATGTGCTAAATTAAGTGGCAATTGTAAGGTGCCAAGTATTACCGTGAAATACAGTTACTTCACCTCATTACTTGTGATCTCAATTTTATTTATCTTTCTTTTAATTTTCTCCTTTTCCTGCTGCTTTTTCTTCAAAGTTTAAGCCACTCAGGGGCAGGCACTTCTCAAGATTGCAAAGGATGGGAATAAACTTTAATCATGCGTCAAAGTTACTATTGAAAAAGATTATAACGAGAGAAGGAGAGAGCGGGTAACTTATGCAAGATTTCTTTACAAAAAATGAACTTCACTTATTCTCGTTTTCAAAATTTCTATATTATATTGAAGCAGCTTTTCAATCTCCAAGGTTATATGTCTTGGATAAATTTGTGATGTACTGCACATAAATTGGTTTACAATTACTTTTAATTAAGTTTATGCAAATCATAATTAGAGGAAAGGAATGGGCTAAAATGGTAGAGCTAGTGGAGCCATCTTTAATGATTGCTGAAATAGACACATTATTATTTTGGCTCCCCACGTTTTAAGTAGGGTGAGGGTGGACAAGTACAAATGCGCCAAAAGTCACCAAGTCAATTGTCTCATGCCTACTATTACAATAAGTAAAACGAAATTACTAGAAGAAAGAATACTTTAAAATTTCACTTTAATTTCGATGTATATAGCTTCAATCTTACTCTTTGTAATGACAGTAGAAAGTTTATGATCGGCAAATAGAATTACATAGAAGAGGTCATTGTACGTAATTTAAAAACGACATGGCCATGGTAAAAACTTTTAACTTGAACTATGATTATTATATCTACTATAATCATCATGACAAATATAATTGAAGAATGAGAAGTCAAAAAGTATAAAAAGGACTTGCCCTTTGGATGTGTAGGTTAGTTACCTGCAAGGGGTAAGGACATGCTATGGAGTAAAGTTTAGGCAATGTGGAGACACAAGTAGCCAATACGTTTCCAAAACAATAGTCGACGATTTTTTCGACTTATTATTTTAGGGCCAGTGGCATACATCAAGAAAGACGACTCTATACCAACTATTGGTTATTAATACTAGGGCTCCCCCTCGCCCTCTCATAGTTTCCCTTTTATATACCTTAGGAAATTGGAAGGGAAGTATAGTATAAGCAGGTGTTATCAAAATCTTTTTTAATCAATTCGCAACATAGAAAGGACGCTTCACAGCAAAATAAGCGTTCAAGAAATAATAGAACATAGAACGGATAAATGATTAAATTAGCACACAATCACTGATAAAGAGATAAGATTACAACAACAGATACAAAGATTTTAGCAAAGATGCCTAGTTCTTGAGACATGAGCAATTGAGCATAGAGAGAGATTTTTGCAATAAAATAGAATAAAGAATCCAACTTATAAACAACTGCATTTTCCTTTAAAAACCCCAAATGACTCCCAATTTAATTGGGCCACGGGACCAAAATATAAGAGGAAAATCAAGTCGCAAAATTCGGATCCGAAAAGAATATATTTTTCTATTTTAGTTTATATATATGGCAACATTTCCTTCTTAGTCCGTCCAAAAAAAAATGAAAGTTTTTTAAAATTTGCAAACAATTTAATTTTAAAATTACTACTTTACCCTTAATATAATGATTTACAATTACCGTTGGTGTCTCTCTCTAGGTGCACTTTAACTAATGTGCACCAGCCATGGGAAAGAAAGGAAAACAGTAACTCAAACCTATGCGAGGAAAGGAATCAATCCACAAACATCACTCGAGTAACTATACAATGAGACTGGAACCAATACTCCAGAGGAATGGAATGAAGAGATCACAACACTACCAGATCTTAGCTCGGCGGTGGCTCAATTGAATCAGGAACAATCAAATTAAGTGAATGGTTGGGGTTCTACATTCACCAAGCAATAGAAAGTAGATATTATCATGGGCAAAAGAAGTGGAGGATGCTGAATAAAACAACTCCAAATTGGATAAGTCTTCCGATTCTAGAGCATCGGTATGGGATAGTATTGATATTTCAAATATTTCAAATGCAGGATTTAAACTAGAATATGTAGACCCAGGGAAGAAATAGGGGCAAAGAACTGGGGAAATATGCTTAGAAGCTATTACCTCTGAGATTGATTGGCAACCAGTTGTACTGTGTTATGTCATGGGAGCTCATCCTCCTTTTGTTGTGCTTTATGGGTTTATTTAGATAATTTTGGGAAAGTATGGAATAAAATAAAACTGCAATGTTGAGAAATATGATTGTATTAGTGATATTTGATTCAGAAAATAGGAAGAATGAAGTAATTCAAGGTAGGGTATACTATTCTGGTAACCTTAAATAGTGAAGACATGGAGTCCTGATATAGAATTTTTCTAGAGAGGAATTGCATTCATTTGCTATCTAGATTAAACTTCCTGGACAAGTTTCAAATACTGGAGTGCTAAGGGTTTGATTATGACATGACCTTGAATCCGGTTAGGCCGTGCGGGCACCCGACATCCTCCCCTAGACCCGTCGGGCGAACCCTTACCAATTAAATCAGGAAAAAAATATAATAATTCATAAATAAGGACAAGACTTAAAAAAAAACACAGACATACTGATACCTCTAAGCTGTACAAAAGAAATTACAGCTGACTACCCAACATACTAGGTTTAGGGCTATCCAGACCAGACATCTAAGAGTACAAAAGAAGACAGATACCTCCTGAAGGGAGCAAAATGCAACTGAGATAATGAACAATAAACTGGTGGCCATCTGGAATAAATCTGGTTCACCCTGAAGTCGTCTTCGCTCCTGAACAACGCGGCGAACTCAATCCTGGAGCGAACCTGCCGAAACGAAATAGATAGACAAGAAACAAACAACAAACAAGGGTGAGTCAAAAGGACTCAATAAGTATGGCAGACTAGCCACCTCAAAGAATAGGATAGCTAGCCAGGGAGAAGAAACAGATAAACCAAATTTCTTTTATTTAAATTATAAAAAGGCAGAGCCAGATAACAACCGGAAACACGTAAGAAACTTCTAAACTCAACCAAGGGTGCGTGGCAGAAACATATCAACAAATAAGCGATGCACATATAAGCAGAACAGTAGTCATGTACCGCAAGTCTACACAATGGTATGAATTGAGATGAAATGAAATGAAGTGAGATGAAATGAAATGAAATGAAATATGATGCAAAGGGTCACATGTGCCCGTCGTCCCATCTCGAAGCGGAATACTCCTGCATTCGAGGGGAATCCAATCTGATAACCAACTGGAGCGGAATACTCCTGCTCCTGGGGCGGAATACTCCTGCACCCGATATAATATAAACCAGAGGCGAAATACTCCTGCACTCTCTTGGGGCGGAATACTCCTGCACCCGATATAATACAATGGAGCGGAATACTCCTGCTCCTGGGGCGGAATACTCCTGCCCTCAATATGATACAATGGAGCAGAATACTCCTGCTCCTGGGGCGGAATACTCCTGCCCTCAATATGATATGCAATGTAATGCATATGAATGAGATATAATGCATATGAATGCAATGTGATGTAATAATAACCCTTCACCGGCGCGGGACTCTCATCGACAACCGGGAAGTAGATGCCAACTCACAGCCAGAGTACCATGCTCAGATCCTCAATGCAATACCAACAACAGGACATAACATATAATATACAATGTAAATCCAAAGCTAAGGCGTAATGAGTACGCCTATCGGCAGCTACACACGTAAGGAACACGTGGTAGAAAATCCACGGGGCCAGGTGCCTCCAAAGAAATGGATATAAACACTTACCTTGTTACAAAGTTAGTATAGCCACTCAATAACCGCTTTGTCCTTTGGATTCATTGCCAAACGATCCCACTGTGTTCAATAACCAGAAAAATATATCAAATTAGGCTAAAGGTTTCATTCCTCACATCTTAGGGCAATCCAGGTAGGAACCTGATACCCTATTCGCATACGCAGTACGCAGGCCATGCCTATGTACAGGGTTTAAGGTCACATAACCAAACCTCAAATAAATTACGTTTATATGTTGCCCATAACTCACTGAGTACAAATATATAATTAATTTCATTATCGGGGTCCATTTGACCCTTTAAATTATTAATTGAACTTACTAATACGATGTCTAATATTCCAAGTTTTACCGTTAAAATATATTAAAACACACGTAATAAACTCAAATAATATATTAGGATCATTACCTGAATATTTCAGGGTGAAAATTCTACTTTTCTCCGGCCCCTTTTCTCATTTTCTGGCATTTTTCTCGTATTTTCCCTGTTAAAATTTCACGCCTCACTTTCTGTTCATATTCTCTGTTTCTGGAAATTTAAGCTCATAATTGAGCTTATATAAGCTCACTCAGCCGCCATAAACTTTTGGCTTCTTTTTCTTTTTTTGTCCTTTTCCTTTTCTTTTTTTTCTTTTCGCGACTAAAATTAAAACGGAACTCTACAAAATTCGAAATGATCCCAACTTTTGCATACGAGTTGTACAAAATATATGTAACATACTCGCGAAGGCGGATCTCAAATTGGACTCCCGAAACTCAAGATGCGAATTTAAATAAAAAAGGTCAAATTATTTCACTTTCGGCATTTTAGCGGAAACTAGCCGAACAACATCGAAATTCACTTTCGAAAGTTCACAAAGGTCATAAATAATCATACGGACCCAACGGCACTTTCGGATTTTGAATCGGAGCTCATTCGGCAAAACCGAGCTCGAAAATCTCTTTTTTATATTTATCGCCAATAAAAACTGAAACCTTCTTCCGATGCCTACCAACGAGGTCTGATTTAGCTCAAATTTTACAGACAGGTCCTAATGGACATTACGAATATTTTAAAATTATCGACACGCCAATCGGAGTCGTAACTTCTGAAACGACTAACCGAGGTCGTTTCAGATTAAGATTGGGAATTTTGTGGGAAAACCTATCATGGTAGATAAGCATACTGAAAAGAAAGTGGGATTATACTTTGCCAGGTTAGTAGTTTAAGTAGAGTTGCGCACACACCTAGCTAGAATAGTGCACACACCTAGCTAGAATAGTATACTTTATGAATGAGAAGGGGATAGTCGTGAAACAACAAGTTACTTATACTAGAAGCCTACCCTGTGTGCTTCTTGTCATAAGTATGGGCATACATAAAGTATTTGTAGGAAGAACAAAGAGAATAATAAACAAATGAAACAAAGAAGGGAGAAAGGTAACGACACTTAACAGAACAAAGAGAACAGGAAACAAGAAGGTAAGAAAGCTACTCCCTCCGTTCCACTTTAGATGAACCCATTTGACTTTGCACGGAGTTTAATAAAGAAGGGAAGACTTTTGAAATTTGTGGTCTAAAATAAGTTATAGATATTTGTGTGGCTACAAATCATCTAGGGATGAGTAAAAGTGAAAATTTCTTTCCAAATTTAGAAAGAGGTCATTCTTTTTTAAACAGACTAAAAGGGAAATAGGTTCATCCTTTTTGAAACGGAGGGAGTAATAGAGACAAACCATAAGAGCCTCTGTCTAACAAAAAGATGCAGTGATAATCAAGAAAGCCATAAGGCATATAGTATTAAATAAATATTGATCAAACTAAAATGAAAGAGAGAAAGAAGGGGAATGAAGGGATCACACTACTCAAGAAAGTTAAACCACCAAGAGCATACAAAGAAAATATGCCAATAGGGAATCACTTTGCAGCATTAGCCAAGAGGGCTGAGAATACGTCTAAAGGAGCATGACATGAAGTTGGTAAATGTTAAAAATGGGGAAGGACATCTACCACATACCCTAGGAGATGGAAGGCTTGCTTAGCTGGAATGTAAGAGGCCTTAATGGCTTCAATAAGTAGAAAGTGGTAACTTTTCTCTGCAATAGTTATAGGATTAGTTGGTTTGTTAAAAACCAAAATAAAAGTAGAGAAAGTTAGAAAAGTAATAAAAATAATGTTTATAGGGTGGTACTAAATTACCAAACATTAGTATCGCTATAATGGTAGAGTAATTATGGTAACTTGGTTTGTATGACCTGGTGGTACAATCAGCTTTAGCCCAAGCAATCACTTGTCAAGCAATATATCTGGCAATGCAAGTATCATTCTTGGTAACATTTGTGTATGGTTCTAATGTGAAAGATAACAGGAAAGCTCTGCGGGAGTACTTGTGTAATGTGGGAAAGGGATGTGGTGATCCATGGTTAGTACTTGACAACTTTAATGTTGTTCTTACAATGGATAATAATATTGGAGGAAATCCAACAATGTTCATAGAGGTATAGGACTTTAAGGAGTACATTAAGGAGTGTGGATTCACTGAAGTGCCACACTATGGGAATAAGTATATATGGAATGATAAGATGGAGGTGAAAGTTTACACAAAGATAGATTTGATTTTCATCAATGGAGAGTGGTTGTACCAAATGCCTATCTGCTAGACTATTTTCCTACCGGAGCAAATTAGTGATCATTGTCCTGTCAAGGTCACTATGAAAACTGACAGAAGAGTAGTCAAACAAGGTTTCAAGTATTGATATATGTGGAGTAAACACCCCAAAGTTCTTAGATATGGTGGAAAGGGAAAGTCAATGCAAGTAAAAGGGTGTAAAATGTTTCAAGTAGTAAAAAAAATGAAGGGGCTTAAAAAGGACTGGAAAGCTTTACATGAGCAACACTTCAGGAATGTTCTTATTGAAGCCAAAGAAGACAGAGAGAGGCTCTATTAGAAATAAATAGGATTGCAACAACAACCCCTAGACCTAATGTTGAAACAAGAGGAGAAGGAATTATATAGGAAACACAGAAATTCATCTTACTTGGCTGAAAGCTTTTTGCTTCAAAGAAGTAAAGCCAAATGGATAAGATTGGGAGATGATATCACTAGCTAGTTTTTTTTTATTTTAAAACAAAATCAATTAACTCAAGGTGTCACCCAACTACTTGATGAGCAACAACAAGTACAGAAGGAGCCGGGGCACATTGCTAGTATATTTGTCAGTTTCTATCAAGAATTGCTGGGGGATTGTTTGGGGCAAAGAAGGAAAACAGCTGGATGTATACTATCAAATGACCAAAGATTGACTGTTGAGCAACAAATACCACTGTTGAAAGATTTTACCAGAAAGGATGTTAAAGAGGCAATCTTCAGCATTAACAATACCAGGAGTCCTGGTCCAAATGGATTTAGGAGTGGCTTCTACAAATTAGCTTAGAATATTATCACGACCCAACTTAGGGTCGCGACGGATGACCAACACTAAGTGTCGATCATCACTAATCGTGCTGATAATCTGCTAACCATGAATATAACTAATAAACGGAATAAACATAAACCTAGCAGATAAAAACTATGCAATGCAAAAAGCTGACAAGGCTAACATAAGCTGACATACAAAACATACTGATAGAACCACACAGGGATATGTCTACAGGCCTCTAAGAGTGCTGAACTGAATATACAAAGGATGGGAAAAGGCCCCGCCATACCCAAACTGGCTGACAGTACACATACCAAAAGATAAGTAACTCCGGGAGTAAGCGAAGTGACTCCAATAGCTGATAGATGGCCTACTAACATGGTCCAAGAATTGATCTATCTGCACCTGCGCGGCATGAAACGCAGCGTCCCAGAAAAGGGCGTGAGTACGATATGTACCAAGTACATAAGGCATGCGCATATAATATATCATAGCTGAATGAAACTGTAAGGCTGGAATAAATATGTAAATATGAGCTGGAGCATAGCAACATAGCTGGAAATCTGAAGAGCGTACTAAACATGATCTGAATATAAACTGAAGTCTAGCTGAATCTGAAACTGAAGACTGAGCTGAATTAAATAACTGTAATACGACTGATAACTGGTTACTAGAAACTGGAATTGATAGCTGTCGACTGATACTGACGCTAAGAACTGGTGGTTGATAACTGAGAACTGATAACTGGTACTGAGCTAAAACTGGACTGTTATCTGAACTGGTACCTGTCTGGTGTTATGGGCTATATCCCCCCAAATCAGGTAACTGAAAACCGGAACTAGCCTCATGTATAATCATGCAGTGTATACTGTGGCTATATACGCGTATATAACAAACCTGGCAGGTGTTATGGGCTATATCCCCCCCAGCCAGTAATATCTAGTCTCTCTGGTCAGAGTGTGTGAATGACACCCGGTCACACTAGGTGTTTCAACTCCCGCCTGAACCAGAGGGGCTGTGTCCCCCAGACGGGTAGTATCACACGCAACCGGACTGTGTGTCCAATGTCCAGCCTCTATAGGGGACTCCAAATCACACATAACATGATCACAATATAAGCATAAGCATGTATGAGGCATAACACATGTGGCAAAAATATATATGGACTCAAAGGAATGATAAGAAAACTCTGGATGTAATTATAGACACAACCTGAAACATAGAATTTGTCTAACTCTTTGACTTTTATAAAAATTTCGGCAGAGTTTCCTCTGAAACTGGATGATCCGCAAAAACAGAATCATCACTATACTATACACGGGAATGGATACCCGGATAAACTGATAACATAAACATGTTAAACGGATAACAAGATGAGACAACTGGATGACATAATAAATCTGCAGATAGAATGTCTGGACAGTACCACTGTCCTGCCTTTTGACCTAATTTTCAGAGTGTAGATCAAAGATGTAGACTTCATGGTCTTCATGAAAGTTTTAGATATATGTCTTAGGGTTCTGGAGGTTCTTAAATCATCAAAATATCAATCTTGTACAAGGAGTTATGATCAATATACTAACAGCTGTCCAAAGATCAAAATGATTTTTTCAGATTTTGAAACGTTTTGTCTTGCTGATTCGGACGTCTTTCACCTTGGATTTTAGTACCAAATTAAGTATATACAAGATTTACTTGATACCATACCAGTTTCTCACAAGAAACACTAAGTTTAGAACTAAGAAAAGCTTCAAAAGCTAAAAGATACATGCCTTGCCAAAAGAAAGGTTTAGTCTTACATACCTTTGATGTTTCTTGCTTCTAAACCTTGTTTCCCTTGAATTCCACACCTTTTAAATCTTAAACAAGCTATAATATAGAATTTAGGTACTTTACTTAGCCATGAAGTAATTCTAAAACTCAAACTATAAACGAAATTGAAGGTAGCATAACGTTACCTTAATCGCGTAGAGCGTTTTAACGCAATCCGTCTTCAATTTCGAGTTACGATTGGCGTCCTTCCTTCAAAATCATAAAAGTGGCTTTAACCTTCATGGGAGAACTGTTTCTATCATTTATGTTCTGGAAATGACGAAAAAGAAGGCATTTTATTCCTTTTATACTCGAAACATTTCAGTTCTAGCCCTCTTTTGCGTTTATGTCCATTCTTCTGGCCTGACTTCTGATGCTCATATCTTTTTATCTATATGTTGTATGAACAAACCGTCAAAGGTGTTGGAAACTACACTCTAAGACCTTCAATTTGGTATATGATATGTCTCCAAAAGACCTCATATAACACATGAAATTAATTACTGAAAAAGCTCCGTTACTAGGCAATTCCTTAGTCGGTTTTTCCGCAACTTAAATTTGATTTTTCCCAAACTTTATATTCAATATATAAACATCATATATGATCATATTATGACTTTAAACTCACTTAAATCATTCTTAACATGTCTTTAGAATGATATACGTCACTTTAGACATACGGGGTGTAACAATCTTCCCCCGTTAGGAACATTCGTCCTCGAATGTTAAATGAAGTATGTACAAGCATTAAGCAACGATCTGTATATACCTGAAGTAATGAAGAGATGTGGATACTTAGCTCTAATATTTTCTTTAGCTTCCCAAGTTATTTTTTCTATATTATTGCTTTGCTATAACATCTTAACTAAAGGAATATCTTTCATCCTTAGTCGACGAATCTGTCTATCTAAAATTGCATTTGGCACCTCTTCATAAGTCAACTGCTCTTTGATCTGAACATTATCTACAAGTACAACTCTAGAAGGATCTCCGACATATTTTTCTGAGCATGGAAACATGAAATACTGGATGGACCTCCTGAAGGTCTGCTGGAAGGTCTAATTCGTAGGCAACACGCCCAACTCGCCTGATAACCTGATATGGACCAGTGAATCTAGGGATAAGCTTTCCATTCTCTCCAAATCTCATAATGCCTTTCACATGTGATACTTTCAGGAATACCCAATCGCCAATCTGAAGTTCTAAATCTCGACGCCGGTTATCTGCATAGGACTTCTGTCTGCTCTGCGCTGCTAATAATCTTTCTCTGATTAACTTGACTTTATCAACTGCCTGTTGGATTAAATCTGAACCTATCAATTGAGACTCGCTAACCTCGAACCGTCCTATAGGAGACCTGCATTTGCGCCCATACAAAGCTTCATATGGCGCCATCTGTATGCTAGAATGATAGCTATTATTATATGCAAACTCTATCAACGGTAGATGATCACTCCAGCTGCATCCAAAATCTATTACACAGGCTCTAAGCATATCTTCTAATGTCTGAATGGTCTGCTCAGCCTGTCCATCTGTCTGGGGATAAAATGTTGTACTCAGATTCACCTGTGTCCCTAAACATGTCTGGAACGATCGCTAGAAATTAGCTGTAAATTGGTGCACCCCTGTCTGAAACGATAGGTACTGGAATACCATGTAGGCGCACTATCTATCTGATATAAAGTCTAGCATAATCTTCACTTGTATATGTAGTTCTAACAGGCAAGAAATGAGCTGATTTAGTAAGCCTGTCAACTATAACCCAAATAGAGTCATACCTGCTCCGCATACGGGGCAAGCCTGTAATGAAATCCGTATTCACTGCTTCCCATTTTCCGTGATGGAATCTCGATTTCCTGTAACAAGCCACTAGGTTTTTTTATGCCCGACCTTAACCTGCTGGTAGTTAGGACACTGAGCCATAAATTCTGCTATGTCACGCTTCATTCCGTCCCACGAGTAAATCTGTTTAAGATCATGATACATCTTAGACGAACCTGGATGAACAGTGTATCTTGAATAATATGCCTCAGACATAATCTATCCACGTAAATCTACAACATCAGGAATACAAAGTCTAGCTTTATACATGAGAACCCCGTCACTAGTAACCCTGTATGGTGACTCCGATTTTCTTCTGGCTATTTGTCTGTATTAAACTAGAACTGGATCTTCATACTGACGTTTTTTTTTTACTTCTGTCACTAGGCAAGTAGTGGCTGCGTTCTGAACTGTAATTCCTACATCCTCTGAATCTATTAATCTGACTCCAATGCTGGCTAACTAGTAGAGTGCATGAGCTAACTCTCTTTTTTTGTGGCTGTAAGTAAGATAAACTACAAATGGACTTATGATTAAGGGCATCAACTACAACATTCGCTTTACCTGGATAATAAAGAATTTCCATGTTGTAGTCCTTTAGCAACTCTAGCCATCGCCTTTGTCGTAGGTTTAGCTCCTTTTTCTTAAATATGTACTGGAGGCTCTTGTGATCTGTATAAATATCAACATGAACATGGTACAAATAATGTCTCCAAATCTTCAATGCATGAATGACTGCTGCAAGCTCGAGATCATGAGTAGGGTAGTTCTGCTCGCGCTTTTTCAACTGCCTGGAAGCATAGGCAATTACTCTTCTGTGATGCGTCAAAACATAACCAAGACCAATTCGAGAAGCGTCACAGTAAATGACATAGTACTCAGATCTCTCTGGAAGTGTAAGTACTGGAGTTGTTATCAACCTATTCTATAGTTCTTTGAAGCTGTGCTCACAAGAGTCTGACCACTGAAATTTGGCTGCTTTCTGTGTCAATTTGGTCAGTGGAGCTGCAAGGGAGGAAAACCCTCTATGAACCTTCTGTAATATCCTGCCAAACCTAGAAAGCTACGTATTTCAATTGGCGTCGTAGGTCTGGGCTAATTCTTCACAGCCTCGATCTTCTGGTCATTTACCTTAATTCCTTATGGTGAAACTATATGGCCAAGAAATGCCATTGAATCTAACCAAAATTCACACTTTGAGAACTTAGCGTATAATTGCTGGTCCCGAAGAGTACCCAATACTGTGTGTAGGTGCTCCGCATGCTCTGATTCAGACTTTGAATAGATGAGAATATCATCAATAAATACAATCACAAATAAATCCAAGTAAGCCCTGAGTATGCTGTTCATCAGATCCATAAATACTGTAGAGGCATTAGTGAATACATACGACATCAATAAAAACTCATACTGGCCGTACCTAGTCTTGAATGCAGTCTTAGGTATATCAGATTCTCTGACTCTAACCTGATGATAGCCTGATCACAAATCTATCTTCGAGAAGTGCTTGGCACCCTGGAGCTGGTCGAACAAGTCATCAATCTTGGGCAAAGGGTATTTATTCTTGATTATGACTTTATTTAGCTGTCTATAATCTATGCACATGCGCAGAAAGCCATCTTTCTTTTTCACAAATAATACCGAGGCTCCCCACAGGGAAATGCTAGGTCTGATGAGGCTTTTATCTAACAAATCCTTCAGTTGCTCCTTAAATTCTTTCTGTTCTGCTGGTGCCATTTTAAAGAACTTGCCCCTAAGGGCGTGCTGGTACTGAGGAAGCTTTTGCTGATCTAGTTGGCTGGGCTGCACAACTACTACCCCTAGTTAGGCAATCTCTCATGAAATGGCCTGCATCGCGACAAATACTACAAGTATCAACTCCTAACTGACATGGGCCCAAGTGGCGTCTACACAATCTAGACATCTGGGATATATCTGACCGGCCTGTACAGAAGTACCACGACACTTAAATCCTGAAGTCTGTGATGCGTGACTAGATCTGGACTGAAGAGGTCTATTAGATCTCAGGCCACGAGACTCTGGAGGTACATTAGCGGGTGGCTCTCTAACACTCTGCTGCCTACTCGCTCCGGATGTCTTTTCGAATGAACCAAACAATCTGTCCCTCTTATGTAACCCTCTATCCCTGTCGGCTCTCTGTTTCTTCTTATTCTCCTCAAGTGATAAAGAAAACGCCCGAATGCGTAATAGGATCATACCTGACTTCATAGCAACAGTCATGCACTCATTCACTAGTTGTGGACCTAGTCCCACTACATACCTGTGAATTCTATCCTCCATACTCAGTACCACCGTAGGGGCAAACCTTGCTAAGAAATTAAAGCGATAATTATACTCTTCTACACTCAAACTTCCCTATCTCAAGGTCAGGAACTGATTAGCAGGGCTCTCTGTGTCTCTATAAGCATAAACTGATGAAGGAAGGCATTTGAGAATTCCTTCCAAGTCGCGGGAGTAGCATCAGGCCCTCTAGATAGCTCCCATGTCTGATATCACCCTGCTGCTAGGTCATGCAATCTGAATGCAGCCAACTCTACTAACTCTGTGGCTGACACGTGCATAACCCTCAACACTCTGGCTATCCTCACTAGAGAATCCTGAGGGTCCCCTCATGTACGGGATCCAGTAAAGACTAGAGGCTCTAGTCGGATGAAATCCCTGATCCTGGATCCAGTATCTCCCTGGGCATCTGCACTATGCTGTCTAGTCTGAGCAACTACAACATTGGTCAATAATCTGATGGCATCCCTCACTTCCTGCCCCTGACTATCAGGCTGAGAAGCTGGAGGTATGGCAGCTGCAGTACCTCTAATATCGCCCTGAACTGAAGGGATCTGTGAGGTCTCAGATGGAGCCTCAGGTCTGGACTCCTCACTCTCATCCACCTCAGGTGGAACTCTACGAATTCCCTGGCCGGCAATAGCCTTGCCCTTCTAGGTAGCTGTTAGTTACTTCGGCGGCATCGCTTTGCTGAAAACACAATTGTTAAAGGGCTGAATTCTGTAATCGTGGCTCTATCGCATGATCTAGAGAAGAAAGAAAGACAACTGTCCTGAAGTGCCTTGTAACTTCCTGTTCAAAAGTATGGCGCGCAACATACTCCTAAACAAGACTCTACTAGACACGGCCTGTAGACACCCTATGATTGAACTGCTCTGATACCACTTTTGTCACGACCCAACTTAGGGTCGCGACGGGTGACCAACACTAAGTGTCGATCATCACTAATCCTGCTGATAATCTGCTAACCATGAATATAACTAATAAACGGAATAAACATAAACCTAGCTGATAAAAACTATGCAATGCAAAAAGCTGACAAGGCTAACATAAGCTGACATACAAAACATACTGATAGAACCACACAGGGATATGTCTACAGGCCTCTAAGAGTGCTGAATTGAATATACAAACGATGGTAAAAGGCCCCGCCATACCCAAACTGGCTGACTGTACACATACCAAAAGATAAGTAACTCCGGGAGTAAGCAAAGTGACTCCAATAGCTGATAGATGGCCTACTAACATGGTCCAAGAATTGATCTATCTGCACCTGCGCGGCATGAAACGCAGCGCCCCAGAAAAGGGCGTGAGTACGATATGTACCAAGTACATAAGACATGAGCATATAATATATCATAGCTGAATGAAACTGTAAGGCTGGAATAAATATGTAAATATGAGCTGGAGCTTAGCAATATAGCTGGAAATCTGAAGAGCGTACTAAACATGATCTGAATATAAACTGAAGTCTAGCTGAATCTGAAACTGAAGACTGAGCTGAATTAAATAACTGTAATACGACTGATAACTGGTTACTAGAAACTGGAATTGATAGCTGTCGACTGATACTGACGCTAAGAACTGGTGGCTGATAACTGAGAACTGATAACTGGTACTGAGCTAAAACTGGACTTTATCTGAACTGGTACCTGTCTGGTGTTATGGGCTATATCCCCCCAAATCAGGTAACTGAACATCTGAACTAGTACCTGTCTGGTGTTATGGGCTGTATCCCCCCAAATCAGGTAACTGAAAACCGGAACTAGCCTCATGTATAATCATGCAGTGTATACTGTGGCTATATACGCGTATATAACAAACCTGCAGGTGTTATGGGCTATATCCCCCCCAGCCAGTAATATCTAGTCTCTCTGGTCAGAGTGTGTGAATAACACCCGGTCACACTAGGTGTTTCAACTCCCGCCTGAACCAGAGGGGCTGTGTCCCCCAGACGGGTAGTATCACACGCGACCGGACTGTGTGTCCAATGTCCAGCCTCTATAGGGGACTCCAAATCACACATAACATGATCACAATATAAGCATAAGCATGTATGAGGCATAACACAAGTGGCAACAATATATATGGACTCAAAGGAATGATAAGAAAACTCTGGATGTAATTATAGACACAACCTGAAACATAGAATTTGTCTAACTCTTTGACTTTTATAAAAATTTCGGCAGAGTTTCCTCTGAAACTGGATGATCCGCAAAAATAGAACCAGCACTATACTATACACGGGAATGGATACCCGGATAAACTGATAACATAAACATGTTAAACGGATAACAAGATGAGACAACTGGATGACATAATAAATCTGCAGATAGAATGTCTGGACAGTACCACTGTCCTGCCTTTCGACCTAATTTTCAGAGTGTAGATCAAAGATGTAGACTTCATGGTCTTCATAAAAGTTTTAGATATATGTCTTAGGGTTCTGGAGGTTCTTAAATCATCTAAATATCAATCTTGCACAAGGAGTTATGATCAATATACTAACAGCTGTCCAAAGATCAAAATGATTTTTCAGATTTTGAAACGTTTTTTCTTGCTGATTCGGACGTCTTTCACCTTAGATTTTAGTACCAAATTAAGTATATACAAGATTTACTTGATACCATACCAGTTTCTCACAAGAAACACTAAGTTTAGAACTAAGAAAAGCTTCAAAAGCTAAAAGATACATGCCTTGCCAAAAGAAAGGTTTAGTCTTACATACCTTTGATGTTTCTTGCTTCTAAACCTTGTTTCCCTTGAATTCCACACCTTTTAAATCTTAAACAAGCTATAATACAGAATTTAGGTACTTTACTTAGCCATGAAGTAACTCTAAAACTCAAACTAAAAACGAAATTGAAGGTAGCATAACGTTACCTTAATCGCGTAGAGCGTTTTAACGCAATCCGTCTTTAATTTCGAGTTACGATTGGCGTCCTTCCTTCAAAATCATAAAAGTGGCTTTAACCTTCATGGGAGAACTGTTTCTATCATTTATGTTCTGGAAATGACGAAAAAGAAGGCATTTTTTTCCTTTTATACTCGAAACATTTCAGTTTTAGCCCTCTTTTGCGCTTATGTCCCTTCTTCTGGCCTGACTTCTGATGCTCATATCTTTTTATCTATATGTTGTATGAATAAACCGTCAAAAGTGTTGAAAACTACACTCCAAGACCTTCAATTTGGTATATGATATATCCCCAAAAGACCTCATATAATACATGAAATTAATTGCTGAAAAATCTCCGTTACAAGGCAATTCCTTATTCGGTTTTTCCGCAACTTAAATTTGATTTTTCCCAAACTTTATATTCAATATATAAACATCATATATGATCATATTATGACTTTAAACTCACTTAAATTATTCTTAACATGTCTTTAGAATGATATACGTCACTTTAGACATACGGGGTGTAACAAATATAGTGGGGAAGGATGTCATTGCAGTAGTGCTAGATTTTCGTAGAAATGGTAAGTTATTAGGTCAAATAAGTGAAACCATGATTTCTCTTATACCTAAAGTACAGAACCCTGAGCATGCTAGCTAGTTTAGGCCAATCATTTAATGTAATTCCATTTATAAATATATCTCAAAGCTCATATCTCTAAAGACTGAATAAAGTACTACCAGACCTGGTAAATATTTCTCGGGCTGCTTTTGTTCATGTGCAGGTAGTTGGTGCATAATGTACTTTTCTTTCATGATCTACTTAAAAGCATATGCTAGGCAAGGTAGAAATTTGTAGAGGAACTGCTAATAGGATTTGGGTTCCCTAATAAATTTACATAATGGGTGATGGCTTGCATGACATCAACAAAATTTTCAGTCAAGGTGAATGAAGAAGGGCGTGGTTATTTCAACGGGAAAAGAGTACTAAGGTTGGGAGATCCAATATCCCCTCTTCTATTTGTCCTAACTATGGAATACTTCTTAAGAACTATGAGGAAGATGAGTCTGTTGCAAGATATCAAGTTCCATCCCATGTTCAAGAGCATACAGTTGACCCATCTGAACATCGTAAATGACCTCATGATATTTTGCAAAGAAATTGAGAGTTCTGTCAAAAAATTGGATTTCTAAAATCTACTCCTAATATTTGGAAATTTCCATATGTCTAAGTGAAACATACATCTACAACAAGGAGGCATCTCATTCACAGAGTTAAGCAATTATGGTTCTTGCAATGTAGCTCCATGCTTAGCCAGACTATCTGCTACCATGTTGGCTTCCCTATACAATGTGTTACTCTAGCTTCTGCATTCTTCAACCTGTTGACAATATCATCCTTGATCATTTTCAACTTCATATTCTCTGTACCATTTTATGAAATCATGTTAGCTACTACTAGAGAGTCCAATTTAAGAACAAAGTTCCTCATTCCCAAACTTTCACACACCATGATTCTCTGCTGAGCTGCTTTGATCCCTGAGAAGTTATTGCTTAGACACACTTCTGTAAATGCAAATGCAATGATAAACTGTCCCTGATAATCTCTGATAATTCCACCTATACCAACCATCTTCTTGGCTTTCATAAAGTTGCCATCTGTATTCATTTTGAAACTTTACTCATGACTTTCCCAATTGACTTGTTTCCACATCTTCACATGCCTTATTTGTTGAAATTTATTTACCAGTTGTATCCATGTGTCTTCCATTTCAAATCTGGGAAAGTCTTTCCTGATAGCTGCCTGTAGATTCCAATCTATGTTGTGCTTCATCCTCTTGACTTGGTAACTTTTCTGGTCCCCATAGTTGCTAGAACAACTACTCTTCCAAATCTCCCACAGTATGCACACTGGTGTGACCCTTATTATTAGCTTGTGAACAGTATTTCTGGTCTGATAATCCCACCATTTCAGGATCATATTATTGATAGGAGTTGTTTCCATCCAATCCCAAATGCTGCTCCATAGTAAGACCATAACTTTCTTGCAATGTCACCTTCCACAAATACATGTTGACCTGTTTCTTCCTTGGCAGCTACACAACAATTGCATCTAGATACTATATTTATCCCAAACCTGTTTATCACATCATCAAAAGGAAGTGTGTTCTTCATTGCTCTCAATGTCAGAAATGACATTTTGAATGGTAAGTTTTTGTTCCATGCTTTGTGCAAGAGTCTTGTCTTATGTCTTTTTACTCTAACTATGTGCCATGCCTGAACATTCTGAAAGAGACTATGCTGTGAAGACTCCCAATTTGCAAGTCAAAGATTTTTTTGAACTTTATACCGAAACTAACAGTACCTTTGACATATATAATCACACGTTTAGCTGCTTGAAAATAAATTTCGCTGGCACAATGCATATACTTCGAAAGTATGCTCAAAGCATAAACAATATCCGGCCTAGTTGCAGTCAAGTACTTCAAGCAACCTATCAAGCTCCTGTACAGTCCTTCATCAACCTTTCCAGCACCATCTTCTTTGCAAAACTTCTCTTTTTGATAAGTATATATGGGAAAAAGTATATATGGAATGATAAGAGTGAGGTAAAAGTTTACACAAAGATAGATTTGATCTTCATCAATGGAGAGTGGTTGTACCAAATGCCTATCTGCAAGACTATTTTCCTACCGGAGCGAATTAGTGATCATTGTCCTGCCAAGGTCACTATGAAAACTGACAGAAGAGTAGTCAAACAAGGTTTCAAGTATTGCTATATGTGGAGTGAACACCTCAAGTTCTTAGATATGGTGGAAAGGGAAAGTCAATGCAAGTAAAAGGGTGTAAAATGTTTCAAGTGTTAAAAAAAGTGAAGGGTCTTAAAAAGGACTTGAAAACTTTACATGAGCAACACTTCAGGAATGTTCTTATTGAAGCCAAAGAGGACATAGAGGCTCTATTAGAAATAAATAGGATTGCAACAACAACCCCTAGACCTAATTTAGAAACAAGAGGAGAAGGAATTATATAGGAAACACAGAAATTCATCTTACTTGGCTGAAAGCTTTTTGCTTCAAAGAAGTAAAGCCAAATGGATAAGATTGGGAGATGATATCATTAGCTAGTTCTTTTTTATTTTAAAACAAAATCAATTAACTCAAGGTGTCACCCAACTACTTGATGAGCAACAACAAGTACAGAAGGAGCCAGGGCACATTGCTAGTATATTTGTCAGTTTCTATCAAGAATTGCTGGGGGATTGTTTGGGGCAAAGAAGGAAAGCAGCTGGATGTATACTATCAAATGACCAAAGATTGACTGTTGAGCAACAAATACCACTATTGAAAGATTTTACCAGAAAGGATGTTAAAGTGGCAGTCTTCAGCATTAACAATACCAGGAGTCCTGGTCCAAATGGATTTAGGAGTGGCTTCTACAAATTAGCTTAGAATATAGTGGGGAAGGATGTCATTGCAGTAGTGCTAGATTTTCGTAGAAATGGTAAGTTATTAGGTCAAATAAGTGAAATCATGATTTCTCTTATACCTAAAGTACAGAAACCTGAGCATGCTAGCTAGTTTAGGCCAATCATTTAATGTAATGCCATCTATAAAGCTCATATCTCTAAAGACTGAATAAAGTACTACCAAACCTGGTAAATATTTCTCGGGCTACTTTTGTTCATGTGCAGGTAATTGGTGCATAATGTACTTTTCTTTCATGATCTACTTAAAAGCATATGCTAGACAAGGTAGAAATTTGTAGAGGAACTGCTGATAGGATTTGGGTCCCTAATAAATTTACATAATGGGTGATGGCTTGCATGACATCAACAAAATTTTCAGTCAAGGTGAATGAAGAAGGGCGTGGTTATTTCAACGGGAAGAGAGTACTAAGGTAGGGAGATCCAATATCCCCTCTTCTATTTGTCCTAACTATGGAATACTTCTTAAGAACTATGAGGAAGATGAGTCTGTTGCAAGATATCAAGTTCCATCCCATGTTCAAGAGCATACAGTTGACCCATCTGAACATCGTAAATGACCTCATGATATTTTGCAAAGAAATTGAGAGTTCTGTCAAGTAAGTGATGGAGGCCTGACAACATTTTACTAACACAATTGGATTTTTTTAAAAAAATCAAATTGCCTTGATATATTGATCTTGATAAGAACTTGAGAAGGTCTTAGCCTGGCCTCTTTTAAGCCATTACGTTAGAGACAGACAAAAAATTGGAGGGAGTATACTCCTTCAAGATAGCATACTAACTAACAAAAAATTGGATTTCTCAAATCTACTCCTAGTATTTGGAAATTTCCATATGTCTAAGTGAAACATACATCTACAACAAGGAGGCATCTCATTCACAGAGTTAAGCAATTATGGTTCTTGCAATGTAGCTCCATGCTTAGCCAGACTATCTGCTACCATGTTGGCTTCCCTATACAATGTGTTACTCTAGCTTCTGCATTCTTCAACCTGTTGACAATATCATCCTTGATCATTTTCAACTTCATATTCTCTGCACTTTTTTATGAAATCATGTTAGCTTGTTCCTCATTCCCAAACATTCACACACCATGATTCCCTGCTGAGCTGCTTTGATCCCTGAGAAGTTATTGCTTAGACACACTTTTGTAAATGCAAATGCAATGATAAACTGTCCCTGATACTCTCTTATAATTTCACCTATACCAACCATCTTCTTCCATAAAGTTTCCATCTGTATTCATTTTGAAACATTGCTCATGTCTTTCCCACTTGACTTGTTTCCACATCTTCACATGCCTTATTTGTTGAAATTTATTTACCAATTGTATCCATGTGTCTTCTATTTCAAATCTGGGAAAGTCCTTCCTGATAGCTGCCTGTAGATTCTATTCTATGTTGTGCTTCACTCTGTTGACTTGGTAACTTTTCTGATCCCCATACTTGCAAGAACAACTACTCTTCCAAATCTCCCATAGTATGCACACTGGTGTGACCCTTATTATTAGCTTGTGAATACTATTTCTGGTCTGATAATCCCATTATTTCAGGATCATATTGTTGATAGGAGTTGGTTCCCATCCAATCCCAAATGCTGCTCCATAGTAAGACCATAACTTTCTTGCAATATCACCTTCCACAAATACATGTTGACCTGTTTCTTCCTTGGCAGCTACACAACAATTGCATATAGATACTATATTTATCCTAAACCTGTTTATCACATCATCAAAAGGAAGTGTGTTCTTTATTGCTCTCCTTGTCAGAAATGACATTTTGAATGGTAAGTTTTTGTTCCATGCTTTGTGCAAGAGTCTTATCTTATGTCTCTTTACTCTAACTGTGTGCCATGCCCGAACATTATGAAAGAGACTATGCTGTGAAGACTCCCAAACTGCAAGTCTAAGGTTTTTTTGAACTTTATACCGAAACTAACAGTACCTTTGACTTATCTAATCACACGTTTAGCTGCTTGAAAATAAATTTCTCTGGCACAATGCATATACCTCGAAAGTATGCTCACATCATAAATAATATCCGGCCTAGTTGCAGTCAAGTACATCAAGCAGCCTATCAAGCTCCTGTACAGTCCTTCATCAACCTTTCCAGCACCATCTTCTTTGCAAAACTTCTCTTTTTGATAAGTATATATGGGAATAAGTATATATGGAATGATAAGATGGAGGTGAAAGTTTACACAAAGATAGATTTGATCTTCATCAATGGAGAGTGGTTGTACCAAATGCCTATCTGCAAGACTATTTTCCTACCGGAGCGAATTAGTGATCATTGTCCTGCCAAGGTTTCTATAAAAACTGACAGAAGGGTAGTCAAACAAGGTTTCAAGTATTGCTATATGTGGAGTGAACACCCCAAGTTCTTAGATATGGTGGAAAGGTAAAGTCAATGCAAGTAAAAGGGTGTAAAATATTTCAAGTAGTAAACAAAATGAAGGGGCTTAAAAAGGACTTGAAAGCTTTACATGAGCAACACTTCAGGAATGTTCTTATTGAAGCCAAAGAGGACAGAGAGGCTCTATTAGAAATAAATAGGATTGCAACAACAACCCCTAGAGCTAATGTTGAAACAAGAGGAGAAGGAATTATATAGGAAACACAGAAATTCCTCTTACTGGGCTGAAAGCTTTTTGCTTCAAAGAAGTAAAGCCAAATGGATAAGATTGGGAGGTGATATCACTAGCTAGTTCTTTTTTATTTTAAAACAAAATCAATTAACTCAAGGTGTCACCCAACTACTTGATGAGCAACAACAAGTACAGAAGGAGCCGGGGCACATTGCTAGTATATTTGTCAGTTTCTATCAAGAATTGCTGGAGGATTGTTTTGGGCAAAGAAGGAAAGCAATTGGATGTATACTATCAAATGACCAAAGATTGACTGTTGAGCAACAAATACCACTGTTGAAAGATTTTACCAGAAAGGATGTTAAAGAGGCAATCTTCAGCATTAACTATACCAGGAGTCCTGGTCCAAATGGATTTAGGAGTGGCTTCTACAAATTAGCTTAGAATATAGTGGGGAAGGATGTCATTGCAGTAGTGCTAGATTTTCGTAGAAATGGTAAGTTATTAGGTCAAATAAGTGAAACTATAATTTCTCTTATACCTAAAGTACAGAACCCTGAGCATGCTAGCTAGTTTAGGCCAATCATTTAATGTAATGCCATCTATAAATATATCTCAAAGCTCATATCTCTAAAGACTGAATAAAGTACTACCAGACCTGGTAAATATTTCTCGGGCTGCTTTTGTTCATATGCAGGTAATTGGTGCATAATGTACTTTTCTTTCATGATCTACTTAAAAGCATATGCTAGGCAAGGTAGAAACTTGTAGAGGAACTGCTGATAGGATTTGGGTTCCCTAATAAATTTACATAATGGGTGATGGCTTGCATGACATCAACAAAATTTTCAGTCAAGGTGAATGAAGAAGGGCGTGGTTATTTCAACGGGAAGAGAGTACTAAGGTAGGGAGATCCAATATCCCCTATTCTATTTGTCCTAACTATGGAATACTTCTTAAGAACTATGAGGAAGATGAGTCTGTTGCAAGATATCAAGTTCCATCCCATGTTCAAGAGCATACAGTTGACCCATCTGAACATCGTAAATGACCTCATGATATTTTGCAAAGAAATTGAGAGTTCTGTCAAGAAAGTGATGGAGGCCTTACAACATTTTACTAACACAATTGGATTTTTTTTTTTTTAAAATCAAATTGCCTTGATATATTGATCTTGATAAGAACTTGAGAAAGGCTTAGGCTGACCTCTTTTAAGCCATTACATTAGAGACAGATAAAAAATTGGAGGGGCTATACTCCTTCAAGATAGCATACTAACTAACAAAAAATTGGATTTCTCAAATCTACTCCTAATATTTGGAAATTTCCATATGTCTAAGTGAAACATACATCTTCAAAAAGGAGGCATCTCATTCACAGAGTTAAGCAATTATGGTTCTTGCAATGTAGCTCTATGCTTAGCCAGACTATCTGCTACCATGTTGGCTTCCCTATACAATGTGTTACTCTAGCTTCTGCATTCTTCAACCTGTTGACAATATCATCCTTGATCATTTTCAACTTCATATTCTCTGTACGTTTTTATGAAATCATGTTAGCTACTACTAGAGAGTCCATTTCAAATCATGTTAGCTACTACTAGAGAGTCCACTTCAAGAACAAAGTTCCTCATTCCCAAACTTTCACACACCATGATTCCCTGCTGAGATGCTTTGATCCCTGAGAAGTTATTGCTTAGACACACTTTTGTAAATGCAAATACAACGATAAACTGTCCCTGATAATCTCTGATAATTCCACCTATACCAACCATCTTCTTGGCTTTCATAAAGTTGCCATCTGTATTCATTTTGAAACTTTGCTCATGTCTTTCCCACTTGACTTGTTTCCACATCTTCACATGCCTTATTTGTTGAAATTTATTTACCAGTTCTATCCATGTGTCTTCAATTTCAAATCTCGAAAAGTCCTTCCTGATAGCTGCCTGTAGATTCCATTCTATGTTGTGCTTCATCCTGTTGACTTGGTAGCTTTTCTGATCCCCATACTTGCAAGAACACTACTTTTCCAAATCTCCTACAGTATGCACACTGGTGTGAGCCTTATTGTTAGCTTGTGAACACTATTTCTGGTCTGATAATCCCACCATTTCAGGATCATATTGTTGATAGGAGTTGGTTCCCATCCAATCCCAAATGCTGCTCCATAGTAAGACCATAACTTTCTTGCAATGTCACCTTCCACAAATACATGTTGACCTATTTCTTCCTTGGCAGCTACACAACAATTGCATCTAGATACTATATTTATCCCAAACCTGTTTATCACATCATCAAAAGGAAGTGTGTTCTTCATTGCTCTCCATGTCAGAAATGACATTTTGAATGGTAAGTTTTTGTTCCATGCTTTGTGCAAGAGTCTTGTCTTATGTCTCTTTACTCTAACTGTGTACCATGCCTGAATATTCTGAAAGAGACTATGCTGTGAAGACTCCCAAACTGCAAAATCTTGTTTCTCTTGATTCCCAATTTGCAGCTTCTGAATTTGTTGAGCTGATGGTGTGCCAACTGTCTGCAGCAGTTTCTCCGTATCCCATCTTTCATTATTAATGAACTGTCCGACTTCCACTTTGTGAGAACTAGATCTAGTTTCATGCCTTGTTGGTAGAGCTCCTAATCCAGACCAATTATTCCACCAGAAATTTGAATTCCCTTTGTATATTCTCTACGTGATATTCTTCTATGCTTTTTCCATTATATCCAGCATCTTCTTCCATGTGTGAAATGATCTTGAACTCTTCCTTCTTGCTATTGGATGTGTTCTTGAGCAGTATTTTGCCTTCAAGAATTCAGACCATAAAGTTTGCTATGTCCTGAATTTCCACCACCTTTTTGTTGCAAAGGTGTTTGCAATTTTCTCTAACTTCCTGATGCTTATGCCTCCTTCATCCTGTGGATAGGACAATGACTTCCATGAGCACCATTGGTATTTATTTTGCTCATCAGTAGCTCTTCCCAAAAAAATCTTGCACAATGCCTCTCTATTGATCTATAGGTCCCTTTTGGAGGACTCATAGCCAGCAGAGTATAAGTAGGAATAGCCATCAATACATGCTTAATGAGAATGTTCCTTCCTCCTTTTGATAGTTGTTTCCCTTGCCATCCGGATAGCCTTTTGGTTACCGTAGCTACCATTGGATCAAAGTACATTATCTTCTTTCTTCCAGAAAAATAGGACATCCCAAGTATGTGAAAAGGGAATTGTTTCTCCATCAGTCCTGTCCTTGATCTCATTCTGTTTATTCTTGATGGAGATGCAATAGTCTCTGTCAGAAAAAGCTCTTCTGCTTATTCACCTTTTGCCCAGATAGCTATTCATATACATGGTGATCTGCTTCATTACTAACTTGATAGACTTATCATTACCAGCAGTGAAGATAACCAGGTCATCAGCATAAGCTAAATGAGTAACAGTAGGACCTCTTGCCTGATAGCTAACCTTGACAAGCCAAATATCTTTACTGCAATAGTTTAAAAGAGGGAACAAAAGAGAGACTGATAGAGATTACTGGGTTCTCATTGGATTCCTTTCCCAATAAGGTGCCTAGGATTGCCATTATTACCTAGGAAATGGACTAAAATGGAGCATCACCCGTTAGTAGATTAGATAACTACAAGAATCAAAGCGACAATAGTCAGGCATCTATCATATGCTGGAAGACTAGAGGTAATCAATTCCATCTTAGTTGCTGTGCACAATTTTTTGGGGTTCTTTATACTACCACAAAGTGTGGTAAAGGTTGTGGATAGAAAATGTAAAAAGTACTTGGGAAAACTTAGAGGAGAAAAGAGTGGCATGGGAAAGAATATGCATGCCAAAGAAAAATGGGAGGCTAAACATCAAGGATTGCAAGGTCTGGAATATTGCTTTTTTGGGAAAACTGGTATGGCTTATTTCTGATAAGAAAGATGTATTGTGGGTGAAGTGGGTACATGCTTTCTATATGAGAAATGAAAACAACTTATGGGAGCATATTCCTTCCATGGATTGTTGTTGGTATTAGAAGAAGCTAAACAAAATTAAGATAAGAATAAAGAACTGGTACTTGAATAGAAAATATACACCGACTCTAAATGGATAATACTCTGTGATGATACAAAATTATTTGGCACTTAAGAATGATAATCCAATATTTGCTAGTGCTAAGCTAGTGTGGAGCTCTATTTTAATGTCAAGCACAGATTTATAGTGTGGCTGGCTGTCCAAGAAAAGCTCCTCACCAAGGAAAGGATGTTGAAGATTGAGATACCATGTGATACTATTACTTGCTCATTGTGTAGTATTAATGTACTAGAATCAACAACTCATTTGTTCAAGGATTGCCCCTGGGCTGTAGATACTTGAGAAGCTATCATCAGTTAGATTGGGTAAAGATTGAAGAGACTGGAGATAAAGCAGACCTTAGAGCACATTCAAAGGAAGCACCATAAGAATTTCAAAAAAAAAACATCATGGCTGCTGTGATTAGAGCTTTCATATAGCACGCATGGATCATTAGAAATAATTATTTTTTTATAAGATATACTGTAGTAGTTATAGCTCAGCAAATTCAAACAAAGGTGGGGGGAGAGAATAGATTTGTTGAAAGGATCAAAGAGAGCTCGTAGTTGTAAGTACTTTTAAAGCAAATTTTGATGAACTTCTTTATTAATTAGTATATTCTGAGGTCTCAGTCCTTAAGTTTTAAGGATAAAGATGCTTTTAGCGTATACTTGATTGTTTGTTAATGGTAATTTTAACAAGTTATTATAAAAAATGATTTACAATCACACAAATATTTATAATCGATTTTAGATCATAAATTTCGAAAGTCTTTGTTTTATTTTTAAATTTTGTGCCGATTAGAAACATAAAGTGGAATGGGGGGAGTAAATCAAGACGTACGAAATAAACATAATGAAATATAATATTAATTTAGTCATTCCCTTTTCCCATTCCCTTGGGATTAAAAATATTTCACTCTTAAGTACCATCCAAATATTTAGTTGGTTGTGCACACTAATCAAACAAGTATTCATTATGGTATTCTAACAGTATATTAAATTTCCTTATGTACCCAAAAATGTTAAAACTTTTAAGTATTCATAATGGTACTGTGAATGCCCACTAATACTTACTAAATTCAAAAAGTATATGTTGTCTAAGTCAAGATATTTTCTGCTACATCATGAACGGCGTTTAAAACTTCAAACGCCCCTCCTCAAATTGACTATACATTTGTGATGAATAGCGAATATGCACATTGCTGCTTTTTGTTTTTCTCTGGTCAATTTCCACTACTAAAAAAACAGCCATTTTCGACCGCCCAATCGGTCGAAATACGGTCGACCTATCGACCGTATTTCGACCGATTGTGGTGGTCGATCCAATTATGGTCGAAAATCGCCCTTCGACCGAAATTCGGTCGAACATCGACTGACGTTCGACCGAATTTCAGTCGAAGGCCTATCGACCGAATTTCGGTCGAAGGGCTGGTAATATTTTTTGACCAACTTTCGACCGAAAGTCAGTCGAAAACCTGTAAAAACCTGCAATATAAAAGCTGAAATTAGCCCTACACCACCTGTAAATTCAGCAACACGCAGAAAAACCAGACAAAATACATTCATAAACGATATTCAAACAAGGCTAACAAAGCCAAACAATAGACAGGAGTCTTTCAACATTAGTTCAAGTGTTACAATATTCCAACAAACTTAACAAACAGTTTAAAGTTCAACAATCACTACTACTGGCTAGAAGCCGAACTAGACCCCGCATCAGACTGGGACGGTGAATGGTGGCAACGTCTGCTCTTGCTCTTTCCCTTTCCCGAACTATCACGCTTTCCTTTGCCTTTTTTTTGGTTAATGAGGATTTGTTGCAACATCTCATGCATTTCTCTTTGATGAGCCTCCTGTGCTAAGCGCATAGCTTCATTTTGTTTTTTCAGGTCTTCGATCTCCGCTTGCATCCGAGTCATTTCCGTAGAAGTAGCAGAGCTTGGAGGAGCAGTTGAACACGAGCCCAAATAGTTCGATTTATGCTTGGCAGATGAATACAGAGTTGCAAGGCCATATGCGGACCCCTTCTTCACCCCTCCGACCGCTTCCAACCATAAATTGGTTTCTTGCTCGAGCGTTAGCGGTGCTGGGGTACTGCTTCCGCATTCAGATTGTTGAGTCGCGGTCCAGTCCTCAACGGCCTTTGTAGCTCTTTCCTGAAAAACAGAAATATATCAACGGGACAACTATGAAGTTTTAAAGTTGAAGGATTGGCGGGACTTTAGTTTGAATTTAATTACTTACCCAGGTCTCTTGTGCGCGGGGCTCGACCCATGTTTCTCCGCCCTTTTTATCTTTCTTGATAGGGCAGATCTTGTGCATCTCTGAGAGTGGAATAGTCCGATTTTCTTGCTTTTCCTACAAATTAAAGAAGAGAACAAGTTAGATAAAAAATAAACTATTATAGTAATTCTTTTAAATTAAATTACTTTACCAAGCGCATCTTCTGCGTCGCAGCGCTAACTGAGCCACCGGTATGCAGCGATCCACCCTTCCTTGATGTCCGCGCTATCTTCCCTTGTTCGCTCTTCTTCTGAAATTCGGGAGTATCTCAATACTGCTGCAGCTCTCTCCATTGATGATCATAGAGGAAGCCGGGCATTTTACCTCTTTTGCGCGCATTATACATAGCGTTCTTGTATAAATCCCCGCTTTTCTTAGGGAAGTTAGAACAGACTTTATAGTCCAGAGCCGGATGCCACTTACACTGAACCTGCAATATTCATCAAAATATTTTATTTAAACATAAACATTAAAAAAACCTGCAATTAGTGATAAACCGTATGCATATTTATCACCTCAAAAGCCTGCATTATCCGTTGCTTTACTTGAGGGGGCACAGCACCCCAGGATGGCCACGATTCCTTCCATTGAGATTTCATGCATTTCGTCACCACAGGAGTAGCATCAGTGTTGGGGCAGAAGCTACATAAAAAAAAAAAGACGGGTTAATATAAATACTACATTTAAAAACTTACTACTAAATAGATAAGAACTTTAAAAATACTATACTTACCTGTTATCCCCCTCGGGATAAATAATCAACCGCCCGTCTTCCCAAGTGCTAGGCTCACTGATGTAATAGGGCGATCTTGGATCATAGTAAGGAATCTCCTGCTGTACCGAAGGGCAGGTAGGGCTAGATGGGTCGGAAGGCGGCTGAGTCGACCCAGACGGACTAGTGGACTGTGTGGGATCGCCTAGTCTGGGAACGCCCTGGGATGGACCGGCCTGGGTCTCAGTCATGTCATAACTACTGAAGTTATGCCGCCAACCAGGATGGCCCTGAGACATGCCAGGTGGCCTGAAAAAATCTGGACTGTGTCTGGCAGGTGCTCCTGTAGGAAGCGAATGCGGCACCTGAGGCATGCCGGGCGGCCTGAAAAAATCTGGACTGTATCCTGCAGGTGCTCCTGTAGGAAGGTGATGCGGCACCTGTGAGGTAGGAGTGTCTTGTGCCGGCTCACCTGAAGGCTCACCTGCCTTTTTAGACCCCTTCCTTCTTGTAAACACTTTCTTCATACCTGTTGACACATTCACATTACTTAAGGAATAAGTAAATATGTAACATACTAGCACATTCCATGCACAAAAATAGATTAAATAAACACATTCATTGCACAAACCACAGAATACAAATATCTTCTTATGTTTATAAACACATTCATTGCACAAACCACAGAATATAAATATCTTCTTATGTTTATAATTATATAAGTACATTAAAATAACCTATTAAAAAAACAAAAGATCAAAGTACATATAAGGTCAATCCTCATCATCAGCCAATTCTTCTTCCTCATCCTCATCGTTAACTTCTTCTTCATCTGTATATTCATCATCATCATTTGCCCTTGAAGCTCCTTCTCCAAAATTAACTGGGTTTTTTCCTCGACTAGCTACCGATGCATCTAACTGCTCATATATGCCATCAATATATTGCAACTGGTCAGCTAGTTCATTGTCCGCAATCAATGGAACGGTTGAGACCTCGTTCTGGTATGCAACATCTAAAAGATCAGGGACTTCAACTAATCCCACCGGTTTTCCTTTTATAACTGCCCACCAATGGGCTTTGGCCTTTGATCTTGCTGGGTTCTTTGTCCGAGGGTAAGGAACAAACTAGACTTGCTTTACTTTCTGGGCAATGATGAAAGGATCATAGTGTCCATATGACCTTTTGTGATTAACCTCGACTAACTTAGAAGACGGGTCTACCCTCGTACCTCTGTTACTGGGATCAAACCACTTGCACCGGAAAAGAACCAATTTCTTACGAGGCCAACCAACACTATACTCAACCTCTAACATCTCCTCAATCACACCGTAGTACTCAAAGTCGCCCCCTTGATCACCGGTTCCTACTTTCACGGACACACCAGAGTTGTATGTTTTCTTACCCTCCGACCGCTGCTTTGTATGAAACTTGTACCCATTTACAAAGTACGTATTCATCCTTTTGTATTTGTAATATGGGCCATGGCATATATCTCGCAGAAAATCAAAGGTGATGCCATTCACCGGATTGTTCACCTATATAAAAATGTAATGTAGTTGTGTAAGTAAATATTTTTATCTAAATATAAGGAATATTTAAGAGTTTGTTAACCACTTACAAATTCTGATAACAAATTTGTAAAATTTTCATAAACTTCCGCATCACCGAACTCAACCACAAAGTGACTGCATTATGAGCTGAGGAAATACACGTTAGTCCGAATATACTTATAATACGGTGAATATTAGGCAGTATTGTTAAAATACAACATACTTGTAATAAGGCGTGACCTTAGGACAGTTCAACAGCACATGTGTTGTTGCTACCTTCCTGTCCTGTTCATTGAGCTAACATACTTCGGAAGATGTATTTCCCCTGCCTGGTTGATTGAATACAGAGAACGCTGGGTAGCTGGGATCATTATTATCGCCCATATCAAGCCGATCCGGCCTAGTGCGCAAATATGGAACATCCTTGTCGAAGTAGTAAGAGCAAAAATGAGAAGTTTCTCTAGCCAGATATGCCTCGCATATTGACCCCTCGATTTGGTTCCTGTTTTTCACGTCCCTTTTACACTTACCAATGATTCTGCAATAATTATTGTGTTAGTGGAATTAAGTTGGATTAATTAAAAAAATAAAAGTTACTAAGATATGGAAGCTTACCTCTCGAAAGGGTACATCCATCTGCAGTGCACCGGGCCTCCTAACCGAGCCTCTTCAGCTAGGTGAATCAGTAGATGCTCCATCACGTTAAAGAACCCGGAGGGAAAGATCTTTGTCAGCTTAGTGGCGACTACAGGAAAGTTCTATTCCAACAGGTTAAGGTTCTCTTCCTTCAATGTCTTGCAGCAAAGTTCTTTAAAAAATAGGCTCGTCTCTGTTAGCGGTTTCAGAACTTTATCAGGCAAGCCATTGAATGCAATTGGGAGCAAGTTTTCCATGAAGATGTGACAGTCGTGGCTTTTCATGTGATGCAGTTTCCCACCATTAATATCAACACACCTTTCTAGGTTTGAAGTATAACCATCAGGCATCCTCAAATTACTCACCCACTCACAAATCATCCTTCGCTCATCCTCATCGAATGTATAACAAGCCTTTGGTATGAAAATGCTGTTGCCTTCTTGGATTACCTGCAACTCAAGTCGCCTACAAAGTAGCTGTAGGTCCAACCGCGCCTTCAAGTTGTCCTTTGTCTTGCCCCGGACATCCATCACAGTATTAAGGATGGCCTCGAAAAAATTCTTCTCAATATGCATTGGATCCAGATTATGGCGAAGAAGATTATCCTTCCAGTAAGGCAACTCCCAGAAAATCCTCTGTTTAGTCCAGTTATGTTCAACCCCATAACCAGGTGCTCTAGATGGCAGTTGTTCAGTTACCTTAGGAAGCTCCTTGACCCTGTCCCATATCTCGATGCCTGATAACCTGCGGGGAGGCTCCTCAAAATCAACCTGATTCTTCATAAATGCGCTAGTGTTCCTCCAGAAAGGATGGTCCATTGGCAAGAATCGACGGCAACAGTCGAACCATGTGCATTTGCCTCCATATTTCAACGTGAAGGCTTTTGTATCTTCCATACAGTAAGGGCAAGCGAGCTTACCTGCTGTGGACCACTCAGACAACATCCCATAAGCTGGAAAGTCATTTATAGTCCACATCAAAGAAGCACGCATTTGGAAGTTCTGTTTCGTTGATATATCATAAGTCTCAACTCCTTCATGCCAAAGTATCTGCAACTCATCAAGCAAAGGCTGCAAATATACATCAATAGAGGCTTTCGGGTTATGTGGACCCGGTATTATACAATTCAAAAAGAGATAAGGACTGGTCATGCACATTCCAGGAGGCAGGTTGTAAGGAGTGACAAAGACGGGCCAACAAGAATAGGGCGTAGAGGAGACATCAAACGGGGTGAACCCATCAGAACATAGACCCAACCTTACATTCCTTGGCTCACTAGCAAATGCCGGATACACTTGATCGAAGTGTTTCCATGCCTCCCCATCAGATGGATGGGATAGAATACCCGGCTGCTTGGTACGGTCATGATGCCATCTCATGTGTGGAGCAGAACTCATCGAAGCATACAACCTCTTTAACCGTGGTATAAGGGGCAAGTAATGCATCCACTTAACAGGCTTCGGCTTCTTTTTAGTATCTGGCTCAGGCTTGTACCGGGGCTCCTCACAAAATCTACATGTCTGCAGGTCTGCATCATCCTTATAATACAATATGCAGCCATTAACACAACAATGAATCTTCTCGGCAGAAAGCCCCAACGAGAAAACCAACTTCTTAGTGTAGTAATAAGTAGTTGGTAAGGCCATATTTGTCGGATTTAGTTCATTCATAAGGGCAATGATGGAATCCATGGCAGCTTGGGATATACTAAAATCTGATTTGATACTCATCAATCTAACAGCAACCGACAACTGGGAATGCACCGAGCTCTCATAAAATGGACGACTTGTTTCCTCCAACCGTTCATAGAACTGATTTGCCTAGGCATTGGGAATGTGCTCAATGTTTGGCTGTTATGTATCCGGCTGAAGGGGATCATTAGCCGGGTACATCCCAAAAGCATCATTCACCATATCTTCCATTCTATACCCGGCTGCTTGGTCTGGTTCCACAACCGGAGAACTCCTAGCGCCATGAATATTTTTAAGATTTTGAAGTTGCTGCTGTAAGTCCCAAGGCTCTCCATGATTATACCAAACGTAATAATTTGGCATAAACCCCTTCTTATACAAATGTAACTCGACATTCTCCAAATCTTGTATCTTTACACATTCGCATTTTTCACATGGACACCTAATTTTGCCATGCCTTAAATAATCGTCTGTGTTGCGGGCTATATCAAGAAATTTCATAACACCCGCTACAAACGAAGGCCTCAACCCCCGCCGCTCGGGAAAGTTTCTATTATCCATCCACAGACGACGTCGATTAATGTCCATATCTACACAAACATTGCAAGATTGAGAAACAATATGTATGATTTTTTATAATAGTTTGCCACTTTTTCGTAATCACTTTAGCAAGATTAATGTCGTCGGGTTTGTTAATGCAAGCAACTTGTTTGATGAAATGCCCCAAAGAAACAATATTATCTAATAACACCCTATTAATTAATATTATCAAAGCAATTCAAACCAACAAAACCTTATTCGTTTTAGGCATAACATGTTCATCTTCTCAACAATACCAAGGCAACAACACATTCCAAACAACACTACCAAACAATACCAACAACTACAACAATCCCAAACAACACAAACCTAACTTTATAATAGCTAACAACACCAAACAAGTTCTTCAACATCAACAATAACTACAATAAAGTTTGCTAACTAATAATTAACTAAATATGCAACATTATAGGCCAAAGTTAAAAAATAATTAAAAAATTAATTAAATTCGGATTAAATAAAAACAAAAAAAAAAAACCGTACCTTGACGTTGATTTATGCTCCAATAGGACCTACTAATGATTCCCCACTAGTTATATGCTTCAAAACTATAAAAAAAATTGGGTTAAAAAGTTAGGGTTTAAGTTTTACAAAGTAATTAAAATAACCCTAAAATTAAGAATTTACCTTGAATTTGTTGTTATAGGTAGTGATTAGGAGGGTAAATTGTGTTTAAGTGTTGATTTTGGGGGTGGGTTATGGTGGATTTCGAGTATGGAGGTTGGGGAGGGTTTTAAGGAGTGTTTTATGATTTTGGGGAAGAAGGAAATGAGCAAGGAATGGGTTCTGCCCGAATTATTAACGGGGCTATCGATCGCTTTGTCGACCGAAATTCGGTCGACAGGCCCAACAGCAATTTAACCTATCGACCGAAAATCGGTCGAACCACAATTTCGACCGATTTTCGATCGAACGGTTGTGACAGTCACAAGCGTTCGACCGAAAATCGGTCGAAATTGTGGTTCGACCGATTTTCGGTCGATAGGTAGTAGTCGAAAAAAGCAGTTTTTTAGTAGTGTTCATACTTCAAACATTTGACCTGCAATGATGTTATGTGTGAGCTGTAACCTCTTATCTGATACTACTAATTACTACTAGCAATTTTAAATGGAAATTAAAAGTTAAAACACTAAAATAGTTCAAAATTGTTCAGGTCTAATCATTCGGGTATTTGTACTCGATTACTGTAAGGTATTTTAACTCATTCTTCTACTGACCAGTGACTAACATACTAAACTCTAAACAAGATCAATTTTCCAAAACTTAAGTTTTTACTTTTACTAATGTGCGTCTCAGACATTTACCTCTTGACATATGAGAAATAAAAGAACCTACAATAACACATTTTTTTAGCTCGAAGTTGTACTTGCCCTCTACTATTATAACCATGTAACACGTGAAACCTTATCAATTTTTGGTATTATAAGGCTTAAAGTCTCTCAGCAACGAATTAAACAAACAAATTAATCAACGTTTGAGCTTATATATATATAACAGTAACATAGATTAAGTTAATGTTCAATGGATCTGCAAGTAGATATATATTAAACGATGATCGAGTATTTGAACTTTATTATGAAATCTAGGTATTGCTAACACACTCAACATTTGAATTATTGGGTTCAAATTTTAATATTTATACATATTTAATAGGGGTTTAATGCATATATACAAAGTTTAAACTATAATTATTGTGTTCAATTAAACACGCAAATTATGTTGTGCATCCGCTGCTGGTTGAAGTACAAAAACCATGGCTTAACAGGAAACATGCGCGATATCGTGGAGGGGACAAGTGTTGATCAGACATTTGCCTAATTTTATATCATTGTCTCGTAAACACCATCATTTAACTCTTTTCCAACATTATATTGGTCACGTGGCCATTTCTTTCTTTGGAATTCCAGAAAATTAAACAACTACATCTCACGCCAAGAGAGTTGCTTTCTTTTGTGCCAAAAGGTGTTCGCCTTTTGTTCGCTTGTTAGTTTTATTGGGTGACTAGGCCCTGAACTGGTTTGGTTCTTTCAATTTTAGTCTCTTTTTGTCTTATGTTCTTCACCTCAGTTTTCAGAAAAAGAAAAGCAAACAAGAAACTTTGCTTAAGTGCTTTCTTTTCTTTTGTCCAATTTGCAGATGTGACTTCATTACATGATTACCAAGGGATTGATATTAATGCTGTTTTTCTTTGTTACTATCCGACATACTTAATAGAACAGAAAGAAATATTCACCCAAATCAAATGGAGCGCGACATAACAGAACAAAAATTTCTTAGCAAACGTTTTGGAAAAATTTTGTTGTATCTAAAGTTTTGTGATAGCTCGGAAGCTCTAATTAGATTTGCAACTTTCTTTTATCATAACCTTTTTTTCATTTAAAAGAAGCATCATCAAAAGTTGAAGTCTTGTTACTGCATTGAGAATGGAACCTAAAACTTTAGTATAATTAGTTTTTAACGATTGCTACTAAGATATATACTTCGAACTCTTTGCAATTCTAGTTTCTTGGCTCTCTTTTTCTAGTTGAAATGTATGAAATATTTCATATAAAAGTTTAATATCATTGGGCGACCCTTCTTCACTACTAAAAAAAAATGTGATTTAGGGACGGACGATACAGACGGGTAGTCGTCCCTATACGCGATTTACGGACGGGCTATGCAATAGAATCGTCCGTCCGTAAATTGCTCGACGCTATACACTTTCGGACGGGCAGCCGTCCGAGATACAGGTGGCATGTGCGACGGATAGCCGTCCCTACTCAATAAAATCTGGAATTTCTTTTTTTTTTTGTTTAGGGAGGGGTGCCCGTCCCTATTTTTACGTTTTTAGTATGGTAGAGGCGGCTAGCTGTCGCTACCTGTGATAAATCTGCACAATTTGTCAAAAAACAGATACATGCCTACCAACAACCAATGCACATCCATAGATAACACACCTAGCCGAACAGATAACTAAACCAGAATACACAAATATTATAATTTAAGTCTAATAAATTTTTCATAGACTTAAACTCGTAAACATAAAGATACACAACAACAACAACATACCCAGTAAGCTATCACATGTGGGGCGACCCTTCCTATTTATTTACTTACTACTATCAGGGCCGGCTAGAATATAAGGTAGATGAGGCAATGGCTTGGGGCCCCCAAAAAGTTGGAGCCCCCAATTTTCTCAAAAAACGTATTATATATATATATATATATTAGGAGTATTAAAAAAAACGAAAACTGTGTATTCAATCCCGAAGAGAAATTTTAGGGAGAGATATGTAAGGTGTTCTCTTTAATGTGGGGAGTGGGACCGTTGCATTTATGGGGAATTAGAAGAGTTTTTAGTTTTTTGGTAATTATAATATTTTTATTTAGGTGGGTATCTTTTTTTGTTGGCTAATATAGTAAGAATTACTTCTAGAATTTACCTTCTTTTACAATTCTCATTCTTTTCTTACCAAATATTTCGAGTCTTCTAAATACAAATACTTTGCTTTCTATAGAACTTGCTTCTTACAAGTTACATAGATCAAAATTTTCTTATTGGTGTCTTCTCCAAAAATTCAAGCACTTGCAACAACAAATCATTATATTGAAGCATCACCAACACTACTTTGATATTATTATATCGACTTATCAAGTTCCTGAGCCAGGCTTATTGTTCAAACTTTATATTTTATTTTTTTCATTGAGAATTTGACATTGTTGATATTGTTACTTCTTAAGTATATGTTTCTCGTTTTAGTTATTATTAGAATTTATTCAATAAAAATATATCAACTAGAAAATATGAATTCGGTTGTGCAAAAAGAAAAAAAGTAGAAAATCTAAATAATTAATTAAATAAAAAAGGAGTCCTTGATAGATTTCTAACATATAATAAAATTTCTGAATCGAAAAATAGAGGAAAATGTTCTTCAAATGGAGAAAAAAAAGGTTAGGGCCTCTCCATGAAGTTTGACTTTAGGCCCCAATCTTGTTGAGACGGCCCTGACTACTATTTATTAGGTTTCCAACAGGCTCCTCGATGTATCTGCTGTATTATTTCAAGGAACTTTACAGAATCAGGATACATAGGTTATATACTTATTATACACATATTATACATAGATATAGGTAGAATGCACAAAAAAATGGTTATTCCTTATTCTCCACTTCTTAATTTTCTGTCTCTTTTGTTTGGCTAAATATCTAGTTGTTACGATTTGTGTGCAAGCAAGCGTAAAAGAATTTTTAAACTAATTCTCAGCTAGAAAATTGAAGGTATGATGACTTCTTATACTGGTTATGGTTATAAGTCCCCGTCGGTATAATAATGCAAATCATGGTAATAATAACAATATTATGAAATGAGAACAAATAAAGGTTAGATGAGTGGAACTTGGAATAATTACCATCACATTTTATTCTATTACCAACAACGTGGCTACATTTGTTAGACATATAGGAGTAAGTATTTAAAACAGTAAAAGAAAGTCTAGAACCTTATTTTCTTTCAATTAAAAAGGTCCTTTCTTCACCCAACTCCAACTCCAAAGAGTTGCATCAAATCAGTAATTTGAAAAAAGTAATCTATATCAAGTGAGGCTGACTCAACCAAAGAGGGGCTAATTAAGATGTCAAAATTGAGGAAACAAGATCAGAAGAACGTTTACTATGTATTCTAGAGAATAGCGTCTACATGCATACATTATACTAACATAAAACAGTATTTTTGATATTTTATTTTATACGTTTCTATGTATAGCATTTCGTCATAAAGATCAAAAACTTACTTTAATTTGAGCCTCTGACGTAGAGAAAATAGTTATACATCAAATCGAGAAATTTATGATCATTTTTTTCCCTCACATCGTACCAAAGTTGCATCAATAAAAATTGAAGAAAGTGTTAGGTCAAATTTTCATCGAATTCGTCGGGTAGGGGTTATCCTATTATTATTTGATTTTTAGTAAATTTAAATTATCCAAGTTAGTGTATCTTTGATTGTTATAATACTAGATAATCTTTAGATGACATAAGTAGAAATTTGTTCTAATTAAAATCCAACAATGATGAGGTAGGAAGATGGAACCAAAGAATGATAAATTTGAAAATGTAGGAGTCAACGGTTCTAATTATGTGTCTCTTCTATGACCTACTTCTTGAGAATAAGCTTCCTTCACAAGCTTAATTTGAAGTTCCAACTAGCATGGCAAGTTTAGGGCAATTTTTCACATTCCCCAAAGTTCGGGAAGCTTGGCACCTTCCCCACGATAAGCCTAACTTCAAAGGGTGATTTTACGTAATAGGACATTTTTTGCACCCAGTCACATATCTGATCCCATAAGCAAAGTTTTGCAAATTTGGCCATCGTAAGAAAGTTACTGGCGATCACCAGCAAATTTTTATGGCGAAGTCATTTTTGTAAGACTTTTCTTATGGGGTCAAAATTGTAACTGCAATGCCAAATCTATCTATTTCACACCCGAAACATCAACTTCAAACCCGGGAGCTAAAGTTAAGACAGCCATTCCCTTGAGTCTGAGTTTTTTTTTTTTTTTTTTTTTTTAAGCTTAGGTTTGTGCTTTTGGCTTGAAGTTAAGCTCTACTTCAACTACCTTCACACTTTCAGTCGGAAGTTTTGCTCTACTTCAAATAAAATGTTGAGTTCGGAGAACTTCATACACATGGTAAGTTGAAGTTAAGTGGCTGCCAAACTTGGGCAAAGTGTATGAATAGCCACTTTTGCTAGTGGTCTTGAGTTTGAGGTCACTGTTTTTAGTGATTTTATATGAGAGGCCACTTTTTGGAATTTTGATTTTTGTGGATCGAAGTTCAAACCTTATGGGTTGAAGTTCAATCCTTGTGGGCTGAACTTCATGCCTAAGGAATACAATAGGCATAGATGCGTAAACTTCAACCCTTGTGGGCTGAAGTTGAACTTGTGGCATGAAGTTTAGCCCACAAGTATTGAAATTCCAAAAAATGGCTTCTCATACAAAACTAATAAAAAAAGTGGCCTCAAAGCAAATACTAGTGACAAAACTGGCCTCTGAGCGAAATTTTTACGCCCAACTTTCACTGTTTCACATTCCTCAAAGTACGGGGAAATGCAAATATATCCTATATTTGGTAGAGCTATTTAAGGCGCTACCATGTTCATAATATTTTGCAAAGCTCAGCCCCTTACCCTTGATAAGCTCAACTTCCAAGGGTGACTTACATAAACATGACATTTTTGGCACCACGCTACAGATATAATCCCCATAAAGAAAGTCTTACAAATTTGGCCTTCTTAAAATTTTTTTTGATGATCACCAGATTTTTTTATTACCAAAGACTTAGCTATATCCAGAAGTTTCCCTCTAACGATCACCAACAACTTTTTATGATGTAGGTCACTTTTGTAAAAAATTTCTTACAGAGGTCAAAACTAAACAAAAGTACCAAATCTTACTATTTCATGCAAAAACTTTAACTTCGAACCCTGGAGCTAATGTCAAAGGCAGCTTCGTTCCCTCCTCTCTCTCTCCCCCTCCCTCTCTCTCCCCCTCCCTCTCTCGATTGAAGTTGGGCTAGGCTTCAAGTAACTTCGCACTTTTGGTTTGAAGTTTTTGCGCCATTCATAATAAGAGAGTGGCGCCAAAATATCCTATATTATGTAAATTTCACGTGCTTACAAGTTGTATAATGAAAGCCTATTTATGATTAATTTCTTTAAAAAAGAAAAAATTGAGACTAGCGTTGGCATCAACTTTCATTTAGAAAGCCCTAAAGTTGTGGCGTCTCATAGTAAAAATTTCGCTTAGAGGCCAGTTTTGCCATTGATCTTTACATTGAGACCACTTTTTTTTATTGGTTTTGCATGAGAAACTATTTTTTGGAACTTTAATCCTTGTGGGCCACAAGGGTTGAAGTTCAACTTCAGTCCACAAGGGTTGAAGTTTATGCATCTATGCCTAAATGTTCAGCCCTTGCGAGTTGAAATTGTACTTTATACCTTAGGCATGAAGTTCAGCCCACAAAGATTGAATTTCAGTTCACAAGGTTTGAACTTCAGCACACAAGAATTAAAGTTCCAAAAAATAGCCTCTTAAAAGCGGCTATTCGTGCACTTTGCCCCGTCTCATGCCCAAGGCCCGTTACAAAACGTGATTTACAGAAATAGGATATTCTGGCCCCTCCTTATAGATTTGACTTCCACAAGGGAAATCTTACAAATTTGATCTCCGTGAAAGTTTTTGAAGACTGCGAGATCTTTCTATAAGCAAAGACGACACCAGCAATTTTGCTTTACGGCGACCCTTTTCGAAAGAACTTACTTATGGGGGTCAAAGCTGCAACAGATTCGCCAAAACTGTCATTTTGGCTTAAGAACTTCACAGATCATAGAGGGTGATTTACAAAAATGAATTATCCTTGCAGCGCTCTTATATTTATGGACCTTGTAAGAAAACCATTAACTTTTAGCCCCGCACCATACAAGCTTTTTTCGACCTTGTGATAACCAGGAGTTTTCCTTGTGAGTTCTTGCAATCACCAGAAGCTTTGTTAGGTGCAGGACTAAAATTGAAAAGTTCTCTCATAGGGGCTAAAAATATGAGAGCAACGCCATATCTGTCCACTGAGCACAAAAACTTGGATAATGGATGGACAGTATTTGGATTTTGGAAGAACAATGATGTCTACTATCATGTGAATTGTGAACTAATGTTGTCTTAAGTTTAAAGATTTGTTCAATTTCCATTATCTAATATTACTCTTAAGTCTTCCTCGCAAATATTACATTATGATGCTGGTTTAAACTAAAAATCCATCATGGTTTAACGCTGATCGGTAATGTATTACGATTCGCAAGATTGGATTGATCACAATTATTAGATAATTGCACTTTGTAAGTTTCCTTAATTTGGTAGGGGATATTCATTTAGATTGATACAGTCCAAATTTCAAATAAATCTTTTCACATTATTTCCTTCTCTAAACTCAACAAAAAAAAAACGTAAAAGTATCTCATTTGTTGTTTAAGTCACTTTCACTTCTTGAGAGCATCATTGAGCACATTTTTCATATCAAAATGAGATGAACAATTTTTCGTCTAAGAATTTCACCTAACTGAATATGATTATTGAGTAAACAAATGTTTAAATTCATTTTGGGCAATCATCATAAAATCACGTTGCTGGTGCCTGGTAGCCATTAGCTTGATTATCCTTTTAAACTCAATGCGTTAACTTTATAATTATTCAATGTACCAAATTTAATTTCCTAATTGGTGCCTGCTCCAATCAAAATAGTCAAATTGGAAGACTACGTCTGATGATGATAAAAATGGTCATAAATAAGCTAAAATAAGATTAAATCAATCACCAATTATTCTTCCCCTCATTTCCTTGCTTTATTTTACGGGCTCTTTACATATATATCCGCCCATCAAGAAATAATTACTTTTAGGTGTCCATAACTTTTTGTATCCAAAAATTTAATACATATTAAATATTTTTCTTAATATTACTATTTAATAGTATGATATTTAACTCCCTTAATTAAAGGAAACAACCAATGGTAAAAAAAAATAGATTAGTTGCACGATTTTAGGCTTAATGATAGAGTCCTATCAACATAATAATATTTAAAATATTAAATATATATATATATATATATATATATATATATATATATATTTTTTAAATATTAAATATATATCAATAATATTTAAAATATTAAATATATTAAATATATATATTTAAAATATGAAATATCAATAATATTAATATATTAAATATATATTTAAAATATGATATATCAATAATATTAAATATATCAATAATATTAAATATATTAAATATCAATAATATTAATATATTAAATATTAATATTAATATTTAATAGTATGATATTTATCCCTTGAAATACGCATTGTAATTATCTATTAAAGGAAGTTAAAAAGATTGTACCTAAATCAGTTGAAAGATCAGATTTTAATGAATCAAATTGATTAGTTTTAAAAACGGCACATATCCCTTAAAATAAGGGATAAATACAAAATATTTAACATACATTAATAATATTTTAAGTATTAAATATATATTTAAAATATATTTAAAAAAGGGTAAAATGTATATGGAAAGAAAGAAACAAGAAAAGGTGTATAGAAAAAGTAATTATTCTTATTTAACTATCATGGGGCGTAAATTTCCCTTATTTTACTGTCAAATTTTTCTATAAAAGCCATCTTATATACTCAATAGTATTTATAACAGTAAAAATTTTAACCGATTTTCGTATTACATTATATAATATGTTTATTATAACAATAACTGAACCTCTTCTCTATGACACTACATGTGAAGTATGATTGAGCTATAGCTTACACTTGAGGTAAAGCACCATTGGCACCAACCATAGCATTGCAGGTATGAGTGTGGATGGTAAAGAGTTATGCTACAAATTTTCTTGGAGAGGCTTAGTAAAAATGGGAGTAGATTTTAGATACAATATTGAGAATAATAAGTTTGTTTCAGGAGGGGACGAAAGTATGGGGACAATTTGAAGTGGAAT
The DNA here is from genome assembly GCA_037355625.1 of Petunia x hybrida. Taxonomy (NCBI): domain Eukaryota; kingdom Viridiplantae; phylum Streptophyta; class Magnoliopsida; order Solanales; family Solanaceae; genus Petunia; species Petunia x hybrida. The sequence continues at coordinate 6,188,523 of JBBBVM010000090.1, read as the reverse complement.
CTTCAAATTAATTATGTGCGAGGCTTAGACTCCACCAAAAGCTTCTCCCTCTTTAGACCTTGAATCGTCAAAATTACTCTTCCAAACGACAATTCATGTAACACAATTTTCAAATGTTGCTCTAATATGTTCATGATACACAATACAATATACAGTTGATATAGTACATAATGGTACTACACACACTATAAGATTTCTGACCTCATGCTAATTTGTCCCCAGCTGTATACAAGTTGTTTATTTGTCACCTAATGGAAACAGGGTTGTTGCTAAACATTACACTAAATAAATATTATTATTACCTTCGTGGAACCTAGAAGAGTTATCGCAGAGTAACGTTAATTTGATTTAATTAATATTAAGAATACATTTAATACGTAATTACTTTAAAATTACAACAACTGAATTCAGAATCTAGACTTGGCTAATGTTTTCTATTGGCAACTACACAATATACTTAAGAGAGAGCTCGTGTGCTAGAATGATAAAATATTCAAATGTTCCTCAATTTTGTGAATGAGATGACATTTTTGTGGAATGACATGAAGATTGCAGATCGTTGCATGGTGGTGGCAAGACAAGTTAGCTGATTCCATGCGAAAACCAACTGTCTGCTTTAGCTCGTGTGACATGGAAATTTCTCGCAACGAAGTTGCTTCATACTATATAGGACATCAATCATGTTTTTCCTTTTTAATTTTTTTCGTAAGACTCACAATCTATCTAGGTTTTCGCAGATAGAGACAAGGAAGACCAGCTAATTAATTTGATTACTTACAAACTAGTGGACAAATACGAGACAAATTATACGTAGCTTTTCATTACAAATCTAAACCACTTATTTTATTTAATAATACTTCCCATTTCAATGTTGTGAACAATTTGAGTGAGCACGAATTTAATAATAAAATATAGATTTTTGAAACTTACGGTCCTAGATAAATCATAACAGTTGTATTACTATGGCTATCTTTTCTTTTAGAAACTTATGTACTAAAATATGTCGGGTTAATTTTACCGGTGGTCACTGAACTATTGTTTCATTACCATAAAGTCACTTTTGTTTCATTTGTTATCCAAAAATCACTCAACTTTGCTCCGGTCTACAACAAAGTCACTCAAGCCGGATTTTGTTTAAAACTTGCCGGAAAAATGACGTGGCATCATTAATTAAAAATAAATTTCTTAATTAATTTTTTATCTATTAATCTATTTTCTTAACCCATTATTCTTATTCTACCCGACCCAAACACATTTGACTACGTCATCGTCTTGCATAACCATTTCATACCGATGTCATTTCTCTTTGCCTCTGTTTCATATTAAGTTAATTAATTAACCAAATTGAGTAATGTTAGGCAAATTGGTTATGCAAAAAGGGGAAATGAGGAACGAGGAATGAATAAAAATGAACAAACTTAGATCGGTTTGGTTCGGTTTTTCATTTATGAAATAAAACTAGTTATGCGATTCTTTAAAATTTTAAAACCAAAATAATAGCTCGTTTGGACTGCTGTTATGTATATGGTTTTATAATATATCTATTGTATTGTACTTTATGTTTTATTGAGTTCTAACATTTTGATAGATTATATTGTTTGCAGTCGTTTCATACTATAACATACTAGTAAATGAAGAATGAATTTACATTATTGCCAAGCAAATAATAAGATACGGGATAGAGTTACTATAAAAAAGATAAGATAAATGGTAATATATTAAGAGGAAGAAGAGAGAAAAAAGATACGGTAACGATGCGATCACACAAAATCGATCGTTACATAAAATGGGTTCTTCATCGTTATGTAACGACGGACTTGTTGACACCCAATTTTGTCCCGAATTTTTTCAAATTTAATAAATTATGGCAATATTTTTATAATTTAAGTTTAATTTGAAAAATTAAATAAAATAATGATAATAAAAGAGGGTCAATTGAAATGTCAAAGAATGTGCTAAATTTGCGAAATCCCTCCAATTTTAACCCACCCGTGCAACCCATTTACTTTGTTTTAAAATTTTAATTAATTATAAATTGAGGCCAAATCCGCTCACCCCAAAACATTAGCCTATTTGTGCAAATCCTCTACCCATATATATATATATATATATATATATATATATATATATATATATATATATATATATATATATATATATATATATATATATATCATTGTCTCTAACCCTAGCCTCTCACACCCCACTCATTTTTTACCCCCACCCTCACATTATTCACTATTCACCATCTTCCCCACTCAAAAACCCCCTCACCATTATTCATCATCTCCCATATACAACACAAAAAAAAAAGAAATAAGATCTAGGCTCTCCTCCCTACACCATTTCCCTCTCTTCTCTCTATATACAATACATCCACATATACACCTATGGAGCAAATACACTCACCCACCATCCTCTTCCCTAAATAACCATCAAATACACACTGAAAGCAAACACACATACAGTCCATACATCCTCTTTGATCCTCTTCACAAAAAAACCAATTTTTGTCTTCGACACCCACACCAACACACAGAACAAATCGAAACAGAGGAGAGATCGGGAGTTGGAGTTTGACGGATCTGAAACAGAGGGGGTAATGGTGAGAGTATCGCCACCAGATCGAAAACAGTGGTAGGGGACATCGAAATAGGGAAAACGGGGATGGGGTAGCAGTGACACCACCAGATTTCGTCTCCTCGCCGGAGAATCGGGTCGGAGTCGCTCCTCCGCCCTGCGTTGGTGGCGTTGCCTTTGTTTGCTACCGTCGTACTTTATTTGTTACTTTTGTTGTGTTGCAGATCTGATATTGCTTTACTCCTCGCCGGAATTTTGGCCGGCATTTGTTCCTGTTCTGTGATCATCGTTTGGGCTGTTATGGTTGTCCAACTGTTTCTTTTAGTGTTGATATGTATTTGACTATGTTCTACATTGTGACTTTGATTTTGTTGCTGCCATGGCTCGATCCCTTGTTGCTTGGTTCCCACAGCTCTTTGTGACCTTTGCCTTGACTGTTACTGATCTTTTCTTCGAGAAAGTTTTTGCAGATCCTTAAGCACTGGGACTTTGATTCGAACAGTGACGGTGATTACCAAATTGGCCAATGAAAAAATATAATTCACATATATTGAGGCCTACGCAAGGAATTGACGGACACACAATGAATTGACGGATACTATACCAATATTGGCCAATGAAAAAATACATATACACGTATTGAGGCCTCAGGATCGATTTGAACATGATACCACACTTGAACCGTCCCGTTTCCGTGTCCCTTAAGCAAAAGGCGATGATGAATGTATGCATTTTAACGCAAAGCAAGTTGAATAGAGTAACGGAATTGGTACCTGGCATGGCAACACGTCCGGCCGGCGTGTTTGCAACCGTACCAATATCCCGAGCCTCTACATGACGCGCCATACAAATCTGAGCCTAAATTTTACAAAAACAAACCCCCTTTACTATTATTATTATTATTATTATTATTATTATTATTATTATTATTATTTTATTACTATTATTATTACTTTATTATTATTATTTTATTTTTCATTAGTTATTGCACTTTATTATCGTACTAATCCAATTTAATTCCCATTTTTATTGCGAGGTACATTTTGGCACGAACAACTTGGGGATGCGTTTGGCTAACCTGCAAATGTGGATATACATTGACCTGGACTCAAGCATTCAAAATAAGACTTAAGAATTTTAGAAAATCCAAGGCTCCCGCGAGTTGATCATTTTCCCGGGTTTTATCTTTAAACTTTGCCTTTCTTTCCTTAGAGATATTTATGCAAATAAATGTGTAAAATATTTTATTTATCAATAATATGTGATAGTTTGTATATTGCCTTACTTTATGTCTATAACCTTTTATTGTGAAGTCGTTATTTAATTTATTGCAAATTGGGGCCGTCTTAGCAAATGCGTGCAAGTAAAAGAATATTTTGCAAATAAGCTTTTATTCGATTAATTATTTTCATTATTATTATTATTACTATTTTTAAATAATTCTTTTGAAAGAAAAGCATACTTGTAAATATTTGGAAACCTGTCGGATTAACCGTATTTTACGGGATTTTGGAAGTGCCTTAAAAACCTTCTTCCGAAATTAATAAAACCTCTTACCTTTAGAATCTCTGAAAGAAAGACCGTCTTTTTTATAAAAACGGAGTTTTTGCACTCATTTGTTAATTTGGTTCCCTGTTTTTCTTAAATTGGGTGGCGACTCCAAAAACTCCAAAAGAGTTAGGCCATCCTGTCGATATTCCGGAATTTATCCCTCTCGGGGTAATTTTTGGGGTTCAACAGCATGGCGACTCCGCTGGGGAGCAATAAAGGTTTTGATCATAAAGGTTTCCAATTGTTTGTAACTAGCATGCCTAATTTATTTGCTTTATTATATTTTTTTGTTTGGTTTGCCTTATAAAACATGTATTGTATTAATTTGTGCATAATCTGCATTCCGTTCATATTTCCTCCCTCATGGAGCCTGTCAATTCTCTTTCACCTCCTCGATTTCATCACGGGGTACCCGCTTGACGGGTAGTTATGCAGGAAGGGCATTGCTCTTACCTCACTCTTTCAAACTTCTTTCGTGTCACCAAAAGTTAGTTCGGGATATTGAGATTGCCTGGTTTTGTCATGGCCAGTTCTACTACGTTGTGAGGCCAGGTCTATCCCGCATAGGTCGATTCAGCCTCAACCGTTAGCCCACTCTTAGAAGGAGATTAGGTCATGCATGCATATGCACCTTAGTTTGGGGGAAAGTTCGGCAGATTTGGTTGGTTTGTGTTTTGGAGATGGCCTGGTGTAGTGAGATCTAAGAGGCGAAGCCCCTGGTGTCTTTAAAAGGATCAGTGGGGTCCCTCTCATGAATGGCTTTGCGTGTGTGCAGGCCTATGTTGATTATCCAGCTGCAACTTAGTAAAAATTGAAGTATGCTTGTCGCATACTAGGAGAGCGAAGCCCCTGTGTCTTTGAATGACCAGTGGGGTCCCTCCTTGAAGACCAGTGCGGTCTTGGCTACCCAAGAAACTGAGAGGCTTGATCAAGGCCGAGGACCAGTGAGGAGCCCTATGAACAAGGTCGGTGAGCCTTGCAAAACCTAGGAAGCTGAGAGGCTTGTCTAAAGCCGAGGACCAGTGAGGTTTTATTTTGAAAGGCCAATTGGCGCCTTTCATGAATTGCAGTCTGGTATTGTGAAAGGCAGTTGGAAATTTCTCCCTGGATGTTGTAAAGCAATTGGGAATCGTGCTTGGAGGAGTGTGGATGTTTGCAAAAGCTATGGAGGATTGTTTCGGGTTTTAGGCATTTGGGTTTAGAATTTTGTGCAGATGTTGTGGAGAGCATGAGCTGTGTTAAAATGTTAATTGCCTGCCTTGCTTTATTTGCTCAAAATGCGTTAAATACTAGGTGTTGCTTGCTTGTGTGCAATCCTATGAATGACATTGCAAACTATCTTAGTTACCCTTTGAGAGGTTTCTTTTGTTTTGTTTATTTCTCTAGCAAATGTTGGATTTGTGAAGTGGCTGACCATTCACCATGCAAGGGATTCGAGATTTGATCGATGGTGGACGCTCCAGTTCGTGAACGATGCAGCACCAGAAGCTAATGACATTGTTTGAAAGAACTTGGCGATTGAACTTAGTAGCATTATTTTCAATTTTTAATTCGGATTGAGGCCCTGAATTGCATTGTACTTTAAAGCTTATGTTAATCTGAATCAACTCATTTTGAATTTATGAAAGTTGAAATAAAATGCATCTAATTCTTATTATATTATTTACGCTTGCATTTGTTTCTGTTTCAAAATTAAAATTGATAAACCTGCCAAAGCTTTGCTTGTGATGTATGGCAAAACAACTGAAAAATTTGAAAACGATGCACTGAAAGTTATTGTCTGCGCTCTTTGGATATCGCACTATCTGTTAGAACTTCAACTAGGACAGCTTTATTTGTTGGTATATGGCGTTGAAGCAGTGATGCAGAACTACGCACGGTCTGATTCCCAAGGAGGGATACGTAGGCTCCCCCATCGGGCTCGACCCTTTAGCATTTAAATTTTATTTTCCTCCCAAGAAGGACAACTGGGGCAATTTTTGCAAAACGAGTTAGAGATGCGGAAGATAATAACTGGGGCAGAATTTTGCAAGAAGCGGCGTTGGGTATTAAAGATGAGTTGGCAAGAATTTTGAAATTGGTTAAGCAAACAGTGCAAAGTCTAAGACAAAGGACGTTCAGTTTTTTTTAAAATATGTTACAAGTTTAAGTCAAGGCAAAATTTTCAAAATGCATCTTTGACTTCATTTGCATGCTTGTTTGACTCGCTATATTGCATTAAAATATTTTATTTTACCTCTATTTTTCGAAAATCTATGCTATTTGAGTTCATGAGCCAAGTTTCTGAAAGCAATTCGCAAATCCAATTCCAATGAAGACGAGGAAGCAGCAGAAGCAGCAAGATCAGGATGAAGTCTGCACAAATCAAACGCTTCCTCCTGACTCCACAAAGCTAATAAATTTTTCTTTGAGAGCAGGAACATGAAAGCTTGCAATGAAAGGATCATTCACACTATGGATGAACAATTATTTGAATGCGCATCCAAAGTTGTCTTGCAGATTGCGTCGCATTGCCTTTTTCATAACTTAAAGCATTATGCTTTGTCATGAGTTATTGCCGAACAGGCGGCATTTCTACCCTTATGACTTTCATTACTACTAGGCGACAAAGCCGAGTCTTATTTTGTGTTTTCGAAACTAAGCCAAACAGGGCATCACTGTGTTTCAGGTTATAATCCACACAAGGCCATCCTTGCCGGATTGTCTCGCCAATTGATTTATCAATGGCTATCGCACTGATTGCATTTCTGCATTACTTTGCTTTGCACTTGCTTTGAATTATGTCTTCGCCTTTCTTTAAAATTAACGCCTTACCTTACTCTTTTAGGTTGACCATCGGCTACGAGGATTCCCTTTGTTGGACTACCTCGCCTATTGATTCGCCAAATGGCTCTTGCATTGCTCTACATTCTCGCACTGCTTTTCTTTGCACTTGCTTTAAATTATGTCATTTCGCTCTCTTTAAAATTGATGCCTTGCTTTATGTTTTTTCAGGTTGACCACCAGGCGGGGTTTTTCTTTTGTTCGACTATCTCGCCTATTGATTCGCCAAATGGCTCTTGCATTGCTCTACATTCCCGCATTACTTTGCTTTGTACTTGCTTTGAATTATGTCTTCGCACTTGCTTTAAAATTAATGCCTTGCTTTACTCTTTCAGGTTGACCACCAGGCGGGGCTTTTCTCTTGTTGGACTTTTACGCCTGTTGATTCGCTAAATCGCTTTTGCGTTGCTTTACATTTTACGCTAAATTGCTTTGCACTTGCTTTCAATTATGACTTCGCACTTGCTTTATATTATGACTTGCTTTACTTTTAGTTTAACAGGTCAGCCCTGACACCCTCCTTGCTTTGTGCCGGATCGGATCACCAGCTGATTTGTAGACAATCAAAGGGCGATATTGTTATGGAGCCCACTATAAGCTCGACCATGAGTATTGCCGAACAGTTGGCATTTCTACCTCTATAATTTTCATTCCCAAATAAGCAATGAAGCAGAGGCCGGCATTACTTTTTCAAATCACGCCAAATAAGCATTGCCTTATTTTTAATTGACAATCCACTCAAAGCCATCATTGCCCGATTGTCTCGCCAATTTATTTATCAAATGGTTGTTGCGCTGATTATATATCCTCACTACTTTGCTTTGCACTTGCTTTAAATTCTGCCGTTATATTTGCTTTAAATTAATGTCTTGCTTTACTTTTTCATGTCAACCATCAGTTTCTCGAAGAATATTTGCCTTGTCCCATATGCAGAACAACTCTATTTCTCTCTTTGTTATTTTAGCTTTTGTTCGATTATCGCATCACCAGCATAAGCCAGACGATTTCAGATTTTGCAAGATTCAGGGTTTTCCACCCACAAATAGGATATTTGGGTCCTTCCACCCACAAATAGGATATTCGGGTCCTTCCACCCACAAATAGGATATCTTGGGTCCTTCCACCCACAAATAGGATATGCAGGTTTCTTTCAAGTTGCATTGAGACACTGGATGCTTCAAGGCCGGGCGTTTCATTTGTTTTGTCAAGCGATTGAAACACAATACAAGATTGCGTTGTAAACTGCCTCTTCATCAATTAAAGCATTATGCTTATCATGGTTTGTTGCCGAACAGGCGGCATTTCTATCTTTATGATCCTTATTTCAAAATAAACATTATTCTGAAACTTGCATAGATGATAGTCTAAGACAAGTCGGCTGAAATACCACTTTCGAAGTGTTTTCGCGATGTCGGTTGTCTTGCAATATTGGCATTTTATATTTAAAGTAGATTGATAGTCTATGACAAGTCGGCTGAAACACCGCTTTCGGAGTGTTTCGCGATGTCGGTTGTCTTGCAATATTGGCATTTTATTGATAGTTTAAGACAAGTCGGCTGGAGCACCGCTTTCGGAGTGTTTCGCGATGTCGGTTGTCTTGCAATATTGGCATTTATTGATAGTTTAAGACAAGTCGGCTGGAGTACCGCTTTCAGAGTGTTTCGCGATATCGGTTGTCTTGCAACATTGACATTTTAGATTTAAAGTAGATTGATAGTTTAAGACAAGTCGGCTGGAGCACCACTTTCGGAGTGCTTCGCGATGTCGGTTGTCTTGCAATATTGGCATTTTACAATTCGTTCTCACTTTACTTATTGTCTTGCTTTACTGTTTCAGAATAAGGATCAGCTTAGAGGTTCTCCGGGCGGAGTATCTTGTCAGTTGATCGAAGGAAGAACTTATCGATGATACCGCAACTCGCATATACAATTTTATCACTTTATCTGTTTCTTATTCCAATTATTACAGTTTATTAGCAGTTGCACGCTTACGGTTTGATGAGATTATTACAGGATTTTTAGCAGCACCGCAGCAGCGTTTGGAGCATAACATGGAGATTTTCTTAGCGACGAACCGGGACAATCATTGATATGAGCTAGACTCGTCAACGAAGACCTGAAGAATCGCACCCGCATAAGTCATCAACCCTAGAGGTAAGTCTCTTGTTAACCCTGAGTCTGAGGTTTGAGATTGAAGACAAGATGGCTCGATTATCGAGGTGCAGTGTGAAAGTTCAAGAGGGGGGGTGAATTGAAATTTTTCTGTTAATACAGTTGACTTAAGCAGTTTGTAGTCGACTAAGCAGAGTATATAAAAACTTAAGCAAATAGTAAGAGATAAGGGAAGAAGGAAGACAAAGGATTTTTATACTGGTTCAGAACCAAAAGGTTCCTAATCCAGTCCCCTTGGGTCACAAGGGAGTATCTCTCTTATCAAGGCTCTTAGTAACACAGAGTACACTGGATGGTTTATCGTTCACCACAAACGTCTCTATCACAGATGGTTTTTACCGCTCGATTACCACCAACGTATTGTTTGGTTTATAGCTCACCAAACCAACTTCTGTTTGACACTACTATTACCTCTACAAGAAACTCTCCTTCTTTCCTTTTCTAACACTGATCACTAACTTGTTACAGTATTTTTGCAACGTAAAAGTATGGAGAAAAGTAGACAGTAGAATAGAAGCGTGAGCCATAGACTGAAATCTTCTGGAATATATAGGGCTAGACGAGAGGCAGTACAGGATCGAGGAAATTAGTGAAAGCGCAGATCAAGGGAGCTATCTTTGGAGACGAGATTCTGAGAGATTGGACCCAAGAGATTTGATTCTTGGGGAGGTATAAATACCTTCCAAGAATACGGTGGAGCCTTAAAGAATCAATCCCTTGATAAAGGGGATGCCATCCTAAATCAGCTGTAACGGACAAACTAGGCAGATCCTTTCCTTAGTTGGCTTGTATGGAGATCCTGCAAATTATACGCACATTAGTAACTGAGTATCTTTATTTGTCATAAGACAAAAACATAAGTTCAACAATCTCCCCCTTTTTGATGATGACAAATAGTTGGTGCATGTTTTAAGTCGACTCCACCTGAGTGATTTGAGATGGAGCATAGCTGACTGATTTCCTGAAAAGAAAGCACAAGGAACACATGTATAGCAGGGGAACTCCCCCTGACCTAAAGACTATTAGCATAGTCGACTAGAACCTGCATTCACAAAAGTTTTCCAGGAAACTGAGGATTCCCAGTTAGTAAGAGTTAACAGGCATAAGACTAAAAACATAACAAGCATAGTTGTCTTCTCCCCCTTTGGCATCAGCAAAAAAAGAGGGGAGGAAGGAGTAGCAAAAGAGGTTTATATTTACAGACCCAAATTAAAAGCATAGTCCAGCGAGGGGCAAGAAAGTAGGTGAGAGTGTTCACAACATTATCTGTCATCCTGTCAAGTTTAGTCTGAACATCATTTGAGAGAGTGTCAATGCGTCCCTGAATAACTGTGGAGATGGCATCCAGGCGGGCATGAAGCCTACGAACAGCAGCATCAGAGCTTGTCACAGCTGTATCCAATTTGAGGCTGAATCTGCCAACATCCATCTTGACTTCGTTCACCTCTTCTGCTGCTTTGTCTTCCTTAAGGTGCAGACTGAGTAGTAGGTCAATGATGTCTTTGACATCCTCTGCAGATTTTTGAGGAGGCAAAGAGGGACTAGTTGGTCTGGAAGGACCAGCTTGATCACCAGGGGTTTTGACAGCCTTAGCTTCCTTTCTTACCCATTTCTCATCAATATGAATATAGCCCATGGAAGCAAACGCACGAGAATTGTAACAAGCACTCACAGACACAGTTTTCCAAGCAGAGGTATCAACACGATAAAAATGGAAAATTATAGAAATCAGAAGTCCATAAGGAAGAGAGGCACAGTCAGCAATACTTTCTAGCATATACTCAATTATCCAAGCACCAAGGTCCAATTTTTTGTTCGTTAAAAGACAATAAACTATCAGAGTGTCACGCTGAGAGAGAGAGCTAAGGGATCCAGTGCGGGGCAGCAGAGTAGTACCAACAATGTGAGCAAGAACACGCACAGAAAAAGGCAAGTCTAGAGGACCTAAGTGACCATCAGGGATATCATCAGATTTTTCACACAGGCATGCTTTTGCTTGTTCAAAAGTAACTTCAAAATCAGACGACCAAGAGTTTTTGAAGAAAACAGAGTAGCCAGAGAACTTACAGCCCAAAATTCGACAGAGGATCTTTTTGGTGATAACAATTCTAGTGTTCAGGACCATAGTTTCAATGCCATCACTAGGACAAGTGCGAAGGTTTGCATAAAATAATCTTACCAGGTCTTCAGGGACATCAACAGGATCAGAAGAGAAGAAATTTGTCCATTCTTGGGCAGCAAAAAAGTGTTTGATATCACAGTTGAGAGACTCCAGAAGATCCAAGTCCACAATGCGGCCATGAGCAAGGGGCTTTTCCTTGAGGGCTTCCAACTTTTCATGAGCAGAAGAATCCCAAAAGTCAAGGGTTTCATCAAGATCGGCAAGAGAGAATTCCTTTTTAGCCCTTTTAACACCCTCTGTATCATCAAAATCACTGTGCATGGGCCTTTTTCCAAGTTTTGTATTCCGAGAGGGAGTAGGAAAATTGGAAGTGGTATTCTCAGAGTGGTCAGAGTCAATGTGAACTGGGGTGGAAGGGTTTTGAGTTTTTGTCTTAGCGCGTTGGCTACGACGGGCAGAGATTGTGGATTTTTTCGCCATGGGAGATGAGATGAAGAGTAGGATTGAGAGAATATGGTGAAGAAGTGATTCAGGGAAAAGGGCTTTTTAAGTAGTTGAAGAGAGTGAGAGGGTCGAGGAAGGTGGAGGGTGTGAGTGAGATATGAAAAGGCGTGAGGGAAAGAAATAGTGATGGGAAAGGTTACTGCAGCGTCAGGAAGATAGACCGACGTGACTTCTCTGAGAGTCTTGGAAAAGAAAACTGACGGCTGTAATAATGACAAGTAATAATGACAAAGCAGGAGGTTATAGGTAAATATACATATACATGGTAAGAAATAAAGCTGATGAAAAGAACAATATATAAAAATCTTTTTTTTTTTAATAAATGCATGCGCAGAAATTATGCTTTTGAACAGGGATCCGAAATAATTCCAAGTAGATCTCTTAGAGTGCAAAAACGATCTTCAAGCAAGGGTTTTGTAAAAATATCTGCCAATTGAAAATCAGTACTAACGAATGCAATATCAATATCACCTAGTTGAACGTGATCACGGATAAAATGATAACGAACATCAATATGCTTAGTTCTAGGATGATCAACAGGATTGTAGGATAATTCAATGGAACTAGTACTATCACATAGAATAGAGATAGGTTTAAAAAATAAGTTATAATCAGATAGTTGAGTAGCCATCCAGAGAAGTTGAGTGCAACAGTGTCCTAGTGCAACATATTCTGATTCGGCAGTAGAAAGAGCAGTGCAATCTTATTTTTTGCTATGCCAGGAGACAAGAGATTTTCCTAAGAAGAAACTTGCCCCACTGGTGCTTTTTCGATCAACCCTGTCACCTGCGTAGTCAGCATCTGAGGAACCAATGAGATCAAAGTGTTTTGTGAAGGGATACCACAGACCATAAGAAATAGTTCCAGCAAGATAGCGTATAATTCTTTTTACTGCAGTTAGATGAGAAACTTTAGGAGCTGACTGGAATCTAGCACATTTACATACAGCAAACATGATATCTGGTCGACTAGCAGTTAAGTAGAGAAGAGAGCCAATCATACCTCTGTAGACAGTGGAATTTACACTAGTACCTTTTACATCTCTTACCAGATGAGTGGCTGGACTCATAGGAGTTTTAGCTACGTTGGCGTCTGCCATGCCAAATCGTGTGAGCAATTCTTTTGTGTGCTTGGATTGGTTGACAAAAATTCCTTCTTGATGCTGTTTGATTTGGAGTCCTAGGAAGTAAGTCAACTCCCCCAACATACTCATTTCGAATTCTCCCTGCATCAGGATCTCAAACTTCTTGCATAATTGGGCGTTAGTACTTCCAAAAATTATGTCATCAACATATACTTGAATGATCAAAATATCATTAGAGGTCTTTTGAATGAATAGAGTTCTGTCACTTTTGCCTCTGGAAAAACCGTGACTTAGTAGGAAAGAGCTTAACCTTTCATACCAAGCCCTCAGAGCTTGTTTGAGGCCATAAAGAGCTTTGGAGAGTTTGAAAACATGGTGAGGAAAATTTTTATTTTCAAAGCCAGGGGGTTGTTTAACATATACTTCCTCTTTTATAAATCCATTTAGAAACGCACTTTTCACATCCATTTGAAAGAGTTTGAATCGTTTGAAAGAAGCAAAAGTAAGCAACATACGAATTGATTCAAGTCTAGCTACAGGGGCAAATGTCTCATCATAGTCGACTCCCTCTGTTTGGGAGTAGCCTTGAGCGACTAGACGAGCCTTGTTTCTTACCACCTTACCTTCTTCGTTCAGTTTGTTTCGAAAGACCCATTTGGACCCTATGATAGACTCTTTTTGGGTCTTGGAACCAACTTCCAAACCTCGTTTTTGTCAAACTGATCAAGTTCTTCTTTCATCGCTTGAACCCATGATTCATCTTGTAAAGCTTCGTCAATTCTTTTGGGTTCAATCTGCGAGATAAAAGCAATGTTAGAACTATGAGCTCTTCTGGTTTTCATACCTTCCCTTGGATCGCCAATGATGTATTTCTGAGGGTACTCGGGATCACTCTTCCATTCATTTGGAACAACAAAGTCGAGATTCCTTGGTTCTTCATCAAAGGTTGACTCATTTTCCTCATTAGTCGACTCAGATTCTTCAGAAGTCTGAACTTCATTTTGAGCTTCAGTATTGAGTGGTTTTTCTGAGATTTGGGGGTGAAATGGGATCTCGTCTTCATCATCTGCAGAAACTCCTTTCTCGACTGATTTTAAAGAATCATCAAAAACAACATGCATGGATTCTTTAACAGATAAAGTACGCTTATTAAATACTCTATAAGATCTACTAGTGTTGGAGTAACCTAGAAAAATGCCTTCATCACTGCGAGGATCAAATTTTCCAAGATTGTCTTTGCCATTATTATGAATAAAACATTTACACCCAAAAGTAACTTATGTTAGGCCTTTTACCTTTCCATAGCTCATAGGGAGTTTTCTTGAGGATAGGACGGATGAGACATCTATTAAGAATGTGACAAGCTATACTTACTGCTTCAGCCCAAAGATGATTTGGGAGGGAGTGTTCTACCAGCATGGTTCTTGCCATATCTTGAAGAGTTCGATTCTTCCTCTCGACAATACCATTTTGTTGAGGAGTACGGGGAGAGGAGAAATTGTGAGTGAGCCCATGAGTATTGCAGTACTTTTCAAAGATCTTGCTTTCAAATTCCCCTCCATGATCACTTCTAATGGTGGTGATGAAATATCCCTTTTCTCTTTGCACCTTTTTGCAGAAAACTTCAAAACTAGCAAACGCATCATCTTTATGTGACAAAAACATGACCCAAGTGAATCTAGAGAAATCATCAACAATTACTAATGCATACTTCTTTCCATTTATGCTAGCAGTTCTAGTTGGCCCAAACAGATCCATGTGAAGAAGTTCAAGTGGCTTTGAAGTAGAAACAATGTCTTTGCTTTTAAAAGATGTTCTAGTTTGTTTACCTAGTTGACATGCATCACATACATGGTCTTTGGAAAAATTTAGTTTTGGTAAACCAATGACAAGATCATGCTTTGAGAGTTTTTCAATTAAAGACATGCTTGCATGACCTAACTTTCTATGCCAAACCCAAGGATCATTAGTAATAGATGCAAGGCAGAGATGCTTACTTGAGGAGGTATTATTGTTATTCAAAACATAGATATTGTTTTCTCGTGCGCCAGAGAGAACGACTTTACTTTTGTTGTCATGGATGATGCACCTACTAGATTCAAACTTTACCTTGAACCCTCCATCACAAAGTTGACTTATGCTGAGAAGATTGTGTTTAACTCCTTCCACAAGAAACGCATCTTTGATATCACAAGAGGGGTTCAGAGAGATGATGCCTATTCCAATGATCTTTCCTTTTGCATCACCTCCAAAACGTACAGAGCCTCCATCAAAACTTGTGACTGATTTGAAAAGCTGTTTGTCACCAGTCATGTGACGGGAGCATCCACTATCTAGAAACCATTTTCCCAGTTTTGCCTTTTTCTTGTGGAGTCCCTGAAATATGATAGTATTAAAAAGTTTTAGGTACCCAAGCTTGCTTGGGTCCTTGGGGGTTAGTGTTAGAGGTGCCAGCCTCGGCTTTAGCTTTTGGTCTCCAAATCCATATTTCAGAATTCTTCTTGTAACATTTCCTTTGAACATGGCCAACCTCACCACAATGAAAACATATAGGAATATTTTGAGATTTAGAACTAGAACAGGTAGGAGAAATAGATCTAGCAGATTTATATGAGTTAGAAGATCTATCAGATTGATAGCTTTTGGGCCTTCGAAGTCTGCTTAGTTTAATTCTAAGTTGTTCCATCTCCTCTTTTAGAAATTCGTTTTCAGTTTCTAGTACTTCTAGTTTCATTTCCCATTCTTCCTTTTCTTTAGTTAGCCTCTTGATTACTTTGAGAGCTTTTTCAAGTTCATCAAGGGCTTCATCGAGGTTTGTAGAGTTTTCAGTGCAAAGATCACAACATACCTCATTTGTGTCAGCCATAAAGCATATGTTTGCTACATCTTCAATTTCAGTATCGACCGCTTCATCTTCACTCCAGGCTGAGTACGATCTGTTCTTCCCTTTTCTTTTAGCTTCTGGGCAATTGTTGGCAATATGTCCTTGCTTACCACATTCATAACAGCGTCCTTCAGCTTTATAGTTGGTCTGCTCTTTCCTGAAAGGAGCCTTATTTCTACGGAACTGTCTTCTTCTGTTGAGAAGGCCATTTATGTTTCTGGACATCATAGCAAGCTGTTCCTGTATGTCATCTTCTTCAGCTTCATGTTCATAGTCGACTTCTTCAGTGATAGTACTGAAAGCTACGGCCTTTTTCTTCTCCTCTTGAGTGTTGCGATTTAGATGAGTTTTCTCAAAGGCAATCAAGTCACCTCTGAGTTCGTCATAGGTGAGTTTATTAAGGTCACTGCTTTCAATGTTGATAACTTTTGGTTGCCAGGAAGTTGGGAGGCTTCTTAGAATCTTCCAGATTTGTTGACGGCTAGTGTAGACCATTCCAAGAGCTTTAAGCTCTCCAATGATCTTGCTGAACCTGGCAAACATATCTTCAGCAGATTCTCCTTCTTTCATTTGAAATAGCTCATATTCATAGACGAGGAGATTTATTCTTGTTTCCTTGACTTTGCTGGTACCTTCATATGTAACCTCCAATTTGTCCCATATTTCTTTCGCAGTATCACAGCTGGAAATCTTCTCCCATTCCTCACCGCTTATAGCATTGTAGAGAATATTCACAGCTTTGTAATTCAATTGAATTACTTCCCTTTGTTCATCCGTATAGTCATCCATATCGAGGGGATCCGAGGTTTCAGCCGTATCATCTTTCTTCTTGGTAGTGGCACTAGTTGGAATGGCATAAGGACCTTTCTTGATTACACGCCAGACCTTCAAGTCGACTGACTTGACATAGGTTTCCATGCGAATCTTCCAGTGGCTGTAATGTTTCCCATTGAAGTAGGGATGCCGGGTGGCAGAAGTTCCCTCTTGCAATAGTGCACCATTGACAACGTGTGCAGACATGATCTTTACTCACTTGCTGTAAGGCAAAAACAAATAAAATGTGAGACCAAGCTCTGATACCAATTGAAAGTACAATAGGGGGGTGAATTGAAATTTTTCTGTTAATACAGTTGACTTAAGCAGTTTGTAGTCGACTAAGCAGAGTATATAAAAACTTAAGCAAATAGTAAGAGATAAGGGAAGAAGGAAGACAAAGGATTTTTATACTGGTTCAGAACCAAAAGGTTCCTAATCCAGTCCCCTTGGGTCACAAGGGAGTATCTCTCTTATCAAGGCTCTTAGTAACACAGAGTACAATGGATGGTTTATCGTTCACCACAAACGTCTCTATCACAGATGGTTTTTACCACTCGATTACCACCAACGTATTGTTTGGTTTATAGCTCACCAAACCAACTTCTGTTTGACACTACTATTACCTCTACAAGAAACTCTCCATCTTTTCTTTTCTAACATTGATCACTAACTTGTTACAGTATTTTTGCAAAGTAAAAGTATGGAGAAAAGTAGAAAGTAGAATAGAAGCGTGAGCCATAGACTGAAATCTTCTGGAATATATAGGGCTAGACGAGAGGCAGTACAGGATCGAGGAAATCAGTGAAAGCGCAGATCACGGGAGCTATCTTTGGAGGCGAGATTCTGAGAGATTGGACCCAAGAGATTTGATTCTTGGGGAGGTATAAATACCTTTCAAGAATACGGTGGAGCCTTAAAGAATCAATCCCTTGATAAAGGGGATGCCATCCTAAATCAGCTGTAACGGACAAACTAGGCAGATCCTTTCCTTAGTTGGCTTTTATGGAGATCCTGCAAATTATACGCACATTAGTAACTGAGTATCTTTATTTGTCATAAGTCAAAAACATAAGTTCAGCACAGTGGAAGCTATGTCCGTGTAAACCCCTCTTTATGGATGTGTCGTCGACCACATTTTCATAACTTGGGTGATTACAAGCCTCTTTTCCCGCGCTTGAGTAGTCGTTACTATCTCGTCTTTGATTTTCAAATCGCGTCGAACTACATATGGCCTGATTCTCTATCAGCTCGAGATATTTAGGCAACTCGAAAACCGGAGCTCGGCCATGTCCATAAGCCTCGCATTTTGATCCCAGGAATCGAAGTCTTGGCTTTACCGTGACAAAATTGGGTTTCACGTCAACTTCTTTACCCTGGAAACTCTTTCATCCTTTCCGGGTAAAGAGGGGCAGCTGTTGACACCCAATTTTGTCCCGAATTTTTTCAAATTTAATAAATTATGCCAATATTTTTATAATTTAAGTTTAATTTGAAAAATTAAATAAAATAATGATAATAAAAGAGGGTCAATTGAAATGTCAAAGAATGTGCTAAATTTGCGAAATCCCTCCAATTTTAACCCACCCGTGCAACCCATTTACTTTGTTTTAAAATTTTAATTAATTATAAATTGAGGCCAAATCCGCTCACCCCAAAACATTAGCCTATTTGTGCAAATCCTCTACCCATATATATATATATATATCATTGTCTCTAACCCTAGCCTCTCACACCCCACTCATTTTTTACCCCCACCCTCACATTATTCACTATTCACCATCTTCCCCACTCAAAAACCCCCTCACCATTATTCATCATCTCCCATATACAACACAAAAAAAAAAAGAAATCAGATCTAGGCTCTCCTCCCTACACCATTTCCCTCTCTTCTCTCTATATACAATACATCCACATATACACCTATGGAGCAAATACACTCACCCACCATCCTCTTCCCTAAATAACCATCAAATACACACTGAAAGCAAACACACATACAGTCCATACATCCTCTTTGATCCTCTTCACAAAAACCAATTTTTGTCTTCGACACCCACACCAACACACAGAACAAATCGAAACAGAGGAGAGATCGGGAGTTGGAGTTTGACGGATCTGAAACAGAGGGGGTAATGGTGAGAGTATCGCCACCAGATCGAAAACAGTGGTAGGGGACATCGAAATAGGGAAAACGGGGATGGGGTAGTAGTGACACCACCAGATTTCGTCTCCTCGCCGGAGAATCGGGTCGGAGTCGCTCCTCCGCCCTGCGTTGGTGGCGTTGCCTTTGTTTGCTACCGTCGTACTTTATTTGTTACTTTTGTTGTGTTGCAGATCTGATATTGCTTTACTCCTCGCCGGAATTTTGGCCGGCATTTGTTCCTGTTCTGTGATCATCGTTTGGGCTGTTATGGTTGTCCAACTGTTTCTTTTAGTGTTGATATGTATTTGACTATGTTCTACATTGTGACTTTGATTTTGTTGCTGCCATGGCTCGATCCCTTGTTGCTTGGTTCCCACAGCTCTTTGTGACCTTTGCCTTGACTGTTACTGATCTTTTCTTCGAGAAAGTTTTTGCAGATCCTTAAGCACTGGGACTTTGATTCGAACAGTGACGGTGATTACCAAATTGGCCAATGAAAAAATATAATTCACATATATTGAGGCCTACGCAAGGAATTGACGGACACACAATGAATTGACGGATACTATACCAATATTGGCCAATGAAAAAATACATATACACGTATTGAGGCCTCAGGATCGATTTGAACATGATACCACACTTGAACCGTCCCGTTTCCGTGTCCCTTAAGCAAAAGGCGATGATGAATGTATGCATTTTAACGCAAAGCAAGTTGAATAGAGTAACGGAATTGGTACCTGGCATGGCAACACGTCCGGCCGGCGTGTTTCCAACCGTACCAATATCCCGAGCCTCTACATGACGCGCCATACAAATCTGAGCCTAAATTTTACAAAAACAAACCCCCTTTACTATTATTATTATTATTATTATTATTATTATTATTATTATTATTATTATTATTATTATTATTATTATTATTATTATTATTTTATTACTATTATTATTACTATTATTATTACTTTATTATTATTATTTTATTTTTCATTAGTTATTGCACTTTATTATCGTACTAATCCAATTTAATTCCCATTTTTATTGCGAGGTACATTTTGGCACGAACAACTTGGGGATGCGTTTGGCTAACCTGCAAATGTGGATATACATTGACCTGGACTCAAGCATTCAAAATAAGACTTAAGAATTTTAGAAAATCCAACGCTCCCGCGAGTTGATCATTTTCCCGGGTTTTATCTTTAAACTTTGCCTTTCTTTCCTTAGAGATATTTATGCAAATAAATGTGTAAAATATTTTATTTATCAATAATATGTGATAGTTTGTATATTGCCTTACTTTATGTCTATAACCTTTTATTGTGAAGTCGTTATTTAATTTATTGCAAATTGGGGCCGTCTTAGCAAATGCGTGCAAGTAAAAGAATATTTTGCAAATAAGCTTTTATTCGATTAATTATTTTCATTATTATTATTATTACTATTTTTAAATAATTCTTTTGAAAGAAAAGCATACTTGTAAATATTTGGAAACCTGTCGGATTAACCGTATTTTACGGGATTTTGGAAGTGCCTTAAAAACCTTCTTCCGAAATTAATAAAACCTCTTACCTTTAGAATCTCTAAAAGAAAGACCGTCTTTTTTATAAAAACGGAGTTTTTGTACTCATTTGTTAATTTGGTTCCCTGTTTTTCTTAAATTGGGTGGCGACTCCAAAAACTCCAAAAGAGTTAGGCCATCCTGTCGATATTCCGGAATTTATCCCTCTCGGGGTAATTTTTGGGGTTCAACAGGACTAACGATATGATACGCTACAATAAAATTTTAAAGTAACAATTAACACAAACATTAGTATTTTATAGTAACAGTACAGTTACAGTACGATAACAACCATCCAAACAAGCTGATACCAAATAAAGTTGAATTTTTATTTTTGGTTTTTCTCTCTTTTTTTTTCCGATTTTTGCTTGATATCCCAACGATTATATGGTAGATAATATTTATCAAATTTCAAAATTTCACTAATAAAATAGTTATTTGTATATCTTCATGTAAGATATGACACTCTAATTTATAGGTCTGTCCTTGCTTTTGATTACTACATTAAAAAATAATTGACATACAGATATCAAGCCTTAAAAAATGACGTGTCCGACGATAATACAATAACAATAACAATTCATTAGGTCTTAGTTTGAAACTAACCGAAGATTACTTCTTTGAAATGTCCTGTTAAATTAGATTGTCTTGTTAATTTTCAGTTAGTTAAAATATATTTCTAATGTGGCTCCCTGGCATAATGTGGCAAAAAAGAAGTAGTGAAATCCCTGGCATAATGTGGCAAAAAAGTAGTGAAATGGGTTTGAGTTTGGTAGAATAAGAATAATGAGTTAAGGAATTAGATTAATAGATAAAAAATTAATTAAGAAAATTATTTTTAATTAATGATGCCACATCATTTTTTCGGCAAGTTTTAAATAAAATCCGGCTTGAGTGACTTTGTTGTAGACCGGAGCAAAGTTGAGTGACTTTAGGGTAACAAATGAAACAAAAGCGACTTTGTGGTAATGAAACAATAGTTCAGTGACCATCCGTGAAATTAACCCAAAATATGTCATAGTAGTTATATACTATGCTGCTTCTAATTGAGAGTAAACAACGAGGGGATGATTCGACAAGGTAAGTGTTCTCGAAGAGAAAATCGTAAATAAAAAAGTGTGAAGAGAATTCAAAATGCAAAATGTTTTAAAAGGTGCAAAAATGAGTGCAGGAACTACTATAATTACAAAAGTGGAAAATTTACTTCAAATTTAAAAAGAATCATTTTTTTTTCAATGAACTAAAAAGAAAAATAGTCTTACATATATATAGAGGGAGTATTTCCTTTTTGGCTGTCAAAGAAAATGCACTCGTGCACCCATAAACCTGTCAAATTAAAGTAATTGTAGGAGTTTTAAAGGAATTAAGATGTTATGCGGATAGGTTTGATCAGCTTCTTTAGCTTAAAATGACTGAAGATAATGTATAGATCCTGAGGTATCTCTTACACTTGTTTTCTATATTTATCAAATGTAAAGTGTCAATCTAAAGGTAAATCAATCACCTAAACATTTGTTTCAGTCATGGTTGTGTTAAAAAATATTGGTTTCATGTCCATAATGAAGTAAAACTAATTCATTTCGTTATTCAAGAAAAGAAAAAGAATATTATGGAAAAGTATTGCGAATGGAAATATAATGCATATATATATATATATATATATATATATATATATATATATATATGTATGTATGTATTGTGGTGGGATGCAAAGTATTTCTACGCCAAAACTAGAGGTTTTATGTTTAAGTACTTATTATTAAAAAATTTCTAATAGGAGGTGCTTTTCAAAAATTGACCTACGAAATTAAAATGAATTGAACTCCTATATAGATCGGACATGAAAAAAAGAATATAGAAGGACAATGTTCGGAGTACAGCAAAGAGAAAATGCCAAAACGAGATAAACATTTATCTAATGTGGTTTAGATTGGTGGCCACGTGTCTGCTTAATTGTAAGTTCCCCATCTATGGATCAATCTTGTATGGCAGATTCAAATATTTTATGGTCCAGAATCCAGCATTCCATGTGTATTTCCAACTGAATATTTTGGTGCATTTTTATTCCCCTTTGCATGAAGACAGTTAATTTTCGTTCTTACAAATTTTTTGGTAGGCCAAAATTTTGATCAAATTCATGGAATTAAGAGTGAATTATCTTTATCATTCTACCAAACTTGACATGTCTAATTTAAAATGTTGTCAATACTCGACTCCAATGTAATACAAGGTGAAGTTTGAAATAATTTATATTGACCCCTGAAACTCCATACAGCCGCGAAGCATCATTGCGACTATTCAGCTGACCACCTTTCTTTCCTGTCCCATTTGCTACTTCAAATATTAATTTCTCTACATAAATCTAATCACTTCTCCTCAATGACTATATATACATACTACAACAGTACAACTATAGTAACATATTCTTTAACAAAGACATTTTCTAGTTCTTGAAAGTCTCTGTTACGCATTATTAAACTTTTGACAATTTTGAGCCATGAATAAAGTGAGAGGTTTCAGACTTGGAAGGAGACTAGTTAGAGTTTTCAGCTGCTTTAGAACAAAGGGAAGTGTAGGAGATAAGAGGCTGAGATCAAATGAGGGATGTGCCAGCAGAGCTATTTCAAAGCTATGCAAATTGGGTCGTATGTTAAAGCATGGAGCAAGAAAAGGGCTATGTCTTGCAAAACCCAACTCGGGTTACATTCGGGTCGGGCAAGAACCGGAGAAAGTGAGTGTACCTAAAGGACACTTGGCTGTATACGTGGGTGAAAAAGGAGATGACACGTGTAGAATTGTGGTGCCTGTGTTATATTTTAATCACCCTTTATTTGCTGATTTGTTGAGGGAGGCAGAAATGGTGTATGGGTATAATCATTCAGGTGGGATCCAAATACCATGTCAGATATCCGAATTTGAGAATGTTAAATCAAGAATTGCCATCTCTGGTCGTGGTGCATGGTGAGCTGTGGCTGAGTTCAATTAAGGATTTAACAACACATTGAGTAGATCCTAAAAATTGGACTTGCAACTTATTGCAAGGGGGACAATTAATTGGGATTGCTAAACGCACGTTTTGGGCTAATCCTGATCATTAAGGCACAACTGGCCTTTGTTGTATTGCAGAGGAACAACACACAAAGTTAAGTTACAGTATCCAAGATTCCAATCACATGTAACTAAGGTAGCTCTCTGATGGTTGAAAGGATCATCTAAACATATGGAGCTAGCCATTAATATGGCTTTTGCTCTGGTTATACAGAAGGCAAAGCAAAAGTTACAGGCTAAGCACAATTGTCATGTATGTTGGCTACTGTTAGCTTTTTCTTACCTTTATAAGCAAGCTACTCTATAAATTAGTCGAGCCCGAGAGGACATTGCATGTGTAGGCAATAAGAAATTAATCTTATTTGATTCTTTATTGTCTATATCACGTATATGTACTTCTGTAACACAATAAAGAAAACATCATCGTATTTTAAATCACTGTGAAGACTATAAACACCATGCGAACCTCTATGTCTATAAACATTGAAAGACTTATCTCTGATTCACGAACACTCAAGAGGGCAAAAGTTATTCTCTCATGTTTAACCAGAATTAATGGTTAAAATTGAACTTTCTTTCTTCTCTATATGATTTGGAAGGTGCAAAAAATATTTTCAGCCCATTGAAAGTGCAATATGTAGTGATCGTGAAATTTCATGTAATAAGCAGGAAATTAAAGTACTTAAGTTTGCTCCACTTGATAGACAACAATAATCATGAGATTATCGAATTTCGAATTCGTAACACTAAACGCATTTTGGAGGACCCCTAAATCAATGGATAGGCTCCTCTAGATCACTCTTTTCTTCACCCCCCCCCCCCCCCCCCCACTGCCTTTATTTAGCGCCAAAATCTCTCTTTCCATAAGAGGGTGATGCCTTTAATATCTTTGCTCTTTACAGTAGCATTCCTTTTCATCCTCAGTGACTCCTTTCCATTTAGCTCAAATTCTTCATCTTCAATCATCCACATATTTTTCAGCTCGGATGCCACATGTCATATAACCAGCCATATATACTTTAGTTAGTGTAGTTTTTGTTATGATCAAAATGAGTTTAACATCAATGTTTTAGACGAATTTAGCTATCTATCAACTATCAGTAGGACTCTTGATGTGCTTTTAAATTTGTTTGTTCGCTTCGACTTATTTATTGTAATAACAGAATATTTCTCAAATTAACCTCTAAAATTTACTAGAGATATATACCACGATTACTTATTCTCTCCGCTTGTATGATAAATTGTTTGGTTTACTTGGATGATCAAAATTGTTCTTGTTCTTTTTTTTTTTCTTTTTTTTTTATTTTTTTTTTTATTTTGATTGTGTGTGTGTGAATAAGACTTCCTAATCTTCAAATTTCATATACCCGTTCATATAAGATCGATGCCAAATTAACGAAAGAAGTCCTAAGGAAATGGGCATAAACTCGTTATTTGAATTGTGGCCAGTTAGAATAGAACAAACAAAAAGATAATGAAACACGAGAGGGGGATAAGGAAATGTTTCAACCGAAGATATTGGCAGTTAAAGCTACCCGGGCTAGCTGTCTAGTGGAACATGATTGATGGTTTGAATACAAGCTACTAGCTCGTCCTTATTCTCAAAAAATTCCATCTCTCAAGGATCTTTTGAGGATACAATCTCTTGGGTCACAGTATCTCTATTCTGACAAAGAAAATCATCATCGCAATCAAATCAATCACGATGGAGTATCTCGGAAGAAAATCAACCAAGGCACCAGATTGGAAGATACTTTAAAGAACCTCTTGCAATGGCTACTCAATAGAAGATAATAAAAAGGCAGTTCAAGGCAGAGATATAACTTACGCTGCTACTTACTTTCTACACCATTCTCTAAGCTTTTACTTATTAAGTTATCACTGTATACTTGAGAGTTTACGAGTGTTCAAAAAGAAAAGAAAGGAAAGAGAAGATCAAAGTAGAGGTAATAGTCGTGTTAAGGTGAAGTTGTTGGAATATACTAATAACCATGCGGTTTTAGTTGGATTATTCTTAGTTGAACAATTGGTATTCATTTATTAAATATAATGAAGTATTATTTATTTCGATCAATTGTGTCATGTGTGTCCTATTATTTATATAGTAGTTGATTTAGTGTGTAGAGCCAAGCTTATACACGGAAGATTAAATCATCGGTTCTTATAAATAATAAAGTAATGTTCACAGTCTAAGATGGAAATTGGACAAAGCCATCGGTATGATTGTAGTACAAGATTATATATAATTTATCTTGATTATGGGAACGGTATAGTTCCAACTTCTTGTGCTAGTGCGCTTTGTGTGCATTGAACGGACCAAGTAGAGATAAGTATTTTTATACTGACTATATAAAATAAATTCTCTAGCTCATCAAATGTACTTATACTCTTAATCTTGATATAGCTGTTATTAGCGGTGTATATTATTCATTGTCTTGATTTATCAATAGGTGAGGTCCAGGATATTTGGGTCAAATAATTCCTGATAAGTTGGATAATGATAATATGCATTTGCGAAATGATAGCTAGTTGATAGAATCCACGTCTCGGTATAGAGACTGATGACACCCCTTTATGAAAGCTTATAAGTTTTTATGTGTAAACCCGGCCGGTGGATTTTGGTATCCGACACATGAAATAAGTTAAGCGGAAATCTAAAGGATATTTATTAGTCAATAAATTAAATTGTCAGTAATTTAAGTTTATTGATTGGTGTCTGTAATCTTAACGTGGGGAGTTAAATAAGGTTTTGATGGAAGAATTCGAAATTCAACTGAGGAGTGCAATTACGAATTTCTAGTGGAAATAATTCGTGATTTATTATGGAAAGGTTAATTCTAGAGAAAAGGAATTAATTCCATAATTAGAAGCCTCATTAATTAATTCTGTGGTCCCTGTTGTGCCCGAATTAATTAGGACTAGGAGAACTTTACTTGGTGGAAAAGAAACCCAACTAGTTTTGGAATAGGTTTTCTAAACCTAAAGCTAGGCTATAAATATATGGGTTATTCCTCCATATGGAGGTTGAGCTTTTACCCAAAAGTTTCTCTGTAATATTTGTTCCACCCAAATATTGTTAGTCCGGTAATTATTCGGGAACACAACAGAAGATCATAGATCTGGAGGACTGGCTCGTGGACGATCTCGTTCGTGGTAGATGGTTCGTCGCGCCGTTGCAGTCACGCTTCAAGAGATAAGTATCAATTTTACGTTTGATTAAAAATCTCAATGGTTTTGGTTGTCTATATTACATGTAAGTTTCTGATCCTGAAATTGCTTCCGCTGTGCATGTATTCTTTCAATTGGTATCAGAGCCTTCTTGCATCTAAATAGATAGCCTAGATGGTATGTGTACGTCGGATTATATGTAAGTTTCATGATGTATAGTCTCGTTGAAAATCGTGAAGCGTACTGTTGTTAGACGACGGCTGTAGCATGAACTTTTAGAGTCGTTGGGCGTTGTGATACTTGCGCGTTGTGATTCGAAAACAGACAATTGAAAACGCTCAATTGGTTTAAGTTCCGCCGCTTGGTTTTGCCAGAAAGTGGCGGAGAGGAGTCACATGGACAGCAGGTAACAACTCTTGAAAAGTGGATTAAATTGCCCTTTTGCGACTGGCTAGATAAAAAAAAAAAAAAAAAAACTGTATTTCTAGTCTTTGGGTATGTGATTAGTAATCTTTGACGGTAGTTTGGTTGTTAAATGGCATCGAGGTATGTAATTCACTTGCCAAATTTTATGGCAGAAGTTCATTATTACCTAGTCTCATTAATTAATTGCCGTGACCTGTTTGCTTCTTGCTTTGCATAAAAGAAAGTTTTATGCTGTTTGTCTTGTTGTAGTAATTTTAATGGGATCTAACTTCCAAGTGATTAATTGGTTTGCACCAAAAGTTGTTTTTGACCACGGCAATTTTATAACCTTGACCAACTCATAATTAGATGAGCACTGTTGTCCTGTTTTCTCATGTGTGAGATGTATCTTATAAATATGTATAATTATGAATTAAGAGTTTAATGATTGATAAATAGTTACTATCAAAATAGTTTATTTATTGTGAATCATTAATAATTCTTAATACTTTATATATGTGTTAAGAAATTTATGATGGATAAATTGTTACCTATCAAGTAGCTTATTTATTTGGAATTATTGAAAATTCTTAGTATTTGATACATATGAGATGATGTCGTACGTATAAATTAAGAATTTTGATTAACAAATAGTGACAACCAAATTGATTTATTTATTTGGGATCATTGAAAATCCTTAACACCTTTTATACGTGTTAAGATTTTGTGATAAATAAATGGTTGAAATCAAGGTGGTTTATTTATTTGGAATCTTTGAAAATTCTTAATAGCGTTTTACATGTGAGATGAAATCGTATATGGATTTAGAATTCATGGTTGATAAATTGTTACTACGACCGTAGTTTATTTATTGAGAATCACTGAAAAATCTTAATATACTATACGATATCACAACCATTGAGAATTTTGATTGATAAATAGTCACTACCAAGGTAGTGTATTTATTTGGAATCATTGATAATTCTTGATGATGTTATACATGTGTGATTATGTTAATTCATGGATTGAGAATTACGATTAATAAATAGGATTCGCTAGAATGAGCTATTTATTGTAGTTATTGGGTATTCTCAATGTACCACAAGTAAATTGTCTTAGGATAAGTGTAAGCTAGTGGTGGAAGTTCATCTTCTGAAAAGGAGATTTAATTTCTTAATACTAGTAATACTAGATTAATTCATGAGATAAGATATTTAGCTTTTCACCAAAAAGGAGAAAATAATATCTTGGATTCTCATTTGTGTTAATCGAAAAGACAATTTGATATAGGGGGAGGTTTTGTGCGTCTTAGTCAAAGAAGTAACACAATGTATACCTTGTACCTATGAGTTAATTATAAAGAGCATGGAAACTAGAAAGATGTATGTTTTAATTCATTAATACGTCTAATGCGGTTATCTTTCGAATTTGGTCATAGCTTTGCGATCAAGAATTCACGATCTCTCATTGACCTGAAATCCGACAGAGACATCGGAAACGATCCAATAAGAAATTTTCACTGCTTTGCAGTGAGTGGTGTCGGTTTTTGACATTTTTGGAGGTCGTTTAAATGGAGTTTAATATTAGGCAGTGTGTTGGATTTAAACGTGATTTAAATATGAAAGTCATTCTTTATATCAATTTTGGTTTATATTAAATCTGGGACATGTTTATATATGATGATTTAATATGTGTTGATATATGATAAGAATGTAGTTCATATTTTGAATTCTTAGAATTGTAAGAGTCGCACTGTTTTATTGAAAAAACAAGTTTCAAAATATGTTGTTTAATCTTGGTTCATGGATATCAAAAAGTTATATATTGATTTATGATTAGAATAAGCAACAGAGATATTTTAAATTCTATAAACGTGAAACTAATATTTGTCCGAATTTGGTCATAGTTTTGGAGATAAGATAATTTGACGGACTCCGATTGACCTGAAATTTGGTAGGTTCATCGAAAACGACCCAATGAGAAAAACTCACTGCTATGCAGTGAACCATGTCGTTTTTCGGCAATTTGAGGTTGTTAAGATGGGTTTTTGAACGTTTTTCTATTTTCTGGAAATTATTTTTCTACGAAAAGTTAATGGTTGGCACCCAGTGATAATAGGGATTGTTCTATATGGTCTCCATGATCATATACTAGTATAAACAATAAGTTTACGTGTTGACAATAGGTCTTCCTCCATAACGGATAAATTTATTGTTAAGTATACTTGGTTTAAAAGTCCTTATGGTATCAATGATTAAATACTAGTGTAAATGATATGTTTACGTGTTGACAATAGGTCTTCCTCCCCAACGGATAAATGTATTGTTGGTATACTAGGTTTAATCACTAGTTGTTGATGACTTGTATATATCTCTCCAACTGAGAATTGCATGTTGAATCAATGCGACTAGGGCTATTCAATAATTGATATTCACTTGAATTAAATTGATAATAGACTCTCCAACTGAGTTTGATATTATTTAATTTAATAAGTGAAATATGACATTGCATGTATATGGTGCATGGATAGTTACTTTCCCAACGAATTTGACCATTCAATATGCATGAAAATATATGTGTGATGTATTTTTGAATTTAATTATTCAATGTTACATGACCTGAGTTGATCTAATTAAATTATTTTATCTCACTAATTATATATGTCTTTATTTAAATCCCTAAGTGCTATTCTCTCACAAAATGATTATTTCAAAATTTATTTTGGTGATGATAAGATATTAATTTAAAGGATGCATTATATGTGCGTTAAGTTAGAAAGAATTTTGATTTCAGTTTCTAGCTTAACAAGAGGTGGATATTCAATTTATTTTACCAATAATTTTGGTGTTATTGAGGTTAATAAATGTTTATCTCTTGTGGTACATGTTGCAAGGTCCTTTTATTTGATATGTCTTCCGAATTTAACGATATTGATCTGCCCCATAAGAGAAAATATTTTTTGAAATTGAATAACACTTATCTGTTGCTCTTGTATCAAGGTGATATTTATTTTGATAGAATACTTTTGGTTGGTTATGGATGGATCTTTAAGATTCATTGAAAGTGGAGGCACTACCAACCCTGTGGATTCTTGTTAAAAGGAAATATGACTAAGTGATACTTCCTCTTAAAAGGAGATAGAGCTAGTGATAAGTTAGAATTAATTCGTTCTGATTAGTATAGTCTGATGAACATACATGCAAGAGGTATTTTTGAGTAATTTTATGACATTCATAAATGATTACTCAAAATATAAATATATTTATTTGATGCATTATAAGTCTTAATACTTTGAGAAATCAAGGAGTTTAAGACTGAAAAGGAAAAGCATCATGGAAAATATATTAAGTCATTGCGATTTGATCGTGTTGCTGATATCTCTCTGCATTGTTCATCCATTATTTATCAGAATAAGGAATTATATCTAAACCTGAGATACTATAACAAAATGGTTTAGTATAAAGAAGAATCAAGATTCTTATGGAGATGGCTAGATCAATGTAAAGTTGTTCAAACTTGTTGTTCTCTTTCATTTGGGGAATATGCCTTAAAAACTATAAATTACATTCTAAATATAGTCCTTCTATGTTAGTACCTTTTACAAGGGAAAACTGATTAGTTGGAATAAAGGATGAATGTGTATATATTTATTGGCTATCCAAAGGGGATGAAAGGAACTTTATTTTCTTGTCATAATGAAAAGAAGGTATTTATTAACATAAATACTAGTTTTCTAGAATATGACTATTTAATAAATAATGTTCCTAGAAGTAAATTTTATTTACTGGAACTGTACAAAGAAATAACAAGTTATTCACCTGAAAATTCAAAAGTTAAATTGAAATCCAATCGGCATGTTGGAATTGACATTCCATTGTATTTAAATAGTGGGAGAAATGTCAATAGACAAAAGGTGATTGGAAATCCACTACTCCAAAGTAGTGGGAGTAAATTTTTGAAAAAGCATTAATATACACTACAAGATGAAGTTGTTTGTATTCTTATACCGAAAGGTAAGAAAAGAATATTGAGACTTAAGGCTCTAATTGTTGTGTGGTTTCACCACAAGAACATGGTAGTGTGACTTAGTAGTAGTACTTTGTCGTAGTGGGAGAAAAGAATGAAAATTGTTCGGTTAGCACTCTTGGGATAGTTTCATGACTGGATCCTACAGAGGTTAAGACCGACCGATTAGTAATCTAAAAGCACTGTTGGACAATGATTGCATCAGAAAATAACTTGGCTAGATCCTTTTATTATTCATGTAAAAGGAATGTCTGTGAAAGTTGTAGATGCATGGTTAAAGTCTAAGTGGGAGTTTGATGGGATATATACTATTAACCATGTGTTTAGACATAGTATGTATTATAACAATGGCATGGTTATAAGTATAAGTGGGAGATTGTTGGAATATACTAATAACCATGCGGTTTTAGTTGGATTATTCTTAGTTGAACAATTGGTATTCATTTATTAAATATAATGAAGTATTATTTATTTAGATCAATTGTGTCATGTGTGTCCTATTATTTATATAGTAGTTGATTTAGTGTGTAGAGCCAAGCTTATACACGGAAGATTAAATCATCGGTTCTTATAAATAATAAAGTAATGTTCACAGTCTAAGATGGAAATTAGACAAAGCCATCGGTATGATTGTAGTACAAGATTATATATAATTTATCTTGATTATGGGAACGGTATAGTTCCAACTTCTTGTGCTAGTGCGCTTTGTGTGCATTGAACGGACCAAGTAGAGATAAGTATTTTTATACTGACTATATAAAATAAATTCTCTAGCTCATCAAATGTACTTATACTCTTAATCTTGATATAGCTGTTATTAGCGGTGTATATTATTCATTGTCTTGATTTATCAATAGGTGAGGTCCAGGATATTTGGGTCAAATAATTCCTGATAAGTTGGATAATGATAATATGCATTTGCGAAATGATAGCTAGTTGATAGAATCCACGTCTCGGTATAGAGACTGATGACACCCCTTTATGAAAGCTTATAAGTTTTTATGTGTAAACCCGACCGGTGGATTTTGGTATCCGACACATGAAATAAGTTAAGCGGAAATCTAAAGGATATTTATTAGTCAATAAATTAAATTGTCAGTAATTTAAGTTTATTGATTGGTGTCTGTAATCTTAACGTGGGGAGTTAAATAAGGTTTTGATGGAAGAATTCGAAATTCAACTGAGGAGTGCAATTACGAATTTCTAGTGGAAATAATTCGTGATTTATTATGGAAAGGTTAATTCTAGAGAAAAGGAATTAATTCCATAATTAGAAGCCTCATTAATTAATTCTGTGGTCCCTGTTGTGCCCGAATTAATTAGGACTAGGAGAACTTTACTTGGTGGAAAAGAAACCCAACTAGTTTTGGAATAGGTTTTCTAAACCTAAAGCTAGGCTATAAATATATGGGTTATTCCTCCATATGGAGGTTGAGCTTTTACCCAAAAGTTTCTCTGTAATATTTGTTCCACCCAAATATTGTTAGTCCGGTAATTATTCGGGAACACAACAGAAGATCATAGATCTGGAGGACTGGCTCGTGGACGATCTCGTTCGTGGTAGATGGTTCGTCGCGCCGTTGCAGTCACGCTTCAAGAGATAAGTATCAATTTTACGTTTGATTAAAAATCTCAATGGTTTTGGTTGTCTATATTACATGTAAGTTTCTGATCCTGAAATTGCTTCCGCTGTGCATGTATTCTTTCAGAAGTTTGTCTGATAAGCTATAAATTAGACTTGGTCGTTGTTGGTGAGTGAAGATCCAAAAAGAGAATCGTTAGTGGTGAACGATAAACCACACGGTGTACTTTGAATTCAAAAGAGCTAGAAGAGATGCTCTCCCTTGTGACCTAAGGGGACCGAATTAGGAACCACATTGGTTCTGAACTAGTATAAAATACCTGTGTCAAATTTTACTTTCCGCATTTATTCTGTGCTTACTTATTGCTATTATTCTTAATCGTCAACTGCTGAATCGCCTAAGATGACTAAATAATTATAAAACAAACAATTCACCCCATACTTTCAATTGAAACCCAAAGTTGGTCCACCACCTACACTTTACCCAACAAAATACATCGGAGAAAATTAAAGTTGAGATAGCATACTTGAATGAATCTGTTACATAATTCAGGATTTAAATAATTGGAACTCTTGTGGTACATGAGAGTTAAGAATATAGCAGAATACCTTTGTCGTGTTCTTCAATTTTCACTTGTATTAGACGATAAGTACTGATGTCAGCTGTGGTAGTAAAGAAATCAAGGCTGAAGCCGAATATCCCTACAAACTTGAAACGAAGAGGGACGACAGATTGGTAAATTGAACCAGTTTAATGGCGTCAATTGGTCCACTTGTCTAGTCTCATTCTTGTGGACATAAACACTTCCCTAAATCAGCGGAATCGAGAACCTCATAACAGATTATATCAAAGAATTAGTTTGGTTTATCAATACTATTATACGTGCATATTATTTATGGAATTTAGTCAGTCTAATTGGAAGGAGAATGAAGATAAGATTCCAAGTTCAAGACATTTTCTTTTTGAAAAAAAAAAAATATGTTCGTCTAAGAAGGAACAAAAGTATGATCCAATTTTAAGTTGAACTCGCACAAAAGCTCGTTCTTCTTTTATTCATCCATCCTTTCCCTACTATTCACAGGTTCTTCCTCTCCAAGATATACAAATTTTTTTTGGTATGATCAAGGCTCTGAACTATCAAGTGAGCTAATTACAGCGAAAGGATATCATTTGTAATTTGTACAATTATAACAGGTGACCGGAGTGAAATTTGATATACTCTCTCCGTTCCACAATGAATGGCATGTTTCGGATTTCGATTTAAATATTTTGAATTATTAATTATTGTGACTTATAGTACTTTTTATGTAGTTTCTAAATATATAAATATCGTTCCAAAAAACTTAATATTCAAATTCGGTCAAATTGAACTCATTTGATTTTCGAAATCCGAAACAAGTCATCCTTTTTGGAACAAAGGGAGCATATATTTAAAACTAATTCGTTTCAAAATTAAATATTCGGCTGTCGAACTAACTTTTTTTAGCTTTTGACAATCTTGAAAGTTGAAATTGGTGTGGCACAATATACAACATTGTTCTAACATGTTTGTGAACAATTGGTATAGAGTTGTAAGTTTATAGGAGTAATACTACATAATAGGGAGGAAAGAAAAAAAAAACAGTACTGTAACAGTTCCATTAAACTATTGCTTTTGTCTAAGCTACAGATCTCCAGCTATGTACAAGCTGCTTATTTGTCGCCTAATGAAACATGGTTGTTGCTAAACATTACTCTACTACTTGTAAATCTTATATCATAAACAATTTACTTTCGAGGAATCTACCTTAGAGTGCTTATCAAGAAGTTAACGTTATACTCCAGGCACTTTATAGTCAATATATATGACTGCAGCTACAAATAAAAAAATTAGTGAACACATGAATCCAAAATCTGGACTGGCTGTTACAATGTTTTTATTAGCAAATAAGTAAGAACCCCTCGTGTGTTGGAATTTAAAAATTTTGCAAATGTTCCTCAATCTAGAATGAAGACAAAAAATTGAGTGGAATGACAGTGAAAATTGTAGATCTCTGCATGGTGGTGGCAAGACAAGTTGGCTGATTCTATGCAAAAACCAACTGTCTGCTTTAGCTCGTGTGCACTGGCAACTTGTCGTAATGAAGTTGCTTCATAGGACATCAAATTATACTTTTTTTAAGATTAAGATTCATTACCTATCTTGGTTTTGGTAAATGAAGACAAGGAAGACCAGCTTAATCTGATTACTGATCAGAAACTAGTGGTCAAATAAACAATTATCAATTGGTCATGTCTTTGCTATTCAACAATTGTCACACTATGGGACTGTGTTTAGTAAGGGTTGAGTATTAAAGGCTGATAGGACCTAAATTAAGCAGATTATTGATAGTTTTTTAGCTTAGTATTGCCCCATGTAGCAGTTCTCTTACTCTTGGTTGTATTTGGTGGTAAAATTTAAATGTGAACAAAACCAAACAAAAGGTAAAAAACTGACCTAGATTTTTCAAGTAATTGGAGGAGAGGAGATATACAAACATATTTTTTTTTAAAAAAAATAACTATTTACACAACCATAACCATGGGCAGCTAAGCCAAAAATTAAGTTAAAAACATTCAAGATTTAATAGCTGCAGATTAAAGTAATATTTGACCTTATACACAGAATAAATTTGCTGGCCAAATAAATTCAACTTGCCACATTTCCCAACTGTAACTTCGCATTAACCACAAAATTACTTAATTTAAACTTGATTTATTTTGGTTTTACCATGACAATAAATTGAACTACTCCTCCCAACAATATAAATACAAATTAGGCATGGTTGTCAGCACATAATATTCAGTACCAAAATGTACATCCAAGTACTACCGATAATTGCACTTTTTTGTTTCTTATCCGTTGTCCTTTTTGCCTGATCACCACTTCATCATCAGTCCAGATACTCCTAAAAATCTGATCTTTCCTAAATCCTCTCCAATTTCTTTCGGTTATGTTGGGATCTAAAGAAAGGTTGGTTCCATTTTGACCCATCCACTCTCCAAAATGACACAATTTTGATAGTGAGATAAAGTCTACCTTTTTTTCTTTTTAAGTCCAAAAAGGGAAAAAGAATAGAAAAAAAAAGAAGAGGAAAAATGAGATAAATAATTTTAAAATTATCTCCTATGGTGGCCACGTGTCTCTATAATTGCAAGTTCCCCCATCTTTGATCAATTTTGTATAGGAGATTATTCAAATCTTTTATTGTTCAGATTCCAGCATTCCATGTGTATTACCAACTGAATATTTTGATACATTTTAGTTTCCTTTAAGTTATAATGCAGATTCTCTCTTATTCCCTTTATATAAATAAATCTTTTGATAAGACAAGAAATGGATGAAATAATACAATTCTTCTCATCTAGACATGTATCTTGGCTCCATCATTCAGCAGGGTTTGTCCATAGGAAATTCTATTCTTTCGCGAATCTCAAACTTTTATGGTGAACAATCAAATGAAATTGTGTTAGATTCTAGTTAAACAATGATGATAAAATACTGTGTAGTGCACATATTTATACTAATTTGAGACATCTTAGGTTAAGACTTAATTGATATCCTGATTTTCTGGAGTACTAAACTCATGATTATAAACACTATGAAGAAGGAATAGAACCACCGACGTACTGGCGTGGTGGGACGATGGAGTTTCTGAATTATCGTCAGTGGCGGATCTAGAGAGATACTTACGGGTTCGACGGAACCCAGTAGGTTTAGCGCAGACAGTGTATTTTTGTTAAAAAAATCATTAAATATGTAAAAAAATCAAGTCGAGAACCCAGTCACCTTTACTTGAGATTGTTGTCCAAATTTAGAATCCATAAGGTTCAAATCCTGCATCCGCCTCTGATTATTGTCATTAATTATGATTCCGTGTTCAACTATTCAAAATGAAAACCTTTTTCTTTTGGCCAACAAAAAAGCAGCCCAATGCACAAGGTATATTATATTCACGTAAGGTTCGAAAAGGACCGCAATTTAAATTTTGTGATATACATATAGCTTATCATAATACAAGCATCCGTGGAAACATTAATGGTTAAAATAAAGGGGGTTGGGGGGGGGGGGGGGGGAAGAGAGAAGAAAAAATTATTTGTTGTAATTAACAATTTATCTAGCTATACATAATACTTAGATTAATATATCAACTGATTTTTTTTAAACCTCAAAAACTCGTGGAATATCTTTCCATTTCAGCGTTGATTTATTCTTTTTTCTTGTATACTAATTGAATAAATTTGTAGAATTGTGATTTTAGACTACGACATTTAAGCAAATCACACAATTTGTCCAACGTCAAATATGCACAGACTTTGAAAAGCAAATAGAAGTCATGTTTTAATTATCAAATAAGTTCACACGCGAGAATTGAAGTGTGAAACTGAGGCACAAGAACTTTTTGCGACTTAAAGGCTAAATTACAGGAATATACAACTAACATTCTACTTTACAGCAAAATAACAATAGATAGTGCATTAAATAGTTGTCAAATAAAAAAATATGTCATTCTTTTTTAGACAAATAAAAAATAATGATGCCACATAAATTTAAATGGAGGGTGTAGTATTAAGTTACTGCATAACTTATAGTCACTACTCAAATTGTGGCCACACTGTCCTAAAGACCTTAACTTTATATTATTAATGCCAAGTCGGCCTTGCTATTTTGAAAAATGATAATGTTTGGGAACTCTGCTTATATTGGAATATAACAAAAAGTAAGATGACGATTATATAGTGCCGAGTTATATTCAGACGTTAACACATCCATTAGTTACGTTAGAGGGCCTTTGTTTAAAATCTTAGTTAACGAGGGCCTTCTGCTAACTTTTCCTTTTTCAGATTTGATCAGTTGGTATAGATATATATGGAAATCTTCAGTTTTTTTGTCATGACTTCATGTGAGCAGTAAAGGACTCTATGAAAGCAAAACTCTAGAGATCTAATGACTCTTATCTTCTTCAAACTACAAACATATTAAGAATTTTGTTTATGCATGATATTCACTAAGGATCAACATAAATCAAGAAATCAAATATTTGATAAATATTAACTCTCCTACTCCATATAAATTTCTTGCTTGACGACCCTATAAAATCCCAATAATAGCTACCTTCATTTCCCATCTTAGAGTGTGACAATTCTTAAACTTCTATTAACCATGGCCAAGAAAAGTTTAGTTTCTTCCCTTGCCATTTCTCTCATTTGCATTTTCCTACTTCTCAACCTATGTTTTGCAACTGAGAACATAGCAACTACTGCTGAAAAATCTGATTCATCTTCACAAGATAAAGAAGTAGATTGGTGGCATCCATGGTTTCATCCTCATCCATGGTTGCATCCACATCCATGGCCATTTGTTCATCCACCAATGCCTGCTGGTGGTTTTCCTCATCGCCCATGGCCATTCCCTCATCCACCCATGCCTGCTGGTGGCTATAAGTTTCCTCATCCATGGTTCCATTTCCCATGGTTCCATCATCCATGG
This sequence comes from Petunia x hybrida, assembly GCA_037355625.1. Classification (NCBI taxonomy): domain Eukaryota; kingdom Viridiplantae; phylum Streptophyta; class Magnoliopsida; order Solanales; family Solanaceae; genus Petunia; species Petunia x hybrida. The sequence continues at coordinate 6,150,548 of JBBBVM010000090.1, read as the reverse complement.
CCAATTATGCATCCACCAGTTCCATCTCCACCTAAAGGAGACAAAGATGGAGAGAAGAATAACTGAAGACATGAAGACAAGTGTTGATCAATTTCTTATTGGTCACACATTTTTCTTTAATTAGGTTAACTTCTTTGATTAGTATTTATGTCTTAGAATTTTCTAAGAACTAACTTCTTTGATTAGTTCGTAGAAATGTTTGCTTCGGCTTATGATGGAATAAAATTTCTTCGTTTTTGTTTTATATGTTCTATAGTTTATTTGTGGCGCGGTCACACATATATATCTTCTTCTTTTTTTTAATAAATTTAGTTGATGTAAAGAGATAAAAAATTTGTAACACCAAATATAAAATTTAATATAGTATATACATAAGATATACATATTAAATATTCTCAAAAAGTTAACATGATATTGGAAAAACACATGAAAAATAAGATCACGTCTAAACTAGTCCAACTTCCTGTTTTTTCTCATCATTATTTCATAATAGAGGCCTACATTCTAACAAATCTATATGGAGTGTTAAACACGTCATTTATTTAACAGAAAAGGGTTATATATAGGGACAATTATATTGAGAGACACCCCACTAATGAAAATTACCAAAAAAGACCCCTATTTTGCTACCTTACATGACATAGCACCCCCTCCCTTTTTTTAATTTTTTCTTTCACTCCATAGCACCCCCTTTATAAAGAAAAAAAACCCTAGCCCCCCATTTTCCCTCTCTTCTCCTTCTCTCCTTCACATTTTTCTCTCTTCTCTTCCCCCATAAACCCTAACGCCGCCGCCCCCCCCCCCCCACTCTTCCACCACTGCCCCACCATCATCCCCTCTCCTCCAAACCACCGTTGTCGCCGTCGCCGAGGTCGTCACCACCACCACAGCCGCCGCAGCTTCTTCTTCTTCTTCTTCTTTTCGTTTTTTTTTTTTTTGCTTTTTGAATATCAATGTTGATTTTCGTTGTATAATCCGATCCAAACTCCGGTGAGGAGTTTATTTATCGAGTTTCTTTTTTTTCTTCACTTTTATCATAAAAATTCATTGAGATCTACTAGTTTTTTATTAAAACTTTTGTTTAATGTTTAGATCTAGTGTTTTTCTTATATAAAACTGTATAGATCTGGGATGTTTGTTAAGCTTTTGTATAAAAGCTGCATGAAGTACTGTTTAAAGTCAGTTTTGCGAGTTTATACACTTTTATACATTTTTATACAAGTTTATACAATTCTGTAAACGTGTATAAAAATGTATAAATCTGTATATGTACGCATTAACAGTGTATAAAACACATTCTATGCATTGTGATAAAAGTGAAGAAAAAAAAGTGAATTTTTATGATAAAAGTGAATTTAATGTTTAGATCTAGTGTTTTTCTTGTATAAAACTGTATAGATCTGGGATGTTTGTTAAGCTTTTGTATAAAAGCTGCCTGAAGTACTGTTTAAAGTCAGTTTTGCGAGTTTATACACTTTTATACATTTTTATACAAGTTTATACAATTCTGTAAACGTGTATAAAAATGTATAAATCTGTATATGTACGCATTAACAGTGTATAAAACAAATCCGGTGAATTTTTTGGTTTTCCGGCCACCGGCCACCGCCGGCCGGCGGCGGCAGCGGCGGCAGGCCTATTTCTGGTGGTGGGGCAGTGGTGGGGGAGGGTGAGGGAGTGGTTCCTAAGGTTTTAGTTTAAATGGGTGCTATGTTGTGTAATTTTGAAAATAAGGGGGTGATATGTTGTGTAATGTAAAAATAAAGGGGTGCTATGGATGAAATGTGGCCTCTCATTTGTAATTTTGTGTTGAGGGGTGCCTAGTTTTGAAAATTCCCCTTATATATACCCCCAACTATTTAAAATTAGTTAAGTCTAATCTCCATTATACTTTTTCTTAATATTTGCTCTCGCCGTCATCAAAACTCATATATTTACCCTTATGTTTGAGGGAGCTTCTCTACCTCCACCCCACACCACATGGCATTCATCCAAACCCCTATCCTTTTTAACCCAGCCCCCATTTAATTATTCAATTTCCCAAACTCATTTTTCCCAATTTTAATTATAATAAAATCAAATGGACCCCGGCCCATAATTCTCCACTCTGTTTTCTTTTTACCATAGACAGCCACATCATTTTCTTTTCTTTTTAAAGCCTTTGAATAAACTAAACTCAACTAAATGAAAATATATACTAAATGCAGACTTACCACCTCCGCTCCTCAATTCAACCACCGACTTGCCACTGCCACCTCCGCCTCCCTTTATAATTTGAAAGAATATTCTTCTTCCTCCTTATTTTTCCTGGATAATCAATGAGAATTAGCTGTTGGAGTATGAATAATGCTATTAAATTTTCAGGTTTAGAAAATTTTGACTGCGAAACTTGGTTTTATGTCCAGACATTATAAATCATCCAGGGAATATATGCAGCAAAAAAGTAGATTCTCATTAAGGGGATAGTGTAAGCTTTATTTTACGGAAACAAATTTGTTTGTATGTGGTCAAAGCAAAAAAAAAAATGTGGAAAAACATCTTGTGTTTAATGAAAAAAATTGACCAACCAACACTAAATGGTACTCCTATTCTTTACAAATATTGATTTCTTCAATCTGAATCCTTTCCTTGTTATCTGCAATACGACTTCACAACTTCATTCATACCACTTGTTTTTGTTGAAATTGGAGACGAAATCAATAAAATGATCCTTCCCAGTTTGTCGAGTGGATTTTGTAATGCTTTTAGCATTGCATTTCTAGTCTAATCATTTAATGGAGTATAAATTCTTATATTTCTCACCGTTTTGATGAACTTGTTCGAATTGTTAAATAATTTTTTCGATCTGTCAAGTCTGCACATAAACCCTAACTGTACAATTCATTCAGTATATCAGTGCAACAACAAAAACCAATTCATACCTATTTGCAGATAAGGGAATTGTGTCAAAATTAGAGCTTTACAGTGTGGTCAACTGTTATATACACATAAAATGAAGAATCTTGAAAATGGACGATTAAAAAAGTTTGGATTTTTGTTTAGTTTCTTGTTTATATTTTTTACAAGAGAGTTTTTATACAACATGATTTTACAAACCACTAAACTTTTTCCAAATTAAAAATCTTGAAAGATTTGATGACAGTGAATTGTAAGAGAATAATCAGAAATACAAGAAAATGAAGAACATAGAAGAGACATATTTAAAAAAGACAAAAAAATTAATGGGGTCCATTTGATTTAATTATAATTAAAATTGGAGAAAATGAGTTTGGGAAATTGAATAATTAAATGGGGGATGTGGGTTAAAAAGGATAGGGGTTTGGATGGATGCCACATGGTGTGGGGTGGGGTGGGGTGGAGAAACATTGGGCCCGTAGTTCCGTCAAAAGTAAGGGTAAATATATGAGTTTTGGAAACGACGAGGGCAAATATTAAGAAAAAGTGTAATGGAGGTTAGGTTTAACTAATATTAAATAGTTGAGTGGTATATATGACCCTTTTCCATTTATTTAATAGGTGTCTATTTATTAGTTCCAAAATAAAATGTCTTAATGAAAATGTAATTCTGCCAAATTAAAGGAGATGTCTATGTAATTGACCATTTCATTGTTTCGTTTCCTTATGTGTTCCTTGAGAACATATTTAGACTATTCTGATGGTCCAAATTTCATATAGTCTGCTAACACAAATTTCAATGTAAGTGCTATATAGCCGCAAAAGCAGTCTTTTTTACAATTTTACAGCAATTGTTGGCAAATACCTGTGTTGGCTTAAATCTGATTAAAACAACAAATCGAATTTATTTTGAGTTAACTAGCAATTATTTGTACCAAAGCTGTAAAAGACATGAAAATCGATAAAGAAATTTAGACAAAAGATTGTAGACAAAGTATATGTGTATTTCATATATTTATGGATGCCTCATATAATCTTTTCATGGCTATTTATAGCCTACAAGAATGAGAATAATAAATACTGCACTTAACGGTCATTACTCCACATTCAGTCGTGGTCTGACCATGATCTGCCCATTTAATATGTGGACAACGGTCGACGGTTACAGAGGTTAGAGCTCGTTCATTGAAAAGAGAAAATCCACCAAGGGGTGAGTTACACGCCTTGTGATAGTTGTTTTCCAATCGCCTCGTGAGATAGCTTCTGGCCAAAATCCTTATCATGCCCGAGGCAACTAGCCTCGGGAGTTGACTGCGCGACTTCGAAAGACTGTTTTTAAAAGATTCAATCAAATCATGCATCGAGCTCTGCCGTCATGGCCTCGGTAAATTTTTAGTACATTATAATTTCCTTCAGTTATAATGCAGAATCTCTTTTATTCCCCTTATATAAATAAACCTTTTGCTAAGACAAGAAATGGATGAAATAAGAAAATTCTTCTCATCTAGACTTGTATCTTTGCTCCATCATTGAACAGGATTTGTCCATCAGAAATTTCGTTCTTTCGCGAATCTCAAACTTTCATAGTGAACAATCAAATGAAGTTGTGTTAGGTTCTAGCTAAACAATGATGATAAAATACCGTGTGGTGCACATATTTATACTAATTTGAGACATCTTAGGTTAAGATTTAATTGATATCCTAATTTTCTAGAGTACTAAACTCGTGATGCAGGGCTAATCGAGCCAAGACACCAACCATTAAGAGCCAAGCTTGAGAGCACAAATAATACAAGTCAAGGGCTCCAGAAGCGACTTGAAGAGCATGCATCAGAGCACCATGGAAGGAGGACGACCTAGGCTACAAGGAGGAGCGTCCGATCCACAATTTGAGGCGCCTCAAGAAACCACAGGAAGAGGTGGAGCGCCTATGACCAGGCGGAGCGCCTAGGAGGAGCGCCCAGCTTGATCAGTATCTCAGCTAGGCGGAGCGCCTAAGACCAGGCGGAGCGCCTAGAAATGTTATCAGTGAGGTAGCCAGACGGAGCGCCCAACGCTAAAGCTTGCTAGATTTTTATGTGAAGTTCCTATTTAACCCTAAGTGTTCTTGTATGTTTTAACCCAACCTATGGGTATTTTAGTCATTTCACATTATCTTAGGAAAGACTATAAATAGGAACCTTAGCCATTTTCATTCATTGGTTAGACATTATTGAATCTTGTAGAGAGAAGAATGGGAAGAGAGGCTTTTCCTTATTTGTTGAAGCTAGTTGCTTCATGTATCTCTTAACACTTGGAATCCATGGAAGGTCATCCTAGTATGACTCCTTGAGCGGTTTAATTCGTGAGTTTAATTCGTTTTTTCTTCTCTTTCTGTTCTTCCCCTCTTTGAATTTCTTGTTATCCCCTTTAATTGCTTCCGCTTGTATCGTTATTTGCTTCCGTATATTTTTTCATGTATCAGTTTGGTATTAGAGCAAGGTCCAGAATTTGTTCTTACAAACCCTCATTCCTTGTTCATTCACCTGTGGATTGAAAATTTAAAATTTGAAAATCCCAAATTGAATCCCTAGCTTGAAAGGCTTTGAATCTTGATTGTGATCTTGTTATTGGGTGTTTGATGCTAAAAACCATTGGATATTGTTGAGAATAGTTCAATGCAACTTTGAGTACCTTTGATTTTGAGAAACGGGTTGAAATCGTTGAAAACCATCAAAAATACGTTTTTGTGAAAGCTGAAGCACAGTCCAGGCAGACCGCCCACTCCTTAGGCGCCCCACCTACTTTTATCACTGGTCAAGAGGCCAGGAGGACCGCCCACCCCTGTGTTGGGTCCGGGCAACTTCGTTTCGTAGTTTTTTGTGTTTCGTTTGCTTCTATCCTTCTTGGTTAGTGTTTCTAAGGTAATTGTCCTACTTTATTGACCCTAACTCTTGAGCTTTTAGGGTCTTGTGTGTCTTGAAACTTTACCTAAAGTCGTAGATCTTTCTTAACTTCAAGTGCACACTTAAATAACCGTCCGTACATCGAGTCACATTAACTCCACTCAGAACCAATACTTGGACATAGTAGGATGACCTTCCATGGATTCCAAGTGTTAAGAGATGGTGCAATCGAGCAGTCCTACAATCACAACCTCCACAATCTTCTTCCACAATCTTAATTGCTACATCTTGCATGTTCCATGTTCTATTGATCTCTTTGCTTGTTATGGTAGTGAGTGCTTGTCATTGTTGAGCCAAGAACTTGTTGTTTCCTTTGGAGACATAAGCTTTTTGATTAGTATCGATACTTGGCTCTATCAAAAAAGTGTATTTTCCACATCAATTGCACTTGCTCTTGTTAAGCTTACCTACTCTCGTAATGGGAAGTTTTCGTGTGTTAATGTTGAACTTAGGGATCATAGGAATTTTGATGGCTTGATCTTTCATATTACATACACTATTGATCTCTTTGTTTATTCTTGTGTTGAGTGCATCCATTGGGGAAGCCAATTACTTGTTGTTTTTGTTGGAAACATGCGCATTATCATTGTTATTGATACTTGGTTATACCATAAGAGTGTGTTTTCCACATTAATTGTACTAACCTACTCTTGTAGTAGGGGATTTTGGTTGTGCTTGTCTTTGGTTGTAGGTTTTGATGGTTTGATTTCGAGGACAAAATCTTTTCAAGAAGGGGAGGATGATGCGGGGCAAATCGAGCCTAAGTACTTACCATCAAGAGCTGGAATTGGAGGATGAAAAGGACGAGAGGTCAAGAGCTTCGGGGAAAAGTTTGGGAGCATTTTTAAGATCAAGGAGTTGGATTCAGCAATGGGCGCTCCGCCTCTACACTAGGCGCTCCACCCAACTGCCCAGAAGACCAGGTGCTCCGCCTCCCTTGGCTACTGCCCAAAAATGAGACAAGTTCAGGTACTTCGCCCAGGTCCATAGGCGCTCCGCCTACTTCACAGTCAAGCCAAGACGGGACTTCTATTTTAGTCTAGAACTATTTACTAGTTTGACCCTACGCGGTCTTTATTATTTTACGCAACTTGTGGAGTATTTTCGACATTAGTTAGAATTAGGGAAATACTATAAATAAACCCTTAGCCTTTACATTTCATCAGCTAACTTTGAATTGAGAATTAGAAGAATTGAGAGAGGCAAGACCTTCTTGAGAAGCTAGAAGCTTCAATGTATCTCTTGCTTGGAACCATGTGGATGTCATTCTAGTATGAATCCTTGTAGGTTCAAGTTTCTATTCCTCCCTCTTGGATACTCGTTCATGTATTGAAGGTTTATCTGTTTCTTTCTTCTATTTCTGTTCTTCCTCGTCCCTAACTTCTCTTTATCGTGTTTATTTTATTGCTTTCACTACTCTAGTTTGCTTCCACGTATTTACCCCGTATCAACTCGTGATTGTAAACACTATGAAGAAGGAATAGAACCACCAACGTACTGGCGTGGTGGGACGATGAAGTTTCCTTATCGTCATTAATTATGATTCCGCATTCAACTATTTAAAATGAAAACCTTTATTTTTTGGCCAATAAAAAAAGCAGCTCGATACACAAGATATCATCAGGGGCCGAAATACCCTCAGTGTACCGGTGTCGTCCGACACCACTGAATTGAAATTTGTTGCTATATATACATATATAAAATCAGTAAAAGTAGAAGTTTGCCTATAAAAAGAAATAATGACAATGTTGAAACAAAAGCAATCCTAGTAGAGCTGGTCCAAGCTCATATGATTTAACTATAGGGTCTAGAGTTTGAATCCCAGCAGTAACAACTTATGTTGGAGCATTTTTTTAAGCCAAATTCCGACACCACTAACCAAAAATTCTGCGTATGCCACTGGATATCATGTATTCATGTAAGGTTCGGAAAAAGACCGCAACCTAAATTGTATGATGTATGTAGCTTATCATGATACAAGGATCAATGGAACATTAATGGTTAGAATAAAGGGGGAAAAAAGAGAGAAGAAAATATTCTTTGGTGTAATTAACAATTTATCTAGCTATACCTAATACTTAGATTAATATATCAACTGATTTTTTTTTTAACCTCAAAAACTCGTGGAATATCTTTCCATTTCAGCGTTGATTTATTCTTTTCTCTCGTATACTAATTGAATAAATTTGTAGAATTGTGATTTTAGACTACGACATTTTAGCAAATCACACAATTTGTCCAACGTCAAATATGCCCAGTCTTTGAAATGCAAATAGAAGTAATAAGTTCAAACACGAGAATTGAAGTGTGAAACTGAGGCACACGAAGCTTTTTGCGACTTAAATAAAGAGTATTCGAGAATTAGAGTGATAAATAAAGAGTATTCGAGTACTAATCAAGTATCGTCAAAGCAGAATATTTGCATTTTACTTCTCTCTTTGTCTCACCAACAATAATTTTCTTTAGGTGCCCATCGCGTTCTTTATATTTCTATTTGAAGTCAAAGTCTTCGTACAAAGCAATGAGAAAAATTGTACATTGGGAAAATAATGGATGACTGAGATACACAAAGGAACTTCGTCAAAGGCCTTACGTGGCAAAAGTTTTAGATAACGCCTAGTAAAAGGAGGAACTTTCGTTATTTCGAAACTTTCTAAAAAGCGTTTTTGTCCACTAAATTTTTGCCAAAGTTGCTTCATTCAAGAGGATCTACCATTTCAAAACTTCATTTAATTATATTGACAAAGACATCAAGAAAGTATTAGTACTTAGTAGTACTCAGTTATTTTTATCATAGAAGTACCATCTATAAAAAACAGTCTTGTTTCAAAACAAGAGACTGTAATAAATAAGGGGATAACTTAATGTGGTAAAACATAAATGTGAATAATTAGTAAAAAGTTGAGATCAAAAAATAAATGTGAATAATTAAGTCAGATTATACTTTTAATGGTGTAACTTTTCTCATGAGGTGTGCAGAAGACAAAAGTAAACAGGTAAAAGAAAATGGATGAAATACTCGTCTCAAACTATGCATCTTTAATTATGAATTAAGATATTAACTCTTTAAATATTGAAATTAAATTTATATATTCAAAATATACATAAAGATATAAGTTTACTACTGTAGTAAACAACAACAACAACAATAACATACTCAATAAAATCTTACAAATGAAGTCTAAGAAGAGTGAGAAGTACGCAAACCTTATCCAGATGTGAGACTGTTTTTGATTTTTCTCCTAAAGAAAAATATATAAAAACATGTCTTGAAGTTCAAACGATAACATTTTTTGAAGTAATACCTTTTTGAATTACTTAACTCTGAAACTCCATGCAGCCACGAAACATCGTAGCGACTATTCAGCTGACCACCCTTCTCCCTTGTCCCATTTGCTTCCTTTAATATTAATTTCTCAAAGTCTAATTAAATCTGATTATTTCTCATCGTGTGTGCCGACTATTTCCTCTTCCCATTTCTCTTCCACTCTCCTAATTTCCCCCACCCTTAATTTAATTAATCTATATATACACACATACATAGTTGTCCTATATATATTGTTCCATCATGTTTGACTTGTTACACCTCTCATTTCAACAAAGGAACCTTAGTTTTCCAATCTTCATTTACAGCTTTTTTTCATTCCAAGAACCTCTCTTAATTGCTTTCTTATCTTCTTCATTACTTTTCTCTATATAAGAAACCAAAACTTCAACATAAAACAGTGCCTCCAACTTATTGGCTTTTACTAGTTCTTGAAACTCTCTGTGATTAACTCATAAAAAAAAACTGCCTCAGTCCCGAACAAGTTGGGGTCGGCTCGGCTCGGCTGTAAAATTTTTGACGGTTTTGAGCCATGAAGAAAGGAAGAGGTTTTAAACTTGGACGAAGAATGGTAGGAGTTTTCAGCTGGTTTATTCACCGGAGATCAAATGGAAGATTAGGACATAAGAGGCTAAGATCAAATGAGGGATGTGCAAGCAGAGCCATTTCTAAGTTATGCAAATTAGGACAAATGTTAAAGCATGGAGCAAGAAAAGGTCTATGTTTTGCAAAACCTAAGTCGGGTTACATCCGGCTCGGGCAAGAACCGGAAAAAGTGAGTGTACCAAAGGGACACTTGGCTGTATACGTGGGCGAGAAGAAAGATGACACGTGTAGAATTGTGGTGCCTGTATTATATTTTAATCACCCTTTATTTGTTGATTTGTTGAGAGAAGCAGAAATGGTATACGGGTATAATTATTCGGGTGGGATCCAAATACCATGTCGGATATCCGAATTTGAACATGTTAAATCAAGAATTGCCGCCGTGGGTGGTGGTGGAAATTGCCGCGGGGAGCGGAGCTGATAACAACCACATATTCAGTACTATAAATAGTGTTTGACGATGGTAAGATGTAGCAGACCTTACCCATCTAGGTGGAGCGGAACGGGAAGTACTATTACTAATGAGCTGTCGCTGAGTCATTGTATGGTGATATAGGATTTACAAACACATGGGAAGAACCCCTTACCTTGGCCTATATTCTGCCGTTGGAAAAGGGCACGTGAGGTTGTGGAGGTTTAGTTTATGTTACTAATTACTTAGTTCCTTTTTGTATTTTAAAACCAAAAAAAAAAAAAAATTCACTGTGATGTCGAATATTTTGTGGGTGTTAGGAACTTTTCGTACAAATTCTTGTTAACCTTCTAGCCTAATTGATTAGGCTGCCTAATTATCAGAATGCCATGGTCTTTCCGGATATTGTACACAGTCTAACTCGTTGAAACTTTCACTACATTACATGAAAAGTGATAAAATGATTTGGAGGTATTTCACAACAATTGCTGTAAAAATAGTGCTAAGTTGCTAACTTGTAAAAAGGACTGCTTTTGCGGCTAGTTATGAACTGCGACGAATTCACTTTGCTATAGAGATTTTTACACAAATATACAAATTTCCACCCTTAATTACAAAAAAATAGCAATATTTTTCTAATTACAAGATATAACAATATTTTTTAGCACATTTCCCTCATTTATAATTTCTATTCAAAAATCTCATTTTGTTTCTTCAGCCCCACCACCCTAGCTCCCATCACCCCCAAAATCAATGCACCTAAAAAACTATATCACACAGTCCGTACACAATCGCCGGCCACCCACAGATCGGAAACCGTTCCTCTCCACTTCCTTCGACGGCACATTTACAACAGTCGCCAATGGCTGGATCAAGCACGGCTTTAAATGGCTCCGGCGCCGTTAATCAACGAATCAGATTCATTCTTAAACAGATCAGATCTTACCCACGAATTTACCTACGAATTCGAACAGCGTTTTAAGAAACCATAAAGGATTAGCTGGATCAAGCACCGCAGTTACTAGAAGTGGCCTCGATGAAACCGAAGTAGTTTTCAACCATTTCTTCTTCTTCTTCAACTTTTCCGATTATAGAAACTGTGAATTAGTTTACCAAATAAACTGTGGTTATTTATCAAATGCGAGAAGTTTGAGTTTAGAAAGGGAAAGAATTGAGGAGATTTTGAATATTTTTAAAGAGAGAAAGAGTGTTGTGTCTGACAAAGTGAGAATTATTAGTAAAGACTCACTTTTTCCTTCAAACCAATATCTCTACGTGGACTTATGCCCTGCTTCCCACCCCCACAGTTAACAAAACTTGCAATCATCCAATCCATCTATTTTTCTTTTTCTTTTTTTAATATAAGTAAACAGGATTAGTTTAAAATGGAGTTGATACGGTCTGAGACGGGGTTGATACAATTGAAAACAGTCTGAAACGGGGGGTTGATACAGTTTAACATAGTCTGATACAGTCTGAAACGGGAGTTGATACAGTTTAAAACAGTCTGATACGGTATTGAAATGCTATGATACAGTCTGAAATAGAGTTGATACAGTATGAAACGGTGTTGAAACAGTTAGCAACAGTTGAAACGGTGCAGAAACGGTTAGATACGGTGCTGTAGAAACAGTTGAAACAGTGCAGAAACAGTTGAAACGGTGCAGAAACAGTTAGATACGGTGCTGCAGAAACAGTTGAAACGGTGCAGAAACAGTTGATATGGTGCTTAAACAGGTAGATACGGTGCAGAAATAGTTGATACGGTACCGAAATAGTGAGACTCAACGAGATACATTGAGGATGGATGAGGAAAAGTGAAATTGGAGAAAATGAGAGGAGTAAAAGTGAAATTGGGGGGAAATGGTGGGAGGAAAAGTGAAATAGGGGAAATGAGAGGAGCAAAAGTGATAGTGGGGGAAATAGAAGGAAGAATGTAGGGGTTTGGTATGTTATGGAAAAATATTGCTATGTTTTTGCTATGTTTGTAATTATCTTGTGTTTTCTCTATATAGGATAATTTTACTAAAATGTTGCTATGTTTGGTAATTAAACTCTAAAACTTGTACTTTTATGTAAAAAATCATTTGCTAGCATTGAAATCTTTTGTGTTTAGCAGACCATATGAAATTTGGACCATCAGAAAATTCTCAAAGAAGACATATGAAACGAAACAATGAAATGGTCAATTACATAGACATCTCATTTAATTTGGCAGAATTACATTTTCATTAGTAGTGCATTTTATTTTGGAACTAAGAAATAGACGCCTATTAAATAAATGACGCGTTTCACACAAGATATTGATTTGTTGGAATGTAGCCCTCTATTAATAAAGATGAGAAAAAACGGGAGTTGGACTAGTTTAGACGTGATCTTATTTTTCATGTGTTTTTTCCATATCATGTTAATTTTTAGAGAATATGGAGTATTTCGATATTTAATGTTATATTTGGTGTTACAAATTTATTATTTCTTTATATCAACTTAATTTATATAAAAAAAAAGATATATGTGTGACTGCGCCAAAAACTATAGAACTTATAAAACAAAAACAAAGAAGTTTTATTCCATGATAAGCCGAAGCAAACACTTGTACGAACTAAAAGTACTAGGAATATCTTAGAAAATTCTAAGACATAAATACTAGTAATAAAAGAAGTTAACCTAATTATAGAAAATTATGTGACCAATAAGAAATTGATCAACACTTCTCTTCATGTCTTCAGTTATTCTTCTCTCCATCTTTGTCTCCTTTAGGTGGAGATGGAACTGGTGGATGCATAATTGGCCATGGATGATGGAACCATGGGAAATGGAACCATGGATGAGGAAACTTATAGCCACCAGCAGGCATGGGTGGATGAGGGAATGGCCATGGGCGATGAGGAAAACCACCAGCAGGCATTGGTGGATGAACAAATGGCCATGGATGTGGATGCAACCATGGATGAGGATGAAACCATGGATGCCACCAATCTACATCTTTATCTTGTGAAGATGAATCAGATTTTTCAGCAGTAGTTGCTATGTTCTCAGTAGCAAAACATAGGTTGAGAAGTAGGAAAATGCAAATGAGTGAAATGGCAAGGGAAGAAAATAAACTTTTCTTGGCCATGGTTAATAGGATTTTAAGAAATGTTGCACTCTAAGATGGGAAATGAAGGTAGCTATAGTGGGGTTTTTATAGGGTCGTCAAGCAAGATATTCATATGGAGTAGGATAGCTTTAGTATTTATCAAATATATGGTTTCTTGATTTATGTTGATCCTTAGTGAATATCATGCATAAACAAAATTCTTAAAATGCATGTAGTTTGAAGAAGATAAGATCAGTGATTAAATCTCTAGAGTTTGCTTTAATAGAGTCCTTTACTGCTCACATGAACTCGTGACGTGCGAGAAAAAAAATAGAGGATTTCCATATATATATCTATTCCAACTCAAATTTGAAAAAGAAAAGTTAGCAAAGGCCATCGTTAACTAAATTCAAAAAAAAAAAAAATCCCCTCTAAATTGATGTGTTAACGTCTCAATAGAAAAGTTAAATAAAACTCATCAGTATATACTGGTCAAGTTACTTGACAGAAAAGAGGGTAAAGGACCTGTCAAGTCTTTAAATAAGGATAAGGGACAAGACCAAGTCAATTTTTAATTAATTTAAGTGAGGACTGAAGAGTAGTACTTAAAAACTTGTGGGCAAAATAAATATTTTCGGATTTACAAAAACACTCCAATTTTCAAATTTTCAATCTCACTCCTTCCCACCTACTTTTACACTCTCTCTCATATTTCAAATTATTTCAAACTTAAGTCTCTCTCTTTTGTTCTTCTTCATTCTTCTAAATTTCTTTTCAATTTTATTTCATCACCATCCACGTTATTTTTTCTTTCTTGTTCTTCGTATCAATTTTATTTTTTCTTTATTATTCTCCGTTTTCTTCCTCTTCATCCCCGTTTCATTATTTTTAAGTTTTTTTTTATTCTAGTCGTTTTACACATCTTTTCGGATGTGTAAACATATTTTCTGTATGTTTATACAATTTTGGAGATGTTTTCACGACTGGAAAAGATGTGTACACGTATTATTAATATGTGTACACATCTCGTACACATATAATAATATGCGTATACATCAGACGAGATGTGTACGCATATTATTATATGTGTACACATCAGACGAGATGTGTACACATCTTAATTATATGTGTACACATCTCGACTGATGTGTACACATCCTTTTAGTGGAGTGGTGGAGGGTGGTGGGTGGTGGTGGAGGGTGGTGGGTAATAGAAGGTGGTGGTGGGTAGTGGAGGGTGGTAGGAGGTGGTAGAAGGTGGCGGTGAGTGGTGGAGAGTGGTGTTGGAATAGTGGATGGGCGGGGGAGGGGGTGATGGGGTAGGGGTCGGATGGGGGATAAGGGTCGATGGGGGTAGGTGATAAGAGGTGGGGGCTTTGTGTAAATAAAAAAATTGAGGGACTTTTAAAATATTAGTAATTAGTACTAATCTTAAAAGTGTCCCTTTTATCTATTTTTTGAGATTTGAGTCTTAAAAAACTATTTAAAGACTTAGGAGTCTCTCTCACCCAAAAATCCCAAGTTACTTTTTGTTATATTCCAATATAGGCAGAGTTACCAAACATTGTCATTTTTTCAAAACAGCAAGGCCGACTTGGCACTAATAATGTACAACATTAAGGTCTTAAAGGATAGTATGTGGCCAGAATTTTAGTTGTCACTAAAGTTATAACTTAATTCTAATAATTACGCACGAATTAGTAGTGTCGAGTTACAAGTTAGTGTGGACGTGACTAGTTTGCAAAAGGGTTTTTTACACAAATATAAAAAATTTCACCCTTAATTACAAAAAAATAGCTATATTTCTCTAATTACAATGCATAGCATTATTTTTCTAACACATTTCAATTTCACTTCCCATTTTTCCCAAACTAAATATTCTCTCACTTACTCTCTCTTTCTCCCATCACCCCACACCCACCCCAACCACCCCAACGCCATAACCCCCACCCTAACGCCATCACCACCACCCCACCACCATTACCCCCACCAACCAAGCCCAATCACCCCTCCCCCTCTTCCCCGCCTTGAACATTTAATCTGTTAGAGAAAACCTATTCATAATCCAAATCTTCTTAATATTGTAGTGTCGCTGTTATTGTTAGGGTTATTCAATGTTTTAAACAGAGATGTTTCATCAAATCCTTTCCCCCTGTTATTGGGACCATTTTCAGGTTGAAACCTTTCTCAATTTTAACTTAGGAAAGAAGTACAAGTTGCAACCGGGTTTTCTCTATGTAATGGATGGAACTACTCAGTTTCCTGCACTGATGTTTCGCTCTAGAATGTAAGAGAGCTGAGGTTTTCTTTTAAGACTATGAGTGATGTGGATGTGTTGGATGATGGTTATAAATGGAGGAAGTATGGCCAGAAAGTTGTCAAAGATACTCAATATCCCAGGTAGCTAATGTTTTAATTTCCAATATTCTTAATTTTTCTTCCATTTTCTTTTTGCTTCAAAACGTTGCTGGTCCATATCAAATTTTAGTTTGAAATATTACATATGGCAATAATCTGTAAGGGGCCTTGAATCTTCGACTGTCATTTTGAAGCTGGAGTCTTCCTTATTCTTTTTCCTTTCGGACGAATGTTGATGTGAAACGCAGTAGAAAAATGTTACTGTAACTTGGTTCTCATGAATTGATAATTTTACTGAGCTTTTGAGTCCAAGTTAGAATTTCAAACAGATCGTAATGGCAGTTGTGAAATAGTACAGTAACAACGATGCACATTTTCTCACTCTCGTTTTACTTTATACTTGAAAAGCACCATGCACATTGGCCTACCAACAACTTATATATGGCATTTACAAACAGTTGAAACGGTGCAGAAACAGTTAGAAACAGTTGAAACAGTACAGAAATAGTTAGATACGGTGCTGTAGAAACAGTTGAAACGGTGCAGAAACAATTAGATACGGTGATGCAGAAACAGTTGAAACGGTGCAGAAACAGTTAGAAACAGTTAAAATGGTGCAGAAACAGTTAGATACGGTACTGCAGAAACAGTTGAAACAGTGCAGAAACAGTTAGATACGGTGCTGCAGAAACAGTTGGATAGGGTGCTGCAGAAACAGTTGAGATACGTGAGATACAACGAGATACATCGAGGATGGGATGAGAAAAAGTGAAATTGGGGGAAATGATAGGAATAAAACTGAAATTGGGGGAAATGGTGGGAGGAAAAGTGAAATAGGGAGAAATGGGAGGAGCAAAAGTGATAGTGGGGGAAATAGGAGGAAGAATGTAAGGGTTCGGTATGTTATGGGAAAATATTGCTATATTTTGCTATATTTGTAATTAACTTGTGTTTTCCTCTGTATAAGGTTATTTTGCTAAAATATTGCTATTTTGGTAATTAAGTTTTAAAACTTGTACTTTTATGCAAAAAAATCCTTTGCAAAATGACAATATTTTGTTCTTATGTTTATTGTGCACAAAAAGAGAAGCATTTGAAAGATTTGACAATTCTAATATCAATGTGTTACTTACCTTATCTAATAAGAGAGGTTATCCAGTAAGATACATTTATCGCAAAAATGGTGTTTATTGATGATAGATATGTACCTTCTATCACAAATTGATCGTCTAATTAATTTACCGGAGTATATTCTATTTCTCAAGAGGGGATATTAAAATAGCAATGTTCTAGTGTCAACAGTCATCCGTGCGTTTTGTAAATGTTTGTGACTTGAGACTGACTGCCCTACATATTTGCATAGAATGGAGAAGACAAATTGACAATTTGGCAGAACTTAATAACATTGACATGTCTGGTTATCGATTCTCATCGATTACAAGAAAATACTCCCTATATCGGCGGAATCAGAGAACCCTTGCACGCATTAATCAAAGAACTACTCTCAGTCTGTAAAGCCCCAGATATTTCTGACATCTAATTGGGGACAGTTACGATTCAGAAGAGGAGTTTAAAAATATAGTCGTGTGTATACAAAGCTATGGTGTGATGTCAAATCGCTCGAGAATAACTTAAGTCTGAGTATTTCTTATTTTAATGAGATACAATTATATGTGTATGCGGTATAAAAATTGGGAGATGAAATTTTGATATTATAAGGAGCTATATTGAGAAGAATGTTAAAGGGGAAGCAAATTAAATTGCTAGCAAGTCAAAACGAGATTTTGCATATGTTGGTAAGTAGGACTTCTATTGGTGTAGGGACGACTTATTGTATTAAATTCATTTAAGAGCATACTTTTGGTTGCTTGTATAATTAGTCACATGAGGGCAGCATTAGTACTTACTGTCACACCCCTTTTTTCCCAACTGCTTGATTCTCGGTTAATAGCGCTTTGTGGAATTTTGATTTGATTTTCTGCGCTATTTGTTAAAGGGTTTCCATTTAAGGAAGTGACGGTGTTCAAAGGTACCAAAATATTTATTTTTACGGAGTCGCCACTTGACAAGTTCAAAGGGTGTGCCAAGTCACCAAAAGGTACCTCGGAACACCTTTTGACTCGTCAAATGCCGGCGTTTTGAGATTCGGGTAAGGCCCTCGGTTGATTCTCGGGAAGGTGTTAGGCACCCTTGAATCCTGTGCTAAGCACAGTTGCTTTATTTATCGTATTTTAGGACCTTTTAAAATATTTTGTTGTATTTTGCCCTATTATGTTAAGCCTTGAGTTAAAGTAAGCTCTGTGAAAAATAATTATTTGGTTGATTGGAGGCGTGGATAGGCCATTGTCTCAAATTCTCATTTTTTACGGTGAATGCTATAAGTTAAAAGCGTCTATTAGGTTGTAATATTACACACATTCCCTTTAAATATGCCAAAGACAACTAAGATATATTTTAAACCATGTAAAAGAAAAGTAAAGTATGTTTATGTGACTTGTTTCTATAAATTCATAGTCCTTCCTTTTAATTTTCAAAGATTGACCTTTATTTATTAAAAAAAAATAGATTTGGATAAAGAGAAGGGTCAAATTCTAAACTGGGCCAGATTACTTCTGCAAAGTTTTGTATTTGAGTCCACGGTTTGTTAACAGAATTTGCACATTAAAGTGGACTGCACTGAATGTCCTATTTGTCTACTAGTTCCAGATCTGGCCAAACTTACACCAAAGCTTGTATAAATACTAAAAAAAAAATTTGCTCACTTCAACTACAGAACAGGGCGTGACTGGTTTCTTTTCGACGGGCCTCTTCAACTCTAATCTATTTAAGAAATAGCCTCAACCAATTCTTTTAAACAAATATGGTTATCCTTAAAGAAATTATTTCAGATTTGGTCACATTTTGCAAATACTAGGCAAAGCCACTTACGGTCACACTTTAATATTTGCATTGATGTTCCTTGTTTTACACTTTTGCACAAATGTTCTAGCTTTGCATATTAAAGAAATTTACACCAACATCCTACACAAGATTTAACATGCATAACAACTATATTTAAGCTTAAATCATTAATCCATGCATCAATATGGCTCTTAAACATGGCTGAAATTTATATAAAATAACATGAAGGTGAAAATTTACCTAGTGTAGATAAACCTTCAAAGCAAACAACAAATGAAAAGGCCCCAACCTAGCAGCTTAAAATCAACAGCAGCAAACGGCCACACACCGCAACAAGCAATGATCCAGCAGCCAACTCCTTAAAATACTCTACAACTTGACCTCTAACTCTAACCTTTCACTTAATGCTTGCTCTGATTTTAGTATTCCTCTATATTCAACTCTCAGATCTTTCTCTTCTTTTTTTTCTTACTATTTTTCTTTTACTCTAAAGTATTCTCATTCAAAGCTACCAAGTGTGGTAGTTGTCCAGAATTAATGTTCTGCTGTGTATGCAGTTAATCTTCTCTGCTTTAATGTTCTGTCTCTCCCCCCCCCCCCTCCCTTAAAGAGAGTGAGAAGGCTCTCCAAAAATAGGGGGAAGTGGGTGTGCTCTTGAGTAGAAGTACACAGCCATGTGCCCCTCAACCCTTAGATTTCAGGCCATTATTTCATTTGCATGCAAGGCTGGTACCAGACCAAAAAAAAGAGGGCAGAACTCTGCTGCCACCCTTGTACTTCCTTGACTCAACCTTTGACATCATCAGGCCTATGTCATTCCAACTATCTAAGCAAATCAAACCATCATGACCAAACTAAATTGAAAATTTCAGATTGGAATATCTCCCAGGTAGCAACAGACCTTGCCAAGTCTCAACAGATCAGTTGGTCTACAAGATCCTATTTCTCAACTAAACAAAATTCTCAGTTAATTAACAAATCAAACTAAGCTAACTATGACTAATTAATTATGCAATTCAACTACTAATTAACTAGAATATACAGTAACATAATTTAACTAAGCCAGATTATGCTAAAATACTGATTTCATAGCAAGATTCAAACAATTTTGGACTAAACAAGATAGAATCACATTGCAAACTCAAACCAACATTCAATTGAAGGGATGCGAAGCATACAGAACCAGGAACATACATACACACTTGCCTACTTGAAACAAGGATCGATCACAGCATACATGCTTAAACTCATGAGACTGGACATTTGAACAACCAACCAATGCATAGATCAAAGCACACAGCCAAACCGAAACTAGGATCAAACAAACTAATATAAAACAGTTACGAATGAGACAGATTATCAAACAAATAATCGCTTCATGTCTTGATTCGATGGAAGTAAACATGTGCTCACCCTATAAGATCTACACACGATGTTCTTTACGGGAGACCACAAATAAGGACACTGATCATCAATCAACATCTGCTCATCATTTACTGAATTTTTCAATTGGACAACAATGTGGGAATTAATTTCATTTCAAATACTACACTAAAAGATGGCTTCCTAACAATACACCATAACAAAGAAAGAAAGCGCTGAAGCTACCAGACCAAACTGCAAGCATCATAGGCAGAGTTACCACCGCTGCCTAGCCATCATTGTTGTTGCATCAACACCATCATCGTAACATCGCAGTCCATCGCCATCGCTTTATCGAAGCTCCAATCGACAACAAACTGCCTCGCTTGTAGTCACCGTTCTATCAGCCGCGCAACAGCGTGTCCAAGTCAATCAGCACCACCATTTCCTAAAGCCAAACTATTATCACACACGCACACGCACACCACCACCAACTGCTTCAACGACTAGCTTCACCCGTGTGCCAAATTCAACGTCGACGCCATAGCCAAATGCTTCGACACATCCCAAACAACTTCACTACTAGTATCGCTACGCTCTTGCTACAGACATCACGCCACGGCTAAGCCCTCGTCGCAGCCGTATTCACGAGCCAAGCATCACCCCACGCCAATACCAAAACGTCACAGTCTTCCCATCTCTGTTACACCATTTCAGCAATACCCAAACGTCGCTAACATTTAAACACCCCTTACTGCTTCCAGAATTAACCAACTAAGCAGCCTCACCACCTTACGCCCTGTTGCAGCACCCTAATCATCGCCACCGATGTCGACTTATCACCACTATCATCCTAGTATTATCCCGATATACCATAAACATTTGAATCCATATTTTCTTGTTCTAATTGGGATCGTTTCAACTAGAAAAAGAAAAGAATGGATGGAAAAACCGAGAGAAATAGAGGAAAGCAAAACCAAAGCAAAGCCGTCGTCCCATTTTGACCGGAAGAAAGGGGTTCCCTTGTAATCGAGTTCCAGAAACGGAATGGGGAAGAGAAAACAAAGCTAAACAATGTAATACTCACCGGAAAAGTGTTGCCAGATTTTAAGAAGCTCGATCTAGATCAAACCACTTGGAATTTGGCAAAAATAGCTATGGAAACGGAAAGAGGAGATGAAATCGAGTTGAATGGTATATTTTTTGTATTTTTTTCGGTGGCCGGCCGGCGGTGGTCGACAGTGACCGACCGGCGGTGCTGCGATGGAGCTGCGGTGGAGGCGATTTCCGGCGGGTTTAGAAAAATTGGCAAGAGCTTTGCCTCTTTTGTGATTTTGTCTAAAATGCCAAAAATGGCAATAAAAATTCTTATATACAAAGGATATGGGCCGGACTTGTATGGGAATTGGGCTGGGTTAAATTACAAATGGGCTGCACTTATTTTCTCTTTTATCTTTCTAATGGCCTATTAAACTTGATCCAATTCCAAATTATACACACAAATATCTTTATTAACCACACAAAATTAAAACAAAACAAATGAATGCGATATCAAGTGATACACTAATCGCATCATGCTCCATTATGGTATTTTCTCTTAAGTAATTAGTTAAAAATGGCTAAAACAAATTGACAAAAATTCCTGAAAATTGACAAAAATTCTAGACAAATTAGCACATTATTTTGAGCAATTATCCGAATGCATGCCAAAATTAGGTGATTACAGCTGCCCCTCTTTGTTCGGGAACATGAAGAGTTTTCGGACAAAGACGTAATCGACGACTAATTTTGGCTTTTCGGTTCTAGCCGAGAGCATGCTTTTCAAAATTGTGACCGTACCTTGAACTTTCGGTTCTAACCAAGAACAAGGCTACCTACATATCCCCGGGCAAAGGAATCAGGTCAGTGTAGTTCCTCACGTGCGGTAGCTGGGAGTACCGCATTTGGACAAACACTGGACTCTTCTAGACTAACACTAAGCACTCTCTAGATATACACAGACTAACTCTAGACACTTTCAGAACTAAGTGGGGCTGACTCGACGCTCCTAGACTTACCCGGACTGACACAAAACACTTTTGACACACTAGAGTTGTTGCTGCTAGTCACTGTCGCTGGTTGCTGGCTAGCTGGCTGGTGGTCACTGCTTTACAAAGTAAAAATGAAAATACAACATTAATTTGAAATGTAAAATTACAATTCCTAAGCTAACTTCTTCATGCTTCCTGAGATGGGCTTCTTGGTTCTTGCTCCCCTCATTTGTTGAAAATAAAGCCACCGCTCTTGGTTTAGGTGGGTCTTGCTCTTGCAGAAATAGATTCCCTCGTTCTTCAGGTGGGCGCCTAGACTTCTTCAAATGTATTCCCTCATTCTCCAGGTGGGTGCCTCGACTTTCTGAAAACTACTCCCTCATTCTTCAGGTGAGCGCCTAGAGTTCTTGAAATATATTCCCTCATTCTTCAGGTGGGCGCCTAGAGTTCTTGAAATGAATTCCCTCATTCTTCAGATGAGAGCCTTGAGTTCTTGAAATGAATTCCCTCATTCTTCAGGTGGGTGCCTCGACTTCTTGAAGTAACTTCCCTCATTGTTCAGGTGGGCGTCTTGAGTTCTTGAAGTATATTCCCTCATTCTTCAGGTGGGTGCCTAGAGTTCTTGAAATGAATTCCCGCGTTCTTCAGGTGGGCGCCTGGAGTTCTCTCACATTCCAAATTTGTTTTCCTTATTTTCCTTTCTTTTCCTATTTTCTTTCCATTTCTCCGTATTCCATTTTGCTCCCTTGTTGGTCTTTAATGGTGCAAATTCTCGATGTGTCATTCTTGCTATCGAGATGTGATGTTGGCTTCCATTATCCAGGCGGGTCCTGACTGTGCTCTGCTACAACTGCAAAACAGGTAAACAATTTTTTGCAAAACTTTCTTTTGCTCGTTTTGATGTTATTTTGACTGAGAGTCGAAAATGGAAAAGATTCTGGACAAAGGACTCTGGACAAGAGATGTCCTTTAGAACATGAAAATGAACTTATCTGGAGGCAAAAACGATGATGACCCCCAATAGACATGACATGTATCTTGGCCTCGAACCCTGATCCATTCACAAACAGCTCTTCCTCGACCTCTCCCTCAATTCGAACATTCAGAAATAACTACTTGCCAAGCCCAGCTTGATGACAAATATAACATCTCTCATTCGGCTAGTGGTGCCCCATTTGGGGTTTTCACCAATTAACCTCTCTCTTTGTTCTTTTATCTCACTGTTTGTCATGCGGCGCCCTTTCAGGTTTTCACCGGCAAGACTTCATTTCTTTCATTTCATTTCTTTTTTTTTTCTTTCTTTTCTCTTTTTCTTCACTCTTTGATGATAATGTCTTGGGTGCTTTGAGCCTCTTCCTGATTTCGAGACCAAAATGCCAAACGTCTCATGAACATGTGAAAAGAATGTAAGAATAATAGAAGTTTGTTTTTATTTTATTGACAAATAAAATAAAAACAAACTTCTACCCCAGTTTAGCAGAAACTGCGGATTTGGATTTTCTTTGAATTTGGCCGCAAACTTGGAGGCAAGTTTTGCGTCGATGTGAGATAGGGAAAAAAGGAACTTTCCCCTAATATGAAGCTAAGGAATATTTAGAACTTTTACTGATATGACCGCACCTGAATGGTTGCCTACGTATCCTTTTGAGAGGAATCAGGTCAGACGTAGCTCTAGCAACTTAATGCCAAAATTTGTTGTTTTGAATCTTTCTTTCATTCATTTCATTTCATTACAATTACAGGATTCCCAATAAGGGTTCACAAAAGCGATACAAAGCCAAAGGCTAACAAAGGGATACATTATCTGGGTAAGGGAAACAAAGACTTCCGTTATCCCAATCCAAGAACATCAAATGTAGTACCTCGTCACTGCATCAGCATTAAGAATCATTTCAGCTATCTTGACTTCGATGTCTGTCAAGAATAGAGCACCGTTGGGCAACACCTTCTTCACCACATACGGTCCTTGCCAATTTGGAGCAAACTTGCCATTTGCTTCTTCCTGATGTGGAAAAATGCGCTTCAAGACCAACTGACCTTCACTGAACTTGCGTTGGCGCACCTTCTTGTTGTAAGCTTTAGCCATTCTCTTCTGATATAGTTGACCATAACATACTGCATTTAGACTTTTCTCGTCAATCAAAGCCAATTGTTCCAAACGGGATTTGACCCATTCAGTGTCCTCGATCTCAGCTTCAATAATGATTCTCAAGGATGGTATTTCGACTTCTGCCGGAATCACCGCTTCGGTCCCGTACACCAGTTCATATGGGGTCGTGCCTATTGAGGTGCGCACAGTTGTTCGATAACCCAGAAGAGCAAACGGCAACTTCTCATGCCAATCTCGAGATCCTTCCACCATTTTTTGAAGGATCTTCTTGATGTTCTTGTTTGCAGCTTCGACCGTGCCATTTGCTTTTAGCCGGTATGGTGTGGAATTTCTGCGTACAATTTTGAACCTTTCACATACCTCCCTCATCAGATGACTATTCAGATTAGCCCCATTGTCAGTGATGATGGTATTGGGAATACCGAATCGGCAAATGATGTTTGAGTGAACAAAGCCGACCACAGCTTTCTTAGTTACTGACTTGAATGTCGATGCTTCCACCCACTTGGTAAAATAATCAATGGCGACCAAGATGAATCTATGCCCGTTCGACGCCTTTGGTTCTATTGGGCCAATGACATCCATTCCCCATGCAGCGAAAGGCCAAGGAGTGGACATCGTGTGGAGCTCTAAGGGAGGCGAATGTATCAAATCGCCGTGTACTTGACATTGGTGGCATTTTCGCACAAAACCTATGCAATCTCGCTCCATGGTGAGCCAGAAATAACCTGCTCTTAAGATCTTCTTGGCTAGCACATAGTCATTCATGTGTGCCCCATAGATTCCAGAATTCACCTTGTTAAGAATTCTTGAGGCTTCTTGTGCGTCTACACATCTCAACAGTCCCAGATCTGGCGTTCTCTTGTACAGTATCCCTCCGCTCAGAAAGAAACGATTTGCAAGACGACGGAGGGTTCTTTTCTGATTGCTCTCAGCTAGTGCCGGGTACTCTCCATTCTTGATGTAGTTTTTGATATCCAGGTACCATGGCTCACCATCAAGTTCTTCTTCAACCATGTTGCAATAAGCATGTTGATCCCTAACTTGAATCTCGAGAGGAACAATATGAGTTTGGTCAGGATGACTAAGCATGGATGCTAATATAGCCAAAGCGTTAGCCAACTCATTGTGCATTCTTGGGATGTGCCTAAACTCAATAGAATCAAATCTTCGGCAAAGATCTTCCAGATACTGCTTATACATGATGCATTTTACATCTCGAGTTTCCCATTCACCCTTGATTTGATGTACTAGTAGGTCGAAATCTCCGAGCACTAGCAGTTCTTTGATGTCCATATCTATCGCCATGCGTAGACCCATGATGCAAGCTTCATATTCTGCCGTGTTATTGGTACACCAGAAACGAAGTTGCGCAGCCGCCGGATAATAATGACCCATCGGGGATATGAGAACAGCCCCGATACCATCGCCTTTGGAGTTAGAGGCCCCATCAAAATAAAGCTTCCAATAATGACCATCTTCTGAAGTCAACTCCTCAATTATGCCAACCTCTTCATCTGGAAAGTATGTCTTGAGAGGTTCATACTCATCATCCACTGGATTCTCGGCCAAATGATCGGCCAAAGCCTGGGCTTTCATTGCAGTCCGGGTGACATAGACTATGTCAAACTTTGTGAGTAACATTTGCCACTTGGCGAGCCTTCCCGTTGGCATTGGCTTCTGGAAGATATACTTCAGTGGGTCCATCCGGGATATGAGATAAGTAGTGTATGACAACAAATAATGCCTCAGCTTCTATGCTACCCAAGTGAGGGCACAACACGTTCTTTCTAACAAAGTGTACTTGACCTCATAATCCGTGAACTTCTTGCTCATGTAGTAGATGGCTTGCTCTTTCTTGCCTGTGGCATCATGCTGCACCAGTACACATCCAAATAAATTATCCATCACTGATAAATAGAGGAACAAAGGTCGGCCTGGCTCGGGTGGGACCAACACAGGTGGATTTGACAAGTATTGCTTGATTTGGTCAAAAGCCGATTGGAATTCCTCGGTCCACTTGACTGCAGCATCTTTCTTTAGCAGCTTAAAGATTGGTTCACAAGTTGTAGTGAGTTGAGCGATAAACCTACTGATGTAGTTCAATCTTCCGAGGAAACTCATGACTTCTTTCTTGTTCTTTGGCGGAGGCAACTCTTGTATAGCTTTGATCTTTGTAGGGTCTAACTCAATGCCCCGTCTGCTGACAATGAAACCCAACAACTTTCCAGCTGGAACGCCGAATGCACATTTAGCCGGATTCAACTTCAAATTGTATCTTCTAAGCCTTTCAAAGAATTTCTTGAGGTCTTTAACATGATCCTCTGCTGTTCTTGATTTGATTATCACATCATCCACATAGACCTCAATTTCTTTGTGCATCATATCGTGAAAGACGGTTGTCATGGCTCTCATGTACGTTGCCCCAGCATTCTTCAAACCGAACGGCATGACCCTATAACAAAAGGTTCCCCAAGGCGTGGTGAATGCCGTCTTTTCTGCATCATCTTCGTCCATCAGGATCTGGTGATATCCGGCATAGTAATCCACGAAAGACTGAATCTCGTGTTTGGCACAATTGTCTCTGAGAATGTGAATATTAGGCAAAGGGAAATTATCCTTGGGACTGGCCTTGTTCAAATCTCGATAGTCAACACAAATTCTTGTCTTCCCATCTTTCTTCGGCACCGGCACAACATTGGCCAACCAAGTGGAATACTGAAGAGATTGTATCACCTTCGCAGATAGCTGCTTGATGATTTCCTCATGGATTTTCTTGCTCATATCTGTCTTGAATTTTCTCCGCAGTTGTTTGACTGGAGGAAAACCAGGATTGATCGGTAACTTGTGAACCACCAAATCTGTGCTCAAACCGGGCATGTCATCATATGACCAAGCAAACACGTCTCTATAGTTAAACAAAACTTGGACTATGTCATTTTTCACTTTCGGTAGAGCGTGCATGCTTATCTTAGTTTCCCTAACATCATCGGGACTTCCCAAATTTATATTTTCTGTGTCATCTAGATTGGGCTTGGGCTTATTTTCAAATTGTTCTAACTCTCCACTTATTTCACTCTCGGCCCCCTCTTCATCATATCCTTCCTCAAAACCTCCTTCATTATCACTCCCTTCCATGTCATCTACTTCCTCAATTGTCTCTTCATAATCATCCCACCCCTATCATGCACTTCCTCAATTTTTGGTTGATTCATTGAGACCAAGTTAAACTGTGTGATTAGATCAGGGCGTGATTTCAGCATGCATGTCATGTTATTAAGGCCATCAGAAACATAGCTACAGAAAGAAATGAAAAATAAAAATTAGGAAAATAAAGAGACAAGATATAGAGACAAGAAACTGGTCTTGCTTTTCATTGAATTTGAAAGACAAAAGGGTTTGACATCATAACGAGCAAAATAAATATACTTGGATTACAACCCTTAGAATAACCAAGTATACAGAAAGGATAACAAAAACTTGCTACCAATAGCCCCTCCTAGTGGGGAGAGGCATGGATTCCCAATTGTTCAGCTTCACATCAGCGCCAATGTCTTGGATTTGTGCATTGCTAGGTCCTTCGCCAGTTTGCACCATGTTAATGCCAAAGACGTGTCTCATGTCTGACAGTAGCTTCTTCTGTTCTTCAGTCTCCTCAACATTTTTGGAAATAGACTTGCCCCCATTGGACCTCGTGAAAGATTGAGCGAGGCAAGGGACAAGCTTCTCTAGAGACCATTCTTGTTTCTTCATCTTCCTAGCTCTTGCTCTGTCTGCAGCTGTAGGATTGTATCCCAGACCCCAGGTACCTCGAATGCCAAGTGGACTAATTGGACGTGACATTCCTTGTAGTGATGCTCCGAGACCTTTCCCGGGTTTGAAACCATGCTTCAGCATTTCCGTAGCCATCATAACTGCTGCTTCTGACAATCTTACTTGGGGCAAAGGCTTGCCTTCAGGGACCTCATCTACATGGACTGCTTCAAAGGCTTGGTACATCAGTGTTGTGCTATCATTGGTGACCTCAATGACTGGAATGGACGGATCCTTGTAGATTGACAAATCTCCCTCTCCGTGTACCATGATCATCTCACGATCCCATTCAAACTTGACAGTCTGGTGTAAAGTCGACGGTACTGCGCCCGCCATATGAATCCAGGGCCTTCCCAATAGTATATTGTAAGACGAATCCATATCGAGGACTTGGAAATTAATAGCAAAGTCCACAGGCCCAATTGTCAATGTCAGCTCGATCTCACCAATTGACTGTCTTTTTTCTCCATCAAAAGCAGGGATACTCATAGTATTGGTTCGAATTCTGTCCACGTTGGTTTTCAATCTTTTCAAAGTAGACAATGGACAGATGTTCAGACCAGACCCACCGTCAACCAGCACTCTTGTGACGTAAGAGTTGTCGCACTTAACAGTCAGATGCAGAGCTTTTTGTGGCATGTGCCTTCCATAGGCAATTCTTCATCAGTGAAGGTGATCCTGTTGACTTCAAAGATACGACCAGCAATTGCCTCCAAATTTCCAACAGTCATTTTTTCAGATACATGAGCTACATTCAGGATTTTCAACAAAGCATGACGGTGCGCTTCAGAATGCATCAGCAGGAACAACAAAGAAATTTGAGCAGAGGTCTTCCTCAGCTGCTCCACAATAGAGTAATCTTGCACTTTCATCTTCTTCAGAAACTCTTCTGCCTCTTTCTCCGTGACAGGTTCCTTGATGGGACCCTGATTTTCTCTAGCTTGCTTTGCTTTTCTTAACTCTTCCGGGGTAAAACACCGCCCAGAACGAGTTAGACCGCCCATTTGTGTTGTTTCTGCCACAACCTCTTTTCCCTTGTATGTCACCACTGCCTTGTCATAATTCCACGGGACTGCATTAGTGTTTTTCACGGGAATCTGAGGTGCGCTCTTTATGACAATGGGCTCAAACAGCTTGTTCTGATCATCTTCACGGGTGCCCTTTTGATAACCAACTTTGGTTTGGTAGCATGGTCTGATTCCCTTTTATTTCTGTTGGTTTTTTGGATCACCAACTTTGGTTTCTCAATCTCCTCTTCCTTTTTCTCAACGGCCTATTTTAACATCAACACTGGTTTGTTTGGCTGGATAGATGGCTTTGTTATCCCAGACACTACAACAGAACTTGTCTTTGAAGTGATATGTATCTTTTCTACCCCAATTGTTATGGCATCGACTGACACTATTGGCATTGCAGATTCATCTTCAAATCCCCCTTCGCATATACCCACCACGTGTACATCGTGACTGGCAAAGGATTGCGATTAATGTTCGGCGTTTCTACATCTTCAATCACAATTTAGTTGTTGTCAATCAGATCTTGCACCGCTCTTTTGAGATAATAGCAATTTTCCGTATCATGCCCTGGTGCGCCCGAGTGGTAATCACAATGCCGAGAGTAGTCCACTTTCCCAATAGGATTCATGTTTCCTTGAATTGGCTTTATCATGTTCAAGGCTTGCAATTTCTCAAAGATACTGGTGTAAGATTCTCCAATTGGTGTGAATTCTCTCTTTTTCTCTTTTCGAGCCTTTTTGAATTCAGCTCTTGGACGAAAGCTTGAGGGACCTCTTGGTCGGTAGGCAGGGTTAGGTGGAGCCTGATAATGATTATGTGGAGCTTGGTGAATGGGATATGTAGGCTGTGGGGCTGGTGCGCGCCATTGCGGATAAGATGTTGGGGCATATGGCTGCGCAGCGTGTACAGAGTATTGGGGTGGAGGTATGGAGTATTGCACATTCTGTGGTGGGTAGTAGTGTTGTGAAGGGGGTGTTTGTGGAGCTTGGTATGAATTAGGTTGACTGTATCGCTCATCGTTCCACCTTCGTGGACCCGACCCTACCATGGCCACATATTCTTTCTTCTTCTAACCAAACCCTGCTGCCCCGGTCTGCACAGCCTGTGTGGTCGCCTTCAATGCAGTCTGGCTCACAATCTTGCCAGCTTTGACTCCTCTCTCAATCATTTTCCCATCTTGATGACTTCACTAAACGGTTTCCCAAAGGCGGCGATCAATGAACCATAGAACGCCTCATCTTGCGCCTCAACGAACAAACGGACCATGTCATCGTCCGGTATTGCGGGGCTCACTCGAGCAGACTGCTCGCGCCATCTAAGGCCATACTCCCTAAAACTTTCACTTGGCTTCTTTTTTATCGCATACAGAGAGGATCGATCTGGCAAAACTTCAATATGGTACTTGTACTGGTCGTAGAATGCCTGCGCCATATCATCAAATGCCAACCATTTAGTTATATCTTGCCTCATGAACCATTCAGCAGCTGTGCCCCCCAAGCTTTCAGAAAAGTACGCTATCAACAACTTGTCTTTCTTGACCCCTCTCATTTTGTTGCAGTAGGTCTTTATATGAACTCTTGGATCTCCTTGCCCGGTGTATAGATCAAACTTTGGCACTATGAACCCATCTAGCAATTGCAATTCAGGGTAGGGGCAAAGATCCTTGAAAGAAGTGTTGTTATGATCTCCATATCCCTGAATGGTCCTTACTGCTTGTTCTAGGCCTCTCACTTTTCGCAGAACCTCGCTCTCATCAAGCTTTCCTGATCGATCAACCTCAACTTGAGACTCGCGATGGAACCCCTGATCATATGAGTCACTGTGTCAGAAATTGGGTTCATGGTGCTGATCATAATGATGATCCCCAGCCTGGAGATGTGGTTCGCTGTTGGACTTGGCCATAGCAGGCCTAGCTGGGCCCCGAAAAATTGGAACCTGTGGGAGAGGTGGGCCATACTGTCCCTGTGGTGGGGGTGGACCATACTGCCCCTGTGGTGGATGTTGTCCATACTGCCCCTGGGGTGGAGGTGGTGGGGGCGGCGCATGAGGGCGCACTTCAGCTTCTTTTGTTGGACCATGACTAGTGCCAAAACCAGGGAGATAGGTCGGATCCTCGACCGCCGTAGATGTGCCTGGTGCTCGCTGGCTAGCTGTTGGCACAAGCCCTTCCAGGAGGTTTGGCATGGGAGGAGGTGCCCGTCCCGTGGTTATCGCATGATGCATGTCTACCAGGAATTGCTTCAGAGTCAGGGCCTCTTCTGTCGTCCTATCATTTTCTTCGGAACCGGCATCAGATTTGTCTCCTTCAGTGGCCATGTTACCAAGTGGAATTTCAAGTCCCTTTGAGTTAGTTGTGTAAGAGTGGGGTAATGTCAGAGCGCTGCACCAAATCACTGGTAATCTATTCTTGTCTGCAAGCAAAGCAGGTTAGGAAACACCATATTTTATGAGCAAAGCGTGCCTACAAGCCTAAGGTCGTTATGCCTCATCCCGAATCAAGACAAAGCGGATCCTTATTTTCTTTTCCTTCTTCTCTCTTTTTCTTTTGTTCTTCCATTTTTCCTCTTCTTTTTTTTATTATATTTCTCTCTCTCTCTCTCTCTCTCTCTCTTTCATTTATTTTTTTTTCATTTTTTTCAAATGTAAGAGAGGTCCAAAATCAGATTGAAAAATGCATTAAAGAAAATAAAGAGACACAATTTTGGATTTTCTGATTTCCCTTTCATAAATGCCGAAATAGTACAATACTACAATAACCGGCTCTCCGACAACATGGGGGCAATAGTAGTATTCCTAAAAATTAAAACAAACAAACAAACTAGACAAATGTTCGAAATAGAAATACTAATACATAATGAAAAGCTACAACATGTCCAAGATGCTAAGTAAATGACAAAAGGCAATTAGCTGCATCATCTCAGCTCATATATATTTGCTAAGGCATCCCGGGCTCTGCCTCAGCTGGCTCCTCTGGATCTCACTCAAAATGGCTCATCAAGATCCTCCTTTGGATCAAACTCAGGTGGCTCCTCGGGATCCTCCTCGGGTGGCTCCTCGGGATCTACTGGTGGACCTTCCACTAAGGTAAGACGCAATTCGTACAGATCTGCCGCAACTCTGGTGACAAAGGGAAGCACATGTGGAAGAAGGTCCTATGTGGGCAGTCTCCTACAGTCACCGATAGCCTGTGCAACATACATAGCAGAGTCATAAACCTACCGATAAGCTACGCTGATCGTCTGTCCTGCAGCCTGTATATCCCCAAGTCGGTCCTGTGCTAGACTTCTGAGCTGTTCTTCCTACTCCAATACACTGTCAAGTCGAGCTCGAGCATCCATGGCATCCTGATGATGATAATCCTCCCTTCTCCTGCTCTCGGCTAAAGCTACCCTATCGGCATCCCTCGCTGCCAATGCCTCAGAGTGCAATTCACGGAGTCGTCTGACTGTATCTAGGTGCTAATGTGCCAAACCCTCACTCTCAAACTGGGCGGCTCGAGCGGCATCCCTCTCCGCGCGAAGACGGTGGACCAAAGCCGAGTACTCCTTCTCAACATCTACTCTGTGCATCGCCATCCTCACCTCTATCTTGCACTCCTCGTCATAGGGTCCTTTGATCGGCTTTGTAGGCAGGGCTACAAAAAACATGTTGCCGACCATACTAGAAAACATACTCAGGGGGGCCATGCCCCTGTATCGATCCGAGATCTGTGTGGTATGGGGCATACTCTTCATATTTTCCAGAGATCGCACCACTGCGTAGCTTCAGGGAACTCAAAAGTAATAGGCTCGAAGGAGTACCTACTCACGTCCTCAACCCTTGGGACATCCTGAACACGCCCTAACTGTCGCAGCACACGTGTAGGGCAATAAGGCTCAGTACCTCTATGACCAAAAATTACAAGAAATGGATGGTTCCTGCTATCATAATCGACACAACCATAAACTACCTCTCCCGAAGGGAACCAGCTAACCTGCCGCCGGATGCTCTCTGAAGTAAGTGCCTCCACATACTGTGTCCAATCATCTACACTCACCGATAAGACAACATCTCTAATGCGCCAGTGATAGGTGCCCAAATGACATTTGGGCGCATCGAGGAGTAGTGCAGGGTCAGAACGCCCCAGTAAGTGCTCGATGAACCAAACCTGTAACATCAGGTTGCAACCCTCAAAAAATCGGTCCTTTCTCTCTTTGCATCGGGTCAAAACACGGTAGATACTACCTAGAATCATGGGCACAGTAGTGACATCTCGCAATCCTCCAAATAAAGCTTTCATCACCCAGCTGAGATGGATAGATATTTGTCCATTTCCCGACGGAAAGGCCATAGTACCTAAGAAAGCGAGAACAAATGCATTTGCCCTGAATGTAAGCCACTACTTATGCCCCCATTTGAGGTCTAACTCTGGTAGATATGTCGTGTAACCGTCAGCCTTCCCGTAACGAGCAAAAAGATAGTCCAAACTGATAAATCCTGATGATACATCAATTTGTGTATCCTGGCGCAGATGCATGTATGTCAAGAACTCCTCCCTACGTACAAATCGAGGCACTATGCACTGCTTGCCCAACTCTTTCTTAATTAATCTTGCAATCTCCTCTAATGTAGGGGTCATCTCGAAACCATGGAATACAAAGGTGTTTTGAGACGGCTCCCAATGCTGAATCAAGACATTAATTAGTTCCCGGCGCAGGGGAAACCTGGGTCTCAAAAGATGCGACATCTCACCCATCCTACCATTGACATTCATCCGGTTTGAATCGTTCATATTATACCACCAGTTCCTCAAATCGAGAGGTGCCTCATCAACCATCCTAATGGCTGGTGGCGTAGAACCCTCGGGAAATTTCCTCTTCCCTACTCTAGACGACGATGCAGCCATGTCACCTATTTTTTGTTAAAAAATAAATTAGGACTATGCAAACTTGGACAAATTGTAGAATAATTTGAAAAGGGGCGGGTCAAACCCAACAAAATATTTACACAATTGACTAGCCCAGACAATAATAATAACAAAAATTCATTCATCATTTTTTTTTTTGAAAAATTTGCCGTTATAACGACTCTAAATATACCTGCCGATACTCTATCTTATTTTTTCTCTTTTTTTTTTTAAAAAATAAAATTGGCTACGACAATGACACAAAAATCCGGATTGAATTTACATGAACTTGGTCATTATAACGGCATGAGAAATTGACTCAAAAAATTTTGTCAATGAAAGAGTGACAAAATAAAACAATTACTAAAATTTCCTTTAAAAAAAATCTGAAATTTCCCCTCTTAAAAAAAACAACCTCCTTTTCCCTCATTTTCTTTTCTTTTATCCTTTTTTTTATTCCTTTTTTTAAAAAAAAAAATAAATCCGCTTTCCTCGACTAACGGTCAGCATAACGCCTTTCTAAATGCAACACATAGCATGTTTCGAGGCCCACTTGAACAGAAGGAGTCTGCCTAGACAGGCACAGTACTTGGGGTACCGTACCTCACTAAATCCAATGATATGCAGATAATTCGGCCTAAACTGGAGCGGGTCAAACTCTAGGTGACTCAATGGGTTTATGATCTAATGATTCAGACATTTGGAAGTGCCTCGGGGGTACCGATCGACAACGTCTAACGGCCTAACCCAACGCACCTCCTCCTAAAATAGGGTTAACTTTTTGCGCCTGAAGACACGACAGAAAATTCCAGCCGACAAAGCGAAACTGGCGTGCATGTGTGCAGTGTTTCAGAAGACTCAGAGGTGTACGAGAGAAGACAATTGTGTATATTTACAATTCAAATAAAATCAAAACAGTAACATTCAAGGTTTTTCATATGATCACGGCGACATAACAACAAAATAATTTAAAAAGCCAAAAAGCGATAATTTATTAAGCCTGAGGTTCTCAGTTTTCACTTTTTTCCCCCAGCGGAGTCGCCAAGGCTGTCACACCCCTTTTTTCCCAACCGCTTGATTCTCGGTTAATAGCGCTTTGTGGAATTTTGATTTGATTTTCTGCGCTATTTGTTAAAGGGTTTTCATTTAAGGAAGTGACGGTGTTCAAAGGTACCAAAATATTTATTTTTACGGAGTCGCTACTTGACAAGTTCAAAGGGTGTGCCAAGTCACCAAAAGGTACCTCGGAACACCTTTTGACTCGTCAAAGGCCTGCGTTTTGAGATTCGGGTAAGGATCTCGGTTGATTCTCGGGAAGGTGTTAGGCACCCTTGAATCCTGTGCTAAGCACAGTTGCTTTATTTATCGCATTTTAGGACCTTTTAAAATATTTTGTTGTATTTTGCCCTATTATGTTAAGCCTTGAGTTAAAGTAAGCTCTGTGAAAAATAATTATTTGGTTGATTGGAGGCGTGGATAGGCCATTGTCTCAAGTTCTCATTTTTTTACGGTGAATGCTATAAGTTAAAAGCGTCTATTAGGTTGTAATATTACACACATTCCCTTTAAATATGCCAAAGACAACTAAGATATATTTTAAACCATGTAAAAGAAAAGTAAAGTATGTTTATGTGACTTGTTTCTATAAATTCATAGTCCTTCCTTTTAATTTTCAAAGATTGACCTTTATTTATTAAAAAAAATAGATTTGGATAAAGAGAAGAGTCAAATTCTAAACTAGGCCAGATTACTTCTGCAAAGTTTTGTATTTGAGTCCACGGTTTGTTAACAGAATTTGCACATTAAAGTGGACTGCACTGAATGTCCTATTTGTCTACTAGTTCCAGATCTGGCCAAACTTACACCAAAGCTTGTATAAATACTAAAAAAAAATTTGCTCACTTCAACTACAGAACAGGGCGTGACTGGTTTCTTTTCGAAGGGCCTCTTTAACTCTAATCTATTTAAGAGATAGCCTCAACCAATTCTTTTAAACAAATATGGTTATCGTTAAAGAAATTATTTCAGATTTGGTCACATTTTGCAAATACTAGGCAAAGCCACTTACGGTCACACTTTAATATTTGCATTGATGTTCCTTGTTTTACACTTTTGCACAAATGTTCTAGCTTTCCATATTAAAGAAATTTACACCAACATCCTACACAAGATTTAACATGCATAACAACTATATTTAAGCTTAAATCATTAATCCATGCATCAATATGGCTCTTAAATATGGCTGAAATTTATATAAAATAACATGAAGGTGAAAATTTACCTAGTGTAGATAAACCTTCAAAACAAACAACAAATGCAAAGGCCCCAACCTAGCAGCTTAAAATCAACAGCAGCAAACGGCCACACACCGCAACAAGCAATGATCCAGCAGCCAACTCCTTAAAATACTCCACAACTTGACCTCTAACTCTAACCTTTCACTTAATGCTTGCTCTGATTTTAGTATTCCTCTATATTCAACTCTCAGATCTTTCTCTTCTTTTTTTTTTTTACTATTTTTCTTTTACTCTAAAGTATTCTCATTCAAAACTACCAAGTGTGGTAGTTGTCCAGAATTAATGTTCTGCTGTGTATGTAGTTAATCTTCTCTGCTTTAATGTAGTTAAAAGAAAAGTAAAGTATGTTTATGTGACTTGTTTCTATAAATTCATAGTCCTTCCTTTTAATTTTCAAAGATTGACCTTTATTTATTAAAAAAAAATAGATTTGGATAAAGAGAAGAGTCAAATTCTAAACTAGGCCAGATTACTTCTGCAAAGTTTTGTATTTGAGTCCACGGTTTGTTAACAGAATTTGCACATTAAAGTGGACTGCACTGAATGTCCTATTTGTCTACTAGTTCCAGATCTGGCCAAACTTACACCAAAGCTTGTATAAATACTAAAAAAAAATTTGCTCACTTCAACTACAGAACAGGGCGTGACTGGTTTCTTTTCGAAGGGCCTCTTTAACTCTAATCTATTTAAGAGATAGCCTCAACCAATTCTTTTAAACAAATATGGTTATTGTTAAAGAAATTATTTCAGATTTGGTCACATTTTGCAAATACTAGGCAAAGCCACTTACGGTCACACTTTAATATTTGCATTGATGTTCCTTGTTTTACACTTTTGCACAAATGTTCTAGCTTTCCATATTAAAGAAATTTACACCAACATCCTACACAAGATTTAACATGCATAACAACTATATTTAAGCTTAAATCATTAATCCATGCATCAATATGGCTCTTAAATATGGCTGAAATTTATATAAAATAACATGAAGGTGAAAATTTACCTAGTGTAGATAAACCTTCAAAACAAACAACAAATGCAAAGGCCCCAACCTAGCAGCTTAAAATCAACAGCAGCAAACGGCCACACACCGCAACAAGCAATGATCCAGCAGCCAACTCCTTAAAATACTCCACAACTTGACCTCTAACTCTAACCTTTCACTTAATGCTTGCTCTGATTTTAGTATTCCTCTATATTCAACTCTCAGATCTTTCTCTTCTTTTTTTTTTTTACTATTTTTCTTTTACTCTAAAGTATTCTCATTCAAAGCTACCAAGTGTGGTAGTTGTCCAGAATTAATGTTCTGCTGTGTATGTAGCTAATCTTCTCTGCTTTAATGTTCTGTCCCCCCCCCCCCCCCCCCTTTAAAGAGAGTGAGAAGGCTCTCCAAAAATAGGGGGAAGTGGGTGTGCTCTTGAGTAGAAGTACACAGCCATGTGCCCTCAACCCGTAGATTTCAGGCCATTATTTCATTTGCATGCAAGGCTGGTACCAGACCAAAAAAAAGAGGGCAGAACTCTGCTGCCACCCTTGTACTTCCTTGACTCAACCTTTGACATCATCAGGCCTATGTCATTCCAACTATCTAAGCAAATCAAACCATCATGACCTAACTAAATTGAAAATTTCAGATTGGAATAACTCCCAGGTACCAACAGACCTTGCCAAGTCTCAACAGATCAGTTGGTCTACAAGATCCTATTTCTCAACTAAACAAAATTCCCATTAATTAACAAATCAAACTAAGCTAACTATGACTAATTAATTATGCAATTCAACTACTAACTAACTAGAATATACAGTAACATAACTTAACTAAGCCAGATTATGCTAAAATACTGATTTCATAGCAAGATTCAAACAATTTTGGACTAAACAAGATAGAATCACATTGCAAACTCAAACCAATATTCAGTTGAAGGGATGCGAAGCATACAGAACCAGGAACATACATACACACTTGCCTACTTGAAACAAGGATCGATCACAGCATACATGCTTAAACTCATGAGACTGGACATTTGAACAACCAACCAATGCATAGATCAAAGCACACAGCCAAACCGAAACTAGGATCAAACAAACCAATGTAAAACAGTTACGAATGAGACAGATTATCAAACAAATAATAGCTTCATGTCTTAATTCGTTGGAAGTAAAAATGTGCTCACTCTATAAGATCTACACACGATGTTCTTTACGGGAGACCACAAATAAGGACACTGATCATCAATCAACATCTGCTCATCATTTACTGAATTTTTCAATTGGACAACAATGTGGGAATTAATTTCATTTCAAATACTACACTAAAAGATGGCTTCCTAACAATACACCATAACAAAGAAAGAGAGCGTTGAAGCTTACTACCAGACCAAACTGAAAGCATCATAGGCAGAGTTACCACCGCTGCCTAGCCATCATTGTTGTTGCATCAACACCATCATCGCAACATCGCAGTCCATCGCCATCGCTTTATCGAAGCTCCAATCGACAACAAACTGCCTCGCTTGCAGTCACTGTTCTATCAGCCGCGCAACAGCGTGTCCAAGTCAATCAGCACCACCATTGCCTAAAGCCAAACTATTATCACACACGCACACGCACACCACCACCAACTGCTTCAACGACTAGCTTCACCCGTGTGCCAAATTCAGCGTCGACGCCATAGCCCAATGCTTCGACACATCCCAAACAACTTCACTACTAGTATCGCTACGCTCTTGCTACAGACATCACGCCACGGCTAAGCCCTCGTCGCAGCCGTATTCACGAGCCAAGCATCACCCCACGCCAATACCAAAACGTCACAGTCTTCCCATCCCTGTTACACCATTGCAGCAATACCCAAACGTCGCTAACATTTAAACACCCCTTACTGCTTCTAGAATTAACCAACTAAGCAGCCTCACCACCTTACGCCCTGTTGCAGCACCCTAATCGTCGCCACCGATGTCGACTTATCTCCACTATCATCCTAGTATTATCCCGATATACCATAAACATTTGAATCCATATTTTCTTGTTCTAATTGAAACGATTCCAATTGGGATCGTTTCAACTAGAAAAAGAAAAGAATGGATGGAAAAACCGAGAGAAATAGAGGAAAGCAAAACCAAAGCAAAGCCGTCATCCCATTTTGACCGGAAGAAAGGGGTTCCCTTGTAATCGAGTTCCAGAAACGGAATGGGGAAGAGAAAACAAAGCTAAACAATGTAATACTCACCGGAAAAGTGTTGCCAGATTTTAAGAAGCTCGATCTAGATCAAACCACTTGGAATTTGGCAAAAATAGCTATGGAAACGGAAAGAGGAGATGAAATCGAGTTGAATGGTATATTTTTTGTATTTTTTCCGGTGGCCGGCCGGCGGTGGTCGACAGTGACCGACCGGCGGAGCTGCGATGGAGCTGCGGTGGAGGCGATTTCCGGCGGGTTTAGAAAAATTGGCAAGAGCTTTGCCTCTTTTGTGATTTTGTCTAAAATTCCAAAAATGGCAATAAAAATTCTTATATACAAAGGATATGGGCCGGGCTTGTATGGGAATTGGGCTGGGTTAAATTACAAATGGGCTGCACTTATTTTCTCTTTTATTTTTCTAATGGCCTATTAAACTTGATCCAATTCCAAATTATACACACAAATATCTTTATTAACCACACAAAATTAAAACAAAACAAATGAATGCGATATCAAGTGATACACTAATCGCATCATGCTCTATTTTGGTATTTTCTCTTAAGTAATTAGTTAAAAATGGCTAAACCAAATTGACAAACATTCCTGAAAATTGACAAAAATTCTAGACAAATTAGCACATTATTTTGAGCAATTATCCGAATGCATGCCAAAATTAGGTGATTACACTTACAATAACAGAAGGATTCTTGTGAGGGGCCACGTTTGTAAACCTGAAATATAACTACAAGGGATCAAATAATTAATTCCTAATGGTTATAGAAAACATATAGAAAGGGGAACGCAAAGCTAAAGAGGACACAACTAACAAATCCTCGTTCTTTTTGTTGATTGTCTCGCAAGAGAGCAGTTGTCCCTATGGCATCATATTTTGCCGAGTTCAAAGATGTTTAGTCCCTGTAAATCTCTAAAGGAACTAGTAGCTCAGCAAGGCAACTTTTAAAGAGAAAGTTAGTTTTCGGCTTTGAAAGGTAAATTGTTTACCCTAAACTTCGTATATTATCTTGGATTAAGCTTATGAATGGTTCTTTTAAAGAGAAAACATCACAAGAATGAGCTTTTACTCCAAACTGAAATTACGAAAATTGAAGTATTCTAGAATAGTGAAAAGATGAAAACTTTAAGGATTGTTTGGAATTAATTGTGACTTATTGAATGTAGTAGTTGACTGTTGAGTCCATAACAAGGATTGGAGCTTACATTTAAGCTTGAGGAGATATTGAGGTTAGTTGATATAACCCTTTACTAAAGATGTTTTACTCACTAAAGCATGTCTACAAAGTATTTGATAAAATATCTTAAAGAGCTAATATGTGTTTAATTGGAGCGGGAGAGTACATATTAGCTAAACCTCATTCCTCTTAATGTTCAAGAGTTCATCATTGAGTTATATGAATTTATGTTCATAGTTTGTTATGATTATTACGTGATATTATATGTCAAGTTTTTATGAATTAACGAATATTTGAAAATATTTTGAACGATCCTTTCATGTGTTCATCTCATGTTACTAGCTCAAGAATATTATTGTTTATGTTCATGGATTATGTTCAACTAATTTATTGGAGCTTAAAGTGGTCAAGTAAAATTTTATGTTGGGAGTTACCTTGAGATTCTGAGAAGGGTTTCGTGACCTTCAGTGATTATTGTTGACCCCGAAACTACTCGTGCCAGAGTAGGAGTTAATTATAAGATTTTCCTGACACGGCCAAGACACAAAACGTGCAGCATGCTATCACCTGGAGTTGTGTGGCGCCACAGTGAAGGGGCCTATTCGATCAGGCGGGGATCGAACCCGTGCCGATCACACGGTGACTTTATGGAATCATGTTATATCAGAGTTAATTGGTACTCTCCAAAAAGTAAAAGAACGATATATAAATATATTTATGTTTAAAGTTCAGAATTTTATTGTTTCAAGTTATTCCAGTTTTGTTTAAATATTTTATGTTTTATGGTTTTAATGAATTATATGCATTTTCAATTTCTTTTAAATGTCTCGTTCCTGCTTTAGTGGGGGGTCGTTGAGACTCACTGTGTACCGCCGTGGTGTACTGACGTCCGCTTCATGGGAACCTACATTGACATACACAGGTTTTGTAGGCAAGCAGGCTATGAGCTAGGATAATTCCGCCACTACTCAGTTGACTGATGAGCTCCGCATTTGTTCGTGGAGATTCTTTGTCTTGCACTCGTTGTTACTATCAGTCATAGTGTTAGGATAAAAATTCTTTGAGGCTTCATAGACCATCTAGCAGTTGGGTGTGGTTGTCCATTTTGCATGATCTTGTACAAAATATAATAAAATTATTTATTTTATTGATACAATTTCTAGATAAGTTTTGTCTCAAAATTAATTTATTGAAGTTTTGTTAAAGATTACATCATTTGCATAGCATTATGGATATAGAACGTCATAGACAAGTTTAAAGGGTTCGCTCGGTCAAGTTCAGGTACCGAATGTCGGTCACAGCTTGTTCAAAAAATGGACCGTGACACCGTCATTATTAACACCTATTTTGCAACAAAACAAATGTTTGAAATGCAATTAATTTCTTCACGAACCAATTATAAGCAGACGTTATTGGAGGAGTCCAAGCAAAATAAGTATTGTTCATAGTGTTACCGGCAAGATGGTTAAGATCCATTCGCACTTAACTAGATATGTCGAGTTCAAACTAGAAATAAACAAAAACTTGATATAAAGTGTTTCTCCCATTATTAAGTCAACACCGCAGACATGCTAGACGGTGAGAGTTACACAAAAAAGTACTGTTCATAGTACATAGTGGTAACATAACATTTTCCTATACTTCAGATTAGTCCAGCAATATACATGTTGTTAATCTGTCGCATAATGAAAGTTGTGTTTAATTTGGCGCTAAAGCAACATCGCTAGAAAAATCTGAAATTTATCTAACGGAGTAGTCAATAATGCATGTATATTATATTAAGTGATTACTTGGATCCAAATTTAATATGTATGTCTCTATATATATGTTCTTTATTTCATGTTATATTTGGTGTTACAATTTTTTTATTTCGTAATATCAACTTAATTTATATGAGAAAAGATATATATGTGTGACTGCGCCATAAAACTATAGAACGTATAAAACAAAAACGAAGAAATTTTATTCCATCATAAGCCGAAGCAAAACATTTCTACGAACTAAAAGTACTAGGAATATCTTAGAAAATTCTAAGACATAAATACTAGTAATAAAAGAAGTTAACCTAATTATAGAAAATTATGTGACCAATAAGAAATTGATCAACACTTCTCTTCATGTCTTCAGTTATTCTTCTCTCCATCTTTGTCTCCTTTAGGTGGAGATGGAACTGGTGGATGCATAATTGGCCATGGATGATGGAACCATGGGAAATGGAACCATGGATGAGGAAACTTATAGCCACCAGCAGGCATTGGTGGATGAGGGAATGGCCATGGGCGATGAGGAAAACCACCAGCAGGCATTGGTGGATGAACAAATGGCCATGGATGTGGATGCAACCATGGATGAGGGTGAAACCATGGATGCCACCAATCTACGTCTTTATCTTGTGAAGATGAATCAGATTTTTCAGCAGTAGTTGCTATGTTCTCAGTAGCAAAACATAGGTTGAGAAGTAGGAAAATGCAAATGAGTGAAATGGCAAGGGAAGAAAATAAACTTTTCTTGGCCATGGTTAATAGGATTTTAAGAAATGTTGCACTCTAAGATGCGAAATGAATGTAGCAATAGTGGGGTTTTTATAGGGTCGTCAAGCAAGATATTCATATGGAGTAGGATTGCTTTAATATTTATCAAATATATGGTTTCTTGATTTATGTTGATCCTTAGTGAATATCATGCATAAACAAAATTCTTAAAATGCATGTAGTTTCAAGAAGATAAGAGCACATGAACTCGTGCCGTGCGAGAAAAAAATAGAGGATTTCCATATATATCTATTCCAACTCAAATTTGAAAAAGAAAAGTTAGCAAAGGCCCTCGTTAACTAAACTGTCTTTTTTTTTTTTTTGAAAAAAAAAAAAAGGCCATCTAAATTGATGTGTTAACGTCTCAATAGAAAAGTTTAATAAAACTCGTCACTAAACAAACATTGTCATTTTTTCAAAACAGCAAGGCCGACTTGGCACTATACCTGTCAAACGGTCAAGTACCGACTCAGACCGGCCCGTTAAGGGTTGGCTCACCGGTCCGTACCGGTCCGGTCCGGTCTAGTCCATTATCGGTTCGATCCTAACCGATTTTTTTTTTCAAGAATTTTAAGCCCAGCTCGGCCCTAGTCCATTAAGACCGGTCCGGTCTGGTCCCTTTTTTTTTCCTTTTCTTTTCTTTTTCACGTTTAGCTAAGTTTGTACACTTTTTAGTGTTGCATTTTGTGTCATAAATTCCATGTTCCAACTGTAGGAGTAACTTCAAATAATTAAACTTACAACTGATTTAACAATTACTATAATTAGCTTTTAACTACTATAGTGACCAAAAATATATTTGAGGCTAGATCTGCCACCAGAATGTAGTAATGCATAGTTAGTATGTTGTGAAAGTATAACATCATCCAAATATAAATCTTTAAGTAACTTTCAATACTTGTATGTAACTTTCAATGTTTGAAAGTGATGACAGTTGTTAAAAAGAAAATGGAGCCAGAGATTACAAGATTAAGATACAGATTAGGATTACCATGTCTAAAACCAATAGAAACTAAGCGAATAGCTAGTATTAAAGAGTACGAAATGGTAGGTATTTAAGAGCCAAAATCAGACCGTTTGGCTCCAATGGTAAGATTCTCTGTAACTTAAAAATTAGTACCCAAACCGGTCTGGTTCGATCCGGTCCACCGATGGCCTAGTTACCAGTTTT
Organism: Petunia x hybrida; assembly: GCA_037355625.1. Lineage (NCBI taxonomy): Eukaryota > Viridiplantae > Streptophyta > Magnoliopsida > Solanales > Solanaceae > Petunia > Petunia x hybrida. The sequence goes on along the minus strand of JBBBVM010000090.1, from coordinate 6,106,442 downwards.
TTACCGATCCGAGTTAACCGGTCTTTTTTCTTAAGCCCGGTTCAGCCCGCAACCCGCTTCCTTTTTGTCCCGGACCGTTTATAATGAACCGATCCGATCCGGTCCGGTCAGGTTCGATCCGGTACCGGCTTAGCCCAGCCCGATTGACAGGTATACTTGGCACTAATAATTTACTTCACCCGTTCCATAATGGATAACATGTTTCGAATTTCGAGAGTCAAACGAGTTTATTTTTTACCGTAATATTTTCATACGTCTTTTAAATATTTTGAATTATTAATTTGTGACTTATAGTACTTTTTATGTAGTTTTCAAATATATAAAATCGTTCCAAAAAAACTTAAAGATTATATGTTCAAATTTATGATCAAAATAAACTCGTTTGACTCTCGAAATCCAAAATATGCCATCCTTTTTGGAACAGAGTGAGTACAATGTTAATGTCTTAAAGATAGTATATGTGGCCAGAATTTGAGTTGTCACTAAAGTTATAACTTAATTCTAATAATTATGCACGAATTAGTAGTGTCGAGTTACAAGTTAGTGTGGACCTGACTAATTTGTAAAATGACAATATTTTATTTTGGTGTTTATTGTGCACAAAAAGAGAAGCATTTGAAAGATTTGATAATTCAAAGTTATATCAATGTGTTACTTAATTACCTTATCTAATCAGAGAGGTTATCCAGTAAGATACATTTATCGCAATAGTAGTGTTTATTGATAATAGATCTATACCTTCTATCACAAATTGATCGTCTAATTAATTTACCGGAGTATATTCTATTTCTCAAGAATAGGGGCTTAAAATAGCAATGTTCTAGTGTCAGCAGTCATCTGTACGTTTTGTAAATGTTTGTGACTTGAGACTGACTGCCCTACAAATATGCATAGAATGGAGAAGACAAATTGACATGTACTTCTGGTTATCGGATCTCATTGATTACAAGAAAATCCTCCCTAAATCGGCGGAATCAGAGAACCCTTGCACGCATTAATCAAAGAACTACTCTCAGTCTGTAAAGCCCCAGATATTTCTGACATCTAATTGGGGACAGTCATTATTAACGCCTATTTTGCAACAAAACAAATGTTTGAAATGCAATTAATTTCTTCACAAACCAATTATAAGCAGACGTTATAAGAGGAGTCCATGCAAAATAAGTATTGTTCATAGTGTTACCAGCAAGATGGTTAAGATCCATTCGCATTTAATTAGATGTGTCGAGTTCAAATTAGAAATAAGCAAAAACTTGATATAAAGTGTTTCTCCTTTTATTAAGTCAACACCGCAGACATGCTAGACGGTGAGAGTTACACAAAAAAGTACTGTTCATAGTACATAGTGGTATCATAACATTTGCCTATACTTCAGATTAGTCCAGCAATATACATGTTAATCTGTCTGCATAATGAAAGTTGTGTTTAATTTGACGCTAAAGCAACATCGCTAGAAAAATGTGAAATTTATCTAACGGAGTAGTTAATAATGCATGTATATTATGATAAGTGAGTACTTGGATCCAAATTTAATATGTATGTCTATATATATGTTCTTTATTTAATTTTATATTTGGTGTTACAAATTTATTATTTCTTTATATCAACTTAATTTATATAAAAAAAGATTTATGTGTGTGACTGCGCCAAAAAACTATAGAACGTATTAAACAAAAACAAAGAAGTTTTATTCCATGATAAGTCGAAGCAAACATTTCTACGAGCTAAAACTACTAGGAATATCTTAGAAAATTCTAAGACATAAATACTAATCAAAGAAGTTAACCTAATTAAAGAAAAATATGTGACCAATAAGAAATTGATCAACACTTCTCTTCATGTCTTCAGTTATTCTTCTCTCCATCTTTGTCTCCTTTAGGTGGAGATGGAACTGGTGGATGCATAATTGGCCATGGATGATGGAACCATGGGAAATGGAACCATGGATGAGGAAACTTATAGCCACCAGCAGGCATGGGTGGATGAGGGAATGGCCATGGGCGATGAGGAAAACCACCAGCAGGCATTGGTGGATGAACAAATGGCCAAGGATGTGGATGCAACCATGGATGAGGATGAAACCATGGATGCCACCAATCTACATCTTTATCTTGTGAAGATGAATCAGATTTTTCAGCAGTAGTTGCTATGTTCTCAGTGGCAAAACATAGGTTGAGAAGTAGGAAAATGCAAATGAGAGAAATGGCAAGGGAAGAAAATAAACTTTTCTTGGCCATGGTTAATAGAAGTTTAAGAAATGTCACACTCTCAGATGGGAAATGAATGTAGCAATAGTGGGGTTTTTATAGGGTCGTCAAGCAAGATATTCATATGGAGTAGGATTGCTTTAATATTTATCAAATATATGGTTTCTTGATTTATGTTGATCCTTAGTGAATATCATGCATAATCAAAATTCTTAAAATGCATGTAGTTTGAAGAAGATAAGAGCACATGAACTCGTGCCGTGCGAGAAAAAAATAGAGGATTTCCATATATATCTATTCCAACTCAAATTTGAAAAAGAAAAGTTAGCAAAGGAACTCGTTAACTAAATTGTTTTTTTTTTTTTAAAGGCCCTCTAAATTGATGTGTTAACGTCTCAATAGAAAAGCTAAATAAAACTCGTCACTATATACTGATCAAGTTACTTTTTGTTATATTCCAATATAGGCAGAGTTACCAAACATTGTCATTTTCAAACCAGCAAGGCCGACTTGGCACTAATAATGTACCAAAGTTAAGGCCTTAACGATAGTATGTGGCCAGAATTTGAGTTGTTGCTAAAGTTATAACTTAATTCTAATAATTATGCACGAATTAGTAGTGTCGAGTTACAAGTTAGTGTGGACCTGACTAATTTGTAAAATGACAATATTTTGTTCTTGTTTTTATTGTGAACAAAAAAGAGAAGCATTTGAAAGATTTGACAATTCTAAGTTATATCAATGTGTTACTTACCTGTAAGATACATTTATCGCAAAAGTAGTGTTTATTGATAATAGATCTATACCTTCTATCACAAATAATTGATCGTCTAATTAATTTATCGGAGTATATTCTTGTATTGGGTAAAAATCGGCTCGCGATGATTCGCCCGGTCATGAAAGTTGATAATGACCAAACACATAACGACAAGCCAGAGACCGAAGCAAACGAGTGGATCGCCGAAGTCAAGCACCGAGGTCGTCACCGAAGGCGAGCCGCAAGTTGAGCTTCGATGACAGTCACCTCGGTCAAATAACAGGGCACTGCCACCGAGGTCATCTACCTGCGCCTCGGTGAGTCCCCCCGGTTCAAGCGGCTTTGCAGCCCACTACTTCAGTCCACTACTTCAGTCCACTACTTTGCCCATTAACTCCACCCATAAATGCTCCAGACGTGGGTTGGCCATGAACAAGCAGTGCAGAACGTGGGATAACACTTTGTATCTATGAATAGCACTTCATTTTACATTGTACGCATCCAGAAATATATACGGAAACTCTGCCCAAATTTGTACTCACAATCATATATTAAAATCGAGTTATTCTTCCGCATCTACGTCTATTTCGTGCATTTATTTAACTTTGATACGAAGATTTGCTTATATTCGAATCCAAATTCGATTTGTAATCCTAAAACTGATTTAGGCCCATACAAATTGGCGCCGTCTGTGGGGATATAAGCAGAAACGCTTTGTTCCAAAGTTTCACGTCCTTTTTCGTCAAAGCTAACAATTCAACGATGTTATGGCTGACAACAGCAATAATAGTAACGAACGGGCTGACGTTCCGTCGAGCCAACAGCCCGTACACCAATGACAACCGAAGAGTTCCAAGCTTACGTTGTCACCGTATTAAGAGCTCTCCAAAATAGACAGGATGAGCAAGTTAACATCAATGTTGAATTTCGCGCCTCGTTGGAAGCGAGGAACAGCGCAGCACCGAATGGCACCCAGCCTTCGGCTCTAGGTGGAGGCATCCCGCCCTTCGTTCCTACGGGCGCGATGATAGGGGGACCTCATAACGTAGCCACGTCTGGGGGTTCGGGAAATGTACCAACTGCAACGCCACACTTTGGGACGGTTCCCACCGTGGCTGAAACAACATCCTCGGTTGATGTTGAAAGATTGACTAGGGAAATTGAAACACGCGTCGAGGCTCGCATCGAGGCACGCATGGAAAAATGCCTGGAGAGCATGCCGGGGTTAACAAAAGTTGAAGATGATCTTGATATAGATCAATACAGGGAGCTGCCCTTCAAGCCCTGATCCAATACGAACCAGGCTCACCTGTTCGATTCATCAAGCTAGTCCACTGATGAGTCACATGATGCCATGATCAAAGCGTGGCCGGAATGGATATGTGGAAGACTTTTGCTGAGCAATAACGATGGAAATCACCGAGCAGACAACATGTGACCGTTGCTGACACTGACTTCGGAAGTTGTGAGATCGAGCACGACTTATGAAAGCTCAATGATCAAGTTTGAGCCCGAAGGAAAAAAATGACAAGCTCGAGCCCGAAGCTGAAAGCAACCGAACCCAGGAAGAACGACTCCGGACAAAGAATCGATCGAAGGGCTACAAATGTGCCTGAGGCAGGAGAGCGTTTGATTCCAAATGTGACCGAGGCAAACAAGTGTCCGAATCCATTGTGTTCGAGCTGAGCTTCCGAACACATAAAACTGCTCTAGCCCTGCGTGGCTTTATCTCATTGGTCACATGTGACCATTTTACTATTTTGCCCTTTTATTGTTGTCTATATAAACTCCTAGCAAAGCTCCTTAGAGTTAGTAGTTGATATTGAATTGAGAGAATAGAGATAGAATTGGCCGAGCCATTCTTGTTGAAGCCGAGGCTTCGTGTATGTCTTCTTAGGCTTGGAACCGAAATGGATTTCATCCCTAGTATGAATCCTTGTTAGGTTCAAGTTTCAATTTCTCCCTTGGATAATCAATCAATGTTTTGATTCTGATTATCCATTCTTTCTTCTATTTCTGTTCTCCCCCTTCCCCGATTTCTTGTTATCTTGGTTACGTCTTTGCTTCCGCGTCTTTATCTTATCGTTTCCGCGTCTTGTCCCGTTGCCTCCGATTGCAAAGCTTCAACTCCGGTTTTTGCTTGCATCAGCTTGGTATCAGAGCAAGGCTTGGATTTCGTTCCTACGAATCCACGTTCCTTGTTCATCTTATCTTTATTTTCTGTTGCTATTCTTATGTTACTTGAGAAAGAAGAAAAAAAAAGTTGAAAAATTAAAAAATTATCAAAAAGTTGTTTGTTATTGATTGTTTGGATTAAACAATCACATATTTGGAATCACCACTGTCTAAGGAATCGATTGAGTACCCGACGTACATCATTTGTAACTAGGGTTTTTCCTTCATTTTTGGACTGTGTTCTTGACGTGGTGTAGTTGAAATCGAACCCCAGTTGTGTTTTTGGTGGTTGTTGAGGTATTTGGGTCGATTTTAGTGCTTGAAAATCGAAGTTCCACTGTTTAGCCACGTCCGTATGCCGGAATCTTGTTATATTGTTAACAGTGTACAGACGACCCCATAGCGAGTCTTAGCTCGGCTTGGAACTGAACAATTTCTCCGATGTTAAATTTACCGGAGACGACCCAAATCTTGAGCTTAATCTGTTGTTAGTGGACTGTGAACGAATCTTAACATTGTCCGTACACCGGGGCAAAGGTTCAATGTTCCATTGAAGAAGAAAGGGGTAAACTGTTGAAATCTAAAACCCCAGGTGAAAAGTTGTCGGCTAGAAAAGGGAAAGCGGATAAGGTTAAACCCTATCTGTACCGAGGAGGAAACACTTGTACCGAGGTCACGTGTTCGGGAAATTCCGAAGCGGAACCGAGGAGGAGGTAGACTCTCTTAGGATTTCACTTTTCTTGTGTCCAAAAATTCTCGATAGTGGATCTCTGGAGTAATTCTTTCTACTCGAGGTCGTACTATCGAATTTGAGCTTATAGGAACTCGTGCGTGAGGTGACCGAAGTCCAATTTCGTAGATAATTCTTTGACTCCCCGTGCACAGTTAAAACAGCTACCGTTCCATCGAGTCATATAAACTTCTTCCGAACCTAGACTTGGAAAGTACTAGTTGTGACTTATCACTTCGGTTTCCTAACAAGAAGGCAAGGCCATCTTGAGTGGAAAAAAGGCTAGAGTGGCGAGAACAATAGAGTGAGGTCACAAAAGCCAACGACCTTGAGTGTATACACGAGTGGAAAGAAAATTGAGTGAACATTACTCGAGTGATACACGTAAGGGAGTGAACTTGTGAGGTCCTTAATTCTTATTTGTTGCAGCTATGTCTTCGGATGATGAAGATTATGGAGGGTATGATTCGTGTGGAGATGTTGGAGACTATGGTTCCTACGATGGTGATTGCTATAACGACACCGGGGACTATGGCTCTTACGAAGACGAAGCAGGTCACTATGGTGAATACTAAGACGAAGAAGACTACGAAGCCTGTGAAGATGAACGAGAAGAATCTTATGCTTCGGGTCAAGAATACGAAGTTAGTGACGCTTTGAGGTATGATGTTCCTACTTACTCTCATTGTGATGAACTGGAATACGATGAATGTGACATCAGGGAAGTCGATGATGAAGTTGATCGAGTGAACTATTCGATGTCATCTTCCCTCGGTGTCTCGTGTGGAGCACAAGGGAGTAGTAGAACTCCTTCCATCGGGATGGGAGGAGGTGGTGGAGGTTGTTCCATGGGAGGAGGAAGACTTGCAACTTTGAGTCGTGACACACGATTCAATGCTTCCAATTCTTATGGGAAGGTTGGCTCGAAGAGCACCGGTGGTTGTGGACCCGAGGGGGGCAGAGGAGGTTTCTACCGAACTCCTTCTTCGAGGAGTAGCTCTTATGGGTTCCATGCTCAAACTCCTTCCTCGACTTTCAACAATACTTATAATGTTGGAAGAGTGAAAGGAAGTGGGAGTTATCCTAGTGGTGTTGCCACAAGTGGAGGAACAAGGAAGGCCCAAGTTGTTGGAACCAATATTCGTGGACATTCAAGCCCTCTCTTGGATGTGTCGATGCAAGACTTGGGTAAGGAAAGGTTTGCTGTTGAGGTAAACGGAAAGGGAGAATTCGTGCTCAAAATTGGTGGCGCCATTGCCTATTTTATAGACCCTTCTCTGGTTGATAAACTAAAGATATCATGCTATAGATTGATACATCCTTACGAGTATCAAGGTGTTTGGGTTACCAGTTGGGCTAAAGTGATCATATCTCATGGGAACTACAAGAGCATAATTTGGTGTGATGTTTATCCCATGAAATATATTTCTGTTTGCTCAGGTGATCCATGGTTGCAAGACTCTGTGCAGTATGATAGCACGGAGGATCGGTATAAAATTCCCAAGGGACTAAGGACTTATGAATTTGAACCTTGTGTGGTAATAATCAAGCCGCCTTCGAAAACATCCTCTTCGTCTATGCAAAGGAGCAAGCAAGAACTCCATTCCGTAAGCAAAAGAGTGCCATCAAAGAGTTCTACGCACACAAGGAGTGGTGGGACAAGTGTAAGAAAAGAGTCGACCGAAGTCAATACTGTGAGCCCGAAGCCACAAGCTTCGAAGCCAAGTGGTTCCCCGACGACAAAAGAGGAGACCTTGGTTGATGAGTCTTCGAGTCCTAGACTTCGGGTTGATGTTAAAAGTCCACCTACTCCAGCTATGGGTATTCTTGGGCCTCGATCCAACTCACCTGAATATGAGAGACAAAAGATCGAGAGGAGTAAGAGAGTGACCGGTGACAACTCTCGAGTGGAAAAAGGAGAGGATGTGTCGAGTGATGTGAGTGAGTTGTCACTACCCAAACCCACACCTGACCTTGAAAAGAAAATGAGGGAAAAGAAAGAGGGAAAAAGAATCATTGAGAGTGAGGACACCCCTTATTCTAACCTTAACCCTTTATTTTTTTCTTCTACTTGTTCGAAATCTTATGCAGGAACTCTTGGAGGAAAACCGAAGGAGCCTCAACCATGTGCCGAAGTTGATAGGCAAGGTGAAGAAAATCTTTCATGTGAGCTCCACGATGAAGGAACTACTTATGACTCTTTGGAGGCATTAAGAGATACCGAAGGTCATTCCGAGGTAAGTGTTCAATTTCCTTCCCGTGAGCATGATACTTCCTTGTCTTGTGAAATTGCTAGAGAAACCTCTATGCGAGTTGGTGATTTGTATGATTACAATGTGTTTGCCACTAGTGTAGATTCGAATGATCAACTTGTCAGTGAATGTGAATCACTAGTTGAGAGGAATGATAAGCCACATCATGATGTAGGCTCGATCTTTACCGAACCTCTTTTTAGTGATAAAATTGTAGTTGACCTTGCTTGTGACCCTTGTTATGACACACCACCAATCTTTGATTAAAGGAATAATGAGTTTTTTGTTCATACCCTTGTTGATATTATTGCCTATGGTGGATCTATGTGCTGTAGTGAGGATGATGATACCCTTGAGGAGTCCTTAGTGGATGAGTTGGATCGGATTATATTTGATGACTCCTCAAGTGCGGAAGATGATATTGGTTCGGATGTACCTTTGATGGGTAGTGAACTTGTTTTCACCAACCCTTTGTTCGAAGAAGATGGTGATGTGCATCCGACCCGAGGAGAATATGAACCACCTCGGTTTGAAAAGCTTAACCCCGTAGACAATCCATTATTTGAGACCTTCTTCGGAAGCCTGCCTAATGAGAAGGATTGTCTTGGAGGTAATTCTGGAGGTGAAGAGCTACCTCTTGGTGTGAGTAAGATTGCTTTAAAGAAGGGGAGTGGAGTATTCGATGTAAGTTCTCGAGTCAATCATTTTACTTACTCCATTCCACATGTTGATCACACCTCGAGTATTGTGCATACCGAAGTCCATCAGCCTTATGGTGATAAAAGTGAATTGAGGGCTCGGTATGATGACCATGGGTTTAGAAGTAATAGGGCCTTTGATCGCTGCATCTTTCATATTAAGTGTCCTATTGATCTCTTCGTATACTCATGTGTTCGGTACAATTCCTATTTGAGCCAAGAACTTGTTGTTTCCTTCGGAGGCATAGGCTGCT